>CM051829.1:8080000-10580000 GCA_028451465.1 Erethizon dorsatum | reverse complement strand
ATTTTTTAATTGGGTTATTTGTTTTCTTGCTGTTATTTGAGTCAGTTGCTTATTTGAATATTAACCCCTCTTCAGATACATGGGTTGAAAATGTATTCTCCTTTACTTTAGGATTTTTTTTTTTTTTTTTCATTCTGTTGGTTGTTTTCCATGGTTAGGTAGAAGCTTTTTAGTTCAGTGCAATCTCATTTCTCTGTTTTTGCAGCCTGTTTTTGAGGTCATCTCCAAAAAGAAAATCATTGCTCAGACTAGTATTTTGGAAATTTTTCTCTATTTTCTTATACAAGTTATATAATTTCAGGTCTTATGTTTATGTCTTTAATTCATTTGAGTTGATTTTTGTGTGTAGTATGAGTCTAGTTTCATTCTTTCGTGTGTGAATACCCAGTTGTTCCAAGACCATTTTTTTTTTTTTTTTTTTTTTTTTTGTGGGTACCGGGGGTCGACCTCAGGACCTTGCACACCAGCAGGCGCCCGTGCTGCTGAGCGATATCACCGGCCCTTTTTTCTTATGTGGGTTGCCAGGCAGGCGCATATGCCGCTGAGCCATCTCACCGGCCCAACACCATTTATTGAAGAGACTTTCTCTATGGTGTGTTCTTGGCACTGTTGCTGGAAATCAACTTAAGTATGTATTTTGTTTCAGTGGTCTATATTTATATTTATACACTTTGTTTTTCTTTACTGTACCTTTGTGGTATATTTTGAAATCAGATAGTGTGATGCCTCCAGCTTTGATTGCTTTGCTTAAGATTGTTCTATCTGAGATGTTTTGTGGTTCCATACAAATTTTAAATTTTTTTCTATCTTCATGAAAAATGTCATTGGAATGTTGATGGGAATTGCATGGAATCTGTAGATCACTTTGGATTGTGTGAACATCCTAATATTAATTCCTCCAATCTGTGAACACAGGATATATTTCCATTTATTTGTGTCTTCTTTAGATTAGTTTATCAGTGTTGTATGATATTTAATATGCAGATCTTTCACCTTATTGATTAAATTTATTTCTAAGTATTTTATTTTATTGTAGTTATTGTACAAATGGGATGATTTTCTTAAACTTTGGGGTGGTGACAATTCATTGTCAGTGTATAGAAACACTAATATCTGTATATTTATTTCATATATGAAAACTTTGCTTTATTATTTCTAAGAGTTTTTGGTGGAGATTTTATAATTTCCTGTATGTAATCTCATGTCATTTGCAAGTGAGAAAAAGTGAACAAGTGAGCAAGTGAAATTCTTCCTTTCTTGTCTAAATTCTCTGGCTAATTTTTAAGTTTCTTTACCTGAATATGCAACTACCTGGCAGTCGCACTCCTGGATGTTTACTGCAGAGAAATGAACACTTTTATTCACACATAAACTTACACGTGAATGTTCATAGTGGCTTTATTTGAAATAGTCCCAAATTGAAAACAAATGTTTATCACAACAGGAATGGTGAAGTGAACTGTACTCCATTTATATCATATAATGCTACTCAGCTATAAAAAGGATCAACTAATGATGCATGCAAAAATGATGAATTTTGAGAAAATTGTATTGAGTGAAAAAATCCCTAAAGATTATATGCTGTGTAATTTCATTCATAAAAGATTTTTTTTCAATTATTGATTTTTATTAGTACATGTTTGCAGTACATAATGTTTACATTCCTTGTGGAAAGTTGGTACATGTACACAACACATCTTAATTCTTTTTTCATCCCTTCCCTCCCCTTCCTTCTCCCTTCATCTCTTGCTCTCCTTCCTATTCAAGGAAAATCTATCTCTCTATCTCTATTATCTATCTTTATTTTGCTCTTTATTGTGGTATTTATGCATAATGGAATATGACTCTCATAAAGAAGAGTAAACTTGAGCCATTTTTAGGAAAACGGATACACTTTGAGAGCATAATGTTAAGTGAAATAAATCAGACACACAAGCTTAAATATTGCACACAGTTTAATTAAAATATGTAAGAAGAGGCATCAGAATGTAGCTCCATTTTGCCAAACAAGATAAGGAATTGGTTGGGGACACAGTTACAGTGGGAGTGGTGTAGAAAAGCTGAACTCAGATGTTCTCTAGAATTAGTCAACCAGGATTTAATGTCTAACTGTCAATTACGAATCTCTTAACCTAGGGTAAGCTTCGAATACACCCACACCTCACTTCTCATTATTGTAATACAGAAGTAAGAACATCAGCCTCATTGTGTTTTGTTAGTATTGAGCAGAATAATATTTTACAAGATCTAAAACAGTGCTTTGTCTGTCATGGTTCAACATATTGAAAGGTGGAATCGATTTACGGATCCCTTGAGCTTCGCAGGACAGTCCTTGGAAAACAAACACACATCAGGGCAGCCCTTCTGAGTTGGGGTTCCATGAGAGAAGAAAGCCCATGCTCTGATGTTTCCAGTGTATGTAATGAATTAAGTTCTCCCTTACATGGAAAATGAGTAACTCTGCGCAGAACTTGGGAAAATTGAGAAAACTAATGCTTCACATTTTCTGTAAGTTTTAAGAATCTCATGAAACTCAGATTCAGACATGATGAATTTTACTTGATGGGCTATCAACTTGGAAATATCATCAAAACCATAAACAGGAAGGGCACCATTCTGTGACGGTTTGAGTAGACCGAGGCACTCTACCATCCTCTGCAGCTTTTAGAGAATATTACTGTCAAAAACATAGGTGTCTGAGCTGGCGAGATGGCTCAGCGGCGTAAGCGCCTGCCTGGCAAGCGTGAGGTCCTGAGGTCGACCCCCGGTACCCGCAAAAAAACCCAAAAAACGTAGGTGTCAAGCATCTGTTGGATGACAGGTTTGAGTCAGTGGCTAACCTCAAAGTCTGATATGGAAAGCCCATGGAAACAGCTATACTGGTATATGGTGTAGGTGTAGAGCTTTCAGTTACTTTTAAAAACAAATGTGGATGCATATACATTGTTTCATTTTTACTACCTACAAATCAATGTATCCACCAGGCAAATCTGGTTTTGTAACAAAAACAACCCCTTTAAACAAGTGAAAAAGTAATTTGAGAGTTATAAAAAATAGACCAAAAATGTTTACTTTAAGTATGCAACTGATATATAAAATCCAAGACTATTAAACATGTAAAAGATTAGTTTGGGAAAAACTGGAATTGACTATATACTCATATAAGCATTTCTAATGAGCATACTTATTTACTGAGCTGATAATGTGATTACTTTAATTAACATGTAATCACATTTAATCACATTTCACAGTGTCCTCTTCTGTAGCTACTCCATTTCCTTCTGCCCTTCAGATTTCTCGACAAGTCTTTCTCAATTGAGGAAAAAATAAAAGCAAGTCAGTTATACTATTAGTGTCTCTTAGTTCATTGAAAGAGAAAGTTTGTGCTAATACTGATTGGAGAACATTTTAATGCCCATATCTTGTACTCTGAGTAACTACTTTAAAAGATAACAATATACAGTGTGTTCGCTATTGTTATTCTCCTATAGTTTTGTTATAAAATTTTGTTTCACCTTTTTTCCATAAAATAAAATATAAAAAAAAATGAAAAAAAAAGGGGATGAATAATGGAAGGAAGCAAGGAGATCTTTATAATGAATGGGTATATTTTTACTGAACAGTCCTAATGGCATGATAATTATTTTGACATGCAAGCCACAGTAGCATAGAAAAGGTAATTTGTGTTTTTGCATAAAAAGTAGATATCATGATAAGGAGGCTCTGCCCAGCACAAATTCAATGAATGTTTTTTTGGAGTTGTATACATAATCTTGGCCTTGTTTGAATGCACTATCAAATTTCTCTCTTTGCTTTTGATCTAGTAAATCTAGGATTTTGAAAGGTTAGGCCAATTCTGCTTTTTTATCTCTTGCCAAGTAGGTGTAAATATAAATAAATATATACTGACTATATTTATGTGAATAGCTCCTATTTAGAACACACCCATTATTTTAATTGTGCCTAGATTTTTTTGGTGTTTGCTTATACATTTTGGAAACTACTTTACCTCATTTTATGTCTAAGGTAAACGGAGGTTCTGTTATTACAAGGTCTGATAAATTTCATGATTTTAACTAAGCTTGATGAATTGTGACAGCTTTTCTTAGTGAATTCTCAGGTGTGTGTGTGTATGTAGAACTTGTATTTAATACTAACCAGCTTTTAAATAAACAGAATGGGAAGAATATTTACACCCCCTTCAAAAATGGCTGCCCCTTGAAGTTAGTAAGGAAATAACAGTAAACTAAAGGAACTAGTGAAGAGAAGACTTTCCTTACCTAAGCACATGTATATCAGCTATTAGCTGGAACTTTTTATGGCTTGCTGTCACTCTGAATTGAGTCAAATATAAATATTAATCATTTTACATTTGCAATTTAGTGTTCTCTATTAAGCCAGGCTTATGTAAGTGACATTTACCCATAGAACACCTTAATTACTAGGAGCTGGGAGGTTTGTACACTACTGACTGCAGAAACAAACAGCGGTGCAAACTTCCCTGCCTGTGATGTTGGGCTCTGGCCTCCTCTAAACATTAGGAAACAGCATTAAAGAGAAGAAGAAAAGTTCAGCACGATTCCATTGAAATTCCACTTCATATCTCCAGCAGAAGATGGATCGCTTAGCTTCATGCCCACCCAGAAAGTGTGATCTGCATTGTAGATACTCAGGGCAATACCTGATAAAGACTCCTTTTTAAATGACAATGAAACTGCCAGAAACCAGGTAAATAAACCATCTAAGACATCTCAGTTATGTTCTCAGCTGACATGTACATTTTAGTACATGTATAAAATGTGAAGGGGAAACAAGAAAATCACTTTTATTTTATTTTTTTTGTGGGTACCGGGAGTCGAACTCAGGACCTCACACACCAGCAGGCACCTGTGCCGCTGAGTGATATCAACAGCTCTTTTTTCGTATGTGGGTACCGGGACTCGAACTCAGGACCTCGTGCTTGCCAGGCAGGCGCTTATGCCGCTGAGCCATCTCACCAGCCCTAAAATCACTTTTAAAAAGAAACATAATAATACTTAAAGCATTCGTCCAATCTTTTATGTGAGATATATCTAGGGTTTGGAATCAATGTCGAAGAAACTGTTTTGCTCTGCAGTTACACTCTATAATGTATGTAGTTATTTCCAATTAGAAATATTAAGGACATATTAATAGAAGTATACTATTTATTGATGATATGCTAACTAAGAAATATATTAAGAATAAAAGAGTAATGAGAAGACAAAAAGTTATTTACTGTACATTGGTAGGATGATACATTGATAACTAACACGCGTTGTCATTCTAGTCTAGTCTGGTATGAAAGAGGCAGTCAACAAACATTGGCTGAATTTTTAAATTAAGTTTATGTTCAGAACAGTGCTGCAACACTTTAGATTGACATACACATCAGTATTGGCATTGTCTTCAGAGGCAATTTGTAATTTCCACCTTTGTAATTAGCTTTAGCACTAACAATTGAATTTTAATACAAAGATTGGAATTAGAAACATAATAGCTACAAAATATCTTATAGTTAAATAAAATGTGATAGCCAGTGTTTTAATTTATCATAAGATAAGTTTTATAACTTTGAATAAAATAGCTTTTGAAAATTCTTTGTGAAAACACTAAAATTTTGCTATCTTTAGAAAAAACATACAAAACCATAAATAATGAGTATATTTCTTTGAAAGGAATGAGTTGAAGAAACAGGTTTCATTTAAATCTTTCCTAAATCAAATAAAATTAAGCTCTGCAACATTTTCTTCAGATGTATGTGTTATATTGTGATATTTGTTTCAGTTGCTATTTTCACTATTCTATATATGTATTTTTAACATTGTTAAATTTCTAATAGTATATAAATTAAAATCTTGAGGTAATTGTCTTCTAGCAAGTGGAACTTCTTTTAAGAATCATGCCAACAACTTCTACTTGTATGCATTTTACAGTTGAATATTTGCTTTTGCGTGTGGCTCATCTGTAGCATTCGGAAGCGATGCCGTTTGGTGGGCAGGTCGGGCACAGTTTTCAGGTTCTGTGGTAGGAAGACCGTGATGTTCAGATGGGTGAGGTGATACTGAGTCAGAGGGCTCGGTTCTGTCACCTGGTTCCTAGTGGCCTCTCAGAGTGCATGCATGCACTAACTACCGCACACATTTTTATGGCAGCTCTCACCCTAACAAAGGCTAGTGTAACTCTGAGGACACTAACCTAGACAAAGACGCAGTTTTCTTTTTTCTTAAATAGCATATATAAATCGTGGAGCTCCTATTTTACATAGATCTCCTTCAGTGTATTTGGAACTATTTAAATTATTTGTTCCAGTGCCTAGCCCTGCTGAGTGTCTCGATTCCTGGTGTTAAAGGTAATGTCACTAATGACCCCTCAGATCTCTCTCTCACTTTCCCTGATATGTATGCAATCTCCCAGCTATGGAAAGCGATGACGCATGAGTCACTGTAAATGTACTCAAGATTAAGAAAGTTTCTCATTATTCTTTATCCTTAAATGTGAAGAACTTTACGGAAACAGTCCTCTATGCAAAAATGTAATTCTGAAATAGGTTTTCTTCTATCTCATTGATGTCGGTTTTTATGACGTGTGATTTTATGGTTTAATATGGAATTTTCAATCTCTTTCCACCAGTGACTACGTTAGTTTTTGTCTGAAACAACTCTCCACAGACTTGTGCTTCAGGAAAACCATACTTCAGATTATGACCATTATTTTAAACCACAGCTCTAGAGTTTGAATATCAGAACTTCAGAGTATAGTGGAAAGAAAAAGCTTTGGAAAGAGAGACCTGTGGTTAAGATTGTCTTGAGCACTGTTCCTCATCTAAAAATAAGTGTCCAGTTTAAGCAAATCGCTAACTTCCATAGAGTTACTATGGGCAGTAAATAAGACAAAATACCCCGTCTGCCCATAACACAGTAGAACCCATTCCCTTTTAGCTGTTGACACTGATATTTCAAAACACCAATACCGATTTGACTTGTCATGACAGAGGAGTATCACTATTTTGGTGTATTTTGTATTTACTTTCACCTCTTTGAGATATGATTTTTTTCTGACTTTGAGGAAATGGATGTGTTGAGATTTATATTTGGTGCAAAGTGGTAAGTTAGGAGGGGTTTTAAGCCACAGGCACTACTTGCTGACATATTAGTCTGGCAGAATTATGCCCCGTGATTGACGCATGGGAAGACTTGGGAAATGTGGAGGTTGCCACAAAGTGATGAAGCCTTTTTTTTTTTTTTTAGGTGACACCAGGATTGAATTTAAGGCCTTCACACAGGATTACATCCTCAGCCCATTTTTTATGCTTTATTTTGAGATACAGTCTTGTTCAATTGCCCAGCCTGGCTCAAACTTGCCATCCTCCTGCCTCAGCCTCTCAGAGCGCTGGGATTGCAGGCGTGGACCATCGCAGCAGGCTGGTGATGCAGCCTCAATCACACTTTGCCTTGAGGCCTGCGAGCTTTCTGTCCTGCAGCGCTGGCTCTTCTATTAGAAGCAGAGTTTCATCTAGAAAAAGCGCCACTTCTGAACCTCCCGTTCTCTAACCCTACTGTGTTTGCAGCCCTCTGTGCACTTCCTCTGCTCCTGCTAGCTGCGGTTACACCTGCTCGAATTGCAGAAATCCACATGGGGCCTCCCCACTATGGCTCTTTCACTTGCCCCTCTCTTCAGCCCTCTCACTCTCAACTGGGAGAGTTCTCCCATTAATCTGCTTTCAAAAATCTTGTTATCTTCCCTTCAGAATCCTTTAGTCTTGAACCTATAGTTTAATTCTCAGTCCTTTTAAGACTTCCCTGAAATACATATTTTGAACTTTAGTCTCACTTTCAAACTCTAGATTTGCGTGTTCAAATTTCTGCAAAATATGCCCTGCTTGATATTCCTATAACAGTGAATCTAAACAAAACACAGGTTTCTCCCCTCTTGAATCAGGTGAACGTATGTAAGTAGCTGTTTCTACTAATAGCACCTCTCTCTTCAAATTTGTCCAGTGATAGACTTCAGAAAAAAAACTAGCTTCCTCTTTCTCTTATTCTCCACATCTAACAAAACGCCTGATCTTTCTGGGACAGTCTTGCTGTGTTTCTGCCATCTTCAGTTTTCTTCCAGTTGTAAATTCTGCCTCTTAACACTCAGGGGTTGCTGGGGCTTTGTAATGGTTCATTTTACTGTCTGTTCAATTACCCTTGTACTCCTGCTAGATTATTTTTTTAATTTCAGTTTTAAACATATAATTCCCTTCTGAAAATTTTCCATGGTTTCTCATTACCTAGAGCAATAATTAAACTGGTAATTGAGAGCTATGTACAATACCTACCATTGTTGTACTTAGTTTTTTTTAAATGTAATATTTTAAATATACTGGAAATTACAGAGAATCATAAACCTCCATGAACAAATTACCCATATTTTACCAACATTATCCAGTATGTTTTTCTGCTTTAGTTTTTTAAAGACACAGATATTTAGAGTTGAAGCCCCATTCGAAGCTCTTGCTGTAATCATATTCAGTGTTTATGTTACTATGTAGATCATGTTTGCTCGTTTCAGTCATTGTGTTGTCCTGTGCTGCGTAAATAAATAAAGCCCCCTTCCTCCACTGAAGGAAATTATGAGTTTTCACTGTGTTTGCTATTTAACAACATGCTTCACACTCCATTCCCTATTGGCTTCATAGGGAGCTTAGAATTGCTGGTCTGGTGTGTATGAGGCCCTGGGTTTGATCCCTATCACCACACAAACAAAACACAACAAAAACAAGATCAATTATATTATTATCCCTGATTGTGTATATATATATATATATATATATATATATATATATATATATATATACACACACACACTCACACACAATCCTCTTTATGACTTGTACTTTTGTGACTAATTTAAGAAGTGACTTCCACCTGAATGACTTTGCCATGGGGACAGCCATTGTGGGAGTGGTTGGTGAATACCCCCTAGGTTGGCTGCATTGCCCTGGTGGAGGCTGACCCCGTGGGGAACACTACTGTGGTAGATTCTCCTGGACAAGAAGTGCTACACCAGTTTGCTGTCAAGGCCTCCTCAGAAACAAGCAGTGTGGAGGCTCCACAGAGATGTCATTTCCTACTGCTTTGCCTGGATTCCAGGACTCTCCTGATAAGAGGAGGCTTCCTCAGAGCAGGAAAGCCTCTCCAGACTGGAACAGCAAGATCTTTCTTCACAGCTGTCAAAGGTCTCAAAGCCTAGGGCCTCAAAGCCCACCTGGAAGAGAGGCAGTGGGACACAGAAAAGACCACAAAGGTCCCAACAATGTAAGCCTCCATCAGCCCCTTTTGTTCCTGATATAACTGTCCATCCTGTGCCTAAGAAACAAAGTGAGTCCAAGGGAGACCTCTACTGCTGAAGTTGTCAAAAGGCCTAGGTCGACCAGAGTCTCCATCTCCAAAGAAGCCCTCTGAGTACTCTGAGACTTCTTCTGGGGAATGTCCCCACTGAGGGGCTACCCACGTGGCACTCGTGTATCTTCAGGAGCTGGCTGAAGAGCTCTTTTCACCCCTGGTGGATCCTGTGACTTTCCTAAGAGCCCCAAGGTGAACAGCCCCACCAAACCCAAGAAGACCAGCAGCGGCAGCCTGTCATGGTGAAGAGGACGCTACCGTGTCAGATGGAGACTTTGTTTTCCAGGTTCAGGCTGAAGACAGGGCAGAAAGTGAGGCCCCAAGTAAGGCCACCACATGGGGATACACTTCAGGCAAGTGGAAGCCACACTGCTGGGGCGTGGCTCCCAGTGGTTTCCCCAGTTACGTTATGGCTCCAGTTCAGAAGTGCCTCCGTCTCACCAAGGACCTCCAAGAGCAGAAGCATTCATTGTGGGAGTTCGCTGAATGGATCCTTCTCGCCTGGAAGGGACACTGGTCATCTGAAATTGAAGCAAGTCCCTAGCTGACACAGCAAGAGAAGTCTCCACTGTTTTTTGTGTAACGCAAAGGCCTTTTTGAGGATGGCACACTGTGCCGAATAAACAGATTTAGCTCAGTTATGGCACATCCAGAGCATTGGGATGTGTCATTCTTCAAAGGGAGTCTGCTCCGGGGCCTGGATGGGTGCCCAGTGCCAGAGGGTCGACAGCCTCACAGGACTGGCCCTTTCCTCCAGTCCTGACATGAATGAGACACCTCCACTAGGCCCGCTTCATTTAGGCCCTGGGCTGCTGTGGCCCTGGGGCCTTGGGACCTTGCAGCCAGAAAGATGTTCTGGCAACAGGGCGCATTTTGTCTGTGAGACTTCTCGTGACCATGGCTACATCTGGGACCTCAGGTTCTGCCCCAGTAGTAAACGGGAACTCCAGGCACCCATCAGAAGGCTCCTCTCCTGCCCCATTTGGGTTTCTCGGCTCTCGTGCACTCTAGATGGGACGGTGCTACTCTTTAGTCTGCTGCATCCCAGATCCTGTTAGGTCAGGAGCCCCTAAAGGTGATGAAGCCCACCATCTATATGGCACATTCTCAGCTCTGCCTGGACAGGCTGCAGCTCAAGGCTGTTTTTAAGTACATTTCAGCTCAAACCTGGACTCCTATGGATGGCTGGTATCTGGGGATTCATTTCATATGTAGAATCACCTCCCCACTGGGTCACACATGCAGCTTGAAAGCTGAGCCCCCTTTACGGTTATTTTCCAACAGTCATCCCAGACTAAAGGATCTGGCTTCTCTCTAGCCAACCATCATCTTCTGCCCAAGCTCTAGTCTTGGTCACTCAGGACCTAGAATGAAGTCTGCCAAAAACACGTGGTGCCGATGCACAGATCCATAAGAATTATGACTTTCTTGAACAGCAATAGTGCCAGGCCTAGATTTTTATGCTTGTCTCCCCAGTAGTCCTTAGATCCTTTTCCTTCTACTGACTTCCAAGGTCACAGCCATAGAAGAGAGAGTCACGGGTGGTTCTCCCTCCACAAAGACTCCTCAGCCTAATTCTATGGTTCACAAAAAGCACTCAGGCTAGATCTAGGCTTTGGAGTCAAATAGCTCGTACTGAGCAGTTGTGAAGTGGGTAAAGCTAAGTAAAGGCACTGAGTGCTTTTGAGACCACTTGGGAGTTGGGTGTGTGGGGAATCACAAAGAGCATCCACATGGAGGCTCTGACTGTATTCCAGGGTACAGTGTTACTGCCTTTCCAAACTTTCTTTTACGGTAATGAACACAGGAGCAGGAGGATTTTACTGGGCTGAAGCTGCTTACGGTACTTCTGTAACTGAGAAGCACCACAAATACTACCAGCAAAACCCTGGCTTAGCTCTTGCTTGCTCCTGCTTATGAAGTTTTCCCAATCACTGGTCACTGGACCCTATTTGAACACTTCTAGGCAGTCATATTTTTAAAATCTTCCTTTATACCAAGCCAGAGTATCTCTTAATTTTACTCCTGGGTGATAGGAAATGTAGTTATTCTTCCCTGTGATTGATTGCCCTTTTAAGTATTTAACAATAACTGTCATGTGTTTTTGAAGTCTTTTTCCTATAAGTATCTTCAGTTATTTCATCCGTAAAAAAGTCACTCCCTACACTGTAACATAAAATTACTGTTTTCTGTCCCGATAATAGACTGTTCTAATTGTTTTCACATATAGATCAGTAATCATATAATTAATCCTTATTTGTAGGTTTGAGATTGGGATCTGTTTATTGTCATATGAAAAGACATTTTCAATACTCATTTTCATTTATATTAAATATTATTATACATGAGTTTGTTAAGCAAGTCTATCTTTTCATGTGTATTTCCAATATTTTGTTGGATTTACTCTTACAAGGTTTATAGTTTTTATTCTTATGAATGAAATGTTTTGAAAATTTAGCTTCTCTGATTATTTACTTCTGGTTTATGGGAATGCTTTTGTTTTTGTATATAATTGATCTATCATTAATTCACTAATTGAATATTGAATATATTAAGGGGTTGCTCTGTGCAGGTAATCTGAGGTGTCCCAGATGATCAAATCAAGGCACAGGACCCTCACCTTTCAGGAGCATATTTAATAAGAGGTCAAAATACAAACATACACTTGAGGAAAACATACACAGAGTCATGAGGACTCTTATGTCCCCACTACAAGGGGAAGCGGTGGGGAAAATGTGAAGGACTCTGCTTTTGAGAACCAAAAAGTGTCCAGAGAATAAGAGGCTGTTGAGTTCGTTCTTATGGAGGAGCCGGAGCTCAGGAGGTGGAACCACAGGGAGGAACTGAGCAGGGAAAGGCCGTGGGCTCACGGAATACCTGTAGCTATGAAGCACAAGTTCTTCGGGCCACATTTGTGTAAAGTGCCAGGTTAGGTCAGGGTAGCAGTCACGTTTGAATATTGTGGTATGAGCTGGTTTGGGAAGAACTGGAAGCAGAACTACTGTATAGAAGCAAGGCTGAATAAATGCAAGCGTCACCTGGGGAGCAAGCTTTTGTGTACTGTATAACTAGGTAATCGATGAAGAATTTCCTTCTTCTGGTTTTTAGATTTTATACGTATACTTTTTTCTTTCAAGTCCGCTCTCAACACTTTACAGTGGGACCTGTCACTTAACATTGCTTAAGAAACCACCTCATTTACAAGCTTTGTCTAGATTTCCCAAACAATAGGAAGTTTTTCAATCTTCTTCCAATTATTTAATGGCACTTAGCTTGTGTTTTGCAGATACTTTCTTCTGCTTTTATTATATTTATGTAGTCATGAAATTAATTTATTCTTCATTGTTCAACAACCATGTTTATTTTGTAAACACTTACTAAAATGTATTAATTGAAATTCTGAATTTACAGTAAATTACTTTATTCATTACATCATCATTAAAGCAATTTTTTTATTTTTTAGAGAAGAATAATTTTAAACAAAAAGTCTTCAAATGATCTCTGTGTGCATATTTACAGTTTTGAAATACACAAATTTTCTTATCACCATTTGTTAACTAGTATATTCTTTTCCATTCATGACAGTGCTACTTCTTTTATATGCCAATTTCTCTGTCTAGGCTCCATATTCTGTTCTGCTTGCTCATTTGTATAATTGATAGTTTAAAATGTTGAAAATGTTTCTGCATTAAAATTACAGAAATCACACAAACTATTAAACGTATGCTTACTCATCTGACAGCCTTTCCCCCTTGACTTTATCTCTATCTATAGCGGAGTTGGGCAAGACAATCTTTAAGATCATTTTAACACTAGCGTATGATAGCTTTATATGATGTTTATGTTTTCTAAAATTTCTTGAGAAATTTCTTCCTGCCCTGAGATCGTAAAGATATTCTTCTATATTTTATTCCAGTAGCTTGAGATTTTGATTTTCATAGGCAGTCTGCCCACTTGAAATGGTTCGTATTTTACTTGAAATAATGGTCAGATTTATTTTTTCCACACATGTACCAATTCAGTTTTCTTATCACCATTTGTTAACTAGTATATTCTTTTCCATTCATGACAGCGCTACTTCTTTTATATAACAAATTTCTCTGTCTAGGCTCTGTATTCTGTTCTGCTTGCTCATTTGTATGTAAAGAGCCCTGTCTATCCCAAACCATCTTTTCCTTCATTTCCAAAGGAAGATGGCTAAGATCGTCTTTAACTGTTTCCACTGTCATCTGACTTTTAGGGTCTGTTTATTACTTGCATCAAATACTGTGCTGAGATGTTTACATTGACTTTTAAAATTAGAAACACAGTGATACATGAGTATTAGGATGAGGCACAACTTCTTCATTCACAAATATGGAAGTGGGAGTCAAAAAGTGTAAACTCAGGTCCCTTGTAGAAAACATTTGAATCTAATTTTCTAGGGGAAGTTATAAGTGACTGAAATTTGGACCATGTTACTGAGCACTGTGGATCATGATTATATCATTAAAACTAATAAAGTGCAATTCTTAAGAAAATCCATAAAACCGTAAGTTTGATCAATACCGTAAATTATTTAAAAGAATCATAAAATACTATTAAAATATCAGACATTCACAACAATTTTTGCACTTTTTAGATTATAGGATATATCACATTCTGGCTACAAAATGCCCTTTTTTGCATTTAGTCATTTTATAGCCTTTCCAGTCTAATGTATTTACCCTACTTTTAAAGATATTTTTACTGTGTTTAGAGTGATTAATGGTCTTAATTTAACATACTGTACTTTTTTGTGTTGTCCTAGTGAATAGATTATAAAATGTAGGGAATATATTTTATGTACAGAGAGAATATATATTATAAAATAGACTATTTATCTGCTAATTACTGAATTGCCTACCTCAGAGCCTATTTGTCACTATACATAATTCTGATGAAATGAAAGAAATATGTTTTAAATTCCGTAGTTCATTTGTTCACTCATTCATTCCACAGTGTTGATTGAACATTTAATTTGTGGTAAAAATGGCTCTAATCCTCTCAGAGATTTAAAACTTTTTAATCTTTCTTGCTCTTTCAAGAAATATTTCATCTATTATGTGAAATTTGATATTCAGAAATTGTAGAATTGATACAAATATGTGCTTTGGGTCCCATAAGGATTAAGTCTACAACTTTAGAACCTCTTCATGTAAAAAAATATTTGTCTATATAGTTAAAAGAGAAAACAAATTAGAAGAAAAATTAGCCTCTTATAGTTCATTTGCTGGAGAGAATACCAGAAAAAATAAAATCCAAATGAGTTGATTAGGATTATCTAATATATGCAAAAGCAAATCAATTTTCATCAACAACCTCTTTGTTCTCTTTTTATATACTCTAAAACATTAAAACAATAAAAATGGAAAGGATGTTCTCAAAGTGCCAGGGATGATGAGTAATTGATTGTTACAATTGTTGCCTTTCATTGTGTATTCATTGTTTACATTTATAAATAATGTTTCTTTATAGAAACTACAACTTGCAGAAAAGACATCTCCAAAATTAAAGTTTAATTGTGTTACCTCTTGCTTTGTACAAGTGAAAGCATTTGTGATACAAGGCCTGACATTGCCTGGGCAAGTCCGAACTAGTATAAAGAGACAACTTGCGTATTCAAACTAGCCATGAGAGAATTAATTAATTGAGGACTTTCAAATCAGGCTTTCTAAGGATATATGTTTTAATTATTTGCTGTACCCTCTGCTTCAAAAATTTTTTGTTGGAATCTTAAATTTCCCCCAGGAGTATTTATTTAAAAAGTCTTAAGATCATTTCTGGAGCATGGACATCTCTCTCTTAACTGAAGATGTAAGGAGACATTCCATCAAAAAATCTTTAAAGTATTTCAGGGAAAATTTGGTCCTGTTCTGTTTCTATACATAAATGATTTGTTTTACTAATTACTCAGTGTTCCTAACATTCTAGTAGCTTAATATATTTTTCTTTGCTTATTACATGAGCATAGTTTGTATTTCTATCAAAAATATAGTTTTTTAGATTCTTGTTTGTACTTGAGATTAAGCCTTAAATATATGTTGAAACCCACAATTTATGCAATCAGACTTATATTCAACAGAAACAACTATATCCACATTGATTTTTGTTATAAAGGAAATATTGAATTGTTCTGTTCGTTTCTGTTGATCTCTTTGTGTGTTTCAGTCTCTGTCTCTCTCCATATATTTGTGTATTTTCCTTATTAGTAGAACATATGTTCTCCCTCCTATTCTGTTATACTCACAATGCATTGTCTGTAATTTCTACTGATTTTTTTCATTCTCACAGTTGTAATTTCTAAGACTTAGTGTAGGAGCTGGTGAGATGGCTCAGCGGCATAAGCGCCTGCCTGGCGAGCGCGAGGGCCCGAGTTCGACTCCCGGAACCCACATACGAAAAAGGGGCCGGTGATATCGCTCAGCGGCACGGGCGCCTGCTGGAGCGCGAGGTCCTGAGGTCGACCCCCGGTACCCACAAAAATAACATGTTGCAGATACAACGCTGGCCAGGAACTGACCTCTCCGTCAAGTAACAGCATCTTGCATAAGAGGTTTGGGTAGTTTATTTTAATTTAAGAAAAAAGGAAATAAAATAACTATCCTAATCTTTGAATAAGGCCTTACCTACGCAAACACGAAAAAAGGGCCGGTGATATCGCTCAGTGGCACGGGCGCCTGCTTGCACGCGAGGTCCTGAGGTCGACCCCCCGGTACCCACAAAAAAAAAGACTTAGTGTAACAATTAAAACTCATTAAGAAAAGTTACAGTTGCCACTCAAATGAAAAATATAGGACTCATTGTTCTTATCTCTGAATTTACTCCGTGAAAAACTGGTTAAACTGTTGACTATGATCATGAAACATTGATTATTACTGATTGTTAATATTGATAAATTTACCATTTTCATCTAATAAATTTCTTTTGGGGGAAGAACCGTGAATGCTGTCTCAGTCAGATGGGGTTATGCAACTGTTTCTGAAATGAATGCAAGTGATGGGTGGACGTTTGCTGTCGACTTCCAAAGATTTTAATTATCGTAAAGGTTTTATTCTATAGAAGAAAAATTGTAGTTATTTGTTCTACCTTGTGTTAGTCTGGGATTGATTTGATTGTAATGGAGAAGAAACAGCCATTGTGCCCCAAATGTCTTAGATTGTCTACACCAATTCTCTTATCATTCTAACATCCAAATTAAGAATATTTATTAAGCCCGCATCTTCAGTCTAGGCCTTCTGAAAGGAACACTAGTTAATGTTGGGATATCGATTACTCTCATGTCACTCAGATTTAGAATACAGAATAGTTGTATCTACTCTTTCTTTTTAAATTTTTTTTTTAGAGCAAGGATTTATTCTCTTCAAAATATAAAACTTTGTTTTCTTTAATTATAAACATAAGTTCTTTCTAAAATAAAAATCACACAAAATAGAAAACTATAAAGTTATACTCACACACTATTAACCCACTTCTCATTAGAAATATTATAATTTTTTGGATGAATCTAGCTAGATGTTTTTCTCTCTTTAGGTGAATACTTCTTTTTAATTTTGCAAAAACAAAGTATATGTATCACTTCATAGGTTTTGTGAACCTATTCATAGGTTTTCTCCACTTAAAAGTAAATTATTAATGATTTTGAATATCTGTTTTTCTATTAACCTAACACTATGAAAAATGAAAAGTATCCATCCTGACAAAATCGGGTTGATTCATTGCAGTGGGAAAACTATGCAACAAAGATATTTTAGCAGTTCTGATCAAATTAAAGAAAATGTAGACATTACAGTGTTTTAGGGGATGCTGCACTTCAGGTAATATGTAAATAAAACAGTTCTTGTGGCAGGCTCAAAGCAGAATTCCTTAAAGGGGTCACCATTAACTCTGACTGTCACGTAAACGCAGGGTTCTTTTTTCCCTAGAAAGCACATCTCTACACTTCAGTGAAAATTCACTATTGCTTCTCTGAGTCAAAAAACAAAACAAAACAAAAAACAAAAAAACCATAGCAACTACAGCCAAGAGTGGGACATTTCATTATAATTTCAAACATGAAAATTTCTGACAGCAAACAAGGTTTCTTAGTAGTACTCATTTATAAAAGGGCAGCTTTATGCTACTCTTGGTTCTGTGTAACCTCCAGGGAACTGGTGATTCCATTAATTTTTCATATGGCTTTATCTGTCTTTAATGCCAGCCCAATGAATGGAAGATCGTTACAGACCAAGCTAATTTTTGTATTTTCACAATGAATACAAAGGTACATAATTTTTGATAGATACAATTTATGAATATTATGTAATTCATATACTACTGTTGCACTTCCTCCATCTCATGGCTTATAAATAGAATTGTTGGCTCAAATGTACATATTTGGTAACTTTGTAATTTCAAATATCTTTAGGCTGCATAAAAGTTACAAAAATTATACAGATAATTTTGCTTTATCCTGCTTTCTTTTGTGTTAATTTCTTATAAACATATAATAATCTTAATTTTTAAAAATTGACTGCATTGCTAAAATAGCTACTATCATCCTACACTTAAACATTTTTCTTTAAAACCACAACCCTGAATTATGGGAACCTATGTTAAGTTATAGTAACCACAGAAAAGAAAAGACAAAAAAGAGAACTGAAAAGAAATTACATAATTAAACACTAACACATTCTACAATCTAGTTTTCAGTTGGTGAAACTTTTCTCCCAAAATTATTAAACTAGGGAAATTTATCATTCTAATTCTCCTGAAATGCCAGAAAGACGCAAAAACTATCATTAGAGTGAGTGAAAAAAATGACTCTTTAGTCTGATTGTTAAAATAATTCTTTTATAAGAAAATAAGGGAACAGATACACACTTTTCTGTATTTCAACAAGGTTATTTATATAAAGTTAATCTGATTTACAGTTTTGCTAATTATATAATAACCACTGGCAACAACAATACATTTAATGGTGTTAATACCTACAAATTCATGTTCAAAATTTACAAGTTTAAACCATGCTGTTACAAGAAAAAGGAAAAGAAATACTGTCAGTGGAAGAAAATAAAATTTTATTAAAGCATAAATTAATTCAATTCAGAATATTTCACTAAAACACTTGTGTTTGCTCTATATAATATGACAATTGATCTAAAGAATTGGCTGCTATGATTTCATAATTTAAGGTAAAGTGAGTGTGGATTATAATTTCTGGCATACTCAGTGTCACTAAATCAAGGCTTCAAGGCTGTGATGATGTCTGCTTGACTTCACACGGTGATTTTCTTGTTTTAATAGTTTTGATTATCCCTAAGTCGTAAAGTGACGATTATAAAAACTGTGATGTAGCTAAAAACACAAGCTATCCTTTACTTATTTAGTCTAATTCGAAGAGCTTGATTCTGTGTGCTGTATTGGGTTTGAACCTAGTTTCATTCAATATGTTAGTACCATTGGAATCAATGCTTAAATAAACTAGAGTGCCCCATGGTTTCTCAGAGCTCAGTCAGCACTGCATGTGCTGAGGGTCTCCACTTGAACGCGCAGTAAAATAGTTTTAGAAGACAAGTTTCAGTTTTTCTCTGAATTTTGTTTTACTGAGATTCAGTGAAGTATTTTAAAATATTTTATTCTTTAATCAGTGGCAGAAACATCCTAGTTTTGACCTCTGAAAAACCTTCTTCTTGGATATTTTGCAAGAATCATTGGCATATTGCCATAGAAATGGCAGGGAAGTTTAGAGATGGCTTTTAAGTGATCAACACCGCATTTTTATTGCATGACATTTTGTAAGTTAATTATAATCTAATGAAAATATACTTTAACCAAAATGTCAGCCCCAAATTACTTGAAATAGAGATAAAACTCATAACCCAATTTTCCTGCTGTACTTAAAAATGTAACGCAGTGAGCGCATTTCTGGGAGGAACTTCCGCTCTGAGTAGGAATGTGAAAGGTTCAATGTGCAGGCAGAGTTGCTGTCATTGTTTTCTTGTTTTTTGATTTTTTTGTTGTGGTACTGGGTATTGAATCTAGTCTTTACCCTATGTCTCCAACCAATCCTCCTTTTCCTTTTGAAATAGGGTCTTGCTAGGTCACTAAAGTGCCCAGGCTGCCCTTGTACCTGTGATCCTCCTATCTCGGCCTCACGGAGTGCTGGAATTACAAGTGGGCACCACCACGCTTGGCTCTTATGCCTGCAGCTTTAGAGGCTTTGTTCTGCCTATGTCATCTGTCCCTATGGCAAAAAAGGAGGAAATCCAGACACTCTTTCTTTTGTAAAAGATGTAGATATAAGCACCTTGGGACGAAATGTGGAGTGTTTCACCTTTATAGCATAAAAATCACAGAGACCATAAGTATAGAAACAACAACAAGAATTTCACATTTAGAAATTTGGTGTGTGAGTGTGTAGCTCTGTGTGTGTGTGTTTCTATGGACTTTTTCACTTCAGATATTCTATATATTGTGTAATGTTTTGCTGAAGCATGGTTAATATAATAATACTATATGAACTGATTTTATAGCCCAACTACATTTTCTAGTCACACATAACTTTTCCAGTGGGGTTCGTTCCACTTTTCATTGTGCTTTTTAAGTATTTCTTACTGACTTTTAGACTTCCTTTCTGAGCATGATTGTGTCAGATCATGAAAGCATCAGCAGAGTCTGGAACCTTTCCTGGAATGAGTGGCGCTCAGATTCATCATTAGGCAGAGCTGTGTTTGAAACATGTTTTCCAAGTTTTCATTCATTCCTCAGGTATCTGCTGACTTCCTGTCCTCCTTGAATTCATTTTAATTCCTCTGCCAGGCGCTCCCCATGTGATCTTGGACAAGCTACTCACACACTTTGCTCTTTAAACTCCTTGGTGGAAAACCAAGGAAAATAATTTTTTGCTTTCAGTCTAGGTTGAAGTTGCAATAAAATGAAAGGAGCTGGCATGTTCTTTGCATGTAAGGAATCCGTGGGGATTTGCATTCGGAAGGTGTATGGGTACCACTCTGGGGAGATCCACGTGTAAGGGAGTGAAGAAGGTCCAGTCGCTAGGGGAGAAGCTTCCCCGTGCTGGAGCTGTGATTCCGCCTGGAGGCCCTCCATGAACTCCAAAGCTGGAGTGGCCCTATAGAGCTGTCACCGATTGCCATCAGGAGCCAGTCTTTGCATTTCTCCATCTGTGAGTCACTAGCCTCAGGTTGTTTCCTTCGCTATTAATATCCCAATGTTTTAAGTTGGTATAATCATCCATTTATCATATAGTTATTTAAGGTTGGTACTCAATTAGAGATATAAAAGCAAATTAGACATAGACTTTTCATTCCATTCAGAATGAAATAAACAGATAAATTGATCTAGCAAGCAAAAAGTTTGTGTGATTTTATAGAGCTCACAGTAAACACAGAGATAAACCCTATGCTTTTATGGTGTCGTAGCAAAGGGAATTTCTAGTAGATTGGGAATTCAGACCGGGAAATGATTCCTTAAATATTCCTTAAGGGTGTAGATCTTGAACTACAGCATTACAGTTGTGCATCATTTAACAATGAGATATATTTTGGGAAATGCATTTTAGGCAATTTCCTGGTTGCCTGAAGAACAGAGCAGGCACTTTCACAAACTTAGATGACTGCAGCATCACCAGGTGGTATAATCTTATGAAAGCATCTTTGTATATTTAGTCCATCCTTGACCAAAAGGTCTTTATGTGCCAAATGAGTGTATTTTGCTGAAGTCTTGATGATGAAATCATAACAAGTTCAGGATGTTGAACAGCATTAAGTATTTTTCCATTTCAATGAATGTATTTTAAAAACCCTTTTAATCTGCTTATTTTTGCCTAAAATATTTCCAATTTATTGTTTTCTTTTTAAAGAATATATAAACAAAACTATATAGATACATTTTTCACGGAGGATTTTTAGTCTCATTGTCCTAAAGTGTATCTACTTTTCTCTCTCTCTCTTGTTTTTTTGGCATATATTGTTGCGGAAAACAGGCCAAACACAGGAAGAAATGGCATGGAGGAGGTGAAGGAGGCAGTTTATTTCACCCATGACCTTCTGAGTAGGATCTTTCCCAAAGAGCCAGAGCCCCACCCGGCGGGGTTTCCAGGCTTTTAAAGGGAAAGTGAGTGGGGTGGTACAGAGGCAGATTTGGCGTATATGATTGGAGGGTTGAGTGACGTCATGGGTTGCTGGAAGAGTTTAAACATTTCAGGTTACATCATAAGGCTATCAGTTAAACAAAGCATGGGTTATACAAAGGAAGAAATGTCCTGTTACATTTTAAGTTACATTATAAGGCCATCAGTTACAGAAGGGCAGCAAAGACGGGTTTACAAAAAGGAAGAAATGTTCTATTGTTGGGTCTGCCGGACATGTCTGCTTGGTGTGGTGGGCATCCTGGGCAGGCTTTTATTTAAAATTTTAATTTTCCCCCTTCAATATGTTCTTTTCTTTAGATATATAGGGGTTATATTTAAGATAATATCCCTTTATGCCCTGCTATGAAAACTAAATGAACACATTTTTAATTCTCCTTCTGTTCTTAATTTTTGTGCTATTCTAACTGAAGTTCTTAAATTTACATTATGCATTATAATTCGCTCTCAAGTTTTTCAAAATCTTAGTTCTATATATTTTATTTATTTGTTTACTTTTTTTTTTTTGGTGGGTACCGGGGGTCGACCTCAGGACCTTACTTTTTATTTTACATGCAATGTTTGTATATTTTTATGGGGTTCAAAAGTTTTGCATCCAAGTGACTTCTCTATCCTGAATTCTTTATTTTGACACATGACTGGATTATCTGAAATTTATTCATTGGATGGCTTCAAGAAGATATTAACAGAAGTGACGCGTGTGCTCTGTGATTACAGTATGTTTAGGAACAATGGTCTAGTGTTTTTTATACTTGCAGAATAACTTGAGGCTGAGTGAGTTCCTGGGGTTACAGTCTTTCACTATCTTCTTGAGTTTATTGAATCTGTGGAGGAGTTTTTTCTCTCAGTAACTTCATTTTTGTGTAAAAGTTGCTGCTTCTTGAGGGATTTCTGTTCTTTTTAAAAGTTTGCTTTGTTTGCCTTAACTACGAGGAACGATGAACATGAAACCAAACAAAGATGGTCTTTACATAGAAGTTAGAAGTGCACTGTCTGATTGAAACCTTAATACATGTACTGAGTGGGTAGTGAATTTCAGCAGGTGCATGAAACATTTCAAATCCCAATATTCGTTTCTCAATACGCTAATCACTTTACACTTTTGAAATTATAATAGAAGATATTAAAATTATACTTTCCAAATTACTTCTCTGTTCCACCATATTCTTCGTAAAATTTATAGGTTTTTGTTGGTTTAAACTTACATTAAGTCAGTCCTAATAGCTGACAAAAAAAATCTCATATTTCAATACTAAATGAAGTTAATGTGATATATATATATATATATATATATATATATATATATATATACATATATATATATATTTTTTTTTATGTGGGTACCGGGAGTCGAACTCAGGAACTCGCAGTTTCCAGGCAGGCACTTATGCCGCTGAGCCATATCACCAGCCCAATGTAATATCTTTTTATGCTCATTATTAAAATACTTTGTTATTGCTAAAAATTAGACCATAAAGGTAGAGAAGTATGCCAAATATTCTATAGTAACAGTGTTTAGCTATTCAAATTCAGTAACTTGGTCATTCTTCCCCTGTCCATCTTTTGCTCAAAGATTGCATATGCTTTTTGCAGGCATTTACCTTTGAGGATTTCAATTCTTTCATATTGTTTGAACATTTTTGTAATCAAACACATTGGAAGGCAAGAGAATATATAGTCAATAGAACATCACTGCGAATGACATGTATTGTTACTCAACCTAATTGTGAATTGCTTGTTTTGAACTATTATTTCTTATAAAGAAAAATTTTCAAAACTGTACTCTACCTATCCCCTTGTAACTCATTCAAACAGAGTGCATAGAAAGCTTAAATTCACAAGGTATTTCTGAATGAGAGACTTATTTTATTTTAGTGCACCAGGACATGTCCTGGAAACTACAGTAATAAGTGTAGATAAAAATGTATTTTTTTTATGAGGATATCAGCAGCCAGGATGCTCTAATGTTCATGCAACAGCTGTTGCTCTGTGACAGACACTACAGGTGTCTTGTGATATAAAGAGAAGGCTCAGCTGTAGAAGTAAAAGCCCTGATGGGCATCGCGTAGCACAGGGTGTGACATGTGCCTCAAGGAAGACACGGTAAAGCATTTTGAATATTGAGAGAAGAACAAATTGTTCTGGGTGGAAGGAGGGCAGAGTTCAGAAAAATACTTTAGAAAAGAGATAATATTTATGCTGTGGATTAAAATTAAGTTTCACTGGAACATGCTGAGATGGAGTACGAGGACAGAATAAAGGCGTCAGAGGCTTTGGCTAACTCTAGATTGTGCACAAATCCTGCATTATCAGTCTTTCTTTGCCTTGTGCTTGTTTGTTTAAACTGTTAATGTTTTTTAGTTCGTTTATTTTCTGTCTTTAAATAGGATCAATTTTCTCATTTTAAGAACAATATTATGTGGAATTATTTTTACATTCTTTTTATGTGTAAGGATCTTTAAGGATTTTGAATATGCTTTTCAAATTATTTTCACCAATGGAAATTTGATTTCCGTTTGCTACATTTTACATGCTGCTTATTGTGCCAAAGACGTTTGCATTTTTGCCTCATAACCATATAATCTTTAATTATACTTCTCTGAGAATGTCCTATCACTGTCTCATTGCCCCCTAATTATGAGTTTCATGACATTAGGGGCCATTTCTTTTGTTTTCCAGTACATTCTTGTATTGCAAAGCTATTGTGCAGGTGCACAATAGATACTTGTTGAATTAATGTACAAAGATGTGAAAAATGAATGTTATTTTATGCTCATTTTACTTACAAAAGTTTTTCATTTGGTATAAAGAAGGTACAAAAAGGGCAGCTTAACTCACAAGAAATAGGTCAGTTGATTCAGATCCTGAATTGATGTTTTTCTAAGTAAAAAAATTATATTTGTATGGAACCTATAGATTTCTGAACATGACTTTCCCATGTTGTTGATTTGAAAAGATCTCCGCATTTGTGGAAAACTTTTAGTGTTTGAAAATAAAATTTGACTACCTGATGAATGCCTAGCACCCGTCTCAGCATACACTTGACATAGATTCCTTCATAGACCTCCCGAGAATAAAGCGCACCGTAGCACGGTGGCGTAGTGAGTGGAACAAGACTCTCAGGTCAAAAGCCAGCAGCAGCGCTTACCATCAGTGTGACCTGGGGCTATTTACCTCCTCTGTTCTCTGCCTTTCTCCTTGCAAAGTGCCACGGCAGTGATGATGGAATGAGTTTATCATTTAAAATGATTACACAAGAAAAGTTTTATGGGAATGGGAAAAAAATTTTTACCAGCTATTCCTCAGACAAAAACTAACATCTAGATTACATAAAGAGCTCAAAAGAAAAAAAAATCAGATTTTCCAAATTTAAAGACCCAATCCAAAAATGGGCATCTGAAATGAATAGACATTTCTCAGATGAAGCAGTACAAACAGCAAATAAATGTATGAAAAAATGCTCAACATCACTGGTCATTTGAGAAATGCAAATTAAAACACTGAGATTCCATCTCAATCCAGAAAGAATGACCATCATCAAGAAATCAACTAATAACAAATGCTAGTGAGGCTGTGGGGAAAAAAGAACCCTTCTCCATTGTTGGTGGGAATGTAAATTTGTACAACCACTATGGAAATCAGTATGGAGATTCTTGAAAAAACTAAAACTATCAGTTCCATTTGACCCAGATATTCCCCTTTTAGGTATCTTCTTGAAAGACTTAAGTGCTCTATAACACAGTGATATATGCATACCCATGTTTATATCAGCACAATTTATAATAGCTAAATCTTGGAACTCACCCATATACCCATCAACAGATGAATAAAGAAAATGTGTTATTAATATACAATGGAGTACTACTCTGCCATAAAGAATGATAAACTTGAGTCATTTGCAGGAAAATGGATGCATCTGGAGACCATAATCTTAAGTGAAATAAATATTTAAACGCAAGTTTAAATATTTCATTGTTTCTCTTGTGTGAGAAACCCAAAGGGCACATAAGGAGTACAATGGAGGATATATTGGGAAGTAGGAAGAACATATTCAAATGGTAAGGGGAACAAAGGGGGGAGGGGGGAGAGAAGGAAAGGAGAAGGAAAAAATGGAAGCAAAGCTTTTGTGAATGGGGAGGGGAAGAAGGGTTCAAGGGAGGGGAGGGCAATGGGAAACAAAACAATTAAGAAACATTATGTACAGGTACAAATTCCCTATGATGAATGTGATCAATATGTTTGACAAATATGTCCTAATGGAAATAAATTTAAGAAAGAAAGAGAAGTGTTATTATGGGTTCCTGGGGCCGCCACTCTTTGGACACAGCTGGTTAGAACAGGGATTGCTGTTTTTAACCTGGGAAAATCTGAACCTGTATATATTTCTGTCATCCTAAAAGAGTAACTAACAAAGTGCTATGTTTGTGCCATTCCTTACCAAATTTTGTTATCAGATGTGACCGTATTCCAAAGCATACACTCCTTGGCACGACTTCAGTGCCATTTAGGCTTGTGTCAACGACATTTCCTTCGCTACTTTCTACTCCTTGTGCCATATGCTGTGGCCACTCCAAATTACTTGCTCTCAACTCTGTCTTGCTCAAAGGAGTTGCTGATATTGCTCCCTAGATGTAGGTCTGCAGTCCTCCTGCTACTGCATTTTGCTAGGCTAAATACTCCCTTCCTGTGGTGTGTGATTTTCCTAGTTCAGGGTAGAGGGAAAATCTATGCTCTTCCTTAACTATCTGTGTATGCTCTGTGCTTACGCTAGGCACATTGCACCTATAAAACCTGCTACACACTGCTCTATAAAACACAGGATGGGTTGCGACTCTCTCTCTCTCTCTCTCATTTCTCTGTCTCTCTCTCCCTGTATATGTACATATATACACAATATATAATGCCACATATACATTATATGTATATACATATAGAAATAAATGATACATAAGTTGTCTCTTTTTGCAAAGCAAGTAGGGAAATATATAAAAATACAGGGTTTACGATGGCTTTAGACAACTTCAAGGAAATGGCTATGATCATGGAAGACCAAATTCATTAGGCAACTTGCAGTTTTCAAAGTTCTTTTATGTTCTGGAAGGCATGACACTCATCCCTATAGCCTAGACCGATTATCTTCCAATGTATGAATAGTATTTGAAGGAACTAATGTGGAGGTATATCATGATTGCTGGATATTGGAAAAGAACAAAAGAACAATTGTGGATATATGATGCTAGGAACTCATTGCCTTAGCAATTATTCAAAAAGGGGCATCATGTGGATATTCTTCAGTTTGTTTTTCAATAATGCATTTCCTGGTCACCCGACCCCACGTATAAGCTATGTCCATTTTTTTTTTTTTTTTTTTGTGGATACCGGGGGTCGACCTCAGGACCTCGTGCGCCAGCAGGCTCCCATGCCGCTGAGCGATATCACCGGCCCTTTTTTCTTATGTGGGTTCCGGGAGTCGAACTCGGGCCCTCGCGCTTGCCAGGCAGGCGCTTATGCCGCTGAGCCATCTCACCGGCCCAGCTATTTCCATTTTAAAATTATTTCTCTGAGGTTTATTTCAGTGGCATTTAGTATTTTCACAATGCTGTGCAACTGTCATGTCTACCTAGTACCAAAATACCTCCAACTTTGTTCTTTTTGTTATGATTGTCTTGAGCATTGGATGTTACTAATCCATACGAATTTTGGATTAGGTTTTCTATTTTTTTTTTCTTTTTTTTGCAAAGGGCTACTGGGATTTTTTTAGCAATTGAATTGATTTTGTAATGGCTTATGGGGGTGGGATTTTCCATATTAATAGTATTATGTGTTCCAATTAATTTATTTCAGTCTGTTTTTGTTTGTTATGGCAATATTTTATAGTTGCAGTGTATAAATCTTGTACCTCTTGAGTTAAAGTTATTCCCATGTATTATATTCTTTCTGGTGTTACTGTAAATGGAATTACATTTTTCATTTCATTTTCAGACAATTGATTACTTGTACATGGCTATACAGTTGGTTTCTGCATTTTGGTCTTATATTTTACCACATTGCTGAATTTGCTTAGTATAAGTTCTAATAGTAGTTTGTGTGTGTGTGTGTGTGTGTGTGTGTGTGCATTTTTAAGATTTTCTATTTACAAAAATCAAAAAACTACGATCAAACAATATAATGCTGTTAACCTCTCTCAAAATATTCCCTCTCACTTTAAACGCACATGCCCCATCTTTCTTGCCACTCTTTGAAGAAGTTTGAGAAGTTCTTTTATGAATGTCTTTAGTTGTGTTGTCTGGCTGCCTTGATGTCCTGAATTAATTCCAAATGTTTACCTTCCATAATAATTTTGACTTTGGGAAAGAGCCAGGAGTTGCACATTGTGAGATCCCATGAATGAGGTGGATGAGGACACACCATAATGTTTTTATGAACTTACTCTTTTGTTGGACGGCACTACACAGCAGGACTCATGGGATTTCAACTACACCTTATAAAGATGCTGAAAAAACTTCCAGAACTGCTTCAGGAAATGGCAAGAATGATGAGATAAGTATGTTTGAAGCAAGGGGAAGAGTATTTTGAAGGAGAATAATGTCAATGTTTCTTTTACCTTAGTAAATTTTAAAAATGTAAATATATATCATATTTTTGGTCATACCACAGGTGTGATTAGGACTTCAGCAAATGAGATAATTTTCCTTTTTCCCATTTGCATTCATTGACTTATTTTTCTGGCCAGTAGTTTGGTTAGAACCAGTACTAGTACAGTGTTGAACAGAAGTGGCTAAAATTTTCATCATTATCTTGTTTCTGAATTTAGAGCAAAGGTTTTCTATTGCCTTAAATAGGTTTCCTATGGGTTTTTCATAAATGGCTTCTATAAGACTGAGAAAGCTTCCTTCTATTCCTAGGTTATTGAATGTTTTTCTTAACATGACAGAGCTCATTTTTGTCAAATGCATTGTTGTATCAATTGAGGAAATTGTGTGAATTTGTTTCTTTAATCTATTATGATGCATTACTTTGATCAATTCTGATGTGTTGAACCACACTTCTATTCCTAAAAGTAGATCCCACTTGGCTACGGCATTTTTTTTTTAATATGCAGTTGGATACAGTTTACTACTATTTTTGAGGATTTTTTCCATCATTTTTCACAAGAAGTATGAGTCTATAGTTTTCTTATGACATATTTATTTGACATTGGTGTCAATTAAATTGTATTAAGAAAATGTTAGGAGTGTTCCCTCTTGGTTTTCTATTACTTAGAAAAATTGGAAAAGGATTGGTGTTACCACTCCTTCGAAAAGTTTGTAGAATACACCAGTGAAACCATTTGATTTAGGGCTTTCTTTGAGGGTGGGTAGTGTTGATTATTAATTCAGTCTTTTAACTAGTTATGAGTTTGTTAATATTTTCTACTTCTTCAGTCAGTTGGTATTATATGTGCTTTTAAAAATTTGTCCATTTCCTTTTGGTTTCTTAATATTTTACTATACAATTGTTCGTAACGTCGCTCATAACCCTTATATCTGTAAGGTCTGTAGTAATGTCTTCATTTTCATTACTGATTCTAATGATTTGAATCTTCCGTTCTTTTTTTCAGTATTTCTGAAGCCTTGTCAATTTCGTTCATATTGTTTTCAAGAACCAGCTTTAGATTTTGTCGATCTCTCCATCGCTTTTCATTTTTCTCTGCTCTGATTCTCGACGTCCTTCCTTCTGTATTCCTTCAGCGCTGAGTCAGGCCCCTTTCAGAACTGCCTCAGCTTCACTCCCACGTGGAATCTGAAGGTCAGCTGGCGGTGAGAGCTGAGGTTGCTCTGTGCTCTTCCCAGAGTGTGTGTACAGCATGGACATGTATTTAGTCTTCTTAATTCACCAGAATACTCAGAATTTGTTAAACCCCTTATTTTTTCACCTATCTCTATATTCAGTCTCTCTTCCCTGAATTTTTGGTTTGATGTTTGTCTTGCCTGTTATTCCTTACTTTGGGCTTCCTGGTCTATAAATGCTTTTGGCAATTGTTACTTTGTCCTAAGAATGCTCTGATTTAGACAAATTAACTGCAAGTTCTCATTCAGGGAGCCATCAGACAGAGCAAAACACAACACAGTTCTTTGACTCTAGCATCCGTGTTGTTCCTTTTGGCTCCAGCAGCCTTCACTATGAGTGTGGCCAGCTGACTCCGTGGCTACCACCTAGAGGGAAAAATGATAGGCAGGCGTTCATAATGCCACATCCTCTCTTCAACAAGGTAGCAGCTTTTGTCATCATTAAACTCTTGCCTGGTTCTTGTCAATATTTTTACTGTATTCCTGAATTCTGCAAAAGCTGACTCTGAGATTTTTTTTGCTGATGTCTTAAATAGTTGTCAGGAGTTCCTCACGCTGTCATTTGTGTGGTGCCAACCATATCGTTTTGTAGTAGATTACACTAGGCTTTGTTCTTAAAGAGAAATTATTTAATATGTGTGAGTACTGAATGATAAGGAAAGATCATTGTCTTTAAATCAAATGTTAGAGATAATAAAAATGATGTAATTAATATGCATTTGGCAAATACATTTTAAGTGCCTTCTATATTAATTGCCACATTTTAAAAATGTAGAGTATAGCAAATGCAAACTACATAGTAGTCAAGTAATTTGTCATACAAATCTAGATAGTTTGAATATGTTAAAAAAAAAAAAGAATATCACTAACCAGGATTAAAATAAGATGGAGGAATAAATTGGACATTATTGGCATAAGCAGTAAATATGATAACCCCTGTTCTCTTTGATGACTTACAATATAGTCCCTTTGTGGTTTTTCATTTCTAGTTTTCTAATTATTATATAGATATGCAGGGACCTTGTTGCTAAAAAGTTAAGTACAAGATAAGTCTGGTTTTAATATAATACATCTATCAATAGGGTTTTCCTATCTCATTGAAGAATAACCACATTTATAGTTAATACCATAGTAAAAAAATCTGTGTCACTGTTACAGAAACCTGATCTGATATTCAGGAAGGAGGACATAAGAGCTTTTAGTCTTATTTGTAAACTTTAACATAAATCTGTAGAGAAAACCGAAGAAAGGAAAAAACTAAAGAATAAGTATACTTTAATATTATAAAATACCAAAATATTGTTGTATTTGACATAAGGAATTTGTCAGTAACTACTTATTGAATTTAATGTGAAAAGCTTCAATGTTTCTTAGAGGATATGTAATAATTATGCATGAAAATAGTCACGAAACACTTTCAAGAATACTTAGAAACGTCCTTTGGGTACTTGTGAAAGTAGCTGCATCCAAACAAAGCAAAAGCTCAAGCTGATAATCATTACTGTGTTGGGATACAAGGTACCATGGGAGGAGGACTAGTAAACAGTCAGTACTTTTCTACTGTAAACATAATACCTTCTGGGATTGCAGCAGATCCCTGACGTTCTGCTTGCTGCGTCAAAAAACACTTGATCTGTTTTATTTCTTAAGTTGATACAGAATTTTTGCTATGCTGAAGGACTGTACATTTGTGTTTTTTACTAATATGTAAAGTAAAAACAGACTAAAATAGTTTAATACATACATACATGAATAACTGATTCTGTCAAATATCTTAATGAATTCATTTCCTCTCCCTCTCATTATCATTCTGTATTTGATATCTTCTTCCCTGTATTTGATATCATATCAAGTAGACTTATAAGTGGCATCTTTCTGTAGATATTTGATCCATATGGCAGGTTGTTTTTACATAAGGATGTGAAGTACGATACAAAAAGACTCTAGGTTTTTGTTTTGTTTTCTTTTGTTTTGTTTGTTTTTTGACCGCAGGCAGAAAGCATATAACATTTTGGGGGTAAATACCACAGCATAAAATGTAAAATATTGGCAATCCTTCTCTTTCAGTAAAACTACCTGCAGCTGTATTGGCAAATAACTTGTCATTTATATTCAAAACCTAGATTATGGGCAATTTGAACTCATTTATCTTCTTTATAGCAATGCAAATAATGACAATATTAATCTTTTTTCTCAAAAAAGAATGAACAACTACTTTGAAATGCCAATTCTCTAAAAAGGCTTCTATTTACAACAGTGTATCCACATTAAAACCAGAATTAAAGGAAGCTTGAAGGATTTCAAACTGGATTGAAATACAGGAGACACAGGTTTCCAATTTGATTCTACTCTCTGAAAATCAACGCTACTCGACCATCGTAGTTAAGAACCATATCAACCACCTCAAAACATGCTTATTTTCACCCTTGATATTAAAATGGTTTTTAATTCCAGGAATGCATTTCAAAATAATTTTTTTGTTAAGGTACCACTTAATTTATTGTGTTCCAAATTCATTGAGCTGGGAATTTGAATTCCAAAATCAATAAATGAATGTCAGCAGTACCCAAAGTAAGCTTTTTGTCTTAGTTGTGGCTCATCAGTTTTTCTCAATGTTTTAAACTTTTCGCATTTTGAATATATTCTATTTCTTCTAGGTCTCTTTGTTGGTCTCTGCATTATCTAATTGATAACACCAGTAATAATCGATTGCTAATTTTTACTGAATATTTAAAATGAGTCAATCGTCTCAGCATTTTGCTTTTAAAATAATTCAATACTAACTTCAGTGGTGACTATTATAGAAAGTACTGTATTACCTTCTGTTCTTATATTCTCATGACTAAGCCTTGGTCACTGCAGTCAGAACTAGTATCGTTGAACACAATTAATAATAGCTCAAATTCACATTCAGGAAAGAAAAAGACCTCATAAAGAAATATGAAAGCAATATAGTGATTACATCTGGTACTTGGCTTAAATATACGTAATTCATAGAAAATACTCATTTTAAATATCGTGTGCTGATGTAACTTTATTTAATGGTGTATGCTTGGATGAAAGTATAAAAGCTACTTTTCTATTAGTACACTATTTGTTTTTAAAAAGATTTATTTCTTTAACGTCATTCTAGATTGTTCTACAAAATTTAACTTATAATTACTTCATCTCACTGTTAATTTTTTATTTATTTTTAGTTTTATTGCTGAGCGATATATATAAACAAAACCTATACATGTTTATGAGTGGTTTCAATACATGTCTCCACTAAATGATATTTAAATAAGAGTAAATATACCTACTTACTCATACAGTTATCATTTCTGTAAGGTGAAAACATGCAAAACCTTGTCTTTAGCTTCTTGAAATCTGCAGTGCATTATTGTTACCTATAGTCACACTATGGCAACTTCTTCCTCCTGTTTAACTGGTCGACCTCAGGCATCATTCTCACCTCCTACTGTCCCCAACCTTTGGTGACCTCCCTTCTACTCTCAACTTCAGTGAGGTGAGCTTTTTCTGTTTTTAGATTCCATGTAGGAGTGAGATCATGCAGCACTTGTCTGCTGTGCCTGGATTCTTTGACATTCACTATTGACTACTGGATACTTTTTCCTGAATGTGTGCCTTGAGAGCTTTGCTGGGCTGGCCTCTGTGTTTCCCCTGGGCAGCTTCCTGTCAATGCTTCAGTACTTCCTTTCTTTCTGATGCAGTATCTAAGGGGTTCAGGGAAGAGGAGAAAGTTCATCATTACCAAAAAATTGAAGATAAACATTCAGTATGAATGATAGAAAGAGAAAAAAATGTAATTTTCCAACTGTTACAAGAATCATTGACTTTCCCAACTTGATGTCACCTATAATGTGTCAAATAATATTATTGTGCCCTGATATGATGCAATAACCAGAATATTTATATATACATGTAAACATATTAATCTTAGATCAAGAAAAACATAATACATTGGTAGACTATATTAGTATATACATACCAAGTCTTATGCAAATAAACATAAGTATATATCAATTAATTTACACTTTAAATAGAACTGCTAAAGGGGCTTGATCAGTATTTTTTATATGAACATATTGTCTCCACACCATAATAAGTAACCTGAAACAGTAATTAAATATTAAATCATACATGCTTTTTTTTGAACAGTCAAGAAACTATAACAAACCCACTGATATCTGGTAAACTCATTGGCATGAGAAATTTGTATTAAGTGACACTAATGGTTTTATTATTTTGCAGCTAAGCTACTCAGTCTACTTCTTTAATATATATTTATTTCTAGCTGTGTTGCCCAGGCTAGCCTAAAACTTCTAAGCTCAAGTGGTTCTCTGGCATGCATCCAGCTGTCTTGCTTTTTAACCTGTTTACAACTGGTGACATGGTGGCGTCTATCCTAGAAATGTACTGCCCCATCTTCATTATTTCGTAGGCATTATTTCAAAAGCCCAGCCCTGTTTTTCCGGAAGTTTCTCATCTCAAGCCAGGGCATACTCACTTCCGAATTCCCAGAGCAAGAAACCCTTTCCCTTTAACATTTGTTCTTTTTAACCTATCTTATTTCTGAATGAGTGTGGATATATGCGTGCATATATGTGCATGTGCTGAATAGTGTTATGCCTGAGGAAAGCAAAAAATCTTAAACGGGCCTACTTTTTCCAACATGCCTTCCTCGTAAGTCTTGCTCATAAGTGCTGAATATTTGTGGAAGAGCATTGTTTATTATTAAGAGTAGAAGGGTTAGTGGCACACAGCACTTCGTCTTCATTCTGATGAATATATATACTTTACATACGCCCACATTCTTTTCTCTCTTTCTCTCTCTTACACACACACACACACTTTATTGGACCTGTTTTTCAACCTAGCCTGGAACCTTGACATGTTCCCTAGACTCACACTGAAGCCTCTTCCATTCCGTCTGCCTTCTTACCTACCATGCTTCTGAGCGGCCAAAGCAAGCAACCTCACCTGCATTCCACATTGAAAACATCTAACAGGACTTCCTTGACTCTGAATGAAAGTCTGACAGTCATAGTGCACCTAAATGTGCCTGTGTTCATCTGATCCAAATGTGATGCAGCACGTACCCCTACTTGCTCTAAATCCCTCTCAGCTTTCCTCTGAAAAAGTCCCTTCAAAGGAACCCTATTGAATCTCTTTTATGCTTTCTTGCAATCCTTAAATTATCTTTCTGACCCCCTTTTATTTACAGTGACATAAATGTTTTTTCATGCTGACTAAAAAAACCAAAAAGCATTTTAAATCTCTGTCTTTTCTTCCAGTGATAGACCTACCTTTTCTCAAAGCTTATCTCTGCTGTGGGCTATTACACTCTTTCCTGGTTTGCATCCTGTACAGCTCTGTTCTGGCCACAGTGAACAAATTTAGTTGTCAAATAGAGAACCCATCTTTCTGGCTCTTTCTCATTTCTAGACACCTACTCCTTTGTTTCATCCGCCTAGAATGCTATCTTCACACTCCTGTTGTGTGGTCGGTTGTTAATTGTGTATTTCTTTTGGTAGGACTTCTCTTCTTTTACGAGGGCTTCCTTGACATTCCCAAGTGAATCACATTTCTCCATGTGCTCCTGCACTGCTCATTATAACTGTCTGCTTACTCGTGCAGATTTCCCACTAACATAAGGTTTATACATTAGCAAGTGCCTTTTGTTATTTTTTATAACTATGTGCTCTTAAAATGTAGAATAAATGCTGTCAGATAGAAGTAATTCACTAGCCATTAATTAAATGAAATGTTACTTACTGGCTTCTTGTGTAGACCTTGATATGTTCTTCTGTGTGTGTCTCTGTGTATCTCTTAAACCTCTTAGGCAATGCAGGTTAAGAATATTTGGAAAACGTATCCTCACACATCAGTCTTCCATGAATATTTTGATTACATTTTGCTTCTTTCAATTATGGGATTAAAAATTCTACATGTATGTATATTTAAAGGTATATTTGTTCAAAACATTCTTGTAAATGATAGAAAAACCCCTGCCCTGTTTGGTCTTTGTTTTTATTAAAAGCTTCGGTGAATTGATATGGGTTTAAAAATTTTTTATAAAGCATTCAGGTATGGTATTAACTGATTAATCCTCTGCTAGAAGATTATGAAACTCTCAAAAATCTGTGCAAAATTCAACAAATCCAGATTAATAGTATTTAAGCATTGGAAAGGTTGTTTCTCTTGGGAGGTTGAGCAATTATTTTAATTCTATGCCCAAGTAATTTGAGCCATTCAAATTGGCCTGCCTTTTAAATTCTCTGAGCCAGGTGTGATGACTGGCTGCTTTGCCTAATTTTCATTACCTTCACCAGTGGCTTTTGCAAAAATTGTTGTTGGAAATTAGTGTATGGTTAACATTTGGGGATGCATTTCACCACTGGCTTAGTCCATTTACACTTCTGTCACAAAATATGATGAATTGGACAGCTTACAATCAACACAAATTTATTCCTCACAGTTCTAGAAGTTGCAAAGTCCAAGATCAAGGTGCTGGCAGATTTGACTTCAGTGCAAATCTTCCTCCTGAGTCACAGATGGTGCCTTCTAGCTTTGTCCTCACCTAGGGGCAAGAAGTATCTCCTGGGCCACTCTTATGAGGGCACAAATCTCAGTCATGAAGGTTCTGTCCTTTTGGCTTCGGCACCTCGTAAATGCCCCACCTCCCCAAATCATCACCAAGATTATGTGGTCATCTCAGCAGTCAGAAGAGAAGCAGTGGTTGGTACTGAAGAGCCACTCCCGCCCCTCTCAGTTTACCCCTTTTCCTGAGAGCTCTTCACCAGCACTTAGCACTGAGAGATGACCAACATTTTGTTTTTTATTGTTGGCTTTTTATTTGCTTTTTATCGTTGGCTTCTCCTGTACTTTGTTCTGCTCTTTTTTTCCATCGAAGACATTTTCTGTTGGATAAAATTCTATTTTTGTCACTATACTAACTGAAATATTAAGATAAATTATTAACAAAATGAGACACTTGAGAAAGAAGTCCACTGAGCACTTACTACTTTTTACCTGCTCTAAGTAATTCATTGTCTTTTGTCTTGTGGTTGTGTGTGTGTATGTGTGTGTCTCTGTAGGTTAGGCAGCTTTTTATCATTGTCACAGAATACCTGAGAAACACAAAATGACTTAAAGGAGGAAGGATTTGTTTTGGCATATGGCTTCAGAGGTTTCACTGGTTAGCTGGCTGTGTTGTTTCCATGCCTCTGGTGAGGCAGACACATCATGGTAGGAGGGTGTGATGGAGCTGCTCGCTGCATGGTGGCCTGAAAGGTGGGGGAGGCAGGAGAAAGGGGAGAGGAGGAGAGAGGGAGAAAGGAAGGACCGAAGGCTGGTGGAGAGAGAGAGGAAGAGAAAGAGAGAGAGAGAAAGAGAGAGAGAGAGACGGAGACAGAGACAGAGAGGCAAAGATAGAAAGCAGGGTCATGAACAAAATACACCTTTCAGAGGCACACCTCCAGGGACCTAATTCCTCCAACTAGGCCTCAATTCCTAGAATTTCTACCACTTTCCAGTAGCAATGTCAATTAGAGACCAAGCTTTCAACGCATGAGCCTTTGGGGGATATTTAAGAACCAAACACTGTCTGTATTTGAAAGTCTGTACATGAGTGTGTGTGCGCGCGTGTGTGTGTGTGTCTGCGTCTGTGTGAGTGGGTATGTATGTTCATGTGTTTGTGAATGTGTGCACGAGTGTGTGTGTGTGTGTGTGTGTCTGTCTGTGCCTGTGTGAATGTGGGAATGTATGTGTGTGCTTGTGGGTATTTGTGAATCTCTGTGTGTGTTAGCCTAGGTTGTGTCCTTTCTCGTATTTAAGTGTCAGGCCACTATGTCAACTTTGTCAGGACAGTGCTTGACATCCTATTGACGCTGAATAGAGCTTGAACTGTAATCATTGTAATTGCTGCCATTTTTGTTTGAAAATAATTAACTGTAGACTTCTGTCAATATTTTGCTTCTTAAATTGCTTCTTTCTGTATTTGTCCCATTCAGAACTTGAGACCTAAAAGCATGAAGATCTGAACTATCTAAAGTTGTGGCGATTTTTAACGTGCATTGTATGTTCTGGGCTTCAAACATAATTGAAAATTGTAGCACATTTAATGACGACTATCGCCTAACAGCCTGACTGTTGTTTTTCATAAGCATGTTTGCCTAATGGCAGACTCACTTCTGAAAAGAAGTCCTCTAATCAATGTTAATTCCAGTAATTTGTCACATACCCTGATGTGGGGTTGACATTTTCTAAAAACCTCTCTTCTAGTTAAAAGCTTATCTTTGAAGACTGTGTACAAGATGTGCATCACTATAGCGGGGATATGTTTATTTTTTTCTGTTTAAATTTCAGTTGTTATGGTCCTCCTTCTTGTTCTTTAAGTTGGGACCTATTCCCAGCATTGTCTGCATCTTCACTGTCAGATACATTGACGGTCTGTGACAGAGGTGTAAAATTTTTTAATGGACTTTCTGTTAGAATATGAAAATAAAGCTGGTACACAGTGATGTTTTCATCATTTCAAGACTACAGTACAGGTAATGTAGATTTTTGCATGACTAATTAGGGAAACAATCTATAAAATGTTGTAGGTATTGTCTATAAAATTTTGTACCTAAAATATACTTTGGATGTCTTACATTTCTCCATAAAATATTTGTAATTTGAGCTAATTGTGAACAAAATCAGCCTGAATTAATAAATAATGTAAACTAGAGAACACACTTAAAGATGTGTAGTTATTACATAAAATTAGTTAGGCCACTTTAAATTAGTCTAGGAAAGTATTGGCAGCTGAAGTACTTAAGGGATTTGCTTCCAAGAAGAAAAACAGCGGATATAAACCTCTAAGTTTCAGATCATGCTGTTTAAAGTAAATGTTTCTCAGATATACTTCTAATAAACTTTTATTTCAAATTATTTTACCCTATGTTTCTTTGTAGCATCCTTATCTATCTAATTTGCCATTAGATATTTTTGTTAACAACAGAAGTTAATCTGTAGTTCATTCAATTCAGTTCCATGTTCTTGAATTAAAAATTGTTTTAATCCAATAATGGGAAAAGGATTGTTCAAATATAGCACACAATCAGACACTAATCATTGACTTTTTTGTGTGCTATGACTGATTTTGCTTCTATATTAGAGACCCTTTAATTTTTCATATAAAATAATAGCAAAAATAGATTAATTGGTATCTTCTTTTAAGTCCAAAGAAATTCAATTCACTTTTTGTATTTTTGTAGTATAACGGAAAAATAAGCAGAATTCATATTAAATTTATTATACAGTAAGTCTCTGACTTACAAATGAATTCTGTTCTGGGAGAACATTCATAAATCGGATTGGTTTGTAACTCGACGAAGTGAGTCTTACTCAGTATGCCTGTGAATGTTGTACACCACACACCTGTGGATGCTATAGAGTACACCTGCGAACGTTCACAGTACACCTGAACTCGAATGCTCATAAATTGGGGACTTGCTGTATTACCTACTTTGAAATTTTTATTAAAATATTGATAAATAAAAATGTTATGTATTTATGATGTACAACATGGTGCTTTGATATACATTGTGAAAGGATCAGATCAAGCTAATTAATGTACTGTCACCTCCCTTACCACGTTATGTTAAGAACATTTCTATTTTCTCAGAAATTTTCAAACATACAATAAATTATTAATTATAGTCACCATGCTGTAAAAGATTTCCTGAACTTATGCATTCTGTTCACTGAAAGTTGCCTCACTTGGCTGACATCATCTGTTCCCTCTATTCCTACCTCCAGCCCCTGCCAACCATCATTCTACCCTTTGTTTCTAGAAGTTTGACTTTTAAAAACTTCCCCATATTATGGGGATCATGCAGCCTTTTTCTTTCCATACTTGGCTTATTTCATTGATATAATGTCCTCCAGATTCATCCATACTATTGTAAATGAAAGGATTTTTAAAGGGTCAATAGTATTCCATTGTGTGTGTGTGTGTTGTGTGTGTGTGTGTGTGTGTGTGTGTGTGTGCGCGCGTGCGCACTGCACTTTCTTTATCCATTCATCTGCCACTAAACATATAGGTTAAATCCTTGGCTTGGCTATTGCCAGTAGTGCCGTGGTGAACGTGGGAGTGCAGACGTGTCTTCGCCATACTGATTTAATCCCCTTTCGGTACATACGCGGAAGTGTGATTGCTGGATCACATGGTGATTCTATTTTTAATTTTCTGAGGAACCTGAATATTGTTTCCTATCATGACTGTTGAATTCAAACTTAATGTACTATAAAAATTTACATCTTTTTCTGCCTTGGAAAAGGTTTTCAAAAACAAAGAAAGACAGATGAAGAGAGAATGGAAAATCCTTAACTTATTCAGTGAATAGATAACCACTCTGTGATATAATGTCAGCCACTCTAAAGATCCAAAGAAAGAAAGAAAGGCAGGAAAGCAGGAAGGCACCCTTCCTTTTCTGTGCATAAGGAAGCATCATTTTCTGGTCAATAGCTACTATTGTATGGATACTAGAAAAAAAGGTTATCTTTCTTTTGTTTCACTTTTCCCTTTTTGTATTTTTTCCTCAAATAAACCAGAGGAAAGACCATGCAGGCACCCAGTGCTTAGGGAGTAGTGAAGAAGTAGCGACATCAAAAAAGTCATAATGACTAACTGTAATTAAACCTCACTGTTTTTTTTAAAGTATGCATTCTGTCTATATACTATAAAAGAAGAAAAATATGACTCAGTTCATTGTCTTAATGATGTTTTAAAGAGTGAATGGGGGGATTGAGAAATGACAAACAATGGTAAAAACATACCATATTCCTATATAGTTGCCAGAAGTGAAGGGGTCCTGCCAGAAACAGTAATTTCTGAAGTTACTGATAATTCCTGCATAAGGTCATAGGACCATTTTAAAAGACAAAATGAGAATAAAATAAATGCTTACTTTAGTGTAAATAAAAAGCACTAATGAACCAAGTAAGAATTTATTTTGAAAAAGGAATGTGATGTGCTCCTACTCTATAAGAAGTAAAATAGATTAGAAGAAGGGTAGCTTTGAACACTGTCTCGTAGTTATCCAAGCAAATGCAGAATTTTCTTCCCTAGTCCATATCCAACTAATTTATGTTCAGCTCATGTTAAAAGTTTAGCATGTTTATATAAGGTGATACAAATATTATCAAATAATTTGTTTTTTATTATCTCTTAAATGATTAAAACTGGTTTTTAAAGAAAACATGTTCTTCCATGTGCCACCAGATAATCAAACATTTATAGCAGAGTTATCCCAAAAGTAGGTGTAAATCTGTAGCTTCATATATGTTATTTCATGGGGTACCTATTAACGGTTAGTCTTGATATTGGCTCTATTGGGATATCTGTGTTAGAAGTGATGGGCAAGATGATTAGAAAAGGGAGGACGAGAGGGTCTGGTGTGAGAGCTCTGTCGCTGTACTGTAAGTAACGAGATGGAGACACTGCTTGCCCTTTTGAATAGTACTAACCCGTGTGACAGGCCTTGATTTCATTTTGAAGAGATTTTATTACATGTTCAAATGAAGTGGAAATTTCTCTAGTTTCTTACTTTACTCTTCCTTACTAATTAATGATGTTTCCTCCTTAGATGATTATTCTGATTCACATGCCATTCTCTGTTTTATATATTAAAAAAAATTTGCCATTTTATGATGATGGTATTCCTCATTGCGGTGGAATTACTTCCTCATCCGCTTTAAAGGAGGCTTCTGTATTGCAGAAATCAAATTATGAATTCTTTAACAAATAGAAACATGTCACTGAGCATATTCTTCCATTAAATTCTACTCCATGTGGAACTTGAAAGAGTTGGCATTTAAAACTCTGCTAAATTCAATACATTAATAACACAATAAATTTGATTTACAGTTATGCATCAGGTCTTACGTGAGGTACTAGGCAGTGTCTATGCCCTTGAGGTGTGTGAAGTTTGATATATGGATTTCTCAGACATTTCTATTAGTTTATTCTCCATTCTCTGAAATCTGGGATCCAGAGATGTGGGTGGTTAGGGAAATAGAAAGGAAAGGCATTAAAGGTCTCGTATCAAATGTGCTATACACTAAGATCTAGGGTATTTTAGGGTTCAAACTTAGATAAAGGTATGATAATGTCATAGGTTTGAATGATTTAACTGTTGCTGGATGCAAGATTCATTAATACAGAAAGAATTTGCAGTATAAGAGATCAGCATGGATATTATTAGAGAATACAGCTCTGGATAAAAATGAGTATTTTGGGCTGGTGAGATGGCTCAGCGGCGTAAGCGCCTGCCTTGCAAGCGCGAGGGCCCGAGTTCGACTCCCGGATCCCACATACGAAAAAGGGGCCGGTGATATCGCTCAGCGGCACAGGTGCCTGTTGGCGTGCGATGTCCTGAGGTCGACCCCCTGGTACCCACAAAAAAAAAAAAAATGAGTATTTCAAATAAAACAAAAGCAGAAGATGTACACACTACAACACACTTCAGAGCAGGCTGCGTTGGGATTTTATAACTATTTGGGACAAAGATGTGCGGGGCATACTTTTTGAAGATGATGTCTTCCATATCTGATAGGTCAGAGGATGATGATGCTACTGAAGGACCCATGGGTTTGTCCAGAAAAGTAATGAATTTGTATCGTTTATGCTGATTAACAGAAAAAGGAGATTGTAAAGGACTTTCAGGACAAGAGCCTTGCTGAATCCGAACTAGAGATAGAGATTTATTAATCTCTAGTGTCTGTAAAGTACAGATAATTTCATAAAGTAGATTTGACTTCCTGGTTAAATTATTTGATTTAGAGATTTTGTACATATTTAAAAAGATTTTTATCCTAATCTTTAGTTTAAATAATAAACTATTTTAAATTCAAATCATTTTAATTTTGTGTGTTTGCTTTGTAGGGCAGGAAAAGATAATTTAAAAATTTATACAGATGGTAATATATTTTCCCTTCTTTGGTCTTTATATGAAAACACAAATAATCTATGAGTTACTCCAAGTATTTGCTTGGAAATAATGCTTGTAAAGGAGTAGAAAACAAAGCATACAAATGTTTTTGTTTATTTAACTGGTACTCGTTGACTTTGACTTTGTTTCTGGGGATAGCAGTACAGAGATTAAATGTTTAACACAGGAACAAAGAAATGGATGACTATAAGTGCTGTCTAAGGATGCTTTTAAGAAGTGCATTGCAGTAGGGGTGGACATTGGCCCTTGTGGATGGGTAGGCAGCAGTGGCTCCTGGGAAGAAGCTCCAGGCTCCAGGCTCATGACCTCAGACAGCCCAGGGTCATGTGGACACTCAGAGCTCAGGAATAGAATTTGTATGTTGGAGGGAAAAAAAAATATTTTTTGGGGGGTACCAGGAATTGAACTCAGGACCTTGCACTTGCCAGGCAGGAGCTTGTGCTGCTGAGCTATATCCCCAGCCCTAGAGGAAAAAGAATTGAAACTAGTATGATGGCAAATGGGCAGAGCTGAATAGCAAGTTTGGAAAGGTCAGTGGAAAATTATGTGCGTAGACTTTATAAACCACAGCATATTGTTTGGATTTTAAATTTTCTGAGAAGACATTGAACAGTTTTAAAGATGGATTGTTCCTTATCTGGTTTATATTTTTAGAGATCATTTTGATTACTGTATTACAGGTGGATGGATAATTGCTTAGACACTAGGAAAAGAGTAAGGGATCATTTCAGATGTTATTGTAATATATCTGAAAGAAAATTCTAATCAATACATACTGAATAAATGGCTAAGTGAATTGTCTTTTGCTTCACGAAAATTATCTTTTTTCTTTTCAAATAAAGACTAGTTTTTGGTTGAGCAGAAAATACAGAGAAACTGTATTTCAAATAACCTAATGAAATTTGTCTATGCTCTTACTGGTTAATTGTTTTACTGTATTTTTCAATCTAGTTTTTGAACAATCTGGTTTCTTATTCCATGCCTGCATCCATTTGACCATTTTAAATTTACTTTACAATGTTGATTATGGAAAAATATTAAGAGTAGTATTATTGTACTAGTTTACATTTATTTATTCAGCAGAGATTGCAATCAGATTTTTAACATGCAATTCCCTAATACCCCTATTAGGTAAGTAACATAAATGTCCCTACTTTACATTTAAGAAAGCTGAAGCACAGCCTCACAGAAGAAATGGTTCGCTTGATTCTTACTTAGGAAAAGTCAGAAACCAATGTCAAAAAAGCACTTAAAGTACCCTTTCCTTGAATGTAAACAGGGAAGAGCAACTACAGGTGGACCTACCTGGTTATTTCAGGTACTTAGACCAACACTCACAGGATGATGGTCCCTTCGTCCTTGTGACACTTCACCACTCCCAGAGTATCTCCATAATGAGAAAATCCCCACAGACTTGAAGTCCTTAAAACAAATGGTGAACATCATAGTTCTGCCTTTGCATTTAAAGTTTCTGTGGAAAATCCCCTAACTGCCACCTCCTTAATTCCTCGGAATTTGTGTTTGTTTGTTGTCAGTATCAGCTGTGAGCCTAGGTGGGCCCCTCTGCCCTGTCCGGGTCTTTGAGACTGCTCATGCCGAGGACCTGTTAGGTCCGCAAGGAGAAAGGTTCTTCAGGTATTTCTACAACCTCTGCTTTCTTCATCTTCTTTCCCAGCTCCTCAAGAGAATTATTTGAAAATGCTTGCACGGACACATGTCTGATCCCACATTTCTTCAAAAAAAACCTTTTTTGGTTCTTTCATTCATCCTCAATCGCAATATCGAGCCTAGAGGCAGACAAATAACCCAATTCAAGAACTCTTTTATAAGGAGCAATTTCAGACATAGGTTATTCACATCATGTAGCTTTATGGTCTATTATCTGTGTTGAGTAAAAGCATACTATTTGAAAACTCTTAAAGGGCGAGTGCTAGTGTTTACTGCTTTTGTTTCATAGTGGTATTAATATATAAATTAAGGAAAGCACATACTATATATATATGCTTATCTCGTCATAGAATAAAAACAGTACAAATTTGGTTGGAAAAATATTAATATTCCTATCTTATGTAATTAATCTTCCTACAAATAAAAAAAATTTCTAACTCGCTAAGTACATATAAGTAGGCTACCCACATACAATATAAGATACACAGTTAAATTTAAACTTAGGGTAAATGTGTCTAAAGCAATAGTTATATGTTTAAATTTTAAATCTGCCAACCCTAATTGTAAGATGGCTTTAAAGTTAAAAGTTCAAATAATGAAAATGTGTTAAAATGTCTTGGATTAATTTCTGTAACCACAGTAATGAAATGATATTCTCTGATATATTCCAGAGGCTCAAATGACTCTTATGTTCAAGAGCTAGTTGTCTCCACTAAGGCAGATTTGCCTACCTTCTTGCTGCCATTGAAGACTCCGACAGGTCAGCTGTGTTTTGCATCTGGCTTTGATCATGGATGCACTCCTGTGAGTCTATGCCCTGGGAACACTGAGCTCCTCACCATGCGCTTCCATAGAAGACCCCTGTGTCCTTGCTGGATGACACGCAGGGGGGCTGGATCCCTTTCATGGCATTGGTCAAAAGAGACCGATTGTGTCATGTTCTTTCTCAACCTAAACACCGTATGAAGTATCGAAATTGCTTTGGCCGTGTATCTTGCTGTGGAATCCAATAGAGGGAAGCTCTCTCCTATAATTACAAATAGTAGCAGGCTGTGCTCCTTTTGAGCTGTCCCTCCTGCTTTCAGCTTCCCAGCCACCCTGTCTTGGTTTTTCTGTCACCACCCCACTAAAAGTTCACACTTAATGTAGGGTAAAGGAGAACAAAGCCTCAGACTTCGGCCTCAGGCATATTCGCCTTCTTCTCGCCTTTCCCTCTCTCTCTTCCTAACACCGAAGGCTGAGGGCAGTGTGCTCTTGGTAATGATGGTCCTTACATTGTAGTTTCCTTCTCCTCTAGCAGAGGTTTAGTACTTTGATCATAGGTGTAAGACGGTCTTTTGAAAATGAAGAATTTTTTTTTCAGTGTACCTACATTTATAAGTCTTACTAAAAACCCAAGGAAGTGAGCTTTCTGACCCAAAGGCCACTTTATTTCAGGTGTATTATCCTTGTTGAAATGAGTACCATGGACAGAAATGTCAATAAACTAGGATTTTCAGGAATGGAAATATATTGCAAAATAATTTTTAACCCCTCCATTATAGTAATATAGCTTTTGTTATATGTGTGCACTGGCAGGAGTGATTTCTTCCTTCTCCTTCTCCTCCTCCTTCCTCCTACCCACCTCCTCTTCTCTCCATGCTTTCTTCACCCCTTGTCTTCTTTGAAACCATGTACTTGTGTATGAACAATTGCACAAAGAGCATGCACCCCTAAATGCCGAGGGAACAAAAAAGTTTTGAAATCCTTTTAAAATAATTTTGATGCTGAGTTTTGAGTTAAAGACAAATTTTAGGCTATTTTACTCTGTTGGGAATAAAAGTTGTTTATTTGATCCAGCTCCAGAAAGTATGTGCTTATTTAGATCTTTAAAATGAAATATTTACCAATAAGCAATTAAAGTTTGATGCTCGATATGCTTCCTATATCACTTATTATATTCCAAGAGTCTAGCCGTTGGAAAGTGTGTCAAAATGTTTTAAATGCCAGTTTTTAAATTTTTGAGTCAACTTAGAGACAGCTATCTGGGGAACTGCCTATACCTTATTTCACAAGAAAATAGTTGGTCATAGGATAACTAAAATAGTTTCAAAAGTTTCCCAAAGCAGTATATTCAGAGATAGGGTAATTGTTGTGAAAAATAAAAGTCAATACAGTCTTATAATTCTTGTCAAAGAAAGAAATAATATCCTTAAAAATATTGTAGCCTATGGTATTAATTGTCTGTAAGGAAAAACTTGAACCAAATTAATAAGTATAAGAGTACGTAATACTTCATTAAACATGAACCTACCCATAAGAGACATTAAAAATATATATCTTACAAATTTACAATAGTCCACAAATAAAACATAAACCAAATAGGTGTTTCATTTGTGAGTTCCAAGTGGCTACATTTTCACTGAATTTAGCCTGAGAAAAAATGAGTAAATCACTCCTAAAGAGATAATATAGTTAATATGTAATAGCAATTGTGTAACTTATCATTTTAATCTACTTTACTGTATCAGAATAAAGCATTTATATCAACCACTGTAGAAAAAAAGACACTGGGGTTTTGTAGAGATAATATTGGAGCCTTATGTTCTCAGGGAAAGTTGGAAAAGTACAGATACTGATCTTATCAAGAGTAAGTAGGTCCCAAGGGCACACAGGAAAACAACATTAGGATTAGACCCCATTGGAAATGCACCCAGATTTATTAGCAGTTTGTAATTTGCCCATAATGAAATAATTAAAAGTAAAGCATATTGATATTAGAAGTAAAAAATAAAAGGAAAGCAGGAAAATGTATCACAGAAAATTGGCAAATAATTTTCATTTTGCGGAGAGAAATTCAGTTTGTAGGTTAACATTGCCTTTGGTATTTCTCTGAACTCTCATTAAGATTGTCCTAGCTCTTCTTGGAATTGTGTTCTAAAAATACAGAAATTTAATGCTTACTGGCACTGTACTGAGCGGTGTATCTGCTTGAAAATTGTTTACTTTAGATATATCAGCTTTTCAGGTAAATACGCAATGGCTATTCCATCCTACTTTCAGTGGAGAACTGTACTCTTCATCATTTAATTGTATAATAATCAATATATGCATGTATATTGATCTTCTAGTTTTAATGGTCAAGCTTATCACAGCTACCTGACATTTAAAATGCAGTTCTCCACAGCTTCTTTTTTGTGACTTTACTATTATTGATTTGATCCATTTGTCAGTTGTAAAACAGAGTTATCCCCTTTCAAACTAGTTTCTTTAGCTTAAAGGAATAGTTGTTTTCTGGATAGATGGATATATATAAATTTTTCATATGAAAGTATATGCATTGTATGAAGATTTCGTAAGGTTAAAATTTTTTTCTAGTCTTAAACCCGTGCTTCATATTGGGTATAAGTATCTGAGAGCTCATGATTTTAGTTTTTTTAATTTCTCAAGTGTGGAAAAAAATAAGAGGGATTCTTGAAGACACGTATAATTGACACTGTTTTCAGTCAGGAACTCTGGAGAAGACAGATGGCTTCTCAGAAAGAGCAATTAGAGAAATCTCACTGTGGACAAGACAGTTATTGGGGAGTTAGAGAAACCAACGAGAGACAGGAGAAAGAGTCAGCCTCTGTCAGGGCTGAAGTAGAAGAGAAAGGATGGTGACCAGCATTCTGTGAGCCTTGAAGGACGAACCCCATCAGGAGCTGCTCTTAAGGAGAGGACGAGCACTCCTACTTCCCTCCTATCTCTTGTTAGAGCTTTCCTTTGTCTGATTCCAACTGGACCCTTTGGGAACCCAAAAGGAACCTTCTCTGGTGGTCCATGAAGCCCAGTCTCCAGGACAGAATAGGCTGGACAGCAGTGACCATGGAGGAATGCAGAGGGACCAGTGTAACATATGACATAATTCTCATGTTTGCAGTCATAACTAGATTACATGATCAGCCAATTGATACGCACTTTCACTGAAGTCCTGTGTGAGTTATACATTTATTTGAGTAGCAGCCTTCATAAATAAACTACTTGCAAAATAGAAAAAATGGCATTATGTTCAAAGATGACTTGCTCTATTGTGTTTATAGGTGCACGATAACCCTATGGTGATAACACTGTTGGAAATAGAAAATTTCAAACAAAGTTTACAGCAACATTCATACTTTGGGGGATCCACGGAAAGATGTTTTGTAGATCCATTTCAGGTCAAAAGCATCATAACTTTTGTGGTGGTTTTGGCATCTTCTGAATGACGAACTATCAAGAGAATATAAGCTCTATATCAGCAAAAATTGGAACTTCATGCCATGTCTCTATACTTGTTGTATTCTGTTTGTTTTCTTTAAACATAACTGTTAGAAAGAGCAGTACTTTAGCGTTTGAGACTTTAGCCTTCAATTATTCTAAATCTATCACAAAATGTATTAATAGAAAGTGTAAATTAAAATTAGTCATCAAAAAATGAGAAAGGTAATTTACATTGTATTTCTTCTAAACTATAGAAAATCTTCTAAATTATAGAAAATTGTCTTAAACTGAGTATTCAAATGTGCATGCTCATCACATACATAAACTATACAAAGTCCAAGGATATATGTATTTTTACTCCATAGTCCTATTAGCTTGGTGGAAGAGAAAGCAGGCTGTCTAAATCATGGTGGTATTTGACACTAGATTTAGCTATCTGTCCTGAATAATTAAAAAGTCAGATTAGCAGTCTTATATTAGCACAGGACATGTATTTGAAAAGTTGTATCAGTCATTTTTTATTCTAAGGAATTTTCTACGTCTTGAACATAAATTGTGTTTTAGGGCTTCGATTTCTAACCCGATGTCCTGCCTACTGTGCATCCTCCTCCTACTGCTTCCCCTTCTTTTGTTGCTTCATCTTTTCCTCCAGGTCATCATAGCAAATCTATCACTTTCAGTCCTCCCTGTTGTTTCCTAATCTAAAGAGATGAAACCATAAAATTAACATTCCAGCTTTTCAATTACCACTTCCTCAATTTCATCATTTTTTTGTGAGGAATAAATTCACTGTACACTAAAATTAGTATTTTGCCTTCTGATTTTATTAATATACATTTATTCATACAACTAACATTACTATGCCTTTATTTTAAGCCAATTATATCTGTTTGGGGACATAATGTCAGTATTATAAATAGGAAAGCTGGTATGTAATTCTTTAAAATGATTTTTGTTAGAATAATTTTTGAACTAACAGAAATATTGCAAAGATTACACAGTTTATCATTTGTTGAGATTTCTCTAATGTTAACATCTTATATTTTCATGAGTTGTCAAAACTAAGAAACCGTATCAGTGTGTCACCAGTAACTGAACTCTACCCTTCATTTGCATTACTTGTGTTTTTCGATGATGATCTTTTTCTGTTCCAGAATATATGAAAAAATTTCATTTAGTATTGCTTAAAATTTTCACTGCTTTTTCTATTTGGAAAAAGGCTCCCAGATTCTGGTTTAGATTTCAATTAAAACAAATTAAGATTTATTAGATATTGTATAGATATTAGATATTGTATAGATATATATATATACAAATTAGATATTGTATAGATATATATATACAATTTAGATATTTTGTCAGTTTAATTTTCGGTAAACTGTGTATTGATTGCTTAGCACATAGTAATGTTTATATTTGGAGGTAAGAAAACACATAACTAAAACATAAATGCTGGTTGCCTCTTCTCAGGACCTGATAAGTCTGTACACAAAAACAGAGTAAAAAAGGAAAGAGGAATCATTGGAGGGGAGGAGGGGAGATTAAGTGCATAGCAAACATGTTTGGCTCCGAGTTCCCGTATAAAGTTAAAAGTATGAGGATGATAATCAGGAAAGAGTTCCACAGTGACTCCAAGAGGATGCAGTAACATAAGCTGCCATAAAATCTAGTAGCATGTGATGCATTTAACAGGATAAGCTAGAATAAGGTGCGGTCTAGCTCCTGTCACCTGCCTTCAGTGTATAAAGAATGTTGAGCTAGTTCATAGGAGACAAGAAGCAAAGAAACACATTTACCAAGGTTTTGGGATTATAGAAGCACAATCTTTTTTCTATAACATGGTCCAAGGACATTGTTAAAGACTTAATTGAGAGCTCTTTGGAAGGAAAATTGTCCATGAATAAAAGTTAATATTATATAACTTAAAACATCCTTCTCCAGATAATTTTTGCATTAACTTTGGCATATTCTCACACACAAAGAAGGAAACACCCTTTGTCACCTGTACACTAAGGCTGAATGGAATTATGGTTTCTTCCCATGAGGAAAAAAGGCCGCCCAACACTCATGTAGAGACATAAAATAATTTAATGAAATGCTTAAAATTGCATAAAACATTTTGAATGAAGAATGACACTAATGTGATTAAACATTTATTTTTGCATCTGTTCAGTCCCATGTGAGAACGTGGTAGTGACCTGATTTTAATTTAATTATCAGAACCACTAATAAACTTAGACATAAATCAAGAGGGAGCAGGTCAGTTTCAAAAGTTATTAATAAATTGGCACACTCAAAACTCATTTAATTCTTCATAATCTAAACCAATGAGCCTTTGCAGGACCTAGGAGTGATTTTAGATTTGTTGAATCTAATTAAATTATAAAATGGACTTCTATAGTATATGTATATTTTAAGAAATCCTTTTTAATGTACTTTGTGTAGTTTCTTAACAGATACAAGATAAGAAAGACAGAGACACTGAATCCTCGCTTAACAGAGCTGGAGAAGCATTGCTTCAGATGGCGTGTAATTGTGTCTACAGAACTGGATGCAGAACGTAGATCGTCACGCAGGCTGTCATTAATCTCCTCCTTGTCTCTCGGCCCCAGCAATCCCTCTTCCCAGGTCTGTGCCCGAGACAGTCTTCACCCTTCTTGCTTCATTTTGTGCTAAGACTCTTCAGAGGAGCGAAGGAAGGCCTGGTTTCCTGGTGGTTCATCCTCTTTATCCTTCTTAGGGAGACAGAACGAAGTCCTCTCGGAATATAAGTATTTTTCTAGTTGAGTTTGAGGAACCAGACAAAATGTGCTCTGAGACCACTGAAGAATTTAAACCCAAATTCATTCCATCTCTTGCCCTAGATATAGCCACGATAAGAACCATTATAGTTTTCTCTACCAGCTAAAATTTTATTCTAGAAGATAAGTAACTGTGAAAAATGAAATGAAAGAATTATGTAAGAAATAAAACATCTGCTTACTAGTGGCCATCTTTAGAGATTCAGAGCAATCCAGGAGTCCTAACACCCCCTCTGCCTTGGAACATTCATCCTCATAAAATGGAATCGTAGTAGAGCTGTCTCGGAAGCTTTCTCAGGTTGTTTGGGAGGAAGGGACTCCATCCTTCCGTGACGGTCAAACAGATGAAGGTGTAGCTCTTCCCTGTTTCTTCTGATCTTTGATTCTCTTGGCTGCTCTTCTGATCCCATAGTACAAACGGCTCTTTTTCCTCAGCAACTGTAGGTAACATTTAGACCTCGAGAAGTTCTTCCTTCTAGATTGTAGTAACAATTTGAGAAAGGGACATTTGCTCATTTCAAATACTACTTTAGCGGGAAGTTAGGCCTCACTCATGCTTGCCTTTAACATTTTAGAAAGGCATTAGACACTGGTCTCCAAGTTTTTTTCATACTTGTAGAATGAAGATTTTTGAAAGTTAATTGTCTTTCTTTAATGATGAAAATATTTTTTCTGTCCATTGATTTACCTGTTAATTGAGCTTGTTCATTTGGTTCATTTCAATATCTAAGTCTCTTTATTTTTCAAATTAACAAGCCTATTTAACTAATTAAGCCTGTTTTCTTTCTTTGATTAAACGATTAAATCGAGAGACCATACATTTAGCAGATGTCCTTGTGAGGTATATGTATATATACACACATTAAACAAATAACAAATATATATATATATAGGATACAGAACAAATATATATATATATTTGTTATTTGCTTAATTTATAAATCCTGAAGCCTGAGTCTTACCTCGTAAAGTAAGGAAATTATTCAATAATTCTCTAAAATTCAAAAATGGCTGAAACATTATTCTTTTAAAATACTTTGATCAACCTTTCGCTATGTAATGTGTGTATATTTTTTTAAAGGTTAAACACTTTTTAAAATATGAAACATTTATTTTATAGAGGCAATCTAAATAAATATCTCAGCTTTGTAAGTATGAACAGAGATACTCAGTTGATTTATTTTTGATTATGAGAACAAAGTCTAAGTTTAGAAGCTATTTCTTTTTTATAATACAGTCCTAAAATACTTGCAGACATTTTCAGTTTTGTGTTTTGTGTTTGCTCAATGGATTAAAATTAATATGGCAAAAAATGTAGAAGATTTTCAAACTTTGTCATGAAGTGATAACGGACCATTGCTCCTACAGAACAGAACCGGGTTCTGACAGCATCTAGTTACAGCATTTTAGTCAACGGATCCGTACATAAATTTGTTTTAAGTAGATTTCTGGTTAAAGACACTTCATATATAGTTTTTATTTAATAACAATGAATTCACAGCTAACAGCACTGTAAGTCAGAACAAAGTTTACCTGACACGTATTTTCTCGACAGACACATCACAGCCCTCTGAAGCTCAGGGATATCAGCAGGCACTTCTGCAGTCTGCTTTGTGAATTGCTTTAAATGGTTAATCACCAACAAATTACAGAAATGTGAAAACAGTGACTAATAAATACAACTTGAAAAAGGAACTTACTTAGAGTAAGAGAACTGAGACAGAAAAGCAGAGCGTTGCCTGTTGGCCCTCAGCTGAGAAAAGCGCAATGAATGACTTGTTCTCTCTGCTCTGTTTATATTCATGAATGATGGAGAAATGCAGTGAGTAGTGTTGACTTTGGAGTTATAAACAATTTTCTGATTAAATGAATCAGCAACTATGGAATCTACAAATAAGATCACCTGTGCTTCCCACCACACCCCTTTCTGTGCTTCTGAGATGTGTGTTGGAACTCACGGAAGCTACTATTCAGCATTTGAAGTCCTGTGACACTACCCAGAGCCAGCTCCATGAGCTGGGGCAGAGGGTGAGAATGTGTGCTTAAAGCCTTTGCGGGAGCTAGGAGGGACTTTAGATTTGTTGAATCTAATTGAATTTTAAAATGGACTTCTATAGTATATGTATATTTTAAGAAATCCTTTTTAATGCACTTTGTATAGTTTCTTAACAGATACGAGATAAGAAAGACAAAGACACTGAATCCTCGCTTAGCATAGCTGGAGAAGCATTGCTTCAGATGGCGTGTAATTGTGTCTACAGAACCGGATGCAGCACGTAGATAGTCACGCAGGCTGTCATTAATCTCCTCCTTGTCTCTCGGTCCCAGCAATCCCTCTTCCCAGGTCTGTGCCGGAGACAGTCTTCACCCTTCTGGCTTCATTTTGTGCTAAGACTCTTCAGAGGAGCGAGGGAAGGCCTGGTTTCCTGATGGTTCATTCTCTTTGTCCTTCTTAGGGAGACAGAACGAAGTCCTCTCGGAATATAAGTATTTTTCTAGTTGAGTTTAAGGAACCAGACAAAATGTGCTCTGAGACCACTGAAGAATTTAAACCCAAATACATTCCATCTCTTGCCCTAGACATAGCCAAGATAAGAACCATTATAGTTTTCTCTTTCTCTGCCTCCACTACCACTAAAGAAAAAGAATTCTAATAATATAAAATATTGGAAATATTTCCATGACCAGTCTTAGACTTTGTTTATCTTTACTTACAGAATGAAATAATTCAAAACTGAAAGTCCAAGTTTGCCACAAAAAAAAAAAACTCTTACTCATTAAGTTACAATAAATATTTAATTATCATCTTCTATGCTTCAGGAATTGTTCAATATATATGTATTAAATTAATTCAATAATCAACGTGACTCTATAGCTGCTTTGTACATCTAAAAAAATCATTTTATATTAGGGACAGTAGCCATTATATATCTATCCACATCTATCCATCTACCTAATCTGTCATTTATCTTTCTGTCTTAAAGATGAAGAAAATTTGAAACACTTAGAGAAGGAGATAAATGGACTCAAATAAATAATTAGGTCAGTCACACTTGTGGCAAGTTCTACCAGATGGATGGCTGATTGTCAAACTATGTATCATATTGTCAAAATGTGATTAAAGGAGGAGGAATGGAAGTATGGGAGAAGGTCTTGCCTGTCTGTGTTTAAAGAGCTGAAGCAAATGTGTTACATATAAATCTTGGGTTTGCAAGGGGATTTGTTCCATAACGTTGTCTGGATCCAGCCGACGAGAGTCCCTACCGTATAGAGAACACACTGTTCGACATGGGATGCCATCAGAAAGGGTAAGAGAGTGTAAGACCTGGAATGGATAGTTCCACTACTTCAGCTGAAAGTGTCACAGATTAGTCACGTCAGGGAATATGGAGAGCAGGTAGAAGACCAGGGAGCTGCTTCTCTCTCAGCACCTGAGTGTGGCTGAGGTTAAATACTCTGTCTGCAGCCTGAGAGTGTTTTGCAACTAGTATATAGGTTACTGTGTGCCACTGTGACTTGCTTTCAGGAAGTGGACAAGAATAAACAACTCATCTTTGGGGGATGACTTTTTGCTTGAGTCTGTTGTTTATTCCTCAAAATACATTTCTATGATGATCTTAACTGACATGCGACAGTGATATTTGTATGGTACTTATAGCCATACACATCTACATGAGTTTGAAAGGTCCTCATTACACCTCTGAAGCAGAGAAGAAATCAGATGGGCAGTCACGTGGTCACTTCCCAGCCGTGGTCACTGGAAAAGTGACGTCCTTGTCTGTTTCACTTATTGCAATTATCAGGACGGTTTTCTTACCGAACAAACAAACAAACACCAAAATTCCTGCCACTGAAAGATTATTTGAATTTGAAAACTTCTGATATCTTTAAAAAGAACTTTCTGTCACTGTCTTCAAAATCAACAATACAAAAATGTGATATTCTTGGCAGTTGCCCACTTCGAAATTTCAAAAGCATATAAGAACGCATATATATGGAAGACTCTTTCTAACAGTAAATCCACTAGTAATAAGTATCATTATGTGAAATAAATAAGTCTAGAGATCAAATGTATAATATAAGGATTATGGTTAATTATATTGTATTTTGAAAATTTGCTGAGAGAAGTTATTAGGTACCATATGCAGATGAAAATAACTGTGTAAGATGCTGGATAGATTAATTCATTGCACTATTATAATCATTTAATTTTATGCATGGATCTCAAAGCATCATATTGTACATCTTAAACACATAAAACAAAAATATAAAATAAATGTTGACTATATATATATATATTTCATAACAGGAAAAAATATTTTTTGCTTCAAGTTGGAATACTGTAACCATCAGATTCTAATCAAAGCAAATATGTTAACTTTAAATTTTACACATTTATATAATTTGGTTTTTCATGAGGAAATCAATGATAAATCAAAATTTTAATCATTGAAAGCATAAATTTATGATTGGCTTCATATATATTGTTATAATATAAATATCATAAAATTCCATATATGTAGTAAATAGAGGAGTAATAAAATTATAAACCAGTAGTCAGAAAAGTATGTCAGGAAGTAGAAATGCCTTACAACAACATGGATCAAAAGAATTGCAATAACGAAATTTTATTAAAGCATTCATAATAGATTCTGAGCAAGCTTTTAAAGAGAATTACCCTTTAGAAAAATGCCACTTCAATTATACTAAATACATAACTTTTACTTTCATTTAAAGTATGTTATGTAAATATTTGACAGTGAAGTCTAAATCATTAACAGAAATTACCATCGTGTTTCCTGAGCATCTGACATTTATTTCCCTTGTGAAACATATTTATTTCTATTACTTATTATTTAAAATACTCTCAAATAAAATTCTAATATGGAAGAAAATAAATTGGTAAATAAGTAATGCCTGGCCTTTGAGAAAAATAGTTTTATATTCAATATCTATTAAATTTTTCATTTTATGGTACTCAACCACAAAAATGTTCAGAAGTAAACTCACAGTGTATTATACATACATATGGTATGTAAGGAGATTAATTAATAATTTTGGCAGCCAGCTAAAGATTTAAATTTTTAGACTTTCTCTTTGCTTTTTCTTCTTCATGTTCACTAATAAGCAATTTGGCAGTGCCTTTTCTTAATAAGCTCTCTTAAGCTTAGGAAATGCCTTTTTGGTAATTAGCAAGAGTCATACAACACTAAGCCATGTGTCTTGGAAAATTAACCCATATAAAATTGTTTATAAAAGTTTTATGCTTGGTCAGATCAAGCTTCATAAAATCTAGTAGTCTAAAATAGTGTAAAATCAGTACAAATGAAGATAGACGATTCAATGGCTGTTCATTTGTCTGTTCCTTCAGCATGTTACCTTAAAATTCAGTGGCTGGAGACAATCATATTATTGTATTCGAATTTTGTCAATTGAAAATCACGCTTCTGCCGGGCGTGGTGGTGCACACCTGCGATCCCAGCACTCAGCAGCCTGAGGCAGGAGGGTCTCCGTGAGTTCGTGGCCAGCTGGGCTACATAGTGAGACCCTATCTCAAAAAAAGAAAAAATGGATTTGGGTAGGTCAGTGTGACCACAAAGCTGCATTGAGGGCATCTGGGATAAAAATCTCCCAATCTTTGAGGAGATGGGGAAAATTCAATCTATGTTTTACCTTTCCCCAGGGCTATAGCTGGATGTGCATAGAATTAATTTTATACATTTTTGTTAATGTGAAGAAAGGAAGGGTTTTTAAAAAAAATTTTCAGCACTAAGTTTAAATGCTTACTCTTTCTGCTAAGGAATTTTCGATATTTGTAGAAGTTATGCAAGAAAATTTCTGTGCAGGGGTCAGGAAAGCGGACGTGAGAAGGTATCTGATCAGCTGGAAGTCCTTGGGCTCTGAACCCTCACCAGTTTTAAGGTGGGAGATCTTAGTTTCTGTCTCTCTACTTTGATGATCTCTGCTCTTCCTGGAATCTAACAGTTTCAGGGATTATCCCACTGTACAGCATTTACAAATGAGTTCAAGTCACTCATCAAGTTGATGCCTTAACACACCTTGGTGGCTTCTGCTGTCATGTGTCTATTACTTTGGTTCTGCTTTAATCATACTGATCCAGTAGAACCTCCTGACTGCTGTTTCCCCCTTCTTTAGACTATGTCTCATGTGCTTTCACCAAAGCTCTCTGTTCTAGGCATGCTTTGTGTTCTCTGGGGGTCCAAAAGTGTTTATATATTTCAATCATATGGAGCCCCTATGTTTTGAGATGTTTGGGTTATCTATTAGATTTTTGTTCCTGGGACCAATACCTTACATGTACAACTCGAAGGAAATAAGGTTTATTGTGGCTTATGGTTCAAGAGGTTTTAGTTCATGGTCAGCAGACTCCAAGGCCAAAATTGTATGGCAAGTGAAAGCTGCTCACCACATAGCAGCCAGGAAGCAAAGAAAGAAAGCAGAAGAGAACCAGAGAGAGTGAGAGAGAGAGAGAGAGAGAGAGAGCTAGGGGCTGGGACCAGTGTATATCCTTCCAGGTTATGCCTCTCATGACCTACTTCTTGCAAGCAGGCCCCATCTCCTGAGAGTACATTCAGCTATGGACTCATCGATGGATTAGCATTGATAAAGTAACAATTCTATTACTTTCCCAAAACTCCACTTCTGAACTGAAGGACCTTTTAGGGGACATTGGGAATCGACACTATAATAGCTTACCATAGCTTACCAAATCACTGTAGACTGGCTGTCTTACACAACTGAAATTTATTTCTCACAAGCATGGAACTGGGAGGTCCATGACCAAGGCAATAGCAAGGTAGGTTTCATTCTGGGGCACTTCCGTTGGCTTGTAAGTGATAACCATTATGAGGGTAGGGCCCACATCTAGTCCATGTCTAGCTTTCATCACCTACAAAAGTCCCCACCTCCTGATACCATCCATCACATTGGGGGTAAGGCTCCACTCTATGAATTTCAGTGCACAATGTTTCGCTCCCTCTATTGGGGCCACTGCCTATCACCAATTGTTCTTAGTCCCCACTTTAGTCTCCAACTCATATAAGCCTCACTATTGCAAGCTTATTCGTTCTTGTGACTAATTTACATTGTTCTTGTGTTACTACCCTAAACACCCATGTCCCTGCTGCCTGAATTACCCCAAATGCAACTGCTGCTCATTGATCTATAGAAAAATTAATGGAGAAATTGGCCTGGGTCTCTTGTTAACTCAGCTGTTACTGCAGGGGCCATGGTGCTTTGTAAGTTTTGTACACAGATGATTTTCCCACAAGTGGGTTGAAAGAGACTCAATAAAGAATCACCATTAAACTCAGAAACACAAGTGCATTCTGCCAGATTGCCTCTAAAATATTTTAATTAGAGTGTCTTTTGTGATTTGGCTGCAGTTTAGGGTCCTACCCACACTGTCTAGCTTAAATGTGAACATACTTCTGAATTTTAATTTTCAAAACTTTTTCCAAGAAACTTTCCAGGGCCTGAAAAAATGAGTCATTACAGATATAGTACATTCATTTGGCTCACACGAAGGATACATAGTCCACTTCCTTGTATCAAAGTGGTCCAAACATTGAAGGTCCATCAGCTCTCCACTAGTCATAGGCAATGGCCAGGGAAAGGACAGCAAGCACTCTTTCCATGCTATTGCATATTTTCAATATTCACATTAATAGTGTGAAATCAGCCATAGCAATGGAAATATTTATGCTCTTGAAATAGGCAAATGTTACAAATCTGGGCTTTTGGAGGGGTGGTGCAGCGAGCCAGAATGCCAATATGTTCACCATGACTGATGACAAGATGCTGTTTTATGTACAGCTCATAAAATATATCCTAACGTATATCCTCTAAAAGCTTAATCTATCAAGTTTCACAGTTCATTATTGTATTAAGTCTCACAACCCATTATCATTTGGCTACAGCTTAACAGTCCTGCTTTCAACTGATGAATAAAGAAAGCCAAGTTTATGGCACAATTTTGGATGTTATTATTTGTATAATAGGAGGATGTTTGAATGTATGCGAAGCTTAGGAATTGATGTTTAGTGATGTACCATATAAATCAAGTAACAGAATTGATATAAATGGAAATGTAGTCACCACATTCTTGTTTTCATAATTAACTTGCTTATTCTCAGTTGTTGATGGTTAAGTATAAACTTTGGTCAACCTGATGTAACACTATAATTTTCTCTTAAAAATATTAAATTTAAATTTTAGTCCTTGGTGGCCACTAACAAGTTCCCAGCAGGAATGGCTGTTTGTATATAGTGCCATCTTGTAGGACAGCGTGAGGACTTTGGAGTTTAGGAACCACGAGGTCACTACACACGTCATAGAATAGAATAATCACAGTGGAGTATAAAAGAGGTCAATGACAGAGTTAGAACTGAGGAAATGAAAATCAGCATATGTTGGTATTTTAAGAAATTTAGTAATATTAGAAATATGACAGATTGAAAACTTGCGGGGAAAACTTCTGGGGATTGTGTTTGTGAAAGAATGATAGATCTGTTATTTTTTTTTACACAAACTGAAAACAGTCAAAAGAAAAAGCAGGACAAGGGGCAAGACAGATGGAACAAGAGCCAGAGACTTGATCCTTGGCAAAAAGACTATTTTTTCTTCAGAGACAGAAGAGGGCAGGGGAAAAGGAAGGGAATGACTCAGAGAGATTTGGAGGTAAAGAAGATTGTGGACATAAAATTCTTAATTTATTGTTGCTGTTTTTGTGATGAATAAAAGGGAAGATGACACTGAAATTTTTTTATTCAGTCACTTTGGTATCGAGTACCGTGCTTTCTGAGATTGAACTTTTGGATGCTTTCTTGCCTTCTCATGTTTACATTTCATGCTCGCTTCTTTGGTCATTTACACAGTCACTACTTCAGCCACTGTAGCCCCTGGAAGTCTCCTAAAGCTTTCTCCCCTGACATACATCCCTGCCATCTGGAAAACAATCTACCAACAATTATTCTCCATGTCTGCCTTCACTTTAACCTTGGACTTAAATTTATTTATGAGCTCAAATGTCTAAGTAGCATATTGAAGTCTGAAGAACTTAAAAGACCCTACCATTTAGTGAAAATAAATACATATGAAGAAGAAGTTTTTAATGTAGCATTTAGAAATCAATCAGTCATGCACCTTTAAAAACCTATAAATAAATTTTTCTCTCTTGTATGATTGCAAATCTCTTTCTTGATCCTTGAGTGAAAGGTGGGTATAGGGGTCAGGCAGGTAATGAAGACAAAAAACAAAAACATTAGAATATGGGAGGTGTTTATGGATAGTACCTTACTGCCTTGTACATAAAATGCATTCGTTTTGAGGAATAAAAAAATGTTGTATAATTTTAATATCTTGTTACTCCAACAGACCACTTATCTAACATGAAATTTCTTGGAATAAATATTTTAATAACAAAATCAAACTGGAAATTATGGTATTGTGCTTTGTAGAAATTAAACTTAAATAATAAAAATCCAGTAAAGTTGGAAAAAGCTGGATATTCTACACTACCACTCTGTTTTCTGTGAGGAATCTTAGTGCATGAAACATGTTATAAATACATCTACTCATTTATTAACATGATTTACAATGAACCAGAAATATAGCAATTTTCTTTGGTTTTGACATAAGATCTATTATGCTTCTCTTAAAAAAAATTACATGATGCTATTCATGGGAAAGCTAGTAGCTTTTTTTAGAATTAAAATATTTAATTGGCAAAGATTATATATTCAAAGTGATGACGATATTGTATACATTGTGCAAAGGTTAGCACAATCAAAGTATAGACAAAAAAATTATACACTTTTATATTTTCAAATATATTATTGAATTGTAATTGGGAACTAGCAGCACACAGAAAATGTATCTGTTGGATCCGAATCCCCAGGAAGCCCAGTAAGAACTATTTGTTTTAATAAACAGAAGTGGAAGAATCTAGAAATATTTTTTAAATGTCATATTATAATGAAAATAATGAATTTAATTGTATAGTGCTCATATCATAAAGTGATTTCATTTGTAGTTTGCAAATTTTGTTCAAATTCTATGGCTTCTCTTATATTATGAGACTTAATATGTTTTTACCTTCACTAATTTTCCCCTGACCAAATTCCAGCACTAACCTTCCCATTCTCAGATAACCGTTTTTCTGTTGAGAATCTACCCTTACAGGGGATGGTGGAGGTAGAACACTATATTAGATAACATGACATGCTTATAGGCAAGAGGCCTGGGTTCAAGTCCTATCTCCAACTAACCAGTGACCTCAGCAATTGACTTCATTTTCATTAAATCCTTAGGTGAAACAAAGGGATATCAAAGAGGTTACATATGTGAAGCTACATTAGTTAATATTCTCAAGTGCTTGACACATGATATGAGAAACACAATAATTTATGTTCAATATATTACTGTATTACTCAAAGCAAAGACAATCCTGGCAGAAGTTGCTTTTCTTCTCTAGTCACCATTACCTATCCTCACACTACACTCCATAAGTGATATCTGCTCTTTACTAAGAAGCAAGAATGTGAAGAGACAACCTATAGAATGGGGAAAAAAATTAGTAGCTATTCCCTGGACAGAGAACTAATATCTAAATTATACAAAGAACTCAAAAAATTAGACCCCCCAAAATAAAACACCCAATCAAAAGATGGACAATTGAAATGAATAGACACCTAAGAAGTACAAATGACCAATAACTATATGAAAAAATGTTCAATATCACTGGCTACTAGAAAAACGCTAATTAAAACAACACTGGGATTCCATCTTACTATGGAAAGAACAGCTATCATCAAGAAATCAAATAAAAACAAACGCTGACAAGGCTGTGGCGAAAATGAGCCCTTCTACATTATTGGTAGGAATGTAAACTAGTAGAACTATCATGGAAAACAAGTGTGGATTTTCCTCAAAAAAATTAAAACTAGAAATTCCATTCAACCCCGCTATTCCCCTTCTAGGTATCTTCCTAAAAGAGTGAAATAAATCAGATTCTAATAATACATGTATGCCCATATTTATAGCAGCACAGTTCATGATACCTAAATCTTGGAAGCAGTTTGTATGTCCATCAAAAGATGAATGGATAAAGAAAATGTAGTATTTATACACAATTGAGTATTACTCTGCCATAAAGAAGAATAAATGAGTCATTTCTAAGAAAATGAAGGCACCTTGAGATCATAATGTTAAATGAAATAAATCAGAAACACAAGCTTAAATATCTCGTTTTCTCTTATATAAGAAATTCAAAATACAATTAAAGAGCAAAATAAAAGGTAATAGAAAAAAAGAGGTAGATATTTGCAAAAGGGAAGGGGACCAAGAGATTGGGGGAGTGGGTGGCATGAAAAAAGAGAATTAAGATGTGTTGTATAAATGTACTAACTTCCCAGGAAGAATGTAATCATGTACTGCAAACGAGTACATTACTAATAAGAAAAAGAGAAATAAAGAAGCAAGAATGATAATAGAGACATGATAGCTGCAAAGTTTTCAAGAAGCTATCAATGAAGAGAGCAAAGAATTTTTAATCCAGATTGAGAGGTAAGGCCAGTGCCTTTTAAAAGATATTCACCCACTAACCGATGCCTCGATCAACCATTTATTTTCTTTCAGTGATCCCAGAAAATTTACTTGGCTTCTCCCTTCTGTCGCCATCACCATTTTATTCCATTGAAGATTTCATTTTGTCTCTTATTCATTGTATAATAAAACTCATGTTTGTAGGTTTTCCATTCTTGTGTTAATATAAGGAGCAAATGCTTTTCAGATTTTTATGAATTTTATATTTTTGGTTATATGTGTTTGGCCTAACTCAGGTAGATATAGCAGGATTGTTTTGCCTATATTTTCCCTACAAAACTTTGGAAGGGGGCCGGTGAGATAGCTTAGCGGCATAAGCTCCTGCCTGGCAAGCACGAGGTCCTGAGTTCGATTCCCGGTACCCACGTACGAAAAAAAAGGGCTGGTGATATCGCTCAGGGGCACGGGCGCCTGCTGGTGCACGAGGTCCTGAGGTTGACCCCCAGTACCCACAAAAAAAAAAAAAAAAACTTTGGAAGGAACAATTTTGAAGGTATAAATATTTTTTGAAAAAATATTCTAGAAAGCTTATCTCTACGTAAATATAGTTTCTAAGCAAATGCTGGTATATTCAGTGCAGTATTATAGGCTACTGTGTCATAATTTTATATTCAGAGAACATGCTAATTAGTCCAGAATTAGTGTCTCAGATTGCTTGAGAATCAGATTTTTAAAATGAATTGCCTTATGTGATTATATATTTTCTATTTTAAGGATAAGCATGTCTGAAAACAAAATGAGAAAAAGATTTCTTGTGACAATGGATGATTGCTGTTTGCATCAATGGTGACTTCCTCCAAGTGATAAAATGCCCATGATTTTTTAGACTTTTAGATTTTTTAAAAATCACCAGGATTAATTAGACTGCAGTTATAGTTCATATCACCATCAGGATCTTTGTATTCCATACTCTCTTTATCTGCAAACTTGATACTCCACAATGACAAAAATTTGAGTTGATAAATATATTTGAGCAGAAATAAAGAAAAAACCTCAAACCTGAACTATGGAAACCTGAAAATGATAATCATGAAAAAATGTTTTGAGTTAAGTAGCTGTTATGAGTTTTCTTTGTTGTGTCCATTTTAGGGAACTTTGATTAATACATGTCCATCAATGTACACATAACCTAAAAACTTTTTATGTCATTTAACACAAGCTCTTCATTTTTTAAGAAGTAATTGGTATCAAACACTAAAACTATGATCAGCTATGCTTCTCATCTTGCAATGAGGTTATGTTTTAATAAACCCATTGTAAATTGTATAAATATTTAATACACCTAACCTACAGAATATCACAGCAACATAGTAGAATATCCATGGTTACCCTCATGATCAGGGGGCTGAATGGGAGCTGCAGCTCCCTACCCATGCTAGCAACTTGAGAGTATCCTGTTGCATATTGCTACCCCTGGAAAAAATGAAAATGCAAAATTTGAAGTTTCTACTGAATGCATGTGGTTCTCACACCACTATAAAGTTGAAAAATGCTAAATTGAATCATCATAATTCAAACACCATCTGTGTTAATAGACAATTTCCAAAGTTTCTGATCTGTTTCCACCTTGTGCAATTAAAACAAGCGAAACTATGAAAAAAGAGAGAATCGGGTCCATTTAGAATTATCTCATTTTTTTTGGATAAAATAAAAATAATACATTAACATGGATGTAAAGTTATAAGCGAATAAACTACTTTCAATTATTCAAAGCCTTATATTGGGTTTTCTTTTCAACTTTCACAAATTGCATTCACTGATGTCCAAGTAGGATAAATGTGCATATGGGAAACATGTGCATGGGATTATTTCTGTTACGGATTTTACAAGAGTAACTCAGATGTCGTGTGAACAGCTTTGGAAAACCATCCGGCTGCTTGCCCTGCGAGTGGTGGAGCAGAGATGGGAGAGGAAAGCAAAGCCTTCCTTTTACTTTGCTCTGCAGAGAGCAATGGTTTCTTCTCAGACTTGCCTGAGATACATTTGATTTTGGGGAAGACAGACGTATCATGTGAAGTAAAGGGACTTTTTTTCTTAACTGACAGTCGGATGGCCTTCCTATTCTGAGCAAATGGGCAGTAGCAATGGGACGGTAGCCTGACACAGCAAACACAGGTCTGGAACGCGTGTGGGCAAAGCAAGCTCAGCGATGTCCGTCTCAGTGCTGGAGGCTCCAGAGATCTACAGCGGCACAGTGTTCTCCAGCCACAGCTGCTTGCAGGGCCTCGGGTCTGCTTATCACTTCCGTTCATTTTGGTCCCAAGGAAGATTTTATTCAAGAAAAAAAAAGATTATTGCAAAAAAACCCTGAAAGCCCTGGCTCAATTGTTCACTATATCTCTTCTCACTCAGTGATTCTTTTTTTTTTTTTTTTTTTTGTGGGTACCGGGGGGTCGACCTCAGGACCTCGCGCGCCAGCAGGCGCCCGTGCCGCTGAGCGATATCACCGGCCCCTTTTTCGTATGTGGGATCCGGGAGTCGAACTCGGGCCCTCGCGCTTGCCGGACAGGCGCTTAAGCCGCTGAGCCATCTCACCGGCCCTCACTCAGTGATTCTGATGAACATATTTTGAGCTTTCAAGGTTTTTCTCACTATAAATTAAATATATATTTATAGGAAGAATAAAATTTTGGGAACTATCACAATAAATCACACTAAATAACATAAAAATAAACAAGGTTCCCATCATTGAAATGATTATTTTTCTATTTTACATTAATGCTTTAAACAACTAACAAAACATCACTCTTAACATCTCTTAGTATGTAGTTTAGTGGAAATTTAATCTATCGTACATCTATGTAATATCACTATGTGTTGTAAATTTTAGTGTTTTAGAAGTTTACATTTAATATTTTAAGTAATTTTTTAAAAAATTCATGACCTTGGGGATACTTATTACAAAATTGGTAGAAGTTTATATATTAAATAAAATAAATATTCAGGAATACAGGTTAGTTATTTCACCCAATAACTTTAACAGGTATTATAAAAATTTTCTCTTTCCACAGAACATATTAGAATACACACCTGAAGAAAAAAAGTATATGCATAATCCTGAAGGTTGAAAGGTTAGTGGGAGAATTCATACATTTATGCATTAGTGATTGTTAAATTCACTTTAGTCTTTCAAAATCATTGAGCAAGAGCTTAAATTATCTGTGTATTTCTCTTATGTTTTAAAAAAGTTATTACAACATAAAATCATCACACATGGGTTATTTTTAATTCAAATAGAAATTATTCCAAGTTGTTAGAGATTTACTTGACAGAGGAAAATATACATAATCTATTTAATGCTTATGCTTCTTTAAATAGTTATTTACTCACTCAGACCAGTTATTCAAATATGAGAAAACTATTATACAAAATTTTTAAGTAGCAGTTTCAAGTATCTCTCTGCAAATTTTGTAGTATTTAAAATGCTGCTTGTTATTACCAATTTCCTCTGTTGATCTCTATTCTCATTTAGTCTATTAAAATTAATTATTCCTACAAAAGGCAGGCATATATTAAACATTCACTAAATGTTAATACTATTAGTAATAATAAACACAATAATATTGAAATTGTTTAGATTAACCAAACACTGTTACTAGTATAGAATATCTATGGAACTTACCTAGAGAGATTACTAAATTTTATTACTGGCTGATTTCTGGAGAAAACACATACATTTTGCACTTTGCTATCTTCGTTGGCTCAAATGCCCCTCACAACATAATAGAAGTTAACTACTGAAGGATAACATGGCTCATCATTTTCTGATGTAATAAAATGTTTTTCAATGTGTTATTGGGTGCTTTTGGCACAATAGCTCTGCGAATTGTTTTCTAAAGTTTTAGTAAAGCTATATAAGGCTAAATTTAAGATTTTAAAATGCTACCTCATTGATTAAATCACTGTATTATATTCCTTTGCATGATATAATCCTGAATGTAAATTAGCAAAAATGTAGCTTGTTATCAGGGTACTTCCTAAAGAAGAAATAAAAACCAATGCTGAATATTAATTCCAGCCATAACTGAGGGCTTTCTAAATTACAAAGGTGATTTAACAGGTTATTATTTTACTTAAGATGATGGCCTTGGATGTTGTTTATTGTACCTACTGGCATTAAATTTGTTTACAATTGGTTGCCCAGAAATATTGCTTTTTTTTTGTTTGTTTTTTTTTTGGTGGGTACCGGGGTTCGACCTCAGGACCTCACGCGCCAGTAGGCACCCATGGCTCTGAGCGATATCACCGGCCCCTTTTTTGTATGTGGGTTCCGGGAGTCGAACTCGGGCCCTCGCGCTTGCCAGGCAGGCGCTTACGCCGCTGAGCCATCTCGCCGGCCCCAGAAATATTTCTTGACATTCTATATAAATATGTAATTATTTTTGTGAGGGCTAACTAGCTAGACATTACTACTGAGTAAGTGGAAATCAATGCACAGACAACCAAAAGAATATTAAATGTGGGCATCTCCAAATTGAGAGCTCAGGTGGTTTCATTATGGCTGAATTTGATAGAAAATGTTCATCTCTAAATCTGTCTTTTAACAGAACTAATTTTATGCCAGTAATAGAAAACTGAAGAGATGAGTGATATGAATTTATAATTCTAATTATTATTTGGAATGAAGTACAGCATGTGGAAAGACTAATATATTGCTTTTGTTGAAAGCACAGGAATAAGACCTATAACATCAAAATATTCTCTATATGAGAGCAAAATAACACACAATTATTGATTTTAAATTTATGAATATCATACACAATGGAAAACAGTGTTAGACATTTTGCTTACTTAAACAGTTAAGAGCAAAATTTTCCCTGCAGGGATCACATATTCTGCACCTGCAAGTTCCAGTTCTAATAAACCCATCACTGAATTATTTTGTGAGGCTATAGTTTTGGATCTTTTTAAAGTCAGTATTAAGAAATATTCAAAAGAGTTTTTTCTTTTAGATTCTCTACCTTCAAACCCAGTCATTTCCAACTTGTGCTTCCTCATTTTCTAAATGAGAGGAATAATTCTACATTTCTCATGAAGAAGTTAAGAGTCCTAAATGAGATTATAAACTGTCAGTGTAAGGGCCCAATACATATCAACTATCATAGCTACAAAAGCACCGTGATGATTTTGTTATACTGCTGTTACAAAAGATCATGTTACAGATCTTTCCAGACTTCTGAAATGGAGTCCATATCCCTGTATAAAGCACCGAAGCATAGAGTTTTAATATCTTTGAGTAGCACCTTAAAAGGATAAAAATATTGTAAAAGGCATGGCCTATTTAATCCCTACTATAAATTTGTATGTTTGGCATGGTTAACATTGTTTTTTAACTAATCAATGAGTGGAGATACAGATAAGCAAGATATGCAGCTTTTCCCACACACTCAGCTTGCAGTGAACAAAGCATGGACAATGGCCACTCCATCAGTCATTCAATGAGCGTGGTCCCTAGACCGTCAGCATCAGTCACGGGGTATAGTTACAAACGCACATTTCTATCCCCACCCAGACCAGCTAGCTATAAGCTGGAAGTGGAATTGACTGAGTATGTTTTTGAAGAAACACGCTAGATGATTACACTGCATGCTAAATTTTGAGAGCCATTACACTAGATAAGGCCACAAAGGATAACATCTAAATTCAAGCCACAACTCGTTAATAATGTTCCATTTTGTCAGATACACAGATATATATCTGTGAAGTTAGTTTGTTCATCTTTTATAAATATTACCAGCTGTATATGGATATTTTGGTGAGTCCTCTGTGGGTGAATATACCTATAAATCAAAGAAATATATATCAAACAGGAAAGATCTTTTGTGACTCTTATTTTTTTCTCTGTAATGGTTTTATTTTTTTCCAGCTTTATTAATGCATAATTGACAAATTAAAATTGTATGTATTCAAGAGGTACAAGGTGATGATTTGAGTACATACTGTGAAGTGATTACTGTAATCAAGACAATTAACTTCACGTAGTTAACTCTGTGTGTGTGTGTGTGTGTGTGTGTGTGTGTGCGCGCGCGCGCACATTTCCCTAATCACAAATTCAGGTAATGATTCTAGACACACATATCATTTTACTTCAAAGGAGGATAATTCAGGGCTGTCTCAAGGGTAGAGTCCACAGAACATGGTTAAAGTCTAAAGTCTAAAAGGGCTATTTTGTCTTCTGATTTAAAGGAAATTATGCAAATTTTAAAGTTGATTGTCTTGCATAATTAACCCCACTTAAGATTTCTTTTAAAAGGTATTTCTAGATAGTAACTTATACTTAAAAAATAATTCTGTAATTAGGCACAAGAATGAATAAGGTATCCCATTTTCTATAATTACTAAGAAAGTATCCTGTCAAAATCTCTCCTGCACTGATGTCTACTGAGTGCTGCCTCATCTTTCTCTACTCACTGGCATTGCCCACTGTATAACTTAAACCCTCTTACCTCCTTATTTTTAAGTTTTTTCCAAAACTTAAATTTATATAATTAGCTTTCTGTTCTTAAATGTCTGCTGTTAACACTTGTTATTCAAATGTTGATATCCAGCCCAGCTATTTCCATGGGATCTGCCCGCCTAAATTCCACACCTGCATTCTATGGGTACCCCAAGAGGATAATGAAGAAATATAACTATGCATAAATTGCCTTTCGAATGTGGCTTCTTATGTTTAACATAATGCATTTGAAATCTGTCTATGATTTTGCATTTGCAAGTAGGTCATTTCTTTTTTTATTACCCAATGGTATTTCTTTAAATGGATGTGTCAATTTGTTTACCCATTCACCTGCTGAAGTATACATAAATCACTTACAGGTTTTGAGACTATGAATAAATATTGCACACACATACATAACTTACAGTGAACATGAGTTTTTATTTACTTTATAAATGTGTAAAACCAGAGTTGCTTGTTTGTATATTGAGTGTGTGATCAGCAGTACAGAAACTGCAGCAGTTTCCCATTTTGAATTCCCACCAGCAATGTATGAAGACGTTTGTTGCCCCATATTGTCATCAGTACTTAATATTGCAAATAAGTATTATTTTATTTTAGCTATTCTGTTAGGTATAGACTGCTATCTCATTATGATGTTAATTTATGTTTAAGCATACCTAATGATTAATATTGGTGGACATATTTTTACCTGGCAATGCAGCATTTATATATTTTCTTCTATAACATTTCTGTTAAAATATTTTGCCACTTTATTATTTATTTTTCTTATTATTGAGTTTTAAGACTTCTATATATTTTGGATACAGATCTTTTCCAAATATGTGACAGTCCTATATTTTTTCAGTCTGTTATTTCTCTTTTCATCTTAGCAGTTTCTTTAAAAGAATGAAAGTTTTAAATGTTATCACAAGTTACTGACTTTTGTCTTTAATGGTTTGTATTTGGCATCATATCTAAGAAGTTTTTGGTAAACTTAGGGTCATAACATTTTTTTCTTATATTTTCTTCTAGAAAATTTTTAGTTTACATTTGCTTGTAAAATTTTCTACTTATATGGTGCAAAGTTGTATATTTGCACTTTTGTACATATGTATGGTACAAAGGTGCAAAGTATAGCTACTTTTTGTTTTGTTTTGGAATTTTACATATGGATATCCAATAGTTCCAGCAACACATGTTGAAAATATTAATCCTCTAATGGATTGCCTTTGGACTGTGTTGAATATCAATTATATATTTTTATACATTCAAGTTTCTGGTTTATACTCTGTTTCATTACTCTGTTTATCCATCCTTTTGCCAATATTTACTGTTTTGAAAAGCCTTAGATTTTAGTAGTTCAAATCTTTCAACATTTGGTTTTTTTTAAGGATTATTTTGTCTTGTTTTGTCTTTTCATATATTTTAGGATCAGCTTGTAAATTTCTGAAAATTTATTAATTTCTAGGAAATTTATATCTTACACTATTGAGTCTTTTAAAAATAAAGACCACATACACCTCCACTCATTTAGTGTTTTATTTCTTTTGTAAATGTTCAGTACATTTCATCTTTCAGATTCTGGTCATATTTGGTTAGATTTATCTCTTCGTTTCATCGTGGGTTTTTGTGCGATCCTCAAAGGAATTTTTTTCTTTTTTAATGCCTAATATGCTAGTGCAGAAAATTTATCTAGTGTAGTATGACAATGAAAAACTCATATTAGTTTTTCAGAATTTTATCTATATTAGTTAGCAGTTTGTAAATACAAGAAATTCCACTTTTCATTTCTTACCTGGAAGCCATTTGTATCTTTATTTCATTTTATTTTTTTTCCTTACTGCACTTGCTAGAATCTTAAGTATGCTATTGAAGAAGAGCGGCAAGAGAGGATATCCTGGCCTTGCTTCCAATCTTCTGGAAAAAAAATCAGTCTTTCACCTTTACGTATAATGTTAACCGTAGGGTTTTTTTTCACAGAAGGTATTTGCCAGGTTAAGGGGTTTGCCTTCTAATATTAGCTTCCTGTATCTTTTTTTTTTTAATGAAAGAACATTGATTACTTTCAGCTTCTTTGTCTGCATCTTATTTAGATGATTAGTTGCTTTTTTTTCTATAGCTTTTCCTATGGCAAATTACACTTATTAGTTTTAAATGTTGAACCGGCCTTGCATTACTGGAATAAATCACACTTGGTTGTTATATATTATAGGTTTTATACGTTACAGGATTATATGTGCTGCTATTTTATAGGCATTTTTTTGCATCTATGTTCATGAGGGACATTAATCTGTAGTCTTATTTGTTTATCACTAAAAATGTTTTTCTGTGGTCCAGGCTAATTTCAAATTTTAATGAATGACTTGGCAAGTATTTCCTCCTCTTCTATTTTGTGTAGTAGTTTGTATGTGATTAGAAATATTCCTTGCTTTTTGGTGGGATGTGGCAGTGAACTTGCTAGTGCTCGGAGTGTTTCGTTGGAAAGTTTAAATTAGAATCTAATGATTGCAGTTACAGGCTTCCGTGGATATTTAAAGATCGCCTTACGAAGGCAAGATAGTAAGTGTGCGGATAGAGATGGAGACTGATGACAACCTGGACAGCACCGCAGAGACTGGGAGACTGAAACTGAGGTGCTGGGTCAGACCCGGGGCTGGGTGTTTATCCACCTGCATCACTGCAGACCGTGGCAGAGACGCTTTCTTTCATAAGGCACGACTTGACACTCACGCAGCGTGCATCAGGAATTTATAACCGCAGACTGGAAGATTCAGACGTAGTTACAAAGGAAAAATTAGAAAGAGTAGTGTACAGTCTGCTGGGTTCTGGAAATACTGTTGTTGTCATTAAATTAGTCATGGTTTCTTTGCTGCTTTAAGAAAAATAGATCTTGATAAAAGCCTTGTTTATGTTATTAAATTATAGATAGAACAGTGATGTGGAGTCCAAATTTTAAGGCTACTGTTACCTAATTTTACAATCCTATTACATTTCACGTGTTTCTCAAGTTTCCTCATCCCCGGTGGTAATTCAGACCTGTCTTCTAGCTGTGTTTATGAGTCCTAAACGTGCTTCCCTTCATCATGGACCTATCCTTTTCTTTACTCTTCACACTATTTATCGTGATTCTAAGATTAATTTATGCTCCTTAATTATCTTTTGTATATTTCTTCCTTTGACCTCATTTACGTACGCAATTCGTTTTCCAAACCTTGACAAAAAGTTATTCCAGTAATGACAAAATGCAGTTAAAAAGCAAAGGAATTTGTAGCTCTGACAGTGAGATTTTTGTATCTTCTTCTCCCCAGTTACACTTTTCCAAATAAATTTTCCACTCAATATTTATGTTGTCCATTTAGCCATTCATATTTAAATAAAACCATCCCCACAGAGTTTTGTTCTGGGATTAATACAGTAAAATTTTATTGTGCGATTGAGATTCCCAGGGAAGTGTGGATTTATTTGAGAGCAAATGGGTGCGAAATGTTTTCATTATTTCCAGTCTCCAGTGCAGCCGCAGCCGGGATAGTGGTAGAGTTTTCAGTAATGTTTGATTTGATCAAACTGACTGTCTTGGTGGTGGTTTTGAAATCAATGTTGAATCCCACCAGTCTAAAGGGAGGTGATGATTAGATGTAATCTTTTCCTTGTGATTACTTTCTTAGGTGATTAGTACTCTAAATTGTGTTTTAGAGACGTGTTATTACTTTAGAGTCACTTTGGTTAAAATTTCAAATATACTTGAAACAAATAAATCCCAGGATTCTTCTTATGCACAGAAAGTAATAAATACACTATACTGAGTTGGGGTTATTAGATATTGCCCATTTAATTCTGTATTAATCTGTATTTCTTTTTTGGTGCTATTAAAATTGTACAGTATTACTTTCAGGCAGTATCAACTATTAAACAATGAAAACATCTTTCATCACTTAACAGGGTACCTTACCACTCACTGTACTATCAATTTCACTTTTATAAACATGAGCTGCTGCTTTTACATGAACTTCCTTAACTGTTTTTAAAGACTCGTGCCAAATATTTTTAAAACCTGAATGAAATGAATTGGAGTTTTTTTGTTTAGCGAATTATATTTAAATACCAATGTGAAGGCAATTATTTTTAAATTTTTCTATGATTTTCTCAATGACCATTAACAAAGTGAATATCGCTAGTTTTTCTTCCACCTAAAGCAATCCGTGCACCTGTGCGATGGCAGCAATCCAAGACGCAAGCAAGGGTAAAATTACATTTACTACAATGATTTTGGATTGATATTTTATGCAAAGGAAATCAAATACAGTTTAGCTAATTTGATCAATGATTTGGAAAAATGTGTTTAATAGCTGATTTCAACTTATAAATTTACATTATTTTGATAGTTTAAAATTATTTTAGTTACAATTTGTCTGACTTTGCTGATTTCCTTTACATCTTTTCCTCCATGTCTTTGTCTTCATCTCCTCTCTCCCTTCTCCTTTCTCCTCTCTGGCTAAATCATTATTTACATCGACTGAATTATAAATGTCACAAAGTCATCAATGAAGTTAAACAAGTGAGTTAAGGAAGAATACAAATAATGCTGGAAACATTATTTTATTTTTAAAAAAGGAAAATTAAGTAAAACAAAAATTGTTAGCAGAGAAAGTAACTTTTGAAGCATGAGATGGTTTGATCAGACCATTTCTCTTCCTGTCGATGTTTTTGTTTCTTTACATTAAAATTGTTCCTGTGCAATTGTCCCGTACACCTGATTATTGCACCTTTTTTATTACAGTTATATAAATCTTGAGGACTTTGCACTAGTCTATCTTCCCCTCCAGTTATCTGCGGTGTGTGTGCTAGGGCACATTGCTCTCACATATTATATGTATTTTTTAAAGAACTATATCAAATGAGGCCCAAAGTGGAGACAGGTTAGAAAACATAGTTTTGTTTCCTTTGCAAAGCACTTAATTCTGGAAATCCTCTTTATCTGGGGTGGCAGAAAGCTGTTTTTCAAGTGTGACAAGAGATAGTGGGGTAGATTATACCTGGAGTGTATATGTGTGCACATGTGTGTGCAACACAGATGTCCAACAGGTAGATTTCAGCAGTTAGGCTAGAAACTTGATTTAACCTTTGACAGAAGAATATAAGAATAAATTTTTCTTAAAACATGGCAATAAACCTGAGTTTGTTCCTCTTCCTTCTTTTTTAAGACTCAAACCATTTTCTGTTATGATATATTTGATAAAAAAATAAGTGAACAGAAATCAGTATGTCTTTTGTTCAAACATAAAATATTTAAACTAAAATATGTACCACGTAGTATAAGAACAATTCCTGCTTTATTTTACTTATAATTATAAAAAGGGAGAAATCAATCTCAGAATTGAATTCAATGCTACTATACTACTTCACCTCATATGTGTGATAAAATCAGGAATTTGTGGTGCATAATGAAAATGAGGTTAAAAATTCACCTGTATTTATCTTCAGTGATATAAATTGATGCTGTAATGTAATACAATCATATGCCATACAGAGCACATTGGACAAACTGGATAGCATATATTATAGGGCTGAAAAATTATAACGGCTCGGAAGTGGAAGCCATTGTAATGTCCCAGTGAACATATTGTTCACGTTGGTGGGGTTGCCGCTGTACACAAAGCTACTGTACTTCCAGCCATAAAAGCATAGCACATACAGTTATGCTAGTACATAATACGTGACAATAAATGACTGTGTTACTGCTTCATGGGTTCACTAAAAATACTTTTCACAATAATTTTAGAATACATTTCTTCTACTTATATAAAGCATAGTTCACTGTGGGACAAAGAGGTCCTTCAAGAGATAGTCCAGAAGAAAGAAGGTATTGTTACTGTAAGGCATCACAGGCCCCTGAAGAGCTACCAGTGGGACAGAATGTAGAGTTAGAAGACAATAATGGTGGCCGTGCCGGGGCTATTGTATTTATGCCTTAGTTTCTAACAAAAATATTTAACCAGGAAAAAAAAATCAAAAGGAAGGAAGGAAGGAAGAAAGGAAGGAGAGGGAGGGAGAAAGGCAGGAAGGAAGGAGGGAAGAGGGGAGAGAGGGAGGAGGGAGAAGGGAAGGAGGAAGGGAAGAAAAGAGGGAAGAAAGGAGGAAGGAAAAGTAAAAGTTTTTGGTTCAAGGTTAGATTTTGCTCTGATAAAATACTTGGAGGCCTTTCTATGATCTGACAATCTTCCACAACGAGAAAGTTTTTTGACAATTTCTGCACTACGGTAAAATTCTCAAACAGCAAAGCAATCTAGAGGTAGTATAGAGTTCATTATAATGTAGTTTTTGCTGAACTAAATTGCATAACAGTAAATAAATGCAGTTCCTACTTGGCAAGAGATCGCCATATTTTCTCATATTATACAACTGCAGCATTATATTTTTGTACAAGAAAAACTAAACCAGTGAAAATACACTGTCTAATCAAAATGTTACTGTATTCTCTCCTAAGCTCTCCTTAATAAAATGTATTTCACATTTGTATTTAACAGATTAGAATTTAATAAAATTCTGGTTCTCTATTAATGTTTAAAAAGGATATTATCTCTGGTTAGGTTATAACTCTGATTATGCATATAACTTATTGAATTTACATATAAAGATCTCATATAATAATTTTAGTCAAAAGTTATAAAATGGATGATATGTAAGACCCTCTTGCATTTAGGTTTTTCCACCTAAAATTTTGCAATCGTTTGATTACTTTTCCATGTAAATACTTAAAGTATATACATAAGTATACGTAAGTGTATGTATGTATTCATTTCAGAATTCATACACCCATGTACTTCTTACTGTTCATTTCGAGGGCACTATATTAACTCAAATATAAGAATTTAAATGAGAGAAAAGATCAGGGAGGGAAACAAGAAAGAAGAGGATGAAAAAAAGAAGGAATGAATAGAACATTTAAGGACAATTTCCTCCTATGCCATTATCTTGAAAAATTAACAATAGAAGTTGCCACATGTTGTCTTTATTTACAAATCTTCTTTACAGGTTAAATTTCCAAAGTGAGAACAAGGAACATTCCTGAACAGTTTAATACAGTATTGTGTTTTAAAAACTAATTTATCAAACTAGTTGCTGAATCCTGAAATGTAATGAATCACCCATCTGATTTATTTGGAAACTTTAAAATGAGAAACATAGAATGTGTAATTCACATAGATGTCTGTGTTGATGATAAACAAGAAGAGGTTTGGTTCATTAATTTATATTTTGAAGAAAATCATGAGGATGTCATTTAACAAAAAATGTTAATTTAGCCTACATCTTTCATCTCAAAACGTAAAGATAGTTGTTTTTAAAATCCAATTTTATTTCAAGATTAGGCAATTTTTCCCTCCTACACTGAGTCCCTCCTGGTCAGAATTCCGCGTGTCTTAGGAAGCAGCAGAGCACTGCTATTTGCGTGCAGCGTTTTCAGGCGTTGCCATTCCGCCCAGCACTCAGCTTTGTTTGTGTTGATTGCCTCAAGCTACTTAGAAATTCCTCCCAGTTCATACGGTGCAAAGGGGGGCAATTTTAAAAAACTGATGGTGAATCTTATATGACTTTAGATCAGTGTTCACATGTGGGATGATCTTGTTAGAGTTGATGGTAGCTTTCCATCTATTTAATGTTTAACTCAACTTCACTAAGATTTAAAATGTGTGAGAAGAGACAGTTTTACATTGAAATGATTTATCCACAGGGCTTAATTTGTACAAGTTACTGGATTCTATCATTTTCTCCTGGACTTATTTTAACTACAAGAATAGGAGTGTAAAGGAGGTATATATCAGTGTGTAAGTAAAGAAGAGATTTCATGGTTTGTGTGATATAGCATCTTCAGCTCCTTTCTGTCTCTAAGGTGAACATGGTAGTAGATTTGGCAGCCTATGGGCTTTTATGTCTTTTGACATTTATTAGATAAACTGCTTCTTTGCTGATGCGTGGTCAACCATTTGTCTTACTTCTCTTCGTTTCTTGGCCACCTGAATATGTGATTACCATAAAACCACAGCCACACGGAATAAAAGAGGGGCTCAGGCATGAAAAAAAACATAAAGGTTATTTTTAAATATTGTTTTTTCTGCCATAGCTCAGAAGACACAAAAATAAAATAGGCTTGAAAAAATAAACAAGTGTCTTATAAGAGAAAAAAATGGCAAAAATCAGAGAAGACTTGAAAGTGAGAAATATGAATACTTTCCACTCTCACTTATTCAGGTTGAATAACTCTGTCATTTTTTTGTGGAAAAATACTTTCCTGTCAGGCCAGCTTCACATACTAATAGACACGCACGATTTATGATCACATAAGATTGGAAGAGCTGTGATCGTGGATTGCTTCATTACTGTATTCATTGTTTTTAAGCATGCTAATGGTGTGAATTTCTCAAACATATTTATGGTATACATTTTCAAACTCTTTAGAGCACAGACTACTTTTCCCCCAATATTCACTTTAGCATCTACTGTTGTGGTTTCATTAATGAGAAATGCTGACCAGTTCTTCTTTTCCTGTAGCTTTGTAATTCAGAACATGATTTCAGTTTCTATTCCAGAGAAGTTTATAAGAAACTTGCAATGGTGCTGTGAGCCAGGAGTGGCTGTGATTCTCTTTAGCATGCTCATAGGGTCGCAGGATGTTTTACAAAGTGCACTTCAAGAAAATTCTGCATTCCAAGTGTTATTCTACACGTGAGCCTTAAGATGTTCCCTTTTTTAGAATTTAAAATAAAACCTGAACTAGTGAAAATGGCAGCAATATGAACACATGACTACGATAGAAGAAATTAGTGGTATACACAAAGTAAGAGTAAAATCCTATTTCATTATACAGGAAAGCAAACACCTCTTTTGGGAGGAACAGGATGAGCTTTTGTGCAGTAAATAAACTGAGTCTTAAAGGATAAATTGTAATTCTCCATGTGAGGACAAGAAGAAAACCTTCCCAACAATGTCTTTTCAAAACCACAGAGACAGAGAGAAAGCAATTCACTTGTAAGAAATAATGAGAAACTCATTAATAATTATTAGGTAATAATTTCTCTGAGGCAAAGATTTTTGTGTATTGATTTTTTTTGTAACTTAATATATTATTATATCAGTCTTCTTTAATGTAGTTTTGGCTATCCTAGGCAAGTTTAATCTGCATTTTCACATATAAACTATATTCTCTCCCTTTATAAGACATTTGACATTGCATCAATTGAAATACCAATAACCCAAAGGCTGAGACTAATTTTAGCATCATTATGCTTCTCACAGATCTGTTTATGGATATGAGCACATAGGAAGTGCTTGGTAAATGAATGGGATGTTAAAATACTATCTGAAAGCCTGCAGGCGAGTGTAGAAACAAGCATTGCAAACAACTTTCTTAAGCTTTAGTTGACTAATACATTTGTATTCAGTGTGTACACATAACAGTTGAGTGGATTGTATCTCCACAAAACCGGTGAGACCACCTGAATTCTGCCAAAAAAAAAAAATGCCACTATTATCTTGCTTACATATTTTCTAGATTTTGTTCATACTGTTAGCTCTTCAGGTTGCATCATTGTTATGATTTTTGGGGAGAATGTTTGACTATGCCAATTAAACTTGAAGCATTCCAGGACCTCTTTGAATGGATGACTGTACAGTACAAGGCCGTGGGAGTCTCTTTTGCAAGCCATGTCTTGGGATACTTCATTTTTTGTATGTTTGTATATATGCACCAGTTGATTGGTTGATTATTTAATTATAGCTAGAAGTTGGATTGTTTTGCTTTTATGTGTTTTTAAAGAAAACTATTACTTCCAATTTCAACTGAGAGTTTAATGACCCTGTCCCTAATTCTTACAGTAACTTATTCACGTTAAATTGAATAACTACATTTGAGAGTTGTGTTATACATCTTGGGTCATTATTTTTTTTTTAATTTCCCATATCCTTTCCTGTGTAGTAAATAGCAAGAATGTGTACATTCCATTGCATGTAGTTGTGCTGCTTATATGGGTCTGAGCTGTCCTTTGTTCTGATTTAATGTCTGCAGGTGTGAGCAACATTTTCTGTACACCGACATTCACACATTAAATCCTGGCATCACTAGGGCCGCCTTTCTTAGGCCAGAGTATGTCTTTGTACATCAGCTGGCAAGGCTTGACTCTTAACTCTCCCTTGGTGGTTCTGTGTGCTGGCTGCTGGCAGCTTAATTTCCATTTGTGCATTCCAAAGACTCTTAATAATTCAGAGTAGGATTATTACTTGTCATAAATATGACAAGACTTGCTTAGAAAGAAGGGATGCTTATCAGCACTACTTAATTTTAGGAAAGTATTGCTGGTCTGATAGACTGAGAATTTGTTTTCATAATAGTACAATTTTAAAAGAATCTATTGGTAAAATTATACCATAAATACTAGAGCACCAAAATGCCCAAACTCTTTCCTACCTCTCTTCACTTGCTGCTCCTGTTCCTCCTTTCTTGTTGTCTTTCTTCTTCCACCTCCATTTTTTGTTTTGGAAGTCCTGTGCCCTTCATCTGTGTTCAGTTTCTCTTCTTTTGTTGCCTCTCTTTCTACTTACAATTCGTCTTCTTTTTAAGCAGCCTCCTCTTTCATAGTCATGTATTTAAAAATACCTTAGTTACTTATAAAATACTGTGTTGTGGTTTAAATGTTTTGACATATTATTTAATTAACAACATCGTTCTTGTTTTCTCATGTTACAATTAGGTGATGAGAGATGAAGTATTAGGAATGTGTTCAGAAATTTTATGTCAAGATTAAATGGGTAGAAAATTCATAAATAGTTGGTAGGGTAATATGTAGATAATTTTTCCATTGCATTATCTCTTTGGCTAAGGGGAGAAACACAAAAACTCCTCATAACATCAAAGTATGTACTAAAGGTAAAGTCATACTATGTAACAAGGAACACATGGTAGAATGAACCCAATAGGAGATATCCACATAGTATATTCTCTCTAAATTATTTATTGAAACTTTCCTGCACTTAATGGAATAATGATGTCAGGCAGTCTTATCATTGATAGACCCAACAGTAGTTTTAAAAATTATCAGATAAAAACATATCTTTTACTGGTCACATTTGTATTGGCAACATTGTATTTCACAGGAGGATGATTATCATGTGTCACTTGAAAGGGAAATGCAGAAATTTATGTACCGAATATGACAGATTTAAAATCTTTTCGATAAAATACTAATAAAATGGATACGAGAAAAGGAATACTGCTCATTTTTAGGTTCAGTTTGACAGATTTTGTGTTGGGCATGAGAGATGAATTTTGCACAAATATTTGTGATACGATTAGTAGAACATAAAATTGTACTAAACATAATAACATATTAATAATGTATATAAAGGTTGAAAAGAGAATCTTCAAGAGCCACAATAAATAGTTACTTACTGGCCAGACTAAGATAATTAGAATAGAGAGATAGAAGAAAATATTTAGACTCAAGAATGTTTATCGCTGATTGATTTTCACTATTAACACATACAACAGAAAGTAACTAAAATTCCATTTAAAGGTAAGTAAATAAATTATGCTGGAGTTACACATTGGACCGACACAGAATTATGAAAACTGAGACTTTGATCACTAGAGACTTAGGGAGATGTTATTAAATGTTATGAATAAGAGGGAATTATTAGAAATGTGTAAACAAAGGCAAGCTGGAAAAATATGCTAAAATATTTTAAAAGGTTACTTTCGGTTTAGCGTTTAAAGTGTATTGTCTCATAAATCCCTCCCAAGCTTATGGTGCTTCCTGAGGTGCATTTTGGTAGCAGAAGCTCGTGTATTTTTCTCAGCCGGGTGATGAGCTTGATCTGCGAGAATGGAGGCAGAGAGACGATTAATTCCTACAAGGGAAAGAGAAGGGGAAGAGCCCGACAAGGAAGATCTGAGAGCAAAGCAGAATCTAGAGACTTCATGGGTAGGAATTTGGTGTTGTTCAGAAATGAACAATTTCAGTTGGTGAAAGTACTGGTTATTTTGTGGTATGTGATGTGAAACCTCTCTTGATTCTCACAGATTATTTAGCAAAAACCCTGTTTCTCGGTATTGATGCAACACAGGTCCGCATCCTCCACGATGAGCCTGGACAGCACCAGAAGCCTGAAACACAGAAAGCCAAATCTTAATCTAAAAGAATACTATTATAAAAATCCTATGAAAAGAAACACAGTCATAATAAATTAAATATTTGATTGAAATTCTTTCCACGTTTGTGTAAATTGACAAAATTTATGCATTTATCATATATAATATGGTGTTTTGAATTATCAACACATTATGGGATGGTTAAATATAGCCAACAAATGTATTCCCTCACATGGTTATTATTTTTGTGACGAGAAAACTTATTGTCAGTATATGGAGACGATATACTGGCACTGACTACAGTCCCCATGCTATAGAAATGATCCATTGAGTTCATAAATTTTTTCCGGTTTTCAGTAAAAACAAATATTTTTTCAGTGGTTTTTAAAAGTGTTTACACTTTCATGTTTTTGAGACACTATGTTGATATTCCACTGAAGAGAAACAATTCTCTTATGAAGTTGTTCATGTCTCTTTGGTTTTACTGTTTTGTGTTTTTATAAGTGTTTAGATCCAGTTCTGGTATCACCAAGCCAAGAAAACACTGATCTGTGAACACAAATAATGTTTATGCTTAAGAAACTTCTGAAGTATTTTTTACTTAGAGTAATAGTTAACAATATCTGACCTGCAGAGGATGTATGAACAAAATCTGAGTTAGAAATCAATCTAAAGCTTTTCCCAGTTCATATATTTGCCATTCCCAAAAGCTTTCTCAACTTTATACCGGATTTTTAACAATTAGATAGTGAGAAGATATGTCTAAAACTCTCCAAGTGCAGGAATTTTAATTCTAGAAGATTTTTCCTTTAAGCCCATGAGCATCAAGAAGTGACTGTTGTATTCTTGAGTAGCTGAGATGCCTTGTGCTTGAGATACACTTTAATTTGTGGATTTGTCATTTTGCTTTAGTCAAATTAAAATTCTGCATTGGAATTGAAGTTAAGGAGTAAAGTTATTATCAAATGTTAAGAGTTTGAATATTCTATTAGGGTAGGCAACCTAAACATCAAGATGAACAGGCAGTACTTTCCACATGTTTTGTAGCATGCTTACACTGTTTTATTAAACATTCTTCAATGCTTAAGTGATAATTTAAACAATTTAAAACTTTATTAATAGCAGTTTTATTGGTTCTGTTTTGAAACTAGAGTGTCAGTTTCCTTGTACCTGAACTCCCTAAATATAGTGGAGTGAATGATGGCTGAATAGAGGAGAGACTGGACAATGGCAAGAAGCGTTTTCTAGTTATCTATGTGGATTCGAAGTATAGTTTAGACAGTTATAATAATCTCCTCTATGCTAAGTACTGTACACTGTATCAGAGTTATGTAGGCTATTCAGAAACTTCAAAAACATTCATTTAAAATAGAAATGAAGTACCAATCATCTTGAAACCACCAGGAATTCAGTAATGGTTTTATTTTGTGGATTGTGAAGAATTTCCACCTTAACTTCTTAATGCAGGTAATTAATCATTCAGTAGCCTGAAAATGTTATGCAGACTTTTGAAAACCGAAGCTAATGCAATTATATTGACTAGCTTGTTTTTTAAAATGTAATAAGGAGAGTTTTTTTTTCACATCAATTAGTATTGTTGAATTTTTCATTTCTCTCAAACATTTGACCAATTATTAGAATGGTCAGCCTTAGATGCTGTGCTTGCAAGTTTACTGGAGAGGGGAATTTTTATTTTTAATAAAATGATATTAAGTGAGGATTTTCAATGTGAAAAGAAGTGAATTTTCATATTACAATATATTAATTAGTACCTATGCCAATCTATAAAAATATTTAAATCAAATACTATATTTTACAATTCTTTGAAGTGACTAGGTAAAACTACAACATCTTGAAACTTCTTTAAAACTGTAGAAGATGAGCCAGGTGTGGTGGTGATTCTTACAGTAGCAGTCACTCCGATGTCGAAGGCAAGAGGATTATTTGAGCGCATGCGTTTAAGATTGACCAGCCTGGGCAACATAGTGACACCCTGACCCCCCCCCCAAAAAAAAGCTACATAATAAGAAAAGATTAAAAAAAAAAAAGATTTGACCTCACAAACTAAACTTTGTTTCTCATTTTGTTTCTTAATACATTCATCTGCCAGTAGGTGCCTAGACTAATTCCATATGTCGGTTATTGCGAGTACGGCTGCAGTGATGGACACAGGCGTGCAGATGCATCTTTGGTAGGCTGAGTTCGTCTACTTTGGCTGGCTACTCAGAAGTGGGACAGCTGGGTCATATGGTAGATCTATTTTTAGTTTTGAAAGGAATCTACATACTGTTGTCTATACTGGTTTCAGTCATGACGAAATAAAATACTTTAATTTTTCTTCTTTATAATTAAATGCAGCCATCCCCTGGCATTATCCTCAAATTATTAAATTATTACAGTTTGACAATGTAGTTTTTTCTTTCAGTTTAACTTGTATTTTCTTTATATTGTAGATTCTTAACCTCAAATTCTATGTAATGTTTCAAAACGAATAATTTTGCATGTTTTTTGGGGGTTTCCATTTCATTTTAAAGGCTTAGGTAAATCACTAAAGAGGGCAGAGGAGGCAGTTGTTGTAGGAAGTCGGTTCTGGCGGTGGTGGGGAGCAGGAGTGAGGGAGGTCAGTGAGTGATTATTCTGCTGCTCTTTTGACTTGAGTCCAGCGTCTCCACCCATCTTTGATGCATTTGCCTTAATTCAAATGGGCACTATTTCTCTTGTGGACTACTCACCGTGAGTGGAAAATCTAGCAATTTTCTTTCTTCTGTAAAAACAAGAGAATAAATATTTTGGGCTTCGTGGGTCATTAACTCTCTGGTGCAACTGCTTAACTCCGCTACTGCAGCACAGAAGCAGCCTTTGACAGCACATGAAGGAGTGTGGTTGTTTTCCAATAAAACTTGCATGGACACTGAAATTCAGATTTTGTGTAATTTACATATGTCATGAAATAGTCTTTAAAAATAGTAAAACCCATTCTTGGTTCTTGTGCCATTCAAAAACCTGTTCTGTGGCCTGTTTTCCTGTGGCCCCCAAGATACCATCAACAAACTTTAGAAGAACTACAAAATTTATTCATCAAGTGAATATGCACAGAATATATCATTTTAAAATAAATGTATTTAAACAGTATTTCTACTTTCCTTCTTAAATTTTATACCGGGGCCGGGGATATGGCTCAGCAGCACAGCGCCTGCCTGGCAAGTGCAAGGTCCTGAGTTCGATTGCCAGTACCAAAAAAAAAAAAAAAAAAAAAAAAAAAAAAAAAAAACAACAAAAAAACCACTTTATTCCAATTTTATTGACATACAATTAACATAAAATTCTTTCAATTTATACAATTCAGTGGTTTTTAGTATTATTCACAGAATTGTGCATTTGTCACCACTTAGAATATTTCATCACCATAAAAAAATCCCATAACTATTATTAGTCATCTTTCATTTCTCCCCGTCACCCTCAACCCTAAGCAGCCACTGGTAAGTGGTTTTTATTGATTTGCTTGTTTGGAACAATGCACATAAATGGAATCGTAATATGTGATCTTGTATAACTGACTTCTTTCCTTTAGCATGATGTTTTCCCCATAGCATGTATCAGTGCTATAACACTCCCTCATATTGCTGAAGAGTATTCCACTTATGAATATACCACATTTCAGTTACACATTCTTCAGGTGATGAGCAGTTGGGTTGTTTCTACCTTTGGCTACCATGAATAATGCTACTATAAACATTCATGTACAAGATTTTGTGAGGATATGTGTTTTTATTTTTCATGGGTATATCCCTAACGATGGAAATATTAGGTCAGACTGAAATTTGCCAAATTTCTTAGTGACTTCAGATTTCATTTCACTGTGGTCTTAGAACAGACTATCTATAATTCTAGTCTTCTTAAATATACTGACATTTGCTTTACAACACACCATATGGTGTATTTTGACGAATATTTAATCTATCTTGAATAATACATTTTATGCAGTAAGTTACTGAGAAAGCAAGGAAATATATGTGTATACAAACCTACCTATACGCATATATCTATAAATATTTCATTATGTAACCTTCTGTATTGACATTAAGCTTAATTTCACTTCCTATTGATGTCACCAAATCTCATGCATTATCTCATCAATCATTCCATCCCCTTCCCTTGCTTATCTGTAACTTCAGTAACGACTGACCATCTATTGCTTGTTTAATTCTAGTATGAAGGCATAGTGATTAAGAACTGTTAACATATACTTTGTGGGAAACAACTTTATCCCTGAGCTGCAGTGCATATGCATAGATACTTTTCCCCTTTAGTCTTCTAATCTGCACTTATTTCCGATGTTATGTAATTTGGCTCCAAATTCCCCACCCGCTTTAGTGTGGTTGTTTTATATATTGTAATGCAGTTAGATAATTTGGTCACATTCTGCGCTCCATCTCGGAAATATATATTTGTGTGTGTGTGTGTGTGTGTGTGTGTGTGTGAGTGTGTTGACTGATATTTACTTAATGCAAGATCAAGACAGACCTTTCTACCGTCGTTCCCCATATCCTATCATACACGATTATTGTTATAAACATAGCAATGATGTACACTAACCGTATTCCTTTCAGAATTTACTTTTTCTAAGATATCTAAACTTGATGGAGGGAAGTAACTTTGAAGCAAGTATTTAACAATAGGTTTTAATAATATCCTAGGCGTCTGAGTGTGTGTTAATTAAGACAGGGGGAACTTTGATTTTTGTGTAGTCATTTTTACAGAAGATTCCCTGAAGCACAGCCTTATTTTCACTGCTGGTAACAATACTTCTCCCAAGGAAACCTTGAATTTTGCTAGTTTTTACAAGGCAAATGAGCAGGAAATAATCCTGCAGTCCTGTATGTACTTATTTAGGCTTTCTATTTAAGGTTTAATAAAATTGTTCTCCCTAGACCGGGTATCCATTCATCCAGATGGTAGCTCTGTCCAGGTCTTATTAATTAATCTTCACTACAATTATGGCACATATAACATTGTAGTATTTCTTAAAACTAGTAAAGCACCCTCACTTTAGAACAACTGCAGTGCTTATATTGTGTTACTCATCTTTTTCAACAAAATCTCACAGAAAACAAAAGTGAATTTCCTTTGCCCTGAAGGTTCAAAAAGCAAAGTAGTACAAGAAGGATCAAGAACTGCACAGATTAAGTGAGTAAAATCACCTGCACCTGTATTTCTGGAGTTTCTGATCTTTTATAGTCAGGACTTTCCATGAATATTGTTTATTGTTGAAGTCTCTCTCTTATCCCATGCATAAATCTCATCTCTGACCTATTTTCCTGTGGCCCCAAAATACATCCTCAATAAATTTTAGAAGAACCATAAAATTTATTAAGTTAGTATGCATAGAAATATATCATTTAAAGTAAACTTATTTATATTTCTACATCCCTGCTTAAATTTTATACCAGCTTTATTGAGATACAATTAACATACTTTCTCTCTCTCTCCCTCTCCCTCTCTCCTCCCTCTGCCTCCTTCCCTCCCATTCTCTATTTCCCCCCTTTTCCATGTATTGTACATGATAAATATCCTCCATGTACAATGAAGATTTATTTCGTAGTAAATTAATTTACTCCCTAGACTGAATTGTACCATTATATCAGGTATTCATTTTTTAAAACTCCATAAATTTGCTTTGAGCCATTATTAAAAAGATGGAAGTCCTCTTAGATTTCTTTTTCCTTCACTCCCCTATCCAACTTACCAATAATTCTTTAATTGATATATGACATTCTGTTCTGGCTACTTCTTCCAAATTCCCATACTCAACACTATTTTATAGGTTCATTTGATATCTTGGAATCATTATTCAGTGGAACCCAAATCAGGACCCAAAGTGGGTTCCCCATTTGCAGCCTCTGTAATCATAATTTGTTTATAGAATCAACATTACTTAATACATTAGGTCATCCGTTTGGAAATGAATACAAATACTTTCTAAGTCTAAGCTATTGCTGCATAAAACAGCAATTGAAAAATCATATAATGAGTACTCCATAAGATAATCAATAACATGAGAACAGTATTTTGTCTCAATTACTTCTTTTACTTTTTCTTATAAACCTTTGCTGAAATTATTACTAAGTAGAAAAGAACTCTTTTCCTACTTAGCTTATTAAAATCCTTCACATTTATCCTTTACAGTTAAATGTTAATATTCTCCAATTATAGAATCTTCAGTGATAATTCAAACTGGAAAAGAAAACCTCTTGATTCTTACATTCAATGTAACTTAGTTTTGGTACCCCTCTATTTCATATTTTACAATTCTCTGAAGTTTTCTATAAGTTATAATAATGACATACTAGGCACTTTGCATATATTGTTTCATCTTTATAGTTTCTGTATACTAAATATTGAAGGAAATAGGCTTTCACCTGTATTTGTCTCTGGTTCTTCCAGCTGAGTGGCTTTGGGCAAGTGTGTTAACCACTATCTATCTATCAAATTAGAATCATTAGAATTTCTTATAAAACTCTCAAAATTATTCATATTATCATTTATTATTGCAATTTTACAGAGTACTCAGTTACTGTCCAAAAGTCCCTGAACGAGATCATGCCATTAACAAACAGATCCAGATCTCTGATAGAAAACCGCTTCGCTTCTGAGAACCATCTTATGTTGCCTTTTGTGTATCCTTGTTTTCGTAGTGATTGGACATTTGCCTTTTAGATGTTAAGTACTGAGCAGACATTAGCTGTATCTTAATGATAAAACAATTTGTAGGCCCCATATGCCTTCTTTTATGTAACATTGCACATCCTCAAGTTTTATCTAATCTGTCTGAGTATGCACCTGAGTTCAGGTTTTGAACAGGTAAAATGTTGCTGGCAGCAGAGCCTGGAGAACAGGTGTTGCTTTAGGAGAGACATTGAAGGTTGGAGAACAAAGACGAGAAGTACCAAGAAAAGTTAAACTGGAATTAGTTTAGTAGATAAGAAAGACTTTATTCAGGACTATATTGCAATAGAGACAGACACTGAATTCATTTTCGCTGAAAATAACTATGGAAGGAATTTTAAGCGCTGGGTGAGCTAATGGCAAAGTCCTGCAAGGCATTAGGGGGGAGATTCGTCAATGAAATTAGCTCTGTGTTTGCTAATTGGCTTTTTTATTTATAAAACAAAATTTCATAGCAAAATAATAGGAGAATAACAATAGTTAATATACTGTTTATCATCTTCAAAGTAGTTACTCAGAGTACGAAATAGACAAAAAAGATTCTACCTTACAAAGAGAAGCAAACATAATAGCACAAAATTTCTTTTCAATGAACTAAGAGAAGCTAGTAGTATAAATGAAACAAATTATCATATATAGTAAAATTTTTTTGAAATAACAGAATAGATCATTTGGGGAATTATTGAACTTATCCCTACTTCCCATTTATCTATCTTCTATTTCCTCTTTATTTTTTATATTTATATTTTGAGTTTGGTCTCTTTAGAAGTTTGACTCCCACCCTACCTTAGGGACTGGGAAATAGGGACTCTGTCTGGCTTGATGATAGCATTTCAAATACACGGTTCGCAGGTCCATGACAGAGGCAGTCTTGGGTAATAAGTGTCAAGAGGCTGGAGAAAATCTACCTCTCAGAGAGAATTTTCAGTGGGAAATTTTCTACGGTGAATTCTCTAAGACAAAGGAGATCTGAGGTTTGTAGAAAGAAGCTTGTCTAATTACTCGACCTCGGGGAAATGTTAATTCCCAATACCATCTTTCAGAAGTTATCTCGGTCCAAAACAAACTGGAGATTGATCTCAGGGCCTTTGAACCAAGTTACATCACCAGTTTCCTCCCAAATTTTTTAAAATTTTATGTTGAGACTGGGTCTTACTGAGTCACTAAGTTGTCCAGGATGAGCACAAACTTGCTGTCCTCCTGCTTCACTCTTCCAGAGTCCTAGTTTACACAAGTGCACCATCACGGCTGGCTCCAAAACATATTCCTAAATATTTTCCATAGAATTGCCAAGGGGTTTTTTAAAACATATGTTGCTATACCTCACACCTAGAGATTCTTATCTCTCATTTTCTTTATTAACTTGTTCCCGTGTGATATTGAAACTGCTTGCTTGCGGACCACATTTACAGAACATGTTTCCTAGATGATTGTGCGCCCGATAGCTGGTTCTTGAGCTTTCTTTCCTTATCAGCAGTCCCAGAGAGATTCAGCTTAGGTTATTGGACCTCACCAGCTGTTCAAACGTAATGAGAAAATGAATTGGTCAGGTACATTTTTCATAGGTAGGCGATGACAAGGAGTAAAAATAGTGTGTTTCTTGATTTGCTATTATGCATAACTCTAAATTGAGGGAAACGATGTAGGTATGTGTTTCATTGTCATCACACTTTTTTTAACTTTCTGAAAAATGCATGACCTATATACTGTGTAAGTTCTGCTTCAGGAAATATAACTCATTAGCATTTACAAAGCAAAAATAAGTCCACTACAAGGAGATCTTTTACACATAATTGACTGATAAGTCCATTGGATAATTGCTGCATTTGAGAATTTCTTAAATGTAGAACATGAACAGCCAGTAAGAGCCAAAATTCAGCCCCTGACCCCCAGCACACAGGGACTCTTTCAGTCTAAAATCTTTACCTTCATCCTGATCCCATCTCCATTCCCTCATTCTCATGAAATTCCTGCATCCTTTCAGCATTGAAGCTCTTCAGCATCACCCATTGACATCATCTTCTGTTTTTACTGAGCCCACAGTATTTTCCTTTTCAAAAATTATGTGAAAAGCATTCAGATATTGTTTTAAAGGAACATCTACATAGATTTCTATTAAAATAAGAAAATATTAAAATGCCGGTTGTGGGTTGAATGCTTGTGTCCCCCAATATGTCGTGGTTGAAGTGCTGGCCTCTAGTGTAATGATACTGGAAGGTGATGAGATTTAGATGGGTTCATGAGGATGGGGTCCCACGGTGAGATTAGTGGCCTAGTGAGAAGAGGAGAAGGTAGCATTCTCTGTTCTGTGTGAGGTACTGTGAGAAGACATTTGTCTGAAAGCTAGAACTCAAAAAGAACGAAATCTTGCCACTTCGACGTTGAACTTCCTGGCCTTCAGAACTATGAGAAATAAATGCCTGCTGTTTACACCACCCCATCTCTGTGCTATTTGTTTATGGCGGCCTGAGGGAGAATAAGCACTCTTTTCTATTTGAACAAAGAGCCACCTTTCCTTCTTTCAGTTTTATAGTCAATATCCTGGGGAAGATGTGCGTTTATCAAGAAGCATGGGCAGAGTTCCATCATTTCCATTCTATAAAGTGAGACCCTGTGCTTTTATGATATAGCATGGGGCAATATGCGTTCCACAGAAGAGACAGTTTCCAACTTTTTTCCTATAGAAAATTTGAAAACAGAAGCTTTTCCTGCCAATTGTGTGGTCAGAGTGTACTTAGTCAATCCCCAGCACCATAAAAGAAAAAAGCAAGTGCTAACTGAATAAGCTAGGTGATGCTTTCTAAATAGCTCGGGTGGTATTTTGCTTTAAGACCAATTGCTTTAAGATATTTCTGGAAATAAAGCTGCACCATATGTCAAATTTCAGTGGTGGTGGTTAAATATTCATATAAATAAGCATTTTTTTTATCAGAGAACAGCTTTATCGGGGACCATCCATTTCAACATCTTTTTTGTGGGAACAAATGAATGACAGTCATTTTGAAAGCTGACAATGTGATACTCTAAAGGAAGTAAGAAGAAGTAACATTAAAGTATGCTATTTTTTAAAAATCTGTCCTATGTTTAGTATGGTAACCCCACATCTTATTTTCCTCCAGAAAAAAATGATTAATTACTGAAACAAAACACCCAGTCCTTTGAATTATATGAAAATTCCTTTAAATTAATTTTAAATTATAAACTACATATGTTTAGGATTAATGTACACATATTATTGCTCATAATGAATGTACACATACTCCAATATTATCTCGAAATTTATTCTGACAATTTTTCTTCCTTTTCGGCTGTTTCAATTGATCCTCATTGTCCTCCAAAAATTATTTTTAGTGTGGCTTGTCATGTCTTCTGTAATGCAGAATAAGTCATGTCTAACGTTATGCCAACAGATTTTTCTGTTCAGTCAAACTGAATAAAAAGAAGATACTAGGTATTATCTCAGAGAAAAAGTATAAAAATGGAATGATTCATATTATGCAAATATAATTATTAACCTGACAACTGCAGGAAAGAAACTTCAATAATTTTTATTTAAAGGACTAACGCCGGAAACTCGAATTAGAATATATTATATATGAACATGTGGACAAAGTGATTATTGCTCAATATTCATAGAAAACTTGTATACTTAAGTTTAAATTGTAATGAATTCTAACTTTTATGTTTAGATCCTTAGTAAAGTGAACTGCTCTATTTTTCATTTAATCATTTCTCCCTTGCTTTAAAAATATAGAAAATTACACTTTTTAAATTTCTAAATTACTGTTTTTATTCTTTGGTAAAAATGCTGACTACCAGCAGATTCTTAGTATCCAAAGGATTAGTGTAACCACCAGAAATCTCTTGTGAATATTTGTGTGTGTGCGTGTGTGTGTGTGTGTGTGTGTGTGTGTGTGTGTGTTGAAGCAGCAAGCAGTTGAACAATGTTCTTATCAAGCAGTTCCACCTTTTTAAAATATATTTTTTAAAGTTCTTTAAGGTAAAGGAAGTCAGCTTTTGAACTTGAATATTACTTGTAGGTGTATATAATATGCTATACTATTATTCAGAGATATATGACTTAAAATTTTTATTTTATTTATTTATTTTTTGGTCTGTTTGAGACAGGGTTTCGCTATGCAGTTCAGGCTGGCCTTGACCTCAGTATGTAGCTCAGGCTGGCCTCAAACTCGCAGCAATCCTCCTGCCTCAGCCTCCCGAATGCTAGGATTACAGGCATGTGCCACCACACCCAGCAAAAATTTTATTCTTTAGTCATGTAAAATAAGTAAAAATAATTAAAAACAACTGAACAATGTGCAGCTGGTTATTTCTAGTTTTATATTATTTTTGTTTACTAAGAGTATACCATTTATACTATTATATAGTTTAGCTGTTCTATGTAGAGCTGAGACTTTTATATCTATCTTTAAATATCCAGTGTTGTTTTTCTAGTTGATTTTCAGTAAATTTTCGTATACTTTAATATATTGAAATCAAATTTATTTACATCTGCCTACTCTTTATTAAAAATAAGGGTAGGGTGAAATATTTTTAAATCAAATTTATATTTGCACTCGTTAAACTTTTATATACTAAAACACACACTGTTACAGAATAGTCTTATCTTTTTGCATTCTGTTTATTCTATCATTGCTTGGAATAACTAAGATCTTTTGGAAAATAGTTTCAAATAATATAAGATACTTATAGTACTCATGGGTAGTATCGTATTCATAAAACAAAGAACTCGCGTGTATGACATGCTTGTTAACGCTTGTGCCTTCACCGTTAGACTCAAGTAAAGTAACAGGGAAAGCTTGGGCTTCTCCAGGAACAAGCGAACAACTCAGTAACTCCTGTCAGTTGTGGTCTTAAGTAAATTAGGAATTTGAATCTTCTTCCTCTTTCTGTGCTTGAGCTCTGCACTACCTCTCAGTCCGGCTAATGAGATAATCCTTGAGTATGTGTCTGTAAGTAGAATTCCTGGCTGGTTGATGTGCTCAATTTTGAAAAGGACTTCTTCCTGCTTATGTCCATTGGAGCATTGGGCACAATAGTCAGCCACAGGAACAACAGTGTATCGGCTACCAGAAAAATGTCTAGAGGAGATGTGAGATATAGTATGTACAATGCAATATTACACAGCCTTAGAAGGGAAGGCGACTCTGTCGCTGGTAACAATTATGGATGAACTTAAAGGACTTTTACTGAAATAAGCCAAACAGTAAGACAAATACTGCACGATTTCACTTATATGTGTAATTCAGAAACATCGAACTCCTAAAAGGGTAAGTAAAATGGTAGTTCGTAGGGTCTGAGGAGAAGAAAATTGGGAAACACTGGTCAAAATGTAGAAAGCTTGATATACAGGATAAAGAAATTCTTAAGATTGAATGCAGTGTGGTGGCTATACTCTCGGATAACATATTGTATACTTAAAATTTGCTAAGGAGTAAACTTTAACCTTCTCTCCATGCACACAAACATTGGTAACTGGGAGGTGATTGTTATATTAATGAGCTTGAATTGTGAAAATCACTTCACTGTACATAACTTGTTTACCTTTGCCGTAGAACTGAACCACAGGAGCGGGACAGGGCTTATGTTTGCCTTGCACAGAGGGACACCTTGAATTATGGGGCATTTTAAAATTCTGCCTACACTAACAAATGTGCTTATATACTCGTGGCCCTACACCAATAAAAATTGCTTGAATTATATTTCCCTTTCATTGAGAAAATATTGATTTTGACAATTTTCAAACTCTCATAACACTTAAAGAAATAGAGTAATGAAGAGTTACATACTGTTCACCTGAATTCATCAAGTATTTTTGCCTTGCCAGCTCTCTTCCAACTTCCTTTTACCAAATGACTTGAAAGTGGCTACAAATTTCATGACACATTCCCCTAAACACATCCGTAGCCCTCCTTCAAACAAGGCTATTTTCTGACAGCACATTATTATACCTAGTGAAATGATTCAATAATAAATGACATCATTTACTAACATGTTCCGATATGCTGTCTTAAAAATGTATATATTCTTTCATAAAATCCTTCGTAATTGCTATTTTTCCCTCAATTGAGAATGCATGCATCTTCAGATACTGCATTTGGCTGATAGGTCTCCTTAATATAGCCCAGTCTAGACCAGCGTCACAGCCGCCTCTCTCTTCTGGTCTTCCTGAGATGAATCCTTTGAAGGACCCAAGCCTCACTGAGCGCTCGCATTATGGCCATACTGATACATTCCCCATCCGCATTTACTAACTGGCATTGGCATTCATTCATACCATGATTCTTGCATAAATTAGCTCTTATATTGGCTTTTAGAGAGTAAGATTTTCTAGATAGATAGTTTCTTAACTTTACATCTTTTCGTGGGAAGAAAAGCTTTTCAGATTCATTCTCTTCATAAAGGTAGATGATAGATAAAGAACGATACTATCTGTGCCTACATGACCTCTTATACTTTTAGACAATAACAACATGGGCAGTTTTGGACTGCTCATCTTATGCCAGTCACTAGGCTGAGTGTTTTATATATATTATCTCATTAAATGATTCCTAGAAGTTCCTTTAAAAATCAATTCTTTTTAGTCTCCAAAATGAGGATTAGTAAGGTTAGCTATCTTGCCTCCATTTTCACTGATCCTGCATGGCAGTTTTACGCCATGTCTCATTGACTTTGTCTGTCTCATAGGTAGGAACTCTAGGGCCTAAAACAACATTTTTCTGTAATCGAAAGAAAATCTAGTGCTGAGTCTTATATAGGAATTCAGAATTACGAGATTGTAATATACAAAAGAGCTAAGTAACTTCTTAGAAGCTGACATCTTCAAGCACTGATAATGTTCAGTGTGGTTAGATAATTACCAGCAACAAAATCTGAAAGCACCACAATTAAATCACACTCCCTTGCCCTAGGTCCTGACACTGCTGTGGGAGACGCTTAGCAGGAGAAAGACAGCTGATTCCTTTTGCTCTTCCCTAAATATTAAATCAGTATGAATTCCAGAGAATATTAATAATAGTAACAATTATTTTTAGTTGAAAAATTCCCAATTTTTAACTAATTATTCCTGCAAAAATTACTTAAAATATTCTAAAATATTCTCTCTCTCATATATATGTGTGTAAATATATATACAAGCTGGTTAAGATAGTTATACAGCTAGTCTCTCTTAGTTCATTGGAAAGAAAGATTTGTGTTACTATTGTCTGGACATTATTTCATGCCTATATCTTGTACTCTGAGTAACTACTATGAAGATAACAATGCATAATGTATTAATTATTGTTACTCTCCTGTTAGCCTAATTTGAAACTCTTGTTTTATTTCTATTTTTCTTCTTCTTCTCTTTAAAAAAAATCCCTTCTAAAGAGAAACAATTCATTTCTTTATTTTGCTCTTACCATTGAGAAATGTCACTGTGCCAAAGACTACCTATGTACGTGATAAATCAGTGGACTAGTGTTTTGTAAATAAGGGAATCAAATCAGCTTCAACATGGATGTGATATTTTATTATGCTTTACAGACAGCATTAAGAGAATGAGCTTATTATGAAATGTATTTCCCTCAAGGTGAAGTCTCCCTCTTCTCAACTCCAACAGTGGGCTTGACATCAAATAGATTTGACATAATAAATGATTGTTTCCTCAGCTATGTATGAAAGATAGCTTAATTTTGTCTGTTTGTTCTAATGTGTTAATAATATGCTTATAATAAAACTTTAATATTTGAATTTAATTATGTATGTGTTTGTGTGTCTTCTGTATATATTGTTACTTTAGATTTATATTTTTCACTTTGAGATAATTTGCTTGTAAACTTTTTAAACTTTGTTTTTTTTATTTATGATATTTATCCATGGGAACTGACCTACAGTGGTACCTCGTTTCAAGAACTTAATTTCTCCGACAATTCTGGTCACAAACAAAATGGATGAGAACTGAATCAAATTTCCCCATAAGGTCAACATTGAAATATATGTACATTTATAGTTCTTCAGATTTCCAAAAAGCAAAGAAAATGACCTAAAGTCAGGTCATCTATATGACCCTCAAATTTCATTATGAATCTTTGGATTAAAGAAAATAGTAGGTTAACAGATTAATACACACAGTTCTGTGTGACAGAAAATGTTAAAAATGTAACTTGATAAATTATCATCCAAATATCAATTGCAACAGGTACACATTTCTATCTATATATGAAAAGCCTGAGGAATTATCAACCTAGAAAGAGTTCTTGAAAAACAATAATGATATCCAAAATCTTCTAAAAAAGCAAATGGACACAATATGCGCAAAATAACAGTGTTAGCCTCAATGTGTACACAATTACCTGACTGTCTGTAAAGATTCATAAAATCAAGCATTCTCCAGGAAATTTACTGTACCTAAATACATAATTAGTAAGGAAAAGGAGGCGTGATTATATTTGAGGATGTAAGAATACACGCAAGGATTGCATCCACAATCCCTTTTTAGAACAAATAACATGAAAACAAAATCAGGTGCACTGAAACATTGACAGAAATGATTACCTCGGGAGTAGAGAATCCATAGTAAAAAGATTCGGTGGATGTCAAACGCAATGATATTTAGACAATTTCCTCAATTAAGAACAGTATGCAAGTTAAATGCCCTGTGTCTTAGCTGAGCTGCTTCTCTCATCGCCGAGACTCCACACCTGACACCACACCTGAAAAGAGGTGAGGTTTACCTTGACTCACAATTTTGGTCCATATCAGTTGATAGGATGACATGGCACAGGGGCATGTTGGAGGAATAGCTGCTCACTGTATGAATTCTAGAGAGAAGAGAGAGAAAGGAGGAAACAGGGAGGGAGATAATCCCTACCACGCAGTGCCCCCCACCGCCTCTTCCCACCAGGGCCCACCTCCTGACGGTATGTAAGCTATAACCATCATCCAGCCGCCTTCCAGAGGTTCTGCTTATGATCGCATGAAGCTTTCAGGGGACATACACATATAAACCATGATGCCATAGAAGATGATATGTAAAAGTATGACTAAAAGTGAAGTCTGTTAAATACATATTGTTAAAAAGTAAAAGAGGATGTTTTGTCCTTAAAACAGGGCTTTTATTAAATGTCTCATCTTTATCAAATTCTGATTAAATAGCCAACGAATCTATATAGAATGTTTGTTATTTTAATAATTATGAATTTTTTAATTAGTGGGATTCTTGTGGATAACTTTTTATCTTCTCTGTACTTCTGTGTTTGAAATATAATTAGTATAAATATCATTTTTGAAAAAGTCACAAAATTACTCTGAAAGTTGAACAATATAGGTTGAGATGAAGCCTGTGTGGTCGTATGCGTTGATATATCCATAATATACCGCATTCTTTTCGTACTTACAATATTTTTAATAGTAATTTAATCTAGCTCCCTCACGTTACAAGGAAGTATAAGTAAATCCAAATGACTCAACAAATTGTCCGGATTAGTAATTGAGTAATGCAGATCAGTAATTGAGTAACCAAGGGCTCAGTTTCTCATATCTTACATAAAATGAAACAAACTCATGCAGACAAAAGAAAGCACATGTTAGCAAGAAGACCGAAGATTTAAACCATATAAAGGTAATAACAAAAGTTTTGTAGTGAATATTGCACTTTGATTTTATAAAGACTTTTGAAACTTGAGCTTCATTGTGCTCTCTGCCTCTTCGTTGTCTGGTTAATTCAACCTCACTCGTGCCTTTTCTTCTAAGCAGGTTCCTTTCATTCAGGCTTTGCTCCACGGGATCTGTCGTTGGTGTCTTTGTCGCATTGTACCTTGAGCATATCTTTGTCCTGACCCTTTCTCTGGAGATTTGAAATTAATTTTTGCGTGCTTGTCGGTCCCAATATAAGACAAGTTACTTCTAGTTCAGGCCCAATCATTACCATTTTCCACAGTGCCTAACAGAGTGACACAGTTTAAGTGCTCTAGCAATATTGAAAATTTAACTGATTAAATTACATTGAGGAGTCTATACAGTGAACTAATTATTGGGCATTTATTATAAGTAGGAAATATTGATAATATCTCCATCATTCCTCAGAGTCTGAGGTAGTATGTGAATTTTACAGAAATAAGCAAACTCTTGTTCTGACTTTCTGATTTTGAACAAAGAATAATCTATGACCTCTATCCAGCAAACATACTGCAAAGGTATATTGAGCAGTTACCTGGCCTAGGACCTGATAAAATCTCTTTTTTCAGAGGCCGTGCTCTCTACTTCTATATGATTTGTATAACACTGTGTCTTGAAAGTGTAATGACAGAATAGTCTAGCATGTTCAAGATGTATCAGAGATACGGCTTCCAGTGAAGATAAACTTCTTAGAAAGCTGTCAGATTGCTATTTTTTATCTAAAGGAATGATTGAAGGAATTTTAAAGAAAAGATTTGTGTCTAAGCAGAGACTTAAAGCTGTCATGTTCAATCTGATGTTATATGATTGTGAAATATGAAAAATACTAAAAACTTACAGAGCTATCATTATTTTATTGAAATCTAAGGTAAATAGGTTCTTTTTCCGTGTATCTTTTTGGTTGGAACAACTGCCTTTTGAGAATAGAAATGTTACTTTAATATATGAGTATCTACATAGAAGATAAATATGAAAAAGAGAATGACAAAACTTGCGGCAAGTTCTGTGGTATTTAGAGTACAACAAAGACCACCTGTCATCTAATTTTGAATATCGTTTCTTTTAAGCAGGCTACCCACTGCTTTTTTTTCCCCTAGCAAGAAAATGTAAATGTTTTGGTGCCTTAGATGACATAGCTCTCTTTTGCAGGTCACGCTTTATACTTTCAGTTTCTGAAAGTCTTACTTGCTCTAATTTTTTCATCTCCAAAATGGAAACAATGGAGTAAAGACCATACAGTGTTGGCATGATAAGTGAGGGAGAGAATGCTTGCCATATAGGGAAATTGATGGACAAGTATCAACCGTTATTAAAAGGAAAACCAAGAGCTTTCCCTGGCTCTTTTTTTTAATAAAAATACTCTGCATCGCACCACCAAAGAGAACCATTCTAAACACAAATGTAATAATGGATTCTTCACTGGCCGTCCATTTAAATTGTCTTTAAAGGCTTAAATGCACATATTACTATGCACTGCAAAATGTATACTGCTAAAAAATTACAAAATAAAAATCATTTTTAAATCCGAATATCTCTGGGAAGCATTTAAATTGGTATTTATCATATTTCGATATTCCTTATTAGATGGGCAAAGTACTGGCATATGAGCTGTAATTTAATATTTTTTTTACCTATGCTCATCTTGGTATGAGCTATCACTCTACTCTGTAGAGGAAACTGGTTTTTGAGTTTCATTTTGTATACTTCTGTTGTTTATTTATAGAGATAAGAAATGTTGCTATATGTATTTTATTGATTTTATTTCTCTTACAAAAGACATATAAAACTTCATTTTTACACATAAATTTATTCAGGAGGTATTTTCATGTCAGTACTTAGCTTTCTTGTTTCATTGTGTGGCTGTGTAGTTTATTGTCAAGTTCCTATGGGGAAGATTGATATTATTTCCAACATTTTGCTATTATCAACAATTCTTCAACATATAGTTTATGCGCAGAATGTTGTGATGAAAACAGATGGATACATAGCTTCAATTCTAGAGTGTGAGAATGATGCTTTTAAATAAAATGTATGTAATTTTTATGCATATTTTCAAATAAAAGGTGTTCATTATCCTTTGTGCATTGAGTTGCTATGTCAGCTTTCTCATCATAACTATTTCTGAAATTTGTGTGCTATTCTATTTGGAGCATTCAGGTGCCATCGCTATACTGTTTCAGTTACTGGGGCATCCAAATGTGTTTAATATCTGGTACATTTCCCCCACCATTGTTCTTATTTTTCTGAGTTTTACTGGCTACTATTTATTTTGCTGTGAGTTAAATAAGATATGATATCTTGTTCCTCAAGAGTAATATAAGGCATATTGCATTAAAACAGTTACTATTATAGGAAAAATGATCTTCTACTTCCCATTGTAGTGTGACCTTTGCCTTAAATTATGATTTTCTATTCTCTAGAAATATTTTCTAATTTTTTTTAGAATTTACTTGACAGATATTCAAAAGTCTGAATTTTCATTTAAGATTATTTTGTGATTTCTTAATATTTATGTGGCTATTATAAATGGACCATTCTCTTGCATCCTGCTTTCTAAATGATAGTTGTGTATATTTAAATTATGGACTTCTGATGATTAATTTCAAAAGTTAATCATTGTGCTCTGTCATAAATTTCAGTTGGTTCTATTGCCTACCAACATACAATTGTTTCACCTCTAAATTGTTTTAGTTACTTTTCCTTGAATTTCTAAAATTTCTTTGCCTTTTGCAAATGCACTGCTAATATTTCTACTACTATATAAATCACAATGTGTCTGGAGGGAATTATTGTTGGAATCTTTATTGGCAGAAAATTTTATTGTGTTTTCCTATTAAATATGTTGACTCTTGGTCTAATTTGTGTGGGATACAGATGGAAGTGTGTGTGTGTGTGTGTTTGTGTGTGTGTGTGTGTACATGTAGACTTGGTCTAATTTATGTGGGATAGAGATGGAAGTGTGTGTGTGTGTGTGTGTGTGTACATGCATGCACGTGTGTGTTTGGAGTTAGGATATATATGCGCTTTTTCAACTCACTAAGTGGTGTGATGTTTGTTTTTCCATTTCCACTGTCTGCTTTTGAAGTCGATTATGAATTCTATTCTCTCCCATTATAAGGATGTTTCATTACATTATCAACATATCTGTACTATGTCATTTGAATTATAAATTTAGAATAAAATTATAGCTTACTATAATTTGTTTCCATGCTCTGGAATAATCCCTAAGGAGAAATGTCTTCGTGCTTGCGATGGAGGAATTGATTGCTTTGATAATGGCTGAATATATGGCTGGTGACAAGGAGGTAGCGGTGGATGTGATCCGTGTCTTGATGATGTGTATTATCCACAATGATTCTGTATATCACTATATTTTAAAAAATAATGGTGTTTTCAATCATTTCTGAAGGATATTTTCTTAGAAATAAGTGTGAAAGTTTTACTAGATTATGTACTTGCTCCTTTTTAGGTTTAGAATGATTGTTGCTAGTTCTTATGAGTCTAACCTTTGAGTTTATGCTTTCTACTAATAAATACTGAGCCCTTATGGAAACATATTAGGCAACAATTATGAAAATGTTAGTATGATTATTTTCATGGTATCAGGCAGCATAATTTATAATGGAAGGGAAAGCAGAGATTGGAAGTCCTTAGCAAGCAATACAATAAATTAGTTTTATGCCAAACTAGGTTACTTGTCTTTCCTACCTGAGTGTCCCGTTCTATATGCAGAGGTAATTATATTCCTTACATTATTAAATTTTGAGATGGTTTAAACTGTATTAATGTTTGTAAATCAAATAAATAAAAATGAGAAACATAAGTTCAGATGGCAGCTATTATTATTCAGTCACTATTCCTGCTGCTGTGGACCGAAGTGATGCCCAAAATGTCGACCCAGTCAACAAGTCAGGTTAAAACACAGCGTTAAATTAATCCTAACACGAGTAGCCCCCAAATCCATTTATGTAAATCTAAACAGACAGCCAACACTTAAAAAAAATCATCCAAAATTATTTGGGGAAAATGATAAAAACAAAAATGTTAAGTGGGAAAAAATACTGTATACGTTTTGCAGAGGAATTGATTTTCCTTCTGAGTAGAAATGCTTGTGTAAGGCACTGCATTTCAAGGGAGCTTTGTACATGTGACATCAGTCATCCGCTAAGTTGCGTCTCCCACAGGGACTCCTGAAGTTTTCATGTCTTCTTCATGTTACGAAGTTTGAAGCTTCAGTTCAGCCTCTGAGCTTGGATTAATTCCTGAGGATACAAAGGTGCCCAGCTCTCAAATGCCATGAGTTTAGATCTTGACATTTTCTTTTACTCATTTTTTAAAAATTGCTTAGAACTGCAAAAGATTTGTGTCCTGAAAATGAAGGGATAGAAAGCATGTCTAAAGGGGTAGTTTTGAAACATCTGTTTGGGGGCAAAATTTTATTCATAACTAAACATATAGATTAAAGAGTTCTTCATTGGCTGAATCTCTGTGTTAGTCAGCTTTTGCTTGTTTTGACAAAATAACTGAATAAAACAGGGGAAGAAAGATTTATTTTGACTCATGGTTTCGGACGTTGCAGTCCCTGGTTGGTTGGCTACAGGATAGAACTATCACCACAGGAGGGTACAATGGAGCAGAGTTGCTCAAGTTATAGCACCCATGAAGCAGAGAGAAATGGGGAGAATCAGAGAGGAGTCAGGGACAAGATATATTCCTCAGGATGATGCCCACATGATCCACTTACTTTTTCCAACATTGCCCAACCTCTTTTTCCCATCACCTACCAACAAAATCAATGTATGATCTCATAATGGACTTATGCTTTGATGAAGCTACAGCTATCTTGATCCAGTCACTCTCTGAAAAACCCCACTTCTGAATACATGAGACTTTGGAGGGATATTTTAGATTTAAACCATAATAATCCTGAACAAACCCAGTATTGGCTTTAGGATCCCTGGAGAAAAAAGGTTGCAAACCTTTTTTACTTTCAATTGTCTGTTTTGGCTTCTCCCATCTCAGTCTTCAGACATGAAATGTTACAGGTGTGCTGAAACTTTCAGTGTGGCAAAAAAATGGTTAATTCTCCTTCAGTGATTATTTCCAGCTCAAGAACAGGACTTTCTTCTAGAAGTTTTGAACACTTTTCTCTTTAAGGTAGGTGAATGGAGAACAAGTGGAAAGGGATTAATATGAAGAAAGACAGAGAGAGAACATTTTCCACACAAAGGTGACTTTATAAAAAGAAATATACAAACACATGTCGCCTCTCATTCATTTCAACTTAATTCCTTCTTTTAGCAGTGTTTTGCCCCCAAGCTCAGGTTTTCTTCCTTGGAGAAAGCCAACTGGCTTCCTTATCTTGGTGTAATTTTTCTTAACTTTAAATTCGGCATTAATATCTTGCTTCCTTAACACTTAAGTGGCATTATGGATGAGGGGTGGTAAATACAAATACAAATCTGAAGCTGTAATAGCAGAGCTTCATATATATATATATATATATATATATATATATATATATATCATATACTGTTTTCAAACATTTCTGCGCTTTGATTTCCTCGTGAAACATTGATAAAAAGGTAGCTTAATTATATTTTGAAGATTAAATTAGTTAATGCAATCTAAATATTTAGAAGAATGTGTGGACTAGAATACGGACTCATTTTGGAAATTTAAAATGCACATATATCTGTAAGGAATTGATTAATTCATGTGGTGACATTTAAGCAATCATCTGTGAGTGAATTTAGTGGTGGGGAGGAATACAATGATCATAAGAAGGCATGGGTGCTTCTCTGAAGGAGGTTATACGCTAGTAAAGGATGCTAATATTTAGAATATGGTATAGAATGAATGATAAGGAAAAATGTTCTGAGACATCCTCAATTAGAAAACAACAGCACTCCAGATTTAAAAAAAAAAAAAGATAAAGCAGGCAACAAAGTTAAACCTGATATATTAAAAATGTCTTTGATGAGTAAACCAGTTCAATGGAGGAGAGAATTTTAGGGGAGAAGCAATAAATGTTCTGTGTGACTTTGGGATTTATTCCTGACTGTTATTGAATGGCAAACTTCAGAATTCCGAACTTCATCTGTAAGTCATAAGTATTGGTGAGACCTTGAAAGATTAGTTATTGTTCATTCTATTCCAGTTTTTTGTTTGTTACTTGAAAAAAACAGATATGTGACTGCTGTTTTTTGTGATTTTATTATGACTATAGTTTTGCAAGTTGGACTGGAATAAAACAAATTTAAGAGCAAGAAATCAACTGGGAGGCTACCAGAACAATTCTTTAAAGTAAGACTCTACTAGGTTTAGTGGTAGAAATGAAAAGAAAGGGAGAGGTGTTATGTAAAAATAAGAATTTATTATTGTCTACTGACCTTACAAACCTTGAAGTTTCTTGTAGATTATTGTAAAATATTATTTATATCAACATTTAAATAATTATTTAAATTCATTTAAAATTCAGTAGCTTCTTATAGATAATTAAAATAAAACCAATAGTTCAGTTATAAACATATTTGTCATTAGAAAATCCACATTACTTAAATATCATACTCTATTACCATTATTTGATGCTAACATCCCAATGTCATTATTATATTTAAGGAGGAATGGAGCATTAGAGGCATTGAGTAATTCCATTTTAGGTTTAAAATTTAATTCAAGACAGTTGAAAAAGTACATAAACTTAAGCCAGGTTAATAAAGGAATTTAAAACAAGCAATAAAAACATGTTTTCTGATTTTATATATACAAATATATTGAATTTTATATTTTTAACAAGGAAGAAAAAAATGCAACATGGTAAATATTAGAGGAAGAATCAACATTGCAGAATGGGATAACTGAAAATTAATATCAAAAAAATTTATGTCAGAGATATTTTAACATGGAGGACTTAGTTTAAAGGAAGGAATCATGGGGAGAGACAGTGAAATGCACTCATTTAACAGAAGACTGCAATTTCAAATTTGACAAATAGTTTGGGTCATGCAAATGTATGTATATCATCACACTCAAGTTCCCTAAAACTAAACACATCTTAGATTTTCTGACAGTTGCATGCACATCATCACTACTTGTATAGATGTAAAAGCACAAATACATAGGTAACTCTTCTTTTTCCACTCGTATTGAAGTTTTGTGAGATTCTAAATCTTGACCTTACAGTTTTCCTCATGGGTTCATCTTTGTCTCCACAGTCTTTAACACTGGATGAATAGCATGAATTGCAATCCCCTTCTCTTTCTCTTATATGCTAATTACTTTAGTAAAAATTTTATTTCCAAAGTCATTTCTAGACCTTCCACTTTTCTAATATATTTTATGTAATATTTTTATAGTATCAGTCACTTAATCTAATTGACTCCCATTTTCTGCTGAATTAAGTGAAAATTCTTTGATATTAAGGTCTTCCGCCACATTTGTTTTCCGTTCTCTTTCTCCGTCTACTTTTATTGCTCTCTTCAAGCCATTCTCACTGTAATTCATGAGGTTCTTTCTTTGGGGTTTTGTCCATAGGTTTTGGCATGGTTTAGGCAAAGGAAAAGGAGATGTCAATGGGGACACAAAGTTTGAACACAGATATGGTTCACAAATGGAGAAAATGATAAGCACAGGAGAAGCAAACTAAGAAAAACTTTGACCTTTGATTTGGTCATTGGACTTTTACTAACCGGTCACGATGTCAGCTCCAAACTGTGATCCTGAACCTCAGTTCTCTAGATCTCACTGTTATATTCAAAGTTTGTGAAGTTTTAGTAAATTTTGCAAGGGAGAAACAGTATACAGGGAATAAGGAATAATCAAATTTAAGAGGAAAAGTTAAAATAGTAAGAACAAGAACAAAATAGTAAATGAAAATTGAAGAAGAGGAATATGATTAAGAATTCAGGAGCTCAGAGTTATCAAGAGGTGCCCATCAGAAGCATTGGGATACTTTTTAAGAAAACATCATGATTCCGAAGCCAAAACTATAAATACAGAATCTTCAGGGACTGGGGCTTGATGTGACCAAATCCTATATGTACTAATTCTGTCCATAAAATAAAAACAACCTAGTAGTGTATGGGAATATAGTCATCTATGAGCACTGAGTTCTTTTCTTTTACTTTTTTATTTCATTAGTACAGTACATGTTTGTAGTACATACCATTTACAATCATCTATACATCTTATCTTTATTCTACTTATTTCCCCTTCTCCTCCTCCTGACCCCACACCCTTGTTTCCTTGGACCCTGAGCACTAAGTTCTGCCTCTACAAGTGACTAATCAAAATGAAATGCCATCGATTTCAAAAGACAGCCGTTTGTATGGTAAAAGCATTCTAATTTTAGCAAACTCAGACACAGCACATGGCATCAGAACACACACATCTTTCTTGGAGATCTTGTTCAAAGAGAAATGATTTTGTGATCTATATCATATCAGTGCTGGGCTATTTCAAAATAGGAAGCTCGAAGTGTGTAATTTAAGTATCCTTCCAGTGCTGTAATTGTTTCTAAAAATTTCCTTTTGCTTGGGAACTGCTCAGCAGTTCTGCTGGAGAACTAGTTTTCATCCTCATGATGATGATGGCAATTTCACACTCTGGCTCTAAGACTTCTGGGAAGATTCCTCACTGACTGAATCTAAACTCTGTGTGTATTCTCTCTCGATATTTCACTGATGGTCTGGTAAACAAATGATCTGGAGAGGATTATATTTATTCCGGTGAATTTAAAAAATATTGGCTTCCGTAAAAATTGCCTCTGGTTAGAATTTTAGAATCATATTTTGTCTTTATAACTTCCACAGTTGCTTTTTTGGATTGTTACTACCAAGTGAAATCAGTATAATAGAAGCAAACAATTAATATGTTCATTCTGGTCTTGCAAATATATGAAATTATACATAGATACATTTATATATATTCTATTTATATAAACAAACATATAATGAATTTATGCTATATAACTTGAATTTATATACTAAACAAATATGTATGCTTTATACTATAATTCTGTTTGCTCTCATCTTTAACTTCTTGCTTTTTACTTATGCCATTTTCAGTCACAGATTATATAACCTAAAGCAGAAATGGCCAGCAAAAGTATTTGTATGTACTTACATAAAAACAATCCTAGAATTAATGATGTGAATTCTTACATTTTGTGAGGGAAGGGGTATTCATTTTGTGAAATCAGCTATTAGATAAAAAAAAAGTGTGTGTGTGTGTGTATATATATATATATATATATATATATATATATATTTGAATTTGTGCTTATTTTCAAAAATACATTTGTAGTCCACAACTGAAGAAATAGGCTTTTTGTATTTTATAACTGAGGGCTGTTTGTTCTCCTTAGAACAAACATACTTTTATTATTATTATTATTATTTTTTGTGGGTACCGGGGGTCGACCTCAGGACCTCGCGTGCCAGCAGGCGTCTGTACCGCTGAGCGATATCACCGGCCCCTTTTTCGTATGTGGGATCCGGGAGTCGAACTCGGGCCCTCGCGCTTGCCGGGCAGGCGCTTAAGCCACTGAGCCATCTCACCGGCCCAACATACTTTTATTATTGAAAGCATGATTTTTAAAATATTTTATTGGTATACATTTGCAATACATCTATACCCCATCCCCTAGTCCCTTCCCTCTCTCGAGAAAATCTACCTCCCTGTTTCCTACCATCTCTCCTTTGTATTACTCTTCATTCATATTTTGTTTTCTCATCCAATAGAAATCATGCAGTACTTAAACCTCTGTGTCTGACTTAATTCCCCTAGCATTATGGTCTTAAGATCATCCATTTTCCACAAATGACTTGGATCCATCTTTCTTTATTACTAATACTATGTTGTAAATGTACTACATTTTCTGTATCTACTTGGCTATTATGAATATCGAGTCTGTTTCCAGAGCTTAGCTATTGTGAATTGTGCTGCTGTAAAAATGTGTGCCCTGTATAAGTACACTATGATCTCCTTAACTCTTTTGGAACTTTACCCAGGAGAGTATAGCTGGGTCAAATGGAATTTATCTTTTTAGGTTTTTGAGGGCACTCCATATTTATTTCCATCATGCTTCCTATCCCACCAACAACATAAAAGGGTTCCTTTTCCTCACATCTTCACCAGCATTTGCTGCTTTTTGGGTTCTTGATGATAGCCTTTCTTAATGGAGTAAAATGGAACCTCAGGTTTGTTTTGACTTGCATTTCCCTATAGGCTAAAATGATGAACATTTTTTCGTGTATTTATTGGCCATTTGTTCTTGTCAGAGAAGTGTTTATTCATTTGCTCATTCCTTGAGTCAGTCATTTGTTGTGTGGGGGGTCTAACTTTTTTGAGCTTTTTATGTATCCTAGACATTAGTCCTCCAACAGGAGAGTAGCTGACACCTGGTTTCATAAATCTGCACATGAATAATTAATTTTCCCTGCATCATTTGTTAAAGAAACTATCTTTTCTCCAGTGTATGTTTTTAGCCTCTTGGTCAAAGAACAGATGGTCAAAGGTGCATGGAGTTTTTTCTGTGTCTTCTATTCTGTTCCATTGGTCTATAGGTGTATTTTTGTGCCAGTATCATGCTGTTTTTATTACGACAGCTTCCTATTATAACTTGAATTCTGGGGTTGTGATGTCTCCCACATTGCTCTTTTTTCTCAGTAGTGCTCTTACATATTTATGAAGTAGTGCTCGTACATATTTCCATACATGTGTGCAATGTGTAAATATTAAATCATTGCAACGAGCATTTCCATCTTCTTAAACACTCATCATTTCTTTGTGTTTGAAGGGTGCCTACAGTTTAAAACTTTATATATATATATTTACTAGGGCACATTTTATAGTTACCTTTGCCCCAGATTTTTCAGTTGTACTTGTATAGTGTGTCTGATAACTCACAGGTGGAGAAGAATATTTGTGGATTTACATTTATCAGTGAGCCATATATTTGGGAGAATCCATCAGCTGTGACCCTATCCTGAGCTGTAAATGTATACAAAAGCTCATCATGGATGAATGTCATCTAGAAGACCACGTTCTCAATTCAGCTGAGCATTTAGAAGGTACAGAACTACAGCTGACACGATCCTCATCCTATATGGTTATTTTTAAATTTTCGTTTTATTTGACATCTTAAGTATTTTGTTTAATGTAAGACTCTTATATTGTTTAGGCTTCAGTTTACTTAACAATTTTTACCTTAACATGAACAAAGAGGTGGTGTTGTTTGTTGTTTTATTTTACTCATTTATTTATTTATTCACTTTTTTGTAGTACTGGGGATGGAACGGAGGGCTTTAACACTGAGCTCCATCCCCAGCCTTCTTTTAGTTTTTATTTTGAAAGTCTCACTAAGTCACAACATTGCTCAGGCTGAGCAGGAACTCATAATCTTCCTGCCTCAGCCTCCCAGACCGCTGGGGTTGCGGGAGTGAGCCACCACAGCTGGCTTCTTACTGAAATCTTCACGAATGACTGGGTTTCTTAGATTCACCTGGATATTTGCCCAAGTGAATGAGACTTCTTAGAGGAAAAACTGATCTCTAATGTTAAATATGATTGTTGTAGTCACAGTTCTTCTTATGGAAATTTCCATGCTGAAAAAAGTTGTATGAGGCACCTTGTGAACTAGACGAGCGCTATTTTATTAATTTAATAGTTACTGGATGCAGCATTCTTACTGCCATACAGATGAAACCACACAGTGCAGAAATGTGTGGGGAGGGATGTTATGGGTTCTGTGATCTCTGTATAAATTCTTTTGTGTGTGTGTGTGTACACTGAGGGTCGAACTCAGGACCTCGTGCGCCAGCAGGCGCCCGTGCCGCTGAGCGATATCACCGGCCCTTTTTTCATATGTGGGTACCGGGAGTCGAACGCGGGCCCTCATGCTTGCCAGGCAGGCACTTACGCCGCTGAGCTATCTCACTGGCCCTCTGTTTAAATTCTTAGAATGAAACTTGCATTTTAATTTTTGCAATTCAATGCTCACTGTCTCCAATCTTTTCCTAGTTTTTGATCGAGTATTTCATTTTGAAAATATAAATGGCTTAATTTGGCCATAGGAATTGTGTCCATAACATTTCTGGTGGTAATTCTTGTAAACCCAATTTATATCTAACTCGTCGTTTGATTTCTTAATGAAATTAATTTGTTAAATAAATTTGAGAATATTTGAGGATAACTAATGCCTGCATAAGATAGATATCCCCCCTTCTATCAGAGGTTCAACCCTTAAAACATTCTAGTCTGAATAACTTAATGAAATAAAGTACATTTTTATTTGAATAAATTTATTATATTTTCCTAAGAAAATATAGAGAACTTTAAAAAAATTTCCCATCTAATCTAGGAAATTAAAACTGTTGTCTACCATATTGTGGTAAAGATGTAGTAGTATATCTGGTTCCAATCTTCTTACTATATTCTGTAATCCTTCATAAATACTGATTTTATTACATTTATAAGTTGTAGGCATTTTGCATTTTTAAAATATTGAGAAATAACTGCTCCAGAATTTTGGAAGTGGGCTGGAGGTGTAGCTCAGTGGTAGAGCACTTGCCTAGCAAGCTCAAGGCCCTGAGTTCAACCCACCCCCTCACCAGCACTGCAAAAAACAAAGCAGAATTTTGTAAACTGCTTTAGACCAAAAAAAAGAGAGTACAAATTACCTATCATTTCCTTAATGATACATAAAGTTTTAACTTTCAATTACTCTTGCAACTCTAATAGTCTAATCCTAAAAGCAAGATTATAATTTTTAGTGTATAAGGAAACAATAATCCTCCAAACATTTTTAGACAATAATAACACTATATGGAAAGTGTTCTTGGAAGGTAGCCCTGCCACATCCAACACTAAACAAGCCTGGATGATAGAAGAACACCAATGGGAAAAGTAAAGACAAACACAAAACAAAACTAAAACGACCTTACTTAATTAGAAAAATAATATATGCATTTTCTTCCTCTTTATACACTCAATGCATATTTTAAATGCTTTGAAATTCCCTGAATAAAATGCTGACAATTTAACTTTGTTTAATCCAGTACTTTATACAGTCATTTATAACTTGAAGCCTTCGTTTCTTTACACCACGTAAATGTTAGTAGCAGCGGGTGCATTAGTCTATTCTAGAACACAAGTTCAGAGTGCATATTTCGAAAAATATGAAGAAGATTATCAAATGTATGGAAAACTAAGTTATTTAACTTCACAAATCTTAAAATGGATTACATTACTTTGTTTTTCCTACTGCTATACTTCGATGTTTTCTTCCAATAGTTTCTTTTTTCCCAATCTTAACTTAGTTACAGGCAATGTTTAATCTTTAAAAATTTTACTAAATTGACCAAAACAATAGAAATGAAAATCTGTATGGGTGAAATGATGAAGTTAAAATTTCAAAGAATTTTTAATTATAAAGAAGTACAGATAAGTGGTATGAACACAAAGATATGAATTTTAATATATTAAGTATTACACCAAATGATTCATTTGAGAAGTTGAAATCTAAGTTCACTTCCCTGAGAAAATGAAATAGTTACGTAAACAAAACATTGTGAATAAAAATTCAGGTAGCTCTTAGGAATTGTGGGGCTTGTGCCTGATATTCCTAAGAACTCTAAAATATATTAAAGTCTCCATGAAGCAAAATACAAAATGAAATAAAATTACACAATGGATCAGCTGTTCAAATATTTAACTATTCAGGCAAGACTCATGTTAAAGAGGATAATTAGATTTCAACTATATTTTACTGACTTTATAGCAAATTATTTGTTGGATAATTGCTAAATGTATTAAGAGGGAATTAAAAAATTGCTTTCCTGGAACTGAGGACTTAAATTACAAAGATTAAAAGGATATGGTTTCTGTACTTGAAAAACCTATTGTCTCTTTCTAAAGAAATATACTTGTGGGGTTTTATGTATGCAGGAATAGAATATTTTAGAAAAATAGGTTTTCTTATACTAAGAACTTGTTATACAAGTCTGGAAATATAGCGCTTGCTTCAGCAGCCCATATACAAGTCTGGAAATATAAAATATATAAATACATATTATAAGTATATACATATATATAAAAGACATGAAGTTTAATGCATTAAGTATTAAACCAAATTAATAATTTATATTAAATATTGTCTCCATTTGCTTTCTCTTTTATAGAGATAACATTAAAATTTATATTCATAAATTCTTTCCCATAAGAACCTATTTGGAAATATATGTAATTTACTTCTATTTTACCCTTAAAATTACATTACTCATGTATATGTATGAAGTTCAGAACATCTGCCACATAAAAAAGCTGATTAATTTCTTTAGAATTTCCACTATCCCTTTGCTTTCAATTTGCTTCTTGCTGGTTGGTCTTTATTACTTTAAAGTTTATTTGTACCTTATGTGAATATTGTTTTTATAAATTTGCTGAGAAGTAAAGATGGCAAATATTATTGTTACCGACTGGAAATATATCTGGCAAATATCAGACACTCAAGTAATGCTTGTTGAATGAATAAATTACAAGTGTGACACGTTTTTGAAAAACTATATGCATATAAAATATGTATTTGTGTGTGTGTGTGTGTGAGAGAGAGAGAGAGAGAGAGAGAGAGAGGCCTTGTTTTAAGTGTCCATCAAAATGTAGGCAATAAATGAAATACTTTCACTATTTCCCTACTCAGTGTGATTTTGGGTGTAGACTTGTCATATACAGCTTTACTCAGTTTGAGGTAAGATCCTTTAACACCTATTTTCATCAGGTTTTTATCATGAATAAATTTTGAGTTTTGTCATAGGCTTTTTCTGCACCTATTGAGATGATCATGAAATTTTCGTCCTTGGCACTATTATGTGGTATATTATGTTTATTAATTTACATATATTGAATCATTCTGGCATTCCTGGGATGAAACCAACTTGGTCATGGTGCATGATTTTTTAAGTGCTGTTGTATTAGGTTTGCAAGAATCTTACTGAGTTTTGCCTCTATGTTCATCAAAGATATGGTTCTGTGGTTTTCAATATTGTTGAACCTCTCTCCATGTTTGGTATCAGACTGATACTGGTTTAATAGAATTAATTTGGAAGCATTCCTTCCCTTTCTATATCATGGAATATTTTGAGAAGTTAGTTTCATTTCTTCTTCTAAAGTTCTAATAAATTTCTCCTTTAAAGGTTTGGAAATGGATCTGGTAAAATCTGATCCTTGAATTTTCTTTCGTGATAGACTTTTTTAACTGCAGCAATCTCATTGCTTGCTTTTGATTTGTTTATATTGTTTATAACCTCTTGGTTCGGTTTTTGTAGGTCATATGTTTGTAGAAAATGATCCATTTTTTTCTAGATTCTCTTATTTATTGTAATATAACTTTCTAGTAACCCTTTGGATTGCTGTGATATTTACTGTAATATCACCCTTTTAATCTCTAAATTTATTAATTTATGTCTGTTTGGCTAAGTGTTTATCAATTTTATCTTTTGAGAGAACCAACTTTGTTTCATTGATCCTTTCTAGTGTTCCTTTAGTCCCCGTTCATTAATTTCTGCTCTGACCTTTATTATTTCTTTCCCGCTCTTGGTTTGGTATTTGGTTAGTTCTTGTTTTTCTAGGCCTTTGAGATACGTCATTAGGTTGTTTATTTGAGATCTGTTAGATTCTTTTATGTAGGCACTCATAGCTATAAACTTCCTTCTCAGGATTGCCTTTGCTCTGTCCTATAGATTCCGGTAATGTTTAGTTTGCAGTATTGTTTGATTCTAGAAATTTTTTAAGATTTCCCACCTGGTTTTATTTCTTTTAAAAGCATGTATCCAATCTCCATATGCTTGTGTAGTTTTTTTGGTTTCTCTTGTCATTTGCTTCTTGTAACTTCATTCCATTGTGATCTGATAGGATGCATGAGATTATTTCAATTTGAAAGTAGAAGGAAGACGATTAGAGATGAGGAAAGGGATGGGGGGGATGAAGAAGGTGAAAATAAGTGGGTAAAAATAATCGTATGCCAAAACAAAATCCATTACTCTGTATAATTGATATGCACTAACGATGTTTTTTAGTGTAGGTGATATTTTTCTCTGGTTAGTGGTGGTATTTCAAATGATTTTTAAGGCTTCTCCAGTTCACTCTTTGATATCCTGTGTTATTTTTTTAAAGAAAAAATAAAATATTTAAATTGTGATTTTAAAATATCAGCACAATCCTGTATTCATCCAAAATGTATTTTTAATGATTATATTGCTGCAAGAGAGAAAAAATGCTATTCTTGCTCTGAAGTCACTAGGTAATTCACCAACAAAGATAATGAAAAATTAACTGGAGCACAAAGTCAAATGTAATGAATTCTATAACAGTTGAGTGTAGAAAAAGTATATTCTAAGCAACAATTATTGAAAATAATTTACTATTGTCCACACAAATAAAGAAACAGAAATCATAGTCTCCTCTGTGCACATCCATTATTTAATTGTATATTTAAATATATGTCTGTATATATTGCAGTTTAGATTGGAGACAATATGATATGGCGATAAGATGGGCCACAAAAGTTGGGCAAAACACAGGCTTTGAAGCTGGAGAGATGCATTGGGTGCATCCAGCTTGGGCAGCTCATAACCAGGTTTGGTAGTATTGCTTGACGGGAGATCTTTGCTCAGTTACAGTACTTGAGTTAAATGGGTTAATCTTATGTCCCCTTTCGCGCCTTTGTCAGAATTAACTGGTCGTGTGTGAAGCCTCCTGCTCAGTGACAATAACTGCTCTACAAGTGTCAAAGTGACACCTTCCCTAGCTGGAGTTCCACCTTGTCCCCCTTCATAGCCACAAGAATTACCCCTTTCCTGCTGACTCCAGCCTCCACTTCAAACCCACTCATTGTTAACTTATTTTAATAGACAAACTAAAGCTGTCAGAATTTCTTTAGCAACTTGGATGCATCAGATATAAATAATTCTATAATCCCTGCATCTTAGCCAAAAACTGTGTGGTGTCTGCTTGCTTCTTGACGTGTTCAGTATAATTAATGGTTTATTCTAATACCTTTCCTACCACACTTTTCAGAGGCTGCCATCTGCTATCCTGAAAAACATCAGGGGATCGATCCTTCAGTCTCTGTTACATTATTTACAGAAATAGGGACCAAGAATAAGAGGAAAAGTAAAATGGGTCCCTATCATCTGTGCAAACTTGAACATGTGATCTTGTTAACTTTTAAAAATAATCATATGGCCAGTGAGATGGCTCAGCGGCGTAAGCGCCTGCCTGGCAAGCGCGAGGTCCTGAGTTCGACTCCCGGAACCCACATACGAAAAAAGGGCCGGTGATATCGCTCAGCGCACGGGCGCCTGCTGACGTGCAAGGTCCTGAGGTTGACTCCTGGTACCCACAAAAAAAATTAAAAATAAAAATAAAAATAATCATAAATTAAAACAATCATAGTGAAAATGGCATAAACTAATCGGACTACTTAAAGCAAATATAGGTGTATGTTTTACCAGGTAAATGGAACAGTGTTAGCAGCCAAGAAGAATCTTCTAATAGTTTCTTCTTATTCATTCTCCTACCCCAAACTAAGTCAACCACTATCCTGATTATGATAGGATCCATTTTCTTGATATTGCTTTCTTACCACCTAAGCATGTATCATTCAACCATATAGCTTGGTTTTGACCATTAGGGGAATTTATATAAAGGATTGCAGAATTATGCATTATTTTTTAAGCTGGATTCTTTATTCAACATGATGATTTTGAGATTTTGTATAGGCAGCCTAGTGTTTCACATATGTTTTAAAGGCAGCCTAGTGTTCAATTATATAGATAAACCACAATGTATGCTCTTCAGACAATTTTGAATGATCCTTCCATGAACCTTCTTGTACAAGGAACATAGTTTTCTATGAAGTACCTAAGCAAAAGTGGAATTGCTGGATTCTGTGGCAAGTTTCAGGAGGACTGTGAGATTCAAGGTGGGTATTCATCCAGGGAGCTCCAGGGATGTGAACCCCTTTGCTCCACATCCTCACCAGCATGTTTTGCTGTATTTTTATTTTTTCTTTCATTTTTATGAGAATAAAGTTGTGTGTCTTACTTTAGATACCCTGAGTGCCAGTGAGTTTGAGCACATTCGTAAGTTTATCAGCCTTTTGAACAACCCCTATTTATAAGTGCATGTGCAAGTATTTTGCTCTTTTAAAGCCCAGATTGTCTTTTTTTCCTTTTGAATTTCTTACAATTCTTTCTATATTCTGGATGTGCACCATTTCCACAGTTATGGATATAGAAAAAACTTCTAATCAGTGACCTGATGTCTAATTCTCCTAGTATTCTTTCCTGAATAAAATAATAAATTCTGACATATCTCAATTTCTTGTTTTCTCTTCTAATTATGCTTTTATGTCCTATTTTTCCCTACTTTGAGATCATGGACAAACCGATTAGGACACTGTTTATTTCTAAAGGCTTTAATTATTGGGCCTTTCATATTCATATGAAGAATGAATCTCAATCCATAAAGTTACAAACATGATTTTAAGGAGATTGACATTTTAGGGAGAGTGACAGGAATTAAAAAGCAGAAATACTGTTCATCTAGCATTGCATCTAGTTTGCTGAGAGAGAGAGTATATGAATGCATCCACCTGAATGTGATTTGAGGGTGTTATGCAAAAAGTCAATTTTCATCTTTTTGTCATGTTTATCTAATGATCCTTAGAGCCCTTTTTTTGGAATATCTTTGTGCATTGCCTTGAAATACTTCTTTTGCTATAAACCAAATACATGTCGGTGGTGCTTATATTATTTATTGGTCTCCTTGTGTCCATTTCTACGGTATCTTAATTATTGTATCTTTGTAATTAGTATTGACATCCCACATAGGAAGGCGTACCATTTTGTTATTCCATCTTATTTCAATCCATTGAATTCACTAGTTTGTAACTTAATATATGGTCAATTTCTTTCATAGTACTTGTGAAATAATTAATAGTGCTTGAAAATAATTTATAGTATGCAATCCTTGAGTGCCCTGTTATAAAGAGTTCCAGTTAATTTAAGTAACCTTGTTGTTGAAATAAAATCTTTCCTGATTCATATATTTGTTCTTGCAGATACTGAAATTTTTTAAATGTTATATTTCTATTTATGTTATTATGTTTGATTTGTAAGTTTGAGACTACATTAATATTACCAAACACAAAAATCACATGATAATTTCAATAGATGCAAAAAAAATCATTTGACAAAGTTCAACACCCATTCATGATAAAAAAAGAAAAACCTACAGAAAATCAGAACAGAAAGTCTTTATCTCAATCTGATAAAAGCCATCTATGACAAGCCAGTAGCCAACATGATAATTAATGGTCAAAAACTGGAAGCTTTTACTCTAAAATCAGGACAAAGATGCCCATTATCACCACTCCTATTCAATATAATTATGGAAGCATTAGCCAGAATAATTAGACAAAATAAATAAATAAAAGGAATATGGATAGGAAAGGAAGAAATTAAATTATTATTATTTGCTGGTGACATGATACTCTACATTAGCAGACTCCAAAAACTCCACCAAAAGACTCCTAGAATTAATAATCAAATTCAACAGCTTAGCAGGATAAAAAGTCATCACTCAAAAATCAATAGCATTCCTGTACACAGACAACAAACACATTGAGAGAGAAATTAGGGAAACAACACCTTTCACAACAGCATCAAGAAAAATGAAATACTTAGGAATCAATCTAACAAAGGAAGTGAAAGACCTATATACTGAAAACTATGGTGTGCTGAAAAAGGAGATCAAAGAAGATATCAGAAAATGGAAAAATACCTCCTGTTCATGGATAGGCAGAACCAGTATAGTGAAAATGGCCATACTTCCAAAATTGTTAGACAGATATAATGTAATCTCAATCAGACATACCAACAGCATACCTCACAGAACTAGAGAAAACAATCCTAAAATTTATGTGGAACCAGAAGAGACCTCGAATAGCAAAAGCAATTCTAGGCAACAAAGGCAAGGCAGGAGCATCACAATCCCCAATTTAAAGTAATATTCCAGAGCTACTGTGATAAAAACAGCATGGTACTGGCAAAAAACAAAACAAAACAAAACAAAACAAAACACCTGAGGATCAGTGGAATAGGATAGCAGATGCAGAAACAACTCCAAGCACACTCAACTACCTTATCTTTGACAAAGGGGCCAAACCCTCACTGGAAGAAATAAATGATGCTGGAAAAACTGACTTTCCACATGCCAACAGAGTGAAGAAACAACCCAGAGAGTGGGAAAATATTTTACCAGGTGTTCCTCACACAAAGGACTCATATCTAGAATACATGAAGAACTCAAAAAAATTAGATCCCCCCAAATTTAAAGACCCAATCCAAAAATAGGCATCTGAAATGAACAGACACTGCTCAGCTGAAGAAGCACAAACAGAAAGTAAATATATGAAAAAAGTTTGACATCACTGATCATTCGAGAAATGCAAATTAAAACAACCCAGAGATCCATCTCACTCCAGAAAGAATGGCTATCATCAAGAAATCAACCAATAACAAATGCTGGCGGGGCTGTGGGGAAAAAGGAACACTTCTCCACTATTGGTGGGAGTGTAGACTGGTGCAACCACTGTGGAAATCAGTATAGAGCTCCTCAAAAAAATAAAACTAGAGGTTCCATTTGACCCAGCTTGGTAACTTTCCAGAAGAGTTAAAAGCATCATACCACAGTGATATATGAACATCCATATTTAGAGCAGAACAATTTGTTTGTATTAGCTAAATCTTGGAAACAGCCTATATGCCCATCAACAGATGAATGAATAAAGAAAATATGTTTTTTATATACAGTGGAGTACTACTCTGCCATAAAGAGGGATAAACTTGAGACATTTTTAATTAAATGGATGCACCTTGAAGCCATACTTTTAAGTGAAATAAATCAGACCCATATGATTAAATATCTCATTGTTTCTCTTGTGTGAGAAACCAAAAGCATAAATAAGGACCAAAATGTATGATAGATATTTGGAAGTAGGAAGAAAATATTCAAATGGGAAGGAAAACAAGAGGGGAGGGGGAAGGGAAGGAAGGGAAAATGAAATAAAAAGAGAGAATAGAAGAAAAGAAATGGAAACAAAGCTTTTGTAAATAAGGAGGGGAAGAAGGGTTGAAGGGAGGGAAGGGGAATTGGAAAAAAAAGAAGAACCAAGATATATTACATACAGGTACAAATACCTTATGAATGTGATCATTATGTATATCAAAAGTGTACCAATAAAATTAATTTTTAAAAATGTTATTATATTTCTATTTTTGTCAATTTTGATTCATAAATCTGAGGCTACATATGTGGATTCTCACAAATTCAGAACGGTTTATACATTCTGTTGACTTAGCCTCTGATCATCTCAAAGTGTCTCTATTTCCATAAAATGTTTAGTGTATACTTCGATAAATAGTTACAGCAGCCTTTTGTTGTGACAGTTTAAGCTCTACCATGTTCCATGGTTGCTCCAAGCTCCTAGGGGCGTGTCCTCAAGAACAGAAGTCAGGCTCTTACTTGAGCTGCTTCTCCTCCTCTTTCTGAAGTCCTGTGGTTCTCATGCTCTCCGCCTACTCCCTTAGCCCCTTACAGTTCTTGGAGTATTTAATACAGGTTCCACTGAAGGCCTGAGATAAAACAACCTAGTCAAAATAGAGGCGAGTGATATTTATTTGGGGTTTATTAGGAATACAAGTTAGAAGACACAAAATTCAAGCAGTCTTGAAAATATACTGTGAGGTTCTAAGATAGAGCCTGTTTTTGTTGTTTAACTGCAAGGTGTGTTAATTACAACTCTTACTCGTCAAGAGTAGCTCAGTAAAAGTTAAAACCATTTTCTAAGAAAGGAATTAAGCACAGTCTCAGGAAACAAGGGGAAAGGTTTCACAAACCATTACGAAGACGATGAATTTCATTCCAGAAGCCACAGTACCTCCCAGTTCCCAAAGTCCGCACGTATGTGGTGGTATGTGCAAACAGTTTACTTCAAAATGTCAACTGCCATCCTGGTGTGGCTGCACATGCCTGCAATCTCAGCCCTCTGGGAGGCCGAGACAGGAGGATCACAGGTTCAAGTCCAGTAATTTAACAATTTACCAAAACAGTGTCTCAAAATAAAAATTTTAAAAGTGCTGGGAATGTAGCTCAGTGTGAAGGCCCTGGTTCCATCTCTCCGAGTGTGTGCAACACACACACACACACACACACACACAATCAGTTGTGGATGTGCCTGAGACCTGTTTAACAGTGGCCTCCTGCCTCCATTTTAAGGAACTAGAACCAATGCTTCTGCACTTTGGTTTTCCTCTCTGATACCACACAAGAGGTTCACACTTGCAATTCTCACATAAATCCCTCTTTCCCTAGATGTCTGCATCGCCATCCTCTGGCTTCCTCTAACACTGTGGTTAATGTCCCGGTGTATATGAGCCGTCCCCTACCTCACTTGGCATTTACCCCTCCCTCACTGTGCTGTAACTCTCTCCACAGCACGTGGTGTCCTCCAGAGGCTGCTCAGAAATGCAGTTACTCATCTGCTGTCACTCGTCTTTCCTTTGAACTGAGTTCCATGAGGCAGGAATTTTGTTTCCATAAGAGAAGAACCTTATTTTTTATTATTGTAATTGTTTTAGCTACTGTATCTATAGAACTCTGAAATACTTTTTGAATGCATGCATGCATGCATGAATGAATGAGAGGGATTCTGGCATTGTAGTACAGGGTTCCTCCACTGGGTCGCACAGCAGGAGGTGACGGGAAGCCATGCAGCTTCCTCTGTATTTACAGCCCCTTCCCATCACCCATCAGCCATGACTGCCTGAGCTCCACCTCCTGTCGGGTTGTCAGTGACATCTGATTCTCATAGAAGCGGGAACTCTACTGTAACCTGCAGAACATTCCAGGGATGTCGGTTGTATAGATTTGAATCATTAAAAAACCACCCCCACTCCACCTCTATCTCTGGTGCATCTAAAAATTGTCTAGTCCCAGTGCTGACAAGGTTGCCAACTACTGTTATAGTACATGCGGTGGGACCTCGGTTCACCAACGCTTCTGTTTGCAAACAGTTTGGTTTGCAAGCACAACCACAGCAATCTTTCCCACACAGTCACAAATGTGGCCATCCTTTCCAAATTGAGATCGTGAACGGAGGTACTATTGTATAAAAGCAAATAAGCATAAGGCAGTATTGCAAGATACTAAAACGTCATCTCTGTATTGAACAGATAGCTAAATCTGCACACATCAGTGCATTAAACTTAACCCTGTGTAATGGTTACTTTTTGCAAAGAAGAAATGTCTTTTAACAGTACCATATACACTTTGTCAGAGAACAAATACTGAGGACTAAGTCATTGAAATTACTCATAGTTTATCCCAGTAATAACTATCCTTGAGTGGAATAGTGGTTTATTTGTTGTATGTTTACCTGATACACAGTTATGAATAATTGAATTCTATACCCCAAAATATCATTTATATAGTATGTTGCTTTCAGAAGGGAATGCAAATATAATCCAGTTTTTTGTGCTAGTTTCTTCTATGTTTTAAAATCTCTAGACACTCTTTAGTGCAATGGACTCTCAGGTTTGACAATTCTCATACTCAGAAGTTCTTCCAAGTTTCTGACCAAATCCTATTTGAAGTGCAGTGTTCATTAGGTCAATAGCTTGTGATGGAACAAGCCCATTAAATGCAACTTTTGGGTAAGTTAAAGCTTGTGAATGACTCCTAGCTAAATAACATAATTACAGCTATGGACTAAAGCCAAGAAATCTGCCATTTACCTCACAGTAAGTCTTAAACATAAAAAGAATGTCCTTTGTGTAAAATCACCTTGAAAAGGAGAAAGCACTTAAAGCAAGAGATTGCCATGTGGTAAAAGGGTTTTCATCAGATGGAAGGGGATTAAGAAGGTATTTAATTATGGCAAGCTGGCTGGTGGCTTAATGCAGTGGAAAATGAGGGTGTGGACCAGCTGGGGATTCTGGGGATTTGTGGAGCCCTGTCAGCAACATGGAATTTTCTAAAAGAATTTGAGGGGCACCCAGAAGCCAGTTTGTGAGACAACCAGCATGTTTAGAAGAGGGCTCTGAGTGAGAAGATGAAATCAGTTAGTCCCCCTGGGCTAGAGTGGAGTACCACCCAGAAACCACGAAAGAGCAGGCAGCAGTGTCATCTGCCAACCAAAGACACAAGGGAAGGGGAATCTTCTCGCCAGCACTAATTTCTCTTTCTAATTAGCCAAATGGCCTCTGCAACTTCCCATGACCCTGAGGAGGCAAGAACTGTTCTGAAGATAACAGTTTCTTCCTGTACTGCTAATGAGGGTCATTAATTTATGTCCCATTCTAAAGGGACATAAAAATAAGGAACCTAATTTCATTCATAAGCTTCTCTTTCATTTATAATCAAAATGAAACCTATTCTTTTATTATTTTTTTTCTTCCCTCAGAGTGATTTCCTGGTCTCAGGAAGTCAGTCTTTATGCTCTGGAATTTTTCCAACATATTCACCTAAGACGGCAATTCTAGGGTCTAAACCAGATCATAGTACACCCATAAAACCCGGTTTGATGGAAAGGACAAAAGGGTGATCTCCTCTTGCTTCCACTCATTTTATACTCCTGGTATGGAGGTGGCATCTAGTGTCCTGACTCATACTTAATTTGATTTCACATTTACACAGAATGACACTTGAAAATTCTCTAAACTTAGGCCTTTTTCATTATTTACCTCTTATTTAAAAGCAAAATAGTTTTTAAAACTGTGTCCAATAGGAAATAAATCTGCATTTATTAAATAATTACATGTTTACTTTGTTTAAAAATTCAACTAGAGATCAGATCAAAATATAGTTCATAAATATGTTGAATTTATATATTATGTCTGATTCATTTTACTGTGATTTTTATTAGACTTTTGAATTATTAAAAATATTTGAAACTGACAGAAATTGAAGAACATTTTGCAAAATACTTGTCTCTCACCCTGCAAGACTTCCTAGGTAATGAAAAACAGATACTGAAAACCACTCGCAGATCAGAATAGACTAAGGAGTTAGGGCACATAAATGCTACTAATCCTGGATTGGATCCTGATGCAGAAGACAGAAAAAAATCTTGAAAAAATCTGTGTAAAATTTAGAGTTTGGTTAGTGCCCCTATCAGTTATTTCAGCATTTTACCACTGTTAATGCCTTAGTATGAAAAATGTACCATGATTATGTAAGCTGTTAATATTAGAGAAATTTGGCAAATTATAATGGAACTAACTCTTCCAAAAAATAAATAAATAACCTAAGGGCCTCACTGGCTAAACAATTTATTACCTCAAGTCTTTAGAAATCAGTCTTATCTATATCTGCTTGCTTCTGTTATGTAATAGCAAAGAGATGAAATACTATCAAAAATGCTAAATCTCTTATTCCTCATTATTTGTTCTCAGGTTTATCCTACAACAATATTGAGGGCCTAAGTGGGAGCACTTATGCTTTCTGGCTCATGTTTAGCTCACTCTAAATCTGTTTCCACATAAAATATAATTTTTTTTTAATTTAAAAATCAAAATTCTACAACCCTAAGGAAATCCATGTAGAAATGAGTTAAAACAAAACAAGCTATATATTTGTGTCATATTTTCAACATTTTAAAATTTTGTCTCACTTTGGAGGCAGAGATCAGTAAGGAATCAACAAAGAACCAAACACAGCATACTACTAAACACAAGTGTATGAAGGAATTGTAGGAGCTCTAAAGGAGTAAACAGCTCCTAATTTCCAGGTGAATGGTGAGGAGTGATTTGAAAGGGAAAATGTGTCTGATTCCAGGCAGAAAGGACAGGCATGTTCACTTCTGCGGGGAATTTAGGGCTGCTCTTGACACGCTTTACAAGGCTGCTGGAGAAGATCTGAGAAAGACAGCAAGCGTAAAGTGTGTGTTTGCATCGTTATTCTGCTTACTCTGCTTTTCTAATGAGAAGTCTATGTGATTACTCTGAGAGTACCCTTTAACATCAGAAATACAGTTTTTCTGCCATCAAGAAACAATACATACAGGGATAATTCAAAAGGATTGCATTATCTGTCCTCTACTGAACAGAAAACATACTACTACAACTTAGCAATTTAAGTAGAAGCGTAGAAGATAAATAGAGTGACCTAATTTCCTCAAATTTCTTTTGATGAGTTTCCTCATTTCTGTGCTATGAAAAAACTACACAGAGCAAAAAATTTTGCTAAATTTTGAAATTTAAAATTGTGGTGTATTTGTATTCCCAGACCTGTTTAATTTCTGCAAAGAAAGGTTCATTTTAGTACCTTGCCTTCAAACATACCCGCAGAGGACTTGTGACATGGTAGGAATCAGGTGAAAGACAATCCAAAAGTCTAGGGTTCATTAGTTTCATAAAATATAAAGGTCCAGAAATAATGGTTTCTATTTCATAATTAGAGGTCATATTTTTAACAAAATTTAAGAGACAGATGCGTGTTCAAATTCTGACATTGTTTCTAATTTGATATTCAAGTAAAAAAAATACCTGCTTAATCCAGTAACTATGAACTTCATTATACATAAGTATTTAATAAATACTGGATACGACAAAAACAGAAAGAGACAGATGTGCCCATTGCAAAAACGTATTTCTTACTGTTGTTTAAATTAAGCATCCACTAAAAACACTAAAATCCTACAAGTTAATTTTTAAATGTGATTTTTCTTCAACATTAGAAAACTGAAGAGTATATAAGGGCTTCACTTAACCTTATTAAACTGCCATTGCGCGGGCATGGAAAACGAAATTGTTGGGCACGAAGAAGATGAGAATAAATACCATATGCAGCACTGACACACAGGTGTTTACTTACATTAGCCTATTGAAATCAACACATTGAAAATCTCATAACACAATCTGTTCACAAAAATTCATTTTATATAAAATATAATTTTTAATTTGCTATGATGTTAATCAGTAAATACTTACTATTCAAAGACAAAGTCACTCCATAAAATAAGTAGCTTTGATAAAATTATTTGCAATGGGTTAACTGAATACATAAAGTTGGTATAGGCAGTAGCTTCATGTAAAAAGGAGGATAATAGAATTCCTTTATTTACTTTCAGATTTTCAGACGATGCTGGTTGGTTTTCAAGAAGGCTTCTAGCAAGGGACCAAGACGGTTAGAAAAATTTCCAGATGAAAAGGCAGCTTATTTCAGAAACTTCCATAAGGTAAGACACAGTCCTGGGAGTCCCTGGAGAATTACTGCACCCTTGACAACTTGTAGAGACATTTCTTTGATCGATGAAATCTGCAAAGGCAAAAATTTATGGCCAGGATAAAATACCCCCATTCTGATAAAACACAAAAGTTATTTTTCTTCTTTATTTTAATCACCTTCTGTAAATGCCAGTGGTACCTCTGCAAAATGAAAGGCTCGTTTTTATTGCTACTTTGCGAAATGAGATGACTCATAACTCAACCAGATCATTTTCTAAGGTGCTGAGTAGGCATTTTTCCTCTGTTCAGGTTAATTGTGCATTTGTTATTTTGATTTAAACTCTGAGCAATATTTGGGAGATCAAACTTTTGAGACTAGCTTTAGCAGTGCTAATGAAACTGTTAATGTACATAGCATTTACTGTTTAGCTGATTATCAAATATGCTTTAGGTAGAGATGTGGCATAAATTATAGGAACTCATTATCAGTTTCTGAGAATTATAGAATATAAAGCATAACCCCGAAATAATGATAAATGTGATGCCTAAAGTTATCTCTGGTGATGACATCAAAACATAGTTACGTGTTTTACAGAAAGACAGAGGATTCATTATCAGAACTCAGAACTGTAGAATAATATCACCTACTGGTAGATGCCTGAGTAAACTTGAGAAAGATTCAAATTCTTCACTGTGAATTCACATTCCACAAGGAAGTTGTGAAATAAATAAATTTTATGTAATATATAGGTTTACTTTCTACTTCTATTAGCAATAGATTATTTGATAGTAATATGTTAACTAATTTATTTCACAAATAACTAATAGCCATGTATATTGTATTTAAACCCGACTAAATAGCTTAAAATTTGAGTTTCTGTAACTCACTATGAGGTAGTGTGTCTATTAATTTAGATTTACTGCTGGAGAATGCAAGTTCAAGTTTCTGTTCAACCACTTACTAGCTCATGGGTATTTGGTTTCCCCATGAATGGATAGATTTATTTTTTGAAATATGGTGCCATAAAACAGCCAACACAATGCTACCTGCTCTAACTATATGAGAAACTGCTGGACCTCTAAAGTACCAGTATTTTTGTATTATAATCACTATGGTAATGATTTTTAAGAATAAAGGTATACTCGACCTAATGAAGAATTGCCAAGTTGGAAAATGTAAATCCATGACATTTATTTCATGAGTACAGTTGTGAAAGGCTGAATATTCTACATGAGTTCAGTGAAATCTCGGTAAGAATGCTCCCGCTTGCTAATAGATGTAGCCAGTGTACTTGAGCTTTTTTTTTTTCCTTACAAATAAAAACAGCAAAATTCTTAAGAAGACCCACTATATTCTGCTTGGAACCAGCCATTTTTAGATGAAAAAAATGGACCCCCGCTAGTACTCTAACTACCCATAAGGATCAGTAATTTGCACGTATGTCTGGGATACCTGCTCTAAGGTAGCGTTGTGCTCCTGATCTGGGATACAAAGGTTCAGGAGACACAGTTATTGGTTTGAGAAAGCTTGAATTCTAGTGGACATGATACACATGCATATATCTTCAATTCAATAAGGCAAGTACAGTTGGGGATGTACATACATAGTTTGCTGTAGAAAAAGCATTTTGACTAACTTGGAATTCAAGTAAAACTTCTTAGCAAAAATGATATTTGAATGGCAAAATTAATAGCAGTGATCTTTTAGCCAGATAGAGAAAACATTATCTCTAATATGTATCTGGAGAGGCCTCCTTTTCTCATTTTATATTCTTTTATATGTTTCCTATTCTACCCACTTCTCATCCTAAAGTAATCACAGGTCCTCCATGGCAGTGTTCAAAGCTAAGAACATGCTAACTGCTGTTTGTCTTGGAGACTGCTCACTGAAAATCACTTGGTTTCTACTGAGAACAGTGCATTTCAATGGCAAACTTCATTCCTTGAATTATTCTGCGAGTGGTCAAAACATGAACTCTCAGTCTGGTATGGAAAGTAAACTTATTAATGTTCATTAGGCATATGATTATTAAGTACTCAATATGTGCAGTGGGAATGCAGTGGTGGAAAGGAAAGATGGTGCCCTAGTGTGGTGGATTAACTAATGGTCATCTTCTGACACCCAGCTGACCTGAATCAGCGTGGTGCTGGGTGTGGATGGCCCACCTGAGGATTGTTGCCAGCAGCATAAAAGGAGAACCAAAAGGGAAGATGGTGAGCGTTGATTCTCCTAGAGAAGCTTGTTGTGCTGCTTTCCTGATATGAACTTAGCTGTTCTCATCCTTGGAGGAGCTCAGGTCCTCGCTGTCACAGAGGATGGCTGCCGTTCTTTTCAGGGGAGCTCTGGTCCTTACCTTGAGCATCACTTCCTGGCTCCCGTGCAGATCCCTCAGCTGCTGGCACAGACCCTTCATCCCACTGGAGCAGACTTTCTGGCTTCCACCACCGACCTTTGGGCCTTCCCAGCGCAGGTCCGTGAAACAGACTCGCATGAGACATTGTTGTGGGCTCTGGGCCTCCAGTTGGGCTCGTGGAGGACATTGCCGTGGGCTCTAGGTCTGCAGCTGGGTTCTTTATGTCTGTAGTGTGTGGACAGATCTCCTGCACTCTTCTGCATTTGACTCTTTGGGTGAATATTATAAAATAATCCTATAAATTATGTGTCCTGTATTAAATCCATTCCCTTTTAAACCCTGACCACAACACCTAGTTTATCTTTATCATTGATCTTACTTTCTTAATAGCAAAAATCAAACAATGACTAGGTAAATGTCACCTAATGGCAGCAAAAATATCAGCACTTAGAAGAGTCAAATATATAGAGGAAGGGCTAATGAGATAGCTCAGTGGCATAAGCACCTGCCTGGCAAGCACGAGGTCCTGAGTTCGACTCCTGGAACCCACATAAAGGAAAAAATGGGCCAGTGATATCGCTCAGCGGCACAAGCATGAGGTCCTGAGGTCAACTCCCAGAACCCACGTTAAAAAAAAAATTATATATATATATATATATAGAGAGAGAGAGAGAGAGGGGGAGATCATCCAGGAAGGAAGGAAGAAGAAAAAGAATGGAGGGAGGAAGGAAGGAGAGGAAGAAAGAAAGAAAGAAAGAAAGAAAGAAAGAAAGAAAGAAAGAAAGAAAGAAAGAAAGAAAGAAAGAGAAAGAAAGAAAGAAAGAGGGAGATAGGGAGGGAGGAAGAGAGGGGAGGGGCAAGGCTAGGTGAGCTGCAGGGAGGGAAGAGGAGGAAAGGAAAGAAGGAAGGAAGGAAGGAAAGAAGGAAGGAAAGGTTTTAGTTACTTTTATCTCCTTGGTGAGACAAAATACCGAATACCCATAAGTTAAGGGAGAAAAGGTTTATTTAGCTCACAGTTTGTAGAGGTTTCAGTCCATATTTGTCTCACTCCAAGGCGGGTGGTACAGCAGAGAGGCATGGCAAAGGAATGGAGGGGAGAAGGTAGCAAAGCAACAAAGGATGACCACAGCTCTTTCTATCCCTTGTATCTCATACAGGCTACTTAGGGTGGGTAGCACTCACATTTAATTCTAGTGCCCTTGAGCTTAGCACTGTACCATGAGTCAATCCCAGCATCACACACTCTAGATCCAGCCACCTCTAAAAAAGCCTCAGCTACGACCACATGAGGCTTTGGGGGGACATCTAGACACAAGCCATAACAGGAAGGAAGAGAAGGGAAGAGAAGAGAAAAGAAGAGAAGAGGAAAGGAGAGGAGGGGAGGGGAGGGAAGGAGAGGGCAAAGGAGAATTTCTTACAAGAAATTGAAGTAGGAAGAATTTGGTATGCTCAAGGATCTGAAAGAAAGCCATGTGGCTGGAGTATGGGAGAAGAGGTCAGAAAAACTAAATTATGTTCTACAAATGATAGGAGTCGATGAAAGGGATTTTAACAGAGAATTTCTTTAAATGAATAATGTTTTAAAGTACCACTTTGTGCTTCTCTTTGCAGTATGCAACAGCGATCCTCTAGTATTACCCTTTTCCCATAAAAACTCTGAACAAAATACAAAAACTGTAAGTGCCTAGGTTATGGAGGAGGGTCAAATGGAACAAATGACCAAAACAAAGCCTTCCTTTCTCTGGCTACATCCTTACATGAAAGGCCATGAAGTAAAGAGCAGTAGCATTAACGACCATGGCAAAGAGATGAGTGAGAAAATACTGTAGTGTTTCCGAAACCAGGCAGAGTGGTAGTGGGACAACCTAAGTTACCAGAGATTGAGGGGGGGGGGAACATATAAAAGAGAAAGCAAAGCAGGGTAGCCCTTAAATACTTAGATAAACTCGCACAAGGCAGGAGCCCGCCCTTGAACCTGCCAGGAAGCAGCTTAAAACTTAAAGCAGCTCGCAGCTGAAGCTGAGCATCTCCTGGAAGTCTGAGTCACAAGTTAGCACAGTCGTAGCAGTTAGCAGGTCCCTCTAAGCAAGAAATTGCTTAGGAAAAAGAACACATCGACACTCTGGGGGCAATAGCACAGAATCCAGAATCCATTCATGGCAATTACAGAGCCCAACATAAAATCAAAATTCCTCCAGTCATGTAAAGCCATGAAAACTGGATACAATCTAAAGGGAAAAGAAGATCAACAGACCATAAACTGGCTATGATTTTCATTGTGAATTGTCAGAAAAGAATTTTAAAATGGCTATCAAGCCTACACTTGATGAAATAAATGAAAATATGATCATGTTTATTTAAAAAAATAAGAATACTAAAATAACAAGTTATTTTTATTAGTACATGTTTTCACTATAATGATCAGATTCATTATGGGGAGTTTGTACATGCCCATAACACACTTTAACTGTTCTTTTTGCCCCCTTTCCCTCCTCTCTCTCCAGGCCCTTTTTTCCCTCCCCATTGGCAAAAGCTCTATTTCCTTTTTTAAATCACTTTTAAGAAAACATACTTGAAATTTCAGGATTATGAGACATCCAATATCAAAATTTCAATAGGCAATGTTAATAGTAGCAAGAAAAATAGTGAAATTGACAATGAATTAAACACATCGAACAGACAAAGAGAGAAAAATATTTTCTTAAAAGAAGGAGAAAAAGCTCCAGAGTTTTAGGGACAATTAGAAGTTTCTGGCACATGGATAGTTACTATCTTCAATGCAGGGAAAAAAAAAAAAAGAAGCAGAAAATCTTACTTGAAAAAAAAGAAGTGGCTGAAAAATTCCCCAGTTTGGTGAACAGCATGAATTTACAGATTCATTAAGTTCAGTTAACTCCAAGCAAGATGTTTTTAAGAAAAACATGCCTTGTAGGCAGATCATGAAACTGGATAAAAATCAAAGAGAAAGAAAATCTTGAAAGCAGCCAAAGGAAGAAGATATACTACCATCTGGGGCTACAGACTTGAAGGCAGTGAACTTTTCATGAAAGACCTTGGAACCCAGAAGAGATAATGAAAAAATATCCTTTACATGATAAAATAAAAGTTTACCTTCAACCAGGAATTCTGTAACTAGTAAAAAATATCTGTCAAAAGTAAGTGAAGATGAAGTTATTTTCAGATGAAAAAAATCTAACAGTATTGATTTCCTTCATGTCTAGACTCTAAAATGGCTAAAGGAAGTTCTCTAGGCTCTGAGATATTATATTGGATGGAAACTTGAATCTTCGGAAAAGACTGAAGATAATTAAAAATACATATATATATATATATATATATAACTAGTTTAGGGATGTATGATATATGAAGATGTGCTACATGTAATAAATATGATGTGAAATAGCATGGATGAGTGAAATGGTAACATTGTAGGATTTAATGATGTCATTCAGGGCCGGTGATATTGCTCAGCAGCATGGGCACCTGCTGGCGCACGAGGTCCTGAGTTCGACCCCTGGTACCTCCCCAAAAAAATATAATAATAATATCACTCATTATTAAGTATAAGTAGACTATGAAAAATAAGACATATATTGTAGTCACTAGAATAATACTTTAAGATTAAAGCAAAAATATGTAGCTCAAAAGTGAATATATTAAAATTGAATTCTTCATAAAATTAAAAAGCCTAAAGCAAAGTAGGAGAGAAGAAAGAGGAAAACAATAATAATAATAAAACATGTGAGAAACAAAAACAAATAATAAAATAGTAGACTTGATTTCAATAACATAATGAGTACATTAATGTTAACAGAGCAAGCATTAAAATTGAAAAGGGAAAATTATTATAATGGGAGTAAATTAAGATTTAACAATACACTGTTCACAAAAGATCCATATTAAGTATAGAGATAATTTGAATGTAGATGAATGGTAGATAATAAACCATCAAAACAATAATTGTAGTGAAGTTAGAATGATTTATTAAATCAGATAAAATATATTCTGGACAAAAAGTACTATTAAAAATAACAGGTTGTTTTATAATGCCAACACTATCAGTTTGTCACAAGAACCTAAAAATCATACATATAAATGGGTTTAATTCTAGAACCTCAAAATACAAGCAGTGAGTTTCAGAAATGTAGAGAGAAATAATTTCACACCCTATGTTGAACATTTTAACCACTTTTTTCTCACCACTTGATAGACTAGCTGGAAGAAATTATCAGTAATGACATAAGGTCACACTGACATAATCAACCATTTTGAATCAAGTGATATTTTTATACCTGTACACCAAACAACTACAAAATGTACATTATTCTGGAGTGCACATGGTATGTTCAACAAAGTAGACCACATGTTGGACTTTTAACAAGTTTTAATAAATAGAAAAAGATTGAAATCATACAATATGCTTTCTCTAACCTAATTGATTTAAATTAGAGATCAACAACAGCGAATTACCTAGAAAACTATAAATTAAAAATGTCCAAGTGGCAATATTGAAAAGGATAAAATAGAAATCATGCAGGCTGATGGAAAGTACTCTGAAAGGAAAGGTAACAAAAATGCAAATATTAAGATGTGGAACATGACTAAAACAGTGGGCATAAGGAAAAGTGTAATTTTAAGTTCTTACATCAGAAAGAATCAATAAAGGTAAGAGCAAATACCAATGAAACAGAAAACAAAATGGGAACAAAGAACTTTTACAAAGCCAAAACCCTGTTTTGAGGGAAGAAAAAAAAATGTATAAGCCCTCAGCCTAATTTATCAAGAAAAAGAAAGAAAAAAAATGAAAGATTGGGAAAGTAGAAGAGTTATCACTGGAGAATCTATGAAGTAAAAAGAATAATAATAGTATATTGTGAAAGGCCGAGGCAGGAGGATTGCAGTGAGTTTGAGGCCAGCCTGGGCTACATAATGAGTTCGAGACCAACCTGAACTATATAGCAAGACTCTGTCTCAAAAAAAAAAAAAGTATATTGTCAATAAATATATACAAAATACCTAACAACTCAGATAAAATAGGCTTACTTCATGAGAAACACAAACTACCCAAGCTCTTGCAAATGCTCAGTGTCTCACAAAAACATTGATCTTATAGTTGAACTCCTTCCCACTAAGGAATCTTCAAGTCCTTGTCTTTTCACTTACTAATACTGCAACATAATTAAAGGGAAAAAAAGCAAATATATGTAAATACTCCCAGAAAATATAAAATGAGAGAATTCCAACTCACTTTTATTGGACCAGTATTATTGTAAAACCAGACCCCACACACACACAAAAAAAAAAAAACTGGAAATTTCCACCTACAAACCAAAATATTTAAACAAAATATTGACAAATCTAATTCAGCAATATATTAAAATGATTTTATGATCAAATGAGATATCATAGAAATGCGAGGTTCTTTTAATTTGAAAGTCAATGTAATAATTTACTTTCAGAAAACTTAGAGTGATCTTCCTTAATCTGAAAAAGGATATTTACAAAAACTTGTCAGTTTCTGAAAAATTTTACAAAGAAAAAGAAAAATTTCTTTTATACTTGGATGCCATATTGTTTGATAAAAATGATCGCTAACCTACAAATTTCCAGAACTAATGAAAGCAGTGAGTGACACAAATGTAATATGTAAAATTCTGTTATATCTTTAAACAGAAACAGATGACACTTGATAAATTAAAATTTTAAAAAGCACTCAATTTACAGTAGTGGCACCTTTGAAAATTGGGGAGCATAGCTAAGAGAATTAAGGAAAGAAGATGTATAAATGGTGAACTATAAATGCTTCTGGATTGGATGACTCAATATTACTAATTTGCAATTATCTCGAAATTACAATACATTCAACATAATTCTAATTAAAATTTCAAGAGTCTTTTTTATAGATATTGAAAAGCTCATTTTATATGTAAAAGTGTATAACCCAGATTAACAAAAACAAGTTTAATAAAGAAAAAATTAGAAACTGTCTTACTTACTTTTTTCATTGCTGTGACAAAATAACTGACACAAGTTAAGGGAGAAAAAGTTTATTTTAGCTCACAGTTTGTAGAGTTTTCAGTCCATAGTGGGCTGACTTCAATCAGGGTAACATGGCAGAGGGGCATTACAGAGGAGAAACAGTTCCTGGCAGGCAGGAGGCAGCAAAGCAGCAACTTTGAGCCTCCCTTTCCCTTTTATTCCATCCAGGCTACAAGCCTGTTGGTTGGTGCTACCCACACCCAGGATGGGCCTTCCCATTATCCACACCCAGAACTATGCTAAACCAGGCAGTGGACTAATTAGGTTATCTCACACCCTTAATCCATATTCACACACCCTACATCCAGCCACCTCTGAAAAGCCCCACCTATGAGCACAAGGCTTTGATGGGGGTGGATCTAGATACAAGTCATAACAGGAGCCATTATACTAAAAAATCCCAAGACTTACTATGAAATTACAGAAATCATTACAATGTGGTGTTAGCAGGAGGATAAACATGTAGATCAGTGGAAGGGAATAGAAAGCTCAAAGGTGAACCAGCACTTACATAATCAGTTGAATTGGGACAAAGGTACAAAGATAAGTCAATGGGAAGAAAAGTAGTTTTAAACAACTGCCGTTGCTTCAACATTCAACAGTGAAATGTCCTAGGTAAATAAGTAAACATTGGCTTTCCTTCACACCATGACAGACTAAAGGTAGATCATTTGTCTAAATTGAAGGTGGGGGGGATGGTTTCAGAGGTGGCTGGTTCGAGAGTGTGTGGTGCTGAGATCAAGGGTATGTGATTACTGAATCAGCCCACTGATTGATTTGTCATGGTTCTGGCTAGGATGGAGGGTGTGAGTGCTACACCTGCCCTAGCGTGGATAGCCTGCATAAAATATAAGACGGAAAGAGGGCTAATGTGCTCTTGCCTGCCTGCTTGCCATGGACTGTTTCTCTTCTGCAATGCCCCTCTGCCATGCCACCCTGCCTTGGAGCCAGCCAAATATGGACTGAAACTTCTACAAACTGTGAGCCAAATTAACCTTTCCTCCTTTAACTTTTTTTTTTTTTTTTTTTTTTTTTTGTGGGTACCAGGGGGTCGACCTCAGGACCTCGCGCGCCAGCAGGCGCCCGTGCCGCTGAGCAATATCACCGGCCCCTTTTTCGTATGTGGGTTCCGGGAGTCGAACTCGGGCCCTCGCGCTTGCCAGGCAGGCGCTTAAGCCGCTGAGCCATCTCACCGGCCTCCTCCTTTAACTTTGGGTGTTGAGTATTCTGTCCCAGCAATGAAAAAAGTCAGTAAGACAGTTAAAATAATGAATAATCATCAATTTCTAATATCATATAAAGATTGAATAAGGGAGAAAGAAATGGTCAGATGTAAAATATTCCAGTCTCTTATGACTTTGGCTTCTAAGACAGTGAGAGGTGAAAAACAGACCACTATTTAGGCAATTTGCTCAAGAAGTTTTGAGCCAAGACACATAATAGGTATGTTTTTAAACGATAATATGTGTTGTAAGACACCTGTGGACCCATGTGAATGATCCAGAGAACCAGAAATGTAATAAGGGATGGTCTTTGAGAACCAAGGATATTTCATTCATTTTAACAAATAGATGGGAAAAAGTATTAGACCAGGTAGGAGTAATGGATTAAAATTAATGCTAGAAAACGATGACTAGCACATCAAAACCATATGTGCTTTGTGTGTCCAAACTCCTCCCCATTATGTGAAAAATGAATCTTCAAACAGCATCAGGAATAGTATGAGAATAGGAATAGGTAAGGGAATAATCTTTTAATAAATAACCAGTTTTCATTGACTGTAACTTGAAGCTACCGAAAGCACTTTAATAACTAGATTCAGTATATGTGACAGCTGAAATTTACCTTTCTGTGGCAGTGCTATGAAGATTAAAGTTTTTATTACTACTACTTTCCTTTTATAGCACTAGCAAGGCTAATTCACTTTCTTGGTGATTTAAATTTTCCTTCAGGAATTTTATTAGGTTTTTTTCTCTTAATCCGATTGTGAACTGAAATGGTGAAGTTAGACTAGTCCTGATATGGAAGAATAATTAGAACATAATTTATCAGTAGTAAGAAATCTTAAGGTTTACTTTGAAGAGGGTATATTCATGGTTTCTTGTTTTGATTTTAGTTTAACAGTATTGCCCAGTGCATCTAACCGGCTGCCTTATTCTATTATTTCAGCCTTTTGTATCACCTTCACTATTTTTCTTCTTCTCTCGTTCTTAACTAGCACAATGACACTGATTTTTGCTTAGAATATACATCTAGTTTTACTTGGATTCTTTTATCATCCTTTTATTATTATAAAATGCCACTCCATCACTCAAATGTGATCCATTCTTCAACTCATTAAAATTATATTTCCATTAAGCAACTCTGAATTTCTCAAATTGGAGTAAAAGCCTTCACGGTGAGAATTTGCTTTCACTGGGTGAGATGAGTGACCTCAGATGATTCTCTTGCTAAGAGTAACTACTGCTGCCCTTCAAAGCTGCGAGGGAAACCGCCCTCTCCATTATGAATTTACTATTCATCCCAGCCCACACGTGATGAACACAACAATATTATGAATGTTATATATTTTTTTGTGAGGCTATTAATAGACTGTGGATGCAGTGTATATTCTGCCTTATCTCAGTGTGAACACAGACACGGACGCTCGAAGCTGAGGGCATAAATACTCTCGTATTCGCCAATAGGGGCTGCAGTTGTCTTTTCCACCACGGCTACTGTGAGGAGTAAATAAGACCCAACAGAAGAGGAATTTCAGTGTTTGGAGTAGTCCATAAATGCTAAGCATTATTTTCATTAAAGTTTTAAAATGTTACAATCCGATGAAGTAAAATGTTTGTAAACTGCAACCTGTAATGAAGTGTAAGGGAGCCCTCACTCGCCGCCTTGCCCCCGCGTGCGCCCCGGGCGAAGCCAAAGACGTGAAACTCGGTGCGGACCCTCGTGCTTCAGGGTGTGGATCCCCGGGCTGTCGCTGTTACAACAGGGCCAAAGGGAAGAACGGTGATTATTGAACCGAGTGGGGGAATCCTGAAGTAACAAAAGATGGTGTGACTGTTGCAAAGTCAATTGATGTAAAGGACAAATGCAAAAATATTAGGGCTAAACTCGTTCAAGATGTTGCCAACAACACAGACGAAGAGGGGGCGGATGGCACCACCCCTGCACTGTCCTGGCGCGCTCCACTGCCCAGGAGGCTTGGAGATCAACAAAGCGCCAACCCCGAGGGAATCAGGAGAGTGTCACATTAGCTGTTGATGCTGATTGCTGAACTTAATAAAGTCTAAACCTGTGACAACCCCCCAAAGAAACTGCTCAGGTTGCCACAATTTCTGCAAATGGAGAGAAAGGAATTGGCAACATCGTATCTGACACAGTGAAGAAGATCAAAGGGAAGGACGTCATCACAGTAAAGGATGGAAAAATCCCCCATGATGAATTGGAAATTATTGAAAGCATGAAGTTTGATCGAGGATATATTTCTCTGTATTTTATTAACACATCAAAAGGCCAGAAGTGTGAATCAGGATGCCTTTGTTCTACTGAGTGAGAAGAAAATCTCTAACATTCAGTCCATCGTACCTGCTCTTGAAATCGCCAATGCTCACCCAAAGCCCTTGGTCACAATTGCTGAGGGCACTGAAGCTCTCAGTACCCTGGTTTTGAACAGGCTAAAGGTTGGTCTTCAGGTTGTTGCAGTCTAAGCTCCAGGGTTTGGTGACAACAAAAAGAACCAGCTGAAAGACATGGCTATTGCTACTGGTGGTGCAGTGTTTGGAGAAGAGGGATCCACCCTAAATCTTGAAGATGTTCAGCCCCATGACTTAGGAAAAGATGGAGAGGTCATCGTGACCAAAGACAATGCTATTCTTTTGAAAAGCAAAGGTGACAAAGCACAAATTGAAAAACATATTCAAGAAATCACTGAGCAATTAGAAATTAAAACCAGTGAATATGAGGAGGAAAAACTGAATGAACAGGTGGTGAAGCTCTCAGATGGAGTGGCTATGCTGAAGGTTGGTGGGACAAGTGATGTCGAGGTGAATGAAAAGAAAGGGTCACAGATGCCCTCAATGCTATGAGGGCAGCTGCGGAAGAAGGCATTGTGCTGGGCGTGGCTGTGCCCTGCTTCAGTGCATTCCTGCCCTGGACCCCTTAACTTCTTCTAACGAAGATCAAAAATTCGGTATAGAAATTATAAAAAGAACACTGAAAATTCCTGCAATGACCATTGCTAAAACGCAGGTGTAGAAGGATCCATGATAGTTGAGAAAATCCTGCGAAGCTCCTTTGAAGTTGGCTGTGACACTGTGCTTGGAGACTTTGTGAATATGGCAGAGAAAGGAGTTATTGAACCTACAAAGGTTGTAAGAGCAGCTCTGCTGGATGCCGGGGTGGGGGGTGTCCTCTCTTTTAACAGTGGCAGAAGTTGTGGTTGCAGAAATCCCTAGGGAGAAGAAGGACCCTGCCATGGGCGCCATGGACGGGATGGGTGGTGGCATGTTCTAGCTTAGAATAGCACTTGGCCCTCACTGATGAACTGTGACAGGAAGCACCACGCAGTGTCCTCCCCAGTAACTTTGGAGAATTCAGATGAAGGAAATGAAGAGAAGGCTGGCTGATGTTAGAAAATCACATGCCCATCATTGCAGGTTTCAGTTACAATAAATTATGGTTTACCACTGTCATTGTCCATGCCTACAGATAATTTCTTTTGTGTTTTTGAATACAAAAACATTTGTACATTCCTGAAACTGGGTGCCATAGCCACGTACCAGTGTACTGCTTTCAATTTAAATCACGGAGGCATTTCTGCTACTATTCTGTTACAGTCAGGATTCTAGTGCTTGCCGTCACAGATGAGAAATTCAGAAGCAGCCTTTCTGTGGAGAGGAAGAATAATTGTGTACAAAGTAGAGAAGATCAATTATGTGACAACCTTTGTGTAATAAAATCTTTTAAAATTAGAAAAAAAAAGAAAGTATAAAGGAATGATTAATCCTGCCTCTGGAAATTTGGACCTTAGAAAGGGTCTGACAGTTAAGAGGTTTCTTTAAAGATTACTGTGTTTTGACAAAGCATAATAATCAAGAGGAATGCATTGTATGAAGAAGAGGAGTGTTATATTGTGTATTTATTTGAAAAGAATTTGCGTAATCTCTTGTTGGCCAACTCTGAAAGGAGACCTAGAATGGGGGTAGAGGAACTGGAAGTGGACGCAGTAACCATTTGAAGGAGCATAAAAAGACTTTACACATGAGTTGAGTTTTTATCCTTTAATCAACAGAGAAGTTGTGAAAAGTGTGAAATAGCCTGTCATACTCAAAAGTATTTTGTTAATGTTTAGGTACTTCAAACTCCTATATTATCAGTTATTTTGATTTGCCCTAAAATTTACTATCATGATCAATAGCAACAAATTAATCAGTCAAATGAATGAAAGGTTTATAATCTGAGGAATTTCTGAAAAATGAGATAAGGATACAATTATTCCTCTATCAATTTTAACTCTATATTATACCCTGTCTGGAACAGTATATTAGAGGCTTATGTGTATTACTGGTCTCATTTAGGCATTTGATATGTTTACCGTGATAGAGATCTTGCTGCATAAATCAGTTTTTATATGAAACTGTTATAAAGTGGTATATAGTTTTTTTTTAACTTCTTGATACTAAAAAATTTGAAATTCAAATCACTAGCTACTGAAGGAAGTTATTAAAAATGCATTAGGATTGAAAATGTAGCTATATATAATTGTCATAACAGATACTCAAAACAAATTTATCCTAGATGAAAACTGAAATAAAGCAATTTACATAGGATCAGCTAATAAATTTTCCTTAATTTTCTAAGCAGATAAAGAAGAAATAGTTTATAGAAATCTCAATGAAATAAATATGAATGCTGTCTATAGGGAGGAAAATATAAATAAAATCTCTCAGAATGATGAATAAAGATAGAACGATGTGAAGTTTCAGGAATGAAAACTACAGGATGCCAAAAAAAAAAAAAAAATGATGCTTGAATTTTAACCAATATCATTTTCTAAATCCTTTATAACCAGATACTGAAAACATCATTTCATTCTATCTGCTTTACTCCTGTTCTTCTTTATTTATTTTTTAAATTAAGTTTATCTGTACATTATAGATACACATGATAATCATATTCGTCATAGGGAATTTGTACCTGTATATGATATACTTTGATTCCTCCTTTTTTCCCAATCCCCTCCCCTCCCTCACCTCCCCTTCCCTTCCTTATTTATAAAGCTTTGTTTCCATTTTATCCTTCTTTTATTGTTTTTTTCTTTTCCCTTCCTTCCTTCTCCCCTTCTCCCTCCCTAGTTCCTCCTTCCTTTTGAACAATTTCTGAAAGAGTATATAAGGACCAAATGTACAATAAATATTGTGAAATAGGAATAAAATATTCTTCTTTATTTAAAACTTCTGAGAGAATCTAGCAAAGAATGAAGGTGATCTGGAAAAATACTACCTTTATAGCATACGCCCGAAAGCAAAATCCTTGGTAAGTCCAGACACAGTGTGTGTACACTTTGAATATTCTTATTCTGATTTCATGATGTGATGGCTTCATGCTTGGCTGAATGCATGCTTGATATGATGGGAAGGGTGTTAAAAGGCTGAGTGTCTCTTGAAATACCTATTGGCAGTTTCTGGAGTGATTGCCATTCTTTTGGATAAAAAATTTCTTACCTTTTTTTTTTCATTTACTCATTGATACACCCATCCATCCATCTGCAATTCTGTACTCTTGAAGTCCTAGTTTATTGAACATAAGCATCTATTAACATACACATTCGTTCTGGAACAGCCACACCATAACACTGAACTTGATTGAGAGTATATAAGAGTATGATTTATATCAGAAAAATTACTGCCTTTATATTACTTTTTAAAACTATTCACTTTTTAAGGCAATCATTTATAATGGTACTATCTCATGATATACTGTAATTTAAAGTGTATTTTCCTATCTGCAAAATGTAATACAGCACACAAAGTAAGGAAGTTATTATATGTAAGACATCATATAAAGGTAAGTAGTTATTGTTGTAAAAACCATTTCTGATTCAGACTGTGTCTTGGAATCAGGAAAATAATTCATACAAACTTTACAAACACTTTTAGACCAGTTTCCATAATAGCATAACTTGTAATTTTAAAAAGGTTATTTTCCATGGTAAATCAGATAATGTGAAAGAATATTCACTACTACAATTCTGCCATCATTTTCTAAGCATTTTTACATTAATTTCAAAGATTTAGATCCAATCCCTTTATTATTTCAGAATATCCACAGTGCTTTTTGAATTTTAAAAATCTCTTTTTTTAATCCATCCCAAATTCTGCCTACTTGTGCGGTAGCTGACAGATTTAACAGAAGAGAATTTGTGGTATGACATTCCTGAGCATAAATGTTTTTTCTATTATCAATCGAAATTTATATTATACGAATCTATGTCCCTTTACCTACAATTTTAAAAACATTTCAATGAGAATTTATTATTGAACAACACTTTGTCCTTTGCTATGAATATGTTTAGTATCTTTTTAATTTATAAATATTACTACTTCACATTTATCTTACATATACACAGCATCTTAGTTTTCAAAGCTTTTTAAAGCTAATACTTCTATTAAAACAGTAACATTTTAAATGCCCATTGGTCAATTCTAGTTTATATGCCAAGAGCAACCATCAAATAAAATCTATTGATAAGAAAGGAGAGCTTGAATTTAGGGAACTGTGGACTTAAGAGACTCAAATGAAACTGCTTGTTTGATAATAATTGTTCCATTTTTGACTTGGAACTATTTTCACATATAATTTGGTCTCCCAAAGAAATAGTCGAGTTCTTGCTGTACAATATTAAGAAAAGCAAAGTATTTGTTTTTGTTTCTGTGGCAATTTTTTGTCTTTATTAGGAGACAGAGATGATGACAGATGTAAAAATGTGCATGCATACACACACGTACTGTCTCACAGATATATAAATTGTAGATGTGTGCTTAAAATGCAGCTATTTTTTGCTCAATTTTCCTTTTCCATTTCTTTCAATCAAGTTAATCTTATTAAGCTATCACATGTTAAAATTTATCCTGATTTTCAGTAGCCTGGAAATTCTCTAATCCTTTTCATTCTTCCACAAGAGGTTTATGAAGATGTCCTCCCACGTGATGTTCTCCCATCTCAGAGCTGGGGCAGCCAACTCTGCCACGGTGGACCAAGAAGTCGCCTTTCCCGTGTTTTATTGCAGCTGTTTTTTTTATAAGTAAACTCATCTGATCTGTCCATTACTGTGCCCAAGATCTGAATGTTTTATGCAGTTCAACACTAACAATATTTGGGATACAGTTTTAGTTTTCTATTGCTGAGTAACAAATTACTACTAACTCAAGAGATGAGAAGGCACCCACTTGTGAGCTCACAGTTCTGTAGGTGAAAAGCTGGCTCAGCCTTTCTCAGGGTTTCACCAGGCGAGTCAAGGAGTCAGGTAGACTGAGTTTTCCTCGGATGACTCTGGAGAAAAATCTCCCAAGTCCCTTGTGTTATTAGCAAAAATCAGCTTCTTGCAGCTGTAGGACTGATTTCCTGTTTCCTTGCTGGCTGACAGCAACTAGAGGCCTCCACAGTCCTTGTCAGATGGTCCTCTCCTCCCTAATCCAGCAGGGCACATCAGATCCTTCTCAGGCTTTGAGTGTCTGACTTTCTCCGCAGTGACTGGCTGGAGAAGAATCCTGCCTTTGAAGGGCTCCAGTGATGGGATCGAGCATGCCCTGAGGAATTGCTCTTTCTTAAAGTACAGTAAATGGTGTCTTACGACATAACCTAATATAAGGCATGCAGAGCAGGGGTCGAGGGATCTTAGAGGACTCCTTAGAATTCTGCTTGCTACTGGTAACGTTTGCTATCCTCGTAAGGCCCAGTGCTGTGCCTCCAGGACCACGACTACTCAGCGCAAAAAACTTCCTATAACTGATGAGAAGGTATTAGTCACAACTAACACGACTTCACTCAGAGAATCTATGGGCTTGCTTACACCATTTCCCCAGGCTGTTTGTTTAAAGTTTAGCAGTGTGACCAAACGCTAGTGCCCTACCATTAGAATTTTTGTTTTATTTTCCTTTCAGGAAAAAATTTTAGGCTGACAAAATAAAAGAGGCACCCTTCACTCACGGAGTATGTAAGATATGTGCATATACAAGTTATTTGCAGTGAAATGTAATGCAATTTTTTTTGACTCAGGGATGGAGTTGAATTTAATTCATTGCATATTCAACACCCACATGTAACATATTTCTTCCTTTTCTGTACACACTACAAAGACAGAAAAAGTTGAATGATCATTTTTTTTACACTTTCTACAGATAAGGAGACACATTTCTGGTGAATGAGATATGAATTGAAGTCTTTTAGAAGCTACCAAAAGGACTTCACATTTTCTGATGTGGCCAGCAGTATCCCCTAATCCTTTTACCTGAATGGAATGCTTGCTAGTTGGAGATGCAGTAGCCATTTTGTGAACATGAAAAGATAATCCCGAGAAATGCTATGAGAAAAGAGATATGGGCCTGTGTTGCTGCCTTTATCATCATCAAACTGCTGAGCAGACCCCAGTAACTGTTTACCTCAAAGTTCTTATGTGAGAGAGATTGGTGTGTTTAAATCAGTCAGTAGCAAACATTTTTGTAAAGGATTCAAGAGTAAAAGGTTTAGGCTTTGCAGTCTCCAAGATATCTGAACTCTGCCTTTGCAGTATTTAAAAGAACCACAGACTATATCTAAAGAAATGGGCACTGCTATATTCTGATAAATCTGTATTTACCAAAACAGGTGGTACATCACGTTTGCTTACCCCAGTTTTCAGTCACTGGTAATTGGATTCTCTACTGTTTGAAGCTATATTTACCGTCTAAATTTCTTAAAGTGTAAAATCTTAATATCTAGATTCTGTAAATGTACAGCTAAACACTAAATATTATCAGCAGTTAACGCATATGTCACTAGAGTTGGCCTCTTAGCTTTCTTGTGCCTTTAAGAATTCATGTATCTACAACATATATATATTCATATAATTATATTAGTTGCCTAGACTGAACTAACACATGATCACAAACTTGGTGGCCTGAAACAACATAATTTATCTTCCTAGAGTTCTGGAAGCCAGAAGTCAGAAACCAAGGTGTCAGCTGGAGCACCCCCTCCCTGCATGCTCCACACAGGGTGCCTGGTGCCAGACCCCGGCTACCTTGCCCAGCAGCTGGTGGCTTTAGATGCCCCTTTGTTTGTGGCAGCATCCCTCTGTCTCTGCCTTTGTCTTCACAGGGCTCTCTCTCTCTTGTGTCTTTGTCTCAAGTCTCCCTCCAGTCTTCTATGAAGACACCAGTCATTGGATTTAGTATCCACACTAAATTCAGAGAAATCACCTCTCAGTATTCTGAACTTTACTACATGTACAAAGACCCTTCTTCCTAATGAGGGCACACTCACAAGTCATGGGGGCTCAGATTTAGACACATCATTTTAAGGGCCACTATTCAACTGACTAATAATGAAGAGATTTAATATTGTATATTTAATAAAAAAGTCGAAGTAGCTGAATGGTGTCTATTAATATCTGTGTAGTAAAGCTGTAGCTCTCAAATTAAGAGCAGCATCATAGTCAACGAAGTGTATGAGACATCGTAAACTTAAACATATAGAGAAGGGTACGTAGATTTCCTATGATAGTGTGTATTTTTCTGTGTTCTGTTTTTCTGCATTTCTCAGTCATGAATATGCATTTTCTGTTTTATAATAGATAATCTCAAAATAATTTAGGAGTAATAATGTACTGATGTTATCTTGAACTCCTTACAATTTGAATCTCTTTTTTAGTTAAATTTTCCTTCATGTAGTAACATTTTGTTAAGTGGTTATTTGCCATTAGTAAATCACATGACTTTCAGGGCAAAGGCTGTTGCATAAATTGATACAAAACACAGTATCATGAGACACAGGAAGCATAGCTCTTACTGGCCATGACTTTAATTTTGTCGCAACCACCCAAATCAGGACAGCCATCTTCCACATTTGTATGGTGAAGAAAGGTCAGCTCTAGGGCCAGTGAGATGGCTCAGCGGCATAAGTGCCTGCCTGGCAAGCGCTAGGTCCTGAGTTCGACCCCCGATAACCACATACAAAAAAAAAAAAAAAAAAAAAAAAAAAGGTCAGCTCTAAATTTGCTTTATTAATAACAGTTTTTTGTTGGAAATAACAAAAATCCCAATTCGGTGTTCAAAAGTGAATTAGATATTGTAGCATGTCCAGAAGGAAACTAGTTTCAGTAACTCTAGTCAACACTGAAGCCAAGGACCTTTTTTGTTTTCTCTACCTGTGCTCTGCCTCCTGAAGGATTATCTCATCTTCCTCAGTGTAGCAGAATGACAGCTACAGCCAGACAAGGAGTTCTACCCTGATACTAAGAGAGATTTCTTCCAGGGTGTAAGGGATACATGACAAAAGGGTGGATAACTGAACAAAATCAGATTCTGGTAACAGTAAGGGAGCTAGAGCTGGAAGCTGGGTAGAGAGCCAGCAGTATCTTCTGCAGTCATCCCTCGGTGTGTGCACAAGATTAATTCTAATGAAGATTCCAAAATTTGCAAATGCCGAAGTCTGTTGTAGAACAGCATAAAGGCTGGGGCTATGCTGCATAGCCTGCATAAGGACCTGGGTTCGATCCCCAGCAACAAAAAAAGTATTAATAAAAAGAAAATATCAGAGTATTTGTGTATAACATATATACATCATCCCATATATTTTAAATCACCTCTAGATTGCTTCCACCTAGGGTAATATAAATGCTTGGAAAATAGTTGTTATACTATATGGCTTAGGAAATTATAACAAAGAAAAGTCTTTATATGCTCATTACAGACATCATTATCTTTCTCAAATATTTTTAATCAGTAATTGTTGTGTTCCAGGATGTAGAACCATGGAAAAAGAGGGCCAATGGTAGCTAATTTCAATTCTAATATAATTGTGACCTATAATTATTCATTTATAGGTGATACATTTCATAATGTGTTTAATATTTGAGAGACCTTATATCTGCTGAAGATATGAAAGACTAAAATGATAATGAACATGTTGGGGTAATCACAAAGCTAACATGGGAGTTAGCTGCTTTTATATGGTTTGTCAGAGCACATGAGGGCTCTCACAAGTGGCTTTCAGAATGAATAATATTGATTTTTTCAATAATACACAATCATTTTTTTCAGCAAGAAGAAGCAAATATAAGGAAATAGCTTCTGGAAAATTGATGTGTTTACTTTAAAGGAAATAATAATAAATATTTATAAAAATTTTGTCTATATTGAAGCATACAATATATTAGGTAATAAAAATATTTAAATTATTATTGTGAAAGCTTAGAAATCAAGCAAGATTGACATGTGTTAAGTATAATAATAATTGTTAATAAAAATCACTGATATTCTTATCTTCCTATTGGGAAATCAGTACTATCTATCTTACACTGTTATTAAACTTGCTCCAAAAATGTACTATTTTATTCTCAAAAATTCAATTCTCTTTCTCAATTAAAACAAACATAGAAGATTAGAAAAATACCAGAATTAATAACCTTTATTAGTAAGATTAATGAAAAGTGTAATTTATATTATATTCATTTGAATCTACTTGAAAAAATCTAAAGTTTCATTTTGTTTCGATTTTCAAAAGATAATTAGGTTTAAAAAAGAAATATAGCACTTAATTACATATTATCTATCTCAGATATCATGAAGTAAACTGCTAAGAGACACTTTAAAACTAATAATAATTTCAATAGGCATATTTCCCCGTATTTATTTGGGTAGTAAATACTATAAATAAATTTTTATAGTAGTAAGAAATATATTAAGTGCTAATATTTAATTTGTAGAATTAGGCTAAATGGAAAGATGCATAGCATAAATAATATGATTTTTAAATTATACAGTTAATTTATTCTAACTATTTCTAAACATGCAAATAAAATCACTCTAAAAAGCTTAGACTTAGTTGGAGAAAATATCACCATGTACTTCAGCCCATATAATCTTCCTGTTAACTAGCTGCCATGATAGAACAAGTAAAATGTAATTAACCCTTCTGAGCTACAAGCAGAGCAGTTTCTCTCTATGCTGTCTGGTTTTCTATTTATTTAAAAATCCTAAAATGTCTTGGTATGCCCTCCATCTCTGAGCCTTCAGCTCAAGCAAGCAAATCCCATTCCCCAGCCTCTTCTCATTCCACAGGACCCAAAAGGAATAATCAGTGCACAAGGGCTAGGAATCTTCACCGTGACGAGCATGGTTTAGTTCTGCAAACAAACCAACCAATGCTGAAGTCTCGCTATACAAAGAATTAATAAATAAATGGCATGAATCTGTTACATCCCTGAGAGTAGACTTTTTGTCTAGGGTTCAGAAGGAGAAACAAAATCACTTTATTGGAAAGGAAGAAGAAATAGTGAACAAATCACTTTATTGGAGAAAGGAGAGAAATGAGATAGATAGCTGCCTTGTGGGAGTGAGGGAGGGAGTGCGGAACTGGAACTCCAGGGTGGTCTTTGTTCTCAGCCTCTTTTATTAATGGCAAGAAAGGGACTGTCCCCCTTGAGAGTTGGTATCACTTGATCAGCTATTCTGGGCTCTGAGATCCCTGATTTGGCCATTGGCCCATCTGTTGCGCACATGTACATTCTTAGATAAACACTTCTGTGGTCCCTTTGTCCTGTCCAGGGGTTATCTTGTGAGATTTACAGCAGAGCCCCACATTCAAGGATGAGTTAGCAAAAGGAGGTGAATGTACATTTTGGTGTATTAATATGGTGAGAGAAGAAGATATATGTACATATATGTGTGTGTGTCTAAGTGTTAGTGCATATTTTATATACTGAGCTTTTTTATAATATAGCCCCCTCCCCAGTTTCTGTGGTGTGTTGTGTGTGTGTGTGTGTGTGTGTGTGTGTGTAATTGGAGGTGGAGGGAGGAGGGAATGGAGCCTTGGCATGAAGTGAGCCAGGCCAGGCTGCCTTATCACCTCTCTCTCCATTTGTTTTTCTTAGCTAGTCTCTCCAGCAGGGGTTTAACTCTTTATTTGCCAGAAATCTCACTGAGGCCCTTTAACTTTCCCTGCCTGTTCCCCAACTTTCCCTCAATGAAAGAAAACCACCTTTACTTGCCAAGTCTATGTAAGAATACGAGCAAGTTTCATAGTGAGCCAAGAAAGCATGTGAGTTCAGTCAAATGCCAAGGTCTTGAGAAAAGGCCAAAGTGGGAAGAAGTTACTAGCTCTGTATAAAACACTAAAGAAACCTCATCTTGAAAAGTGGTTAGGACTTTGACAGGAAGTTGTAGAAATAGGGTGCTTCAGTCAGATTACTGTGTGAAAGGATGACCTTCGAAGAGCAAGCTTCTTATTTAGGAAAATTGATTTTGTAAATGGCTGGAACTTACCTTGTGTTGGGGGTTAGAGTAGAAAAAAAATGAGATTAGATGTGCATGTGAGAACAAAATCACAGAAAATCTTCAAGTCCTTGCTGAAGAGCGAAAACTTCATTAATAAGGTGTTATTCAATGGTCTTCAGTCCTGAGGGACGTGGTTGCATGTTTAATTTAGAAACCCTAGTCTGGTCGCAGTTTGAACAAAATAATGAAAGGTGAGGAGTGAGTGGGCCGATGGAAGAATAATGCTAATACTTCATATGAGAGAGTGAGGTTCGAATGAGTCATGAAGTTGTGGGGAGGAAGCAGTGAGTAGGAGAGTGGTGAAGTAGAAGTGACAAAACTCGATGACAGAACAGGGATCCTGGGTCCAGGAGACAGTTGCCTGTGGGGCAGTAGATCTGAGTGGTCCACGAAACAGCACTCTTCCCGTCATAATGCTATGTTGCTTGTCTTAGCCTCATGCTTGCAATTTCACTTTGTCTTCGTGCAGAAGCAGTAACAGGTAAAACTGCAGCACCAATCAAAGCAGTGGTTCCAAACAACAGTAGCTGTCGTCGTGTTTTTCATACCCAGGCAGCCACCTATGTAAGTAAATAAATTCAAACACCAATGGCATTTTCATTTGACTCAAGAATACTCTCGTTGAAGAAGTATAAGGCATACAACATGATGTTATGGGGTATATATGTACACAATTACACTTGTATTTAAATGTACACAATTACATTTATATTTAAAATAAATGAAATAGTAATTAGTTTCCCAAGATAAAACAAATAGAAAAGAAAGATAAAGTAGAGGTTATTTGGGACTTACTTGGTTTTGATTTACAACCATCCATTAGCATCCACAATTCAAAATAAGTCAGACACCACAGTTTTCATTTAAAATTTCTACATTCACCATTACATAGATTGAGCTTTTAAACAGATATTAGATACAAAAAACTGGGGGTGGGGATTAAATCTTCTTATTCCATAATTCCCTCTTCCCTGCAACACCATATAGTTACGAGGTATGCAGACTGTGTGAAAAGGCTTCCGTTGGAGAATAGTTTAACAAGCATGCGACTAAGGGTCAGACAGTGCCATCTCCGGGCCTCAGTTTTGTCATCTGTAAAATGAGTGTTGAATTACAGAGAAGTAATTAGATTTATGAGAAGTGTTTAGATTTAGGTATTCCATGCTGTCAAGTGCTGCTGCAACAACCGATCCAGTGTTTCTGTACTAAAAAAGCAGGAGATGGCACTTCTGAACTTTTCCAGAGAGGAATAAAAGTGACGGAGAAAGTGGAGAGGCAGGGCAAAAAGGGGGGATGAGACAGTAGCCACTTTTGCTAAGAGGATTGTCAAAAGTCACTGTGAAGAAGTCACATGGAATAAATGAAAAGAGTCAAGTGACTGAACTTATTAAAATTATAAAGATCAATTTTCTACACAATTCTAAAATATTTAAACTGTACACTGCGTATTCAGCTTTCACAGTGCTTTCAAAATCAATACCTGTCAACATGCTAGGTGTCCTTCCAAATATCTAATGCAGCAACGTGATGAATAATAGTGTTTTGGTTGACAATGAACCCCCTGTATATAACTGTGGTTGCATCAGATTATAAATGGCACTGAAAAATTCCCGTTGCCTAGTAATGTCATAGCTGTTAATGTCATTGCACAACGCATTAGTTATATGATTGTAGTGACACTGTGCTGCCATTGTGTAAAAGTGTATTTATACCTCAGTTATGAACAGTACATAATACTCAACAATATAATAAGTGACTGTTACTGGTTTATGAAAAAAAAAATCATGTCGTTAAATCTAGCCCTCATATATGCCTCTTTAGTATCCTACTTGAAAACACGCAGAAGCTCAGAGCGCTTGTGCTGTGTGCAGTGGGCAGTGGTCCCACTGGAAGAGGAGCTCGAGTGTGGGTATGGAAGTGACAAGCAAGAGGGCTACTTCTTCAAAAAGAGAACAAACACCCATTTTAATGAAGGTTCAACTGATGGCCGAACTGTGATCATTCAGTCTTTGGGATTTGTCAGATACATTCTCAGAAATGAACCAAGTGAGCCAGGCTTCAAGGAAAACAACTGACCATGTTTAATGAAGATGTGAAAATTTACGTTTTCAAGTGAAAATTAAAATTTGAGAAATTTGCATTTGCATTTGCTTTACTGAATTTGGCAGCTTTTCAAAACTTACAGATTTTTCTGAGAAGATCCTGGGTGGTAATAATGACTTTAAAAAATTTTTTATAGGACATGTTCGTAGTACATGATTACATTCCTTCCCAGTTGGTAGATGCACGTAGCATATCTTAATTCTTTTGTCATCCCCTTTCCCTCCCCAGCCTCCTCCACTTCTCCATCTTTTTTTTTTTTTATGTGGGTACGGGGAGTCGACCACAGGACCTCACGCTTGCCGGGCAGGCACTTATGCCGCAGAGCTATCTCACAGGCCCCAACTTCTCCATCTTTTGATTCCATTCCCATTTGAGAAAGATCTTTCTCCCTGCTTCCTATTGTCTATCTTTTGTTTTCTATTTGTATTTTGGGTTACTATATAATAAAAACCATGCAATATTTAAGCTTGAGTGTCTGATTTATTTCACTTAATATTATGGTCTCAAGTTGCATCCATTTTCCTAAAAATGAATGAAATTTAACCTTCTTTATGGCAGAGTAGTACTCCATTGTGTATAAATATATTTTCTTTATTCATTCGTCTGTTGGACATACAGGCTGCTTCCAAGATTTAGCTGTTATATATTGTGCTGCTATAAACATGGGTGTGCATGCATCACTGTAACATGATGTCTGTATTATTTTCGGGAAAATACCTAGAAGAGGAATAGCTGGGTTGGATAGAATTTCTAGTTTTAGTTTTTGAGGAATCTCCATACTGATTCTCATAGTGGTTATACTAGTTTACCTTTCCACCAACAATGTAAAAGAGTTCTTTTTTTCCCCACAGCCTCACCAGCATTTGTTATTACTTGATTTCTGTGTGATGGCCATTGTATCTGGGATAAGATAGAATCTCAGTGTCATTTTAACTTGCATTTCTCTAATGGCCAGCAGTGTTGAACTTTACTCCATGTATTTATTGACCACTCATGGTTCTTCTGAAAAGTGTCTATTTATTTCACTTGCCCATTTTTTGACCATGTCTTTTATTTTGGGTGGTCTAAGTTTTTAGAGTTCTTTATATATTCTACATTGAAGTCCTCTGTCTGAAGAATGGCTAGCAAACATTTTTCCCATTCTGTAGGTTGCCTCATCACTGTAGGTTGTTCCTTTTGCTATGCAGAAGCTTTTTAGTTTGATTGCATTTGTTGATTCTTGGTGCTATTACTTGTGCAACCAGGATTGTGTTCATAAAATCCTTGCCTACACCTATGATTTCAAGAATTTAACCTATTTCATCTTTCTGCAGATTAAATGTTTCTGTTTAACAATTAGATCTTTGGTCCATTTTGATTTTATGGAATATGCTGATACCATTTTTGCAAGATCTGCATAACTCTATGAACCAGTGTCTTCCCAGCAACCAGATCAAGATGATACAAAACCATGATTGAGAAATGACCCATTCAAAGTTGAAAATCAACTTATGGACTTCAGTATAAGAGAGTAGGAACCTGTATAACGTGGAGTAAGATTCATCATTGCAATAGCCTTCTGCAGAACCTTTGTCCAATTTGGAGATAGAATGACTGAGAAGAATATCCACATTTGGCTGAAAAACGCTCTTAAGTGATTCCTTTTTTTATAGACTTTTATATCTATGTGAGGCCTTACTTTTTCACATACTTAATCAAAACAGCTGATTGAATTCAAAAGCAGATAAGAGTATCAAGCTGTTTTCTATTAAGCCAAACATTTAAGTTTTATAAAAATTTAAAATGTTCACACTATTTGGGCAATTAGTTTTATTTTAAAACACTATTTCTGTTAGCATGAAATGACTTTATTATTTTAACATAAAATAAATATTTAATAATTTATAGGGTTAATATCTCTTATACCAATCCTTAGCAGATACAACTTACACGAACACAGTCAAATACAGTTGAGACAGTAAGCTATTATTTCCTCTTGCATGTTATTTAAAATCCAAGTGCAATGTCTGCAAAATGGTTGCAAAACACATAACTCAAAATAGAAATCTTTCTCTGTGCCTACTTAGTTCTTCTCTTCCTTTTCTCACAGGATTCATTACTCTCATTTTTTACTTTGTCCCCCAACTAAATGGTGAAGGTCTACAAAAAAAGTTGTGTTTTTCATCTTTGAATTGTCTGCACTTTAACTCCATGAACTGTTTATGGGTTGCACCCTAAAATAAAAATGAACTAATTGACAATATCATTTGGCTATGTTTATATTTAGGCATTAATTCTGTCATTTATCAGTCCTTAATATATTTCAAATTATTGATCATGGCATTCATCGACTTGGACTTGAACAACCTAAGTTATTTTCAGGTAATTTCTTCCTCACTTCAATTCTGTCAATTTAATATTTACTTAAAATTATTATTATTTTTTTTTATGTGGGTACCAGGAGTCGACCTCAGGACTTCATGCTTGCCAGCAAGCGCTTGTACCACTGAGCGATATCACCGGCCCTTTTTTTCCTATGTGGGTTCTGGGAGTCAAACTCAGGAACTCGCACTTGCCAGGCAGGCGCTTATGCCGCTGAGCTATCTCACCGGCCATTTTTAATTAAGTTAGTAAACTTGAATCAGTATTTCATGGTTTTACAGCCATGTGAAAAATCAGTTTTTCAGAAATACCTATTCAGTTTTCAAATAATGATATAATTTGCTGACTTAACTATTAAAAAGCCTGGCACTTCACTATCTTAATAAATGTTAATAATTATTTTTATTTCACAATGACAGGTTTTAAAATAGTAAAGATATCTTTATTGTAAGGCTGTATAGAAATTATTTTAACAGTTTCCCTCGTGTTTAGCACATACGGCTTCCTACAGAATGGTGTATCCATCTAGTATTGAAAGTGAAAAATGAGGACAAGAGGTTCACATATATGGGGTCTTAACCTAAACTGTGATGATTTAAGACATTTTAAAGTTGAATTCTGAACTTCTCATTAGTACTTTTCTTTCTTGGCATTTCTGTCATCTTAATTAAAGAGGTGATGGCATCATATCTTTGATGGACAATGAAAAAACCGCAGTATTCTTCAAGCCACACTGTAACCACCTCTGCCCTGGGAGGCTGTCTGCATTTCTCACTGTAAATTTCACAGAGGAGCAAACGCTTTGTTTGAACTGCGTAATCTGTCAGGTTGCCTCAGGCACTGAACTTGGTTGGTCCGAGGTGCCTGCTGCATTCTGCTAGCTATCCATTACTCACTCGATTTTGTTGCTTTTTGTTATGAGATTACAAAAAATATCAAATCCACAGTATCTGTTCTTGTATACTGTTACATTTGTAAATAAAAAATGTTTGGAAAAGGCCTTAAGCAAGTTTTAAAATATTTTTATGGTATTGTTTGGTACAGCTAGATATTTTATATAATGTAACTTTTATAGCAGTCTATCACTTTTATGCTCCCCTTATGACATTAATTCTTAAGCAACATGTTATGTTCATTATTTTTAGATTCAGTTTTGCTGAGATCATTTGTTTGGGTAAAATCAATAACATTTGAAAATACTATCTCTTTTCCAAACAATTTCAGTTTACTATGTAGGAACAAAAATTGGCTTAAGTATCACTTAAATCAATTATCTAAACGTTTAAATAGTCAGGAGTTAAGTTTTATTACAGAACTGTGACTTGACATGCTTAAAATATAATATGTGAATTATTGTTTCAAAAATGGCATTCTGATCTTGAAAATATAGAATACATCAAAAGTAGTTTCCTAGGAATGTGGTAGATCTATATTCTGTGTAACAGATAAAGAAAAGGCTGGTCCAGCCTGCATGGACAGCAAACCTGAGTGACGGGTTTTCCCTTTTATAAGGTTAGAAGTCTGGGCTACCACAATATTTTATTTATTTTTTTTTTTATGTGGGTACCGGGAGTCAACCTCAGGACCTCGCGCTTGCCAGGCAGGTGCTTATGCCGCTGAGCTATTTCACCGGCCCTACTACAAGATTTTAGAAAGATGAGAAACAAATAACATCAAGCTCTCAAAACTGTAGCCCATAATTTTATTTCAGATATATTATTTACATGATATGATTGCAATTTCCAAGCAAGAATTCATCATTCTAACTATTTATATATTGTCATACCCTACTGACAACAGAGGTACCATCTTAAAAAATAAGGACCGAAATTTTTAAAATACGTGCCTACACCTCCCCTACTACTTAGGACATTCTTAACAATTGTGCTTTTATGGATGGTGTTTTCTCATTAGCAATATCCTGCATCTGCAGTTAGAGCATGGGTGATAAAATGAAAGCATTAGTCATTTCTCAAATACATCAAAACTCTGACCTTTGTCAAAGTTCACACTTCTTACATTAGATCCACTAAAGAAACCCAGTTATAGAAGAAATCAGGGAGGAAGAGTAAAATTGGGTAATAGTACACCCCCCTCTTACTGAATTGTATAATGTTGGGGTGGTTACTTCATTCAATCATCCAACATAGGAATGATATTAATAGCAACTCATCAGGGCTTTATGAAACTTGAGGATAATATGTGTGATACTTAATATGTAGATGAAGCTCGAAATCCTAGATGTTAAATATTAATAGGAGTCCCTTCCACAGCTAGTGCTGAGCCTATAGAAAGTACAACTTACGTCAGCAATTCCAATTGAGGCTGAAATCTCATTCTAGAGCCCCTCCAGCTTCCATCATGCCAAAAGTCTAATACTTATAAATCCTAGATCCTAACAGGTGACTTTATGTTTATGCTTGTAAAAAATAAATAAAAAAATGCTGGCAAAGAAGTTCCAAACTTCCCTTCCAGCGTGCCTTGCCTACTAATTGAATGATGTCAGCCATTTTAGACTGGAGCCCTGAAACATAAGTTGACTTGAAATGATGTAATCAACAAGCATACACTGCACAACTGTATTTTATGTGTATGTACAATTTAAAATTAACAGTATCAAAAGAAATTTTGTTCCCAAAAGATTCCGAATTGATAGAAACAAAAAACCCCTAAATGCATGGCTAAAATGTCATTTTTACATCACTTTTAACAGTAATCAACAGGTTTGCATCAATATGAGAAATTAGAAATCTTATTTCATGTGTATGAGAACACTTTTCCTTTCTATAAGACTTTATCACTTACAAAGTACTTTTATAGATATCATTTTATAACCTGATTATTAGTCTAAAGTGGTTTAAAACTTAATTTAGTATTTATCTTACTGATTTCTTTCTCATAACACTGTTTCAAAATGATTGAATTTATATAGGAAAGAAAACCTTAGAATGTTTCATGAACTGAAAGATAAATACTTAAATTCATTCTATTTTTTTCATATGGAATCAATACATATAACTGCACAACAGGAGCTGAAGCGCAGGTATCTATCCTAGTAAATTTAATGTTTTTGTATCTGCATGCATGTGTCAGTATGTGAGTATATTTCACTGTTTTATATTTTACACAAAAGAAGACATATAATGCAGCAAACTAAATCTATTAAAGTTGAATGTTGGCTATTGCATTTATCATAGTATTGAATAAGCAGTGAGGATTGTTCAATAGAAATGTAAGAGAAATTGACAAAAATACATCATTAGTGGAAAAATCTAGCCTTCTTTTTCCAGTATTTGGCAGATTAAATGAGAAAAAGGTTGAGAATACCACTATTTTTACAAGTAGGTGTGTGATTATTTGTGAAACAAAAACATCAACAATTATTAAATAATGGCATTATATATGACATAAAACAAATAAAGAATGAGTTCCTGCATTTAAAAAACTTTTACCTAATATTACACTTCTGGTAATGTGACAAATGAGATACAGTGAAGAGCCATCATGTTGCAAAATCCCTAGAAGTTTCATTGTAAACCTTCGCAAACGAGAAACTTCACCTCTCTAAACGTGCACCTAACAGCAAAGGTGTCATGGGTATGATTTGGCATTCCAAATTTTAGCAAACCAGCAAATATGGAAATCATGAAGACAGAGGTCGGTCTAACTCAAAAAATGGTTATAAATTGAACAATTTCCCTTGACAAATAAAGTTTAGCATAAGTTTCCACTCTGATATATACACTTCCCCATACATATTGATATTTCAACTCTTTTTGCCTTTGACTTTTGTTTATATGCTTTTCATGGGGATGTTTGTCTAATTTACACACTATAATGTTAAATACAAATGTGAGTGCTTGCTAAATTCTTACTATATTACATGATAGAGATAATATTGCTGCCATTAATACCCCTCAAAATACTTCCTTTGGCTTTAAACACTTATTCCATCGCTCTTGCCACTTTCTGAAGTAGTTCTGAAAATCCTTTTTCATAGGTGTCATCACTTGTGCTGTCACGGCAGCCTCGATATCCCAACTTTTACCATTCATGGTCACTTTAACTTTAGAGAAAAGTCGCAAATCACGCAGTAGGTGATAAGGTGGATGAGGACGCACCATAATGTTTTTATTTGACAGAGATTACCATAAGCATTTGATCAGTTGGGGTGATCAGTAAATATGATGGATGATTACATTTAAAAACTTTATTACAATAAAAGACACATGGCCATTAAGCCCTCTCAGCATACTCCCCCCTTGCTTTCAACACATCCCATAATTCTTGGCAATGTGTCTTTTATTGGAATAACGTTATCATAGGTTTTTTTGTTTTTTGTTTTTTTGTGGGTACCGGGGGTCGACCTCAGGACCTCGCGCACCAACAGGCACCTGTGCCGCTGAGCGATATCACCAGCCCCCTTTTTGTATGTGGGTTCCGGGAGTCGAACTCGGGCCCTCGCGCTTGCAAGGCAGGCGCTTACGCCGCTGAGCCATCTCACCGGCCCAACGTTTTCATAGTTTTGATCACCCTTTGTATAATATATATACTATCTCACAGTCATATCTACATCTATATCTATAGCTATCTATCTATCTATATATTTCACAGTTGACTTTGACTTTCCATATTTACAGGTTCCATATCTGTAGATTCAAGTGACCATGAATCAAAGCTATTAAAAAGTTGTGTGTGTGCTGAATATGTACAGGCTTTTTTCTTGTCATTATTCCATAAGCAATATAATATGACAACTGTAGCATTTATGTTATATTAGCTATTTTAAGAAATCTAGGGTTTATTTAAAATATATGGGAAGATATGTGAAGGTTATATGCAAATACAATGCAATTTTAATGAAGAATTGAGCATCCTCTAATTTGGGTATTCATGTGGTGTGGGGGCAGGGCTAAAACCAACCCTTCATGGATATAAATAGACAAATATAGATATAGATAGATACATAGATATAGATATAGTGTGTGCAGATACGGATATGTTGTCAGAAAAGTTAATGTTTGTATTTAGTTCTTGTGTCTATCAAAATACTAATTAGCAAAATAACTTTCAAAATTATCTATGAAAATTACAGATTTGGAAAAGATAAAATTATGCAGAGGCAAAAATAATGAATTTGTTATAGAATGCCATAGATATGACATTACAGGATGCCCTAAAATGATATTAATTAGCTGTTTATTTTTTTATTTTTTTTTTTTTTTGTGGGTACCGGGGGGTCGACCTCAGGACCTCGCGCGCCAGCAGGCGCCCGTGTTGCTGAGCGATATCACCGGCCCCTTTTTTGTATGTGGGATCCGGGAGTCGAACTCGGGCCCTCGCGCTTGCAAGGCAGGCGCTTATGCCACTGAGCCATCTCACCGGCCCTAATTAGCTGTTTATTATGCTCCCTATTTCTGCCTACTTCCTGCTAACAACTTTGATCCAGAAATAAGAAATATTTTAATTTAGAGGAAGAACAAAATTCAGCATGTTGCAAAGTGAATTATAAAAAATTAAATTATGCAAGATTATTAAATATTATTATTACAAAATTATTAAATTACACCATGTTGTATGGCAGAGTAGTTGGAAAAATAAACATTTGCCCAATTCTGCTTTGAGGAAAAATAAAAGATGTACCTGTTGTAGTAGAACGTTTATCAAACAAGAGTTAAAAGCAGATTTTTAAACTGTATATTAATTTCCATATGAATAATGAATTTTAAATCTGGGTCCATAAATCGTGGGTTGACCTTGATATGAGAAGCAGTGTGCATTTCTTGACAAGCAGACAATTGTTTATGTTAAATAACTCAAAATTTTAGATCAACACCAGCAGATAGGTGTCAATCCCCTGGGGCTATGGTCCTCTCAGAACTCGCATGATAGATGGAAGTTGGGAGAGATAGTAAATCCAGGCCATATACAACAGATGTCTAGCAATAATCTTCTTTGTATCACAGTGCTACTGTTTCCTGGGAATACAATTTTAATAAAAGCATAGAGTCCATGGAGCTATTCTCTATAATATTTAGACTATTTCAAAATACAGCAAATGATATAAATTATAACCAGAATTGAGGTCAAAAAGGAAGATATTTTAAATGTTTTATTGTATTATTTTTTACATTTAATTAAAAATTGGTACAATTATCAATTGCAAAGTGATTTAAGGCAGTGATACCTTGATCATTTGTTTAAGCACTACAGTATAAAACGTATACTGTACACTGAGGTAAAAAAACTTTTTTCTTTCAAGGTAACTGAACTGCACAACATCAAAAATATAACCAGACTGCCTCGAGAGACGAAGAAGCATGCAGTGGCAATTATCTTTCATGATGAAACATCCAAGACATTTGCGTGTGAGTCAGGTAAGCAATTACAGTCCCTTCTACTGCTTGAGGAAACTGACTTGCTCTGAGACAATGAGTCAGACAGATGAAGGTACATGTCGGGATAGAATGGCATTGTAATGAGAAGTGTTGTAGAAGATTTTAGGAAAAAGTTCAACATAGTGATTTCTACAGATGGGTGCCTGTGCCTGTGTTTGGATTCTGCACTCAGGTGGTCTCAGGACTCTCGAGGTTTCTGTTCAAGCTTTGAGAATTAAATAAACAATACCTGGGAGACGTCGTTAGGGTGAACATGTCACTTGTACTCTGGTGTTTGCTGTGGGTAGCGAGCAGTAGGCATCTGGTAGGGCAATCATAATGGTACAGTCAAAAACATGGCCAAGCACAGCCTAACTCCCCAGGCATTTCAGAACAGAACTTTGAGCCCTTTGTTGCTTTTGTGATTTCTTAGTGCTACAAGTAAATACAATTCAGATTGAATTTTAGTATACCAGTTCATAAAGCACTCTGCATTATTGAGACACAAATGGTTTGTGGTTTGAACTTGCTGTCTTTTTTCATGTTGGAATCCATGTGCTATGTACTATATTAGTTGACCTATTGTTTTTTTTTTTTTTTTTTTTTGTGGGTACTGGGGGGCCGACCTCAGGACCTCGCGCGCCAGCAGGCGCCCGTGCCGCTGAGCGATATCACCGGCCCCTTTTTCGTATGTGGGTTCCGGGAGTCCAACTCGGGCCCTCGCACTTGCAAGGCAGGCGCTTAAGCCGCTGAGCCATCTCACCGGCCCTGACCTATTGCTTTTTAAAGATTTCGCTCAATGAAATGGTGCATTCATTTTATAATGGATGTGAGCAAAAAATGCAAAGGGCTTGAAATATGTGAATTTAAAACAATAGTGAAGTCTTCAGAAAAAGCTTTATTATTTTTAAAGGGAAAATAAAGCTTCTGGTTTTGTACAGTTAAAGTTCATTGGTGTAATAAATACCAGGTTATATTATTCTAAGACTGACAATTTCATTCTGCCTAACTAAAATTGCTCATGTTTCCTCACCTACACTTACCTTACTTTTGCTAACTTGATCTGGAATTCATCAAAATCTTCCTCTTTCCCTGAGTACCTCAATCGATCAGTCCTTCTGGCATATTTTTTTTTCACTTGCCATTTGACCTCATCTTGTCATTTAAATAGACCTTGTGGAGTTGCATAAAAGCCTGTTTATTGGTGAAATAAACTCTTATTTTGTAATAAAACTTTTCTTAACTTTACTGCTAAAATATATTATTATCCAAAAACACTTTTGTCTTCCTACTCACTGTCTTAAAACTGACCACTTCAATTTTCTTTGGGCTCGTAAATATATTATATTAATGTCTTATATTAAAACTAACAACAACCACGAGATTGTTATTTAGAAAAAGACAAAGGAAATTTTTGTTACCTTAATTTTTAATTTTTCACTATTTTTTACATATTTGAAATTATGCTGAGCAATGTTGTGGATGTTTAGTGAGTCTGGAGTCTGCTATTTCAGAAAAGAATAATTATATTCAAGTAAAAATTTTATGTAGATTTTCTTTGAAGAGACATGTCTGTTTCATTACTTCATTACTCAATATATTATCTTTATCACTCTGATTTTTATTGAGATTGCAGTACAAATATCGACGAATACAATTTTATGTATTTACGTATTAGGCTTATCTGATTTTCATTTTTATAATGCATTCTTCACTTAACTTCCTATCAACGTTTTCAAAGCTAGTCCTGTGAATATTATAAAGTAAATTTGAAAGGGATACTGATCCCTGTAATGTGTTAATATTTTTACAAAAATTCAGAAGCTCTCATTCACACACTTCAAATCCAACAGTACCTGTGAGCCTGTGCTGTTTGGTATTCTTCAGTGGGCCTTCAGGAATGTTGTTCAGCTATGCACAACACCAGGGTGTTCAAGACAGTGGGTTTGTTACCAGACCCGTGGCAGCCAGCACTTCCAGGCCTGGTACCGCAGTCTCAGCGTTGCATTTCCACTTAGGGCTCAGCATATACGAAATATGCTCCTCGTGAGTCAGTCAAACTTGGGCGTTTTAAAATTTATAAGAAGCTCTTAGGATTTAAAATCGTGAAATAAAATTCCAGAGTACACCTAGCATCTTGATCTTAGTTTCTAATAATAGGAATCAGTGCTTCTTGGAGAAATGACCGATTCTAGCGCTGGGGCAGGAAATGTACACAATAAACACAGAGCATGTGGCAGAGCCAGAAAGTAACAAAGTATTTTTTTTTAATTAGGGTATGTCAAAGGGACATAGAAGTGCCTAAAGGTCAAAGCTGTCGAAAGCCATTAGAAAAAATTGACCAAAAAATTAAATACTATAGGATAATAATCCAAGTTATGAAATATTTATAAACCAATGCAATATAAATGCTTGAATAAATATGTGGAAGCAGACAAATATCCCATAAAAAAGAATTTCAAAAAATAAAATATTGGGGCCAGTGAGATGGCTCAGCGGCGTACGCGCCTGCCTGGCAAGCGCGAGGGCCCGAGTTCGACTCCCGGAACCCACATATGAAAAATGGGCCAGTGATATCGCTCAGCGGCACGGGCGCCTGCTGGCGCGCGAGGTCCTGAGGTCGACCCCCAGTACGCACAAAAATAAATAAATAAATAAAATAAAATAAAATAAAATCTTATGCCTTCAGTGAGATAGTGTATAATCTCCAGTCCTTAAGTAAGAGCTGTTCACTGGGATTTCCTCCTAAAGGGAGTAGTATAGAAAGGAATGGGGTGAAAGAGAATAATTACAGTGGAGAAAACTGGCAGGCACTTCCTCAGACAAAGATCAAGGTCAGCATCATCAAGAAATCAGGATAGGCAAACCCTTAGCTGGACTAAGAAAAAGAGGAGACTCAGAATCACAGATGAAAAGGGAGACATTATATTTGACATAGAAGCACAAGGATTATTAGGAATTATTATGAACAACTACATGCCAACAAATTTGATAACTTAGAAAACGGACAAATTCCTGGATGCACACACTTTACCGCGATTGAATCATAAAGAAATAGAAAATGTAAACAGATCAACGAGCGATGAAATTAAATCAGTATTTAAAACTATTCCATCAGAGGAAAGCCTAGAACCAATGATTTTACAGTTGAGCTCTACTATTTAAAGAAATACTAGTATCAGTTTTTCTTAAATTATTCCAAGAAATTTGAAGAGAATGGGATTCTCCCAAACTCATTCTACTCTCATTCTACAAGGCCAGCATTTCTCTGACATCAAAACAAAGCAAGGACAATAAAATAAAATAAAAAGTATAGGCAATATCAGGATGAACATAAATACAAAAATCCTCAAATAGTATCAAACCAAAGCCAACAACATATTATAATTTATATTTATCATGATGAATTGGAATTCATCTCAGGGATACAAGGATGGTTCAATATATATAAATCAATAAATATGATAAACCACATCAACAAAACAAAGAACAAAAAACACATAATCATCTCAAATGCAGTAAAGGCCCTAGATAAAATTCAACATCCTTTATGTTTAAAAACCCTGAAGAAATTAGGTGTCAAAGGAATATACCTCAACATAATGTAGACTGTTTATAACAGGCCAACCAAGAACATCATAGTGAATTGGAGAAAACTGGAAATTCTCTCTCTAATATCTGGAACAAGATAAAGATGCCTATCTTACCACTTTCATGCAACATAGTACTAGAAGTTTTAGCCACAGTGATCAAGAAAGTAGAAGAAATAAGGGCATCCAATTTGGAAAAGAGGAATCTGTTTGTAAATGATATGGTATAACATAGAGAAAACCTCAAAGACTGTAACCAAAAAATAAACACATTACAACTAATAAATGAGTTTAGCAACGTTGCGTGATATAAAAGCAATATACCAACATCAGTCGTGCTGCTGTGTGCAAATAGCCAGTTATCTGAAATAGAAATCAAGAGAGCAATTTCATTTATAACAGCTATGAAAAAATAAAGTACTTAGGAATAAATTTAACCAAAGAAATGAAAAATCTCTATAATGAAAATTATAAAACATCGATGAAAGCAATTGAAGAGAACATATACAAAAAGTGAAAGTACATCAATGTTCATGGAGTATGAAAATATTGTTAAAATACCCATACTATCCAAAGCAATTTACAGATTCATAAAATCCCTATCATAATGCTAATGACATTATTCATAGAATTGGAGAAATAATTTCTGTATTTGTATGGATCTACACACAGACAAACACTCAAAGAAAGCTTGAGACAAAAGAACAAAATAGAAAGCATTTTATGGCTGGACTTCAAAACATCCTGCAAAGCTGTAGTAATAAAAACAGCATGGTCTTAACAGTACTTACAGACACAGAGACCAGTAGAATAGAATTGAGAGTCTTGAAGTAAACCCACACATCTACAGCCAGTTAATTGTGGAAAAAGTCCTATGTACACATACTGGATAGAGGTCAGTCTTTTTAATAAATGGCGTTGGGAAAATTGAATATTCACATGCAGAAGGTTGAAACTAGATGCCTATTTCTCAGTAATTACACAGACTACCTCAGAATGGACTAGAGACTTAAGATATAAAACATGAAACTACTAAAAGAAAATCTCAGGAAAATTCTTGCACACATTGGAATAAACAAGAATTGCTGGGAACGAGTAGGATGGGGAAGAAAAGGCTCCAAACCAGAAGAAAAAAATGCACAAAGAAATAAATGTGATTACATCAAGCCAGGAACTTCCGTATAGCAAAAGAAACAATCGACAGGGTAAAGGAACAACATATGGAATGGGAAAAATATTTGCAAACTATATAACTGACAAGGGATTGATTTCTATAATATTTAAGGAACTCTAAAAACTCAGTAACAAATAAATAAATAATAAATAAATAAATAAGTAAATATATTAATATATGGGCAATTGACCAAAATAGACACTTCTCAAAAAAGGTGCAGAAATGGCCAACACTAGTCATTAAGGAAAAGTAAATCAGAACTTCAATGTACTATTACCTCACCCCAGTAAGAATGGCTTTTATCAAAAAGACAAAACAAGTGCTGATGAGTAAATGGAGAAAGGTGACTGTACTGGGGGGAAGTTAAATTCTTAAGCCATCATGGGAAACAGTGTGAAAGTTCCTGAAGGAGTAAAAGTAGAGCTTGCATATGATGTAGAAATCCTCCTGCTGGGTATAATGAAGTCAGCGTATGGAAGAGGTCTCTGCATGCCCATGCTCACTGCAGCAGTATTCACAAGAACCAAGACATAGAAACACCCTAAGTGACCATCACTCAGGATAAAGAAAATATTGTATGTATAATATATAATATAGGTAATATGCATAGGAACCCTACTCAGCCATAAAAATAATGAAATCTCTAAAATGAACTTGAGATCATTATGTTGATTGAAATAAGCCAAGTACAGAGAGACAAGTACCACATGATCTTTCTCATCTGTGATGTCTAAAAAAGTTGATCTTATGGAAGTTAAGAGTAGAATGGCAGTTATCAGAGGCAAGAAAGAGGAGGCAGGTAGGAAGGCTTTGGGAAGATGCTGATCAGTGGGTACTAAACTCCAGTTAGTTAGAAGTTGTAGTGTACTATTGTACTTTTTTTTGCACATTAGGATGACTATGGATAACAATTGTATACTTTAAATTTCAAGAAAACTAGAAGAAAGTATATTTTTTATTTTAAAGAGAAAAAGCAATAAAAACAATGATACAGAATTTCAAAACAAGATAGTAGGAAAGTAACAATGGTTAGTAATTGCTTATTGCTATCTTCAAAGTAGTTGCTCAGATTACAAGATATAGGCATGAAAAACATGATCAAATGATATAAGCACAAAACTTTCTTTTTAATAGACTTATGGAAATTAGTAGCATAGCTATCCTATCATATATATATAGATATAGACATACATATAGATATATAATTTACTTTTTCTTTTCCCTTCTTTTCTCCTTTCCCAAATCCCAGTTATTCCTTCCTTTTGAACAGTTTCATCCCATTTCCCATTTTCCAGTATCTATTTTACATTTTGCATCTTATTTACTCTTTCAGCTTCTTACACTAGGGAGACAATACAGTGTTTACACATGTGAGACTGATTTATTTCACTTATGAGTATGGTTTAAAATTGCATCCATTTACCTGTAAAAGTCTCCAGTTTATCCTTTTTTTTTTTTTTTTTTTGGTGGGTACCGGGGGTCGAACTCAGGACCTCACGCACCAGCAGGTGCCCCTGCTGCTGAGCGATATCACCGGCCCCTTTTTTGTATGTGGGTTCTGGGAGTCGAACTCAGGACCTCGCGCTTGCCAGGCAGGCACTTTTGCCACTGAGCTATCTCACCAGCCCTATCCTTCTTTATAGCTGAGAAGTATTCCATTGTACAAAAATACCATATCTTTTTATCCATTCCTCAGTTGATGGGCATTTGGATCATTTCCAAGATTTAGCTATTACAAATTTGCTGTTATAAACATGGGTGCACATATATTGCTGCAGTATGATATTTTTAGTTCTTCTGGGAAGATACCCAGGAGGGGAATAGCTGGGTAGAATGGGACATCTAATTCTAATTTTGTGAGGAGTCTTCACATTGACTTCCACAGTGGTTGCACCAGTCTACACTCCCACCAACAATGGAGAAGGGTTCCTTTTGCCCACAGCCTCACCAGCATTTGTTATTGGTTGTTTTCTTGATGAAAGGCATTCTTTCTGGGGTGCGATGAAATCTCAATGTTGCTTTTATTTGCTTCTCTCAAATGACCAATGATATTGAACATTTTTTCATTTATTTATTTGCTAGCTGTATTTCTTCATCTGAGAAGTGCATATCCTTCTCAGATGACCATTTTTGGATAGGGCCTTTAAATTTTGGGGGGATCTAATTTTTTTCAATTCTTTATATGTTCTAGATATAAGTCCTTTGTCTGAGGCACAACTGGCTAAATTTTTTTCCCATTCTGTGGGTTGTCTTTTCACTCAGTTGGTGATTCCTTTTGATATACAAAATCTTCTTAATAAGATCCCAGTTGTTGATTCCTTGTACTATTTCCCATGCAGTTTGGGTTTTGTTCATGAAGACTCTGCCTACACCTATGTCTTCAAGATTTCTATCTACTTTCTCTTCCAGTAGATTCAGTGTTTCTGTTTTATTGTTTAGATCATTGATCCATTTATTTATTTATTTATTTTTGTGGGTACCAGGGGTCGACCTCAGGACCTCGCGTGCCAGCAGGCGCACGTGCCACTGAGCGATATCACCGGCCCTTTTTTCGTATGTGGGTTCTGAGAGTCGAACTCAGGACCTCGCGCTTGCCAGGCAAGCGCTTATGCCGCTGAGCCATCTCACCGGCCCCATTGATCCATTTTGACTTTAGTTTAGTTCTTAGTGGTAAACATGGATCTAGTTTTAGTCTTCAGCATGTAGAGAGCCAGTTTTTCCAGCACCATTTATTAAAGAGGCTATCTTTCTTCCAGTGAACATGTTTGACCCCTTTGTCAAAGATAAGATGGCTGAGTGTGTTTGTAGTTGTGTCTGCATCTTCCAATCTGTTACACTAATCCTCAGGTCTGTTTTTTGTTGTGTTTTGTTTTGGGTTTTTTTGCCAGTACCATGCTGATTTTATCACAGTGTCTTTGTAGTATAATTTTAGGCCTGGGATTGTGATACCTCCTGCCTTGCCCTGTTGCCCGGAATTGCTTTTGCTATCCTAGATCTCTTCTGATTTCAAATGAATTTTAGGAATATTTTCTCTAGTTTTGTGAGGTATGCTAATGGCATTTTGATTGGGATTGCATTAAATCTGTACAACAATTTTGGGAGTATGGCCATTTTCACCATGTTGGTTCCTCTATCCATGAGCAAGGAAGATCTTTCCATTTTCTGATACCCTCTTCAGTCTCCTTTTTCAGAGTTCTGTAATTTTCAATGTATAGATCTTTTACTTCATTTGCTAGATTGATTCCTAAGTATTTCATTTTTTTGGATGCTTTTGTGAAAGGCATGGTTTCCCTAATTTCTCTCTCAGTGAGTTTGTTGTTTGTGTACAAGAATGCTATTGATTTTTTAAGTATTGACTTTTTATCCAGCTATGCTACTGAATTTGGTTATTAACTCTAGAAGTCTTTTGGTGGAGTTTTGGGGGTCTTCTATGTACAGTATCATGTCATCTGCAAATAATGATGGTTTAACTTCTTCCTTTCCTATCTGTATTCTTTTTATTTCTGTCTCTTGTCTAACTTCTCTAGCTAATGTTTCAAGAACTATATTGAATAGAAGTGGTGATAGTGGACATCCTTGACTTGTTCTGGATTTTAGAGTGAAAGCTTTCAGTTTTTATCCATTTAGTATGATGTTGGCTGTTGGTTTGTCATAGATCGCTTTTATCAGATTGAGGTAAAGACTATCTAATCTGATTTTCTGTATGGCTTTTATTATGAATGACTGCTGGACTTTATCAGAAGTTTTTTTGCATCTGTTGAGATGATCATGTGAATTTTGTCTTTGTCTCTGTTGATATGGTGTAGTACGTTTATTGCTTTGTGTGTGTGGAACCATCCCTACATTCCTGGGATGAATCCCACTTGGTCATGGTGTATGATCTTTTTGATGATTTGCTGCATTCTGTTTGCTAGCGTCTTATTGAGGATTTTTGCATCTATGTTCATTAAGGAGATTGGCCTGTAGTTCTCTTTTTTGGTTGGATCTTTCTCTGGTTTTAGTATCAGGGTGATACTTGCCTCCAGGAACGAGTTAGGGAGAATTGCTTCCCTTTCAATTTCATTAAAGAGTTTGAGGAGTATTGGTGTTAAATCTTCTGTAGATTTCTTGTAGAATTCAGCAGTGAATCCATCAGGACCTGGGCTTTTCTTTGTTGGTAAGTTTTAAATTACATTTTCAATCTCATTAACTGATACTGGGTTATTCAGAATTTTTATATCTTGATTCAGCTTTGGTAATTCATACATATCTAGGAATCTGTCCATTTTTTCTGTTTTTCATCCTGTGCAAGTAAAGATTTTCAAAGAAGGTATTAATGATCTTCTGAGTTTCCACAGGATCTGTATTGATTTCACCCTTTTCCTCACTGCATGAATTTGAGTCTTTTCTTTCTTTTCTTTTCTTTTTTTTTTTTTGATAAGGTTGGCTAAGAGTTTATCAATTTTATTTATTCTTTCAAAGAACCAACTCTTTCATTCATTAATTCTTCGTATTGTTCTCTTAGTCTCCATTGCATTAATTTCTGCTCTGATCTTTATAATTTTCTCCTGTGTATGGGCTTTAGGCTTGTCTTGCTCTTCTTTTTCTAGAAGCTTGAGGTGCACTGTTTGTGCTTGTTCTGTTTTCCTGATGTGAAAATTCACTGCTATAAATTTCCCTCTTAAGACTGCTTTCATTGTATCCCATAAGTTCCAGTATGTTGTATCTGCATGCTCATTTAGTTGTATATATTGCTGAATTTCTTCTTTAATTTAGTCTGTGACCCATTGATTGTTCAGTTCGGTGTTATTTAATTTCCATGTGTTTATGGAGTTTTTGCAGTTTTTTTGCCATTAATTTCCAATTTCATTGCAATATGGTCAGGTAATATGCATGGGATAATTTCAATTCCTTTGTATTTACTTAAGCATGTTCTCTGGGCTAGTATATGGTCTACTTTAGAGAACGTCCCATGTGCAGCTGAGAAGAATGAGTATTCTGATGATGTTGGGTGGAACAATGAAAACATCTACTAAGTCCATTTGTTCACAGGTGTGGTTCAGTTCTGATATTTCTTTGCTGACTTTTTGTCTGGTTGATCTATCTCTTTGTCACAATGGGGTATTAAGGTCTCCTGTTACATTTGTGCTATTGCTTATTTGATTTTTCATGTGCATTAATAATTGTCTTATATAGTTGGGTGCTCCTGTATTTGGTGCATACATATTTATGATTGTTATCTCTTCCTCTTGAATTTTTCCCCTAACAAGTATGTAGTGATCTTCTTTATCTCTTTTGATCATTCTTGGTTTGAATTTCACATTGTCTGCAAACAGAGTAGCTACCTCTGCTTTTTTCTGGGTTCCTGTTGTATGGAAGAATGTTTTACAGCTTTTGATTTTCATTCTATGAATTTCTTTTTGAATTAAATGTTTTTCTTGTATACAGCATATTGTTGGATCTTGTTTCTTGGTCCATTCTGCCAATCTGTTTCTTTTGATTGGTGAATTGAGGCCTTTTACATTGATGGTTATAACTGATATGTATTGGCTTATTTTTGTCATATTATTTTCCTGCTGTTGCTTCCCTGCTTTTCTCCTCTGTTTAGTTGCTTGCCATTCCTGGTGATTTCTTTCTGTTGTTGTTCTTTGAACTGTCATTTTTATCTCAGTCTAGAATATCTTTCAGTACTCCATGTAGGGTTGGTTTGGTGGTCATGAATTTCTTCAGTTGTTCTTTGTCATGGAAGTGTCTTATTTCTCCATTAATTTTGAAAGATAGCTTTGCAGGTTACATCAGTCTGGGTTGGAAGTTGTTTTCTTTCAGGACTTGAAATACTTCACTCCAAGCTCTTCTTGACTTGGTTTGTGTTACAAAGTCTGCTGTGATTCTGATGGGCTTGCCTATATAGGTGATCTGGTTCATTTCTCTAACAGCTTTTAATATCCTATTCTTGTGCTGAATTTCTGAAATCTTGATTATTATATATCTTGGTGTAGTTTTATTTTGGTCATGGCTGTTTGGAGTTCTGTATGCTTCATTTATTGGTATGTCAAATTCTTTAGTCATGCTTGGGAAGTTTTCTGCCATTATTTCTGTGAAGTCTTTTTATGGCATTTGTGCTATCTCCAGCCTTCTCACGGACCCCTATCAATCTTATGTTATTGTTCTTTACATCATCTTGTAGCTGTTGGATTGATTTTTCATGGTCTGTTGCTTTTTTTAATATATCTTTCTTTTCGTGATCATTTGCTGCAATTATGTCTTCACAATTTGATATTCTATCCTCTCCTTCATTCAATCTGTTGCATATACTTTCAGTGGAGGTTTTAATCTCTTGGATCTCTGTTTATATCTGTTTCATGGATTCTATTTCTTTCCTATGTTGGGCATTTTTTGTTTCCATCATTTTTCTAAGCTCATCTATTCTTTTGTCTGTCTTCTCTAATATCTTTGATTTTAAGCATCATTTCTTCTTGTACCTGAGAGATTATTTTCTCTATAGCCTTTTCCACTTGTTTTTTCACTTCTGTTGCTATCGTTTCAGAAGGTTCCAGTGTTTGACTCCCAATTTTGTCTCATTGTATTCCAGGCTTGTCCTGGGTGGGCTGGGGGTCTGGGGTTGCATTTTGCTTCTGCATCTTGTCATTTTCTATTTTCCTTTTTTCATTTTATTTTGTTTTCTGTGTTGATGCTTGCTGATTTCTTATAACAGATAGCTTTATCACTAGTGTTGAGGCTTCCTTAGGAGATGTCTATTCTTTGGGCATATCCTCTAGATGTAGGTGGTTCTTCATAGCTATCCCAAGAACCTACCTCCCCAATTTGTAAAGGATACAAAGTTACTATTTGGTTCAGCACCCAATCCTTGGGTACTGGGCTGTGGTGGTGATTATGATCCCATACTATCACAACATTATCATACAGGGAAAAAAATGATTATAACATGTGACATCCTGGCTAAAGTAGTAGAGTTAATAATAACAATAGTTTCAAGTACAGCTCAGCTACTGACAAACTATGGTAACCATTAACCTGCTACCTCTAACCACAGGAGCAAACTAAAATTATATAACAAAATCAAACATATACCATGTACTTGTATGCATGATTTTCCCTTTAGTGGAGTGATTTTACCCTTTTGTTGGGGGCAGGGGGGTTAAGATGGGTAGGGGACAGGATAAAGTGATGAGTGAGGTCAAATTTAGTAAAGTCAAGGCTGGAGGTCAAAGGATGATCACCTGAGTTTTGGGAAACTGGAGGACACAGGAGGAAAAGAATGAAATAGAATGCAAAGGAATAATCAGAAAGAGAAGAGACAGTGTTTACTCACTTGAAAGTTTAAATTCAAAAAATAGTTGAGGAAGGAGAGAAAGAGGCTCAATAGAACAAAATGAAAAAGAAAGGTAAGAAACCTAAACAGTGTAAAAAAGAAGGAAGAGAAGGAGAATGGTAAGGAAAAGAAGAAAAGAAAGAAAAAAAAATAAAGTAGACCTGAGAAGGAGAGGAGAGGAAAAAAATCAAAAAACAAAAAAACCCAGAAACAAAAATAACTACAAAATACAAGACAACAAGATGAATTCCAACCAGACAGGAAAGGCATAGCCAATCAGACAAACAAGGGAGAATGAAAGTAGTAAAATACCTCTGGTGTTTACAGTTCTGTGATAGTGTCCATGTCAGATTCCAGAAATGTGCTGTGTACTTCAGCCAAGTTTGCAATGGGAATTATGCTGGGTATGGATCTGATCTTGGCCTCTGGATGTGGGGGTTGGGACTGGTCTTCTCTTGGCGGAGTTCTCCAGAGCCCAGCTGCTGGCTCCTCTCTGCTGCTTTGGACACTTCCATGTTGCTGGTCTCGCTGATTACTCCACGCGCCCAGGTAGACTGGTCTCAGGGTTCCGGTGTCGGTCCGCCCTCCAAAGGTGTGTGTGCGCCCACGCGCCCGAGCCTGGCCTGTCCATGGTCTCTGAAAGTATTTTATTTAACTATAAATAAATAATGTTTGAGGAGATAAATATGTTTATCCTGACTCAAACATTGTACAATGATACATATAACAAAACAACACATGAGAAACCTCATTAATGTGCACAATTTTTAAAAAAATTTCCACATAAATAACTTTATCAGTAGGCAACAGGGAAATAAATTATGCCATGTCCAATACAATGATATCAAAGCAACCAAAAATAAAAATGAGAAATTGCTTCATGTACAGAAGTGACATGAGATCTAAAATCTATCAAGTTATAAAATTAAAGATTCAAATAGACACGTATAAAAGAGAGGGTAGATTATAATGATATAAAACATAATATAGCACAACATAATACATTTAATAAACTTTTTTGTTTATGTATACACCATCCCTGGAAGGATATATGAGTAAATTTCTTGTTAGGGAGGATGCACAATTTTTGTTTAGACATATCAGTTAAAATTTTTAACTGTTTTTAGAAAATCTCATTTACAGTAGCGTCAAAAATATTAAAATATTTAGAAGTAAATTTAATGAAGCAGATGCAAGATCTGTACACAGATGTACACTGATGTTTTCATCTGTTCCACATTCATGAATCCCAGCTGATGACAAACTACTCCTAGATCAGAAAAAGAACTGTTACCTAAAATAAGGGAAGAGCATATTTGTATTACTTCCTTTTCCCCCAAGTCCGGGGGAGGTGATGGATTTACCCCCGATGGATCCTGGCACATGCTGTGAGTTGGTGTCACAGCTGCAAATCCCAGGACTTGCAGCCCAGGACTTTTTGAGCAGGCAGCACACAGTGTAACAGAGAGTAGATAGGCCAGCATCCTCACCTCTTAGAGAAGCGAGCAGTGAGCTCGTAGTCATGCTTGATCCACTCAGTTGCCTTTGTGGCTCTGCAGAGAAATTTTAAGTCCCCAGAGAAGCATTGCAGAATGGCACACTCAGCAAGAAGAAGGGCAGAGGCTCAGGGCCCATGCCTCTCCCAACAATATGTTAGAGTCCATCTACCCAACTTGTATTTCACACTTAACATTGTGTTTTGTTCTTTTATTTTAATATTGGGATCCCACCCAGAATTATGGTATTTGGTCATTTAATTAATATTTAGTAAGCATCTACTATGTGCCAAGCACTTATCTTTGCTTTGGACTAAATATTGAAAAGATGATTAAAAATCAATTATTATAGAAACATTAAGATGAAAATTTTGGGCCGCTGAGATAGCTCAGTGGCATATACGCCTGCCTGGCAAATGCGAGGTCCTGAGTTCGACTCCCGGTACCCACATAAAAAAAAAAAAAGAGAGAGAGAATTTTTCATATCTGAATTCTACTTCAAAACTGGTAATATTTTTAATATTTGGAACTATTAAAGCTCATAAAAGGGAATGTGGTCCAATTTATTTTATGAAGCTAATACAGTAAAATCTCATATTTTCTTCCTTTTAAATATACTTTTTAAATTCAAGCTTAAAAATTAGCAGAATCCTACAACAAAAGTTTAAGATATTCAGGAGAGAATTTAACAAGAAGAGTGCTGTATAAAGGAAACTAATTTTCTTTAAACACATAAAACAAGTCATTTCCGTGAGTAAGAAAACATAATAGATGTTATGGTTTGTGTCTAGATGCCCCCCCAAAGCCTCACACGGTCATAGGACTTTTTTAGAGGTGGCTGGATCTAGAGTGTGCAATGCTGGGATTAAGGGTGCTGGGATTAAGGGTGGGTGATTGCTGGATCAGTCCACTGATTGGGTTGGTACCACGCTAATCCCAGCACTCTGGGTAAAATAAAATGTGCAGAAAGAGGCTTGTCTCCCGTTTTTGCTCTCTCGTTGCTTTTGCTGTTTAAAACCACCACGAACTGTTGCCCCCTGTCATGTGCCACCCGGACTTGGAGCCAGCCAAGTATCAACTGAAACCTCTACAAACTGTGAGCTAAATAAACCTTTCCCTTTTGAACTTTGGGTGTTGGGTATTTTGTCTGAGCAGCAAGAGAAAAGTAATAAGACAAACAGTAAAGTAGAAATTTCTTCAAGGTTAAGAGTGTTTTATTATGCAGTTGTCCACAGTATGCATAGGGGATTGATTTCAGGATGTACATGGACACCAAAACCCACAGAAACTCAAGTCCATTATATGATATGGCATAGTATTTGCATATAACCTCCATGCATCTTCCTGTATAGTTCAAATCTTTTTAAGGTTACATACAATATTTTAATACAGTGTAAATCCTATGTAAATAGTTACTCTCTTATATTGTTTATGGGAAAATGACAGGAAAAAAAAAGCTATGTTTTCAATACAGAAGATATAATTTTTTCCAAATATTTTTGATTTTTGGTTGGTTGAATGTGTTGATGCAGAGCTTGTAGATATAAAGAGCTAATCTCCCAAATAAGGAATACATGCAAGCACATCTCAGAGGCAAAACAAATAATGCAATTTAAAAAAATAAGTAAACATTTTTCTAAAGAAAACATCAGAGAGCCAGGAGATGTATGCAAAGGTATTCAATGTAAATAATCATTGGGGAAATACCACAAAAAACAGAAAAACCACAAAACCACTGTGAGCATTACCTCACATCTTTCGGGATGGCTATTATATTTTTAAAAAGAGAGACAAGTGCTACTAAAGATGTGGAGAAATTGGAATCGTTGAATGCAAATTGATACAGTTGCTAAGGAAAAGAGTATGGAGGTTCCTCCATTGCATAATGTATATATAAATAAAAATATTACATCATATTCCATAAATACATAAAATTATTATGCATCAATCAAATATTAAAAATAAAATAGAGAGCCAGTGAGATAGCTCAGTGGCGTAAGCGCCTGCCTCTCAAGTGTGAGGTCCTGAGGTCAACTCCCGGTACCCACACACACAAAAAAATAGAACTACTGGATAATCCATCAATCCCACTGATCATTTATTAAAAAATAATACTATTTTGTTCACTTAAAAGTTAGTTAAAAGGGTAAATCTCAGATTGATATGTATTCTTACCACAACAAAATAAAATGTTAAAAAAGGAGTCCTTATATTTATTTCCAGTGAAAAATTGCACTTGCTAGAAAGAATGAAAATTATTTTAATTAATTTTTCAAGAAAAATGGCAATTGCTATTGCATAAATATACATATCCTTGATTCACTGAACCTCTTTGGGACCATATCCCACATAAATATGCACACCAGTACATGAGGATGTAGGTTTAAGTAAAATATGTATTTTTAAAAATTGGAAGTGAATGTCAACCAAGACAATTGTTGAACAAATGAAGATACAGCCTTGTTTTAGCTGCTTTCTAATCACTGAGACACAATGCCTGACAACATAACTCTAAGGGAAAAGGTTTTTTGGGGGTCACAGTTTATAGAGGATTCAGTTCATAGTAGGCTGGCTGCAAAGCAGGACAGCATGGCAGAGAGGCCTGGCAGAGGAGGTTTGCTTAAGACATGCAGTCAGGAAGCAGGAAGAGCTCGGGGGCAGGGGCTGGGAGCTATCACCTTCCAGGCCACGACTCCAGTGACCCACTTCCTCCCACCAGGCCTCATCTCTCAACATCACATTTTGCAATAAACTTATCGGTGCACCAATCCAATGATGAATATCACAGCCCCATGATCCACTCACTGCCCCCTAGAGCCCTACCTATGAGCACATGAGGCTTTGGGGGACATCTACATATAAATCATAGCAAGCCTTATGAAATTTTATACAATAACTAGATTTCTATGAAGTTTAGTTCTTCATGTAAAACAACTCTCAGCAAAGAATATGTTGAATAGTTACATAATGTAAAAGAAAATGCACGTGAGAGCTTTGACCAAGTGTTACCTGAGTAGTAGGACATGATGATAAGGTGGATGGAAAAGATTGATGGAGAAAAAAAAGAGAGGGAAGATAATAAACATCATGAACAAAAATACTCAGTATATAATTTATCTATTTCCATGAAAGTATGCATCTGTAAACTTGAGTATGTTTAACTTTTTAAAGTAACTTAGTTACTTTAAAATACAAATTAAAATCATAATGAAGTATGTAGTGATGCACTAATTAACATAGCTACATTTTTAAAAAAAATATATCAACATCGTCAAATGCTTGTAAGGATGGAGAGAGACTAGATCTTTCCTACATTGTTGGGAATGCAAAATTAGCAGTCACTTTGTAAAACCATTTGGCAGCTTCTTATAAAATTAAATATGCAATTACCATACCAGCCAACAATTACACTCTTGGGCATTTATACCAGAAAATAAAAAGCTTATGTTCAGAAACATACGCATGTACACGATGTACATGTGCACACACAAACACACACACAGTCTGTAAATGAGCATTCATAGCAGCTTCATTTATAAGTGTCAAAAACTGGAAGCAACCCAGATGTCCTTCAACAAACAGTGGTACATTCACACCACAAAAGAATTTTCAGCAATAAAAGAAGATTTATCAACCTGGATATATCTCAAGGGAATTACATTAAGTAGGGGGAAAGGGTAGATTCCATGTGATTCCACTTATTTAATACTTGTGAAATGATGATTTTATAAATGGAGCACAGATTAGTGGTTTCGTATGGGGACAAGAAAAGTGTATTGTCATATAAAGGAAACATAAACTTGTATTGGGCCTGTGCAGTACTGTGATTGAGGTGGTACAAACAAAAACCTGCACAAGTGGTATAAATTATATAGAATTTACACACACACGCAGACACATGCAAGTAGAAATAAAACTGGAGAAATCTGAATAAGATCCATAGTTTCTCAATGGCAATACTCTGGATGTGCTATAATACTGTAATTTTGGAAAATATTACCATGGGGGGAAACTGGACAAAATGCACCCATGATGTCTTATTCTCTGAGTGTTCTGTGTTGTTTAATTATATGTGTTTGCATTTACCTCAATAAAATTTTCAATAACAATTAATTTAAATTCTTATCAATTATCTTAAAGTTGTGTACAATGTATTTTTCAGTTAAAAAACTGGAGTATGAAGACATTTTCAGGGAAGCATGTTTGGTGTAATTTTTATGTAATAAAAAGAAACTGACAACAATAAATCAAAATGATCCTAGGAGATGGCTGTGTGATTTTTGCAAATCTTATGAGCAAAAGGACTTTAGTGCATGGGTATATGAGTAAGGCTTACCCTTTACTAACATGAAAGCCCTGGGTAAGATGCCTCCTCCCCACCAAGTGCTCAACACCAACACCCAAGCACCTCACCAGTCCAACCCCATATTCCCTTCAGTTTTCCGCCCAAGTGTCTCCTACTTCCTGCTTTCTACTATTGCTCAGAACCTCTGCTCAGTGACCCCTTAGAACCCTGATGCTGAAATTCACATTGTCTGAAATCCCCCTACTCTGTCAGGTGTTAAGCTCAGTGGAGACATTACCATGTCATCTCGCTCATTGTATGTTGCACCACAATGCCAGTAAAAATGTGATAATTAATGAATTAATACATGGTTTATCAGAATTTATGTTTATTTTGTTATAATGCAGTATTTACTGTTTTTCATAGAAACTACTTATTCTCAAAATAAGTTTTAAAAGATTCATTTGGCAATCCCACTAAGAATATTTAAATTGCCTAGTAACAGATTGCTATGTGTTTGCAATCAGGAGTGAATGACCAGGGTGTTCCACGTGTGTGTGTAAAATTTGCCACTGCCCACTAGCTCTGCCATGCTAACTCTGTAAGTAAAACTTTGTTGAATGAAAATGAGAATTTTTGCATTTCAGCTAGTCAGGAAAAAGAACACCTTTGTTCCTTTTTTGTCTACATCCAATCTAAAGTCCATGCCTAGTAAGTGAAAAAGTGGATGATGTAGAGATTGGAAATCCACAGTTTGATGAGTAGATTTCATTTTCCTTCATTAATGGAAAACAGCGTTGGGAGAGGAGTTCAACTAAGTCTGTCTTTGTCAGCATATGAAACCTGAAAGGTTGTCCCCAACTCATTTAAGGCATGTCGTGTTTATAGTATGAATGAACTAGTTAATTTCCTACATACTTACTTAGAGTACTAAATTTATTCTATAATATGATGAAAATATTTTATAGGTTCTTCCATGCACAATATGTAGTAGAATATTCATGAAATGAACAAATGCTTTCACATGAAATACCTTTCAAAAGTTGATCCAAATTCTAAATCTCAGTATATCCATGTATTTATAATTATTTTAAATTATTAAAGTATTACTTTGTATCTGAAATACCTGGCTGTCAGTTTATCACATCTTAGTTCATTCAAATTGTATTTCTTCTATTCTTCATCTTTATTTTTAAGTGAATATATTTTCTAAAATAATATCTTTTCCCTGTAATGATTTTTAATAAGATATGTTTCTATCTTACCATATTATTCATTTTCCTAAGGATTGCTTTTTCAGGGTTTTCTCTGTAGTTTTTTGCTTCTCAGTCTCCACATAATCTTTCCTGCCACACATCAACCAGAAAGGATGCTGTCAAGAATCATCACTGAATGCAGAATGAGAAGTGAGAGGCATGCATTTCAGCTTTTCCTTTGCTTAGCCTTTTTTCAGTTTTATTATGGTATTACTGTCAAATAAAAATTGCATATATGTAAGGCATACAACTTGATGCCTTGATGTATTTATACATTATAAAATAGTCACCATGATAAAGCTAATTAACATGTGTTAACTCACACAGTGATCTCGCTTTTCCTTTTTCTTTCTTTTTCTGTGAATGTGTGTCTGTGTGACACAAATACTATAAGATGCTCCCTCTTAGCAAATATAAGCAGTTATAAAATCTGCATTTGCTCTAACTTGTGGCCTAGAACCTGTAAACATTATAAATTTATTTATTTTGCATATATGTTATATCTTTAGACACTAGACAAAAATATATAGACTTAAATGAAAGAAACCTATTTGTAAAGACCAGTTGTATTTCATTAACATTATAATTTTATATATAGATGTAAGTATATATGTACATGTATAATATACTTATATGGAGGTACCTTGGTTAAAGAACTCAATTCTCTCCAAGATTCTGGTTGCAAACTGAACTGGATGAAAACAGATTTAAATTTCCCCATAAGGTCAACTTTGAACCTAACCATTGAATTTGATTTGGATCTCATCCAACTCAATTTGTGACCAGAACAGTGGAAAGAATCAAGTTCTGAAACTGAGATATAGAGAGGGAGAATCCACCAAAAGCTATATATACACAATTCAGGTGAAGAAAAACTTGTATAAATATTTTAATATGAAATTTATTGAGGCATCACGAGACTAATACAAATTGCCTTTAGGCTCTACAATTACAGGAGGTGCTCAAAGTGGTGGCCATTAGCTTCTAGACATTCATTAGACAGAGAACTGCTGCTTAGGTAACCATGGTCATTGAGATTGTTGCGCATGCATTTTCGATTTCTTCTCTAAGGGCTGGCAGTGTAGTGGGCTTTCTGCTATATATGATGCCCCTAGGGTCTCCCATATGAGGGCAGCACCACCTGCTGAAAACATCATACTATTTTTCTTCTCCTGAAGTGTGTATACATTTTTTTGCTCTCTCTCCCCCCTCCCCTTCTCTCTCTCTCTCTCTCTGTCTGCATGTGTGATTTCACAAAGAAATATTTCATTGATGTTTTTTCAAAAAATACATTCCTATTTTCTAACCAGGCAGTCTTGAACCATGTAGACTCCTTAATTTTGAAACACTCACTGTCTGCTTCAGAGTCAGAAAAGTAACCTTTTTATAAGGGTCCTATACTTCTGTACTAACACTATAGTGTAAATATTTTTGTGGTCCTAGGACTGATCTAATAAAACAGGAAAACAATTAATAGATTTTGATGATGTTAGATCAGTTGGATAGGCAAATTATATCAACTTGTCTCAGATGTAGTATATAACTGCCCAAAATAACATCTGATATCTACAGGACAAAGGAGGAAATCACATTTATTGCATTTAAGAAGCCAAGTTAGGTGAGACATTAGAAAAAATTCCCCACTGCTCCTGCCCAGGGTTACATTGTCTCTGGTTAAACACAATCCTTCCATTTCAAATGAGGTCAATCCAATACTTTTATGGAGATAATGGGAAATATTTCTGTTTACTAATTGTTCAGTACGAAAGACAACTTCAATAATGTTGGAGCAACTTATTTTTCTAGGTATCTTAGTCATTGTGAAAAGAATTGCTGGTTTATAACCATCTGCTTCTTAGCTATCCTGCTAATAGATGTGGAAAAAATCATTAAAAACAGAATATAGTAGCCTTATGTGATCCAAAATGTGTGGGAATATTGAAGTTAATTCTTTAGAGAAAGTGTAATGTGTGTGGTGATGACAATGTATTATGACTTTGAATTTTTAATGTTCTTCACACAAACACATTGAAGAAAAATACCAAATTTAAGTTGCACCCTTTCATACAAAATAAATTATTTTGGTGAAATTGGGAATGGTTCTGTTACTTTGGCATAACAAAAAAATCAGAAATAGAACGGATTTGAGCAAAGTTTGATATGACTTTGTACCTTATAGTACTCACACTGTCAAGCATAAAGGATATTCTTGAAATGAATAGATTCAGTCCCTAGGAGTCGCTTAAAGTATGACACAGGTGCAATAACTCCACCTAAAATGGCAGGACAATTTCTGAAACAGGTTCTTTGACTTGAGACATTGGAAGTAAGAAAGGAATTAGTTTGCTGTCAGAAGAAAATATGGAAGGAGAGGCACAATTATTTTAAACCTACGCAGTTAAGTTCAACATGTAAAATACTTATATATTTGGTTCACTCACTAAAGACTGAGATATTCTGGAAATGATTTGCTTGAAAGCAAAGTATAACACCTAGCTGGGGAATCTTCTCTTCCTGTCCCTAATTCCAATGGTTTGCTGTTTCAGTTTTCATCCTGGTGTACTCGGTGTCCCTGCCTGGGCACTTTGTGAACAGTAGGAAGAGCTGTCACTGTGGGGCCATCTTCTCTGTGTGGATGTCAGGCGTCACCTGTCCAACCCACTGTGCTGCCTTACGGCTGTGTGCTCTTCTTCCTATCTTTCCACACAGAGAAGCTCTAGCCAACCCTTGTGACCTGCCTTTAAGCAAACCAAGTAGATGTGCCCAAAAGTCAGCCAAATTCCAGCAAGAAACCTTAGAATGAATGACTATATGTGCAAAAATTTAGAAAATATTTTTTTAAGTTTCATGAACAATTAACACATGTACCTCAGCTACAAAATGGTTGATGCAGGCCTTATTCTCATTCCTTATTTTTGTATATTGAGAAAATACACTTATGAAAAGAAAGAGATCTGAAAAATAACAAGAGACCACGAAATATCAATACAACAGCTACAAGATGAATCCAAGAAGAACAACATAAGATTGATTGGAGTCAGCAAGAAAGCTGGAGACAGCGCATAAGATGTAAAAACCCTCTTCACAGAAATAATGGCAGAAAACTTTCCAAACATGGATAAAGAATTTGACATACAAATAAATGAAGTACATAGATCTCCAAATGGCCATGACCAAAATAAATCTACACCAAGGAATATAAATAATCAAGATTCCAGAAATTCAACACAAGAACAATATATTAAAAGCAGCTAGAAAAAGAAAACAAATCACCTATAAAGGAAAGCCCATCAGAATCACAGCAGACTTTTGAACACAAACCCTCAAATCAAGGAGAGCTTGGAGTGAGGTATTTCAAGCCCTAAAAGAAAACACTCTTCAACCCAGATTGATGCACCCCACAAAACTGTTTTTCAAAATCAGTGGAGAAATCGGATACTTCCATGACAAAGAACAATTGAAGAAATTTATGACCACCAAACCAGCGCTACAGAATGCTATGAAAGATATACTAGAAAGTGATAATGAAGACCACAAACACAAGAACACCAACAAAAAGAAGCCACCAGGCAGGGCAAGTAATTAAACAGAGGAGAAAGACAGAGAAACAACAACAGGAAAATAACATGAAAAAGAGTAGCCAATACAGAACTGTTACAAACATTAATGTAAGTGGTCTCAACTCATCAATCAAAAGAAACAGACTGGAAGAATGGATCAAGAAAGAAGAGCCAACAATATGCTGCATTCACGAAACACATTTAACCTGAAAAGAAATTCACAGACTAAAAGTCAAAGGATGGAAAACAATTCTCCATGCAATAGGAACCCAGAAAAAAGCAGGGGTAACTATTCTATTTGCAGACAATGTAAACTTTAAGCCAAAATTGATCAAAAGAGACAAAGAAGGTCACTACATACTTGTTAAGGGAAAACTCTAAGAAAAAGAGATAACAATTATAAATATATATGCACCAAACACTGGTGCACACAACTACATAAAACAAATATAAACAGACATGAAAAACCAAATAAGCACTAATACAATTGTAGTGGGGGACCTTAATACCCCACTCTCACAAATAGATAGATCAACTAGACAAAAAATAAGCACATAAATATCAGAACTAAACCAAGCCTGTGAACAAATGGACTTGGTACACGTCTACAGAGTGTTCCACTCCAAAACATCAGAATACACATTCTTCCCAGTTTCACGTGGGACATTCTCCAAAAGAGACCACATATTAACCCACAAAACCTGCTTAAGTAAATGTAGAGGAATTGAAATCATCCCATGCATACTATCTGACCATAGCACAATGAAACTGGAAATCAATGACAAAAGAAGTCACAAAAACTACATAAACACATGGAAATTAAACAACACCCTTCTGAGCAACCAATGGGTCACAGAGGAAATTAAAGATGACATTAAACACTATATACAATTAAATGATAATGCTGACACAACATACCGAAACTTATGGTGCACAATGACAACAGTCCAACAAAGGAAATTTACAGTGGTGAATTCCCATATCAGGAAAATAGAGTGAGTTTAAATAACCTAATGTTGAATTTGAAGCTTCTAGAAAAAAGAAGATATCAAGCACAAACTTGTACGAAGGAGGAAATTATAAAGATAAGAGCAGAAATTAATGCAATTGAGACTAAGAAAACAATACAAAGAATTAATGAATCAAAAAATTGGTTCTTTGAAAGAATAAATAAAATCAATAAACCATTAGCCAACCCCATCAAAAAGAGGAAAGAAAAAACACAAATTCAAGCAATTAGGACTGAAAAGGGAGAAATCACAATGGATCCTACAGAAATCCAGAAGATTATCCATACCTACAACCAGAACCTGTATTCTAATAAGACAGAAAACACAGAAGAAATGGACAGATTCCTAAATACAATTGAATTACCAAAACTAAATCAATAAGATATAAAATTCTAAATAACCCAATATCAGCCAATGAAATTGAAAATGTAATTAAAAACCCACCAACAAAGAAAAGCCCAGGCCCTGACAGATTCACCATTGAATTCTACAAGAAATTTAGAGAAGAACTAATGCCACTAATGCTGAAACTCTTTAAGGAAATTAAAAGGAAAGCAATACTTCCAAAATCATTCCTGGAAGCAAGTATTAGATGCAGGGATATGCAAATCAATAAATGTAATGCATCATATTAACAGAACCAAAGACAAAAATCACATGATCATCTCAATAGATGCAGCAAAAGCATTTGACAAAGTCCAACACCCATTCATAAAAAAAAAAAACTACAGAAAATTGGAATAGATTGTCTCTGATAAAAGCCATCTACAACAAACCAAGAGTTAACATCATACTAAATGGTCAAAAACTGAAAGCTTTCACTCTAAAATCAGGAACAAGACAAGGATGTCCACTATCACCACTCCTATTCAATATAGTTCTGGAAACATTAGCCAAAGCAATTAGACAAGAGCAAGAAATAAAAGGAATAAGGATAGGAAAGGCAGAAGTTATATTATCATTATTTGCAAGTGACATTTTACTCTCCATAGAAGACCCCCAAAGACTCCTAGATTTAATAACAAAATTCAGTAGTGTAGCTGGATAAAAAGTCAGCCCTCAAAGATCAATAGCATTCCTATACATAATCAACAAACTCACAGAGAAATTAGGGAAACCACACCTTTTACAATAGCATCCAAAGAAATGAAATACTTAGGAATCAATCTAACAAAGGAAGTAAAAGATCTATACATTAAAAATTACAGTACTCTGAAGAAGGAGACTGAAGAAGACATCAAAAAATGGAAAGATATTCCTTGATCATGGGCAGGAGGAACCAACATAGTGAAAATGGCCATACTTCCAAAACTGTTATACAGATTTAATGAAATCCCAATCAAAATACCATTAGCATACCTCACAGATCTAGAGAAAATATTCCTAAAATTCATTTGAAACCAGAAGAGACCTAGAATAGCAAAAGCAATCCTGGGCAACAAAGGCAAGTCAGGGGTCATCACAATCCCTGATTTTAAATTATACTACAAAGCTACTGTGATAAAAATCAGCATGGTACTGGCAAAAAAACAGATCTAAAGATCAGTGGAGGAGAATAGAAGATGCGGACAGAACTACAAACTTACTGAGCCACTTTATGTTTGACAAAGGAGCCAAACACATCCACTGGAAGAAAGATAGCCTCTTTAATAAATGGTGCTGGAAAAACTGGCTTTCCATATGCCAAAGATTAAAAGTAGACCAATGCCTATCTCTATGCACTAAACTAATGTCAAAATGGATGAAAGATATAAATATTAAAACAGAAACACTAAATCTACTGGAGGAGAAAGTAGATAGAAATCTTGAAGACATAGGTGTAAGCAGAGACTTCATGAACAAAACCCAGACTGCATGGGAAATATTACAAAGAAACAACAAACGGAGTCTCTCCCTATTGAAAAGCTTTTGCACAACAAAAGAAATCACCAACAGAGTGAAAAGACAACCTACAGAGTGGAAAAAAATTAGCCAGTTGTCCCTCAGACAAAGGACTTATATCCAAAGCATATAAAGAGTTGAAAAAAATCAGGACACCCAAATTCAAAGACCCAATCCAAAAATGGACATCTGAGATGAATACACAGTTCTCAGATGAAGAAATACAAATGGCAAATAAATATATGAAAAAATGTTCAACATCAATGGTCATTCAAGAGATGCAAATTAAAACAACACTGAGATTCCATCTCACCCCAGAAATAATGGCTGCTATCAAAAAATCAACCAATAACCAATGCTGGAGGAGCTGTGGGGAAAAAGGAACCTTTCTCCACTCTTGGTGGGAGTGTAGACTGGTGCAACCACTGTGGAAATCAGTGTGGAGATTCCTCAAAAAACTAGAATTAGAAGTCCCATTCAACCCAGCTATTCCCCTTCTGGGTATCTTCCCAGAAGAATTAACATCCTACCATAGTGATATAGGTGCACCCATGTTTATAGCAGCACAGTTCGTAATAGCTAAATCTTGGAAATGAACCAAATGCCCATCAACCAAGGAAAGGATAAAAAAGATTTTTTTATATATAATACAGTACTACTCAGTCATAAAGAAGGATAAACTTGAGACTTTTGTAAATAAATGGATGCAACTTGAAACCATATTCATAAATGAAATAAATCAGACCCACATGTGTAAACATCGCATTGTCTCACTAATGTGAGAAGAGTAAAGAAGATTCAAAATGTACAATAAATATTATTAATTGGAAAGAAACTGTTCAAAAGAAAAGAGAAACTAAAGGGGGAAAAGGGAAAGGAAGGAAGAGAAAATGGCAATATATGTATACACACACACACACACACACACACACACAAGACAGTTAAGATAGTTATACAGCTAGTTTCTCTTAGTTAATTGAAAAGAAAGATTTGTGGTAATATTGTCTGGACATTATCTTGTACTTCTAGTAACTACTATGAAGATAACTACATGCAATGTATTAATTATTGTTTCTCTCCTATTAGGCTGATTTGAAACTTTTATTTCCATTTTTCTTCTTCTCTCTAAAATAAAAAAAAGAAAATACACTTATGGTTTCTTTTCAAAATTCACATAAAGAATGTTACCTTGGATGTGTGACTTCAAAATTTTACCATATGCCACTGTTATATAGAACTGTGCTTTTCTGAGAAATCAAGCCATCTATAATTGGGTGCCAGACTTTTTAAAATATTTGGAGCAGCAAAATGCTTCAAATACTTCAATGCAGGAAAAGAATCTTACATTTGAAGTGCTGATGAGGACTTAAAAACTAATGAGTATGTTTCTTAAGGCAACAATCCATCTTAAACTTAGAAGACTTCATAAGACTTAAGCTTTCTAGCAAACGGTTTATTTAGACAGTGAATATTCAATAGTACAATGGGCCTTGAGGTTGAATTTATGTTTTGCCAATTTGTCCCTTACGTGACCATTTATTTGTAAAAGAATCATTGTAAACAGCTTAGGAAAATATTTTTTAAATATGCCATGCCCTGGTAGCACAAAACAGACAGTAGGTTATAAAGAATTTGCAGTGGATTGATTAATTTCCCCTCATAATACATGTTCGACTCCTAAATCCCCACACCTTATTCAGAAACAAGGAGTTTGTGGATGTAATCAAGTCGAGAGGAGGTGTTACTGGATTGGTGTTGGCCTACAAGCAAAAAGAAAGAGGTTTGTATGCAGAGATACAGAGGAGGCATGGAGAGAATACAGTGTGGAAAGGGAGGCAAGATCAGAAATATGCAGCTACAACCACAGAATGACAGCCCTCAAGCACTAGGAAAAGGCATGGATCAGACCCTCCCTCAGAGCCTTTGAAAGAAAGCAACCCCGCTGACACCTTGATTTTTAGGACTCCCAGCCTTCAGAGGTGTGGGAAAAAAATAGATTTCTGTTTCTTTAAGCTACTCAGTTTGTGATAATTTAAGGCATAACTAGCAAAACAACATAGAGCTCTTTCAAATCAAGTTTAAAATGCTGATTAATGAGTATTAGCTGATACAATATGTTTGTGCTTTGAAACCTCACATTACCTTATTAATATCAACTTTTTGTTTTTACATATTAGTTAAAAATATGTAACTAAAATTTAAAATGGCTCTTCTTACAGTCCCAATCTCAACTGAGTGCTTGCTCTCTCTCCTACTTCCTCCATCCAGCATCTCAGTTCCAGTACTATTTTGACTCCTTAGAGACCATCACCCCATCACTGATCTTCACTTATTTTCCAACTCAACCACCCCTTTCACGCCCACTCCTCTCCTTATCCAACCTGAACTCTAGAGTAGGGGTGTCCAACCTATGGTCCTCGTATGGCAGTGTGCAATGAATAACGCGGCTTTGCAAGATCTTAAACTTTTAACATTATGTGACTTTTAACAGTATTTTGCATGATTCAGCTGCATGGCAGTGGAGAGGGAGAGCTAGGACCGAAGAGGCGACAGTGGAAGGTTGTTTGGACAGGGTACTGTCCATGCCCCACCCCCACAGAGTCAGTCAAATAGAAACCCGTATTTGTGCCACTTAGCCAGTAAAACACAGCGACCACTGAAATAATATTTGTGCGTGTGCCTGCAAAAACAGGCATTTATCATTATGAAGCAGACATGTAAGTTATCGTATTGGATTATTAAATTTAAGCTTGTACTATTTTATAAAATAAGTTAAAATATAAAAAAGAAAGTTTTGTTACTTACGTACATTATGTATTTTATATGCATCCCAATTCCCCTTCACTCAGTGCAGCCAGGACAAGTCAAAAGTTTGGAAATTCATGATGTATTTAACTCCTACATTTGGCTCCTGAAAAAGTCGATAGATTGTGTTAGGTAATAGACTATTATACATTAAGAAGTAGCTAAGTTACATGTATTTTGTGACTTTTTTTTTAGTTTATTTGTACATACAGGTATGTAATACATGATATTTACATTCCGTGTGAGAAGCTGGTACAAGTATATAACACATCTTTATTCCTTTTTTTTACCCCCACCCCAAACCCTGTATATTGTGTCTCTGGATATGGCTTTTCCCAGTGAAAAAATCTAAACTCTAGTATCAATTTTATAATTGCTCCAGTGATATGCAGTAAACTTCTTTGACACTCTCTCGTATTTGTTTGACACAAAAAGACAGCAAAATATATACCTTCTAAAAATCTTAGACAGCATAAAAAGAAAAAGGGAAAAAATGTAAGTAAACAATATTAATGAGAAGAGAATGGATCTAGAAATAAAAGGAAACTTACAAAATCTCTATTTCCGCTTTTTTCTTCAATTCTTTTTTTCCTTTAAATCCTTTTCCCTTTCTTCCCTCCTCCATCCCCTTCTCTTATTCCCCTTCGCATTTGCATTTGTAAATGGGGAGGGGAGAAGAGCTGGGGGAAGGAGAGGGGAAAGGGATAAAAAGAGAACTGAGATATGTTATGCACATGTACAAATGCCCCATGATGAATGTGTTCATTATATATTGCTAACACGTACGGGTAAAAAAGAAATAAGAGGAAATTAAAATAATAAGACATAGTAATAACAGTTGGCTCTGAGAGAGCACTTACTGAATTTCTGTCACTGTACTAAGTGATTAACAACATCAGTGCTTTCTGTAATTATCCCCCTGAAGGGGTCAAGGCTACATTTTATGGAAATAATTTTCTTCCAAACATATCACTGATAATGAGAGACCCAGATTTGAACTCAGGCAGTTGATACCAGAGGCCAGGGTTGTGCCCACTTCACTAAACACAGAAACCTGGAAACCTGGATGAAATGGATAATGTTCCAAAAAAATCAGATTACTAGCCTGCAACCAAATAAGAGTAGAAAGTGAGTGGCCATGATGTTTGCAATGTCCCCTTCAGAAATTGAGCAGACTAAGATGGTTTAAAAAACACAATGAAAATAATATTTCATTTGTTATTTAAACTGCTCTAGAGTTTAAAAGCAGGAATAGTGTCCAATTCTTTTTATGCAAAATGCAGTATCCTGATGTCAAATCCTGACTAAGGAAGTACCGTACCTGAAGTTCACAGACACACCTCAAGTATGAATAGGGTCATAAAAACTCTATGTGTCACAGAAAGTAGATATTAAAAATGCTTCAATACTGTATTTCTAATAGGAATTCATTTTTTTTTCAATTTTTATTTTTTATTAGTACTTGTTTGTGGTACATAATGTACATTCCTCGTAGGGAGTTGATTCATGTACATAACACATCTTGATTCTTTTCTCATCCCCTTCCCCTCTCCTCCCTTTCCCTTCCTTTCATCTCTTGATCCCCTTCCCATTTGAGAAAAATCTATCTCCCTACTTCCTATTATCTCTTATTTTGCTTTTTATTTATGTTTTGGGTTTCTCGTGTAAGAGAAACCATACAATATTTAACTTATGTGTCTGATTTATGTGTCTGATTTATTTCATTTAACATTACTGTCTCAAGGTGCATCCATTTTCCTACCGATGACTTGAGTTTGTCCTTCTTTATGGCAGAGCAGTACTCCATTGTTGTAAATACCACATTTGCTTTATCCATTCATCTCTTGATGAACATATAGATCTATTCCAATATTCAGTTATTCTGAATAGTGCTCCTACATACCATGGGTAGGTATGTATTACGGTAACATGATGTGTTTAACTCTTTCAGGAAAACACTTCTAGGGGAATAGCTTGGTTGAAGAGAATTTCTATTTTCAATTTTTTAAGCAGTCTGCATACTGGTTTTCACACTGGTTATGCTAGTTTACATTTCTGCCAACAATAATGATAATATTAAAATCATTTATGAAATTCTTAATTTATGCCAGGCATTGTTCTTTTTGTTATCAAATATTTATTACAGACCATGAGGTGAAATTGCTGTTCGCCCCATTTACAGAGAAGAAAACAGAATTTCAGAATTTGAAATCCAACATTGCACTGGAATTTGCTCTAGTCTAAGCTATAACCTTGCCCCTAAAATTGTCAATACCAGGAAATATGATAATTTGTCCTATTAGTTGCTTAAAGGAAAAGAACCATTTAATTATACTGAAGAATGCTGACCTTTAGTGATTGCAAATATTTTAACAGTATAATTTAACTATCAAAAATACAGCGTGACATAATATGTAACAATGTAAAATGAATAAATGAACTAGGATCATATTAATGAAAAAGGAAGAAGTTCACATATTTGCCCTGGAAGCTTTATTTTTGGAGGCAGAAACTCTGTGTCACTTTGATAATTGTAAATAAGTAATTATTATTTGAAAAGAAAGAATTTTAAATTGGCACTTTGTGTTCAAAATGAGGTCCAAACTCTTGGCCTTTTTTTCATAGCTATTTCCTGTCTTTTGCCCTTGTCTCCGAAATGATTTCTTTAAAAGCAAAGAGGAGTTTCGCAATTTTTTTTTTTTTTTAATGGGGGTAACGGGAGTTGACCTCAGGACCTCGTGCTTGCCAGCCAGCGCTTGTACCCCTGAGCGATATCACCGGCCCTTTTTTTCCTTTATGTGGATTCCAGAAGTCGAACTCAGGACCTCGCACTTGCCAGGCAGGCACTTATGTCGCTGAGCCATCTCACTGGCCCCACACAATTTTCTTTTCTTGCCATTATACATAGAATACTTTTTTCTCTCTACCTACATGTCGCAATCCAAACTCCTCCATAAATGTTTTATATATACATATATATACTCATGTATTCTTTCTATTAATTAAATTTAACTGGTTGATGAAACATAGAAATTATATATACTAATGTGATACTATGTAATGTTTATATATATATATATATATATATATATATATATACATTTTACAACATCGAAATACGGTTAAATGTATTTATCTCCTTCTTTGTCATTTCTTCCTATTAAAATTTTGAAATCCTTATTCTAGCTTTTGAAATATACAGCACATTATTATGTACAGTCACCCTACTATGTAGTAACACACTGCAACTTCTTCCTCCTAATTATAGCTTAGGACCCCTTAATCAACTTTCCCCATTCCTCTCTCCCCTACGCTTGTGCCCTCTAGTAACCACCGTTCTACTCTCAAGATCTATGATATCAACTGTTTTAGATTCCACATTTCAGTAAGATGCTTTTCCTGGCTTATTTCACTTAACAGAGTGATTTTGAGTCCATGCATGTTTTTACACATAACAGTACTTTATTCTCTTTATGGCTCAATAGCGTTCCGAGGTGTGTTTGTACCATATTTTCTTCATCCATTCATCAGCTGATATATTTAGGCCATTTCTACCCTTTAGTTACTGTGAATAGAGCTGCAATGAATGTAGGCATGCAGATACCTCTTCCACATACCGACTTCATTTTCCTTGAATATACACACCCAGGAGTGAGACTGCCAGATCACATGACCATTCTGTTTTTAACTTTTCGAGAAACCTGTACTGCTTTCCGTAATGGATGTACTGATTTAGCTCCCCACCAACAGTGAGCAAGGGTTCTCTCAAAAATAGTTTTAACAAGGGCATGAGTTTCATTTATTTGTATATCTTCTTTACCAAAAACAATTGATTCCTCGATTATGGAAGATGACATCTTGCATGTGCAAAATAAAAATACAAAAATTCTTGTGTTTTGAAAGGGAGAAATTGATCTTAAAGTGGAAAGTAATGTAATTAAAATTTCATCCTAACATGCTTTTATGCTTGCTTTTTGGAAGGATTTGAATTTTAAAAATAAATATATTAATGCAGTTTCTGGCTTTCGAATATTTGAGTACAAGTACAGATTTTCTGTTAATATCTTTTTTGAATTTCACAGTTTCAAATTCCAGAACACATTTTAAACACCCACCTTGCTTGACACAGTTCTAAGGAAGACCACAGAAGAAAATCCTTTTAATTTTCACAAGAAATTTTTCTATTTATTTTGTCTTCTGGGCCATCTCATAACCTCAGTGCCTTATGTTTCTGACTTTGTCCAGCACCACAAACATGGAAAATAGAGATGAGGGAATTATGTATAAGTTCACAATTTGGTAACCTTTGTCTTCTGTGATTTTAAGTTCTGTGTTATGGAAGCACATCACACTGACATCATGATTTATTGTTTTTATAACTATTACTTCTTGGTCAGAATATATCAAAAAAATATCTGCAGCCAAAAGCATTTTTCTGTAGTACATCACTAGAAATGCTATGAAATAAGCAATGGGATTTTGTATTTAAGTGTCCTGTTGCCATTTGCTTCAAGCTAGACTTTCCTGTCTTTAAATGTGCTACTTCTAAGAACGTGGCTGTGGTTTAATAAATTGCACTGAATTTATTTATAAGTAGTGAGGTAAATGTCAGCATGAGATTAGATTTAATGTAGATTACTGTGGCCTCTTTAGATTAAAAATTTGCAGAAATTGGATAGAAACTGAAAATTGGCATCAACAAAATTAAGATTTAGATATGTGAAAAATTGATAGAGGCAACAAGTATTATTATTGATTAAGGGAGATGAATGTGAACACTTTTTTTAAAAAATCATTATTTTTGAGACCAGTTTGGACTTAGGAATTGCAGGAAGATAAGAATTCATAGGAGTACATGACTGGGAAAAGAAAAAAAATTTTTGCTGTATTTACTACGACCACTTGTAGATTATATAAAAATGAAATAACCACTTTTGAGTTTGATTTAGCTTTCTACTATTTCCACACTTTGTTTTTACCCTGTGATAATTATTGTGGACATTCCCATGCATTACACTCAGGGAGGCTTTCTAGTATATGGAAAAAACAATAAAATATACCTCAAAGATATCACTCTACTTTGTGCTAATAATTTATTGAACACTTGTGTTGTTTGGATGACACATATTCGTATTGTCCATAATGTTCTCAAGAAAAAATGTTTTTCTTTTAAGAAAGGAAGGCACTGCGGAGTATCAGAAATGAATAAATTCAATTCAGCAATATTAAATCCATGCTGTAGGTAAACTACTAAATCTCTCTAATAATAGTTCCTAATACTGTATTTATGAAGGGCTGCTTTGTGTCCAGCACTGTGCACTACACTGTGAACACATTTACATCTCACAAGAATTCCCATTTTACAGGTAATGAAATTTAGACACATAAAGACTATGAGGACCCTCATTAGTAAGCAAGGATGTGAATTGAGGGAATACTACTCCAAAACCTCCCCTCCTAGCTGCTATATTGCAAATATTTTAGTCAAAGTTATTCTCAGCTGTGAAAATGAATACATTATGGCTCTGTTAACAGTTAGATAAGATAGATGTAAAGCGCCGGCACTGAGCACTTAAGGGACTGTTCACTAAGCCCCTTAGTAAACATGGAGTAAGGAACAATGCCAATTTATTATTTGGGAGGCTGTAAAGTTTAACAAATCTGAAAACATTCAGAAATTAATTTGTTTTGGTTATTGTCCACTGCAATTATCTCCTTTTTCCTTCAAATTTATCCTTAAATAATTAAGGATTTTCATCATCACCATCATCATCAGTTACAATTATCCTCATTAATTAGTGGAGACTGGCAAATTTAGTAAATCATTGTAAGTTCTATTTTTAGCTCTTGTCACTTGAAAAAAGACATTTTTAAAAGAAAAATATAGAAAGATTTTGCAGCCACTTTTGTAAGAACTGCTAGCAGGAGAGTTACATTTCAAGTTTTACCCTTTGTAATCTAAAACCAGTTATTAGTACATTAATTTTTTTCTGTGATAGGAGAAAATGAAAAAGTAGTAATAATGTCTTTGCTAAAAGTTGTTAAGTGTCTGTTCACATGAATTAAAAAGTCTCTCTCTTTAAACATTTGACTATTCCATTTCATCCCAAAACCACACACAGTTACCTAAACAAAAACTTAGCCATATATGAATTTCGTGAAAGTAATATTTTCTGGTCCATTTTAGGGGTCTGAATTTTAAGTTAACTTACTAATTTCTAATTGTGCTTTTTCCTTAACAATAATAGCTTTATTTGTCATTAGATTTATAATGAATCTTGGTGTTTGAATTCCTTTGCCACACATATCACAAGCCAATTCCATCCCAACTTACGTTGTATAAAATGTTTTCTACATCTTTTTTAATGCTGTGTTATAACAAATCCTTTTAAATATGACCTTTTTTTCTTTTACATACTTTCTAAACATTTTTTGACCATTAGTTCTATTTAAAAGCCCCTGTATATTCCTGTCTACTTAGTATTCTTAGTAATGTAGTAATTACATGAAGCTTTCTTTCTTTTCAGTTGCCATGAAAGTCCTTATTAAAATACTTTGAAGGTTGAAACAGGCTCTAGAACAACTTGGAAATGCTACGGGAGATCTGAAAAAGAGTTTTCTCAATTTCTTCTAGCATCTTTAGTGTCCTCATCACATAGGTAACTGTTCAACACCGTTTAAAAGGCTATAAAACACTGTAGTAGAGGACATAAGAATGCTATACCCTCTTTATTAGTGTCAAGACAAAATTAGACTTTATTTTAAGGTCACAAGTGGGAGTTGTTTTATTGTGTTTTCATGAGTTAAAAGTCTAAGAGGAGTGTATTTTATGACCAGCAAGTAAGTTTTTTTCTGTATCTTGTCAGGGAAATAAAATCTGAGTCTTGATCCAGCCCTTGGGAAGCACATCTTGGAGGGTGACTCACCTTGAGTTCTCTCAGTGCAGATTTCTGCCTTTAAAGGTCCATTCCACAGCCTATCTTTACCCAGCCTGCACTGTAGTCAGACTATCAGGTCTCTTGTTGATAAGAAATATTTATCTTACTCTAAAAGTGGAAGGTCAAATGCCCATGTGTAAGTTCAAGTTCTTAAGATAAGAATAAAATGTTCACATTTTCTGATATATTTTCATTAAGGTAAATATCTTAATTACTTCAAAAGACATGCAAAACAATGAAAACTGTTATATGTCAGTAACAGTACAACTTTTTTTACCATTTATTGTATGTTTCTTTGGACCAGGACCCAGTATTTGTATAAAATAATGGATTTCTATGAGAAAGTGTTCAGGGATTCAGGCTTGGTTATTTTGAAACCTGTTTATTTATTTCTTCATAAATATTATGATACAAATTATTCGTAATTCTAAATTTTATTTCTATAATAATAAAGTTACTAAACAGGTAATTGGTAATTCCATATTTTCTTGGGTATAATTAAGTGAATTCTGAAATATGAAGCAGGGAAATAGGGCCTCATGTCTACATTCCTGACTAAGTAAAGGTTGAAAATTTATTCAGATTTACATCCAAGAGCATCTAACATGCTCAGCTTCAGACAATACCAGTTAGCACTGTTCATCACTCCTGGGCAGAACCCGTATTCATGTGGTCTGTGCCCTTCCCCATTTCCCATTATCCCATTAAAACCCCCACTCAACACAGCCACATTTGCTTTCTTGATTACCAGATTTAAAAAAAAAAAAAAAACTGCAGTCACTTTTTGGGTTTCTTCCCTTCTCTATTCATCAATTTAAAATATGTTTATTAAATGTCAGCCATGAAAAGGCTTAGTTGAAGTCACCAGGGACATAGCTATAAACAAGCAGAAAGAAAATATATGCTGGCAAAAATCTATAAGCAAAAAGCTTTTAATCCAGTGGAAAGAGACTAAAAAATACACACTACAAATAAGTAAAATATTTAGTAACTTGGTGATAAGTACTAGTAAAAAATGGAAGCAGGAAAGTGGTCTTACTGAAAGAAAAAGTTTGTCATATCTGCAGGACAGGAGGTAATTCTTCACTTGGAGCTAGGTATCCCATAGTTAGTCTCCTAACCTCCCTCAAAGACTGGGAGATGAGGGCACCATTTTCTTTGGTTGCTAAAGAGATGGCCCCCAGACTAAGCAAAAAAAAAAAAAAAAAAAAATCTTGGGCTGTATAATCAGACAAAAGGACTTTAAAGAGATTTATATCTCAATTGTCACTTTTATGAAGTAAATGCTCTATAGAAAGGGAGAACGGTGCTCTGTGTTTAGGCTGTATGAATTCCTTAAGGGTCTGTCAGAGTGACAGCAAGACCTGGACTCCAAAAAAAGATTGTTTTGAGTTTAGTCAAACTGAGAGAAAGTTAAGACTGTTGATCATATTAGAGTTGACTTGGGTTTGCTAAGAAGGGCAGGCACTGGATGTATGGAGTGACCCGGCTTAATATGCATTTCAGTGATGAGAAAAGCAAAGCACAGTAAGAAGGAAGGAAATGAAGAAGAAGGGTTAAAAAGAATTGAAGAAAGCCCAGAGAGCTAAAGAAAAAATTTCCTTATTTCAACAAACCAAAGACAGAGAATACACCTTCAGGTGACAGCCGAAAGAGAGGATTGAGACACACTAAAAGTTGTTTGTAGAAAAAATTGTTTGCAGACTTTAAAACAGATTATATAGCAAAATATATGGTGCATTAGAGGGATGTATCCATGCTTAAATGAAATCCTGGTGTGATAATTTATAAATGACTAAGCTTTCCTAAACTCTACTGTGATTTTCAAGCACAGATATCTTTGGGTGTGAAATCAATCAAGTGTGAGGATAAAAAATATAGCAAGCCCTTCCCAGTCTTTGTCGCAGTCTGGGAAGTTTATACTTGTAATCCCATGGAAAAGTTACTGGAATTCTAGTGAGTTAATTCCAATCTACCACTTCCAGTGCAACCCATGGTGAGAATAAAGACACTAAGGCATATTTATAGTTGTGGGGAGCCAAGGGGGTCCTAGGTCCAGCCAAGATGGTGGTTACTGGAAAAAAGGCCTCGACCCAGGGCCAAACCTGGGTTTTATTAATTCCCAAAGAGGGGAGTGGCTCAGGGATGAGGGACTGTAGTTGTGGCGGGAAGTACTGTGAGCTGAGGTAGGTAGGTGGCCTGAAATCACCTTTGCAATGTGCAAAGGGAAGATATGCAGAGGGAAGGATATGCAGAAGGAGTAATCTGCATAACACAATTCAAGGTAGTATCTAATATTTTGGAGTCGGTGCTTTAGCTCTGATGTGTAATCTTCTATGCCCTGGGAAATCATAGCCTCTTTCTCGAGGCTCGATCCCAGCCCACAGCGTGGAGCATGGCTCTCCATCCCACCAGACTCGCACATCTGTTTTGGGAGCTACAGGGGCGGGGAAATACTGACCTGTCACCTTACTTAAAAGACTACACATCAGCACCTCCGCCGGACCGATTTGCATTGCTTAAAGCCAATTGAAGGGCTGAGGAAAAGTCCTAGCTAGCTCTGTACATATCAGTACATGAAAATAGGGCCAGGTTTAGCCAAAATGCAGATAATTGCTCTCCTTTCAAGGAGAGTCATCCAGGTGGTCCTCCATAGTTCTCCACAAAAAACAGTAATCCAAGGCTGGTGATATAGCTGAGCGGCATAAGCGCCTGCCTGGCAAGCACGAGGTCCTGAGTTTGACTCCCTGTACCCGCATACTTAATGGAACTTATGTTTTGGGAAGGCACTTTCTTCAATATACTTATCCACGATTTACATGTGTATATATGATATAGAGGTGACACTTCATAAAACTGCATAAAATAGGAAAAATTAAGATGGCTGTTTTAACCTTTTAATGAAATTTATGTATAATCTATAGAAATATTTTGTCTTGAAATGTTTCTCATAGAATGAATTTTTAATGTTTCTTTCTTTATAAATAATATTTGGAGAAATTTTACATCTGAATTTTACCAAATTGTCAACTACAGAACATTTTCTTTTGTGTGTAAGATAATTAGATAATAGTTGAAGAGAGGGTTGCTGGGCAATCAAATGTTTGCGGAATGCTGGATTAATCAGAGACACAAAATTGTATTTACTATAAAACTCAAAGCATTTAGTGTGTTATGGCAAGTCGTACCTGCCCAAGATATGGTATAAACTTTTCCTAAGCATACTTTTGACTTGTGAATACTATATTTAGTCTCTCAATATCTGTCTGAACTGGAATTCTGTAAGCCATACAGAAACAATTATTGCCTATATGAATTTCAAAATGCCTCAGTGCTAGGTCCACCTATCGTAGTAATTCACACCTTCACACAGAAAACCTTTCTTGGTTGGGTTGGAGTAGGACTTACGTGCACAAACGTTTGCTTAAGGCAGGGATGAACTGGAGCGAGAGGCATGAGTAAGCCACAAACATCCAGGTTATGCCTTATTGAAGGAGCCCAGCTTTTCCCAGACACAGGGGGCGCCTGGTCCTAGCTGGAGAAATCATCAGGTGATGCCTCATTTGCGTATCAAAGGCTGGAATATTTTAAGGTTTCCCAGCCAATCAGAGGGAACGTTGGCAGTCCGCCAGTTTGAAGACAATGGTTCCTGCCAAACTAACCTAGCAGCTGCTCGGAGAGCATTCAGGCAGCTCCAAACTATGCAGTCCCTCCTTTTTATGGTGTTTATGGCCTGCTGTCCCTGGAACAATCCAGAAGATGGTTATGGTCTTTAGGAGCACAGAAAGTGACAACTTTTCTGTAATTTGCGTAGTGTTTGGGAATTCAGATGGAGGCTTGCTGAAGTTTAGAATACGATATCAAATACGATTGCTGCTTATTTTTCTCAATTATACTAAATGGTCCTATACTAAACTTATTTTTGACATATTTCACATCCCACATATTGTATCTAATTAAAAGACTGGCATCTGATGGGTTTTTTTCCCCACATCCTTCCCTCTTCCTGTGTCTGTCATTGTTTTGAAAGTATAATTTGCAATGAAAGTAAATTTTAATGTTAATTTATTTAGAAGCTAAATGAAAGCATCATGGAAACTTAACATTGAGGATGGAACCCAGGGCCTTCACACTAGACTATATCTCCAGCCTCTTCTTTATTTTTTATTTTGCTTTATTTTTTGTTTCACTAATTTACGAACTTGCCCAGGCTAGAGTCAGCCTCCCAGAGTGCTGGAAATAAAAAAATTTTATATCCCCAATTACAGCTTGAAGGATTGATCATTTTCATCTTAAAGGACTGATCCCCAGGATGGTGGGAAAGTCGATAGGATCTGCTATCCTAATTCAGATGTTTTCAGCACTGTGCTCTGTCTACCCTCAGCATTTCAGCGCACTTCCCTTAGGAAGCGGCGATATAAAATTGACTCCTCACTTAACAGTCATTTAAAATAATTACTCCCTAATGAAACCCTGCTAGGTAATGTAAGTTTCCTCTGTACCTATAGTCGCCAAACTCCTGTAGGTGTGTGAGTATCCAGGAAAGGCCAGAAATATCATTTCAAAGGTGATGCTTCCCTAGCCAATTAGAAAATAGATTCTGGGTTTCCTTACTACATGGTTTCTTTTATTATATCCTCCTGAGAAACTAAAAAAACAAAAAAGAATTTTTCACCTTGTCAAATTTTAATTCTCTTGGATTTTAAACACTTACTATCATTTATGCAAAAATGTATTTTACTTTAAAACTTCTCTCATGAGTAAAGAAAGCTATATGTTTCTTCATTTTCAGTCATTCATTATTCATGAAATCAAAACATAAATAGACTGTCAGAATATAGCCAAAGGGCTGAGTTGGTATAAGAAGGTTGCTGCTACCATGTAAAGTGCTATACAAAATTGAAATCATAATAATGGGGGGTAGATATATAATTCTTCTAGAAGAAAATATGCCCTGAGTTTTATAAAGCATTAATCATTATATCCATTTCTATTTTCAAAGCCCCAGGCATGATTTTGAGTTTCTTTTTCTCTGCTGAATGGTCAATTTATACTCTGAGTGCATGTATTGCATTGTATATTACAAATCTTTGTTGAATTCCCATGAAATGCTTCTGTAAAATGTTTTGGTATTGCTCAACATTTTTATGTTATTCAGAAAAATATAAATTGATTAGCCTTTTTTAAGATAGTTTCTTAAGGTTATAAAAAAATAAGTGCCCCAAGTATCTTCCAGTGTTTAGAAATACAGGTAAACTGAGAGGTATCTTGGCAACCTGAGGAAATTAGCTGGAATTATTAAATAATCCACATTCAAGATACTATAATCCTTATTGAATTTGGACAGATTTATTTACCAGGAAATGTTTTCCTATTCTAATAAGAATAGCTATTAGCTATTAGCATGTTTTGAAATATATGGCTCTCGGTTTTGTATTAAGCACCTTTCAGTCCATTCTGGATCAAGTGCCAGTTAAGCAAATACACCCAAAACATAGACAATTTGAGAAAATGTGTTTGCTAAATGCCCTTTCGTATGAAAGAGTTAGCCAAATTCCTGTAGGTTTTCAAAGAAAATGTCATTCTTAATGCAGAAATCCAACATCTTCTGAGGCTTCCAGATTCTGTAGAAAATTGCCAGCCAACGAGATCCTGAAATCAGTTTCAAAGTAGAATCTGAGACACTGACAGATCTCTGTGACTAGCTGAGCCCGGGAGATTTGCATGAGTATGGTAATTTATTGTACCTAACCTGAGACAACAGCTTGATTTGTCCGTCACTGTTCAGCTTAGTTTGGCCACCCGGTCAGGTGCACTACATCATCCCGCAAACAGTGTGTGCTGCCCCGCACTTCAGGGCTCTTTGATCCTGACTGAGTGCTGGACTCATCCACCCGTGGGCTGGCCAGTGTGAACACTTCGCAGCATAGCTGGACTACATCACACATTGTTCCTTCGTGCCCCTCCACAGTGTGAGCCGTCTGGTACGATGAGTACACCCCCAAGAAAGGGAAGTGTTCACCTGTACAACCACTGGACTTGAGACTACTGCTAAAAAGTGTAAAAGTGTGTGTCCATAGACAGGTTTTCCACAAACCAAACACGATTCTCTAGATTTCACAGGCCTCACTCTTAAAAATACTTTTGCCTGTAGAAAGCCATTCATTTTTACCTCTAAATTTTTATCAAAATTACAAACATTTGCTCTAGTTGAAAATCTTTATATTGGTTATAAGACTAAACACTGCAATTAAAGAAATATTTACCATTACTTGGTAATTGAATAAAATACATTTTTATTTCCTGTAAGGAATATAGATTAAAGTAGAAAAACTTAGTTTACGGTGTATCACTAAAAGGGAATTTGGTTTATTTGTTTTAGGACACATATTTACTCAACTGGTAGATGGTAGACTTTTGACAGTAAGTTTAGCGTAACCTAAAACATTACCAACGGGTTTCCTTGGGTGTAGTACTTAAGATTACATTTCATGCATTTTTCTAGTTTGTTAATATGTATATGCATTTCTCACTTTTTTTCTAAATTTTCCACTTCAGACTTATAAAAACAATTGTCTTAAAATTTCAAGAAGTCCTACATTCAAGTATTTTCCACTTGAGCATGCTATCAAAATAAACATCTAGATAGGATCAAGGTATTCTGTTATCTTGTAGATAAGACTGGTGTATCAGAATACAGAATATGGCATAGGATGGAACTAGGATCCACATCCTCACAAAGGTATAAATTTTAAATATGAAAGTGCTTCTGACACTTACACTATTTTTACCAGTAGGAGGCACCATACTCTTAAATGGTAGCAAAATATTTAGATGTAAGCTCTCTCTAGATGCATTTCTCTATATATAGAAATGTATGACATCAATAAGGCACTTTTCAATATTTTGCTTAAAAATATTAGTAACTTAGTAACTGAAAATATTCTACAAATTCCCATCCAACAAATATAAAAATAAACATCATTTGGAGCAAGACAAAAGAAACATTAGAACTCAGCTAATTTAAGACACAACAATGATACTTTTTTTTCCTCATATTGTCTTGTTTTGACACTACTTATAGGACACAATTAACCATAAAAATACTTCTGACCAGATGCCGCCGTCTGTGGCCACCAATTCGTCCCAGGTTTGGATGTTCTGGGAGCATCGTGCTTTACACTGATGTCAGCCATTGCCTGTCTTCATTATAACTGCAGTTATGAGCTTGTAACTTTAAGTCAGAGAGTCTCCATGTATGCTTCATGCACGCACAGTAGGGAATCCATGTATTTCTTTCCTTTTCTCCCATCATTTATGTTTGTATGACCTTCATTGATTTATCAAGAATTACTGTTTTAATGGTTTTTTTTAGAGTGAGTGCAATACCTTCCCAAGAATAAAAACAGCTAACAAGTATTAAACATATGCTCTTTGTCAATATATGCATAAAACCTTGACTTGAATTAACTTACTTTTCCTCACAATGATCATATGGACTACATAGTATTCATCACAATTTTACAGATGCAGAAATTGTGGTAAGGTAATTTAAGAAATACCTAGTAAGTGATGGGTAGAATTCAAACTTAAAGACTTTCATGCGAACTCTTTAACATTAACTTGGAAAATAATCATCCTGAAATGTAGTTGGTTCTGTCTTGCAGGACGTATTTTGCCTGTCGGTTTTCATGTTTTTTCTCTCAGAATATAGACGATAAAACCAAGGTCTAGTTCATAAGTTAATGTCCACACTGTACAATTATATAACAAATTTTCATTTTTTAAACATAGTAAAACTAATTAAAAACTTCAAGTGCTTTTCAAACCTTTTTAAAGCTAAACAGAATCTTTCTAAATGTGTCTCAAACAATAAAACTGCGGTTTCCTTACTGGATTAGAGGAAACCATCCATCACTTCTAACACACAAGATACCATTTTTACTCTCGAATTCTGGAAAAATATGTACTAAATGTAGACATGTTACAATGAGTAATTTATGTTGATTATGAGACCATTTAACAATATTTCAACTCAAAACAAAACAAAACAAAAAGTTTTGTACCACCTACTAAGGGAAAGAATTTAAAATATCTGCTCTGGGCTTACTGGTAGTTTTAGTATATAGAGGAACAAGAATAATATGTACTTGAGAAATAAAACTGAAAGTCTTACATGAGAGGACAGACAGAAAAAATAGATGATTACCATGGAACCAGAAATGGCTTCAGACAACACACTCTCAGAACAGATTTTGGGAGTTGTATCACTCTTTTAGCTGACAGCAGTGACAATCAGACTTCTGGTTGTAAACCCATGATGATAACTTCGGCATGCAGTGGCATCACAACTACCAAGACTCGGTGATTAAGTGGGATGAGACGCTTGTGGACAGGGAGGCCTTGGGATCCACAGTGGCTGCCGTGGTTGTCTAGATTTCTCTAGGCAGATAGAGAATGCTATGTTACACTTAGCATCTCCAAATGCTAAAAAAGAGGTGTAGTGTTAAGGCTTCTTGGGATCTTGGAAAAATATATCACAATTTTAATGTTTTTCAATCAATTTCTTGGTTTACATGGTAGGTCACCAGTTTTCAGTAGCAGAGTGCAAAGCAAGAAAGGGCCTTTAACATGTGCTGGCTGTGTTGCAAGCATCTCGTCCCTAGAATTGGGTGGCCCGGTGATCTGACACGCTGCTGGTGTATGTGGCATACACAAATGGTGAGCAGATGTCCGTAGCACACTCCCGAAGGAGCTCTGCAGTACACACACCTAGCGATCTGGACCAAGTTCACACCCTTTATGGGAACTACTCCCCATTTCACAGTAGCTCCTAGCACAGCGCTGGCCCGGAGTAGGAATGATTATTGGGCCATGTGTAAAAGTGCCTGCGCAATAGAAGCCACTTCTTGTGAGCTGCATATTAGTAATCCTACCCGATCTTAAATGAGTGGACACAGCAGCAATCTACTTCACACTGCAAATATTCAGGATCCCAACAGACAGAAATATTACAACACCAGGCACAGACCTTCTTGTCACATCTCCTTACTGTCCTGTCAGCTTTTTTCTATTCCATACACTTGACCTTATGGAGTATTCCCTACGAACAGTTAAAAAAGAAGGCAACATTCAGGTGTGGTTCACAAATTCTTAGCAAGATACAGTACGTGTGTGCCAGCCAAAGTGGACTTCAGCCGTACCTGGCTGCGCTCAAGGTTGTCACCGAAAAGCCAGAGTAAAGAAGTCTTCTTAGTGACCAAGGATGCCTGCGTTATGCTCTGTTTTCTGGGGTAGCATTGGTTTGCCATCTTCAAAGACTGCCTACCTTCCCTATCCCTTCTCATGGCTGTCATTTCTTAAAACTACTTGATCACTCCTTGCAACTGTCAGGATTTGGCTAAAGGCCTGATCAGAGGTCTGCTGGAGATGCTGTGAGTATAAGTCACATTTTGTAGTACAGTACTGCAAAGCACACACGTTTATACCAAAGAAGACAGGTGCAATGGAGTGTAGAGCCAGCTTAAAAGGCCAGAAAATTTGGAAAAGCAAAATGCAGCCCAGGAAGTGAGAGTATGAGCAGATGAAGTGAATTACCTTGGAGGAGTAGATGGTGCCTTTGTAGGATGGTTGCGTGTATATGAATGCCTTTAAAGAATTTTTAGTACTGAGTAGCAAGGTCTCCTTCTCACCTCCAAACCCCACTCCTCATTTCTGCCACCCTGAGTCTTTACCTGAAACCTCAGGACACCCCAAGCATGGGCTCCCCTCTGAGGATCCTTTACCCAGATCCTCCTCTCTGATCCATCCTTTAGCCAAATCGCTCTTGCCATACACTTGTCATAAATCCATCTGATGAAAACCTTGATTGTCATTATTTAAAACAGCATTCTCAGTAGAAAAGAGGTCACAAGAAATGTTCAGGAAAATGAAGTTTCATGCTCATACAAATTTGGGAAACATAACATAGTATGTCTCCCCTTTTGAAACTTCATCAGGCATATTTACATATTAAAGCCTTTCAAAGGAATAAAAAGCAATAAAAAGACACTTTTGTACTTATTTAATTCCATAATTACCGAATTTATGAGTGTAGATAACTCCATTTTATCTTTGTTTTAAACACCACTCCTCTCCCCGGAAATGTTTCATCCCTCTCATCATTCAGGAAGAAAGAATAGTGATTGTAATAACTTTGAAGTATCCATGTGGTACTTTTGTGTTCACAGAATTTTAGAGTTGGAAAGGCCCTTAAAGAATATTTAATTGAGTGGCCCACAAATGTTTTATCATCAAAAAACATTTTATTTTATTCCCTCATGCATTCAAGTTCTGAAAGATGTTCTACCAATAACTTAGTAAATATTAACAATTTTCTTTTTTTCAGTAATGAGTTACATAGCTGCCTTTCAAAGCCTTTCAGTTATATATTTATTCTACAAGTTTAGTAACACTTGCAGAAAAAAATGACAGGACTATGACATCGTTGTTGATAAACTATTAAATTTTTTTATATGACTTCTTTCTTGCAGGTCTCCAGAGGTGAGATCTATATTTTTCCCATTCTCAACTACTGGCTGATAATATTCTTCATTTTTGAAACGTTAAGCCCTTACCCTAGGCTCACTGCCGTTTGGTAAAATGCAGAGCCCCTAATTCCCTTATAAATAATCTTTTTATTGCCTTTAATGTTTCTCTAGAGGTGAGGTTGAGAAACTTTCGGCATGCGGAGCCAGATACATACCAAATATTTCCATCCTTGTGGGTCTTACAGACTCTGTTGAAATGCTTTTACTGTGCTGTTTTAGTGCAAACGCAGTGATAGACAATGTCCTAACATAGATATGACTGTGCTGCAATAAAACTTTATTTGTAAACAAGCAGCAGGCAGGATCTAGCCTATGAATCACATTTTGCTAGCCCTTGCTCCAGAGCATCCTCATACATTTCCCTGGTTATAATAAATACCTGCCAGAGAGGATAAATACAGATTCCAGTGCCTCTCTTCTAATTTAGATTTAGGATGAGGTTCAGGAATCTGTGTTCTTTACAAATGTATATGTTGAAAGATCTCAAAGAGGCAAGTTTGGAAAATGGAATATAGTTGTTCTTTGCTTTAGAGGGTTAGAAAACCACATAAGACTATTTCCCATTTTAACTGATCAATAATAATCTTCATAATTTGTACTGGGCCAAGGCTGACTCAAAGAACCCTAGTATTTGTTTCAGCTTGATTTAGCAGATTAATTTCATTCAGTCATTGATTTGAGCTTTATTTTTTGTTTTTACTTGTTCTTTGACCTTTCAAATGATATATTTGTGGTTCATTTGCAGTTTTTTTGATACAAATACTTCAAAGAAGGATCTAGAATTATCCTCTAAAGATCTTAATGCCTGCTTAAGAAAATGCACACACACACACACACACAGTCTCACAAGAGAGAGACTGTCTAGTAAGAAGTGGGATTTTATGCAGCAATTAAAAAGTAATCAAGGGCCGGTGAGATAGCTCAGCGGCATAAGCGCCTGCCTGGCAAGCACGAGGTCCTGAGTTCGACTCCCGGTACCCACATAAAGGAAAAAAAAAGTAATCAATACAAATATGAGTTTGTACGTGTGACAAAGGTACTTTTTTTTTTTTTTCATAATCCAGGGAAGTAGGTCCTGGGTTCTCATTTTGTTGCTGAAAATCTGAGGCTCAAATTCCACAGCTGGTAAATGGAATTGGGACATAAATGCAAAACTTTAAAGTTAAAATTCTGCACGCTTTTCCCCACAACATAAGAGGTAGAAGCAAATTTAGCATAATAATAGAATTAGTTAAAATACTAAAACCAAAAAAATCCTTTTCATTAATGCCCCTGTTCCCAGTGCCCCCTGATCCAAAGTGACCCTACACACAAGAAACTCATGGTTCGTGGAAGAAGAACTTTATTTCTCCTTAAAAGGAGACCACTATTTAGGGGTTGTGGGTACATGTGTGCGATAGATTGTGTACTTCTTTTTCAGCATTCTACTCTCCACTTTGTCCAAGCACTTCCCATTTCCTGTTCTGCCCGTAAACTTTTGGGAATAATGTAGGTAGAGGAGAAATTTAAAACCTTAGAGGGTCTCTGGTGACATGGAAGCTTGTGTTCCCACTAACTTTAAGTCTTTACTGGAAATGGGATTTCTGTAGATCAACTCCCTGCCATCAGGGTAGGAAAAGGCAACTGTAGAAATAAAAGAATAGATTTTTCTTATTTGTTTATATGCTGCTTATTTTATAATAAATTTACAGTGACTAGTAGTCTATTAAATACTTGCTTAGGTTAAGAATAATCATGAAGCTTGGCATATCTTTTTTTCTGTTTTTCTTATTGGAAAGTACTTTTGAATTTTACCTTTTGCCTTTTACTCCACATGCTCAGAAAAACCTGTGATCACATTCATGCCTTCATGAAAATGTTGGTTATTTACTGTTGTTCAGTGTAACAGTGGAAGTGACTATTAAAAAGAAATAAATTCAAGATGCTATTGTGCTGAATTTCAAAATATTTGTAAGTGAGGTGCAAACCAAGTTTACAATGCATTTGCAACCTACCAAAAACTAAACAAAAGCACTCTTTCTGTCTCTTTCACTAAAGATGTATTCATAAACCCACTATTGAGAGTTTATGTAAATAACCTTTTAGTAGGGAATTTAGAAACCATAATAAATCATGAATAAATCCAGAATTAGCAGCAAGAATTAGAGGATCTGAAGGCTTTAAGATATGTGCACTGAACATCCCCCACGAGCTGGTAGGTAGGACGTCAACTGGCTTGGCCTCCAAGGTTCTTCACCTGCAGACTTTCTTTGGCTAAGGACCAATGCACGTTCTGCCTCTGCCTCCATGGAGCTTGCAGAAAATGATCAGAGCAGCCCCCTGTTCCCATCAGCAATAAAAGAGCTGTTCATGCAATTGGGAACAGTAGTAAATTCATTTTTATTTCTGGTTCCTATGCAGAAGGTCAAATCCTTGGCCAATTTCAGATGTGTCTTATATTTTAAAAATCTATAAATAAACAGCAAGAACATGAGCTGAATCTTACACTAAAAAACAGACATGTTTTGTAGAACTAAACTCATAATCCCACCGGAGATGGTATTATTAGAGCATCACATCCAGATGGCATATTCTTGAGTCCTAATAATTTCCTGGCAAGGAAGTTTCTTAAGCTTTGGTTCCTATCCACACAAGTTCCCTTTAGAGTGGTCCATGGATATGTTCATCCCCAAGAATACATAGAGAGCCCGGCACAATGGACTCTAGTGTTTTCTTTCAACACGTATCACTAATAAAATCCAAAGGGCTTATCTAATCACAGAAACGAAAAAGAGTAAAGCTATGTTCACTGAAGGTATTTACAGTAATGCTTTTTTCAAAGCTGTTTAGTTTGCAGTGAAAACCTCCTATCTCAGAGACATAATTTGTCACTATTTAGACCAAGTATCTTTGTCAGAGTTCTAAAAACTTACTCCTTTTCTTGTGCACACTGAATTTCCCCAAATCCACAGCAACACTGAAGGAAAGGATCTCTTGGTTTGGGATAAACCCCAAGATTTTATATATTTTTAACTACCAAGGGTTTGCCCACTTTTCAGTGTGACTAAACTCAGTTTACCTATTCTCAGGACTTGGCAAATTAATTCATATTACTATGAGGAAATTTTTTTGGATGCCCCCTTTTTAAGATAATGTAGTAATTATAAACTCTGTAATTATAAAATTAGTGCAAAATAAAGCCAAATGAAAACTGATTTTGAGTAATGAGTTTAGGAATGTGACATAATATAAGATCATATACAGAAATCAAGGCTTTATAATGTACATCATGCATATGATATATAATATACAAATAATTCATATATAAAAATGATAATGGAAACAAATTATTTTCAATGCAAAAATTACATAAAATTCATTATACTTTGAAAATCACAGAGGTGCAAGATCTTAATGAAATTACATATATACAATTTATATATAAATAAAACATTTATAATTTATATATAAATGTTTACTGAATAGAAAAATTCCAAAATCTTCCTATATTTATCTTTCTGTGCACTGTAATCCTAATGATTAAGATTGTCAAAAATAAACCAGGTCTGATGATCATAAAATAGATCTCTCACCCCCCACACACACACCTTTGTAGAGTCCCATACACAAGGCATAGACACCCAATACCCCCCCGCAATGCAAACTTTCCTCCCAAGAGAAGGTACGTAGTATTAACACTCTGTGCCCATTGTCTGTCTTGCTTGGGTAAAGTAAGTCAATGTGACAACATGTTTGACAAGAATTTGTGAAAATTCTAGAATTTCTGTAAATTCACTGTAATTCCTGTCTCGTTTTAAAAATATGGCTGGTTAATTTTAGGCATTTATAAAGAAACTACAAGGAATACAACTTCCATATGGGCTGATGACCTTTAGATAGTTTCAAGTCAGTGCTGAAGGGTCAGTTTCTGAGCTAGAAGTGATGAAAGGGGCGAAGCTACCTCCTGCGCTGCACACCGACACCGGTTCTGTTCACGCAACCTCTGCTCCAAGCAGTGAACATCAGACCTAGGTCTTAACCACATTAAGACCAGGTCTTAAAAAGGAGGGTCTGACACCGGAAATGCCCACGTTTGCTTAGTATGCATTTAGTAAGGATTGGAAGAATACGGAAAAGCTGCTCACAGTCTTCCTTTGTTTCTCACAATTTTGGTGATATTTGGTAAAATGTGTCAGAAAATCCCATACCAAGAGGAAGTGGCCTTAGGTGTTAAACTAAGTTAGAATTTAGGTATAGTCTTAAACTGGAATACTCTCTTGTCATACGTACAGAACAAAAAGGCAGCCGTGGACTCTGTGGGGAAAGTTGTGAAATGTATTGCTGGTAAACAAAGGCTCCTCCCTCATTTTGCACAGATAGATGCCGTCATTCTAGTACATGGTCCACCACAGAGCGTGGAGATGTCTGCGCCCATCCTCTCCACCAAGACTTGACCCAGTAGAGGAGCCAAAATAATGGCGATGCCCGCCAGTAGTTTTGATCATGCCACCTCCTTGCAGTACAACGAAATTTTACACTTTTTACCTCATATGTAATCCAACAACTCTCTCAAAACTAGATCTTTTCCATATGATTTCAGAAATGGCCAAATTTTCTGCACCTTTTTTTCTAAAACTTGTCCCTAGTTTCACCTTTTGGATATTTCTTATCTTTCCCCCCACCTTCATGTGGAAACTTCTTGGGTCCTTCTCAGGGAACCTAATCCCCATGCCTGCACTGAATCGTCGGCCCCTCCAATCTGTTCTCTGCACTGTCTCCTTGCACAGTAACAGGTATCTCATTAACCTCCATTTGCAAAAATTACTAAGTCATTTTATTATTCAGATACCATTTTTCTCTTTTTTTAAATTAATTTTATTGGTACATTTTAGATATACAGTGATCACATTCATCATAGGGAATTTTTACCTGCACATGATATATCTTGATTCTTTTTTTTTTCACTTCCCCTACCCTCCCTTCAACCCCTCTTCTCTTCGTATTTCCAAAAGCTTTGTTTCCATTTTTTTTTTTTTTTTTTTTTTTTTTTTTTGATACCAGGAATTGAACTGAGGACCTTGCGCTTGCTGGGCAGGCGCTTGTGCCACTGAGCTGTATCCCCAGCCCTGTTCCCATTTTTTTTCTTCTTTTCCTGTTTTTTTTTTTCCTTCCTTCCTTTCCCCTCCCCCCATCTCTTGTTCCCCTTTGCATTTGAACCTTTTCTTCCCATTTCACAATATCTATTATACATTTTGGTCCTTATTTGCACTTTCGGTTTCTCACAGCAGAGAAACAATGTGATATTTACACATGGGAGTTTGATTTAATTCACTTAAAAATATGGTCTCAAGGTGCATTCATTAACTTAGAAATGTCTCAAGTTTATCCTTCTTTGTGGCTGAGTAGTACTCCATTGTGTAAAAATAAACCATACTTCTTTATCCATTCATTGGTTGATAAGCATTTAGGCTGTTTCCAGATTTAGCTATTACACAGTGTGCTATTATAAACATGGCTGTGCATATATCGCTGTGGTATGATGCTCTTAATTCTTTTGGGAAGATATCAAGAGGGGAATAGCTGGGTCGAATGGAACCTCTATTTTTAGTTTTTTGAGGAATCTCCACACTGATTTTCACAGTACTTTCACCACTCTATATTCTAAACAAGAATGGAGAAGGGTTCCTTTTTCCCCACACCCCCACAAGCATTTGTTATTGGTTGATATCTTGATAACAGCCATTCTTTCTGGAATGAGATGGAATCTCAGTGTAGTTTTAATTTGCATCTCTCAAATGACCGGTGATGCTGAACATTTTTTCATGTATTTATTTGCCATTGCTACCTCTTCATCTGAAGTGTCTCTTCATTTCAGATGCCCATTTATGGATTGGGTCTTTAAATTGGGGGAGTCTGATTTTTTTGAGTTCCTTATATATTCTAGATAGTAGTCCTTTGTCTGAGGAACAGCTGGCAAAATTTTTCCCCCTCCGTGGGTTGTCTCTTCACTCTGTTGGTGGTTTCTTTTGCTGTGCAAAAGTTTTCAATAAGATGAGATCTCAGTTGTTGATTCTTTCTTATAATTCCTGTGCAAGTGGGGTTTTGTTCATAAACTCTTTGCCTACACTAATGTCTTACCTATTCTATCTTCTAGCAGACTTAGCGTTTCTGTGTTAATATTTAGATCTTTGATCCATTTCGATTTTAGTTTAGTGCATGGTGAAAGATATGGGTCTAGTTTTAATCTTCAGAATGTGAAAAGCTAGATTTTCCAGCATCATTTATTAAAAAGGCTATCTTTCTTCCAGTCAAAGATAAGATGGCTATGTCTGGAGTTGTTTCTACATCTTCTAATCTGTCCCACTGATCCTCAGGTCTGGTTTTTTTGCCAGTGCCATGCTGTTTTTATCACAGTAGCTGTGTAGTACAGTTTTAGGTCAGGGATTGTGATGCACCCTGCCTTGCCTTTGTTGCTCAGAATTGTCTTCACTGTTCTAGGTCTGTTCTAATTTCAAATGAGTTTTTGGATTGTTTTCTCTAATTCTGTGATATATGCTGTTGTACTTTTGATTGGGATTGCATTACACCTCTATAACAATTTGGGGAGTATGGCCATATTCACTGTATTGTTTCTTCCTACCCAAGAACGAGGGTAGGAATATTTTCTGATATTCTCTTCAATCTCCTTTTGCAGAATACTGTAATTTTCAATGTAGAGGTCTTTTACTTTCTTTATAGATTGATTCCTAGGTATTTCATTCTTTTGGATGCTGTTGTGAAAGGTGTTGTCTCCCTAATTTCTCTCTCAGTGAGTTTGTTATTTGTTTACAAGAATGCTATTGATTTTTGAGTGTTGACTTCATATCCAGCTACGCTACTGAATTTGGTATTACATTACATTGGCTATTACATCTAGATGTCTTTTGGTGCAGTTTTTGGGGTCTTCTATGTACAGTATCATGGCATCTGCAAATCATGATCATTTAAGTTCTTCCTTTCCTACCCCTATTCCTTTTATTTCTTTGTCTTTTGTAGTTTCTCTGGCTAATGTTTTCAGAACTATGTTGAATAAGAATGGAGACAGTGGACATCCTTGTCTTGTTCCTGATATTACAGCGAAAGCTTTCATTTGTCCACTTAGTATGATGTTAGCTGTTGGTTTGTCGTAGATGGCTTTTCTCAGATTGAGATAAAGACCATCTATTCCAATTTTCTATAGGGTTTTTATCATGAATGAGTGTTAAACTTTGTCAAACACTTTTCCTGTATCTATTGAGAAGATCATATGGTTTTTGCCCTTGGCTCTATTAATATGGTGTATTACATTTATTGGTTTGTATATGTTGAACCATCCCTGCATCCCTGGGATGCATCCTTCTTAGTCATGGTGTATAATCTTCTTGTTGATTTGCTGCATTCTGTTTGCCAGTATCTTATTAAGGATTTTTGTACCTGTGTTCATTAGGGAGCTTGGCCTATAGTTCTCTTTTTTGGTTTTGCATCATCTCTCCTCTGGTTTTGGCATCAGCGTATCCAGGAATGATTTTGGAAGTATTGTGTTCCTTTTATTTCACTAAAGAGTTTGAGAAGAAACACTAGGTCTTCTCTAAATTTCTTGTAGATTTCAGCAGTAAATCTGTCACTTTCTTTGTCAGTAGATTTTTCATTACATCTTAAATTTTATTGACTGATATTGCTTTATTTAGAGCTTTTATGCCTTCTTGATTCAACTTTGGTCATTCATATATGTCTAGGAATCTGTCCATTTCTTTTGTGTTTTCCATCTTATTAAAGTACGGGTTCTCAAAGTAGATATTGATGATCTACTGGATTTCTGTAGGATCTATTCTGATTTCACCCTTTTCTTATTGCATGGATTTGAGGCTTTTCTTTCCTTTTGTAGGTAAGGTTGGCTAAGGATTTGTCAACTTTATTTAATCCTTTAAAGAATCAACTCTTTGATTCGTTGATTCTTTATATTGTTTTCTAGTCTCCATTGCATTAATTTCTGCTCTGATCTTTATAATTTCCTCCCTTGTACATGCTTTCAAGCTTTTGCTCCTCTTTTTCTTTAAGCTTCCTCTTTTTCTGTAAGTTCAAACTTAGGTTGTTTATTTAAACTCACTCTATTTTCCTGATATGGGAATTCACCACTATAAATTTCCCTCATAGGACTACTTTTATTGTGTCCCATAAGTTCCAGTAAGTTGTATTTGTATTATCATTTAATTGTAGAAACTATCTAATTTCCTTTTTTTTTTTTTTTGGTACCGGGGGTCGAACTCAGGACCTCGTGCACCTGCAGGCGCCCGTGTCGTTGAGCGATATCACCGGCCCTTTTTTTGTATGTGGGTACTGGGAGTCAAACTCAGGACCTCGTGCTTGCCAGGCAGGTGCCTATGCTGCTGAGCTATCTCACTGGCCCTCTAAATTCCTTTTTAATTTCATCTGTGACCCACTGGTTTTTCAGGAGGTTGTTATTTAATTTCCATGTATTTATGAAGTTTTTGTGGTTTATTTTGCCATTGATTTCCAATTGCATTATGGTCTATTAATATGCATAGGATTTGCATTTACTTAAGGATGCTCTATGAGTTAGTATGTGGTCTGTTTTATAGAATATCCCATATGCAGTATTCAGCTGAAAAGAATGTGTTTTCTGATGTTGGGAGATTGAACAGTCTGTAGACATCTACCAAATCCATTTGTTCAAAAGTTTGGTTCAGTTATAATATTTCACTGTTATTTTTTTTGTCTAGTTGATCAGACTATTGGTGACAGTGGGACATTGAATTTTCCCCTTACAATTGTTTTAGTGCTTATTTGATTTTTCCTGTCTGTTAATAATTGTTTTATGTAATGAGGTGCAACAGTATTTGTTGCATATATTCTTATGATTGTTATCCCTTCCTCTTGGATTGTTACCTTTTAAAGGATGTAGTGACCTTCTTTATCTCTCTTAATCACTCTTGGCTTGAAATCCACTTTGCCTACGAGTAGTATTGCTACCCCTGCTTTTTCTGTGTTCCTGTTGCATGGAGTATTGTTTTCCACCCTTTGACTTTCGGTCTATGAACTTCTTTTTGAATTAAATGCATTTCTTATATGCAGTATATTTTTGGATATTGCTTCTTGATTCATTCTGCTGGTCTGTTTCTTTTGATTGGTGAATTGCGATCACTAACATTGATGGTTGTAACTGATATGTATTGACTTAACCTTGTCATGTTATTTTCCTGTTGTTGGCTCCCTTTTTCTTATTTAATTGCTTTCCTTGCCTGGTGGATCATTCTGTTGGGGTACATGGAGTTTTAATCCTTGTTATCTCTTTCTAGAATGTCCTCCAGAACATTTTGGCGTGCTGGCTTGGTGCTCATGAATTTCCTCAGGTGTTCTTTGTCATGGAAGTATATTATTTCTCCATCAATCTTGATAGATAGTTTTGCAGAGTACATCAACCTGGGTTGGAATTTGTTTTCTTTTAGGGCTTAAAAACTTCACTTCAAGTTCTCCTTGACTTGAGAATTTGTTTAGAGAAGTCTGCTGTGATTCTGATAGGCTTTCCTTTATAGGTGATTTGTTTCTTTTCCATAACAGCTTTTAATATTCCGCTCTTGTGTTGAATTTCTGGGATCTTGACTATTATATGCCTTGGTGTTGATTTTTTTTTTTTGATCATGACTAATTGGAGTTCTATGTGCCTCACTTATCTGCATATCAAATTCTCTTTCCTGCTTGGGAAATTTTCTGCTATGACTTCTGCAAAAAGGTTTTTTATATCATTTGCACTATTTCCTGCTTTTTCTTTGGCCCTGATCAATCTTATGTTATTCTTCTTTGCATAATCTAGCAGCCACTGGATTGATTTCTCATGGTCCCTTGCTATGTTTACAAAGTCTTTCTTTTCATAATCACTAACCACAATCTGTCTTCTATATCTGAGATCCTGTCCTCACATTGGCTCATTCTGCTGCATATACTTTCAATGGAATTTTTAATCTCCTGGCTATCTCTTTGAATCTGTTTTATGTATTCCATATCTTTCCTGTGTTGGACATTCATGGTTGCCATCATTTTCCTAAGCTCCTCTACTTTTTGTGTGTGTTCTGCTCTAGAGTCACTAAGCAAGTCTTTCATTATGGTCACCATCTCTGTAGTTATCTGAGAAATTACTTCTGATTTGATTTTTTCCACAGCCTCATTCATCTGCTTTGTTACTTCCACTGTTGTCACTTCAGAGAATCCAGGTGGGTGGCTTTCAGATCATTCCACCTCATTGCCCCCTGGGTTTGCTTTTGGTGAGCTCAAAATCTGGGGTTGCATCTTGTTTAAGTGTCTTTTCATTTCCTAGTTTTTGTGTGTGTGTGTTTTGTTTTGTTTTGGTTATTTTTGGTTTTTTGTTTTTAGTTTAATTCCTGGGTTGATGCCTATAAATTGCCTGTGGCAAGTAGCTTTATTGCTAGGATTTAGAACCCTTAGGAAATGACTGCTTCTCAGAGGTGTCTTTCCGGCATAGCTGGCTTTGGGTTTTGAGTCTGTTGCAAGATCCTACCTCTTCAATTTATTGGGGATGAGAAGTTGCTGCCTATTTGGCCCAGTCCCTGGATCTTTGGCACCGTCCTATAGTATTTTCTACAACCCTTAGTCAATCTCAGTCTTGTTATACCTGGAAAAACAACAAGTTAGAGCAATTATGTCACTTTGGGTAAAGTAGTATAATCAGCAATGACAATAGCATCAAACATAGCCTAGAGAAAGGTAGAATTAGGTAAGTATTAATTTGCCACCTTTAACCATATGAACTAGATTTGTGGTTATATAACAAAATCTAAAACAAACCAGAAAATTGTATGCAGTATATAAGCCTTCAATTTTACCCTCGGGGGAGAAAATTTAAAGGGGGATGGGGGAAAAATAAAAAAATAGAAGAGAAAGAGATTAGAACAAGGCTGGAGGACAAAGGAAGATCAAGCAGACTTTAGGAAGCTGGTGAAGAAGACAGGAGGGGAAGAGAGAAGAAGAAATTAAAACAAGAACAAAACAAAACAGCAACAACAAAAAGACCCAGGAACCATGGTTACACTCATATAATAAGAACAAACTGTCAACAAAAACCAAAATAACAACAAAAAAAAAAAAAGAAAGAAAAGAGAGAAAGAAAAAGACAGAAAATGTCCACTTCAAGGTGTGTCTTTGCTGTCACTAGTAGACAACGTGGGCAGACAGAGTCCAGATCCCAGTTGTTTAATCCTAGAGAGCCAGTTGTAGCTTTACAATGGGGTAGTGGATAATCCCGGTGATTCTGCACCTTTAGTTCCACTAAAGTTGAGGCTGGTTTCTGGCCATGAGGCCAGACCAGACCCATTTAGCCTGAAGCAGTTCATGCACCTCCTGCTGGCTCGAACTCTGCTCTCTGACCCCGTGCTGACTTGAGCTCAGCTCCCTGACCCTGATACTGGGAGCTGCTAGATGAAGCCAGCAGTTGCTCTGAGTTCCGAGCTTAGTTGGCCCGTCTCCAAGATGGCTCCCAGCCAATCCCCCTCTCCTGGGGGACATCTGAACCCGAATAACTCACCAGCCATTGCAGTCCACTATATCTACTGCTCCATTCCACTGGTGAGTTTCTCTGTGGAGGCCTTTGAGTTCACCAGTGCATCTGCACGTTTTTTGTTTGTTTTTTTTGTGTGTGTGTGGGTACTGGGGGTCGACCTCAGGACCTCACGTGCCAGCAGGTTCCTGTGCCGCTGAGTGATATCACTGGCCTTTTTTTCATATGTGGGTTCCGGGAGTCGAACTCGGGCCCTCGCACTTGCCAGGCAGGCGCTTACGCCGCTGAGCCATCTCACCAGCCCCTGCATCTGCACGTTTGAGCCAGCCCTCTCACACAGTGAATCCGGGCTCAGGGAAGAAGTGCTGCCTGCCACCTCCTTCTTCTTTGTTGAATTATCTCTCTTTGCTCTCTCTGTGGGCTTCAGTTCTCCCTTCAGATCCTTCCTACATCCTGGGGATCCACCTTCCTCCTTCTTATCCTCCTCACATTGCTATATTCCAGTGTCTATACACTAAATCTCAGAGAGGCTCTTCCTCTGCAGCTCAGCATCCACCATCTTCTCAGAAGTTCCTATTCAGATACACTTGATGCAGAATAGAAGATGAAACTCATTTAAGTGAGCCTTTAAAAAATTGATTTAATAACCAAAAAAAAAAAACAGAAGGAAAGTGCCCTTTGATCACACCAGTGTCCTTGCTATTCTCTCTGCTGTGACCTTGCAGTGTTGCAGCTTCTCCTATGCTTGCAGTGGTTTGCATAGGCAATGAGCTTATAGCTTGCTCACACCCATCTTTTGCAAAGCCACGGTGCTCTTTTTTCACCACCAAGGAACATCTGTATGAACAATTTTGCTTCAAACCTATCTATAAAACAGAGGTGACAAATGGATGCTCAACTAACTTTAAGGGGTTCTTTTTTTTTTTTTTGCTTAAAACAGACACTAAAAATAATATAAAAACGTGTTACTTTTTACTAAAATATTAAAAATATGCAGACTTTTTATATTTACCTCCTGCTTGAAAAATGAACATTCGACATGGAGTTGATGTGCTCATGCACAGGTTCCCTTTTATAAGAAACAAATTAATATGTAAAATACAATAAATTTTCACTACACAGCTATGGCCACTGGAGGCATAGAGATTATTCTACATGCTAGAAATTAAAAATCAGTTGGATCGGTAAGAATAAGCAACTATATACGGGTCATTATATTTTCAGAGCCAGATGTGTCACATAGGGGTTGATGTCTGTATCTTTAAATTCACTAGAGAATTTTACTCCTGGCTATGGAGGACTCACTTCTATAATACCAACAGTCTTTTTAATAACACATAAATAATGGGTAATGCACTCTTCACAATTACCCATTTGATGGCATTCAAGAAGTATCAAAGTAATTGTATTTGGAGAAGCCAAGGTACAGGATAGAAAGCAGTAGTTGAATGTAGCCTTTGAGACTATTTTTACTCTTGAACATTTGCCAATTCATAGTTAGCACAGGACCCAGAGGCTGAAAAACCAGAGAGAAAGAAGAGATAATGAGCAAACAGCTGAGAAGTGCTTTAGGCAGCATCACGGTACTGGAAAGAAAAGAATGGAGTTTAGCTCACTTCCAAGGGAACCAGGACTTGGGGGGCGGCAATCCTAGAGAGATGGAAGCACAGGAGTGAGCTTCACAATTAACTCTGCTTCGCTTCACAGGGTACCATTGACTGGGAAGTAATGACTAAGAGGCCTGTAAAGCTAAAGTGCTAATTCAGCCTTGTGGTGCTGGGAGTCTAATTTGGATTTCAGGATCCACCAAGAAAGAGGGACCTGAGCAAGCACTCCAGATTTCCAGTGGAATTCTGAAGAGGTTCTACCCCAGGGATAAGTGCAAATTGAATACAAGGCAGTCTTTAAAAACACTGAAACTCACATTTGAACTAATCCAAAATAGCAACACTTGATCTTTCTCTAACTACTTGCTATAAGGTGAATTGGCAAAGATCAGATCATTCAGGTCTTTGATTTCTGGGCAAATATAGCATCAATCAGGTCCTCAAATTTTCTGTATGTTTTATATATGCTTTCTAGCATTTAATTAAGTATCACTAACCATACCAAGAAAAGGAGCCAAGAGAAAAAAATGAGTCAATAGAAACAGGATTAAGAGTTACCCAACATTAGAGTTACCCAACACGGGAGGTAAAATAACTGATTAATATGCTCAAAATATAAATGATGAAATGAATAACTTCAAGAGAGAACCAAAACCTATACAAGTGAATCAAACAAAAATACTGAAATTCACTACAAATTAAATAAAAATTTAGTAAAGAAATAAAAATTTAGTAAAAATAAAGAGATGAAAAATACAGCAGTAAACTGAAAAATGGGTCACTAGAAATATGTAGATCAAACAAGAGAAAACAAAAATAAGTAAGAATCAAAGATGGATAAGATGCAGTGAAAAACTCTAACATTCTTATAATTGGCATTCTATAAGTTGAAGAAAAAGGGGAAAGTGTACAAACAAAATGTTTGAAGAAAAATAGCTGAAAATTTTCTATATCTGACAATAGATATGAAGGCAAAAATTGAAGAGTTGCTAGATCCCTGAGCTAGGGACACACACACACACACACATTTTAAATTTCACTTGAGCTTGCTGGGAATATGACATTGGCATTGAATCAACTCAAAGTCTGGGCTCTGGGCATAAACTTTTTGCATAAAGCCTGGTTCTTCAGGATTCTCACCTTCTTTAAAAAGCAATAGCAAAGATGAATTGATGTTCTCAGAAAAAAATGAAAAAGGTTGGCACTTGCCCTCTTTGGCGATAGAGAATAATCACTCCAACAAGGGCTTGCCCTTCATCATGTAAACATAATGTCCCAATATAAACTGCTCACATGGTAAAAGAAATCCAAACTAATGTTAAACTCAACATTTTTCCACAGTCACTGACTGTTATAGGATTTTGAAGGATGGAAACATTTCTGTTGAGAAGCATCAAGAATCCCAGGGTTATAAGAATTTAGAGGAGAGAAGAACCTCAAAGATGATCTTATAGTGAAATAGTACAAATCACAGGAATAAGTCACAGTGAGGGGTAGTCAGGTGGTACCAAAACAACAGCAAATTAGCACTTGGAGAACTGCAAATAACAGTAAAATTTAAAAAGAATAAAAAATAATTATATTTAAAATTACTAAATGTAAGAAAAAATAGATATCATATTAGCAGGGCATAATATGAAAAATAGAATATAAGTGAAGATACACATAGAACTTTGAGATATTTTTAAAAATCATTGAAATGAAAGCAATTAAATAAAGTTAGACTGCCTAAGAAGATATTAGTTAGAACATAAATTTGAAAAAATCATCAAAAATGTAGCATAAGCCAAGCGTGGTAGCACATGCCCATTATCGCAGCACTTTGGGAGGCTGAGGCAGGGGATCCCAAGTTTAAGTCCAGCCTAAGTAACTTAGCAAGACTCTGTCATAAAAAAAAAAGTCTGTGGATGAAGCTCAGTGCAAAAGTCCTGTGTTTGATCCCCAGTTCAAGAAAGAGAGGGAAGGAAGGAGAAAAAGGAAGGAGGGAGGGAAGAAAGAAAGGAGGGAGGAAACAAAGAGCAGGGAAAGAGGAGGGAGGGAAAAAACAGCACAAAAAATGCAAGTATAAAACCTTGATATAAAATATAAAAAATAATATATGGTGCTAAGATATAAAAGATAGAATGAAAATGTCTAACATGCATCTAACATATATGTGACAGAATCTGCCATTTATAAAACAACAGTGAACAGGAGAGAGTCAAAATTCAAAATGATAGTAGCTGAAAAAAAATCCCAAGTTGAAGAAGGTCTTGTTCTTAAAAGTCACATCAGGCCAACAAGCAGACATGCTGTGGTGAATAAAAAATTTAATACAAAGCAAGAAAACTGAAAAAGCAAACCCAAAGAAAAATCATCCTCCTATTAGAAAGAAATGACAGATTAATGGATGACACTAGAAAACTTTGTTCAAAATGCTGGACAAAGATAATCAAGATAAATTAATATTTAAGAATGAGAATAGAAATACATTTTCAAAAATATAAAAACTAAGGAAATGTAGTAGCTGTGGTGGTTAGTATAGAGTATGAACTTAAGACTGGCATTAGCATCCACCTGCAGGACTGGTGGAACACATGTCTGGGTGGGTCTGGGTGGATCTGGTGGCATAAACTTGGGTAATATATGTGGTCACTGGCTCCACCTCTGGTGCTTCTCCCTGCTCTTCTTCCCAGCTGCCATGAACTAAACAGCTTTGCTCCACCATGCCTTCCCACCATGATGTCCTTGCCTTGGAACTGGAGCCCAACCATGTACTGAATCCCCTGAAACTAGGAGCCATATTAAACCTCTTCTTTAAACTGTGGGTGTCCAGGAACAGAAAAGCTGACTAAAACAGTAGCCTAGGTTTTCACAGAAAGAAGTACTAAAAATATATTCTTTAGGAAGAGGAAACTAAAAGCAGAAAGAATGGGGGCAAAGATTGCAATGATGAGGCAAAAGAGTAAAGTGGTTTCAAATACAGTTTCTGCAGTCAGCCACGCTGACTAAGAATAAATTAGCCCACCTTTCTGTGCCTTAGCTTGACATCTGTGAAATGAAAATGTCAACAATAGTCTTGTTGTAGGGAGTAAACAAGTCAGTATTTCAAAGCATGGCAGATAGTATAGGTTAAATAAATGTTAGTTTAAAAATTAAGAAAATGCATTGTTAAAGTAACACTGGTATAAAATGCCAAGATAACTATTTGAAGTCTTTTTTTTTTTTTTTTTGTGGGTACTGGGGGGTCGACCTCAGGACCTCGCACGCCAGCAGGCGCCCGTGCCGCTGAGCGATATCACCGGCCCTTTTTTAATATGTGGGTTCCAGAGTCAAACTCAGGCCCTCACACTTGCCAGGCAGGAGCTTACGCCACTGAGCCATCTCACCAGCCCCTTTGAAGTCTTAAAAAGTGGTAGACGTAAAGATGTGGTATAAAGATAATGTTGGATAATAATATGGAACAAAGATAATAGGAAATTTAATTAAAATATTTTAAGGTCATTATATTTTTTGTCTTATACATAGCAAAGGGCCAGGGGGTAAAAAAAATGCCGTTTATACTATGCAGAGTGAGTGTGGTCTCTGGACCAACAGCACTGGTGTATTTGGGAACTTTCCAGCACTGAAAATGTTTGGTTTCCATCTGTGACCGTCCAAATCAGGAACTCTAGTTGGGGATATAGCTCAGTGTCATAGCGCCTGCCTGGCAAGTGCAAGGTCCTGAGTTCTATTCCTGGTACCAAAAAAACTAAAATAAAAAAATAAAAAACCTCCAAATCAGAAACTCTACAGTGGTTTCCCAGAAGCTCCTTTAAAAATCCCTCCCTCCCCAGTGATTTAATGCACAATGAAGTCTTAACAGTTCAGGCTGTAAAGAGAGCAAAAGAGGGAAAAAAGCAGTCACAACAAATAAAAAATGCAAAAGGAACTATTCAATAAAAGCCCAACTAAATATGAATACATACCTGTTCTTTATGGGATCTCCCATTCTACTTTATAATCTAGTTGCATACTTTTACAAGATAAATACACATAGAAATAAAGACCGAGGGCCGGTGAGACGGCTCAGTGGCTTAAGCGCCTGCCTTGCAAGCGCGAAGGCCCGAGTTCGACTCCCGGAACCCACATACGAAAAAGGGGCCGGTGATATCGCTCAGCGGCACGGGTGCCTGTTGGTGCGCGAGGTCCTGAGGTCGTCCCCCCGGTACCCACAAAAAAAAAAAAAAAAAGAAATAAAGACCGAATGATAGAAAGCAAAAGGATGGGCAAAATGAATGAGATGTAGTAGATTGTATTATTGATTCTAGTACTACCTGCCTTTCTCTGTAAGGGTACTGAACCACTGTTTTTAAAACTTGCTTTTGCCAGTGGAAACAGGGAGCCATGGCATACTCCACAGCTGGCTGTTAACAGCATCACAGGATCTGCTTTTTTTTTATTCCCTTTGGCATGAGACTGAGCTAGAGGCTGCCCCATTCAGCCTGGTCCCAAGATAAGAAATCCAGGAGAAAAGGTGAAGCTGACCTGGGTCCAGCAAAGTCAGGAGCAGGAAATAAGCACTTTTCTTATAGAAGTCCCCTGAGACTGCTGGGTGGACACTTACCACGGCATGATCCAAGTAAAAGTTGATTGACACCAAAAATAGACAAGCGCTAACCTAAGAAACCTGGTTTAATATAATTAGATTTTATTAGAAATAAAATTGTATAATCCTCACTCCCACTATACCTAATAAAATAATCTCAAAATAAAAACCATGTGTTGATAACTTTACATAGGGGAAGTTAGTCCAACATGTGAAGGTAATGATCAGTCTACCAACCTGATGGGGATTCTCACCTGCTTCTTTTATAATTCTAGAATTAAATCTAGAATTCTGCTAGACCTTAGCTATAAATTAATCAGGATTTGTGATGATTAAGAGCATAGATTATTAGGCCTGATTGCTAGGTGTGACTCCCGAGTCTCCACATGCTACCTGCATGAATTTTCAGTTAATGTAAACCCTGAGACTTCAGTGTCATCATCTGTAAAGTTGGGAAGCAGACAGTGTATTTCACGGGTTGTTCAAATGCTTACTGTGCAGATTTCCAAGCACGCAGTAAGTATTTTTCGAATAATAATTATTGTGTTTGTGTTTGGAATGATGGTAATTGCTACTACTACCATTGCTATTGGTGTTATTTTTAATATAGTAGAAACTCATGTCCAGAACAACATGGAAAAGCCCTGCAGCCAAAGACTGATTTATTCACAAATTGTCCTGATGAGATGAAAAGGTCCTCTATTGTCTTAAGCCTTCCTACTTAGCTCTGCCAGTAGCAGCTTTCTGTCTTCCTCTTTTTATTTCATAAATAGAAACATATATTTTCCTAGCACCCTACCCCAGTATTCCAGAATACAGCACAGGGCAATATGCAGAAAGTCAAAATGCATTATTTTTGCATAAATAATCTTCTTTTTCCAATAAGAAAAAATGTTAACTGGCAATTGTTTTCTTACCATTCATCCCTGTCAATGTAATGAGTGTGTACATAGCAAATAACACACTCCCTTGACAATCTGTGCATAGAAAACATTGCCCCTTAAGCGTCACATTGGTTTTGTCTACTTCCCTTAAGGGGGGTCTTTTTCACTTCTTTGAACATTTGAAAATGGATTAAAACCAAACCTACGCACTTTTTCACACCCTGCAATCCAGTGGCAGAACCATGCACACATTGATTTCCGGGGGCTGTTTTGCTACCACTGAATACTATGGTGACAGCACCTTCCCTCGCTCTGGGTTCCGTGTGTTCTCTACCTCTTCATCTTTAACCTCTTTGGCCGGGGGATGCTGTCTTTTCTTTCTAACCCATTCATTAGAAACAAGCATCATCTGCTGCTCCCTATTACAAAAGATGATTTTTTAAAAACTCACTGCTGTTCATATTCACATGCAATCTTTCAAAAGACTCATAGTCCAAACACAGAAGCAATGTCATCCATGGGAAGATTAAGTGACCAGGAAAGCAATAGGAAGAAGGCTGCATGCTGTCGTTTCACAAAAGTAAGAAGATAATCACATGATTTCATGTTGCGTTTCTGCACCATCATTTCTTTGTTTGTTATTTAAGAATTAATCCCCTGGGAAGTTGGACACTGCTCACATTTCACCAACTGGCTCCGTTTAATTAAGCAGCCAGAGATAAAGTCAAGGGCACTACAGTCAAGGGCACACAGGTCCTTAAATGCAGACAGCAATGCAGTGCCAGGACACTAAGAATGCACGTTGACTGGTGTCTTTTTGTGTGTGTGTGTGGGTACCAGGGGTCGACCTCAGGACCTCGCGCGCCAGCAGGCCCCCGTGCTGCTAAGCGATATCACCGGCCCCTTTTCCGTATGTGGGATCCGGGAGTCGAACTTGGGCCCTCGCGCTTGCCGGGCAGGGTGCTTATGCCGCTGAGCCATCTCACCGGCCCTTGACTGGTGTCTTAAAGCCCCAGTGCATGTCAGAATGTCTTAGAAAGTGGCTAAGACAGCCCTTAATCTTAGTGGACCTGTAATTATTTGCTAGAACATTATATATCTGACCCTTGAGTAAAAGCAAGATTTTAGATATTGTTAGATGGACAGTCTAGGGTGCTGGCTCTTCGTAAAGAACAGAGAATTGTATAATGGCTCAATCTAGGGGTGAAAATGATTTGGGGATGTCCTCTCGGCTTAGCAACGAGAGGAGGCACCTGTGTTACCATGTGTTTCACTTTAAGTGCATCCTCTGGTCTGTTTGGAAGAGGTTTTGATGCATGTCAGAAACAAATAAATTTGTCGTTTGTTGACAGGGCCCCAACTTTTCCCAAAGGCCACTTTTTACTCTTTTCTATCTAGTCTCTGTACTTCTGAAACAACCTCTTACATGACAGCCTGTGATGCGCATATATTGTTCAAATCTAGAGACTTAGACTTTAATAAATTCATAAATGCATTTCCTTTTATTTGCAGAGGAGTAGGCTGCAAGTGTCTTCTGCATATGTACTGAAATAAACATTAATGAATGTGAAGTCTTCTATAACTCATTAATTTTGACTTTAATATGCAAATCTCAAAGAGGCTGTCTACTTCCATTGTGTGTTTTTTGATAGTGGGTGCTTGTGCAGGACATTGTCTGGTATTTTTTTAACACAATCACTAAATTAATTTCATGTTTCCATCTCAAATATAGTCATTAGGACAAAAATTGCATGAGGGGCACCTCCATAATTTAGATTGAACTAATTCTGGAAGTTTCACACTGACGCCAAGGAGCAATACACTAAATTGCTTATTAATTATAGGGAAATCTATTCATCCTTACCTGATGTTTCTTATGCTTAAGTTACAAACTGAACTGATGAAAAAACAGATAAAGAAAAAGGCAGGGCCCTTCAAACTTTATGAATTTATTTACTGTCTTAGTCCAATCATGCTGCTATTACAAGAATATTATAAATTGAGTGTCTGTATGCACCAAAAACTAATTTCTCACAGTTCTGGAGAATGGAACTCCAAGATCAAGGTATCAGCAAATTCAATGTCCAGTGCAGGCCACTCCTTTGTTCACTGAAGGCTGTGGCCTCAATGTCTTCATGTGACAGAAGAAGCGAATGTTCTTGTATAAGGAAACCAGTGCTGTTCCAGAGGTTTACCCTCAATGTTAGGATCCCCTACTAAAGGCCCCACCTCCTAACACCATCACAGTGGGAAATGACTTTCAGCATAGAGATTTTGAAAGGACATAACATTCAATTTCTAGTATATGCTTAAGCACTTAATTAAGGGGCAAAATAAAGCACTAGTATGTCATAAATAAGAAATTAAAATTCAGCCATGCTAGCCTCTGGTAAGCAACATTCAACCCTTTATTTCTACAATATACATTTTTTAAAGTTCCACATATACATGCGGTCATGTAGTATTTGTCTTCTTATTCTTGGCTTGTTTTCCTTAACATAGTGTCCTCAAGATTTATCCACACTGTTGCAAATGGCAACTTGAAGGAAGGGTAGGATTCAATTGTGTATATGTATATATTAAATTTTTTATTCATTCTTCTGTTGATGGAGTAGTTAGGGAAGGGTTGAAGAGCTGCTGGTCAAAGGATACAAAATTTCAATTAGGAGGAATAAATTCAACGCAGTGACTATTCCTATGGAGTGTATTTTTGACAGATGGTAAGAGAATGAATGTAAAGTGTTCTTGCCACAAGTATGATAACTATATGAGATGATACCTTTGTTAATTAGCTAGATCTAGTTATTCCACAATGTACAAGATATGGTCAAAACACGTGAGGAGGGCCGGTGAAATAGCTCAGCGGCATAAGCGCCTGCCTTGCAAGCGCAAGGTCCTGAGTTCGACTCCCGGTACCCACATAAAAAAAAAAACACGTGGGGAATGTTTAAACTTAAAAAAATTATTATAGCAGAAGACATGTTGCTATTAATCCCCCTTCAAAATACTTCCCCCTGCTTTGAACACACTTATCCATCCTTCTTGCCACTTTCTAAAATAGTTCTGGCAATCTTTTGTGAGTGTCTTTTCATAGCTGCCTGGATGTCAATTCAAAATATTTATTGTTCATGGTCATTTAACTTAGGGAAAGAGTCAGAAGTTGTTCTGTGTCAGATCCAGTGCATAGGGTGGATAAGGATACGCCATGTTTTTATTTGACAGAACTCCCATAAACTCTTTTTTTTTGTGGGTACCGGGGGTCGACCTCAGGACCTCGCGTGCCGCTGAGCAATATCACCGGCCCTTTTTTCGTATGTGGGTTCCGGGAGTCGAACTCAGGACTTCGTGCTTGCCAGGCAAGTGCTTATGCCGCTGAGCTATCTCACCAGCTCCCATAAACATTTTGAATTGATTCAGGACAACAAGGTAGCCATGAAAAGACGTTACTGAAAAAGGACTTCCGGAACTGACTCAGGAGGTAGAATGAACGATGGAATGAATGTGGTAGAAGTGAGGGAGAGTATTTTGAGGGGAATTAATGGCAATGTGTCTTTTACTGTAATAATTTTTATTGGTACATTCACGATATTTTTTATCACACATTATATAAATACTTTAAAACATCAGGTACACAGTAAATACATACAAATTTATCTGTCAATTTAAAATAAATATTAAAAAAGAGAATGAAATTGAACTTCAGGAAGTATAAGCAACTATCTAGGAGTACATGGGAGAATCACTGGTAACCCTTTGAATCATATTCTGCAAAAGTAATTGAAGGTTTCTTTGCTTCCACTCACTGGAATAATTTGTGGGAGAATAGTTTTAAATTGTAAATCATTCTTATCAGAGAAAATAAAGATGTAGCGTGATTCATGATCATCTAGTCAATTTTGATTTTCACAAGATAATTCTTTATTTAAATTTAAAGTTTAGTTTACTCAATTAAATTTTAAAACTAAAAACACAGAAGCAATATAGGGAAAAAGCAGTAAGTTTACCTAAAATATGTGACATGGACTATCAAGATCCACCTTAACTAAATACACATTGTAGGTGTTTTCTTGCCTTTCTGATCAGAAGCTTGATTTGCTCCCACTTGTCCCCACTCCGAGAAATTGTTCTGGGTTTAGCACACAAGTAGCAACCAAACAGGAATGGTAACTTATTGTCCACCTTTACTCTTCTACAAACATGTAAATTGCATCTCCCTGTACACTTTTTGTTTCAATATTTTAGGCTAATCTTCATTATCCTCTCTCTCTCCTCTTTTGTTTCTCCTTAGTTCTGTCTTGGGACCTTCATACTTTAATCATGATGTACATTTATCTGAGATAATTTTAGAAGACTTGTTCTAGAAGATGTAGTTTATTGTTCTCTTTACCACTATTCTGAGTAAAGAGAGCTCTTTCTTTACAAAGGTTTTTCTCCTACCCTAACTGTAATCTTAGTAGTTTAATAATAACTATTTCAAATTCTAGGCTCTTTTCTTTTTCTTTACTTTTTTTATCTTTAAGACTTTTGTTGTTAGATGCCTTTAAGCAAAAACTTTTTGAAGTCTTAAATTGATCCATTGTAATCAATCAAAAGAAATTTCTATGATTCTGCATTAGTAGGTTCCCAAAGAGAATTTCTTACAGTTTGAAAATACTTACTGTAGAAAAAAATCGACTATAATCCAGAAATAAGCAAAATGGTAATAATTTGAAGATTAATTTCTTTTCCTATTACCAATTCTACAATGAAGTTTAGCCATCCTAAACTTCCTGCTATTGAACTGATCTTCAAGCCAAGATAAAAGCAACGTTTTCGTAAAAATACAATTAGGGACAAATGGATTTAAGCAGTAGGATGGGTCAGCCTTCAAGGAAAGTTTTATTCATCTTACCTTCAAAGCCAATGAAGAAAACCAAAGCATACTTTGTCTGAACCATCTCTAAGCCATTCAGAAATTATTTTTCATCATGTCCTTGTAATCATATTTTGGCTTTCAAGTCCCTTAAAAGATAGTGCAGCTACTAACAAAGTCAAAGAGGTGAAAGGTAACTTCCATGTGCAGATTCTCCTGAATGAACGGTCAACCTTACTGACGCAAATTGTAACAGATCAGGTCATTCTCTTTGAAATCCCTGGTCCCACAAAAATCCCTAAATGACAATGCACTCTGTAGCAATCTTGCAGGCACTCTACCCTACAATTTCTGCTCTACTCCACAGTCCTAACTTCTACAGGTTCAAGATTTTCCCAAGAGAAATTAAAAATCACAAGTCAGATGAGTACCAGCAATGCTTTGAACCTAAAATCCACCCAGAATAAGAAGATAGGTCTCAGTGACAGACAGCAGAGCATTTGGTCCCTTGCTGATTATGTTAGGACAACACATTGTGAAGCGCTGCTAATTGAAAAAATTTTAAGAAATTCTGTAGGTACTCAGAATTGAAGAATTTCACTTCACATTTTCCCTAGGAACAGCACTGTGTTTTATACTGGCTATAATAGAGATTATAATAAAAGAATATCTTTGTATTCAACAATAGTTTTCAAACTTTGCATCTGGTAACTCCTTTGTTCTTATGTGTAATCTCCTAAACTTCTTATAATTTTGAAAATCGTATTATCATATTTGCAAAGTCTTTGTTAAGGAAATTATTTTTAAGCAAGAAGATTGCACGTTACATAATGTGACTGAAGAGTAGGGAATCAGAACAGAGAAGTCGGTAATGACTGGGTTTGGAACTAGTTGGTAGTTATTGGATGTGGGGGCTTTTCTCTCGGTTGTTACCTTCAACTGAGACTTGTCAAAATACTCTTTTCTACTTCTTATTAAAATCATGGTTGCTTGTTCCCTTTCTGGTTTTGTAATCCAAACCTGTCAAATTTAGAATTATACATCAGATCCAAACTGTCCTTCTTTCCCTCTCCTGGGCTCAGAATTGGGGATCTAGAGTTGGGGAAACAGCCATAATTTTTCTGTGACACCTTCCTCCCCAGTTCTAGAGGCTCTGATTGGTTGAATCATAAGGAAAAGGATAGAGAAAATGTCACCAACACCTCTTCCGCTAGCTGGCATTGCTTCCTGGGTGGCAGCTTGTCTCCTGACAGGACTTGTGAGCTCCTTGGAAAGTCATGAAGCAGCTTCCTCCCTGCGCATTCCCTCATAGGGAGTTTTTCACCTGCATTCTCCACTGATCTCTACTGACTTCCTTCCAGCCCTCACCACCGTGGTCGATTAAGATCTTTGTGTTGCTGAATCTCTTTGCCAGCTCTCGTCCACTGTGCAGCTCTCCTGGGTTTCAGCAGTATCCACTTGGCACAGACCAAAGTCTTTAATTTTCGCTATCCAATGCACGACAATGTAGCCTCCCTACTGACCCCACCTGTTAGTTGTTTTCCAGTTCTCCCTTGCCCATTATCAAGGCACAATTTCTGTGTTTTATTTTCAAATTATTATTTAGAATATTACTTAGATCTTATCCTAAGTTCCTTTTTTTACAAATATATGTTCTCTTTATTCCCTAGCGAATGGAAAATTAATCTCAGCATAATATTTATTACATGCTCTCACTTTGTGACTGGCTTTTGAAAAGTCATTTATGAGCTGTATATTTATGATAATAAATAGAACATAGAAATCTTAATGATCCTCTTGATGCAAATTATTAGAAAAATTATAATTTTATGTTCCTGATCGTGTTTCAACACCAGTGGTCATTGTGCTTTCTTTTTTTATGGATGAGTGACTAGAAAGAAAGGAGAATTCCAAGTTGGTAACGGTCGCAATCACTGGTGATGCTCTTCTCAGGAATAAACTCATTGCATTCATCCCGTGGACCAGTGTCAGGGAATGCACTCCCCATCACTTTCTCAAATGGTGTGTATCGAGAAAATGTGGAAAATGTGTTATTAACTTTTCATTAACTCAACACATGCTTGCTGACTGCCCTCCATGTGCCAAGCAGTTACCTCCAAGGTGAGAATGATGCAGGGGGAAATAGTATAACTCCCAACCACCTAGATGTCAGATGTGCTGAGTTCATGTTCCCCAAAATCAAAGAATGCATTCTGTGGAACAACAGAGGTTAAGGGTAGGAAATATTTATTGAGAAAGACAGCTCCTGAGAGACAGGAGGGGACCGGAAAGTGGGTTGCCGCAGACTCCGCATCACTGAGGTAATTTTATAGAACAGAAATCACGAAGTGGATACAACATGGATTGAACTACCATCAACCAATAAGATTACAAGTATAGTTGCTTAGGTAATAGTGATCCAATGGGGAAGCAGGTCACATAGCAAGTGAACGTGGAAAGAAAACGACCTTTTTAGGAAGAGGGGGATGAAGAGGTCTTGGTCACCCATGGGATGACTGATGTCTATCTAGACTTTATGGGTCCAGGTGATACTAGTTATAGTATAATCTTCAATTTATTGCTTATCGCTTGGGGAGGCATGCAGGCCCGGTCTTTCCATCTTTATCTTGAGGCCTGGCCTCAACAGATGCACTTCTAGTGTGTTCTCATCTTCCGCACTGACTCCCTCGAGGGCCTCGCCCTGTCTGACTGCCTATAACATTTCTACCTAACTCAGCTGTCCACAATGAGAGCGTACCACTTGACCGTGGCCTATGAGCAGCAGCTCCAGATCACTTAGCCACGTAATCTGTTAGAATCCCACCGTCCATGCTTCTGGTCACCAAATACTGTTCAGTTTTCTTCTTAAATGCAAGATGCACTCACTTCGCCAAAAGACACAAACCCAACATCTCATCCAATAATTACTGGCATATTTATTAAGAGCCTACAGCAGTCTCAGGAATCCAGACATGGTCATCATGATCGAGACATCTGTAACCCCCACCTGCCCCACATGTATGGAATGAGGCAAGGTAAACACTACTGCGACTCCCCTCCCCACTGTGTGGATGGGCTCTACCAACATTCCAACAGTGTAGTACAGAGGACTTTGTGCCCTGTGAAGGTGTCACTGATGCATTGTTATGTGACACCCATGGCCCCACCCCCAGGGCATTCCTGACATTCCATTACCTGCCTTAACTTGACATTTGAAGTGAGCAGGTAGTACGTGTAGACTTTGTCCTGGAGCTAAGAAAGAAGAAACGTACTCAGTCCCCTTCCTGCCCTAGAAGCTAAAGCGTGGTTTGACGAGCTCCAAAAGCCATTAACTTTTTTTTAGAGAAGTTTCAGATTTCGTTGACAATATAACTCTTTAAAAACTTGGCAGTTTGATTTTACTTAGTTCCCTGCATCACTAGTTACACCCACAGCTCTTTTCTAGAAATATTTCTCTTGAGTTCTCAGCCTCCTGCTCTTTCCCTGTCAGACCTCAATCTCCCAGGTTTTGGTAGGAAAACCACACCCTCGTCTTTTCTCCTTAAGCCAATCCTTCAATTGAACAGATGTACTGGGCATCACATATGTTGGTGAGTTTACTCGGGGATACTTGCAGCCAGTAAGAGGTTTTAAGAAAAGCTGAGAGGCTTATCATTTCTATTTTATTGACATTGAGTTGGTCAAAATTGTTGCCTTTTACAACCCTGAAACACTGCAGATTTTTAGACATACTCTATTTCTTTTCAATTCTATGTGCAAATTGACAAATTATTTTTCTGTGAATATGATAATATTCTAATTTTCAACTCCTTTTTGTCATTTATATTATTTTATAATGCATTCCCTAAGTTTTTACAGGGAACATTTTAGTAAGATATTTTACAACTGCATAATATGGATCAACATCTTTCTGGTATCCAGTAATATTTTCTATCCCTTGCTGTTGGAACACCAAGACAATGACACATATTTTAAGTTTTTGTGATAGCACTCCTCACTTCTATTCATTTATTTTTGATTTTTTTAATTAGATAAGAAATCCTAGGCATCTACAGTAGTTTTAAAAATTTTCTCAAATCTCAGTACTCAACCCAGCTAGGCTTCTCTGTTACCGGTGGGTCTGTGGGATGCCTCTGCTCCTCAGTGACAGGAATCCAGACGGAGGCCAGCCCCCATTCATGATTTATTGTCATGATACCAGAGCAGCGCTGTTATACATAGAGCGGGACTCAAAAAATATTTATTGAACAGACTGGATATGAAATGGAAGGTATGCAACGAGTTAGATGAAAAAAGTTAAAATGATGCCAAGGTTTGTTTGACTAAGAAATAACTGCCTGCTTACAACTCAGTCTCCTTTTGCAAACATCAAGAGGAGGACTGGTCTCAGGCTGCCAGCTGAGATGGCAAGACTGGGACCAGAGGTGAGGAGACTGCACCCTCACCATGAAGCAGCCCTGCCTGCAGTTACGAGGGACCATCGCCCTGCATGGGACGTCTGCCATCCCCAGGCTGCACCTCCGTCAGCAGGAGCCAACAGGGCACTCTGCGCTCCTAAAAAGACCTCCAGTCCCTTCCGCCCTGCAGCATCCATTGTGTCACCACACTGCCACCGGGACTAGTTTAGCAGGCCTTTTATCTCTGTCCAGGTCAGTTACCAAAAGAAGTTCATAGTTCTTGGTCATCTCTCGTCCCTGGAATCTAACCTCCTTAGGAAGTTGCTACGAACTCCCACATGCCTGCATGAACCCTGACAGCCTTTCAGTATGGAACAAACTTCTTGATCTCGTTTCTTCCTCCACCTATTATGTCAAACATCTCTTTTTACCTTTAAAAAAATAAAGCAGATGCCTTCTGGATTGAGTTACTGACATTTACCTATATTTCCTAGCTCCAATTTATGTCTTTTCCTTCCTATTTTCTCTTACACCTATCTTTCTCCTATCAGTCTAATAAAAACTTTCTTTATCAAGGTAACTAATACTCTCCATGTTGGGAAATCTTACAGTCGGGCTTTTTACTTCATTTGACTTGAGCTTTGCTATCATTTAAAATAGTTGGTCACTCTCTTTCTGTGATATTCTTGTATATTTTTGTCTTACATCACCCTAAATTTTCTATGCTTTCTTCTTTTCCCCTCCAGCAACCAATGGCTTTTTGTCTTTATTGTTCCTCAGAAACTATTCAACTGGAAGATTTGTCCCTCTGAACTCAGCTTGTGCTTTAAATCACAGGTTTGACCTTTTATATGACATCCAGCCCTTTGATATCCGTTCCGTCTTGATCATGCGATCCGATCACTTCTTGTTCTTAGTTTTCAGGTTCCAGGTGAATCTTCTCTGTCTAGCAATAGCTCCAAATCTTTTGCAGACCCTTTGCCAGCATCCTTCCTCTAATTCCCGTGCAGTTTTTCCTGGTTGGCCTTTGCCTGTTCAGCACAGAAGATTCCTAGCTTTTTATATCTTAAGATTTAAGCAGATTTAATTACAACCTGTATATATATATATATATATATATATATATATATATATCTTCCTAATTTTTTCATAAATCACATCCTGTTAAATTAATTTGTTTTTGTGGGGTGTTTATTTCAGAGAGGAATGGAATATGTGACCTTTGCTTTTGATGTTCTGTTGTTGACGTAACAAATTACCATACATGGAATTTTTAAGCAGTACAAATTTATTATTTTTAGAAAGACCTAAGTCTCACACTAGTCTCACCAAACAAAATCAGTGTCCCCAAGTCTGCCTTCCTTTCCGGAGTCTCTGGAAATGGATGCATTTCAGGCTTTTTGGGTGTTGTTGGCCAAATGCAGTTACATGCTCAACATTAGCTATTTCAAAATGTGTTTGTAATACATTTGACTACTAGAAAGGAAGAGCTCCATAGGGATATTGGTCTCCAGGCCTTCATAACCAGGTGGTTGGCGAAATGTTCATACTCCAAGTGTTTCCATCTTTCTGGTTTCCCTTTCCACTCCAAGCACTTTATGGGAGTTGCACAGAAAAGCGCTGCTCCGGATCCTACTGGAACATAACTAGAGCGAAAGCTCTTCCACAGCACCTCTTCTGCAGAATTTCCACTGTTTGATCTTTGTGTTCTGGTGAGAAACTAACCCTTGGGAATCCAATATCCTGGTGTACCTCTTAAGAATCCCATAGACTGGAGCACATTCCTGTCCTTGCCTCACAGAAATCTACTCACTGGTGCGGTGAGTTTCTAGGCTGCTGCCAAGGATCTTTAAACTCTTGCTTTCTTGTAACGTTGTAGCACCCCGTTCCCATCTCTGCCACAGGCACACACACACACACACACACACACACACACCACTTTCATTTTCAGACCACTTATGGGTGTTGATTTCTGTCCTTTCTTATTTCCTCTAAATTGCTTTAAGCTTTTGTGTCATTTACTAACCTTCATATTAAAGCATTTTGCGATGAATTCTTGTCAGGCAGAAGAACGGCACAGTTGATTGTTCTGTCAATTGCTGCTATTTGTCATTTGTTACTTTGGAAAATAGGCAGGGGTAATTTTCTATTTGGCTGTATCTGGGAGCTGAGCCTCACTCCTCCAATTCACAAAAAAAAAAAAAAAAAAGAATAGAATGAGGTTTTTTTCTATATTGATTCCAAAAATTTGATATATCAACCTGCTGTTAAATTTTTAAAAATGTGTTATGATTATCTTTATGAAAGATGAGATCTATTTAAGTAGTAACTCATTTCCTTGGATTCAAGTTGACCTTTTCAAAGACTTCACTGCTATTATCTACAGAGAAAATAAAAATTTAATCAATCATGTATCATATAAACAGGAATTTATACAAACTTCCATGTTGCCAAAATATCCCTAATGAGATTAAAAGGAAAAGATAGCTAATAAAATAAGAAAGGTTTTGAATGGATATTATTTTAGCACAGTTGAAGTTCAGTGAAAAACCCTGTTTGATATTGTTCCTCTTCCCTTCTTAATCAAAGATGTCTTTTATCAAGATAAGCCAGCGGTAAATAGCAAGTATTATAAGCTGCACATACATACAGATCTCAAACCATCCAACGTGAAACTAGTCCCCAAATTATTTGGATCTGACTCTGAAATTTGTCTTCGATTTCTGGGAATTAATTGCAAATTACATCTACTAACTTGTTCCACACTTATTCATTAGTTTCCATGATTAGGTGTTGTGCTACGCGCTCAGGGGACTAAATCAGCTGTGTCTCCTGTGCTTCAGTGTCTTAAAATACACTGGGTTGGGAAAGGCAGAAAGGAACTCAGTGATCTAGAGAACCTGGATAAAGTGTGTTACGGGAATGTGACAGATGATGTCACATCCCAACTTGCATCTAAAGACCTATACTAAAAAATCCTTTCAAGGAAGAGTAGGTTGGAGTGAATTTTATGGAAAAGAGCAAAGGAGAAGCACTTCACAGAAGAAAATAAAGGCATTTCCGTCTTTAAAGAAAACCAGTTGTTCCCCTATCTCTAAACCGATCAGTCCTACAAATCTAACTTCAAAGGTAAATGCTTTTTCCTGTGGGCTAATCAGAGATATATTCCTTGAATGCTGAAGCAAGAGCTTAGGTTTTAACTTTTTTCTTATCTTCCTACTTCAGAAAAAGTGCGGGAAAAACAAAAGTCTAAAATATCAGTAAGGTCAAGCAAGTAGTTGGCAGTTCTCCAGAATGAAAGCCACATCAAGATATCTTATATTTTAATAGCACTATAAATTTTCCATGACAACCAGAGAAAGTCTTATATTCTCTAATCAATAATCTGGGGAAATATTTTTGTAACCTTAAGGCAAAGCATGTACTTAGTACTTTAATAAATATAAAAATAACCTTTGCCACCAAATCATAGCAAATCTGCACAGGAGATAAGAATTAGATATAATTAAGAATTACTGGTTATGCTGAAGACAAACAGGAGTATTTTATCTCTATTTTCCAGACATTATTAATAAAGCCAATTCCAGTGAGGACTAAATAGTGATATGATTTCCGTGCAAAACTAGCGTTGCCTTCACCTTATAATAAAGTAACATGGTACTGATGCAGTGCTTTTTAAAACTCTGCTCTATGAGTTGGGCTGATAGCATATTTTCTATATATGTGATTTTTAAATTTGATTTTCAAAAATTGCTCATTTTGGATCATTTAACTTTATTGTCATCATAGCGACCAAATTTATTGAAAGCAATAAATCTTGAATCTAATCATTTTGTCAATAGGCATTTTTTAAGGACTTTTTATGGAAAGATCTCTTCTGATTCATAGTTATACAGTCATACTGTCCCCAAAATTCTGTAAAGAAGAAACAAAAAGGAATTTAAACCCAGAGAAAAGCCACCTGTTTGCCTATGGAATTCTGTTTTACACTATACCCGGTCATTTCTCTCCTATCAATAAACGTAATTGTCACGTATTTCACCATTTAATTTCATCTGGCTTCGTCAAACGTTTTGTTATTCCCAAGCATCTTCCTTTGGAAAACTACTGAATTTTTTCATTTAATCCTGTACATAAAGAAAGCATTTTTGGGTTTCTGCTATAGAGAATTAAAAATTTGAACATAGCTGCTTGCTATTGGAAAAAGGCATCTTAGTGAAAAAGTGCTTCTATCATGAGGAGAAAAAATATGAAGTTTAAAGAATATTTTAATGTCTGTAGTCTTCCATAAAGAAATTTAATTATTTGTGTAATATGTGTAGACTAAGAAGCTTGAAAGGTAAAACAAATGACCAAAAGCACTAGGTCTATAGGACTTCCATTTCTATTAATCTCAGTTTTGAAATATTATATACATATATAGATATATAGATATAGATATATGGATGTAGCTCAGTGATAGAGCAACTGCCTGGTATGTACCAGGCCTTGGGTTCAATCTCCAACATATATATAGACAAGGATAAAAGATAATTCTGAGACAAGGACTAGCTAAATAATGATAGGACAAAATAAATTAACACTCAATAAAAGATAAAAAGACTTCAATACCTAGAGGTTGCCTAAGGAAGAACAAATGAAATGCATAGCTGTAATTGTTTTTTTTGTTTTGTTTTGTTTTTTGTGGGTACCGGGGGGTCGACCTCAGGACCTCGCGCGCCAGCAGGCGCCCCTGCCGCTGAGCGATATCACCGGCCCCTTTTTCGTATGTGGGATCCGGGAGTCGAACTCGGGCCCTTGTGCTTGCAAGGCAGGCGCTTACGCCGCTGAGCCATCTCACCGGCCCTAGCTGTAATTGTTTGACAGGGGACTCTCAAAAACAAATTAAGGAAACCAAAGCCCTGTATAATAACTCAAAAGATTCAGCTTCTCTGCAGCAAACTATTACACCAAATATGTGGACTACAAAGGTGCGCACTTCTGAGATAAAGGTTTAGGGCTTCTCTGATTGAACCAAATACAAGCAACCATGAAAAGAAATGACCGAGTGCTGTTTCTCAAAATTTACTGCGTGAACTCAGAGCTCTCACCAGCTGTTACAAACAAATGTCACTCTCGCTGCCCTTCAGATGCCTTTCTCTACCCCGTCTATGTCCTCCCTGACTCGTCCTACACGTTGACACATAGATGCACACTCACAAACTCATGGGCACACACACTCAAGCACACTCCATGTATACCCATGCACACGCAGGTAGGCACGCTGGCACACGCACACTCCCTCACATGCACACCTCGTCACTAGCCTGCCTGCTCTGCAGGTCCCTGCGCTGATATCTGCCGCTTGGCTGAGCCTTCTTCATTCATGCTCAGTTCATTCCTGGCCAGACTAGCAGACTTCAGAGCACCACAGACCAAACTCACCTGCCCACCCGTTAGATTCTGAGATCACTGAGAGCAGAAATTACATGTTTTTCAGATAACCACCTAGCACAGTGCTTGTCAGATGCTGATTAGGAGTATAATTTTTAAAAGCAAAAACCCGTGATAATTTCTGAATTGCAGAGCTCTCTCTCTTGCTCTCTTTCTCTCTCTTTCTGAAGTAGTTTATAGGTCGCTCTTTATGGTGACTCTGTGTAGGGTTTTATTGCTCTGGCTATTTCTATGTTACTGCACTACTAAAATGTTGGCCTACTGCACTTCCCAAGGTAACAGAAAACAGCTCTTCCGGCAGGTGGAAATCCGTGATACCTCCCAGTACTCTGGTAGGAAACCTGCTGGCTTCCTGTCCTTACAGAAATTTAGCATTTAGCTTTAGTTCTTGAAAGAGTCAGCACCAGTTTCACAGAAGCCCTTAACTCTAGGATTCTTTCTTCATCTCATTAAATCCTAGGATAAAAGAATTCACAAAAAGAAGGAATGAATGATCTATTTCTTCAACCTCCAGGCATGCACTGACTTACTACTTACAGGCCACACTGGCACCAAGGTGCTTGGCATATTTCACATTTTTATTTTATCCCAAATAGCCTATTAGATATTCACATATCTATCTATGGAGAACTGAAAATACTGCTAGGTAGAATAATACAGATGAGATGTTAATCGATTATGATTTACCTATGATTTTAAGTAGTAAAATCCTCATAAAATTCAAACCAATAAGATTTAAAAGGAAGATATAATCATATTATCTCCTTTAGCAGGAATTTTAAATTTCTAAATACAGTATAGAACATATAAATAGGCTTAACCTGTAAGATTTTGCTTCACTGTTAGAAAAGCTTTCAAACTTTCATGAATTTTATAAATTAAAATGCCTGTATCAAATAAAAATATTTTAAATATATGCTATTATTTGCTTCTGTAAAATTTTTCTGTGAAGTTTGGAATTCCCTCTGTACAAGAAAAAAGATCTTTCTTTTTTTTGAGAAAGCCGTCAACCTCAGCAAGTGCAGAGTTATTACATTAAAGGCCTTGTGTTTACGACAGATTATTCCTTGGGTCCTAGGAAATGCCCAAGCAGCCGGTCCCTGGCCTCTGATTTCACTTGAATGAGTCAGGCTTTTGGGAGAATCTATCTGATTTCTGACTTAAACTAATATGACTCACACCACTGAGGGCACATTCCCAGAAATAGGCACACAGTAGCTTAAGTAAAGAAAATTGCTTTCCTGATTGGAATATTAGGGCTATCATTTATGTTAAAATTCCCCTTAGGGGGGAGTTACGTGTTCTTTCTGCTTTATTTTCTAACAGTATCTTATGGTCTTGATAAGTCTAAAAATAAATGACAAGTTTGTCTTGACATTGCATTGATCAAACTTATTTTTCATGCTAAGGCACTGTGACTCAACTCAGGAAGGAAGCATGGCCAGGTTCCTTGATGTTGACCATTTAGGAGAGCATTTAGCATTCAGATCCCTGGAGGCATGAAACCTGTCACAGATAATGTTTTATGGGGAGTTTAAAATGCCAAGGGAAAGGCTGGAATGTCATCCAGAGACAGAAAGAAATATGATGGAAATCTATATTAAACTATTATAGTACAGAATTATGCTACATGGAAAAGTCAAAACTTGCTGTGGGCAAGGCTCAGTGCAAAAGTTCTGATGTGACTTCTGTGAAGTGACGCTAGAGTTTACCCCAAAATACTAAACTTCATGCTAAACTCTTTCACAGTTGCATAGTAAAATAGCTAGAAGACCTTGTTCCTATTATCATAGTGGTGACCAACGATATGGTATAGAACACAAATATAATCCCAACCCCCATCTGCCTCCACACACAGGGATTTTGGTTAGAGCCTGATTCACTGATGTTTAGGGACCTGAGCAGTTTGGACTGTACAAGATTCTATGTGACGATAAGACGCTCAAGTGTTTCAAGCAAAGAAAAAATCTTCTAAATATAAAGAAGTGGGGAGGTAATCATAGTAAAAACAATAATTATCTAATCAATGTCTTAGAATTGGAATTAGAATCCATGTCTTTGGATTTGAAATGTTCCAAAGACAATGGATTCTTTTAAGAACCTTGGGCCGGTGAGACGGCTCAGCGGCTTAAGCGCCTGCCTTGCAAGCGCGAAGGCCCGAGTTCGACTCCCGGATCCCACATACGAAAAAGGGGCCGGTGATATCGCTCAGCGGCACGGGTGCCTGTTGGCGCACGAGGTCCTGAGGTCGTCCCCCCGGTACCCACAAAAAAAAAAAAAAAAAAAAAAAAAAAAAAAAAAAAAAAAGAACCTATCCCACCTCTCAAAAGAAAGGATAGTCCACCTTTTGATGTTGATAAAGGAAATGTGACCATATTTGTGGGGTAATCCATTATCCATTAAAATTCAGAATGACTCAGAGATCAGATCTTTGGTCCACACAAGTCTAAATCACAGTTAGGGAAACATTCAATTGCTTAATCTAGTCTGATGTTTTTCAAATAATCATGTATTTTTAAAATTTTATATTTGAAGTTTTTCTAAGTACTTTCAACCCAAGAATTAAATTAATTTAAAATATTTTAAATGGGAAACAAATATTCACTGACTATTGCCTTGAGTAAAATAAAGTGCAGGGATAATTTAAAACAACTTGCAAATGCAATGTCAAAAATGGGAAATGATGGCAGGCATTTTATTTTCACTTCCTGAGTATAGTTTTTGTTTAACTCTTGCCAGTTACTAGGAAAAATGATTCAAGGAGCATTCCTTCTCCTTCTTTCTCTTGGAGCTTTACTGACTCTGACACATGCTCTCATTCTTTTTTTGAAATTATTTTAGTACTGCTTATTAATGATATAGTATATTAGGTTCCATTGTGACATTTTCATACACGCATATAACTCACTTTCTCATTTTCAGAGCTGGAGGCGGAGGAGTGGTGCAAGCACCTCTGCATGGAGTGTCTGGGGACCAGGCTCAACGACATCAGCCTCGGAGAGCCAGACCTGCTGGCCGCAGGAGTGCAGCGGGAACAGAACGGTCAGTGCCAACTCGCTTCCCATCGATGGAGTGCGGAGCTAGCCGTAGAACTTTGGCAGTAGAGAGGACCTCAGAAATGTGTCAGACCAATCATATTTTTAAAAGAAAGAAAAAGTGATCAACCCAGGTTACTAGGGAACTTTCCCGCAATCAGAGAAAATGCTAAGGTATAAGCCGGGTCTCAAGGCTTCTTGTCTGAGACACTGTCATTTGTTCACGTGAAAATCTAGTAGGTTAAGTCATGGTATATAAGGCTTTTGAATATATAGCATCCCTGTTTTTTCCTTTGAGAGTTGTTAGCTTTAGAGTTGATATAACAAATTTGACTTGTCAGTTAATCAACGGGTTTTGCAGCTTTTCCAGGGGGAAATTACAGTAGATGAAATCACAGAGTATCACAAAATTGAGGCTTATGTGATTAACAGTGTGTACTTACTACACTGTTCTCTAACTTTACAGGCTTTTCTGACATCTTTAACAACCTATGCTGCGTGTTCTTGATTAGCACTTCTAATGAAAATGAATTTATAATTCAATGTGAGGCTTTAAATTATACGCAGATAATTATTAATAATCACAAGCTCATTTCTACCAGTTTTAAAATAATCATCAACACCATCATATGATCTAGTACTATGAAAATACCAAGTTTTCAATATCGCTAATATTTGATGTCAGTTTGGGAGAAGGTTGAGGGTTATTGGTTGAACTCGACGCTACTTATGGAAAAGAAACTGTGGAATTATCTGTTGTTTATAAATTAGATAGCACAGAATAAAAGTGCACCATGATAACGCTTGATGATTATTGCCTTGCTGTTCACAACCATTACTCTCATACAGCCCATGTAAGCACTATTTTTTGTTAGTCAATAAAATGAAAAATCAAGATTTTCCTCCTAATTTAATCATGAATGTACGTAGGAGCCAGCACTGCCTTCACTTGTAGTTTACAGAAAAAAACATTGTTGCCACTCTATTCCCACTTCCTTTTTGCATTCCAATTTTCCTTCTGTTTGCTCAAATTTCCATTTTTCTGGTTTTTTTTTTTTCTGAGAACTATATTAGGCGCAGAACGTGCATAACTGTGCTGCATATAGCATAGTGTTCATTCACAGTTTAAGAAAAGAAGGAAAAATTCTTACTGTAAAGATTTGTCAAATACTATATAAATGAAATATGAAAAAGCAAATACATTAAGCTTCTGAGTGGGAATATTGTGTATCTTTTCTAGTGTGAACTGTATGCTTTCATTTTTAAAGTATGGAATTGTTTATGATTTCCATCCAAATGATCTTTTGGTGTGATCTTTTGGTTCATTATAATTTTGTTTCTAACTTGATGATATTGTTAATTTGCCTAGAATAGAACGGGGAGTTTTCAGTGTGGACTTTCAAGATAAGACGAACATGGAATTAAATGTGACAGCCACGTGAAAGGCAAAAGTTTTCTTTTTTTTCTTTTTTTAACGCATCTTTTTTTTTTTTTCATGTGGGTACCGGGAGTCGAACTCAGGACCTCGCGCTTCCAGGCAGGAGCTTATGCCGCTGAGCTATATCACTGGCCCTATTTTTTTTCTTTTTAAAGGCACAAATAAAGAAAACAAAGTTTCCTGCACATACTTTACAGCAGACTTGAAATTTTAATATCACCAATGTCACAAGTTTTTGTGTTACATTTATTTTGTTTGATAATCCTAACCACACAGAAAGATATATTTTTTAAAATATATATTTAACAACTCTATGACTGCTAGAGAAGTTGGTATTTAGTTCGCTTAAATGAGCTCCTAAAGGTACGTGGTATACACTATAAGAAAATTAGCAATCTTACCATAGTACACACATATAGAGACATACATGCACATACACTCACTAACACTCTTCAGTATTTATTATTAAAAGCAAAATTCGGGCCACTGAGATAGCTCAGCGACATAAGCGCCTGCCTGGCAAGCGCAAGGGCCCAAGTTCGACTCCCAGAACCCACATACGAAAAAGGGCCGGTGATATCGCTCAGTGGCACGGGCACCTGCTGGCGTGTGAGGTCCTGAGGTCGAGCCCCGGTACCCACAAAAAAAAAAAAAGGTAGAATTCTTGGGTGGATAAGATCTCTTTTCCCTGGGAATCACCTTCCTCTTGACTCCCAAGATTACAGATGCAGCCACTGCCATGGCCTCATGGAATCTGGACCCCTTTATTTAAGGTGTATCCCTAAGACCAGATAATACATCTGCTCAGTTCTTCTTGTCCCCTTTAAAAAAGACTGTACCACTTTTTAAAAATTGTCATTTAGGGCCGGTGAGACGGCTCAGCGGCTTAAGCGCCTGCCTGGCAAGCGCGAGGGCCCGAGTCGACTCCCGGAACCCACATACGAAAAAGGGGCCGGTGATATCGCTCAGCGGCACGGGTGCCTGTTGGCGCGTGAGGTCCTGAGGTCGTCCCCCCGGTACCCACAAAAAAAAAAAAAAAAAAAAAAAATTGTCATTTATACTATAGGAGGACAGTACAAAGGATAAATCTCAATAGAATGTTAAGAATTTCTACCAAGAGTAGCTTATTAATGCTAGTGTGTATATATATGCAGGCGGGAGAAAACTTTACACACAGATTGCCACACGTTCTTACAGGAATTTTTTCACTTCCTAATCACCAGGCTTCCCCCGAATATATTATAATTCCATTCAAGAGCCCCCCGACATAATTACCAAAGATGATAAAACTTTATGGTCAAGGCTAAGATTTGGTTTTAGCTGCTTGGACCTTCTCCTTCAGGTCTTTGATGGTTTTGGAGCTAACCTTCTTTCTTAGACGTTATGCACACTTATTTTACTTAAAACATTTAAAGAAGATATTCATTGTTTCAGCTAGCCAAAATTAAAATGACATTTTAAAAATGTCTTTTCGTGGATTCTCAATCACTACTCCAGACTTTTCATGCGTAATAAACCTAAAATAAAATCTTTAACATCGTAATACATTTTAAGTCATTAATATGAACAGATTAAAATAAATCCATTAAGAGAGATTTGTCATTACAGATTCAATTTTTGTGTGTGAAGGCACTTTGGTTTTAAATTATATAATGAATCCTTCATCAGAAGTTTTATTTTGGGGCCAGGTGTGGTGGTGCACACCTGTAATCCCAGCACTTGGGAGTCTGAGGCAGGAGGATTGCTGCAAGTTTGAGGCCAGCCTGAGCTGCAAAGTGAGTTCAAGGCCAGCCTGAACTGCATAGTGAAACCCTGTCTCAAAAAGACAAAAAAAAAGAAAGAAACTTTATTTTGTTATTTTGTCAATCATGTACTTGGATTTAGTTGGAACCTTTTCTCCTGAAATATCAAATACATACACATACAAAATTAATATAAGAAATTAGATTAGCATGATTTGCAGTGATCTTGTGGTATTCTATAATCAAGTGAAGTCACACAATTGGATCTCAGATCACAGCATTTTTTTGACATTCAAAGTCTCTACTTCTCTTCTATTTTTCTGACTCTTCAAACAGCTTGGTCATATTTACTCTGAGGCTAGATGAAAATAGATATGATGTAAATAACTTTTTTAAAGGTGAAAGATGTGCATTGCTGAGATAAACATGTTTATCGATTAAATTTTTGCCTTAATCATCTTTATCTAGGGCTGTCAGTTGTTTCCACATTGACTCAGAATCCAACGTGGTACAGGAGAAAATTAAGCAAATGGAAGCTTACACACACACACACACACACTTATTTCTAGACCCTAGAACTCAGGTGACACTATCACAAGAAAGAGCATACTAAGTAGACATTTCAAGTTTTAAATTCTTACAATTTCCAGGATCTCTACGTCTATCCATAGTATTTGAGATTCTACACTGACCTTGGAAAATATTAATGTATGGTATTGTACTCATAGTTATTTAAAACACAATAATAACTCTAAAAAACAGATATTGTATATTAATCATTAATAGCAAAAGTGTGCATAACCAAGAAGTAACTGACTTGCAAGAAAATTCAAGCAATTGCAGTTAGAAGGAATCACAGACAAAACGTTCAGTTTGCTTTTTATGTTAGAGATCTCCATGTAAGGAAAAAAAGAAAATATCCCAAATCAAACAGGAAACGTAACCTCAGACTGCCATCTGATTTACTCAGCATCGGATCTGCAGGTTCTGTTTTGTCCAGGACCTAGTGGTTCTGCCTGTGACTGGACCAGATTCAGCATAAATTCCTACTTATAGCCTAAAAAGATGTATAACATTTCTCTAGAACTAAAGGAATATTCTAATGATTCTAAACTCTACCTGATTTGCCACAGTAAACATGCTCCCTACATTCAACTCAGACATCATACATCAAACATATTTGAGGACCTATATATCCAAGATTCAAGCTCAGGAAATGTAGACTTGAACAGAATGTGGCCATTAGGCAAGATGTTCACAAAATAGTGAGGGACACATACCTGTAATCAAGGTATATCAACCAATGCTTTGTAAAATAATGTTGTGCTACCAGTACCAAAAAAATTCTCAATAGCAAAGGACTATAAGCCTGTCTTTATTGTTCATGCACAGGGAGAATGGCTAAAATTTAGCTGATTTATGCTAGACTCTTCTGAAATTGGACCTAAACTGCAGGCAGTGTACAGGTGCATACAGGTGGGCTCAGTTTCCTTATATGGAAGTTGCAGCTATCCAAAGCATGTTCTCAAAACAAAAAATAATAGTAATGCAAAAAGAGCGAGACAGGCCGGTGAGATGGCTCAGCGGCTTAAGCGCCTGCCTGGCAAGCGCGAGGGCCCGAGTTCGACTCCCGGAACCCACATACGAAAAAGGGGCCAGTGATATCGCTCAGCGGCACGGGTGCCTGCTGGCACGCGAGGTCCTGAGGTCGACCCCCCGGTACCCACAAAAAAAAAAAAAAAAAAAAAGAGTGAGGCAAAACTTGTGACATAATTTAAGCCTCTGCATATTTCATGTCCATTAATATTCCACTGTGCAAAAGAAGTCCCATGTCCAAGCCCAAACTCAAGAGGCATAGAAGTATAATCAAGCAGTGAAGTCACAACAGAGGTTCAAATGTATATCCTAATGGGGACAAAACAAAGAACTGAGGAAAAAAACCAGTGATGCAATTTACTATCTGATATATAATAAAATATAATGAAATAGAAACAAATACTGCAGTATAGTTATGATTAATTCTAAAGTAGCCTACTTCTTTTTTAAAATTATTTTTTATTCCTCCAAATAAGCTTTCTCAATTAGATCAGTCTGAATTCTTAATGGCCATCAATAGTTAAAAGTAGTATTAGCAGGACCTCATTCATGTGAAAAATCCCGCTTAATGAAAGGCAATGTCAACAATAACAACAAACTTTATTTAGAACTTTTCCCCAAGTTCTCGAATGATGTGAAGTCAATGATATTTACTTGTATAGATAGATATTCTTTATAGCCAGTAACAAAAGAGTTTTCTAGGTTTATGATTTTGTCCATAGGTGACCCTGCAGTGAACATGCTCTATCTAGCATTTCCCCAAGTGCATTCCAGAAAATACTGTTGTCACTCTGATGACAACAGTGATGATGACCTCTCTGAAATGGGGGAATCCATCAAGTGAATGTAATGTGGCACTCCAGAGTGCCCACTGAAAAAGATAACATTGGAGTTCCAATTCTCGGTACCTCTGAGTGTTGCCTTAGTTAGAAAGTATGTCTTTATAGAAGTAACCAAGTTGAAATGGGATCATTAGTGTGAATTCTAGTCCAATGGCATCCATTATATCTTTAGAAAGAGGGGACTTTTGGACAGAGATACAGATCCGCATAAGGGAAGATGATGTGAAGATACATAAGAAAAGCCCGCTATACAAATAGAGCAGTGGTCATCTGCAAGCCAAGGAATATGTGTTGCCTGAAAACACAGTTGCTAGAAAAGACAAGGACATTTTCTCCCCTGAGTATCAGAGAGAATGGCTCCACCAAAGGACTTTAGACCTTTAGCCTCCAAAACTGTGAGACAATGAGTTTCTATTTTTTAAGTCCCCTACTTTTGGGTACTTTGTTAGAGCGGCCCTGGGAAAGTAAAACCAATCCTGTATGATGATTATGATATGTGTTAGTATGGTAAAGCTCTTGAGAAGCCTTGCCTCTTTCTGCACATAAGACATATTCATGTCCTCTAGAACTTAAGTTCCATGAAACATGATTTCAAATGCTGATACTGAAATGCCGGTGACTATGAGAGTAACCATCCTGGCAAGAAGATATTAATGGATACAATACAAAGCCTTCAATGGGTCATAGCTATTTTGCCGAGCCTTGGATTGCACTCCTTTCATTTCATTAGTTGATTTATATAGATGCTGCATATAATTTTAAGAATAGTTTAAAACCACCACTTTTCTCACTTTGTCTTCAGTATATACTAAAGTGGGATAAAAGTCAATGCCATATATATTTATGCCTCTTCTTTGCAATAGATGCTTCAGGGGAATGAAAGATGTTTTGCAGGTTTCCTTGCCACACTTCCAAATCTAAATGATCCACATGTCTAAAATCTAACCATACTGTTACAAATGAGATGTATGCGTTTAGAAATATTTGGAAGTGCCAAAAGACACATGCTGTTTCATTTGCCGTGGAAAAATCCCTTACACAGATAATAAGAATAAAATGTGTATTTTGAAAAAAATCATAGCTACGTGAAGGAAAAAGGCTTTTCAGGGGAGTACTTAATGCAGAATTATGCGTTTCTCGAAGATAGGGACCAGGAGAAGAAAGGAATGTCTTTTAAAAGTTGTACAGAAAGAAAGAAGTAGATGCCTTGCCCTTTCGCTTTCTACTGCAGGTCAGCTGGGGAGTGGCAGATACTTATATCTACCCACGTAATTTGGAGGTACCTTCAAAAGAAGGCTAAAAGTGGAGTTTCCCTATCAATTCATGACATAGTGCCAAAGTACAAAGTATTTTAATGGAACGTGAGTTGTCAGAAATCAATTGTGCCAAACTGACTCTGACATGAAGGGGATGCCTACATTTTCTGCAGGCCCAGATTGGACTCTAGATATTGTTTGGGAACGTGAGTTGATATGGCACAGTAGTGAAGTAGCTCCATAAGGATGGAGGGGCACGAATGCCTGTTAAACAACCTTCTTTTCTTCTGTTGACGCCTGTGACCGCATCAATTATGTTAGCTTTCAGTTCAGCCTAGAGAAACAGGCAAGGAAGCTCCAAAGTTGAACTTCAAACAAAACTGGATTAAATGAATCCTTAATTGGCAGAAAACTAAAAGAATTTTGAAAAAAGAAACAAACAGAAAGTCAAAATTGAATTCGATATATAATATTAGGATTTTATTTTTTGTCTAGTTTTTGACAGTCATTTTTTTATGCTGTGGTAAAATAATATATAATATTGAGCAAGGGCCAGTGAGACGGCTCAGCGACGTAAGCGCCTGCCTGGCAAGCATGAGGGCCCGAGTTTGACTCCCGGAACCCACATACGAAAAAAGGGCCGGTGATATCGCTCAGCGGCATGGGTGCCTGCTGGCGCGCGAGGTCCTGAGGTCGTCCCCCCGGTACCCACAAAAAAAAAAAAAAAAAAACATTGAGCAGGAAGGGCAGACATGCAGACTGTTTGACAAAAGTCACCAAGCTAAGTTAGTATCTCTTCAAACTCTGTTCCCTTTTTATATGCTATGGAGACTTGATAAGGTCAATAAAATTCTATGAATTTCTGCTTCCCACTTCATTCATTGAGAATGAGGATGAGAGTCCTTACAGGATTATTGTGATGAATGAATAAGATACAGCACAGAAAGCACCGAGCACGATGCCTGACTAAAACAAGCTGATGTTTCTCTGCGCCTTCTGTGGACATCTCAATGGCATTCACATTAGCGTGTTAAACAAGAGAGTTCTAGGCTCTCCTCGTGGCAACACAGTAGGAATCTCCAGTGGGGACTGGATATTAATATTTTAACAGCCTCCATTGATTGTTCTGGTCATTTATGTTTGAAAACTGAGGATAATAGACTGTGAATTATAATTAACTTTTTAAAAATCTACCACTGATTTTAGAAATGTGTCCACTTCTTGCAGAGTTTTGAAATTCCGGACATAAAATGTAGTCATAGTTTGATCGTATTATCTTTAAATAAAGTACCTATTTCTATGGGAATGATAGCCCCTTCTTTAATTCCTTTTTATTTATGTTTTGTTGTTGTTGTTGTTAGTTTGCATTACCAGGGGTTCACATATTTGTTCAACCCTCTTTTCTGTATTTTTATGGGCTGCATTTTTTTCCCCTCTAAAATTCGTATGTTGAAGTCCTAATCCCCAGCACTTCAGACTGTGGAGGGTACTTGGACGTAGAACATTTACAGAAGAATTAAGGTCAAACGAGATTATTTAGGAGTACCCTAGTCCAATATGACTGGTATTCTCATAAAACAAGCAATTTAAGATGCAGACACTTAGAGTGGAAAGATCGTATAAAGATACAAGACAAAGCAAGATGTAGGAGGGAGAGAGAGGCCTGCAAGCCGAGGAAAGGGGCCTCCGAAGAAATCAACTCTGCTGCCACCTTGGTTTTGGAATGCCAGTGCCCAGAACCATTAAAAAATAAACATCTGTTGTTTAAGTCACTTGGTCTCTGGTACTTTGTGATGGTAACCCTAGCAAACTAACACATTTATATTCTGAATGTATTAATTTCTGTTTATTCACTACTATCACTCATTAGTTGCTCTAGAAGTTTGAGTTTATGTGGTAGCTCTTTTTCTATGTCTCAGAATGGATATTTAAATCACTAATTTTCAGCCTCTCACTTTAATATGTTTTATAAAGCTTTAGATTTTTCTTTGAGCAAGCTTAAGATCTTAATACCAATAATGTTATTCCTAGATTTCAGATTATAATACAAGAAATGTTAAAGTTTTGAGGAAAAGCAGGGAAAGCTGACCTAAATTTCTCATCTGCCATACAGGAAAAGTCAAAATATTATCTTTTATTACAGTTTTTTTTTGTGTGTGTGTGGGTACCGGGGGTCGAACTCAGGACCTCAGGCCCCAGCAGGCGCCCGTGCCACTGAGCGATATCGCCGGCCCTTTTTTTCCTTTATGTGGGTACCAGGAGTCAAACTCAGGACCCCGCGCTTGCCAGGCAGGTGCTTATACCGCTGAGCTATCTCACCGGCCCTATTACAGTTTTTATAAATAAAAGGTAGTATATAATTAACACCTCTAATGTTCACTGGATGAAAATAATTTAAAAATAACAAAGGAAACGACTTAGGAAGGATATAAAATAAAACAAGGTAATATGTGTAAAGCATTAGGTTTTTTTTGTTGTTTTTTTTTTTTGTTCGTTTGTTTTGTTTTTTGTGGGTACCGGGGGTCGACCTCAGGACCTCGCGCGCCAGCAGGCACCCGTGCCACTGAGCGATATCACCGGCCCCTTTTTCGTATGTGGGATCCGGGGGTCAAACTCGGGCCCTCGCGCTTGCCGGGCAGGCGCTTAAGCCGCTGAGCCATCTCACCGGCCCAAAGCATTAGTTTTAATAATAAATTTCAACAACTCATTCTTTTATCTGAGCTTTGCTCAGATTGTTTCGAAATAAGCTTTACACCACTCAATAGATTCAAATTATCCAATCTGACTCAAGAAGATATAGAAAATCTAAAGAGCCCTGTAACTATTAACAAAATTTAAATTGTCATACAACTTCTCTTATACAAACTCCAGTCTCATATAACTTCACTCTTGAATTATATCAAATATTTAAAGAAGAAATAATACCAATACTATGCAAAACATTGCCAAACACAGAGGAGAGTCATTTCACAATTAATTTCACTGGGTCACTAACCCAGATACCAAAACCAGACAAAGTCTATACAAGTAAAGATAACAAAGGCAAACGTCTTTCATGAATACATGCCCCAAATGCTTTAAAACTATTAAAACTTAAACAGAATATTATATTTAAATAGACAAAATACATCCTGTTCAATTTTGGCAAATCACAGTCATGCCAAAAATCCCATAAATGTTTCATTGTATTCATAAATTAACAGATCAAGGGAGAAAATTATAAAATCATTACAATTTATCTATAAAAGACATTTGGAGAAATACAACATTCATTTATGAAAACATCTCTCAAAAACCTAGAAATAGAAGGGGATTTCCTGAAACTAATGAAGGACAGCCATAAAAATTCCACAGAAAAGATCTTTCTTATCCATAAAGTCTTGAATGCTTTCCCCATAACACTGGGAATAAGAGAACAATATGTTCTCTCACTACTGATAGTATTCTACTGAATCTGATCTATATAGTATGACTAGAAAACAAAGTAAAATCATAAAAACTGATAAAGAAGAGTAATCTAGAGTTGTGTACCAGAAAAATATTAAAGGTCTTCCAGAAAGCAACTACAAATAATAAATGAATTTCATGTTATTGAAGGAACCAATGTTGCTATTAAAAATTACATGTATTTGCATATTATATTTTCATATATGCAACAAACACAAAATTAAATATTAAAATGCCATTTACTAAGCCATCAAAGACCATCACATACTTAGGGAAAAAAAATGGCAAATGGTGCACCAGACCTGTATTAGTCAGCTTCCCTTTTGCTGGGACCCAATACCTGACACCCACATCTTAAAGGAGAAGAGTATTAATTTAGCTCTTGATTCAGAGATTCAGTCCATGGTTGTCTTGCTCCACGGCTCCAAACATCGTGTTGGGGGGGGCCGGTGAGATGGCTCAGCAGTGTAAGCGCCTGCCTGGCAAGCGCGAGGGCCCGAGTTCGACTCCCGGAACCCACATACGAAAAAAGGGCCAGTGATATCGCTCAGCGGCGCAGGCGCCTGCTGGCGTGTGAGGTCCTGAGGTCGACCCACGGTACCCACAAAAAAACAAAAATACATCGTGTTGGAAGGGCATGGCAGACAAAAGCTGTTCACCTCCAGGCAGCCAGGAAGCAAAGCGAAAAGGAAAGAGTCAGGAACAAAACTATACCCTTCCAGATCCCACCCGCTATGGTCCACCTCCAACCAGTCCTCACCTCCAAACAGCACATTCAGCCATGAATTCATTAATGGATTAATCCGCTGATGAATATGTGATCTCCAAGATCCAATCACCTTTCAAAAGTCCCACCTCTGAATACATGAGACAGTGGGGGGCATTTTGGATTTAAACCTTAGCAAGACCTCTACACTGAAAACTGAATGATCTCAGTAAATGAACTGTTAAACTATGTTCATGACTGGAATGTTTAATTTTGGTAAGGTATCAACTCCTCCCAAAGTAAGATTTGGGAGATTTAGCATCCAATCTCCATAAAAGTCCCAAAAGCCAAGCATCATTTCAAGAGCATGAAAAGCTCATTTTAATTGCATTTGGAAGGTAAAGGACCGTCACTAGCTAAACAATCTTGAAAAGTAAAAGCAAAGTTGATTTAAGAACACTTTTAGGACTTTGTCAGTGACAGTAATCAAGACAAAGGATAACAAAGAGATCAATAGAACAGAATAGAGAGAAGAAACAGAGCCTCATATATGGGCAAATAATTTTGCCAAGAACACCAAAGCCATTTTTCATAAGCTTCTTAGCCATTTGGAGAAGAAAAAGTAAAACTTTTTAGATAAATTGTCCTAAAATGACTGGGTATTTGGATGGAAAATAATGAACCAGAATCCCTATTTACGGCATACTCAAACATCAATTTAAGACAGACGCAATTTAAGGATATACAAAGAGTTCTTATATAAAACACTGAAAGCAGAAACTATCAAGAGAAATAAGTTCAGATTCACAAAATTCAAACTTCTGCTCAACAAAAAGCACCATCCAAAATTTTAAAATGAAGTAAATAAAAAGGAGAGATGCAGATGTAACAAATTAGTGGTGTGGTGAAGCTGGCTGCTACCAGCTCATTAGAGCCTGCTGCAGTAGGTGAAACATAACCTGCAGTTATTGAAATCACATCAGTGCTTGCTGCTGAGGGTGCAGGCTGCTAGAAAGTGGCAGCAGGGAACTGCCTTGTGACCAAACGTCCTGTGTCCTGATGTGCATTTTCCAAAACTAAAAGAACACTATACATAAGATAGGAACATCTCACTTGTATGTTATTACATGGATAAGTCTTTTGATTCCAAAGGACTTGTTACAAATATTCAAGAAAACAATATTTTCCACCTTCCAGGACTTAACCAACACAAACCAAAATTAATGAAACACTGAGATGAAATATTTTCATAAACATAAGTTTCACAAACCATACGGAAAATAGTCAACATAAATTTCCTTATGAATCTGGGAAAAACATTTAAATGATTCCCTCTTTATATATTTTGAGTTTGTATTGGTAAGGAAATTCTGGAAAGTGGTTTGGCAATGTGTTATTCTTTAAAAAGCTTATAACATGAGCCCACTGATTCAGATTTTAACATTCAATATATATAATAATCAAGGACATTAATAATTATCTGAAAGTTATATAGAAGAATATAGCAAACCCCATGAACCAGTACAAAAGAAGAAAACTATTTCTCAAATCGAGCTGAAAGTCTCCTATTGTAACATAGTTTATCTTAACCAAGCACTGGTTTGACTTCACTATTCGTCAAATAGATAATTATTAAATAAATTATAGCATAGCTTTGTAGCAGAATTTTTTTGTGGAAAAAAGGTAAAACAAAATTTCATAACAAATAATAGGAGAATAATAATAGTTAATACATGTTATCTTTAAGGTAGTTGCTTAGGGTAGAAGACACGGGCATAAAAATTTCTCCAATCGACATTAGCACAAACCTTCCTTTTTAATGATCTAAGAGACACAGTATAACTGACTTGCATTTTTTCCCTTTTCCCTACTGTCCTTTCAACTTTCACCCATCCTAGCTCCTTTTTCCTTTTGAATAATTTCTTCTGATTTCACAATATCTGTTGTACATTTTAGACCTTATTTACTCTTTCAGTTTCTCACACAAGGGAGACAATACGATGTTTACACAACTGAGTCTGATCTATTTCACTTATGAGTATGGTCTCAAATTGCATCCATTTACCTATAAACGTCTGAAATTTATCCATCTTTATGGCTGAGTAATACTCCATTGTATAAAAAGACCAAATTTTTTATCCATTCCTTGGTTGATGGGCATTTGGGTTATTTCCAAGATCTAGCTATTACAAATTATACTGCTATAAATATGTGTGCACATATATCGCTGTGGTATGATGTTTTTAATTCTTCTCGGAAGATACCCAGAAGGAGAATAGCTGGGTTGAATGGAACCTCTAATCCTAGTTTTTTGAGGAATCTCCACACTGATTTCCACAGTGGTTGCACCAGTCTACACTCCCACCAACAGTGGAGAAGGGTTCCTTTTTCCCCACAGCCCCGCCAGCATTTGTTATTGGTTGATTTCTTCATGATAGTCATTCTTTCTGGGGTGAGATGGAATCTCACTGTTGTTTTAATTTGTATTTCTCAAATGGCCAGTGATGTTGAACATTTTTTCATACATTTATTGCCCTTTGTAACTCTTCTGAGAATTGTGTATTCTTCACAGATGCCCATTTTTGGATTGGGTCTTTTTTTTTTTTTTTTTTTTTGTGGGTTCCGGGGGGTCGACCTCAGGACCTCGCGCGCCAGCAGGCGCCTGTGCCGCTGAGCAATATCACCGGCCCCTTTTTCGTATATGGGTTCCGGGAGCCGAACTCGGGCCCTCGCGCTTGCCAGGCAGGCGCTTAAGCCGCTGAGCCATCTCACCGGTCCCTTGGATTGGGTCTTTGAATTTGGGGGGTCTGATTTCTTTCAATTCTTTATATGTTCTAGAGAGAAGTCCTGGACTGGGAATATAGCTCAGTGCTACAGCACCTGCCTGGCAAGTGCGAGGTCATGAGTTTTATTCCCAGGAAAAAAAAAAAAAAAAATATATATATACATATATATATATATATATATATATATATATATATATATATATATATTACTCTTAGAAGTCCTTTGTCTGAGGCACAACTGGCTAATTTTCTTTTTCCATTCTGTGGGTTGTCTTTTCACTTTGTTGGTGATTTATTTTTGCTATGCAAAAGCTTTTTAATAAGATGAGATCCCAGTTGTTGATTCTTTGAAGTATTTCCTGTGCAGTTTGGGTTCTGTTCATGAACTCTCTACCTACACCTATGTCTTCAAGATTTCTGCCTACTTTCTCTTCCAGCAGGTTTAGTGTTTCTGTTTTAATATTTAGATTCTTGATCCATTTCGACCTTAGTTTAGTGGGCGGTGATAGACATGGGTCTAGTTTTAGTCTTCAGCATGTGTAGAGCCAGTTTTCACAGCACCATTTATTAAAGAGGCTGGCTTTCTTCCAGTGAATATTTTTGGCGCCTTTGTCAAAGACAAAGTGTTTGAGTGTGTTTGAAGTTGTGTCTGGATCTTCCAATCTGTTTCACTGGTCCTCAGGTCTGTTTTATATTTGTTTGTTTGTTTGTTGTTGTTGTTGTTGTTTTCCAGTACCATGCTGATTTGATCACAGTAGCTTTGTAGTATAATTTCAAGTCAGGGATTGTGATGCCTCCTGCCTTGCCTTTGTTGCACAGGATTGCCTTTGCTAATCTAGGTCTCTCCTGTATCCAAATGAATTTTAGGAATATTTTCTCTAGTTCTGTGAGGTATGCTAATGGTATTTTGATTGGAATTGCATTAAATCTGTATAACAATTTTGGGAATATGGCCATTTTCACTGTGTTGGATCTTCCTATCCATGAGCAAGGGATATCTTTCCATTTTTTGATATCCTCTTCAATCCCCTTTTTCAGACTACTGTAATTTTCAGTGTATAGATCTTTTACTTCCTTTGTTAGATTGACTCCTAAGTATTTCATATTTTTGGATGTTATTGTGAAAGGTGTTGTTTCCCTAATATCTCTTTCAGTGAGTTTGTTGTTTGTGTACAGGAATGCTATTGATTTTTGAGTGTTGACTTTTGAGTATCCAGCTATGCTACTAAATTTGGTTATTAACTCTAGAAGTCTTTTGGTGGAGTTTTGGGGGTCTTCTATGCAGCATATCATTTCATCTGCAAATAACAATAACTTAACTTCTTCTTTCTTATCCATATTCCTTTTATTTCTTGCTCTTGTCTAATTGCTCTGGCTAATGTTTCCAGAACTATATTGAATAGGAGTGGTGATAATGGACATCCTTGTCTTGTTCCTGACTTTAGAGTGAAACTTTTCAGTTTTTCTCCATTTAGTATGATGTTAGCTGTTGTTTTGTCATAGATGGCTTTTATCAGATTGAGGTAAAGACCATCTATTCCAATTTTCTGTAGGGTTTTTATCATGAATGAATGTTGGACTTTGTTGAAAGCTTTTTCTGCATCTGTTGAGATGATCCTGTGACTTTTCTCTTTGGCTCTGTTGATATGAAAATTACATTTATTGATTTGCGTATGTTAAACCATCCCTGCATTCCTGGAATGAATCCCACTTGGTTATGGTGTATAATCTTCTTGATGATTTGCTGCATTCTTTTTGCTAGTATCTTATTGAGGATTTTTGCATCTATGTTCATTAAGGAGACTGGCCTATGGGTCTCTTTTTTGGTTGGGTCTTTCTCCGGTTTTGGTGTTAGGGTAATACTTGCCTATAGGAATGAGTTAGGAGGATTGCTTCCATTTCAATTTCATTAAAGAGCTTTAGGAGTATTGGTATTAAATCTTCTCTAAATTTCCTATAGAATTCAGCAGTGAATCTATCAGGGCCTGGGCTTTTCTTTGTTGGAAAGACTTTAATTATATTTTCAGTATCATTGACTGACATTGGGTTATTCAGAATTTTTTTATCTTCTTGATTCTGCTTTGGTAATTCGCACATATTCAGAAATCTGTCCATTTGTTCTGTTTTACATTCCATGAGAGTAAAGACTTTTAAAGTAGGTATTGATGATCTTCTAAATTTCCACAGGGTCTGCAGTGATTTCACTTTTTTCATTCCTCATTGCATGAATTTGAGTCCTTTTCTTTGCTTTTTTTAGGATTGATTCCATTGTGTCCCACATGTTCCGGTATGTTGTATCTGCGTTATCATTTAATTGTAGATACTGTTGAATTTCTTCTTTAATTTCATCTGTGACCCATTGATTGTTCAACTGGGTGTTATTCAATTTCCATGTGTTTATGGAGTTTCTGTTGTTTCTTTTGCCATTAATTTCCAATTTCATTGCACTATGGTCAGATAATATGCATGGGATAATTTCAATTCCTTTGTATTTACTTAAGCATGTTCTGTGGGCTAGTATGTGGTCTATTTTAGAGTATATCTCACATGCAGCTGAGAATAATGTGTATTCAGATGTTGTTGGGTGGAATACTCTGTAAATGTCTACTAAGTCCATTTGTTTATAAGTTAGGTTCAGTTCTGATATTTCTTTGCTGATTTTTTGTCTGGTTGATCTACCTATTTGTGACAGTGGGGTATTAAGGTCCCCCATTGTAATTGTGTTATTGCTTATTTGATTTTTCGTGTCTATTAATATTTGTCTTATATAGTTGGATGCTCCTGAATTTGGTGTATACATATTTATGGTTGCTATCTCCTCCTCTCGAGGTTTTCCCCTAACAAGTATGTAGTGACCTTCTTTATCTCTTTTGATCATTCTTGGTTTGAAGTTCACATTGTCTGCAAACAGAATAGCTACCCCTGCTTTTTTCTGGGTTCCTGTTGTATGGATTATTGTTTTCCATCCTTTGGCTTTTAGTCTATGAATTTCTTTTTAGTTATGTGTGTCTTGTATATCGCATATTGTTGGATTTTGTTTCTTGATCCACTCTGCCAGTTTGTTTCTTTTGATTGGTGAATTAAGGCCATTTACATTGATGGTTATAACTGATATGTATTGGTTTATCTTTGTCACGTTATTTTCCTGCTCTTGGTTCCCTATTTTCCCCTCTGTTTAATTGCTTGTTCTGCTTGGTGGTTTCTTTCTGTTGTTGTTCTTGGAATTGTGGTCATTTTTATCTTTGTTTAGAATATCTTTCAGTACCCTTTGCAGTGTTGTTTTAGTGGTCATGAATTTCTTCAGTTGTTCTTTGTCATGGAAGTATCTTATTTCTCCATTCATTTTGAAAGATAGTTTTGCAGGGTACATCAGTCTGGGTTGGAAGTTGTTTTCTTTCAGGACTTGAAATAGTTCATTCCAAGCTCTTCTTGACTTGAGGGATTGTGTTGAGAAGTCTGCCATGGTTCTGATGGGCTTTGCTTTATAGGTGATCTGTTTCTTTTCTCTGACAGATTTAATATTCTGTTCTTGTGCTGAATTTCTGGGATCTTGATTATTATATGTCTGGGCATCGATTTATTTTGATTATGGCTAATTGGAGTTCTATATGCCTCACTTCTCTGTATGTCTGATTCTGTTCCCATGCTTGGGAAATTTTCTGCTATTACTTCTGAAAATAATTTTTTGTGTCATTTGTGTTGACTCCTGCTTTTTCATTGACATAAATTACTCTTATATTATTTTTCTTTGGATCATCTTGCAGCTGTTGAATTATTTCCTGATCTTTTGTTATTTTCAAGAACTCTTTCCTTTCATGATTACTAGCTGAGATCCTGCCTTCAAGGTCTGAAAGTCTGTCTTAAATTTTTTTCAAGCAGTTTTGCCAGCTTTCAAAGGAATTTTTAATTTCCTGGTTACCTGTTTGAATCCATTTCATGCATTCCAGTTCTTTCCTATATTGATCATTCATGGTTTCCATCCTCTTCCTATCATCATCTATTTTTTTATTTATCTCTATCTAGATTTGCTTAGCAATTCTTTTATGAATGTTGTCATTTCTTTTTATACCTGAAAGATTATTTCTGATCTGATTTCCTCTAAAACCTAATGGATTTTTTTCTTTACTTCAGTTGCTATCATTTTAGAAATGTCAGGTGTGTGTCTTCCATTTTCCTCCATGTCATTGTCTCTTCAACTTGTTCTGTGTGGGCTGGAGGTCTGAGGTTGCATTTTGCTTCTGCCTCTTGTCACTTTCTATTTTGAAAGTTTTTATTTTGTTTTCTCTGTTGATCTTTGTAATTTTCCGTAGTAGGTAGCTATATCACTAGAATCAAGGCCTCTCTAGGAAAAGTCTGTTCCTCAGGGATGTCTTCTGTGTGTAGGAGGTTCTTGGTTTGTGTCTGTCCCATGATCCTACTTTTCCAGTTAATTATGAGTGAGATGTTGGTATCTGTTTGGCTCAGTCCCCAGTCCTTTGGTGCTGGGGTGTGGTGAGGTTATTACCCAGAGCTTCCCAGTATTGTTACAGAAGTGAGAACTGATTAAAACAGATATGAAATCCTAGCTAAAGCAGTATAATTAGCAATAATAATAGCATGAAGCACAGTTTAGAAACTGACAAACTGTGGTAACTATTAATTTTGTACCCTTAACCATAGGAGCAAAATCTACAGTTATATTACAGAACCGACTGTAAATTGGGAGCTTGCATGCAAAGTGTTTCCTCTTGGTAGAGTGGTTTTACCCTGTGGTGGGGAAAGTTAAGGAAGATAGTGGATAAAACAAAGATAACTGAAAGAAAGTAGAAGTCTGGCTGGAGGACAACGGATGATCACACAAGCTTTGGGAAACTAGAGAAGAAGGCAGAAGAGAAAGAAAGACAGAGTAAGCAAGGGATTCTCTGAACTTGGTCTCTGGGTTTGGGGGATGGGATTTGTTTTCTGTGGCTGGAGTTCTCCCCAGTCATTTAGGAACAGAAAAAAAATAAGAAAAAAGAAAAGGGGAGGAAAAAGAGAAAAGGGGACGCTCCACCCACTTGCTTCTATTCTGTGTCTTTGTTCCCAAGCACGGTGCTGTTTCACCTAACTTACCACCTGTTGGTTACTATGGCTTCTGACAATTTCACGCTGCTAGTCCCACCTGTCCATCCTGTGCGCCCTGGCTTGGCGCCCTACTGTGTGGCTGACGTCCCGCCGGTCTCTGTGTCTTCCCGCACAGTTCACCTGGATCCCAGCAGCCGCAGTGGGAGAGCCTTCCCGTGTCTGGGCCTTCCCGTGCTCTTCACCTGGATCCCAGCAGACACCTGTAGTAGAATATTTTACAACATTAAATTTTATCCCTAAGGAATATTTAATGGCATCTTAAAATGCTTATAGCAATTGCAACACACAGGTTAAATAACTTATATTCAGTAGAATAACAATTGTGTGTCATTATATTTCTATATTAAGGTACACTGTTACAGGGATTATCTCAATAAAGAATAACAGCAGATGAATTTTTATTTTTAAATAATTTTTCATAGTTACTGCAGTGAGCACAACTTACTTGGAAATGCAGATAAAATGCAGTCAACAGTCAATTTTTGTAAAGAAAAAAAAAGAAATTGCTAGGGGATTAAAAGATGCTGAGGGTTTTTAAGTGCTGCTAATTATTCAAAAAATGCAAGTGTTCCAATTCACAGTGGCCATGTGCTTTGAGCAGATGGCACCTGGCAACTGAATTTATTGCCACATAATCATAAAATAAATTCTGACAAATTTTCAGTTTGGGTGGAAATAGAGTCACAATTTCTGAAGAGTTCCACAAATTTTGACAAGTATAAATCATGCCTTGTTTCACTGGTGGTTTAATTGCATTATACAGATCCCAGGATGTGGCTCAGCATGCAAACACCTGCTTCCTCAGTGTAGTTCAATTTCTGTAGCTTCTGGAGTTGCGGAGTGACCCCTCCAGTTCCCCCGGGTGATAGAACTTTGGAAATAAGAATATCTGGAAGAGAATCTTCTTGAAATGCTCGCCATCTTCTATAGAATATGGGCTCTATTTAATTCCTTTAGCACTTTGTGTAACTGTTAACAATAAAGTAGATTATGTCCAATGACGGATAGATCCCAAATTAAGGCGAGTAATAGTAATAAATCCCCAATCTAGTTCAGTATTTCCAATACCAGATTCTTGTGGACTTATTCATCAAGACTTCGTGTTAGACCAATGTCTCCAATCTTTTGCCTGGGTAACCTTTTGCAAACAGTTTTTGTTGTTGTTGTTGTTGTTGTTGCTTTGTATTCTTACTAAGATTTCATGTTTTCAGTTGGTATGTGACAATTGTTAAATGAAGTGTATAGAATGAGACTTTCTTGTTGTCCTGTGGCCCCAGAGATGTGGATAATGGATGAAGGCACTAAGAAAGTCTTTGAAATAGGCTGGAGGATTAGAGAGGATCCCATGAGTCTTTCATAGAAGTGCCTCAGTCACTTTCCCACTGCTGGGACGAAACACCCAACTCTCCCAGCTTAACGGGGTGAGGTTTATTTAGGCTCACGTGTGCAGTCCAGGGTCACCTGACTCCAAGCCTGCATTGTGGAAGGGCCTGGGCGAAGCCAACTGCTCACCCATGTCAGCACGGCAGCAGAGGGCATGAGAGGTGGGGTGGGACAGAGCTGGGAACAGGAATATACCCTTCCAGGTCACAGTCCCCGTGGCCTATCTCCAACCAGGCCCCAGCAGCAAGTCAGCTATAATGACCCCATTATCCAATTGCCTTCCCCATACTTGAGAATTTGGGATGATATTTTAGACCTAAACTATAACAAAGAAGAGTACAAAGGAGGAGGGCATTTACCACCACCACCCCCATGCTGGATAAGAGATGGAGCAAGGGAAGTACTTACAGAATTTTGGTTTTTCCTGAGAAGGGGTGACTGACTCCTCACCTCGCCATGCAGCCACTTACCTTCTACCACAAGGCTCAGACTAACAGTTCTCCTTGGATTAGTTCCTGTAGTAAGCTAGACCTCCTTAAGAACTCACCAGTTGATGAAGAAGGTTTCTGTCTTCCTCTGGACCAGTGACCAGTTCCCCACACTCTACCTGGGGTCTCACTGACCCTTTTCACTGAGCAGTTTTCCTAAGCAGCTGACCTTTTCTGCCAGATCTTAATCTCTTCAGTTTGATTAAGCCTGGCTTTGCAGTACTCTCTAGACCAGTGATGGTGAACGTTTAAAGCTTTCAACAATAACAGCTGGCTGTGGCATACATGCCATAGGTTCACCACCACTGCTCTAGACCTTTCTGCAGGTGGGGACCTGACCTCAATGTCTCAGTCATTTTTGACAAATGGTCTGTTCTTTTGTCTCTCTTAACCCACCCCTACTTGCAAATCTAATTTCAGATTCAATACTAGTATATATCTTTATTGTACAAAATACTTAAATAACTATTCAGTCTCCTTTACTGTTCTGCACATTTAAAATAAAATTGCATTTTCTCATACATCAGCTGGTGCAGGACCTAAATTTTATCAAAATATAAATTCATGAGCAATGTATTTGGGATTTTTAGACTACAATTGTATGGCATTTCTGGAGCTATACCTACATGCCATACAATGTATAGTACTATAATATGACATTTATTTTACATCACTTTTTCAAAAATGTATTTCTTCATACATTCACCAGTTTTTACAAAGTTAGGAGAAACTTTATTCATTTTCTCGGGATATTATTATCCCTACTTGGACAAGTGGTTTCCTTTCCAATTCCTTTAGGTACTTAGAAATTGTTGTATAGTTTTTTAAATAGTGTTTTTGTTATTATTGTTGATCAATTATTGATCATATTAAAAGAGAATATATTTGTCATATACATATCTTGGTGAATTATAAACAATCTTCTGTATACCTCTTCTCTTTTCATGTCCTTTTTTGTTTCTCTCCTTGGTAAGAACTCTTCCTAAATCAGTAACTCATCTGTTGAGATGGGAGTAATTTATTCAAACCACTAATAGAGAACAGTTCTGAAAAAGATGGGCTGGTTGTTTTCTACTAAAATATGGCATCACTTCCCAGTAGCATTGGTTTCCCTAATATTAGTACTTCCCTGGCCACATTTTGATGAGTTTCAGAAAGCAAGAGTTCTCAAAGTGTGGTCCATAGTGCAGCAGCCTCATGATCTCTCTGGAAGAAGTAGAAATATAAATTCTGCCCCAAACCAGAAGTACACCAGTATACCAGAAGCAATGAGGAAGAATGGAGCCCAGCAGTGTGTTTTTATACCAGCCTTGCAGGTAATTTTGATGCATACTAAAGTCTGAAAATCAGTACTGGAAGCAACAAATACCAAAAATACATTCTTAAATATAAAAAGTGACATGATAAGAAGGAGTATTAGGGACTGTAAGAGAGCCAAGGAGGGGGGAGAAAGAGAAGGAAGCGAGAGGGTGGAGTCAGGCACAGGTATGCTCAATGTGGAAATGTCACAGTGAAAGTCATTGCCTTGTATAGTTAACATGTGTTAATAAAAGGTGACATGATTAGAGAGTTTTTAAAATGCCTGCCTGATAGACTTGTGTTACAAAGGTAAACATTTTAAAAAATCGTTTTAATGGAGCCCATTTTAACTACTCCAAATTGAAATGATCTTGCCAATAAAAACTTTAACAACATTTCATGAAACAATGTGTTTGTGTCATGAAAGAAATAAAATGTTCACAGCAAAGAGGAGAGTGTCTTTCCTCATAATGGACTCTGGTGTATTCAGAGTGTGTAAGTTGATATGCTGCCATCTGCTTTATGTGCCTACATTTTCTTCTAGACTACATTAGCCCACTTTTTAATTGAATCTGAAATCCTTGGAAATTAGCTATTAAGGAATAATGGATTTTGAATTTTTGAAAATTGAAAATATTTCTTAGTATAATTCCTTTCAAAAGCTGCAAGAAATAGTGTCAAAAAGAAGATTGGAGCATCCTTAGCCATAACAAAAGGGTTTACCACTTTACCCTTTAAGGTAAAACCACTTTCCCTTAAAGTGCTAGGTTAAAAATTGCTTTAAAAAAGAGAAAGCAGACGGCAAGCCAGAGGGAAGTTTGCCCATGGGTAAAAAATCAACCACATTGGGTTGCCTCAGCTGGTCCTCGAAATACTCCTTCAGGGCGAGTTACCCAATCACTTCTTATTTATTTGTAAATGTACCTACATGATTTTCTATCAAGTGCCCTCTATCATGTGAATATTATTAAGTTCACTTATTATTTTATGGCTTTCTCCAGTGTTCAGTCTAATCTTCCCACTCTTTTCCTTATTCATTATTATTTTGTTTTATCTGCTAACATTTGAGTGTCATTATGGTTTAGATCTAGAATGTCCCCCAAAAGTCTCATGTGTTCAGAGGCAGGGTTTTGGGAAAGTGATTAATCAATATGGGATCAATATACTCACCAGTGGATTAATCCATTGATGAGTTCTTGAATAAACGTGCTGTGAGGAGGAGGGGCCTGGTTGGAAGAGACGTGTCACTGGAGACGTGTACACCCACCCCAGCTCCTCCTCTCTGTCTCCTTCCTGGCTGCCATGGGATGAGCACCTTTCCTCTGCCATGCCCTTCTGCCACGCTGATTTTTGCTTTTGAGTCAACCAGCTGTAGACTGAACACCCTAAAAACCTTGAGCCAAAATAAAACTCTCCTCCTTTACATTGTCCCAGTGACAGGAGGGTAACAAATACAAACACATAGACATTTTGATAAAAAAGGTAATAGTTCTGATGGGTTCCTTATTATTTCTAATGTTTTATGTACCATCTATTTGAAGGACACTTAAGGTCAAGATTTTTTGTATGTGTTCTCTTTTTCTCTAATATCAGAATCTTGGCATGATTATCATGGTAAATACAGCAGTAAGCAAGAGTAATATTGGTTAAATATAAAAATATATATATATATATAGGTTAAATATACATATATATATACACACACACACACACGTACATATATATCTCAATACCTTGGAAGAAGTATTATTTCTTCTCATTCTTTGGTTATCTTCAGACTCAAATTGGTGGAAAGGAAAATTGTAGAGGAAAGGTTTTCTTTTCACTTCCCTAGCAGTATTATTTTAGCTATTTTCTCTTGCTGGGACAAAATAGTCAACACCATAAGTTACAGGAGGAAAAGTTTATTTTAGCTCACAGTTTGTACAGGTTTCAGTCCATAGTCAGCTGGCTCCAAGGCAAGGCAGCATGCTACAGGGGTATGGTAGAGGAGAAACAGTCCTTGGCAGTGCAGCCAGGAAGCAGTAGGCGGTCATACCCTCCCAGGCCACACCCACAGTGACCCACCTCTTCCCACCAGGCTTCAAGTCCCAGTGTCACACCCAAGGATAAACCCACAAATGGACTAATCCAATGTAGCACACCCATGATCCAGTCACCTCCCAAAAGTCCAACCTATGAGTGTGTGAGGCTTTGGGGAGATATCTATATGTAAGTCTTAACAAGTATCTTCCCTATACACAATACATGCCACTGAAATATGATTAATTCCAAATGTAGAAGTTGATCAAAGCAGGTCTTGATCAAAGAGAAAATTGATATTCAGGCATTATCTACATTCCCGAGTCAACTTGTTTTTGTGTTCAAGTTTCATTTATACACTTACATGAGATCATGCCCCTTTGTTTTATTAGTTGTAATTACATTGGATTGGGCATTATAATAGGAATGTGAATAATTTATTTAATGCTAAGTGTCAATACTTGGTTGCATGCAAGAATTTTAAGATCTATGGAATAAGTGTATATCTGGGCCTTTCCATTGCATGGGAAATGTTCTTTTTTGTTTTTCAGTTATAAAATAGATCTCCATTTGTCATTTCCTTCAGAAATGAACATGAATTGCATATACATATCAGTTTCATGGGTCAATAACCTAAGTAAAAATTAAGTCATTAGATTATCTTTTATTCAAAATATCCAGACAGGTGACTATAAATATTAGTCACAAGGCTACTAAATTTTAAGCTACCACACTTAACTCACTTGGAATCTGAAGTTTTGTTTTGCATCAGAGAATTCTTATTGGATAAAATACTTTCCAGACAAAAGATTCCAGCTAAGCACCAGCAAGCATTCAGCATTTAAGATTGTGGCATTATGATGGATAATAGTACATTCCTTAACATATCAACCCTCTTCCAACTGCAGCCATACTATTGTGCTTCTCAAAATAATTAATTCAACACCACTGCCTCTAAAGCACTCCTCACAATTAAATTGTAATTCACAGAGATCTATCTGCCAGTAACTCTTAAAACTTTTTGTTATCATGATGTCATTTTTCATCATTTCTCAATTTTTGTATCCCGTATTTATCATGGCATATATTTATTTTATTGATACAGTTAACCAATATTTATTGATCACTTGCTATAAACCAAGGATACGTTGCTGGGATTTAGCATATTTTTTAGGATACTTTATAGGGATACCAAGTTCTTTACTTCCTGGAAATTACAAACTAGCCTTCTTTCTTCTATTTTCAAAATAAAGTGCATTAATGCATTGAAATAGGAACCAAGGGCTGAAGAATTTTTGCAATAGCCTTTGAGGCACACAGAAAGTTATATAACAAAGTTTAGAATCATTGTCTAATAGAATTTTGAACTATAAAATATCCAGGAATGAAATAAGTTATGTACGTTTATTTTGCTTAACTGGGCAATGTCTTAAATTCTGCAGAAAGCAGTAATGATTATCTAAAACGAGTATATGCTGAATTTGACTATGACTTCAATTTGTTTTGAAATACAAACTGAATTATTTTTGTAGTGCTTAAGTAGCTAGTAAGCCAGTCTGATTGTGCACTTAATACTTCATGTCACAAGGTGAAATTGAGTCAGTTTTTGCTTAAAAAGAGTAGATATCCAATTAGATTCTCTGAAGAAGCAAAGAGTTAGCACCATTTGGTAAAAGGCTCCACTTGGCTTTTACCCTTATTTTTCCGTTATATAATTTAAGCACTTAATCCTCATCTTACAGAATGCATGCAATGAGAAGTTATAGAATGAGTGTGTGAATGAAGAAATGATTAACTGGAGTGAAGAGAGAGGGAGAGGAGAGGAAGGGGAAGTAAAAACAATTAACATGTGTTATGTAGATGTACCAACTTTCCATGATGAATATAATCATTATGTACTGCAAGCATGTAATGATAAAAAAATTTTAAACAGAATAATGAACTTCTTTTTTCATACACAAAATAGAAAGAGGTAGTGTTTTGCAGTGTACATCAGAGCCACCGCACAGGATGTAGCAACACTTCCTGAAATCTGTAGGTATATAGGGTAATCCTGTACTTCTAAAACAGTCATCCTTCTTTTCACTTAATTTTCTCCCTGCTTTGTTTCTTTGCAGAACGATTCAATGTTTATCTCATGCCTACACCAAATCTGGATATTTATGGCGAATGCACAATGCAGATCACCCATGAGAATATCTATCTCTGGGATATCCACAATGCCAAGGTCAAGCTGGTGATGTGGCCTCTCAGCTCCCTGAGGAGATATGGTCGCGACTCCACGTGGTTCACCTTCGAGTCCGGAAGGTAAGCCCTCACGCAGAGACCAAGCTCCCGTGGCGTGGAACACACTCCCGAGAGGAAAATTCTGTCCTAAGTTGCTAGGAATGCCCTTTATCTTTATAAAGGTTAGAAGTTCACAAATACAAATTTTCTTCAGATTCTTATTGATAATAGGAAAGAAAAACGTGCAAGTTCTATGACAGATGAGTCACCCCATTCAAAATAAATTTTAGTCTCTGACACTAACATCGAGTTGTTTTATTAATGCAGTGTACCTTGCAGTAGTGTTATAACACTGGTTTTTGCTTTATGCTCATGCAAGAAGATTCCCATAAAATTAAATATGTCCTTGCTTGCATTATTTTTGTGAGTTCTATGTCTGTAAGCAATATTAAATTGTGTTTTTATAAAATTAAGTATCACTTTTTAGGTTTATAGTAAGTTGCACCACTCATTCATCCAGATGTTTATGTTAATGACATTAGTAGTTAAGTATAATATCAATTTAGGATGAAGAAATATTGGCATATCCATAATTTATGAAATGTGTAACTGAGATTTTAAACCCAGTATGTCAAGGCAAATATGTTGGTTTCTGCATGACACCATATGGTTAGAATCTATAAATGTTTAAAATGAATGCTTGATTCACAATCATTATTCATAGACATGGATTTAAACATGAGCTACAACCAACAAAATCAGTGTATTTTTACTATAACCCCTTTGTGGTATTGTTGTCTGGCACCCAAGATAAGGCTTACATTTTTGGATTCTGTATAAGAAAAATATGTTTAATGCATCAGTCTTCACACAGTGGACGTGATTGTCACATTGTAAAAATGAATCCGTACTCCTAAAAGGTAATTATTAGTGAAGTTTCACTGCGTTTGATATAGCAATTTTAAGTCCTAAATTTTTCTTTTTAAAAACTGTTATATATTTATTCAAGGTTATATCCTAATAACATCCATTAGGGTAGGTCACGTATCTCTTAAAATTTTAAGGAGAAAAGAAAAACCTGAGCTAAAATAATTTTACCAGTAAGTATACTTTCGCACCAAGGAAATATTAAATATATTAAATTCTACACTCTGCTGATTTCTCTGAAGAGTATTGGATCTTTCATTTACTTAGTAGCTAGGAGCTCTTTCAAACCAATGATCTATTTTTGCCTACCTAAATATTGAAAGTAATTGTAATCATTTTATGGATAACTGTTAAGAAAAATTCTAATAGCAAAATTAATATTTTTAGACATGTACACTATTTTAAAAATATGATTATGAAAAAGAGATTTTTTTTTATAGAGTCATCCACCTAAAATCCATGATACATTGGGTTTTTTACTGGCCTTAAAAGTTATACATACATACATATATGTAATTTTGCTTGTTTGTTTTTTTAGGTTTTTTTTCCTCCTTTGGTTTTTTGAGACAGGGTCTCGCTATGTAGCTTAGCCTGGACTTGAACTCATTATGTAGCCCAGGCTGGCCTTGAACTCAGGGTGATCCTCCTGCCTCAGCCTCTGGAGTGATGGGTTTGTGGGCTTGTGCCACCATGCCCAGCTGTTTGCTTATTTGTTTATTTTTCCCCATCACTCAGTAACACTACTTCCAGGTTCCCCTCCCCTGTGTCCTTCTCCTGCATATTCCTGTCTTCCTTTTCCTATGTAGAACAATTTAACTCTTATCTGCTTTGTCATTAGAAGAGGATTCTTACTCATGATTTTAAATAACAAGTAGCTTAGCTTTTTTTCTTGGTTATTCAGACTTTTCATCCCATTTATACCCCTCTGCATTAGGTTTTGATAATTTCATTTTCTATTTTCTTTTTTCATTTTATTTTTATGGTTTTGACAATTTCTCATTCTTTCAAAGTCTTTCAGGGAAGTAAAGTGGCTCTCCACAAGATTTAAAGTTGTTGTTCTCAACCAAAGTTCCAATCTGCTTGATGCACATCTGACTTGTCTGACCCCACGAGTTGGTCTTCGGTGATCATGATGATTTCTACTGTCTTCAAAACATATGAGAAAACACAAGTATAATAGAATAAATAAGGGCCATGATCTTCAAAAATTTTTATTGATTTGGAAAATTTTTGTTTCGTTCTTGTGTGCCAGAATAGCTTTTTTAAAAATTAGCATGTTAATATCTAAAAATCATCTTGATTTCCACATTCTTATGTACTCTGGGAGTTAGAGAGAATTAAATTGAGGTCACAGGTCTGTCAGTTCACAGTTTAACTTAGATGTGTGACCCCTCTGTAGTTGCGTTTTCTCCTTTGTATTTGGAAAATTATAACCTCTTTTTCTAGCTATGTTTAAAGAGACTGAATGAGTTACTGTGTGTAAAGCTGCTCAGTATTGCTACGTCATGGGCATTTAAGATCACGACTACTTACTCTTTCTCAGAACTTAATGCAGTGCACCTGCTTCTAGTTTCTGAGTGAAGCTTCTAGCTCAGTCTTCCAACTCTCACTGTGCGTAATTCTGCTAAAGTCAATCTCTAGCTACAATTACAGGAAATGTGGGCCAAAGTAAGCCAAGCACAAAGCTTGGGAGAGCCTTGCCTTTAAAAGCTTAAGAGATAATTATGAATCCTGCTTCAGAAATAGAAATCAGTGTTCCTTGCCATGAGTCAAGAATTTGCGGCTCATTGTGAAAATGAGACTGGCACGATAAAACTTTGGGGAACAAAAAGAAGGGAAATACTGAACAACTGTTTTGTTTTCTAACTGGGGCTGGGAGGAAAACTATGAGTTAGTACTGTAGAGGTCTATTTCATTAGGAGTCAATAGGATATAAGAACTCTAATTTACAACGTGTAATTCTTTGGAATGAGTTTATGGTTCTATATTACTTTCTTTGGGAAATCATATTGTAGAGCAATGAGAATCAAACTTCCACACACTAAAAATTATTAAAGGAAACACTAAACAAATTTATTTTGATGAACTATTAAAGATAAGCGCATAGTTGCAGCACGTAAGGTAGTATGCAAAAATCAATTTTATTTTATATGAAATAAAATTTTAGGGCCAGTGAGATAGCTCAGTGGCATAAGCGCCTACCTGGCAAGTGCGAGGTCCTGAGTTCAACTCCCGGAGCCCACATAAAGGAAAAAAAGGGCCGGTGATATCGCTCAGCGGCACAAGTGCTTGCTGGCAAGCGCGAGGTCCTGAGGTCGACTACCGGTACCCACATTAAAAAAAAAAAAAAAAAGAAACAAAATTTTAGTTTCAATTGAAAGTAAAAAATTTAAACACATTTCTTATAATGGCATCAAAATGAAGTAAGTATAAGTGTGTTTAACACAATATGTGCAAAATTGTATGTTAGAAACTGTAAAACATAGCTTAGAGAAATTTAAAAAATTGATAAACAATATGTACATATTCAAGAATTGGAAGATTCTGTATTTTTAAGGTGATGTTCTTCTCCTAATTAATATATAAATTTTATGTAATCCAATAAAGGAATCTCTACTGGCTTTTCTGAAGTATATCACAAGGTGATTCTAAAATGTATTTGGAATTGCAAAAGACCTAGAATAGCTAAAAAAAGTTTTAAAAGATCATAATTAAAGGATTTTAAGTACCTGATTTTAAGACTTGCTGCAAACCTATAATAAATAATATAGTATAGTATTAATGTAAGGATCAACGGAAAAGAATGAAGAGTTCACATAAAATACTTATGAAGTATGATCGAAATACATAGCGAGTGTTTGAATTTTTAAAAATGTTTTACAGGCCGGTGAGATGGCTCAGCGGTTTAAGCGCCTGCCTTGCAAGCGCGAGGGCCCGAGTTCGACTCCCGTAACCCACATACAAAAAAAAAAGGGGCCGGTGATATCGCTCAGCGGCACGGGCGCCTGCTGGCGCGCGAGGTCCTGAGGTCGACCCCCCCGTACCCACAAAAAAAAAAAAGAAAGTTTTACAGTAAAAGACATATTGCCATCAATCCTTCTCAAAATACTCCTCCTCACTTTGAGTACACTTATGCTGTTGTTCTTGCTACTTTCTGAAGCAGTTCCATTTTTGTGAGTGTCTTTTCAAAGTGCGGTCAAAACTGCAGGAAATGGTGCTGCCCTGTGCCATCCAACAAAAACCCAGGATTGTGAAACATTACAATGCGTCTTTATCCACCATATTCACCAGATCTGGCCCTGTGCGACTTCAGCCTCTTCCCCAAAGACAAAATAACCATGGAAAGTAAGTGTTTAAATAGATTCAGGAAGCAGCCACACCAGTGCAACTACAGACACCCAAGAAAGAGAACTTTCAGAACTGCTTCAGAAAGTTTCAAGAACAATGGGATGGATATGTGTTCAGACTGGAGTATTTCGAACAGGGTAAAAGCAATGTGTTTTTTTGCTATAATAGTTCTTTATTTAAATATTCACCATATATTTGATCACAAGTATGTATCTAGTCAATTGTTTTAAATTGGAAATGTCAAATTGTTTTTAAAAATATGCTTAAGGGCCGGTGAGATGGCTCAGCGGCATAAGCGCCTGCCTGACAAGCACGAGGGCCCGAGTTTGACTCCTGGTACCCACATACAAAAAAAGGAGCCGGTGATATCACTCAGTGGCACGGGCACCTGCTGGTGCGCAAGGTCCTGAGGTCGACCCCTGGTACCCCCCCCCCCACACACACACACACAAAAAAATATATATATATATAGATATATATATATATAGATATATATATATGCTTAAGTAATTCCGTGTGGAATGAAAACAAATGGTGTTGGAAGAACTGGATATCCAAAAGAGAGAAATATGAAATCATCCTTAACCTCAGTTCTATAGACTGAACTGTATCACTCCAAAATTATGTTGAAGCTTTACACCCCAATGTCATAAAATTTGGAGATGGAGCCTTTTGGAAATAATTAGATTTAGGTGAGGCCATGAACATCGTGCTCATAGAATGGAATTAGTGCCCTTTTAAGCTGAGACACCAGAGAACTTGCTCTCTCTTTCCCTCTTCCCACCATGAGAAGACACAGCAAGAAGGTGGCCACCTATAAGCCGTGAGGACTTTCACCAGCAACTGTGAAATAGTAAAGTTCTGTTTAAGTCATTCGCTCTATTATATTTTGTATGGCAGCCCAAACTGATTAAAACCACTCATCATATCCAATAATAAACTCAAAATGGTCAAAGGACCACATATGTAAGCTAAAGTTACAAACTTATAGAAGAGAACATCAAAAATTCATAACCGAAAGACAAAGATTTCTTAAATATTATAACAAAAACATAATCTATAGAAAATATATTGATAAATTGGGCTTCATTGAAGTTAAAAATGCCTGCTCTTTAGAGAGAGAGAGAGAGAGATTATAGAGAGAATGGAAAGTCAAACCATGGTGGGGAAGTATTAATATCTATATCTGACAACTTATGTTCATAATCCATAAAGCCCTCTTACAATCCAAAATAAGACAAATAATCCATTAATTAAAATAGGCTAAATATACAAGCATACTGATACACTGATTGATATACAAGTGAGAAAATAGTCTATCATCATTAGTCCTCAAGAATTATAGCATACAACTTCAAGACCCTGTTACATTCTCACCTTTATAGAGAAGACAACGAAAACATTGACAAGGTCCAGTGGAAATGGAGTGACTCACTCTTTTTGCCAACGTGAATGAAAAATGCAACACAACTTTCAGAAATATTTGACAGTGTTTTGTTTTGGTTTGGTTTTGGTTTCGGTTTTGTGTTGTTTTGAGACAGGGTCTCATTCTGTAGCCCAGGCTGTCCTTGAACCGGTGACTGAGCCTCCTGCCTCAGGCTCCAGAGTACCAGAATCACAGGCCTGCACCTCCATGGCCAGCTCTTGACCATCTTTTATGTGCACCAAATCACAGAACAAGTTTACTTCTAGGTATTTACTCACCCAATGCCCAAAAGTATAAGACATTTATACCTGGATGTGATAAGCTTTATTCATAATAGTCAAAAACTGGAAACAACCCAAACGACTATCAACCTGTGACTGTCGAGGCAAATTATAGTACAGTTAAACAATGGAATACTAGCCACTAAAGGCACACAATGAGAACAAATTGCAAAAATATTATTCTAACCAATATGTATAATTACATGTTTAGAAAGTTCTACAGAGGCAAAACTAATTTATAGTGACAGAAGACAAATCAGTAGTTGCTTGGGTTAGGTGTTTGTGGAAAATGAGGTGCACAGCGGCACACAAGAACTCTATAGTTAATGAAAACATCTTGTGTCTCGAAATTTTAAGAATTTTCACTACAAAAAATGAGTATGAGTATATGAGGTAATGTATTTCTTAATTAGATATATTTAGCTATTCTAGAATATATGCATATTTCATAACCTGTTGTATATGATAAATATATACAAGGCAATATTTATTTTTAAAATTAATTTCAAGAGCTGGGTGTGTTACTCAATGATAGAGCACTTGTGTAGCATGCAGGAGGCCCTGGCTTCCATCCCCAGCATTGCCAATATTTTTTGAATAATAATAAAGTTCTATAATCTTGACAATTGTTAAAATCATCGCACTGTTCACTAAATATTGGTGAATATTACCCATTAAAATTTTGTACCTCCAAAGTTTCTAATGTGAAAAACTATGTCAACTAAACCTCAATGCTTCTATTATGAAAAACTATGAGGAAAGAAAATAGGAAGAAATTTACCGCCCTTATTTTACACGTTGTCATGTTGTTTGAATATTTAGCAATGAGCTTTTGTCAAAAATAATTCCACTGGAAAGAATGGTGCCAAAGAATAATACAGAGAAACCCCAAGCCTCCTCTGGATTTGGGTACCTTGAGGCTGAGTTGCTAGCAGGTCTTTCTTCCTAGGTACACGTGGCAACATCAGAGATCTGTTTCCATAACCTGGACGAGTTTTGGACTTTCTAATTTTTTTAAAAATAAATCACTTTTCCTCAGTATTGAGATTTTTATTTGACTTATATTGTCTAATTTTAAAAGTCAATGCAAACTTTTGAAGATGTGAGAAGAAAAAGCTTAAAAATCACTCATAACATCTCCTTATTCACATAACTGCTTTTCATATTTTAATGTACTTCTGTTCAATGTATTTTAAAATAGATACAAAAAATCTTTTTTCTTGATATTATATTTAGAATCCTTTAAAATTAAAAATCTAACAATTGTATGAGGTCTAAACATATGGCTATGCCATTATTAATTTAACATTAAGATGTATCCAAAATGAACTGTAATAAATAAGGCCATACTGACCATCTGTGAAAGATTTGAAAATCTCCAATTACATTCTTAACAGACCCTTTCTAAATAATTATTGAATTACTAGGTCAAAAGACGTGAACGTTATACGGGTTATTTACAGTGCACAAATTACTTTCAAGGAAAGTAAAACCCACTCCTACACTTTTAATGGTGAAAAAGATGCCTTTCTTGTCCCCATAAATACAAACATTAAAATGATGTTTTAAGATTTTCCTATTTTGAAAGAGCAATTCAAAAACTGTTTCTTTTCCCCTCTCCTTTGTTAACTTTTGAGACTGGAGGTTTTTGTCCTTTGATACACTTTTTATTTGTATTTTTTCCTTTCCAGATTTTGGGTGTCCTTTTCCCATTAATGATGTGGATATTGGTCCTAATTTTGTGCATCTGTCAAAAATTCAAGATGATCTCATTCTTGTTAAAAGAAGCCACGTGCAGAAGGTTTTGCCCATGTTTGATCCAGAGAAATACAAGGGGAACATAATGCTCCTGAATCTGACCCAGTGGGAGAGCTCCCTGGTGGTGAGATCAGGGACAGTTTTGAGTACAGATCTGAGGGTGAGGCGTAGCCGATCATCCCTGTAAACTTGAGTCGAAGACTCATTTTCTGCGTTTTATTTTATTAGTTTATGGTTTAAGACATATTATATGGTATGAATTCTTACCTATTTATATTACTATATTTACTGGAATGTAATACAATTGGGATTTCAAAATACTCTTTTCTCCCTGACAAACTTTGTCAAATGCATTGATAAATTCTACTGTACCACTCAGCTACAAAATATGAACAATAAGAAAGGATCTAGATCATTTGTTCTGGGGCACATACCTCATTCAGCCTCACAATTATAAGCATGCAATAGAAGCTCCAGGAAGCCCAAGCCCAGGTAAAGACAGAAGGAGAACAGGGACCCTGAGGCCACGGGAGGCAGTAGTCCCCAGCAGGGAATGGCATCTGAGAGATGAATTCAGTCACATATCAGCTCAGAGCAATTGACTCTTTTACTGTAATGATTGTAACTTTGCATTTTCAGAGAAAAAACAACCAATTTGCCATGCAAGCTTATTTTCTGAAAATATCACAAATTTGCCAGACCTGCAGAGTAAGTCACAGGATTGGTGATTATGTACAATTTTATCTGTGAAAGACAAAACTACTTCTGAAACTGCTGATGGGGCGTTTTCAGTTCTTATAACCTCATAAATACTGTAAGCAAAAATCAAGATAAGTTCAAATGTTTGCATGACAAAATTCAAGTAAGCCCCAAATCCTTTTTTTAACAAAATTATTGTTAGAAACCTATCCTTCTATTCAACACAATGCTTAATGTAACAAAATTGGTGTTTAAAATATATGTCTTACTAACTTTGATAATATTGCCACTGTTTCAAAGCCCAGGGGAAAAATCTGGTTACCAACTGTTAACAACTGGAAATGTAAAATAATACCAATTATTATAATAGGAATCTTATGGGAAGGCGGTTAATGGAAGAAATGTGATTGTGGTATAATTAAGGATTCTGTAATGTCATAGATGGGCTTAATTTATCCTTAAGCCTTTTTTATCAGAACTCTAAAGAGAAAGGCTTCTTTTTCTAATATATGCCCAAGTATAGTAGTTGAAAGATAAAGCAGAGGCTACTCAAATATGATATAAAAGCACAACACATATATAATATAGAATATAACTAATATATGAATATAAAATATATATTATGTTATGCAGGCTGAGGATTTATTTGAAAAGCTTGAGACCAGAAATGTTTCAGATTTCTGAGTTTTGGACTTGGGAAGATTTGCATAGACTTATCAGTTGAGCATCTCCATTCCTCAAATCAAAATTCCAAAATGCTTCCGACAACTAAGATTTTTAAGCACTGACATAACACTGAAAGAGTAAGGGATTTCAGAGCATTTCATATTTTGAATTTGGAGTTAGGGATGCTCTACCTACACAAAGTGTAAATTACCCGAGGAATCTCTAAAAATTTTTCTGAGCCTAATCCTTCTAACTCTGAGTTGTTATTGCCCTTGCTTGGCCTTTTTGTTCACAAAATATTTAATTTTCCATCAAGAGTTACTGAGACCCAATTCTTCATACAGGAGGGTACTACTGCACCCTGATTGTCTTTGGAACTACTGATACCTTTTCCGTAAGTCTTATGTGGGTTAGTGCATATTTTGCCTACAAGAGCATCCATAGTCTTTATCAAATGGCCCTGGGAGAGTTCTTGACTGAAAAGTGGAAAGGTTGCAATTAATTAAACTGAAATATAACTAAACTCCAGACATGAAGCACCAGGATAGCATATAACTTCAGCTGAAGTGAGTGAAACATGAGCATGGGTCCACAGGGAGCTGCATCACTGCTGTCACTGGGCAGTGACCACTAAATGATGCTACTTAATTATGACGTGATAAACAGTAACAAAACACACTCTGATTTCAGAAACACTAAAAGGTAACTAAATGCATCTGCTGGATGAATAAATTAACAAGTTATTGTTCCCATTGTTCTAATAAAGTCAGGTGGGAGTAGTGACGGGGAGATGGGAGTCCCGGGTGGAGGTGGTCACCTTCCACCAGTGTGGGAGGAGATAAAACCAGACCACATCTCTCTCCATTGACTGTACCTCCTTGGTTCTAGAAATCAATCCTTAATTTAATGACTATTAATAAAGTTTAGGAACTTTCTGAAGGAGAATAAAAAAGCCTAAAAGGAAGAACGAAACTGTCACTGTGATGCCTACCAACCAATTAGTGAAAAACAATTCACACTAAAGTGTATGTGGGTTCAATAAAAATGTATTGAACTTTAAAGTTAATGGAGCAACAACTAAGATCAGAGCCTCCATTTCTTGATAAGAACTGTTTCCTAAGGCATTTAACTAATGCTTTATCCTAGGGGAAAAAATTAATCCTACTATTATCATAGCAAGAGATTTACCAAATCACACATAAAAAAAAGAGAGAGAGAGATACTAAATTCTCAAAAAGCCTTTGTCTTACAACTACTTCTATGGAACTAAAGGAAAGGATTTTACAGACCAATGGTTTTTTAACATCACATTACATTCCTGGTGCAAATTTTCACAGACACTTTTCCCTTGCCCATACCATGTAGTGAAACCCAGTTAGACACTATAATTTAAATTTGTGGCATCCAAAACCCTATTTATTCTGTGGCCTGCTTCTATTCATTTGTTGGACAGTGATAAGTACTATAGAAAAATTAAGATGAAAAGCACAACCTCTGCCCTGAAGGAGCTCGCAGGATACTTGGGCAGAGAGATCAATGCATAATTACAGTATGATGTGGGAATTCTAATAAAACAAATCGCAAGAGGGTTGTGTATTAAGAAAATAGGTTAAGTTATGCTAGGTAATTTTTAGAATAATAACAAGACTGAACACAGTGATGATTTACTTCCTGTGTCTCACCAGGGCAACTGGATTCAGAAGTCTAGGCTGCTAAACCTTGTGACTCAGACATCTCAGTTCTGGACCCCTCGGCTGACGCAGCAGGGGAATAGGTGGGAAACTCTCCAGCGGCTATTATGGACTGAATTGCATGCTCACAAAATTCATATGTTGAAGCCTTAACTTTCCAGTGTATCTTAGTCACTTTCCTCCTTTCTGGGACACAGTCCTGAACACACACTAATTAAGGGAAGTGAGGTTAATTTTGGTTGACATTTCAGTCCATAGTCTACTGGCTCCAAACCAGGATGACGTGGCGCAGGTGCATGGCAGAGGAATAGCTGCTCGAACCCAAGGCAGACAGGAATCAGAACCTGGGAAGAGAGACATATCCTTCCAGAGGGCATGCCCATAGTGACCCGCCTCTTCCAACCACACTCTACCTCTTAACAGCAAGATAGGTACTGCAATCGCCTTTTAAAGGTCCTTCCTCTGAGGAGATGAGCCTCTTGGAGGACATCTAGTATAAACCATTATACCATGAGAATAGTTGGAGATAAGGCATTTATGGAAGTAACTCAATTACCTGAAGTCATGAGAATGGGGTCCTAATCTATAAAGCCACAGGATTGGTGGCTTTATAGGACAAGAAAGGCAGAGATTTATTTCTATCTTCAGCCCTATGCAGAAGAAAGTACACATAAGTGAATAGAAAGAAGGTGACCATCTCTCAAACAGAAAGAGAACTTCATTAGAACCCAAAAATGATATTTTAATCACAAACATTTAGCCTTCACACTGTGCCAGCTGTTTAAGCCATCCTATTTATAGAAGTTTGCTGTAGCACCCTCAGCTGCATAATGGAAATCATTTACATATTTTGACACAGAGGTAGCACAAGTTACTTACCTTAACAACCCTTCATTCAGAACACTGCCTCCCATAGCTCCACCTAACTGCAAAGGGCGAGTACCTGCAGGGAGTATATAGACTATTTGGAAGCATTACCCTCTCTGCCACATTTGTCTGTCTGGTTAGCAAAGACTTGTTTCCTCCCTCTTTCCTACACACTTAAATCTTTTCTTAAAGGAGGCAACCCAAAAAAACAGCCCATCCGCTCCAGAGACTAGCTTAGTTCTGCACGTTGTTTGTTAGAGTGCCTACATTGTGTCCACGTACAGACTTTCCTGGTTTCAGAAGAATAATTTTAAGAGATTGTTCCTCTGCCTCTGACCACACCATGAAATGGCCAGTAATTTAGGAAGGACAGGAAGTTTACACTATAGATGTTGACATTCAAGGAAGCAAGGATTGGAAGCCAAAGAGCAGGCAGGACTGGTCCTGCTATATCTGGAATGCCACTTCCTAGGTATCCTGCACGTCTGACCTGAAAATTAGCAGGGATCCTTGACTGGATCCTCATTGCTGTTTGGGAGGAGCTTACATAGCCTCTCTTCTTCTTGGCTCTGAACTCTGCCCTGGCAGGATTTTCCTTTATCATTATGCTCCTTGGCCATATCTGAATTGAACACTGAGAAAATGTTCTCTCGAGGCATTGCAAGTTTCTCAGCCATCTGTCCAGAGGTTATGTTAGAGAGCTTCAGGCTGCCAGGACTTAGAAAGTCATAAACGGGGCATGAGAACAGAGTCCGAGCTGCAGGAGTAGAAACTATGCCAGAACAGTTTTTTTCTGCTGTTTGACTGAGTTTTAGTTGAAAGGAGTGCAGTCGAAACTTTAATGTAAGGGAGAATTATGATTTTAGAAAAATTTCAGACAAAAGCTTTGCAAACAATAGCAGTAACTGTTGGATCAGATTATAAAAACAGGGTGGAAAGATTCAACCAGTTAGAATGAAAGTCGAATGAAGTTCTTGTCCTAGAATATGGAGGCTCTGAAGTAGTTCTAGACAACAAGGATTATTTCTTAAGAGATGCTGACATTCTTAGAAATTATATAGAATGAAATAAGTCACTGTTGAAATGACACCATGTAAAGCTGCCTCTCCACTGAAGGTCTGCAATCTTTCATCGTGTAAATAATTTCCATGTCACTGTTTTGTAATAAACTAATGTTATCTAAATCAGTGATGCTTATGGTGTCTAAAATTTAGTTGTGCTATGCTGATATAAGCATTTCCAAATAAACAGATAAATGACAGGTTAATCTTTTAAAAATAGAAACATTTTAAAAGTCATAAATATTTTGGTTTAGAAATATTTTGCCTATAAAACTTTGTCAAAATATTATTAAGTAGCTGTATATTAAGGTCTAGTCTCTTACATATATCAAGGGCAATACCATTTTGGAGAGAGCTTTTGAGATATAGTTCTTAGGTTTGTTAATTTGTTTGTTTTCCTCCTGTCTGTCTTTAGTTTTGTAAGTGGCTATTTTGACTTCATCAGGCTTCTTTAGGAACAGTATGACTTAATTCTTCACTCCGTGTCATTTTTATTTAATTGAAAGATTGTATGGAATATCCTAGCACGTTGCTGTTTTCTGTGAGCCATTTCATCAACTGAGACTTTAACAGAACTGTGGTGATTACACAATCTGCTCTTTTCTTTGAGATTATTTTAATTTGCTTCTATAATTTTAAGACTTATTTTACCTCCTACTCTTAGGTGTCTTCACATAGTTATCTTTTTCCAAATTTACATGGTTATAAATTTTTCAAACCCCTTTCACTTTTTATTGGAAATCCTCAATTTCTTCCTGAGATCCTCTTTCTTTTGTAGTACCTTGCCAGTCAGCAGTCCTTGCTCGCATTTTGTTATCCAACTTCTTTCTTTAGATGTTTTCGGGAAAATATAATTAAAAGTGAAATACTCTCCCAAACCAAAAATCTCCACAAAACTAGTACAGAAAGAAACCATTCTTATTGACTATTCTTAAAGCAGGATCTGAAGTAACTGTAAACACTACTAAGAGGTGGCAAAGATCAAAAGAAAGTTTATCCCTTTTATATATTCAATCAGACCCTGTTGCATACATGTTTTCAAGATAAACTATAACTGGCCTCAAGTAAGAGAACTTGACAGCGCCATTTGTCACACATAGCTCATTCAGGTAATTGGGGTGAGCATTTGTGCTGGATGATTGGCTTTATCCAGAGGAAAAACAAATTCCTCATACTTTTTTTGACAGGAGATGGTTTTACAACTTAGAACCAGATGCCCCTGAAGTTAGGCTCCTACACTCCCACTGAACCTGGAAACAGAAGGGTCAACTCCCTTTGTGGTTATGCTTACGTTTATGTTCACTAAAGTAAGTGCTCTTAAGAAAAATGGAGAGTACAGCAATCGTTCTCCCCTCCTCATTTCAACAGGAAGAATTCAGCCTTTTATTTTAATTTGTAATTATTCTTCAAGTGCAGAAGCTCATTGGACAAGCACCTGTTCTACCAAGTTCCAGGTCTTACTGAGAGGCAAGCGTTTGACCAAATATCTCACTACTGCATAGCATCATTTTCCCAGGTTCCAGATCACCTCTCTTTATCCCTGGCTCAGCCACCGTTCTAGTGTTACCTATTGTAGGGCTATCTATTTATTTAGTACTGCAGCACTAGTAGTATTAAATGAAGTTATTCTTAAATAGCAAACAATCTCATTATTTTCATTCAGCAGGACTTTATCTCTCACTCATGTTAATTCACTTTAGATCTAGACAACTGTGCTAAGCAACCAGGATACTTGCATCAAATGAATAAATAAATACTTTGGCTTACATACGCATCCCTCTGTTCAGAGTCCTTTGTGGGACTGAGCATGTGGCTTCCTGACCGCAGTGGGTGTTGGGAATTGTAAGAGAACATGAGATATTTGGGCAGCACAGTGCTGTCTTGGCCAAAGTGTGCCACATCCAATTTTAGAGAATTAGGAGAGGTTTACTGAAGGAAATAAACTGCAAAGAGAATCATTAAAAAATGAGTTAGAATTATTCAAGGTATAGTGGAAGGTACGAAGGCATTCACAATGAACGGACAGCTGGGGAAGAACATGATGTTCTTGTTGGTGGTTTTATGCTGTTGGAAGTTAGAGTAAGAACCAAAAAGTACAGAGTTGATTAGAAAGGCAGATAAAACTCAGAACCCGGAGCAATTTTTAGGCCATTCCAAAAAACTCTTGGGCCTTGTCTTATAGCTAGCAGAGAATTGCTTTTAATGTAGGCAAATAAACACTGATTTAAATTTTAGATATGTCTATTTGGTGACTTTGTGGAGGATATCTTAATAATGAATCTTTTAACTGGGTTAATAAATTTAAACAAATAGTGTGTACAGGTCATTGTTCTCTACACAGTCGTGACATGAAAAAATATGAGAGGCTAAATCAGACAACGCGAATGACTTCAGCATGTGCCACCACTTACATTTCATGTGACCTTTGATACATCCTATTAACCTCCCTGGGTCTTGATTTTGTCGTCCTTAAGAATTTATTAAGGTTGCACTCTGCTATGTCCACCTTCAGTGGTGAGATGAGGATGAAAATGAAATAACATGCTTTGAAACAGGGTTTTCAAAGCCATCAGATGCAACAAAAATAGAAGAAGTGATTGAATCACCAGGCATGGTGGCGCATGCCTGTAATTGTAGCACTCAGGAGGCTGAGGTAGGATAATCACTGGGAGTTCAAGGCCAGCCTGGGCTACATAACAAGTTTAAGGCCAGCCTGCACTACACAGTGAGACCCTGTCTCAAAAAAAAAAAAAGTAATTGAATCTAACAAACACCTACTTTTACATGCCCAGCACAGTAAAAGTCATCTCATCCTAGTTCCATATTTTACTAAACTTAGAAAATTAGAATTACTAGGAATATATTAGTACCAGCAAAAAGGTAAAGAAAATGTAATACTTTTATTGTTGTGAAAAAACTGAAAATGTGTAAAAAAATCAGCTCTTTAAACATTGATGTTTTTGTTCTATTTCCTTTTAATATATGTATTTGATTTTCACTATCTTATAGTTTCCTGATCACTTAGTCATTTAATTATAAATTTACTAAATTCAATAATTTCGATTACTATAAATGAAGCAGACCAGAAGAGATTTTTTTTAAAACGAAAAAGGGGAAAAATGATATATATACAAAACATTTGGCTGATTCTCATATACTTTATATCACAAAAGTCCTACAAAATAGGTACTCTAGCCCCTGATATAACAAAGGAAAGGAATAAAACTTGGGAATTGAGAAGAATTTGCCCACATATGTAGTAGAACCAATTCAAATGTAATCAAGTTGCAAAACTCATGTCCTCATTATAATACAGCTTTGCTAATACTTCTCAAGCCTTCGTGTTTATAGATCAAAGGAGGTAATTTGCCTAGTGGATGTTCATTGTTTCCAATGACAATTACCATCCCATGGTGAAGAACATCTTATCTTTTTGCACAAGGAGATATTAGATTATGATGAGCAAAATTAATGTGAGATATAGAACTGAAACATATTTCAAGACTTCCAGACACTAGATTTCATGAACATGTCTAAGTGGATCATGGATTGATAATTGCTGTGCAGTCTATCAAAGGTTGTTCTGCCTTGAGATCAGAAACCTGTTATGTCACATGTGAAATTGAGTATATTGTTTCCTTATTACTATGGATGATTAATTTATATTAAATCTGTAGCATCTTTTATTCAAAACTGGCTCTGTATTCACTTGGACCAAAGTTGTATCTTGATAGCACATTCAAAGATACCAGGGGCCATAGCAGCACAAAGCTCAGAGCTCATTGCAGGCGTTAGCTATGGGTTGCCTGGTAGTATTCCTCAAACTATATCTATGGTTCCAGACCAGTGTTATAGTTAATTAATCCTTTGAGCTGAATAGAGAAAAAGCATCCAAATTCATTTTCCATGTATAGTGCCTGGAACATGACCATTGTGTGTTTGTGTGTGTGTGTGTGTGCATGCGTGTGCGCATGTGCACATGTCTGGCTTCTTTTTTTATTTATTTTTTATTAGTATCATTTTCCATTCTTCTAATTAAAGTAAAAGGGCCTGCAAATTTTTATAAACTTTGAGTGCCATAATACTTGTATCTCAGTCTACTCATTCTTGCATCTGTTTAATTATTTCACCCACAGCGGTGCTGGATTTGTATATCTGTCTCTTCCACACCTCCCCCTTTTCAAATAGAACCAGTGAACTCACTTCCAGTGTGGTAGCCCTACATTGTACTGTGATCTATCACCATGACACATAAAGCTGCCTGGATTACATAGAAATTAAACCTAGAATTTGGCCCCAACCTTATCAGTGCTCCCAGCAAAGTGATAAAAATAAGTTCCAGAATCAATAATGTGTCCCACTATAAGAGAAAGATAAGCACCTTGTCAGTAGTCCATTTCCTTCCTAAGGCTAAAGAGTCATCCAGGGGACAAAAAAGAAAAATGTCAGTGATCCAGTTTAATTTTGTAAATTTGCTGATAAATAAACTAATAATGTTTCTAGGAAGAGATTCCTTATCATGGAATACTTTTAGCAGGATGCCCCTCTGTGAGGATTACCTATGGAAAACACACGTACAGTCTATAGATGTACGCAGTGGAGCTCTCTAGAGAATGTCACTTAAAGCAAACATTTTCATTACAGAAGATAAATGCTAACTCGAACACTCCCTTCTGTGTGTGCCACCTGCGAGAATCACTCAGAGACACCATGAAATCTGAGTCAGGTCGTGCACCTCCAGAGGCAGAAGCAAGATTTTGCAGAGCTGTTCTGGAGTTTCCAAACCTCCTCCTGCTTTGTCCATGCCTCTTGGTTGCTTCAGTTAGTGTAAAATTTCATGATAATCTTACCCTTTTCTTTGGCTTACCCACCAACGTGCTCAAAAAGTGGTTGAGGGAAAATAAGTAAAATAAATTTAGAAACAAATTGTGATCTATTAATGTTCCTTATAAATGAGTAATCCTTAAAATTAAATACTTTTAGCAATATATCTGGGTCAGAAGAAAAAATAGTAAATAAATATTACAAATATATGTGGATAAATATCAATATACCACAGTAGTTCAATAAAAAAGATTAGAAGAAGATTTTACAGGACAGGTCACCTCAGTCATTAGCTATTTAGAAATATTTTTATGCTGAATACTTTATTCACACAGTGATATTCTTCAAAATGCTGTGAGTGCATCATCAGTATATAAAGAATTTGGATAAATTGAACTACATTCCCATTGACTCACAGATTACTCCAAAAGTACATAAATCAAGAAAGATTTAATACAAATGTGTGTATGCATAGCTCCTATATCATGCCACAAAATCTTATCTTGCATATTTTTTTTTTTTGCTATTTTTGTAGCAAATTTGAATAGAATACTCATTAGCTAGGAAAAATTGCTGGAATGAAAATCCTTTATATCTGACTAAATTTGGTACTATGACATTATACATTTTTCACATTCAGATCACATAATTAAGTGGTTTAGGCTAAAATCTACAAACCAGTCTTTAAAATTCCCTTGTGCAAGATTCTTAACTCCTTTGGGTATCAGTTACCAGATCTAAATACTGGAGATGTTTGCCCTGGCCGAGCAGTTGGTGTTAGAATTGAGAGAGCGCACAGGAAAAGAAATGATCACAGTGCCTGACCAAAGGTAAAGCACAGAGTTAATGAGAGTCACAGTTGTAATTAATGAAACCCGTTGGTGTCCCTTGTGAAGTTTTAAGGCAGTAGCTAAACTTGAAGGATACAAGGGTTTTCTGTTTCAGAAAAGCAAGTAGAAACCAGGCTTGGGTAGTGCACACACATGCTAAACCAGGAAGCACGTGGCCTGGCGAGTTTTCAACCCGCAGAGCACCCGTTCCTTTCACACACCCTGTTCTGCGTGGCGGAACTGTCCGCCAAGTGTATTGTCAACCCAGGCCTGATGAAGACTGGGAAACACGCTTTTGACACTTGGCTTTGCAGAGCAATGAGTTCCTCCAACCCCACAGACTTTGAAATAAAGGACTCTGAAGGTACATTTGATGGACTCGTGCTCCCTTACTCTGTAAAAGGATTGTATTTCGAACAAGTCGAATCAGGATGTGCCTTGTTCCGCAGAAAGTCCCCATCGGCTTTTTTTTTTTTTTTTTTTTTTTTTTTGTGGGTACCGGGGGGTCGACCTCAGGACCTCGCGCACCAACAGGCGCCCGTGCCGCTGAGCGATATCACCGGCCCCTTTTTCCTATGTGGGTTCCGGGAGTCGAACTCGGGTCCTCGCGCTTGCCGGACAGGCGCTTACGCCGCTGAGCCATCTCACTGGCCCCTCCATTGGCTTTTTATTTGCTTTCCTATTACCACTCTGAACTCACTTGGTGGTTTTGAATCCACTCTCATTGCATTCATTATGTTCCTATTAAGAAACTGGCAGAAACGGGTTTATTCAACAGAGAGCTAGAAAACAAAACCATTACTAATTCTGCTGGAATTAACTAATTTCTTTGTAAATATAAAATCTGATAAACAGAAAACGGAATACTTAGGCAATATCATTTCAGCAGCTGAGTCCCACTTATAACCAAATGAATTCGTTTATATTCCCCAACTGCACTAGGCAGGGCAGGACCCTAAAATGTCTCATCTGGGGAAGGCCGAGTGTACCCTGGAACCCTCCCAGATCAAACTGCACCTCAATGATGAGATGCTGTCCCAACCAACCAGCCGAAGGAGGGAGGTAGCTACTCCGTGTTACTCCATAAGGCTATGTCTGGAGAAGTTAACTGGAAGAACATAGCTGAGAAGTCACCGTAGAAAGAGAAGTATGGGGTAATTTAGTATGCAACTAACTTTGTAATTATAAATGACAAACCACAAATATATCGCAGAAAAGTCTAAAAATCAGTATTTCTATTTCCTCTTTACTATGGAAATAGTGAAAACTTTTCCCAGGAATAGCAAGGGTTTTTTTCTGATTTTTGTGTCTTTATTTGTACGGTTTATGGTGATTCTATACTAAATCCAAACTATTCTTCTCCTACCATAATCTGTCTTAAAATGTTCCTTCTTTGCTTTCAGATCCCAACTGACCTTAAAGAAAATTCTTAGATTGTGCCAACAGCTTCTCAAAATTGCTTCGCATGACAGACTCGCTACAGAATGCGCAAAAATGCTTCCTGTGATTACCTATATCCAGGAACTGTTTTTGTAAAATTGTACTACTGCCCTGGAATAATGTTTAGAATTTTGCTTCTTTGCTAACCATAGTTTATGGATTATTCCTGATTTCCAGTTGGCCATACAAATGACAAAACTGTTCAGGCAACTTCAGCCCCTGGGGAACATTGATCTGATTTCTGCCCCTAGTTTTACCATTTTTCTGGAATGTTATTTAAATGCATGTCTGGGTAAGTTCATTTACCACCATTTTAGATTTCTCAAGATGTTTCATGAACAGGAGTTTATTCCCTTTTATAGGAGAGTGAATATACTATGGTTTCTTAACCCATTACCAGTCAAGAATCTTAAACTTATTTTAGGGTTCTTGCTTCATGGAAAGTAATTAGTTTAGGTTTTAAGGAGTAATTTTCACCCTTTCTGTACCACAGGCAGAGACTAACTCATTTTATTCCATAAATTCTTCAACTCCAACATAGATAGCTTTCTGGATTTTATTCCCTACATGACACAATATTTCATGACAAAAATTTTTTGGTAATACAAAGACTGAGGTGTGAAACTATTCATTAAATTATAATTATATATAATAACATATAATAATATATAGTATATTAATTGCAACTATTAGTGTACAAAACATAAGCTTTGAGAAATAAGGAATTTTATAAAAATGATAGAAAATGGGAATATATTTTTATATTGCATTAGTAAGTACTTATTAAGCAAAATTACTTTCAATATACAGGTAATAGTTTTAGCCAGTTTTATTATTATTTAGATTTAGTAAAAACATTGGATCAGATGATTGCCATTGAAAAAATACTTTCCCAGGAGTGATGGTGCCTGGCTGTAGTCCTAGCACTTGGGAGGCTGAGGCAGGAGTACAACTTCAAGGCCAGCCTAGGGCACACAGTGAGATTCTGTCTCAAAAAAATAAAAGAGAAAAAGTAAAGAAACACACATGTGCATGCACACGTAAACACACACATGCAGACGCATACTCACAAAATACTTCCTGATCGCTCCCAAGAACAGGACACATGCCGTGACACGGTGAGCCCACGCAGGAAGAGCACGGGTTACTCAGGAAGCAAGGGGAAGGAGAGAGAGCAAGACCCTTTATCACGGAACTGGCAAGCCAGGGTAAGCAGGACAGGATGGGCTGGTTGGAATATTTCATGTGGCTCTGGGGCAAAGGGGTTGCGCCTCATTGTCTAGTTCTGGCTGGGAGGTGATTAGGAAGGCCTGAAGGTAGGAGAAGCCCGATAAGGAAGGGGAAGGTAGACTGCAGATGAATGGGTTTGCGTTTGAAAAGCAGACTGAAGGACCCCTATGGGCCTCCCAGATCGCCGGTGACCCCTCCCTCCATCTAGAGGACCCCCGCAGGCCTGCGAGATCTTTAGTGACACAGTAGGGCCCTGGCTGGGGCGTATAGGATGGCCAGGTGGGACTAGCAGCCTGGAAGAGTCTGAAGCAGCAATAACAATAGGAGCCAACGGTTGTTTCACATCAATGCTCCTAGGCTAGTCAGCCTGGGAAGAATCCAGGACTCGGCAACCAGCCCTGCAGGAGGAATCCAGGGGACTGGCCCTTCCCCCTGCACCATGGGACCTGGTGACCCAGGGAACACCAGCCACACAGTAGGAGCCTGACTAGGGTGCACGCGATGGACAGGCGAGACTAGCGAGATTGAAAAGACCGCAATGTGAACCAAAAGGTGGTAAGTTAGGCTAACCAGCCTTGTGCTTAGGTACAAAGACAGACAGAATAGAAGCAGGTGGGTGGGGCAGCCCACTTTATTTTTTGGTTTCTTTCTTTTTTTTCTTTTTTTAAAATTAATTTTATCTTGATTTATTTTTGTTTTTATCTTTATTTTCCTTCTCCATTTTCTCAATATTTTTCTTCATCTTTTTCTTTTCTCTCTTTTTTTTCTTTCTTCTGTTTTATTTCTTTCTCTTTTTTCTAAATAGCTGGGGAGAACTCCAGCCACTTAAAACTATTCCCATCCCCCAAACCAAAAGACCAAATTCAAATAACCCCTAAAATACTCCTTCATTCTTTCTTTTCTACCTCCTTCTCTAGTGTCCCAAACCTTGTGTGATCATCCTTTGTCCTCTAGCCTTGCTTCTGTCTCCTTTCCAGTTATCATTTTATACAATAGCCTCCCTAAATTTCCCCACCACAGGGCAAAACCACTTTACCAAGGGAAACACTTTCCATACAAACTCCTAATTTACTACTTGTTCTGTTATATATTATAAACTTTGCTCCTATAGTCTAAAGTACAACATCAACAGTTACCAAAGTTTGTCAGTTTCTAAATTGTGCTTGATGGGCCGGTGAGATAGCTCAGCGGCATAAGCGCCTGCCTGGCAAGAGCGAGGTCCTGAGTTTGACTTCTGGTACCCACATACCAAAAAAGGGCCGGTGATATCGCTCAGTGGCATGGGAACCTGCTGGCATGCAAGGTCCTGAGTTCGACCCATGGTACCCACAAAAAAAAAATAAAAAATAAAAAATAAAAAAATAATAAATTGTGCTTGATTCTATTGTTATTACTAATTGTACTGTTTTAGCGAGGATTTCATATCTGTTGTAATCAGTTGTTTTCCCTTCTGTAACAATACTGGGATGCTCTGGGGTAATAACCTTACCATAGCTCAGTACCAAACAACTGCAGACAGAACCAAACAGATACCAACATCCCACTCGCAATTAATTGGGAAGGTAGGATCCTGGGACAGACACAAACTAAGAACCTCCTACACACAGAAGACATCCCTGAAGAACAGACTTTTCCTAGAAAGGCTGCGATTAGTGATATAGCTGCCTACTACAAAAACTCACAAGGATCATCACAGAAAACAAAATTAAAAAAAAACTTTTTGAAATAGAAAATGACAAGACAAAAAAGCAAAATACAATCTGAGACCTGCAGCCCACCCAGAACAAGTACAGAAGACATTAACATAGAAGAAATTGGAAGACACACACCTGAAATTTCTGAAAAGATAGCAAACAAAGTAAAGAAACAAATCCATCAGGCTCTAGATGAAATCAGATCAGAAATTATCTCTCAGGTGAAAAAAGAAATGACAACCATAATGAAGGAATTGCTCAGCATAGATAGAGAAGACATAGATAAAAAATATATATATATACAGTAGCACAGGAAAATGATGGAAACCTTGAATGAGCAATGTAGGAAAGAAATAGACTGCATGAAACAGATTCAAAGAGATATCCAGGAAATTAGAAATTCCATTAAAAGCTGGCAAAACCACTTGAATGAAACTGAAGATGGACTTTCACAGCTTGAAGACAGGATCATGGCTAGCGATCATGAAAGGAAAGTGCTCTTAAAAATAGCAAGGGACCAGGAAATAACAATTCAACAGCTCCAAGATGAATCAAAGAAGAACTATATAAGAGTGATAGGTGTCAGTGAAAAATCAGGAGTCAACACAAATGATATAAAAAGACTATTTGCAGAAGTAATAGTAGAAAATTTCCCAAGCATGGGAACAGAATCAGACATACATATAAGTGAGACATATAGAACTTCAAACAGGCATAAACAAAACAAATCTACACCCAGACATAAAATAATCAAGATCCCAGAAATTGAGCACAAAAACAGAATACTAAAAGCTATTAAAGAAAAGAAACAGATCACCTATAAAGGAAAGTCCATTAGAATCATGGCCGACTTCTCAACACAAATCCTCAAGTCAAGAAGAGCTTGGCATGAAGTATTTCAATCTCTGAAAGAAAACAACATCCAACCCAGACTGATGTAACCTGCAAAACTATCTTTCAAAATTAATGGAGAAATAAGACACTTCCATGACAAAGAACAACTGAAGAAATTCATGACCACGAAATGAACATTACAAGGAGTACTGAAACATATTGTAGATAGAGACAAAAATGACCACAATTCTAAGAGTAACATCAGAAAGAAACCATGAGGCAGGGCAAGCACTTAAACAGAGGGGAAAAGCAGGGAACCAACAACAGGAGAATAAAACGACACAGATAAGCCAATACATATCAGTTATAACCATCAGTGCAAATGGCCTCAATTCACCAATCAAAAGAAACAGATTGGTAGAATGGATCAAGAAACAAGATCCAAAAATATGCTGTATAGAAGAAACACATTTATGTCAAAAAGAAACTCATAGACTGAAAGTCAAAGGATGGAAAACAACACTCCATGCAGCAGGAACCCAGAAAAAAGCAGGGGTAGCTATTCTGTTTGCAGACAATGTAAACTTCAAACTAAAAACGAGTAAAAGAGATAAAGAAGGTCACTACATACTTGTTAGGGTAAAACTTCGAGAGGACAAGATTACAATCATAAATATATATGCACCAAATATGGGAGCACCCATCTGTGTAAGACAAATAGTAACAATGAAATTTTAATTTAAAGACATGAAAAATCAAATAAGAAATAACACAATTGTAATGGGAAACCTTAATACCCCATTCTCACAAAGAGATAAATGAACTAGACAAAAAAAAATCAGCAAAGAAATTACAGAACTGAATCAAACATGTGAACAAATGGACTTAGTAAACCTTTACAGAGTGTTCCACCCAACATGAGAATACACATTCTTCTCAGCTGCACATGAGATATACTCTAAAATAGACCATATACTAGCCCATAAAACACACTTAAGTAAATGCAAAGGAATTGAAATTATCATATGCATATTATCTGACCATAGTGCAATGAAATTGGAAATTAATGGCAAAAGAAACTGCAAAACCTCCATAAACACATGGAAATTAAATAACACCCTCCTGAACAACCAATGGGTCACAAATGAAATTAAAGAAGAAATTAAACAATATCTGCAATCAAACAAAAATGCAAATACAACATACCGGGAACCTGTGGGACTCAATGGAAGCAGACCTAAGAGGGAAATTTATAGCAGTGAATTCTCACATCAGGAAAACGGAATGAGCACAAATAAACAACCTAATGCTGCACCTCATGCTTCTAGGAAAAGATGAGCAAGTCAAGCCCAGAGTCCATAGAAGGGAGGAAATTATGCACATCAGTGCAGAAATTAACACTATTGAGACTAAGAAAACAATACAAAGAATTAAGGAATTGACGAGTTGGCTCTTTTAAAGAATAAACAAAATTGATAACCCCTAGCCATCCTTATCAAAAACAGGAAAGAAAAAACTGAAATTTATGCAATGAAGAATGAAAAGGGTGAAATCACTACAGATCCCATGGAAATTCAGAAGATTATTGATACCTACTTCGAAAATCTTTACTCGCAAAAGATAGCAAACACAGAAGAAATGGACAGATTCCTAGATATGCATGAATTACCAAGGCTGGATCAAGAAGACATAAAAATTCTAAATAACCCAATATCAGTTAATGAAATTGAAAATGTAATTAAAAACTTACCAGCAAAGAAAAGCCAGGTCCTGATGGATTCACAGCTGAATTCTACAAGAAATTTAGAGAAGATTTAATGCCAATACTCCTCAATCTCTTTAAAGAAATTGAAAAGGAAGCAATTCTCCCTGACCATTCCTGAAGGCAAGTATTACCCTGATACCAAAACCAGAGAAAGACCCCACCAAGAAAGAGAACTACAGGCCAATCTCCCTAATGAATATAAATGAAAAATCCTCAATAAAATACTAGCAAACAGAATGCAGCAAATCATCAAGAAGATTATACACCATGGCCAAGTGGGATTCATCCCAGGAATGTAGGGATGGTTCAACATAGACAAATGAATAAACATAATACACTATATCAATAGAGCCAAAGACAAAAATCACATGATGATCTCAATAGATGCAGAAAAAGCTTTTGACAAAGTCCAACATCCATTTATGATAAAAACCATACAGAAAATCAGAATAGGTGGTCTCTACCTCAATCTGATAAAAGCCATCTGTGACAAACCAACAGCCAACATCATACTAAATAGACAAAAACTCAAAGCTTTCACTCTAAAATCAGGAACAAGACAAGGATATTTATTATCTCCACTCCTATTCAATATAGTTCTGGAGACATTAGCCAGAACAATTAGACAAGAGCAAGAAATAAAAGGAATAAGGATAGGAAAGGAAGAAGTTAAATTATCAGTATTCCCAGATGACATGATACTCTACATAGAAGACCCCAAAAGCTCCACTAAAAGACTTCTAGATTTAATAAGCAAGTTCAGTACCATAGCTGGATACAAAGTCAACACTCAAAAAACAATAGCCTTCCTGTACACAAACAACAGTCTCACTGAGAGGAATTAGGGAAACAACACCTTTCACAATAGCATCCAAAAAAATGGAATACTTAGGTATCAATCTGACAAAGGAAGTAAAGGAACTATATATTGAAAATTATAAAACTTGAGAAAGGAGATTGAGGAGGATATCAGAAAATGGAAAGATATCCCTTGCTCATGGATAGGAAGATCCAACGTAGTGAAAATGGCCATACTCCCAAACTGTTATACAGATTTAATGCAATCCCAATCAAAATACCATTAGCGTACCTCACAGATCTAGAGAAAACTTCCTAAAATTCATTTGGAAACAGAAGAGACCTAGACTAGCAAAGGCAGTCCTGGGCAATAAAGGCAAGGCAGGAGACATCAGAATCCCTGACATGAAATTATACTACAAAACTACAGCATAAAATCTGTGTGGTACTGGCAAAAAAACAGACCTGAGGACCAGTGGAACAGATTAGAAGATTCAAACAAAACTCCAGGCCCACTCAGCCACCTTATCTTTGACAAAGGGGCCAAACATGTTCACTGGAAGGAAGCTAGCCTCTTTAATAAATGGTGCTGGAAAAACTGCTTTCCACATGCCAAAGACTAAAACTAAACATGTATCTATCACCATGCACTAAACTAAAGTCAAAATGGATCAAAGATCTAAATATTAAAACAGAAATACTAAATCTACTGGAAGAGAAAGTAGGTAGAAATCTTGAAGACATAGGGGTAGGCACAGAGTTCATGAACAAAACACAAACTGCATGGGAAGTACTTCAAAGAATCAACAAATATGATCTCATCTTATTAAAAAGTTTTTGCACATCAAAAAAATCACCAACAGAGTGAAAAGACAACCCACGGAATGGGAAAAAATTTTAGCTAACTGTCCCTCAGAAAAAGGACTTCAATCCAGAATGTATAAAGAATTGAAAAAAATCAGGCCTCCCAAATTCAAAGATCCAATCCAAAAATGGGTATCTGAGATGAATATACATTTCTCAGATAAAGAAATACAAAGGGCAAATAAATATATGAAAAAATATTCAACATCCTTGATCATCCAAGAAATGCAAATTAAAACACTGAGATTTAATTAAAACACTGACTATCATCAAGAAATTAATCAATAACAAATGCTGGCAGGGCTGTGGGGAAAAAGGAATGCTTCTCCACTGTTGATGGGAATGTAGACTGGTGCAACCACTGTGGAAATTGGTGTGGAGGTTCCTCAAAAATCTGGGATTGGATGTCCCATTCGACCCAGCTGTTCCCCATCTTTGTATTTTCCCAGAAGAATTAAAAACATCATACCACATGATATATGTGCACCCATGTTTATTGCAGCACAATTTGTAATAGCTAAATCTGGGAAACAACCCAGATGCCCATTGACTGAGAAATGGATAAAAAAGATTTAGTATTTTTTTTTTTTTTTTTTTGGGTACCGGGGGGTTGACCTCAGGACCTCGCGCGCCAACAGGCACCCGTGCCGCTGAGCGATATCACCGGCCCCTTTTTCGTATGTGGGTTCCGGGAGTCGAACTCGGGCCGTCGCGCTTGCAAGACAGGCGCTTATGCCGCTGAGCCATCTCACCGGCCCCAAGATGTAGTATTTTTATAAAATGGATACTCCCCAACTATAAAGGATAAACTCAAGGCTTTTATAGGTAAATGAATGCAACTTGAGACCATCCTCATAAGTGAAATAAATCAGACATGCGTGTGTAAACATCATATTGTCTCCCTAGTGTAAAAAACTGACAGAGTAAATAAGATCAAAAAAGTACAATAGATATTGTGAAAGTGAAAGGGGAAGAAACTGCTCAAAAAGAAAGAACAACTGGGATGGGGAAAGGAGAAAAGAAAGAAGGGAATATATGATAGATAAGATAATTATACTACGAATTTCTATTAGTTCATTGAAAAGAACAGTTTGTGCTTACATTGTTTGATCAATTTTTCATGCCTGTATCTTGTAATCTGAGCAACTACTTTGAAGATAACAATACTCAATATATTAACCATTGTTAATATCCTAATATCTTGTTTTGAAATTCTGTATGATCATTTTTGTTTTTTCTTTTTAAAATAAATTAAAAATTAATAAATAAATAAATAAAAGCAGACTGACAGGTGTGTTTGCTGTCAGGCAAGCCATACATGGCAAAGAGTCAGAATATACAAAGGAAAAAATATGGTTAATGTAATAATATGTTGTCTACGTATATTCTTTTAAGAAACCCTTCAGGAATGTTTCTTTAACAAATTCCCTTATGCATCTTTTTGCTGCTCTTTTAAAATCAGTAGAGAGCTGCCTTGTCTAGCCTTATGTGGCACAATTCCATGTCACCATAGCTGATGGGAACAAGAGCAGAGGAATCCGTGCTGTCCGCATTGAATCTTGGAGTCGCTAGGGAATGGATTGTTTCTTCTGTTTGAAATTCACTGAGTGCCAAAAAACTTTTTAGTGGATGGAAGAAAGTATTGGAGTAAAAGCACACAGCAGTTGACCAAAAGCTGAGAAAAACATGGGATTTCCTTGCAACAAGGAGAAGCACTGAATTACTTAATGCTCTTTTTAGAAAGCAGTAAATTCATATGTGAACTTAATAACAAATAGAGCACAAATAGAGCACAAAAATAACAATAGAGCACATTTTATCAAGAAAGGAACTATGAGTCAGGGGTGGAAAATAACAAGATAGTAAAATTGTTAGAAAAAAATTGCTTCTGTATTATGATGAGGTTCCTATTTAGCTTAAAAAGGGAAGCCTGTTTTATGCCATGCCTATCAAAGACTGAGCAATCATATTCTATTGTGTTTATAGCTTTACCTATCATAAATACAGGAGAACTCATCTGGCATTTCTATACTAGTCATGAATTCTACCACTCGGATAAGCCCAATAATATTCAATATAAATACCTATTTCATCTCCAAACTGCTAGTCCCCCATTTACCCCTGATTTTTTCATACCACCAAAGACCACATAAAATCCTAGAAAAGAGAGCCAGAATGACCATCTAGTTGATATATGAATATTCCAACAAAAAGGAGAACTGGAAATTCTACTCAAATTCTAAATAAAAGCTAAAGCGTTGGAGTATGAAATGTCTGAATACATTCTAATGTGAGAGAAGCCCAACATCCAGACCCCCAAAATATGAACTCAGCCGTTCAGTACAGCAAAAACAAAACTTTAATGGCAATTCCGCAGAGAAGGATGTCTGCCCATAGGCAGGCACACACCTTTTCAACAGGCAGTTACCTTTATACCCTCTAGCTTGCAAGGTCACTCCCCCTGTCCCTCACTGGCTGAGATCGAGGAGGTACGAGCTTCGGGATTCCAGTCGAAGTTCCTCTTAATCACTTGGGAAAACTCACCCTTCTCTGTGCATTCTTCAATTGTGGAATGTTGCTTGCTTATCAGTTATCTAGTTCTAGCATCTTGTTCTGGGACTTTTGGGGAGGGTGTTCATTCTTTTTTGTTCAAGCCATCTTGCTCAAAACAACTGCCTTAACTGTCAGTAAATTTCCATCCAAACTTAAACCCAAATGAAAATGAACCATCTATTTCTCTATTTCTTACATTAATATATTAAAATCCTCATAATTCTAAGATCTTAGAACAGGAAAAAATATGGTAAAATTGTCAAAAGCAGGTTGTAATCAACATGGGAAAGCCCTGGTTGAGGGCTTCAGGTTGAGGATTGTCTTGCAATAACTTAATTCATACCAATAAAAAACGTGGTTTAAAGATTAAACATGAAACATGGTTTAGTAAACACAAGACTTGCGTTGATTTTATATATATATATATATATATATATTATTAATTTATAATATTTACATTATCAAGCCAAATAGTAACTACTGGATTTCCAAGATGTCATAGTGTTATAGCCATATGTTTGCATAATTTGCCTGTATATCCTATTGACATCTAATATTAATTAACATCTAAAATATATTGATAATTAAACAAAACTGGTATTTATACTAATTAATAAATAATTATAGTTGATAATTGTAAAACAAAATGTATATTGCATAATGATGTTATTTTCATATACTGTCATTACTTATTTTCTCTTATAATTTTCTTTTTTTTTTTTTTTTGTGGGTACTGGGGGGACGACCTCAGGACCTCACGCGCCAACAGGCACCCGTGCCGCTGAGCGATATCACCGGCCCCTTTTTTCGTATGTGGGTTCTGGGAGTCGAACTCGGGCCTTCGCGCTTGCAAGGCAGGCGCTTAAGCCGCTGAGCCGTCTCACCGGCCCCTCTTATAATTTTCTTATAATTCTCTTATAATTTTCCCTCAGTAGTCAACTTGTAGTCAGAGCTCTCCCTAGTAGATTCCTGAACCATTTTGAAGTTTCCTAATGTAGAACATGACTTCTATTACATCATTTATTATCTTGTGTTATTTTTAATAGTACTTATTTCTTCCTTTACTGTAAAGAAGCTCTATAATACTAGTACTACAGCTTATTTGTCCTTGTGTTTTCAGTGTACATACATATAAATTGACTCTGGAATTAATGTGCTTTGTAGTACAATGATTTTTTAATTGCAAAGAATTAAAACATGACTCATAGTACATTTATTTCTCAAAATGTTTAAATTACAATGTCTAGTGTTGCTGCTATAATTTGCCAAGATTTCATTTATTAAGCCATTTTGTCAGCAGCTCTAATTCAACATGCAGGATTTACTTGGAGACAGTGAACATAAATTGTCTCAGGAGGAAGAAAATACATATTTTAGGTCTCAACTTTTTTCAATAAAAAGTCTGTTATATGGACACAGTCTTAAAATAAGCAGAACACAGCAAAATAAGACTACATGAAAAACAAGAACAACAAATAATGGAGAATAATAACAAGCCTCATGACACTAGATCCTGGAATTATCGTATTCAGATTTCAAGATAAATATACTAACAGTACTTAAGGAGATAAAAGAGAAGATTGAGAATTTAGTCAAAGAACTGGAAACTGTTATAAAGATGAGTAAATGACTCATCTTTCAGATGAATTTCAGAATGAACAAATACGATGTTCTAGATATTTATCCACTATCTGAAACTTAGTGGTATAAAACAGTATTATTAATATCATCATCATCATCATTTCTCACAGTCCTCAGGTTGAGTAGGTTCAGCTCTGCAGCTCTGGCTCTTTCAGTTCTCTCACGTGGCTGCAATCAAAAGATGCTGGCGATGGAATCATCTCAAAGACCTCCTTATTCACATGTCTGGAGGTTGATGTCAGCTATCGTCTAGAGCTCAACTGGAAAAGTAAGCTGAAACAGCACCTACGCATACCCTCCTCATTATGGCCTGTGCTTTCCCCAAGTATTATGACTGAATTCCAAAATCAAGTGTCTAGAGTCCAGTGGAAGCTGACTTTTACTACCTAAAATCGGAAGTCATACAGAATCACTTCTGTTTCCTCATCCCATTTTCAGCAGAAATGGAGTAAGAGCCTTCCTTTTGATACTACTAGTGACTAAAACACACAATACACTTGACAACAAGGATTATGAGCCGGTAAGGTGTGCATAACTGCAGAACAGATCTACTATCCATGACCTAGAAGTCGAGCTGAACTTCTTAACTTGATAAGGACACACCTGGTCACCCATGTATGTGCCAGGCATACATTTAAACCCAGGCACATGTGCAAGCACCCACACAGGTACACATGCATATACCATTGCACACGCATGTACCCCCAAGAAGACATGAGAATATATGTGTGCACACCTGCCTACAGCTAATATGTTATTTAATAATGAGAAGTATGAAGTCTTGCTGCTGAAATCAGGAACAAACTGTTTTACAAGACCACACTGGAAGTCCTAGCTAATGCAATAATACAAAAAAGATTTATATAGATTAGGAAGAAAAAATAAAACTCTGTTTACAAATGATTTTATCATCTATGTAGAAAGTCTAAAAGAATCTGCAAAAAACTTCTGGAACAAATAAGCAATTATGATAAGGTTGTAGGAGACAAAAGTAATATATGGGCTTGGAATGTGGTTCAGTGGTACAACACTTGCCTTGCATGTGTGAGGCCCTAGATTCAACTTCTGGCAGTAAAAACAATTTTTAACATACAAAGGTCAATTACTTTCATATATATCAGCAACACATAAGTGGTATTTAAAATTAAAAGCACATGGGCTGGTGAGATGGCTCAGTGGTGTAAGCGCCTGCCTGGCAGGTGCAAAGTCCTGAGTTCAACTCCCAGCACCCACATAAAGGAAAAAAGGGCCCCTGATATCGCTCAGCAGCACAAGCGCTTGCTGGCAAGTGCGAGGTCCTGAGGTCGACTCCCAGTACCCACGTAAAAAATAAATAAATAAAAAATAAATAAAAGCACAATATCATTTACATTAGCACCCTCAAAAATGAGATACAGTATTCAGGTATAAATCTAACAAAATAGGTACAACATCTATGTGAGAAAAGCTATGACACTGATGAAAGAAATCAAAGAAGAGCTAAATAAATAGAGAGATAGTCCATGTTCATGAATAGGAAACTAAAGATTGCCAGCTCTTCCCAACTCAATCTGTAGATTCGGTGCATTCCCAATCACAAACACAGCAATCATTTTGTGGATACTGACAAACTGATTCTAAAGTTCATAAGAGGAGGCAAAAGACCTGAAATAGCTAACAAAATACTGAAACAAAAATAAAGTTAGAGAATTAAAGGAGTGACAATACCCAACTTAAAGACTTACTATAAAGAAAATTAATCAAGTCAGTATGATATTGGCAAAAGATTAGATATAGACAAATGGAGCACAGAGAGATATACCTGCATAAATATAATCAACTGTTCTTTTTCCACACCACAACCTTCTCAAAGGTAGACTACTTTGAGAAACATCATGATTCTGTAGTGCCTATGAAAATATTTTGTTATTATGATATCAGGTCAATTTCAACATTTACCTTAACCTCTCAGTTTCGGACTCAAAATGTGCTGAGTAGTAAAATTATAGCAATTGGACATTATCAAGGAAATGCATAATTGCATTGATATTTGGGTTTCTCTGTTGATCCTCATAGCTAATTCCAAATTCAAATAGGCTTGCTAAAGACAGTGAACAAATTAACAAAGAATTGCTAAGGCAATATATAGAAAATATTAATGCACATTTTTAACATTATTGTTGACAAAGGTTATCATAGTTGATAGATTTCCTAACAGATTGTTCGAATATGAGTTTATACAGTTTAAAGTTTTCTAATTCTTGCCATAATTTATGTGGACATAATATTTATGTCCACTTATCTCTTCAAATAAATGCCCTTATACCTTTAAATAGTCACAAAATTTCACAGCTGTTGGTTTCTGGTTTTTGAAATGCAGTGAATATACTGATTATATGATCATATCCCCTTAAAAGACCATTTATTGAAATCAAAGTCAAACTTTAAAAGATAGTTTGTAAAGCAATTCATCTCAAGTGGCAAGTTTAATCGAATGTAGATAGCCCTAACATATAAAAGAGGTGCAATGTGTGGATTCCTATAGAAAAGCCTAAAAACAATCAGAAAGAAGAAAGATGTTTTAGGTCTTAGAAATGCCCTACATACAGCCTGCCCCCAAAATGTGCATGTGGGTTGAATTTTTACTTTATTACCATTTTTAACCTTGACATTACTTATATTAACTCGTACAAGGTTGCACATAAATCCTAAGGCTTGCTTTCTCCAGGCTGTAAGAAAGAAGAGCAGAGCCTCATTACCTGTGACATTGTCACCAAAGGGGGTTCGAGGAGGCCCCCCACAAAGAGGAAATGAGGACTTCAACTCACCCTGCAGAGTAGATTGTCAAATAACCATTTCAGAATGAGCCAGTGTGAGGCATAGGCTGATTTATTTGGCAGTGTTAAAAAATAAGGGAGAACAGGGAGTTTCGGCTTGAGCAAATGAACAGGGCACATTCTGATAAAGAGGTTCAGACTGGTCCCCTCACAAAACAACAAAGTCAGGATGAATTTGCCAGAGTGGATTAGAGCCTCATTGATCATTGTCTTGATTCTGGTTTTATGGCTCCTGAAGGAATTTTTATGGCCAGAAGGACAATTTCATTTCCAGGAGATAATTTTTCATGCTTGGGTTAGGGGTACAGCCTTGGTTCCCATCATGGGGTCATTGCTCCCTCTTGGGGAGGTGATCTCGCCATGGGGTGGTCTGGGAGGTTTTGCTCTTCTTGGAATCTGAAGACATTGCAGAGTCAGGACAATGACTGGAGACTTCTAGGCATCACTCTAGGGAGTCCAGAACTGGACATTGTAAAAGCTGGCAATTGGATATCCTCACAAATCCTAAAAGTTACACTTATCTTGGTGTCCTCAGTCTTAAGGAGGCACGAGAGAGGCTAGGTAAATTTAGGGCTAATCAACCCTGTGCTACAAATACTTCTTAAGTGATTAACATACCTGTATGCAGAGCTGAGCAGAGAGCTGAGCCAAAGTTTTAAGGTAATAAAGGAGACCAAAGATTGAAGGCAGTGATGCCAAATTTCATCCTGCTTCATCCCATTTCACTGAGCATCCATAGGTCTGGTCTCTAGGTCCCTGTTACAAATGCCTCTTTGTCTTAGTTTATTCCTCAGTCTTGAGAGAATTAGGATGTTCATCAACCTGGCTTTACAAGTTTTCTGGCTGGTCATCAATTAGTATACTCAGGATAAGCTGAGTCTTGAGTTTCTGGAATCCCTGGTCACACACCTAGGGAGCGACGTCTCCTTTCTACCTATCTTTATTTCTTCTGTCAACCTCAACATCATAACACGTTTGGGTTAAAAATTTCCCTCTTGCATTGTGGTTCGGAGATCACGGAGTGTTGTAGAGTACATGCCTACGATCTTTCTCTGGAAATTCTTTTCTCCAGCAAGCACATGTATTCCTAGAACACCTAAGACATGTTTGTTTAGTTTTTTGAAGATAAATGGAGCCTCAGGCAAATATTGACTTCGAGAGTGCAAGTTTTTTATTTTGATGTCTTGCAATGGTGGGGGCTCATTGAAGGTCTCCACAGAAGTTCCAAGGAAGGTAGTTATAAAGCTGATGAAAACTCAAAAAGTAATTCATAAAGTTTTCAATAAAAATATGCTTCTGACAATATAAATTATAATGGTAAAAAAAGGAATGAGTCATGTGTCTAAAACAAAACAAAAAAGCATATTCTTTTCAATCACATTTTGCTGCTCTGTGCAATACACCTTCAGGTATATTCTTTAACTGCAATGAGCATTTTCATCTCTGTACCTTGCCAGTCGTCATCCATCAAAAAATGCTAATTATATTAGTTCTTGCCTAAGCCATCTACCTTGGAAGGAATTTTTAAAATCCAGTGGAAGCATTATGACAGTGCTCAAAGTATGTATTTCATACATTTATTAATGCAAATACAAGATAGACAAAATACCTACTACAGAATTATTTTTCTTGCAATTACACAAGACAACCTATTGTATATGAAGCAGTACTGTCTTTTTAAATAGAATGAAGCTGAATGAGCACCAGAAGCATGTTTTCTCTGGTATGAACTATGAATATATTGGATGAGATCTCTGCAGCCTTTCAATAAGGTTTAACTCATTAGAGAATTTTTAGACTGCAAAAGGTCTTTTCAAGGGTACATAGGGATTTGAAGCATTATGGAAACTCAAGGGAAATGAGACCTTCCTCAAAAAAGGCTACAGTGCTATTGCAAACCACTTCTCAGTGGATCTCTGAATTTAATTCCATATTATACATTTAGGTCTGTGTGTCACTTTCGATCACTGTTGAAGAGCTTTGATATTCTTAAAATATTCTTCAAGGAATAAAATGATACTAAGGCTATTCACATTTATACCTGTGGACTTTTATCTGTTATCTAAGTAGGCTATTATCAAAGGCTATTGTCTAAGTAATTTATTATTATACTCTTCAAATCAGTTCCTTCAAACAATCTAGCAACTTCTCATTAGTGTGGAGGACTAGTAGAATATTAATAACCAAGTTTTAGAGATAACTAGTATGCTGTCTCCCCAGAGTATCCATCTCCTTGTTCTCTCATAGTCTCGACAGTGGCCTGTATGGTTCATTGTGTGAATCAGCACAATATTTGTAATTTACCAAACAGCCAATTTAAAAAATGCAGCCCTTGAATTTTTCATCTTTGTCATTATCACAATTTCCTGGAGAATTCATAAGAAATACACACTTAGACAGTTATGGCTCAGGACAGAAAAACATGTGAGTAAGATTTATATCATATTCCATTTGATTTTGCCAAACCTTAGTCTGTCCCAGTACGAGATTCTATGGCTTCAGCTTCAGATCAGATGTACTCTTCGGTCTAGCTTGAGATATCCACTCAGCCAAGGCCCCAGCATGCTGCAGTTCTATATTCATGTACCTCGATGATGCAGCGTTGAAATGCCCCACTGTACCCCATAAACACATAATTTTTTACATATACTTTTCATATGTACAACATACATATTAATTTTTAAAGTCCATAGAACATGTTTTTTCTTCTACTGTCTAATTCTGTTCTTCATTGTTTTTATATATTTTTAATTTATAATTTCAAGTAATATGCAAGCCTCAACAGCACCTGGTGACACTCATGGCCGCTGAGCCTTTGGAAACTCATGTTAGGAAACATAACTCTACTTAACTTCCAGTATGTAAGCATAATTGCCCCGGCTAAATTGCCTCAGCTAAATTGCCCCAGCTGCTACAGAGAGCCCAAGAAGCACATTCTCCCTGCTTCAACTCTCCCCTGCCATAATGACATATTGATTATATAGTACTAATAATGTAGATAACCCTCCTTTAATCTAACACATTTAATAGTTTTGTGTTTTTATTTGCGAAGAATTATTCCATCAGTTATCTGCTGTTTAACAAGCTACCCCAAGATTTAATGGCTTAAACACCAGCCATTTACATTCATGAGTCTACAGGGTATCTGAACAGTGGCGCTGAGCTGGGCAGTTCCTATAATAATTCTTCTCCAGTCAGGTAGCAGCACAGACCGGGACTAGAAACTGAGCGTGATTTCTGCTAGCCTGGTGGTCAGCTGAACATGAGTGGGGCACGCGTGTCTCATCATCCAGTGGGCTACCTGGGTTTGTCCACAGGATGGAAGGATTCCAAAGCGGCAGAAGAGTCCAAGTGAAAGACACTTTGTAAGTTCTTGATCGTGTTTCATTTCCTATTTCCCACTGGCCAAAGCAAGCCACTGATGGACACAGACCCAAACGATGGAGAGAAATGTCATCTTTGGTAAGAGGTGATTCAAAGATACATTGCAAGGATGTGCATACAGGACAGGAAACATTGTGTGACTGTTTTTGCATTCCTCAGTAAGAGGTATTATGGATAAAGAATGAGCTTTGAAATAAATCGTTAATGCATCCCAGATTCTATTATTACTATTATCATTAGGACCATTCTTATTATTGTTCATCATAGCAGCCTCTGGACAGATATTATTTTCCTTATTTTATAAAAAAGAAAAGAGGCTCAGAGAGTTTAAGTAACTTACTATAAATTATCCTTAGCCCTAGGAAGAAATAAATGTCCTACTCAAAAATTTAACTAAGAAGGATTCGATGTCCGGACTATTTAAAGAGGTGTGAGCGTGATTAAGGAAAATCACAGGATGAGTAAGCACTCAGACTAGCACCACAGACAAGCTTTCCCCCCACCCACTTCCTGACCCAACACCTAAAGGAAGCAGGGAGCTTGGATCTTTGGAAGGTGAAGCACTGCCAATGCCACAGTGCTGAGGCAGGGGGTAGAGGGCGGGGGAAACACGTCAGCTGCCCACTCCTCATCTTCTGACCATGTTCTTCCTTTGGCCAAACCAGAAGGCAAGAAGCTGGGCTGGGGAAGTCAGCTTCCCTGGGCACAGTCCAAAGTGTTAAAACAGGAAGGACAGAGGATAGGTGAAAATGTACAAACAGAGAGCATGCATTCAAGGTCACCTAAGTCTTTATCAGTAGAAGCCATCATAGAAACCCCTGTTTGTAGAGGTTGAATGCTGAATTCCTTTGTTCAACTTGAAGACTAAATTGTGAATTATTTAGTTATTTTCTTTGGCATGTGTTTTCATTAGTAGCAAAATACTTCATAGCTCTAGAGTATGTTAATTTAAAACACCGACAACAAATATTCCGTACCAATCTCTAAAATGATAGCACAGAATCCTGAGGAAGTATTTATCATTGCTTTAGTCACTGGTGAAACAGGTCCAAAATGAACCCTGCAGTAATGCAGAAAGAAATTCTGAAGAAATAAATACTAATACAAGTTCTGTTTTCTTACTCTTTAAAAATTGATGTTTTAAAGAGAAGCCCAGAGAAAAATACACAAAGGCATCCAAATCCAAAGTCAGAAGCTAAGCCTTTTCCATTTATTCCAATCCTGATCAGCCATAAATACTTTTTCATTCTGCCTTTCTATTAAATGTGTAGAAAACTGACAATAGGAATAGGGCTGGGTTATTTGGCCTGCCATTCTAACTACATCATCTGCATGCTCCGCTGCACTAAATATAATGAAACTTGCTAAGGGGGGAAGTAGCACAGCCCCTGAGAACAAAAATGAATTTCAAAAAAGGCAACATTGCCAGAGCCATATAGTCAAAACCTTCTGCTGCAAGAAAAACAAGTTGAAGAGCAACCTCTCTATGAGCTGGTGAAATAGCAAAGTGCTTTTTGTTCCCTTCTCAAATGCTGCCTGTGTTGGTGGAAGCAGAGGGAGATTTCCCTTGCGGAAAACTGCCACTTGACCAGAGGAGGCAGTTTTCACAGGCAAAGTCTCTGGCAAGAACAATTGCTAACTTGATGGTGCACACACTAGGGTGGGACTGGGGCCTGTCAGAGATATATGGGTCACAGTCGGAGAACAGGAAACATCATCTCCACACACAGAAAATGCAGCATCCTCCAGGAATTTGGCAGAGGGCCTGCTCCTCAAAAACACAAGAAGAAAACAATGCCAAGCAGAGAGTTTGAGCTCTCCAGATAGTGTGCAACTCTCGTGAAACCATCTCTCATAATCACACTAATTGCATCTTTCATTGCATAGTGCTCAAGAGTGTTCAAAATGCATTCACATTTTTATCTCCATAGCAGTGCTCTTAAGTATATAAGACAAAGTTTTAAAGATGAGCAGCCACACACTTGGAGACCAGATGACTTTTCTGAAGGCCCCAAAGCTGAGCCCAGGCCCTTTGGCTTCTCCTCAGGATGTTAGAAGCCTTCCGAAGGCAGCTTTTTCACTTTGTAATTTAATCTCCCTACTGCTTTGTGCAATCTAGTGCAACCAGCTTCTCAGCACTGCTCTGAAAACTTTCAGCATTCTTCTGATATAATATTAACTGAAAAGAAATACAGGAGATTTGCTTTCTAATTCTTTGGTTTGCTCTTTTGCTAATTCCTTCTTTTCAATTTGTAGGAAACCCTAATAAGTGTAGCAAGAAAAATAACCACTGGGAATTGCAATGCAAAATCAATCTCAGGATGGAAAAAAAATAGTATGAATTATGTAAGATAACTTTACAGCTCAAGCATTTAGAATCTTAGGCAAGCAAGCAATACAAAACTTCTAATCATTAAGATTTTATAATTCATCCTTATATTCAATGAGAAAAATAAAATCCTATAGGTAATACTTATCAGTAGACTGTCTTTTGTTCATAGAGAAGACAGCATTTAAAATGAACATTTCATGGAGCCTTAACAGCTGGCAAAGCTGAAAGAATATGTTTCACTAAGATCGCTTTGATCCATGGTAAGTATTTATAATATACAGCCAAGGGCACTGACCATTAAGAAAAATAAGATAAAATGTACATTGCTTGAACTCCCATTAAGTCTCAAGGATAAAAGAATAAATTTCTCTCAACTATTTTCCTTTGGCATTTTTATTCTGTTCTGTATAACAGTTGGTGCTGGATTGAGAGCAGTAGAGAACCTCCCAGGGAACTCCGCCCCCTTCCTTTTTGCTTCCAAGGTGTTGCATCCTGGGCGAGGACAGGGGCTGGGGAGAAGCGGGCCGGCCAGCTCACTCGGTCTGCTCCCCACCTTTTCTTTGACACTCAAGAAGGGCATCTGCAAGGAGTCCAGTTGTTAAATTATCTATCTGAGCTGCTTTATCCAGTTCTTGCCAAAATAATAAAAAATTCTAAGTTGGTATTGGCTGATACTTAGAATTTTTGAGTTTTCTTTCCTCTTCCTGACCATCAGGGCAACCGTCTCTTCATACAGCCCCCTGGCTGGCAAAATCAAAGTCATAGTGGCTGCCACTTTGAAATCCGTGAAGTTACTCTTTCCACAAAATCAGACTCTATTTCTATTAATAGTTTTCAGTTACAGAAGTGATTCATTCATTGCTACCATGAGCCCCTCAACTTTCTCACTGCTGTTTAATTAATAACTGAAGATATTTATGGAAATACTAAAAAATATAGTTGGGTCCAGCACCTTCCCTGCTTCTCTTCCTTTGCAACTGAACACCTAACACTGGGTTTACTGGACTTGTGTCTTTTAACTTAAATTATCCACTGGAGAGAATTTGTGTTACCAGCCAGCAGCTTCAGTAATCATAGAAATGGAATCAATACAGTCAGCCAGTGCTGTGGGCAGAAAGGGCAACGGGGAAAGTTGAATTGAATATTCTGTGAGGACAGGACTTAGAAAATAATTCCTGCATTTTAAATTTGACTCTGTCTTCTCTGCCACTTTTGATCTTCACTCCTTTCTTCACGGCTCGTGTAACCTTTTCTGTCCTCAGGATATAGTCAGTTTGTTCACTGAAAAGTGCCCTTGTTTGAATAATCACTTTCTGAACTCACTCCTTGTTGGGTTTTTATCACCATTTGACCCACTAGCCTTGCTCATTCATCTTTTGCCTGCATCTTTTTCTTCTTTAACCTCCTATTTATTTGCAGTTCCATCTGTTACTCCATACTGTTTCTCCAGAGTTGATTTTAGCCTACTAATTCATACTCTTCTGTTTTAGGTATAAATTACCATAGCAGAAAGGATTTTATGCCCAAATGACCCTTGCCCTAGGGACCCTTCCTTTACTGTCAGACTCTGTCTTAAAAAAAATTTGCATTGCTATAACAAAATGCCACAAATTCAATGGCTTATACACAACAAGTATTTCTTTTTCACCCTTTGGGAAGCCAAGAAGTCCGAGATCAAAATGCCCATCTTCGTAGATGGCATCGTTGTGCCACATCCTCGCATGGTAAAAAGTCAAATCAACTACTTTGTGCCTCTTTTATAGAGGCATTAGTCTTACTCATGAGGGCCCTGCCCTGGTGACCTAATTAACTCCCTAAGCACAACTCTTACTGTGCGGATTGGGTTTCAACACAAAAATATGGGAAGAACATAAACATTCAGGCCATAGCAGACTTTTTTCTGAGGTGAAGGACATCTAGGTCTGATGTGCTCAATATCTAAATATAGCATTTTGGATTTGGGTCTTTCTGTCATTTCTGACAATGGCAGGATCCTTTTTAGTGGTAATACTAATAAAATATATTCAGTCCTTTTGGTATCATCAAGTGATTGTAGAGGCCGGGAACAATATCCTAGAGGAATTATACAGAGTCGTGGGCAGAAACCTAGGAAAAATATTTTCCTCTCAAATTCACGTTGAAAGGACAAACCTGACTTGAGGACTGTAAGAATGTAAAGTCAGAGTAAATCAATACTTTTGCTAATTAATTATTATAGGTAAAAGAGCAAAGTTGTTACTATCTGAAACTGCAAATGTTTTACAAATGTAGCAGGTTCAAGAATTTAACACAACTCTGTTGAGTTAGGAAAACGTAAATTCTCATTATGGAATATATACATGTATTAAAATATCACATAGTACCTCATAAATATGTATAGTTTTATACTTTTATGTATGAGTTAAGAAAAAATTATAAAGAAAAATCCTATTCAAATATTAAAACACCTGGGCCGGTGAGATGGCTCAGTGGCTTAAGCGCCTGCCCGGCAAGCGCGAGGGCCCGAGTTCGACTCCCGGAACCCACATACGAAAAAGGGGCCAGTGATATCGCTCAGCGACACGGGCGCCTGCTGGCGCGCGAGGTCCTGAGGTCAACCCCCAGGTACCCACAAAAAAAAAAAAAAAAAAAAAAAAAAAAAAAAATATATATATATATATATATATATATATATATATTAAAACACCTGAAAAATTTTTTAAACATAGATTCTTTATTTTGTATCAATTTCTATTTCTTGTGAATGCTTTCTCACAAAGAAGGAAATAATTTTCACTTGCCATTTTGAATTGCCCTTTTTAGTTGGCTCATATTGGTGTTATTCTATTTTCTATCTCTTTTCCTCAGTTTTATGTAGCTTGATTTTGAACATATAAAACTCTTCTATGACCTTAGGGATCCTTGGATCAAAGCACCATTCGGTCTGGTCTCCCCCCATCGGTCTTTGTTGAAATGTAACTCTGCTTATGTGGCCTTGGTGGGTTATTCTCTTACTCTCCATGGAAACACTGATTCTAGGCTATTTCCTTATCTTAGACTCCTCATGCTCTTTCTTCTCAACTCCAGTCCTCCACAGAGGAATTCTGGATGCTCTACTCAAACGTGGGCACTGAGAGTCGAGTCTGGCCTTTAGTTCATATAACTTGACACCAACTCTATACTCATTTCTGCTCTAGAATTTCCACTTGAATAATAGAAATCAGGATAGATGAACCTCGCTGAATAGTTTCTAACTCATTTCCTTTCTCTTTTCCACAGTTGATCAGGTTCAGAAGGAACAGGACCATCTCTTAAATCAGGTCCTAATCTCTATCTAACTACAATTTATAGTAGAACTAACCTAGTCACCTAGACCTGGCATTTGAAAATTCATAATGTTCAGCCTGGTCAATAGAAAGATGTAGGGCAGAGGTCTATGTGTGGAGTGAGACAGAATTGTATACTTGGTAAGAGAACAAGATATTTCCTAAGATTTTCATGTATTTTCCTTGAGAGATGAAAAAATACTAATTTATAAAATAAAACAGAAAGGAACAGCCTTGATGTAAACTTAAATGCTTTTAATTTTTGATAGTTTTGCTTTTAGTTATTTGAAGGATACCACATAGTTGTGAATAAGTCTCAGAAACTCAGAAGAAATACTAGTCCACAAATAGTAGGAGTCAAACTCATGATTGTGGATAAGTGACCAGTAAAAAGTATCTATTGAGGGCCGGTGAGATGGCTCAGCGGCTTAAGCGCCTGCCCGGCAAGCGCGAGGGCCTGAGTTCGACTCCCGGAACCCACATACGAAAAAGGGGCCAGTGATATCGCTCAGCAACACGGGCGCCTGCTGGTGCGCGAGGTCCTGAGGTCGACCCCCCGGTACCCACAAAAAAAAAAAAAAAAAAAAAAAAAAGTATCTATTGATAGATAGAAAGTTCACCAATGATAGGCTGCAAGAGCACAATACATTTAATGAGAAACACAACAGCAAAAATACTGAATTACAACAGGTGAATTTATTTCCAACAAAGATTCTATACTTTCTATAATATATGGTCTACAAAGTCAAATCTAGCTTTGTTATTTCATTTATGGCTTCTTTATTATCTTAAAGAACTCAAGTTTTGCATTGGCTTTGTTTTTTGACCATTATATGAATAGTGTCAATTAAGAAATTATGTTCCCATGTGTATATTTGTTCCAGTTGTTGTTATTTTCTACAATCACACCTATCTTTTTTGTAAAGAGTAAAGATTTCATTTGCAAAATACTAACCAACATATGCTTAACCAAACTTTATCCTCTTTTCCAGTTAAAACAAGCCATAAGGTCTAAGAGGACATATGACATTATCTCAATTCAGTTCACAAAATTAGGTAGATGGATATCGTTAAAAAGCTAGGATTGGAATAGTCTGTGCATGTTGGTCTATTCACCAGTTATAGACTGAAAGACAGGAATTGGATGTCACACAAGTGAAAAATGCACTCAGCCAAGGGAAATTCCCATTATGATTTGTTGAAATACTAGATCCAAATATATTTCCTCAGATCTTTAGGGGGTCTATAACACAATGCATCACAGGAAAGATAAAGAAGGCAAATCATCCTCAAATTTCAAAATAAAAAAAAGCTCTAAAATTTTACTGCAAATTCTAATAAAAGCTATCGAATAGAAGAATCCTTCAAAGTCAAGAAAGGAAGTCATAGGAAGAAAGGATAAAATCTACTTAGTACAAAGTTGATAAGAACAAATTTGATAAGGTTTTGCAGAGAGCTTAGAAAAAGGATAAATCAATATTGAGAGAGAAGGAAAGTGACCAATATGTCAAACAAGAAACGTAAGAATGACATAAAGCCAAGTAAAAAAGCAAAAACATACAAAGCAAAAGCAGGAATAGGAAATATTCTTAGGGTTTAGTAAACTTCTTGAATTTGTAAATGTATGTCTTTCATCAAATTTGAGAACTTTTTGGCCTTTGTTCCTTCAAATACTTTTTCTCCCCTCTTTTCTTCTCCCCTCTCTTTCTGGAATTCTGTGCACAACTGTTAGCTATATTGACATTTACTTGGAGATTTCTAAGGCTGTATGCATTCTTTTCATTATGTTTTCTCTGTGTTCTTCATATTGAATTATTTCTATGGTCTGTTATCAAGTTTACTAAGATTTTCCTCTACCATCTTTATTCTCTTCTTCTGCCCGTCCTGCAATTTTTACCTTTTGCTATTTCAGATATTAATTGTATTTGTCAATTCTAGAACTTCAATTCTGCATAAATAAATGTAATGAGATATTAAAAATACTAATGTACACATTTAGTACAGCATACACCTGACCAACCAGAGTAAAAAAGGAGTGATTAGTCAGTTCTTAAACTGGGAGATATTAGTATGAACCATGATGAAGATTAAAACTTATACTTAGAAAAAGCAGAGATCTCAAGGGATAAGATTAAAAGAATGATTGTTTTATTTATAAGTAACAAATATTTATTCCATTTCTTAGTATCTACTCTGAAGGTGATTCAAATAATATATTCACCACCTTTTTCAGATACAGTATATTTATGGTATTCAATTTAAATTGCTAAATAAGTTTAAAAAATTTAGTTTTAAAATTTTTTAACCTGGAATGATGACATTTGAAATTATAAAAAAATCAAAGTAGTAACTTGTCACCTTATTTGATTTTTTTAAAACTTAAGTATAATCATCTTCACCATGACAGTAAATTTTAATTTTTATTTCAACAGAATTTAAAAAGACTCTTTCTGGGAGACTTAGCTGTCTTTTCTATTCACTTGAAAACCAAAAGAGAAAATTTAGAAATAACAAAAATGAACTAGAGTAGAATAAAATAAAAATATGTGACATAAGTGAAAAGTTACAGATATTTTAATTAACATGCTTATATTCTGCCATCACTGAGTTCACATAGAAGAACTGTATAATTTTAGAGCAAGTTTGTACCTTACAAGTTGTTTAAATCAACTCTTTTCAAAAGCTTGATTTTACAGAGCATCAAATTGCATTTTATAGAGGATCAGATGGATTTTATAGAGGATCAAAAGCTAACGTGAAGCAGGTGTTAGACTAAGAATTGTTGTAGGTGAGAATTTGTCAACTTCTTTGCGTAAACTCAACCAAGATGTTTGAAACAAGCAGCAGTCTGAACATGGGGGCTGCTGACCCACAGCTACTCCTTCTTCCCAAAAGTACTTGATGTGAAGCTCGGAGAGCAGAGAAGATTTGATTCCAATGTTTATTGATTGATTTATATACTTTAATGTGCATTTTTACTGGTGCATCTATTGAGCTGCACCTCTTAGGGACCTAACTTAACAGAAAAGGAACAGCAGCAAGGAGAGAGAGAATCTTTAAAGCGTTGTATCTGAAGGTCTACCCAGTGCTCTCTGTCCGTTGTACAGTGAAAGAGCTATGTACTCTATACCGTTTGGGTTCTTCTCTGAAATGAATGCAGCGTGGCTTAGTGACATGAGCTAGTTTAAGAACTGACCAAAGTCATTATGGCTGGATTCAGATCACAGTTCAGCTGCTTACCTCTTAATAATCTTGGGATAATTCTTTGCATGTTTTGTGTGAAATGAAGAGCAGTTGGCTGCCTTGTAGGATGTTGGAAGCTGCGCGAGGAAGCGCACACTTCTTGGTTTTTCTTTGATTTGTTGGAATTTTTGATGGTGGAGTGGAAACACAGATTCCATTTTTTTCAAATGGCTAAGTGTTTGACATAGTTTGCTGAAGAGCTCCGCTTTCCCTCCCTGATTTGAGATGCTCCTTTGATCACATATTTACCTCTCATATGAATGGTGTCTGTATCTGAACATCGTATGATATTGCTTTAGTCCGTTTGTCCATTTTGCTCATCGTTTCTTAGCACAGAGCAAAGTTTCACTCACCAGAGCTCTCAGAGTAACCAATCTTTTCATAGCTACTAAAAAAAGTAAAATGCTAGCATTGTTAAGTGGCTGTAAAGATTCAACCATTAGTGTAATAAAAGCGCTAATTGGTTTAAACTACTCTGAAGAAACACTTGTGCTTTTCAGAGTTTCATTACTTTCTATAATTAAACATTAAATTTTCAGTCCTGAATAGAAACACCACTGAATTTCCAGGAACATGCTTGTGTTGCATTCCATTGCTGAGAGTTCAATTTCCATCAGCGTGGAGGATAAATATTTGGTTGTTACATATGTACACAATATTGCAAAACTGACAGTGACAATGAAAGTGTACAGCTGCAAAGACAGACAAAATGCCAGAGGTTGACCAATTCATCTCTAGTAAAACTATTTAGAGAACCACAGAGAATTATGTTAAAGTGTCCGCTTTTATTTTCTAAAACTAAAGTGTTTCCATTATTTTTGACTTGATAAGTTTCTTTCACTTGTCACTTGGAAGAAAGACTGGCATTTTAGAGTCATCACATCACAGAGGGCTAAATCATACACAAAGAGAAAGGAAAAGAATGGCAGTGGTCTAGTAGTAGGTAAAATGAGCTTATTCTCCACTAAATTTCCCTCCAGGGCTCTATATATTATGGCTATTTTTCCCTTGAAAGCAACTGTAAAATCCAAGAATAGTGGAGGGCTGTATTTGGAGTTCAAGTGCCTACAAGTACATTTTCCATAAAATCTCTCATTATTCCTTATTTACCAGTTCATTAGAGAAACAAGACTGACAGTGTTACTATCTTAAATGATTGATTCTGCAGGTGAAGAGTGAAGTGGGATAAAGACAATGGAATATTCTTGCAGATTATCCAGAGAAATGGAATCTAAAAACTAGCCATTTAGAGGACTGATTAAGATTTTTAGGCTTTTAAATCAAAATATGTTGGCCACCTAGCGTATGCTACTGTCTCAAATGAAGGGTTCAAAGACCACCTGCAGCCTTTATGATTTTTCTCGAAGACTCACAAGACTCAGAAAAAGTTTTTATACTCACAATATGGTGGACCACCATGAGATACACAGATTAAAATCAGCAAGAGAAAAACCAAGACACACCAGGCACGAGCTTCCAGGCCCTCCAGTGTGCTGTATGGGGACACGCTTAATTCTCCCAACAGTTATGTGTGACAGCACATATGACGAGCTATCAGCCAGTGAGGCTCCCCAGAGTCTGGAAGTCAAGGCTTTATTGGGGTCACTTCTATAGGCAGGCAGCACCCAAAGGACGCAGCTCATCCTCCATCAGCATAGAAAGAGGCAGCCACCCTAAGTCACGCTGTTGAGATCAGTCTCTCCAGTTAAACTGTTACAGCATGGCCCCAAAAGACCTCAGACAGGGCTGGTGAGATGGCTCAGCGGCATACGCGCCTGCCTGGCAAGGGCGAGGGCCCGAGTTCGACTCCCGGAACCCACATACGAAAAAAGGGCCGGTGATATCGCTCAGCGGCACGGGCGCCTCCTGGCATGCGAGGTCCTGAGGTCGACCCCCTGGTACCCACAAAAAAAAAAAAAAAAAAGACCTCAGACATACAGAAACATGCAGAATATTCCAAAAGCTCAGATGCTATACCCCAGAAACCAATCAAAGTTTATCCTGACAGTAGGCTTTTCTGTGGAATGTGCAGGGTTTGGGTAAACCAGGCCTGCTAAATTGGTCATTTCCTCTCTTTACTGTGGCAACTTCTTTGGACTTGTCCTTCACTTCTCCCTCCTTTGTACTTCCACAAAGTTGTTGTCCCTTCCTTTTGCACGGCATTCTAAATTCTAAAGAAAAGCCCCACCTAAAAGTTAATATGGGTAACTGCCAAATCTTTCATTTACAGAATTCAGAACATACGGTGAATTCTGTCATGCCCCCTGAACCTTTAGTTCTATGACTATGTCATCTAAAAATGATATAGGACATATGATACAAGGATGATATATGGACCTCCAAATAACTCCCAACCTGCTAGATGTCTGAAATGCCAAGTTTGTGTTCTCTAAAATTGAGGAATGGATTCTAGGAACAACGGAGGTTAAGAGTAGGAAGAATTTATTGAGAGAAAGAAAGCTTCTGTCTAAGAGGGACAGAGGGGGGTCCTGAGTGGGTGACCCATTGATCTCACTTCTCAAGGGTGTTTTATGAAGCAAAGCCACAAGGTCAGGTGGGTTCAAGGTGGGACAGAGCTCCAGTTAATAAGATTACAAGTATAGTCACTTAGAAAATATTGATCCAGTGGGAAATCACAAGATAGATGCGAGGTGGGACAAAACTATGGGGAATCAGTAAGATTACATTAAATATAGTAGCCTAGGTAATACTAATTAAATGAGGATCAAATGGGGAAGCAAGTCACGTAGCAAGCGTACATGGACCGAACAAGGATTTTCCAGGAAGGAGTGGGCTAAGAGATTTTGGTCCCCCCCCCAGTGATTGATGCCTATTTAGAATATCAACCTCTGCTGTTCCTCCCTAGGGGAAGTATGTGGGTGTAGTTGTTCCTCTTTTTCTTGAAGCCGCGCTTCAGTGAATGCATCTCCGGCCCCAATTGTTTTCTGTGCTGAGGACCCAGCCCTGTCTAACTGCCTATAATATTTATAACTAATTTAGCTGTCTACAATAAAAAGAACAAGAGGAGCCCTAAAACTGAGGTCCACTCTGATGTTCCATAGAGGAATAAAAAGGAGACATATCCTGGATGTCAAAGACCCTGCTCAGCAAATAGCCTTTCTGACCTGCTCCTCCTTTCCTTGCTATTATTGCTCTGTGTACCCCCAAACACTGCCAAGATGGATTTGCAGATCAAACCCCTCCATCTTCCAAGTTTCCAGCCCTTGAGAAAACCCAATTCCTTCTCACCAACTCTCCCAAGTGTTGGCCTTTAATCAGTGAGCAGCCTGAACTTATCCCAGTAACATACCCATTATCGCATATATGACTTCATTTATCGCATATTTAACTTAAGTAAAAAGAAAAAAGCCCATGAGATAATCTTATGGCACTATTTTACAGATGAGGAGTCAATAGGTAAATTCCTTATTCAAGTCAGTCCCCTGTTACCTTCCACAGGACTTCCGCCATGTGACACATACCACAGTAAGGATATGATTTTTGACTAATGCTTTTCTTCCCCCATTACTTGAAAAGTCTCAAGGTAATGGGTCATGGATATTTTTCCCTTCTTGGTATCCTTAGGCCCAATAGTGCTACTTGAAAAATATGTGATAAATTTATATGGCAGGCCATGACCTATTGATATAAATTTGTACCCTATTCTTTTGAACCCTATACTGTTATAATTTCTCTTATATCACTGTGCCCAAAATAAAACAGAAAATACAAACAAAAATCCTGAACACAAGTGTGCCTGTCCTACTTACCTCTTAGAGATTTTATGAGACCCCAGACTATTGCACAGAACTGAAAAGGACCTCTGAGATCGTATTCTTAAACATTTTATTTTACATAAGAAAAAACTAACTTTGTACCAATGTTTTTTGTTAAACATAAAAAGAGATAATATTTGCAATTGTCTTTATGTGTCAGTGGAATTGTAGTTTGGAGTCAAGATATTATCCATATTTTCTTTTTTTTTTTTTTTGCAAAATAATGCAATCATTGTATGTTATTCTGATGGCTAGGGAATTAGAATATACGAATGTAACCAGCACCTCTAACTTAGCTCTTTCCAAGTCAAGGAATGATTGCTTTGGGTTTTCTACCATTTTTTGTCATGCTTCTTCCTTTCTAACCTTCAGTTTCATATATCACAGTTTTTAAAAAGTTGCACACATATGGCTTCTGACTTGTCCTCCTTTGAATCCCATATGTCATAATGTGCACATGAACCCCCCGAGGATATTGCTAACATGCGGACTCTGATCCAGTTGTCTAAATAAGCTTCCACTGATGCCAGCACTCCTGGCCATGGATTCTACTGGAAGAACAAGTCAAAAGCCATATAAATTATCCCATCTTCCTCCTTATCATTTCCTCTAATATTATCTTGCTATCACAAAACTATTCAGACAGGTAAGAAAAGTCTCTCTTCTCTACCAGCCCCCAGTGAACATACTTGAAGCAAGAACCAAGGAAATCCAACTACTTATTTCAACATGACTGAAAGATGTCCTAAACAGGACAGTCATGCTAAGGGATTAACCTTCAGCTTGACTAAATAGAATGTTGATAAAACAGTACCTTCTACTTAAAGTTTGTTTTTTATGCTAATATTTTTAAGTGGTTTTTTTTTTTTCTTTTGAAAAAAGATGGGAGCTTGCAGTAGTTATTTGAAAAGAGTGGGAGAAAAACATCCTCTAAGCATTCAGACTCCCCCACTGGACAGAGTTAAGTTGCAGGAAGTGGACAATCTTTAGAACTTAACATCTCATTGACTGAGTATGAAATAACAATTTGTGTCTTCATTATCTCATTTCCTGAGGCTACTGAGCAGTGTTTTTCAGATGACAATGAACAAAACTCAACTTCAACCAAGATGCACTCATGACTTATCAATGGTTTTGCTGTTGCTATTGGATTTTTTTCGTCCCCTAATCAACAAAGAAAGCTCATTTGTTTCACTTTTTAAAAACACTCTTCATTTTCCCCCAGACTTTCCATTTCACGCTGGGTGAATTTTATTAAGATGGTTCTCACAGAAGCTAAGCGCTGGCTTGAAGGGACCCTAAGTACCGCAGTCGCAGCCTGCTCGAAGCCGGCAAGCCTCCTGAGGCATTTCTTTTCTACTGAAAACTCCTTGGAGAACCATAGAGAAGAATCCAAAATCTTTTTGGTGCTTGAAGAAATAGTTTGGCCTCTTGAATATTTTTATGTAACCTGCCAAGCTTTTGAAGGTTATCACCTAAAAACCAACAAAACAGTAGTAGTCCAGTTAATAGCCAATATTTGATATTGATAATGGGAGGGGCTTTCCAAAGGGCTTCAATTATATCTAAAAACTGACTTAAAGTACCAATTTCAATATTTTTCACTTTAGGATTAGTCTTTGTTAATAAAACTTACATGTAATCCTCTCGATTAACAACTCATCAATGAGCTTTTTCCAGTAAAAACTCATGTTCACAGAAATGACACAGAAATTGCTGTATAATAATCGTGTTCTAGTATGACATCATAACAACATAACATACCATATCATAATAGCAGATGAAAACATAACCTAGCCATTTCTCTGTGATAGATATTTGATTATTTCCATACTTTCCTTATGTTTCTTTATATTGAAAATAGTAATAGCAAATACTTTCACTATGTGCTAACTGTAGAAACATGGTAAGTATTTTGCGTGTCAAGTCTTTTAATCTTCATAAAGATCTTCAAATGGTCCTATTATTTCTATTCTAGGTAGATGGAAAGGAAGTATAGGTAGGTTGAACAAGTTGCCCAAATTCACACTGCTGGTAACTGGCAGAGAAAATATTCAAACCAGAGGTCCTCGTGTCCAAACAGTCTCTTTTGCACCATGCAGTTCCCTCGACTACACCAAGACTTGCTTAGGAATTACTTGGTTAAATGAAAGATTCAGTCTATGTATGCAAATCCGTATTATTAAACATAATATGAAACTAAAAATATAAAAGATCTTTAGTCTTTTCCTGGGTTCCAATGAGCGTAATATTGCAGATTTTTCTTAAATCCTTTAAATTTTAAGAGCTTCCAACCCCTGGTAGTGCTTTTCTATGAGAAACATGAAAAATCCTTTCATAAAACTGCTATAGGCTATACTTCCTTAATGGCAAGAAATGTACTGCAGTGATCTAAGTCACACTTTTTATCTGTTCCTTTATCCTGTGGTGAATGCTTCCTCCTTAAAAACCCAGCTATACATGAATTTTCTCCCTTTTGAATGCCGTTCTCCTGTGCCATTTAAAGATGCGTTCATTGGTTGGTTCTGGTCAGGGATGAATCTGCTTCGCTAACTTCTCCAAAAGCAAGGACGAGCTAACACAAGGGCGAGGGCATCGTTTATGTGGAGAACTGTTACGCGCTTGAACACATGAAGACCCATCTCTTTCCCTATCTCGTTCTCACAGAATGTGTGACACAGGAGAAGGACTATTCACTTTCCAAACAAGGGAAGGAGAAATGATCTATCAGAAGGTCCATTCCGCGACACTGGCCATAGCTGAGCAACATGAAAGATTAATGCTAGAAATGGAGCAGAAGGCCCGGGTAAGGCTCCTTCCTCGGTAAACTAACATCTTGGAAATGAATGTCCCTGGGGTCTGATGTATTTCATGTTAATGTGGGTCCAGTCACATAACACCTCATTGTCCTCCCCTGCCCTGGTCTCACAGGCTCACCACAGTTATCAAACCTGTGAGGCCCACCCTCTCACCTCTGTAATATCCTACTCAGTGTTGCCTGTGGCCCCTGCTTGGGACCTTACCCTCTGTGTATGGACATATGTATGATCTGTTTTCTTGGTTACCCAAAGAGGGGTAGAGTGCCTAACGCATGAAATAAGAACAATTCTGACCACATATCTCTGCATACAAGTGCATAAAATTCCAAGGTAGGGCAAAAATTACTAGGAAAATTGAGATTCTACAAGAAAAGATTTCAGTTTTCATCGTTATCTTCATCCGAGGCACTCGAAATATTTAGCTTTTTCTTTATATATTTTAGTGGCAATAAGAAAATGTCTGCAGAAGGAGCGTATACTGTCTACCAACAGAATAATTCACCGAGTATACTGTTCTGTGACTGTACTACAGTTTCAGGGTCAATAAGAAAAAATTTAATGAAGAATCTGAAGTAGGAAAGTTTACAACCAGTTGAAAAGAAAATATAAACTTCACTACTTTGAAAAATAATGAATGAAATGATTGTTGACTATAATCTTTTCAAGATACATCAACAATAGATACAAGTCTATTCAAGGGTAAAATGATGTAGTTTTTTCCACCTAGTATCATTTTGTTTTAAATTTTGATCTTACAATATTATTAAAGTATATTCGTAATTCATTTTTTATTTTCCCAGTACTATATACGTAGTTTATCTCTTCATCTAAATATGGTTAACAGAGCCATCCTAACACCTAAGGAGGACAAGAGCAAATCCATGGGACATTTGATCCTCCAGGGTAAGGGGTGAACAGTGTCAGCATTAGGAGGATTATCAATCTGTGACTGTGGGATTGGTTGAAGAATTATCAAAGTGGGGTTGATAAAATGTAATCTTTTATAAAGATTTGGGTTAAATTTAAACCCTTGTAACAATAATCTAATTAATATAACATTTTCTGCAGTGGTTTAAATCAAGTGAAAAATATAATGACCAAATTTCAAATTGCTGAGTTCCTTGAACATCCATTACCAGCCATATTGATGATGTGCTGATGCCTTGGTTTCAACCAAAATTAAGACTGGGATATCATTTGCTGTTATTGACAGTTAAAGTTCTTTTCCTGTAGTCGTTCTAAACAGACAAGTTTTTATATAAGTGGAATGATTTAAATGATATTTCATGAAGGCATTGCCAAGTGCTCTTTCATACATCTGCAATTGTCTACCATGAAGGAGGGGAGTTGCTTTGGGTTCTTTTCTCTCTACCCAGCAGTGCTGCTCTTGGCTCTGTAATCCTGGGCAAGTCTTTAACCTGTGAGTCTCCCCTTTTCCTTTGCCTGTAACACTGGGGATATTACAGTTCTATCTATACGACTGTTACGGAGTTTCTGGGCATTAGTCTATATAAAGTACCAAGATTCTGACCAGACCCATAGAAAGTCCTATGAAAATATTCATTCTTTTGATGGTGACATAGGAATGATTTTGAATAATTATAAGATCTGCAAAACTCAGAAAAACTGTAAACTGTTATTTCCAGATGTGGTGGCATCGTGTCTTTCACATTCTTTCCAGTATGTCTAACCACCTTGTGCCACCAAATTTTGCAAAACAGAATTTAATTTATATTAGGTATATTTTTGTTATGTGAGCATCATGACCTGCGCCCCAGAGAAGCAATTCTGGGAAGTGGAGTCAAGCAGTTGCTGCTGAAGACTTTGAGATAGCAGCCCACTCACTAGGATTTTGGACAGTCTAAAACTGGCGTGTGAACCCCATATGCAGGACCAACACTCAGAGATAAAAGGGAAAATAGCGGATGTTTAAACAGCAGCCTAATGAGGCTCAACAAAGAAACTACATGTGTCTTTAAATCTCAAAATCAGAGATAACATCACTTTATGCATATCTGTAAATGAAGTATTTGTTTTAATTTCACAAATGATTTCACGACTAAGGTTCTCTCTGAAGGTTATTAATGCTAGTAAAAAAAAAAATCACATCTAGTCTTTTCTTCAGAATAAGCTGAACTAATGCTCTTCTGAGAAATGGCTACCTCAACTTGATAATAACCTAAGTGCCCAAAATTTTAGTATCTTGAGCATAGGTTCCCAGATCTCCAAGACACGACATTTTATTTTTTTCTTTTAAAACATTTGCTCTACAACATGAAACTCCCCAAAAAGAAAAGAAGTTACAACTATGAAATAATACTTAAACACCCTCTGTCTAATTCTTCATTTGCTATTTAAAATAATATGTAAACCTGTGCTACAAACTAAGCAGTGCTATTACTTGGAAGTTGAAATGGTACAAATAAAATCTATCTAAACTTTACATACCCTTTGTTATATATCTACTGCAAAAATGAGATGACATTGCTAATTGGCTTTTCACTTTTAAAACCAGGCCATGTGAGATTAACATTGATCAAATAGATAATACTTATGTATCTCAATGTGATTTAAAAGATTTTACAAATTCTGATGAATGATAATAAAGACATCATTTGGGCTGATTCATACTGTCATAGCAGTGGAGCCTGGTTGATTTCTTGAAAGTCCCTTAGTGAATTCTCTATGGAGAATGATTTCTGTGGAAGGAGACGCCTTCCGCTGCTGCTTCGGTCACTACAGCTTCTGAATCCAGTATCCACCTAAGGGTCAGACAGTGCTTGTGGCAGAAACGGGGAGAATAATCTTAAATAGTCTATATTTTCATCGTTTTTTAATCATAAACCTGTGCTATTTTAAATGAAAATTTTGTTTGGGGAATGCATGAAAGAAGGAAGTCAGAGTATAAATTTTAAACTGGAACTCTTTCCAAGGGGTACCTAATATTGAAATTGTTGAGGAAATTATTAAAACTAGATATTTAAGCCACCTGGCACCTCTAGAATGTGTTTCCATTTCACAGAGATCATTTTCAGAATCAGTAGAATTCTTTGAATTCCTGTACCAAAAACTGCTGTGCTGCACTCGTGGAACCTCCTCAAGGAAAGATGACTTTCTTTACGACGGAAGCCATTCTTCAAAAACTCCGTCATACGTGTGCTCAGCTGATGTAGTCTATTGAAGCTCAGTAAGAGCAAGGTCGTCACAGACAACAAAGGTTTCCAATGCCTAAAATAATTTAATTTTGTATATTTGTGGATCTACTATGCACACACACATAAACAATATATGAAATAAACTTTTCACATTTTTTTTTTCTCTTTGACAAGGGTTATAGAATGCCCACAGGTAAAACACAACTGTGAGAATATGAATGAAAGGAAGGATTAAAAAATATTTTTTTCTGGTACCTAAATATAAGGAAGAGGGGATTGGCATTAGCAACAGCTAAATTTCTAATATTATAAGTAACCTAAAAGCATATTTGGGGGCCGGTGAGATGGCTCAGCGGCGTAAGCACCTGCCTTGCAAGCGCGAGGGCCCGAGTTCGACTCCCGGATCCCACATACGAAAAAGGGGCCGGTGATATCACTCAGCGGCACGGGTGCCTGTTGGCACGCGAGGTCCTGAGGTCGACCCCCCGGTACCCACAAAAAAAAAAAAAGCATATTTGTAGATCACCTTAAAAAATAAGAATTAATATTATCTTTAAAAAAAAAATTAGCATGCTCCTATTCTGCTGAAATTCCTATCTTCTGGTCACCAGAATTGCCCTGTGTACAATTTAAAGACAAATAGCGTCAGTGCTATTGAAATATCAGCAAGATGGCAGGGCCGCATTGAATGCCTTAAAAGCTCTCATAAGCAGAATGGGCCAAATGGATTGCTGTCCAGAGCTGTAAATCCTATGAATGTTCTGAACACTGGTGAGCAGGAAAAGGAACATCGTAGTCTGGCATAAAGCACTTTCCCTTGAAAATAAATAAATATTTTTGTCTATATTATTTGCTAGTTTATATACAATATTTCTTGTTGTTAGAAATATAAATGATACAAGCAAGTCACATTCATACATTTAATAAACTAAAAAACTTACTGTTTCAACAGCCATGAACATTTTGAGCAATAATTATTTTTAAGTACATTTTACCCTTTTATAATGTAATATTAAAAGACATTTCTGACCAGGCAGCAGCACTTTTTCACTCTGCCAGCCATCCACTGGCATATAGAAATGTGTCAAAGAAACCCACATCTTGGAAGAAGACGAAAGAGCAGATGAGCTCGGAGAAAAAAGGACAAAAAGCACCAGCTTTATGTCCACGCAACTTATGTTGTGACTAGAAGTTAAATTTGCCCTACCCCAGTTATGCTTTACCATAAAATTTACCCAATAATTGATTATTACCATCCTATAAAATAATGTTTTGTCTAAATAGTTGGATAAACTGGAAAATGTTGCCAGTTTGCATCAATTCCGAAATATACATTTTTGCGCACATTTCGACATCTCTGAAATCAAATGTGAGCTTCAGGTTACTCAGGAGCACTATTTGCATCATAGCACTATGCAAAATAATGTTGTATCTTGCAATGGGTGGCCTCTTGGTATGTATAAAATACGCTAATGCTTTTTATAACCTGAGAGCATACATTTACTTATGATTTTTGAAGGAATAAAAAGACCCCCTAGATGAGTTCTATCCTCAGTAGTTTGGCTTCCATTTCAGGATTCCATTCAAACATTCTTCTTAACCACAGTTTACAGGGACTTCTTATCATCTATGAGAAAATAGTAATTGGTTATTCTACACTAAGAGTATGACGAATTTGGAATCATACTCTGATGAGCAGTACATAAAAAATTTTAAAACAATCTTTGCAGATTCTCTTCTGAATACGTCCACAGATGTTTAAGAAATTCTAGGAAAAGTCGTGTTTTTGATTACAAGTGACATATAATATAGAATAACTGCAAATAACTTCATTCTTCAAAGTTCTGTTTAAGATTCTAAGGGATATTTTTGTCAGTAATAATAAGAGGACAAGAATCTTCATGGTTACTCAGTGACTCGGTCCCTGCTAGGAAACGCCCTTCACATATTCGTGTGATTCTCTTTTACTGAGAGGCACTAGTTATAATGAACTGACACAGCTCAGTTAAAATGAATTATCACAGTTACTATAGAAACTGTACCTTAATTATCAATTATCTTAATTATCAATTTACTTACTGCTGTTGAGTTTCAGGACGGTAAAGAAAATAGAGTCTTTAAACACACATGCAAAAGCACATATTGCTATATGAAATCATAAAGAGATGGAAACGGTGAGACAATATATAATTTAGATCACGTTCTTTTTCCTTAAGATTTGTTGTATGTGCTATAGATATTTATATATATATATATATTTCTTACATGTAATCAACTATGGTTATTACTGTATAAGAAAAATGACTGCCTAACATAAAAGAGTACAGCGTCTATGTTAAAAAATACAATTTTGTTTCTGTTATTTGCATTGCTGGGACTCAGCGACAATAAGGAATCAATACAAAATGCTTTCCTTCAATGAAAAGCATACATTTCAAAAATTACTCAAAGTGACTCAGCATATAAACATGTCATTATGATATATATGCATAAAACCCAGCAAATCAGTGTCTCGTGTAGGGGAACAGTGCTGTAAAATAGGAAAAAAAAAAATATATATATATATATATATATATGTGTGGTGGATTGACAGCTGGTGGTCAACTTGTAACCCCCAGCTGAACTGAATCAGCGTGGTGCTGGGTGTGGAGGGCCCACCTGAGGACTGTTGCCAACAACATAAAAAGGAGAACTGGAGAGGAAGAGTTGCTGCTGTCGGTTCTCCTTGAGGAGCTTGTCACGCTGGCTTTCCCGATAGGAACTTGGCTGTTCTCATCGTCGGAGGAGCTCGGGACCTCGTTGTCGCTGAGGATGGCTGTGGTGCCTTTCGGGGGAGCTCCGGTTCTTACTCTGAGTGTCGCTTCCTGGCTCCGGGGTAGATCCCTCAGCCTGCTGGCACAGATCCTTCATCCCGCTGGTGCACACTTTCTAGCTTCCACTGCTGACCTTTGGGCCTTCCCGATGCAGATCCATGAAATATACTTGCATGAGACATTGTTGTGGGCCCTAGGCCTTTAGCTGGACTCATGAGGGCATGGCCATGGGCTCTAGGTCTTCAGCTGGACTCATGCAGGACACTGCTGTAGGATCCAGGCCCTCAGCTGGATTCTTTGGTTCTTTAGTGTGTGCACAGATTTCCTGCACTTTTTGTATATGACTCTTTGGGTGACTATTACAAAATAACTCTATAAATTATGTGTCCTGTATTGTATTGTTTCCCTTGCAAACCCTGACTACAACAATATGTATATATATATATACAAACCACTAATGAGCAAACTAAATTCTAAAAGGCCGATGTAAGAATATCATGGGAGGATCAATAGTGTTAAAGGAAGGATGATTTATACTGGACCATGGTTTCCATCCATATCAGCTGGCTCCATTGCTTTTAGATATCTGCCAATTAGAAACATCATGATGGAAAGACACAGCAAAAGAAATCTGCTCATTTCATGGCAGCTAGGAAACAGAGAGAGGAAACAAATCAGAGAGAAAAGGGCTGGCCACAAGTTACAGTCCTCAAGTCACATCCCCATAACCTACTTCCTTCAGCTGGGAACAACCCCCCAGTAGCACAGCTGTGGACCCATTCACAGTGGGATTAATCTGTTGAGGAGGTTCGCAGCCTCATGATCCAATCACCTCCCCAAAGCACACCAGCAGGCTCTGGGGGGACATTTTACATCAAAATCACAGCAGTCAGTTCCTGGGGTTGTGTTCAATGAGAGCATCATGCCAAAGTGCTTAACTGAGCTCTGTGACCGTGGGAAGTCATTTATCTTCTCTGAAATTTAGTAGTTACACTGTTAGAATACTACCTGGGGATAAGTAAAAGCTCACTGATTATTAACTGATTCACAAAATGCCTGGCCAAAAATGTAGCTTCATTTTTAAATATAAAAAAGATATTTTAATCACCACTAAGAATTGATCCCAGGTTTCATTATGTGCAGATATTAGAAATTATGTAAATTTAACTATAGCTTCTAGATATTTAAATGTCTAAAGTTTTGAAAGAGCAAAATTTTGATGTAAAACTACTATGAAATTTAATGTTAAATATGTATTCATCATGTTCCTTATATTAAAAGAGTAACTGTGTAGATGCCCCCACTTTACTGAGAAGGGGAGGGAGAGGGAGAGAGCAGGGAGGGAGGAAAAGGCAGAGAAAGAAAAGGAGAGAGAGATATAGAGATTATAAATATATATCTTTAAAAACATTATTGATGACAAATAAGAATGATGTTGAAAGTATTTATGTCGATGTTTGTAATGACTTCTGATGTTACAAAGCTCAGCTTTTCCACAGTACTTGAAAGTGTTTTGTTCAAAATACAGTTTAAATTACACAGTAGTAACATCCATTTTGTTTCAAGTTTAATGAAAATAATATTTTGTGAAATTCAACTGAGTGACATCTAGCAACTTTCATTAAATGACTGTGTAAATAACATTTTATTTGTTATCCTGGTACAAATTCAGCAAGGCATCTTCTAATACCTTTCCATTTATCTTGAATAAAATGGAAGATTAAGTGTGAGGTGTCCCCTATTGAAAATTAAGCCAAGTCTGTTAGAAATCAATTGCCCAAAAACCTGCAAACTTCAGAGGACCATTTTAACAAATCCAAGCAGCTCCAAGCGTGGCTGGCTGAAGGTCCCTGGGGTCTCTAGTCCCATACAGTTTCAACTTTCATGAGCTCATTTCCAAGAACCAATAAAACTCAGTGTTCTCAACTGGGAAGCCACATTAGATGCACTTTCTTATTAAGTAGCACATTTTTTAACAACAGACATACATTTTATAAGTCACATGAGTACATTTCCTGGCCACTTGTATCTTTGTAGGACTTATTATTTACAGTCTATTTCTTTACCCAATCCCTCTTGTCTCAGTCACATAAAGGAATATGTTGACATGTGCATCATGGGACATTTTGTAACCCCCTGCATCGTACAGAGAAAGCTGTGACTACCCCTTCCCAGCTGTTATGATGTATGTGTGCTTGTGTGTATACACAAGCATGTATACACACGTGTGCATACATGTACACAAATGAATACGCACATTATGCTACTGACATTTGCACCTATTCCCCATCCTTTCTCATTTCCCCATATTGATTACCTATTTTTCACATGCATCTTTCTTGGGTTTTGTGGTTCTACTTAGCTCTTAGGCTTAGATCCAAATCTATGTCTCTGTCTTTGCTGTCATTCCTTGCATAGTTCAATTTGAATAGATTTCTGTGTGTTGACCACATATATACACAGGCACCTCTGGTCTGTGTCACCTTTCCCATGCAGTGGTGACAGTGACAATGCAGCGATCTTTACCAAACACTTCAGATGTGACAAACACTATGCTTTTCACTCTAAAAGCATATCTTATATGTTGATTAAAACTCTTAGAGTGCATTAACTCCAGTTTAAAGAGAAGAGAAAAGTGAATCTTAAAAAAAGTTAAATACCTTGCTCACCTGAAATGAAATGCCAAGGCAGCTGTGTGTTTGAATTCCCAGCAGATCAGCTGACAGTGAAAGCGGATGCTACCATCTTGCATCATAACATGGTCCTGTTCCTCTGAAATTTACTCAGTGGGGGAATTCTCACTTTATCTGCTCTAGAGAAGGAGGAGCCCACCATTTATTCTGCCATGAGTTGTGGTGATGAAGGGGGAGCATCACAAGCCTGCATACCATTAATGAAAGATAATACTCTCTGTACCTCATTGTCCTTCTCTGTGAAACTCAGATGGCACCTTCCTTGATAACGTGTGTGCATATTCAAAGGGATAACCCATGGAACTAGTTTTCACATTGCCAGTACGTAGGAAATGGCTCATACATGCTAATCCAATGCTAAATTTCTTCTCTCCCGATTATACACATTTGTGTCTCAAGTGCTAACATTCTTTGTTTAATTTCTAGGCAAGTACTATGGTGAAACAGAGTAAAAGGGAAGTCAAAGCTTTTTATACAAATGAATTTTATATAGATTAATATAAGTTAGCATTAATGTTCATTACAGAGGTAAAGAAAGTCTCAAAGCAGCAAAGTACAAAATGCAGTAAGGTAATACAAACAAATTATTTTTTGTAAAATAACAAAAAGATGGTGGTAGCTCCTACTTTCTTAAAAATCCCAATAGTTACCAGGCCCCACTCACTTCTTCCTGGAAGCTTATGTCCTCTTAAGTTAAGGCCAAATTGTCCCACATTGCCACATGTTGGGGAGGGAGCTCATTTTTCCTGAGAAAGATCAATATCCAAGTTGAAATAACAGTGGACTTTCAATGCAGCTTGTTATACAAACATACCTGAAAAGATAATAAGAAACAAAAATTGTCACAAGTAATGCAAAGCCATGAATGAACCCTGAAGAAATGCTTCCTGACAATTACCCCTTCAACAAGACATGCTCAAAAGAATTTCCCAAAGTTTAGGAGAGAGGGTGATGATGTTTGCCACAGGAAATAGTACTGGGGTATTTCTTTGACCTCATCTGTTGGTCTCAGATGTTTACAAATGCATGTATTTGTTTAATTATTTATTGCCTAAATGGAAGAGATCAAAAGCATTGTCTAGCCCTATGAGAATCCTGTAAATATAAGTTCCTTTTCTTTTGGGTCTCCTTTATCATCAACTTGACACCATAACCATTATCTGTATGATGCTCAGATAAAGGTATTAATTTTATTCCTGTATGTTACATTTTGGAACTAAATCATGCTTTTTGTCTGTGGGCTTTGTGAGAAGCACAGCTCTCAAACAGAACAGAAATGTTTTAACTCTGAATTTGGTCGCGCTGTTATCTCCACCCTTTCCAGATGCTAAATAAGCAACTTCTCATTCATTGCTCAATATCCCCAGGAAATAAATGTTGTTTCAAAGGAATGGAACCAACAGGTTAGGGCCAAAATTTGCAGAAAGCCTTGGTAAGTGTCTCAAGAGCTGAAGTAACTGCTTCTCTATCTCGCTGATTTCGTCATCCATGCTGAAGCATCATTTTGGAAGCCTGACCCAGTCGGTGCAAAAGAAGAAATAGATGAGTGTTGCTAGTGTGAAAGTGTCCATAGGAAAATACAGAGGGAGATCTGGTCCAACACACTGCATGATTTTGCCCATTTTCTTGAGGAATTTTCCAGTGGCAAATCCCACCAAAAAATCATCACAGCAGACCCTGCCAGAGAAGACTTGTCTAATTTCTTAAAACACACTAATCTCTTAGAAACGATCTCACAGTATGATTTTTCTCACATATATAGACACATTATAGATATAGAGATAGAAATACATAGAGATATAAGCATAGATATTTATTTAACTATAAATACAAAGTGTCCTACATATTTTCAAATATTTACTACTGTAATGGCAAACTTATAGAAATTTCATAGCAGAAATTAGAAATCAATTAGTAGCCCTGCCTAAGTTCATGCTGCCTGTCACATAGTTAGACTCTGCTGGCCTTGACCACCAGGCCAGCTATAACCCAGAGACGGTTTGACTCAGCCTTATCTGACTGCATCCAGCTGCACTGCCCATACTTTCCAGCCTATAAACACATTCTGTTTTGTTTGCCTATTCCAGGAACTTTCCACCTAGGACAGAATAACCCAGTCAAGGACATGCTTGCCTGATTTCACCCACCCACTCGGACAGCCCCCTCCCTAGCAGAGCCTGCCCAGAACAAATCTGCCTGACAACATACGCCTTAGCCTGTATAACCAATCATATAATAACCTGCAATCAGCTTTGTATTTCTGGCTTACAAAAATGTGTTTAAGCTGAACTCTAAGCTGACTCTGGGCTGATGATTTGGGACCTGGTTCCCATCAGCCCACTAGCATAATAAAAGTTGCCTTCCAACTCCTCAGGTACAAAGACTTTTCCATTCAGTTTGATATCAGATTTCTGCAACACTACTGTGATGCTAAAAATCTTCCAGGTCAAATTGGTGCATTGTTCTTCCAAATAAGAAATTACTATAGCACTTTATAAGCTTAAATATTGTGTGGTTTCTCTTATATGGGAAACCCAATAGCAAAAATAAAAAGAAATTACTATAGTACTTTAAAGCTTTTTTTTTTTTGTGTGGGTACCGGGGGGTCGACCTCAGGACCTCGCGCACCAGCAGGTGCCCGTGCCACTGAGCGATGTCAACGGCCCCTTTTTCATATGTGGGTTCCGGGAGTCGAACTCGGGCCCTCACACTTGCCGGGCAGGCACTTAAGCTGCTGAGCCATCTCACCGGCCCCCTAAAGCTTATTTTTTAATGTGTTCACTTAAAACCTTATTATAATATGAAAATAGTTAAGGATGATTTTTCTATATCCTCTTGAATTCTCTCACCAAAGGAAATTTTGTCAAGAGTTTAAAATTAGAACCAACAAAATTGTCTAATAAAAGTGCTTGAATTATTGTCACATTGATTTTGTCATTGTGCCAATCATACAGGCCAATTTATGATACATAGCTTAAAGTTATACAAAGCTAAAAGTTAATGGACAAATCAGGTAGAGATTGCACTCTGTTGGCTTATCCATGACCAGAGTACTTGTATTATTTTTCTAAATCTGCCAAAACAAAATACTACAGGCTGGGTGGCTTAATCCACAGCGACATATTATCTCACAGTTCTAGAGATTGAAAATTCAAAATCAATATTGCAGTAGGATTGGTTTCTCCTTGGCTTGCAGGTAGCCATCTTCTTTTTGTGTGTTTTTGTGGCCTTTTCTATGTGTACATTAATCCCTAGTGTCTCATCCTCTTCCTGTAAGGACACCATCTTGTTGAATGAGGGTCTCAATGTTATCACCTCTTTAAACTTAATTAATTTTTCAGGGTCTATCTCCAGATGTAGTCACACTGAGATTCAGGGCTTTAACCCAAGACATGGTGGGGGACACAATCCAGTCCTTAGCAGTTCCTGAGACATAGGCCTGAGTGGTGAGTGGACTCCCTAATGTGGAGGAAAACACTTAGACACCTGAGATGTGGTGGACAAGATCTGTAAAAATTCCATAATCTTTGCAGAATTCCTAACTACAGATTTCATAATTATGGAAATCTGCAATTGAGTTTTAAACACAAAATTTCCCTTTTTTGCAGTGTAATATAGAAGTGAAATAAAGAGAAAACATAGAAACAAATAAATAGAATACTGTTAAAGGCATGCCAGGGCTTGACAACAATGAAGAGAGAGAACTAAAGAAACATGAGATATAGAACAATATGGGCTGATGCAGACAGAAATGCTATGGAGGGAATTATTCTCTAGTGGTTTCCAACTGTTTCCAGAAAACAAAATATGTTTATTGTGTTGCCATGATTCTTAATACAGAACAATGATTAATATGAGATTCATTTCACAAATTAATTGAAGTTATTAATGGACACTGTTGACCCAAATTAAACAAGTAGGTGTTTAATTAAGTTTATGCCTCATATTGGAAACTGACTTCAGAAAGGAAAGATCTTTTCTCCCAATAACACCTTTAAAAATGAGCTGTGCCTCTATTCTCATACACTAGTGGGTGACAAAGTGTAGTCTATGTGAGGATATTGGTTGTGTTCTTAGCATGGGTGCCCCCGTGCACAGATGTTCTCCAGCACTTAGGGCTAGGAACAAACTGGAAATGTGCTTTGTTAGCAAGCATCCCAAATGTCTGAAACCTCTGCTCTATTCCAACCCAGATATTTGTCTTCTGCACACCTCACACACACACATAATGTGTGGGTGTGGATAGTACACCTATTTTTATAAATGAAGAGGAAAATTTGAAATATACCAAATTTTGAGAAGTATAAAAATTGGTTGCAATATTGTTTTTGGAGCTGTCTTCTTTAAAAAAATAAATAACTTCAATGGCGCTAAATTTAAATAGACTGCGTGTGGCACTTTTGTTCTGAAAATGTCTTGTCACTAAAAAAATAAAATAAAATCAATTACATATGGGGCCGGTGAGATGGCTCAGCGGCGTAAGCGCCTGCCTGGCGAGCGTGAGGGCCCGAGTTCAACTCCTGGAACCCACATACAAAAAAAGGGCCGGTGATATCGCTCAGCGGCACGGGCACCTGCTGGTGTGCGAGGTCCTGAGGTCGACCCCCGGTACCCACCAAAAAAAAAATAATAATAATTAAATATGTTCAAAGGCTGTACCATCTATTAAAATCTAAAATCCTCTTAGTTTTATGTGGATTTAAAAGGCCTGGTACAGCATATCAATACCTTCCTGACCTCAGTCTTCTGTGAAGAGTAGAGGGGCAGACCCCAAGCCCAGGCGCAGAGGGTATGAGGAACTGAGGAGGGCTTGGGTAGTCACTAAGGGGTAGCTAGACAGAGTCAGTCTTTTAACCCCCACTTCGACAAGAGTCAAGCTTTAAGGAAGGGTGAAATTTTATTCAAGAGAGGATTCACATTTCTGTCAAAAAGTCAATGTTTGCTCATGTCGTGTCAGAAAAAAATATGTATAAAGATCAAATAAAACCATTTCTGTGTGTTTATTAAAACCTGGTATGAATCCATTGAAATAAATTTTTTTCTTAAAAATGCAATATAAACTATTGTTTTCTTTGAATTAATTGTTTTCTTTGAATTAATCGTGTACCTTAGCAAATAGTGTAATATGGTATGGATCTCTTCAGCTAACCTTAAAATATACATTTCAAATAAGAAAATGTACCACTCTTATCTCAGAAAAAAACAACAACAACAACAACAAAAAATACCACTCATTTAATATGTACAAGACCCTAGCACACAGGCAAGGAAAAAATGTATTTGAGAAAAACAAGCATTAAAAAGGTGGGAGATGTCCGGAAGAGACTGAAATGGTTAAAAAAGAAGAATGGGTGTCTTACCCTGTGACATCTGACTCTGAAGAGACTTCCACCTTTGCTGTTTTAAGTTATTTTACCATTCTATAAGTTGTAGAAAGCTAAGAGTAAGGCAGGAAAACCTCATCCATAGGAATGCAAATAAATTTTTTCTAGAGAAATACAGTTCTCTTGGATTATGCCAGCATTCCCCATTGGCTAAAAGTCACTGCCATTTTCCTTGAAATCAGTTGTACCATCTTGTTGCCTTCTTAATTAATGAGTTAGATTAAATGCTTTCCAAGTGTTCATTTCATATTTTTTGAGTAACAATTATACTTTAAAACAGTCACACACATTCGACCCTCATTTAAAAGAGCAGATTTTAGTGTAATATTTTAAATAAGCCTAAGACAAGTTTTCCATTTTTTTTTTTTTTTTTTTTTTTTAGCTTCAGACAAGCTTGACTGAACCAATGACATTATCCAAATCCATCTCTCTTCCACGCAGTGCATACTGGCATCACATTACTCGTCAGAACAGCGTTGGCGAGATCTACAGTTTGCAAGGTAAGTATCTTTACAATAGCAGAGCAGCACCAACCACAATTAGCTTCCGTCAGGTGGACCAGAAGTTGTGCAAATCGTTTTGTATTTGCATTGCTTGCTTTTCCTCCATTTCCATTTAGCAGCTGTCACTGGCCACAGTGGGACCTCTGAGATTTACAGTGGCCTTTTGAAAGCTATCCTTTCATATGCTTGTAAAAATTATTGTAAAAATTACTGTGAGGGCTAAGGACCCAATTGGGTACAAGGCCTTGACTAAAGCATTATACAAAGCCCATTATCAGAAGCTAAAAGCTAATGCTTGGGTGTGTTTCATGCTGGGTTTTACAAAGGATTTCTTTTTTAGCATCTTTTTCTTCTTAATAGGATTAAGTATCAGCTCAGAAGCTGACTTCAGGCCCACTAATGAAAATGCTACGTAAACCTACTAACAGAAGGTTTAAGATTTAGCTAAAGTCATGTTACATAAAGTCTTTGGAAAGGGTAAAAGGTAGAAGGGGCCAAATATAAACACTTTCCTTCTCTATCTTTTCTAATGAAATGACTGGTTAACTACCATGGGAATGGCATGCCAGAAGAAAGGAATTAATGGACAGCAGGTACCTGAACAACAGCAGCAGAAATCTGAGTGTCAGCTGTTGTCTTCTTATTCCTTCTCTTTTGTTTTAAAATGAATAATCTTATTGTTTGAATAAAATATTCAGCTACAAGCAATTGACTAACAGCTGAGCCACGCTGGAGGAAGCAATAAACTTCCTCCAAGAAGATAAGACTGACACACACAGGAGAAACATTTACCTGTGTAACAAACATTTATTAAGCACTATGGTCTTGAACTGAAGAGGCATGCAGTGAATACCAGGTGAAGAAATGGCCAGTTGTGACCTTTAGCACCATGAGGCATTCAGAATATTTTACCCTTTCATAGTTTATCATGTACTAATATTAACAACACTAAATCTTTCAACTAAAAATTCTATTCCAAACAAACTGAAGTAATGTTTTTTGTATCATTTTGCTTTCCAGGATTTCAAACTAGACTCATTGAATCTGATCAGTGAGAATTATATGGTTAAACATCTGTTGTGTAAGAAAATGCAGTGGGAATTATAGTCAGTTACTGAAAGCAAGTGCATTTTATATATTGAATGGCCATTTAAATTTTTACTGTAATGGCCTTCCTCAGTCAACTCAACTACCTGTATTTAAGATGCAATAGTGATATTTTTGTATTAACTACTTTTATGGGAAAATATTTAATAGAATAAGGACTCAAAGACTGGTTTGGTGATTTCAAGAACCAGAGAGAGAAGGCAAGCTTCTCGGTCTTCCTTTCCCTTCATTCCAGGGCCACATATTGAGGAAGTCTTGTAAAATCAGGCTTTCCCTTTCCTATGATTAGAATTAGAAAATATACTTATAATAATATGTTATCTGTACTTAAACATAAACATATATGTGGAAATACTGATATTCACCTAGGAAAACTAAAACTTGAGCTTTTAAATGAGAAAATTTAAAATATTAAATATATAAGGAAAAAAGTGAGAGGTTAGTACACATAGTTGAGAATGAGTTGAAAAATGATGTAATAATAGCTTTGGTTTTTGTCAATGGTTTGGTGTGTAATTCCAGAAAATAAAAGACGGTTGTCTTCATGGTAGCATAAAAGAAAAATTTTTCTCTGAAGGGAGACCATATACTGACATGCAACTTCAGAAATAATTACACATTTATCCAAAAAAACCCATGAGACTGCATTGAAATATCTTAAAACATTGCCACAGGTTGCTTGCAGGACACTATTGATTTACATACTAAAATAGATACAATAACTGATTTGAATAAGGTAGGATTTATCTCACTAATATTAATTTCCAGTAAAGTTAGGACTTGAAATGCTTTATCAATTACAACAAATAATTTATTTACATGGCCTCAATATCACAATTTCCTCTGTTGATTAATGGTTGCTTTCATGTAATAGAAAATATGCACTGATTAACCTAATTACTATAAGTCAGCAGGTATAGAAGGTATTCAATGTAAGTGATATTTCGCTATACTTTGGGTTGACTTTTTCTACTGCGTTTTTCTTAAAGTAATACACTTTACCATTTGAATACCCTTCATTTTATTTTTATGTTATAAATAGAGATAGATTAAAAAATATCTAGATATCCAGGAAGGTAGAAAATAAATACACTGATAAATGATAGATAGATAAATATAGATAGATAGATAGATAGATAGATAGATAGATAGATAGATAGATAGATAGATAGATGATAGATAGGTAGATAGATAGATAGACAATAGGTATAAACTTGCTAATGGTATTTTGAAAGTGGTGAATATTCTATTCTTTTGTTCTGATCTGGTAGTCAAAATTAGCAGAGGACAAGCAGCCTCCCTAGTTTCTTATGGAGTCAGGGTAGAATAAAACTACGGACACAAGGAAGAAATAAAAATAAAACGGTGAGCCTTAGCATCTGTCCATATATGTCTACAATTTTTTCCCCACAAAATAGCATCTGATAGTGGGGTCCTCTTGTATCTCCTGTCCTCAGTCATAGCCATCTGAGCGGCATCCTTTTATGAAGAGGAGAATATCGCTGGCTATCCCTGAGGATTTGGCAGAGTGGAAGTAAAAGTCGGGCAGCGGAAGTGTTAACATCATCAAGTAAACTGCAGGTAGCTTTGAAGAATACAAATAGATCTTCAGAATTTTATCAACATTTTTTACATTCTAACTGTGAAGCTGAGATAAATATGAATTAAATCCAGCATGCTTTCAGAAAAATAAAGAAGAAAAGTCATGTTTTTAAAGTTTAATAGATTAGGGTTCATTAATAAGCAGCACATGTATTTGAACTGAAAGAATTCATGGCATGAAAATAAATACATTCTATATTCAGACTTATCTATAACTTTGATTGTCTGTCACTCTCAAAACTTCACACTTAGCTCAGTTTTGCTGTATTCATTTCTGTCCTGTGTTGTTTCATGCACTTTCAAAGACAGATATATCAAGAGTGAGATGCTGCATCTACTTTAATGACTAGAGAATAAATGCCATGGAATTGCCCTGATTTCTCCATGCCACTCCCAGAAGGGTTCTGTGAAGGAATAGGCTACCATGGTTTCCCTGTTGTACTCAAGAAGTCTATGTCAAAAGAATGTCATTCACTGCTAACAAGTATGTGTTGTCCTAGGCACCAGGCAGTTACTACTCATGTTCTCCACCCCTAAGTGAAGTTTGTGTTATGCCACCTCTTCTTACAGAAGTGGCCCAGATTGCTTTTCTCTCTTTTTGCTAGATGACTGTGGTGATTGATTTGTATTAGAAGGTAATTTTCTATTTATAGTTCTCACACTTCTTGTGCGTATGTTTAAGTTACACATATACGAAGGATGGTATCTCCGAACTGAAGGAAACCTAAACTGTTAAAGGGAAGAACGTATGATACATAGAAATCTCACCTCGGAAGTGAATGTTTAAAACCTAACATTTGTTTAATCCCGATAGAAATGTGATTTTACTTTAAAAGCCTTAAGAAATGTGTTGGGAGCCTGAGGGAGAGAGAGAGAGACAGAGACAGAGAGTAAAGAAATGTAAACAGGGAAGTCAGATTACTAAGTTTTTCTTCTGGACTCTCATCTTGACTTTGAAACATCATTTAACATATTTAGATGATGGACTAAGTTATGGACTCTTTAAATCAGGATTTATGAAAATGACAAAAGCATTTGATGAAAATGACAAATCAAATTAGTAAAAATTATCAGTGGTACCAGGTGTAGTCCAGACACTCAGTGAATCTGTCTTGGATGCAGAAAATAAATAGCAATGCATTCTGAAAGACACAGGAAGGCGATGACATCAACACTATGTCCTCTGTGAGGATGGTGGGGGCCTGAGAAATTGTGTTTTGTCCCTCTTGTAGCCTATTCTGGATAGTTCATGATTCTTCATGCATGATTATGTCTGCTATGTGCTTCAGGATCACTTTTACTGACCACAGATACCTGCTCTGGCTACTCTTTATCTCGTAAGCATAGGAGTGGACCTTGAATGCTCAATTCCTATCCCTCTTCCCCTGCTGCCTTCCTGGTGGGATTAATTCTTCTTCTATAACCTGTAATAGTGAAAATGGGAGCTGAAAATAGTCCCCAGTGAGTGGGTTTATGGATTGTGTGCTATTCTTAAACTTCCTGTGACATATGTAATCTCTTATCTTTTTCACACAAAATTAAGTGGGATATACTTCCACTCATTTTTGAATAGCTTGAAAAACTCCACTCTTTGGACCAAAGATGGTTGGGTGGACACCTTCTGTAAAAGTGGTAGCAGTAGGATTCCTGCTTTCATTAACACCAATTAGTATCCAAATTCCAGCTCTGAATTGTGTACTTTCCTCTGCCTTCTGTACACTGTAATTAACCTACAGACCACCGGTGCCAGCACTGAAGTTTACCTAATTACACAGAAGGCCGGGATATAGCTCAGCCGCGCAGCGCCTGCCTGGCAAGCTCAAGATCCTGAGTTCAATTCCCAGTACCCAAAATAACAAAAACAAACAAACAAAAAAAAAACACAGAAGGCATTTGATGTACGTAGAAAGGGCATCTGTGGCTTCAGTTTCTCAGAAGGACAGGGTAAAGACAGGCAATTAGAGTTAGAATCTTCAGAAAACACTGAGCAGAGCTCTGCCATAGATGAGGGAGGTAAACCAAAGGATTTATTCTTTGTTCAGTTATGATCTGTCCTCCTTTACTGCCCACTCATGACAGTTTGACTTGTACATAAAGTGCTTCATTGAGATTTTCTTAGATCTTTACTACAAATTTTCCAATTTTACAAATTGCAAAGTTAATAAAAGCCTCATGCAAATTAAAAAAGAATTGCAGAAAGTTACAACATTTATAACAAGGAGCCTGCATAAATTCAAGCAACCATCTTCCCAGTATTTGGGATGCACATTTTCAGGTGAACTAGTCACAGCAACTGCTAATTGCCAAATACATCACACATTCTCCATAAGGCACAAGGCTGCTTATGGTGATCTGGCAACAGCCTTCAGAAATATGAGGCTTTTTCTAAAAGCAACATTTTCTGTCTATTAAACCATATTTATGGACAGTTATTGCATATATTTACCTTAAGAGAGGTAAATCAAAGCAAAAACATGCTTCCCTGGATATCACTTTTTGAAGATAAATGGATCAGTTGCTCCCCAAAGTAGACATCATAAAAATGCACAAAATATTCCTGCTATGAAAAGTATGTTATCTGCTGCAGTCAAAATTAATCACTCCCTCTCCTTTGCTCCATTGGACATTTTTACATACATTTATCTTATTAAAGTATTTGTTTAAAAACCTGCTTTTTCCATTGGATTATAATGTAGTAACCGTGTGAATGAATTTTTTAGCCTCTTAGCTCAGCCTAATTGGGAGACTCAGTTGTTGTGAAGAGGCATCATCTACAGAGGTTAGGGTCTTGAATTTTGGAGTCAGGGGCATCATCTACAGAGGTTAGGGTCTTGAATTTTGGAGTCAGGGACATCATCTACAGAGGTTAGGGCCTTGAATTTTGGAATCAGGGAAACAGAGTGCAAATACTGTTTTACCTCCACCACTGCTGAGGCCTGGGACTTCAGACAATTCAGTTATCCTGTCTGTATAGGCTTCATTTTATTCATCCTAAAATGACAATAACAGTACCTACCATGTTGGCTAAATAATATAGTAATAATTATCAATGATTGTCCATGTATTAAGTAAATTAAATTCCCACTAAGAACTTCTTTTTTATGGCAGAGAGGTATGCTATCCCATGGCAGTTTATTTTAGTATCCATGTTAAAACAGTAGTACAGAGTTTCCACTTGAATGAGGAATGTTGCTTGATGCTAAGGACTTATTTTCACTTTAAGAAATATTTTCTAGTTTTTATTTATTTTTTTTCTGTGGGTACCGGGGGGTCGACCTCAGGACCTCGCGCGCCAGCAGGCACCCGTGCCGCTGAGCGATATCACCGGCCCCGTTTTCGTATGTGGGTTCCGGGAGTCGAACTCAGGCCCTTGCGCTTGCTGGGCAGGTGCTTAAGCCGCTGAGCCATCTCACCGGCCCCTGTAGTTTTTAAAATTCTACAGAAACTAAATCTAAAACATACCTTCACCCTCAGTTTTTACTACAAGAAAAATACTCTGTCTTCATTTATTGTTTTTCTACCCAACAGTCACTGTAAGACTTTGCACCCTAAACAGATAAAGCACTTCCACCAAGGCTTACATCACTCAGTCCAGGTAGCCTTGGGGAAACTATATCCTCTGAATGAAACACCCGAAGGTCTTTATTCAGCGCAGCAGTGCAGGGAGGGGCTGCCATCCCACTTACCTGCCCATTCCCTGGATAAGCTTACCCCAGTGCTGAGAATCCTTCAGAACACACTCTTCCTCCGTGCCCACTAGCCTGCCTCCCAGGGTGATCTAGCTTTGTGGGAGCCAAGTCCTACTGTGTTTATTCTCTCGCGTGGTAGATTCCACTGGCCAGACCAGAGGTGAGCAGCGAGACTTAGATTGCACAGTAAGTTCTCCCCACAGAGCCCAAAGCAATTCTGAAGATGACTCACAGTATGAATAAACCAATTCAGCCATTTAATCATCTTTTACCAGACGTGTAACAGTAATTACTGAAAGATAAAAGATTAAAACTTTCCAGAGCTTATGTGGGATTAGTATAGTTCACTCATGGTTTTATTAAAATAAATTCTTTAGTCTTTAATTCAAACCTGAAATTAAAATTTATATTGGGTCTCTGTACTTGATTCTTCCTGATTAAACTTCTCCCACTGGATTATTTAAGTATACGAGGTAGCACATTAAGTCCTATATTGTTTAAATCTTATGGGAATATATATATAAAGTTTATTTCAGAAAGAAATAATCATAGTACATAACATTAGTTGAAGGAAAGACTGAATAAACAGATCAATTAATACAAACAGATATTTACACAGATAGAAGTTAATCTAGACACAAGCTTGGCTGTTTTTGTCATGCACAAACAACAGAGAAAGAGGAGAAGCATTTGGCTTATTTCTGTTTTTCCATATATCATGTCCTTCAAAAAACTACCTATAAGTCTAAGTTTCACAAATGTCAACTAGATACACCTTATCTCTAGTTACAGGCTTACTAACTGTACTTTGTACAATTTCCCCTTTATTTTCCTTTGTGTGAAGAGTCTGAGAAACTTCACAGTGATTGGAGAAGAGGAGAAGATGAGACATATTAGGAAATCAGCATTCTTAAAATCTGAACTGGTCAGAGAATAAACAGCAGAGTTAGTATAGATTTAAGCCTTGATGTGTCCTTTAAAGAACTTCTACCAACTTCCTTACTGCCCTGGCTCATCATAGATAGTAATTGAAAGTTGGCTGCTTCAAACTTCAAACATCCCAATATAGGGCCGGTGAGATGGCTCAGCGGCATAAGCGCCTGCCTGGCAAGCACGAGGGCCCGAGTTCGAGTCCCGGAACTCACATAGGAAAAAAGGGCCGGTGATATCGCTCAGCGGCACGGGCACCTGCTGGCGCACGAGGTCCTGAGGTCGACCCCTGGTACCCACACACACACACAAAAAAAAAATCCCAATATAGTATTTCAGAAATTAGAAGCATGGTTATATAAGTTTATGTAGGAGGAAATACAGTAATGTTAATAATTAAAGCTATGTATGTAAGTGTTGATTGGCTGTACCTAATTCAGAAGGTATGGTGTTATTTAGGAGAATTCTTAGAAATTTTGTTGCCAGTGCTGTATTTGTGTTGGTTTGATAGGGAGCTTAGAGCCTTGGTTTTAACATTCATAATACAAGAAAGGGAAGTTTAATGTCAAATTTTAAGTCTGTCAAAGATACAATATCTATAAACTTTAAAACTATCAAGACACATATGTCTTCAACACATATTCAATGATGAAAAAAAGATAGAAATTTTGAACAAAACTTTTTAATGGGAGGGATACCAGACACTGAATCCAGGAAACTCATACTGAGCTAAATCCCCAGCCCTTTTTTTTTTTTAATCTTTTCAGGGTCTCGATAAATTGCTAAATTCCCCAGGTTGGGCTTGAACTTGGTGATTCTCCTGCCTTGGCCTCTGAGAAGTGTTACAACTCTGTGGCACCGTGTCCAGCTTGAACAGAATTTTTACTGACAATGTAACTATAATAGAAATTATACTTCTTTTCCCTTTCGTCATCAGAGAATTCCATTCTTCCAAATAAATTTGGAAAGTTGCCCATCTGGTGTACATTTGGAGACTAGCCATTGTCTTTGGCCCTATCATACCTCTTTTAAAATTCTGTGTGTTCAAGAAGATATTGGCTGAGAAACATCCTGTAGTTGTATCTGTAACTTTAAAAAGCACCCTCCTAATTAGTTGAAACTGTTCTTGGAGAATAATTTATCATTCATTAATATCTTCTTAAAATATTTTAAAATTAGCCAAAACTCTTGATGTTAAAATTTGGCATTGTTTTTATTGCTCAAAAGCCCACAGTTTGAAAAAAAAAAAAAGAAAGAAAGAAAGAGAGAGAAACAAATTACAACGTGATTAGTTTTATTATTTGAGCATTTTTCTGTATTATGTTACAGCATCCTGGGGGTGTGGGGTGTGTTAAATAGAGTGAAGTAGATAAAGACATAAGTCACCATGCGATGTTCACCCCTAATCTGTTACCTTGCTTTCAGCGCTGAATCCATCCTTGTGAAGACACTGAGACAGAGTAAGAAATCTCATCGCATTTCAGTAGTTTCAGTCGCCCACTTTTGTTTAACTACCTATAAACTCTCCACTCAGCAAATGGGTAGGAGTGGGTAGACCACTGACCTGGTTTCAAACAAGGGGGCCTGGCCAGCGGTTGGGGAAATGTGACATGTTTGAAAATTCTTTATAGGGAGGAGAAACATATTCCGTTAAGCAATCTATTATAAGATATCATGCTAGGTAATAGCACCAATAAAATCTCATAAACCACACCAATGGCTGTAATGGTAAATAGCTGTGGGTTCAGTTTGCATGCAGTGTCAACCTAGCTCACATTTTTTTGTCACTTTACAATGTGTCATGATGTTTGATCTTCCCCACAAGTTTTTCAAGTGGGTGAATTTATTGTCCCCATTCTACAAATAAGGAAACTGAGAAACAGAAATGTAAAATAACATCCTAGAATGAAGATCGGAGTTATCAATCCAAGCAGACTTGATTTTCTAGTTTGTTTGCCGTTATGTAACTGACCCCAGGGTGACAGTTTAAACCAGAATGGAATAAAACATTTATGTCTCTATCCTTCTGCCTGGGTACATTCTCTTTGAACCGTGATCAAGGTTTACCAGAGTTATTCCTCTGAAATGCAGGCAGCAGCCATTCTCAAATGTGCTTTAAATGAGACAACCCAGATGGAAACCGTCTAAACAGTTCGTTTAAAGATAAGTTCTGTGTGGTTTGGGCACTGCTTTTAAAAATTGCATATAACAGCTTTGCTCTTTTTGTGGTACAATTTAAAGCATGCTGCATATGTAAATTAGCTGGTTTAACTCTTAAGGGTTACCATTACTTTTCATTATTTCTTTTCAAGCTTTTAACTAAGCTTTACAGCAAATTCAAATGTGTTCCTCGCTCATTCCAAATTCTTTAAAAGTATCGTATTTTAAAGACTCCAAAATCACTTTCCAGGCTGCAAAGCCCCTTTATTCCATACTCTTTCCTCCTGATGGAATCTGTTATGTTTTCTTCAGGCACCAGTGCTGTATGCGCTTTGGATGGCTTCCATAGGAAAAGTGCAGGCACCCTCTTGAAGTTAAGATGAATTTCTCCTAAATACATCATTTTTGCATCTTCCACTGAAAAATGAATTTTCTAAAGTAAACCAGTATGATTTCTGAAAGATCTGACAAACTTCCAAGGGATAAATAAGTGAAATTTAACTGAAATTTAATAATCAAATTGATGAGTTGCAAAGTGAATATACCCTAAATTAAAAATTCAAGACATGAAACAAATATGTATCTAAAAATAAAGAAAACCAATCCTAAACCTAACATATATTTTTAACCATTTAGAGTATAAGTATAGATAAACAGATAAAAAGAGATTGAGAGCAAATTAATTTATGATATTAAGATCATATTTCATATCCACTTACTTGCTGTGTTTCTAAATTGAATTTTATATTGGGAACAAAGTCTAATTTTGTGTCAGTTAAGGGTGCCTCATTGTATTAGAATGCAAAATGCTAATTTATTTAACTTGTTATGTTAGTGTTCAGCATGATGTTTATTATCCTCCTCTGCTTTTTACTATTATAAACAATACTCCAATAAACACCTTTCTGTATAATCTTTAATTACACCAACATTTTTAGAAGTACAATGGAATTTTTTCAAAGTTTATTGAGCTGTGTTATGTCTTGGAGATGCACCTCATTCACAGGATACAGAAGTGGTGTGTCTCTATCCCAGTGTATGCAACAACATCATAGGAACTGTAGGCATAGAACTAATCATGGCAGATTTGTTCATTTGTTCATTTACCCATTCATCCAGCAACTATAGGTTGTTTTATTGCTATTTCTAGGTAGTTGGGAACTTAGAGATAAAGAAAAGAAACGAGGTGTTTACTCAACTGGAATAAAATCCCATAAAAAGCATGTAAAGAAAATAACAGAATAATTTCAGACATTGATGACTGTTATGAAGAAAGCATGTCAGAATGATGATGAAGAAATGCCTTGGCTATCTATTTTTAAAAAGTGATGTCTGAGTTCAGTTTCAAATAGCAAAAGAGGTAGGCTTAATGGAAGAAACCACAGGTCCGGATAACAGCCTCAGACAGCAGTGAGCCTGGTATAGTAGTGGGAGGACAGGGATGGCTGCAGTGTACAGAGAATGGACAGCATTGCACCTTGGACAATGGAAAGGAAGTGTTCCTGGGTAGTGAAGGCCTCCACAGCTGATGGGAAAGAAACACTTTTATTCCAGTGTCATAGAAATCCTTTCGATGTTTTACCTTCTATGGTGGCAGTATCAATTTTTTTTAAGATCATTCTTGGGGTTGGGAGGGTACGGTGTTATAGAGGGGCAGTATATAAAATAAAAGGCATTTGGGAAATTGTTGCAGTAGTTGAGGGGATAGATAATGGTGACTGGTCTTTGCAAAGATTTTCAGAAATGATCAGCTAGAGTTTTAGGAAGAGAATCAAGGTCCTGTTGTAGGCCTTTTGGGATGGCAATTTCAGGTAGACAGTCATTTTCAAGGGAAGGAAGATGGATAGAATATGAACACCTTCAGGTAGATATGGCTATGACTGAACTCAGCTTCCTGTGGGGCTCGAGGCCCAGGTTCTCTGGTGCTTAACATCTGCCTTTTCCCAGGACCCCTATAAATAGTGAACACCTACAATCAGACCGCCTGGCACCTGAGCCTGTATGTCTTTGTGCCCTACCAGGCTGCACCTTGAATGAAAAGAGGACAGTCTAGCAGCAGGGTTCCTCTGGTGCAACCGTGTGCCCCTTGACATGACCTTTCATCAGATAGGCTTCAGTGGAATAGGATAATGAGAAATTATGAGATGAGCCCATAGGAGAGACAGTGCAGATCATCAATAAAGTTATTTAGGTGGAAGGAAGTTTAAAGGATAATTCTTATAACATACTTTGTCAAAGAGTAAATATATTTTAGGCTAGTAAGGCAAGCTGTCAGAATCTTTTCTATTGGCTTTTATCACGGACATTGAAAAATCTTCCCTAAAGAAATGTGCTCATGTAAAATCTACATAGGACATTGATTATCTTCATGCCTACTTTATTACAGTTCTTTTAAAAGAATGGATGGGGCCGGTGAGATGGCTCAGCAGCCTACGCACCTGCCTGGCAAGCGCGAGGGCCCGAGTTCGACTCCCGGATCCCACATACGAAAAAAGGGGCCGGTGATATCGCTCAGCGGCACGGGCGCCTGCTGGTGCGCGAGGTCCTGAGGTCGACCCCCGGTACCCACAAAAAAAAAAAAAAAAAAGAATGGATGAAAGGTAAAATTGATGTCTTTGAAGCCTCAACATTCCAACACATATATATTAATTTCTTTTCTATAAATAAACTTTTCTTAGCATATTTGTTTTCACTAACATAAAAAAGTGAACAAGAGAGGAAAAGTCTATTAACAGATTATCTTGATTTTCATTAAATAAATTATCATTTTCATAAAATTTCACATTTATTTCATAGAAATAAAGTTTTGATGAATTACATTATTTTTAGGTATTTTATTCTAAGTCCTATTTATGTTAAAATTATCCTTTGGGCTATAGGTTTATAAAGTACTTAACACAGTACTTTTCCTGCAATTCCTTACCAACATTCTTGACATTATCAACCTCTCTTTCATCCAGGCTTGCAAAGTGGCAGTCATCTTTAGTACAATCTTACCCCAACTCTTGTCTCAGTCTTTTAAAATAAGCATTAAATAGCAAGTGAATGCCAGGGCTACAATAGGCTGAAGGGATATAAAGATGAATAGGACCCAATTCCTGGCCTGGTGGAGCTCATAGTTGTGCACATTTGCCTGGTCTTTTATTGGCCTCCAACTTTCTCTCAGCTTCACTCTCCACTAGATATCTGCAGTTGCCTTGGTTTATACTATTCCAGCCCCCTCTAACTTCTTCATAATATCTTGCCTTCTCCAGCCCACTTCATTCTCATATTAACTTCAACTCATCCTTTATTCAAAGTGATTTTTGTAAAGGCCAATTCTTTTTTTTTCTTTTTCTTTTCAATTTAAGTTTATTGGTGCAATTTAGGTGCAATAATGACTACATTCAGTATAGGGAATTTGTATCTATACATGTTATATCTTGTTTCCTCTCCCCCCATTCCCATCCCCCCTTTTCAAACCCCCTTCCCCTCCTTGTTAACAAAGCTCTGTTTTCATTTTATCCTTTTTTCTCATTTTTTTCTTTCCCTTCCTTCCTTCCTTTCCCTCCCCATCCCTTTCTCCCTTTTCCTTTCAAACATTTTCTTCATTTTTCACAATATCTATTGTACATTCTGACCCCACTGTTCTTCTTTTAAAAACTTGAGTTGTGGGGCCAGTGAGATGGCTCAGCAGCGTAAGCGCCTGCCTTGCAAGTGTGAGGGCCCGAGTTCGACTCCCGGAACCCACATATGAAAAAGGGGCTGGTGATATCGCTCAGCGGCACGGGCACCTGCTGGCGTGCGAGGTCCTGAGGTCAACCCCCGGTACCCACCAAAAAAAAAAAAAAAAAACAAAAAACTTGAGTTGTAAACCCTCTACTTAACCTGAAATTAATCAAAATAAAGAAATGAAATTCAAACAAGGAAAGAAAAATTTCCCTCTGACAAACATCAGGAACAAAATTTTAATTGTTAGACATAGGAATATCTGCTAAATACAGTAAAATTTATGCAACATTTTAGTGGAGGAGACTATGAACTGAAAAACACCTCTCTGGCCTGTGTACAGGGTACATATTTCCTGAAATGTACCCAAAGACTCATCAATAGGATTTATTTTTGAGGAAATGTGATAGCTCACATAGGAGAGAGAAAAACTAAACCACCAAGCTTTGGGAAGAAGAGGAACAATATCTGAGATTCAGGGAGCAGGAGCATCATCATCAGAATGTGCTAGCTCCAGCACCAGTTGTCCTTTTATGACTCCATCTAAGAAGTAAGAAACAGCCTCTCTCTGTGAGTGTAGATGGGCGTGCCAGGTGGGATGGTAGACCGGGCTACTGGGATAAATGGCTGACACACTGTGTTAGTCAGAATTTTGTCATCATGGCAAATACCTGAGATAATCAACTTAATAAAAAAGGTTTATTTTAGCTCACAGTTTTGGAAGTTCCAATCTATGCACAGTTGGCCCATTGCTTTGGGCCTGTAGCAAGATGTCATGGTGGGAGTGTGGCAGAGAAAACAACAGAGGGAAAGAGGAAGAGGCTGAGGTCCCACATGCCCCAATGAAGAAAAGACCTCCCACTAGCTACAGCCACCTCCTAACTGTTCCTGCACCTCCAAATAGCACCTCCCTGGACACCAAGCCTTCAACATACCTTTGAAGGCTTTTCAACATAAAGCCTTTGGGGGATTTAAAATCTACTCTTCAGCATGCACCATCCTAATTTCTCTGAATCTCAGACTCCTGGGCAGAATAACCATCTGGAATGAGTTAAATAGAGAAACAAAGACAAGGAGCCTTGCAAAATTAGACTAGAGATGATTGAATGGCAGGACTCACTAATCACCACCTAGAAATTGTGGAGGCTTCACACAGCACCCCTACTTCCATATTTGTCCTTCATGGCCACCAAGGCAAGTCCTGGACCTATGGCAAAGGACTACTCAATTTGGTCAGTGAAAGTGCAGGGCTGATGTATCCAGTTGCTGATATATCCTGCCCTATCTCCAGTTCCTTCTCTCATCATCCTTCCCCAAACGGCAGAAATATCAGATCTAGAGAAAACTGGCCCATCCGATAACAAAATATAAGCAAGAAAGTTTCAACATGGCATCTGCATGCAGTCAATAAAAAGCAATACAGGAAAAGTAAAAAAAAAAAATGTTTTGAGAGTATTTTATACATGAAGAAGACAATGAAAGTATGCACTCTCTAAACAACAGGTCAAAACAGTTACAAGAAATCTATCAATAGATAAGAAAATGGTAATGATATAAAATAAGCTTAGCAAAGTAAGTCAAAAATAATGATAAAACTTCACATAAATAAAATTATTTTTGAGCACATTGGAATCCAGAATAATTGTAGCTGAAAATAACTTATAGCAATTTTAAGAAATAATAAGCATTGCTAAAGTAGCAAAGAAATGAATCCCAAAAGAGAAAAGAGAGTGTGTGTGTGTAATACAGAAATTGAACATTTGTATTTCTAAAATAAAGATGTATAAAATGTATGATCAGAATCTTTCCTGAAAGAGTGGAAATTCTAGTCTTAGCTCAGGTTCTGTGAGAAACAGACACCGAGGTGTGTTGAGACATGAAGCAGATAGCCAGTCAGTGATCATCGGGTATTTGCAGAAAGCATAAAACAGAAAACAGAGGCTCTAGCAAATAATTGTCTAAAAAGTAGCCTGTAAGAAACACAAGCAAAAAATATAATAAAACCATGCAAACAAAGCAATAAACTCAGAAGTTTGAGACAAACAAACATGAAATCAGTATAAACTACATACTTGACACAAATAATCAGATTGATGATACAAATACAAACACTAAATACTGCTCTAAAAATATTATAACCATTCTAAGGATGAAGAGAAGAGAAGTGTATGTGAGGGAAGGAGGGAGTACTTAAGGACACTAAATTGTCATGTTCTATTATTAGGAAGAAAATTTGTAATGGGTGAAAAAGAAAAATCAATAAATTCCATCTTAAAAACATTATTATGTAGGATTATGGGAGGAAATAACCAGAAAAAAAAAATAGCCTAAAGCATGTGACTGGTGGCCTCTGGGGATACAGCATGGTGCTGCTCCTGTTGTTAAATGGCATCTGTTCACTTTGCCATTTGTGACTTCACGCCCCACCACCCTAGATGCTGTATCCAGCACAGCTCTCAAAATTCTCAGGGTTAAGGATGGTGGAGGATGAAGAAATAAAGATAAAAGTCAGGAAACAGCTGAGGTCAGATGGAGCCCTCTCTCTGGATGGGAGAAAAGGAACTGCTCAAACTGCAGTTCATTTACTTATACACTGGGCAGGTTGATGTCACATGACCCCCCTCTGCCTAGCAACTTGTTTGCTTGGATTGCCTGGGACTCTCCCTGTCCTTGGAGCTGGAACAGCCTGTTCACGTGGCTCGCCTCGGGCACTCTGCACATGTGATCGATGTCCAGTGTCAGCCACTCCCTGCATCTCCCCCTTTTCTGTTTTGTAGTTGCAAGTGATGGGTGGTCTGTTGAAGTTGGAGGAGCTGTGTTTGGAGGACTCTGTCGAAGACCCTCTCACCCTTTAACCCTTTCCATTCTGAGTGAACTTACTCATTTAGGCTAAAGATTCCCAGTCCAAGAATTTCAAGTCCCTGCACTGAGCAATTTAACCCTATACAGCCCATTAACCCATAACTGTAGTCAGTTACCAGTGTAGCTGGAAATTGTTCAGAAGGTGTCAGTGATTTGAGTTTCTTTTATAGCTAACAATTACTATGGCATTGTTTAATACGTTTTATGGTTGTACTTTTCTGCTGGATGTTTAAGATCAAGTTAAGGTGAAACCTGTATTACTTAAAATTAATTTTTTGCTATCTATCCGGGTCAGTTAAGTCTCCTCAGGATTTATCTTGGAAACATGTATAGCACCTCTTAGTTCTGTCAGTGTCAACCATCTGGATGAGTCACGGCCACTGCTTGACTAAAATGCTTTCTGTGAAAGTTTGGGAGATTTTTCTCCCCTAGTGACTCTCCTTAGGCACACTAACATACATCATTGATCATTTTCTTCCGTGTTCCCACAGTATTCTTGGTCAGGAGTTTGTATAACTCGACAGAGTTGTAGGACATCGCTAAAAGGTTCCCTCATGTCCTGAGTCTTCATTGACCTCAGATGGCTGGGGCCAAAATATTGGCTGTCCTCCTAGCCCATCTATCTTTTTAGTTTTTGGTCTCTAAACCTCAGTTTTTGAACATCCAGAAGAGAAGATTAATGACATAACATTGTATTGGGTGCAGTGAACTTAATATTATACAAAACAGAACCATTATTTTCTACCAACCACGGAAGATCTAGTATTTGAATGCCTGTAGAATGTTAACAGACAACAGTTATATATTTTACACAGAAAATGAGAAATCAAAAGCCATACATAATATTATAGCATGACAATCACAATGACATTTTTGTAACAAACCTGAATATCCATTTTGACATAAAATAGCCTTTTTAGTCAGTCATATCTATCTAGTACAAAAGAAGCTTTTACCTAACTTGTTGACCTTTAATGGGATGTATACCATATAAGTTTTTGTTAAAGGCAGATGTCTGAATCTGAAAGAAAAATCTATCACCATAAAAAATCCTTGTTTTACATTTTGGAAGACCTGTACATTTGGAGGCATGAATACATTTAATACACCATGAGATTAATAACAATCAATTGTCATAGCCATATGAAAACCTTTGTACCAGAGCATCTTTAAATCAAAAACCTTATTGTCTGGCCAGTGAGATGGCTCAGCGGCTTAAGCGCCTGTCTGGCAAGCGCGAGGGCCCGAGTTCGACTCCCGGAACCCACATACGAAAAAGGGGCCGGTGATATCGCTCAGTGGCACGGGCGCCTGCTGGTGCGCGAGGTCCTGAGGTCGACCCCCCGGTACCCACAAAAAAAAAAAAAAAAACCTTATTTTCTAGAAAACTCACTCTTTTGATCATGACCATTGTAAACATATTGCAATAATATATTTTAATAACATTTGTTTGGGTGTCTCCCATAAGGCTATGGAGATCACTGGGGCCTCCTATTAATGAATAAGAACTGGATAATGTTTCCAGGCAGCTGCTTTCTTATTCATCAACTGGAGTCCTGTCCAATAATTTCTCCCCACCCTAAGGGATTTTTGTTTAATTATCTTGAAAAAAATTTTGATGACCTATAAGAAAACCAAATTTGATACCATTTTGACCAGCTGGCAACCCAGGTGGAAGCATGCCTTTAAATCTATAACCAAATTAAATTGTGAACAAATAATCCAAAAATGCAAAAGAGAAAAGGAAAAGAGAGAGAGAAAAATTGTTGAGCTCAAATAAAAAAAACAGCTGTTCACAGACAGGACAAATGGGTAAACAAACAAGTACACAGTTTAACAGATTGGACAAACCAACAAACATTTTACAAAATCAGAGTGCATTCAAATATATTTTTATCAAATTGAACTATAATAATTCTTTTACAATTTTAGAAGTTTGTAATTATAAATAGATTAGTCATATTTTTTTATAGGTCAATTAGCAGAGATCTCTTACAAAAAGAATTTGGAAGGAGTAAAACCTTTTATCTATAAATAATTTTTTTTGTATTTTATTCTGTCTTAAGAATACTGGCAACTTCTGTGTTGTTCTTTTATGTAGCTTCTAGCTCAGTTATCACCACATACTCTATCACCTACTCAGACCTTTGATTCCCATTTTTGGTCACCATCTCCTGGGCATCCTGGGTCAATTTCTTTAATTGGCCCCAGGTTGGGTCTAGCCCCATCCTTGTCTGTCAGCTGTGGTGCAGTTTCCAAGGCCATTGCCACCGGACTGAGCATCAACTTCTTGAGAGGTGGAACCAACTCCTTCTCTGTGTCTGGATCCATGATACAGCTGGACAGCACACTCTGGCACCCAGATAGGCTGTTCAGCATTCGCTGGAAAGACATAAGCATACTCTTGAACCCAAATTAGCAATGGGCTGGGTCCATCCCATTGTCCAGTATGAAGATTCTTCCAAAGGACCCTTCTTAGCTTCCTTTACTTGATTGAATTGTCTTTCTGCTGCTGTAGTTCCATCCCTAGTAGGACTTAAAAAGTTAATAGTATATAATGCCAAGTGAAGTCTATTATGAGGTGTGAATTTTGTAAGGAAGAATTCCCCCTTTTGTTTTTGTAGTTGAATTTTGAGTGTACAGTGAACACATTTAACAATTCCTAGACTTTGAGGGTTATATGGAATTCCCGTGGTAAGGGAAATGTGAAAAGTTTTATAAAACATGTGGAAGGCAGCACTTGTATAAGCTGGTCCGTTGTCAGTCTTAAGTGCCTGTGGGCAGCCTCGGGTACTAAAAGCATCCAAGCAATAAGCAATGATATGTTTAGCTGCTTCACCAGTGCAGGCAGAAGCAAAAATAAATCCTGAAGAAGTATCCACTGAAGCACAGACCCAACGTAAAGAGCCAAACTCAGGAATGTTAGTGACCTCCATTCACCAGAGATGACTGGGGTGTAACCCTCTGGGATTAAGCCCCATAGGGAGTGAGGGAAGATGTATTATGCAGGAGGAACATTGTTTAATAATTTGTCAAGCCTCTTCCTGGGTTAAATGGAACTGTTTATGCAAGGCAGAAGCATTTTGATGGAAGGCGACATGGAAGGCAGAAACCTGCTGAAGAGTATCTGAGGGAGCAACAGTGACAGTAGCCAGGAATCTGTCTATTGCAGCATTTCCCTCAGGGAGAGGCCCCAGCAATTGGGAATGAGAATATAAATGACCAATGAAACAGGGGACATGGCATGACCAAATTGCAAATTGGAGCATGTGGAACAAGTGAAAAAGATCCTTCTAACCAGTGTGTATAATTGCAGCTCCAATGTGGTGCACCGCAACACAAACACAAGCACTGTCTGAAAACAGGTTAATGGAAGTGGATGACTGATCTTGCAAAGCCCATATAACAGCCTGCAATTTTGTCTTTTGTGCATAAGAAAAACCTGTATTCTGTATTTGGGGACCCAGGGCTCCTGCTCACTGCTCCTGCCTCTGACTGCAGCTCTTGCCCCACCACCTTGGGGCTGCAGGCAAGCTCCCTTGCTGGTGGCAGTGGCTGCAGCAGCTCATGGGCCTGAGGGGAGGACTGCTGCACCCCAGCCTCACCATCCAGCACTGATGTTTCAGTGGAGGAGGTCACTGCCTGCCTCACTGCCAAGGATGGGCTTCATCTCTGGGTCAGCTTTGCCAGTGCCCTCTTCCCCAGAGGATGCTGCAGTCATTGCCTCTGCAGCCATGGCCACCATTTTTTTCCTGCCTTTTCCCTCCTCCAATTTGGGCTGCTGCAGCTCCCACAGCCCATGCCCCTCCCTCCCATGGTGCTGTGCTGCACTGAGCCAGCTGTGTGGGTGGCCTGATCCACACACAAATCAAAAAACTTTCCCTTCCACAATAAATAATCCCCTGGACTTAAACATGCTTTAGCTATTTCTTTCCAATCATTTGGGGCCATAACCTGTTGTCTTAGGAGCTCCATTAAACCCAAGGTAAAAGGGGCCATGGGGCCATAGGTAGCAGTAGCTTGTTTTAACTCTTTTAGGGTCTTAAAGGGTACAGCTTTGTGAAGACATATAATTTGCCCTGGATTATTAGGGTCTTGGAGTTCAGTAACAGGGTAGATATGTTGAAAACCCTCCATGGACTCCCCTGCCCATCTGGCTTCTTTTAGTGCCAATTACAAGGGAGAGAGAGACAATGACCCTACTCCCTGAGAGGCAGACGTGTCAACCTGTGCTGCAGCAAAATTTCTCTGAACTGAAAAGGCAGAAGTTGCCACTTGTGGCTCAGTTAAGGTTATTGATTTTACCTTGGGTAAATATGGGAAGTCAATAATAAATATGGGAATATCAATAGTAAATATGGGAATCAATAATACAACAAGTGTTTCTATTTACTACTGGGAAACTAAAGCAGCAGTGAAACACTCCTCTACTGAGGAAGGGTCCTTTTTGTCCCCCACAGCTCCTCCCTTATCTGGTTGAGCAAAGCTAGAGGGTTTAAGCTCTATGGGGGGGATTGTTGCTCCACCATCTTTTGTCTGCTTGGGACTTAGTTTTAAAATAGTGCTCCAAGCCAAATCCTCCATGGTCATCTCAATAAGTGTCTGACCATCAAGACACCCCCTAATCTAGGTCCACAACAAAAAAGTAAATATGGGAATCAATAATACAACAAGTGTTTCTATTTACTACTTTTGCCCTAGTGAGCCTGTTTTTCCCCTATGTTTTACACCTGATGAAATCAATATCAATACACCCCTCTCCCCTAGGCTTCTCTTGAGCATCTTTTTGTTTGTGCTCACTCTCTCAGAGTGTCCCCTCAGCTGCTATTTCTTCATACCCCAAGTCCATGTTCAGGAACCAATATGCCGTCTCCAGCACAGCTCTCAAAATTCTCAGGATGAAGGATGGTGAAGGATGAGAGTCAAGAAACAGAAAGCGGAGGTCAGTGGAGCCCTCTCTCTGGATGGGATAAAAGGAGCTGCTCAACAACCACAGTGCATTTATTTATATACTCAGCCGGTTGATGTCACGTGACACCCCTCTGCCTAGCAACCTGTTTGCTTGGATTGCCTCTGGCTCTCCACTTTCTCAGAGCTGGAATAGCTTGTTCCCATGGCTCGCCTTGGGCATTCTGCATGTGTGGTCGGTCTCCAGCTTCAGCTGCTCCCCACACCTAAAGAACAGCAGGGGGAGCAGAGTGGAAGGCAGAGTTTTACTGGCTGATTTCCACTCTATTTTTTTTTTTACAAAAGTTAGGTAACATTTATAATTTGAAAAACATTTAAAAACGCAAAATTTTAAAAGGTATTAGATCCCACTCCCTACCTACAAAATGAGCTCTAGATTTTTCTCAAATGGTGTTATGGTAGCTCATATTGTGCTGCTATCTACCTTTGCAATATTTTCTCCCTGTGTGGATCCAGTGGCCTGGATCCAATTGTTTCAAATGGGAATGTACTTTCTTATTTTCTACCCTCCTTTTATACCATTGCTTCCAATAGATGCCCAGTCCCCATCTCTACTTGTGATGTGGCTGCAAGAATCTGAGATCTGGATAACAGTGAATTAATCTTTTATCTCTCCATACCAGCCCCTACCTGCTTATGAGCTCATCAAAATAGAAAATATTTTCACCATCTTTCTGTACCTGCCTAACATAGTGCTTTGTAAGGCTTTATGGAACTGTACAAAAAGTGATGTGTTTCTGGCAAGAAATTTCAGTGTTGTTATGCTTGCAACTTATTAAAGTCATGTGGGGCCGGTGAGATGGCTCAGCGGCTTAAGCGCCTGCCCTGGAAGCGCGAGGGCCCGAGTTCGACTCCCGGAACCCACATACGAAAAAGGGGCCGGTGATATCGCTCAGCGGCACGGGCGCCTGCTGGCGCGTGAGGTCCTGAGGTCGACCCCCCGGTACCCACAAAAAAATAAAAATAAAAAAAAAAATAAAGTCATGTAATTATGTTGCCTTGTGATAACAGAAGTTGTGTCATGGAGAGGCTTTGTATTCCAAGTGAGTTTGTTCCTGATAGTGTAAGACACAAAGTGTCCTGCGTACCAAAAAGTGAAAGTTAATTTAGCAGTACGAATAGCAGTGTCTCTCTCTCTCACCCCTCCCTTCTTCCCTCCCTCTCTCGCTCTGTCTCTGTCTCTCTGTCTCTCTCTCATATATATATATATATATATATATATATATATATATATATATCATATACATATCTGTGTCTCATATATATATCACATATACATATCTATGTCTCACATATATATCATATATACGTATATACATTTAATTTGCTACTGTAGCACAGGTAATTTGCTCATGTTTAGTAATTGGTTTTCTTCTTGGTAATTGATGGTAGTGAGCACAAAACTCCTGCAATGTCCTTTAAAACCTGTACTAATCTTTTTTCTGTCTTGTGAGTAAACATTTGACATATTTTTTAGATTTTTATATTTTTGTGAAAAATGGTAGAATTCTATTTATTGCATCATTATTGGAGAAATATTCTATTCTAAATTATACAAATGGCTGTATAATTCTACACATAATAGAACAGTAAAGTATGGGCCCACTTTCACATTTAAAAAACACACAAAATATACTCAGGAATTAAGAAGATTATGATTCAGAGCACAGAGGAAGTTCTGTCTGGTTTTATGTTCGGAACAGAACATTAAACAATCAATATATTCTGCTATGTATGAAAGTCTATTTAGTATGGACTAAAGAAAATTGTAATTTTCTTGGTACCAGAATATTATAAAACTGAGCTAGGTTTTAAGTGAAAACATGATCATATTTTATATGTCTGAAAATAGAGGGCTGGTGAGATGGCTCAGCGGCATAAGCGCCTGCCTGGCAAGCACGAGGGCCTGAGTTCGACTCCCAGAACCCACATACGAAAAAAGAGCCAGTGATATCACTCAACGGCATGGGCACCTGCTGGCGTGCGAGGTCCTGAGGTCGAATCCCAGTTCCCACAGAAAAAAAAAAAAAGAAAATAGATATGATAGGAAAAGCTATGAGTTCCTGGTCTCCTTGCTTTTCAGCACACACTAAAATGTGGGTATTTACAGACTGTGTACTGCACTTACTCTTGTAATAGCTCTGGGATTTCTTAGTTTAGCTCGTGACACCTCCGTCGCTTTCTCTGCACAGGGATGACAGACGGCATTTGTCAGAAACTATCACGTACATTGTGTCTTCGCAACACCTGCAAATATTTCAGCTACCAAGGGAAAAGACGGAAAATAATTTCCAAATTCTGATCATCTGCTTGTTCCTTCAGATTTCTCAGAGGAGGCTGTCAGAAGATGATTTCCCTTAACTTAATTTGTGCTCTTTAATAAGAGAAGAATGCTCCCTTCTGCACTGGGGATTGAACTCAGGTCTTTCTCGTTTTTCTTCCTTTTTTTTTTTTTTTTGATATAGTTTCATTCTAAGTTGCCCAACTTGGTGTCAAACTCACTATCCTCCTACCTCAACCTCCCTAACTGGATCACAGGTGTGTACCACCACATCCAGATATTGCCTTCAGTGCTATAAAAATAAGACTTTCCTCAAAGGAATAGCAAAGAGATTTTATTTGGTAAATAAATATTTGATGTCTTCTCCTGTGACATTTCTTGGAGAAACTATGTCCTTGGTAATGTACTCCAGCATCTGTTGAAGGATACTTTTATTTGCAAAATTATCCAGGGCTTGAAATAAGCCAGCTGTAGTTTCATCATCAGTGTTCCTCATAAATATATTGTCTATGGTCAAGATGACATCATTTCTTTTTCATGACACGATCTATTTATTATTTTAGCATATGATTATACACAGAAAGCAAAACTGTGTGTAAAATTTATGAAAAGTATTCCATTGCTATTAAAACTGTACAGATAATTTTATTTTCTACAAATAATTGTCTCATCTACGGCTGGGGAATCTGGGCATAAAAGTATTTTTAAAATGGTGTCACTCAGAATTATAAAATTCTAAAAATAATATTATTCATTTAAATCATTAAATTTTGCAGATAAAAATGATCAAAATCATTATATTGCTTAATTTTTTTGCAAATAAATATTTTGGACAATAAATTTCCTATGTCAAAAGAAAACCTATAAAAGAAAAAATTATCTTTTCATTTAGATGACGATCTTGACTTGCCATTTATCTTTGATAGAATATTTTGTTGTATTTTATAACAAAGGGGAGATACTTCATTATAGAAAAATAAGTTTTTTTCCAAGAACTGATCAATCCTATTATTCACATTTGTGATATGAAATTAGCCTAGTAAAAATGAGAAATCAGAAAGAATGACATAGCAATTCTATTATGGCCAAGAATTAATAAAGCCTTGTACTTACTGCAGGAAAAAGTAAAAAGATTATACAGGGAATAAATATGAAGTCTACAGGGAGAATAGAAGTTTTAAAGAAGTAAGCTGTTCTTTTTCTGTCATTGGCTGGAGGGTTTAAAAGTCATTCCCCAAGATGAATGTGAACATCATATAAAGGAAACATGTACTAAGAAAAGAAAAGAAAAGAAAAGAAAAGAAAGAAAAGAAAAGAAAAAAGGAAAAGAAAAGAAATCTGTAGCTACCTGGAAATTTAATGTGTTCTAAAAGTTTCTAAAGCTTCATGCAGCTTCCTAAAGAAAAGTCTCAGGAGTTAGCTGCACAAAGATGAAAAATTGAGTTGTGTTTCATTAAACCATTGTCAATAAATAAAATCTTATTATTAACAATACATAAAAAACAAGTCCTAGATGATTTAAAATATAAGCCTGTTATTCACCCCTGCTCTTCTCTCTGGCGTGTGATATGTCATCGTTTTCCTTCCTCTGGATACGCACATTCTCATTGACTAGCCACAGTGTGCCTTGTGGCCCATGAAATTTGGAAGCAGTCAATAGCCTCCACATTCCAGGAGTGGCCACACTTGGGGCCTTTACTGGCACACTTTATCTGCTTGATCAAAAGTATGAATTCAGGAATAGATATGTGACTCAGCCAGTGAAATACACCAGTGTCTCGGACTGTCGCTCAGTCAGACGTACTCCTGCCCTATTTGGGGTTCAGAAGGAAGTGGGCAGTCATTCTGTGGCTGGTGGCCGTCCTATTCCAAGCACAGCCAAACTACAGTGACGTTGGCACCAGAGCTGTGCTCTTCTGTACACACTGCTGTGTGTGGCTGCTGAGCACTTGAGATGGGACTACTCCCAACTGAGTCGTACGGTGTGACTCACACACCAGATCTGAAGACGTATCACGAAAACGTGTGTCTCATAAGTAACTTTATATTGATTTACGTTGAACTGATAATATTTTAAATAGACTGGATTAAAATATGCTACTAAAATTAATTCCACCTCTTCCTTTTTGCACTTTTACTGTGGCTACTAGTACATGTTAGGTTACATGTGCGGCTCTACTACTTTTGTTGGGCCAGCACTCTTGGCTGAGCAGATGCCGATTATGTTCTTGGGTTGCCGGAGCAACGAGCTCGGAAATATAACTGACCTACTCATTTTTCAGGAGGCATTTGTTCAAGATTTTCTAAATCACTCTGTGTTTATATATTTGCTAACCTACAACCAAAAACATTCAATACTCTGTCATTTATATTTCACTTGATTTTAGATTTATTTGAAAAAATGAGAAGATTTTTACCACATTTTCCTTTAGATTTGTGATCATTTTCAATTAATATTACTATTTCAGAGAGCCTAAAATTTTAGGACAATTCTTTTTTCTAAATTTGCATTTAAAATATCAAATGTTTAGCAAATGATATTGAACTATTTCTAGCCTTTGTTGATGTCTTTAACGTCACAGCAGTTTGCAATTTAATTTTTGATATAAAAATGATTAATAAACATAAGCATGATAAAGTTGATGATAAGAGTTCTGTGTTTCTTAGATATGAAATATAGGTTTATTTTTAATGGAATTTTTAGCTTTGCTTTAACAAAACATTATGCATTTTGTGTGTTTTTATATGCATAAATAAATTACTGTCATACATTACAAAATCAAAAAATACATTTCTTTTCTTTTTTGTGTGTGTGTGGGTACCAGGGGTCAACCTCAGGACCTCGCGTGCCAGCAGGTGCCCGTGCTGCTGAGCGATATCACCGGCCCTTTTTTCGTATGTGGGTTCCGGGAGTTGAACTCAGGACCTCGTGCTTGCCAGGCAGGAGCTTATGCTGCTGAGCCATCTCACCAGCCCCATTTCATTATTTTAACAGAATATTATAGTATATTTGAATGGATGTAAAATAGTAATTTTTTTCTTTAAAAATTGCATATGATTAGGTGAAAATGACTATCAGTCATTACTTTATGATGGATTGCATTTTATTCCTATCAAAAAATTCATTGGTGCATTTAATTGGATTCATAAGATATTCCTGAACACCTATCAAATATGACAACATAGCTATTCCATAGGGAGGAAAAGATTTAGTTCCATAAGATGGAAGATTTTATTTAAGGTTTTCACCCAGTGTTTTTGAGAAGTTAATGGGAGATTTATCTGATTTTATATTTCTATGGTCCTTGATCATTGACCTTATAAAATGCAGGTAACATTCATTTTACTATTTCTTTTGTATAATTAGAAATTCCAAACTGAAATTATTTATCAACCATGCTGATGCTGAAAGTGCAATTCAAAATCTATCCTATAAACACTAAGGCAAATCTTTAAACTGAAAAACATAATTTCATCCTATTTACTGTAATAAAAATACACTCAGTGTCCTTTTGATGGGACAGCAAATGACAGGCTTTGGTGAGTTCCTTTTTCCATTATAGCTGTCATATGATTTATATAATTCGGCAAGTGCTTCCATTTTCCAGAACTTTTATATGCATAATAACAGCCCCACATCAATAATATTTTTGTCATATGGAAGGACATAATATTACCTGTTTGGAACTAGAATCTAAAAGGATCATTTAAATGGTATCTTGTTGAATGTCTCATTCACCAAATCTGGTATTTAGTTCTAAACACAGGTCTGCAGTTAGGCATGTTGGTACAACAAAAATACATTTAGATCTTGGACACTGAAATTATATTGATTCTGTTTGTCCAGTCATCTATAATTACTTTTTCAGAGTTTATGACTATAGTGGTCTCTGTTTAAATTTTAATAAAAACATCAGCAACCTTCATTCTGCAGCAAAAGCCACAGTGTTTTAACAAAGAAAGGGATAATCAAGGAAAAAAAATTGAAGAGAGACAACACATTAAATCAAAGATACATTTCCTGCTAAATTATATCATTATTGGATTCTTCTTTTAAGAATAGATTTATGTACTATCAACGCATGGATACGTAGATCTAGCAACTACTAGAATTCTTTGCTGCTCAATTACCAAATTTGAAACCCAGTCTTTTTTATCACAATGCTCATTGTGAGCATATCTTTGTTTCCTACCTCATTCCTGACATTATTTTGTCCATTACATTATTCCTTTCTCAATTGCTTTCTTATTACTATGCTATGTTGCCTCAAATATTTTGTGGAAAGAGACTTGGTATATAGTTATTAAATATGAGTGTTAAAGTGATTTTCTAGCTCTGTTTTAAAGGTAATGATCTTTCAGAGTTAAACTTTCAACTAAAGTCATACTAAGTCTAAATGGCAATTAAAATATCTTCAGGGTAATATAATAGAACTGGGAAAGTTAACACTTCTTATTTCTAAGATTTCCCTTATAAAATGGAGTAGAAAAATTCAGTAAGTTGAATTATTTCTGGGTACTTTAATATTCTTAATAGTTCTCTATTTGTAGTGATTATAAAAATTCCCCTAGAATGCATAATTTTAGTGCAGATGTAACATATTTTAGCCAACTCAGATTTTAAGTATTTGCACTGAAAATAAGGTGGCTTTAACTGTCTGAATTCTTTCCCTTTTAAATGTGTAGAATAAAATTTTCTCAGGATAAACCAAAGTTTTATGGGTCCTGGAGTCTATCCATATCTAATATGAATATGGAAGAGTTGGCATATATATATATATAATTGTACTTTCCTGAAATGTTTATTATATAACATTAAAACCAGTCTACACTTTGCTCTACCACAATTTTCTAAGAAAAGCTTTCAAATTATAATTTTTACATACTATCTCATGTGTAGAAATAGTTTAAAAAATGTTGGCTGATTTTAACACAATTGGTATAGTATGATGTTGATAAAATATATTTGTGTCATACTATATGACATATGGTATACTAAAACTAGCAGCAGAGTGAAAAACAGTTATATCAGAAAATGAAAGAAATCAGTAATATGTTTTTATGTAAAAGAGAAAGAAAGAATTCTAGGTACATCACTCCAGTGACTTTGTAGGCACATTAAATGATCGTTAAAGCAATCTAATGCAGCTCATTTCTGGTCTGTAAAACTGTCTCACACAAAAACCAGTAATTTTTCCAAAGAGATTAGTTTACTCCTGGTTCTAGAAATTTAAAAAGTGAGGTAAGCCCATGATATTTTGTATATTTTAGAAATCACAGCACTTATGAGAAATATTTAAAGTGATATTAAATAGGATAGTGTCCAGCCTGACACTATGGTGGACAGTAGTGCCAGTTCAAACATCAAAGGATCTGGCTAGTTTAAACATCATTATTCTAGGTAGTTAGGGGAAAAAACATTACAAAATTGAGCATCATATATTGAAGACGAAGCCTTAAAAAGAAGAGAGACAATATACCATGTATTGAACAGTGGTTATAATCCCTACATCAGTTTCCAAAAATGTTATACATAGACCAACTCAAACTATGTAAGTTTATAATGCAGTTTTAGTCAATTATTGGGTGACTAAGTATAAATATTAAGTAAAAATAGGCAAATATACTTTTAGTTTCGGTAGGAGAAAAAGTGATAGTACAAATCAAGGGAAAACGTGAAATAGACAGAAATAGACTTCTTTTCACATGATAATACAAACATTTATAAAAAAGTGCTAAAGAAAAAAGAATGGACCATGCCAAGTTTTCTCCAACTGGAACTTTATTATTGGTGAAAATGGGGATGTCTACTTGGCTTACATGGAGGGCCAAATTACCAAGACTACCTAAGGTCTGATGTTCTGCCAAATGTCAGTTGAGTGACACTGATCACACGGTGGTGGGTATGAACTAGGTATTGCTGTGTGGAGAAATGCACCAAAGATAAATTTCAAGTGATATGAAAGCGGACAGGAGATGCAAACAGTGTCTGAGTACAGTTACTAGATAGGTCTCTCAGTGATTTTTGTATGTTGAAAAAAGACATGATTTTCACGCATCTTTTGGGGGACATTGAGGAGGGGTCAGGAACAATTGCTCAAAAATCATATGTTTGGGGAAGGGGCTTGAGCAGTATCCAAAATGCAGCATAAATTTCTGTTAGTCTAGAATAGTGATTCTCTACTTGGTATTAAAGCAAAATAAAACATAACAGCAGGGGCCAGTAAGATGGCTCAGCGGCGTAAGCGCCTGCCTTGCAAGCGCGAGGGCCCGAGTTCGACTCCCGGATCCCACATACGAAAAAGGGGCCGGTGATATTGCTCAGTGGCACGGGTGCCTGTTGGCGCGCGAGGTCCTGAGGTCGACCCCCCAGTACCCACAAAAAAAAATAAAAAATAACAGCAAACGTTGTTCCCACTTTTCCACTAAATGAATATGAACTAAGACTGAATATTTGTAATTTTTTGTTAAGTTTGTTAAAGTACAATATACATACAGAAAAGTAAAAAAATCTTAAGGTGTAACTCAACAGATTACCACAGACACCTATGGTGGTTAGGGCAGAGTTTCAACTTGATCAGCTTTGGGACCCACCTAGAGATTTGGTGGAGCGCACCTCCAGGTGTACCTGGATGAGTCAAGGAGGTGTGGCCTTCAGGTCTATGTGTAGTCCCTGCCCTGTTTGGCTCTGGCACCGTTCCCCTGCTCTGCTTCCCAGCTGCCGTGAACTAAGTCTTTGCATCACCACACCCTTCCACCGTGATGTTCCTGCCTTGGAGCCACCCTATCCTGGGCTGAAACCGTGAGCAAATTGAACCTCTCTTCCTTTAGTTGTGGATATTGTCTCGGTGATGAGAAATCTAATACAGCCCTGAAATGAAGAACAAAATATAACCTGAAAGCAGAAGTCCCAGGAGGTTCCCTTCCAGTAACTTACAGCTGCCTACACAACTCTGTTACAACTTCTATTCCAATTTTCATATCATGAATTAGTTTACCCTGTCTTTTTAGTTGTATATAAATAGAAACATGCAGTATATAATTCTTTCTAGCTGGGCTATTCTGCTTAATAAGGAGATTTTTCTGCAGTGTCTGTCTTAGACACTTTCTGGTCCCAACATCGGCAATTTAAAGGAGGAGAGGTACTGTATATTTTGGCTCACAGTTCCAGAAGTTCCAGTCCATGGTAGGCCAGCTCCAATGCAGAAATCAAATGGTGGCAGGGCCAATGGGAAGAAAGCTACTCATGTCATGGCAGCCAGGAAGCTGAAAGAGAAGGAAGGAGCCTTGAACAGAAATATCCTCTTCCAGGTCATCCCCTTGGCACAGCACATTTAGCTTGAAACAGCACATTTAGCTTGAAACAGCACATTTAGCTATAAACTTATCAGTGGACCAACCCACCAACCAGTGTTGCACCCCTGTGATCCAATCATCTTCCAAACACGTGAGACTTTGGGGGGATATTTTAGATTGAAATTATAACAATGTGTTTGCATGTAGCTGTAGTTTGTGGATTCTAATATCTCCATAGTAATCTACAGTGTAAATACATCACATTTATGTATAAACTGCATTGTAAATGGATATTTGGGTTAAGTAAAATTCTTGTCTATTCTGAATAGTTCTGACAGGAATGTTCTTTTCATACATTTTGCTGTGAATATATGTACAAATTTTATTAAATATATTCCTAGAAGGAACTTCTAGATTATCAAGTATGAATATGTTCAGACTTAGAAGATACTTTCAGTTTTTTAAGTGGTTCTATCAGTGTCTATGTACAAAGCAGAGTATGAAAGTTTCACTCACTTCTCATTCTTGCCAATAGTTTATATTTGATCTTTTTTATGCTAGCTATTCTGATGTGTTGGGTGGTTTGATCTGTGATTCCAATGAGCATCTAGGATTGAGAACAGAGATGAATATCTCCACCCTTAAGCCAATCCTAAGAGTAAGTTAGAGTGACTCCAGAAAAGAAAATAAAAGGGAGTGGGATACAGTTAATCCTGTCATGTACTGGGGCCTTCCCTCTTCCTCCTCGTAAAGCAAAAGTGTAGGAGAAACCTAATGAACCAAATAGTTTTCAAATCATAGGCTACTCCTGTTTCTGCTCACTAGTAGGAAGATGCCTTCACATTTCTCCAAATGGCATTATAACAATACTTTGAAATCTGAGAGAAAAGGATTTGATTTTTGAATGCTGATTGCCAGGTTTAAAAAGTTACTTTTACAGTACAACCCTCAAAAATACATCAGAGGTGTCAATGAGTACTAGACACACAAAGAACCATGGGGTAAAACCCCACGCAGAGTTTTTCCTTTGATGATTACTATAGACATCAAAGGAAACAACTTTCGATTTTTTACCAAGTGTGCTTTTGTGTGTATATTTAAATATTCATACAAGACAAAGAAAAATACCTACATGTATTTTAAATGGTTTTCACTTGCATAAAAAGTAAATCATAACTTGATATTGAGACAATCTAAAAATCAATTGACTTAAAATTAATTCTATAGTCTGGGATCTGCATTCTTAATTTTCAGATTTTTAACTTGCAAATTTTTTGAAAAAAATATTTTCTTTACCATTATTTTAAGAACCTTCTCAAAATTTTATGGACTATCCTTAGTTCCTCCAATATATCTTCTACAGATATTTTTTATAATTCTACACAAATTTTTATAATTAAATTTCCCAGAATAGTTTCAGCCCCGGCAATAAATTGAGAATTTCTGGTCTTCTGTCAGAGCATTAGTGTATGTGTAAGGATAACTTGCACCTAAACCTAATTCTTATTCTGAATATAATCTTTAATGTAAGAGAGGTCAGCTTTATGAAAAAAAAATATTGATATAGGTTAAAAATAATGTTACATTACTTACAGATGGGGAGGATCCAATTGGTGAGGTAAATTAATCTTTCTCATAATTCAAACACAATAGAATCTTGCTGTTATGATTTAGATCTAAAATGTCCCTCAGAAGTCTCATGTGTTCAGAAATGGAGTGTTTGGAAGGTGATCCATTGATGGGTTAATAGTTGAATGTGCTGTTAGGAGGTGGGGCCTGGTTGGAGGAGGTATGTCACTGTGGTGTGACCAGGAAAGATGTATTTATGTTCCCAGCTTCTCCATTCTCTCTCTGGTTCATGGGTCGAGCAGCTTTCCTCTGCCTTACACTTCCACCATCCTGCTTCTGCCTTGAAGCCAGCTGACCATGGACTGAACCATCTGAAACCATGAGCCAAATAAACCTCTCCTGCTTAATTTTGCAAGTGTCAGGTGTTTTGTTCTGGCAATGGGAAGGCTGACTGGTCCACATGCATAATGAAATATTATTTCCTAGTAGTGCCAAGCATCCATTTGTTTACTTTAACATGAATTTTATAGTTCCAAAAGTACTGAGTCATTGTCCACCTTTAAGATATTTTAAAAATTTCCAGTGCTACAGCCCCCCAGAGCCACTTAAAGACCCAAATTTTAAATAGGAAAAGGCTCCTGTCCAGAACACTCACCTCAAAACATCTACACTTTAAGATATCTCTTGTCCACTCTGAAAGTCTGCCAAGATTATAGAACAACCACGGGTAACCTGGGTGTCTTCTGGATCATACTAGATGCCCTGAAATCTCCTTATAAAGCCGGATAAATGCCTACAACCCGGGTAGTGTGTAAATGGCACACTACCACGTGTGTGCTAACATGTCAGGAATCTAGAAGTCTCCTAAGGCTTGCTCTTACTTACTCAAACAATTACATACTTCCCTGACACACAGCAGTGACCCATTTCCTAGAGCGTAGTCACTGCTTAAAAGCATAAATGGGCTTCTTATAATGAGCAGAAAGTGAGGGATTCAGTTCCTTTGTGTAGAGGAATAGAGAGATAGAATGGAAGTCTCCAACGTTGTGCAACAATAAAAATTAAGGAGTAGTGTCGAGTCCAGCATTAAGGTAACATTAAGCATATGATCCATTAAAACCTGGCACTTCACCAACAGCGAGGAAAGCCATCCAAGAGTGACTAACTGATCATTTGGAACACTGGCAAAGTGGTGGCGTAAAACAATACGCATTCGTGTAAGCAGAAAGTGCAAATTGTAATGATAATGCCTCTGAAACGCATGCATGTCAGTAAGAGAATCACCAGGTAATGCAGGCAGACTACTTAATGAGAAATAGCTTCCTCGTTTGCTTCTTTAATATGCCCCAATGTGTAAATTAGCGGTGTAAAAATTTGGTTCAGCTGTCCTGTGTTTCATGTTCAGCAGGCTGTCTCAGGAAATAAAGGAAATGGTTTCCTATGCAAAACCCCAGTGCAGAGATAATGTGACTCGTAAAATGCAACAGTCTTGTCATTTAAACGCAGCTTAGCAAGCGTGGCATCACTGATAAACAGTTCCTTAAAATGCAAAATTAGTGACATTTACTACGGTTATTTTAAAGATAAAGCTTTACTATTACTTTTTTTAATTCTGTCAAATAAAAGTAACCAAGACCATATATTTGGGTTACAAATACGATCATAAGAATCCAAGTATGTGTACCTGGTAAAGCTTCCTACATATTTGTAAAACAACTCTTTCCTAAATAAAATAGACGGTTGGCCATTATAGTTTGCGTGTGTGTGTGTGTGTGTGTGTGTGTGTGTGTATGCGTGTGTGTGTGTCCCAGAAAGACAGAGATAAAATTATAAAAAACAAAAAAAACAACTAAATTTTATCTCTGTAGTAACAGAAGGCAAGAAACTGCTGTTTATTTTATTTTACACCTGTTTTGCATTGCAGTGATGAATAACTGAACACAGAAGATCTATGTTGCCAAAATTAACATTTTATGAAAACTTTTTATAAACATATTTGGCAATATTACTTTTGCTGAAGTTCCTATAAATTCACTATTCAACCAGATTAAATATGTTAATCTAGGGGGCGGTGCATATCTAGTATGGCTAACCACTAAGATTTCAGCTGAAACTATCTGAATTTTTTGTTTATAATAAATTCTTAAACAACTTTTCTTCCTAACTTGATTATCTAGCAGGTGCTGTGCCACTAAGTACCTACAAAACAGCAGGCACTCTGGGGGAGGCTGCAGGGTGAGTCTGAGATTCTACTCCACTATTTCTAAAACACAAACACACCCCTTATTCCCTGCAACTTTACACGCAGTTACAACAAGCACTGCTGACTCTCCTTTGTGGCTACAGTGGAGTAAGAAGTCCACAGTCCTCAGAGTTGAATGAAGGACACAGGTTAAACTCCAAGTCCTTTCTCAGCTGTGATCAGAGATTTTTCTCAATGGAGAGGATGTCTCCTAATCCCACAGATGCAGAATGAGGCACCTGTGCAATTCAAAAATTTGCTGATTTTTAGAACCTTTAAATTATAAAATTTTAGAGGTATTTATAATTAATTTTACTATCTAATTGAAGTATAGTCTATGTAAGAATGTTTAAATTTCTGAAAATCCATATGGAAGGTATTTAGGTATTTGTTTCCTTATTTAGCAGTGTAAGTGATGGTGTAAGGTTGCATCAAGGTTACGAACCATATCCTCTTGTGTAAGAGACACCCATCAACACAAAGAGCACTCAAGTCTTTTAGTCTCATGATGACAACACATTACATGCTTTTCCAGGTTTTGTTGTTTGCAATTGTTTTAGTAAATAATGCTTCAGGAAATACTCTAAAAATAATGCATATTATAAAAAAAGAAATAAAAGTGTCCATTAAAAATTAATAAACTGGGCTAGTGAGATAGCTCAGCGGCATAAGCACCTGCCTGGCAAGTGCGAGGTCCTGAGTTCGACTCCCGGAACCCACATACCAAAAAAGGGCCAGTGATATCGCTCAGCGGCACGGGCGCCTGCTGGTGCACGAGGTCCTGAGGTCAACCCCCAGTACCCACAAAAAAAAAATTAATAAACTAAATAAAGATTGCCTAATTGGAAATGACGAATAATCTAAAGGCAAACATATATCCAACTTTATAGTCAGTCATCTTCTAAGAAATGTAGAAGTAAGTGTCCCATATGTTAGAACAGTTACTTGTAGCATCATTTTACTTTTGTATTAAATTTTATTAAATCCCTTATTTTTGATAAAAAAAAAAATAGTACTAGAAGACTGAGAGATTAGGGCCAGTGATATAGCTCAGTGGCATAAGCGCCTGCCTGGCAAGCACAAGGTCCTGAGTTTGACTCCCAGTACCCACATACTAAAAAAAAAAAGCATAAACTAGGGCCGGTGAGACAGCTCAGCGGCATAAGCGCCTGCCTGGCAAGTGCGAGGTCCTGAGTTCGACTCCCAGAACCCACATACAAAAAAAGGGCCGGTGATATCGCTCAGCGGCACGGGCGCCTGCTGGCGTGCGAGGTCCTGAGGTCGACCCCCGGTACCCACAAAAAAAAACAGAAGACTGAGAGATTCTATCACATGTAAACTGTTTCACAGACAGGCAGCAGATGCACGATAATCCATTGGGGGACTGACTTAGAATTCTCAGGTGAGTTTTCAAACTTTGACAGTGACCTTCAAGTTTAGGTTTTTGGAAGGGTAGCACAAATACAGACATCCATTTAATTTAAAAGAAGATCCACAAATAAATTTCGTCTCTACAAACACAAGGCATTGCTTTAAGCATGCAGTATTTTTCCTGTCTTCAAAGAATTTACATCCAATAGATGCGCCAATCCTACAGGAAACGGTGAATGATGAAGCAACAGTACTGGCAGCAAAGGCCACACTATAATGATCACACGAGTGTTCCATGAAGCAATTAGGGTTAGCTATTAATAAGCATTAGCTTTGCATAATTCCAATATGGATTTACTGGTACCTAATGTTCACAAAATAATGTTTTACTTTAAATAGTCTTTCTTTCAAAAGTGCACTTAAGAGTCCCAGAGATTTGAAGACTGTGTTCATAGTCAACATTTCTCACCTTTAAAAAACATCACATTAAATTATTTCACCGGCAAGTGACAAAATCAGAATTTAAGCCAAATTTTTCTGAGTTCTTTCCACTACTGGAGAAAAAAGGCAAGATTTCAAAGAAGGAGTAGCACTATCCCAAAATCTTTTCTAAAAAAGGGGAGAGATGAATAAAGGAAAAAATGAAATTTTCATTATTCCTTGAAAGAAAAATATATCCACACTAACAGTTACAAGACTAATGCCTAATGGAATTGAAAAATAAAAGCCATGTTTATCAAAATTGAGTAATCTTCTCTAGTTCTTTTAAGAAAATGATATAAGAGATCAAATTTAGCTAAATACTCTTATCCTCATTTAATCTGACTTGTTTGGTCCTGAACAAATGGTCGTGAAACTTCATGACAAATGGGTAAAGAAAGTGTGGCATTTACGCACAATGAGGTACTACCCTGCCATAAAGAAGGATAAATGTGAGGCATTAATAAGTAGATGCACCTCAAGACCATAATGTTATGTGAAATAAATCAGACACAGAAGCTTAAATATCACACGGTTTCTTTTATATGAGAAACCTAAATATAAATAAAGAGCAAAATAAAAGAGAGATAATAGGAAGTAGGGAAAATTTTTCAAAGATGAAAAATAGGTAATAGGAAGTAGGGAGATTTTTTTCAAAGATAAAAGGGGAAAGGGAACAAGAGATAGAGGGTGAGGTGAGTGAAGGAAACAGGATTTAAAAAGTATTGAAGAAAAAATGGAAATGGAGCTTTTGCAAATAGTAAGGGGAGTTGGAGGGCACAGGGAGGGATAGGAAGAGGATGGAACAGGATGCAATAGGAAGAGGATGAAAGAAGAATTAAGATGTGTTATGTACATGTACAAATTCCTCACAATAATTGAAATCATTACGTACTGCAAACATATGCTAATAAGAACAGTAAATAAAAAACTCAGGAATAACTGCTTCCACAGTACCCTTTTATATGAATTTTTCCTTTCGCTTAGTAAATTTATGAAACAATCTGTGGTAAGTGTCATTGTCCTCCTGATTGAGTCTCATTCTCATCTTGATTGGGTCCTGCCCTCTGTCCATGTGATTCGGGTCCCTTCTTCATGTCTAGCCTCCACAATGTGGGCAGTACTATTCAGATTGTAAATAGTTTTACCAACTCCCCAAATACACTTTAGCTGAGTTTCTGTAAAAAGGCATGCTTCTTTGTGTGTTCCAGAGTAAGCCCTATTTCCCTAGTATAGGCCCATATTGATGTCATTATTCGAAGAAGAAAGGAATTATATAGAAAATGAATACCTATTTTCAAACTTCACAAAATACATATTTTCATCATTATGATTTTCAAGTTTAAAATCCCACTTTACCATTTCTTTAAATGAGGTGCCCCAGGAATACTGATAGTACAAGAATTGGCAATGTCTATTTTATAGACTGGGATTTTTGGATGGATAAGCCAAATAACTTGAGTACCATTTTACTCTTCATCATCACACTGATGATCTCTTGTTCACAGATCTGATGGTAAGTGAGTTATTCTGGGTATTGAGAATCGTGAGATTTCATCCCTGCTTGGTCATTAACCTCTTACACACCCCTGGGCAAGCTGATTCCCCACTCGGAGCTGTGCAATTCTCGCATAAGATACATACCAGATAATAACAAAGGTCATTCACGTTTTAAAAGGCTTATAGCCCTATTTTTTTCTTTCATTCAGATTGCTTTACAATGGTTTTTGGGACTTTAGTCTTTTATGTGATGAAGGATATGAAGATCCTTCTATTCAGTTAAGGATTTGTTCATATTTAGAACTATGTAAGCCCTGCGTAAGAACATTTTACAGAATTTGCAGTGATACACTGAAAGACAGCGTCAACCAGTCACCAGAGAGAGCAGAAACAAAGGACAAAATTCTTGGAACAACATTGCTTAATGTAAGAACAAGGGTCTGATTCTCTAATATGTGTACTTATTTAACAAATGTTCAGTAAGCACTGACTGTGTGCTATGCAAGGTGCCAGGTCCTTCATAATGCAAACTGATTGACTTAATGATATGTATTCTATTTTGAAATTTTATCAATTTTGCAGAACAAGAACTTCTGGCTTAACTCCAAGTAAAGATCTTTACTGAGAAGTTTTCTCTGTATTTAACTCCCTCCTACCAAGTGGGAAAGAAGAGAGAAAGAACTGTATGTATCTGCCCAGGCTTATTTTGCCTCTGAGTAATCAAACTGCAGAAACCAGCCCTTGACTGCATTGGGAACGAGCGAGCCACCAAACTGTGAACCGCAATAATCCTGAAACTGAGGGCCTGGAGCACTTTCTAGAAGAATGAGCTTTCTGCCCGAAGTGCTTCTTTCAGAGAAGGGAGAAATGAAATGTCACAGCAATTATCTGGGCAGTGGACAGGGCAGGGAAAGCTGGCTGTGGCCAGTGTCCCAATCACTGGATTCAGCAGAGAGAGAGAGAGATCCCAGGAACTCCTGTCACTTCAAGGTGAGCTTAGTGACAGCATGATAGGAGCATGAGAATTCCTAAGAAAGTCCCTGGAAACAGGCAAGCGAGCCTGGCTTGCTTCACCGGAATGCTTTCAGGTCCCCATTCACCAGAAGTTGCTGTAAATTCCCAATTCTGCCATTCCGCATAATGAAAATTTGTTGCTGAGGATTTGTGTGCAGGGATAGGAGCAGAGCACTCTCTTCCCCATTCCCCTAAATTCTAATTACTCAGTGTATTTAAGTCTAACATGGGGACCTGGCAAAAAGGAGGGCAGTTTCCGTCTCCTGACTTTCACCTGCCCGTCAGTCTTCTAACTACTTAAAAGTGCACCATCTTTGACAGCACCTCGCCCGTCTCAGGGGTCTGATAGGTATTAACACGTATATCCTTCAAAAGTAAAATATGCTGCGCACAAATCCATTCCAAAGACACCAGTCTTGCTCCTGACATAGATATTATAAGAAGACTGAAGTCACTGGCAAATCCCTAGCATGAATAAGTTTAGAAAGTGTCCATGCTGAATTAGTACAGGTTTACAGACGCTGGACAAGGCGTGGTCAGAAGCCCCCTGGCGTCAAGACTGTGAGTGGCAATGGCTTTTCATTCTCTCATGCTTGTTTTTGAGTGGCCTAGAATACTGAAGCTATTAAATGTTTCATAATTCTCCTAAGGGAGATGTCCTGAGCAGAGAGAACAGTGTACAGGAAAAGTGTCACAAATCTGACTGAGAGGCTTTTTTAGTGAAATTCTTGAAAACAGCTCCTATGTGAGTACTGCATCGGGCTCAGTTGGCTAATATGGTTGATATTTAAAACATCCTCCTAAAGCTCCATTGTGTTGAAGGCTTAGTTGCTGATGGGCTTTTGGGAAGTGACTGGAACATGAGGGCTCTAACTTTATCGGTTGGTTAGTCTATTGATGAGATCATAATTTGATGGCATTACTGGGAGCGTAGAAACAGGAGGTGGCCCTAGTGGGAGGAGGTGGACCACAAAGGATGACCTTAACTGCATCTGGTCCACAAACCCTTCCTCTGCGGCTCTGTTCCCTCATTCTCTTCCTCCTGGCCGCCATAAGGTGAGCACCTTTCCTCTTCCACAGCCTTCCGCTGCGATCTTCTGCATCCACACAGAACTAAAGCAACAGAGCCGGCTGACCATGGACAGAAACCTTAAAACTACAAGTTAAAATAAAACTTTCTTCCTTTAAGTTTTTCTCAACTATTTTGTAACAGCAACAGCAAGCTGACTGACCTGTGAGCTGTAGTGATTACCTTCACTGGAAATTGCACCTGTCTAGCAATTTCGTAGAAATGAATCCGTTATTTCTAATTATTTACTTACACTCTGGTAGACAAAATTGCCTGTATTTATCATGAAAGAATTAGAAATCAGTAATTTTCACCTGCACAGAGCCTTCCCCAACCGACAGTACTGCTCACCAAGGGAAAGGAAGAAAACAAGATTTAAAAATTAGTTATTTGTTGGCATCGAGAAAAGGGTTGTATCCTTTTTATGGTAGTAAGATGCTGCCAGCACTATGGTCAAATAATTTTACCCATGGAAAGTGCATATTAAGTGTAAAAACATGAAACAAAAAAAGTAGAAGTGTGTATCATTGGCTCTTTTATTTTTTCCCATTGTTCTTCCATTATCTGAATTACATATGGCACATGCTATACCTAAGCCATATCTCATTTACTGGATTTCTCCTTAACAGTAGCATTTTAATTTTCATTCAGAAAACCTATAACATTGTTAGAAAGTTGCCTGAAGACATTAACAGCTTGAAATGGCATTGACCTTTATAGCACATCCTTATATATTGAGGCAGAAGATAAACAAAGTAGAGGCAGAAATCCTCTATTTTATTAGTGCTAGGAGGAAAACAGAATGATATTTAATATACTGTTTTCTTTTTCTGTGTTCCTGGGAATCGAACTCAGGGCCTTCACACTGAGCTGTATCTCCAGCCCTTTTTTTAATTCTTTTAAATTTTTGAGACAGGGTCTCAAGAAGTCCAAAACTTGTCCAGAGTGGGCTCAAACTTGCAATTCTCCTGCCTCAACCTCCCAAAGTATGGGAGTTACGGACATGCACACCACAATCAGCTAATAATATAATAATTTTTAAAGAATATACAGAATATCCAGGTGTGGTGGGATGTGCCTGTAATCTCAGTACTTAGGAGGCTGAGGCAGGAAGATCCCAAGTTTGAGACCAGCCTGGGCTACATAGTGAGTTCAAGTTTAGTTTGGATTACATAGTGAGACTCTGTCTCAAAAACAATGGCAAAAAACTTGGCATAAGAAACTATTTTTGCAAATGTCTGCAAATAGGTTTTCTGTCAAGTCTTTCACTGTCTCTGGTCCACCTAGAGGGATAAAATTTTGTCTTTTATAAATTGCTATATTTGTCTCCTTTTCTTATCTGACACTGTTTTCTGGTTGGTATTTAAAATAATATTACATTTAGTTTATTCTCCTTAGTAGTTAGGTTGGAGTACCCCTTTACTTCCTCACAGAGCCTATCACTAAGCCTTATACTCATTTCTTTTTGTCCATCTTTTCATCAAATATTTATTCAGACAGGTAATAGTACACTGAAATGATGTGGTTGTTGCCTGCATTCAACTCAAAATGAGCTTTCCTAGCCACACGTACGTCCATCAATAGAAGCTCCATTGGCTGGAGGTAACTAAACACAGCCACTGCCCAGTCATTGGTAACCAATGAGCTACACAGAAACAAGGACAACCCCTCAAGGCTGTTTCGTGTGCACTAATTTCCTTTGAACTTTCAGTAATGTTGGTAAATTTTCATATGTATCGTGCAACTGTATACTGAAGGAGATTGTAAGAACACTGCATTTCTGTAGAATACTTTATTGGAAATGACTGGAAAGAATTTGAGAAATAAAGGGATCAAGAAAAGGAAAAAATATTGGAACCAGGAAACCCTAGAAATCAAATCACTAAATATTTTAACTCAGCATGCAAACAACTTAGAAGTGATTTCTAAAAAGGTAAGAAGCTATCTAAACCAGTCTACATATTAGCTTCAGAAAACTAAATTAACTAAAAAATAAGTAATGTAAAAGTCACTACTAAAAAGAAGTAAAATTTTAACCTCTTATTCAAAATGAGATTTATAAAATAGCACAAGGCATTAAGAAAAAATTTAAATTAGGATTAGAAAAGCTTAGAAATTAGGTAACAGACCTAGAGAATTAGAAATAAAGAGGAAATTATTCTGGAAATGAAGATTAAAAGAACACAAGTGAAAATAGATAATGCCTTATGAGAAATAAAAGGCAAAAAGGAGAAACAATTTAAACTAAAATAAAGAGATAAAAAGAATAGACAGAAAGTGTCAAATATTGAAGATAATCTAAGAAAATAAAACCTATGGATAATAGGACTCTTGAAATACAATAACCAAGGGAAAAAAAGGAATAATAATTTATGCAGTCCAAAAATGAAAACATTTAGAGTAAAAATGGTCATTTTGTTTCTTTTACTTTCAAATTTTATTTGAAACAATAAGCAGAAATCAACTCATAGTGACCAGTATTATAAAAATAGTCTGTTAAAATTGCTACTTAAATAAAAAGTAAATTATCCTTTATGCATCAAAAAAATATAAAAATGAAAAACCATCGAGACATGTGACTTGTAGGTATAAGAAATTTAAATTACCTGCCTTTTACACACCAATATTTTATTCCAAAAATAAAAGGATTAACATTTTCAAGATACACAAAGAAGTAAACTATGATCCAAGGTATATAATAACTTGTAGAAAATAAACTAAATGATAATTGAAAAAAAAAAGAAAGAATATATAAAGGCAGCTTGGCTTGACAATGTGGAAACAGTAAAAATATTTTTAAGTGGATGGAAGTAAGGGCAACACCTTCACACAAACTTTGTATGTTTTCATTAACCAAAATTAGTGTTGGTAATACTAGCATTGTTATTCTTAGATTGTTGTAGGTATAAAGCAGAATAGTGAATAATTGTATGATATCCTAATTCTGGCATCCCTGTGTCCTTGAAAACCACTAATCACAGTCATGAAAGGACTTCTGTGGCTAAATAAATACTTAGAGATCGCTTCTAACACAGATGAATTTATAGCTCCAAATCTAAATGGAAATATCTATATGAAGTTATGAAGAATTCATATAGATCTCAATTATGGGTTACGTGAAGTGTAGTTCTATGGCGCAACACCTGCCTAGCACACACAGGGCTCTGGGTTGGATTTCCAGCACCACAAAGAACAAAAACAAAATAGATTGATACAGAAAGATTGTTTTTACGTACCCCGTTCTATTTGTATTGATAATTTCATTTCACTTTCTGTTAAAAGAAATCAGAGACTTTCAGTAAAGTGGTTTCCATACTGTATAGTATTAGCCTGGAAAATGCTAACCACAGAAGAGCAAGGCAGGTACGGAGAATTACAAGTCGTGTCTTATAAAAATAAGACCATAGTGGATTGAAACCCATAAAATATGTACATTTAAAATTAAGGGGTTCATAACTATGTTTAAAAATGATTGTTATTATTTTTAATTCACGTTTATGACATATAATGTTTACATTTATAAGTGGATATTTGGGACACTTTCCTGTATCACCCGTACGATAGCGTCTGCTGTACATATATTTGAGGTAATAAATGAAAAGATAGAATTAGAATATTACCATTCTAACACCACAAATTTAGGCATGGATTTAGGCATCAGTAGATGTTAAAATTAAAGGAAAACAGTAAAAGCCAGACATTCTCTGCCCCGGATGGATGCACCTAGCAATACCTATCGTATTGATGAAGGCTCCAAGCTGAATCTAGTTAAGTCTACATCAGGAAGCAAAGAAGGGCGCACAATTCCAACAAACTGCTCGTAAGTGTGCGGCTGCAAGTGTGGGCTCTGGATGAGTCCCTAAGTCAGCCAGTCCAGGATCTTTGACAGATAGAAGGTAAATAAAGGGATGAAGAAGAAACCTGCGGATTCAAAGAGATACACAAGACACATAAATAGGCTTAGGGATGAACCCTTGAGTGGTACAACAATACAAAAATGCAAAGAAGTGTCGCTGTAAAGTTTCCGGCAGAGGCTGTTTTGGAAGGAGCAAGAAGGCTGTGTAAAGATGACATGCTGAGGGGCTCCCAGTAGGGGGCAGTTGTCACGAATAATAATTGTAAAGACTGAAGGGTGGCGTGGGGTTATAAAGTCTTCAAGTAATTTATTAAGCTATATATTTGCACAGTTTTATGAATTATGTTTTATTTTACAGTGAAATGGCTAAACTTTTATACATAATGTGGTATTACATATACAACAATTTAACTTTTAAAATTTAAATTTTATCTTAAATTTTAAAATTAGCTTTATTCATTGCATAGCGTGTGCACATTAGAATATGTTTTCAAGTCTTTGAGAAAATTTAGATTATCTGAAAAGGCCAGAAGCTAATCTCACCAGATTTTAGGAGAAAGGAAAATTTTTGTTTTCTGCTGTGGCTAATTTTGGAACCTGAAGTTAAAATGATAGCTATATGTTATTAATATTATAAAATTTAGAAATATTCTGTTTACTACCATTTATACGCTTTTAGGTTACAGGGCCAAGCATTTTCACTCTGATGTAGTATTCGCTGAAGTCTATCATACTGTTAGTCTTCACAGCAGAGGGAATGAGAGCCCACCAACTTCGTTGGATACTTTTCAAACCAATAGCTGTGCTACTGGGGGCAGGAAGTTAGCAATGGTGATGTCTCTGTTTATTAATGTACAAAATAACAGTACTACTGGGGCAGGAAGTACAAAATACAACTAATGTACAAAATAGAACTAAAAAAATTTTTAAGTCACTAGCTTATCAATAGAATTTAATTATCGAAAATATGAACCTGCTACACACAAAATTACATTTACTGTTAACTGTCGTTATTCATGTAATTTTTTCTAAGTATTACTTTTATCACTAATATACTGGCCTAAAAACAAGAAACTGGAATTGTGAGCTAAAAGAAAATACTTCTTCAGTTGACATTTTAAATGCTTTTATTTTTCCATATTTTATTAAAATCTCTCAAAACTAGAAATTCTTATTTTTGAGAAATTTGCTCTCAGCTGCAGTATCCTGAAAAGTTGATGAGAAAAGAGATTAAACATCTTAAATTTGGAAACACCCAATCTTGTTCTGTAAGTAAATGAAATCATTACCTCTGACTGCTTCCTACCCAAAATCCAAAAGACGAAATTTCATGAAAAGCAGCTATCATGCTGAAATTATCCATTCTTAGAAAACAGTGGAAAAAAGAATATTTTTTTCATTAACTTTCATATAAAAAGAGAGATACGTGTTCTTCTTCACTGCTGCTTGAATATTGCCAGTATTTTCCTAATCGGCTTCTAAACTCATGAGATTATCGTAATGGACCAGTAAATTCTATAAATGAAACCATTTTAAGCTTTGGCCAGAGAATATAAATGCTATGGTTTTAACATGCAGAATCCATTCTGAAGTAATCGGGCTGCTTCAGTCATTTGTGGAAAATATAGCCTGGAAACCTGAGGTAGCTCTGTCATTTCTTCAATGCCCTCAATGACTGAAATCTTCTGTTAGAGTTATCTTACACTTCAGTGAGTGTAGTCTCAGATGCCAGCAGCTGAGACACCCTCTAAATTTAACAACACAATTTGATTCTCCGAGCCATTTGACTTTAATATAAAAGCAAATAAAAGTAATTATAATAGCTGTATTTCAAGGGGGTAGGAATCAGTTCCTAGTATATACAATTTTAAATCAACAAATTGAAATCAGCAGGAAGGAAACATTTGCAGTTCAGCTTATCATCAGAACTTATTTTTGACTGTTTTTACTTTTTAAATTTTAATAGGCTCTATAAAGACACAAAAATAGAGTCTGTTCAATTTAGCTTCCTTCTTCTACTGCGCTGAAACAGTAAATGAATCTAAAACCACAAATACATGGATTTCCTCAATTTCAAAATATGTTAACAATTTTAAAGAATTTGCTTTTAGACACTGTACTTACCAAGAGATGAGATTTAAAATTTTTCTGTATTACAATTAGAGTCTCCTCTTCCTAATTATATTTTCAAATTGCTTATAACAAGGAAGCTAAATCATTCTACATTTATTTTTGCTTCTGTTTACTTCCTCTTTACTGAAATCATTTATGCTTCAGAAATTACCCATTATGTTTCTGGGAAAATATTAAGTACTATTATTAAACATGATTCATCCAATGTACTTTATCTGTATATATGTCTAATAGGCTTGCTTTAATACAAAAATCCTTTTTATTTTATTTTGTCAGAACCGATAATTTTGGAAAAAAGATGAATGCGAATATTTGCTCTAAACTTTTTCTACTTTGGTTCTATAACAATTTCAAAATGATAATTGTGGTTTTTTTTAATTTATAAAAGTACCTCTGAAAAGCATAAGGCAGCTTATTTTACAGTTGTTCATAGTATGTGCCCATACTTTAACCTAGTCTCTGAATTAGCTGTTTGGTTACCTGCCTAGTTTCAGAAAGTTGTGATCACTGTTTCAGCCACAGTGCTTACAGAGAAAGGGAAATGATAGAAAATGTACACACATACAGAGGTAAAAGAGAAAGACTTAATCAGAGAATTGGCTCACTCAATCATGGACACTGAGAAGTCCCACAGTAGTCCATCTGAAGCCGGAGCAGGAGGGAAGCCTCAAGCATTGCTAAATCAAAGTCCAAAAGCCCCAGAACCACAAAGCCCAGTGGTGTACAATCCTGGAGAGCTCAGAGGCTGCTGGTATAAATCCCAGAGACCCAAGGATTAAAGACCTACATCTCTCACTTCTGAGGGCAGGAGAACAAAAGCGTGCCAGATTTGGAAAAGACAAGGCAAAAATGCACCTTCCTCTCTTTTGAGGTTCCATCTGGGGTCCCTGCTGACTTGATGAGTGTCCTGCCACACTCAAGCCGCAGGCTGACAGGCCAGTCTCCTCTGAAAACAGGCACGCCTGAAACCAATCATTCTTGTCAAATACCAAACTTCCTGGGTTTCCCTTGCAGCAGAAGGAAGCGCTTGACGCCTCCTGAAGACTTGAGAATAAACAGTTACTGGAAAACCCCTCATTCTCAGTTGACACCCAGAATCAACCATCACAATCACCTTGGTGAAGCTCGTTCTTCCAAAAATGTATGACTTTTTCTACACGACAGTCTTCAAAGAACATGATTTATGTCTTTTGGAATGTTTGTCTTTAATGTTTTCCTGATACAACAGAAATTATTGAAGTTTTCTCATCAGACAGGATATATTTACTTCCTTGGGTGGGAAAGAGCACAAGACACTGGAACTGGTGAGAAGTATGGCCAGCAATAGTTCTATCGTAACTTTCCATCGCTCCATGAAACTCAGCTGCTGCTATTGCCCTTACGTGATGGGCTAATCCACAGAGAACACTGTCCATCTGGGGTCACCTCCGTGCTGGATTCCTGCTGAGTAACTTTGTAGCTTCTACATAGTGGGAAAATTTTTAATTGTCAAGACATTATCAAAGATAAATATTCATAATGTGAGAAAGGCCACTCAAATTTTACCTTTGGTTGCTTCCAAATAGGTATTTGCAGTATTCATTTTAGTTGAAGGTGCAAGCCTGGGAGGGGCAGCACACCAGCCTGAGCTGAAGGTTGGCAGCGAAGCAGAGCAACTCAGTCAGGTTGGGGAGAACCAGGGTAGGCCACCAAAACCCACAGGGCTGCGGCTCCGGTGATCCAGCTTCTTGCAGCACCAGATTCCAGGAGACAGCTAAAAGCCAATTCCTGCCCTCAGTCCCCATAACACACTAAAAACAAACCTTCAAGTTTGTTTGAGCTCAAGGAAAATAGCATTTTAGGAACATTATCAGAAAATAGAACTTAGTCCTATCTGCACTGTAACAAGTAAATTATTTAAGATATTGTCTTTTCTCAAACACATTTTCGTAAATTATTTATAAGGGAACTTCTTATGGCATCAAAGGAAAATGGCTGTTACAATCCCGCCAGCTGAATTTTCTAGTGGAGCTTGTTTTTTAATAATGAGTATTTTCTTCTCTTTTGTTACAATTAAATATAAAAAGAGATTGACAATGGCTAACACCAACAAGAGATTGGTTTTGTTCGGCTTGGATCTTGTTCCTCATATAAAAAGGTCTGATCTGTTGGTTTACTCGCTCAGTGATGGTTTTTGGGGGGTCTGAGGTCTTTCTGTGTCTGCTCTGTTATCCTTAGTGTATTTCTTCTCCATCTTAGTGGTGTCAGCAGTGCTTACAGCGTAGCTGCTGGGCTTCCAGTTATCACATTCACTTTCAAAGCAAGAAGGAAAAGAAAAGATGTCTTTTCATTATGAGGTTTATTTAATTTTTAATCAGTGAAGGATATTGCTCTAGGATTTATGCTCTAGGATTTTTTCTATTTCATGGGCCATGATTTTGATGTATGGCCATTCCTGTATGCAAGTGAGCGGGCACAGTAACTGGCAAAGAGGAAGGGAATTAATGTGATGAGCTCAGTAATCATTATTTATCTCCTTAGTGAAAGGAGATCCCTAAGAGATCATAAGATTCCATCAGGGTTCTTATCACAAGGACAAAAGGGGAAAATGCAACTGTCTGAGTTATAAACAGCATCTGGTATACCTTTTGGATTACATAATTTGAATATAACAAATTTTCCAAACATATTTAAACAACTTACCATTTAAAATTTATTTTAGAGTATAGAATATTTGTGATTAAAATAATATATGACCATAGGAATAATGTTGGTGGGGAGGAGCACCAAGGATAAAATGAGGAATTTTATTTTTAAATCCATTTCCCAGAGACAATTATGTTGGCACTTTTGGTACAAACATATGCTCAGCATTTTTGTTCAGTTTTAAGTTTATTTTTTGTAAATTCAGTGAACCATGCCTTTAATACTATTTATTCAGCCTTTCCCTTGACAATACCATCTGCCATTCTCTCCCATCATTAAGGCTCTGATATATCATTTTTAATGACTGTGTGGTATTCTAGTCCGCATGTCTGTAACATATTTGAGATAACCAATACCCACTGTCAAATATTTAAATTGTTCCCTAGTTTTTTGTTTTATTTTATTGTTAAACACAAAAAACAAAGTGAATTAATTCATTTTTAACTAACAGCTGTGCTTTACTCTGATTATTTCAGGACTTCCACAGAAATACAGACTACATAAACTATTAAAAGGGTGACATAATTAGTTACCCTAACTCTGACTTTCTCCCCTACAAACTCCTATGTAAACCTCTGCGTTGCAGTGAGTGTAATCTTAGTAAAAATGCCTGCTATGATGCCCAGATTAAAAGCCACCAAGGGCTTCTTGGAGCCCTTGGGTTAAAGTCTAAACTGCCTGCCAGGCCATCTAAGGCGCTCTACACTTTGGGTGTATTCCCCCACCCTTCCCCTCGGCTCCTTCCGTCTCCTCACCCCGTCCTGCTAGTCTTGATCTTTTCATTGGTAAAAGTCATTCTTTCTCTGAGACTAAAACCATCCTACGTATTTTTTCCCTGGTCTGGGCAATTTCAACGAGCCTTCCCCCCCTTTCCTCAGGTAACAAATCACCAGGATTGTTTTCACAGAATTTTAAGTCAAAGATAATAAGGCTTACAGGAGACACTACCTTCGTTAGCTAATGTAAATATATGTTATCAGTAACAGTAGGGAAATAAGGAAGGAAAATTCAAATGCCTCCTCTTTAAAACCACCACTTTCTCTGGAAGCCTTTTATGATAAGTTTTTTTTCTCCACCCTCCTTCCACACCATTGCCTGATTACACCAAAGGCTGTCGCATCTCATACCTGGAACTCCCCTCACCCTAAGACACATTATGCGTTATACAGGTATCTGTCTAACTCTACAATTGTCTGCCCCTATAACAGATCACAAACTGCCTGACAGCAGGGATTGTGTCCTTTCTTTACATTGTGAAGAGTCCCCACAGCAAATAAATCCTTCTTACGAAAATGAACCTTACGTCAAATTTCTAATACGATTTGTCTTACTTTCAAAAAGAAAATAAAAACATTTCTATATAGAAATTGAAACCAAGGAAAGTAGAAACCTATACAAGAAATTCTTTTTAGCTGTTATCGTTAATAACATTGAGGAATGAAGATGGAATTGTTAGTAGCTATCAAACGAACTCTATGAAAGATTGAAAGTCCATCATTAAGAGTTTAGTTGGTTTTTTTTTTACATATTAATATTTTTGTATTGATTTATCTGATTATAAAGTCTTTCTTTGTATCTAATAATTACCAGCAGCACTTTACTATTATAAAGTCTTTCTTTTTATCTAACAATTACCAGCAGCACTTTACTGTATCATTAAATAACTTTGTATGTTAAAACTAGCAGTTCGTCAAATTAAAATTTCTGGTGATTTCTGTGTAAGGATAGTAGCAACAGTAATTATTTTATGAAATGAGCCCTTGTTAATATCATAATTACTAGAAATACTACAGATGCTTGATAATGGTTTCCCAGCAATTTCATAGTAAATAAAAAAATTTTTAAATACATTTTATGCAGCACTGAGAACATTTCCCATGAATAAAATGCAAAATGACCTGCAGTAGGAGGCTAATATATCAAGTGTAAGAGAACTATATAAAATGCACCAAGCAGAAAAGTAAGATGACTCATGACATTACAGACCCTGCTCATTCTTGACAATCTAATGAAGGAAATTCCAAAGTAACGATTTAGTGAGCAACAAAGATCCATAAAAGTAGAAAAAATATGACACAGAATAGGTTGAGGAAAGATACAGAAAGGTATTTTGGTTTAAATTATCTACAACTCTACCTTATTCCTCCACTTCACATGAATTTGAGTTACATATAAAAGCCATCCATCCAAATGAAAATTTCAGGAAAATAGTTATTTTTCCCTAAATACAATGTTTGATTGAGGTTGTTTATCTCACATGGTGGATCCCCAAAAGAGAACAAGCCAAAGAGAAAAATGACCGGAGGAAGACTGTGTTTGTCTGTTGCTCTAGATTTGTAAATGAAGGTATAGGTGTATATAACTTCATCAGTCTTGTTGAGAAATTGTTTTCATGGAAAGAATGAATAACCACAACTTTTCACTTCCTAATACATTTTCCCCAAACAAACTTGGAATTTTTAAGTAGGTCAACAACTGAAATAAGTGAAGTAAATTTTGTTCTGTTAAGGTTTAGAATTTTCCTTTTAATTATAGTAGCAAATGTTGAAATTCTTCCATTTGCTTTTGTGATGATAGAACTCTCATAACCTGTAATAATAAAAATATATGACATAATTTTCAGTTATTCCTTTTAAGTCTGACTTTAATTGTAAACAACCTTTTGAAAGAGATACTGTTAGAATTGTTACTCACATGGGCTCACCATATTTTCAAACTCCGTATACTAGAAAATTAACACCATGTACTCATAAGATTATTACTTGTCTGTGTTTATATGTGCACCCATGAACACTTTGGGACAAAGAATTTGTTATTGTTGCTGTTTCTATCTTTAACCCATGACCAAAACGAAGCTGTAACAATGAGATTTACTACCAAATTAATTCAACCAACCAAAATACTTCTTACCCTTCTTCAGAAAGCTTAAGTCAAAATTTTTCCTATTTATATGGTACATGCTTGCTCTTTGGGCTTAGACTGCCAGGGGTACTGGTGTTGTATGTCAGTACAATTTTCTCTGATTCTGACTTTGTGGGTAGGTATCTAGCAAAAGAAGTATCCACAGAATAGAGTTTGGCAACAGGGAAAGAATTGAAGTAAGTTTCTGGTCAGAAATGAAGGTGGATTTCTGTACTGCAGAAGCAAGGAGAGCATTTCTGAACAAGATTGTTTGGTGTAATTTCACTGCCAGAGAGGAGGCTCATGAAGGAGAGGTTTGAAACACGCTTGCTAACGATCGTATGATTAAGTGCCTGCAGTAAGTCAGGAATTGCACAGCACATAAAGAGACACAGTTCGTGCATGGTGGTTTATAATCTAACGGAAGCATACGTACTGTTGAGACATTAAATTACCAAAGAAAGTATTTTTCATTTCAGGAGGTGAAAGTTCATAAGCATTTATATGGGTGGTTTTATTTCTCCTGCTGTCATTTGATGGAGGCTAGAGGGGGAAGCGCACAGATGCGAAGGTGCTCTTGATGGCCAGAGAGGCGTCATGAAAGAAATTAGTAATGAGAAGTAATGATCCAAGAGATAAGAATACTGATAGAATAATCCATGCAATATAAAACAGAGGTAGTCTTCCTATAAATACACAGAGTGACATGCAAAATAGGTAGAGCCGTTACTTTGACTGAGCCTATTACTACAGTTCAGTATTCTTCATTCAGTATTCCATAAAACTGGAAAACTGGTAAGAGACCTTTCATGCACAAACAAACTAAAAAAGCAAAAGTCTAAACAGTTGCTGAATAGATATCCTCCCCAAAACTTTCTGATGTAATATAAAGAAAATATAGTTTGAAATTGATAAGTAAATGGAAAATACATATTGTCTTGAAACTTTGACAACAGGTTTGCGAACTCAAGTAAAAATTCTTAGGGTTAAAATACATGAATAAACCATAAAAAAGGTATTTTCAATAGCCCTTTCAGGGCCAGTGAGATAGCTCAGTGGCATAAGCGCCTGCCTGGCAAGTATGAGGTCCTGAGTTCGACTCCCGGAACCCACATAAAGGAAAAAAAGGGCCGGTGATATCGCTCAGCAACACAAGCACTTGCTGGCAAGCACGAGGTCCTCAGGTGTTTGAAACTTTCAAACAAGTTTCTCATTAGGGAAAATATAAAAGTTTATCATAGTTATTATTTATATTGTTTTCGAAACTAAGTTTATATGTGTACATGCTTATGTGTTTATTTAAACTATATATAAAAAATTTAAGTTTTTGCTTTACTTTTTAATTCAAGATTTCTTGGGTTTCTTTCAATGCTTTAAATTTGTATTGTACTCATTTAAATATCTTTCTTATATGGGCTTTTTTTAGTCTTCAAGCATAGTAAAACCCACTACAAAAGAGAATTACTTGTTCTATCTACAATCAGTAGAATAAGTTATATAATTAATAGTGTCCATAAAGCTTAGAAACTTTGTTTAATTTCTACTGCCCTAGATGGTTTTTCTGCCTAGAAATTCTTTTTTTTTTTTTTTCTGCCTAGAAATTCTTATTGGAAGGCAGTTGAATAAAACATAAAATGGTTTCAGAAGCGTACTATTTCTACTTTTGGATTTATGCTCTGTGTTAAATTTCAGCACATTCCAACTTTTAATAATGTAAAAGGTCAAACACTAGATGCAAATGTACTTTTGAGTATATATACATAATTCCACATGAATCTCAGTGTAATTAATGAGCTCACCTCACATTTATTAAACAGAAAAATAGGATTATTTCCTTCAAAACCCATGAACCCAGCAGAATAATAGATAAGAAACAAAAATTTCGCATCTACTATTCTGACAAGAAACAAGTTATATGTATAAGATGCATTTTTCTTGAAATTTTTGACATTCTGAATTATAATTCAAATTTTACTTATAAGTCATGATAGCTCCATTATCATCAGCCTTAAGGGCCAATATTTTAAAAGGCAGGTTAGATAATTGGAGACTTGCACCACTGGGCTGGTCATTATATAAAACTGTCATGTTAAATGAGAAGTTTATTTAGGAATCAGGTTGATAATATATCTCTGTTAATTTCTAAAATGTAAACACTAGCCAGTCAAGTCTATCATGCATTCAAATAGAAAACAGAGTCCATATTGAATTCATTAAGCTTCATTCAGACCTGGACAAAAAATGCTGATGAATATATTATAAACATGTTTTGTCTTGTTGCTCTTTATCAAAAGAACCAAATTACATAGTTTTATTGGCAGTCTATTGGTAGTTATTGATAGAATAATACAATCTGTTATTGCCAATCACAACAATTAAAACTTATAGGAATTTAGAAATTCTCTAGGCCAGTAGTGCTGAAAATGTAGTCCCATGATTAGTACCATCAACATCACAAGAAAACTTGTGCAAAATGCAAGTCTTTCCCCCCGCACCTTCAGACCTACTGAGTCAGGAATTCTAGGAAGGGATCCCAGGTTTGTTCATCTAACAAACCCTTTGGATGACTCAGATGTGTGTTTGACTCCCAGAAAACTTGGCCCTATTTTCACAATTTTTATGAACGACAGCAATTACTAAACAGCAAAGGCAAAAAGAAACTCAGATCGCCTGACTTTCCTAACATACCCTACTGCTATTTAATTTACTTTGACTAGGTTATGCATCCAATAAAATAAACATTCATGGAACAGCTTCTATGTGATATACCAAGTTTCTACCTTCATGGAACATAATTTCACAAAGAGGAAACAAGCAACAAATGAATACATATTGGGATTTAAAAATCTGATGAATGTTTAAATTTTTTAAAAATTATCATAAGAGACACATTGCTAATAAACCCCCATACAATATTCCCCTTCACTTCTAATACTTTGGTCCCATCATTCTTGCCACTTTATGAAACACTTCTGGAAGTTCTTCTTCACGAGTGTCTTTGTGGCTGCCTCCATGACATGAATTGATTCAAAACATTTACGATTTATGGTCATTTTGACTTTAAGGAAGAGCTAGAAGTTGCACGGTGCCAGATCCAGTGAATAGGATGGAGAAAGACGCACCACAATCTCTACATTTGACAGAAATTACCATAAAGATGTTGGATCAGTTCAGGTTATTGAGGCAGCTATGAAGACATTCGCGAAAGAGGACTTCCAGAACTGCTTCAGAAAGTGGCAATAGCAATGGGATGAGAGTGTTCCAAACGAGGGGAAGTATTTTTAGGGAGACTCATGGCAAAGTGTCTTTTACTGTAATAAAAACTTTTCAGTTCTTATTTAAACATTCACAATAGTTCAATCACACCTTATATAGTGTTAGGATATATTTAATAGAATGCAAAAGAGTGGTAACACATATTGAAGAAAAATAAACCAGAGAAAATAAAAATGAGTTACTAAGGGTACAATTTTATAGCTGTCAGAAAGTCCCTTTCTCTGAAAGTAATTTTGTGCTTGTTTTTCCAAACTAGGTACTTTCCCTCACAGTCTTTATCTTGAATAACTCAGTTCACTTGGAAGACTGCAAAACCATTTTTTTCACCCTGTACTGGGTATTACCAACTAGGTGTGTTCCAACTAACAGAATGTAGTAACAATACAATATCATCTCTCCTCCATCCATTTTTATGATGATAAATTACATCACATGTAGTAAAAAAAAATTTTTTTTTTTTTGTGGGTACCGGGGGTCGACCTCAGGACCTCGTGCGCCAGCAGGTGCCCATGACGCTGAGTGATATCACCGGCCCTTTTTTCGTATGTGAGTACTGGGAGTTGAACTCAGGACCTCGTGCTTGCCAGGCAGGCGCTTATGCCACTGAGCCATCTCACCGGCCCTGTAGTAAAATTTTTGAAAAACCTTCAGGAACAAAATGTCATGCAAAATTTAGGAATTTACAGACCTCTTAAATGAGACACTTGTCAGTGGCAGTGATTAAGATATTGACAGCAAACTGGGGACCCTCCACTCCTGATAGTCTGAGGGCGAAGTCCGGATGTTCTTTGATGGACAGCTCCTTACCATCGTCTGTTTCCAAACCAGCTGCACTGGTGAAGTCCAACACTACCCACTTCGAAAAGCTGACATGAATAATCTCCACTCACTAGGTCAAAGCATCCTTCACTTCTTGGTCTTGCAAACAGCGCATAAACAAATCATTGCAAGATGCCAAGGTAGCATAGAGGAAATATGTTTCACTTGATTTATAGGATAAGGTAGCTTCATCTTACAAAGTAGAATGTCAAGGCCAGAATTCTACTTTAGGCCTACATGATCTCACAACTTGTACCTGTGCCAGGAGCCCTATTTTATTTTACAGATGAGAAAACTGAAGCCTGAGAGATATTAAGTGGTTTGGGAAGTTCCAAAGTTCATGATAGTCCATATGAACCATTGTTTTAGGGGGCAGTGTAGAAAGACCATAAGGGAGAAATATAAACATAATTAATTGGAAGCTGCTATCATGGGGTTTTCATGTTGACCTGAAGTCCTTACTAGCGTGTTAAGAATAATGATTGAGGAAAGGTTCTGAGAAGTCTAGATTGTCATCCTGCACTGCTCTGAGAGCTTGCAGTAGCTACCACTGACATCTCTATGCTTACTAATCCAGTGGAATATGGCTTGGGGGAGATCAAAATATAATTATGATACATGCAAAAGACAAAAATACAAGAAGATAACCTTGCAGAAACTTTGATAGGCGTCTTCTTTAGATAAAAAGTGAAGGACTTCTAGAGAAGACTGCATTTTTTTTAATGCCCAAACTGGGCCTCATGTTGGGATTAAATGATAGAAGAAGAACTAAAAGAAAGCTTTGTTCTGGGCTGGTGAGATGGCTCAGCGGTGTAAGCGCCTGCCCAGCAAGCATGAGGTCCTGAGTTCAACTCCTGGAACCCACATAAAGGAAAAAAAAGGGCCAGTGATATCGCTCAGTGGCACAAGCGCCTGCTGGCAAGCGCAGGGTCCTGAGGTTGACTCCCGGTACCCACATAAAAAAAAAAAAGAAAAAGAAAGCTTTGTTCTTAGGCTTTTATTCTAGAAGGCAGGAAGCAAGGCATGGAGAACATGTAGGCTGTGGCACATGTGGTACAGCCATGTGGTACAGCCATGAAGCAGGTATTCTTGGTCTGAGACCAGAGGTGAACTTAATCCTAGCAAAGTCAGGCACGTTTCTCCTGGTTCAGCTTTTCAATGTGCTAAATGGAAACAAAACTCACCATCTCATTTCTCAATGCTGTTTTAAAAATTAAATGAAGTAGTTACATATCAAAATATCATGAAGCCTAAAAGCAGTTTAACACATATTATTACTTTGGTCAAACATTAGACCTGCCATTAGAAGGCACAGCCCAAGAGGGAAGAGCCACCTACTGAAGAAAGGGCTAGAAGTATCAGGTGCCAGGAGCTTTCTGGTGATCAGAGGAGGGACTGGAAAATGCCCAGAGAGCCAGGGAAAGTCTTGACCTGGAGTGTAGTGACCTTGAGAAAATCAATCAAAATAGGCAAATTCAGGAAAAAGACAGAGTCCAATAATCAGAAATAAGAGTCGGGTGCAAAAAGAAATGAAAGAGGTAAGATCAACCATATGGCCTGAATCAGAAATGTGTAGTAGCACAAAAACATGCACTTGTGGGGCCGGTGAGATGGCTCAGCGGCGTAAGCGCCTGCCTTGCAAGCGCGAGGGCCCGAGTTCGACTCCCGGATCCCACATACGGAAAAGGGGCCGGTGATATCGCTCAGCGGCACGGGTGCCTGTTGGCGCGCGAGGTCCTGAGGTCAACCCCCCGGTACCCACAAAAAAAAAAAAAAGAAAGAAAACATGCACTTGTAAGGATCTGTTGGCTGTAACACATTACACTCATGGGGAAGCCAGAATAACACTGTGGTCTGTGAAGAAAAATCCTTCCAGGGGGCATGCAAGAGCTGTGTTTAAGTGGTCAGGTTAAAAAAAAAAGAAGTAGAAGAAGAAACAGTAAAATGGAGGGGTGGGCAAGGAGGTGATTCTTCTCCTTCTTTTTTTCCTGAAGTCACTAGTCAAATCTGACACCCATGAGAATGAATGGGGAAGTGAGCTGTCTCATTCTGTCACCCTTCATATTACCAGAACAAAGATATGTTGTTCAGTGAGTCACAGGAGTGGACACAACTGGGAAAAGCAAGGCAAAAGTGGAAATGAAAGGCAGCAGAAGAAAGAAAGAAGGGAGGCAAGCAGGCAGGCCAGACATCAGCACGTGAGATACGATGCCTGAGGGAAAATGGCGCACCAATGCCAGGTGCCTTCGGGTTAAGGCTGCAGATGGGACACGGAGAGAGCACCTTTAACTCATTAACCTTTGTATTGCATGGTGCAGCTGGTTCCAATAAGCTGTATTCCTTGTGTGATCTGGAACTCATCAGAAAAAAATTTTAATTAGAAGAAGCAATAATATATGGAAGAGATGTGTGCTAAAATCTACATTGAAGAGAGGACCGGTGAGATGGCTCAGCGGTGTAAGCGCCTGCCTTGCAAGCGCGACGGCCTGAGTTTGACTCCCGGATCCCACATACGAAAAAGGGGCCGGTGATATCGCTCAGCGGCACGGGTGCCTGTTGGCGCACGAGGTCCTGAGGTCGACCCCCGGTACCCACAAAAAAAAAAAAAATCTACATTGAAGCAATTAGCTGGGGCTGCCAGTAAGGTTTGACATGCCTGCAACATTAATATGATTAGTGTTATAGCACTTGTTGTGAAGGTCATGCTTTGACGAAAATATAACTGGAGGAATAAATCATGTAAATAAAAACAAAAGTGAAAGACAGGCCACAGAGAGCCTTATAATAACCGCCTCTCTATATAGATGCGTGTGTGTGTGTGTGTGTGTGTGTGTGTGTGTGTGCGTGTTTTAGGTTAAACCATGTGAAATTTGTAATATTTTGTAGTAGTGACATACAAACTATAATTTCAAGGTTCCAATGTTGCCTTTCCTTTTTTTTTTTTGTGGGTACCGGGGGGTCGACCTCAGGACCTCACGCGCCAACAGGCACCCGTGCCGCTGAACGATATCACCGGCCCCTTTTTCGTATGTGGGATCCGGGAGTCGAACTCGGGCCCTCGCGCTTGCAAGGCAGGCGCTTACGCCGCTGAGCCATCTCACCGGCCCAAATGTTGCCTTTCTATGTAGATAGACAGGTACAGATGTAAGAGAGATAGATGATAGATAGATATAGATAGATAGATAGATAGATAGATAGATAGATAGATAGATAGATATAGATAGATAGATATAGGTAGATGATAGAGATAGATGATGATGATAGATGATAGATAATCTGAGGCTTTCAATATTTGGTTAAAATTGTTTTCTCATTTCCATTTATTGATTAAATACAGTTACATGAAAAATAATCTTTACATTGTAAGCTTATCTAATTGGTATTTTCGGTGCTACATTTTACATCCTCTAGGGTTTATGGAAAATAATAATTTCTATGGATATGCTTGTGTTTTTCAAAAAACAAAATATTCTAACAGAAAAGAGTAGAACCAAATATATCAATACTATTGGCAGTATCAGGAATATACCAAACATCTTATCCATCCTCCTCATGGTAATATTTTTAAAACTTTTTTTTGTGTGTGTGTGGGTACCGGGGGTCGACCTCAGGACCTCGTGCGCCAGCAGGCGCCCGTGCCACTGAGCGATATCACCGGCCCTTTTTTCGTATGTGAGTATAGGGAGTCAAACCCAGGACCTCGCGCTTGCCAGGCAGGCGCTTATGCCGCTGAGCTATCTTGCCCGCCCATATTTTTAAAACTTAAAGCAGACTCATGAATTCATTTGGGGGCCTCCCCCAGCACCACTGCTCCTGATCGATACTGTTGAAGAATCAAACTCGGCATAAAAGCCCAGTGGTGTTGCCAGATCCTTTTCCAAGTCTCCTGTCTGCTGGATGCTGGAAAGGACAGCAGATGTTCCTGTATTTGAATTTACCCATTTCTGCCAGTCGAATTTACTCTTTGCTCTCTTTAATGCAGTGTGTTCCTGTTCCAAATAATAGGAACCATGCATCATGAAAATTGTGGCCACACGTATCATTATAAATACATCACAGTCTCTACAAACAAATTAGCGAATTAGCTACTTGGTCTTACAGCAAATTTCCATTGAAAGAATTATATAACCCTAAAACTTAGAAATTTGCAATTCATTGTATCCTCTTCCATTGTAGTAAACATAAACGAGTGATATGTATAGTACATTTATGGGGGAAACACTGCGCAAAGAATGTCACATGCACGAATGACTCTTTTTAAGATACTTTGTATTTAACCTTAGCCATGAGGGAGATAGTATTCTGTGTTTTAAAAATGCACTATCCTGACTATTTAATGCAAGGCGAGTAGGATACAGACAAGAAAAGCCAAAATGATGGCAAGGTCTGCCAGCAAGAACTTCGGAAAATTCTCTAAGCAAAAATTGCAGCAACGTGTATCAGTAGGCATTTGAAGAAAACCACAAATGGAATATATTCTGTATCTGGTGCTTTGTGGGCAAGGAGAGCAGGATTGCTTTTTACCCACATGTATTCGTCATATTCCTCATCGCTGAGACACTTCCTGCCATCCACAGCTTGAAGGAAGGGAGGCTTATCTGGCTTGTAGTTTGCAGTTGGTTCAGTCAAAGTCAGCGGGCTCCAAGGCAGAAATGCATGGTGCAAGGGCCTGGAGGAGGAAGGCTGCTCATCTGCTGGCATCCAGGAAGCAGAGGCAAGTGAGAGACTGGGACAAGAATACACTCTTCCAGGCCATACCCCCAGTCACCGGCCTCCACCCAAGGCCCTTCTCCTAATAGCACATTCAAGTACTTCAATCATCAGATGAATCCACTGATGTGTATAGCACCTTCACGATCCAGTCCCCTTCCAAACACATGCACCTTGGGGAGGACAATTTACAGTATATCTACACCATAATATCGTGTAAGTAGTAAGCAGGCTCATAGCTCCAATAAGCACAAAAGGATCACCATATTAGATGGCAGAAGGTGTTATCTCAATTATTTTTTCATAGTAAGTTTTAATTCTTTGAGTATAGAGCCCAATTCATCTATATTTTCTTATTGTTTCATAAAACACTATAGTCACTGTTCAGCAAATGCTGAACTATTCACTGGTGATCCATACTGTTGATAATCTCAAGTATGTTCCATTTTTATTTAGTGAAAAAGTTAGTGTCATTTTTCTGCTTCATTAAAAAAGATAATAACAATAAAAGTATGTGTTTAAGGTCTTTGACCCTAAAGTCAGTGGCTCCAATATTTACCAAAGTCAATTTTTCTCCTAGTCTACTCAGACTCTCATGGCAAAATATTGTAAATTAGGAGGCTTAAACAACAAAAATTTATCTTCTCACAGATTTGGAGCTTGGGAGTCTGATATCAGGATGCCAGCATGGTCCAGTTCTGGCCCGGTGTCTGTCCCTGGCTTGAAGACAGCCACCTTCTCGCTGTGTCCTCACATGGCCTTTCTGTTATGTGCTTGTTTGAGGAGGGGGAGTCAAGATCCCACCCTTACGATTTAACTTTAATCATTTTCTAGATGCACTAAGTCCAAATAAAGTCACATCATGGTCAGGGCTTCAACATGCATTTTGAGAGGTATGGAATTCAATCCAGAGCAGTTTTCCACATGCTGGATGTAACATGAACATCTGTGGCCAGTTCACTGCCAAGATGAGCATCTCAGAGAAACTCACTTAGTGTCTTTTGGGCTTGCCAAAATCAAAATTCTGAGGTTTAGGGTATTCTTAGAGCACTGAGAAACTCAGAGTCCCAGGGAATCAAAACCACACAAATACCATCTGCTGTCTTCCCACACAAATTCCTGCTAAAGAACTCTCTTCGAGTTTAGAAACCATGAACTACACCCACTTTCAAACTACCTGAGTCCTGGCACTCCACCAAGATAATGAGTATTCCTGGGCTGGGAAAAGGGTCATTTTGGCAGCTGTTACTCTCCCAGAACCACTATAGTTTGTATGTCCAGTTCCGGTGCAGTCCCAGTGTAACACAGGATGTCCCTGGGTGATGGGCGAATGTGTTGTTGGCACAGTGGTCATACCTGTGTGGTCAGGCAGAGAAGCAGGACAAGTGGGAGGGGCAAATATCAAGAGACTCATTGTGAAGAATTGGCTTATGTGAGTGTGGGGCTTGCTACACAAATGTGAAACCCACAGGGCATGCTGTCAGGAGGACGAGCTGAGATGCCAAGACAATACTGAACTGCTACAGCTGGCAGAATTTGTTCACCAAGAAATCCTCTGCACTACTTTTAGGGACTTTCAACTGGGTGAGTCAGAGCTTGCAGATTATCAAGGATAATCTCTTTGATTACAGACTTTTATCATCTACAAAAAAACCTCCAGAGCAATACCCACATTAGTGTGTGATTGACTAACTGGGGACCGTAGCCTTGCCAAGTGTGCACATCAAAAAACCATCTCTGCTTGTAAACGTTCCCTTTACACTGCTGAGTGCTGCCAGGAACCAGCAAAACTGGAACCACCTTGAAGCCAGCCTGTTGAAGGGATCCCTAGCTATGCAGTAAGGAAGCAGCAAAAAGAGCCAGAGTCCTAGCCCTCGGATCCGTTATAACCACTAATAGTTAACATAGGCTCCAATGGTCACCAGCAAAATCTAAATGATAGTTCTCCTCTAGCCTACCCTTATAAGGCACTGGCAGGGTTAAGTGAAACAATATGTCAAAAAATACATGGAAAACCAAAATTTATAAATGTATAAGGAAATATTTGTTTTTCACTACTACTATTGATATCAAAGAATGCCTGCCAATATTCTCACAAGGACACATTGGTATTCAGCAGTATAATTTCCCCAGATCTATTTTCATTCCAGCACATGCCATCCCAGAGATTTAATGGGATTTGAAACAATGATCTTTTTCTCATTATTATGGTAGGAGCATTTAACATGAGATCAACCCTCAAGAAATTTTTATGTGCATAGTACAATATTGTTATATGTAGAGGCATAGCGTCACACAGCAGATTCCTAGAACTTATTCATCTTTCATAACTGACATTTTATACTCATCGAACATCAACTTTCCATTTCTCCCTCTCACAGCTTCTGGAGAGCACCATTTTGCTCTCTACTTCTGTATTACATATCTTATATCACCCCGTATGTGTCTGGCTTATTTCAGTAAGTTTATGTCCTCTAGATTCGGCCATAGGCTGAATAATATTCCATTGTTTGTACATATAGTACATTCATCATCTCATCCATTCAGTAGTTGATGGATATTCAGGTTGCTTCTGTGTCTTGGAGTCTATGTTTTTGTTTTTGTTTTTGTTTTTGTTTTTGTTTTTTGAGAGACAGGATCTTGCTATATAGTTCAGAATGGCCTTCAATTCACTATGTAATCCAGGCTGGTCTTAAACTCGTGGCTATCCTCCTGCCTCAGCCTCTGAGTGCTGGGATTACAAGTATGCACCACCATGCTCAGCTTGAAATGTGTGAATAATGTTCAAGCTATGATCTTACCAGCTAGAATCTTTCACTAATTCCCACCTAAACACCCCAAATCAAAAGAACCTTAATGATCATAAATCACTGTGCTTTGAAGTTTCTGTAACATAGACGTTTATATATGAGGTATATACTAGGTGTGCTAAAAAGTATGATGAATGTTTAAACTTTAAAAAAATCTTTAATGTAAAAGGCACATTCCCTTTAATCCCCTTGAAAATATTCACCCTTGTTTCAAGCACAATCATCCCATCATTCTTGCCCCTTTATGGAGCAGTTCTAGAAGTCATTCTTCATGAGTGTCTAGCTGTGCTCTCATATCTACCTTGATGCTCTGAATGGATTCAAAACATTTAACTTTGATGGTCATTTTGACTTTGGGAAAGCACTAGAAGTTGCCGGCTGCTGTGTCCAGTGAATAAGGTGGATAAGGACCCATCACATTTGTACGAGCCCGCCTTTCTGTCAGATCGCACTCACCAGCAGCACTCACTGTACTATCACACCTAGTAAAGGCGTTCACAAAAGAGGGCTTCCAGAACTGCTTCAAAATGTGGCAAGAATGATGGGATAACTGTGTTCAACGTGAGAGGGTTCATTCTGAGGGACATTCATGGCAATATGTCTTTTACTATAACAGACTTGTTAAAATGTAAACATTCACTGTATATTTTGTTATACCACATAAGCACATTTTACATGAATCTTGTAAAATAATTTCCAGTAAAAAGCTATAGCCAGAATACCATGCATTGAAAAGTTGATGACTTTTTCCCTATAATACACACTTCAGTGCATTTGAAGAATCAAACTGCCCATATGCATGAGATTCACTCCATAGGGTACATAGATAAGCAATAAAAATGAAGGTAGGAGAGAATTAATATTAAACTTACTAGTTTTATATCATATATCTCTCCACTCAGAAATTTAAAGTAGGGTTAAATTTTAAATTCAATCATGCAGATGCAATATGTAAACACCATCAGAACCTATTGTTACTAAACTAAGAAGCCAAATCGTTCAAAAGTTTCTAAATATCCGAATAATAGAAACACTGGCCATTCATTTATTACCTTTTCACAATTTTGTCAATATACTTACGTGTTAGCCACACTGTAAAATTGTGTATAGTAGTTAAATGGTCTAGAATCATGAAGTGAGTCAGTACTGAAAGTTATTAGGGGGACAAGGATGTCTGATCCTCGACTCGCTGCTCCAACCCCTTGCAACATACTTCCTGTGAGGGCCACACAGATCCACTGTCCATTGTAAATCCTAACAGGCAATAACAGGATACTCTAAAATACCCAATGTCTGCATCTTTTCAGTTCAGTTCAACTGCCTGTTACAGGAGATAAAAAAGGCTATCTTAACAAAAGAACTCTGATAAGAGATATATTCAGTAGAGAATCATCCTCTGAATGTTAACCATCACAGCTTGCAGGCTATTTACCCGGTAATCTTTATTTTCCATCTTTGAGAGTACTCTATTGTGGTGTAACAACAGTATCTTAGAGTAATTTTGAGGGGCAGCAAATCTTTGGGAACAATATTCCATATTCAGAGTTAAAATATGCTTCATTCTTTTTAACAGTGGTTCTAAGAGGATAAAAAGCTTGATTCCAAAACCACAGGGATCATTCATTTTCTGTGCTTTGTGTTTGTGCTAAAATAATGTATCTTTCTTCCCTGTGAAAATCACATGAGTGCTCTATTTTTTTCATCTTTATGTTGACACTATGCTATTGTTAAAAATATCTGAAAAAGTATATCTCTCCATCAAGACAATGGCAGCAACAAAAATCTATCTGCTTTTTAAGAAATAAATTGAACTGTCCGATGACTGAATTATCTTTCCTGGAAATTAATTGTGATTATTAGTCTATTTCAATCCTATAAATGTAAGTGGTAAAATGGCCCTTTACATAATTTTTTACTGTCTAATGAAAAAACACTATCCATAGTCATTCTTTCTGTCTCACACCATGAAGTTATTCATTTCTCTATGAAACCATCCAGTTGGTTGCTAGGGTATAAGTTACCTTATTAAGATGATGTGTATTTCAAGTCAAGGAAGGATTTTACTAAAACTTAGCAAAGTCTTAGTTAATAAATGTAAAATCCAAGAAAAATTTGAAGTCACTATTCTTAGTGTGGGACTCATTAAATATCACTGTTTTTTTTTTTTAATCTTTTCAAGAATTGTGAAGGGTCTTACATTTTATCCTGCATGCAACTAGCAAGTTAGCTTGTCACCATTTCATGGATGCTGTAGAGTACATGAGATTCCTGGTTCAGAGACCAGAGGTGCGTGACTACTCAGCAATGGCAATAATCAGAGTATCAGCATTTGTAATGATTTTCTGAGTCCTAGTTACCATGGGACAATGCAAGGAGGGTCGGTGAAGTAGAAGTGGCGTTCAAGGAGAGGAAACAGAAGTTAAGGTAGCCCCAATATTTTATATGAACAATAATTCACCCTGATCTTTGCCTCAGAGGAAGCCATTATCTATCTTGTATGAGAATAAACAAATCTAAAACCTAGACTTCTATGAACATTCTTGAAAAGATAATCGGAACAAAGACAGTGTTTTGCTCCCAAAACCTGCAGAAATGCAAAAGATTCATAGACAATTGATTACCAATAAATTGTCATAGCATAGGTCTTGTCCTTATTTCTCACTAAATACACATCTATTTTAGATTTTTAAAAGTCTTTTAAATTGTCACCCTTCTTGGAGACAATGCATTATAATGAAGCTAGAAATAATCACTTTCTTTGTCTTCTATCTATAACTATAGCATACATTTGACAATCACATCTAGCTATGTATTATGAATTAAATTTTCATTTTCAAAAAGAATTGTCATTTCTCCATTAATCAAGATCAGGTCACATAATTAAATTACTTTAATTCAACAGGTAATTATTGATGATCAAAGATGTGCAAGGCAAGATCTGAGAAAGTTTTCTTCTCTGTGTGTTTCACTCCATCTGTGCACACAGGAGTGAACTGCTGCATGCATTTTTCATAGTTTTTATTCATTAATATTTATCGAGTGCCTGCTGGGTGCCTGGCATTTTACAAGGCTGCAAAGACACAAAGGTAAATAAGCTTCCTCTCCTTAGGCTCAGTGTAACCTCACAGAGGAAGCAGAAATGTGAAGAGATAAGGTGAGGTTTGCAGGGGTGCTGAGAGAGCACATGGAGTGGCTTCTCGCTTGGGAGAGAAGGATAATGGAGAGGAGTGTATTCATCTTCTTAGATTAATTTTTAAAGAAAAACATAGGTATTAGCCTGGTAATAGCTGAAGTTGGAGTGAGTGGAAGGAGCCATGTCACTGCTACCTCTGAGAACCACATGTAGCTTCAAACGGGGCTGTGGAGCAGAGGGTCAGGGAAGAGACTGGAAAGAGATGAGCCTTAGAGAAGTAAGCACATTTCAAATACAGAGTCCTTAGTTGACCTACACATGTATATGAAATATGTTCATAGAAATGTATGGAAGCATTGGTTAAGGTGAATATCTGGGTAGAAGGGATCCCTGAAGGATTAGTCGTGAGGCATTATTTGCACTGCAAAACAATATTTCTACATAGATTTTTGCTCTAAAGGAGTGGAACTGATGGTTTTGTACATGGAGATCACCTAAAGAAGCTCTAAGTTGTGCCCTTGGCTCTACCACTCAGAACCTTAAATACAATGCAAGGGAGTTTACATTTGTCCTAAGAAGGTATGGGGTTGAAATCACTTAGGTGGCCATCATCACTTTGGTAAAAACAGATTAGAAGACAGACACCAGCAGGAAGACCAGTTGGGTGTCTGTCCCCGTAAATCTATATGGAAGTCAAGGCAGAGAAAATGAGCATGAGGCAAGTGTTAAGCAGGAGGACTCCCAGGACCTGGTGACTGGTGGCCTGAAGAGAGATGGTGGTAGAGCAAGAAGAGATGACTCCCAATTCCCTGCCTTGCACTGTTAAGTTGATGGGTGCCATTCCCTGAAATACTGGCTTTCCACATGCTGAAGACTAAAACTAGACCCATGTCTGTCACCATGCACTAAACTGAAGTCAAAATGGATCAAAGATCTAAATATTAAGCCAGAAACACTAAATGTACTGGAAGAGAAAGTAGGTAGAAATCTTGAAGAAATAGGTGTAGGCAGAGACTTCATGAACAAAACCCAAGCTGCTCGAGAAATACCTCAAAGAATCAACAACTGGGATCTCATCTTATTAAAAAGCCTTTGCACATTAAAAGAAATCACCAACAGAGTGAAAGACAACCCACAGACTGAGAAAAAATTTTAGCCAATTGTCCCCCAGACAAAGGACTTCTATCTAGAACATATAAAGAACTGAAAAAAATCAGACCCCCAAATTCAAACACCCAATCCAAAAATGGGCATCTGAGATGAAAACACACTTCTCAGATGAAGAAATACAAATGGCAAATAAATACATGAAAAAATGTTCAACATCATTGGTCATTTGAGAGATGCAAATTAAAATCACACTGAGATTCCATCTCACCCCGGAAAGAATGGCTATCATCAAGAAATAAAACAATAACAAATGCTGGAGGGGCTGTGGGGAAAAAGGAACCCTTCTCCACTATTGGTGGAAGTGTAGACTGGTGCAACCACTATGGAGATCAGTGTGGAGATTCCTCAGAAAGCTAGGATTAGAGGTCCCATTCGACCCAGCTGTTCCCCTTCTGGGCATCTTCCCAGAAGAATTAAAAACATCATACTACAGCGATATACGTACACCCATGTTTATAGCAGCACAATTGGAAATAGCTAAATCCTGGAAACAAACAAAATGCCCATCAACCAAGGAATGAATAAAAAAGATGTGGTATATTTATACAATGGAGTACTACTCAGCCATAAAGGAGGATAAACTGGAGACTTTTATAGGAAAATGGATGCAACTTGAGACCATACTCATAAGTGAAATAAATCAGATTCACATGTGTAAACATCGTGTTGTCTCCCTAGTGTAAGCAGCTGAAAGAGTAAGTGAGTTCCCATCTCTGGTGTACCAGGCATTTCTTTCTCAGCTGAATCCGAACTTCTCTGGTTTACCTCCTAAAAATTACATTTGTAATCCATCGTATTGTCTCACTAGTGTGAGAAACTGAAAGAGTAAATAAGATCCAAAATGTACAACAGATATTGTGAATTGGAAAGAAACTGTTCGAAAGAAAAGACAAAGAGTGATGGGGGAAAGGGGAAAGGAAGAAAGGGAAGAAGAAAAAAATACGTGTATACACAAGATAGTTAAGATAGTTATACAGCTAGTTTCTCTTAGTTTCTTGAAAAGAAAGTTTTGTCCTAATGTTGTTCGGACAAGATATTATGCCTATATCTTTTATTATGAATAACTACTATGAAGACAGCAATACGCAATGTATCAACTATTGTAACTGTCCTACTAACCTGTTCTGAAACTCGGTTTCATTGGTATGTTTATTTTTTCTCTTTAAAATTAAATTAAAAAAAAAATGAAAAAGCCTCAGTTATGTGGCAGAGGAACTTGAGTGAGGCGCACAGCTAGAGAGTGTTTCTGCCTGCCTTTCAGTCAGACTCATCTCAGCCCGAGCCGCTAGTGTGGGCTCCTCTGAATGAGTTACGATGAAGCCTTTTTCTCAGAACTACTATAGACTTGCTTCAAAATATAATAAACCTGAGAATACTAAATGCAGTATTTCTCAAGGTCTCTGAAACTTATTTTCATACATAATATAGATAAGGACAGACACTCGTTTTTCCCCACAGAGCTAGCGCCAAATTTCCCAGTCCAGAATTTTTAAGCCAGGATGAGGAGACAATGATAAGTGGATATAAAATTACAGTAAAATAAGATTAATTACATAAGCATTAATGGCTTGCATGAAAGTAGTCTTACCTTCCACTACAGTAGTGAGCACAGAGGAGTCTGAGAACCCTAGCCAACTTATCAGACATAATCTGAGAATGGTGAAGGTTGTTTATTGATTATAACTTTCAACTGTAAGATTATTCTACGAAATGACTGTTAAGTAGAAAAGCAAACAAAATATGAAAACGAGTGGTTCTGACTTTCACAATTATTAAACAGAAGTAAAATGTACAAAGAGAGACAGACATCTGGAAAAAATTTCTCATAGTCAAGTAATATGAAAAACAATTCAGATTATGCTATGCTCTTTCAAACAGGTCACAGTGTACTGTTAAAAAGAAAAAAGTTATCACCCCCATCATGTACACTTGTCTCTAAAATATGCTTTTGTTTGCAAATGTATGCCCTCTTTGGGCATTGTGCTGGGTTGTAGAGTTTACCTTCTGGAAATTAGCAAAGAGTTTTAAGCCAGGCAGTTTGAGTTCCAGCTGCCTGTGTACCTCAGGCTCCTCACCTAAGAATGAGGGTAAGAACACACGTTTTGTAGGGCTGCCTGGTGGAATAAATAAATCAACATAAGTGAAATATCTGACACTCCCTGGTGCATTGTTAGTGCTTTATGAGTTTTAGTAATCAACATTATCATGTGCCTGGCACTCTGCTACTTCGTGTCTTAGTTACTTTATCATGACTGAAACACAATACCCAACACCAACAATGTAAAGGAGGAAAGATTTATTTTGGCTCACAGTTTTTGGAGGTTTCCATCCATAGGCACCTAGCTCTAAGGAAGGGCATCATGGCAGAGGAGCATCACAACGGAGAAACAGTTCCTGGTGAAGCAGGCAGGAAGCAGAGAGGGATCAAGGGAGGAGGAGGGATCTAGACCCTTCCAGGCCATGCCCTGGTGACTCACCTCCTCCCATCAGGCTGCACCTCCCAACATCACCGCCACCTCTAAACCCATCACTGGACTAACCCAGTGAAGAAAATACATGGCTATGATCCAGCCACCTCCCAAAAGCCCCACCTATGAGCACCTGAGACATTGGAGGAGACATCTAAATATAAACCATACCACTTGTCATGTGATTATTTGTCACCCAGAATGAGCTGGCAAGGCAAGAACAGGGCTGAAGGTCTGTACTCCCGAGCTTTTCCCTGTTGTGAACATGCTCAGAGCAGGCTCACAGGTACAACTAATACGACTTGTACAATGGCAGTTATCTTAAACATACTTTTTTTACACTTTCATATTAACACTTCATATGAAAAATAATTGATAAAATATATTTTAAATATATTCTCCCCCAAAGTGACAGTAAAAAAAAATGAATTAATAATTAAACACAGGAAACCGTTTAGATAATGACTTTCATTGCAGCCTGCTGCTGTGATGATACACAGCCTGATAAAGAATTGGTCAACCTGCCTAGGAAAACATTCCCGTGAAAAATAAGAAATGTCAAATTCCTTCTTTATCCTATTCTTGACTCCATTTTTGTGACTCTTCAATCTTTTATTCTCTTTCTGGATGTTTACAAGACTAGTAGAGTCTTGGCTAGTATGTTAATTGTCTCCAGCTAACTGCCAATTTGAAAATTATTTAGGTTTCAGACTCCTAGGCTCTGAAATTATTGTACAGATTATCAATCATATAATGCAAAATTTAGAACATGAGTCTAATTACAATAAATACTATAGATAATTCTCATGGATGATGAGCTTTCTCAAACTTCCCACCCCACCCAGCTTCTCTGGCCCCTTTCCTGTCGAACCCTCTACCAATAATTTTCAGCTCTGGTGAATTCTTGACAAATTGGAGAAAACGAGAAGAATTTTAAGTAAACTCTAGGAAATGCACATAAATTATCTCTTCGATAATTTTGCATGACTAAAATTTTTTTCCCACTCTGTGGGTTGTCTTTTCACTCTGTTGGTGATTTCTTTTGTTGTGAAAAAGCTTTTTAATAAGATGAGATCCCAGTTGTTGATTCTTTGTAGTATTTCTCTTGCAATCAGGGTTTTGTTCATGAAGTCTCTGCCTATACACATATCTTCAAGAGTTCTACCTATTTTATCTTCCAGTAAATTTAGTGTTTTTGTTTTAATATTTAGGTCTGTGACCCATTTTGATTTTGGTTTAGTGCATGGTGGTAGATATAGATCTAGTCTTTGGCATGTGGAAAGCCAGTTTTTCCAGCACCGTTTATTAAAGAGGCTATCTTTCTTCTACTGAATTTTCCTTGGCCCCTTTGTCAAAGGTAAGGTGGCTGATGTTTTTGGAGTTGTTTCTGCATCTTCTAATCTGTTCCACTAATCCTCAGGTCTTTTTTTTTTCCAGTACCATGCTGTTTTAATCACAGTAGCTCTGTGGTAATAATTTCAAGTCAGGGATTGTGATGCTCTCTGCCTTGCCTTTGTGGCCCAGAATTGCTTCTAGGTCTCTTCTGGTTCCAAATGAATTTTAGAAATGTTTTCTCTAGTTCTGTGAGGTATGCCAATGGTATTTTGATTGGTATTGCATTAAATCTGTATAACAATTTTGAAGTATGGGCATTTTCGCTATGCTGGTTCTTCCTACCCAAGAGCAAGGGATATCTTTCCATCTTTTCCATCTTTTGGTATCTTCTTCAATCTCTTTTTTTCAGAGTACTGTAGTTTTCAATGTAGAGACTCTTCTTCCTTTGTTAGATTTCTAAGTATTACTTTCTTTCTTTCTTTTTTATGCTATTGTGAAAGGGGTTGTTTCCCTAATTTCTTTCTCAGTGAGTTTATTTGTGTACAGGAATGCTATTAATTTTTGAGTGTCAACTTTGTATCCAGCTATGCTACTGAATTTGGTTATTAAATCTAGAAGCCTTTTGGTGGAGTTTTTAGGATCTTCAATGCAGAGTATCATGTCATTGGCAAATAATGATAATTTAACTTCTTCCTTTCCTATCCTTATTCCTTTTATTTCTTGCTCTTGTCTAATTGCTCTGGCTAATGTTTCCAGAACTACATCGAATAGGAGTGGTGATAGTGGACATCCTTGTCTTGTTCCTGATTTTAGAGTGAAAGATTTCAGGTTTTGAACATCTAGTATGATGTTGGCTGTTGGTTTTGCATAGATGGCTTTTATCAGATAGAGCCAGTTGTTCCTCAGACAAAGAACTAATATCTAGAACATTTAAAGAATGTTAAAGAAAAAAAAAATCCAAATTTAAAGACCCAATCCAAAAATAGGCGTCTGAGATGAAAACACACTTCTCAGAAGAAGAAGTAGAAACAGCAAATAAATATATGAAAAAGTGTTCAACATCACTGGTCATTCAAAATATGCAAATTAAAACAACACTGAGATTCCATCTCACTCCAGAAAGAATGGCTATTATCAAGAAATCAACCAATAACAAGCACTGGTGGGCTATGGGAAAAAAGGAACTCTTCTCCACTGTTGATAGGGGTGTAGACCAGTAAAACCACTGTGAAAATCAGTATGGAGATTCCTCAGAAAACTAGGACTAGAGGTCCCATTTAACCCAGCTATTCCCCTTCTGGGTATCTTCCCAGAAGAACTGAAACCATCATACCACAGAGATACATGCACATCCATGTTTATAGCAGCACTGTTTGTAATAGCTAAATCTTGGAAACAACCCAAATGCCCATCAACTGATGAATGAATAAAAATGATGTGGCTTTTTTTATATAGTGGAGTACCACTCAGCCATAAAGAAGGATAAACTTGAGATATGTATAGCTAAATGGATGGACTTTGAGACCATACTCTTAAGTGAAATAAATTGGACAGACATCTGTAAATATCAGTTGTCTTTCTGGTGTGAGAAACTGAAAATGTAAATAAGAACCAAAATGTATAATAGATACTGTGAAATAGGAAGAAATTCTTCAAAGGAAAGGGGAACTAAGCACGGGGGAGGGGAAAAGGAACAAAAAGAAAAGAAAAAACGAGAAAAGAAGGATAAAATGGAAACAAAACTTTGTAAATAAGGAGGGGAAGAGGGGTTGAAGGGAGGAGAGAATAGAATAAAAGATGAATCAAGATATATCATGTACAGGTACAAATTTCCTATGATGAATGTAATTATGTATATCCAAATGGTACCAATAAACTTAATAAGGATAACAATAATGATAATAATAATAATAATAAATCTTGCATGAGAAGCTGTTCTATCTGAGGGAAAGTTTACCCATCAGATACTGTATGGCAGAAAAAGAGCTGAAAACAGCTACTCGGTAATGCCATGAAGACAGCTTCCAAACCATAAACTAATCTAATCACTGAATCTACTAGAAAAATTTATCCCATCACTTGGATATCAATAAACTCTCCATGACTTGTCCCCTCTCTATCTCCTGATCTCATCTGCTAACCCTTGCCAATGTAATTTTTACATTACATTATTAACATGAAGTAGGCTTCATTGATAACAGTAAGATATAAAGAATTTGAAAACTATGATCACTGAAGCATGGTGGCCTTAGCAGACTGGTAAAGAAGTATTTCTAAATATACAATGCATATTATATATTTACAAAGGTGAGACAGAATTTTGCTTGTAATGACAAGAATATTTGCTAGATCTCTGAAAAATCAGTTTACTCAATTATTGAAAGGAAAATCCCAAGGCAAACTTCTATGATAATCCACCTTGGTAATCACATATCAAAATTCTAGAAAATGAGATGAAAAGTCAGATATTTGTCAAGTTACATTTTTGACATATATTCTTAAAGTCATTTCAGAAATTCCTAGACTAAGTATCACTTAATTTTACATCTTTTCCAGGATGAAAGTGTACTACATTGTACTAAAACTTGATAGGAAATTTTAAACAATTTTATGATGTTCCTCACATTTGGTATGAACTTTATAAAAACTATGTCCTGTGTAAGTTTATTTAAAATTGAATAATTTTGTCGATGATATTACTGAAAGAATATGTCATGTAGGGAAGTCTCACATTCATGGAAAATTAGAGTTTGCATTAGTTTAAATTTTTTAATAAGAATTGGAAAACAATGAAATCTTCTAGTTTGTCCTTAATAAATAAGCTTTTTAAAGAACTCATGTGCTGAGATGTACCCTTCTTGTTATTTAGAGGACATCAATGTGATGCTTTAGAAAATTCGTCGGATAGCTCAGCTTATGGTTCAGAACTGAGAATATTTATAATCTTAAATAACTCCTTGGCTGCTAAAATGGTCTAATAGCTTTGAAAATGGGAACAAAGATATATTATTATATAATATCTTTAACATTTAATGTAGTACCATATCCAAATTTTATAGCTGTACCTTTGATAATGTCAATCAAATATTTACTTTAAAAACCAGATTCCTGACTTTTTCATTATGGAATATCTCTCCATTCCTCTTGTTATATATTATATAGCATTATAATTTTAAAATTATTTCCCTTCCATTTTGGATTTTCATTTCATTTTTTCTCTGTTCATATTGTTAATATTTATCATTTTGCCAACTGCCACAGATTGCTTGTATACTCTACAGTTATTGAAATAGATTCTCTTATCTGCCAATAGTAAAGAATTCAGCTGTTTTGTAAAGAGATCACAGTTTTAGAGAATAATATTCCAGTAGGTAATTATAAGAATTAGAATACGAGAGAAATTAAATTCAAGCAACAGAAATAAATGAATGTTACATTAACTAAAATAATAGACAAGATCATTTTTGTTATGGAGTATTTATGTGATGGGTATTAAAATTTACTGAATCAAATTACAACATCTTTAAACCAAATTAAAGTAAAATAAGCTACATTATGTCCAATATTTTTCAGTGTTTTCATGTTTTTAACCCACCAGTCTCTTCATAACGGTGGACTGAGCACTACATAAAATTAAATGGTATGCAGTTTCCTCATGAAAAATTTCCACCTAACTTTTAAATGTAAAATAAAGAATATTTAGAGGTCCACTTATGAGATAAAAAAGTTTCACAGGTTCAAGGATAAAAGTCTCGTTAATAGCAATAAGTATTTGTATATATTTTATGTCTTTATGTTTGAAGGTTAAAGAAAAGAGACAGAGGAAGGGAATGAGAAGAGGGAAAAAAAGCTTTCACAAATTAAAACCAGAGTAGTAGAAATTTTTTTGGTTCCGTACACCTAGAAGAAAAGGCTAAGGAAACTACAAATCTCCCACGAAGTAAAACCACAAAAAAGGAAAGTGAAGATGGAGAAGATTAGAAAATTATAAGATCAGTACAACCCTGGAACATCTGAAAAATAGATGGCTCAGAAAAAGAAAACAGGTGGAAGAAAGAAAAAACAAATAAAATGGAAGGGAAATAATTTTTAAATTATAAAAATAATTCAAAAATGTTTCCCAGTAATGGGAGATATTGGTTCCTTGAGTTTAAAATATCACAAAGCCTTTGAAAAATAAAGCAAGACGCACTAGCATAAAGCTTACAGCACTAGGAACAATCTAAGGCCCTAAAAATTCCAAACAACACAAAAACAGGTTATATTGAGAGGATTTGTTCCAGATACTAGGACAACCACTTTATTTCTACCTTCATAGCAGGTAATGGAAATTAAATTAGTTAATGAGGAATGTGTGCATGTCACAAGGTGATGCCCCTGAGTCTACTATACAAACTCTACTGGAGTACACTATTACATGTTAAATTATTTCGTGCATGATTCTACTATTAGAAACTACCACCACTGTCATTGTACAGTTGTACAACTTGTGGGACCAATAGTTAAAGAATATCCAAGTCACCTCAATAGTAAATGGTAGAGCTTGAACTCAAACCAAAGAGTCTTTCAGAACTCATGCTACTAACCATTACATGATATAGGGATGCTTAACTTAGGACATGAACCAAGTTAAATTCCCAAAGAATTATAGAGCTTAAAAGTAGCAGAATAAATTTGTGAAAGTATAGGAAGAAAGTAAGAGAAAATATTTTAATACCCCTATCATAAGGAAAGACTTGTTATCAAGATACAAAACCCAGAAAACAAAAAGACAGATTTTACTACAAACAAAATTTAAATACTTTATTTATCAAAAGGAAATTAAAGAACCACAAGATGAAGTTTTCATACTTAAATTTAGGAAAAAGTATTTTTAAGACCTAACAATATCCTGATCAGCTATATGGTAAGAAAAAAAGAAAGTATTTTTATGCCTTCGAGGAAGAAAAGTAGCTCTGCAATGCAATTTGACACTTTCTATCAGAAACCTAGTAGCATAAAACACCCATTAAGGATTTTAAATCTTTTTTTTTTTTTTTGACTATTTGGAGGATGAAAAGTTGCCCGTCATATTTAATCATTGTATGTATTCTTACACTAAATTTATTATTTCACAAACAAGTACACATACCTCACAAAGAAAAGGTCAAGGAAATTATAATCTGCATGCTCAAATTCACCCAACTGTATACATTAGTTGTGTTCAGTTTGTTGAATACTAAATATACCTTAGTAAAATTAGGAAAAAAGAAAAGAATCCCTAGCAAAAGAAAAGGCGTCATCTAGTACAGTACATGGTTCGTATATTGTCTGTGATGCCCAAAGGCTCCCGTGGTGCCAGCTTGATCCCCAGTGTGGTGATGCTAAGGGGTGGTAGGACCTTCAAGAGCGGGGGCCCAGTGAGAGGTCAGTAGGTGACCGGGGCATACCCTAGGAAGAGATTAACCCCACCAGTCTTTCGCTAGCTTCCTGTGTTGATAGGTGTCACTGTTGCATGAAATTTCACCATCATGCCATCTGCCATGATGTGACACAGCCAAGGAGTCCCCTCACCAGAGCCAGGGCCATGCTTTTTGTGAAACTGTTTCCTTTTATAAAGTAGCTAGTTTTAGGCATTTTGTCATTATAGTGAAAAATGGACTAAAATACCTATATTATCATAAGTTATTATCTCCTGATTAATTTTAATTTTATAGCTTATTATGGTCTCTGAATAATGTACCTCTAAAATCCATAGGTTGTATCCCAGTCCCTGCATTGGGATATATTTGGGGTAGAATCTTTAAAGTGGTAATTAAGGTAAAATGAGGTTACATGGGGGACTCTTATTCAATGCAACTGCTGTCTTTAGAAGGGAAGACTGAACACAGACATATAGACACGGAAGATAATGTGAGGACACAGCAAGACAGCAGCCATCTGCAATCCAAAGAGAGAAGCCTCCTTCAAGGAGAGAAGCATCGAAGAAACTAATCCTGACCACACCTTGATGTTGGACTTGTGACCTCCATAAATATGAGAAATAAATGGCAGTTGTTTAAGCCACCCAGTTTGTGGCATCTAGTTATAACACCCCTAGAAAACTAAGCTATAGCTTCACTTATTTCAATTGTTCTTTGTCCTTCAACAACTTTGTCATTTTAGAAGTAATACACTCAAGTCTTTAGGAATCGAGATGTGAAAACTGACATTTTCCTGTGCCGTATCCTAGCATGAGACATGTGTTTAAAGAGCACCCATGAGAAACTCTAGCAAAAATGGTAAGGGCAGTGCTTTGCCTTCTGTTTCCAAGAGATTTAGATCTAACTCCTGCCTCACTCTGTAGTTTGGCAAGTTGTTAAATACCTCTGGACCTTAATTATATTTTCTCCATGTGTAAAATAAGAATTTGTGTATTAGAGTTGTCCAGCAAAACAGATCCAATAGTATATATATAAATATGAAAGCAGACTTAGTATAGGAACTGGCTCATGCTTTTATAGAGTTCAAAAGTCTCCCCATCTGCCTTCTGCCAGAGGCTCAGAAAAGCCACTGGTTTAGTTCATTTCAAGTGTGAAGGCCCGAGAACGAGCAACTCTGTCCAACAGAAGAAGAAAGATGTCCCAGCTCAGAAAGAGAATTTGCCTTCTTCCTTTTTGTCCTGTCCGGATGGACTGGATGATTCCTGCCCACACTGGTAAAGGCAGATCTCATTTACCCTCTCTGTTGACTCCAGTGCTATTGTCGTACACAAACACCAGCACGTACACACTCGGAAATAATACTGTACCAGCTACCTGGGCACTCCTTAGCCCAGTTAAGTTGACACATAAGTTTCACACTTGACATGATTTTTAAAAATAATAAAATTTCTGGGCCGGTGAGACGGCTCAGCGGCTTAAGCGCCTGCCTTGCAAGCGCGAAGGCCCGAGTTCGACTCCCGGAACCCACATACGAAAAAGGGGCCGGTGATATCGCTCAGCGGCACGGGTGCCTGTTGGTGCGCGAGGTCCTGAGGTCGTCCCCCCGGTACCCACAAAAAAAAAAAAAATAATAATAATAATAATAATAATAAAATTTCTAAAGTACTTGGACTGTGTCTATACAAACTATGTGTTCAATGAATGACAATTATTATAGTGTGGCTTTTCCAAATCACTTTCTGTATTGATTGAAACCAATGATCATTAATTCCCATTGGCTCAAATGGGCTTAAACCTAAGCCTCAAGACTGCCAACAAATGTATTCCAGATCTTGAAGTTCCAGACATCCTGGAATCTCCGAAGGTATTTCAGAAGCACTTTTGGAGAGTACAGAGACCAAACGAAAACCAAAATCTGATTTGAATTATAACTTTAAAAATTGAGTAAAATTCAAATACAGTTTGTACATGGAACATTAGCAATGCATTCTGGCATTTCTAAGCATATTTAATATATGGTAGATTATTACTAAAACACATTGAACATCCCTGTGTTTTTTCTAATTTGGTTTCAGCTTTTGCCTAGCCCCAAGGTTAGTACGCAAACATTCCACAGGACTCCATAAAAAACCATCTGGGCTCAGTTCACTAGAAGACTAGACTAGAGCCATCAGAGCTCTCTGCACCCCAAGTCCTTCCTCGTTCCCTCCTCCACTGTCCAAGCCTGTATCTACAGTCTGCTCCTTTTTCTGCTTGCACTAGAAGCTGTTGTTAAAGGAGGACAATATTTCCTCGGACTACCTGGGCCCAGCTATTGTCAATGCTTTGACTCCAGGCTGTTCCCTTCCCCATCAGAGAACTTTGGTGTGTTTGTGCCTTGTATTTTTATTTCATTTTATTATCTAAAAGAATGACATCCTTTCATCTCCCCCAGATTCTAACAAATTAATAAAACACATAAATAATCATTAAGTATCTTTACCAGGCCCATCTCCTCTTCTCAATTAATGATCACAAGATTTATGCCTTGGGGCACATTTGACTTCCTACAAAAACAACTTTCTTTCAATTAAATATTGAGAACAAAATGAGTTTTTAAGAGTAGAGAGACAGACCCCAGTCAGAAGGGAGTGCTCAGTGAGAATTCTGTGCTGCTGAAAGCACACTGCTTAATACCTGAGGAAGGAGAGGAGGTTTGTGAGGTTCTGTCCTCTCTGCTTTTTCTTCAGTGAATGATGGGAATCTGTGGTCTTGCATTCCAAATTGGTTGCTGTTTTCTGTCGCATTTGTATTCCTTGTAATTCATTACCAGTTTGAATGTTTCATGACACAGCGAGGAACTTCCCCTTTAAGGCTAGAATGCCTTTGCCTTCCTTGCTGTGCAGTCCTCGGAGCTCCCAGAATTGTGGTGGGGGGAACTTGGTACAGCTTTGCTAGAATAAAGGAAATGTTTTGGATGTGACCATGTTTAATACATGTCCTTCTTTATGGAACAAGACCACATTTCTGGGGAACGTATATGTATATACCGTGGGGAAAAGGTAAAGGAGGTGGTATGAATGTCATTTCTCAAAGGGTATTTGAAACAACCAGGTAAATATGATATTTTTTTCCCAGATTGTCAACATTAATGGAATATATGGCCCATTCTATTAAACACAAATACACAGTGGAATAGAAATCAGAATTCAAGAGGACTTTCCAAATAGACTAATAGCTGTTAATAAGTCTATTACTTTTAAATGGTGCATCCTCAGATTTCAGGAGCACTTATTCAAACTACCTGTTTTGGTGAACTAGAGGAAAGTTTGCAAAGCATTTGTCTAGACTCTTTATATGATAGGATGCACAGGTCTGTTCTACCAAGTTTTTAATTTAAACCACAAATTTGATTTTTGTCTTGCTTTTATCAACATTGCCTAAGGGCATAATTCAAATGAATGTTGAGAAAATGCTTAATTACTTAGCTTTTTTGTTCCCATATTGTTGTTGCCAAAATCAAACAGCATTTATAAAGCTTTCATATTTTCAGTTTTGATCAAGGTGTATTATTTTTGTGATAGCACTAAGTAGCATAATTTGTGAATGGCCTGCAAAGAAATGGTTGAAGTAAGAAAAATCATGAATTAATTCCCAGTTAGACTAGAAATTATTCACAGAGGAGGTAAAGAAAGCAATATTCTCCTTGAGAGAGAATAATATTCAAACTATATGCCAAACATTGGTGGTGGAGAAAGTATTGGGAGTGAGCAATGACCAAAATAATGACAAGCATATGACCCATTTAGTGTAGAATTAAGGAAGAAAGATGTGAGTTCCAGAGGGCTCGGGCTGGTTCTGCTTGTGGCCTGCAGCTTTCCTCAGCAAATATTCCACATCCCTATCATCTGATTTCCTGGGGTCTCCACTGCACCCTTGGCTTCATTCCAGCAGCTTCCTGCACTGCTCCTATCAGGGATTACTTGCCAGGCCTCTACTGTCTGCATTTTTATCATTATTCTGGCCTTCTGATCTCTGACCAGAATTACACGTCAGCCTGTGCTTACAGCATTCTGAGGATTTTCTAGACCACATCTTCGAAACTTTCTGATTTCCTCCTGAAAATCGGTTCCAAAAGCTTCTAAACCACATGGTCAAACATAGTCACAGTAACAACCCCACTTCTCTGCTACCAATTTTCTGTATTAGTCGGTACTGGGACACAGTACCCAACACCCACATTTTAAAGGAGGAGAGGTTTAATTTAGCCAACAGTTACAGAGGTTTTCAGTCCATGGGCTGATTTGTTCCAAGGCAGAAGCATCATGGTGGAGGGGCACAGTGGAGCAAAGCTGCTTCATTCACGATGGCCAGGAAGCAGAGCTGAGGAACAGAGCCAGAGAGGAAGGGCCCATGGACCATATACGGTACTCCAGGTCATGCCTCCATGACCAATACAGACATAACCAGAAGTGTGCTTTACTTATCTCCTCATCAGCTCCCAAGCCAATCAAGTGGACACAATGAAGATTAGCCATCACACCCTCACTCTTCCCCCAGATCTGCTCGTGATGAGTCTATTATGATGTCCCCTACACAGTCAAAAAAAGAATCAGACAGTGAAATTAAAAATGATTTTTACTCAAAAAGTAGTATTCTTGTCTCACAATTTTTTAACATTTCAGCAGTTCTACCAGTTTTAATTATCCTTTCATTATCCAAATCCCTTGGGTTACTCCCTGAATCTCAAGCTTTCTGCACTGCAAGGATATTACCAAACACGTGACAATAAAACTGGCTTTAAGCCTATGACACTGCAAAGGACGCCTGTGGAGGGGTCTGACAAAATGTTCCATGTTTGCATGTTAGCAGATTTTCTTCTCTGGATTCCTCATCCTAGAAATCAGATAAAATACAAATCAAACTAAATGCATTTCTTTCTTTGAGTATAATATAAATTCTAAAAGGACAGCACATAGTGGATCTATATTTTTTTCTCTTCCTATGAAATGCATGCGTTAGGTACAAATCATTCTTAAGCAAGAAGAATAATTCCTGGCTAAAAAAGGATGAGGTAATTACGGGGAAGTTTTGCTGAAGCCTTAGCCTGTACAAGTCTCTCTGTACATTGCCAACATTCTGACACATCTTCAGTAATCACTTCGGTTTCAGTTTGTGCTAGATGATTTCTCATTACAAGGGTGCCGCTGAGCAACCAAGAGCATAGACAGAATTTTAGTAAACATATCTTGTATAAGATTCATCTTCTAGGCCGTCTTAGTAACCGTCAAGGTTACCGCATCACAGAGACTGACGAAACCACTAGGGTAGCTACAGCCCCTAATTTTGTCAGTGTAAAAGCTCTCTCATAGTAACTAATGGATTCTAGTTAGGACAAAATATAGTTTGCCTGTTCACAGGGTTTTTAGAAAAGTAGTAATTTTCATTTGTATCCTGAAAGTAAGAATAAAAAAGAAGCAGCTAACAGGCTCTCCATCAAAAGTTGTTTTGGGGGAGAAAGTTTTCCTGCTTTTATTTCAAAAGTTGCAGGACAAGTTTGAGATTCCTAGAAAATTTACTTAGCTCCCTGGCATCCATAATCGTTGGGAAAATGTATTTGGTGAAAATACTGATCACTGAATATATGAGTTTTTAACTCATAAATGGCATCAAAGTTGATTTGAAGTCTGCTGTTGAGGTTTCTCTCTCTTTTTTTTAATGTACCCCTGCGCTCTTCTGAATTTGTTCTGTAGTTAACGGAGGTCTCCTCTCCTCCTTTCCAGGTCATGGGTTTGGCTCGTCGAAGATGTCTCGTGCACAGACGTTTCCCAGCTACGCCACGGAACAGAGTGAGGAGGCGCAGCCTCCCTTGTCGCGGTCCAGCAGCTATGGCTTCAGCTACAGCTCCAGCCTCATCCAATGACACACAGAGGGCACTGCTGACCAGAGAGACAGTCTCTCCTGGACCTGCCTGCAGGGCCATTGCGCCCTCTGCCTCCTGGAAGACCAATTGCAGTGCAAATTGACATGGGTTGGGTCTAGCCCCACTCCCATTGGAAGGTTAAAAACTGGAGTTCTGCTTCCTTGATTCAGTGGCTAAGTCCTTTATTTATTGAATTTCTAGGGGGCATCTATGTTTTACAGTAATAGAATCCAAGTCGTATAAACAGTCATTCAAATAAAATTCTTTGGGTCTGACAGTAACAGAAGCCTTGGCTCCGGGAGAAGTTCCCCACACTGGTGGTGACTAAGCGACAGGCACTTACCCCTGTCTGCAGCACCCGGTCCTGCCTCTGAGCACAGGGTCTGTCCTAGGCATCACGCGGACCTACCACAAATTCTGTGGCTTTTTCAATTTTGACAGGGTCAAATCCAGTAAGCTCTGCAAATGGCAACTTAACACTCCGTATAAATAAATCCAGTGACAATTAAGGGAATATGAAATTAGAATACTCTGTTAATCAGGGTCTGGTAGCTCTACTGTCGTGTGTGTGTGTGTGCGTGTGTGTGTGTATGTGTGTGTGTGTAGACAAATATAGATACGGATATTGCTATATCCATCTATATATAACAAGTTTATATATATATATGTGCTGATGGTGACAGGATATGCTCACTTAAATTGTTGAAAACTGTAATTTGTTGCATTAAAATTAAGATTGTTATGTTGAATAGGTATTTTTAAAATAGTGCTCTTTAAAAAAAAAAAAAAGCTTCTTATTAGCAAACGTATTTATGTAGTCCAGTCTGCTCCTGTGAAAAGTGTGAGCAAAAATGTTGAGAAGAGCAGTCCTTTGGAAGCAAGAGCCTAGCTGTGCTACCTGTCATGCCGTCATGCTGTCCGTCTGGTTCGTGTCCTTGCTGTTGACGGTGTTTCTCTCCTCAGCCATCCTTCTGAGCTACGTGAGGAAGATCTGGCGTGATCACTGATTAGCTTTCAGTTAACCTGGGGGAAAAGAGACTCCAAATGAAAAACTAAGAAAGAAAAAAACACACACATTTAAAAAGAACTCAACTATTTGTCAGTTAAGAGAAGAAAAAACAGATGCAGAATAGTAGCTATCAACATTTAAAAAGATACTGTCCCCAGGGGCCATCATGTACTTGCAATATACTATGTAACCAGAACTCACTGGGCTTTATTTTCTCTTGTACTGGACATGGTTTGTCTGAGATTATAGGTGGAAAAGGATCAAATGTAAATACTTTTGGCCCTGACACTATTGCCAAACCTACAAGATTAAAGGGAAGTAGTGATTCCCACATGAACTGAGGAAGTCTGGCTAATTCCAATCAACATAGATAGGTGTGCCCTTAATTTTAGAAGTAAAAATAAAAATTATTCTGCCTGAATCATCTGATACAATGTGCCTCATATTGATATCTCTCAACTAATTCAGCATAGGTTTAAAGAACAGTGAGCCTGACTTTTTTTCTTAATAGCAAAATTTTTTATACTATCAAAAGCAGTTTATTGAAGGGGTACCTATTTTGCTGATCTCTGTTAAGATTTTTTTCATCCGTATTCATAGCCTGAGAGTAGAATGACAATTCATTTCAGTGAATTACTACTAATAAAAATGGTTCTGCATCCCTTTTTGATAAATGTGCACTTAAAACTACCTAGACTCTCCGAATCACTGAGATAGATTTGAAAACCCCATCAAGATGCTAATCATAAGAGTTAATGTGGCTGCAAAAAATAATTACCCTAAGCCTTCAGGGATAAAAAGGAAATTACCCAAACTCTCTGTGCTGTGAATTTTGCTGACACAACAGAGGAGCAGATGACTGGTTTCTTTGGAGGATACAGCCTTCCCTGGGATCCCTGCGTTCAGGGTTGACACCTCTGAATTTCTTTAGTGCGTGGCATTTGCTTTAGAAATGCCATTACTCAAATATATCAGAGCAACTCCCAGCTGAGACCATTTGAGCACAGTTCCTAGTGCAGCCAATTCAGAGCGAGCTTCTCGCTGCCTCACTCAGTCGAGCTGTTGCTTAGACACCAGAAGTTGCTATAAGGGACTTATGGGGAAAGGCCCCCAGGGGTCCTGGTTCATGTCTCAGCTTTATTAATGTGCCAGAAGCACAGACAGCGGGTCCAGGGGGATTCTGCTAATTACACGAGTCTGCTCTTGTGTCTCTTTTGTGGGAGACAAGTATCTGCATGAATCGCTTTCAGAACACCATTGGGTTCTGATCTTCCCTGGCGAGCTAACTGAGAAGGCATAACCTTGGGCCAGTTTACTCGGAAAATAATGTCACAGAAAAAGTGTATGAGAAATTTACTTCCCAAGGCTTGAACCCAACCTCATCATAGTGACAGTGAGGCTATAAAATATATCTCCTGATATAGTTTTAGAGCTTTATGCTAGCATCCTCCTCCAAGTATAAGTCCGATTAAGTCAAAACTGCAATGTGAACAGATAGAATTTATAGTAACCTCATACACTTGACAAAAGACAGTGTTCATTGTAATAAAAATGACAAGCAGACAGAGCTACAAAGACCAAAGATGGAACGTTACTTGTACCAGTCCCTTTGGAACTTCATAAAAATCAGTTCCACTGGAGTGACTACAACAGCTGTGGGAATGTGTTCAACTCATCTGAGCTCGTAGGTTTTCGACTGAAGATGCCTCTCCACTTTGCAAGTCCTTTCTCCCTCCAGAGATGAACTATATCTTTAAACATTCAGGCAACATTTTCATTGTGAGGGAAGGATTGCTATGAACCAAAGACATCTTTTGGCTCCTGAAAGTGACTCAACTGGGGTTTCACCCAGATCAGTACATGTAAATAAAGATAGTCACCATTTATACATCAGTTTCATGGAGACCGATGATCAAGGAACCCCACATACATAATAAACTCTCTCCTGACAGCAGAGACAGCCTGGAGGCATACATATTTCCTAGAAAGATTTATGAGGGGATTTATTTTTCATGTCCCCAATTGTTTCTTCTGATAATCTTAATTAATGTGCACATAACCAACAGATGCCATTATATTTAAAGTGCAGCAAAGTACACTGCACTTGACCCAGCGGTTCACTATTCTGATGGGAGGGGGATAAAACACATCTTTCACTTACTTATTGGACAAACAGTAAGCATGTGGAGATAATTTATTTAGGCAGGCTGCAAATACTTATGAATCTATAGGTTCTGGCCGCTGCCAAAATTTGAATTTTATAAAAATATATATTTTGTTACCTATTAGGGAGGATGCTGTTTGATAGAGCATGTGAACTAAACTTCACCTCTTTCACCAACTAGTAATCACAGAACTAGTCCTAGCATCTTGTACAATTCTTCTCTGTCTTCATTGGGCAATTATGTTTGAAAAACCTTCATCACCTCTAAAATGATGGGCCATTAATACGTTCTAGCTAACATAGAAACAGTGGCCTGACAAATATCTTTACACTGTTAGTAGTTTCTATAGATCCAATTTACTGCATGTGGTATCTTTATAGTAGATATTAAAAATGTATCGTACAGATTGATGTCTACTCATTATTTGGCTAATATCGCAAATAACTTTGCAAAAAAGCATGAGTATATTACTCCCTTGATTATTGGAACAATTTACTGTACTAAACTCAACCATTAGTGCTATATGAAAAGAAGCCAAGGAAATTATATTCTTATAAAAATCTTAGTCCAGTTCTGTTATAACACAGCACAATAAATGGAAAATAGACATCCAGTGAGGATGAGCTTTAGACTTGTAACACTTCAAGTTTTACAAGAAAAGTTACACTAATAACTGATGGAAGTGAAAAATATATATTCTCCAATTCTATTAACATGCCTATCAATATCTTACACTTCAAATTGCATTATTAGTAACTAATTATATATTCGTAGACCACTTCCTTCTCAAAACAGATAAAAATTTACCTCAGGCATGTATTCATAATTATAACAGGCAACATGTCACACATATTAATATCTAGCTTATGAAATTCACGGAGTGTATATATGTAGGCTATGAAATTTATAGGGTGCAATATCCCATGGAAGGAATAGAGGAGGATGGTGACTAGTTAGGAGGATAATTTAGGTAAAATGATAAGGACTGAAATGTCAAGAGCAACACTTAGACTGCTTTCCCAACACTCGAACCCAGCTCAGTGTCACGTGCTTGGCCTTCGTTACCTACTGTATCATTTCCTAACATGACCACAGAAACACACATTACCAACGCATAAGCTTTTTTCCACTTGTGAAAAAATTTTAACACAGAAGAATGTGCAACGAAGTCCCCATACTAAAATGTATCTTCAATAATATGAGAATAATTTTTCTATGGCAAATTTCATTTTAGTGTTATTATGAATATATATTATGACACATATGGCTAAGGGCTAAATATGTGACAAAAGATCAACAATCTCAAGTGTGTATTCCCTGTAAACATATTAGAAAGACTACCTTTTCTTTGCGGAACTACCACAAATCTGTACTTTCTTACTCAAGAATGTGAACTTTATTTCCACAATTATTTCAACAGAGGAGGCATTAGGTAGCTTATAGACTCATAGAAGTATGAAATGCTGGGCATGTTTTCTACACAGGCAGAATGCTAGCTGGCTCTAGAAGCAACCTTAAAGGTCGTAGAGAATAAAGGTTTCACTTTGGTTTCCTCAGGAGAAAATAGAAATCTATGCTGTATTTTGTTAGAGGCAAAGAAATGGCCAGGAATGGTTTCACCTTGTTCCAGGGTTCGTGTCTAGGAATGTTTCCTTTGCTCCACCCTGTCTTCCAGTTAAACTAAAACAAGTTGAGAAATACCACATGGCCACATGATAAAAATGCCCTTGTATGTTTAAGGATTTTCCCATATTTTTGAGGTGCTTTTATTCTTCTTGAATTTATCACCAACCACATCCTTCAAAAGGCTTTCTGAGACAATTTATTAGACTTGTTGTAGGTCATGAATGAGTGGTATAAGCTTTATTACTCTTAAATTGTCATCCAATTACTTGTTTGTTTAAAACTCAGACTTATTTATCATAAAACAATAGTAAAATTTTAGTAATTGTGTGTATTTTGCTGTCCTGTTCATCACTCATATTGCAATCATAATCATTATTTTGGAATTTTTAATCCCTCCATAGCACTTTATGGTGTCATTATTTATGTTATTTGTGCACAACTTTGTTAGATAATTGATACTATTACAGCTACATTTTTTTCATGTGATCTTCAAATAGTTTCCAACTTCAGAAATTTCAAAAATTATTTGTTTTACATTAAAATGCTTTATGGCTCAAGTTCTTCCTTACAGGCAATTATTTACATTTACTGAAGTTTAAATAAATAAGAAATAATCCAAAAGTATTAAATGACATGAAAGCCACAATTCATTAGTAATTTTCAGACACATTTCCCTGATTTTAACATCTTGTAAACATGTGAAGGAGAGGAAAAATGAATTTGTAATAGAAACATCTCTTCTAATAATTCCATTAAACTAATATGCTTTTATTTTAATGTATCTTCCACACCTACTTCCCTAGCCCATAGTCCATATATCAACTGTTGAAAGAATAAATGGGTTTGCCTGGCAAGTGTGACGTCGTGAGTTCGATTCCCGGTGCCAAAAAAAGAAGAAATGGGTTTAAAGATTCTAATCATTATTTTGGGCCAATTCTACTAGTTTAAACAGTTAACTTCCTTAATCTGTTTCCTGCATATTGGGTGATTTTAGACTAAGCATGAAATCAGTCCTTTCTCTGGACACAGAACTGTGCATTGAGAGTACAGGCCCTACCCCGATAGTGCTGAGACCCGCAATCTCAAAAAGAGTGGCTTATTATCAGGTCTACAAAACTTAACACTCCAAATCCAGGCGAAACATAAGAATGAGATACGATTTAGTGTTTTAAAAGTCACTGTAGGCCGGTGATATGGCTCAGCGGCGTAAGCACCTGCCTGGCAAGCGCGAGGGCCCGAGTTCGACTCCCGGATCCCACATATGAAAGAAAGGGGCCGGTGATATCGCTCAGCGGCACGGGTGCCTGCTGGCGCGCGAGGTCCTGAGGTCAACCCCCAGTACCCACAAAAAAAAAAAAAAGTCACTGTAAGATTTCTCTTAAAGAAAACGTCTTGCAGGGGTTTTTATGATAGTTTCAGATCATTGCCTATTTGATCGAGGGACTGAAAGGCAGCAAAATGAAGAGCAAACTGATAATAGTACCCTGATATTCAGTATCAGTCCAAAATTAACATAATGAAAGAATGATTTATCAACTTCAGATTCACAGCTCTATTATAGTTCAAGTAGCAATATTTACTCTTGTCAATGTAAATTAATAAATACATGTCAGTGGATGAAGTAGAGGAAATGGGGTTCCAATTGTCACAATGGAGTATGATTCTTTACAATTATAAGACATTTTATTATTTTAGAATGCATGGATCAGCGCATGAATGACATTAACAAATCAATCTGCTCTCTGACGTGAAGGTCAGTGTCCTCTTCATTACAGATGACAGGAGACCTCCCAGGATTTGCAGTGTTTCCCTTGTCCCCACCCCCTGCAATCTAGCCTTCTCTCTCTCTCTCTCTGTCTCTCTCTCTCTCTCTCTGTCTCTCTCTGTCTCTCTCTCTCTCACACACACACATAACTTTTGACCTACTCTATCTTCCACTGAAGTTACCGTTTTTCTTTTCAGATCTACACAGAATAACTCCATCTTGCAAAATCTTCATCCCCATGAATCTCTAAACTAATTTAAATTATATTATATCTTCGCTTTCTGTAAATCTTTATTTAATTAACTTATATGTTCTCTGTGAGGTCTTAGATTGTACATTATAAAGGGATGTCATTTGTAGTTCACTAAATATAATGTTTATTATCATTTTGATAAAAGTAACTTTGGACAATAAGCTATTCTTAAATAAAACACCCCTTATAAATTTGCTTCTATTGGAAAATATATGATCTAACATATACTGTTAGTCATAATCTATTCCAGATTAATAATAATCTGGGAACATCTGTACTTAAATGCTAGTGGAAATATTTTTCTGGAATGAAATGTAAAGAATAGCTATCTCTGGAACCTAAATGTGAATTTCTGGCAGAAACGAAAATATTATAATAATGAGGCAATAATAAAATTAGGAAATTTGATTATTTTTAAATCTGTCTGTGTGATTTTTCCCCTTGGTAAAAAGACATGAAAAACACAGTTGAAGAATATTATTCTGAATTTATAGTTTTATATATGTGTACATACACATATATATATATATATATATATATATCTTGATCCTTAAAAAATAAACCTAATCTATTGTTATAAATGTTTTATAATCCCATGAAATTCACAAATGATACTGCTATAAGGAGGATAATTTATAGTTGTATAATATTAACATTTGCTTCACCATTTAAAAAGTAAAACAGTTCAAAATACTAATTTACATGACAAGTTTGCATGGTTGAAATCTTGAACAAATAAACTGGTGGTTTTACCCATGGGTGATTGAATACTGCTAATATTAAATATTAATATTAAATGATTTCCTTACATTTTTGTTATCATGTGATGAAGTATAACTATGTAAACAGAATTCTGACAATCATATTCTGCTAACCTTTAAAATGTTACTTATTCCTTTACTTATTAGCTTGCTATTTGCAAAATAAAGTGAAAAAAAGCCCTTTATTCAATGTAATGTTACTGAGAATTTATTATGCATTAGTGTTTTCCTAATCTTATCTTAAACAGAATTTAAGTCTATTAGTTTGGCTCTGGCTTGGTAGAATGAGAACGTAATCATATTGAAAATGGCATTAAAGTTCAATACACTTTTTTTTTTTTTTTTTTTTTTTTTAGACAGAGTCTCACTGTGTTGCCCAGGCTGGCCTGGAACTCATTGTCCTCCTGCCTTGCGAGTGCTGGGATTACAGGCAAGCGCCACCACGCCCAGCAACACCTTTGTTTTCTAGTGGAAAGATAGCAGGCAGTATAAGTGGCTTGCACAATGTCATACAACTAGATAATGGCTTTTCTTTCAGGAGTCTACTCCTTAATAAACAAAGAAAATTATTGAAAATGAATATTTGGTAGACAAGATTAAACACCAAAATTGAAGTGCATGCAATTGTAACTATCATGAAGTTATACAGTAACAACTTCCATCATTAATTTCCATCCCATGATATAACACCCTTTGTCACTTCACTTAAGATCTATCTAGAAATACTTGTGCAGAAAATATCTGTTTCTCTGACCTAATTGTTAAATACTACCTGCCATTTTTTGCTAAGTTTAGTAGACCACTTTGTTACAAGTAATTTTTTCTTTCTAGAGATTCATGCCTTTAAAGAAAATGTGAACCTCTCTAGTATCAGAAAACCCCAATGAGTTAGGAACCCTGGGTCAAGCAGTCAGTGGTGTTAAAGTGTCCTTCTAAGGCTAGGTCAAGCCAAACCCATGAATTTGACAGTAGTGAAAAATTTATGAGAACTTTCAATTCCGTGAAGCCAGTAGAAGTTTGCCAAATGCTTGGGAGAATCAATGATAATGAGTACATCCATTCTTCCTACATGCTGAATTAAATAGTTTATTCAGAATATAAATTTTTGTGTCAGCTGCATAACAGATTGGTGGTATGAATTGATGGACTTCTTTTCCCTTTCTGTCACTATTAAATCATGGGGATTATATTTACTAGGGAAAGTGTATAAAGGTTTATGTAAGTTTTGAGCTAACATCAAAGAAGATTTTTAATAAGTACATGTCACAGGGCACAGCCCAAAATCAATTTGTTATTTTTTTCAATGTATAAAGAAACCAGCTATCTCTATTTTCAAGTTAGTTAGGAAATACGTTAGGCAAATTGCTCTAATTTTGGTATCCACATGGTGAATTATTAAAATAAATGAGCAAGACCTGCACAGAATATCTAAACATTCATGAAAATATAAATTATCTTAATATGCAGGTATTTGAGAATATCTGGCTACTGGCTGAAATCTGATCTTAAATACCAATCATTAAATAATTATTGAGTTATTGCTACCTCCAGAACGTGAATAAATGACATGCAATAATATCTCTTGGTCTTTGCTCTTTCACGCTTTTAATTCCTGTTGCTATGTGTCAATCCTAGGAAGTAGTTCTGACAGCAAAGGGGATACATGACTTTCTGTAGGAGACATGCAAATGGCTAAAATTAAGGGAGTAAGGGAAGGCAAGAGAGATCATCCTCACCAGCTTCCTAAATTCCTTTCTCAAGGCTCTCACTGAATTTGTCCTCCTCCTCTTCCTTTCCTTTTCCTCCTCTTCTTTCTCCTTGATTTCTCACCGAATAGACATTTTTAATCAAAGAAAATGATTAGCGTAGTCTAAAACAAACTCCAAATCATCTCTTACTATCTAAACTCTATACATTTTTAAATGTCTTTTTTAAAAAGTTCTTTATTTCTCTTTGACATGAATTTTCATATGAGACAAATATATGCATGGATATTACCACTCATCAATTTCAATGTATGTGTAAATCTCAGAGACTTATTTTAAACATTGAATACTCTTCTGAATAATAGCAAACCTTAGTTATAAAGTAGTCAAAAGGGAAAGTGCTATTTCAAAATTCAATTTACAAAGCATTAATTGAATCTTCTCACAGCTAAAATTCAAAAGTAAGATTTGAATACTGAAAAGGGATGGCATTCTAAATTAACACTGCACGGGCCATTGAGGGATTTAACTGGGAAATGTAACTGAAATGGAATTATAAATTTAGAATTTGTAAATGGGATGACTAGGTGCTAAATGGGAAAGAATGCCCACTGCTATTTGTAGTATGTGCACAACTTAGACTAATTTGGGGTAACATTTGGTATCTCAAGTAAAATCAACATTGGGCTGCAAAGAGTACAAAATGTTCACTGTATTCGTGGACAAAATGTAACCCCACTCCTCATATGGCATTGTACTTCCTAAAGCCCTCAGTAAAGATGTAAAATGCATAGGTGCCTGAGACACTACAACACAAGAGGTGTTATACTATGGTGTTTGACGTTGTGAACAATAAGTGTGATGCTATCTTTTACCATGTTTAAACTGTATTTATGAGTGGGGTTTGAGTGTTATTTTTAATACAGCAAAACCCTATTATCTCTCGAATAATTCGTATCTTTACTGTCATCATTGACTATTGAGTAAAAGACATTGCATTCGTCTTTTTTCATTCCTCTGTAAGACATGATATTTTCCCTAAAGCTTAATTGATGTGCAACACTTACTGCTTAGTCATCACTAATGCTTTTTCCTCACCTGGAAGAATGCTAAACTAAAAGGAATGTTCAACTCCATCACTACATTTACTAGGTAGGCTACAGCTTAAGAAGAAATTTTTAAGTGAACAGTTTACAAAAGCTTTGCAGTATTCTGATCTATGGCCATTTGAACAAACTGTAAGGCAAGACTACAGATTTCAGTCCATATTTGGTGTCAATATGATTCAGGCTGATTAAAAAAAATTCCACTAACAAACATTCTGTAAAGGGCCACAGGACCCTTCTGTGTTCTGTTTTATTTATTTTTCTTTGTAATGAGTTTTCTTCTTTAGAACATTAATTGCGCACACACACACACACACAAGTGTAATCAAAAAATGCAGTAAATGCTGCTGCCCAGTACCATCCAATGGATGGGCAAAGATCTTCCATATGAAAAGTGATGTGTTGAAATGTCAAAACTTACTGATAATGTATGACGAGTTTCAACTTGTTTGCTCTAGTCAGTTGGTTGTGAGCAATGGTTGAGAGAAGGTGTGTTTTAAAGTGTCCCCGAAACATGGATCACAAACAATGCATTAACATGCAATTTTGTCATTGGAGTTGCACAATCATAACACTTCAGCATCCAGCCTTTTAAGAAATGTCATCATAGAAGGTGAAACTTGGGTCTTTAGATGTGATCCTGACATGAAGGTTTAGCATTCTCAATAGAAAATCATCAAGTTCTCATGTAAAAAGTACATCCACTAAGATCCAAAATCAAGGTGATGCTTATTGTCTTTTTATCTTGATGGAATTGTATGAGTTTACTGTGACCGTGAACCCGGAAACACTACTTTAAACTTTAAATATTATAAAGACTTATTAGAATATTTACAAATGATATGTGGAGAAAACAACCTGAGATACAGGCAGAGTTTTAATCCTCCATCATGACAGCACATTATGTCACATATAGCTTCTGGTAGTGGAATTTTTGTCAAATAAAATATTATGTTGTATCCTCTTTCACCTTATTCACCTGAGCTCGCACCACATGACTTCTGGCTCTTCCTTAAAGTCACAATGATCATGAAAGGTAAACATTTTGATTCCATTCAAGATATCATGGCAGCCACAACAGTGCAACTAAAAACACTTATGAAAGAGGGCTTCCAGAACTGCTACAGGAAGTGGTAAGAATGATGGGATAAGTGTGTTCAAAGCAAGGGAAGTACGTACTCAGGGGGAGATTAATGGCAATGTGTTTTTTACTGTAATTATTTAAAATTTAAACACTCACTAAGTTTGTGATCATGACTCGTGTATATATACATATATATATATATATATATATATATGTGTGTGTGTATAAATAAAACATATACCTATACACAGACATATATATACATATATATATATGATTATTGACCACACTATTACTTCTTTGACTCCTTTAGCCATGAAGTCTTCTAAATCTCATTTAATTTTGTGCAATGAAACCTTAAAATAAATTAATATTAAATACATATGGCTAGAGAAATACTTTCCTATTACATGAATTCATTATATTTTGGCAGATCCAAACCATAACAGGAAATGCAGTTTCACAGACTCTACACTTTCATGAGCTTATCCACCAGGAAACCTACTGGATTCTGACCATGAAGACCCAGAAAAATTCCATTCATGGCTTTTTCAAAGGCAGGAGAAGCATACCCATTATTAGATAAGCCCAGAACCTTCTCAGTAACAAAGGCCCACCATCAGAGAAACCTTTTCCAATTCACACACATAGCCCCAGCCCCTGTAGTTTTTCTGGGCCACCTAAGAAAATAAAAAAAATTTGTCAACAGAAGGCCTTCAAGGAAATAATACATTGTGTATATACTACATTTTCTTTACCCATTCATCTGTTCATAGACATACAGGTTGGTTCCAGGTTTTAGTGATTATGAATTGAAATGCCATAAATATTGGTATGCATGTATTGCTGTAATATAATGTCCTTAGCTTCCTTGGGAAGATACCCGGAAGGGAGATACCTCTGTCAAGTGGGATTTCTAATTGCAGTTCTTGGAGTAATCTCCATATTTATTTACATAATGGTTGTACTAGTTTACCTGCCCACTAACAATGTAGGAGAGATCCTTTTCCACTGCAGCTACACCAGTGATATTATTGGATTTCTTGATGATTATCATTCTTTCTAGTATAAGATGAAATCTGAGCATTGTTTTAAGTAGATTTTCCTAATGGCCAGACATGTTGAACATTTTTTCATTTGTTTCTTGGCCATTTGCACTTCCTCCGTTGAGAAGAATCTATTCATTTCACTCGCTCATTTCTTGATTGGGTCTTTTATTTTGGGTGGTGTAATTTTTTGAGTCCTTCATATATTCTAGATATTAGTCCTCTGCCTGAGGAATAGCTTGGCTATAGGCTGTCTTTTAACTCCATTGGTATTTTTTTCTTTGGTGTGCAGATTTTTAATTTGATATGAATGTGATATGATCCCATTTGTTGATTCTTGCTATTGTTTCTTGTGCAAATGAAGTTCTGTCCAGAAGTCCTTGCCTATACCTATGACTTCAAGTGTTTTACCCATTTTATCTTCCAGGATGTTCACTGTTCTATTTTATTTTTGTTTTGTTTTGTTTTGTTTTGTTTTGTTTTTGTTCCGTTTTAATGTTTAGATCTTTGACCCATTTTGATTTTTAGTACCTGGTAAGAGATATGGGTCCACCTTCAATCTTTTGCACTTACACAGGCAATTTTCCCAGCACCATTTGCTGGGTAGGCTATCTTTCCCCCAGCATATGTTTTAGTTCCTTTGTCAAAGACGGAATAACTGAATGTGTCTGGGGATCTTTCTGTCACCTCTGTTCTGTTCCATTGACCCACACGTCTGTTTTTATGCCAATACTGTGCCATTTTACCATTGTTACTTTGTAGTATACCTTGAAGTCAGGGATTGTGATGCCCAGGACCACTTTTACTATTCTGGGTCTCTATGAATTTTAGGATTGTTTTCTCTGGTTCTGTGAGGAATGCTGTTGGTACTTTAATTAGATTGTGTTGAATCTATATATCAGTTTGGGGAGTATGGCCATTTTGACAATATCAGTTTCGCCTGTCCAGGAACAAGGGATGTCTTTCTATTTTCTGATATCTTCAATATTTTTCGGAGCAATGCATTTTTTCTTGCAGAGGTCTTTCATTTCTTTGGTTAGGTTAATTCTTAGGTATTTAATTTTTCTTGCTGCTATTGTGAATGGTATTTTCCTAGTTTCTTTCTCATTCATGGTGTACACAAACGCTAATGATTTTTGTGTGTTGATTTTTCATCCTGCTACACTGACAAAATTAGTTATTAATTCTAAGAGGTTTTTGGTGGAATTTTTTGGGTCTTGTATGTAGAGTATTATGTCATCTGTAAATAATAATTTTACTTCTTCCTTTCCTATGTGTATCCCTTTTATTTCTTTCTTTTGCCTGACTGCTCTGGGTCATGTTGTGTGTACTATGTTGAATGGAAGTGGTGATTGTGGGCATCCTTGTCTTCTTCCTTATTTTAGAGGAAAAGTTTTCAGATTTTCCCAATTAATTTGATGTGGGACATTGGTTTATCAAAAATATCTTTTATCAGATACAAGTAAGGTCCTTCTATACCTACTTTCTTCAGGCTTTTTATCCTGAATGGGTGTTGGATTTTGTCCAAAGCTTTTCTTTCATCTATTGAGATGATCATGTTACTTTTGTCCTTGTTTCTTCTGTTTCTATGGTGCATTACATTTATTGATTTGCATATGTTGAACCATCATTGCAACCCTGGGGTGAAACTTACTTGGTCATGATTTATGATCCTTTGATGGTGTGTTGCATTCTGTTTCCCAGTATCTTGTTGAGGATTTTTGCCCCTATGTTCATTAAGGTGACTGGCCTGCAGTTTTCTTGTTTAATTGGGTCTTTGGTTTGGGGATCAGAATGATGCTGGCTTACAAGAAATGAGTTTTGGTATTGTCTTTCAGTATCATTGAAAAGTTTGAGAAGTATTGATAATATAACATTTGTAAAGATTTTGTAAAATTCACTGTTGAATCCATCAGGTCCTGGTCTGTTTTTAATTAGAAGATTTTTTTATTACTGCCTCAATTTCATTGTTTCCTATTGAATGGTTCAATATTTTTATGTATTATTTGTTTATTTTTGGTAATTCATATAAGCCTAGGAATCCACCCATCTCTTCAAGATTTTCCAATTTTTTGAATACACTTTTGTGTGTGTGTGTGTGGGTACCGGGGAGTTGACCTCAGGACCTCGTGCACCAGCAGGCGCCCGTGCCGCTGAGCGATATCACCGGCCCCCTTTTCGTATGTGGGTTCTGGGAGTCGAACTCGGGCCCTCGCGCTTGCTGGGCAGGCGCTTAAGCCGCTGAGCCATCTCACCGGCCCCTTGAATACGTTTTTTCATAGTAGTTACTATCTTCTGCATTTCGATGGTGTCTGTTGTAATTTTGCCTTCTTCCTTTCTAATTGCAATGATGGGAGTCTTTTTTCTCTTTCTTTTGGTAAGTTTTGCTAACGGTTTATCTATTTTGTTTATTCTTTCAAAGAACCAGCTCTTCAATACATTGATTGTCTTGTCTTGTTTTTTTAATTTCAATTTCACTAATTTTTGCTCTCATCTTTATGATTTCCCTCCTTAATTTTGCTTTGGGCTTAGATTGTTGTTTCTCAAATATTGTGAGGTTCCTCATTAGGTTATTTATTTGAACTCTCTCTATTTTTCTAATGTGGGCATTGGTTGCAATTAGCTTCTTTCTTAGCACTGCTTTCATTGTGTCTGGTAGGTTCTGGTGTGTTGTACTGCACTGTTGCTTGCTTACAGAAATTTATTGTTTTCCTTGATTTTTTTCTGTGACATATTGAATGTTCAGAAGTATGTTATTAAGTTTCCATTTGTTTCTAAATTTTCTGTGGTTTCTTCTAGTTGTAGTTGATTTCTATTTTCACTGCACAGTGGTCCAATAGTAAACACAGGATAATTTCAATTCTTTCATATTTATTTAAGCAGGCTTTGTGGCCTTGTATGTGATCTATTTTAGAGAAAGTTCCACGTGCTGCTGTGTACTATGTTGTCGCAGGGTAAAACACTCTGTAGATATCTAATAACATGTTCACAACAGGGTTGTAATTCGTATGTCTCAGTGCTGGGTGGCTCTGAACCACTGGAGGTACATGCATGACTGTCCAACTGGGTGGCATGGGACAGTCATGCAGGTACCACAGGTGGCACAAGCTGCCTAACAGGACAGTCATTCACGTACCATCAGTAGTTCGAGCTGCCGGGAACATGCTGAGTCCATATGTTCAAAGGCGTGGTTCAGCTCTGATATTTCTTTATTGATTTTCTGTTTAGTTAATCTATGTCTTTGCACAAGTGGGGAACAGAGATCACCCACTATAACTGTGATAGTGTTCATTTGATCTTTTATGTCCAGCAGCATTTGTTTTATGAAAATAGATGCTCCAGTATTCAGTGCATATATATTTGCAAGTGTTATTTCTCATTGTAGGATTATTCCCTTTACTAGTGTGTAGTGACCTTCTTTGTCTCTTCTAATCAGTTTTAGCTTGAAGTTTACTTTGTCTGAGAGAAAAATTGCTACCCCTCCTTGTTTTGGAGATCTGGGTGCATGAACTATTGTTTTCAATACTTTGATTTTTAGTCTGTGAATATCTTTTTGGGTTAAATGAATTTCTTGAATGCAACAGGCTGTAGGGTTCTTTTTCTTGATTCGGTCTACCAATGTCTCTTTTAATTAGAGGCCATTAACACTGAGAGATATTACTGATAGGAGTTGATTAATTCCTAACATGTGCTCTTTCCCTGTTGAAGACTCCTCTGTTTTTCTTTTCCTTTTTAAAAATCTATTTGACTTGCTTGATATATTCATTCCATCTGGATTTTTGGCTTTATTAGTTTCATTGTAACTGCCTATTACATTCTTGAATATTTTCTGGAGTGCTTCTTTGATATTCATAAGTTGTATTCTTGAGTTGTTCCTTTTCATGGAATGATTTTCTTTCTCCGTCTATTTTGAAGGAAACCTTTGCCAGGTATGTTAGTCTGGGTTGCAAGTTGTTTACTTTTTAGTCGGATACTTCACTCCAAACTCTTCTGGCCCTTTAAGTTTGTGTGGAGAACTCTGCTGTAATTCTAATGGGTTTACTTTTATATGTGATTTTTGGCTTTCTCTGACTCCTTTTAAAATACATTATATCACCAAGTATTGATACAACCAAAATTTTAACAGAAGTATTTTGGAAGGATAGAGACATCAGAAGATTATGTGTATGTGATGAGTTTGAGGAGAAGAAAACCTTAGAATAAATAAAAAATGTCTAAAATTACAAAAAATAGTAGTGATATAAGGATGCTACTCAGATAAGTGGAGCAAAATAATCAGTTAAAAGAAGTTAAATTTGTTGTGTCAATGGAGGGAAATGGAAATGAGAGGACTGCTATTTGAAAAACAAAAGCCTTGTGCACAGAACATAGCTTTGTGATAGCAGTTACAAAATGTTCATGATTAAAAAGCTTTTCTATATTTAACTCTTTATGTTGATTTTATTTTGTAGGAATTACCCCCTACTATTCTTTGAGAGCAAATGGCACTGATGATTGTGAACAGTATTCGTTCAAAACAACAGAAGATCATTCATTCAAAGCAACAAACATTCCCATGCCAGACAAATTGAGAATCTGAAATAACTGGAAACTAAAACTGAAAACTATGCTCTAAATAGGGCAACCATTTATTCAAAAAAGAACAAAAGGCAAGAAGCCAGGAATATCTCAGATAGTGATCACCCATACCCCCAAAGAAGATTTTTCCTAACAGCATCTCGAAACATAGTGCTTTGAATCTAGAAAATTATAGCATGTAAACCAACCTGGATGGTGTATACAACCCCCATAGAAAGCATTACAATTATTTTATAACCCTATTAGATCACTAAAATAGAGGAGTATTTTTTAATTAATTTATTTATTTGCAGGGTTAGGGATGGAACCCACGGCCTGACATACTAGTCAAGCATTCTGCCACTGAATTACATTTCTAGCCTGAAAAGTTCAAAAAGAAACAATCTTGTTTTTCTTTTTAGATATATGTACAAGAGCCCAGAGACTTGGCTAGAATAATTCCAATAAATATTCCAAAGGAGATATTACCTGACACAAAACCTGAATGTGAAGGTTAATACTTTGTAGATATTATATTTTAATAGTAGTAAAACCAATGACAATAATAAAACAATGATGTTACTTTTTTTATACTTTTCAAAGATATTTTCATGTCACTGATATGGAAAGGTTATCTTTGTACTCATAATTTAGCACTTCACCTATAATTTCTAAACACCTCTATTCTTTTTGGCTTTTTTGGGAATTGAACTCAGGACCTAGCGCTTGCCAGGCAGGTGCGTGTACCACTGAGCTATATCCCCGGCCCTCTATTCTTTTTTTTTTTTTTCCTGTGGGTACCAGGGGGCGAACTCAGGACCTCGCGCTTGCCAGGCAGGCGCTTATGCCGCTGAGCCATCTCACTGGCCCAAAGCTTTGTTTCTATTCTTTTTTTTTTTAACATGGGTACCGAGAGTCGACCTCAGGACCTCGCACTTGCCAGCAGGTGCTTATGCCACTGAGCAATATCACCGGCCCTCTATTCTTTAGTATCTCAAATCTTACTGAAATTTTATGCAAGCTGTACAAATATAGCACATCATATAAATCCAGGAGAATCATTTGATTATAGTAATCTCTAATTGCAATGTGGACTTTTACAACTTAGAAAATTACTATAATATTGCTGTAATTATTTAACATAGTTTTATATACACCAACATAACTTGAATATCCAAATAAAAATAAACTTACTGAAATTTTTTTTATTTTACCTTTTAAATTGATACTCAATGTATTTAAATTAATATGGATAGTATTTTGCTAAAAACCGATTTAATTAAAACCTATACATTTGAATTTTTACTTACTGAAAATTATATCTTCAACTACCTACCTCCTACCTATAAGCATAATTACAATTCAATGAAATTTGTATTTTGGGCTGGGGATGTAGCTCAGTGGTAGAATGTTTGCCTGGCATGAACAAGGCCCTGGGTTGAAGAAAAAAGAAATTTGTATTCTATTTTCCCAGCATACATAAAGGCCCTTAAATAAAGTTTGAAAGTCTCTCTAATAATAATGTAGTCAATAAACAGTCATTGAAAGTTAATATGTTCTTTCTCTGATAAAACTGTGTTCTCCATGACATTTAACAAACCTATCTTATCCCACAGTGATTTCTTTACTTGGTTTATTTAATATAAATAGTAAGATAATGGCATTCAAAGAAAATATAGATTTTTATTTAATGTTGTGTTATATATTAATATAAATTACATTCATTTTTTAAAACCTTAAGAAAGCATTTGGCTTCTAAAGTAGCACCTTACCAAAAAAAAAAAAAAAAAAAAAAAAGAGACTTAAAACATAGTCTGTTTGTATTCTGATCTTGAACTTGTATTCTGTGGATCTGTATTAATCTGTTCTCCTAGTAACAAACAAAATGGCACAAAGAATTAGTAAGAGAAAAAGATGTAGTGAGTAGAATCACAACTTTGAAGAGTTCTGCTTAACATTAAAGAGATTAGAGTAAAAGAGCATGGTTAAATAAAGATGTCCAAAGTAAGAAAGCGAATGAAAGAAATCGCACCAGCGTAGCAGCCGACTGTGACAGGAAAAGCAGTGTAAGTCGGAGAATCTGAAGCAGGCTGAGGATGGTTCCAAATTCCTGAAAAAACCCTAAACTCCGCAGAGAAAAAACATTTGGAAAAGAAGGGATGTTAAAAATAGTTCTCATAAACATTTTTAAGTGTGATTTTTTTTTTAATGAAAATGCCAGTGAACCACAGATAAATGATAAACATTTTAGAGGCTTTGCACCCTTAAGTGGTTTGTCATAAAAGTTTCACCTCTAGTAATGATTTTCTACCAAAACAGGATTTCTATTTCTCCATACTGCAACTGCAGAAATGTTTCCCTTCTCACTTACATTAATCATTGAGAAATTGGTTGTCAGAATCTCCCAGAAAGTAATATTTTGATTGCCTATAACTTTTTAAGAAAAAGAAATAATGTACCTTATAAATGATGTTTATATTTGCTTTGCAATGCAAACTGATTAATTTGACCATAGAATCTTTGCTTGACATGACAGGAGACTGTTTCCAACAACCTTTTAACTTTGTTACACAAATGTGTCTGTGGAAACACGTCATGAATCTACATATGAAGTTCTTTAAGCAAACATAATAAAAATCAGAGTTAACTCTTCTTGCATACATGTAAGTACAACTAAACCTGGTCGCTTTGTATTATTTTGCCTTTTGCATTTTTGTAATTGTACAGTTTGGTGTACATAGTATTTAAAACTAAAATCAAAATAGGCACCAAGTAGCTTAAAACCATAAATCATAGCATAGTATTCATATAGACAACATGAGAAATTGGATTTGTTTTACTTATTATTGTGAGGTGTACAACTGATACTTAAATGACCTTTTAGAATAAGTTTTTTAAAGATGATATCTTTCAGAGATCTTGGAGTTAAAGTAATGCATCTTTAACATATGAATGATCGCTGTATTTGATAATGACCATTGTGGTTTTAAGGTGACAATGACAGTTTTACTTCATTTCACAGATCCTTTTCATTGCTTGCATATATTTAGAATTTAGACGGTATCAGGTATGACCTCTAATTATTTAGGCTGTCCCCATGTCGGGAGTGCTCCCTCGTCCAAACTGTGCTGAAGTTTCCCTTTGTATCTTTTATTCTTTGATTCCTTTTCTTCCTTGCTTACATACCTTCTCCATAGTCTCCCCTTCGAAAATTTCTACCCTAACGCCCTCAATCACCACTTCCAACTATCATTCTTTTTTCATGTATTCAAGTTTCATATAATTATTTTTAAAAAGCTTAATGCCTAGGTATCTGTTTTGAGAAAGTTTATATGTTAAAAATAATTCTTAAAAGTAGAGAAGAAGAAAAAAGCAATATCAAAAACATTAAGCTATTTATGATAAGACCATCCACTTAGTAGGTCTGTGATGGTGGCAAAAATTCTATGTAGAACAGTGATAAATTTATTTGAAATTAGAAAGGGAAGAGATAAGCCTGTCACTTTTATCTTCCCCTTGACTATTTATTCTCCTGCCAGGTATTCTGGACTATTCTGATAGAGCAGATTCTAGAAGAGAAAGATCTTGCTCCACTCCATACTCACTTTTCAGTTGATTAGCAAGAGATAATCATGGATAATCATTGTGGTTAACATTTGTTGGTAATCACCAAGGTTTCCAGATCTCTTTCTTTCATTTAACATACATGAATTAGCCGGTAATGTCCTTTGGTCCCAGCCCATCATGGTAAGCCATCTCATCTATTGTGGCCAAGATCCCTACTTAATGGTAGGTGAGTAACCAAATACGTTGGCTAATACAAGCAAACTCTCTACCAAACGTAGAACCATGACGTACAAATTGCAAAGTCACCGGTAGCCACTGGGAAGCACAAGAAAACCTCCATCAGAGTTAGTTAGGCCACACCAGGGAAGTGGATCCACCCCTGTGGGAGGGGACCCAAAACCCAATTCTTGCCCATACTTAATTCTAGACATGACACTGAAGCTCTGGTAAGTAACCCTTGCCTGAAGCTTGATCTCGCTAGATTTTCTGTTATATGACTCAGTTAAGTTTTCTTTTGCACATAAGCTAAATTCACGTTTTCTGAAACATTCCTATTAAGAATGTACCCTACATAATGCAGTATTTTTCCATGAAGCAAATTCAGTCAACTGGTACCAAGGTAGATACTGGGTGGAAGGAAGAAACTTTGTAAGGTCCATGTGCATAATATTAATTTGCTCAAGTCAAGGGAAACGTTCAAAATCTAGGTTTGGGTCTTCTAGCGAAGGTTGGGTAGTTGACATAAATGTCCTCGTTGGCATCATCTACAGGTTGATGGGTCGAGATGGGACTCCTGTAGTTGTTGGCTGCCTACAAAGACAAACATCAGCTGATGTCAATAATTCACTGTATTTCAGCAGCCAATAAAGATAGTCAACATAAATCTCTCAATTCAACCATGATACAAGTCAAATTTCCATTACAAGTAACTTCAAAAAATTCCCTTTATTATATGGAGTTTCTCTTAGAAATCACATTCTCGATTTACAGGACCCTGAATGAGATACAGCATCAATCTAATCTAGATTATTAGTTGCTCCACTGTGCTATCAATTACCCGTTTAGAGGTAGAATGTCCTACAGCAATGGTAGGCCATTTGAATAAGAAAATTATTTCTATTTTTTATATGGAAAGTGTAGTATAGTATTTTCCCCCCAGTGGGTATCCATTAATGTCTATTGAATGAATGCCTTAGAAATAAATATTTTAAAGTACGCAGTGTCCTAGCTTTAAAAATGAGCAACTAGGGCCGGTGAGATAGCTCAGCGGCATAAGCGCCTGCCTAGCAAGCGTGAGGTCCTGAGTTTGGTTCCAGGTACACACATAAAGAAAAAAAAAAAAAATGAACAACTAAACACAATGAAAGAACTTGGCAAAAGAGGCGTTCTCTTTCAAGATGATGTTGCATAATCCTTAATCTTCTCTACCCTGATCAAGTTTCTTTAACCACCTGTGTGTGGGTATGTGACAGAAGACACAAAGGTGTAAGAAGATCAGATAGAGAGGAGAAAGAGACAGAGACAGAAAGAATGAGAAAGATACCAGAAATGAGAGAGAGAGAGAGAGAGATCTTTCAGTAAGTAGTTTGGAAATTTAGATGATTTTGATGTTTGTAAGAAAAAAGCAAAAGGAAAATTCAAGTGTCTTGTTACTTACATGTCTTACCTAAAAAGCACAAAAGAATCAAATAGATATATCTCTCAGAGTCCAACTTACTAAGTTTTTAATCATTCTTCAAAATACCATTATTCTACAAAAGTCAAGATGTGTTGGATATCTAATGTAGACGGTTACAAAGCATCTTTCCTCCCTCGAGATTCATAGCAATATGCTTATCTTTAGATTGGTGTGAGTGGACAAACAGCTAACTACAAAAAAAACAACTCAAGAATTGTAAAGGAGGGCCGGTGAGATAGCTCAGCGGCACGAGCGCGTGCTGGCGCATGAGGTCATGAGGTCGACCCCCCAGTACCCACAAAAAAAAAAGAATTGTAAAGGATGGAACACCATTTTATTGCGTGCTAAGGTAGCACATGAACCAAGGCAAGTCTTCTCGATTGTACAGTTTGTGACGAGAAGCAAGCCAGGAGTTAGTCGAGAATTCGTTTTTGTTTTTGTTTTTCAGAGTAGCTAGTTAATGTTCAAAAAGTTCAGGTGATAGGATACGAAGAAGTCTCATTTTTTACTACCTAGCTTTTTAGCCATGCAGAATTCAAGTACAGATAATTAAAATGAAAGGAAATAGACATAATTTTGGATAGCACTTGAGAAAATGTTTGTCTTGGTCAGTTCAGCTGCTATAATAGACTAAGAAGCTTAAACAACAAACATTTAATTTTCACAGTACCAGAAGCTGTGAAGTCCAAGATCAAATTTCTACTGAGGGCTTGCTTCTTGACTTATGGATGACCACCCGCTCCTTGGGTCCAGTCTTTCAGTGCAGAAAGCGAAGAGAGCCGTCCTCACATCTCCTCTAATAAGGGCTCTAATGCCACTTCCCAAAGACTAACCCTCCCAAAAAATTCCTGCTAAGACCACACTGACCACTGGGATTTCAAGATGCGAATTTTGGAGGAATACAGCGTTGGATCCACAGCAACATTTAATTGTGAAATTTAATAAACACAATAATATGTGCTAAACACTGACTTATGGTAAAGACAATGAACTTGAAAATAAACATCACTGCTATCTGCAAACTCAGAAGGAAGATTCTATTTTATCAATTAAATAGTATAGAGCAATGTAGAATGAGGGGGATATTTTTCATTCATTAGACTCCCGCAACTGATGAGAAAGTTCTTTAATTTTATAATTTAATTTGACCATTCATTAATTAATAAATTAATTCAAAGACAATAATGGTAATGAATTTTATGCCACGTAGATGCTATGCTTTGGAGTCTTTTATGCAGTTTAATTGGATTTAATACTCACAATAACCTTATGTCATAAAAATAATGTTATGCTCTGTAATGAGGTGAATAGAGTCCCCCAGAAAATTTTTCCTCCTCAGAACTTCATTATGTAACTTCTCTTGAAAATAAGATCTTTGCAGATGTAATGAATGAAGGTAATAGCAGGTCGTACAGGCATAAGTGGGAGACAGCCCTTAGTTCCATAGGAAGTGTCTTTAGAAGAGAAGAGAAGGAGACAGACATACACCACATGAACACAAAGGCAGAGATGAGGCGCTTGTCCAAGCAGGACTGCAACAACTGCAGACAGCTGCCAGGAGGTGCAAGAAGAGCCTTGAGCAGCTCTTACTCCAAAGAAGGGCCATCCTTCACACCCCTCTCCTTGGACTGCGACCCTCCAAAATCAGGACACGATAGATTTTTGCTGCTTTGAACTACCCAGCTTATGTAATTTCTTATAGCCACCCTAGAAAACAGGACCTAGAGGTTTGGTAATGCATCGTGCTGACCGCTATTACGCCAGTACAACTGCACCTGTATTTATACTGATGTGAAGAAGCTCGGTGTCAAGGGGTGTAATAATAAGAGAATAGTTCAAGTAACTGACACTTGAATTACAAGCAACAGCTTGGCCAGGTTATTGAAAGGGAAACAAAGAGTAAGATCCTTAACTGCAAACACAAACTTTGTAAGACATTCATGAATCACAAAGAGAAAAATAATAATAATAATAACAGTCCCTAATGAACTCACCTTATTCTGTGTATCTGAGGAATTTTTAACTGGAACATTTTTCTGTCTTCTTCTCCTTCTAAAATACATATTCAATAGAAAATATTAAGACACTGCTCTCCAGCACTAGTATCAATGCAACAAGCTGATACCTCACCCAGTCCCCAGCCCACCTGCACTTAGCGAATAGGTAGATGTGACTACCCAGACTACCCACGGTGAACTCCCACAGTATTCTAGTGCAACCAATATTCTAGTGATATAAACTTCTTTCCCCTCTCCTTTCTCCAATGTGCTCACAGGTGGTGAGGACAGTTATATATATATAGTGGTTTGTAATGGGCTATTATGGAAATGGCTTATAGTCTTTTCCAAATAACCTGGGGCTTAGAGATTTTCCATGATTGAAACTTATATTAAATACCAACAAGGTAACTTCTTGGAGGGCAGCATTAATAAAGCTAAGTTTTATAAAATTATATAGGGATTATTTTATTTAGATTCCATCTGAGCTCTACACTTAACAGATTAGGAATCAGATGTGGACAGGGACAGGGAGCGCAGCTTGCCCAGAGTCACAGGGTTGCTTAGTGGTAGTGTCAGGATTTAAATCCACAGTCCTCCCTTCTGACTCTGAAGTTCTACTTCTGGAATCACTTGGCTGTGGCTAAGTGGACCACCTAGAACCACACTATTCAACAACTCTTCACAGTTCCAGGGAGGCCTATAAAAACCCAAGTTCTGGAGAAATCTCGGAAGAGCAAATACAAGAGCAGAAAAACAAGGGTACTGTAATTGAATGCAAAGAGAAAGTAACTGTATCGAAGTGTAAAGATATTAAGAAGAGACTGTGAATCTCTTCTTCAGATTTCTAAAAAAAATCCTATTTAACAACAGAAGAGGTAAGTGAGATGCAAAAATGTAGGGTTTTTTTCCCTTCAGTTTTTGCGTTTTAATATGAAGCCATGGTTCCTTTATAGCAGTCTTGAAAACAAGAGATCTTCTCTCCAAGGAAAGATTATTTAGTGATAGATATTGATTCTAATGCTCTTCTTTAATTGCCTGGAAATCCTCCTTCCGTGTCAACGTAATCTTATTTTATTCTATGTGCATCTGTTTATTTAAACCAACTATGCCTTCATGTTCTTATTCCATGTGTAAATCTATGGTGGAACATTTCTCAGTGTTTTATATCAACTAAGTCTTTTACTCAGCACAGGAGTCCACAGTACGGCTGCTGTTATCTTCTGTACACGGATGAGGCAGGCAGGACACAGGTCTATCACCTTCGCTCTTCCGTTAAATCACAATTTCTAGGCCTGTCTCACAGGAGCAGTTAAGTTTCCCTAATGGATCCCAGTGCGTGTGTGTGTGCACGTGTGTGTGCACATTTAAGGAATCCTAGTGTACACAGTGTGATGAATACTAAAAGAACACAGAGCTTGGAGTCAGACACTCTGTGTTTAACTTGTGCTGCGTGCTGTTCATCTCCGAAGATCAGTCCTCTCACTTGTAAAGTAAAAATGGAGCACGTATCGAAGCCTGTTCGAGGTTGACCAGCTGCTCTGTTTGTCTGGGACCAAGGTTTCTGCTAGGATGAACTTCTTTTTCAGTGCTGAAAGCAGGAAAACCTCAGGCAAACCCAAACACCTCATTTGGTGTGAACAGCAACAGCAACAGCAAATATACAAATAAATGTCTAACATTTTTCTCACTGCATAGTAAACTTCTCCTTACTGACGTGGGTGTCCACTCCATGGTACCACAGTTCCCTGCGTGCTTACCAGTGCTGTCCCTGGCCCCTGGCCATGCTCGTGGATGAGTGTTACCGCGCTGCTGCCCATGCAAGAAAACACACCCAGGAACACAGGGACGGCTTCCAACGTCCCTGGACACACAAGCCACCGGGAGCCAGGAGTGAGGGAAGAATTTATTTCAGCCTCTACATCAGTCAGTGCCTCGGAAGCTGCAGGACTAGTTTAACAGGTTGGTCCGACAAAGCTCCAGAGGGGTCACTGCTGAAGTCCTTTGGTCATTTTTCTCAACAAAAGACTGAAGTAACAATCATAAACCGAGACCAATGACAAAAGAGAAAGAACAAGTGCTCCTTTCCTTTGCTCTGTTCACCCATGATCACGCACTCGAATCCACTAATCTTTTCATCACATTAACCAAGTGGGACAATATACTCCGCAGTTCACTGTAGCTATTCCTGTAAAGGGATGCAACTGCCTGAAGACAAGTCCACCACGTCCAGCATCTAACCCTCAAGAGGCCCGTTCTGTCGCTCATTCTCTCGCTCACGCTGTCCCTCCCAGAGCGCAACTCCTGTCACCTCTGCCCTCTCTGCATTTTTTAATCGATCAAGATGAGGCAGCAGAGACTTCCTCAGTGATGCAAACGCTTGGGGTCCTTACTTCAGTTTGCTAATTTCTCAGGAAAAGCCTTGAGAGCAACTCACAAGAGGGTAAAATCACTGTCTCATGTTTCAATTTAATTAGATGCTTAGAGAACGTCCATTACAGTGCTTGTTCAGATTGGTGCTAAATGCTACCTGACACAAAAAAATGAACAAAATACAATCCCTGAATACCACAGAAGAGAGGAAAGCATGCAAAAGATTTAAATACAAAGTGCGATACAAGGAATAACAGATAAGGAGCACAAAATGATGCCAGATAGTGACATCATGTCTATTTGCAGGGGCAGAGAAATAGGACAGACCTCAACAATGGGGACGAATGCCCTGCATGTTGACTGATGCACAGGATTAAGACCAAGTATGAGAAAACCAAATTTTGGTACCATGCCAGATGGGAAGGTAACTGACTATGTTCAAAGAATAAAATTTATAATTTTTAATTTTTTTTTCAAAATTAGCGGAAGTAAAGTAGAAAATATAAATGAAAAAGTAGGCATTGATCAGAAAGCAGGGCACCTTCAATAACAGATAGGGTTAATGGGTTTTAAGATTATTCTTCTGGTGGCAAGGAGATACCGAAAAGTGTTAAATAGGATGATGACATCACCAGTTCAACTTTCGAAAGAGAAACTCGGCAAAGTCAATAGGTTAGAAGGAGAGGAGGTATCTGTAAGCAGAAGCGCAGGTTGGACAGTATTAGTGTAATCAGGTAAACAGTCAAAGAGGTAGAGGTCCAGGATATGAGACAAGACGCAGGAACCTGCTGGGATTCCCATAAAGAAGGGGTGTGTGCATGTGTGCGTGTGTGTACCTGCCTGTGTGTGTGTTTGTGTGTGTGTAACTACTGAGAAGAGTAGAAATGAATTTGTTCAACAAACATATATAAAGTGACAGAGATCTCCCAAACATGCAAACTACAAACACCCAACATGTAATCTCTTCCATAACTCCAAGCCAATACGACCGTACCTAAGAAGTGCAACAAATACCAGACACATGGGTTAATGAACATAAGAGACCTAAGAAGGAAAAGAAAGAATCAACCAAAAAATCCTCAAAATTTCCCCCATGCCACAAAACAGTAAAAGGTTTACAGTGAAAGGTTTATCATTTAGGATCTACTAAAGTCTTTAGTAGATCTTAAATGATTACCCACTGTCTCTAAGGCAATGCCATCCAATTCCTTTGTCCATATTTTTTAATAATAGTACTAGATTGCTTGTTTTAGAAAATATACAACCACTCAAAATCATGTTGTTAGCTTATTAGAGTGTGTGCTTCATTACATCTTGTTCACCGCTTTGCTCAATAAATATCTGATGGATGAATAAATTCGGGCATTATCCTCCTCCAGCCTCCAAGGACAGCTTCTTTGATGGAAAAGAAGATAGGGCAGAGGCAGCTCAGAGGCACCAGGTAGAATATAAGGAGGCAGACTGCCAAGCATACAAATCCCTAGGTGAACTATTCTAGCTTTTACACCTAATATCACCATCACTACTTCTCCCCCCGCACGAGAACAGTACTCAAATACCGAACAGTACATGAACGCTGAGACAGCTTGACAAATTGCTGGGTTATTAATAGAGAACCTCTAACACCAGAATTATTGACGGCAAGCAAGATTCAGGATACGATGCTCTACTCACCTGTTATAAGAAATGACAATGATGGTGACAATTAAGATAACAAATAAGGATAAAGCTGTCCCTACAGCCACGGCGATGATGTATTGGTTATTGGTTTTACCTAGGAGAAAAAAAATAGTAGGAATTAGAAATTCAACTAAAGCCACATGAAGAAGGTAGGAAAATAAAGAAAAGGCACATTAATCATGAAAGGATAACGATTAAAAACCAACAATCTAATAAAAATAGGATAGGCAAAGGGGAAAAGACAATTACTCCTTTAGAAATTCCTTCATATTTATGACTCCTCAGATTTTTATTAGTTTCTTGATTGAGCTAGGAAAATTTAAGAATAAGAATACAAAACTTAAGAACAAGAATACAAGGCCCGTGAGATGGCTCCATGGCCTAAATGCCTGCCTGGCAAGCGTGAGGTCCTGAGTTCGATCCCCGGTACCCACAAAAAAAAAAAAAAAAAAGAACAAGAGTACAAAGAATTCAATAAAGATATCACTTCATTCCAATAAGCTCTCACCAATTAAAAAAATATCTTTTGTTTAAAAACTATTGAAGTAATGTACTAGTAAATGTTACCTTTTGTGTCTGATATATTAAGCACACTCATTCTACAACACTATGTAACTTTAATGTTGATCAGTAGAATTTTGTTCAAAAATTTTTTCTACTAGATTTGATAAATTTAATGATTAAAAAAATAGGAAAACTATTTGACTGCCACTAAATGTTACCTGGAAATTTACAATGGCCCAAGAGTCTGAAGTTCTCACCCCAGGTCTTTGACAATTTAGCTGATGACCTCCAGCATAGTGCTTTACATCGTCTGCATGGGTTTCTTTCCTCTGCCGAGTGACAACAATGACAGCAGCTCTATTGCATCACCAAATTGTGGTAAGAATCTAATGAGCCAGTGTTGAGAAGAGTGATGAACTTGTACTCCTAGAGGAATGTCACCTCTAGAGTATGATCCCAGTGATCATTTTTTCTTCTTGCTATGTCTTTCTGCCCACAATGCACCTCACCTGCCCTCACCACAGGGTACATCATAGGCACCTCACACAGAGAGGAGACTGGGCCAGCACCCGACATCGGCAGGAATGGCACTGAAGGAAATCAGCAAATTTGACCATCTCCTCCCAAGAGAAGGGGACAGGTTGTGAGAAGACAGTACAATCCCCCTTGTTCTTGAAATGGAACCTCAAAAGCTGTACCATGATCCCTGGGCCGTCGGAAAACCACGCTTTTTAACTGATCTTTCCCCATGTTTCCCTCAAGTTGTTTTTTCCTTCCTAAGCCACTATTCAGTTGAAAGTCTTTTCATGGTAAGAACTCAAAGTCTAGGTCCATTAATTTATAAGCTTTACTCAAAGCAAAAGTAAGACAAATAATAGACCATTTTTGTATTTGTTTAATCTAGATTCTACAGTTACAAGCATTTATACAGTAGTTTTCTTCTTGTTCTTGGCTTATTTCACTTAACATAACATTCTCCAGGTTCATCCAAGTTGTCTCAAATGACAGGATTTCCTACCTTTTATGATTATCATTCCATTGTGTACGTAGATATACACACCACATGTTCCTTATCAAGTCATCATTTGGTGGACACTTACGTTGTTTCTGTATGTTGACCCTTGTGAATTACAGATGTAGATATCTCTTCACCATACTGATACCCAACAGAGGGTATTGATAAATTGTACGGTAGTTTTGTTTTTAGTTTTTGAGACACCTCCTTGGTTTTTTTATTTATTTATTTATTTTTTTTTTGTGGGTACCGGGGGGTCGACCTCAGGACCTCGCGCACCAGCAGGCGCCCGTGCCGCTGAGCGATATCACCGGCCCCTTTTTCATATGTTGGTTCCGGGAGTCGAACTCGGGCCCTCACACTTGCCAGGCAGGCGCTTAAGCCGCTGAGCCATCTCACCGGCCCACCTCCTTGGTTTTTTATAATGATTATGCTTATTTACATCCCCACCAACATTGTACATGGGTTCCATTTCCCTTACATCATTGCCAACATTTATTACTTTTTATCATTTTGATAATAACTATCCTAAGAGTGAGGTATTGTGGTTTGATTTTCATTGCCCTGATAACCAGCAGTGTAGATCATCTTTTCATATACCAATTGGCCAGTTTTATGTCTTCTTTGGAAAAATGTTTATTAAGCTCTATTGACCATTTTCCCATAGCGTTATCTGTGAGTTTTACAATGAAATACTGAAACTCGCAACAGCATGGATGAACCTGGAGGACATTATGCTAAGTGAAGCAAGCCAGACACAGAAAGTCAAACACTAAATGACCTCACTTGTAGGTGGACTCTAAAAAAGATGAAACCATAGAAGCAGAGAATGTAACAGTAGTTGTCAGGAGCTGAGGGGTCAGAGTTCAAAGTATATGAACTTTCATTTAAAAGATGAATAATTTCATGAATAACAATGGATAACATGGGTAGTGAAGGATGTGTTAATTAATTTAATCACTCCAATTATTACATAATGTTTACACAAATCAAACCATCATGTTGTATACCTTGAATATATTTGATTTTTGACAATGATATGTATATATTTTTTAAATTTTTAAAGCAATTGTTTTCTTTAGGCTTTTGGTATTTTCTAAATTTTGTAAAAGCTATGCTTTGTAATCAGGAAAAAATAGTACAAAATTATAAAGATCTCTACATCTAAAACAGATTATTTTACCAAATTTCAGCGGTTACGTTCAAGGGACAGGATATAGAGAACTGCTTTTTTTTTTTTGTGGGTACCGGGGGGTCGACCTCAGGACCTCGCGCGCCAGCAGGCGCCCGTGCCACTGAGCGATATCACCGGCCCCTTTTTCGTATGTGGGATCCGGGAGTCGAACTCAGGCCCTTGCGCTTGCAAGGCAGGTGCTTACGCCGCTGAGCCATCTCACCGGCCCGAGAACTGCTTTTTTAGAAGTAGACTCAGAATCCTTAGGAAATAAGGTAACTTTTTAAATCAAATTGTAAAGTATATGAATTTATAAGTAAAACCCACTTGAAAGTATGACTATTTGTGTCACACTGCTAAATTACAAGTCCACATTTCAAATGTTTAAATTTGAAATCCATTTTTAACCTCTTCTAGGTGTGTCTGACCTCTCGGAGTCTGATCCATTCATCCATTCAGCACCTAAATATGTACTATTTCAAGGTGTACTGTGTAGCTAGTAGTACAGATAAGATGGTGGGTAATGACAAATTTGAGGCTTGATTTAGTGGAATTTATATTATTTTGAAAAGCCTGCCACAACTTAAGAACAGGCATGAAGCCAGCAGCTTCCCTTAAGAAATAAGTGTAAAGCTTAGAGGAAAGCTGGACATGCAGCTGTGCTCCGGAAACAGCCCAGGGACAGCAATGCCTGCCCTCCCCTCCCTGCCCTCTGCCTGCTGCTGTGGCATCCACAGCCAGCTGGTGCTACAAGGCAACTCCCTGGGCCCTGTGAAATGAAAGAAATAAAAGAGCAGATAGGAATGGATGCTTTGGGGAGTTAATCAATAGTTCATAACGTTCACTTTTTCCTTAAGTTCTGCTATTAAATCTGTGGTTGAATAATGTCAGCCCTCAAGCCCTTCTCTTAAAGAAAGAAGAATCACTGTGTGTTTTCAGTGACTTCTTTGCTGACTTTTTTTTAACTTACATTCCAGTGCTGTGCTGATTCATAGGAGGACAGAAATGTCTTGAACCATGAAGTTATTATTTTTTCCTCCCATTACAAAAGATAAATACAGTTAAAATAATTTAAAGCGAGTCAGTGAAATTTATAAATGAATAATTTACTCCAGGCTTGTGACCCTCTAGGCTAAGTTTCTGCCAGTGACAAGCATTTATGGCTGAGTTATAAACCTTTAGAAATGTCTCATGATAGAAATGCTGCCAGCTCCTTCCTGCAGAGCCAAGCGGGCAGAGCAGCCACAGATGGCTGCTGTTTCCCCTTTATTAGAGTTCAGAAAAGAGAAGTGAAGAAACCAACTAACTTAGAACCTCAATAAGTGGGTCAAAAAGCATGATGGGAAAAACACATCGTGACTCTGTAAGCAGTCCTAGGTAAGTATCCTTTGAAATTATTTTCTGACTTCACTAAAAAGACAAGCAGAAATGTTAGATCTCATTCTACGTGTAGGGAATAAGTTCAGGTAGAGAAGGTACATATCTTCTGCATATCACGTGTTTCCAAATTTCACCTGTCTATATGATGCATAAAAATACCCCACCTCCACCTCACATTAGGCATTGGTTGTTCGAAAGACACACACTGAGGAGGGAAGTTGTAGGGCTCCTCCTGTCTTCTCTTTTCCCTGGAAGATCTTACATAGGACATTTAATCTCTCACTTTTTTGGCAGCTACAAAATGAAGATAAAATCAACTGAAGAATAGCTATGGGGTTTAAATAAAACACACAGAGGTAGTTTAAATATTTTAAGCATCACATCAGTTCTTAATAGTACATTTTACATTTATACTAATATTTAATATGCACATATTCTAAACTAGGATTAACCCATTTCTATTCTTTTCATGTTGAAATATCATGTTGAATTAGTCATAAATGACAAAGCATGCTTGCTGCTATCATTAGACTCACCTTCCTGAGGAGTTGCACAGGTAGTGGTGACCAACGTACATAAAGTAATGGTGGCCTTGGAGGATCACGGGAAACGACTAGCCCAAAGTTTGTGGGACTGTGCACTTGGAATATACGTCAAATGGACACTGCTATGGTAATATTATGCCAGGTTTTCTAAGGTCATCAGTCTAAGCAAATCAGTTTTATACTTCATGTTTCAAAAACCTTTCCCTATTTTATTGCAAGAAGGTCCTAGGGAGGGCCAGGGACATAGCTCAGCAGCGCAGCACCTGCCTGGCAAGTGCGAGGTCCTGAGTTCGATTCCCGGTATGAAAAAAAAAAAAAGAAGAAGAAGCACGTCGTCAACCTCCACTCTACTCTTCCTTAAAAATTATTATCAGACTTTAACTGAGAAGCATAGGTACAGAGAATCTAAACAGTGTTCCTGTCATTATATAGCAAACCAATGAGGGAAGCAAGTTTCCTATCTGAAGTACAAATTTTATGCCATTTGCTTTTCTTGGAGGAAAGTAGTTTTCAAAATGGCTTAATCACTTTAAAAGGTTATGTCAGCTCAGAAACATGTATCCCAAGAGCAGCTGTAAGTTTTACCTACATAATAAAGGATGAGTGCCTTAATGACATCTTCTGACACCACAGTGTGGCATTACGCTGTACTATGGAGCATGGTGCCCAAGAACACTTGGTGTTGTGGCAAGGGTATTTAAGTTGGTAGATGAGGACAAAAGTCTGAAGACCATGTTTCTTCTGGAACATTTATTGAGAAAAATTTCAGGCCTGACCTCCTTGTATTAGGTGTCTCATCTTCATGTCCAAATACTTATTGGTCTGATATTATACTTCTTGCACAATTACTTTAGTTTTTATAAACACATATTAGTTTAATGCCTCGTAGGTCAGAATGCCAAGTTCTGCACAGGCCTTGCCCACTTCCCTAGTGAATTCGCATACAGAAAAGAGCCCTGTGACTGCAAGGCCCACAACAGCCAGGTTACAAGGTTGTCCCTTGCCTGGCATGTGGGAACTTGGATTTTTATTTCCTTTCCATCATTCCTGAACCAATAAAGTTTACTGTATTTAAACTTCTTACATCAGTGTGATTTGTGCTAAGTATCTTCCCTTCTTCTGGAACATCGTTTGGTCCTTCTGACTCTTCCACCTGCACCGTTCCCTTCGCTGGGTTTGCTTTAAATTCTTTTGCTCAAAGCCATGAGCGTAAGTGTAGGCTACAAGATGTGAGTCCTTCTAGAGCGTCCCCCTAAGGAGGGCTTGAGGGACCCAAACACAACTGGGAAATATTTTGGTTGTTTCTTTGATACTGATGACTCATTTTTAAATATTTCCACCACATTATTGTAAGATCACGTACATTCTTATATGTATTTTATTTGTAATAAGCCTTACATAGGTCTTATTTATGTTGGCAATAATAATATTTAATAGGTCTTATTTAATATTTAACCTATTAAATAATAATAAATAAGACCTATTAAATACTAATATTTAATAGGTCTTATTTATGTTGGCAATAAATAATGAGATCAATACACATGAACTTTCTAAACTAGTGAAGCATATTCCTTTAGGTACCAAGTGTTTAAATTATGGTTCTTAAATGGAAATAACTACAAGCAGAATAGCATCATTCTTTGCCTTACTAAGTGGAGAATGATAAATATGAACAAGCTGGGCCATCACTTTGAGCACCACGTTTTATTCTTTGCTATCAGCAGGGATGAGAACCAAGGTGTTTAAAATCCACTTTCAGTTACCCATGTCTTATTACTCTCTTGCACTTAGATATAACATTTTTTTGTCTCCTCGTTGTCTACAAAGCTGTTAGCTTTCTCTGTGTGTTTCCCTCAATATTCTGCAGTCTGACACTTCTTTGCCATTTTTCTAATTTGTTGCTGTTAATTTGTTGAAACAAGAAGACAAATTCCCAAAGGTAAATAATCCCGATTAGGACTGAGAGCCATTTTTTGAGTCAATGGCAATAGTGTCAACATGAATTACCATTTCTATGCCTGTCCAACCACAGAACATGTTTCATCTACTTCTTCTTTTGTATGTTCTGTTATTTAATTTTTCACTCGACTTTGTTCAAGGCACGTTCAGATACGTGAATGCTACAATGCTGGATATTAACATAAACAAAAGTAGACTTGGCCAGTCTACAAGTTGGGACTCAAGGTCAAGCATTCATATATGATTATTATTATCCCAGGTGATCTTGGCACCTAGCTAAATACCATTCTGCCCTGGAGATATGGAGATGACACCTGTGCATCCATCTTGTAGCGCTCACATGAGGACACAGCGCTGGCTTTGGAAACGCAGCTTCACTCTCTGAGGCACCTTCCGGGAGAGCCTGGCCCACTCGCCCAGGCTTTCTTTCGATTTCTCCTTTCTTGGGGCGTTAACTTTAGAAAATGTATAATTTGCCCCTCTTTGACTCCTTAAAATGTAAGTAAATCCTTAAACACTGACTCTCCTCAGCTTTATGATAAAGAAATATCTTTCTCAAGGACCCAGGAGTCACCATTTTGAAATGTCATCATCGACGACGATGCTGCCTCTCTGTAGGAGAGTAGGAGCTTGGCTTCCTCCCTCCAGGGTACAAAGAGACAAGACAAGTCTTGTCGTGACATGTGACATGTTCGTTGCTCCTTTGGATAAAGCCAGTTAGCTAACACAGGTGGCCACCACACTCACCAGGTGAATCTATGTGTGACAAATGGTGCTGTGACGTCCTTTTACCCGAGGATCAGTCATTGTCCTTAGAACACATACGACTGCATCTGCTTGTCTATACAAAAGGAGGAGAATTCTTTCCATCTTTGCAATCTCCCAGTAGATTGCCTGTGATGCACATCACGTTATTATTTAATGTTTATTCAATAATAAAATAGTTTTCTTTCTCTTCTACCTTTGCGGAGCAGTTTTCTGGGTAGGGAGATTTTGTTTCTATTTCCCCAGAACACTGTTAATATTATTGTTGCTTACCCCGGTGTTAACTTCAAATTATGTTATTACTGTCCTTGTCCTCAATGATACAATAGGAAATGTTTCAGATGCCCTACCAAAAGTAAGACAACCTGCCTTCTGCAAGTGATAATAAGACACACAAAATGGGCATACTGTGCTATATAAATGTTTATATATTTAGTTGTACAACATAAAACTACAGAAATATGAGATAACATAGTGGTTAGAATATGTTAATATAGAAAATAATATTGCTTTCTTTGGGAGATTCTGGAGTGTCAGTCCTCATGTCCCTGAACATGAAAGAACTCTTGCTCCGACTGCTACCAACTCCAGCTCTGGTCTCTATAGTCATTTGGTCAAATACAGTCTATTGTACATGAATAAAAGGAAAGCAGAATTTGAGAAAAGAGGAACTTAAGAGGGAAGGAGAGGTGTGCACGGGAACTTTTAGTAGGTTCCTGGACAGCTGTTTAGGGAGGCGTGGGAAAGTCTCACTGGAGACCTGGTGAAGGCTGTCAGTGCACAGGGGTTTGTGTGCCCTGAAGCCATGTGAGAGCTGAGCTGTCCCCAGTTCTCTCTGTCTGTTCAGTCTCCCTTGTTCAAGGGCTATTTCTAAAGTTCCCTTGTTGTAGTCCCATTCAGGCTACTACAACACAGTACCACAGGCTGGTAGCTAGTTTATAAGCAAGAAAAATTTATTGAACTCATGGTTCTGGAGGCTGGTAAGTCCAGTATCAGTGGACTAGCCTCTGTGACGACCTTCTTGTTGCCTCATCTCATGGTAGAAGGTGGAAGGGCAAGAGATGGTGAGCGCAAGAAAGAAGGAAGGGGCTGAACTCATCCTACCAAGAACCCCATTCTCAGGGTAGCTGACCTGCTCCCCGAGTAATGGCATTAATCCATTGAAGATAGAGCCCTCATGATTAATCACCTCTTAAAAGTCCTACTTTTAACATTGTTGCCTTGGGAATTAGGTTTCCAACACTTGAACCCTGAGGGATGTGTTTAAACCACAGACTCCCTTAACCTGTACTTGGTGTGGACCTCACTTCATCCGCGACCAGCACCTCCCCTCTGGAGCCTCACATCTGTCGCCCGACGTTGCCAGTACTTCCTGTGACTGTGTGAGGAACCTACTTCATGTGAATCGACTCCATAACATGCACAAACCCGTGGTAAGAGACAGTAAATCTATGGAGCAGAAACCACCCAACACAGCTCCTAAGCATGAGGGGTACAACCGTAATGGGCCAGTGCTGAAACAAAGAAGTGGGAAAGGAGCCCTCATTCCTTCACCTGCATTGCTCTGTATGTTGGTTCAGTCTAAACCCCACTGTATGTACAAAACTCCTATAAGCAAGGGAGCAAGGCTCTGTGACTCTGTGGGTACCAGCTTCTGCTGTGATGTGACTGTTGACAGTAACAATACTTTTTCTTCCACCTGGAGGAGAAATTCAGTGCTGTGGTTAAGAATAAGAATTCTGCAGCCAGTCTGCCTTGCTCTGAATCCCAGCTCCTCCACTTATTATACTTGAACAAGTTACACCCAGAGATGTTCTTTACTAATCCCCTAAGTATTTCTTAATCACATCAAGTTGACATCACATTTAAATTTCAAAAATAATACCTTTCCTTACTGGATCAGAAAGAGAAAACAGCAGTCAGCATAAAAGCAAAATTATTTTGATAAATTTTTGAGATTTGGCATACATGAATGTATTGAGTATGAATGTAAAATTGCCCACACAGTCACATGCATTGACTTTTATCATATGGCAAGCTAAATAAACTATTGTTCTTCCTAACAAATATTTGCAGATATATTAATTCACACATGTACACACATACACACACATACACACAGATTAAGAGCAAAGATTCTGTCCTAATGCTACAAATAAAATATGAAAACCAAAAGACACACTAATTTCATAACAGCTGTACTGTATGGCCTTCTATATTTCTGTATTTGTAAAGTTGTCTCATCTGTAGCCCCGATTTGGATATCATTTGCATATAGTGTCCTTCAGCTTTTCTGCTGTGAAGCCACAGGTAACACCCCACCCACTGCCAACACAGCCTTCTCTCCAGCATCTACTTTTTCTTCTGCTCCTGCCCATCAACATAAAAGTAAGGTATTTCTTCATTTCACTCACTATTAATATAGCTGAAGCCACTTTCGCTTTCTACCAATCCAACGGAGAGCACTAACATTTCAACTTTATACTTGTGAAGAGAAGAATCTCTTCTCTGCCATTCTTTACAGCTTAAACATCACAAGCCCCATGGCTACTCTCCAGTTCTAACAAAAGTGTAGTACAGTGGGAACATATTTTTCCATTGAGGAAATACTTTTTTAAGAATCCCTGAATCATTTCAGTGTAAAAAATAACTTGAAGATACAAACTTGAATTCAAAGATCTCTCTCAGAATGACTCATCCAGGCTCCTTCTCCATGTTCTGACATTTTTAATAACGCAGTCCTCTGCAAACCATTATGTTGCTCTCAAATATTTGTCAAGAGTCAAGTCAGCGTGTCTGAAATACTTCAGATGAAGTTAGACATCTTTGTCTGATGAATTGAATCAGAATACTTAAAACTAGAATTTCTGTTAAGAATGAAATGCCATTAAGCTTATATGAAGAACTAATTTCTAAAAATGTTCATTTTCCACTTGCCTTTGGAGAACACTTCCCACACTTATCTATGTTCAATTTCTAATAAGGTTCCAAGGGACAGCCACAAGCTGTAAACAATTCCCAGGAGCTTTTCAAATGAAAATTCCATGGGTAACAAGAAGTATAAGTGGTTATTTTGCAGTTGGAGCCATTATGAAGGCTTCTTGAATAAATGTGGCTATGTGTGGATTTTAAGGGGAAAGAAAATCAGTGCATTTGTCTGAACCTGAATCCCTACATGTCTAAATTCCAAGAGAAGGGGAAACTTAAAAAAAATACTTTAAAATTCAATCTGAGGAAGGCCCATTTACAGAAGAGCAACTCCTAGGATCAACTACTTTCTAATTCTATTCACTTGCATTGCTTATGACGGTGTTCAGTTACAACTTGCTTTATATACATGAGGCAGCAATAGACACTCGCAATGCAACCTATTAAATCAATTTAATGTGTGACCTTTCAGAATTTCTTTCTCTTTTATATAAACTTGTCACTATTATTCAATTCAGTACACTACTGACCTACATAAATACAGGATGTATAAAAATGACTACAGGCAAACATTCTATGATTTTGTATGTTAGGAAATAATAAATCGGTACATGGGGTTTACAAAACAAATTAGTTGAACAGTAGCCTTTTAAAAATGCAATATCTTTTTTAAAAATGATTTGGGGAGAAGCAACTCTGAAGATGCAATGACATAATCGGGCGTGATTGAGTAATCAACTCGCTTGTGATGTTGGAAACGGCATTACATCTGGAAGGCCACTTTTCATCCAGCTTTTTGAAAACAAAACTAAATTGGGTTGAAAATAGTCGTTGATCTATTTCAGTAGTGGCTATTTTTTTTTTTTTTTTTTTGGTACCGGGGGGTTGACCTCAGGACCTCGCACGCCAACAGGTGCCCGTGCCACTGAGCGATATCACCAGCCCTTTTTTCATATGTGGGATACGGGAGTTGAACTTGGGCCCTCGCGCTTGACAGGCAGGCACTTACGCCGCTGAGCCATCTCACTGGCCCAGTAGTGGCTATTTTAACTTGTGAGCAGTGTCACTAGTAATCTGGGAGTCTGGTTGTGTGGTTCAATCACACAATTTTCATGGATGTTTTATTTTCCATGTAGGTACAGATAGTAAAAGGCTGAGGTTTGTCACCTTTGCCATAGAAATGAACAGAGCCATCAGCCCAGCACACTTGCCCAAACCATCCATGCACCTATAATCTTCAAATCTATGCTAAATTCATAGGAATGGGAAAGGAGGTTTGGAATTAACAAATCCTAAAAATAAACAACAAAAATTGTCTACAACCTGAAACTGTTCCAGAATCCAAATCCATTGGGAGAAAAAAGGTCAAATTTTAGCAGAAACTAAAGGCCAATTCATCTCTTCTTCAATATTCTCATAACTCGACTCAGGAGTACAGAGTCCCAAAATAGTAATCTTCACCAAGTCACTGAGAGGCAAGACTTCCGATCGACAGTGCAGCACTCCCCCATCTTACCCTTTGCCAGCCCTCTACGGTACAGAAGAAATACACAGGGAAAATCTGATAGGCTATAATATCACTACTTCCTAGTGATTGATTGTCTATAATCTTAATTTACAAATTCCATCCTCCAGTATTGGAGACTTGCAATTATGCAGAATTTCTGTAAGAAATGCAAAATAAGAAAACCAACTCTTCAAAAAAGAAATAGTCCTTTCTGAAAATTATATACATAGACAAAAGTTCACAAAAACTTCCTTCCCAATCATTGCAACTGATCTTCTGAAAGTTCACGTTCTTTGATCAACAATCACTAAACCTCAAAAGTTAAATGTTGATGAAACCAACCTCAAAATAATCTACACAGAAAAAAAACTGAAACTTACAACATGAAATCAGTCAAAAACACTTATTGAGTGTATGCTAAAAAGATACTCTGACAACTTTCAACAGAGGTGTCAGTCTTTAACCTCAAGTAAGTTTTGTTGAGTCTGGACCATACAAATACGTAGATTAAGTCACTTGAGGGTAGCAATTTTTGAGTTATAAAGCCTCAGAAAATCAGAATGCTTAACGATTCAAAGATAGGAAGACATTTTGGGCTAATGCAGACAAGACATCAAAGCAGTGAGATTTGACTGCCATTCTACGGGAAAGGACCTAAATGTGGTGAGAAATAGGAAATCGGTTAAGAAAAGGAAAATATAAAGCTGAACACAGTGGTGCACACCTGTAATTCCAGCACTCTGGGAGACAAAGGCAGGAAGAGTGCAGTTCAAGCCTTGGAAATTTAGTGACTTACTAAGACTCTGCCTCAGAAGAAAAAAGAAAGACAAAACAAAACAAAACAAAACAAAATGGGGAAAAGCGGGATGATGTGAGTGGCTGTACCCATACAAGGGAGCAGCAAGCCCAGGCTGAGACTGGTACCACCGAGGCTGACACCATTCTGACCCCTCTCTCCTCCTCTCAGCCATTTTTGTGTCCAGTCAGGGCGCATCTGGAACCCATGATCTCTCACCACTCCTGGGACCAGACGGCTCCACCAGTGCGCTCTGCCGAAGTTCAGTTCATACGCTAATAGTCCGCACACCGTCTGGTTAATATAAACGATTTCTTTTGGTGCCACCTAAAATACCTCTCTCATGACTAATGAAAATTTGAAGGATACTAACAACTGAAAATAATTCTGGTCACTGTCAAAAAGCTAGATTTTCTCTGCTTTCTTGCACTTGTGGTCAAGTTTTAAAATCAAAAAAGTTAATCCGAAGCTATTTCTTAATAATGTACAAGTCCTGAGTGCAAAGGACAGGAGATCAGCATCTCTTTCCATTCTGCCAAGAAAGCCGATGGCAAGTCAGCTCAGACTCTTGCCATTTTCTTCCTCTGCCCAGAATACATTAAGTCTTGGAGAGATGATGCATTTGTTGGCAATCATACAGTTATCGGTTGGAGATTGTATGAAATCTTCTGGGTGACCTCTGACTAACAGATTCTTGTCTGAAGATGAATATGGGCAGGCAAAAGTCAGAGCATGAGCCCATGTGTGCTTATAAATTCGAGAGCTTTAAAAATCCCTCTTTTGAATCCAATAGTATGTCCTATAAAAGAAGTTGATGGGAACTAACAAAAGGATGCAGAGCTGTTTATAGAATTTGTGTCACAATCATCTCTCCCTTGACAGTTGAAATAAATTAAATCTGTCCACATCTTTTACCTGTCTCTCTGCTTTAATCTCTACATTGATGTTTGACCAAACAGCCTTAGGGCTAAATAATCAAACTGCACCAGAAAAAATAAAAATGATCAATCTTTCTTTACTTACAATACTTGAAAGATGGACTTAAGCCAAAGTATACAGTCAATGGTTGTCATTTTCCTTCACTTATAATTTTTTACTAATGGATGAAACGTCCAATTGTTATTCTTTCAATCTGTCAATTGAATGTCAAAAAGCCATTTTGCATTTGTTCAAACTCACATATGATGACAATACCTACCATAACATTGTCACCCTCATTTCATTGGCAGATTTTGATGTTGTTTATATTTTATGTACAAAGAAATAGTTCTATGCAAGACATTTAGTCATGTCTGGATAAATGAAAGATGTGTTTATAATTAGTAAAAGTTAAATAACAACATCTCCTAAAAATCTATGACCTTCATTTCTTCTATGATTTAAGTTGCTTATAATTACTTTTTCAGCACATAATAAACAAGACCTTATTCCACATGTGTTTGAAAATGATTCTTTATGATATTTTTCTGAATGGAACATTTTCTTGCCTCGGCCTCTAAGAAATTTTACCTTCTTTTTCCAGACTAGGTTAAAAGAAAAGCACTTCTATAATGCAGGAGTTTCGAGGGAAGAAATATTCTCTGTCTATGCCTGCAGAAATGGAGTCACACTGTATTTAAAATGAGGAATGTGCTCAGTCTCCTCCATGATTTAAGATCAACCACTATCCGACACTAAGTCGTAAATGCACCGTGCATCTCAGCACAGCTCCTGCTCTCATGCAGAGGAGCAACATGGTTTGATGGCCCCATGCGGCCCCCAAAGTGGCTGCGGATGAAAACTGCTCTCCTCTAGCAACTGCTCATCTTATTACACACAGCAAAGGCTGCTGTTCCCAAAAATCTTTAAATCTTCATTTTCAATGCGGGAAGAAACATCAGGCTGCAGTATAAACAGAGACTAGAAAGAAGCTGCCAAAGCCTAGGAAGCCTTGGTTCTACATAAAAGCTGGGTGTGGTGGTGCCCACCTATAACCCCAGCAGTTGGGGGACTGAAACAGGAAGATCTCAAGTTCAAGGCCAATCTGATTACATAGTGATTAGCCTGTCTCAAAAAAAAAAAGTCTAAATAGAAGCCAAGGAAATGAACTGGCTAAAAGCATATGGAAGAAAAAAGAGGAACGGAATGAAGGAAGGAGGGAGGGAAGGACAGAGTGAGAATAAAGTGAAATAAAAATTGTATTACTGATGAAAAATAAATTATTTTCTAAGACATGTTTCTCAGCAGTTAGAAGCTTCCCCAGGGCAGAGCTAAATTTCCTGAGATTGACTTCCTCTCACTAACCGGTAACACAGGCCTCCACACAGACATGATGTGGGCCTATGTATATTTGTACTTTCATAAGAGAAAAAAAAATCCCCTTTTCTCTCTCTCCAGGTGCTTACAAAACTTAGGGCTTCAGCCTGGTGCTTACAAAACTTAGGGCTTCAATAGGACAAAGGGGTCAAATTACAAATACTAAGTGAATGCAGCTTTCTGAAGGACCCTGCTTAGACAGGCCCTGAAGGTCAGTTTTGTTAGCCTCAAGGTGAGTCTGATTCTCTACTCCGGTCTGAAAAGGGCTGCAGCCACCGTCTGATCTGGCAAAGTAGCAACCACACCATCAAGCAGCAGCTGCGTTCTGGCCAACTCCAGACTGGCTCCCCGCACTAATCCAGCACTGTCCTGTCATTGCTAGGGATGTCGGGATTAAACACCTTCTCAGCACCATCAACAATGTTAATATAATTGGGGGGGCATCACACAGCTGAAACATACAGGCTGGTAATACCATACACTTTTATTTATTTTTTTTAAATGTCAGGAATGTGACAGTTAAGAAAATAGAAAATATTCTGTACTGGATGGAACACTAAATTCTAAAATTTAATGATGGCCAATACCCTATATCAAGCCATTAAAAATACTATGAAACAATAGAGTTTCATTAAATGAATGTGTTTACCACAAATAAAAAGAACAGAGACCAATCGATAGGGGCTAGTCCTGTTACTGTTACTGTTGTCATTTGGTTGGGTTGGGTTGAGTTGGGTTGGGTTGGGTTGGGTTGGGTTTGGTTTTAATGTTACTGGGGATCAAACCTGGGCACTCCACCACTGAGCTACATCACCAGTGCTCTTCAACTTTTTGTTTACTTTTTTTTTGGGGGGGTGGGTACCGGGGGTCGACCTCAGGACCTCGCGCGCCAGCAGGCACCCGTGCTGCTGAGCAATATCATCGGCCCTTTTCCGTATGTGGGTACCAGGAGTCGAACTCAGGCCCTCACGCTTGCCAGGCAGGCACTTACGCCGCTGAGCCATCTCACCGGCCCTTTGTTTACTTTTGAGACAGGGTCTTGCTAAATTGCTCAACCAGGACTGGAACTTGCAATCCTCCTGCCTCAGCCTCCAAGAAAGCCAGGATTACAGGCATAAGCTACTGTGCCCAGAAAACATCCGAGGGTCACTTACCATCAGTAATGGTCAGTTTCACCAGAAAAGTTTCATTTTCTCCAGTGCTGGCCATAAAGCGGCAGCGGTAAAGCCCGGAGTCAGAGGCAGTGGCATCGGGAATGATGATGAAGCTGCTTTGGATGCCCTGCGTGCAGTTGGTCACTATTTGTTTTCTGTACCTGGAGCAACTTTTCCCTCTGGACAGATTGCAGTGCATCAAGAGGTCTATCTGGTGCGGCTGGATCTTCTCCCACGTGACTTGTTGCACGGGCCAGTTCATCTGAAACTCATAGGTGAGCGTGACGTTTCCAGGGCTTGAGACCTTGTGGCTATGATTCCACAACTCTATCTCAAAACTATCTGAAAAGAGGAATCAAATGATTAGACTCATGCGGTCACATGTCCAGACACGGTAGAAGCTACCCAGAAAGTTCCACCAAAATGATTGGTGATGTTAATTAATGGAGTTTCATTGAATGTAAATAATATCACATTTTTGTAAGAGAAAGGAATTTTCAAAAGGCTGGTAGACTGATAGTAAAGAGAATGTGATGTTTGCACACAGCCTTTAAGTGTTATTTGGTTAATCAGATAATAAGAAACATAACCAGAACCCTGGTGATTTTCTTGGTAATGATGATGTCAAGTCTGAATTTCACGAGAGAGTTCTGCAGTAATGCGGAGATAACTTACCTAAGTCATGCTAAGATTTTTATGGTCATAAAAAAGATACTAAATCATTTTCAATGAATTTGTGCACAAGTTCATTTTCACACGTACAGGACTATCTTATGCATCAGCAGAGAACCACAGGTGGTATGAGTTTCTGGTAAGAAGAGGCCCTCAGTATTCTCCCACAATCCGCTACCGTTTCTGGACTTTCCGCATACTCAGTATTTATCACCAAATGTCTAAACCAGCAGCTTCTATAGTGTGTCCTGGGGCCCCCAAATGATCCCTGCATCCCTTCTGAAGACCTGCAAGGTCAAACCTATTTTAAAAGTAAAATTAATATGTGATTGACTCTCTTCATTCCTAATCACTCACAAGTGTAGCAAAGATACTTCAAGAGGCCCCACAGTTTCTCAGATATCAGTTAAAAGTTCTTGTGCTTTTCCATAAAGCTTTGTTGAGTAGGAATATAGGCAAATCTGCATCGTCTTCCTTCCTTAAATGTTAAGGCTAGTTCAGATGAGCATCTCTGCTATCAGAGGATGAGATTAGAAACCCCCACATCCCACCTGGACGTCCCCATTATCTTCCTCCCATGAGGGCTTGTATGCTTACATAAAATATAATGCTCGTTTGTTAAAAGAATTTCTGTGCCTCACGTTGTGTCAACATTAAATATATACAGTAAATATAACAGATAAAACCCACAGAAGCAAATGCTCTTTAGAGGCCTCAATAATGTTGAAAAATATAAAAAGGTCTTGAGACTAAAGAGTTTTTGAACCTAATGTAAATAATAAATTTCAGGATTTATTTCCCAAAATTAAAATAGCCAAGAGCAGTAATAGGTGGACCTGTTCATCAGTGACCACGAGTCTCCCTCATCCCATAGCTTTGCTGGGTAGTAATGATGTCACAGAGCTTGTGGGCAACGGAAAATGCAAAATGTAAAATAGCATGTGCTACCAATTTACACAACAGTTGTGACAAGGGTGACAGGGTGATCCTGTCTGAATGTACAATGATAATAATAGAAAAGGAAGAAAAAGCATGGAGAAAGAAGAAAAGGAGCACATTTTCAAAGGAGTGAAAGGAAGTGTACAATATGGTAATATTTGCTATTCACATTAAATTAGAACCCTACATATGAAATAGCTTCACCTTACCAAAAGCTACTTAAGCAAGTGGTTCTGGGTGTCAAAATGTTTTTGTACAGGCAAGCCACAGGCACCTCTGTTTCTCAGTGCACGACCACACAACTCCATACCAGAGTTAACACCGTTACCCACACAACCCACACACAGAAAACATGTCATCTCTAAGGTACAAGCCAAGACAAAAGGGAAGGAAAAGAAGAAAATTCACAAGAAATGGGAATAATAACAAGAAAAACAAAGCTTAAAGGAGTGACAAGGCAAATTAAAATGACAACTAAGATGGGGAAATAAAGATGTGAGAAAAGAGAGAAATGGGGTACAACTATAATGAAAAGGCTAAATCAGATGCTGGCACACTGTGTTGGGAAAATGAAAGAACATAAAAGAAATGAAAAGCTTTTAAGGGCACCACGTGGACCCTCAGAAGAGGCAGGCAAGCCCAGGTACAGCTCTAATGTCTGACTTCGGGACTCACCCTCACAACTGGCTTTTCCTTTCCCTCCTCGGGATGCTGCCCTCCTCCACCCTCAGGAGCTTTCTTTGTCTGCCTCTGTCACCCAAACCTACGCTCAGGAGAGAAGCCCAGGGCTAGGAGGAGGTAGGAGAACTAAGAAACAATAAGATATTCCCAGACTTAATCATTGGTCAAGCCATAAGAGCAACACCATGATACTATTCTTTCCACACACAAAAAAAAATGTATAAAAATACATACATATATTTGCAGTCAATTTTGAGAAGCCACAGAACTTAGTGAAACGGGGATACCTGTTTTCTGAAAGGCACAGCACACACCCAATCTCTCATCCTCCTGTCAGTACGAAACTGTTTAATGCATGAGAAAAACAAAAACAAAAATCTAAACAACTTCCTTCAGGGGCTGTGCTGAAAAAATAGCAGAACCACAATGGAGCACTACTCTGCCATAAAGATGAACTTGAGTCGTTTGTAGGAAACTGGATGCACCTGGAGAAGTAAATCAGACACACAAGCTTAAGTATCGCATGGTTTCTCTAATATGGGAAACTTGAAGTAAAAATAAAAAGCAAAATAAAAGATAGGTAATAGGAAGTAGGGAGACAGATCTTTCTAAAAGTGGAAGGGGATCAAGAGATGGAGTAAGAGGGACAGAGGAGAGGGAAAAAAGATGAAAAAAGGAATTGGGATGTGTTACGTGCATGTACCAACTCCACACAAGGACTGTAAACACGCACTGCAAACATGTACCGAACAAAAATAAAAAGGGAAGGGGATCAAGGGATGGGTAGATGGGGTAGGGAGGGAAGGAAAAGGGGATAAAAAAGAATTAAGATGTGTATGTACAGGTACCAACTTCACACAAAGGATATAAACATGTACTGCACACATGTACTAATAAAATAAAAAATTTAAAAAAAAAGTGGTGTCTTTTGTGATACGTATATGTACCAACTACCCATAATGAATGTATTCATTATGTATTGCAAAATAAAAATGGTATCCTCATACCAAAAATAAAAAATAAAATAAAATTGGAATTTCTGAATTCTCAAAAAAAGAAAAATAGCAGAACCTGAACTCAAACGAATTCATTTTACTTTATAGGCTTAGAGGCCTTGTGTATTTATTTATTTGTCTCTTTCATTACTCGGGATTGAACTCAGAGCCCTTGTGCTGAGCAACATCCGCAGCCCCCCTTTTCTTGGGACAAGTTCTCACCCAGGAGCCCGCGCTTTTTCATGCCAGGACGCCATCACCTCCATACTCTCTCCTTTATCTTCAGCCTCTGCTCATCCCTCACATCTGCGTAGGACTCGTCACTGCTGAGAGTCCACTGTGATGCCGCCCAGCCCCTCTTTCTTTCTTCAAAGTTCTGGAAGGAGTGGGGCCCTCCCCTGACTCTGTCCTTGTTTCACACCATACAAACAAGCGCTCACTTCCACCAGTCCCCAGCGCAGGAACGTCACCCTCTCCCTTCCCCTTCAGCGGTATGTGCCCAGCCTCCCCAAGATGCTCCAGGGCAGCCCTTTGGTGCCACTGCACTTTCCGGCTCCCCTCTCTCCTCTGCTGCCTCTCTCCATGCCCTCCTTCAGGCCTTGGCACTCTTTCTAACTGCCTCTTTCCAGGGGTGCTGGGCCCCACTTTCCATCCTTGAAGACTCTGTCTTCTCTTCCTTATCAACCACCTCTCCTGCGCAGGCGAAGTACAAATCACTGGTTCCTGCTCCATCACACCTCTCCCCATGGTTTCTAACACATGAGACAAAAACCTGTTCTCGTGGTGTTTAAAATGAACTAAAAATTGAACAGCCCAGAATTTCCCTAATTCAGCTTCAGGACCACTGTTATTACACCAGCTAGTCAGAAGTGCTAACGCTAGTAGCTGCACGTATTCCTGAAAGTGCCTGGACACTGACAATGCTCCCCAGAGAACTCTTCTAAAAACCCTTAACAGGAGTCCAGACAAATACATAATAAAACGTTGGCTGCATGATGACTAAGGAAGTGGTCTAACGTAACTTGAAATAAGCTCCCAAATATAAGCAGGCAAAAGAAATAAACTAATTCCCAACAGCAAAGTCCAGGAAGTGTTGAAGGAGAATTTTTGCATCCTTGCTCAGTGCTGAAAATCTAAGCCAGGGCCTCGCACGTGATAGACAAGTGCTCTGCCACTGAGCTGCGCCCCCAGTGCCCAAGGAGCACTCTCAAAGCTACAAGACATGCAGTACGGGAGGATGGACTGAGGGCAGAAGGAACACACGAAAGACTAAATTTCTCCAAATGGTTCCCTTCCTCATAGTTCCGCCTGTGACAGACAAAAAATGAAAACGCCAGCTGTGGTGGACCCTGAACCAAGGTGTCAAGCACCTTCCAGCAGAACAGAAATAGGAGCAAATAGGAGCCAGAAACCTAGAGCGGGTCAGCGTCCATGGAGCTGCAGGCACCAACCCCTGCCCTGCATTCATTACCAAGGTAGAAGGCAACAAAAGCGGGAACGACACTGCTCCCAAAAGTGCAGTATTCTGTGAAGACCAAATTAAGAGGTGTTGAGTTGAATATGTTCCCAAGATTCACATGGCAAAGTTCTAACCCCAGAACCTCAGAATGTGGCTGGGTTAGAAATAGGGCTTTTATAGATGCATAGCTGAGATAGGGCCATACTACTGTAAGGGGGTCTAGTCCAATATGGCGGGAATCCTTATAAAAAGGGGAAGTTTGGGAACAGACACGCATACAGGAAGATCCCCGTATAAAGATGAAGGCACACACCTATAATCCCAGTCACTTGGCCGGTCTGGGCAATTTAGCAAGCCCCATCTCAAAATAAAATTTAAACAAGAGCTAGGGATGTAGCTCAATGGTAGGACGCTGCCCTCACATGCCACAGCCCTAGGCTCAATCTCCAGTACTAAACAAAAAGCAAAATGGACGAAGGCAGAGATCCAGTGCTGCTTCTGGAAGCCGGAACCCGGCACGGTCCTCGGAAGGAGCCCCTCTGCTGACCCCTCCTCTCAGACTTCCAGCCTCCACAGCGGGAGAAAGGATGTTTGGTTGGAAAAGCCACCCACCCAGGTGACGGCACCCTGTTTCAGCAGCCCGAGGACACCAGTACAAGAAGAAGGGTAGGACTGGGCCCACACTTTAGGTAGTCAGGGCCTCACCAGCCCCATTCAGAAGCAGCAAGGCAGCCCTGTTAGGAAAATCGGCAGTGTTTACAATGCTCCTCTCATGTATTGCCACCTTCTGCCCATCATCTCAACTGCAGATAAAAGGTAACGGAACTGAACAAGATAAAAATGAGCTAAAAGGTTGCCTGACTGAAAGTGACAGATTAAGCTGGAAGCAGGAGAGCTACAGTCAAGAGATAAAACGCAGCCTGACAAAGCCATCGTGAAGGTGGCTAGGCCATTTGTTTAATTGAAAAAAAAATAAAATAAAAAGTAACTAGACTCAGGTGGGCAGTCCCAGATGGCAAAGCAGAGGCTCAGCACAGAAAATACATACTGAAGAGGAGATTTGCAGTATGTCCAAAATGTGCTGCAGCTGGCCTAGCACCATGAAGTCCTGCATGGCTGAGGCAGGTTTGTGATGCAAACTGCTTTGGGGTCCAAGGAGCTGCGCCTTCTCCTACTAAAAAAAAAAAAAAAAAAAACCAATAGGATATAAGAATTTTAAACAGTACGTTTCTAAAGTCTTGTAAAACTCAAAAGATGATAATGCAGCCCAAGAGCATTGGTTTGTTTTGTACTAAAAATGTTAATACCTGGTATCTCAAATTCAGGGAATTTAATGGACTTTTCTGCACAGTAGATTTTTAACAGAAAAAGGTATCAAAGTATTAATGCCGTCTCTAATTTTGCCCTATCAGAGGATAGATTATGTCCCTGTAGTTTCCATTAATGATTTTGTCTCCCGTACTTAAAAGTATCAATGTATTTTCAAAGTAAAATAATAAAATAATTAGCCTTGGGGCCGGTGAGGTAGCTCAGCCGCATAAGTGCCTGCCTGGCAAGCGCAAGGGCCCGAGTTCGACTCCTGGATCCCACATACGAAAAAAGGGCCTGTGATATTGCTCAGTGGCACGGGCGCCTGCTGGCACGCGAGGTCCTGAGGTTGACCCCTGGTACCCACACACAAAAAAATAATAATACTAATAAACCTTGAATGAGTCCTTGCTACATGCTAGCAATAAATGAATGCATGACGTGTTAACACATTTAGTCTTCACAGATAAGTCGCCTGGTGAACAGAAGAGAAATTTTCCCCTAGGCAGGTCACCAAGCCACTTCCTCCTTTGCTTACCCCTATGATGGGGCTGCAGAGATACCCAGAGTTGCCCTTTCTCCTGCTGCAGAGACAAGATAAGACCAAGGCCCTGAGTTCGATTTCCGATACCCAAAAACAGAAAAAGATAAGAGCAAGGAAGGCCCAGCTCTTAACTGTCTTACTTTCTGATGCCTTAAATTCTATAATTAGAAATCAGTTTCTGTACCTGTCCTTGTCCAAATGAATCTAAACATTTTAATTCCTAGCAGGGGCCAACATATTAGTGTGAAATCATCCATTAGCTTGTTTTCCAAGTGGAAGGAAAGGAGGAAGTTTCCACAGACAAACAGCCCCAAACAGACTCGCTGTATCCGAGAAGAGAGGCAGGAACCAGGAGGGAGCCTGTCCCGGAGAGGCCGTGGTGGGCACGCCGCAGGGCCACATGCAGGAAAGGAGCGAGCGCCGGTCGTGTGAGGTGGGAGACTCAAGTAAAAAGATGGATTACATGCAGGAGGTGTGAAATTCCATCTCTTTTATCCCTCCTTCCTTCCATATTCATTCATTCAGCAAGGATTACTGAATAAGTATTGATATAAAGACACTTAAGGAACAATTCTTGAGTCCTGCCTGTACTTATTTTAGTATCTACTTCATTATACATCTTTTATATTTCCAGTGGGTTTTGTAGACAACAAACAAGTAGCATTTCTGATGCATGACATTTGAAAACTGGTGAAGAAGTAATTGATATGGTGTTAAAAATGGGAAAATAAGAACTGGCACCTGCACTTCTCCACAATGTAATACACATGTGTACACACATAGACGTGGACTTCACTTCCACTTCCAGAGAAATGAATGATTTCATAAAATTAGCGAATTATAAACCAATTTTCTTAACACACTTCTATTGAGGAGTCACAATTTTTACCAATGCGATTCCTATCTAATTTTATTCTGAAAATTTGGAAAACAATTTTGGAAAACTTCTGCAAAAAAGATCTCATCTATGAAACAAGACATTTCCTTAGCATTGCATAAATCTCCAGTTAGAAATAATGACAACATTTAAAGAAAAAATTCACTCTTACAAGTCTGTCTTGAACATTTGAATACGAGCCAGTTTTACTCAGCAACGAATCTGGTGCTGTAACTGCTGCAGTTTAAAAAAGCCAGGATTTCTTGGGGGCTTAGACTTTCATACAATATTTGTGTTCTCTTTAAGGGATAAAAGCAAACGGTGAGTGGGAAGAGCTGAACGAGCAGCTCCCCTGCGGGGATCTTCCAGTGCACCGGCCTCCAATTCCACGCAGCACGGGAGCCGCGCAGACAGTGAGAAGAGGCGGGGACATAGCGGCTGTGCTCAGTGCTCCGTGGACGCCCCTGGGATCCCTCTGTCCCTCTGGGTCCTCCAGCTTCTCTGTACTCTCTCCTGCCTTCTGTTTGAGGACCACCCGGGGCAGCTGTTGGCCGCCTTGCCTGGCCATTGACACCCCCGGAGGGATCCTGACCCCAGGGCTGGTAGGGATATGGTTCCCTTCCTTGACCAGATCACCCTCACAGAGCTCTCTGCAGGATCCGGCTAAAGTCCACCTCCCTCGACTCTGTCCTTGCCCGGGCCTCCTTCCACCATTGGATTTTCCTGGGAACACTTCCTGACACACCCCCTTCACCTTTATCCCACTCCTAAGCCTTGCTTCTGGCGAATTCAGCCCTAAGGCAGATGCAATGCTTTACTTGGAACCTAGCATTTGGACCTACGCCATCGTGCCTGGAGGAAGGAGAGGCCACCCAAGGCCTCCCAGACATCACTGTGGTCACAGGGCTTGCGCCAATTACAAACTCCCTCTTAACCAGTTGTGGTGGTACATGAGTATAATCCCAGCACTCTGGAAGGCTGAGGCAGGAGAATCAAATTTTTGAGCATAGCCTGGGCAACTTAGAGACTTAGTGAGAACTTATCTCAAAATTAAAAATTTTAAGAAGTAGGGAGAAGGGGACTGAAGATGTAGCTCAGCACAAAGGTCTTGGGTTCAATTCCCAGAACTGAAAACAAGAAAAAACAAAAACAAACCTCCCTCATGGTCTCAGTTTGACTCCAACAGTCTGAAAGCCCTGACTGTCTTCTCTCACGTGACCTGCTGCAGCAGTTTCTGGGCCACTGAGTCCTGCAGCCCTTATTTTCTTTTCATGCTTTTCTCTAATTGCATATAACAAATTAATACACTGCAAAATATAAACTGCTGTGTTTCTTTTGTGTGTGTGGATATGTTTTGCTTTCCTCAATTATGCTGAGCTGCTTGGAGACAAAAATAATTTCTAAAATATTTGTTTGTTGCTTATTATTCCTTCATGTGCCATAAATTTTCAAAGTAATTGAACCATGAATTGCACATATTTTAATCTCAGGAAAAAACTTACGTGAAACCCTGCACATATGTGATGATCAAAGGAAACATGCTGAATTCATTTACTTCATAGGTTGGAGTCAAACACAATCATATCAGAGAAATCTTCAGAACAGAAAGAAATCAAGCAGAAGGAAAACATAACACACTTATTGGAGGCCTCATTTTTCTTCGCCCCCCCCAAAAAAAAAACTATTAAAGTAGTTATCTAAATGAACTCTCTAACTCTGGCCCTCTTTCCTCCAATCCACATTGTATTCAAACTATATGGTGGAAATGTAAAACTGATTGTGCTACATCTTTATTTTTAAAAGGTTCAATGTTCTCCATACTCTGGAACAAAGCACACATTCTTTAGCAAAAAAAAAATATATATATATATATGATTTTATTCCTACTTTTGTCTCTGGTCTCATCTCTTACTGGACTCTATCATATACTTTAGTTTCCTCAAGAAAAGTTTTCATCTTTATGCTTTTGCTTCAGCCATGCCTTCGCCTGAAATTCCCTTAAACACTCTTCGCCCCTTAACCCAGAAACATTTCTATTTATCCTGCGAAAGTCAACTGTGATGACCTCTTGGAGGAAACATTTTTTCACTCATCCCAAGATAAGGCTAAATACTCCCTCCTGGGTTTTACTTCTAAACCTTCTACTTTGCAGCAACTTATGTGTTGTCATTTCTCCCTTCCCTGAGAATTTCTCAAGTCCTTAGAAGCAGTGTGCCTGCAAGATGTCTAGCCTTAGCCCAGTGCCAAGCACATTAAGCTGCTCAATATATACTGATGAAAATGGATTAGAAACCATCTCCCAAGATTACAATATATCATAAATTTAGTGGATGATACCTGGTCCAACATGAGTTTTTGTCCATGTTCCAAGGTTTGCCCCTCTCCTACTACCACATCCCCCTGAGCGCCAGCAAATGCTGCAGTATTTATGGTTTTAATACTGTCCTACAAAGAGCTCCAGGTGCTGTTTAAATCACAGAAATATGGACACTATTTCATACAAGCCTCTGTGGGAAAATACACTGCAGTTATTTAGTTCAAGTTATAACGAAGTTAAAATGAAAAATATACCAATATTGAAAAACCAGTGTGAGTCTGGTCATTGGCAGGGACAGCAGTAACCACTGGATCTGTGCAAAAACGCAAACAGTTCAGAAAAGAGGCGAGAAAAATCAGACGCAAAAAGGTAAGGAAAAGTGGAAGGATCTATATCGTTACTTTTGAATTTAAAAGGAAATTTTGTGTGTGTGTATGTGTTTGTGTGTGTGCAAAATAAGGAACTATGGCAGTGAAATAAAAGGAATTACGTTTATTCAGCATTCAATTTTTACACTTTAGATATCAGAGGAAATGTCTACAAACCAATCCTAGGAAACAGTATTTTTCAAAAGAATATTAGATACAGGATACAGCTATCAAGAATTAGATGAAATAGTGAATATTGGAAATAATCTAAATGTCCAGCAATAAGGTTAGTGAATAATGAAAAATAAATATGCCAGTATGTTGACATTGGGAATATTTATGATATAATACACAGGAAAAAATCAATGATTCTTCCTTATGTTGTGGGTGTCTGGTATTTTGTCTTGGTGAGGAGAAAGAGACTAAGACATCTACATTTTGCTAAATATTGGAAAATATGAATTTGTGAATAAGATTTGAACAGGAGATGGGAAATAGAATAGAAGATGGGGATCCTGAATATTTTCATTTATTTATTTTACATATGTTTGTATATATAGCAAAGATATAATATATATACATGTATATGTATACATGTATATATATTATACAAAGGAATATCAGTGATACATAGAAAAGAATATGTGCTCACCAAAAGATACCTTCTAATCATATATTGGCTGCGAAATCTACTTTTTGTTCAACTGAGTGCAGCAAGTGTTTCTTTTATTTTATCTACTCAGATGCTTCCTTTAATTTCTTTAACATAAAATGTTTGAGCCCTATTATGGGAAAGACGTTGTCCAAACCCAAAAGACACCACAATTGACAACATTGTCGTGAAGTGACTGACTGGCTACTTTTAAAATGATGCCCATTCTGAGATCTACCTGTGCTCACTTATTTTCACTCGTCTTATTTTTTCCTTCATCCAAGAAAGGATAAATAAAACCCCATCATGTTTTGAAACTGAGATGTCTGAACTATGAAATCGTCTAAATTTTTGGACATAAAATTCCTCCCCACTGAGGGCTAGAACAAATGTCACGCTTGTTATTGGGGTTTTGGCTCCAACCTTCAAAAAGAAACATTATCCTTATCAAGATGGATAATAATCATCTAACCTCTGGCTGGATCTAATTATAGTAATAACCATACTTTCTCAAGTACTTATTATCTCCTTGTCACTAAGTAAGTGCTTTGCACACGCTGTTTCGGGTTAGCAATGACAGCAGTCCAATGGGGTGTGCGTTATTACGTCACACAGATGATGACAGTCAGCCCACAGAGGTAAAGAAAAGAGCAAGTCTCTGACCCTAGTCACTCGCAAGGAGTGGGCTCCATGTCTTTCCTCAGGTGTAGGTGTACACACGGCACAGCAAAGAGTTGTCAGCTGGAAGGCAATTGGGGGACAGTGATTCTCATGTCTAGAATAAGGTAATCCCAGACCTACATGCTGCTCTACTTGTTATGAGTAGAGATGGAAAGACCACGCCCTCTGAGCAGGTGCTGGTCACAGCTGTCCGTGGACAGGTGCAACATTCCTGACGGCCCTTCAACCACCAGCAACATCCTCCCTGGTTCTGTCAGGGCATCTTCCCTGGCTCTACCCCCTGACCTTTACCAAAACAGCAAAAAAGAGACAGGCATCTGGAGAATATCAGGGATGTTATAGAAAAAGAAAGGAATGCGGGGGCATTTTAGAAAATGGATCAGCAGAGCTTTGAAAACAAAACAAATCCTTAATTGAGGAGATGAATGTTCCTAAAGGATTTTTTATTGTCATATGTTGGATTACTTTGCAGTTTATGTTTCTCATTTCTAATAGTGAGAAAGGGGCTGTTTGGGTCATAACTAGAAAACAAAATAATCCTTTCACTTTCTAAACATATAGTACTTTTAGCAAAGTGGAAAATGCTCAAAGCAACTCTGGTATTTCATTTCTGCTTATGCATTAAAGTGTGAGTATTCAAAAAAAGTACATCATTTTAGAGCAAAATCAATAAATGTACATTTTTCCCTTCAAGTGGCTACCTTTGTCATCTACTTATTAAATTCTGAACAGGGGATAGTACTAATGACAGTTGAGAAAAAGGTTATAGAGGTCCCTTTACAAGACCTCATGAGCTGATGGCAGGCACTGTGGGTAGAAAACCTTTCCAGGGTATAGGTGTCCTAGCCAAATGCACAGCTTGCATGGTATCAAGAAAGGGGCCACCCCAAAAGAACTGGAGAATTACAGACTACCTCCTAAGAAAGGAAGAAAAGGAAAGATGTTTCTTATTGAAGTGTAGAAGGAAAAATTGGTAGCCCACGCTTTTACTATCATTTCTATTGCTCTTAATGAGCTTCCTAAAAACAAAGTAAGTTGGGGAAAATGCATTATTTCTGTTGGAGATATTTCCAAAATTTGGAAAACCATCTCATTGTGATCATATTTTCTTAGCGTTATTTCACAGCAAAAACTAAAATATTCAGTATTTGCAGTGCTAGCCAAGAATTTGGCTTGTACATCTTACATCAGAAAATGAACATCTCTGGCTCCTAAATTTCACCTATATCCTCATCAGACTTCCCATAGATGGAACACAATAGCCAACTCCCACAACTTAAAGGATGAAAGATTTAATTTGGCTCACAGTTTCAGGGGATTCAGTCCATGGTTGACTGGCAGCAATGTCATGGCAGAGAAGCATAGATGCTGACTTCATGGTGGCATGGAAGCAGAGCAGGGGAAAAGACCCAGAAAGGAAGGGGTCAGTGACCATGTACAGTATCCAAGGTCATGCTTCCGTGATCCACCCAGACACACTCAAAACTATACTTTACTAATCTACTGAGCATCTCTTAATCCAATCAAGTTCACATAACACAAATCATGGTCACATTTTGCCATATTCCATATAATGTGCAAAACTGCTCTGGGCCTCTTAGTGTGTTCAGTCTTTAATGAGTTCTTTGATTTCTTCCATTAGCTACCTCATATTAGAACCATTGGCAATTCAAGGAAGAACAGGAGAGACTTAGTTCAAGTTCATTAGCACCGTCAGAAAAGAAGTTCACAATGCATACACTGTACCAACAAACCCATTGTGTTCACAAAGAGCAGAACATTCACTTTCAAATGTTGACATGAACTTGAGGTTGGCAATTCCTTGCAGCAGCACTGCCAGTTTCCAATTTTCTTACTGGAGAGCTATAGAGTTCAGCATTTGTTTTGGTTCTTTCTATTGTTCTTTTAGGAAAGCATTTCTACTGGAACAAATTGGAAAAAGAAGGAAGGGCAAGACAGACCAGACTTTTGGCCCTTCTTCTAAATGAGAATGACAGCCAAAACCATTTCAGATGCATTCAGCTGTCACTGTTACTCCCAATAAAATAGAAATGTTCATGCTTTAAAGTAAGTAGCACAACATCAGTAAGGACCTATTATATTTAGAACAATGTTTTAAGTTCTGAACCAAATCTAACAACCTTCAGTGGAATTACAATTGATAACGCAAAAGATCCTGACTAATCCGAAAGAAAACTGATGCAAGAAAAAGTCCACAAAATAGTTTTGAACTATGTTTGCATACTCTGACTTTTCCAGGAATTTTATTCCTATTCAGTTTAAATCAAGGGAAGAGTTCATTTTAAAACATTAGAGCTTTAACTGGAGTTGTGCACTAGGGGAAAAGCATCATTGATGACAATGCCATCCAGGGTCATCAGGTATTCAATGTCTTTGACTGTGGGTGTCATAATTGACAGTGATTCTAAACGAAGGTGAACTCATTTCACCACTTCATTGTGTCTTCTCACATCATGATGCCTAAGTCTTTATATATTAAAATAGATATCTTATTATAAATTACTTCCTTCTTACTACTTCTTTGTGTTATGGTTAGAACATATATTTATTCTTTTGAAAATATGCGCATCATTTTCATTATGTATGAATATAAGTTCAAGATAGTTAAGAGGACTTAAAAAATATTTATTATGAAAGAGAACACTGGATGTGACAGGGTTGAGATTTGCTGCCTCCTGCTTTATGAGAAGCAGAACAAGTGTAAATATACAGAAATGTATAGGCATTTTAGTAAATGATCAAAGAGTCTATATGATGTATTTTTGATCTAATAAATTAACCCAGGTAACTAACCAAATATCCCTGTGTTTTTTATTGTGTGGTTGCTCTGCACTTGCTAGAACTCATCTGAGAGCCATGTTAAAATTTTAAACACTAAAAGCAAAGATAGGGCCGGCGAGATGGCTCAGCGGCATAAGCGCCTGCCTGGCAAGCGCGAGGGCCCGAGTTCGACTTCCGCAACCCACATACGGAAAAAGGGCCGGCGATAGCACTCAGCGGCACGGGTGCCTGCTGGCACACAAGGTCCTGAGGTCGACCCCCGGTACCCACACACACAAAAAAAAAATAATAATAAAAAAAAAAAATACAAGCAAAGATAAAATAAAAACTGAATCAAATTTTTTCCAAGTTATTCAGAAATAGTTCAGATAAATATGTCTCTTATTTATATGTCATTTTTTATGCCAAAACTGGTAGAATTGGTTTCTTTTAAAATATTTAAACTCTACGTTTGCCATTCTCTCTGGCTTCTTATCTCACTGTAAACTCCTCTAAATTAGGGGTGTCTTCCATTTCCCACGCACAGTGTACATTTCCCTTCAAAGTCTGCAATTTAATTTCCACCTCCATAATTTTAAATATTTTAAAGTCATCATTTTACACTCTCCACTTTCCTCTAAAATTGCCTTCAGTAATGGCTTCCTAACTCCATTATCTTGGAATTGCATTTATCACATTTATGGGTTTGCCTTTTAAAAGCAAAACAAAACAAGAAGCTATAAAATTTGGGAACCTGAGTAATCACAGGATGTGTCCCAGCCAATAGTAGCGACTGCAAATATACCCTAATGTGCTTCGATCAAGGTGAGGTTTATCACAGTATGCTACTTCATTTCAGAAGCATGTAGCTGCAGAGTAATAGCATAAAGCATCTTTTCAATTGTATTCAACAGCAAAAATAATTTGCTCACAGCCTTAAATTAGCCACCTACAGGTACATATAAATAAATCACCAATGGCTTAAGCAAACAAAGATAACCACGAAGTTGGTGATTGGTGATTTCTTTGTGAAATACCACAAATAAAACTAAAAACCTTAGGACATATTATGTGAAAAGACTAATTTGGGGGCCGGTGAGATGGCTCAGCGGCTTAAGCGCCTGCCCGGCAAGCGCGAGGGCCCGAGTTCGACTCCCGGATCCCACATACAAAAAAGGGGCCGGTGATATCGCTCAGCGGCACGGGCGCCTGCTGGCGCACGAGGTCCTGAGGTCGACCCCCGGTACCCACAAAAAAAAAAAAAAAAGACTAATTTGGTGCATAGGTACTTAGAAAGCATATCAAGATAAGACAAACTAATGTTAAATAATAGAATTTAAGAATACTCTAGCCCTAGGGAATAATTTAATATGACATTAGTCATCTATTCATCTCCACGGTCCGGCTCCTACAATATAATGTGGACCCTGAAAATGAAATATTTCTGTAGAAAATCAAAAATAAAACATAAAAAAATTGGCTGTCAGACTAATCTGTATGAAACAAAATGTTTTCCAGAAAGCTATGACTCAAAACATTTATCATCTCAAAGAGAAATAGTGATGTGTTTGCTTCATAAAGTAATAGAAGAAGAATACATCCATAATTTTTAGGCTAGAGTTGAACCACAAAACAATATCTTCTGATGAGTCACTGGACAAGAGACTTTCAATTCATCTTTCATAAAAGTGAATAAATGATTCATCAACTGGAGTATAAGCCTACTAAGCACATGAACCCAAGCTTTTTGTCTTTTTGTACAGGAGAGAAAAGTAGAAAAGATTTCCATACTCAATGTATGTATGCAGCAAGCATTCATTATATTCTCATCAGCTTGGCCTTAAGAGATGTTGAAATAACACCGTGACTTAAATTTCGTGACACGGCATTTTTTCTGATAATCTCCATCTTTGTAAACGGCACCCACACAGGCCCTGCTGGCACAAACGGAAGCCAGTCTTGACCTCTGTCTTTGCCCAGCCCTCATCTTTGTCTTGACTCCGCATTCCGTCCCTTTTTCCCTTCTATCTGCCTGCATCTCTGCTTTCCCACTTGAATGGCTTCTTATTATCACCTCTCCTCTCCGTGGCTATTATAAGAGTTTTGCCATTATTCTTCCTACTCATGCCTACTTCACTTTGATCCATCCTGATAATACAGCCAGAGAAATTTCTATAAAACAAATCTGGTCCTCTTAGCCCTGGCTTAAAATTCCATGCATCTCCCAAGTTTTTAGGCTAACTCCAAACTTCTTAGCACTATTATCAGGACTAATAAAGCTGCTGTGGTTCCTCCAAGCTCCAGCTCTAGTCCAGTGCTCATCTTACCCCCGGCCTTATCTGCAGGTCCTGCAGTGACACACATGCTTGTTCGCATCTCTGAAATCCGTATGAGGCTCCTTTCCCTGGTACCCCCTTTCCTTCCATCTTTCTCTGCCTTCTGCTTCCAGCCTGGACAGTCAGATGTTGCTTCCTCCATTAAGTTTCTCTGGACTCCTTCTCCTCCCCAGACTCTGTTACACATCCACCCACCCACCCTTTATGTTCTTACTTTAAACTATATTTACCTGTTCGTTCACAGTGCTGCTTCTAAGATATATCTGTCATATGGTTGTTGGGTTTTTTAAATAAAGCAGAAGAATTTATGTTTTCCTACCCAATGTCAATTTGTCTGGTTAGTTTGAGCTCATTTTTCCAATTTGCTGCTTTCATCATTTTCTTTCATCATCCAGACATTAGGCATGTCCAGAATTAGGGATATTGATTTATCCTTAATTCTTCACTCAACTTGTTAAGGGAGAGTCATTGAAGAGGCTCAGTGATGGAGCCGCCCGTCCATTAATGTACTGATCTTTATCCTATGAGGGGACAGTGGGGAGGCTGATGAAAGGAGATACGGACAGTCAGAGTTCGCTCTGAAGAGGATTAAAAGAGGTTCATACTTGCCAAAAGTCCCAAGATTCAAACCGTGAAACAGAGTCAGGTGCTGGCTAAGCCTGATCGCACAGGACGGTATCACAGGACGTCTGTGCACAAACTGAGGAAAGAGAAGGACGCACTCAGCCCAAGGCTTCCCCACACAGGAAACAGCTGAGTTAATCCCAATGAACAACTTCACCCTTAACGGGCTATTATTGTAAAAGGATTCGTGAGGCAATATTTATGGGCTATAAAGATGAATAAGATCTACCCCTTTCCAGAAAGATGTTACCAAAAGAGTCACTTTCTGTAATCACAAATTCATTTTGAAAAGACGTAGTGGCAGAGGAAGATGACTGTCACTTAGGGGGCAACTAAAAGGGTGCGAGTCTCTGCATCAGCACCGGAGAAAGCCAGGTACTCTGAGGCAGCAGTGAAAGATAAAGTTTGATACTGAGGTCTATGAAGAGTCTAGCTGGACGTCCATGGCGGATGGCGAGGGAGAACCAGACCACTCCTGGATCCCAGCACCCTACTCCTTCCCAAGACCCGATGCATACTCCATTTTGGGAGAGAATCAGACTGAAGGAGGAGTCCGCTCTTCGGTGGGAGGCTGGCTGACTGAACAGACTCAGAATCACTCTCACCTCCCTACCAGGCACAGTGAGCGAGAACCTTGAAAGCTGGAGATTCTGAGACACTGAAAGCAGGAGAATAGTTTATGGGACAACAAAGCCACGCAATCAAGTTCCGAAAACAATCCGGCACCTGTGAGCAGTGGGACTGCAGGAAGAGAGAACACTTGCCCAACACAGAAAAAGGTAAGTCACCAGGTCCCCCGCCATACAACAGGAGTGCTGTGCTTGTGGGGCATTCGGGGCGCTACCCACAGTTGTTGCCAGACTCCCACAAAGGCAAGGAGACCCAGGACTGTGCCAAGTATACGGATCAGAAAGTGGAGCTGGGGAGGTCCGTGAGAGGAGAGATGGAGACCCACGCCTGGTCAGGGGGCTTCTGGGGCTGGACTAGGAAAAAGCCTTGCAGAGCTGTGGGGAGGCCCTTGCCTTAAGCAGAGAGCTGCTGAACACCATGAGCTGTAGGCAGAGCAGGGCCCGCTGGAGTGGGGGCGGGGCACAGCTATGGATTGCATCCCTGCAGACAGGGAAGAGGAGGGTGACTCGCTGGAGCCACGCAGAGAAGGCGCTCTCTTATTGTTTCCGCAATCACCAGAAAGACCTGAGATGGCATGAAGACAGGTCTACTACCCACTACCCCATGCTGGCAAGGGGGCCCTCTGCTGAGCGGTCTTGCGACGGAGACAGATGGACATCTGCAGGCGCAGGGAGGAAGGACTACACCTGGGCCAGAGGCCTTCTGGTGACGTGCTGGGTAAGGAAAGCCTGTGGAGGGAAGACGCGGAGATGACCACAGCATTTGTCAGGCAGTGAAGTGAGCAGGAGCGGGAGGTCACCGGTGAAAGTCAGTGGACAATGGACAAATGAGAGTTGTGAACTACACCACGTGAACTTCCTCCCAAATCGAATGACGCAAGAGGATCTTGAGACTGTGACAAAGGCCTGAAGGTGGCAATGCCCAGAGCACAACTTGCAGCCAGGAGGTGGGTCCAGAGGAATCAGCAGCTGTCACCACTTCAGGGGGACCACCGAGTGGTCCACAGGGAAAGTTGGTAGGCTGCTCACAGCCTCAGCACGACCTCCGTGTAGGCGGAGCTGTGTGGCTGCTCTGATCATGCTGCGAAGGGTTTTCAATTTTTTTTTTTTCTTTCCTCACTTGTTTTTTGCAGGGCTTTCTTGGTTGTTTTGTTTTGTTTCTGATTCTTGCTTCTTAATTGGTATCGTGATTTTTATTTTACTTTCTTCTTTAAGCTGTTTCCCTTTGTTCTGCTCCCTACTTTAGCGCTTCTTTTATCTTTTGACTTTCTTTCCTCCCTATTCTGTTTTCTCTTCTCTTTCTCATTTACTCACCTGCTTGCCATCCCCCTCATCCTGCTCACCTTTCATATGGCATATGTGTAAGAGGGGCGTGTCTATGTATGTGTACAGTAGAGTAAGAATTAACCAGTGCTATAACTCGCACAGTACCATTCAAGGGCTTCTCAGGGCAGTCCGTAACTAAACTGTGCTTAAATTATCCAAACAAAACTATCTACAAATATATTTACAGGTTCTGACAATCTCACAGCCTCCCTCCATCTCTAAATAAACTCTCACCCAGCTGCCTACCTGATACTACCTACATAAATATTCTCTCAAACTCCCTCAACACTAGCCCTTTACTCTAAATGCAAATACGATTCCAACAGAGTTTGACCTTCTATTTTTCACTTAATGATATTTCTCTTTTCCTTCTCCTACCAACACCATCTCCTCCTTTTCCCACTCCTCTTTTTTGCATTCCACCTTCCACATCCAGTTGCACCACAAATAGCAGTATAATACAGACTGGTAGGGGCACTGATAAAATGTTGAAATTATCAAGACAAGTTTTATGTTTATGATTAATATATTGTTGGATTTGCTAATGCTGTTATAACCAATAGATATTCTCTCCTTGCAATACAGTGATCGGGTCCAGGCCAATTAAATTGAATAGGCTGAAGTGGTAGACAGTACTTCTTAACAAATAATGCCAAGATCACATCACTGGAAATCAGAACCTCATTACAGAGATCTTCATACGAACAAGTACTCTTCACTCTACTTTTCCTCACCCTCAGCACACAGACAAAAAATGGTCCATAAAAAACAAGGCAACAAAATGCCTCTGAGATTCCCAACTGTCCCAAAGCAGATCCCAGGGGCACCAATGGAGAAGAAATCAAATAGCAAGTAGCTGAGACACATGCAGTGGTTAAAGAGGAAGGAAAGAATATTGGCAAGCTCAAAGATGACAAACTAACAAACCAACTGGAACAAACAAACAAACTAGCCAATGAGGTTATGGAAGAAACAAATAAAAATTAAAAGAATTGACCAAAATTATTCCCAAAAAAAAGAATGAAAAATTTACCAAAGCAATATATTCCATGAAAATGTGAGAAACACAAATTCTAGAAGTAAAGAATTCTTTTGAATACTTGAACAACAGAAATGACCAATGTAAGGAAGGAGTCTCAGACCTCAAGAACAAAATGGAAACACGTGATATAATCAGAAATACCTTAAAAAAATGACAAGAGAACAAGGAAAATTCACCCAACGGTTTCAAGATAATGATAAGAAGACTAGAGAAAGAAATAAAAGAAATAAGGATAGAAAAGGAAGAAGTTAAATTATAATTATTTGTGCATGGCATGATACTGTACATAGAAGACCCAAAATCTCCACCAAAAGACTTCTAGATTTAATAACCAAATTCAGTAGTGTAGCTGGATACAAAGTCAACACTCATAAATCAATAGCCTTCCTGTACACAAACAACAAACTCACTGAGAGAGAAATTAGGGCAACAACACTTTCACCGTAGCATCCAAAAAAATAAAATACCTAGGAATCAATCTAATGCAGGAAGTATAAGACCTCTACATTGAAAACTACAGTACTCTGAAAAAGGAGATTGAAGAGGACATCAGAAAATGGAAAGACATCTCTTGCTCTTGAGTAGGAAGAACCAATATAGTGAAAATGGCCATACTTGCAAAATGACTATACAGATTTAATTCAATCCTGATCAAAATTCCAAAAGCACATCTCACAGAATTAGAGAAAACAATCCTAAAATTCATTTGGAACCAGAAAAGACCTAGAATAGGAAAGGCAATTCTGGGCAACAGAGGCAAGACGGGGGGCATCACAATCCCTGACTTGAAATCATAATACAAAGCTACTATGATAAAAACAGCATGGTACTGGCATAAAAAACAGACCTGAGGATCAATGGAATAGCTTAAAAGATGCAGAAACAATTCCAGACATACTTAGCCACCTTATATTTGACAAAGTTGCCAAACCCCTTCACTGGAAGAAAGCTTCTTTAATAAATGGTGCTGGAAAACTAGCTTTCCACATGCTGAAGTTTAAAACGAGACCCTTATCTTTTTTTTGTTTGTTTTTGTTTGTTTGTTTGTTTTGGAGACAGAGTCTTGCTATGTAGTTCAGAATGGCCTTGAACTCACTAGGTAGCCTAAGCTGGCCTTGAACTCACAGCAATCCTCCTGCCTCAGCCTCCTGAGTGCTGGGATTACAGGTGTGCACCACCACACCCAGCTTAGACCCATATCTTTCACCATGCACTAAACTTAAATCAAAATGGATCAAAGATCTAAATATTAAAACAGAAATACTAAACCTACTGGAAGATAGAATAGGTAGAACTCTTGAAGACATTAGTGTAGGCAAAGACTTTATGAACAAAACCCCCATCACACAATAGGGCACAATAAATGCAGTCCTAAGAAGGAAGTTCATTGCTGTGAATGCTCACATTATAAAAACAGAGTGAGCCTAAATAAATAAACCAATGATGCACCTCAAGATCCTAGAAAAACAAGAACAGCCTAAACGCAAACCTAATACAAAGAAAGAAATTATAAGAATCAGAGTGGAAACCACTGAAATTTAGACGAAAATGCAATCCAAAAATCAATGAATTGAAGAGCTGGTTCTTTCAAAGGAAAAAAAACTAGATAAACCCTTAACTAAACTCTAAAAGAAGAACTAAAAGACCCATATTAATTTAATGAGAAATGAAAAATGTGAAATTACAATGAACACTGCCAAAAATGCGGAAAATTATTAGTAACAACAATGAAACATTGTACTCCAACAAATTAAATAATCTTGAAGAAATGGACAGATTCTTAGACACATACAAATTAACCAAACTGAAACACAAAGCCATAAAAAGCCTGAATAATCTGATAACAAGCAATGAAAGTGAGGGAGTTATAAAGAAAAAAAACCCTAACTAAAGGAAGTCCAGGACCTGATGGATTCACCACTGAATTCTACAAAATCTTCATTATGCCTATATTCCTCAAATTTGTTAATAAAACTAAGAAGGAAGGATTACTTGCAAACTCATTTCTGAACACTAGCGTTACCCTGATTCCAAAACCAGACAAAGACTCAGCTAAGAAAACTATGTTCTCTTTAATGAACACAGATGCAAACACCCTCAATAAGACACTGGCAAGCAGAATGCAGCAAACCATAAGAAAAAAGCATACATCACAACCAAGTGGATTTCATCCCAGGGATGCAAGGATGGTTCAATGTACTCGAAACAATAAATGTAATACACCACATAAATAGAAGCAAGGACAAAAATCATGATTGTCTCAAGACATGAAGAAAAACCCTTAGACAAAATTCAACATCCGTTTATAATTAAAACCCCATATAGAAACATTTAGTAATGACCTCAAAGATTAAATGGACTGAAGAATATAGTAAGGATTGGATCCACACTAAAAGAGCTATGGTTTCTTTTCATACAGGTCTTAGAAACTAGGAAGGAAGCCATAAAATTTAACAGATAGTTACAATATAAACGATGTTTGAGGTATGTGAGGAAGTGCAACCTGAAAGGCATTTTAACCCCATCAGAACAGCAGTGTCTCAACTTGGAGCAAAGCTAGAGGTCACAAGCATCATGTGAGCTTCCAGATATATTATTAGGAACGGGAAATCCACAGAAGGAACAACCGAGGCAGGCTGGCAGGAATGGGTTGGTTGCTGTCCTTTGTGTGGCGGTGAGGCAGGAGGCAATGGAATTCCTGCCAGGAGCTTAAAAGTGGGAAGATGAAGGAGAATTTGACAAATAATGTAGTTGCTGCATGGTCTGGCAGCCGAAACAAGAGGAAAGGGCAAAACACAGGAATATCAAACAGAAAAAAGTTAAAATTGTATAGACCTCAAGGTGAGAAAGAGTACTGGAGAAACGGCCAATTCAAACATTCCAGAAAAGCTGTTGGGAGCTTTTGCTCAAACACAGGAGGAAAAATATTGACCTTTTATACTGTTAAAAAGAACACCTAAAATATTGCAGAAGAGGCCTTGAGCCAGGGAATGTTATCACACAAGACAAAACATTTCATTTTCACCGTAATATTTAAAGGATGGTCTGGGAAGTAGATAAAACCCTTCAAACAATGTCTAGTATCAAAAGAAAGTAAGTCTACTTTTTGAAAGAACTGAAGGCAAGAAGATTATCTAAATTTTAAGAATAAATAAATGCTGAAGAGAGAAAGTACATTAATGTCTGAAATAAACCACACAAGGCAAAGCATATTTTCATCTTACTTTGCAGATCAATCCTAGGCAGGATTAAGTCTGAGAAAACAAATTTTTTATCATGACCAATTCATAACTACTAGTAATAAGATAGACAATTTACTGAATAGTGCCACACACTGAATGAGGATTTTAAAAATGAAGTTATTTCAAGTTATTTCACAAAAGAGTCAATTAGGTACTGTAAACAACACAGGCCAAATCTTTATCTTCATCTACTTTTGTTCTCACTCTTCCCACAAACCCAAAATTAGAAATGGGAGTAAAGAAATATTATCTTAACTGACTTGCTTACTTTCTAAAAGCTATCACAAATGATCTTATTTCTCTCCCTCTATTCCTTCTGATAAAAGGCAGTCTAATGGTCTCTTTATTCCTCACATTTATTACCATCATTTATATTTTTTGAAGCGCAAGAATTTTTCATAGAAAACACACTCCCTATTGTCTTCAAGTATCCATTCACATATGAAGCCCATGCAGCTTATAGAATATGAATACTTCTTGTCTCAAAAATGCATCCATTTCTTCATTTCCATATTAGTTGAGAAATCTTAACTATTCTCCTTTTAACTTTCACTACAGATCTGTCCTCTGTATTTCTCCTCTTCCCGGTATTACGAGTGATTCTTCCTGAAAAGAAAAACAGCCTTGGTACATTCCTGTCTGTGTCTTTTTTCTTTCTTTCTTTCTTTCTTTTTTAGCTAAAAAAATAATGCTTAAAATATAGTATGCATTACATAATGGGAGGTGTGATAAACACTTTCCAAGGAATGTTTCACTGAATCTCAAAACCACCTTATGTTTTAGGCACCATTATTATTAATATTATTTTAAAGATATTGGGAAAAAGTTTCCGGGCAAAGAATGGCTTCTTAATCAAAAAGAGGACCATATTTTTTAACTTCCCTATCCAATGTCATCACTAAGGTGACAATCCCTCCCACCAGCCATGGATTGTGATTGGTGTGCACGGGCTCCAGTGTGATGTGCCTAGAGGACTCATGAGTCCCTCCTTTGTCTCTACTTATCTTTTGAATGTGACCATAAATGACTTGTCTGCTCATTAGTTGATTTAAGTGATTATAAATCAAATTTAAGGACAAAAATTTATATACTCCAGATTTTATTCAGTGGTGTTTGGCATGAGCTAGCTCCATGGGTTTTTAATCTTATTCTCCCTAGAGATGTCCAGATTTTTTTATGTGCTGTATCTTGCTTTAGTTTAGGTTTTATTATTATTTTGAGTTATTGTCTTGTTTTTCTGGGGAATTTTTGGTTGGTTTGTTTTCATGGATATTTAAAAACGCTCCCATTTCTGTCTTTGGTAACTATAATTAAGGGAACATTAATAATCATCACTGTTTTATTATCTGTTATTACCATTAGAGTGAACATAGAAAATCCCCCCATAACAAATGGCCAGCTGTCACTTACTAAACGGTTCACTGAGATGTATACAAGGCAGAAAAATAAATATTCTGAAGGTTTTCATTATAGAATTGGTGAGGCAGAGGGACTCTTAATATTTTCATCAAAAAGAATGGGTATTATTTTTAAATATCTTCTATTATAATAATAGAATTATATCTATTATAAGAAATAATATCTATTACAAGAAATGAGAAATAATTTCAGAGGCAAGAAGGAAGGTTTTATATCAGTCGCCTTCCTGGTGCTGACACACAATATATGACATCCGCAGCTTAAAGAGGAGAGGTTTAATGTGACTCATGATTCTGGGGGATTGAGTCCATAGTCAGCTGGCTTTATAACAGAAACATCACGGTGAAGTGCATGGAGAAACAAAGATGTTTAGTTTATAGTGGCTGGTCAGCAGCACAGGGGAACAGTGCCAGAGAGGAAGGGGACAGGGACCAGATATAGCCCTCCAGGACCAATCCAGACATACCCAGAGGTGTGCTTACTATTACCTTAAACATCACATCCCACACCTTGTCAGTCATTGTACAAGCACATCTCCTTACTGTACTTCATCTCCAAATAAACAGGTCATAATTCCACCTAAAAAGACACTGAAGGGCTGGTGAGATAGCTCAGCAGCATAAGCGCCTGCCTGGCCAGCGTGAGGTCCTGAGGTGGACTCCCAGAACCCACATACGAAAAAAGGGCCGGTGATATTGCTCAGCGGCACAGGCGCCTGCTGGCGCACAAGGTCCTGAGTTCGACCCCTGGTACCCACAAAAAAAAAAAAAAAAGACACTGAAACAATAATCCCTGCCCCCTGGGGCCAGGGATATAGCTCAGTGGCACAGTGCCTGCCTGGCAAGTGCGAGGTCCTGAGTTTGATTCCCGGTACCCCTCCAAAAAAAACAAAAACAAAAACAAACAATCCCTCCCCCAAAGCCTCAACAGTCCCAGCACTGCTAAAGAGTTCACGTTAATGTCTCCTCTGAGACTCAAGGTAAACTCTTAGTTGTAAATCTCTGTAAAAATAAAAAAACAAGTAATATAATCACAAAGTATAATGGAACAGGGTAAACATTCCCATTCCAAAATGAAGGAATAGAATAGAAAAGAAAGAACCCAAACAAGACTGAAACCCAGCAGAGCAAACATTAAGTCCTATAGTTCCATGTCTCATTGTGGGGCACATGGTGATGACATGTAAGTTCCACAGGTTCTGGAAAGCACAAGCCCTATGCCTTGCTACTTATCATCGACATGACCCGTCTCAGGCCGGCTCCCCTTGCTGCTTGTGGCTTTCCTCAGCAGATGTTCTATGTTCGTGGCATCTCCCACTTTCTATGGTCTCTACTGCACCTTCAGCTTCATTCTCACAGCTTCACGCACTACCCTCTCAGAGGTTCCTTGCCCAGGCCTTCCTCTGACGTCTAGGTGGAAGTCTTCACTACTCCACATGCGTGCATTCTGCATGCCTGAAAAACCATGTGGATGAGGCCAGGTCTGCTGTCAGCGGGAACAGTAGCCAGGCCCCTTGGGCCACAGCTGCAGTGGCCTCTAAATGCCTGGATGGCAGCACTCACGGATACATTTCTTCAGACAGACCTGAGTGATCAGGGAGCCCTGGGACTCTCTTCTCAAACTAGTCTTTTTAAAGAGTTTACAAAAGTAAACTCCTTTGAGCCCATGACGGGTGTGGTCTAGACAATTCCTGAGATGCTATCAAGGTATCTTTCCTCTTGTGGTGATGCAAAATACTTCTTTTTTTTTTTTTTTTTGCTCTAATCTTTTCATTGTAGATATGTGAAAAAGCAGCCAGTAGCACCCATGCCATAGTCTGAATGTAGGAAGCCTTGAAATTTTCCCTGCCAGATTAATTATTCCACTGCCCTTAATCTCAGTCTCCCACAAAGTCTGAGGACATGGGCACAATTGAAACATTTTGTTTTTTGCCAGAATATAACATGTACAACCTCTAGTCTGCTTCCTAATTGAAACCTCCTGAGCCTGGCATTTACTGTTTATATTCCTGTCAGCATTCTGGTTTTCTTAGTTCCAACCAGAATCTCACATCAACCTCTGCTTACAGCATTCAGGAATTCTCTAGCCTGTATCTCCAAACCCTTCCAAACTCCTCCCACAAACCAGTTCTAAAGGCTTCTGAACTTCATGATCAGATACAGTCAGAGCAATAATCCCGCTTTCCTGGTACCAGTTTTCTTTATTAGTCACTCTCTGGTCACTGAGACACAGCACTTCACACAGTTTAAAGGAGGAGAAGTTTAATTTGGCTCATAGTTTCAGGGAATTCAGTCCATGGTTGACAGGGTCTAAGGCAGGAACATCATGGTGGAAAAGCATGGTGGAGCACAACTGCTTAGTTCACGATAGCTTGAAAGCAGACCGGGAGTATGGTGCCAGAGAGGAATGGGTGAGGGACCAGAGATAGACTCCAAGGTTATGCCTCCATTACCCACCCAGACATACCTAGAACTGTGTGTTTTTCTAATCCCATGGGCAGCTCCCAAGTCAATCAAGTTGACAATCCACCTTCAATGTCATGGGTCTTGAGTACTTGCTGAATGTCTATAATATTTTACATAAAAACCAACCTGGATAATTAGAATAACTAATGTTGAAGGCCCTAAGACCTGACTTAGAAATGCTAGATTCAAAAGACACTAGGAATCATCTCTCTAATAAACCCAGAAAGTCAAGGAACCAGGATCCTCAATATAAGTATGGGAAAAGGTTAATCAACAAAAATCAATGGAGAATTATACCTTCAAAACTTAAAAAAAAAAAAAGGTACAGCATCATTTATAGAGGATAGCTTAGCTTAGATCTAAATAACAACCGCTACAGAGACCTCAAAATTCTAGAAGATAGAAACTAGCATCTTATGTTATGCTACAGGCCACATTAGCCAAAACCATAGACTGAAAGGAAATATGCAAAATGGGGCAGATAGAAAAATTGAACAAGGGGAGACTAGCAGGCTACTTAAGTTATTTACATTCTGTCTTGAATTTCTCCTCTGAAAAAGTCATGAATTCACTTAGCACTGGTTACTGAATCCACAGGAATAAAAATACATAGAATTTTATATTGCATTGTGAAGTGAAATAGACACATAAATCATATGCTTTGAAGTACCACTCATAATCAAATGACTAAAGGCAATTCTGACTAGAAAGGCAAAGTCAAAAAAAAAGTTCATTGGAAATTTTGCATGATTGCAAATGGAAACTATAATAAAATGCAAATATTCTGGCTAAAAAGAATAAAAGGTATAGTTAAAAAGGTTAAAAAAAATCCCACAAGGAAATCCCAAGAAACTGAAAAACATATTTTTGAAAGCTTATGGGGAATATATTCTAACAGATCTACAGGGCCAGGTGCTTGAAACAAAACCCCTTACAGTTAATGGCAAAGTCAAAGTGCCACAGACAGAGAAAGGTATCACTGAAAAAAGAAAAAAGGACCATTCAATGTGGAAGAATTATAAAGCCCAGAGGTAAAAATAAGTAACAAGGCCAAAAGAATATTTGAAAAATATCTCCCAAAGGCTCTAAAGTAAATGTTGAAAAGTTTTTCAACACATTAAGAGAAAGTGAGTGAAACTTTATAACATTTAAAAACAGTATAGTCAACAAACATTACCCAAGAAAAGGACATTTAAGGAATTATTTGGTTTCATTTTTGTGGAGAAAACTATTGCAAATTCCCAGATTTTCCACTGGGAAAAAAAAAGTAGCAAGTATTACTTCAATTAAATGAGAAGCCCTGGATCTAACTTATGAACTAGGCAAAATTGTCTGCCTGGAACAGAAAACCTCCACTCCACCTGCTCTTCAGGTGCAACCAGCCAACTTGTGCACCACAGTGCACCTGTGGTGTTTGTCAGTGACCACCACGTTTCAGAACGTGCATCCTTTCAGTGGGCATCAGGTAACACGGGGCACTCTAGATAGGTCACGGAATTAAAGTCAATGAATCTCATTCCTTTGTCTAGAAAATTGGGAGAATGCTGTCTCTGGTACTTAGCGCGTAACCGAATACAAATGAGAATGGGGACTGCGATGTGATCTCATGAAGAAAAAGAATGCCTCAGTTCCCTCCTAGCATTTCCTGTGGAGATAAACCCCCCGGCAGAGGGGAACCAGACAAGGTAACTCAGATTCTCAAACGCTATTCTCCATTTTTTATTCACAGATGCCCAAAGCCTCCAAACTGGCTCTTTTTCATTTTCCATACTGTTCAATACTGGATGTCATTCTTTTTTTTTTTTTTTTTGTGGGTACCGGGGGTCAACCTCAGGACCTCGTGCGCCAGCAGGAACCTGTGCCGCTGAGCGATATCACCGGCCCTTTTTTCATATGTGGGTTCCGGGAGTCGAACTCGGGCCCTCGCGCTTGCCAGGCAGGCGCTTACACCGCTGAGCCATCTCACCGGCCCCTGGATGTCATTCTTGATGTCTCTTCCCTTACACACTCATCCAATCTAGTTGGATCCTGTCAGTTCTACTTTCTCTCAAAAATGTATCATGCTCTTCATCCTCATTGCTCCTGCTCTAGCGCAAATTTTCATTCTCTCCCACTTACATTTCTAAAATAGACCCTGATTAGCCTCTTTCACTCCACTCTGCTTGTTTTTGAATTAGTTCTTCACAAGGCAATCAATCTGATATCCTCTCCTATCCAAAACCCTCAGTAAACGTGGATGATGTGCTAGAAACTTTTATCACCACCCAGCAGAATACTGCTCACTTTCTGGAAGGTACTCACAAAGGTTGTTCTATTCCACTTAACTGTGTACAGAATTAACACATTTCTTATGTACCTATCAGGGTTAACGCTGATGATTTTCTATGGCAGAGTCATTCCCCCAGCCAATCTTGTGTTGCTTTGTTGATCCATATTCAAAATACAGAGCACCATGGTCAACAATGTTGAATGGAAATAGAGTAAAAGACATCTGATGGCATTTTCAAACAGCACAGATAACGACCTGAGTGAATAAATAGAGGCCGCCATGACACAGTACCACACACTGGGTGGCTTACACGGCAGACATTAATTTCTCCACAATCCTGGAGGCTAGAGATCCAAAGTCAATGTGCCGGCAAGGCTGACTTCTTTTGAGGCCTCTTCCTTTTGCTCGCAGAAATCTGTATTCTTTCTATGCCTTCGTATGTGCCCCAATCTCCTGTAAGGACACCAGTCATGCTTTGTTAGGTCTACCCTACTGACCTCACTTTAACTTGTACCTCTTTAAAAACCGTACCTCCAAGCAGTCACATCCTGAGATACGGGAAGTTAGAACTTCAACATAGGAACTGGGGGGACACAATTCACACCATCACAGCCTCCTGACTAGGTTTGCCTCTACACTGCCTTGCTTCCAACTCCCCTTGGAGAATCCTGTCTAAACACTCTATAAATTGCAAATCACTCGCCTAATCAACATTCTTAATGGCTCTCCATTGCCTAAAGACTGAAGGTGAAAGATCTTAGAATGGTACATATTCGTGGCACAAAAATGAAATTCGTGGCCAGTGAGATAGCTCAGCAGCATAAGCCCCTGCCTGGCAAGCGCGAGGTCCTGAGTTTGACTCTCGGTACCCACATAAAAAAAAAAAAAAAACATGAAATTAGAGGGAACCCTACCCCCCTATCTATCGACAATCTATTAACAGTCTTTTGTAATCTATGGGCTCAACACAACTCTCATCCAACTGACAATGACATTCTTCATAGAACTAGAGAAAAAAATCCCAAAATGGAAAATCTAAATTGAAAAAAAAAAATATCTAGAGCAAAAAGAGCAAAGCTGGAGGCATCACAGTACCTGATTTCAAGGCATCCTACAGAGCAATAATAATCCGAAGAGCATGGCACTGGCATCAAAGCAGACACATGGACCAATGGAACAGAATAGAAAACCCAGAAATAAACCCACGCATCCCCAGACGACGATTCTGGGCCAGGGCAACAAAAATTTACATTGGAAAAAGGACACCCTCTTCAGTAAATGGTTCTGAGAGAACTAGATATCCAAAGGCAGAAATTGAAATCCGATCCTCTCTCTCACTCTGTATACAAAGCAACATGTATAAAGCTTTCCTGAAGCGCCCAAGCACACCAGCCCCACTTTACCTTTGCGCCATTAGCATGATTTCCCTCTTCAACCCAGCAACTTCTAACCTTCCTTCTCTGAGTAAGTTAAAGTGTCTTTTGGTCTCCGAAGCTTCCTGAAAGTCCTCTCCCCTCTCCCTAGAACCATTCTTCCAAGGAGCATGTACATGTGTGCCTCCTCAACCCTCCCGGCAGCACCGTCACCTGTCCTGGGTACCCTCCTCTAACAAGATCAAACTCCAGAGTAATTAGACTCGAGCCTGCGCTCAGGAACTGGGACATTTCCCCCTGCACTGCCAACATCACACAGCTACCAGCACGTGACAGATATCTGTAAGTATTTACCGAAAGAGAGGAGGGAATGGTAAGAAAGAATTGAAGAGAGGGAGCTTTCTTTTGCGGGGAGAGGAGGACAATGGGGATTGGCCTACATCCCCGGCCCTTTTGTTATTTTCTACTTTGAGACAAGGTCTTGCAAAAGTGCGCAGGCTGGGCCGGTGAGATGGCTCAGCGGCATAAGCGCCTGCCTTGCAAGCGCGAGGGCCCGAGTTCGACTCCCGGCACCCACATACGAAAAAGGGGCCGGTGATATCGCTCAGCGGCACGGGCGCCTGCTGGCGCGTGAGGTCCTGAGGTCGACCCCCCGGTACCCACAAAAAAAAAAAAAAAAGTGCGCAGGCTGAGCTAGAACTTGAAAACCGCTTGTCTCAGTCTTCCAGAAAGCTGGGATTAAAGGCATGCATGCGCCAACATTCCCACCACAAGGGGGAGAGTTCTTTGTCAGTAGAGACACCGGGGAGGTTGCACCAGGGCCCTCCCCTGGAAACAATGCTTCGATCAGGACTGCAGGCCTCCCTTCTCCTTGCCTGCAATCTCCTCTCCCAGATTTCTGCTTTCTCCACTCTCAATCATTCTACACACTGTTGCTAGGGTAATGGCTTCAAATCATGGCCAATATGTGACTTCCACTATTTGAAAACTTTACTAGCCGCAAAATAAAAGTCCAAGATCTGGATGTCCCATCTTCTGACCTTCCCCCAAGCCTCTGAAGAAATGTTTTTAGTGTGCTCCAAATGTAAGGAGTCTTTCCCATAGACATAACACTTCTCGTGGGGGTTCTTCTAGTTGCACTTCTTGTCCTGCCATTCCTAATCCCCACCCATCCAAGTCACACCCACACTTCTAGGCCAGGATCTGCCACACTGTACGACCTTTGTGAACAGACTCTAACATTACCAACCTCAGTCTCAGAAATGATATTGGAATCCCCTGGCTGCTTCTCAAATCGAAAATGATACATGTTGAATTGTAACAGCCAATTTTTAAAGAAAAATAAATGTATCTGTCTTGGTTACTTTTCTCTCCTTGCTGAGACAAAATACCCAACACCCAAAATGAAGGAAGGAAAGGTTTATTTAGCTCACAGTTTGTGGAGGTTTCAGTCCCTAATCAGCTGGCTCCAAGGCAGGGTGGCACGGTGAGGGGCAACAGTTCAGGGCGGCAGAAGACAGCAAAAACAGCAAGAGCCAAGGGGGGGAGAGCAAGACTTTTCCTCTCTTACATTGTAAAGAGGCTGCCACCCCCCGGGGTGGGTGCAGCACTCACACCATCTCCCTGCCCTCCTCTTGCTCAGGCTCAGGATGTTTACAAAGTGAGGACCCTGGCCCCTGCTGAGTCGCTTAGTTAAACTTCTAAACTTCTCAAGTTGACACAGTGTATCACCCATAACAGTATCCATTCATGGAATGAATAAGGAATAGGATCTAAAATCTTCTCTAGTCTTGGGTTCTTTCTCTCTGGGCAAATTATGAAGAAGATGGTTTATAAAAAAGTAAGTTGGTTAAATAGCTGAAGTCAAGGAAAATTTTCTCAGGTTGAGATTTATTTGATTGTGAATAATCTCCCAAGGGAAGTACAAGCAGCCCTATCAGCCGAGTTACTCAATTAAAGCTATTCTAAAGTAGAAGAGATGTTGCCTGAGGGAGTAATTTTGCACTGATCCCTGAAGGGTTAACTTGATGGTCTTAAAATTCTTAACAGTTTCAAATTCTTTTATGTCTTCAGAAATAGTCTCCTACAAGGTTCTCAAAGGACAGCAAGAGCCTCCTGCCCACAATACCCACTCCCTATAAAACCAAACGAAACAAAACCAGCAAAAAAAAACATGGCTTAGAAACCAAGTCATTTTTATCAGTGCTAAACAACCTGTCCCAGGTCAGCTTTAGGTCTAGGAGAACACGCGCAGGTGAGGCCTCGAACTCCAGGTAAGCAGGGAGCTTTATTTTGGCTTCCTTTCTTCAGTTATTTTCTTGCTTGTTTGAACATTGAAAATCTAACGTTTTTCTTTTATAAAATACAAACTACAGTTTTACTGTCAATAATGTGATCCTTCCACGGCGTATATTCCTGTAAGGTTTTTTGCAGATCACTGATGCCTCCCTGCTAATCCCCAGAGAAGCTTCTGAGACACAGTGCTGGAGAATGCTACTCACTAACCACAGCTTTCAGTCCTAAAGAGGAATTTTAAAGAACACGGACGCCCAGACAGTCCGGGGAGAAGTCCACCGGGTGTGGGCTGATCGGGTTCCACAGCTGCTGGTTTTTCCAGATGGACACCAAAGCCACAGGACGCCAGCTCTGACTCAGGCGAGAAGCCTCGCGCCACGCCCACCTGACGCCCGCACACATCCACGCGCGCCGCAGAGGAAGCGCATCCCACACTGTGGTTGGCAGCCTCTTCGTGCTGGTGAAAAGCAGATGTAGAAAAGACCCGTGGAAGAGGTGTCAGTTGTCTTTCATCACTAAAAGTTAAAGAAGTTCAAAATCAAGAACTGAGCAGTCTCCAGCGAGGCTAAGGGAGTATTCAGGGGCCGCCGGGAAGACTTGTTCAGAAACTTCAGCTGTAGCTCATGCTCTAGCATTTTAGCCAAGTGTGTCCCTCTCCTATAGTCGTCCTGGAAATAAAAGCATCACTGGAAGAGGGACAGAGTTTCCCTAAGTGTGTCAAACGGTTGCAGGCAAATATCAGCCAGTTCCATGTCCTGCTCTGGGTTACCTGAGCATGTTTTTGAAGGAGTTGTTAAGTTTCCTTCTGGATTTTGCTACAATTAGTAAATATAGAAGACTGCGTTGTCTTATAGGCACAAAGGAAGGTAGGGAAAGTGGAAAGGGTGAATGGAGATTACAAATGCCCAAGCTTGTATCTATGCCTGTATGTTAACTTCATTAGGTATTCCATTGCTAGGTTCAATCATATATATATTTACCCACCACCTGAGATGAATCCCATGGCGACAGGGCTCCGAGAGAAAGCAAATCAGTACCGAGCTTGGCTCAGGTGCCAGCCACTCTCTCACTTTCTGATTCCTATTTACTTCACCCTTAAGAAGAGCGATGACCATAGCCTTGCTTTCCACGGCCTTTAGATGCATTTTATTATCTGCCTTCCCTATATACTATTTTATTTCATTAAGAAGTGAAATTTCTAAGCTTTTAAAACGTTTCTGTTTCATCAGTTGACTGTTTCTTATCAGTAATATTGAATATCATTTCTCTTTAAATGAAAAACTGCTGATATTGTAACATTTTATGGACTCTTGTTTAATTCTTACATATGTAAGTATAAACTAATGCACATAGATATATAGAACAGAAATTTTTAAACACTTATTTCTGAGTTTGCTAGAATGGACCTTAGGAGAGTTTATGGCTTTATTATTTAACAGTGAATTTGAACATCTTTTTTCTTTTTGCTATCATACTTTTTTAAAAACTAAAAACATGGGCCAGTGAGATGGCTCAGCGGCATAAGCGCCTGCCTGGCAAGCGCGAGGGCCTGAGTTCGACTCCCGGTACCCACATATGAAAAAAGGGCCGGTGATATCGCTCAGCGGCACCGGTGCCTGCTGGCGCGCGAGGTCCTGAGATCGACCCCTGGTACCCACAAAAAAAAAAAAAAAAAAAAAAAAACTAAAAACATCAGAACTGCAGCCAAGCATGGTGGATCATGCCTGTAATCCTGGTACTCTAGGAGGCTGAGGCAAGAGGATCATAAATTAGAGACCAGCCTGGGCAATTTAGCAACTTAAGGAGAGCTGTTTCAAAATAAGAATAATAAAAAGACTTGGGGATGTAGTTCAATGTGAAGGCCCTGTGTTCAATTCCAAGGTACTGCAAAAAAAAAAAAATAAAGACAGAGAGATGTGCATCAGATGGTCAAAGCTGAATAAATCACCAATAGCACAAAATAAAAGTATACATGTATAAAAACACTAAGTTGTGTTCTCTAAACATCTGTAAATTTAAAACAAACTTTAATAATGTTACATGAAACAAATCCCACATACAAGCTGAAATATTGCATAGTTTCTCTTGTATGAGAAACCCAACATCTAAATTTAAAGAGCAGAATGAAAGACAGATAAAAGGAAATAGGGAAATAGATCATTATCAGATGTGAAGGGGACCAAGAGATGGAGGGAGAGGGGAGAGGCAGGAGGAGAGGGGGAAGCACAAAGAATTAAGATGTGTTACATACATGTACCAACTCCCCATGATGAACACTGTCTTTATGTATGGCAAACGTGTGCTACATAATAAATTTCTGTGTGTGTGTGTGGGTACCAGGGGTTGACCTCAGGACCTCGCATGCCAGCAGGCACCTGTGCCGCTGAGCAACATCACCGGCCCTTTTTTCGTATGTGGGTTCCAGGAGTCGAACTCGGGCCCTCGCGCTTGCCGGGCAGGTGCTTACGCCGCTGAGCCATCTCACCGGCCCTAATAAATACTTTTAAAGGGAGAAAAATGATTTGAAAAATAAGGAATAGAGCATCATTCAGAAATGTCAAAAAGCAATAAGTAAATTAGCATAGATTTGGTGACCTTTGCGACAGAATAACGACTCTCCTCCATGACCTCCTTAAACCCCTTTGGAACTTTCTTTGACAGGCAAAAAGCCGTTAAGACCTCCTCCTTCACTGACACACAAGGCAGTGTCATTTCCATGTTTTCTCTCTTCCTCTTGAATTTGGGATGGGCAAAACAAAAGCTGTGTGTTTGTTATCATTGGCCTTGTCCAGTCACCTGAAGGCCTGAATATGACAATAAGATGAGCTGCCCAAGCCAGAGGAGATTCCCAGCAGACTGCTTAGGACCTCATCCGCACCTCCGCTCTCCTCTGTGTCTAGCCGGCTGGCCTCTGCGTCGTGAACTTCCCGGCCTCCATGCTAGCCTGAGCCAATCACAGGTAGGTGGTAGGTAGGTAGAACTACATTGTGGTCCAACCAGTCTGTCCCCTGCGCAAATTTTATCCTTCCACTGTGTCCTTCTCTCTGCCATCAACATTCTCCCTCTATTTTCTCTTCATCTTCCTTCACAGCCTCTCTATTTAAAAAACAATGTTTGTAATTCTGCAAGTTCCAGGACAAACTTTCCTACCCTGAGCTGCCCTGATACGTTACTGTTGGAATCAACTCTCTTTCGCGTCACTTCAGAGCATTGCCAGGGCTGCTCTTGCTGCTCCGACCCAGCAGTCACGGACCGGCTCATTAAAACCCTGACCTCAGCACCTCCAGCTGTGTAACAGGAAGCATCACCTCTCCCTGCCGTCTCCTAAGTATTACATGAGATGACCACTGGTGACTTCACACTAAGCACCCAGTAAAAGTTTGGTAGAATATTTTGAGTGGATTGCCCTTTGGGGAAGGGTGATTTCTAGAAATATAACTGCATTTGCTTTAACTGACAGAGATATGGAGGAAGTGTAATTTTTCCCAGCACTCTCCTTCCACCTTGGATGCTGCCACAGAAGGGCTTCTTTTGAAATGTTATCTCCTAGGTCACCTGAGAAAATTTTTCCATGAATTAGTTAAAATAAATGCATCCTTTATTACCATTAAATTCTCTAAATTCATTGCTAATTGAGAAACATCTATTCTGAAGCTAACATATATCTTCAAAGAATTTTGTATTAATAGTACCATTTATTCAGCATAAGATACTCAATTTGCTCAACTTTGGGTTAAAAATTTGAGGGGAAGGAAGAAGGACTGGATATGCATTAACTAATGTCTCCTCCTTTGAGGTACCAGGGGGCTCATGTCCCCCAGGTTGTCACTTTGCATCCAATTACAAGTTTATTCAGTGGGACCCAAATCAAGCTTGAGGTCTCTGAAAGGCCACTGGAACTCAGTACACCTCAGTGATCTCAACTACAGAACCGAAGTGAGTTCCTCATTCAAAAGCAACAGCAATGAAACATGATGAAGGGTAACATCATGAAGAATTCAAACGAGATCGAGAGCTAGGCACCCCTGAATATCTGGCCGTTGATTTTGAAAAAGTGCCAGGAGTTGGAGAACTTTTTCCTAACCTCAGGAAAAAAAAAAAAAAAAGAGCTATAAATCTGGATGACAAAAATATGAAAATATTCACAAAACTGTTCCCACATGATGCTAAAAATCCTACCTTAGGGCAGCAACAATTGCTACAATTTAGCTCCATTTTCTACCTTAAACTTTTGGAAAAGGTCAAACTACCAAGCTGCTTTCATTTGGTTCCTTTGATAGAAACTGAAATACCTGACCCATGACTGAAATTACAGACTCTCACCACCCAGGGCAGAAGGAAGAAGCCTTCTCGATCCAACCCTGAAGAATCAAGCCACACGCAGAATGGCTCACTCAATTAGGACTACACGCTAAAAAGTCACAAACGGCACTGAACAGGTGTCTGCATACAACAACAAATGAGTTCTCGAGTGGCAAAATATAGTCTTCAGTAGACGTTTAATTAAAGATATTTTACTAATTGACACGCTAAGCCTTAGCCACATATGTAAAATTAGTCTTGAGCTCAACTGCATCTAAAAAGTAAGCTACGCATGGAGAAATTTGTCTTAGCTCCTGATCGTTTGCTATAATAATGCCATAATTTATACTTCAGAATTATTTAAAAATAAAGCACTTTATCAGATGTCATATAATATTCTTTTCTACGTGTCCTTGGAGTATAATCTGAATACCAGACAAAAAACACACAGTTCAAAAATATTCCCTTCTTGAGACAGTCGCTGATATCTTAAAATGTCATCATTAGTCATTATGTATCAGAGGCATGCAAAATAATAGTAATAGTGATGATATAATCATACCATCTATTCTCTAATGACTGTGCCAAGTCATTTAAGTACATTCTCCATGAACCATTCAACAAAGAAAGTGATACTATTAAGTTCATGTGCTATTCAGGAACCTGAGATTCAGAGGGATCGAGCCACTAACACAAGATTATATAGATAGTAAAAGCTCTAAAACCCAACTTTTTTTGAAATACCATACCCACTCAGTGTGGTCATTACTAGGATTACCAAACCACGATCACTGGTAAATATAGCAGAAAATACTTCAAGAACTCATTAGACTCTTTCTGATATGTTAAGGAGCAGTTTCCAAAGAGTCCTCTCACCAAATGTGGATGGAGTGAAAGATGCAGCCATTTCCCGAAGCCTGCTTGGGACTCACTAACAATCAGATTAAGTCATGCAGAAAGAACCCTGAACTTCTTTGGGTTGTAGCTGGTACTGAGTGCCTGGCAAAAGGGAATGGTACTCATCGCTGGGATAAAGCGCTAAAAGGGAGGGAGCCAGCTCCTGAATCCACATGGTGCCAACATCAATTTAATCTAGGCTCGTGTCATCATGAAGACAATATAAGACATGCACTTTTCCCCTGAGCCTTCAAATTGGTGAGCTACCTCCACTCAGAAATGACAGCGCATTCAGAAAAAGGAAATGGCGTCACAGTGATGCTCCTTTCAAGCAATAACATCATAAAATCTAGAAATGGAATTGGGAAAAGTCACCACAACAGGAGAAAGTATTTTTGTCATTGGGGCTTCATAGAATTAAGTATCGTAGGTGGATAAAGAGAAAATAAAACTCCTTACCTGACTGAACCACCCGTATCATCTTTTGCCAAGATCCATGTGGAAAAGTGTGGAGCAAGCAGGAATAGGAGCCCACATCAGCTTTGGAGGCATTATTAAAGGAAAGGGTCATGTCATTGAGAGCCATTGATGAGTTTAAAAAGTGAACCTTATTTTCATAGGGTTTATCTATTACCAGACCAAACATGGGGTTGAATATGGCCATGGACTGTTTCTGCTCGCCCACGACCTTGAACCACTCTGCCTGGGTTAAGTTGTCCGTGAAGGGATACACACATTCCAGAGTCATACTCTCTGCGAGTCTGACGGTTGTGTCCCAAAATGTCTCTTCACATAGAGCTGAAATACACAACAGCACACAAATTCAGTTAGACCTGATGGTGGAAACAACGAATAAATACCTTAACCTAACACAGTAGTACACTGACATCACGGTAAAGGCTCACAGTTTTCCACTGCTGATAAATGGCATTTGAGTGACTTTTAGTTTTTCTGAACAAGTGAGAAATTATCTCAAAAATTTTCTGCATATCACAATAAGACTGAAAGCAGAGCTAACTTTTCAAACAAAGGCATAGAAGATTACCTTCGTATACTTGAAGAACAGCCAAAAGGAAAGCAAGATAATCCATCTGTGGAAAACTTTTGGGAGCTGCTCTATTAAAAAAAAAATAACTTGTATAATGTTACATATGCACAGGCCTGGCCCAATGCACCATTTCCTTCCTCTTTGATGCTATCAGTTGTGTCTTCTTTCTCTGAAGTGTGAACACAGGAAAAAGTTCTTAGCTGCAAAAGCAGGGTTGCTCTCACACAGATGTGCAGATTTGAGTTACTTCTCTCTCGGGGAAAGAGCTTGTTTTCAAGGTCTCATTTTCTACAGAGATTCATTCATTCAATAAACATCTGCTGAGTGTCTTCTCCGGGTGAAACTCTGCTCTAAGCAAGGAGGATACAACATCACATTAAGAAAATAAAATAAAACCAACGTCTTGCCATCATGGAATTTACATTCTAGTAGGAGGAGACAGAAACTAAAATAAGCCATACACATGTAAATATATATATTTTTTATATAGGTATATATGACTCTATACATATAAATATGTACAGTAAATTAAAGGTACAAATTCATAAGGAAATGTAAAGCAGGAAAGCAAGCATGGCGGGGGAGGATACTGCATTCCTTTTAGATCGGAAGTTCCAGAAAGTCCCTACTGGGAAGGTGAAATCGGAGCAGAGGCTGGAGGTCAGTGGCGGGAGTCTTGTGGCTCGATGGCATCTCTGCCCAGCTCTGTGGGCGTCTGGGGCTGGCCTGTATCTACCTCCTTAGCAGGCTCAGAGGTTTGCGTTGGTGAGACAGACCATGGCAGGGCCTCCAAATACAAAGGAGCAGTGGCCAGGAGCCACGCAATAGACCACTATGTTTGGGGTTTTTCAACTTTTTATTTTAAAATAAGCATGTAGTCAAAAGAAATTACGAGTTCCCTGAGGTCCTCTATACTTTTGTGGTTTCACCTATGACGGGAACACAGAGCAACTGAATATCCCAACCAGATGTAAATGATAAGAATAATTCTGTATTTTTGAAAGGTAACTTTGGTCACTGTGGAGAGTGGACTGAATGGGAGAGATACAAGAATATATATCTAAATTGAAAACATTGATTTCATCTATTAAGTCTTAATTGCAAGATTTCTGCTTAACACCAAGAAAATACTACAAAACCTGAGTTAGCACAATAACAAGAATTCCTAAATCCTCAAGAGAGCATCCTCCTCACTGGCCTCCTTTGCACCTCTGTCCCGCCTCAGACCTGTGTCCCTCACACATTCACACGCGTGCTAACACTCAGTTCATGCATGTGCTCATCCTCATACATATGCATGTGGTTACACATGCTGAGACACACTACACACAAACACACCCGTATATGTTCACACTCACAAGCTTTCACACATGCTCACGCATCCTTTCCCATATGTTCACATGTGCATGCACAATGCATCCCTCACACACACACACTTGCTCACACTATTCACATGCACACATTTTCACACACATACGCTGCACCTGAAGTAATGATGTAACAGAGAAAGTAGGGCCAAAAAACCCCAAAGTATTACCTAAAGTTTCCTAATTTGGTATGGTTCCTAACCTGGTATAGGAAGAAAGACAGATGTTGAACAAACAAACATACAGATAAACATATGGTTGCAATATTTGTGTTATGTTAAGAAGAAAAACGAGGACGTGTCGGAATAAAAAAGAGTAACGTGGGCTGACAGACAAGCGGAATCCAGGGTGGTCAGAAAGGCTGTCCCAGGAAGTCACCTGGGGGCTGAAGCCTGCAGAAGGAAGCTGTAGCCAGAGAGGAGCATAGCCAGGTGCAAGGATGAGCAGGCCAGGTAGACAGGAGAGCAAAGGCACCAAGCCAGAGACGCGGGGAGGTTTACAAAGTTCAAGCTGGAGCAACGGACAAGGTGCAGAACAGAAAATGACAAGAGATTAGACTGTGTAGGCAGATGCGGTGAGACTGTTTGCCCTTACAGGTCACGTACTGTGCCGTCTCTTTCACATAAACTATCCAGAAGAGGTAAAACCACAGCGACGGCAGGCAGACTGGTAGCTCCCAGAAGCCAGTGGAGAGGGAGTGTGAGTGACTTTGTAAGGGATGAGGTTTTCTTGGGGGATGATGAAACCATTTTGAACTTCATAAAGGCGGTAGCTGCAGAATGGTGTAAATGTACTAAATGCCACTAAATTGCACTCATCAAAATGTTAATTTTATGTAATATAAATTTCACCTTTAAAAATTACTGCCAGTGAATAGCAAGAGAGCAAAGGCACCCCACATCCTTCCAGTTGCAGAAGGCGCCACATTGCATGGTTGCCCAGTTGATATCGCTTGATCCCCCAGTCACCCCGGCCCACAGATGCACACTGAGGCCCACAGTACACTGAAGACTGAGCCCAGTGATTCACTTCATGCAACACTTTCATAATAACAGCTGAAAGAAAGTTGCCAGAGAAAAGATTTAAGACATAAAATAGAGACATCAAAATAAGACGTAAAATAAGACATAAATAAGACACAAAAATCATTTGATGCTTACAAAATGCACTTATAAATTGTGTGTGTGTGTTTGTGTTTGTGTGTGTGTGTGGCTGGCTGTGTATGTGTGCATTTGTTTATGTGTATGATTAGGAAAAGAAAGAGGTCAAGGTTGGGTAAAATACAGTAGAGGTACAGGTAGAAGATAAGAAGGACAAGGGCAAAACAGAAATCTATGACATTACCCAAAATATAAATAAAGAGCAAAATAAAAGATAATAGGAAGTAGGGGCATAGATGTTTCTCAAATCGGAAGGGGATTAAGAGATAGAGGAAGAGGAGGGAAAGGGGATTTATTTTTTATTTTTTATTTATTTTTTTTGTGGGTACCGGGGGTTGAGCTCAGGACCTCGCACACCAGCAGGCGCCCATGCCGCTGAGCGATATCACCAGCCCTTTTTTCATATGTGGGTACCGGGAGTCGAACTCAGGACCTCGCGCTTGCCAGGCAGGCGCTTACGCCACTGAGCCATCTCACTGGCCCCCAAGGGAAAGGGGATTTTAAAAAAAGGAATTAAAATGTGTTTTATACGTGTACCAACTTGCCACAAGGAATGTAAACATTATGTACTGCAAACATGTACTAAGAAAAGTTTTAAAAATTGAAAAGGAAAAAAAGACAGAAATTAGATGTAACAGAGCACCCTCTATTCTCAGAAACTCTTACAAACAGGCCATAAAGGAACTTCCTCTCCCTCGGAGTAAGCTCTCTGGTGTGTGGGAGGAGTTTCCAGACAAGGATACTGATAAAGAATAACTTGCCCCAGTCCCTTCATCCCCAGAGCATCCAAAACCAACTTGGTCAAGAGATGAAGAGAATTTAAGTCCACTTGCATCGTGAAACCGAGGGCCCTGGATTCATAGGAAAGGCACAGAAAGACTTGTGGCCGAAGGTGAAGCTCATCTGTTACAAGTCTGCGAAGGATGAGCGTTATTTATCAACATCTAACCAAAGACAAATAGAGAATGCACTTGAGCTATTTTTGTTGTATCACAGCCATTTTTTTGCATGATTTATGAAGGGGTTTTGGCTTGAGGGTTTTTTTCTAATAGAGCTGTCTGTTTAAAAGAACTTTGTCCTCAAGGAAGCTATTAATCAAAATATTACTGGATTTCTCTACTATTTAAAAAGCCTCAACTAACTGTATGAGTTTGAATCCATCTCATGAGTTTGTCTCTGAATTTAGATGCCTGGTGACCCGCCTGACAATTTTCAGACATGCTGTTTTCTATCCACACACGCAGAAACTTGTCTCTCTTTTTAGTTTCATTGCTTCTGCTATCTAAAATCTATTCTCGTTTCCCAGATGTCTCCACCATTTCTAAACTAAGGACTCTAGTGTCTATTGAATTACCCCACCTCACACGAAAACACATGATGTGGGGGACAGGAATTGGCTCCTCTGGCTGAGACAGTTTTCACCTGTGCTGCGCTAAGGCACATGACGGGGCTGGGAAGATCACAGGGGTGAGGGCCTTCGTTTCTCTTCTTTGTCTCAGATGCAGGAGGCTGACTGTATACTTCTACTGAGATGCCCCACAAGGTAAGAGGGTCAAGCTTCCAGTGAGATTTCATCCAGAACACCACAGCCTAGGTTTCTGCTCCCTGTCCCAACGAATCAGCAAAAAAGAATCTTTCTGAGAAGACACACTGAGTGTCCGCTAAACCAAGGCACCCTTGGAACTTTGGCCAATCACAGACCTCCTCCCAGGAGTTATTCGATCTCTCAGTCACCCATAAAACCCATTTACATCCAAATCAAGCCTGTAGATTGTGTTCAGCAAGGACTCTCTAGGACAGAGTCCTAGAAAATACACCCCACAGGCCAAATCAAGCCCACTGTCTGATTCTGTAACTCGTTAAACTGGAGCAAAGCTGTTCTCATTTGTTTATTGTTGTCTAAAGCTGCTTTCGTGCTGTGGTGGTGGAGCTGAGTTACGGCAGACACCATTTGGCTTGCAAAGCTGTAAATATTAGCTGTGTAGCCCTGTACAGAAGACACTTGCCATCACTTGCATGGTAGAATAAATCTTTGCATAGCCGATATTTGTTACAGTTTATTCTTACTCAGTTTTTCTTGAAAGAAAGAAAACTAAACTTAGTAGTGCAGACACTGGTAATATTAGCTAATTTTTTATATTCTTCAGAACTATACTATCAGATTTATCGTAAGTATAATTCTACTAGAGACAGCCTGAGGAAGAAACTTAAGGTACCCTTTTCCTAAAAACTACATCCCTCGTTAAACGCATACGGTCATAGAGCATCAAGCATTCAACTAATTATAGATTTTCCCTACAGCGCTCCTTTCCTGCCGTATCTATTTATCATGCAGGCTCACTGGCAGACCCTACCCTTTCTCACACTAGTAACTTATACCACAACACTGGTCACATCCACTCTTCTTTCCGGGAAGTTACTGACCTTGAGATGGGAGGTGCTGCTCGCTCCGACTCTTCTTCTGACTGTGTGTGTGGGTTAGGGGCTTTCTGTTTAGGTGGCCTCCTGGCGAACCTCACCCAGGTCATTGGCCAACTCCCCTCTGTTCCGGTCAATCACGGAGGGCTTTCCTCCCTCTGGGGGCCGCCTCCTACCCTGCTCCGGAGCTCTTCCCTCCCCCACAGCGTCTTCAGGTAGTGCCCGGAGTCCAGGACTAATATCAGATGAGGCGAAGTTTTTTGAAGTCAAGAAGTCTCCCTGCCTCTGGCCGATCTTAACATTTCGACTGCTCAGAGTCATTCCAAACTCAGATATACGTGGCTCTGTTCCACCGTTTCCTCCTTAGACTCTACAAGTTGGAAGGATTCACTTCTCATAATCTATTCTAACTCTAAATTGAAAGTAGAAATGTTTTCATCCCCATATTTTTTTCTGCCAATCAAAGCACTTTGTATTCAGTAGTCTCTTAAACTCAGGAAGCTTTATCTCTGCCCATATCTAACCATGTTTCAGTCTTACCTTCTAGACACTCTCTCTCTCTCTCTCTCTCTCTCTCTCTCCCTCTCCTTCCCCCGTCACTCTCTCCCTCTCTCTCTCTCTCTCTCATCTTCTATTCTCTGAAAGACTAAATTCACAAGCTGGTGTTTCTGAAAAAGTATCTCTCTTAGAAATGCCATAGTTTCTTAGCTGTACTAGGAGACAGCAAAGTTGCTTTTATTTATTCATTTGACCACTAGGTTATGGAGGCTCCCTATTGGTGAAACCGTGATGAAGGATTGTGGGTGAAACTTGAGTTCACGCAGTTCATAGGAATCCTGGGAAGGGAGAACTGCATTTGACAGGCGAGAGAGGGGTTGCTGGCATGAAACTGCTCTGCGCATGCTGCTGGCCTCTGCTGCTGCTAGACCATCTGTACGTACGTGAAAGCGTGTCACGAAGGAGGTAAGGCAGTGCTGTCCCACGGTACCAAATGTTCGTCAGGGACTTAGTGTGAGGCTCCAAGTACCTGAGTTTCCCAGCCCCCAGCCTGCTTGCCAGCAGAAGCACCACTCTGTGCAGGGAATTCAGCTCAGCACCTGAGGCTGTCATTGGCAAGCACAGGATGTCATGGAGGAGATAAGATAGGACAAGGAATTTTGCAGGTCCTGGGGACATCTGGATGCATCCAAAAATTTATATGGGACACTTCACTTCACTTTCCCCACTGAGATACAAGACTGCCAGAAAACTTTAACCACAGATGTTTATTAAATCTTCCCGCCTGCCTTCTCTCCATCCATATAAAAGGGACACACTTCTCTTTGTTTGGGGCAGACAGCTTTGTCACTCTCTGCCTGCCTGCACCCAGGTATTAAACCATCTGCCCAGTTGCTATCACAAAAGCCCGTCATGTGGTCTCTTGCCTCTCCTTGTTAGACTTCGTATGGCCCAGAGGTAGCCTTCTAAAGCACCCTCCTGACTCATGTCATTCCTTTCAATGACTCATTGTTATTCAGAGAAAACTCAAGCTTCTATTGACTTATGGGGCCATCATGATTGATCCCTGCCATTTTCTCCAGTCCTGTGTCTCATTTGCTTATGCCCAGCCTACACTTTAGAGCCACCTAAGATTTTCTATTTAAATGCCATGCTCTGGTAGGATATGGTCATGTTACACAAAAGTCCTCTTGCTTTGAATGTTCTTTCCCTCCCACTCCAGCACATCTGAGCTCAGATATTCCTGATAGCACATTCTCCTTGGGTCTTCAAGACTGGGTAAGGTATTCCTCCTGTGAGGACCTCATAACCCCAAGTATATGTATATACTTATCATGTGATATTTGACTATTTATCCAATGCATTTCTTATTCTAGCCTAATAGAGTCTTTCAAGGCACAAGTAAAGTTTTGTCCACTGTCACATTCTCAGGGCCTTTCACAGTGCCTGGCACATGGCGGGTGCTTAGTCAGTACTTGTCGAACAAGGATGGGATGATGACTTCTGCCCATCGGGCTTTGCAGCATGCATTTTGTATACTAGTTACAATCTTCATTCCATCTTGCTTCCAATGCCTCAACATTTAATTTCCTCAGTGAATAAGATGACACACACCAAAAAAATCCTATGTCCAAATCCACATCAATTTTGGGGGACACACTCAAAGACAAACCTTCCTTACTTGGGCCAAGTATTATTCAGCATGATTCACCAGCTCCTGAATTGAACCACGAATGCTGGTTGAAATAGTTACAGTCTATTCATATGACTCATAATGCACTAAATGTTAGAGGCATTTTAATAAAATATATATGTGTTGTATCTGTAGGGTCTAGGTATGAAAGGTTTTTTTCCTGCTACCCGATTCACATAACCCAGATTTGTACAGATAGGAACTTTTCCCAAATTACTCCATCTTTTGTAATCATTTCTGAATTCTGCTTCCATGTGCCAACACACACACACACACAAATGCTTCCTTCCACTTCTACGTCATCATCATCATCATCACCCTCCTTGTCGCCTCCATTCCATAATAAAGTTATTGCCATTATTAAGGGAGATGGATGGGGATAACCTGTGGTTTCTGGGTAGAAGTCCATTTATCCAGTTTCCTGAACTTCTTTGTGGAGGATCTTGACATTTTGTAATATGAAGAATGTAATAATGAGCTGTGTAGTTCCCGAAGGAACACAGGCACCCTGGCAGGGTGCTACGAGCCTTCCCGTGCCGCACACTTCTCATCCCCAACGGGAAGCTACATAGTCTTACTCAGCAACTAGGAGAAATGTTAAAAGTCACATGATCAATAATGAATCACAAAACAACAGAAACAACCTGAGACAAATAAAACCACCCTGTGTGTCTGGAGAATAGTCCCTCCACATGTCCCACACAGGAGAGTGGATGGAGGTGACAAGATCAAGAATTGGTGGGCTGGGGATATAGCTCAGTGGCCCAAGCACCTGCCTGGCAAGTGCAAGGTCCTGAGTTCGATTCCCTGTACCAAAAAAAAAAGGAATTTGTGAGGCAGAATGAAGACCCTCTACCACTCAGGGAGATGAACAAGCATCCTCTTTGCAGCATTACAAAACTACTCCTTCACATTACCATTTGTTGACAGAACTAAGAAATACAACAAAAATCATCATATCACACTAACTAGTTTTGGTCTCTTTTTCTCTAAGTCTCCAGGGCATCAATTTATTGCTCTAATAAAGGGTAAAAAAAAAGAGGATAAAGGATTTATCCTGCTATTCTTGTACAAACTGCATTGCAAAGTGACCCAAATTTTTCTGGCTATGTAGTGGAAAAAGCAGTCATAGGCATGTGTATAAATAACTATTTTGCAGTACTTATTAAAATAATAAATCAACACAAGTCCTAATAGAAAATAAAAACCATTGGGTGAAATGATTGGAGAACTTCATAATAAAATAAAACTAACTGCTGATTGGCAGTACCTGAGCCCTCTGATAAACTATAACGTCCCTAAATATGGTACAGCCAGACATGAGGGAGTCCTCGTATGACACAGCAGGAAGGGAACAGGGACACTGAGGAGGTGATCTTCCCTGACTGGCTGAGCCTGAATCCAGCCAAGCCTAGAAGTAGCTAGTACTGTACAAATAATGCAAGCAGTAGATGGCTGAGTTGAATGACAGACACGGAGGCAATTAACTAAACAGAGAGAACAGGAGGGACTCCAGAACAAATGCCTCAGGTTCTTCAATAAACAAGTGACAATTATGGCTCACATAAGAAAAATCACTTAACTTAATAAATGCTGTATTAGTTAGTGTTCCTGTTGCTGAGACACAGTGCTCTACACCCACCATTTAAAGATGGTGTTTCACTTGCTCACAGTTGCGGGGGAGTTAGTGCATGGTCAGCTGGCTCCAAGGAAGGAACCTCATACTGGAAGGGCTTGGTGGAGCAAAGTTGCGTAGTTCCAGGCAGCGAGGAAGCCCAGCTGGGAACAGTGCCAGAGAGGAAGGAGGGAAAGACCAGACACAGACCCCAATTTATGCCTCCATGACCTACCCAGACACACCCAGAAGTGTGCTAATCCCCTTTGCAGTTCTGTGTTAGTTACTTTTCTCTCCTTGCTGAGACAAAATACCTGACACCCAAAATTAAGGAGGGAGAGGTTTATTTAGCTCACAGTTTGTGGAGGTTTCAGTCCGTAATCAGCTCGCTCTAAAGTAAGGTGGCATGGTGAGGGGCAATAGCTCAATGCGTCAGAAGACAGCAGAAGCAGCAAGAGCAAAAAAGGGAGAGAGCAAGCTTCTTTTCCTCCCTTATACTGTATGCAGGCTACCTGCCCTAGGGCGGGTGCAGCACTCACACCACCTCCGTGCCCTCCTCTTGCACAGGCTCAGGATGTTTACAAAGTGAGGACCCTGGCCCCCTGCGGAGTCACTTAGTTAAACTTCTAAACTTCTCAGGTTGACACAATGTATCAATCATTACAGGTTCCCAAGCCAGTCAAGGCGACACTCCCCCCAACCACCACAAATGCCAAAGGGGCACTTGATAGTATTCTTTCCTTAAAACTCATAGCAATTTTGGAATTTCTTTAGCATGATAAAGAAAACTGATCAAAACTACAAGCAAACTAGGAGAGACACTAGAAAAATTTTTATTAAATTCCTAGAAAAGACAAGGATGACCACAATCACTACCAACATTTATCTTATTCTGAAAGGGCAAAATTTAAATTTTAAATGCAACCTACCCAGGATGCCTGCCAAGACCAAGTGGACGTGTCCAGACAAACCTGTTAACAGAACATTCCCCTCTCTGTGTAAGCTTGTCAAACAGGTGGCCTTACAGTGTTACTTCAAATGTTCCTTTGTATAACCCCTGTCTTTACTGCCTTTGCATAACTAGTGACCTTGTAATAAAAAATGTAACAGAACATTTCTTCCTCCGTATAGCCCATGATGTCACCCAACCCTCCAATCTTATGCGCCAAATCTGCCTCTGTACCTCCCCACTTACTTTTCCTTTAAAAGCCCTGAAGCCCCCACAGGGCAGGGCTCTTACTCTTTTGGAGAGATCCTAGTCAGAAGCCCACCAGTGTAATAAACTGCTTCCTTAACCTCCTTGGTGCCATTTTTCCTGTGTTTGGTCTATTTTCCATAACAATTCCAGAAGTTTTAACCAATTATAATAGGTAAAATTTTTAAAAACAAAGGCTGGAAATGTAGCTCAGTGTAGAGCTCATTTGCAATGTGCAAGGCTGTGTGTTTAATTTCCAGCACCACATACACACTAAAAAAAAAATAGGAATTGTAAATCTTGAAAATTATCTAATGATCAACTTAGAAGATACATAGAATCAGGGGCGGTGAGATGGCTCAGCAGCATAAGCGCCTGCCTTGCAAGCGCGAGGGCCCGAGTTCGACTCCCGGATCCCACATACGAAAAAGGGGCCGGTGATATCGCTCAGCAGCACGGGCGCCTGCTGGTGCGCAAGGTCCTGAGGTCGACCCCCTGGTACCCACAAAAAAAAAAAAGAAGATACATAGAATCAAACAGAAAATGAGATAAATTAGGTGGCCGACAACAATAATTTTATGACTCAATAGCTTTTCATGTCATACCCAGAAGAGCAACAAAAACTACACATACCTGTGTATGTAAAAGGCATAAACATGCATGTGTGTACACAGAAATGCACCTCAAAAATGTGTAGAAATCAACAAAAGAAGTTTGTTCATTCTATCAAAAGTAATAAAAAGAAGTCTTAAATAAATAGAGTTACATGCTATTTTTCTCTATGGCAAAACTCACTTTGGGAGCACAGCTAAATTATATTTTTAAAATCTTGTAATCTTTTATAAGCAGGTCAGTGCTTCTCCTGAGGTACTTGCTAACGACACTCTCCAAAGTATGGGCCAGGCCCTGGAAGCAGCGGGTCAGGGTACTTATCCTCAGTGCCCAGTGGTACTTCCATCTGTGAATATCCATGTAATGAAAGTGCTCTAATTAGCAAAAGTGCTGTTTAAATTCATAACAATAGTAAAGCACATTTTTATAGACAAGCAAAGTGAAGTGGGGTATTTAGAGGGGTGTGTGTGTTCATCCAAAAGTAGGAAAAATGTGATAGCTTTGCTTACATAAAAACTTAAAATTCTAGCATGGCAAACACAATAACAAAGCAAAAAGGCACAGGAATTTGGAGGGGAATACATAAAAGTTATGAAATAATAGTATTATATTTTCTAAATATAAAGTGCTTAAATGTTAATAAAAACCTACAAATACCTCATAAAAAGCTGAAAATGGATATTAAACATCCATTCACAAAAGAAAGATTACAAATAGAAAAATAAAAAAGATATTTACCCTCAGCAGATATAATCAATCAGAATTAAAACAACATACTAACTTTTGACCATCAAATTTGCAAATATATAAACAAAAATTATGACAGTAACTCGTTAAGAGGAGCAAACAGAAACGTAGATTGTCAAATGCTGTTGGTAGAAGTATAAGCTGATCTAACTTTTCTGTATGTTTATAGACTTCAGCAACATACATGGAGAAGTAGACTTATTATATCTTCAACCCCAGCAAAACCACATCAAGATATTTGTCCTTAAAAAAGGGTAAATTTAGGAAATGAAATTCAGCAATGAAGTATATCTAAAAATCTAGAATGTGTATTATAGCACACTTTCATTGATTAGAGTTAAAAACAACAGTGTCTGCCTTTAGTGGACCAGTTGAATTCAGCATGAAAAATCCATGTGATGGGACACTTCGATGCTCTGAAACAGTTACGTAGATTTATATTTAAATACGTAACACTTTTGCAATATGCTTTCTGCAGCACACATCACCCCCAATGAATGAACCGCTGTGAGAAGCCGGGAATCCATGCCCAACTCCTCACTTGGTTTTAGCATAGCCACAGGCCCAGCACACTTCACCACACCCCCATGGGGTCACTGTCCTTTACTTCCTCCTCTGTTTTTAACCTCTTAATGGTCTCAAGGTTTTAAAGAAATAAATACTTACACATTCCTTTTCGAGAACTCCAAACTTTGAGTATCAGGCCCAAAATAAATGCTAAATACTTCTTTGGGAATATTTTCCTGAAGGACATCAGGAAACAGCAGCCAGCACAACTATAGAGCAGAGAGGGACTTGCAGATATCTACTATCTCCTTCCCCCAGCGCCAGTCCCCTGACACAGCTCATTCCTTTACCCCCATACTCTGCAGTCCTTTGTGTGGTCGCTCTTTGGTCCCACTGTATCCTCCTTGTGGCTACTTAGAACAGCCATTGTCATGACTCAGGTTCAAGTCAGGGTCTGTGTTCCACTGGCTGTTGAACCTCCAGTCCTCAGCCCAGAAAGAGAAGCTGAAATCCCTGCCTTGCCACACATGGGCGCCAGGGAAGGCAGATCCACCTCATGCTGCCTCCGCCAAGTGCACTCCACCCTCGGCAGGGCTGGTGAAGACCCTTTTCTTTGCTGTTGTTTTTGCAGATCTGAAGATCCAACCCAGGGTCTCCTGTATGTGCATGCTAGGTAAGCACTCTGTCACTGAACTTCACCTCTAACTCTTTTTTATTTTATTTGGAGATAAGATACTGGTAAATTCCCCAGACTGGCTTCAAGCTTGGGATCTTCCTGCCTCAGCCTCTGGAGTTGTATGGGATTCAAGAATGTACCACCACACCTGGCCAGGGAACACTTCAACCTCATAAATGCTGCAAAGGTAATTTTCCTTCCCAGTATTGTTCATCTCAGATTATTAAAAGATATTTTTATTTTCCAAAATGGCAGAAAATCTGTAGGTGCTTAAATTAAGACATAGTCTTTCTAGATTTTTTTTCCTGAGAATTTCTGAGATTCTTTTGTTGTTTCCCTGCTGTTCTGGAGCCCTGAGCACATTTTCATCTACAATAGTGTAGTGTCACTTAAGGCTGAGCTATGAAGTCAGCATGTACACCACGGTCCTTGTCCCTACAGCCCAGCCCCACCTGGGGGAGGGAAGAAATCCAGGCCCCACAATCCCCTCCCTCTAAGGAAAGAAGGTGAAATCAAGTACAGATGTCCAGTTCGTAGTTGTGGTCATGTTTCTTTGGCTTCCCAGGATGATTCCAATATGCACCTTGTTGAACTGATGTATTAATTAACAGCCTCCCACTTCATTCTCAAATGTGTCTTGAATTGAATGATAAATGTTATGGTCACCTAAGAGCCAACTAGAGGGCTATGAATTCTCATCTCCCAATAAACCTTTCAGTCTTGGGAAAACCAAGGTCATCCTTGCTATAGCAGTGACTAAGATCACTTGGGTCAGCCCACCTTTCTCTTGGTCAGCTCACCTGTGCTGTGATCTCTCGTACCCAGCCTTAGTCAAGACCATCTTGATTCAGCAGAAAGCTGCTAACAATGCTGACTGTCAAGAAAATAGGATCAGAGCCTCCACCTACCTCTACCTGGCACATGTGGACTCACTGAAAAGTTGCTGGCTGTCTTGATCAGCTTTCTATCACTGTAATCAAATACCTGAGAAAACAACTGAAAGGAGGAAATGTTTATTTTGGTTCATGGTTTTGGAGGTCCAGTCCATGGTCGAGTGGCTCTATTACTCTATGGCCTGTAATGAGGCAAAAACATCATGGTCAAAGGGCATTATGGAGGAAAGCTGGTCACTTTATGGCAGCCAGGAAGCAGAGAAGGAAAGAGACAGCAAGGAAGAGGCCAGAAAACAGATCTAGTATAGTCCTCAAAGTGATGCCCCCGTGATGTCTTCCTTTCAAATGGGACCCTCCTCCTGTTTCTATCACCTCCCAATAATGCCATCTAATTAAGATCTCATTGGTGGCTTAATCCATTGATGAAGTTAGAGCTTTCTTAATCCAATCACCAGGCCCCATCTCTGAACATGGTGCACTGGGGATCAAGCCTTTGAAACATGAGTCTTTGGGGGATACTTCATATCTAAACTATAATACTTACTTTGCCTTAAAGACCATGAGGTCCTGTAAGCTGAATCAGACAGCAAACAGCCATTCTAGAGCCTAACCTCCAGGCAATGGGTGCCTACTCACCTTTAGGTATATCCACTGTGGACAGGTAAGCTGTGGTTACTCTGAAAAATAAGGCCAGCCCTAAGAGTACCATACAATAGACAGAGAAGGAGCCAGCTCCTTTTATAAAATAAATAGATGAACCAATATACAAATAAAAACTTCAAATTATTTCTAATATCATGCCATGTTCTATGTAAAATTGTGCCATTTATCCTATTTTTATGCTTTCTTGGGGCCAAATCACTATCCAGGACACAGAATGTTTAGTACTCACACCATTCCAAGAAAACCCAGAGCGTTCATCACCATAGCTATATCACAATGCCAGCATATAGCAGGTGGTCAATAAACAATTATTGATCTAACTACAATCTTAACTTTAATTTTGCAGGTTTGTTCTTAGAATTAAAGAGAGTTGGGTGCCAAAATACACAATAGGACCTTGATAAATACTAGTATGGACTCAAAAACAGAGTTTAAGGCCTTCTCCTTCTGGATTCTCACTTCATGCTAGGAAGAGACAGGAAGTGATGGTTGACCAGATGTGCCAGCTTTTCTCCTGGCCAAGCAGCACCACTTTCTCCTAAGGTCTCCCTTGTACTTCAGGGTTGAAACCCTACATACTGCATGTACCAGAATCCCAGCAGCAAGATTCCAAGTTAAATTCTGCCAGCAAAAGGTATTTGCATGAGATCTGTAGATCAGAAGGATCTAAGTTCTTTCAAACAGATGTTTGACAGCTTAAATTGTGTAAATTTATGCTTCTTGTTAATCTTCAGCTGTGGTGGGTAGATGTGATGGCTTTGCATGTAGGAGGCTTGAAGCAGCCTCCCACCAGGATCTGGAGATAGCTGGAAATAGCTGCGGATGGGTTGGTGAGTTGTTCTAACTCCTTAAAATGTCAGTGTTGACCTGAACTCAGCAGATTTCTTGTACTAGTTAACTTTCCTATGGCTGAAAGAAAATACTTGATAACCACAATTTAAAAGAGGAGAGGTTTATTTTGGCTCATGGGTTCAGAGAGTTCAGTCCCTGGTCACTGGTTCCAAGGCAGAAACATCATGGTGAAAGGCATGATGGAATAAAAGCTGTTCACTTCAAAGCTGCTGGGAAGCAGAGCACAGAAGTCTAGGAGGAAGGAGCCAAGCACTAGACATAGTCCCCAAGGTCACACTTCTGTGACCCACCCAGACACATCCATGAGTGTGCTTCACTAATCTCTCAAACCAATCAAGTTGACAATCAGTATTAACCAGCACACTCTTCAAGTTCATGCCTTCAGAGATTCACATTTGCAACTACCTGTTCCTCTGCCTTAACTCCATTGTGTTTAAATGTCTACATTTATTTCCTTTTTTTTTCTGACTGATTCCTGATACCCCAGAGCTAATAAATTTTGTTCACTACTGCTAGTGAAAGAAATGTTAGCCTAGCTAGTGAAAGGGAAGCCTGAGTTAATGTGGATACTGCCCAAGGGCCCCAGCTCACAGCTTCTCTCTCCATTGCCCTCAAGGCTGGAGGCAGTTCTGGGATAGCATCCTCAGGAAAAGGTCTACCTGCATGTTTCCTTTACCAATGAGGAAAACCTTTTATAGCAGATTCCCTAATGCATCACCAGCCAGACCTGAAGCTTATCTGTTTATTGACTCTATTTGTTAAATTACAAGCTATCTCCAAAGCTTAGTATTTGAAATACCAGTCTATTATTTCTCACAATGCTGTGGTTTAGCTATCTGGGCAGTTCTGCTCCTCTGGACTCTTATCATTTCCTTTCTATCTCTGTCTTATCTAGTGGTTTCTGAGTTTCTCTCTCCGTTCTCCTATTCTCTCACCTGTTTTCTCTCTCTCTCTCTCTCTCTCTCTCCTCTTCTTCTTCCTCTTTCTTCTCTGTCTGAACACCATTTATGTATTTATAGCTGCTATATTTGTTCTTTGAATGCTTTGTGAAAAACTACCAAAAATATAGTGGTTCAAAAACAGGTCAGAAGTGCAGCATGCATCCCGCTGAGCTCCAGTTCTGACATTGGTAGGCTCCAGGAATTGGATCTGTCTTCTTGATTTCGCCAGCTTCCAAGCAGCTCCCCAGGGTTCTTGGCTTTTCCTCTGTCTTCAAGGGTCAGCAAGCAAAATGGCATCTTTCTGACCATTCTTCCCTATCCCCATCTCCTTCTCCTCCACTCTGCCTCCTTTTCCACTTTTAAGTACTCTTGTGATTGCAATGAGCCCATTCAGACAATCCAGGATGATCTCCCCACCTCAAGACCTTTGATCTTAATCATGTGCACAAAGTCCCTTTTTTTTATTTTATGGAAAATATGGGCATAAAAATGTCTCCAATCGATATTAGCACAAACTTTCCTTTTTAATGAACTAAGAGGCACTAATAGTATAACTGACTTGCATTTTTTTCCCTTTTCCCTACTGATCTTTTCCCTTTCACCCATCCTAGTTCCTTTTTCCTGTTGAACAATTTCTTCCCATTTCACAATATCTATTGTACATTTTATTTTTTTTATTTTTTATTTTTTATTTATTTTTTTTGTGGGTACCGGGGGGTCAACCTCAGGACCTCACGTGCCAACAGGCACCCGTGCCACTGAGCGATATCACCGGCCCCTTTTTCGTATGTGGGTTCCGGGAGTCGAACTCGGGCCCTCGCACTTGCCGGGCAGGCGCTTAAGCCGCTGAGCCATCTCACCGGCCCTATTGTACATTTTAGATCTTATTTATTCTTTCAGTTTCTCACACCAGGGAGACAATATGATGTTTACACATGTGAGCCTGGCTTATTTCACTTATGAGTATGGTCTTAAGTTGCATCCATTTACCTATAAAAGTCTCAAGTTTACCCTTCCTTATAGCTGAGTAGTACTCCATTGTATAAAAATACCACATCTTTTTTATCCATTCCTCTTTTGATGGGCATTTGGGGTGTTCCCAAGATTTAGCTATTACAAATTGTGCTGCTATAACCATGGGTGCACATATATTGCCATGGTATGATGTTTTTAATTCTTCTGGGAAGATACGCAGAAGGGGAATATCTGGGTTCAATGCGACCTCTAATCCTATTTTTTTGAGGAATCTCCATACTGATTTCCACAGTGGTTGCACCAGTCTACATGCCCTCCAACAGTGGGAAGTCCCTTTTGCTATGAAAACTATCATATTCACAGGTTCCAGGAATTAGGATGAGGATATCTTTGATGGATTATTATCCTGCCTGCCATACCAACCAAACACAACTAATTTTCTTCCTTTTCCTGTGGAAACGTGGATTTTGTCTTATTTATATCCCTAGTGCTTGGCACAGAAACAAGCAGAACCATCTGAGCAAAATTCATGGATTCATGGTGTTTGACACTGTGGTTTGGTGTCCTGAGAATGCCTGGAAAAGATGATTTGTAGGAAGAAATCATAAAACTCAGAGATCAAGAGAAGAACAAATTTTAACCTTAGTCAAGCCTTATACATATACTGTACATACAATATGTCATTAACTGAAGATACCAATTCCTTAAAGTATTTTTTGTTCAAATTTTATAGACATTACTTTCTAATAATAGTATTCTGGACTCCTATCAGTCACAAAAAGTTAGAATCCAAAGGCACTATACAAGAAAGTGAAAAGATGAAAAAATAAGCGGGTTGCACTGTAACGCAAGGTAGAGTCCATGTTTATGTATGCAAGTGTGGTATAGCTTATACATCTGGCTTATTTTAAGTCATTTTACCAAGTTTCCCCTTTACTTGAATCTTCTCTGCTATTGTAACCACATTATCCTTTTATCTCTTTAATTTATGCATATTGATTTCTCTAGGGACTTTTTCAATTCTTCCTTTTTGCATTGTTTCTCTTCTTCATTCTGAGCACCAGCATACCTTTCTTTTTCTTAATTTCCTCTCAGAGGAGCTATTTAACAAATTTAGTGCTCTAAATAAAAAGTTCAGATGTCCTCAAAGTTCAAAGTTGCATCACAGGCATAATTTTCCCTGTAGCACGACTATGTAATCAGACCATTCCTTTAGTGACATTGATTCAGTCTCAGGTTTTTGCATAAACAGACTAAAATTCTTTGTTTGCTTTGCTCTTATTAAATCTAAAAAATTGGAAGACCTAGAATGCTAAAGTCCTCTGGCTTACACACTGATATCCAGGATATACTTCATTTATGGAAACTACAAAACTAACTTTCCTATCAGTCCAACGCTCAACTTTATGTCATCTTTGAGTTGCCCTTTTTAACTCCTCATATCCAACCACCAAACTCTGAAGAGTGTTTATAAAGATATTTTTAGGAACTACCTCTTCCTTTGCATTTCTACTCGCCAGCCTGGTCTTCAAAGCACCCACTGTGGGACCAGAGAATCTCCTTCTCCTGACTCATTGTACAATGGCCCTGAGCTCCGTTTTCCTCCTGTCCACTTTCTGAGTAGAAATACTGATAGAGTCTTTGCTAATAATCACACTTGATACTCTGACTATCAGCATCCCAGGTAATGGCTATTGGATGATTACTATGTGTCCAACGTTTCCCTGAAGCTTTGTATCTAACTCATATAGTCCTTTTATTTTATTTTTAATTAAGTTTATTGGAACAATTTAGATATACATAATGATCACATTCATCATAGGGAATTTGTACCTGTATGTGATATATCTTAGTTCTGCTTTTTTTTTTTCCATTCGCCTCCCCTCTTTTCAACCCCTCTTCTCCTCCTTATTTATGAAGCATTGTTTCCATTTTATCTTTTTTTTGCTTTTTTTTCTTTTCCTTTCCATACCCCCAAAATTCTCCTTTCTCTTTGAACAATTACTTCCTATTTCATAATATCTATTATACATTTTGATTCTTATTTAGACTTTCTGTTTCTCACACCAGAGAGACAATGTGATATTTACACGTATGTCCCATTGATTTCACTTAAGAGTATGGTCTCAAGGTCCACCCATTTAGCTATAAATGTCTCAAGTTTGTCCTTTTAAAAAATCCTAGACAGTGGGAATTGTTACTGTTTTCATGTAACATTTACCCAATGTTCTCAGTAACTTCTAGGTAGCAAAGTCAAGATCTGAACCCAGATGCTCGACTGCAGAGCCCACAGTTTTAACCCCAGGACTCCACTGTCTGCCCATCGCAATCATTCCCCCCAGTTCAATAGGTAATGAAATGAGTATTGCAGCAATTAGGAAACCTCCTAAAGTGCCATGGGTAAGCACCACCATGCTCATTCTTCTTTTCCTCTCTGTTATTTCCCAGATCAGACCTGCTAATTGGTAAATAAATTATTCCTAAGGTATTGTTTGCCAAAGTCATCCTCCAACTACCAGATGTGTATTTTTGTGAATAAACATCATTGGGAATGCCACACAATTTATTCCCCTTTTGGAGCTATAAAAAATCACTCAACACAGCAAAGTTCTGACAAGTCCAGCTGCAAAGAAACTTAAGGAACTCAGTTTAACCCACAGCTTCTCAAGCTAATTTAATCATGTACTTACATTTTTTTGTTGTTGTTGTGTCACTTGTTAGCATCTGCCACAGAGCATACTTTAGAAAATATTATACAATATGTTCAAGTTTGTGTTTCCAAAGTTTTACAGAGTCTAATGCTTTCATTACCTGTTCAGTGTCACTTCTCATTTGAAAATCAGTCATTGTATTCCAATATATCAATAAATTAAAGAAGAAAATCACATCATTATGTAGATAGACACAGAATAAGCATTTGACAAAAATCAAACTTTCATTCAATAAAAGCTCTTAGCAAGTTAGTAATAGAAAGGGATTGCCTCAACTTAATAAAAGAATCTACAAAATATCAATACTAGAAAAGCTAGAATGCTTTCCATCTAAGATTAAGGACAAGGCAAGGAGGTCTCTCTCACCACTGCTATGCAATGTGAAACTGGATGTATAAGCCACTGCAATAAGGCAAGAAAAAGAAATAAAAGTCATACATATAGAAAATAAAAGAAATAAAACTTACTATTTACAGATAACATGATTTGTCCATGTAGAAAACCACAAGAAAACTACAAAAACAACCTTTTAGAACTAATAAGTACATTCAGCATGTCTGCAGTATTCAAATAAATTTCTCAAAACCAGTCCCATTTCTGTATATAAATGATAAATATAAAGCAGCCAAAATTAAAAGTGCAATACTATTTACAATCACTTCAAATAAAGATCTTGTATATATTTAACAAAACTTGTACAAGATCATTATGCTGAAAATTAGAAAATTTTGAACAGAGAAATCACAGGATTCAAGTGGAAAGACATGCTATGTTCATGGATTGGAAGATTCTCAAATTGTAAAGATATTAACTGTCCTAAGTTTACCCATAGGCTTAATGCAATTCATTAATGCAATTCTGTTGTAGACACAGAAAAATTTATTCTGATATTTATATAGAAAGGCACAGGACCTAGAGAAGCTGAAACAATCTTAACAAAAAAATAAGTAGGAAGCATCCCTTCACCTAACATTAAAGTTTATGAAATAATTACAGTAATCAGTACAGTATAATATGGCTAGAGGACTAGACATATAAATCAATGGAATAGAACAGAGAACTTGGAAATAAACCCACACAAATGTAAACAATGATTTTTAAAAGAATTTTTATAAAGCCAAATCAACCCAGTGAAGAAAGGATAGCATTTCTACAATGTTGCTTAAGGAATTGGACAACATTAGAAGAAAAAAGTCAAACCTCACACCTTATAAAACATTACTCAAAACGTATAGCAAACTCGAGCATAAAATGTAAGAAGTTAAATTGTTAAAAAGAGGGTACATACAAAAAACTACACAGGAAACCAGACCCACATGTGTAAAAATTGTATTGTCTCAGTGTGAGAATCTGAAAGAGTAAACAAGATCCAAAATGTACTATAGGTATTGTGGCTAGGGAAGAAAATGCTCAAAAGAAAAGAAAAACTGTGATGGGAGAAAGGGGAAAAGAAAGAAGGGAAAGGAAAAATATGTACATAAACACAAGCCAGTTAAGATAGTTGTACAGCTGGTTTCTCTTGGTTCATTGAGGGGAAAGTTTTGTGCTAGTAATTTCCTGACAATGTTTCAAGCCTATATATTGTACTCTGAACAACTGCTGTGAATATAACAATATACAATGTGTTGATTATTGTTATTCTCCTACTAGCCTGTTTTGAAACTCTGTTTTATTGTTATTTCTTACTTTTTTCTGTTTAAAATAAATAAATACTACACAGGTTATAAAATTGTATAGAAAGTAATACAACTAATATAGTTACTATTAATACGCAAGATACTTATGCATCTTATATTAATACAGCCTAGCACATACAGAATTTTATTTGTACAAATCAGTACAAGTAAAACGAGAAATCTGAATAAGGTGGCCAGATTGTATCAATTTCAATATCCTGGTTGTGATATTGTACTATATTTTGAAAATGTTACCATTGGGAAATCTGGGTTAAGGGTGTGTGGAATCCCTCTGTATTATTTCTTAGAAATACCTGTGAAACAACACTTAGGTCAAAAATTTTTTCAATTATAGAAAAAGAGAGAAGACAGTACCATCATAATCGTGTGGTCCTTTGGTGCTTAGAGCAGCTCTACTGCTGCCAGCTCCTTCTTCTTCTCCTTCTCCTCCTCCTCCTCCTCCTCCTCCTTCTCCTTCTTCTTCTTCTTCTTCCTTTATGGAAAAAAAGTAAAACAAAATCTCATCACAAAATAATAGAATAGCAATAGTTAATACACTGGATATTTTTCTCTTTAAGGTAGCTACTCTGAGTACAATATATGGGCATAAAAAAATTCTCCAATCAATATTAGCATAAACCTTCCCTTTCAATGAACTAAGTGACATTAGTAGTATAACTAACTTGCATTTGTTTTTCCTTTTCCCTTCCTTTCTTTCCCCTTTCCCCCATGCTAGTTCCTTTTTCATTCTGAACAGTTTCTTCCTGTTTCACAATATCTGTTGTACATTTTAGACTTTATTTATTCTTTCAGTGTCTCACACCAGGGATATCTGAGTCAGATTTATTTCATTTATGAGTATGGTCTCAAGTTGCACCCATTTACCTATAAAAGTCTCCAGTTTATTCTTCTTTATGGCTGAGTAATACTCCATTGCATAAAAATACCACATCTTTTTTATTCATTCCTCTTTTTTTTTTTTTTTGTGGGCACCGGGGGTCGACCTCAGGACCTTGCGCACCAGCAGGCACCCGTGCCACTGAGCGATATCACTGGCCCTTTTCTCGTATGTGGGTTCTGGGAGTCGAACTTGGGCCCTCGCGCTTGTCAGGCAGGCACTTATGCCACTGAGCCATCTCATCGGCCCCTCCATTCCTCTTTTGATGGGCATTTGGGTGTTTCCAAGATTTAGCTATTACAAATTGTGCTGCTATGAACATAGGTGCACATATATCACTGTAGTATGTTTTTAATTCTTCTGGGAAGATACCCAGAAGGGGAACAGCTGGGTCAAATGGGACATTTAATCCCAGGTTTTTGAGAAATCTCCACACTCATTTCCACAGTGGATGCACCAGTCTGCACTCCCATCAATAGTGGAGAAGTGTTCTTTTCTCTCCACAGCCCCTCCAGCATTTGTTATTGGTTGATTTCTTATTGATAGCCATTCTTTCTAGAGTGAGATGGAATCTCAGTGTTATTTTAATTTGTATTTCTCGAATGATCAATGATGTTGAAAATTTTTTCATGTATTTATTTGCCATTTGTATTTCTTTATCCAAGAAGTGTGTGTTCATCTCAGATGTCCATTATGGATTGGGTCTTTGAATTTGGGGGGTTGGATTTTTTTAAATTCTTTATATGTTCTAGATAGAAGTCCTTTATCTGAGGGACTGTTGGCTGAAATTTTTTCCCACTCTGAGTTGTCTTTTCACTCTGTTGGTGATTTCTTTTGATGTGCAAAACCTTTTTAATAAGATAAGATCCCAGTTGTTGATTCCTTGAAGTATTTCCCATGCAGTCTGGGTTTTGTTCATGAACTCTCTGCCTACCTCTATGTTGTCAAGATTTTTTCCTACTTTCTCTTCCATTATATTTAGTGTTTCTGTTTTAATATGTAGATCTTTGATCCATTTTGATTTTAGTTTAGTGAATGGTGATAGACATGTGTCTAGTTTTAGTCTTCGGCATGTGAAAAGCCAGTTTTTCTAGCACCATTTATTAAAGAGGCTATTTTTCTTCCAGGGGATGTGTTTGGCCCCTTTGCCAAAGATAAAGTGGCTGAGTGTGTTTGTAGTTGTGTCTGCATCTTCTGATCTGTTCCACTGATCCTCAAGTCTGTTTTTGTTTTTTGTTTTTTGGGTTTTTTTGTTTTTGTTTTTGGGGATTTTTTTTGCCAGTACCAAGCTGATTTTATCACAGTAGCTTTGTAGTATAATTTCAAGTCAGGGATTGTGGTGCCTCCTGCCTTGCCTTTGTTGAATTGCTTTTGCTATTCTAGATTTCTTCTGTTTCCAAATGAATTTTAGGAATTTTTCTCTAGTTCTGTGAGGTATGCTAATGGTATTTTGATCAGGATTGCATTAAGGCTGTATAACAATTTTGGGAGTATGGGCATTTTCACCATGTTGGTTCTTTCTATCCATGAGCAAAGATATCTTTCCAATTTCTGATCTCCTTTTTCAGAGTACTGCAATTTTCAATATATAGACTTTTTAGTTCCTTTGTCAGGTTGATTGCTAAGTATTTCTTTCTTTTCTTTCTTTTTTGGATGCTATTGTGAAGGGTGTGGTTTCCCTAATTTCTCTCTCAGTGAATTTGTTGTTTGTGTACAGGAATGCTATTGATTTTTGAGTGTTGACTTTGTATCCAGCTACACAACTGAATTTGGTTATTAAATCTAGAAGTCTTTCAGTAGAGTTTTTGGGGTCTTCTATGTAGAGTATCATGTCATATGCAAATAATGATAATTTAACTTCTTCCTTTCCTATCCTTATTCCTTTTATTTCTCTCTCTTATTTAATTGTTCTGGTTAATGTTTCCATAACTATATTGAATACGAGTGGTGACAGTGGACATCCTTGTCCTGTTCCTGATTTTTTTGTGTGTGTGTGGGTACAGGGGGTCGACCTCAGGACCTTGCGCACCAGCAAGCGCCCGTGCCACTGAGCGATATCACCGACCCTTTTCTCGTATGTGGGTTCCAGGAGTCAAACTCGGGCCCTCGCACTTGCCAGACAGGCACTTATGCCGCTGAGCCATCTCACTGACCCCTTGTTCCTGATTTTAGAGTGAAAATTTTTCAGTTTTCAGTTTCAGCTGTTGGTTTGTCATAGATGGCTTTTATAAGATTGAGGTAAAGACCATCTATTCCAATTTTATGTAAGGTTTTTATCATGAATGGGTGTTGGACTTTGTCAAAAGCTTTTTCTGCATCTCTTGAGATGATCATGTGATTTTTGTCTTTGGCTCTGTTGATATGGTATATCACATTTATTGATTTGTGTATGTTGAACCATCCTTGCATTCCTGGGATGAATCCCACTTGGTCATGGTGTATAATCTTGATGATTTGCTCCATTCTGTCTGCTAGTATCTTATTGAGGATTTTTGCACCCATTCATTAGGGAGTTTGGCCTATAGTTCTCTTTCTTGGTTGGGTCTTTCTCTGGTTTTGGTATCAGGATAATACTTCCCTCCAGGATGCAAGCTTCTTTTAAGCATTACCAAGAAGGGCACTAACTGGGGCTTTGGAGAGTTGCAGTTTCTACACTGCCTGCTCTCTCCTGCCTAAAGTCAACTGTGATACGGATATAAACCAACACAAGAGGGATTACTATTGCTTTTTTAAAAAGGCAGGTTTGAGGGCCAGTGATATAGCTCAGCAGCATAAGCACTTGCCTGGCAAGCACAAGGTCCTGAGTTCGGTTCCCGGTACCCACACACACAAAAAAAAAGCAGGTTTGGGTAGGGAACATGGTGTTGGCCAGGCTGCTGTGGTGATTCCTCTGTGGCCCATGTCCCAGGACTGCTCTGAAACTGCTGGGAGTTGCTACAGTGGGAATTCCAGCAGAGCTGGCCAGGTCTTCCCAGTCCTCTGTGGGGACCAGCATTAGCAATCCAGGGTCCAGCAATATTTACCGAGCCAGCAAATAATGATACCAGTGGAAGTAAGGAGAGTTCCAACCTCTTGGACGGTATCTTTTGGATTGCAGCTCCTCAAAACAAATGCAGTATTGAAGTTCACCAGTGTAAAAGGAGAGACTCTCAGAATCTTATTAAAGTTAAGAACAATATTGACGTTTGTCCTGAATGTGGTCACCTAAAATAGAAACATGTCCTTTGTGGCTTTTGCTACAAGAAAGTGCGCAAGGAAACTACAGAAATCAGATAAGAAATAGGGAAAGAAGGAGGTCTTTTAAAGCCCCCCTCAACAGAATGTGGTCTTGCACACAGGACAAACGCCATCCTCACATAATCTGGGCAACAGGGTCACTGAGTGAGCCAGGAAGCGGCCATCCTGGTTCACACAGAACTGACAGCAAAGGTGTTAAAAGGATAATTTCATGGTAAAACACTTCTGAAACAGAGCAGGAAGCTTTGTTTTTCATGTTGTTTTGCTTGTTTACAAATCATCAATATAAATTCTAATTTATATCCAGTTTTAGGTGAGACAATTTGAAAAATACATGAGTAAACTCTAAAAGTATTTATGCAAAGATTGTTCAATGTCTGTTTCTGTTATAGTGTTTGATTTTAAGGAAACATGAACATAAATTTTCTAGAACAAAAATAACTAAAATTCATAGCAAGAAAAAAATAAATAAATAAAAAGGCAGGGACTTGCCCGGGCTGCTCCCAGGAAGTTAGGTAATACATGGCCAGAGAACGTGAAAGAAGACACACAAGCTTGTAAATAATAGTAAGCATTTGATTTGCTCCCCTTATGACCCAAGGTTTGACATCCAGTTTTAGTCTGGTTCAGTCTCACCCTACAGATACACAAGATATTTAGCAAAGCTGTCTAAGTTAAACGCTTAATGACGCCTCCCTCTTCATACAAATTGAAGAAGCACTCACCCAAATATTATTATCAAACATTATTCTCCTCTTTAGAGTACAGGTGCAGCACAGTTAAGGGTTTCTTTCTAGTATGTGAAGAAGTTCAGGGAAATGCTGGTGTAAAACAACTTGGCATCATTGTTGACCCCATTACAGGAAGGATTCTAGAAATAACTTTCTGTATGAACAACTCCCCCCAATATTTCTATTTCAGGAATTCTCTCTTCTCTTACTGCCCTGGCATTGCATTGGTTCTCTTTGTGTGGTTTTCTTACTTTCAGCTGGACATCTCTCCTAACACCATCCCCAAATGCAAGAGATATTTTGTTAACAAAATCTACTGTGCACAAAAAAAGACATAGATGGGTTATAAGGTTTGTTTCTAACATTTTATCTATCTAGGTTTAAAGATTTACATTTCAAAATGCTATTTACCAGTTCATTCCATTAGTACTTATTTATTACTTTGCACTTGATAAAACATTATAGTTACTTAAATAATATGAACAAATGTTTAGCAATACAAAAGTTTACCTCCATAGTATGAAAAGCTTGTGAAGAAATTTACTAAGTTGTCTTATGTGGTTGAATATCAATTGTATTTTTTCTCTATAATAATCAGGTTTTATTTGATAAAGGAAATTTTAAAAATTTTCCCTTACACTAGAGAATTACTTTGCTGAGTGATTAAAAATAAATTTAAATGATAATAAAATGTAAATGTTGGTTATATATGAGTTGGTGCAATAAAAATCTTTATATTTTTTACCATAAATTTCTGCTTATTTTATAAATTCCATATGAAAATGTAGGGCTGGTGAGATAGCTCAGCGGCATAAGCGCATGCCTGGTAAGCGCAAGGTCCTGAGTTTGACTCCCGGTACCCACATACGAAAAAAGGGTTGGTGATATCGCTCAGCGGCACAGGTGCCTGCTGGTGCGCAAGGTCCTGAGATCAACCCCCGCTACCCACAAAAAAAAAAAAGTATTATTTTTACAATCAGATATGAAATTTTAAATGAAAAAATGAATAACTATTTATGGTACAGATTAATAGATGCTAAAGTCAGATCTCCTATAATCCACTGTTGTAGCACAATCCATGACAATACAAACTCTTTAGTAAGTATTGATTGAATTGCACAGGCCCAGAATGCAGGTAGGGAAGCATAAAAATATATGTGAATGTGCTTGATTTTTAGGAAGATAAATTACTGAAGTCAATTTCAGTGTGATAGCAATGCATGTAATTCAAAGCAGTTTATTTACCCTATCACTTTGAACACATGTCCAACATAGCAGCAGATACTATCATTTGAGTTTGTGTCTTGCAAATGGCATGTGATGCTCTCTGCAGCTTGTCCACAATATGAGTCCCTAAAATTATACGTTCCAGTTACATGTAGAGCAAAGAATTCCAATCCGTTCTTCAAATTGTTCTCTTCCAAATTCTGTGCTTTTACAAGGAAATGGGCCTCCCAGGTAGACTTAGAGGGCGCCAACTTATCCCCAGTTATAAGAGAAACAGGTGCTTGAGGTGGAAACTATCCCTCAGCTACAAGTGCACTCAGGTATGTTATGCTTAGAGGCCCAACATATACCCCCGTCTCTAACAGCAGCTATGGGGATACAGGCTTCATATGTACTTCTGAAGCAGGGGAACCACAAAGCAATGCCCTAAAAAGAATTCAGAAGGAGCTACTTATACATTTATAATTTGACCCAGCAACTCTACTCCGAGAGTTGAACATAAACCTCAGCAAGTGCAAAACAATATAGGAACTAGTTATCAATAATTGTGACATTGTGTATAAAAGCAAGATATGAGAAGCCTGTTGGATAAGTTATTGTATATACACATAAAAGAGTACTAAGAATGGGGACCATTCCTGTGAACGGATACACAGTAATATATTTTAAATAAAGAAGAATATACAAGAGTGTATACAGCAAGCTACACTTACTATAAAAGAGGAAATTTATATATGACATGTATTGGCCTATTTTTGCAAAATGAATGCAGAAAGGATGAATAATAAACCAAATAATAATATTTATATGTAGGGGTTTATGGAAAGCAGGTGGGGAAGAACGGAGAGGAGTTAGACTTTGCTGAGTATACTTCTTTATTTTATTTTATTTCATTTCATTTCATTTTATTTTTTGAAACTGGGTCTCCCTATGTAGTTCTGGCTGGCCTGGAATTATGTAGCCCATGCTGGCCTCAAACTCTTCACAATTCTTCTGCCTCAGCCTCCCAAGTGCTGGGATTACGGGCGTGCTCTACCACACCCGGCAGAGTATATTTCTTTGGATGATGTAGGAAAATTTTTTTAAAAAATTAAAATCATGAAAAGTTAAACTAAGATTAACTACAAACAAAAAGTCGTACATCAAATATGACTGTACAGAAAACAATTAATTCAACTTACTTTTGCACATATTTGTTGACTATAACACAGTACTAGGGCTATATTTTAAGCATAAAAAATTGCATAAAAAAAACCTTTAAACTACTCAGTATAAAGAAGCATAAGTTTATTGGTGTAGCAATTTTGAAACTATTTTGTTCAAGTTATGTGATAGAGGAAATGAGATTTATTTACTCAATTGTTACAGAAAACCGGTGTTCTCACTAGGGAGAACAGAGATACAAATATGGGATGGGGAACCAAAAAGAAGAACTCTGGGTTACTGAGCTAAAATTGCAATTATCAGTGTAAATCCATGAATTTGGAAATATTTCTTAGTTCTTTCCACTGAAAGGGTGTAGAGGTAGTAACGGCCCAGCAGTGTATAAACCCACCGCCCAGATACTATGCCCTGCCAAAGTAGCAAGGACTCTGCAGAAATTTCAGATTGCATTTGGAATGAGAAAATTCAGGACCAGTCTAGAATCTTCTGTGGGCGCAGACCATAAACACAGACCCTGTGCAAACCACTACAATCACCCTATTCTCCCAGCTGCAGCCCGTCTCCCTCCTTTTCACCACTACCTCTCACCCAACACCTAATCTAAAGCGAACCCCCATTTCCTTTTCCTGCCCCCAACATCTCCTAACACAAGTGCAAGCCTTACAATCAGGCCATGAGAACACTGCTCATCACTTGCCCTCTGCTTGCCATGGTGTGTGACCTCTGTAGTGCAGCAGACGTGAAAAAGCCAGGTAGTGTTGGACGATAGGTGGCGTCCCACCCCCCCATGCCTCCCACAAGAGACAGAGCATGTTGTGTGTGTGTGCTGCTCGGCACTGTCTGCTGGTGGTCGTGCCGGAACACATCCCTAGATCCTCACAGAACGATACATCCAGAACGGTTTTCAGAAACTCTACGTCTCGCTGCCCTGTGTTGCTGCTCCCCGCAGCCACCATTCTCAAGTCTTTTGGTTGTTCCTCTTATGCTGCATTCTTAAATAATATGCCCATTCGGTTTCTTTTTAATTTACCTATTTTTTTTTCTGCTTGCCTTCCTTTAGCATATTATCATTCTTGCACATATGAAAGAAAAATTTATTCAAACTCAGAGGAAGGCAAAATGATGATAGTTTGATTGTTTTGAAACGAGAGCATTTTCACCACTTGTCTGATACTTGTTTGATATTCTTGGGGCGTTGTGACTATATTTGTCTCACAAAATATATGATTAATGATCCACAGTGGCCGAAGGCATTTTCTTTTATACATATCTATATTCACTTTTACCCCTTCTTATCCTCTCAACATATGTTAACCTTGATTTTTTAAAAATTGTTCATCAGTGTTGACATCGTTATGACTATAAATGCTGACCAAATATCTTAAATGACTCCTTTAGCCAGGTGTCACCCCAATTCTTAGAAACATGGAAAATCCAATTCTTCAGGTCATGGCACCACCACAAATAACTGTGGTTTTGATGCGCCCTGAGAATACCCCAACCTGATTTTATAGTTGAGTAGCACAGCTAGAATGGTATTGCCTGCTGATGATAAGGACTATGAATGGTCTGGAGATGCATACAGTATTCTGTGGTATTTCTGTAAAGTGCTCTAAGGCCACCTGGTCTTGACTCTAGTCAGTTCTACTGCTTTTCTGCATTAAATGGACCAACTGAGAAGGAGCTGTATTTTGAAGGTTTGGTCTCCGTCTTTAAGTACATTCGGTATTGCATAGGATGCAGTCCTTCCTTCCTGTATTATCAGTAAATGAAAGTAAAGAGTTCATCACATTTTTATGTGGACTACTGAGATACCATTTTATCTCTACTCTGGAGACCTCCAGGTTTTAGTAGCATCATATATTTAATACATAAAATGCACTGAGGTACCTTTTACTTTGATGACCTACATGATAAGGCTGGATTAATAATCTGAGGTCTTTGAAGAAATGAGAGTAGAAAAACTGGGACCATTACTGAGTATCACAGGACCTAAACATTAGGAGGCATACTCAGTTACACTACAATTTTGACAAATCCATGGATGAGAGGGTAATACCATTATCCAGCTAAGATTTGGAAACATTTTAGAAGACAAGATAACAAGAATTTGTAGTGAAACATTACATTTCTTTTGAACTGTGATGGTTAATCTTGATTGTCAACTTCATTGGATCGAGAGATGCCAAATAAATTAGTAAATCATACTTCTGGGTGTGTCTGGGGGGTCATGGGACAAAACTGTGGGGACTGTATCTAGTCCCTGGCTTCTTCCTCTCTGGCACTGTCCCCCTGCTCTACTTCCTAGCCTGAATATCTTTGCTCCACCATTATGATGCTTTGGTATCAGAGCCCACCAATCATTGACTGAATCCTCTGAAACCATGAGCAAAAGTAAACTTTTCCTCCTATAAGTTGATTTGTCAGGTATTTTGTCTCAGCCTTGGAAAGGTAACTAATACACAAATTCAGTCATTTTCTCTTCACTATCACTTAGTTCTCATAACTCCCTATAAAATTCTATGGAAAAAAATCCAAAACATTATTCAAACTTCACCTAGAGTTCTTTCGCAGTCCTTGTACTTCCTGCTGTGACTGACCATCAGTAACTGTGGTTGTGGGACTACTGCTTGTCAATTTGAGCAAACTGCAGTTCCAGAGATAAGAGAAAATACCAACACCTGCATAATTGTGGCAGTTACTGCATAGACTGTGGAGGAAACCTGGATTCCTCCAGGGAAGAGGCTATTTCGATGTAAAAGGAAGTGATACATCATGATAGGGAGGCAGGTGGATAGTGAGGAAGAACACTCAGGATGAGACAAATGCTTTACAAGTAGATCTTAAGTCTTCCTGGTAGAGGTAATAACTGAAGTCAGAAGAGGTAATAAGATTTCTGGGGGGAAAGTACAGAGGAACAAGAGTTAAGAATATGGACAGTAAAACCAAACCAAAAATAACATGAACCAAACCTTAAACCTGCAATTTCTAAAGTGTTCTTAACAGTTCAAAAGATAGATGTAGGATGGGCTCCAATTCTCAGAATTAAGAGGTAGTTTATAGTTTCATGGAAGTAAAAGTGAAACATCAAGCCTTGTCAGAAATGTTTTTGATTTGGTAATAATTCTGTAACTAACAGTAAATAATAATACTCCACTTCTATAGACAGTGCCAACAAGGTATGCTGAGTAAGACCTGGAGTCTAAATAATACCAATTTATCTATTCTAAAATGCTAGAAGAATAATAAAACTCCACAAGACATACACACATAGACACACACACACACTCACAAATACATACTGAATTCAAATGTATGAACTGTCTCACCTAATAAATCAAGTCAGAGAAAGGAAATTCGTGACACTCGTCAGAGTACTTGAGACCTACAATTACCTAAGTATGAAACAGGAGCGGATCTGCAGTCATTTTCTTTTTAATTGGGTATCTTTATTAACTTGATCTGTGCTCTTATCAGCTTGAAGCAGGCGGGAGACAGGCTTTAACTTTCATGAGGCTGTAGAAAAATAGCACACAAGTCAATTTTTTCATGAAGTGAGGTTGGTAATTAGTATTGGCTGGAAAAATTAGCATAATGATCACTTTATAATCAGAAATACCCACTTGTGGAGCCAGAGGAGCTCCACACAAGGGGTGAACAGAGTATGGCGTGGCGTAAGGTAATAAGGTCTACGGAAGGGCATCTGTAGATAAACAAGCTCTGTGTGTGACGTAGGGGCCTGAGCCAGGCGTGGAGAGCATGTGAGGAAAGGCGCAGTGTGAGGGCCCAAGCGACGATGGAGCCCTAGTAGGCTGTTAAGTAGCTAGTGTGAAGTTGCTTATGTTGCGTCCTGTTAATCTGTCTCTGGATATCTATCTAGATATAGCTACAGATATAGACAGGTATCTACACAGATGTAGATATGTAGATGAAGTGAAAAAATGGACTCCTGTGCTACTTTTCTACAGCCCTGTGAAAGTTAAAAGTCTGTCTCCTACCTGCTTCAAGCTGATAAGAGCATAGATCATTATGTAGATGCATCTATCTATATCTATATAGACGTAGATATATTCTATAGATATATCTATATACTATAGATAGAAATAGGTATTTTCTGATATATATATATAGGGTGTGGGGGTGTGTGCAATAAGATCAAATAAGCTCCTGAACAGCAAAAGTAACAATCAAGGGTGAAAAGTAACATGAAGAAAGTGAGAAAATATTTGCAAACCATATACCTGATAAGCAGTTAAAATCCAAAATACATAAAGAGCTCTTAAAATGTAATAACAACAACAACAACAAAAAATCCAGTTAAACAATGTACAAAGGATTGAACAGAGATTTCTCCAAAGGAGACATACAAATGGGCAGCAGGAATAGGTACTCAACAGCACTCAAGGAAATGTAAATAAAAATCACAGTACCACTCTACACCTGCCAGGATGGTCATTATCAAAAATAGAAAGCATGGGGCCGGTGAGATGGCTCAGCAGCGTAAGCGCCTGCCTGGCAAGTGCGAGGGCCCGAGTTCGACTCCCGGAACCCACATACGAAAGAAGGGCCGGTGATATCGCTCAGCGGCACGGGCGCCTGCTGGCGCGCGAGGTCCTGAGGTCGACCCCCGGTACCCACAAAAAAAAAAAAAAAAAAAAAACTAGAAAGCACTAGAAAGAGGAGGAAAAACTGGAACACATGTGCATGGTTGGAAGGAATATAAATGCTGCATCCACTGTGAAAAACAGTGTGGAAGTTTCTCAAAAAATTAAAATAGAATTATCATATGATCCAGCAAATCCACATCTGGGTATTTATCCAAAAAAATTGAAATCAGGCTTACCAAGAGATATTTGCACCCCTGTGTTCCAGGCTGTGTTATTCAGAATAGCTGAGATGTAGAAACATCCTAAATGTCCATCTACAGACAACTGGATAAAGAAAATGTGGTGCACACATACATATTGTTCAGCCTTAAAAAAGAAGGATTTTGCCATAAATGGCAGCATGGTAAACCTGCAGAACATTATGCCAAGTTAAATAAGCCAGTAACATAGGACATACTGCTTGATTCACATTTACATATAGAATATGTAAAGTAGTCAAATCCGAATACTAAAAGCCTTGGTGTTTAATTTTTGACACTTAAATCCTTAATCATTTGGAACTGATTTTTGTATATGTTGGGAACAATGAATCCAAATTCATCTATTCCTCTATTATTTCTTTCTTACCCTATTCCCCTGTTTCTTTCTTGCCCTACTAATCAAGTACTCCCTTCTTCCTCCACTGACTGGTCATGTCACATTAGTTATATATCAATCTCCACAAATATGTTTTGCTTCTCTCTACACCAATATCAGATGCGTTAATTATTGTAATTTTATATAATATGTTTTGATACCATTCCTCTACAAAATTCCTCTTCAAAAACTGCCCAGGCTATTTCAAGATATTTATTCACTCACATTAAACTTCAGAAAATTGTATCCATTTCTATGATGTCTTTCTATACTTTTGTGCATATTAAAATATGTCTTAATGAGCTGGGGGAGGTGCAGCTCAAGGGCAGAGCACTTGCTTCACATGCATGAGGAGGTGGGTTTGATCCCCAGCACTGCAGAGAGAGGGTGGGGGAGAGAAGGAGAGAGAGAGAGATCTTAATACACAGTTATAATTTTCATGATAAGGATCATGCATGCTTTTAATTAGATTTATTACTTAATGCATTATATTCATCATCATCAATAATGTCTTTTTAAATGATGTCTCCTCTTTAAATATATTTCAATTGCTTATAGTGTAAAGAAATGCAATTGACTATGAATCCAGTCATCTTGCTAAACATTTAATTTTAAAATAATTTATCTTAAATTGCTTGCACTTCTCTCCATAGGTGATCATATTATCTACAAATAATAATTTAATTTCTTCATTTTAATTTTTAGGTTTCTAGTCTATTTTCCTTATTATACTGCATAGGTTTCCCAATAAAAATGAATCCAAATTGGTGAGAGTGGGCCTCATTGTAGCACTCTTTAAAGTGGATACTTTGGCCGTTTCCCTATTTAGAATACTGTTGCTCTTAGTTTTTTATATATATCTTCCTTATTAGTTAAGGACCCCTGTAATTTTATCACTGTCTGTAATAGAATGCAATCAAATACATTTCCTTTGTTTGCTGAGGTAAGCACGCGCGTGTTGTCGTTTGTGACACACATTTACTTAGGATTTTCTCCTCTTTGTTCGTGAATGAGCTGGACGTAGCTTTGCATTCCCGTGCTGCCCCAGTGTACCCTTAGTCTAACAATCACATTGGCCTCGTAGTTAATTGGGATTATTTCATCTTACAAAACTGAGTCTGTTCTTTGAATGTTTTTAGAACTTCCCTATAAAACCAGCTGTCTTGTATTTTCATCATAGGAGAATTGCAATCACCCTTTCAATTTCTTTAATAGCTACAGGACTATTAGAGTTTACTATTTTTGAGGTCATTTCTAGTAAATTGTATTTTTCTAAGAATTTATCCATTTCATTTAAACTTTCAAATTTGTTATTATAGAATTTTGATAATATTATAGTAGTATCTCTTTAGTCTCTACTGTATCTGTTTACATCTGCCTTTACCTTCCTTATATAATTTGTGTCTTTTGCTTTTTCAGGTGGTCATTTTTAGCAGAAATTTATCTACTGTTCTTTATTCAATGAATTAGTTTTTTGGTTTTTTTTTTTGTTTTTGTTTTTTTTTTATGTGGGTACCAGGAGTCGACCTCAGGACCTCGCGCTTTCAGCAAGCACTTGTGCTGCTGAGCGGTATCACCGGCCCCTTTTTTCCTTCATGTGGGTACTGGGAGTCGAACTCAGGACCTCGCGCTTGCCAGGCAGGCGCTTATGCTGCTGAGCTATCTCACTGGCCCAATGAATTAGTTTTTTATTGTGACTTCCTATATTGCATCTTTGGTTTTATTTTACTGACTTCACTTGTGTTTTCATTTTCTCTCAACTTAATTTAGGTTTATTCTCAGTTTTCAAACTTCTTAAAATAGACATTTTCCACACTAATATTGAGGTTTTCTTCTTTTTATCAGGTTTAAAGCTAAACATTTCTCTGGAAGATAAAGTGAGAGAACTTTCACTTCTGCTGCATCCCACAGATCTTTTAAGCATCCTCTTTTCATCATCGTTCAGTACATTTCCATTGTGGTTTCTGCTTCAACTTCTGGGCTACTTAGAAGTGGGTATTTCAATTTCTAAATATGTGAAGATGTTATACTTATCTTTTGTTATTAATCTTTAACTCAATTACATGATAGTAAGAGTTCTTGTTCTATATGGACCTATTCTTCGAAATCTACTGAGACTTTCTTTATTACCTAATATTTGAAACCCTGTCTCAAAAAAGATGAAGAAAAAAAAAAAGGGGGTGAAAGATAAACTTGAGAGATTGAATTTTAAAAATCTAAATATATGTTGTTGTTTTTTTTTAAGTTTTTTTTGTATGTTGTTTTGTTTTTCTTTGTTTTGTTTTGAGACAGGGTCTCGCTATGCAGTGCAGGCTGGCCTCGAACTCACAGCGATCCTCCTGCCTCAGTCTCCCAAGAGCTGGGATTACACGCGTGCACCACCATGCCTGGCTCACCATTTACTTCTAATGATAACATTTTGATAAATTTTTCATCTTTATTCTTTTACTTTGTCCCCCTTTTTGTTTTCTTTTCTGCCTTTACTAAAAAATAAGTGGTATCTACCTTCCCTAACCTAATAACAATATAGCACTGTCTTTGTTCCTTCCTCAATAATGTCCTTCATGTTGATATATTATCTAGAGTTAATTTTCATCAAACGCTTCATTGAATTAGAATATGCACATAATAACATGCATGAATAAGACGTTTTACACAAGCATAAACCTGTTACCATAACCTAGATCAGAATATAGGATATCACAGATCAGATGTGAAGACCATGTCTGCTTTGTATTCTTCACAGTAATTACTCCACCTATAAGTTATCATTTGTGAGAGTTAAGCTTAATCGTCAACTTGACTGGGTTAAGATACTTACAGAGAGGCGAATGGATCACGGGCCAGCTAAGTGCTGTGCAATACACTATTCACTTAGGACGTACATGTCTGTTGTTAGGAGGAGCCCACTTGGAGGAGACACCGAGCGTGTCTTTGGGTGGTGTACCTCTCACTGATGCTCTTCCCCGCGCTCTGCTTCCCAGCTGCCGTGAAGCGAGCAGCTTTGCTCCTCCACGGCCTCCTGCCCTGATGTTTCTGCCTTTGCGGCAGCCAACTATAGACTCAAATCTGTAACCACGAGCCAAATTAAACTTCTCCTTTTAGTTGTGGGTGTCAGGTAATTTGTCCCAGCAACATTATTATGATCTCTATCACCAGTGATTACTTCGGACTATCATTGAATTTGCAGAGGTAGAATCACCACTACGAACTTTTTTTGTGCATAATTGTTTTGAATTTAATGTTTGTGATACTTATCCACGATGTTGTACTTATCAATAATTGGAGTTTATTACTGGGCAATACTGCATTTTATTGCTTAAATACACATTTTTTCCATTCTTCTACTGATAGGCATTTGGATTGGCTCTAGTTTAATGTTATGCTATTATTCTATTTAGTATATACCCACTTCTTAGAGAATGACTGAATCTTGTTCATTATCAAATGTATTTACTGTTATTTGTTCTACCTATTGTATTCTTTCTTTCAACTTCAATATCTGTTGCACACAATATTTTCTCCTCTCTTTTTATGTTTTCTTCTTTAGAGTTTATTTATTTTTTATTTTTTTATTTTTTGTGGGTACCGGGGGGTCGACCTCAGGACCTCACGCGCCAACAGGCACCCGTGCCACTGAGTGATATCACTGGCCCCTTTTTTCGTATGTGGGATCCGGGAGTCAAACTCGGGCCCTCACGCTTGCCAGGCAGGCGCTTACGCTGCTGAGCCATCTCACCGGCCCTAGAGTTTATTTTTAAAATTTCTTCCCATGTTTCTTTTCATGACTTTGACTAATTTTTAAATTCCCAGTTTATCTGTTTCAATATTTTTCTTGAAACCGTAGTTTTCAGCATGTTACTTTCTTTTTGAAATAGATGCACTCCTCAAATGTCTTGTAATTTTAGCCAGTGAGGTCCGTGTCCCCTGTGAGCATCTGGCAAATACTCTTGGCCTATTCATAGGAGCCCCAGACAGACCAAGTGGTAGGAAGTGGTGGTGAATAAGCCTACAGTAGAGTGTCCTATACCCCAGTCACTCCTTACCACAAAAACACTGCCGCCATCCCTGCTGTCAGATCCTTACCCTCCGATCCCTCAGTGAGAAGCATTAGCAACAGACAGCTGGAGACTACAGACCCAGACCCGGGGTCTGAAATGGCAAGACACAGAAGCACTTAACAGAGACCAGCGAGACCATCTCACTTTCAGCTCCTCCGCACAAGATGCTGTTTGCTGCCTAGAGTTTGCGCATGAGCACACCTGGACCAGGCCACAGTTGCCAGAGGCAATGGCTGAGAGAAGCAAGAGCAGATCTCCAAGGTCTTTTGTCTACTCTCACACACACTTGCTTGGCTATCTCCTGGTCCGAAACACCCACAACATCCCAACACGCAGTGCTTCCAAGAGCTCCCTGTGACCCAGGTGGTGTCTCACCATTCTCTTCCCAGCTGTGGAAAAATTAAAGTCAAACAGATAGAGGCAGCCTGAGGTGCTCCAAAATGCTAGGCTGAGAGGACACAACGGACAAGTCTTCAGTTGCATCTATCTCCAAATAAGATTTTGACTCTGTTCAAGTTGCAGGTCATTTTTCTAGCACATACTGAAACCTGCCCCAACCCAGGCCAAAACTTTGCTATATTCTATAGTTTACATGCTGAGAGGTATAGTTTTCCTTACAGTGGAACATTCTAATCCTATGCATAGCCACCTGGGTGGTTTTGCCCCTTAACTCTTACCCAAGAATTTATGTTTTTATCTTTTGTCTCCCTCCCTCTCTGAGAGCTGCTTTATGTTCTTTCATTACCCCAATTCCTTTCTTACAAAACAGCTTGCTACCTTGCCTGAATCCATCTAAATTCTTGACAAATACTTGAGGTAATGACCTCCACACACGCTTGTGGTTTTATTGCTTGTAAACTTATAGGACCCTGGAGGACATGTTTAGTCTGCCTGAAACTTGTGTTTCCCAGCTACAACTCTGATCAGACCAAATGAACTCTTCATTTCTTAATCAATTTGTGCCTCAGTTTCTTTTAAGGGTCAACACATCCTAGGAGTGAATTTTAGAAGACAGATCAGCAGTCCTGGAAGTTCAGCATCCTGGTCAGTACCAGCTCCAGACCCTTGGCCATTTCAAATCTTTAAATCATACACAACCGATGCCATACTTGTTGGATCTACCAGTTGTGAATTAGACTACATTTAGAGCTTCACCATTTGTGTCTAAACTCAAACTGACCACACCAGAGATGTAGTATCCTCATTCTTGCCAGATAGAGCTGTGTTTTCAGCTATGGTTAAGAAATAAGCATGAAATATTTAATGTGATACAATTACAGACATCATTCTCTCATGCAGAGGCACCAAGAGAACAAGATTTACTGCCAGTTTTTATTAAGTTGAGCTCATGGAAAGAATGTAAAGGAGTTTCCTTTTGGCATTGGAACTGTTCCATGTTTTTGTGCAAAAAAAAATAAATAAATAAAAACCAAAAAAACAAAAAACAGAGTTATGTTTACTTTATTCAAATTCACCTTCTTTGGAAGTTTTGCTACCAAGTGTGAACTAGAAGGAAGCTGACCGGTTATCTGTTGATTTACACATCCTGGATGAGGCAAACTGGCCTGTGTTTTTTCTACTCTGCTGAAATGGTGGTTTATACAATTTTCAGAATACACTGATTAATTTTCAGAAAAGCAGATACCATACTCTACTTCCAAAAAGAATATTCCAGTGAAGAGTCCCAGTATGCAATGGATCCTGAAACTTAGACTGACATCTTTGCTTCTTGTTAGCACTGGTTGCATTTTCAAATCATAGCTAAAACATTTTTTCTTTTTCTACAGAATTAAAAAAATTCTAAAAATCCAATGTTTTTAACCAGCACTTTTTGCTTTCCTTTAAGTCATGATAGAAAAATCTATTCTCAGTCTATAAAAAATACACAGTTCTGTATGTTTTGACAAAGTCAATCTAATATTTGAGCTTAACTTACACTGAAAATTCTGTAGCTTTTACTAATAAGGTGTTTTAAAATTCATTGAAATAAATATAATCATACATCTTTATTCAGGGCATTTTAAGAAGCAGGAAGTTCTCAATTCAATCAAAGGTCATGTCTGTATGGAGGTGGTGGGGAAAGTGACTGTACGCAAACCAGCATAACACAAGAGCAAAAAGGCTAAGTGACATAAAGTGTTTTAAAAATAACTTAAATAGTTGCGGAAACTGAGACAATACAGAATTTCCTCTCAGCTGGGGAATCTGATAGAGCTTCATGGGAAAGGTGATATTTCATTTTGGCCTTTTACAAAAGGTAGAAATGGAAATGTGAGGTGGGTAGAACACGGGGGAAAGGAAGTTGAATTAAATCTGAGAGGTCAGAGAAGAAAAGGCCTGAGTAAGCAAGCCAGAGACTCTGAAAAGGGTATTAGGCTGAAAGGTGAATTAAGAATAACTTCTGAGTAAGTTCACATATTCTCAGACAATCCTTGTTTTAATAACAGGGAGCCTGTCAAGGAATAACCAGAAAAACAAACAAAAGTTTAAAGTTTGAACAAGTCTCAAAAGCTCACAGAAAAACTGAGTGCCCATAGAACAGATCTGCTATGATTAAATGATTGTCTGCATTCCAATAAAACATGCTGTCCAAACCCATAACACACGAGCGTTGTGGACACCTTCTAGGCCTTTCTCTGGCTCCATGAGCTTCATGCCGACTAAGCTTTGGTTGTATACATTCCTAAATCATTTAACTACTTCGACTTATTTCTTAACTCTAGAATTTGGTAAAATAATACTCACAGATGTCAGAAAAACAATTGTTTCTTTAAGAACAAAGTTGAATGCTTTGCAAAGAATTGATAACAAGGAGTCATTTACAAATCACTATTGGATCTGCTGTGGAGAGTTAACTTCAAAAGAAAGTCAAAGATTGTACAAATCTGGAAAAATTCTTCTAGAAAATGGTAAAAAAAATTTGAAAGAAGTCAGTTTGGATTGTTTAATAAGTGCATTAGTTTTTGCTCCACTTCCAAAAACTGAAACTGGAAATTATCCAAATGCATTAAGTGTGATTTATGGCCAGAAAAAAATATTATTAACACCAATAAATGAACTACATTCAAAGAGCCCTCAGCCCTTAATCAAAAGACTGGAGAATGAATACATTTACAAATTTGAAACAAAACACTAGGGGTGAGTTTTTAAATTTTTTTTCTAACAATTTTTTCAACGAATCGAGAAATTTTAAGTTACTGTCTATGAGAATGTTGGAGTATGCTCGGACTCACTACACTGTCTTCTTAGTCTCGTTCCTCCAAGTTCAGCCAAACTGCTGACAATACCACTTCATGGGGATAAACTCCACACAGGTACCAGAGAAAAGTGATCTTTACACTGAAAAGTCATCCTTCATTCTCTGGATACAACTAGAACGAAGCACAAGGTACATGCAGATTGGATGAATGCAATAAGCATCTAATCTTTCTTGTATTTATTTAGGTGATAAGGAAAACACTTCTATCCCTAATACCAGTTTTAAATCAGAATGGAACATTGACCCATGTGGCGTCTGGTGGTTTCCTAACCAAACAGCACTTCCCCTTCTCTGCTTGCAGGGGCCTGTGTTACTGGATGCGGCCGTGGGCCCAAGGGAGGGACTACAACACCTACGTCCCTTGCAGGTGCGAGTGATATGCACTATGCTCTGTCCAAGAAAATGTGAGGGTAATTTGCTGAACTGGCCTTTTGGGAAGCCTCCCTAAAAAGATAATCAGACAGTAGGGAAGGCCCTTTTCTTTTTTTTTTTTTTTCCTGTGGGTACCGGGGTTCAACCTTAGGACCTTGCGCACCAGCAGGTGCCCGTGCCGCTGAGCGACCCTTTTTTTCCTATGTGGGTTCTGGGAGTCGAACTCGGGCCCTCGCGCTTGCCAGGCAGGCGCTTATGCCGCTGAGCCATCTCTCCAGCCCTGGAAAGGCCCTTTTCTACCCCTTCTCTTTCCTGATGTTCATGATATAACTTGTTGAAGCAAGTGTTCAAAGAAGAGAAGGCAGGCACGTGAGTCCCAGAGGACATTGTTGGCTACGAATTGATCACCCATGAGTTTCTAGGATGTAGAAAACAACAACAAACAGAAAAAAGAAAAAGAAACTCTTTTACTGACTCCATAATTATTTTGGACCTTCGCCTCCATAAAAGCATGGCTTTTCCTAACAGATACAGCTTTAAACCTGGTGTTAAAAGTTACACTAGTGTATTAGTCACTTTCCCATCCCTGGGACAAAATAACACCCAGAGTTTAAAGGAAGATAGGCTTATTTGGGTCACAGTTCCAATGGGTTCAGTCCATGGTTAGCTAGCTGACTCCAAGGTAGAAAAGGCATGGTAGAAGAACATGTCAAAACAAAGTTTCTAAAAGAACAGCAGCAAAAACGCAGAGACAGAGAGTGGAGGACCAGTGATAATACACCCTTCCTGGTCATCCTCCAGTGACCAGTCTCTAACCAGGCTCCACACCCTACAGCAAGTCAGCTATGAACTCATCACTGGACACCTCCATGATCCAATCACCTTCCAAACACGTGTGACTATTGGGGACATTTTACATTTAAATATAACATTCAAGGGGCTCATGTCCATCTCACTATGTAAAATACATTTAGTCCATTTCTAAGAGTCACCAAAAGTCTTAACAGTTTCACTATTGCCAAAACATCCAGAATGTCTCCTTTGAGTTCAAGGTAAACTGTTAAGCTGTGAGCCCCTGTAAAAATAAAAGTCAAATACTTCCAATATACAATGGGACAGGGTAAAGATTCCTATTCCAAAAGGAAGGAATAGGGGGATAGAAATGAACTAAAGCAAGACTGACACCCAAAGGGAGAAACATTAAATCTAGTACCCCAGCCAGGTTGTGGTGAGATGTGAGCTCCAAAGGGCCTGAGCGGCCCTGACCTTGTGGCCCTGCTGGTCACAGACCACAGGAACTCTCTTTTGGGCTGGCACTGCTCAGTGCTTTTCTTAGCAGACAACATTCTATAATCTTGGCATGTCTGATTTCCTGGGGTTTCCACTGCACCTTCAGCTTCCCTCTCATAGCTTCAAGCATCACTCTCTCATGGGCTCCGGCAGGGACTGTGACCCTGTCATACCTTTCTGTTTGGGTTTTCAGGCCTTCTGAAATCTGGGTGAAGCCTCCTTGACCCCATAACTCTTGCATTCTGCATATCTGGAAAAACCAGCACCACATAGATTACACCAAGGTCTGCCACCAGCTTTAGCAGTAGCCTGGCCACCTTGGAGCACAGCTGCATAGGCCTCTGAGTGCCTGAATGGCTGAACTTGGGGACACACTTCCTAAGGCAGTCCTGAATAAGCAAGGGACCTCTGGGGCTTTCCTCAGAAAGCAAGTTCTTTCAAAGACATTTACCTTTTTTACCCTTGAGCCTGTGATGGGTGGGGTCACATTCCTGCGATACCCTCCAGGAGTCTTTTCTATCCTCCTGATAGTACTTGACTTCTTTTTAATGCTATCTTTCCAGCCACTGTACTCTCTTTTGCCCCAACTTTACAGGTACTTTCTTTCTGGCAAAACCTTTACAAACATCTTTTTTTAAATTTTTTGGTTCAGATTTTGCTCCTGATTCTCACTATAGGTCCGGATCAAAGCAGCCAACACTACCCACACCACTGCCTAACTGTTGGGCTGCCCTGAAATTTCTTCTATCAGATTAATTAGTCCATTGTCTTTATATTCAGCCTCATAAAAAGTCTTTACAACATGAGCAAAATGAATACAAGTTCTTAGCCAGAATGTAACATGCAGTCCAATTTTCAATGGAGTCTTCATTCCCAACTGAAACTTCAAAAACCTGGTCTTCACCATCTGCATTGCTATGCATTACTGTCTGAGCTCTAACAAGAATCTTTCTTCAATTTCTGCTTATAGCATTCTAAGGCTTCTCTAGCAGGCATCCTCAAACCTTTCCAAACTTCTCCCATAAACCAAAGGCTTCTAAACCACATGATCAGGAATAGTCTAATGATCCCCACTCCTGATACCAACTTTCTGTATTAGTCATTTTCCCATCACTGGGACAAAATACTTGATTACCTAGAATTTAAAGGAAAAGAGGCTTATTTGGATCACAGTTTCCAGTTGGGTCAGTCTATGGGTGGCTGACTCAAAGAAAGAAATGGCATGGTGGAAAAGGATGATGGAGGAAAGTTGATCAACCCATGGCAGCCAGGAAGCAGAGAGACAGGGAAAGAGCCAGCGGCAAGAATACCCTTCCAGGTCATGCCCCAGTTACTCACCTCTAAACAGGCCCTATATCCCAACAGCAAGTCGGCTATGAACTCATCAGGGTATTAAGACTGATGATTGGAGTGCTACCGTGATCCAAGCGTTTTCCAAACACATAGGGCTTTTGGGGGACATTTTAGATCTAAACATTAATAACTAAGAATCAAACCAGGAATATACCCATAAACTGATTCTTTACAATCCAATCTTCATGAACATGACCAGAAAACCAAAATAGTAAGTTACATTTACAACCTATTTCTTTCCATGGCAAGCTAAAGGATGAATGTTCTAATAAAGAGTTTTTTTTAAATGCTTCCAGAATTTACACAGAACTGTAAGCAATCTGCCAGAACACTGTGTATCACTGCCCAGACAAATTCAAATGGGAACCAGATAAGCAAAGGCACAACCACTGGCAGTGAAGGAAAAAAAAAAAAAAAGAAAAAAGGTAAAAATGATATTGTAAAGTGTAAAGGAAGAGATGCATGAAAAAAATATTTTCCTTAGAGTATATTTTAAAACACATATTTTGGCATTTAAGCAAAATTAAAAGCGGACTTATTGAATGTTATCATAGAACATTTTATAGAAGATTGTTCTGAAAAGAAAGATTTTTTTTCTAAAACAGATTTTTCAGACACAGAAGGAGCAAATGAAATTCATTATAAATGTTGGGAACATTTAAAACAGGACCACACTGAGCTCCCTGTGGTGGTGCCAAATCTCAGAATTCCTGGGCTCCTGGCATAGTCTTTTGTACATTCTGAGGCTTAAGGCCCAGCATACTCTCACTCAGTTCCACATGATTTATTACTTGACTTGTATAAGAAATTATCTGTAAGGAATCGTTTTTAACACAGGAAAGATGAATGCTAAGTCCCCCAAACTAAGTTTCCTTGGTTAATAGAAAAAATAGCATTTTATCATCAATTTCCCTTACTCTTCGGATTGCAGTAAGTTAATAACAGCTAAAGAAATGGCTTCTTGCAGAGTGGTGCATTCTTTTTTTTTTTTTTTTGTGGGTACTGGGGGGTCGACCTCAGGACCTCGCTCCAACAGGCACCCGTGCCGCTGAGCGATATCACCGGCCCCTTTTTCGTATGTGGGATCCGGGAGTCGAACTCGGGCCCTCGCGCTTGCCGGGCAGGCGCTTAAGCCGCTGAGCCATCTCACCGGCCCGAGTGGTGCATTCTTGAAGTTCAGATTTTTCTTTTGTCTGGTAAAGTTATAATTTTCTGAATTTTCTATTTTTTCTAATCAAATAGAGAAAGTAATATTCACCAACTGACATTCAATCATGACAACCTGATAAGCAGAAGAATAAAATGTACCAGATCACCCAAAGTTGGGGACTTGAGAGAATTTTGGATTTCAGACTTTCCAATTATGGATGCCACACCTGTACTTGTGCTGACTTTGGCTTAAGTACTAAATTTAAAACTACGTATTAGAAGAGGGTGTTTACGAGATACAGTTGGACAGAAGAAATAACTTCTAATGTTCTGTAGCACACTAGCGAAATAATGGTTGGCAAAAATTAACCATGTGTTTCAAAAAAGCTGGGAGATTTTTGAGCATTCTCAGAGCACTGAGGTGTTTGATATGACAAATACCTTGATCTAATCATCACACATTGTATCACATATTGAAATATCACATTATACCTTATAAATTTGTACAATTATGTGCCAATTAAAAATACACATAAAAAAACAAAACTACATGTTAGTTAAGAGTTATGTAACGGAATGCTCTACAACGCTTCCTCCTGTATATTCAGGTTTGTTCTTCATGATGTTTTGGCTCAGCCAGAGTTTAACCCAGACCTACATGACCACAACTGTATTTCTCCCTTCTTCATCCCACAGCCTTTTCAGAAGCTGAAAGGTGAAAATTGTAACTATACTTATAAATCATTCAGAGAGTAATTAGTATCACTAAAAATTGTGTAAGGAAATTACAAAATTATATACATTTACATAGATATATTCTTCACTATTACATATGCTATGGACAACATAAAAGTTTGAAAAATAAAGATTTTTATTGACAAGAGCTAAAATTCTTTTTTTTTTTTTTTTTTTTGTGGGTACCGGGGGTCGGCCTCAGGACCTCGCACGCCAGCAGGCGCCTGTGCCGCTGAGCAATATCACTGGCCCTTTTTTCATATGTGGGTATCAGGAGTCGAACTCAGGACCTTGCGCTTGCCAGGCAGGCGCTTATGCCACTAAGCCATCTCACCGGCCCAAGAGCTAAATTTCATGTCAAAATTCTTTTAAAGAAGAAAAAGCAAAGAAAGCAGAACACAACGCCTCCTCTTAATTCCATAATTAGTATTCATAAAACTGGTAAAAGTTGGAAGCAGCAATGAAGTCAATTTTCAGTTTCTAAAAAATACATTTTATTAAATAATTGTTAAATATAATTTTTACAAAGCAAATTGCATAGAAAAGGGTAAAAATGCATGTTGCCAGAACTTTCTATGCCTTATTCCACCATCTCCTGTCAGCTCTTACTACTTCAAGAGAGCTGCCATGAGTGGACGGAGTTGAGATGTCATCAATTCTGGTTCTTTCAGTGTCTCCAGTTCCATTTCTTATAGGGAAGGGAGGACATTAGCACGCTGCAGACAGGTCTTCAGGTGGAAGTGACCACACGAAGCAGCCTCATGCTCAGCTTATTGGCTGGCTGCCAGCTTTGGCATGGAGACCTCACAGCACTCAGGAAGAGTTGAGCAGCTGCACGACGTTTTCAAGACATTTCAGGTAGTACGCATTTAGAGGGTTTTCTTCTGAGTTTGAGGCAGCTAGATATAAAGAGTATAGAAATAGTAACTTATTAAACTTAGTGAGTACTCGTACACAAACATATGAATAAATTTATATATAAGCTTCTATTTAAGTTCTTGATATATGAGAATTATAAGAACAGTTTACATTTGAAATATTTAGAAATTATATAATTTATATATTTTTTATTATTATTTAACCAAAAGGAATTAAAAATAAACTCTCTTAGTAGACATTAACTGTACTCTCAAATGTAAACCATTACTTTTTTTTAATGTACGGTCCTTCCTAAAGCACCAACTTTAATGTAACCCAATTATTCACTTCCTCCAGAAATTCATGGTTGTAGTTGGAAATAAATCAAAACCTCTCCTCTATTTAAAAAAAAATCAGAAAACACAGATTAACAACCCACCAATCACTTACACTACAGGAAAGGCACAGTTCACAGTTACTTTGAAATAAAAAAATGTTCAGAGGATAATGGTCATTGAGGACAGGTGTCACTTAAAATAAGTACTGTAACACGCTTTGAAAAGAGACCCTCTCGAATCATGCAGATCACAGAGGAACATGAACACAGGGGTGGTGGGATCTATTCTTGGAAGACTGCATTCAACTCCCTGATGTTGAATCAAAGTTTTTTGTTCAAGGTCAATTCTAATTGGGCTCTATTCTTATCACCTAAGAACACACATTAGCAGTGGCAGCCATTGGCAAACAAATTTTGGTAGAAGAAAAAAACTGACTTAGAGAAAGAACACAGATACATCTAAAGAAACTATTATATCTGAAACCTTCTATCAGGGCATTTTATTATTTAAAAATGTTATAATGAAAAGTATAAACCATATACTGGCATTTCTTACAATGCTTTGACAAAAATGCTCCTTAAAATCTAGTAAAACAGTGTAGAAAAATTATTTTGTCATGGTCTATTCAAATATTTTAGTAACCGGAGTTCTCTTAGTAGTTTCCAAGTTTAACTGTAATCTCTTTAAAAATAAAACTTACTTTTCTTTGCTAAGCAATAGGCTTCGTCCACTCTCCTTTTTATTGATGGATTTTTCAAAGCTGTTTTTGCCTAGACATACAGAACAATCCATTAATTAGATTTATTCCTATATGTTAAGGATCAGGATAACACAATACAGTGGTACCTCAGTTCATGAATTTAATTTGTTCCACGATTTTGGAAATCATGCCACATTTGCGTTTGTGTGGGAAAGATGCTGTGTGATGCAGTTTGTAAAAAAAAACAAAACTTTGGCCACCTTATCTTTGACAAAGGTGCCAAACACATTCACTGGAAGAAAGATAGCCTCTTTAATAAATGGTGTTGGAAAAACTGGCTCTACACATGCCGAAGACTAAAACTAGACCCATATCTTTCACCATGCACTAAACTAAATTCAAAATGGATCAGAGATCTAAATATTAAAACAGAAACATTAAATCTGCTGGAAGGTAGGATAGGTAAAACCCTTGGAGACATTGGTGTAGGCAAAGACTTTATGAATAAAACCTCAACCGCACAGGAACTATCACAAAGAATCAACAACTGGGATCTCATCTTATTAAAAAGCTTTTGCACAGCAAGAGAAACCACTAACAGAGTGAAGAGACAACCCACAACATGGGAAAAATGTTTGCCAGCTGTTCCTCAGACAAAGGATTACTACTGAGAACGTATAAAGAACTCAAAAAAATCAGACCTCCCAAATTTAAAGACCCAATCCAAAAATGGGCATCTGAGATGAATACACATTTCTCAGATGAAGAAATACAAATGGCAAATAAATATACAAAAAAATGTGCAACATCACTAGTCATTCGAGAGATGCAAATTAAAACAACACTGAGATACCATCTCACCCCAGAAAGAATGGCTATTATTAAGAAATCAACTAATAACAAATGCTGGAGGGGCTGTGGGGAAAAAGGAACCCTTCTTCACTGTTGGTGGGAGTGTCGACTGGTACAGCGACTGTGGAAATCAGTGTGGAGATTCCTCAAAAAACTAGGGTTGGAGGTCCCATTTGACCCAGCTATTCCCCTTCTGGGTACCTTCCCAGAAGAATTAAAAACATCGAACCCCAGCGATGTATGTGCACCCATGTTCATAGCAGCACAATTTGTAATAGCCAGATCTTGGAAACAACCCAAATGCTCATCAACTGAGGAATGGATAAGAAAGATGCGGTATTTTTATACAATGGAGTACTATTCAGCCATAAAGAAGGATAAACTGGAGACTTTTGTAGGTAAATGGATGCAACTCGAGAAAATACTCATAAGTGAAATAAACCAGACGCACATGTGTAAGCATTGTATTGTCTCTCTAGTATGAGAAACTGAAAGAATACATAAGATCCAAAATGTACAATAGACATGGTGAATCAAAAAGAAACTGGTCAAAAGAAAAGAGAGACTAGAATAGGGGAATAGGGAAAAGAAGGGAAAGGAAAAAAAATTGTATATATATATATATATATATATATATATATATATATATATATAATGGTTAAGATAGATACACTACCAATTTTACTTAGTTCATTGAAGAGTAAGATTTGTGCCAATGTTGTTTGCACAACTGAATGCTAATATCTGGTATCATGAATAACTAACTTAAAGATAATAATACGTAATGCATTAACCATTGTTACCCTCCTATTATGCTGTTTGGAAAATTTGTTCTTTTTTGATTTGTTTTGTTTTTTCTTCTCTTTAAAATAAAAAAAAATAAAAATAAAAAAAATTTGCCAAACACTTCTGTTTGCAAACCAAACTGTTTGCAAACAGAAGTGTTTGTGAAGCGACTGCTAACTAAATGGGCAGTGTTAAACAAGATATTATGAAATATAATAATGTAATTAATACATTTTAAACTAGTCCACTTTAGTTTCAATATTTCATATTCCCTCAATTATTAGATTTCTGATGAAGTATTTCAAACATTACCAGTCAGGAGGGAGGTCAACAAATATTTATTGAGTAACTACAAAATGTTATTTCTTGTGCTTGGTCTAGGAAACATCCAGGTGAGGTCAGCAGCAGCTTCTGACCTTTTGTGCATGAGTCTGGCCAATGCAGAAGCCTGGCTGAAGAAACACCATTCTAGGATGCTGTGTGTCTTAACATTGTCATCTGCCTGCTACTTCACCACTAGATATTCATGGGTATTTCTCTCAGGAGTGAGATGTCTGCAGTACAAGAGAAGGCCAGAGGCCAGAGATTGGGGGAGGGGCAGACAGACAGAGACAGAGAGAGAGACAGAGAGAAGAGAAGAGAGAAGCTGCCATTCTCTCTGGGCAGGTCATTTGCTACAGTTTTCAAGAACTGAGCAAATTTCAAATTCAGTGATGATTTATACAGGAGAAAAGCAAATCATATAATTGGAAAAAACTTTGTTATTTAGTTTTATGTCAAGATGCATTTTCCCTGATTACCTTTTAGAAGAAATAATCTACACTAAAACTGAAAGAAAAGGCATATCAACTTAAATTTAACAGAGAAACTCCTAAAATATTCTTCTGAAATGTGACATCCTGATGAAACAATTAAATGAAAAATATTCTCCACTGATAGATTATTAGTTGGATGAATGAACAAAGAAGAACCGGAGTCTTTGGTTTCACTTGTCTTTCTTTTGATGACCCTCTGCCATCCTTGGATGGATCCTGACGGACCCGGTTGTTTCCCTCCCCACCCCAGGTATAACAGTGATTGTGAAAACTAACCTTCTGGGAATTGTAAATTAGAGCCCAAAGTGCAGCTGCTCCAATCTTCCGGGCATTTTGATTCTCACTTTCCAGACAGCCAGCTAGTGTAGTAATGACTTTTTCTAAAAATGTATACATTAAAAGAAAAAAGTTCAGTCCCAGACATTTTATATATATACTTTTTACCTCAGTCTGGGTGGATATCCCCATTTCCCTATTAGAATACATATTTAAAGTTGTATCATTAAACCGTGGCACAATGTTTTGTAATTTGTGGTATGCGGCAGGACAACCTCAAAACAAATTATTTTTACAGCAGGCATAGAATGGATGGATCAGGGATGTCAAGGTGACCTAAGCTTTTTGGCCCAAGTTCAATAAAAGCACATTCAAAGATAACAGCAGTATAAAAATAAATACATGAATGGGTTATAGTAATGAGTTACTCAATTATAGCTCATATTTTAGAATACAGTAAAATATATCTGCTGTCATGAAAAAACCACAAAGACCATTATGCAGCGTATCTCATAAGATGGGCTACTGTATATAACAATAATCAAGAAATACTACATTGGTTAATTTTTTCAAAGAAGAACTAAATATTTTAGAGGAATTTTTTGTGTCAGAGGAAAGCTTATTTAATGGCATACTGATACATAAGATATGTCCTTTCTACAAAGGCAGCCAGAGTAGAAATCAAGAATCACTAATTATCTGCACCAGTCTACTGTGAAGATTCAGAAAAGTCTACTTCCAAGGTAATTGTCAATACGTTTCAGAACAATATTTGAAATTATTACTTACTTTTTGAATTATTGTCATGATTGATCTTGATTGTTAACTTGATTAGCTGAACTCCCATTTAAACATAAATAACATCAGGAGAATATATAATAGTAAAATATAGTTAAATAATTATGAAGTGATGGGCTCTAAATAGCTTTACCTTCTAAATATAACTCATTCAATAATTATAAGTTTAGGGATCCATATTGGTAGTGTGAAATCAGCAATAGCGAGACATTCATACCACAAAAATCAACAAATGCTATAAAGCAAGGTTGATTCAGTGATAAAGCTGAAAGGGGTTTCAGTTTTATGAATGTATTCTGCACAGGGGTGAAAAATAGTAATAAACAGTTTATTACTATTGGATTAAATGACAATAAATTTACTGGGAAAAGAGATCAGGGATAGAGTTCCATCTGTCAAATCATGACTGAATGACAACCATAAATTGGCTATGGATACAAAAGTTCTAGAAAAATCAACTGTAGTATTTTGTGAGAATCAACTGGCCATATAGAATTTATTTCATGCTAGTAATACATACAGAGTACACACACACATAAAAAAGTGTACGCACTTCAGGAAAAGAAAAATAGCATGATGTTTTTTCAACAGATGGTATTACACTTGTATGGGAGACCCTAGAGGATGTCATATATCATAGAAAACTCACTATACTACTGGCCTTTGAGAAGAAATTGAAAATGCATGTGCAGCAATCTCAATGACCACGGTTACCCAAGCAGCAGTTCTCTGTACTAATAAGTGCCTGGAAGCTCATTGCCACCACTTTGAGCACCTCTTGTAATTGTAGAGGCCAAAGGTAACTTGTATTAATCTTATGATGTCTCAATAAATTCAGTATTAAAATATTTATACAAGTTTTTCTTTTCCTGAACTATGAATATATTTTTGGCAGACTCTGTATTTATATAAATGAAATTTCTAGGTATTCCACTCTTTTCACTCTCCAAGAGCTAGTAGCTAAATTTACCAGAATACTCTGTCCTTGTTAGGTCTTGCTTAACAAGGTTACGCAACCTCCATGAAATGATCAACTGTTTCATCTTTCTCTACTCTCTGGAACAGTCTGTATATGTTTGGAATTACTTTTTGCTTCAGTGTTTGGTAGAACTCACTGGTGAAGCCATCTGGACTGGTTAGGTTTCTGAATAATTCAACATCTTTCATGGTTACTGGACTTTTTGATTTTATTTTTCTTCTTCAAATAAATTTTTATGATTTACTTTTGTCCAGACAAGTGCCCATTTCATCTTGTTTACTTTGGTTTTCTACAGATTTACTATGATGCATCTAGGAAGGAATTATTTACATTGATCTGCTTGGAATTATCTGGGTCTTTTCAATCTGTGTATTTGTCTTGGAATCGTTTTTAGAAATTGTAGTCATCATCTATTTAAATATTTTCTCTCTTGTTCTCTTTCAGGACTTCATTAAACATACATATTGTCTCAATGTATTTGCTAAAGCATATACCTTTTACTCTTTTAATCATTTCTCATCTTTTTTGCTTCCTTTGCTGCACTGTAGATAATACTTACCTGCTTTATCTTCCAAGTCCTAAATTCTCTACTCTGCTATAGTTAACTTGTATATTATCAATACCAGACACACATTAATTTTAAAATTTTGACTATTGAAGTTCTAGAATGATGCTATCTGATAGAACTTCCTACAATGACAGAAATATTTATAATAGTCAGTGCTATCTAAGATAGTAACTACCCACATGTAGCTAGTGTGACTGACAACCTGAATATTTAATTTTAATTAATTTAAATTTAAATAATTATATGTGGCTGATTATCACATTGCTCAACGAAGGTCTAGAACTTCTATTAGGTTCTTGTTTCAAATCTTTTAATTTTTCAGTATTCCAGTTCCTAAAAATATTTCCAACCTTACCATTTATTTATCTACATATGGTATAGTAAAGACATTTTTAAGTCTATGCTTTATGATCCTAGTATTTGAGTCTAGGCAGAGAAGTTGGTATTTTTTTCCTTGCTGGTCCTGTGTTGCCAAGTTTCCTAACATACCTGGTTATCTTTCACTTTTACTGGCTAATGCGTTAACACGTTCCTGCCAGCTTGAACCACCAGTGATACATACATGGCTGTCCCATCGTGTGGCCTGTACCACTGGTGACAGAATTGGTACAGTCATACATGGGACAATCACACATGTACCACCGGTGGTTCAAGCCGCCTGGACTGAGACATATGCATTACAGCCCCATTGTGAACATGATAAAAAATTATCTGTGGTAGGTACCCTGGGGTCTAGTATGAATTTGTCCTTTATTCATGAGAAGCATTCTGCTTCTGTCAAGCCCTCACGGGCACTCTCAATCAAGAATCACCTTAAATCAAGTTCCCGGCTCACCTAACATCACGCATCCCTGGGAAAGGCAGTCCGCAGTACCTGTTCTTTACAGTCATCTGGATCAGGGCTGCAGCACTAATTATGATTCACCCTTCTCCTAACAGAACGCTTCTCTGGAGTTCCAGCTTCAAACAGACAGCATGGCCAGTAAGAGTCCCTACCTTGGAAGGTCCTGATCTGTTATCCCATTTCTTGACACTTCTGAACAAAAGCTAAGCATACATTATTGGCAACATCCTTAGACAAAGAGCTTTCTATATACTTCTTACCTGTCTGGGCCACAGGCTTTTAATTAAAATTGGCTTGGAAGTTTCCCACTAACTTCAGTTCTTTGATTGTTTTGAAGTGAAGTTTAATATAGCTTATTCAGCATGTTTTTATTGTTTTCAGAGACAGCCTGACATTACCAGAAAAAGGAGTTCTGCGGGTCTATGTTTAACAGTGAGGTCCAGTCCAATACACACTCTTAAGCATCAGCACCAGATGCCTGGGTGCTGCTCATCAGGGCATAAAGGCCTCCTGGTAGGATTCTAAGTTAGCGAACTCTGCCAAGGCCTTTTCTCCAGATGTCTGTGGAAAGGGAGGCAAAGCCTGCGGCATCCCCTGCACAGTTCCATACAGAATGTGCAAAGCTCCTCATCAAAAGCGGATCTATCTCCTTTAAGCTCATGAAGGAGAGAAAACATTGCTGCCTATAAGAAAATGCTAAAAATAAATCCAGAGGAATCTAGAAGTGGAAAATAGACTTCTCCTTCAGTTCCCTAAAAGATTTTCTTTTCCCAACTCTCTCAACAATAAAATTGCATTAAGTAGTCCCTAAAGAAAAGAAATTTACTCTGAGAAAGTAAATAAATAATGAGAGATACTATTGAGCAGCTTCACTGTATGAGGAACCCACAACAGATGTTTCACATCCCACTTCACTGCCTGGCAGTAGGGCTTATTATCCTCACTTTACAAATGTGGGGACTAAAGCAGATAGAGTGAAAGAGGGTGGAAATAAAACCACTGAAGTACATCCCACAGCAATAGAGTGTTAGTGGAGGAGGGGGAATGCAGAGTCCAAGTCCATGGTTAACTCAGGTGAGTTAAAAGCTGACTGAACTTTAAAGCTTTTTCTATAAATTATTTCCAGCAATTCTATAATTAAAAGAAAAATATAATCATTACTGTACACATAACACTATAAGCAGAATCATTTAATTCACTTGGAAATTTCTGTGTTTCATAAAAGAGACTGAGAAAAGATTAAGTGAAAAACGTAATACAGATCTTCCCAATTTACTCTTTTTGCTTCAAATTTTTTCTGACAACTCACTAATCTTTGGCTCCATCTACCCTGCATCTCAGAGAATGAAGTCTTTGTAAGGCTAATTTCAACACTGGGTCTTGGGCAGGAGCTCTCCTCCCGCTAAGGATCTGTTGGAGTCAGCAAGTGCAGTGCTCACTGGTGACAGGTACAACTCTAGGTGTAGATTAATCCAGTAGACAAAAGCCTCTTAGCTCTCTGACAGCTTATGTTCCAGTGTGAGAGGCTTAGAATAAACACATACTCATAAAACCTATAGTGTATCAGATAGTGATGGAGCCATGGAGAGAAATAAAACAAGGAAAGGGATAAGTGAGAGAGGGGATAGGAGGCAGAGGAAGAAGCGGGTGGAGTTTACAATTTTAACTGGTTGTTCTAGAAAGTCTTCACTGATGCAGTAGCATCTGCTCAAAGACAGAGATCGGGGGAGTTAGAGCAACAGCAAGTAAAGATGGGAGGAAAGCAGAAGGCGAAGTCAGAGAGCGCTCCTGCCACTGTTCCTCCCCCTGGCTAACATCACGAGACTCCAGGAATCTGGCAGAAGACTGAAGCCATGCCTGATTCTTTCCCACAGCCCCTACCACCCGCACAGTGCCTAAACACAGGGTGCGCATCATAAATGTTTTGAAATTATAAACGTATTTTGTGTTTTAATCTGAATGGAATAGTCTATGAATGACCATATATATAAAAGTGTGTGCGTGTAGTATACAATGTGCATACTTACCATTAGCCAGGATTTTGGGCTTATTAGCAGGACTGAAGCAAATATTATGAAAAATAAGAAGAGGTACATAAGGGCTGCTCTTATGCTTGTATTTGCTTATCTCTGTAAGTAAGTCTAAACAGCCATCAAGCCTCAGTATCATTTGCTGCCCATCTTCTCCAAATGACAAATTCAGGAGTAACTTCAACCAAAGAATGGTCAGATTACTGAGATGTTTATTTCCTCCTTTTGGCAATGATAGAGACAGAAAATTCTGTAAGAAGTTACTCTGTGGATAAAGACAGAGAATATTACTTTCTTCTCAGGTCTTCTTCATTATTTTCCAAGTCCTCTGGTGATCAATTAACTAGCATTTTGATATTCTTTTCCCCAACATTAACTTCTCTTTCTTTCCAGTATCTTCTAAATACTTCACATATATTAGTTCTAGGTATAAGTGAAAAATGTAAGAAGAACAAAATAGTACTCAAATTTTAATTTCTACTAATTTTCTTCCTAATGATGGATGAAGTAAACAAACTATAGTCAACTCAGTTATTTAGGATTAATAATTAAGGTTAGGGATTATTATGTTAGGTCTGTTGAGTTTTCTTTTTTTGTCTACTTTCTCGCAATTTTGCTACTCATTAAAAGATATGTTATAGGGAGGGAAGAAGACCTGAAAGAGTCTTGGATACTACTGGTTAACAAGTCAGATAGCAGTGAGCGTATTTTTTATCATTATATCTACAAGTACTTATTTTTTTAAATCTATGGGTCATTTTTATATTTACTTTAACTCAACTGCTTATCATTATAGATAATTTCTCATGACTACCTATCATTCCATTGAACTTATCGATGAGAAAGCTCTATTACTTAAATGTAAGCATTTTCAACCTTCAAATAAAATCCCCGCCACAAATAAATTAGTTTAGAATAATCTATGCCAAAAAAACATATAAAAGTACTGTATCAAGTAGAAGTCCACAATGACAGTAGGGAAACCCCAGAGAGTTGACATTTTAGAAATGAAATGCAACCACTTAACTTTTATAACTACAGAATAACTCCTCCCACTGCTCTGTTTAACAAGTGTATTCTAGCTCTCCTCTTGGGCTCTTCTGGTTCTAACTGAGTATATTGGCTTTAATCTATAAACTTAATTATAATACTTTTATATAAAAAGTTCCTGAGTATAAAAATGAAATGGGCCTGGGCCTGGTGATGCAGGCCTGTAATCCCAGCACTCAAAGAGGCTGAGGTGGGAGGATCATGAGTTAGAGCCCAGGTTGGGCAATGTAGTGAGACCTTAGTGAGTCCAGCCTAAAAAATAGATTGGGGATGTAGCTTAGTGAAAAGGCTCTGGGTTCAATCCTTAGTACCTTAAAAAAAAAAAAAAAAAAAAAAGAATGAAATGGGCTAGAGCAACAATAACAATATTAAGCAACAAATAAACTGTTAAATTATCTTTCCACTTTGAATGGCACTTGCTGTCATCCAAACCTACTTATCATCCCTCAGCCCAAATGGAGGCTTTTTTAGATGCATACATTGCCTTTCTCATAGATTCTACCATGGTACTGGAGACTTGGGGCTGACAAAAGTAATAAAATATATGTCAGTGCTTTAACTTGCAAATGTGCTGTGAGTATTCCTCCTTTTTGCTGGGTTTAAAGGTATTTTTAAGCAGTTTTATAGACTAGCTAGAATGTGTAGAGATGTACCATGGGAGAAAGAAGAGACATTTTGGCACCTAGGTTGTATAACAGCACTAGCTGCATTTGCTAATGTCTATTGATAAATACAGAGAAGTGCAAATTTAGTGTTAGGGCTTGTTATTACTTAATGCATCAGAGGCAGTCTCAGGAGTTTCCTAATTAGAGCAGAGAAAAATGATTAGATTGATCTGAAAGCGCTTGTATCAAAATATTCTTAAGTACAGCAACAGAATCATAGGTTGAGTACTGAAGATATCTTAGAGATTATTTAACCTAATTATAAAAATGAAAAAACAAAACAAAACACTGAAGCTTAAAAAGATCAGTCTCCAGCTGAAAGTCACACACTGGACTCAAGATTAGCACTGATATTCCATCTGGCAGTTCCTACTTTGCTTCCTACCAATACGCTGTAAAAGAAAGTAGAGGCAAGCACTGACTCCAGATCTGCGCTCTCACATATGTGCATGTCTCATTTTGAAGGGTGGTGATCACATACATCCAGTTCAAAATGACTTCTCCTTTTTAAAGTGATATGTATATATATGAGAACATATAAGAAGAAAAAAAATATTTAAATATAGGTACATAAGACATATACATGACATTATATATGTACATGCATTTATATATGTATGTATTAAGGGCATACTAGAAAACATATATATGAAGAAGCTATCCAGTTGTTTGCTGGTAAATAAATAACTGATTACTCTGAGGGTAAGAGGGATCTATAATTTGTAATATTTGCCAAACTGTATGGTGTAACACTCCCACAATGGTGGATTTCAAGATAACACCATGTCACCTGTGTTGCAGAACTCCTGAAAATTTAACAGTGACACTCATGAGTCAGTGGAAGTTGGCTCTAGCACACCATTGAGAATATTTTTCTATAGTAAGGTTGACCATTCCATTTCCTTAATAAGACTGATACTTCTACCTATTTGGTGATTATATTCAAACTATCTTTTGGAGGGCTCATAGAGATGGAACAATAGAGGAAAAAGAGACCTAATTCTTAGGAATGCTGACAACTTTTTAATTGATCTTGGCATTCAAGCAAAAGAAGCAGAAGCATTCAAATTATTGTTACTAATAAGAAATAGATAATCTGATCATACTCAAATATTAAGGGATTCCCCAATTAAGGAGTCTATTGACACACATCTAAATATAGACTAATTGCACATGCATATTAAAATTTATTTAACATATTCTTTCCCTTTTAAAGTACTCTAAATTCAAATCAGTAATAAAGAGCCAAGTTTTGGAATAAGAGTTCTAGAGAACTCATAAAACTGCCTATTACATCACAAAAAAGCTAAGGTCTAACTGGAAGAAAAGGGACTGTGATTTCATAAACCATTTTGTCAATGTAAATTGAACTGAAACGGTTACTGCTCAATTTGTTTTGTTTAAAGACCAAATACATTACTTTTATAATATCAAATAAATGTAAACAGCTGTCTTTCTCAAACTGCCACTTTTGAGAGATAAAGCACAATCCAGAAGTTAACATATACAACCTAAAAGGAACTGGCATGGTCACAGTCTAGCTTCTGTTGCTTTTCAGTATCACCTGTCAACAAGCTTTACACACGGAACTTCTTAATAACCCTGTTACAATCATTTAAAATAAAATGGATTGAGAGCATAATAAGTTTACCCCAGAAATTAAATTCTGAACTTCTGATTAGAAGATGGACTTTACTGAGTATCTCTTTTATGTTGTGCAGGACAGTTGAAGTGCTTACCTTTTGAATTACTCCCTTACAGTCACGAGACAAGGCCAGGTTTGAAAGAAACATAAAAACCACCTGCTGTAGAGCAGTGTTCTCGAGAGGCACCTGAGAAGCCAGCTTTAGGACACACAGCATCAGAGAGTTGCTGGGGACTCCTCTGTGCACAGCTTGAACAGGATGTTGTCCGTAACTTGACCAACAAAGAGAACTGCAACCTTCAAAAACAACAGCCTATCACAACGTCTTCTCAGTTCCACTGTTTAGCTTTTAAAAACACTAAGTGGTAAAGCATATCTGTCTATCAAAATGACTTGGCCATTAACCTGTGAACTACAAATCAGCACTAAAGGCTAATGCTGATGTCCACCAATTTCAATCTAATAAATTTACTGTCCTCACTGAGGACCTAATTATCTCAATAGAGCATTTCAAATACTAGGTTTATTTTTTAAATAATAAATCACATACAATAGGTTTTTTAAATACTTCTTAAAGAAGACATCTAAATAAAAGCCTGCATAGAAGAAAATAATTTTAGAAATGGGAGGTAACCTGGTCTAATGCCTTTATTTCACAGAAGAGATGAATGAAGAACATAATATGCCTGAAGTGGGGACAGGACAAATACTACTTTCCATAGTAGACTGGTAAACAGAAGGAGCTTAGAAAAGCCAGTGTGCTGCTCAAGGTCACAGAGCTTACAGGTAGCAAGAGCCAGCAGTAGCTGGCTGACCAGTCAAACCTCCCATTTCTGACTATAAATTGTACAGGGCATGTAACCTGACCAAAAATCTTATTTCACTTCCCTAGTGAGGTTGCTTTCCCTCTTCTAAAATAGGTATTTTCCCGTATCTTCTCTCCTCTCAGAACCATCTACCCATGGCTTTGCTCTCTCTCACAAATAATGAGGAAAGCAGAGTTTTAGAAGGAAATTTCTTATCTTTCCCATCAAGTCTACCGCACCCCCCCATGGTTCCCATCCTCAGTTTATTTGAATTTTACACAGCATCTGACACCCCAAGCAGGTCTTCTCTGACCTATGACTGTGCTCCTCCTACCTCACGGACTGCTCCTTCCCTATCTTTTGCTTGTTTCTTGTCTTTTGATCAACTCCAAATGATGGTGCCCAGAGCACAGACACTGCATTCTTCTAGCTAAACATTTTCCTGGGGCAACTGAAAACAACCCTGTGGCTTCAAATACAATCTGTCTTATAAGACAGCGCTTCCTGAGGCCTACTTCCCTTCCCTCCTCGTTTCAGAGTCAGACTATGCTACCATAGAAGAGGTCACTTACGAGGCTGGGTTATAACACACTCTACTTATGCCCTGGGCCCCTTCACCGAGTCATCCTCTGGCACAGAGAGGCTTACATGGTTAGGAACCGAGGCTGCCAACAGCTGCACTGGGTTTTTCTCCTCAGTCAAATTCAGGCAACTGATGCCCACTGACACCTCAACTGCAGCCTGGTAAGGGACTGTGCTAGAATCACCAACCTAACCAACTCCAAGATTCCTGACTTACAGAAAGTATGAGATAATTACATGACTGTTGTTCATGCATAGAAAGATTTATGGTAACTTGTTATGCAAAAATAGGTAACTAATAAAACTCCCAACATTTTTTATCTTCAATTTCGCTTCTCCACTGAATCCATCCAACCTAATATCTTCATTTGGATGAACACAGACACCTCAAACATAACATGACCAAAGAGAATTCTTGCTTTCTACTTCTTTCCCCAAGTAAAGTCTGCTTCTCCCAGATCTTCCCCATTTTAGTAAATGGTATGCACTCAAGCTCATTTCTACAGATGAGGTTCATCCTGGATACTTTTCTTTCCTTCCTACCTCTAATTAGTACGTTCTCTTGACTCTACTTTTGGGCCATATACCAAATCTGTCCATTTCTCTCAATCTCTCCAGCTACCACTTGAGCCCCAGTCACCTCAGTTTGTCTTCAAACTGGTCTCTCTGCTTCTAGGGCCATCCTTTCTTCACACACCACTCAAAGTGATATTTCTCAAACACAAATTAGATCATGTTACTCCCCAGCTTAAACCCTTTCATGGCACACCCTCTCACATTCAAATAAAAGCCCAAACTCCTTATTCAGGCCTCTGAGGCTTTGTATGGTCTATCCTCTCTAATTTCCATCACTCTCATCAGAACTCACAATGTATGGCACACAGTAGGCCCTCAATAATCTGTCCAGTGAATGAATAAAGCAGAAGCCCCAGAGACACTGACAATTACAAGGCTGACTATATCTTTAACTAATTTTCATCATGCTGGCATCTGTTCTAGAATTCCTGAAAGTTTTTATCTTCATCTGCCTTTCAATGTCTCACACCATAATTTTTACCCTTTCCATTTTCCTACTCAGTTTTCCACCTTCAAAGCTCCCTGATCCAGCCAGTGACTCTCCCATGTCAACAAATATACCCCCAATCTATCTGTCTGCTCTTACAGTATCTACAAGAACCCTTGTTTTCACCAACATTTCCTCAGTAAGTAGGGGAAATACTCAAAATATGTATTTGTTTTTCCAGTCCACTTTAACACAACATAAAACTAGTATTTTAATTTATTACTGAAAAGCAATAATAGATTTTATTTACCACTTGGAAAATTTGCAGTATAGACACAAAGTAGCTGCAAGGCAATTTGCATCAATGAATCATCCATTAACAGCCAGGGCCAGAGAGAATGCAAGACAGGGACAAGCTGAGCTCCAAGAGCTGCTTCCTGTGTGGATAGGAAAGAAGAACTGTCAGTCTAAATATATAAAAATTCAAAACTAAATTCAAGCCCCCCAAAATTATCACCAACATAAGACAAACGGTAAATTTATCTTTGTTCTGATTAGTATGATGGGGACTCAGAATACTGCAGACAGATTCTTGCCTCTGGCCTCCACAACTCTATATGTGGCTTCTCTGACCATGAGCCTGGCCAGTTTTAGAAAGTCTCTTAAGCACTGGGGTGGCTAGGATATGCCAGTATGAGAAGAAAAACAGCTTCTATAATGTGTAAATTATGCAGGAAAGTACTATCTTTCAACAACGGATAAACTCTTATAAAGGCTATGACATGAGCAAGAAATGGCTAATTAACTGAGTCTCCCTCCCCACCCTGTCCCTTCCTTCCCTGTAGTGTGTTTATATACCAGAAGTAAATTCTTATTTCTGAGTAATTTCAATATACTAACATCTACTCTAAATATTAGGTTAAATAAATAAACTGTTAGGTAACTCAGTCTTTATTATAAAATTCATTTATCTCTGGGACAATATATAAGTAAAATATAGTTGAATGTATCTTTTTTAAACAGGAATGTAAATACCCATGTACATATGTGTGCAGGCATACGTAACTACACACATCTTGCACAATTTTATGTAGTGTCAAATAATATAGTAGGAAACTATTCTCAATGTTCAACACTTTTTCTCCCAGCAAATGACCTTGCCTACTATCTCACAGAGGAGACAGAAGTTATTAGTTATGAATTCTTCATCTACTCTGCCACTCTGTTCACATGGCTGATCTTGTGGGAGACCAGCTGGCCAGGCTCTTCTTGAAAGAAGAGCATTTGGCCCTTCCTCCGTGAATTGATATGTACAGTGCTGGCTAGGAAATTTCCTTATCACCTCAAGTGGCTTTAAGCAATGCAAGTGGGTCTAGCAAAGGTGCTGATGTGCAGTCTTTGAAGCAATGGGACAGGTTAGTGATGCCCTGCCTACAGTTCCCAAGTAACATGTGTGAGCTAGGCCTAGTGAAGCCACACTGTCGGCTGAGAACGAGAAAAGAGGCTATGACTTCTCAGGTCATGGATTACACATCAAAACCGAAGCACCAACCCCAAAACACTAGATACTGCCTCAATCTGTGGTATGCAGATCACTCTTTCTGCATATCTCTCTCTCTGCATATTGCAGGGGTGATTTCAGGGCTTCTACCTAGCCCAGCTCACAGCACTCACGTACTTCCCGCCATTCTCAGTCACTCAGCCCTGTGACTGTGAGAATAATCTTATTTACAAATTAATAAAACCCGGGTTTGGCCCTGGGTCGAGGACTTTGTTCCGGTTAGCCATTATTCTGATTGGACTTAGGACCCCCTTGGCTCCCCACAACTAAAAATATGCCTTAGTGTGTTTATTCTCGCCATGTGTTACACTGGAAGTGGTAGATTGGAATCAACTTATTAGAATTCCAATAACTTTTCCATGGGATTACAAATGTGGATTCTTCTGGACCTTGACAAGTTCCAGAAGGGCTTTCTATAGATCTGTATTTTCATCCATTCATCCTTCTTATCCGCCTGGCAGTGAGGAACACCTGTTCCTCTTGTCAGAGATTGATACACCCATCTGTGTTCTGAAACGTAGTCAGTCCCTCCTGCCTCCTCAGGGATCTGATCTATGAATTATTTCTTTTCTTCCTGTGTCTTTAATAACTAGTCCCCAGTTTACTCATTTGTCTATTTATATTTAAGTATTTTACATGTTAGGAGAATCAAACACTGCCTTTAATGACCAAGTTTGTAGAAAAAGTACTCATATTGCTATCATTTTCCCATTCCACATTTCATCTTCAGCTCACTTCAACTTATTTTTCTACACTGATGGTTCCACTGAGACCATCCCTACCTATGTAGCTGCCAAATCATGAGGCGCTTGAGCATTTACGGCAGGTATTTTTTAAATTTTCATTTCCATGCTGCCTAGATCACCTCTAAATTCCTTCTCCAGCATTCCATTCCCAGTTGTTTTCTGCCCTCTCTTACTTGTTGACATTTTCCAAAGATAAGATCTAGGATTTCACCATATATTCCTGGGAAATTTCACTTACATGCATGGCTACAAATACGATCTACATACTCTTAATATCACCAGCCTATATTGCTCCTCAAAGCCTCACACCATACTGGCTATTTACTGACTACAAGCCATTTTCCACCAGAATGCCCCAAAGACACTTTACAGTAGCACACGCAAACCTGTGGGTTGTGTCAAGGCCACATTTTACTCTACCAAACCTTCTTGCAGTGATAAGCGTCTTAAAGCCTGGAAGTCATTTTACATTTCTCTTCTTTCACCTTAGCCCCACATTTTTATTCCTACCTTCATACTTCACCTTGCTACCCGCCCAGGTTAAGGTCTCATTATCTCTTGCCTAGACTGTCACAGTCCCCTCACTGCGAACCCTGCTACTGTTCAATTCGTTTAACTTACAGCCACCATGATCTTTTTTTTTCTTTCCTGGTATGAAAAGTCCTTAATGTTACACACATATATAAACTAAGGTGGGATGGTAGTGGTGACTGGTGGATTACCACAGTATGAGCCAACAATAACAAGAGAATACCATATATCTCAGATAAGACAGAATAGGAAAGAAATTAAGAATCTCTGCCCCAATGAATATTTATAAGCAACAGTAAATATTCTCTGGATTTACTCCTTATTTAAAAACTTAGAAATATAGAATAAAAGACTGCACTTTTATAGGGGGCCAAATGTGACCCAAATGTGAACACGATGTTCATAACCGCAGCCAAGTCAACATCTAAAGAACCCGCACAGGTAGGTCCTAGCCATCACGTGCTCTGGAGTACTCCTTGAGTGAAGGGTCACTGGCGAACAGCAACCATCTCCAGTCACAAGGGCTGTATTTAGCACAAAGGGACTATAAATTTAGTAAATCACATCTGGATTTTGAGGGAAAAAAGTCCATGCTAAGTGCACAGCTTGGGAATTTAAAAAAATATATATAAATATTTAATTCCCATCAAATTGTTTTGAAATGTAAGTTGTTAGCTGTGTCTTATAGGGATATATGTTCATATGTTCATTTTCCAGATACAATGTTTGTACCAGTTTTGCCACTACAATTATGTAAAAGCAAAGCAGGTAAGAATTTAAAAACAAAGTGTCCATAATTTATCTTTACCTTGCACATTTTCCACAGTATATCTATACTAAAGCTTCAAAGCTTTGAAAATAGTGTGTATCACTATAGCTCAAGCAAATAAAAGTGCTCAAATGATTGTATCTAAACAATAGTATTAATGCAATGGTTTAAAATGACACCATTGATGTTTACAGGTGAAGCAAGATATCTCAATGGTTTTCAGACAGAGGGACCACATAAGCAGTCTCCGAGGTCATCAGAATTACAAGTAAGGACCTTCCTCTAGGTTTACATACCACTTAATTCCCTTGGAGAACTGTTCAGATAAAGCCCTTTTAAAAATCTACATTACCAGACACACACAACTATTCATTCCATTCTAGTAAAGAAATCTCTAAAATGCGTAACAGTATAGAATGAAGCTGAAGTCCATAAAGTCCAAGTTCCAAGGATAATGTTAAAATACTGATATAAACAAGAACTATAATCAGTATTGAGAAATAACAATGAGATTAGGTGCATCCATTTCTGAGAATTAACTCTGAATTTAAAGACCAAAAATGCATCTTAACTCAATAGAAAGGGCTTCTATTTTTCCTCCTATAATATCTCCTATAAAAATTAAACTGATTCTAGCTGGATTTCGTAGGACACACCTGTAATCCCAGCACTCAGAAGGCTGAGGCAGAAAGATTACAAGTTTGAGGTCAACCTAAGCTATATATCAAATCAAAGGCCTGCCTGAACTATATAGTGAGACCCTGTCTCAAAAAAACACAAACCAGGGCCGGTGAGATAGCTCAGTGGCATAAGCACCTGCCCAGCAAGCTCAAGGTCCTGAGTTCAACTCCCGGTACCCACATAAAGGAAAAAAAAGGGCCGGTGATATCGCTCAGCAGCACAAGCACTTGCTGGCAAGCACGAGGTCCTGAGGTCGACTTTCAGTACCCACATAAAAAAAACACAAACCAAAATAGAATTTTTAAAATGTAAACTGTTTAACACTGCTATCAAAATTGTGAGAAGGCACTCTACTTACTTTACATTCTTCATTTTGATAAAGACAGTTTCTTAGGAGCTGCATAGTGATGCTTAACTCTTTAGTAAAACCATCCTCCTGTTTAAACAAAAAGATGTTGAAAAATGTGAACACAGCCTCTTACCCCACTTTTTGTATACAGTAATTCCCTCCCCTTTGTGTCACAATACAAGGCAGCTGTGCCGACCATCATAACTTTAAGCAGACTGACAAGCTAACAATCTCTGAAAGATGGCCAAATCTCAAGAAGTGCATCTGCTAAAAAAAGCTATTTCTGTTCGATCAAGCATAGAGGAACTAGGATATCTAATGGCCTCTGTTTCATCTCAATAAAGTGAGGCAGGTACTGACAGGTTTTCAATCACATCAGGTGTTGGCTGACTTTCTCAGTGATGAAGTAAGGGCTTTTGGCTAGCGACGAAAGATGAAAAGGGGGAAGAAAAGAAACTGACAAATATCAGTCAATCCCCTGCATCAATTAAATTATTAAATAAAGTTTTGTCTTGTTTTCTTACTAGGTATTAATGTTTCTTTAGTAGCTTTATACAAACACACACACACAGATGTTTACATATTTATACACACATTCATTTTCTGAAAAAGTCTGTGGGGCAAATCTTATAATTATTAACCATAGCTATTACATAATAACTGTTATTTTGTGTTTACAAAAACATACAGTTTAAACATGAGTCAAGTAGACTACATACTAGAAGAGACATTCAAAAGTCGTAGAAGGAAATAAGCAGATTAAGAATACCAGTTCTGCCACTCCAAGATGTAGGGACAAAAATCTGGCTTCATCAACTGCCATTTATGTGACCATGATGTCATCAGTGTTCAAGAGATACGAAATATGAGATGTTTGAATAGTGCATGACATATAATAAACCCTCAGTAAATTACAACAGTTATGATCTCATAATATATAATATATAAAAATGTAAATAATATAATATATGAATAATAATATATACGTATATTTATATATAAATATATAACTAATATATAAATCTCATGTAAAGACTTCCGCTTTACATTAGTTATATATATATAACTATATATATATATAGTTATATATATATATATATATATATAACTATATATATATAGTTATATATATATATATATATAACTATATATATATATATATATAACTTATATATATATATATATATATATAACTAATATATATATATATATAACTAATATATATATATATATATAACTAATATATATATATATATATAACTAATGTAAAGTTATAGTTATATATATAGTTATATATATATATATATATATATATATAGTTATATATATATAACTATATATATAACTATAACTTTACATTAGTTATATATATATAACTAATATATAAATCTCATGTAAAGACTTCCAGTGAGAGTTAAGAAAAAGTATCCAATAACCCGGTGACGCAGAAATCTCAGTAATTTATCTGACTGACTTTTGCTAAAGCAGACACTCATTTCAACCTTATACTCATTTATAGGCCCTGGAGCACTGGAGAGATGGTCACTACATGCATTCATTCCTTTATTCCAGAAAGTCAGAATTTAAAGTTACCTTCTTTTTCAGTGCTACCTTCCCAGGCCTTAGAGAATCGAGGTTCAGTTGCGCATTGATGTACTTCATCTGTTCCATACAGTTGTCAATGAGGTCAGCTGAAAGACAAAATCTCTAAAGTCGAAAAGATACTCTACTTCCATAAGTGAAAAACCACATATAATCTGATTCTCAAAAAGTTTATACATGTGGTCCAATTCATTTTTAGCATTTTCTGTGAGATGAACAAATCAGAGGGGGGAAAAAGTAAGAACTAAAATGCTGAAGCCTGGCTGTTTTGAGTTCTTAGTAAGATATTCCCTCAATATTGTATAATTTATATTTTGAGATTTGTACAATTTTAATAGCAAATCACAATTGAAATTAAGGACTTCATGTTGCTGTTATTCTCTTTCAACTCTCCCTAATGTTCTGATGAAACAATACTACACTTCAGAGGGGAATTTTATATAAAAATATAGGATTATCTGATGCTGAATTGCCTTTACCATTAAGGCTATGGGTTTCCTTTTTTGGTTTGGGTTTTTTTTTTTAGGTACGCAGATTGTGCTTGTGGTTACACAATATTTTATTATGAAACTGAATAATGTATCACTTTTTTAGTTTCTCTAATGTTTAGATAAACATTCCCTAGCGTGAGAATCACTCCACACCATGGCCACACCGACCTGAACACACCTGACCCATCTGATCTCGGAAGCTAAGCAGGGTCGGCCTGGTTAGTACTTGGATGGGAGCATAATTACACATTAAATAAAAAACAATCTACAGAATAGTTTATTTTAAAAGTAATGAATATTTACTGTTTTTCCATAAAGAAAAAAAAATCCATGTTTCTTCAGTGACATTGAAATTAAACTATAAGTTCTTTATATTTTGAGTCCAAAGAAAATTAAAATGAACAAGCAGCAAAATACATGAATTGACACTATGCCACAGGAACAGTTAATACGTCATGTAGATCACCTTTCAAAGCATGTTTCTGTGCTCTTCTGCTGACAGCCAGAAGGGACAGCAATGCATTTGCAGCAACTCTTTTCAGGACATCGTTGAAGGACTTCCCTTCATAGCACTGAAAAGAACACAGATCAAACTGCTTTAAAGAAAAATCTAATCTGGAAGAAAACTGTTGTGCATAAAAGTTCTACCTAAAAGGTACTGCTAAATTCAAACAGCTGTGTGAAACTCACTAGAATTTGATAAATCATTAATATTTGAAAATGCTGTGTGGATAAGGTTGCAAAAGAAATTTATATTATGGAAAAGACCAACAATCACTCTCAAAGACACTTCACCTACAGAAAAAAAATTTATTTAGTATTAACTCATAAAAAGTTCAGTACTACTCAAACTTCACGGGCGTGTTATTATGAATTACTAAACAATATGTGCCTGCCTTCACATTTCTCATTTTTTCTTCTGCGTACACACTCCCCTCTATTTCCACCAAACATATTCCTGTATCTTGAGTAATTTGGTCCCTTCCTACCTAACTTTCAGTTTTATAGTAACATGTACCTGTCACATGGTGTACTTTTCTTTTTAAAAACATTTTTTGTATTTTTTGACTCCTGGAGAAATGTAAAATCATTACCTTGAAAATATTAATACTTTGGATATATTTCTTTCACATACTTACATTTATAAGGTGTAATTGAAAATTATGGCATTTAAATTTTTTTAAAAAAATTATTACACTAGATCAGGCATGGTGGCACACACCTCTAATCCCAGCACTTGGGAGGCTGAGGCAGGAGGATTGCTACCAGTTCAAGTTGGGCTACAAAGTGAGTTCAAGACCAGCCTGAACTGCACAGCAAAACCCTGTCTCAAAAAGACCAAAAAAAAAAAAATACACTAAAAGACACATTGCCGTTAATCCCCCTCAAACTACTCCCTCTCATTTCAAACATTCTTATCCCATTGTCCCTGCCAATTTCCAAAAACAGTTCTGAAATTCTTCTTTCCTTAGTGTCTTTAGTTACACTTTCATTGCTAGCTTCATACCCTGAGTCAACTCAAAACATTTACCTTTCATGGTCATTTTGACTTTGGGAAAGAGTCAGAAGTCTCATAGCACCAGATCTGGTAAGTAAGGCGGATAAAAAATATACCAGAATGTTTTTACTAGCCTGCCTTTGTACTGGATGGTACTCGGCAGCAGCATTTACTATATTTTTGATCATAAAGACACAAAAGGACTTCCAGAACTGCTTCAGAAACTGGCAAGAATGATAGGATAAGCGCGTTCAAAGTGAGGGGGAATATTTTTAGGGAGATTAATGGCAATGTGTTTTAGTGCAATAATTTTTTAAAATTTACACACTATTTTTAGGTCACCACTTATATAAGTTAGAAAATGTTTTCATTACAGAAAATTTCAAATATGTACAAAAGTAGAAAAACAAAAATTACCCATAGTCTTTCTTTGTAAAAACTTTTGGGTGAAAAGTGTAAATACTAGACACAGAATACCATCCAGTACACCTAACCACAAAGTGATTCTCATACCTAACATCATTAGCAATAATTTGTTGGTATCTAATATCTAGCCCAAATTTCGATTTTTCTTCTTCTGTCTCCAGTGTCCCCTTGCAGTTGGTTTGTTAGAACCAGGATCCGAGAAGCCCTGACATCATGTCCGCAGTTGCATTTCCTGAACTGAGAACACCCTTCCCTTCTCCACGACACGAGCACCACAGCGTTGGTGGGGTTGGGAGGTACCAGCAACAGGACCCTGTGTTACTGCTGTTGTTCCCTGACTACTGACTAAACCTGACCAATCAGTCTGCAGAATGTCCCACATTCCAGATTTATCTGTCTGCTTTCTCACAATAACGTCTAACATGTCTTCTCTCGTCTGCATTTTCTATATACTGGGTATTTTAACTCTAAATGCTTGACTGGATTTAGGTTCAACTTTTGAAAGTATCAACTCATATGGATATACGTATAAATTTTAATTATAATTTCAAAGGGTTCATACATTCCTCTTTTAGATTCTAGAAGTTTTTACTTGCTTTATAAATGATTCAAATTCATAATTTTTCATTTATCAGTAATTTTCAAAATGATCCAGCTTACATCATTACTAAAGTTAATCTTAAAACTATAAATTTTACATCAAATATAGAGCAGCACAATTACCTAGATGCAAATCTACTTATAATTCTTAATTGTTCTATGTTTGGAAGTGTGTTATTAGAAAAGTTTTTACAGAGGGGACCCTCCCAAACTTAGATCAAGTCAACAAATCCATCTTAAATACCTCACTTAAGCTGTTACCTCCAACCAGGCAAGTTCCTATACGGCCACTGGTTTAGATTTTAAATGCCCAGATTCAAGGATGTTTGGTAAAGATCATGCTGAGTGATACCATGAAGAGGAAGAGAAAAAAGGGACAGTATTACAGGATGATGAATATATTGGGGATATAATCATTATAGCTATCTATGAGAATCCTAATTTGTTTATAAAATAATCTTCACCATTAATAGAAAAATTCCTCTAATACACCCATCCTTATTCAACCTGCATGTATTAGTGATTGAGAAAACCCAAACTTATCCAATTAAATACTACTAACCATCTAGTATATGTAGCAATTAGGGGAGGAAATAATTGGCAAGACTTCTAATGGAAAAACTGCATGATAGACTTGTCTTTCGTTTCTTTCTTTTTTTTTTTTTTTTAATGTGGCTACCAGGAGTCGACCTCAGGACCTCGTGCTTGCCAGCAGGCGCTCATGCCACTGAGCGATATCACCAGCCCTTTTTTTCCTTTATGTGGGTACCGGGAGTTGAATTCAGGACCTCACGCCTGCCAGGCAGGCGCTTACGCCGCTGAGCTATCTCACCAGCCCCTTTCATTTCTTGAAATCCCATTAAAATGACAAAAATGGGATCACATACACACATACAATGTATGTGACAAAAATCTAGAAACTAGAAAGCAGTTGGATAAATAGCAAATAGGTAAGGCTCAAGAATCTGGAATTCTAAGTGGTAAATGGGGACAGCTGCATAGCACCCTACACTACACACCGAACTGCTGAGAAGTTTAGTACCAGGTACACCTGGAAAGGAGGGTGAAAAAGAATTGTTTGAAAAGTCTTTAAGAAACAGTTATATTCTCAGATTCTGCTCACTGCCAAACAATTCTTGTGCACCTAAGCTACTCTCCCACAGCTCTTGCAAAGTCCTGGAAGTTCAATCTGTGGAAAGGATAAATTAGATTCTAACTGGCAGCAAGCACCTTTGTAGGTAAGGGTATTTAGAAAATAGGAAGGATCAAGTGAAATTGTATGAACTATCTTTTCACCAATTTTGCTACCAAATGCCTGGCAGTTGTATTTTCACCCGCAGGCAAGAGATGAGAAGACTCATCTCTAAGCAATCTGACAAGCTCCAGAAGACAGACCCACACACAAATCACAAGTCCCTACACAGTGAAGCTGAGCGCTAACAAGCTCCACTCATAGACGCAGGACTGCCAACCTACCCCAAGTCTCCTGGTCTTAAAGGGAGCAGGTACCGGGCCGGTGAGATGGCTCAGCGGCAAAAGCGCCTGCCTTGCAAGCGCGAGGGCCCGAGTTCGACTCCCGGATCCCACATAGGAAAAGGGGCTGGTGATATTGCTCAGCAGCACAGGTGCCTGTTGGCGCGCGAGGTCCTGAGGTCGACCCCCTGGTACCCACAAAAAAAAAAAAAAAAAAAGGGAGCAGGTACCAAGATGATCAGACACCAGTGGAAAGCCTCTAACCAGAAAACAGAGATAAAAAATAAAACAACGGAAGAGAGATCATGCAGGAAGAAGAAAATGTAATAGGAGTCCTAAACATATACAGCACACAAAGTGGAGGGAATGTCTATAAAGGAATTTTAAAAATATGAATTTAAAGATGGAAAGAGCCCCCAAAAGGGAGCAGTACATGGAAAAGAGACCAAATTCTGGCACTTCATCAGAAATTAAAGTATACTGGAGGAAAAAAAAAAACCCTAAACATTTTCTGAGAGAGAAAAACCAGAAATCGTAATGGTTTCAGAATTACCCAGGGTAACACTAAGGGTTAAAGAGAATAAATGATGCCTCTTAAATGCTGAAATTCAATGATTTTCAATCAAGTTCTCACTAGCACAATTATAATATTTGTGAGGATACAACAAAGACTTTCAAACATCCAGATATCAACAAGACCTCTGTGTACTTTTTCCGTGGCAGCCAGAGGAAAACAGGCTCAACAGCTAGGACAGGACACTGGCCAGGAGAGGAGAACACAAGGGAGAAGACACAGGGCACAGCACACGGAAGACCGCGCAGAGCAGTGAGGGGGAAAATGTGCCAGGAACAAGGTGAGTGGAGATCGAAGGGTAATAACTGGAGAGATTTCTTTCAGAGGATGAAGCAATGTAACTTTTGATAATTCTGAACATACTGAAAGGATGTTTGACTACTGGCAAAGAACATGAAGCTCATTAGAGATAACAGAAAACTTGGCCAAGTTAAAAAATAATAGAATAGGGCTGGTGAGATGGCTCAGCGGCATAAGTGCCTGGCTGGCAAGCGCAAAGTTCTGAGTTCAACTCCCAGTACCCACATATGAAAAAAGGGCCGGTGATATCACTCAGCGGCACGGGCGCCTGCTGGCGCGTGAGGTCCTGAGGTCGACCCCCGGTACCCACACACACACACACACTCACTCACACACACACACAAACAAAAATAATAATAATAATAATAGAATAGTTACATCTAGAGAAAACAAAAGCTGGGCAGGAAAAATAAAACTATTATTAGCAACATGGCTCAATTGTGTGTAACACTTTCAGAGGTTTAACACTATACATACTGCCTATTTTTAATCATTCACATGATTCATCAGTATTTTTTGGATATATCAATATTGAAGGAAGGAGTGAATGATGAAGATAAAGGAATATAAGCATGTTATTTAGAGACAGTAAAGAGAAACTATAAGATAATTAGCTAAATGACGTATAAATGGTAAAAGAGGGAGGGAAGGAGTCCCTTACTTTTGGTAAAAACTTACAAAATTGGTGCTCCAAAATGTGTACATGACAAAACTGATATAAAAGTCAGAAACCAAAAGCAAGCAAACACATAATAAATAAGACTAACCTATAGTAAATCGACATGCTTTTCAGCATATACTGAAAAAGGTCGGAATGAAGTGCTGCATTTGATTTGTACTGCTTTTCACGCAGTGCTTAATTTCAGACTAAAAAGTGGTCTGAGCGTCTGCACACAGAGCAGGTAGACGTGGCTGGAAGCGTAGCGTAGGAAACCTGCAGGTAGGAAGGGTGAAGAAAGGTTCAGGTGACAGACAACTAGCTACTGGTTAGGGCAAATACTCAAAAAAAGGGAAAATAAACCAAGAGAATTCAACCACTGGTAGAAAGGAAATAATGAATGAGGGCCGGTGAGACAGCTCAGCGGCATAAGCGCCTGCCTGGCAAGCGCGAGGTCCTGAGGTCGCCTCCCAGTACCCACATTAAAAAAAAAAAAAAAAATTAATGAAACTTTCTTAAATTTTGTTCTTTTTTAGATTAATCCCTTCTGTATATTAACTGACCTATTCTAGGTAAAGATTTTTTTTTTTTTTTGCTTCCTTTCTGTAAGGTACTTAACACAACCAGCTTTTTAATTATCGTGAAGATTCTTTAACACAGAAGTACCACAAATATATAAGACATCTCTTCAACAGATTTACTATTAAATTTTCACTAAAACACATATGCAAAATATATTTCTTAAAATATGACATAAAAGTTTGTTATTCCCTATCCTCAGATATCGGATCAAATAAAAGGAATAAAATTAATTCAATATGTCAATTACAGACAAAGCCTTTTACAGCTACAGACTTCAATCTCGTTATCAATATGTATTTGCAAATGAAATGTATTAAGAATTGTTGTAGAGTGGAGAAAGTAAAACTCCATTAAGTCAAAGGTGTTCAATATTTTATGGACCAAGGACAGCTAATAATTTCATAGAAAATATTCATGTTCTGAATATTTAATGCATTCTGAATATAAAATGCATTTAAGAAAAAATAAACTTATATTAATGATATAAGTATGAATAATTTCAACATATATCCCTTATGGTATAGTGTTGTAAAGCAATCATTTAAAAGATACTCTGCCAACACATTTTAATTGAATTCCAAAACAATAATTTTATCAGGAGGATGGAGAAATTTAGAGGTAGTTGAAACTTAGCAATAATGTAATTAATGTCATTTTACATTGGAAAAACTGAATCACGAGAGGTTACAGGATTTGCCTAATATCCTGCATCTAATTTTTTTTTGTGTATGGTTTTACAGAGAATTTAAATATACCTTTGAAGGACATCAATTTCACAATACTGTACTATTTCTTCTTATAATTTAAAGACTGTAGTTACTTTGCTACATCTAGCACTTGACACAATCCATAGCCTACATAAATATATAGCAAGATACACACATTTTTTATGATAATGTGTTGTGCTTTAATGTATTTTAACAATATTTTAATTAACATATCTTTCTACAGGGCAAAGAAAACAGCATACATAACAGTACCATAATAACGGCCTCGCCTTACATTAGACACATATTTTCTCCAAAGTGCACTAGGGATACAATTCCTCTCTTCACTCTTTGTCTTTGACTTGCTTGTGCCTTCCATCTAAAATGGAATAGTGTATGTCTTCATATCCTACTGTTTACATGAATAAGAAGAGTATGATTTATTAGTAAACATGTTTTAAAATTATTGGTTAGTGGATCCATATCTACTCAGAGTGGTATGCATTTTTTTTGTAATTTGGAGAAATGCTAAGGAAAAATAGGAAAATCATAAATACTATGTTGTAGAATACCTCCTTTTCTTCGGCCAATAAGGTAACAACAAAAGCAATAACTTTTATAGTAAATATTACAAAGTATTAGGGAAAAAGAAGGCAAGGTAAGTTTCATGAATTCTTCTGGCATGGAGCTTTTCCTAAGTACCCTATTATAAGCTAGTTCATTGCCCTACATATCCATATTTATCATGAGTCTGATATGGATTCCCAGAAACATGGTAACCCTTAACAGTAGAAAACAGCTGCAAAATAAAATATCCCTGGTTTGAACTCCAAACACACTCAGTCATCTTATCTTTGACAAAGGGGCCAAACATGTTCACTAGAAGAAAGATAGCCTCTTTAATAAATGGTGCTGGAAAAACTGCCTTTCCACATGCCCAAGACTAAAGCTAGACCCAAGTCTATCACCATGCACTAAACTAAAATCAAAATGGATCAAAGATCTAAATATTAAAACAGAAATATTAAATCTGCTGGAAATGAAAATAGGTAGAACTCTTGAAGACAGAGGTGTAGGCAGAGAGTTCATGAATAAAACCCAGACTGCACAGGAAATACTACGAAGAATCAACAACTGTGATCTCATCTCATTAAAAAGCTTTTGCACAGCAAAAGAAATCCCAAACAGGGCCGGTGAGATGGCTCAGCGGCGTAAGCGCCTGCCTTGCAAGCGTGAGGGCCCGAGTTTGACTCCCGGAACCCACATACGAAAAAGGGGCCGGTGATATGGCTCAGCAGCACGGGTGCCTGTTGGCGCACGAGGTCCTGAGGTTGACCCCCCGGTACCCACAAAAAAAAAAAAAAAGAAATCCCCAACAGAGTGAAAAGACAACCCACAGAGTGGAAAAAACTTAAGCCAGTTGCTCCTCAAAGGACTAATATTGAGAACATATAAAGAACTGAAAAAAATCAGATCCCTTAAATTCAAAGACCCAATCCAAAAATGGGCATGTGAGATGAATACACGCTTCTCAGATGAAGAAGTACAAATGGCAAATAAATATACGAAAAAATGTTCAACATCACTGGTTATGTGAGAGATGCAAATTAAGACAACACTGAGATTCCATCTCACTCCAGAAAGAATAGCTATTATGAAAAACTCAACCAATAACAAATGCTGGCAGGGCTATGGGGAAAAGGGAACAATTCTCCACTGTTGGTGGGAGTGTAGACTGATGCAACCACTGTGGAAATCAGTGTGGAGATTCCTCTAAAACCTAGGACTAGAGGTCCCATTTTGACCCAGCTATTCCCCTTCTGGGTATCTTCCCGGAAGAATTAAAACACCATACCACAGCGATATATGCACACCCATGTTTATAGCAGCAGAATTTGTAATAGCTAAATCCTGGAAATAACCCAAATGCCCATCAACAGATGAATGGATAAACAAATGTGTTTTTTTATATATAATGGAGTACTACTCAGCCATAAAGAAGGATAAACTTGAGACATTTAATGTTAAAGGGATGGACCTTGAGACCATACTCTAAAATGAAATAAATCAGACACACATGTGTAAATATCACATTGTCTCACTGGTGTGAGAAACTGAATGTATAAATAAAAACCAAACTGTACAAGAGATACGGTGAAAGGGGAAGAAATTGTTCAAAAGGAAAGGGGAAAGGAAGGAAAGGAAAAGAAAAAAATGAGAAAAGAAGGATAAAATGAAAATAAAGCTTTGTAAATAAGGAGGGGAAGAGGGGCTGAAGGGATGGGGGAGGGAGGGAAAAAAGACAAATCAAGATATATCATGTACAGGTACAAATTCCCTATGATGAATGTGATCATTGTATATAACTAAATTGTACCAATACACTTAATTAAATTAAAAATATATATATCCCTGGTCTGGCCTGCCTGGAAGTCTTTAAATCTCACCAGCTCCAGAAGGACTGGCTACAAAAACCAGTCAGCCTTGAGAAGCTGGGCTCCCAGCTATTCGGTATTGCAGCCTAGGCAGAGGAGGGAGAGGCCAGGCACACTGTTCTCACAGCACTCTTCTGTGAGGGAAGCCATTTACATTTCCTGAAGAAGAAAGCATGTCAACAAAAGCAAGGGCCTTTGTATGGGGAAAAGTGCTCTGCCAAAGCCAAAGTTAGAAAATTAATAATTAGGCTGGATCATGGGGGGCGGGGGTTGAAAAGGTGTGAATGAGTTTTCTTGGTTATAATATTCTTTAAAAGGCAAAATCAGCTAACTCATTTAATCACTGTTGTGCTGATAGGCAATGAGACAGCTGAGACAACGTTAACTTTTTGTTGTCAATTAAGAAAAGCTGAGTGTGGTGAGAATGAAACAGTACAACAGGGAAGCTCTGGCTCCCAAGAATAAGTGGCTTTTAGAAGAAAGTTTTAAGGACTCTTCTCTAGAGACTCAGGCTTTGGAAGGAACTGCTAGAGGCAGATGAGAAAATATAGGGAGACTCCTTATCAGGGTGCTTACCAATGTTGGAGAGACAACTGGATTTTGTGGGTGGGGAAAACAAATTCCGCTGAGGAGCCCTGTGATGTCCTTTGTAGGACGGCTTCTAGCTGGACTAGGCAAGCGTACATTCTTCTCTTTCTACCAGCCTTATCTGTATTCCAATATAATCAAGGCTGGTGCCCAAAATGTATAAGTATAGTTATGCCAAAAATATCTTCACAACCATGATTTCACAGACCAAAAAGAAGTAAAAAATCTAATTTCTAATCACCAAAGAGACTATCACAAATAGGCAGATGGAGCAATCTTTGTAAAATGCAGCTAGCTGACTGGGATGCTGAAGCAAATCCTTCCATGACCAATTCTACTACTTTACTACCCATCAGGAGAACAGCAAAGTCATAAAACTACATAATTATTAAAAAGGATTTTTTTTTTTTTGTGGGTACCGGGGGTCGACCTCAGGACCTTGCGCCAGCAGGCACCCGTGCCGCTGAGCAATATCACCGGCCCTTTTTTCGTATGTGGGTTCCGGGAGTCGAACTCGGGCCCTCGCGCTTGCCAGACAGGCACTTACGCCACTAAGCCATCTCACCGGCCCTAAAAAAGATTCTTACTATCTAAAAAAATCTAGTAATATTCCTATTTGTTAAAAAAAATGTGAAATTTAAAATTAGGAAATACTTCTAGTCCTTTTTTAATTGCTAATCTATTTATGCTTTAATACTGTTTAAGTAGTCATGAATGAGAATTAATTACTCCTTTAATTCAAATATTGAAAAAATTTTAACAAGACCAAGACTGAAAGTCAAGGGCTGGTGAGAGAGCTCAGTGGCATAAGCGCCTGCCTGGCAAGCGTGAGGTCCTGAGTTAGACTTCTGGTACCCACATGAAGGAAAAAAAAGGGCCGGTGATATCGCTCAGCCATACAAGTGCTTGCTGGCAAGCATGAGGGTCCTGAGGTCGACTCCTGGGACCCACATAAAAAAAAAAAAGAAAAAAAAGACTGAAAGTCAATTTATTTTAAACACTAAATAAAGTTTAGGAAAACCAAGAAATTACATACCTGAAGAATTACTTCATTAAGTTGTTCTGACGATTTCTGATTATCCTGGATTTCATCAAGAAGCAAAGCCATTGTTGGACTATGGCCTAAACATGTTTTGTTCTTGTCGTGGAGATGCATTTTTGCTTCCTCTGTCAGAAGAAGAGCCAAGAACTGCAGACTGGCAGTATAAAGAGCAGGATACCTGACAGATAAGTCCACACATTTGCAGAACATATCTAAAAGGGAGAATGGTTCAGACATAAAAGTTTGAAAATGTCTTCAAAATTAAAGAGAAAATGAATCAGACTGATCTGAGCAATTAAGTTTATAGCTTCCTTAACTAATAATGTAAAGTTATCAATAGCTTAGGTGTAACAAGAATAACTCTGCGGTTTAAAATCAAACAGTATTATGACAATATACTGAATTAGTGTTTCTGTTCAATATTCATTATATGGTTTTGTCTGTCTATGAAATTGTGAGTGTTCATGTGTGTGTTTACAAATGCACATATATACAGTATCTGCTAAGACCGCGAGAGTAATATATGTAGGTAAGTATTGATCCTTTGAGCTCTACTGAATATATGAAGTCTTGAGATTTTTAGCTTTTAATTTTGATTTCAGTACAAAGTTTAAAAAAGTTATGGGCCGGTGAGATGGCTCAGCGGCATAAGCACCTGCCTGGCAAGTGCGAGGGCCTGAGTTCAACTCCCGGAACCCACATACGAAAAAAGGGCCGGTGATATCGCTCAGCGGCACGGGCGCCTGCTGGTGCAAGAGGCCCTGAGTTTGGCTCCCGGTATCCACAAAAAAAAAAAAAGTTAGATAATGGCTGGGAATGTGGCTTAATGGTAAAACACTTGCCTAGTATGTGTGAGGCCCTGGGTTTGATCCCCAGCAAGGCAAATATAAAGATAGGGCAGGATGGCACGCACTTGTAATCCCAGCACTTTGGGAGGCTGAGGTAAGGGGACTGAAAGTTCAAAGCCTACCTGGGCACCTTAGCAATACCCTATCTCAAGTACATCAGTACAGAGGCTTGGGTTCAATCCCCAAATCTCCAGTACTGGAAGAAAGAAAAAGAAAGAAAAGAAAGAAAGACAGAGAGAGAGAGACAGAGAGAGGAGAAGAGGAGAGAGGACAGAGGAGAAAGGAGAGAGGAGACAAGAGAAGAGAGGGAAGGCAGGGAGAAGGGAATAAAGAGTGAAAGGGGAAGTGGAAGGGAAAGGGGAAGGGGAAAGGAAAAGGGAAAAGACAAAACAAATCAAAACGGTTCCCCTAACTATCCTATGGATCATACAAAATACCACCTTCTAAGTATGAACGTATTTCTGCTTTCAAACAAGTCGGTGTCAAATGATACCTTAAAAAGCAAGACTTTAAAAAAAAAAAAGCAAGACTTGGTACGCAGCGCTGGCGTGATGAACAAAGGTCTCGTTGTACTGCACGAAGAACATGAGCGGCTGTGAACTGACTTGGAAACGGCACAGGGTGGAAAGAACGGGCAAGCCACACTAAGCATACTGCTGAGCTAGTCATTAATAGTTTCTTATGAGTAATGGTTTAGTTTAATTAAAATAACATTTGGTTATGGCATTAATCTTATTAATTTGAAAAGTATCTGACTTATAATTTTGTTCTGTTTTATTATTTTGTATTTATGCTTGATGAGATTATAACCATAAGAATTTCTATAGATTTAGGCTTAAACAAATTTAAGTGACATAAGGAAAATAATGCAGCTATCAGTATGGCTTTATAAAAATTATGTTCATTTAAATGATGTCCAACTATTAATCAAGTCTGAAAAAAGACTGTTTTGGTAACTAACTCACAGAGTGACCATAAGATGTATTAAATATATATGGGTACATGGGGTGGAAACTGATAAAAACAATATTACACAAAAAAATGCCACCATGGCAAGGAACACTAAAGACCATTTTTATTAGGTGTGTTTTCATTGACATCACCATTATCAAAACTACACACTAAGTTATTTTTATTAGTACTATAAACTGTGTGTATACTTTATGGGAGGTTTTGAATTTAATGTTTTCATTATGTCAGCAGGGAAATCAAACCAAACAAATAGCCTTGAGTCAGAGTTGCAAACTTTTTCTGTTAAGGACCAACAGTAACTATTTTATGTTTTGTACTTCACTGTTCATTACGACTACTCATCTCAACTATTAAAGCATGAAAGCAGGCACAGGTAACACACGAATGAGTGCTGCTATGTTCCAATGAAACTTTATTAACCAATTTAGGTAGTGGGAAAGATTTGACCAGATAGCTTTGGTATCTAATGTGAGAAGCATTTCGCTTTATATTGTTGGTGATTCAGGTGGTGAACTAATTTTTTCAAATTAATGCAAGAGGAAAATTTCAATCCCTCAATAAGACAATCTCTTTCTATTTCCATCTCTTTTAACAAAATAATGACCAACAATATGGCCACTTCACCCCTTATGGTAGACTCATAACTCCTGTATCTAAATAATTTTATTCCTTATTGAATATGTATTTCCCCATAAGTATTCCCCATATTTTAAAACTATCACACTATATCATACATTTAAATTTTCAAAATGACCAAATTACATAATTAAAGTTAAAAAAAATCAGTCAATTTAATTAGTGGATAACTTGGAAACTTAGAAATCAATTTTGAATTTATTTAAATAAATTATTTTAAAAGTTAAAATAAATGTTAATTATTAACATTTATATTTAAAAAGTCTTCTTGCTGTGCTGAAATGTAAAGGACTACAAAAACATTAAAGACCAGTCATTTCAAAATAATCATTTGTTTTTGTGGGCAAATAGATGGGAAATATCTTACAAAAGTAATTATACTGTATTTTTAACATTTCTGTGCTATAAGAAAACCTGATGTCTTGAAAAAAGGTGGTATTTTTATTATAACTTTCCATGTTATCACTTATAAAGGATTCTATATATTCAGATTTACCTACATACAGTGAACATACAACGGAAAAGAGACTGGTTTCTTTCAACAAAAGAAAAGCTATCTCCTTGTTTTATGATTTTATATGTATCCTCATAAAACCACAGGCTTTTCTTAATTGTTCTTATACATCTTAAAATACATTTCAGTTTTTCAAAAATGTCTTTTTTGGAGAGGACTCCTCAAGATCACTGAAAATTCCCCAAAACAAGTACCTTGGAATCTCACACGATATATCAGAATTATTTAATTTTAGAGAACTTACACATCTAATTGGGAATAGGATTATCTTAATTTTTATTAGCAGAAGAAACCCGAGCCAGTGTCGTCTTACCAATCACTGCCATCCAGCGCTTGGCCAGAGCTGAGGTAATGGAGGGGAGAGAGAAAGCAGCAGCTTTCCTCAGGAGTGTGACCAGAAGGTCGAGTAAGTGTGTCCATGTGTGATAAAAAGCCGATAGTAACTCTACATCTATAAAATTAATCAAAACATTTCAAGTTATTAATACAATAAAGAGAGCTTTTCAAAATACAAAGCTCACCACAGACTCTTTATTAGACTTACAATTAGAAGTATAAGCGTGTCAGATGAAAACAAATATAATTCAGCATTATCCAAAATTCATTTCTGCTAACTTCTCTTCCATTGCTTCTTAAAGATACCTCCCCTCCACCTTCCTGCACACGAAGACACACAAACCTTCCTCTTTTGAAGCACACTCAGAAATAATTAGAAAGAAAGTTTGTGTTACGTTTCTTTTTTGTAAGAATCTTTTTGGTTTATGTCTTATACTGAGTAACTACTTTGAAGATAATGCTATACAGTGTAGTAACCATTGTTATTCTCTTATTTGGTTATGAAAATTTGTTTTATTTTTCATTAAATAAAGTGTGACAAATTGAATATAAGTCATAACTTCAGAGCTATATATTGGGCACAAAATAAAAACATTATTGTTTGTGCTACTTCTGTAAAAGTAAATTTTCTACTAGTTTCCTTTTTCCCTCTAGCAAGGGTAAAAAGGAAAGTACCATGTGCCAAGGTCAAGAAAGAAGAGAATGAATTTCTTTGAAGAACCAAGAAGAGTGTTACCTCACATAGAAAACTACCATAAGAAACAGTACTATTCTCAGCTGTGCTTATAGCTAACGATGTAGCAGTTAACCTGCTAGAGTCAGGGCACATCTTTCTGGCTCCACACTCTGGTAAATGTAAACTGCAGAGATGCGGATATCTTAAACCGCATCTCTCACCATGCCATCCTGTCACCTTCTGTCAAACTTCATTAAAAATTAACTGAGGACTTCCATCCAGGTGTTTCTCAGCACCAATGGGGTATTTGGAAATAGCCTCCTCTAGGGCATCTGGATTACAGTGTATCTTAACTGCCCTGTCATTACCGGCTGTCTAAAAGAGTTTTTTTTTAGACATACGTTTCCTCATTGCTGTTCCCACAAAAATTTAACTCTACAGTATAGTGTATGTCTCTTTATGTACTATAATGCATAACTATACCTTTTACCTACAAGACTAGTACAAACTTTACTTGGTTTTTTAAGGCTTAGGAATGGCAAAATATTTAAGTTGCAAGGTAAATTAAAAATTAAAAACTATTCATATTTAACTTTACTACTGTACTTGTTGAATAATTTTAATGTAATTTACTGCCCTATAAACATTTATTATATGGAACTGTATATAAATTAGCAATTCATATAGACAAATAGCAAGATAAGCAATTTTTATATAATTACTCAAAACTTATTTTTCCAGAAAAAATTTTAAAATGTAATTTCTAAAAACATTTTTAGTGAGTTTTACCTTTTGTTAGATATTAGAAAACATCTTTTAAACAGCAGCTAGATGTTCATTCAGATGTTGTCAAGGTTTTTCCTTTCCTCACGTGATATAATTAATGGTAGGTGAAATAACTTTTATGTAATTGAGTAATAAAACATGTACTACATTTACTTAATTTTCAAAGACCAAGTCACACACAAATACAAAAGAGTCAATAAAAAGCATATACAAGGCAGCCAATAGCAGTCAAGATGCTCAGCCACTTCTTGCTGTGTGACTTTGGGATCAACAACTGATCAGAAGTCCTCTAACGGCAGCCATCCATTAACCAGTTTTGTAGCACTAATGCTGCATACATAATTTTTATCTTCCGCAAACTCAATTTCAATGCTTTTCAGGGGATATCTAAGGAAATCCAAAGTGAGAAATTAAACACTAAGTGGCAAGATTTTATCAGGTGAGCTTTGGAGGCCCACAGGCCATTGTAACACCTAAGTCTTATTATTTTTATTTGTTTTTTGCCTCTTCCCTCCTGGGACTCAGTGTTAATTCCTTGGGAGTGGGGTGGGGGTTGACAGCACCTTGCTGAGACCGCCTCTTATAGAATCTCCCGGTATGGAACTGCTGGTCCTCCATCACTGGGGTAATTTTAACATTGCTGTGATTCTGAGGACTGGCTTCGTTGGGTATCAGGACACAGTTCACTTTCTAGACCCCAAATCAACCAAATCCAAACAATTCAAAGGACTAAGTAAAAGGGAAGTCAAAATCAAGAATTACCAGGTGATCACCTATTTCATTATAAACTATGATTTAAACTTTGAAAACAATTATATTTGATAAAATAGATTTGATTTTGATATAGATGCTACATTGTAATTTTCTCTACTACTAAGCATTAAACGTTTCATGATAAAATATTTCACAATGTAAGATTTTAGCAATTTTTTGTTTTGTTTTTTTGAGACAGGGTCTCACTATGTAGCCCACGCTGGACTTGAACTCCCAGCAATCCTCCTGCTTTGGCCTCCAGAGCACTGAGATTACAGGCATGCACCACTATGCCTGGTGAAAATTTTGATATAATATGTTAGACTGGCTTATACCTGTTAACGCAAATGACTTACTAGTCTTGGAGACTTAGGCATAATTTATAAACAACAACTACTACCCAGAATTCACTGTACTTTCCAACATGACATAGCTTTGTCCTCATTTCAACTGACAGCATAAGTATCATCCTTCATTGTACTACATATTTGCTATAAGTGGTCTCCTGCAACCACTTAAAAACCATCCTAACCATAAAACAACACATCATTGAAGACTTCCAAAATACTGGCCAAAAAAAAAAAAAAAACAAAAAAACAATGAAGTAACCTTAAAGTGACTATCTGGAGTGAAGTAAGACATTTTCTCCTCAATAATATTCACTTGAGACCTAAGCTAAAGAAAATAAACCTTACCTAATACATCTTTGGTACATACGGTGAGAACTGCAGTGATAGCAGTGATCAGAGGTTTCACAAGCTCTTCCTGTATCACGAGGTTAGGGTCTACCATTAAACAGGACTGCAGAAGCCTGGACAAAGAGGACAGATATTCCAGGAGAAAGAAGACCTATTGGCAAAGGAGATAAAGTGGAACAAAACATCATACGAATGCCTCATCTCAGTGACACAGTATTTTACTTTTCTATGTATTATAATAAATCACTGCTTGGTAAGAAATGTTAATAAAACACTAATAAAATATTAATCATAATTTCTGTAGCTCTGAAGTTAATACTTAGCCAGCAAAGCATTATTTTTTCCTCATATTATAAGCATGTCTTTAATGACCACATTAGCACTACCAACTATAACACCACCAAACCAAGCAGTACTTTAAAAGTCAAATTTTTTATTCTATTTAAAGAAAGAAGGTCTTCATATTTTTAAAGTAGCTAAATTGTGAAATCAATCTGGAAGAAGGGCAAAACATATTCCAAAGATATAAAGCACACAACTTTGAAAAGAAAGAAAGATTATAAAAATAGTCCCTGAAGTACAAGTAGGGAAAATAAAAAACTAGTCTAATAGCCTAATTATTGCTACAAAAAAAATACAAATATGTCCCATTTTTGCCCTAACCTATTCTTCAGCATAAAAATTCTATTCTTAACTATAAGATAAAAAAATCAAGCCTCCAATATTACATAAGAATCATCTCTGATTTTCCAAATGTGAATACTATAAATATTACCTAGAAAAGTACTTCAAAAAATAATTTTCTGGATGTGTAGAAATCACAGATTAAGCCACTCTTGTTTTAGATCTAACATGCCCCCAGAGCCTCCTGTGTTCAGAGGGTGCACTCTCTGAAGATGACTGGATTGTGGGCGGCTGCTCTCATTCACAGCTGAGTGTGATGTTAGGGGCAGGGTCTGGACAAAAGAGGTGAGTCGTGGGGTGTGACCTGCAAGGCTGTGTCTCCCGCCCTAACTCCGCCCTTCAGCCTCGGCTTCCTGGCCTCCATGCTATGAGCAGCTTCTCTCCGTGCTTTCTGTTTTAGAGTCAGCAGACTATGAAATCAATCCTCGAAACATCACATGCCCACGTAAACCTCTCCTTTAAGTTTTGGGTGTTGGGTATTTTGACCCATCAACAAGAAAGTGATTAAGATAGCTGTGACACCTCATTTATCCGCTGTCCTCAGGCAATGAGATGGTCCTTGTAAGCGAACCTTAAAGAGATATCCTGAAGCCAGTCTCTGTCTCTCTCAGACATGTTCCTCTCACTATATTCGGATGTTGCAAGAGTCCGATTAAGAGTCAAGAACTGTTCTACATCTGTGGAGGGGAATATGCCTCTATGGTACGCAGTCTCGCACTATTTCAAAATAATTCTGCTACACTACTTGTCTTTTTGACTATGTTCACCCTTAATCTAATTTTATAACTTAAAAGTATAAGTGGTTCTGTACATTACAAACTCCTAAAAGTTTGTGAAGTTTACTTTGCTTACTGCTGTGAAGTCTTTTTTGATCCTTTCATATTTTCTGCTATTAAAAGTTATAGCAAGTCTGACCTCTGGATATAAGAAGTATTACTATAAATAAATACACCAGTAAGAAGTGTGACATAAAAACTGAATTGTAACTATATGATACCAAAGATTAAATAGAATATTGATGCAGTAGTTCAAAACACAGAATAATGTTTTGTTTATACACTCTTCAAAACAAATGCCACAAATGCAAAACCTTAGCAAGCGCACACGTCAACACACCTGTACCTTTAGCAGACTACAACCCACCGCCCACCGCTCTGCCCAAAGGCTCTGCCTCGCACACCCAAAGCCTGTTTCTTCTCCTCCTTAGGCGCTGACTCCAATGTTAGGTTTGCAATGTCTTTTCGGACTATCCTACCTAATAAAGGTCACCTCTTCCCTTGTTGACTGCCCAGCCTCACTTCTGTCCCACCATCGTTGGTCACCATGGGCTACAGCGCTTTACCTTCTATTCATGCTTACTATCCTTCTCCTGCACTAGGACCCCGACTGCGTTTGGGGAGAGATGCGTATGCTCTGCTCACAGATGTCTCGCTAGCACCTAGGACAGTCTAGTGTACCTGAGGCTGCAGAGCGTTCTGGTGTGAGGGAAAGGTCTTGTATCCACACCAGCAGCCAAATCTACATGAGCAGACAATACAATGGTTACATGAGACATTCAGGATACAGCAGTGAACAACAGCAGGCCAGGGTCTGCCTTCATTTTGCTGACTATGCCCCTCTGCCCTCATTTCTCCTTCACAGATTCAGCTCCAGCTGCTTTGACTTCCTTGCTGCTTCTTGGACGGGCCATGTATACCGTGAGACCGTGGGCCTGCTACGTTCACAGGACTAGCTTCCTCACCTGCTTCAGATCACAGTCACTGTCTGAAAGGCTTTCCCCGGACACAAGTGGAGCAGTCCTCTTCTCCCAACTCTGACATCACTTCCTGTCCCCTGCTGTAGTTTTTCTTCTGATATGTCTATCATCATCAGACACACATTAACTAATTAACTCTTCTTCCACCAGGAGGGGAAGAGTCTTTTTTTATTCATTTAGGATCCTGGTACACAGAAGGTACTCAGTAAAGATTTATTGAATGGGCAGACAGAAAATGGAAGAGACAGTTACTGTGCAAATAAGCATATTCAAATGAAAACACTGTCCTAGAACAAGTGCTTCAGAGATGAAATATCCCTGGCCTTGTAATAGGGGTCTTTTATATTCAGAAAGATCAAAGAATGCATCTCAAAGCACAGCATACTGCTCTAGTTCACCTTTAACTCAACCACCCTCTCTCCCAAACCTAGGAACCCATATTCAAATTTGATTTTGAGATAAAATCTCTATTAGCAACAACTATGCAAAAATTTATCAGGTGTATTTTATATACAGAATCTATAGGCAAAAACTTAAAAATAGTAAATATCTGTGAAGTAAAAAATATAAACCTAATCTTATCAGGATAGCTTTTAAAAATACACATAATTTAGCGAACAAGTGTTTCAAAAACTTCAACTTAGGTAATTAAAAAACAAAAACAAAAAACAGGCATAACAGAGATAGTCTAAAATCACAGAAGAGGTAGGTAGCCTACACCAATGCCCCTTTTTCAAGTGGTGCTAAAAGATAACCATACACTTGACTAACCATTTGTAGCTCATTAATGATGGAGTCAGAAATACTACCTAGGTCTGAAAAGCCACTGCTCTTTCTACCATCCAAAGATATCTTTAATCAAAAATTTTAAGTGAACTATTTCAAAAACCTTAACATGCCACACATATTCCAAGAGATTTCTATCCTTCTCCTATAGTTATATCTCCTCAGCAGAATTTATGCTTTGGGCACTTAAAGCAAACAAACCTACAATTCTGGTGATGAGAGGCGAACTTGATGCACTTACATGAGCCTGAGCATGCTCCCCTGGAGGTAACGCAGGCAGCGGGCTCTTGAGTTCCCGGACGCATGTCTCCAGAAGGGTGGGATCTACAATGCTAGGAAGGGTAGAGAAAGAAAGCCTGTGACATGAGTAGTTTGCTTTTTACTGAGGGTAAATAAGTCAGAATTTAAAGATCGAAGGTAAACCTGAATACAATTTAAGAGAAAGGATTTTTATAAGAAAATGTTTACCAAGATTTCCCAGAGTACCTCAAAAAGAGAAAAATATCTTGTTAGATACATATGAGAAGCAAACATGTCTTAAGGAAATAGTACCCAAAGAAATTTTATTAAAAGCAGAATAAAATATAACACAGCCCATTCAGAAGGAAAGCAAACAAAAGTAAAACAGTGGTGGTGATGCTCCCATTCAAAATACCAAAATCACAATCTAGAAATATGTTCATATTCAGAAAGCAAAATCAAAACAAAATAAATAGGGCCGGTGAGATGGCTCAGCGGCGTAAGCGCCTGCCTTGCAAGCGCGAGGGCCCGAGTTCAACTCCCGGAACCCACATATGAAAAAGGGGGCCGGTGATATCGCTCAGCGGCACGGGTGCCTGCTGGCACGCGAGGTCCTGAGGTCAACCCCCCGGTACCCACACACACACACAAAAAAAAAACAGAAAATTATTATAAAAATCAGAAGTAAAAAGCCAGTAGGGAAACACAGTAAGCCTTTGCAAAAAAAGTTCCTTTAATACAGTGATGGAAAACAGTTTAGCGCTTTCAATGATACAAACAGCCTGCTGTAGCACGCATGCCTTAGGTTCGCCACCACTGCTTTAATACCTTTCTGGCCTCAATGCCATGTTAGATTTAGCTGACTTCTAAAAAGCAAGGCTATTCCCAGAGCTCCATTTGGGTCATTCTTCTACCAGGAAGAAAAGCCAACTGACTAGCATTTATTCTTTCAACCTTAGTAGACATTATGGTAGAAAGAAAAGATAAATAAATGGTAAAAACAGCTTATAGCTTACTACAGATTATAAATGTTAAAAGACTAATCACAATTGAGTAAAGTAAAACAAAAAAATACATTTACTTTAGTTTTTTTAATACTCAGAGAACACAATATGCCTTGGCAAAGAGAAGTAAGACATTTAAGAGAGTGAATGTTCAAAGGTAAAGAGATAGTAAGGCAGAGCTGTTTCTTTCTTTCTTTCTTTTTTTTTTTTTTTTTGGTACCGGGACTCAAACTCAGGACCTTGCATTTGCCAGGCCAGCGCTTGTGCCACTGAGCTATATCCTCGGCAGTAAGGCAGAGAAATGAAATGAATACAAAGGTAGGAATAGAAGGTAGGTAACTTGACTACAATAATACTGGATATTAGGAAAAAACAGGAGTATTTACTCTCTGTAAGGGAGTATCCTGGACATTATCACTTTTAATCCTCTCTCCAGCCCCTTAAAAAGCTGTCAGGAATGAGGCTCAAGAGATAAAAATAATTTTCCCAAGGCTGCAACACTACTAAGCGAATGAACTACAATCTTAGATGGTCCTGAATTCAAAATCTAGGCCTTTTTTATGACACTGTATAAGAAAATCAGACAAAAATTTTATGAGTTTCAACATTAGGCAAATAATGTAAAAATTCAAAAAAATAAAGTCATGATTTTTAACAGAATATATTCTGATTGAAACCTTAGTTTTCTGTAACAAAATAACTCCAAATGCATTTAAACAATGATTTTTTTTTTTTAACCTAGGGGCATGAGTCTATGACTACTAGGGAGATGAATCATCAAACTCCTTCATATCCAATTAAGAATAACTAAGTGGGGCCGGTGAGATGGCTCAGCGGCGTAAGCGCCTGCCTTGCAAGCGCGAGGGCCCGAGTTTGACTCCCGGAAACCACATATGAAAAAGGGGCCAGTGATATCGCTCAGCGGCACGGGTGCCTGTTGGCGCGCGAGGTCCTGAGGTCGTCCCCCTGGTACCCACAAAAAAAAAAAAACAAAACAAAAAGAATAACTAAGTGAATGACATAATATTCCTTGAATGCGCTAGAGGACAGATGAGGTTAAGAACTCTCTGAACTGAAAAAAAAAAAAAAAAAAAGAAAAAGGCCTTAATTGTCAAGATAATAAATCAATACAAATGCTTTAATAGAACTAACAAAAACTATCAAGGTAACTGTAGCAAAAGCAAAACACCTGCAGTTTAATAAGCCTTACAAAGAATGAGAATATACTCCCAGTATACAGGAAGTCTCACATCAATCCAGGACACAGGTTATGTAACACGCCTCCCTGGGAGAGTCTCTCTTACCTACAGAGAAGCTCTATGAGCTGGGCTTGTTGGAGCGCATTTGCAGTGTCTTGTGGAGCAATCACCAATAGGTTGTCTAGGAGGCTACAGATTGCTGAAAGAAGAGATGGAGTAACAAAAACACACTGTTTGGGCAGAGGAGCAGACAGGGATGAATCATGAGGTGCCTGTGATGACGCAATTTCATGCTGACCTATTATTGAAAAAGCATAAAATTCGTATTTAGTTTACTTCCAGTTATAACACAATATTCACTAGTTCTTATAATCAGAGGCAAATTCCTAAAAATGAAGACTAATGGTTGATTAATCCCACTAGCTGCTCAGCTCATTTTAACCCTGAGGCTGTGAAGCTAGACCGCTCCTCCTATTCCTTACCTCCATCCTCCACTGTAAGTGTATGTTTGCGTGCAGTGTATGTGTAGATATATGTTCATGACTGCACTATTTGTGTGTGACATGTGTGTACCTACATGCTCATGAATGTATGTGTATGCGAGTAGAAAAGCCAGTGCAGGAAAGATGGAACAAGGTTTTGGGCCCCAAGCATTAATACACTGAAGAACACATAGATGGTCCACAATCCTTTTTCTGAAACTCTAGGGGTCAGAGGCATTTCATAATTCGAAGTACTTGTGGATTTTGAAAAAGTAATAAAGTAGGTATACCACACCTTCATTAACTTTTTCAGTGGATCTTAGAAAACATCCCATAATGAAATAAATATATCTGTAGTGCAGCAACTGTACAATCATAGGAGGCTGAATAAAGGAGTAAACAAAACCTCAAATCAGTATTGGTTATGCGTAGCAAACGTATTCAGACGTGGGCAAGGTTAGCTACTGTTCCGGCTGTAGCCAGATGTTGCCCCAAAGCCTCATGCAGTCATAGGCGGTCTCTTAGGTGCTGGCTGGCTCCAGGGTGTGTGACGCTGGGAGTAAGGCTGCCCCACCCTGGGCATGAGTGCTCCCTGCCCTAAGGGTGTGCAGCCTAGATAGAACGTGAGAAACAGAAACAAGGTTGGTGCTTGGTGCTTGCCGTTTGCCGCCTTCTGCCTGCCTGCTCTGCCTGCCTTGGGGCCAGACGACTATGACCTGAAACCTCTACAAACTATGAGCTATAGTAAACCTTTCCTCTTTTAATTTTGGGTGTCAGGTATTTTGTATCAGCAGCAAGAAAAGTGACCAAGACAGCCACTGACTGAGTTCTGGGAAGACTCAGTTTTCAGATACTTTGGATTTAAGAGTTGAAGATACGCGACTGTGGTCTTTCCTAGCAGACTCTAATCTGCCTCAAAACTTTCCCTGAGCACTCTGATTGCTTCTTTCTTTAAGAAAACATTAAATTTTAAATAAATTCTGACTTACAGAAAAATTGCAAGCATACAAATAATCCTCATAGGCCTACACTCTGATTCATGAATAACTTTTCCACACTGTATTCATCTACCTGCCTACTTATCATTTTACATCATGTAAACTACAGACCTACTGCTCCTTTAACCCTAAATTAGTTCCCCCAAAACAGGACATTTATTATTACAGTACCTTATTAAAAGCAGGGCATTAACACTTAGGCAGTGGTACTGTTTAATCTACAGACTTTAACTTACGAGAATTCAGGTTGTTTCCAGCAGTTTCTAATTACAAACAATACTGCATTAAATAATTACATGCATATGCGATACATTTTAGTATTGTTGAAGTCATGGGAAAATTCCCACACATAACGTAAATCCATATATGGGCTTGTTAGATATTGGCAAATTCCTTTCCAAAAGTGTTACAATAATTGCATTCTCTCTAAGAATGTACCAAAGTACTCATTTTCAACAGCCTTGCCAACAGAATGTTTTTTAATTGTTGGCAATTTATTAGATAAGAAAGAGTATTTCAGCTCTTATCCAAAGATACGGGTGACCATTACATCTTTTTTGTGAAATATATTCTCATAGTTTCCACTTACTTTTACATGAGGTGTAGGGTTCTTTTCCTCTCCAAATATTAGGACTTTCTCATATGTTATTTATTTACATATCTTTGTCTATGAGTTACATTGCAAATAGTTATGCAGGCTTGTCAGTGCCTCTGGAGTGTGTATGGCATTTTCTGCCATGCATTAATTATTTTTCATTTTAATTACATGTAGTAATGTTTTTGGCTTTTTATTTATTGATCTAGATTTTTACCCATGGTTAGAAAATATCTTCCTATGCCTAGATTATAAGGTATCTCTCCACATTTTATTCTAATATTTGTATAATTTCGATTTTCACTTTCATAATTCATATAATTCTTGTGTATGATGTAAAACATAGATCTATTTTATCTTTTTTCAATTGGCTGGCCAGGTTTAGGATCAGTTATCAAGAGATTTATGCTTTATAAAGTGATCTGAGATGTTCCATTATTTAATCATATAGGAAATATTTTCAATTCTATTTGTTTTTTCTGTGCCAGTAACATAATATATTGATTTAATTATGTTCCTTAACATGGTTTACTATCCAGTAAGGATAGTCCCATTTTCAAACATTTTCCTAGCTATTTTGCACACTCGTTTTCTCACATGAATAAAAACTTGTGCACCCTAAAGAAGTTTGTTGGTATCTTTACTGGGGCTGTATTTAATTTACAGATTAAGTTAGGGAGAAGTCACTTTTTCTTTTTTTTTTTTTTTTTTGTGCTGGGAATTGAACTCAGGACCTTGCACTTGCCAGGTAGGCACTGCACTGCTGAGCTATATATATATAGCTATTATAATAATATAATAGGTCATATTATAATCTATTATAATATATATATATATATATATACCATGCAGTATGTAAGCATGTGCATCTAAGATACTTCATTTAACATTACGGTTTAAGGTGCATCCATTTTCTTACAAATGACTCAAACTTATCCTTCTTTGTGGCAGTGCAGTACTCCATTGTGTATATATACCATATTTTCTTTACCCATACATCTGTTGATGGATATATAAGTTGCTTTCAAGATTTAGCTATTATGAATTACACTGTTATAAACATGAGTATGCATACATCACTGTGATATGATGTCTTTAACTCTTTTGGGAAGATACCAGAAAGGGAATAGCTGGGTCAAAGGAAATTTCTATTTTTAGTTTTTTTAAGAATCTTCATACTGATTTCCATAGTGGTTGCATCAGTTTATAGCCCCACGAGCAATGGAGAAGGATTCCTTTCTTCTTACAGCCTTGCCAGTATTTCTTACTGGTTGATTTCTTGATGATAACTATTCTTTCTGAAGTGAGATGGGAATCTCAGGGTTAATTTGTATTTCTCTAATGGCCAGTGATGTTGAAAATTTTTTTACTGCCCACTTGAATTTCTTCTGACATCTCTATTCATTTTAGATGCCCTTTTTTTTAACTGAGTCTTTAAATTTGAGGGGCCTAATTTTTTGAGTTCTTTATATATTCTAGATAGTGGAAGTTCTTTATCTGAGGAGTAGCTAGCAAAATTTTTTTCTAATTTTGTAGGCTGTCTCTTCACAATGTTGGTGGTTTCCTTTGCTTTTAATCTGAAAGTTTTTAATTTGATGTGATTCCATTTTTTTGATTCTTAGTATTATATCTTGTACCTAGGTTTTGTTCAGGAAGTCCTCGCCTATACCTATGTCTTCAAGAGTTTCATGTATTTTGTCTTCCAGCAGATTGTTTCTATTCTAATGTTTAGATCTTTGACCCATTTGATCTTGGTTTAGTACATAGTGAGAGAGATAGGTCTAGGTTTAGTCTTCAGCATGTGGATAGCCAGTTTTCACAGCACCATTTGTTTAAAAAGGCTGTCTTTCCTCCAGCAAAGGGATTTGGCCCCTTTGTTAAAGATACCATAGCTGAGTATGGCTGGAATTGTTTCTGTATATCATATTCTGTTCCACTGATCCACAAGCCCATTTTGTTTTTGCTTTTGTTTTTTATTGCCAATACCACGCTGTTTTTAATCACTGTATCTCTGTAGTATAACTTGAAGTCTGGGACTGTGACAGCCCTGCCTTGCCTTGTTACTCAGAATTCTTTTGCTATTCTCCATCTTTTACAGTTCCATATAAATTTTAGGAATGCTTTCCCCAGTTGTGTATGGAATGTGATTGGTATTTCGATTGGGATGGCATTAAATCCATGTAAGAGTTCGGAAGTATTTATTTTTTGATGCTACTGTGAAGGGCACTGTTCCCCTCATTTCCCCCTCGGTGGTTTTGTTATTGGTACACAGGTTACTTTTTTCCTAATATTTCATTAGTACTATTATAAGTGGTGGTTTTCTCCATCATTATACTTTCTAACTGCTCATCTGTATTAATTTTTGTAGGTTAATATTATATCCTGCTACCTTACTGAATTTAGCCTTATCATTAGTTCTTTAAAGATTTCCAAGCACATTATATAGAAGGTAAAATAAATATTTTTTAGAATTAAACAATGTTATATACTGGTTTTTTTTTGATTTGTTTTGTTTTTTGTGGTACCGGGAGTCGAACTCAGGATCTCGTGTTTGCCAGGCAGGTGCTTACGCCGCTGAGCCATCTCACCTGCCCAATACTGTTAACATGAATTACTAAAAACCAAAATGGAACACTTTAGGAAATTATCAAAATAAATATTGTAACAAAAATTCAAAGTAGTAATTAAGCAAGTATTTCTTTCTTTTTCTTTTTTTTTTGTGGGTACTGGGGGTCGACCTCAGGACCTCGCGTGCCGCTGAGCAATATCACCGGCCCTTTTTTCGTATGTGGGTTCTGGGAGTCGAACTCAGGCCCTTGCGCTTGCCAGGCAGGCGCTTACGCCACTGAGCCATCTCACCGGCCCAAGTATTTTTTTTCTCCCCCTCACCCCACCCTTAGGGATTGAACCTTGGCATTATGCATGTTAGACAAGTGTTCTACCCTTGAGCTACATCCCTATCCTTTACGCCACTTATATATATATAAAAATATATATATATATAATATATATATATTTTTTTGGCATGGATTCTTCAACATAAGTCATATCAGAAATTTAACGCTACTAAAAAAGGCCTACTTACTCTCTAGAATTAACAAAGTTGTAAGCTTTGAAATAAAGTTTAAAGCAAAGCAGAGTTGAAAGCAGATCTTAATAAAAGGATTAAAACGTTTATACTACTGCTAATAAAAATAAAGCCTAAGTTGTTAAGCATGTTTTTTTTTTCTGGTACCGGGAATCCAACTCACAACCTTGTGCTTGCCAGGCATGTGAAGTGCTGCTGAGGTATATCCCCGGCCCTAATCATGTATTTCTAATGAAGTCTCGATAAGCTTGTATCTTTCAAATGGGAAGCACAGCTTAGAAAATGTTATTGACCAAATATCTTCACTTTCATATGGACTACTATAATAAAACTGTTTTCCCAAAAGAGGGTTAAAAATGGAATTAACTAACATTCATCGGTTCCCTGATTCTATGCTTAATAAGGAACCATGTTACAATCAAACCATTTATTCGATAACCAAATTCCCATTTATTAGTTAAGAGTATTTATTTTGTTCATGTCCAATATAATCATTCTAAAATTATTCTATTATGTCCTTATTTCATTAACATTTTATTTTTTAGATATTCACTTTCAAAACATCTGTATGGATCAACTTTTTTTTTGTGAAAGCAGACTGTCTTCCTAAAAGGATATACCTTGGGCCGCAAACTGGTCGTGTAAGGGTTCAGAGAGAAGCACTGTTGATGGCACAAGTGGTTGAAATTCAGCACTCCCCACTGAAGGTGCCACCTATAAATTAGTAAAGAAACATTATTTTATTCAATGTTGTTATGGCATGGAATAAAACACAAGCAACATACACACAAGATAACCATAAGCAATAAGTTTATAACAAAAATGTACTTGCTACTATAACTAAAACACTGTATATGTTCAGTATAGCAGCTTTTTTTATTAATGGGATTTTCTACTGTCTCTTGTAAGAACTACTACAGCTTACGTAAATCAGTAACTTACAGGAGTACAGTTTAGATTTGAAGCCCATTTAGGATTTTAAAGTTTCCTATGAAAGTCTACTCGTTGCCCAAATGTTGAAAGGCAAAGATATACTACCTAAAATTCATCATGTTCTTGATATATTTTACATTTATTGATCACTAAGTTTTAATAATACCTATAAAAATTAGAAGTATGAAATGATTTTTCTATTATAAAAGAAATTTTTTAAAAGCTTGGCAATATATTGACACTATGTTTTAGATACAGCATTTCTTAAAACATTAAACATAAAAGAAATGCTATTGAAAGCAAACATAATTTCACCCACAGGTTTATAGATGAGCAAACTATGTGGTTTCCTAAAATTGAAAGCACCCAGTGATGTGTTTAGCACCTCCTAAGTGAAAAACACAGCATCTGGCAAGGTCTGTAACTCTTTTTTTTTTTTTTTTTTTTTTCTTTTATGTGGGTACCGGGAGTCGAACTCAGGACCTCGTGCTTGCCAGGCAGGCACTTATGCTGCTGAGCCATATCACCGGCCCAAGGTCAGTAACTCTTTTTCCTACCATCAATTCCCTGAGAGAAGGAGTGATGTGCTCAGACCTGGGGTGCCTCCGTGTCAGTGCACACAGAGAAGAAGCTACCAACAGAGCTTAGGAACCCACGCTGCGGCAGGCTCACGTCGTACAGTTCACATGTGTGTGTGGACTGCGTAAACACCCTAACACTCGTTACCTAATGTGATGACATAAAGACAAAAACTAAGGCTATTTTCATTTGTAGTTTCTAATAATAAAAAGAATAAAACTTTGAAGAAATTGGTAGAAATGAAATTAGTATATAATTTTTAAAATCCCCCTTCCAATTTGACCTTAATCATCTTTTACCACATCAAGTTAAATATGACAGCTATAATACCAACAAATGAGAGCTAGAGCCAAAAATTCTAAGCACAAAGTCATCTAAAAAGTAAACCCAGATAAAAGTTCAGTCTAAATAAATAACTTATCAACAATCATTAAGTCCCTTAGTTTGTATAATATTTGATCCAAGTAATAGGAAAGGTAACCTAAAATTTGTTTATTTTTAAAAAATACACTTGCCCAGGTGGCAATAAGAAGCATATAAAAAATGTTCCTGTCAACAGACATCAAGATAACTTTTATTGTTCTGGGAAGAAAGCAATCAAACACCAAGACTGGTAACATAAACTATACAGGTGTTGCCTAAAATATCTAGATCCTGCCACAAACTTCTCTGGCTATGTAAGAAAAGTTAAGGGGACAAGGATGCTGGAATCTTTCATTTCAGTGAAGATCCTTTCAAGTAACATAGATTGAAGAAGTCCTTACTATTGATAAAATAGAGGTAGGGGACTGGTTTGTTATTTTAGCATTCAGTTTGGGAAAAGAAAGCTTTTAAGGGTCCACTAAATACCTAGCTTGTTAAAAGAAAAGATCACAGGAAAGACATTCATAAAAATTGTAAATTTTCTTAATATAGTGCAGGGAAGGGAAGCCCAAATTTAGAAAAGATGTTTTTGGACTATACCTAATAGTTATAACTCAATTCAAGTAGATGAGAAAACACAAGGATTTATTATTCTTTAAAAAATGATTGGGCCGGTGAGATGGCTCAGCGGCTTAAGAGCCTGCCCGACAAGCGCAAGGGCCCAAGTTCGACTCCTGGAACCCACGTACGAAAAAGGGGCCGGTGATATCGCTCAGTGGCACAGGCACCTGCTGGCGCGCAAGGTCCTGAGATTGACCCCCCGGTACCCACAAAAAAAAAAGATTAAGGGTGATTTGTATTTCTAGTAGCCTCTATGAATTTTTACTTTTTTAATATTTTTACATTTTGATTTATTAGTATATTACTATTTTAATAAATAGAAACAAGAAAGTATTAAACCGAATTGCTCCAGTTCTATGCTCAAATCTTTATTTGGAAATAATTTCCAATTGATACTTGTTTGATTATATTTGATAATAAACACTGACATGCAAATCTATTACTTTCACTAGAAATATAAGGAATAACTATAGTTTTGGCATTTAAATATTAGCTACTGGAAAATACAGGTTTTCTACCGATCTACAGGAAGAAAAAATCTGATGTGGTTCGGATCTGCATTTAGAGATAAGTATCACAAGCGAAGCAATTTGCCCAGCTGAGAGTCTAATCAAGATTCTCAGTCCAGCACGTATTCATGAAAGTACAAATTAATTTGAGTCAGAGGAAGTCCTCAGACGCACCTCGAGAGAGTTGGCTAGCTGAGTTTGAGAGAATATGCTTCTTTTTCCTGGCTCCTTCTACATCCATGCAAATGAATTTCTGCTAGACTACACATTCTAACACCCTCCTTGATGGAGAAGGTAAGCGTGGCTTAAGAGCAACTGAGTACCTTAGCACTTCTTTCTTCACAGCACTGAACTGCTTTCTATACCACTTCAAGAACTCCACGTGAGAGGCCAGCATTGTCTTCCTCTAACAGAAGCTTGTCTAACTCTTCTATACTTCACTTCCTGAATTCATAAAAATGGCCTCACTGTAAAAATCACAATCTAGATTTTTCTTTCACTTTCCTATCTGCTGCATGACATACTCTGAGATCTTCGATTTGCTTTTTCTCAACAAGACAAGTCTGAGCTTTCTTTGAAACATATATATGTCACTTCACCAGTTACTGGGAAAAAAAAAAAAATCTGACACTTGCAACCTGAAGGAAATCATTTCAACCGTTTCAGAGGTTTTAGTCCATAATCAGTAGGAATATTATGGAAGAAGAACAAAGCTGCTTAGTTCAAGGCAGCCAGGGAGCATAGCAGGGGAAAAGCTCAAGAGAGTAAGAGACCAGACATAGACCCTAAGGTCATGCCTTCAGTGGGCCAGACACACCCAGAAGTGTGCTTTACTAATTTTTTGTGAAGCGCTCAAGGCAATCAAGTAGACGATTAAGCTCAACTGGCACAATATACTTCTGGTCTTATCATTTTATTGATGTTATAGAAGACAATAAAGGCTACTCAGAGCAGATAGTTTGATGTTACTTGAAGTCCTAAAACTGACTCAAATTAGTGCAATAGTGGTAACCAAGGGCTGGGTGTGGGGAATGAGAAGATATAGATCAAAGGGTGCAAGCTGTCAGATATAAGTGGAATAAATTCTGGAGATCTACTACACAGAATGATGACTATAGTTAATAATACTGTACTCTACACTTGAAATTTGTTAACAATACATTTTAAGTATTTTCATCACAAAAATAAAGGTAACTGAGATAATGTGCTACTTTGAGAGTGGTGATATTTATATATGTCATATATATGTCACATCATATTATAGATCTTAAATATATAGAATTTGGCAAATATACTTCAATAAAACTGGGAGAAGCCGAGCAAAAATAGAATTAAATTTTGATTATAAAAACTGAAAGATTATTCTTTTTTCTTCAATGAGTTTGTAAATAGGTTTGGTAACTAAAGGTTTCCCAATTATGTTTCAGTGTAAAATAAGCAGCCACTATTAAGAGTCCTTTTGAAATTGCAAAAAATAGCAGACATTTACCACATCAAAGTAGAATTTGAATATAAAAAACAATTTGTCATAAAAGCAAAATGAATATTCAAAAAAGTTTTTTTGGGGCCGGTGAGATGACTCAGCGGCGTAAGCGCCTGCCTTGCAAGCGCGAGGGCCCGAGTTCGACTCCCGGATCCCACATACAAAAAAGGGGCTGGTGATATCGCTCAGCGGCATGGGCGTCTGCTGGCGCGCGAGGTCCTGAGGTCGACCCCCGGTACCCACAAAAAAAAAAAAAAAAAAAAAAAGTTTTTTTGTATTCTGCCTTACAGAAACAAAAGACTTCACTGGAAAGTTGAAAGTTAATTAGAAGTTATTTTATTTGTCAAAATGATCTTTTAATTTTTTTTCATGAAAACAATATAGTGCTTAAGTAGGTTAATTTTAAAAAATAAGGGAAAAATTAGGATTAGTCGCATTAAAAAAATAGAGCACAACTCTACCCAGACTTTTAAAACATGGCAAAAAATAAGATACAAAAAGTTTCTATGAGATCCTAGGATCCAAGTGTTCATTTTTGTAGGTAATACTTTTCTCTTTATTCCCAAGAGCAGAAGGGCTTTGGCATCTGTAATCATCGAATCACTTTAACTATTATAGAGCTATCTTTCAATGGATTGTGTACAATATTAAATGAAGGAATGAGCAGCAGGAGAGAGAAGAGTCTAGCATGTCTAACTGAAGAACACTTACATACAGAGATAAGCACCACAACACAGTCATGGTCCTTATGTGGTGCTATAATTAATGTAAGAGTGGGCTGGGGATATAGCTCAGCGGCATAGCGCCTGCCTGGCAAGCGCAAGGTCCTTAGTTTGATTCCTGGTACCAAAAAAAAAAAAAAAAAAAAAAAAAAGTGCAAATCAGGCAATCTCTTGTAATCTGGAGCCAAATATTTATACTCTCTATGATAATGTTTCTTCATGTGTAAAAAAGCATACCACCATTGAATGGTGTGGATTTAACAATTTAACCCATTTATAGCAATTCATATGGCAACCTAGGGAATATACTGAGTTCTAAAAGTGAGGAAGTTCAATAAATGTTATAAGCATGTATGAAAATGACAAAATGAAACCCAATAACTTGTAAATTAATATTCACCGATAAAAATATATACAAGTATACTGAAAAAAGATGAGGAAGTTGGCTCTTTCTATACATCAGAATTCATTAAATAAAGCGATCAAGTTATTACCAGTATGTATTTGTGATGTCAAAGCTTAATTGTCAACTTCATTGGCTTGGAACCACTCTCTGAGGGTAGTTGGGTGTTGGAGGCATCACCTTGGGGGTCTATATCTGGATCCTGACCCTTTCCTCTCTGGCACCACGCTCTGCTTCCTGGCCACCACGAACTGAGCAGCATTGCTCTGCAGTGCCCTTTCACCATAATGTACCTGCCCTGAGCCAGCTAACCTCTGAACATATGAGCCAACTAAATCATTTCTTCTTTTAAATTGTGGGTATTAGGTATATGGTCCCAACAACAGGAAAGCTGAATAACATAATATTTTAGTACAAACACAAAATAAAGTCCGAATCTATTTTAGTTACAGCTATGAGGTAAATAAAACTGCTGAAATCTTTTTCAAAATACTTTTGTCCATTTGCTTAAATGTTTGCATTCAAGAGCAATGACTATAACGCTTTAGAAACTTAGCTCAGAAATCTTAAAAATATAAACAAGTGAGTCCAAATCACAAAAACAAAAATACTATTTGCTCTTTCTTATAACATTTTTTAAAGGGTAACTCTTTACAAAATAATACACGTTATGCACATAGGACAGAATATACCATTTTATCTGCATTCATTTTAATATTATATACTAAAAATTTTACTAGAAAAAAATTAATATCTAGGTATCATTGGCTATTAATGTTTGTTTTATTACCAGACTTTAAAAAAACCTCAGAAACCAAAATCAAACACACGTTCTTTTTCATTGTGCTGCCGTCCAGTGGCCATACTAATAATACTTAGGAACTAGAATATCATTTGTATTTTCCTTCTAAAATTTACAAAGTTTTTAGTCCTTTTGTAATCCACAGGGAGTCGAAATTTACTTGGACAAAGTATATCATTCTATTTCTCTCTCTCCACTGTCATTTACATTGCCATCTCAAATTTTCCTGGGGACTACAATGGAGTTAGGAATATGCCTTACCACTCATGCTTATATCAAAACTATTTTTCTACTAAAATGCCTTTTGGATACACCTCTGCTTAAACTGTCCTTGGTATATTATTAATTTTATAAAATAATTTTTAATTCCCTCCAAAAGGCCAACATATTATTTCCCTAATGTGAACTGTAATATTTGAGACCATGTCACTGTGCTGAACTATCTTTCCATCCTTCTGGTTAAAACTCAAATCCAAAGAGTGAATCAGCTTTCTTGATTAACCCTGATCTGGTTGGTCTAGTAATCAAACTCAGCCTTCCCTAGGCACTGCACTCTGAGTAACTCCATACATTTTCTAAATATTCAGTGCTTTCAGTGCAACAAACTTAGTATTCAGTTATTTTCTAATTATTCTTTATGTTCTGAACTAGACTAACTCTGTAGTGGGTACTGAATATATATCTATTTTTTTTAATTGCTCAGCCCTTTGTAAATGTGGCATAAATATAAAAAGGAACCAGTTGGTCTTTCAAAGTCCATTTCCATTGCCACTTTCTACACAAAATCACTCTCTATTTCGTTATCCTGGTGCAACCTCACTGCACCTTGATTACCATATTATGGCATCAATCACATCTAGCTTTGGAGCAGACTGTAACATTGTGACCAACAAGAGGAGCCAAACATGCTTCCAGTTCAAATAAATGTCCTACCAAATGTCCTACATGTTGCTTCATGTCCTCATATCTTTTGTAAAATGGTGATTATAAAAATGACTCAAGTTTTTTATATGACCATAAAGATTCATAAGTAAAATTTAAGTGTTTAAATAAACAAGTTTTCTTTAAATTTGTGTCCCATGTATTTCACAAAGTAAAGCTCAAAAAGAAAAAAAAAAAAAAAATCATGTTTCGTACTTCATTTTGACAAATGATAAAACATACTTTAAAAATACAAATATACTTCTGCTCAAGAGCAACAGAAAGGGCCAAATATTGGCCATAAAGCTGTTGCGGCACATTGGTAGGTACATCTATCCGTTTTCGTGTGTGTGTGTGTGTGTGTGTGTGTGTGTGTGTACCGGGGGTTGACCTCAGGACCTCGCGCACCAGCAGGCGCCCGTGCCGCTGAGCGATATCACCGGCCCTTTTCTCGTATGTGGGTTCCGGGAGTCGAACTCGGGCCCTTGCGCTTGCCAGGCAGGCACTTACGCCGCTGAGCCATCTCACCGGCCCCTAATTTTATTTTTCTTAAATTTAAGTCTTCTAGTATAGGATAAATACAGCTTAAATAGTATCTACAAAATAACTAAGATAATTCAAAGTTAATTGGTTACTATTTACTGGATACCTACAATAATCGAAGAATTTAAGAATGCACAGGGCCCGTGAGATGGCTCAGAGGCGTAAGCGCCTGCCTGGCAAGCGCGAGGGCCCGAGTTCGACTCCCGGAACCCACATACGAAAAAAGGGCCGGTGATATTGCTCAGCGGCACGGGCACTTGCTGGTGAGTGAGGTCCTGAGGTCGATCCCCGGTACCCCCCCCCCACACACACACAAAAAGAATGCACAAAGATCTCTACCCTATTGTAGAACCCTTTTAACGACAGGGTAACTCGAAAAAATTTACTATTATTATTGAATTAAGATCTTGGTGATTGAAGCCACGGTCTTTGCACTGAGCTACATCCCTCAACCTTTTAAAATTTGTTATTCTGAGATAGATTCTCAATAAATCACTAAGTTGTCCAGGCTGTGTTCAAACTTAAGTGCTAGAATTACAAGCATGTGCCATCGCAACTGGCTAAAAAGATGTACTTTAAAGCATACATTGATGCCTTTCTTCTGTGAACTAAATAACCAATTAACAACTCATTTTGACTTTTAATCATATTATTTCTCTTGCTGAAACAAAAATACATACTATGTCTTGCTTGGAAAGGAAAGCATGACATCTAGTGGAAGTAGACCAGTTATCCTATTTTTTGTTTTTATCCAATTTAGCACTAAACACAAATTCTTCAGTTTTGAATCTATGAATAAAAAGACACTTAAAATTGTAGCAAAGGGCCGGTGAGATGGCTCAGCGGCGTAAGCGCCTGCCTTGCAAGTGCGAGGGCCTGAGTTCGACTCCCGGAACCCACATATGAAAAAGGGGCTGGTGATATCGCTCAGCGGCATGGGTGCCTGTTGGCGCGCAAGGTCCTGAGGTCGACCCCCTGGTACCCACAAAAAAAAAAAAAAAAAAAAAAAAAAAATTGTAGCAAAAAAGTATCAGTCTTTTGAGAAATTGGAGGAGGAAATTTTATTAGTGTCTGTGTAATAATTTATTATTTTCATATTATTTTTACTCTTAAAAGGAGAAATAGCAATCTCTGTCTTTCTAATAGGTTCTACAACGAAATCTTTATGCTAAAAATACTTTAAAATTAAATGTTTTACAAATGAGAAGAAATTATTTCTTTATACTTGTACAAAACTGAAATACAGTATCAACCATTAGGAACAAAGCAATTTAGGTAAGAATCAAAGAGGAAGGCAGGCAGGCAAGCATAAATAAATGAGGTATTTCAGATAATCAAGAGAAGCTTCTATTTGATACAAGTATTTAACAATGTTTTTAAAGTCATCAGTACCACATTGGAATCACTTGAATGAGTAAATTTTCTCAAGTTGCCTTGTCCTTAAGTAAAATTTCAGGACAATCAGATACTTAAGCACAGGATTTGTTTTCTTGTACTACTAATGATAAACATTTTGATACTTTTGTACTCTGGTTCTATCAAAAGAAAGTAGGAAAGGGGTTGAGAACTCTCAATTGAAAGGATAATCAGTATAGCTATAACTAGAGTCAGGCAAATCCTGGTTGAAATTCCAACTCTCTTATTACAAGCAACACTGACCACAGTTACTTAACTTCTGAATGACTTTCTCATATGGAAAAGCAAAGAAGTATCTACTGTGTATAGGTGGTGAACAGGTTAAGTTACAATAACTTAAGAAAGTGCAGAGCACAGAAAACATTTTAAAAGATCATAGCTATTATAATCATAACTTTATATCCATGCTTATCTATTATATAAATTCACATTTTTTCAGAGGTTCAAAATGAAGCACTCGTGCACTTTTTGTAAGTACCGTTGTTTCTGAGGTGGAAAGAGAACTTGGATCCTGATCTTGGTTGGACATCCTTGATGGAGTCCTCCAAAACTTGAATGAGTCATCTAAACCTGGGACAAGAAGAAAGCTGTTAACCTGGACACTTTATTGGGTACTCAGCAATTAATGGAAAGAATACTCATTGCAGGAAACCCACCAAGAACTAAGGAAAGAAACTTGTTAATGGACCAAAGTATCACTGAGAGTTGCTAACGCAGGCCCCTGAGCCCTAGTCCCAGAAATTGTTAGACCCTAAGTCAGGACGGGGCAGTGAATGCACATTTCTAACCATCGCACAGAAGACGCCGAGGAAGTCAGTTCACAGGTCATACTTTCAATAACAGTGAGTCAGAGAACTCCTAACAAATAAGTTACTATGAAATGGGAAATTTTTTACAATGTTCAAAACTTTATCAAATGTCACTTTCCTCTCAAATTCTCTAAAAGTGAACAGAACAGTAAAGAGAATTATAAATTTACTCTGAAGTATTTAAGGGTAATTTCATGGCTACAACTTACTCCTGAATGACACAGAAAAAGTATATATATATATACATATATATATATATTATATATTATACATATATATGATATCTACATGCATACAAATTTTATTTGCATTTACATACATAAGATAAAGAGTTAATACAATAGAATGTTAACATTTGAGATGTTTTTGTACTTTTTTTTCCCAATGAGCACTAAAGGTTTCTTTTTCCAATTTAAAAATTGTACTGTAGGGCCGGTGAGATGGCTAAGCGGCGTACACGCCTGCCTGGCAAGCACGAGGGCCCGAGTTCGACTCCCGGAACCCACATACGAAAAAAGAAAGGGCCGGTGATATCGCTCAGCGGCACGGGCGCCTGCTGGCGCGCGAGGTCCTGAGGTCAACCCCCGGTACCCACCAAAAAAAAAAAAAAAAAAAAATTGTACTGTATGTATAACTTATAAGTTAGTTATACACAAACAGAAATATTCTTTCTACATATTGGTTTTTTCCCCCAACTTTGTGTTTTCATTTAAAAAATCACAGGCAGAATGATATATTTGCCAGTTTTTTGTACTACTCTTGAATTTTTTCTTTAAGTTTGAAATTATTCTGTGTTAATTAGGTAGGTAAAAAATGAGCTTAAAAATATGAACTACTTTTATTATGAAGTTTATTGCTTGTGCGTATAAACACCAGTGACACTGATTAATAATTAGCAATTAGTAATATTAGTTAACGTTAGTAAATCCAAGAGAATCTGTCAACAAAAAAGTAAAAAGCTTTCCTCAACATATTTTGATGAATGAGTAATATAAAAATAAATAGCTCTTCAATACCATTATGAAAAAGAAATAGAAAATTTAGTAGTAAAAGGTATCTTTCATGAGAGTGAAAAAAAATTGTAGATTGTCAACAAATGAAGGTTCCAAAAAAGTTTAAGACGTTAATAGGGGAAAAACAGATAGAAAACTTCACCAAATGGCATAAAATAACTTATGAAACAATAGTAAGGTGTCAAAATGGCTTCCATGAAGAATTTACGACATAAAAAATGCTTAGGCAATGCTTAGTGAAAGAAGGAAATACAAATGCACATAAGAAATTAGCACGTCTATATAAAACAAAGCCTATGAAGAGGAAGAACACTGGAAGAAAATATGCTCAACAAAAAAGAGGTATTTTCAGGGGAGCAGGACTGGAGATGTATGTAGTTTTCATTATTTTCCAAATGTCTTAATAAACATGCGTTTTTTTTCGTTTTGTTTTGTTTTTTGTTTTTTTGTTTGTGGGTACCGGGGGTCAACCTAAGGACCTCGCGCGCCAGCAGGCGTCTGTGCCGCTGAGCGATATCACCGGCCCTCTTTTCGTATGTGGGTTCTGGGAGTTGAACTCGGGCCCTCACGCTTGCCAGGCAGGCGCTTACGCCGCTGAGCCATCTCACCAGCCCAAACATGTGTTTTTTTACATCTTTTAAAAAGTTCATTTTATAAAAAGAAAAAGGCATTGTACTTACCATTGAAATCATTAGCTTCTGAAGTTCCATGAAAAGCAGAAATCCTCAAATCAAACATATACCGTCCTAGGTAACAATGTTTCACCATCTGGCTCAAATGTTCATAAAAATGGCAGTGGTATAAAAGAGCCTGGAGGGCAGGTTTTCCTGTGAGTGATAGGCCAGAATCCTCATCATGGACACAGGGGCCCTAGGAAAAGATGGAGAGAAGAAAAAGGCACTGATTTATGCCACGATTTCTTCAAAGAGATCAACTGTCCTCTCCAGATAAAACAAGTAAGCCCCACGCCCCATCGCATTCTGCCCAGTTACCATAGTCTAACCTAGGGCAAAGTGCGTCATAACACCCGGGTCTTTGCTGCTGGAACCTACCCTCTGAAGGCGGAAGTCTGATCTACTCTAATTCTTGAGGGGCCATTTCATTTAAACTGTTTCTATAAAATGATAGCTTTAGCCAATTAATTACACACTGTAGCCACAAACACAATGAAAGCAGTATTTTTCTACCTACATACAACAGCAAAATAATACTAAAAATCAGAAATAATGTGGTCCAAGTAATTATGTTCAAAAATATTTTTTGTATCTATCAATGTCTACTGCAAAATCTGTCTACCATGTTACTTCCCAAAGAATTAAGAAAAAAGAAAAAGTACATAAACACATATACATCTACCACCAAGAGACTGAGAAGAATCTACTATTACATAATTTTATCTCATCACACAACTTTTCCAATAATTTTTGCATTGCCACTCAATAATTTTCCTGAAATATCCAATGGTAAAAACCAATCAACTAGGATTGGATTCAAGTTCACAATAAATCCCCTCAGTAGTTAATATATGAAAATCAATAAAGTTATGATTTTAAATATACCACAAGAGAAAGTGAAAAATAGAAATCTAAGTGACAATAAGAAAGGAAGATATGGTCAAATCATATTCAAAGTTTACCTTTAAACATAAAATTTGTTTATGTATGTTTTCTATTATACTTTTTTTTTCATATCACCATGGGAGATAAATACTAAAACTTACTCTTCAAACAGATAAAGTAATTTACAGGTTAAAAACATAACTACATTAACAATATTAACAATACCCACTAACAACAGTAACAACTTCCACTAACATTTCTCTTTAAGAATATTATCATAACAAACCTCTTACTTCAATACTGAATTCCTTTTGTGACTAGGACATTATTACTGATATGTCTAATAGATCTATCTAGCACTGTAAGACATTAGTAAGACTAATGAAGAGTTAGTATGTGATGGTCATTGTTAATTTAAATTTTGAGGTCTACAAGATGCAGGTAAAGCAGACAAGAATACAAAGAGAATAAGGTCATGAGGCTCCTGCTTATGAACCAACAGCATGTGTTCCTTTCATGCCTTACCTTACCTAGGGTGAAGTGCTCATCCAAAAACAAGTCAATCTTAACCACAGTTGCAAAATGTTTTACCTTTTAAGCAAGTTAGAATATTCTTAAATGTAAAAAACATGTCAAACACAAAAGAGACAGGCAACAGTGCCTCAACATTGCCAACTAAAGCATCATTATAATAATTCAGGGAAAAAAATTAATAACTGAAGTAACAACTACAGTTTATTTAAGCAGGGCTGTGCGAATAGCTCAGTGAGAAAGTGCTTTTCTAAAAAGAAACAAATATAAAACATAAAAAGTTTAGCTAAGTTTACTAGCTTAACTCCAACTACCTAACAAAACTGAGTAAATCAACCAAACATAGTAAAGCGGTACAAAAACTGTTTTTTCTAAATATATTCCAAATGATGACCAAAACAACTTTAAAGTTTTTATTTTACACATTATACAAAATCATTCAAATTTTATTATTTTGGAAAATTGTGTCTACATAATGGTTTCTTCTATCAGTCTTACTACTATATTCACAAAGATTTAATAAAAATAGGTAAAGGTATATAAACTGCATAAATCTTGAATAGAAAAAAAATTGAGTATTTACAATTCAAGACTTCTGAGATCTTCTGAGTCTTTATCCTGTCAAAGGCCTACTGAGGTTGATGGTTCTAATTACATCCTAGGAAGAGAGGGGTTAAAAACCTGCCATCTCCTAAAATCTGTTTTCTTTTGTAATAAGTATTTTCTAAGTAAGTGAAGAGTGTATTTAGTATATTAGAATTCTTGTAGGTATTCTCTGAATTGTAAAATTATTACAATTTTGATGGACTAAATCATTTATTTTTCAATTAATATATTTTTAAGATTCCCTTTTTCATTTTCTTCCTAATATGAAAAAACAAACAGATTTAGAAAATGAAGACAAAGCTGGGCATGGTGATGCACACCTGTAATCCCAGCACTCGGGAGGCTGAGGCAGGAGGATCACTGTGAGTTTGAGGCCAGCCTGGGCTACACAGTGAATTCAAGGCCAGACTGAACTACAGTAAGACCCTGTTTCAAGACCAAAAGCAAAAAAAAACAAACAAACAAAAAAAAAACAAACAAAAAACAACAAAACAAAGACAAGAATTTGTAAGAAAGAAAATCTAAGCTAATTCAACTAAACAAAACTTTCCCCCCCGCAAAAAAAACTTAACATGACTAAGAAAACAAAATACACAGGATAAGGAGACAGAGCTATATATCCAGTACAGCATTGTGAAATTTTAAAAGTCATTAGCAGGGCCGGTGAGATGGCTCAGCGGCTTAAGTGCCTGCCTGGCAAGCGCAAGGTCCCGAGTTCGACTCCTGGATCCCACATACCAAAAATGGGCCAGTGATATCGCTCAGCGGCACGGGCGCCTGCTGGCACGCGAGGTCCTGAGGTCGACCCCCGGTACCCACAAATAAATAAATAAATAAATAAAAGTCATTAGCAAAACTGAATAATAATTTTATTCAACAAAGTGTTTTATTTACTTGGTGCACCTTTTGCAGTATTTTGGAGGACACAGCATGGAGCAGTATGGATGAGGTACATATCTGAGTCTTTTCTAACAGAGAACTGCCCTTACTTCTGTGTACTTTGCTGACTAACTGCCCGCAGTCTGAGTTTATGCCCCTAGTACTATTGTTCCCCTGAGCTCTCTGCAGTGTCCCTTGTACAGTTACTACACTTTACTGCACTTTTTCCTCACACACCCAGTATAAATTCCTATTTTGTGTCACCATCTGGAATTGCTGTACTTCTAAGTGGTAATAAAATACATTTATAATTATGAATTATTTGCTTTTCCCTTTCGTTGTTGAAGGCTAGAAAGCTTAGAGCACTTTTATATAATGTGGCTCTTCTAATATATATTTTCTCAAGTTTTATTTTTGGTTCCACTTCCTTTATATCTTTTTCTTTCTCTCATATCTGCTATACATTTACTATAGCACTGAAATTTGCCTTTCCTTGTGCTAAATAATTAAAAATGATTTTTAAATTTTAAGTATTTTTAAGAAAATAACATTCAGTAACCACTAGAATCGATTTTAATCTTCTCTGAAACACACTAGCATTTAATATCTTTGTCATTAAATTAGGTTCTTTTTCAAATACTACCTTTTCTTTCTTGCCTTATTCTTACCATTTAAATTAACCTTAAGTAGAATGTTTCGGAAGGTTAAAGCCACAGTTTTATATTTTTAAAACTGGTTCTCCCAAGTCCCATTACAGAGAAGCTAGGTGCCCCATTAGTCTTTACTGATTCATTAAAGTATACACATCATCAGTTTACTCTCTTGTAAGCTTAATTTTTCTATCATAATTTCCCAGGTATTTTTCCATTGATAAAGAAACACACTGGAAGTAGAGTGCTAACAGAGCAGCAGATGAAGAGCACATCTGAGCAGTTTTCCTTGGCACCCGGCAATCACTCTCTCTTTGGCCCCAACTTTACAAGTGCTTCCTTTTCATTAAAATAAATATTACTTCTGTATATTCCTTTAAGTTTGTCTGAAAGGTAGACACCATTATCTGAAGGCAATGTTAAAGAAATTACAAGGAACCAGTGAAAAAGTGACCTGGGATTTACAAAGGCGGAGAGTTAGCTTGGGTTTGTAAGGACTGAAGAACTGAACATTCCAAGAGATAAATGCAATCTGAGCTTTGACAGTCACCTGGATCTTCAGGTGATACCCAACATCTGTCCTCCAGCTCAACCTGATTCAGATATATCCTCTAAGCATATATCTAACGAAAACTTAAAAATGTTAAATTTGTAATGGATCCTGGGGAATATAGAATAATGTAATAAATATACACTTATAAGATGAGAATACACGGATAGGTAAAAGGATTAAGATTACATCTACTGGGGCCGGTGAGATAGCTCAGTGGCATAAGCACCTGCCTGGCAAGCGTGAGGTCCTGAGTTCGATTCCTGGTACCCACATAAAGGAAAAAAGGGCTGGTGATATTGCTCAGTGGTACAAGCGCCTGCTGGCAAGCATGAGGTCCTGAGTTCGACTCCTGGTACCCACATAAAAAAAAAAAAAGATTACATCTACCTCTACGATGAAGGTAAAATATATGAAAATCTTAGCTAACTATTTATTGACTTTATATTCAGAACATGAAACAAAAAAATTAATCTAGGGCCGGGGATATAGCTCAGTGGTGCAGCGCCTGCCTGGCAAGCGCAAGGTTCTGAGTTTGATTCCTGGTACCAACACCCCCCATTAATCTAATAGAAATAAAAAATGTTATGACCCCCACATGTATTAACTCAGAAAAAGAAAGATGTTAATATCAATGCATATTTAACTGTAAACAATTTATTCATCATTATTAAATGAGAGGCAATTTAGTGAAGACAGAGTGCCTGCATTCAAAGGAAAGGTGTGCCACTGAGTAGCTGTGTGATTTAGAGCAAGCCATTGTTGTACTAAGTGTCTAAGCCATAAAATGAACATAGTAGCCCACAACTAAATTACATAAGTCAGTATAGGTTCAGTTTCTACAAATGTGCCTATGTTGGCTACTATTATTTTTAAAATTATTTTAACATGGAAAAGAATTTTTAAACATGACCAAGCATAAGAAAATTCCTACATTCTAATTTTAGAAATCCTTGCTGCTCTATATACAGTTTCATCAGGAATGAAATAGAGCCCTTCCTTGATATACATGGGATATCGGTTCTTAAAACTCCCATGGATACCAAACTCCACAGATGCTCAATTCCTTTATATAAAATAGCATATTTGCATATAATCTATATACATCCGGTTATATATAATACCTAATACAATGTAAATGTGATGTAAACAACAGTTATATTGTATTGTCTTGAGAATATTAAGAAAAAAAAATTATTTTTGGGGGGTACCAGGAATCGAACTGAGGACCTCACACTTGCCAGGGAGGCGCTGCACCACTGAGCTAAACCCCTAGCCCGGAAAATTTTAAGAATGTGTTATTTACACACAACAGAGTACTACTCTGCAAAATAAATAAATAAATAAACTTCACTCATTTGTAGGAAAATGGATGCACCTGAGACCATAATGTGACGTGAAATAAATCAGACACACAAACTTAAATATCTCATGGATTCTCTTACATGAGAAACCCAAAAACAAAAAAGAGCAAAATAAAAGGTAGATAACAGGGAGGGAAAGCTAGATCTTTCTTAAATGTGTAAGGACCAAGAGATGGAGGGAGAGAAGGGAAATGGGGTGAGAAAAGGAATTAAGATGTGTTATATACATGTAACAACTCCACACAAGGAATGCAGACATTATGTACTACAAACACCGACTCACAAAAGAAAGAAAGAAAGAAAGCTCTGCACCTGTTCAACACAGATACAATTTTTCTTTTTCTTGAATACTTTCGGTCCCTGGTTGGTTGAATATCTGCACGCTATATTTATGAATACAGAGTGCCAACTATATACATATGCTGAAAATTTCTCAGTAATGAATGTCAACTATCTATGTTGGTAATTGTTTAAAATCACCCACCTGCCAAGTGAAATCCTTCATAATTTCTGTAGGCATTGGAATTACAAGGAGATTCTGAAGAATAAATGCAGCCTGAAAATTAAAAAAAAAAAAAAAAAAAAAAAAGGTGTCAATACTGCCACCTTGCTGTCGTTTCTGGAATAACCAATACACTGCGATTTCGTAAGGAGACACCCTCTGGCCGTCTGCAAGGCCGAGACCCTCAGGAGAGCCCCTGAACCGCACTTCCCACTCAGAGATGACTTCGCCAGGTGACGGCCAGACAGTGTATGAAATCAGTTCATCACGAAATATTATTTTTCTCTCAGAATTTAGCTTTATGCCAAAAAAAATGATGTGTATATTATAAACTGCTCTGGTAACATTTAAAAAATATGCATTCATGGTGTCTCCGTCCAGATTTATACATAACCACAACTCACCTACACACATACACAAACCTACCTCTCCCCACTGTCCTTCTTCTTCTCTCAGTTAAACCCCTCTCAGAAAAACTTGGTACAGAAATATAAACCACAAACGTACAATTCAACCGATGAGGACCTGAAGCTATTCAAACTAAATAATACTGATATAAACACTATTATCTACTTAATGGAAGATTATTATGTAACAATACAGGAAAAGTAAAAGGAGTATCAGCAATTCTAAGGGAGTGAATTTTCCAACCATCTTCCCTGGAAGTCAAATTTTTTTTTTGTGGGTACCGGGGGTCGAACTCAGGACCTCACGCTTGCGAGCAGGCACTTGTGCCCCTGAGCGATATCACCGGCCCTTTTTTCCTTTGTATGTGGCTACCGGGAGTCGAAGGAACTCAGGACCTCGCGCTTGCCAGGTAGGCGCTTATGCCGCTGAGCTATCTCATCCGCCCCTTGATTTATTAACTTCAAAGATTGTTTTAAAATTGACTTCCAGGGCCGGTGATATCGCTCAGTGGCACAGGCGCCTGCTCGCAAGCGCGAGGTCCTGAGTTTGATCCCCGGTACCCACAAAAAAAAAAAAAAGTTAATAAATCAAGAAAAACCCTAAGTATACGCATTGCCCTTTACGAGCATGAAAGCAACTAACAAGAACACACACCTTTTGAGTTGGGAATTAGAAATTACCTAACGGTAGACTCAGGAGCTACTGTTTTCTTCATAAGCCTCTAAGAACTATTTGATTATTGTTTTAAAAATATAGGTATGAATCATCACTTTAATAGAAGAAGCAATACAAAGAAAACCACAAATTAAATTAGGGTTTAATTTTCCTCTCATGTTGTAAGACATATACTTCAAAAACGTATCATTTTGACAGCCCTTTATTTTTATTAAAGCTGTCTAAACATTACAGACGCACACATGCTGAAGGAAAAGTAATCTTTTTTTCCCATGAACTACTTTCTAGTGTGTAACAGAAGAATCCACATTAAAATTACACTGCATTTCACTTTGATCTTATCAGAATAAAGGACTCCCAATTTTTACTGTTAATTAATCTTTCATATTTTCTACTGTCATTTTATTTGGGTTTTTCACAAGCAGAACGGATAATGGTCCATAGTCAGTCTGCCCTGCTGAACAGTAGGTTGAATACTGTTTGTAGAGACTATCATAATGAACCTGTAAGGAAAAAAGGGGAGAAAGTGCTAAAAAGGCGTACCTCCCGGCGCACCATGCTACATTCTGACTGGTCCAGGAGAATGTTCACCACAGTCCCCCAGAGGCCACCGGAAATGTTCTGACAACTGTTTGCCAAGGCCATACAGCCAGCTTCAAGCATGGTCAGTGCAGATCCCAACCCCAGGGAAGTGCATCTCACCTATCAAATTAAACAGGAAGTTATTGAATCTGGTACACAAAATATTATACTTTTGGGCCTAAAGTCAAAGCTCAATGGCAGAGCACTGGCTTAGAATGCATGAAGCCTTGGGTTCAATCCCCAGCACACACACACAAAAATCAGTTTCATAAATATGACATTAGCTTTACACAAATCTAAAGTATAAAGGACACTTGCACAAGATAGTGTCCTATAAAGTTTATGAATGATAAAAATCCTATACCACAAGAAAGCAATAATATAGAAAAAGAATTTGAATGTAAGCAAAAGTCACACAAAGTTAAAACTTGGTCTAAACAAGAAGCATACAAGTTATAACTTACAAGTCTTTCCCAAGGGAAAGCACAGGATACCGACATGTCTTCTATGAATATAATTTCTATTTATCCTCATTCTTTTTTCTTTTGTGGGTACCAGGGGGTCAACCTCAGGACCTCGCGCACCAGCAGGCGCCCGTGCCGCTGAGCAATATCACCGGCCCCGTTTTCGTATGTGGGTTCCGGGAGTCGAACTCGGGCCCTCACGTTTGCCAGGCAGGTGCTTAAGCCGCTGAGCCATCTCACCGGCCCCTTTATCCTCATTCTTAAATGAGTACTATTACTATTTGGATAAAGAATTTCCCCAACAAGCCTCATGTGTTCACAAGTAGCAGTTCTGAAAGGTGATCAGATTATGAGGACACTAACCCCCTCAATGGATTAATCCTCTGACGAGTTTACACCTGATGGATTTCCTGTAAGGAGATAAGGCCTGGAAGGGCAGTAAGTCACTGAGACTATACAACCTGGAAAGGTATATCTGTTCCCCCGCTGCTTCCTCTATCTCTGCTTCCTGGCTGCCATGACACGAACAGCTTTCCTTTGCCATGACCTTCCATGATGGCGTTTCTTCCTTGGACCCAACCAAACATGGACAGAAATTTTTTGAAGCCATGAGCCCCCAAAAACCCTTCCTCTTTTAAGTTGTGTATGTCAGGTTATTTTGTCCCAGCAACAAAAAGCTGACTAATAAAGAAACCTATTACTTTGTTCTGTTTTTCTTTTCTTTTTTTTTTTTTTTTGGGTATTTCTCCCAAACAGTTTTAACTTTCTTGAAACTTCTTTTCAAAACAAAATAATGGAGTTGTATCTTTTACAAAGCATTTAGTATTTTCTCCAAAATTATTTTAAGAGAAAAATGTTTCAAATAAGATTGATGGGGCTGGTGAGATGGCTCAGCGGCATAAGCACCTGCCTGACAAGCACGAGGTCCTGAGTTCGACTCCTGGTATCCACATATGAAAGGAAAAAAAAAAGGGCCTGTGATATCGCTCAGTGGCACGGGCGCCTGCTGGTGTGCGAGGTCCTGAGTTCGACCCTCAGTACCCACAAAAAAAAAAAAAAAAAAAATTGATGTAGTATGTAACATGCTTGGCATAGTATTAGTGCTATTCAAGTTCATATGTTTTGATGAATTTCTGAACTGTGATCCAAAAATACACTTTCAATGACAGCAGCAGAAAAAAATAGCATTGTTGTAACACAGTCAAGGAACAAATCCAAGTTTAAAACACATAAAAATGTAACTTTAAGTTCAAATAAAATAGCTTTTTTACAAATAAAGGTTTTTACTGTAAAAGGATCCAATTATTTCTTGCTGTAAATCAGTGAATAAACAGATAAAACTAGAAATTAATTAATATAAAATTTTCTATTGCTAAATACACTTAAATATCACTAAACTTTAAAACATAATTTCCAGCTATCCTTCCAAACTGTTAAAATATGGCTGGACTTCTCCAGTAACTTTTCCAGTGTTCTGAAAGTGACAGGTCCTATTATCTTTTCTCTTTCATATTTTCAATCTGTATGCTAATGAATTTGATATAAAAGGACACCCTGTCCTGTAATCACACCAAGGATCTGTGATCCTCCAAACTGCTATGTGGAAGCTCTAATCCCTAATATAACTATGTTCAGAAATAAAGCTGTTTGGAGGTAATTAAAATTAATTGAGTTTTTAACAGTGGTACATTACTTCACTATTTTTTGGTGGCCTTAAAAAAAGAGAAGTCAAATTCCATTCTCCAGGTATATACACCAAAGAGAGACCATTGAGCACATAGTGAAAAGGAGGCTATCTGTACTTCTCACCTCCAGAACTGTGAGAAAATAAATTTCTGTTAAGTCATCTAGTCTATGATATTTTGTCAAGGCAGCCTGAGCACATTCATACAGACTTTTGTATCAAGAGGTGGAGCTGCTGTTGAAACATACACCTAAATATATACAGGAGTAACTTTGGAACTGAGTAACGGGTTACAGGCTAGAAGTGCTTTGAGATGCCTGCCAGGATGTTCCACGAAGGACGATTTTGGAGAGACCTCAGACAGAAATGAAGAACACAGTACTGTAAATCTGTTATTAGAGGAGAGGTGTACCTTATTATAAAGTGATGCTATGGTTTGCATAAGTGGCCCCAAAGACCCATATGTATAAGCTTGAACCCCAACCTTTAGTGATGTTGGGAGACAGAGAAATCTTTAAGAGACAGGGACAACTGAAGTCTTCCAGTCACATGAGAGCATACCCTTGAAGTGAAATTGGCAATCTGGTCCTTTCTCTTGCTAGTTTTGTTCCAACACAAACTCCTGCCTTGGTGTTCCCCCTCACCACAGGGCCAAAAATCACGGACCAATTGTCCATGGGCTGAAACCTTCAGAACTGTGAGCCAAAATAAGCATTTCTTCTTTTTATATTGATTATCTCAGGTATTTATTATAGTAATAGAAAGCTAACAGGAGTAGCAAGAGACTAGCTCAACTATGTTCATGTTCTAGTGTTTTATAGAAAGTAGAACTGATAGCCAGTAAAACTGAATATTTAGCTGACAAAACTTCCAAGCAAGGTTTTGAAAGAATGACCTGATGCCTCCTGACTGCCTATAGAAAAATGCAGGGGCCGGGGATGTAGCTCAGCGGCATAGCACCTGCCTGGCAAATACGAGGTCCTGAGTTCAATTCCTGGTAACCGCCCCCCAAAAAAGAAAAAGAAATGCAAAAGGAGAGAGATAATAAAGAGAAAGAATTAAGATCAGTTAAGCAAAAGTGGGTAAGAATAATAAGACTTAGAAAATTCTCAACATACTCATGCAAAATATGAGAAAGCTTGTTCTAAAGAGAACATGGAGGGCATGGCTGACCAACTATTTCATAAAGACATCATGACTGTGATTTAGGCATCTCAGCGAGAGCCAGAACAGAGACAGGATTATATCAGCAAAGATACTACCAATGTGGGGTAAAGGGAACAGAGAAGATAGGATGGCATGATGGGAGGCTGTCGGGCTTGGATTCTACAAGCAAATGTGTATTATTCTTCAAGGAAAGGGAAAACTGACCCCGAAAGTGACTGGGTCCCTTAGACTAAAGGGACTAATTTTCTTAATTATTTAAGAAAATATAAATTTATTGTGTCTGTGGTGAGAAGTGGTCACTCTCGGCCAGTACAGGTTTTTTCAAGTCAGATTTTCGGTTGGACTATCCAGCACAGTTATGAATGCTGAGCAGATTTTTTTTTTTTTTTTGAAATTGCTGTTCAAGTAGTAGAAAGTTCGAGCTTGGAGCTATTCGACAACTGAGGTACCACTGTATAAGCTTTAGTAACTACAATAATCCCGTAATATGAACATGCATAAGCGTATAAAGTTTTCTTAATTTTTTTTTTTTTTTTTAAATCTAAACACAATGAACTTGGTTCTCCTTTACACTGACCTCTGGGTCCCGATCAACCCACAAGGGAATCAACCAAGCCAATCCTTGTTGAGCAGGACCATGTTCTTCACTATGACTACCTAAAGGCAAAAACCAAAGAGACACCCACTCCTAGAATGAAAAAAAAGGAGAACAGAAACATTTTAGGTTAAAATAAGTCTACAGATCAAAACAAAGTGCATATGTATTTAAGAGTTGGTTTCAATTAATTATCTGGCCAAAACAATGCAAATAAAAATCTAGCTTCTCCTAAATAAAACACAGTAATTTTTCTATAAAAGCTAATTTTCTTACAATTTAGCCATAATGTAATTTTTAAGTAAAAGTAGATTTCAATCAAAACAAATTTCAAGAAAAAGTTCAGATTTCTACTATAATACAGAATTTCCAAGAAACATTTTAGTCAAAAAACACTTCTGTCTCTTAAAAAGAAAAGTGAAAAGGAACATTTTCATGTAGCGAGCTCATAGGCTTGAAACGTGTCAGGCACAGCACATTCCTTTTTAATCAGCTGTTCGGGAGACGGCTGTCAATGTTCTCACCCAGCTCCGAGCATGGGCCATCATCTCATGGGATAAGTGAAGCAAGCAAAGAATTGTGCTCTTGGTGACACCTTTTCCCATGAACGACATAGCATTTCCTCCACGATCCACGTAAAAAGAAGTAATGACCTGGAAAATAGATGTAAAAAATTTCATGGTGGCTTTATTCTAATGGTATATAAAGATAAACACATAACTTTCTATCTTGTCAAACTCAAATCTTAACTCCATAAAATTATAATATTCTCAGTTTATATACTTAAAAGTGACAACGATGGTGAGTTTTTGTTATGTGTACTTCACCAGTTAAAAAATACTGTTCCCCCGGTACCCACAAAAAAAAAAAAAAAAAAAAAAAAAAAAAAAATACTCTTGGTTTTAACATTTTTCCCCTTGGCATTCATATGAAAGAAGTGTAACACACTCCTAGGTTTTTTTGGGGGGAGGGGGGATTCAGAACAACCTTATTTAACATTTTTTAAATGTTACAGCACTTTTGTAAGTCAAAGAGTTTATAAATATCCTGTTAAAAAGTATACACAGAAATTGCTAGCTCTGTAAAACTCATTTACTACCTGGGTTATGCTAAATTTTCTTGAATTATAGTTTAAACATAAATAGATATTTTTCTCACTTCTGAGTGATCTTAGATTTACACTGCAAACTTAAATATATGCTAATTATTTAACTCACTGGTTTTCAACTTTTCTCTACCACATACCTGAAAGATTTGGCATATTTCTTTTTTTCTTTTTCTTTTTTTTTTTTGTGGGTACCGGGGGGTCGACCTCAGGACCTCGTGCGCCAGCAGGCGCCCGTGCCACTGAGCGATATCACCGGCCCCTTTTTTCGTATGTGGGTTCCGGGAGTCGAACTCGGGCCCTCGCGCTTGCCAGGCGGGCGCTTACGCCGCTGAGCCATCTCACCGGCCCTTGGCATATTTCTATCAGCTACAACAAAAGAAATGTTTCTCATCTGAAGGGACATTCATTCAACTAAGAAGCTGTATCAGAAAAGTACTTCCATCTGATCTCCTCTGGAATGTGTGGCAAACTCTTCTGGAGCATTTCTATGTAAATTACATATTATTCCTCAAAGAGAAGTTTGGTAAAAATCTGTGAACTAATTGAGGAAAAACTTGTATTTTGTCAACACACAAAGAAAACCAATGAGACAAAAGGTCACCTGTAATTAATAAAAGATTAAGAAAAAGAATGGTAACTACATTTAGGTCCCAATACTTTGTTATAAGTCAAAACAGTCAAAATTTCTTGTTATCTGCACTAATACAATTCATTCACCCAAAATCTCAATGCTTTCATTTGCCACGAAATACTTCCATGTTAGCCATTTATCTTAATCTATTCTGTGGTTCATTTTTGTTTTGTTTTTCTAATTCATGAAGCAAAGAAGATATGTAAAAAGATTAATAAAAGCAATCTATTTCTGTTATTTGAAATATAGTTGTGACCCAGACTCCCTTCATACCTATTATTTTTTTAAAAGTACTTCTGATAATTTCTAAATATAAACAATACAACATTTAGCTTCTCTTTCAATTACTGCTGTATATCTGATCTAAAAATAGATAAAAATCATTTTTCAGAAGATGTGTTCCATAACAGGTTTACAAACGGAGTATTTATAAATCACGTTTCAACAAATTCTTCTATAAATTAGGTAATTGCAAGTTGAATTGTATTTTAAATGCATTAGAAGATCTGACTTTAAAAACATAGTTAGGTCTTTAACATATCTGTTCAAAACAGATATATTTCTGATTATGGACACCTTGCAGCATAGCATAATTAATTAGTGGACTAACAGTATATCCTTTTTCAATATTTATAATTATTTAAGAAAATATAAATTTATTGAAGAAGCTACTGTGAAAGTCACATTAAATTTTATGATATAGCTAATTGTATTTAGAATTTCAAAGTCTTTAAAAAGATGCATTTTTGGACAAAAATCTAGATTACACTCAGAAATATAACATTATTGAAAATACAAAGACGAATTCAATAATGAAAGCACAAAAATAAAATACAATATATGAAAAAATGTTCAACATCATTGGTCATTTGAGAGATGCAAATTAATAAAATACACACCACTTAAATTCATTTATGTTACATTACCAATGTTATGCAAATTGTATTCTAATTTTAAAACTACACATTTATTAAATGATTCACTATGCACTGCAATGTAAAAATCACTGTTAAACAGATAAGGTAGCTATGGGATAGTGCCAAAGTTTTTTTTTTTTTTTTCTTTTTCTTTTTGTGGGTACCGGGGGTCGACCTCAGGACCTCGTGCACCACCAGGCGCCCGTGCCGCTGAGCGGTATCACCGGCCCTTTTTTCGTATGTGGGTTCCGGGAGTCAAACTCAGGCCCTTGCGCTTGCCAGGCAGGCGCTTACACTGCTGAGCCATCTCACCGGCCCAGCCAAAGTTTTAAAGATGATTCTCATAAGCTCTCAAGCTTATGTGTCTAACAGAACACACATAAAATAAAAATACAGTGCATTTTTAAAAAGACAAGGTATTATGTAAAAGTAAAATATACAAATTTTCACATATACCTAACATAAAGAAGAGACCAGTTAAATGATATTTATTATCGAAGTATAGAAAAGGCTTATTAAAGTGAATAAACTAGCTCTTATACAGAACTCTGTATAAAGATTAACACCCACAAGAGACAGAACTATGTGAAAGAAAGTCTTTTTAAAAAGCTTTTGAAAGAGCTGTTACATATAACCAAAACTTCAGAGACACAGGAAAAAATAAAAATGGAGATAAGACTCAAAATGCAAACTTAACAGTCTCTTGCACCTAGGAAAAAGAAATTTAGACTGCTTTGGAAGGATGATCTAGTGGTGGGTAAAGATTATATAATGGCAAGTATGAACTTGCAGCACAAAAAGGAGAAGGCCATAGATACAATTTGGCCAACAAATTTTAGGTCTAGAATGCCCATCACTGTCTATCAATTTATTCATTTTTCAAAATAACTGCACACTGTCTCCTTGTGAGTCTTCCCTAAAGTCCTAATCCAATAATGACTCTAATCTCTGGCTATCGGTTATTGATTCTTGAAAGCTATCAGAGCTTTCAAGGCAAAATAAGACTGGCAGATTTGACCTCTAAGGGACAACAAACCACTCTAGATTCAGTTTATGTAACAGCAAAGCAAGAGTACCCAAAGGTGCTGCTGCTAGTGTGCCCTGCACACAGTGATGCTGGCACAAAGGGGCCAGATGACTGCAAGGCAGACGGTAGGGCACTCTATTGCTGAGAAGCCCGCACTGTGTTGTAATGAAGTAGCTTTACAACTGCAGCTGTACCCCAAGTGAGTGAGGCAGATACAGTACTTACTTCATCTGACCTAGGAGGCAATAAGAAACAGGATCATGCCAGACTTCTAACAGTCAAGTGAATGAGAATCAAACTACTCCTGGAAATTCTGCAAAAGCCTCCCATGTCCTCATGTTCCAAAAAGGACTGCAGGAAATTCTGCCAACACTTACATCAGCCGCAGTTAAACCTCGTCTATTTGGCCCAAGTGCACGCATGCAAGATTGCCAGTGCACTGTGGCAAAGCTCTTCTCTTACAGAACTACAGTCATGCGATTGTTATATTTACTGCATCACACCAAAAATATTTTGAGTTAAATGATGATGAAAACATGGCATATTGGAATGTGTGGAATATAATTAAGGCCATATTTATAAGGGCTGAAAGTACGTTTTAGGAAAAAAAAATCCAATTAAGACCCCACCTAAAAATTTTACAAAAAGAGCCACAAATTAAACAAAAACAGAAAGAATAAATTTATGTGCAAATTAATATGGGAAAAACACCTAAAAGAAGATCAATAAAACCAACGGTTCATTCTTTGATTAAAACTAATAAAACATATAACCACCAGTGAAATTGTGTGAGAAAATGGAGAAAGGAATAATTAATGTCTGGAATGACAGGGACTACAGATTCAGCAGACATTAATTGAATAAAAACATAACTAAGACCAAAACAAACAAACAAAAATTCTAAGTAATTCTGTATCTATTCAAAACACAAATTTATAATCTTCAAAAATAACAACTCTAGGCAGGAATTCCTACATTGCTTTGTCACTGAATTTAATCAGTAGGTAAAAATTAAAGGCCTTTGTTCTGAAATTAAAAACATAGTCAACATATAAATATTGAGTGTTTTTATATATCAAGATTTAGAAAATAAAATTTCAAAATAGATATAATATGTTGATTTTCACCAAAAGATAAGAACGTTTACAACAGCAGTACCCAAAACTGCCCTAAACTGAAAGAAAAAGAAAAACTAAATGTACTTCAACACTGTAGTATATCAAAAGGCATCCAAATGAAATTAAACTAACTCCACCTACAGGCAACAAAATGAATAAATGTCATAAGCATGCTGAAAGAAACCAGCCCAGACATATGATTCCATCTATTCAATATTTAAAATCAAATTATTTTATATACTGTATAGACACAGACTTAAAGTCATCAAACTATCAAGAAATGCAAAGAAGTAGAATGCCAAAAATTATCAAAATAACTACCATTTGAGAAAGAAGGAGAGAACAAGAAGGATATGATGAATGCTGCTAAGGTGCCAGCTATGCTCTATTTCTGGGTAGGGGGGTAATTACATGGGTGCTCACTACATGATAATTCATTGAGCTTCATATTTATGTTCTGTGTATTCTGTGTATTTTCTGAGTATGTGCTGTATTCACAATTAAAAAGATTAACCAAAATAAATGAATAAACAAATTACAAATAAACAAATTACCCTAATGAAGAGGCTTAAATATAAGCCTTAGTTTTTCTTGAAAATGAGAGTGTGTGATCTTACGTATTTTTAATACATTTAACCATTATGATGAGTTATGTAAAAACATTGTACAATTACTGTAAATATAGTAAGATATAATGCACTCATCCATGGTATGCAATTAGTAAGTGGCAAATAGCTGCTATTCGAGGAGTTATTGCTTTTACTTACCTCCAGGAGACCTGACAAATACTTCACACAAATATCAAGTGGCTTTGTGGAAGGAGAATGTGAACTCCATCCTGGAAATGCAGTGAGATGAGCCATCCCTCTTAAAGTCCGCTCCAGGGAAGGCAGGCCATAAAAATGAGGAGCATCTGTGACCCTCAGACACTGGAGCAGTTTCAGACCCAGCTGTGTTTGGAAGACGTAAACAAGTTCCAAGCATTTCCTATGCATGTAAAAGGAAGAAAATCAATCAAAGAGCAAGCCTAATGGGCTTAATGAACCATCTTACTGGCTGTAGAAAACTATTTATAACATATTAGAAGTATGAACCAGACAAAATAGCAGAAAATATTCTCTCTGAAAACAAGACTTTTCATGGGAAATATAACAAAAGTACCAACTAAGGTATGTGATGTTAAATATAACTAACAATTACATGGAAAAAATATATAAATGGTTATGGGTGTTGCCACCCAATACTGAAATAAAAAGTTGAAACAGAAAACTGAACAAACTTCGAGTTTAGTTGGTAGAGAGTAAAACTATATTTAAAGTCATTCGGTGTCATGAAAAACTTTAATTTTTAATTGACTATACTGCCTTTTACATGGAAAACTAAAAGGAAAAGTTTTAATGAGTTTAACATATAATTAAGCAAAACAGTCAGAAATAGATCAAGAGAATATTTTCTATTAGAAAACAGAATTCCTAAAATTAAGCAGCTTATCATGGGTTCAAAGTAATTCACAGAAGATAATATTTATATAACAAACTACTGAATAAAATCTGAAATTTCTTCAATTTTTTTAGATAATTGGACTCAAAAATTGATAACTACTGACTATATTATCTATCCATCAAGTATGGTATATGATTTTTAGGATCATAATTTTATACACCCATCATCCAGCTACTTTTAAATAATTTTAGAAACACAAAAAACTTAGATCCCGAATGTTACTTAAGTTGATCGCCTTACAGTTCAATAAAAAAATGAATCTAATTAATACCTTTAAAAATGTTTTTGCTGTTTTTTTAACATTCAACATACATAAGCAAATCATCCTCCCTACTCCTCTCACTTTAATCACTTCAGAAAGAAAACTAAAGCAAAGGGATTGGTGGCACTCCAATTGTCTAAGCTGTGACCTCACATAAACCCTAGCATACCTTTTACCAGTTCCTTCTCAGGTCCTGAAAACCTTCTCCAAGCTCCATAGAGAAAAATGAAATTATCAGAAATCAACACATCCCACATCCTTCTTCCATATTTATTTACTTACCTATTTTATTCATACAATGGTACCTTGGTTCACAAATGCTTTGGTTTGCAAACGAAAGCGTTTGGCAAAATTTTGTTTTTGTTTGCAAACTCTGCATCAGGTAACAAACACGAATGTGGCCATCTTACCCACATAAACACAAACTTGGCCATGTTTTCCAAACTCATACAACTAATTAAATTCATGAACCAAGGTACCACTGTACTTATCTCTTTATCCCATAATATTTTCAATACACTGTTCCGTCAATTCTGTTTCTCTTTTCAAAGTACATCTCTTTGCCACCCCTCATGTTCTCCTTATGTAGCTCATTTCAAATGTCATATATATTCAAGATTAAGTCTTGACCTCTAGCACAGCTTTTGGGATCTAAGTACAAGATGAGGAAAAATGTCTTTCTGCTTTCCAGAAAGTGTCACTCTTAGGAAATCTAATCAACAAATGAATGGATACAGAAAATGTGATATATTTACACAATGGAGTACTACTCAGCCATAAAGATAAATTTGAGTGATTTATGGGAAAATGGATGTGCCTCAAGACCATAATGTTAAGTGAAATAAATCAGACACACAAGTATAAATATCATGCTTTCTCTTATATGAGGAACCCAAAGTATAAATAATTTAAAGGACAAAATAAGGGATGGATAACAGGAACCAGAGAGACACATCTTTTGCAAATAGAAAAGGGATCAAGGGAGGAAGGGAGAGAAGGGGAAGAAGTAAAAAGAATTTTAAGATGTATTACATACATATAATCACTCTCCATGATGAATATAAATGCTCTGTACTCCAAACATGTATTAATAAAAAATTATTTTTAAAAAAGGGCTGCTTTTATCTCATCTAATTTGAAATTCATCCTGGGTTAAATCCACTACTGGGGAACATGTGTTGAAAACATGTACAGGCAAGAGCTTTAGCTATTATCTGAAGCAACTGGTAAGAATGCAAAAAGTAGACTACCCTAAAAGCTCAGGAAAAAAGCCTGAGAGGTGAGATGTTTTCGCAGATAATTTAACCACATGGAATGAAATTAACAGAAGAAAATAGCAAAATTCACAAACCTCCACAATTTAAGAAACTCTTTTATAACCAATAGGTCACAGAAGAAATCACTAAGGAAATAGCTTGAGAAAAATAAAAATGAAAGTATAATATACCAAAACCTAGGGGATGCAATGAAAGCAGTGACTAGAATGATATTTGTATCTATAAACAACTACATCAAAAAATATCTAAAATCAATATCCTAACTTTACATCTTAAGAAACAACGACAAAAAAAAAACTAAAACAAAAAATAACAAGGAAATAACAAAACTTAGAGCAGAAATTAATGAAATTTAGAAAATAGAAAAGTAAACAAAAAGCTGGATCTTTGAAGACATTAGTAAAACTGATAAATCTGTAGCTAGATTGACAAAGAAAAAAAGAAATTACTCAAATTACTAAAATCTTAAATAAAAGTAAGAAAATCACTATTGACCTTATAGAATTAAAAAGGACTATAAGAGTACACCATGATGGGCTGGTGAGATAGCTCAGCGGCATAAGCACCTGCCTGCCAAGCGCGAGGTCCTGAGTTCGACTCCTGGTACCCATATACGAAAAAAGGGCTGGTGATATCACTCAGCAGCATGGGTGCCTGCTGGCACGCGAGGTCCTGAGTTCAACCCCTGGTACCCACAAAAAGAAAAAAAAAAAAAAGAGCATACCATGAACAATTTATATACCATCAAGTTAGATACCAACAAGTTACTAAAAATATGCAAACTATAAAAACAAAAGAGAAAATCTGAATAGGCATATAGCATGTAGATAGATTTAGCCAATAATCAAAACTTCCCAAATAATGAAAGGTCCAGTATCAGACAGCTTCAGTGGTCAATTCTAGAAAACAGCAAGATCTTGTTTCAAAAACAAGAAACTTTCTAACCAACCCTTATCTGATAGTAGATCATAAGAGTGTTCCTGTCTCATACTGTGAAGGGAGAAATGCTGCAAAGAGAGATCAAGAAGAATGTTCCAGCAAGCCTGCTTTACTGGGTTTCCAATCTAGTGCATTAGCAATCACGTCTAGGCAAGTCTCCATTAAAACCCAAGAGGATTTCTGGATAGCTGGACATAGGAAGGTTCCTGAAAAGTGGCACACCCAGACATCTGCACTTGCCCTGTGGATCCCTTCATCTGTACGCTTTATAATAAACCAGCTTATAAATAAGTGTACACCTGAGATCTGTGTATCACAGCATATTAATCACCCAAAGAGAAGGTTGTGGCAACCCCAATTTATAGCCAATTGGTCACAAGAACCGGTAGAACAACCTAGGCCTTCCAGCCAGTATGTAAAGTTGGGGTGCATGGGGCATTCTTGGAACTGAGCCCTCAACACGTGGGATTGGATACTCTTTCCAGAAAGGGAACGTCAGAATTAATTCAAATCAGAAAACACACAGCTGATGTACACTGTTACAGAATTGCTTGCTTCCTAGTAGGGAGAAATGCATACATCTGGTGTCAAATGTCTTCTGTGTTGACTGGGTGTGAGAGCAGAGGAAAACAGACACTTCATTTTTCTCCCCAACACTGTGTGTGTGTGTGTGTGTGTGTGTCTCTGTGTGTGTGTGAAAGAGACAGAACAGGTACACTCAGCCTATACCAGAGATTCAAATGAAACACAGACTAATTGTAACTGATTAGCACTTACACATTTTTTTTTTTTTTTGTGGGTACCGGGGGTCGACCTCAGGACCTCGTGCACCAGCAGGTGCCCGTGCCGCTGAGCGATATCACCGGCCCTTTTTTCATATGTGGGTTCCGGGAGTCGAACTCGGGCCCTCGCGCTTGCCAGGCAGGCGCTTATGCCGCTGAGCCACCTCACCAGCCCAGCACTTACACATTTTTATCCTAATTTTAAAGAAATGAGAAGTAAAACGATGAAAACTCAGAAGGAGACTGGGTTCAGGATAACTGTCCCAAACACTCAGTGATGCCGACGGTACCTGTCAGTAACTGCCGCGGAACTGAGCAGCACAGCACTGAAAAGAGCGATGAGTTCTTTCTGCAGTTGTTGTCTGACAGCAGCCCGGATGTCATCTGTTTCTTCTCGCGTGTGTGACTCTGTCAGAACCAGCAGGTCTAACAGTGGGTTTGGAGTCTAAAAAACGAAATTTGTAAAAAATGCATTTAATCTCTAATTGAATTACGTACTGTTTCCTATAAAGGTTTTTGTTGCAAACTGTTCTACATTAACTACTTACTTGACCAGTAGGTCTGGTCTATAACTTCATTAATAAAGACATTTTATTAACTGAACAGGTGCTTAATACATCACCTCAACAAAAAGAAAGCAAATCTATTATACAAAACTGAGGAAAGAGAATCACAGCAAGAAAAATAAAATCATACATAATTATCCCTCACCGAGATCCACACTGGTACGCATTATCCTTTCCATTTCTGTGAAGTGGAAGTATAAAGAGAATTATAGTTATATAAACCAATCTGATATTAAATTCTACACCAAGCACCCTTAAAGCAGGAGTCCTGCTTTCTACAGTGCAGGGCTGGGTGTGCAGCAGGCACACAATAAGCATTTTAAAGTGAATCTATGAATTCTGAATAAAATGGTGGAACAGAAGTCTCCTTCATGTTATTATGAGAGTGAGAAGAGTTAAGAATTAGAAAGAATAAACTATATTCCAAAGAAAGACCTCTAAGAATCAAGAAAGAGCGACAGGAAAGCTAAGAAGCATGAAAATACAGAAAGGCAACATAGCAAAAATATGAAGCGGTCTGCAATGCCTACCCAGGCCGGTGGGGGGGAACAACTGCAAACATAAGCCTCAGTTTACTCTATATTATTACTGTACTTTCTATTATTACTGGTGGTAGAGCTCTTGCTTTTAATTGGTTTTTATTGTATTTCAATATCTGGTTTGTCTTTCTCTTGTCACTATTACCAAGGTTTGTTTTCTCCTAAGTAATATAGAGGATCAAGTCATCAGCCCCAGATAAAAGTGGAAGACATATCCATCCCAATAAAAGTGTAAATCTCCACATGGAAACACAGGAAATATCAAAACACAAGGCAACATGACGGCTCCAAAGTTTCATAATTCTTCAGTAACTGAATCCAAACATACCAAAATGGATGAAATGCTGTACAAAGAATTCAAAAGGTTGACTTTTATCAAGGACTTCAAAGAGGACACAAATAAACAGCTGAATAAATTGAGGAAGACAATACATGATGTGAAGGAGGAATTCAGTGAAGAGAGATTGTGAAAAAGAACCAAACAGAAATCTTGGAAATAAGAAGCTCTAAAAACCAAATCAAAAACTCAAGGATAGGAAAGGAAGAAGTTAAATTATCATTATCTGCAGATGAGATAATATTGGGGACCCCTGCAGTGAGTCCCCAATTTCTTGCAAGGTGTTACAGCACACGGCGAAAAGAAAGAGCAAGAGACAAATAGCAACGCAACGAGGATCTGGGATGGCCAGTGTTCACAGGGAAAAAAAGCGACAAGGCAGCCAGAACCTTGGTATTTATTGATCACATTTACAATGAGGAAAATGGTGAGGGATTATGGCTGGAAGTGCTAGATAAGTGGCTAGGCAGGCAAGGTTTGTAAAACAGGGAAAAAAGCATTCTTGGGAAAGGAGCAAAATAGCCTGTGATTCAGGCTGTGGTTAACGAGTAACCTATTTTGTATTCAATTCTGGGAAGGAATTTTCTCTGGAGTCACAAAGGCCTCAACGGAGGCTTCACTTCATATCTTAGGCCCAGTCTCACGGCCCGCTTCTCTAGGCTCAACTGCGGCCACTGGCGGGGGCAATGCTAGCCCACGCGCCATCTGAGTGCTACCATGAGGCACATACACGGCTCCAGTCAGACTCCTTTATTAAGCTGAAAGCCTACTTAGGGAAATCATCTCTCTAACAGCCTGCACTGCTCACAGCTAAACAAAATCACAGCTGGATTTGGGTGGAATCAACATGGCGGTTGTTCATAACATGATACTCTACATAGAAGCCAAGAACTCCACCAAAATACTTGTAGATATAATAACCAAATTCAGTAGCATAGCTGGATACAAAGGCAACACTCAAAAATCAATAGCCTTGGGCTAGGGATATAGCTCAGCAGCACAGCACCTGCCTGGCAAGTGCGAGGTCGAGAGTTCAATTTCCCGTACCAAAAACAACAACAACAACAACAAAATCAATAGCCTTTCAGTACACGAATAAAAAACTCACTGAGAGAGAAATTAGGGAAACTATACCTTTCACTATGCCATCCAAATAAATGAAATATCTAGGAATCAATCCAAAGAAGGAATAAAAGACCTCTACACTGAAAACAGTGTACAGTACTCTGAAAAAGGAGATTTAAGAGGACATCAGAAAATGGAAAGATATCTCTTGCTTTTGGGTAGGAAGATCCAACGTAGTAAAAATGGCCATACTCCCAAAATTTTTATATAGATTTAAAGCAATCCCAATCAAAATATCATTAGCATACCTCACAGAACTAGAGGAAATACTCCTAAAATTCATTTGGAACCAGAAGAGACCTAGAATAGCAAAAACAATTCTAGGCAACAAAGGCAAGTCAGGGGGGCATCACAATCCCTGACTTGAAATTATACTGCAAAGCTACTGTGATAAAAACAGCACGGTACTGGCAAAAAAAACAGACCTGAGGACCAGTGGAACAGAATGGAAGATGCAGAAATAACTTCAAACACACTCAGTGACTTTATCTTTGACGAAGGGGCCAAACATGGTCACTGGAAAAAAGATAGCCTCTTTAATAAAGGGTGCTGGAAAAACTGGCTTTCCACATGCTGAAGACTAAAGCTAGACCCATGTATATCACCATGCACTAAACTAAAATTGAAATGGATCAAAGATCTAAATATTGAAACAGAAACACTAAATATGGAAGAGAAAATAGGTGGAACACTTGAAGACACAGGTGTAAGCAAAGATTTCAGAAGAAAACCCCGATGGCATAGGAAACACTACAAAGAATCAATGGCTGGGATCTCGTCTTATTGAAAAGCTTTTGCATAGCAAAAGAAATCACCAACAGAGTAAAAGGACAACCCACAGAGCAGGAAAAATCTTAGCCAGCTGTTCTTCAAACAAAAGACAAATATCTGGAACACATAAAAAATTGAAAAAATCAGATCCCTCAATTTTAAAGACCAAATCCATAAATGGGTATATGAAATGAACAGAAACGTCTCTGAAGTACAAATGGCAAATAAATATATGAAAGAATGTTCAACATCACTGACCATTTGATGCAAATTAAAACAACACTGAGATTTCATCCCACTCCAGAAAGAATGACTATCATCAAGAAATCAATCAATAATAAATGCTGGTGAGGCTGTGGGGAAAAAGGAACCCTTCCCCACTGTTGGTGGGAGTGTAGACTGGTGCAAACACTGTGGAAATCAGTGTGGAGATTCCTCCAAAAACTAGGACTAGAGGTCCCATTTGACCCAGCTATTCCCTTTCTGAGTATCTTCCAAAAGAATTAAAAGCATTACACCACAGCGATATATGCACACTCATGTTTAAAACAACATGGTTTGTAATATCTAAATCTTGGAAACAACCCAAATGCTCATCAACTGATGATTGGATAAAAAAGATTTTTTTTTTTACAATGGTGTACTACTCAGCCATAAAGAAGGATAAACTTGAGACATTAAGCTAAATGGATGGACCTTGAGACCATATCTTAAGTGAAATAAATCAGACACGTGTAAATATGTATGAGAAACTGGTGTGAGAAGCTGCAAGTGTAAATAAGAACCAAAATGTCTAATACATATTGTGAAATAGGAAGAAACTGTTCAAAAGGAAAGAGGAAAGGGGGTTGGGGAGGAAGGAAGGGAAAAGCAAAAAATGAGAAAAAAAGGATAAAATGGAAACAAAACTTTGTAAATAAGGAGAGGAAGAGGGGTTGAAGGGAGGAGAGAGGAATGGGGGGAAATAAAAGACGAACTAAAAATCAACTCAAAGTGGATTGAAGACCTAAATATAGCACCTGAAATTTTGAAAGTGCTAATTAATATCAAACAAAAGTAAAACACTTGAAGTTACAGGCACTGACAATGACTTCCTGCATAGGGCTTCACTACAAGAATTGACAAACAGAACTGCATCAAATCAAAAAGCTTCTGCATAGCAAAGGAAACAATATAGTGAAGAGGTTGCCTACAGAATGGGAGAAAAATCTTTACCAGCTATTCTCTTCCAAAAGAGAATTAATATCCAAAATATATAAGAATTCAAAAAACAACCAAAGAACCAATAATCCAATCAAAAATGGGCAAAGGAACTGAGCAGACACTTTTTAAAAAAAGAAACCCAAATGACCAATAACTATATAATAAAGTGTTCAATATCTTTAGCTACCAGAAAAATGCAAATCAAGACTACACTCAGATTCCATCTTACCCACTCAGAATGCCTACTATCAAGAATACTGGAAAACAAAATGCTGGTGAAGATGTGTGGGAAAAGGAACACTTGTACATTGTTGGTAGGAATGTAAATGAGTACAGTCATCTACCATGTAAATAAGTATGGAGAGTCCTCAAAAAACTAACAGTAGAACTACCATATGAACTACCAGTTATACTCAAAGTAATTAAAGTAGTCACACTATAGAGATAGCTATGTAGCCATGTTCTCTGAAGCAAAACTCATAAGAGCAAGACACAGAATCAGCCCAGGTGCCAGGCTATGGATGAATGAGAAAGAATTATGTGGTATATACACACAATGGAGTACTACTCAGCCACACAGAAGAAAGAAATCTTTCAGTTGCAGGAAAAGGAACACGACTGGAGAGCATCATGTTAAGTGAAATGCGCCAGACTCAGACAAGTATTACATGTTTTTCCTAATATACGGAATCTCAAAAAAAAATAAAAAGACATGAAAGGAGAAGAGACACTATTAGACAAGAAGAAGGGAACAATAAGAGAAAAAGAGGGGTTTACAATAAGGTAATGGGGGAATGGATATGACCAAAACATGTTATATCCATGTATGAAAATTGCCACAGTGAAACCCAATATTTTGTAAAATTAACATGTAGGAATAAAAATGCAGAGATAAAAAAATAAATAAAATGAATATATGACAACTCTATAAGTAGTTGAGTCCCTAAAAGAAAAACACTGCCATTAAGTGAAAAAATTTGCTATTAAAATTATTTTCTGATGGGCATGGTGGCACATGACTGCAGTCCCAGCATTTGGGAGGCTGAGGAAGGAGGATCACCATGAGTTCAAGGCCAGCCTAGGCTACATAGTGAGTTTAAGACCAGCCTGAATTACTGGGACTGAGACTCTGTTTCAAAAAATAAATAAATAAAAATAAAACTATTTACTTCTGTTTAATGTTATTACCAATATTTCATCAAAAACCTTATTTTAATATCTGATTATCAAGTAGAAGGATTTATACCATTATCTACTAGATAATCAATGATTTATAATTTCACCAAGCTATAAGAAATAGTGTCATCAATTCAATTATGTCTTACCTACAAATTTAGAACAAGGAAATCTAAATCAAACCATAATAATGATTTTAACTTCTTTCGTATATGTTGCCAAATTGTCCCTGCAAAAAGTATACCAAGGTACTTGACTAAGCAGGAAGTGAAAATGTGGACAAGCACTCAAGCCAATGCTGAGGATTATCAATGCTATATTTTTTGCCCATCTGATAGGCTATTAAGCAATTAAAACTAGCCTTCTGTAAAATTTGTCCTGTTTTTCCAACTTAAAAAACTGTTACCAAAGATATATAAAAGGATTATTTCCAATAGCAGCAGCATTAACAGATACGTAGAATATTTAGTAATCACATTAGCAGACATTCTAAAAAAAGGAAACAAAATTTCATTTAATTTTTTATTAAATTAGAAGCATTTCATTTTCACTTCCATATTACAGATGGATGGAGACTTATAAAGAAGTATTACAAAGGGCAGAGCAAGAAGCATCATACTCTAAAGCTAGTTAATAATCCACACTTACTGATCTCTTTTTCTGTTACTGAAGATTTAACCTTCAGCCTTTCCACTGAGAAATATCCCCAACTCTTTTTTATTTTGAGACAGGGTCTCTTTAAGTCACTAAGTTGCCCCGCTGGGCTCCAATTTGTGATCCTCCTAACTCAGCCTCCAAAGTGTTTGGATTATAGGCATGCACCACTACACCCAACTCTATTCCATCCTCAGTACTGTGTCAACAACAGTACATTTAACAACACACAAAAAGGAGATGAAATCTAAATTACTGTTGTTATGATATCCTTCATGTAAAAAAACCCTCAAAAATAACTGCATATCTTTTAGGGAAAAGAAATTTAGAAATGAAGGAAAATCTGCAAACTGTATTATATGTAGATATACTTCAATAAAGTACACACAACCATAAATAATATAGTTGAGAACATGTGGAAAGTAATGGATGGGGATGTTTGCTTTTAATGTATTTTATTACATTTTTTTATCTGAGCAATATTTATCCCAATTTTTCTCTTACCAAGAAATCCCTTTGGATCAGTTAAAATTACATAAAATATAACTGCCAAATCTATGCTTCACATCTGAATAAAACAATCAAGATATACATTTAATATTATGACAAAAGTAATTTATTTTGTAGTACTTAGCCCTAAATAACCAAAGGCTGACTCACATTCACATACTCTTTGACTCCCACAAATATTAATGAAATAAACAAGGTGTTTATACTAAGATGAAAACCCCATCTTGGCACAATATAATTTAACTATAATGAATTATTAATTCTGACACACAGATAAAAATTAAGTAGAAGCTACTGATTAGTATACTGATAACAGTGTGTATCTAAAATAAAAATTCTTCTGAAGAATCTCATTATATTACCAATTTGTTTCTGCTTGTATACTACTGAGACTTTTCCCCATTATATCTTTGATTTGCATGTTTGCATTCACATTCAGTGAATCTCAGCAGCATCACTTCTAAAATTTGGTATGAATTACCAGTCCTTGAGTACAACAGGAGAAGAAGAGATGTTTCTACTGACGCCTATTGATCTTAAATAATTAATCATACCAGAGGTTTTGATCTTTAGACATTAGTATGCAATCCTAATTTTAAACCAACTATTGAAACATCATTTTGTCACTGCTGACCTCCAAAGCACAATTCCTATAATGAGGGCTCACTTTATGCATACACTGTTATCACTCATCAGAGCCAATTTTACATCCATTCACAAAAAAGGATGTGCAATGCCCTCAATGAACTCTGAGAGCACATGAGCCTGTTATGTGAAAGGCAGGCAAGAAAGACATGGTATGTAGTTCTGAAGGGCATTGCCAAAGAAAGAAAAAAAATTACATTCCACTTTTTTTTAAGACATCATCACAAGCGAAATAAACCGGATGCACATCTGTAAACATCGTATTGTCTCCCTAGTATGAAAATGCAATTTCACTGTGACTATTCCATTCCTTAGTCTTCTATTTTTACCTAGCTTTTACATGGCTTAATCTTATACTGAGTAATATTTTTCTCCAAAAGGTATTTGTACATTCTCTAATGCTTGAGTTTGTTAATACATGAGAATGTTTACTTGTTGTCTTTAAAAAATAAATAAATAAATAAAATCTGAAAAAAAAAAAGACATCATCAAGATCTTTTAACAAAATTAAAATATGATGTGTCAAGGACAGCATTACTTACATCACAGTCTAGTCCAAGCAGCAGTGGTTACATTTCAGATAATACAAAATGTGTTTACTGCAATGAGCAGCAGTGATGCAAGTAATCCCAAACATCTCTGCACGAGGTGTGAAACACCACAATGGCTGACAGTCACTAAACTGAAATATAATCTATATTAAGGTTAAGATTTATGCCCACGTACCAGAGATAAGCTTCACAGATGAAGCCCTCTCAAATGAAGGTTGGTCAGGGTATCCTTGAGGAAGGTCCATGAAACGCTGTCACAATTTTTTTTTAATTTTATTAGTACATGTTTGTGATACATAACAACTACTTTTGTTGTGGGTATTTGGTACATATACATGGCACATCTTAATTCTTTTTACATCCTCTTCCTTTCTCCCTCTTTCCTCTTTTGCAAGTAGAAAGGGGACAAAAAAGACCCTCGCTTTTATGAATTTCCATCAGAAAACTCATTCTGATAAGAATGGCATTCAATTCAGCACCATTGTGTTGTTTTTTTTTTTTTTTTTTGTGGGTACCGGGGGGTCGACCTCAGGACCTCGCACGCCAACAGGCGCCCGTGCCGCTGAGCGATATCACCGGCCCCTTTTTCGTATGTGGGATCCGGGAGTCGAACTCGGGCCCTCACGCTTGCAAGGCAGGCGCTTACGCCGCTGAGCCATCTCACCGGCCCTACTGTGTTGTTTTTTATATTTAAAAATTATCATTATATTAAATAAAAAATAGTGGGACAACAAATTCCAGAAGTGCCTAAGAATTATAGTGTATTGGTAATAGATAAATGCTTTAAGACACATGAATAGAATTTTCAAGATTTCATTCTTAAATCTTGGCCCCAGATGTCAGCAAACTTTGTTTTTTCACTTCCTATTAGCATTCTTCTGCCAGATATCTGCCTAATTTTCTGTTTTTGCCACCATAGTTTTCTCATATCGTTTCACATATCTCTATTTCAAAACAATTTTTTTGAAAATGTTAATTTCACTGACCATCTTAAATAATTTGTCACTTATTTTAGCCATGTCAAATAACAAACTTCAAAAGGAATTTAATTTTTTTGTTTGTTTGTTAGGTTAGGATTTCTTTATCCTGAATATTGGCTGCTACCTAACACTTACTAATTTAATCTTAACGCATGATGGAGAGTAAAGCCTCCTGACAGCAGAAGCTTCAGCCAATTTGGCTTACCCTTAGAAGTATTACTAGTTATACATACCACTGCTAGGAGTAATAAATGAGGACATAAAGTAAAAACTTTCCAAAGAAAGGCTTGATAGCATATAAAGTCAAATAAGTAAATAAAGCAGTTATAATTCCAGGAATTTAGTCTGTAAATATAGCTGTATGCGTAAACTTGAGCATACTCCATAGGGTTCTTTTTTATTATATTTTAATAGGGTATGAAATTAAGGTTATGTTTCTTGTAACCAACCGCATAACTTCCTTAATGCCCGATATTTATTACTGAATTAATGTTTATTAAGACCTCATTGTGTGCAAGGCACTAGGGTACATGCGGGTATATGTTAATGAACAAAGCAGTCCCTAGGTTCTTGAGTCTAAAATGAATACCTAAACAAGTTACACACATGCAAACATTCATACCCATTAAAATTTCTAACTTTCAACTCCTAGCACTTTGCCTTTTTATAGAGAACCATCTCTTTAAGCTTTGCAAATGTATTAACATACAACAGAACACTGTCTTATAAGGTCCATTACCTGTTAGTACTATATCAGGTTAAGCCTTTTCTAATTCTTACGGTTTTTTTCTTTATTTGTACAAAGGTTTATCTTTGCTAAGTTAATTAAATTCACATGGTATTTGCAAATAAACAAAAAGATGGCCAAACAACAGATACTAAACTAGCTTCCTCAGTTCTTAACAAGTTTCTTTTAGCTTCCTGGGTTCACAGCAAGTTTCTTAGAACAGCTAAAAATGTGAGAATAGTGGGAACTGGAGGGGTAAGTAGTCGAATAAGTGTTGAAGTCTGAGCACTGTTTTACTCATTCTTTCCAACCTTACCAACATTACACCCTCCTGCTTCCTTCCGTCTTTGCTACCTACCTCACCACATTATTGACCCCTACCATCACCCTGACTGTGATCTCCACTTACAAATAGGTGCAGCAGAAAGCTCACATACAGAACAAGTTCTGTTAAATACCAGAAGTGATAGTCTCATTCACTCTGTAGAATTTTAATAAACACAGCCACAATCATACAGGAAGGCCATGTTGTTACGGGGTATTCATTGTGAGATGAAAACTACTACGTACAGGCTATATAAAGAGTATCCTTTCACATAAATGATTTCTACAAATAAATTTGTTCTCAAACCAAAACTTCAAATTCTTTAACACTTACGTGTCTAAGGAGTAGTTCTAGAATCCAGTTTAGAAGTTCAACTGGTGGATTTTTTCTTTGTTCTTTCATTAACTTCTTTAAAAAATGTACAATATCTATTAGCAGTTTCTCATCTTCAGTACAAGCAGGAAACACCTGTAAAAACCTATAATAAGCAAGACAGTAATCACGATTTCTAGCTCTTTAAGATACGTATCACTGTTCCTCATGGATAGAAGTATGCAACACATTTCCCATGATCATACTATTTTTTAGATACTACTCTAGAGGCCATCTGAAAATGCACAAGTGAAGAAAACAGGGTATCTTTACAACCTTTAACAACCCAGGCCTGTAGTGGAGAAAACATGTGACCAATTAACTAATAAAACTGGAAGTGATAAATAACATAAAAGATAAATGCCAAATTCAGAAAAAGTGCCAAATGAATGCCAAAGAGAAAAATAACTGCCTCTAACTGATCTGAAAAACTTGCTCCTTCATGCCAAAATTGTCACATTTCACTGATTTAAAAAAAGAAAATGGGGGCCGGTGAGATGGCTCAGCGGCGTAAGCGCCTGCCTGGCAAGCGCGAGGGCCCGAGTTCGACTCCCGGAACCCACATACGAAAAAGGGGCCGGTGATATCGTTCAGCGGCACGGGTGCCTGTTGGCGCGCGAGGTCCTGAGGTCGACCCCCGGTACCCACAAAAAAAAAAAAAAAAAGAAAATGGTATTTCAAACCTACTTCTGACCAACTAGGAAAAGTAAGGTAAGGTATGGGAGGAAAAATATTACAAGGATGCCATCACAATTTGTGACAAGTAAGAACAACACTGAAAGTAGACATAGAAAAAAATATTTTTGTAAGTTCAAGTAAAAGGGTACAAACCAGTTTTCTGAGATTCTTAAAAGAAAATGGTACAAGAGAGCTAGAAAACTGGTAGATATGAAAACTTTCATGAAAAAAGAATAGTTCGGAAATGTGTTTTTTTTTTTTTTTTTTTTTAAAGACAATCAGGAATAGAAGCGTAAGAGATTTATCTGTAATTTTTTTTAAATTGAAAGCAACTATATCAAAACATTAATAAGAGCATTAATAATACTTAACATAAAATCCAGCATTTATTGAGCACTGGACTGTGCTAGACTTTTTTCTAAGAACTTAAAAAATTTTTTTCAATCTTCATAAAGTTGGTAGCTCTATTTCAAAACTGACAAAGCTCAGGCACAGATATGGTTAAGTAGTTTTTCCTATAGTTAATGGCTACTAAGTGTTACAACATAAAAGCTAATTTAAACACCAACACCATGTCTATATTATGTTACATTTGTAGGATGTGATAGGTTATTTGTCATTATTATTCTTTTATTTGTCTTTATTTAAAATCCCTACCTTCCCAAAATGACACTCAACAGAGATGTGTCAAATTATAAAAATTGAAATTAGAAAAATATTTCACAATGACAGACGAAAGGATGTTCTAACAATATGCAATACGACAACCATAAAAATCATAACTCTTCCATGATATCCCAAGTGATCTTAAAATAACACCTCTGCAGCCTCGCTTTATAATCAGTTCCCATATTCTTTACATCCAAGTGTAAGTATCTTTCTTTCATTTGCTGAAAAACACTATACTAACTTGAAGCCTTATCATTGTGCCTGGCATGTTTTCTGCCTCTATCCTACTTACCCTTTGTGCCTTGGATTAAACTTTATCCCATAAATAACTCCTCTCCACTAAGGTGAGATTAGGTACCCCTCCCATACAGTTTCCTAACACATTTCCCCTTGAAATCATTCTCTGTGTTGATTACACTTTTAGCTGCCTTCACTGCGAGTTCCGTAAAAACAGGGACTCTTATCAGTTTTGCTAATTGCTAAATATTCTACTAGGGGCTGGCATCTAATAGGTAATCAATAAATGTTTGTGCAATGATGGAAAAGCACTAAAAAAAGGAAGCAATAGCCCTTTTCTTCCCATCCTTTTCAGCCCATGCCACTATCCCCCATAAAAGGAATAATGTCTGAATTACAGAGGGAGTCCTAAAATAGTATTAACAAGTAAGTAGTCTGAAGTAACTGAAAGCATTTAGAGCTTGAGGGGAGGAAAAAGTAGAAAAGAAATTACAGTTATGTTTAAATAACATATAAGTCGGGCCGGTGAGATGGCTCAGCGGCTTAAGCGCCTGCCCAGCAAGCGTGAGGGCCCGAGTTCGACTCCCGGAACCCACATACGAAAAAGGGGCCGGTGATATCGCTCAGTGGCACGGGCGCCCACTGGCGCGCGAGGTCCTGAGGTCGACCCCCCGGTACCCACAAAAAAAAATAAATAAATAAATAACATATAAGTTACCACATATGAATACAGTTAGGATTTATTTCATGTGTGGTTAAAGGATGGACTCATGGGTAGAAATTACTAGGTAGTGGTTCAAAAGAAGAATTTGTTATTAACCACACTTCTAAGACAGACTGATCATCCTTAAAAAGAGCTATTCATGCTGAGGGTACATGGTGACTTCACCCAACCCCCCCCACATATACAGAAGGGAATTCATCAAGTACCCAGCTGATCTCTCAAAGCCATCCAATCTCTACTTATCAGGAGTGAACTGTACATTGTGCCATATGGCATATGTGAGGATATAAGAAAGAATGTAATAAACACCAGCACATAAGTAGAGAAGACATATTTAAATAACTTTAATAATTACAGGTTGTGGGTCAGCCATGCGACAATTATTGTGGTAATTACAATTCTATAATATGTTACAGAGGAAAAAGACATGGAACCAAAGCTCAAAGATGAGTAGATATTTACAGAATAGTCAGGGAGTTAACCGTGCAAAAGCACGAAATTATAAAACAAAAGTGCATGCCCTAGAACAGTGATGGAGAATTTTTTAAAGCTTTCAGTGATAACAAACAGCCAGCTGTAGCACCCATGCCATAAGTTTGCCACAAGTTTGCCACCACTGCCCTAGAATATTAAACAGTTTCATAAAACTGCAATACATGTATACTTCGTAATATCTTGTGTATGTTAGAACTGAGATACTTAGCTGAAGAAGTAGCCAAGTACCAGATGAGAAAGGAGTTTCTGTGCTATGCTATAGGACAGGGATGGCAAACCTTTCAGAAATTTCAACACAAACAACCTGCTGCAGCATGAATGCCATAGGTTTGCCACCACTGCTACAGGGTTTCCAGTCTGGCACGCCATGGCGGAGGTTCCACAGGTGACACCCTTAAGAAGGAGCATTCAGGAAGCAATATAATGAGTAGTGTAAGGACAGAAACAGAAACAATAAAACCACTGGCTAGTCATTCTGTAGTCCAGATGAAAAATGGTAAAAGCCTCTGCTAGATAGTAGCAATAGGACTTCTAATAGAAAAGGAGTAGAGAGGCTTTAAACATGCAAAATCAATAGGAAATGGTTAAAGACTATAGATACCGCTAAGAACTTACAATTCTACTGAACCATGACTATCACATATTTTCTTTTTTATTTATTTATTATTTTTTTTTTTTTTGGTGGGTACCGGGGGTTGACCTCAGGACCTCATGCGCCAGCAGGCGCCCGTGCCGCTGAGCGATATCACTGGCCCTTTTTTTTGTATATGGGTTCCAGGAGTCGAACTCGGGCCCTTGCACTTGCCAGGCAGGCGCTTACATCGCTGAGCCATCTCACCGGCCCTATTTTCTTAAATATAACTTTAAAAAGTAAGACTTTTTATTTTAGAAGTCCATTGTTTAAATGGCCTAAAAGGTCAATTTTAAAAACTATCTGGGCAAAGACAGAATTACTGCTATATATATTTACTCCTAAATGGGCTCCTTTTAGTGGACATTCATTTAGAGATATATAGATATAGATAGATATATAGATATAAGTATACAGATACAGATAGATGTATTTTTTTTTTTTTTGTGGGTACTGGGGGGTCGACCTCAGGACCTCGCGCGCCAGCAGGCGCCCGTGCCGCTGAGCGATATCACCGGCCCCTTTTTCGTATGTGGGTTCCGGGAGTCGAACTCGGGCCCTCGCGCTTGCCAGGCAGGCGCTTAAGCCGCTGAGCCATCTCACCGGCCCGATGTATTTTAAATTACCCTTAAAGTATATTTACTGATACAAAAATATCTAAAATATGCTACTTTGAAAATATAAAATGATTCATACAAGTATAATCGTGCTTTTCTATACTGTTTTGTCTAGAATGATATAATTTAAAATACTTTTACATAATATGCAAAATTTTTAACTAAGCTTATAAAAAGTTATCTCAATAATTTATATAGTTATAATTTACAGGGAATTTTCACTCTAAATATTTTTTTGCTTTCATTGCTGGCAAGCTAACTGGCCAAAAACATGACATTCCTTCAATTGAGTAAAAACAAAACTAAACAAAAATTTCCCGAAGTCCCATCTATTTTATACACATACACACATTTTATACACACATACCCAACCTCCCCACACACATACACAAACACACACCTCTACACACACTATTTCTGGGAGTAAAAATATTTCTTTAAATTTTTTTCTGAACAAGGTATATTCTGTGATATACTGATACATTCCTTAGTAAAACATACTACAGCAAAAACATGAGCGTAATTTATTTATACATTATGCAGCAGTATCTGTGCTATGCATACTGACTTTATAAACCAAATAAAAGAGAAAAAAATACAGTTGTCCCTCATCCATGGAGGGTTTGTTCCAAGACTCCCTGTAGATAACAACATGTGCAGATGCTCAAGACCCTTTTAGACAATTGCATAGTATTTCCATATAACTTAAGCACATCTTCTTGTATACATATTACCTTTAGAGAATTTATAAGAGCTAATACAATGTAAATACTATGTAAGGAGTTGTCACACTGTATTATTTAGTGATAAAGTAGTAAGAAAAAAATCTTTGTGCAGTACATTTGTGGGGTTTTTTTCAAAGTATTTTCAATTCTCACTTGATTGAATCCATGAAAAAAGACCTACTATCTATGGATATGGAAAGCTGACTGTATAAAATACACATACTCTGAAAGGCCTGAAAGTAGAAAGGAGATAATAGAGAAAAGGAAGAGTCTGGGGGAGAGTAAAAGGATAGCAGATAATGAGCGGAAGGGTGATCAAAGTACGTTACATGCATGTATAAATAACAAAATAAAACTCACTAGTCTGTATAGCTAGTATGCACTAATAAAAAAATAACACTCTACTCTTTACTCACGTTAGTCACAGGGTAATCCACTATAAAAATGTGATGCTCACATGCAGGTACTGCTACTAGGCAATGTGAACTGCTCTGGGGGCTTCCACTGATCCGCACTGACAGCCTTTGCCTCAGTGTAGTTTTGCAGACTATTTCTATGGTTTTAATACACATCATTGGCTTTTACCATAGAATTCTGTTTCTGTTTCTTGTAACAAACAGAAACATATCAAATTTATTGAGACTACAGGGTTTATACATGCCTCAGCTGACAAGAATATTTAAAAGCAATGGGTTGACATTTCACAATTCACTAGGGAGTAGGGTGCTGATTTGTTGTTCACTGATTTGCATGGTTTAAATATCCCCACTAAGGCCAATATCAGACTACAGTGTAACATGGAGTTGGAAAGAGAAGATCAGAAGCACACAATTATGTAGTATTTCTATAAAACACATATAGTAGAAATCACCTGATGAGCATAGATAATAAAATATTATAAAATGATTAGAAAGTAATGACTTTTTCCATACTATATTTTCAAATAATTTAATAGTAAGTTATATAATTTTTAAGAACAGTTTAAAAATCAACTTTCAAAAATCCTGAAAATTTAGCCATCAGCTGTCACATAAGGCAGTATTAGCTGGCTCCAGCACGTCAATGGAAAGGACCAATTGTTAAAGGAAAACTAAATAAATGAGCTCACATTTTGGAAACTTATTTAACCTAGCATTTTTTTTTAAAACTGCATGCTTTATGTTTAATAAAGAAAGTTATAACGAAAAAAGGGCCGGTGATATCGCTCAGTGGCACGGGTGCCTGCTGGTACACGAGGTCCTGAGGTCGACCCCCGGTACCCACAAAAAAAAAAAAAAAAAAGAAAGTTATATACTTTACACTAATGTCACATGAAGACTAAAATGAAAACTGGGTACAGCAGTTGCTTATCAGTCTTGTTGCAAATGCAACCATCTGCTACAAGTTAAATGTGCTAAATTTACAAGCTAGAGTCTTTCTAGTAACTATTAAAGGCATATGGCAATCACCTTCATGAAATTCAGAGTAAAAAGAAAAATGAGATAATTTACTTGAGAACAAAAGCAAAACAAAACAAAACAGCCTGTAGCAGGTGTACCAAACCTATTAATCAATTCTCTGATGTTTCAGCTTATTTATAATACAAACAGGAATAAACATCCAGTGTTTCATCCATGTCTTATCGTTTTTTTTTTTTTTTTTTTTTTTGTGGGTACCAGGGGTCGAACTCAGGACCTTGCACGCCAGCAGGCGTCCGTGCTGCTGAGCGATATCACCGGCCCTTTTTTCGTATGTGGGTGCTGGGAGTCGAACTCAGGACCTCGTGCTTGCCAGGCAGGCGCTTATGTCACTGAGCTATCTCACCGACCCCATGTCTTATCTTGATTATTTACTTTAGTGAAAAAAATTTTGTAAGCTAGGATAACTAAAACTGTTAAAAGTTTATTAATAATTACTTCAAAAATGTAGTGAATAAGTTAGTATTTCTTTTTTGCTATTAGTATTTCTTACAGATAATAACAATCCAGGCGTTTTGCTTTCTATAAAAAACATTTCTCTCATGATAGCAACAGTAAGAATATTTGCTCTTATCTTCAAAGGTGTGAAGATGAACCAAAATACAATTCAATCCAGGTGTTTGAAACTGGCAGGCTTACGCTCATACTAACCTGTTCAGTGCACTGTGCCAACCCAAGGACTTCAAGGTAACCCCACATGGGCTGGTGCCACCCTTTAAAGACAATTTGTCATTCAGAAGATAAAAACTCATCCTAGTGACAGCAGCCCTAACATCCTTATGGGCTGCAGCCTGAACAATGGAGTGAAAGCAGTCCTGCAGCCCGCTAGCCATGTGTGTTATCTTCAGAGTGAGGAGGTCCACTGTGGATAGCTTCAGTGTATCTGAAAATCTGGACAAAAAGAAGACCAACATAAAGCTATTTAAATAAAAGTTCACATTTATTTCTATTATAAACTTTCACTCCCAAAATTGTTTTATTTTCATTTTCTTTTAATTAAAGATTGACTTATAGCCAAAAGAAAACTGGTGTGTGCCAGTATTAGAGTTTTATATTAGCATACTAAGTATTTATATTGACTTTTTCCTTCTTATAGAAATATAAAACATTTTTTATTTCTAACAGTCTGACAAATTAGAATATTAAAAAATGCAAAAGTAATCACCATCATAGTAATAACATTCTACATATACTTATTGAGCTTTACTCTAACCCAGAGCACTTTTGCTAATGATTTAGATCTATTAACTAAACAAACTTCACATAAACTTAAAACAGTGAAAAGTACAGTGGTCTTTAAATGTCTTTTGTGTGGTAGTTTTAAAAATAATAAACACACGTAATCTTTAAAACAAAGTAAAAAATAATCTTCAGTTAAAAGCAGAAGCAGATGTTAGTACCAAGTGAAAAAGCTACTTGATATAAAGAAAAAGTGAATTCTAACTAATGGTTACATGTACTTAACCATAAATGCTTATTTTTAATTGTAACTGCTTACTCTTGGATTTTAGTTTCGGAGTTCATTTGCTTCAATAGATTATCACTCCCATGATACCATGACAAGTTCCAGGCTATTCTCAGCATATCTGACACAGGCTTCAAGGCCAAACAATCAGCAGATAATGGCAACACGACTGAGTAAGGGCTCACAGCATGGTGGCCATCTACATGTACTGGTAGATGATACCTAGGGAAAATGTTTACAAATTACAAACTTCACATATTCTTAAACAGTATTCAGAAAGATGGGCCACAAATTGAATTAGCTCTATGCCTCCCATTACATAATAATGCAAAGATCTCTCCCACAATTCCTATTTCTAAATTATCATGGCTTATACAATGTTTCAATTATTCTTCTACCCTCTAAACTACCAAAAAACATATCATTTCACTATTTCCTGAGGACTCACACATCCTATGTTATACTCGACTTGTTGCAGAAATATGTAACAGTCCTGAAGTCAGAGTCCATGTCACAGCAAACCAAATATAAAAGTTTCCAGCTAACACATGCACGCCTACTTTCCATCAAATGTTTTTTGTTCCATTCCATTCATTCACAGTTATAAGGCATGGCACCCATTTTCACAGACAATCAAAATAAGCCTTCTCAAAGATGCTAAAGAAACTGCGTATCATCAGAGGTCAACAAGTGACTGAATTCCAACTTATTTTCTCTTAAGAGCACAGGTGCATCATCAACGAACTCAACAAGAGAACCCAGAAATATTTTTAGATACAAGATGAAATTCAATAGCAATCTCTTTTAAAGTTTAATTTAACAGGACAGCACTGCCTAGAATATACAAATGTTAAAGAATAAATTTGCTAATAAAACATATTTGAATTCCCAACTCACATATTTATGACTGATACTAGATAAATACAATTGGGCAAGTATCTAGGAGACACCTGTATGTGCTTTTTCAAATCATCACTTCAATAAGAGAAACTAAAGTAGGCATGTGCGGGCCACAGGCCTTATTTGTGGCCCAGGACAGCTAGTAAGGCAGCTTCATAAGATTATAAACTTTTAACATAATTATGTGATTTTTAGCAATAATTTTCATGACTAGATTGTTCCGTACTGGAGTATGGACTGCGAAGGCAACAAGAGAAAGCTGTGTAAGGGAGGGTGTAGGGCAGGGCTAACTCCACCTCCTGTACCCACCAGTCAGTCAGACCTTATATGTGTTTGAGTGACTCAGCAAGTAAAGCACAGTGATTACTGATATTTCAACCTACCTACACATGTGTGTGCCCATAAAGACCGGTATTTATGGTTATCAAGCAGACAAGTAAGTTTCTTTATTTAATACTAACATTTTATATGTAGCCCAAGATAATTCCTCTTCATTAGAGCAACCCAGGAAAACCAGAAGGTTAGAAACCTATGGGCTAAGGCATAGTTTCAAGTACAAATCAGGGAGCATAATTCAGTAAGTAAAGATATTTTTTAATTGGAATTTTTCGCTAAAAGCAACCAGGGCTCCTTAAGAGAAACAGCTAATGCTACTCTAAAATAGGAAAATCAGAAGTGAGCTTTGGGTATCTCTCTGTGCCCAGAAGCAAAGAAGAATGAAAAGGTTAATGGGGCTATGTCAAAAGGAGCCTATTTAAAAGGAGTTGAACTAAACAAATAAGCAACAGTTTGATCATCAAAAGAAGAATAAAGATAATGGAGATCTTTATAAACATGAAAAGTCCACAGTACTCCAAAAAGGGAGTGGTGAGGGAGCATGCTATCTATTACATATAGAAGAAGCAACAGAATGAGATCACCTTCTGCAGCACCTAAAAAAACAATTAATACAGAAAAGATCATTGATGGATGAAAAATTACTAGAGAAAGTTTGTGAGGTTATAAGATATTTACAGGTCTCAAAGTATCTCTGTCAAATTATAGGATATTCACAGGTCTAAAAGTATCATCTACATGAGAAAAACACATTTACACCAATAAAAACTAGCATTACCATCTTAAGTGATCACTCAGCATTATCAATAAGAACATAATCATACAAGTTCCCATCATAGAATAATCTGTACAAAACTGGCACATAAACATCACAAGAGAACATAATAAAGACAAAAGAAAGATGGAGAATCTCTTCTAGGATAAAAAATAAATAAACCAAGAAATTTCCTTTCCAGCTATGAATGAAAAACTTCCTAATGAGAACAACTAGAAAAGCTAAGCCATACATTTTCCAAAGCTTTACCCTGTGCAGTACCTTCTGATTCTGAAGAAAACTCAGGCCTAACAGGGCACACATAAAACAGTATTTCAGAACTTTTAGTAGCCAAATGGGGGTAGGAATAAAAAAAAAATAAATAAATAACATTTAGGACTTGCCAAGGAAAAGGGAGAGAAACTATTCAAGTTTAAATTCCTAAAAAATTATGCTCAAGAGCAAAACAGACCATTTTTTACGAAGACTGAACCCCAACCCTGAATCAGCTCAGTCCAATCCTTGGTTAAATCAAATTCCTTTGCTCACAATCTAACTGCTGCCTGGAGAAAATTCAATCACCTGTGAAAGGAGAGACTATCTCCATAGTCTCTTCAATTTTTCATTTGCTATGTGCAGTATTCCATTAAAAATTACTAGGCTTGCCAGGGAGAATAAAAGGAACTATGGCTTGATACTGAAGATCACCCAAAGGTCCACGTATTAAAAGGTTGGCACCCAGGGTGGTACTATTGGAAGGTGGCGAACTATTTAGAAGGTGGGGCCTAGTGGGAGGTTTTGATGTCACTGGGGGTGTCCCTCAAGGGGGACAGTGGGACCGCAGGCTCCTCTCTTCCTGCCTCATGAGGGAGGTGGTTTTGCTTCATCACAGTCCTGGCATGATATGATATCCTCACCAGAGGCCCAAAGCAAATGGGGCCATCAGCCTTGGACTGGAACCTCCAAAACTATGAACCAAATAAACCTTTCTCTTACAAAGATACTTCATTATAGTAATGCAAAGCTGACCGATACAAAATAACTGGAGGAAAAAAGCTACAGAAACAACCAATATATCAGAGAAGAACTGGATACTGAGGCTATCAGACAAGAACTATAAAAGTGATTGTAATTCATGTTTTCAAGAAAAATATTGCATGACAGAGAATTACATCAGAGAACAAAAATCCATAAACATAATCTAATGGAAATTTTAAAAATGAAAACTATAACTAAAATTCAAAACTCAATAGATAAAATTTAATATTATACTGGTCAGAGCAGAAAAGTATCAGAAAACAGTTTATAGGAAAATAATCAGACTGAAGCAAAAGGAGGAAAAATACAGAAAGAGTATCACATATAGGATATATAGTGGTTCACGAGCTTAATTCATTCCGCAATTCTGGGAAAGAGGGCCTCATTCACATTCACATAGGAAAGATAGCCCTAGTCACATTCATCACCGAATGCAGAGTTCACAAACAAAAACAAAATTTTGTCGAATGCTTCTGTTTGTAAAACAAATTGTTCACAAAAGCATTTGTGAAATGAGGTACCACTGTAGTTGTTTATAATTTTTTCATTGGGGTAGCTCTAATTCCTTATGTACCTACATAAGCAAACTAAGGTCCTATATAAACAATAAATCAAAACCAGAAACTTCATCAATCAGAAAACTGCCATGTAACCTTTAAACGGGGTCTTTCCACACCAATCAAACATATTTTCTCTGTCTTTCTTCTGTGTGGGGCTATAAAAGTTCACTCCCCACACTGCTTCAGTGAAACTCTCTGAACCTCTTCGTGGTTCTGAGGGCAGCTGATTCACAAATCATTCATTGCTCAAATTTTTCTTTTAACATAGCAAAATTATATCATGTACATGTAATCAGAATCCAAGAAAAAATAAAAAAAACTGGGCAGAAACAGTTTTAAAGAGATACCAGCTAAAAAATTTTCAAACAGCATAAAGAACATCTACCTCAATTCAGTAAGTTATATGAGTACTAAGCAGAATACCAAAAAGTTATGTATAGACTCATCCCAGTATAACTAAGACAGAGAAAATTTTAAAGCAACCAGGAAGAAACAAAAAGCAACACACACATGAATACTGCTTTAATTATAAACATGTAAGGCAGTGATGGCAAAACTTCCAGAGCTTTCACTGGTAACAAACAGCCAGCTGTGGCATAGGTTCCCACCACCAGCACATGTGAGGTGTGCTGGGCCACAGAGGAGGGAACTTCTAAGATACCTACATTTTCTTCAAAGAAGCAACATTACAACTGACAACTAACTTTCAACGAAGAACAGACTCCAGCTGCCAACCCAAAATTCTATGGCTAGGGAAAATATTCTTTTTTTTTTCTTTATGTGGGTACCGGGAACAGAACTCAGGACCTCGTGCTTGCCAGGCAGGTGCTTATGCCGCTGAACTATATTACTGGCCCAGGGAAAATATTCTTTAAAACTGGAACAAAATGATTTTTAGATTACACACACTCTGGAAGAAATCAGGTGAATCATTGCTAATAGAACTGTACTAAATTAAACCATAAAGGAATTCTATAAAAACGATAAAAAATAAATCTCAGACAGAAGTGAAGAAACCCAAGAAGAAATGAAGACTAACAGAAAGGCCTAAAATAGACAATGAAAATCGTTCTAAAGTCCTTGCACTGTTTTGAATGTAGTAAAAATAATTTCTAGTTAAGGAAATAAATTATAGTTTAATATAGAGATTTTAATAATGTTATATATGCTATACATTCTTTTATATAAACTATTATATAGATCATAAAAAGCCTCATAAATACCTGTAATATTGTATTTTATATAAAATATACAGAAGTAATATATAAAAGAATATTTATAAATGTACAGTTACAATCTAGCAAATGACAAAAATTTAATAATTTTAAAAATTAATCCAAAGAAGAAAAAAGAAAGAAAAAAATCTTACACTGGACATGTATAAAATAGCAAGATAACAAATTTGTATCCAATAATATTAGAGATTATAGTAAATGTAAAATACATTAAAATACTACAATTAAAGGTAAATATTGTCAGGTTTAACAAAAAAACTACATAGTTATTTGAAAAAAATATTTAAGGAAACAGAAAAATTAAAATTACAAGCATGGAAAAACATAACTCTTACAAATAATTAGACAAATAAAAGCTATTAAAGCTATCCAAGTAACAGATAAAGTAGATTCTAATGAAGAAAAACATTGTGGGATAGCTAATATTCTTACACTGCTCATTAGGATATAAATTGGTAAAAAAAAAAAAAAAAAAGAATATAAATTGGTACAATCATTTTGTTACACTGTTTGGTAGTATCTAGTACACAAAATATAAATACCCTATATCACAGCAATTAGATACGTTCAAGAATGTTCTTAGCAGTCATTTGTTCATAATATCCCAAACAAGAAACGAAGTGTCCACCAATAATACACGTAAGTAAAACTGCAACATAGTCTTACAGAGAACACTACTTAACAGTGAGAATGAGCCGACTGCTGCTTCATGGAATAGTATAAACAAATCCCTTCAAGCTGAGCAAAAGAAGCCAAATACAAAAATTCACTCTATTATATAATTCAAAAAACAGCAAAAACAATGTACAATAATAAAAATTGAAACAGGATTACATTTTGGAGTGGTAGAAGGCAATGAAAAAGCAAGAAAATGGCGAGTAGTAATCTATTGTCATAGTTTTCATGTTAGTTCCATGGATATACTTAACTGGAAAAAAGTACCTGAACTGTATGCTTGATGAGTTTTATACATCAAGTACATAATACATAAAGAGAAATAATTTACTTTTTTTAAAACTCTGAATAAGAAACCAAAGGCAATGCATAAGATCCATCATTTTGGTTTTTTTCTTTCTTTCTTTGGTTTTTTGAGACCCACTACGTAGCCTTAAACTCACTATGTAGCTCTGGCTGGCCTCGAACTCGTGGTGATCCTCTTGCCTCCCCCTCCCAAATGCTGGGATTACAGACCTCCACCACTGTGCCCAGCAGGACCCAGTATTTTGAATGAGTAAATCACGTCTGAAATTTTCAAGTGGTTGAGGGAGGATAGTAAATACAAACTTTAAAATATATTGGGAGAGAGAGAAAGCAAACAAACCCATATGTTAAGAATTGTTGAACAGTATTAAGGTATGCACTGTATATAGTTCTTTCAATTTTTCTGGGCTATTTTCTGAATATTTGAATAATATCAAAATAAGTTGGTGGGTAGGGGTGTAAAGTTACTGAAACCTCAAAATCACAACTGTGAAGGAAATATGAAAGCACTATAAGTTATATGATTTAAATGTTAAACAAAAATTGTAACGAATTATAGATTGTGGTTTCCCTTTAGGTAACAATATTTTATCCTTCAAGAAAATTAGATAAACAAATCTTTTACCTTCTGAAAACTGAAACAGGCAAACTGAAGGCTGATGGCAAAGAAGGTTTACTGGAAGGGTTAACAGACCTATTTCATAAAAGAACAAAAAGAAAAACACAACTGAGTAGAGCAAAGCATTATATAATACAACCTGCTTTACTTCTTTGACTGAAAATAAAATCAAGATTGCAATTGGATCTATCAAGTATAACTACATGCTTGCAACTACCTGGATTTGCTTATGAAGAATAAATTATGCTTTTCTTTTAAAAATTCCATAAAATACACAATTCATACAATGTGGTGGCTGTACTAGCAGCTGGCCTTTGTGTTCCTCTTCCACTGATGCTGCTCAAGATCAATGCTAATCAGGTATTATCCTTAACATCTTCTCTTTTTTTGGTACCAGTAATCAAACTCAGGACCTGTGCTTGCCAGGCAGGCCTTCTCTTCTTTTTTAAATAATAAAATACTAAAGAAAAAGCAGACCAAATTGAAGGTATATACTAAAAATATATTCAAAACAAAAATCACTGCTTCGATTTTTTAATTTGGTTCTCAATAATGTTCAAAAACGAAGTTTTATGGCAACTTTATGAGCCAATATGCTTTTTAATACTGCTTACTCAAACCAAAAATCAAAGCACTGTGTTTCCCCAAAAATAAGACCTGAAAACTAGAGATCAAAAATGCCAGACCCATGTGGCACACGCCTATAATCCTAGCACTTGGGAGGTTGAGGCAGCAGGAGCTGCGAGTTCGAGACCAGCCTGGGCTACAAAGTGAGTTCAAGGCCAGCCTTAACCACAGAGTGGGAGACCCTGTCTCAAAAAGACAAAAAAAACCCCGCCAGCCCCAGTCAGCCTATCCTTGCCTTACCTGCCTTACACAGTAGCCACCAAGCAAGAGAACAGTGATGGCAGGTAAGGCAAGCATAGGCTGATTGGGGGTGGTACTTTTGATCTCTAGGTTTCAAGGCTGATTATTTTCTGGCAAAGACTTATTTTCAGGGAAAAAAGGTAATATGTCTAATATGGAAAGCTTCATAAATCAAAATTCCCCATGCACTGTTATAAGATTGCATTGGAAACTTTAGATTCATAATTAAGAGTAAATTATTTATCAGTTCTTGTATCTCACCACATATCCATTCTTGATACTTCATCAAACAGCAGAAGACAAAACAGTGCTCCAACTTCAGTCACTATAGTAGAATCTTCATGAAATATCAAGGAAACTGAATAGAAAGGAGGATAACTTTATGAATATGTTTACTACTAAAAAGAATGAACTTCAAATTTATCTTTTATTAGTGTATGTTTGTAATATATAATAGTTACATTATTTGGGGGAACTGGTACATATAAAGATTTTTTTTTAAACAACATTATAAACATAATAGTAGAAAGCATATGTTTCCAATAGCAGAGAATCAGATAAGGCCCTATTTTTAGAGCATGATGAAAATCTCAGCTTCCCTAACAGAAAAGCTTTATATATTTCCATAAAATATATAAGCTTATTTCAGGTTAAAAAATATAATACACTAAAAAGGATGGAAGAAATGAAAATATTAAACAAGTGCAATAATTTTATCGATGTTACAAAAACAAATCCGACAAGTCACTAAAAAGAAACTAAATACAGCAGGAAAATAAGCAATTCATGCAAAAATTTGAATCCATAATTTTAAATAGATAATAAATTTCTCTAAAAATAAATAGAAAAATAAAACATAATGTCATATTAATTTCCTTAAATAAAACATATTTAGTGGTGGCAAAGTTGTGAAGAAAATGAAACTTTTTAGCACCATTGGTGGGAATGCCCTGGAGAGAAACTTAACCATATTTTACACAATCTATTTGATCCATCAATTTCAATTACAGTGTAGGCAAAAAGATGATCATACAAATCATACTATAAAAGTGAAAAATCTGAAAAAAAATCCAGTAATATTACAAACTAAAACTTTTGAAACACTCTATAGTAGTTCTGCAGGTTTTTAAGAAAGTAGATTCATATATAATATGGAAAGATATTCAAAATCATTTTTACCTGAAAAAGAAAACAATATAGTTCTCTTATGTAGTTTGAGAAATATAATGTGTATAGCTAAGATCATTGTAGATAAAATAACTAAAACGTTTTAGTGATAAAGAGAAGAAAATGAAAACTTAGAATTTTACTTTGTATAGTTTTATTGTCCGAAATTTTACAATGAGGATATATTAGTTTGTCATTACTTAAAAACAAATAAGCAAAGGAAAAAATATCTGAGTTCTTTTCCTGCCTCTACCATATACTTGGTCATGACTCTCGCCAAATTAATAAATTTCTTTACATCTCAATTTTCTAACCCTAGGATGGTGTAACAAACAATAGCTATCAGTTTCTTTTCAATGTTTTTTTTTTTTTTTTTTTTTTTGTGGGTACCGGGGGGTCGACCTCAGGACCTCGCGCGCCAGCAGGCGCCCGTGCCGCTGAGCGATATCACCGGCCCTTTCTTTTTTTGTATGTGGGTTCCGGGAGTCGAACTCAGGACCTCACACTTGCCAGGCAGGCGCTTATGCCGCTGAGCTATCTCACCGGCCCTAGCTATCAGTTTCTAATCTTGACATTTAGCGCTAAGTTTTGTCACGACACAAAGTTTATAATTCAAAGCAGTGTATCTGAGAGGTTACTTACTTATTATGCCCCTTCAATCTATTTTTCACACTACAGATGGAATAATTTTTCTAAAACATACATGCCCCATTTAACAACGTCAAATGGCTCACTACTCCCACCAGGATAAGCATGAACTGCCTTCCTTGTGTTGTCCCACCATTTACCCCTCACCCCAGACACCTCCAAATGCAGCTGTTCCCTACCTAGCCACCATGTCAAACTTACCATTCTTTCTCAGACACAACCATGGCTCCCGCAGTCTGGAAGTCTATAATGTCTTTGAAATTCTATTCATTTCTGAAATTCCAGCTTAGATGCCACATTTGCTGGAAGCATTAAATAAGGTCCACTACCCAGTCTATTCATTACTTCCTCTGGTGCCAGAGATCTCACGATATGTATCAATATGCTATACTTTATATTTACTTGTTAAATCTCTGACTCTATTTTAAGTTTTCTGAGAGTCTATTTGCCATTCTTATCAATGTAACTTGGGGACCTAACACACAGTGCGTGGTCAATAAGTACTTGCTGAGGACTGGATTTTCCTGACTGAGCAGCTGGTTAAAAATTTATTTTGCCCAGAAACTAAATCCATTAGTGAGAGATACTGTGATTTTGTTCAGATTCACTGAAGTAATTTTTGCAGACAGTGATGAGCTAGAATAATTGTTAATACTGAAAGAGTACATATTGTGCTGCCATGGAAACTACTTTTGAATCTAGTAGGTGCTCATAAGTTCAATGCTTTAATAATTTCAATGAAAAGGTGAACTAGAGACTGAATTCAACTAGATGAGCTTAATAGGGAGAAAATTATTAACTTGATTAAAGCAAACTAGAAAACCATAACTTTTGCTCTTTCAGATGATCACTTGATAAGAGCTTATAAAAATTTTACATTCCCCTTAAAATTTTAAGACTAAATACAATTATTCTGTTTACCTGGTTTGAACTTTTACTGATGCTAGGATAAACTGTGTCATATTCTCTTAGCAAGCAGAAATTTTAAAAAACACACTAAAATAACTATGTTCTAATAATATTTTTTGAACATAAATCTCATTTATCTCCTATATGACTGACAACAAAGTTAAGCATATTGAGATATTTGATCAAGATGCCTCTTGCAGAAAACTTAAAAGCAGTAACCTAAACCTCTACAAAACAAAATTCTGTAGTATAAAATGTTACCAAAGTCTCTATTGAGAACAGTCAGAGGAGAGAAAAAGACAAAACTACATGAGATTTTTTGATCTAAACATGTTACTAAATGAGAATCATACTAAAATTGATTTTCAGAGAAAAACCACTCTTTATAAATAGAAGAAATTTATGCTCAGAGTCACTCAGGATGGTCTAGTTTCCAAAGTCACAGGTTGGGTTGATCATCTCAATACCAGTCTAAAGACATAATCCGATACCACCAAAAAAACAAAACAAAACAAAAAAAAAAAAAACAGACACTGAAAAAAGGAAGTGATGACAGCAGCTGCATTCTTCTCTTTGTAGACAATCATTTACCATGTGAGAATCACAGGCCATATCTATACACAGGTGCAAAGAGCGATCAGCGAGGATTCAGCTTTTCTCATCTCTAAGGCCCACTCAGTAACAAGATTACAGGGAAATGCTCAGAGTGGTATTAATGGCTGGTGATGAGTTTTTAATAGCATAGAAGTAAGAAATTCTGTCATTCTCTTGGTAAAATGGAAAGTAAACGTTACCTACAGTTGATGAATAAAAATTTTTAAAGCTAAGGCTAATATCATTATCAACAATTTTATTTTATTCACCTCTGAATAATAGGATCAAGAGAGAAGGCTGTTGTGAGAGGGAAACGCGCATGAGTGGATCAGCACATAAAACTTTCCTCAAGAGCGTGAGGCACGGCTGAATCAAACATTCTATAACCTGGCCAGGAAGGAAAACACACAGTTATTTTATTTTTACCAGTTCTGAGGTGGGATTAAAAAAAAAAAAAATACTATTCTAAATGTATGCTTTTGTCATTAAAATTATTTGAAACTAAGTCCAAATAAATATTGAGAATTACTTTCCACTGAAAATAAGATTTCAATATACTACTTCTACTTAAATATCTTACAGAAATTTTAAGATTGATTTTTCTTCAGAGAGACTGCATTTTAGAAATTTTTAAAAAGAATGAGATAATGGATATTATTTAGGATTTAAAATCCAAGTATGTATCCAAATTCAGCTAAATTCAATTTCAGAATTAATAATAACATCAATCTACAAAAAGATACATCTTACCTTGCCATCTTGACTCACACATTCATTTAAATATTCAATTATCTTGTCAGTTAAGCATAACTTTTTCACCACAGCATGCATTTTAATATCTATAGACAAAAAAGTTATTAAAAGTTAAAACACATTTTCATAGTTTTAATATTTTGAAATATATGTCACACCTTTCAAACTATTAATAATAATTGTGCTTAGGGTTGAAATTAGAAGATAAAAGTTCTAATTTTTTACTTTATGTATGTCTTCATAAAGTGAAAACATTTAAGTAACACATTTTACTTCCATAATATAAGAAACAAAATGTGAAAAAAATATTTATGGAAACTAGTTTAGACATTTCTTCTTTTACAAATACATCATCTCAAAATATTTAGATATAGCATGCAGCATGAACATTTTTCTATTTATAAAATATCTCAATCCTAAAACTATTAATAGCAAATATGAAGGGAAAGATATTTCAATGTATTCTGTATATTTCTAAAGATTATGAACGCTTAATAAGCATATATTCATATATTACATTTCTAATAAAGTCATAAGAATTTTAAACACACACATACATAATGCTACTAGAGCCAGAAACTCTAGTTGTTTATAGATTGATGGCAAGTATTTAACAAATTACAAATTTTCTCCTATATTCTCATTGAGAATACACACACACATACATACACTGATATCAAATCAATAGCTTTCATTATACTACCTTCAACTGCTACTTTAAAAAAAAGGTTTCTATTACCTCTAGTACTTACTGGAAACCAAAATTATACTGTATTTTTTAAATGTTAACAATGTTGAAGGAATACCCTCTAAAAGAGATTTGTTTGTTTGTTTTGGTACCAGGAATCGAACTCAGGACCTCGTGCTTGCCAGGCAGGCGCTGTGCCGCTGAGCTATATCTCCAGCCCAAGAGATTTGTTTTATAACCAAGGTCCTTCAAAATACTGGCTTCTTTTCCCCTGGATATATGTTCAGAAGTAGGATTGCTAGATCATATGGGAGCTCTGCTTTTAATTTTTTCAAAGGACTTCTCTACTGTTTCCCATAATAGTTGTACTAATTACATCTCCACCAAGAATGTACAGGAGTTCTCATTTCTCTATATCCTTGCCAGAATTTGTTCCTCTTTTTGATACCTTTTCCTCAATTTTTTCTCTTTATGATAACTATCATTCTAACTGCAGTGAGCTGACATCTCACTGTGGTTTGGTGTGGTTTGGTTTTTTTGTGCTTTTGAGACAGGGTTTCACTATGCAGTTCAGGCTGGCCTCGAACTCACTTTGCAGCCCAGGCTGGCCTCGAACTTGCAGCGATCCTCCCGCCTCAGCCTCCCAAGTTCTGGGATTACAGGCGTGCGCCACCATGCCCAGGTTCTCACTGTGGTTTTGACTGCATTTTCCTTGATGGTTTCCTTGATGGTTAGACTGCGTTTTCCTTGATGCAGAGGACTTTTTCATCTATCTATTGGGCACCTGCACGTACTCTTGAGAAATGCCTACTCAGGTCTGTAGCTTGCTTTTTAATTAAACTGTGTCATCAAAAATATTAAAATTTTAAAAATATAAATATACTGAACATCTTTCAAATTACTCTCTCATTGCAATACCCACTGATGTCAAGAGAAGGAATGGTAACCATCAAAATCTTTGTGTCGTGTAAGTGCAAAGTTATCTTTCCTCACAAATATTAAAGTACATTTAACAGAGACAGGGAAAAAACAAAAACTGACCAAGAGAATGGAAGTCTATACAATAACAACACTATAAAGCTAATAGTGTATTTTCCAGTTGCATTTAAAAACAGACCCTTAAAGAAAATGTACAGCTATAGCATATTATTTTTATTTTACCTACCCACAAATGTACTGTTTGATTAATTTCCTGAGCAAGATGTGCAAATTGAACATCACATACTAGGTAAATTCATACTTTCAGAAATCTATTGATATCTTAGAACATAATTCTACCAAGTGATAGTCTATAGGTTAAATAATGATAGTCTACTAGCTCAGCAAACTTTTTCTGTAAATAATGAGGTAGTAAGTATGTTAGACTTTGCTGGCCACATATGGACTCTTTTGCATATTCTTTGGTCTTGTTTTCCTTTCTTTAAAGATGTGAAAACTATCTGTAGCCTAAAGGGTGAAGAAAACAAACAGGCCACAAGCTGGATCTAGTGTATAAATCACAGTCTGCCACCCATGATGCTAATGCACACGACAATCTCAAACCCTACGGCAGCAGTACAATAATCACTGTCCTTAAAGATGGTACCTTGCATAATCACAGCTAACTGTTCTGCAGCTGACTTTCTCAAAGCAAGATCAACATCATCTGAGGTGAAGATTTCATATACCTTTTCAATAGTCTCCAACTACAAATCAAAAAAAAAAACAAAACAAAATTATATTTCATGTGCTTCCAATCCCACAGTAAAATTTTATGGTTTGGGTAATAAGAAAAAAAGCTCAAAAAGTCAACTTACTTAGGTAACTGATACATTTACATGTAAATGCGCAACAATGATACACAGGGTCTAGGAGGAATTTAGGATCTAAAAAAAGAGCCATGATGCCAAGTAAACCTCCCTTTTTAATGTGTACTTTTGCTAGGAAGTCATTCATAACCCGATAACCCATTAGCACCTTAAGACCGTCACAGAAAACATTCCTGTTTCCTAACATCTCTAACAGTCACCCTGAAAGGGCCATCCAGATCTATGACTCAGGATACCCTCGTGCTCCCAGAAGCCACTAGCCGGAAACCCCTCGGTTCTCTCCCTTCTCTCCCTCAAAAACGACCCTGGAGCAAAAAGGTGCAGTAAAGTGACAGTCAGGGGCTGAGAAACACCTAAAACATTAGAATAGCACACTTTTGGGTGTGTCTATGAGGGTGTTTCCAAAGAAGACCGGCATGTGAGACAGCACACTGAGCGGGAGAACCACACTGAATGTGGGCAGTGCTGTCCAACAGGTGGGGACCCCGGATACAACAAAAGCAGGAGGAAGAAGCCCGCAAGCACTTGGTCTCATAACTGCTTCCTGGCTGCCATGAGGTGAGCAGCTTTGCTGCTACGTTTTCCCTCACCACAGGCCCATACAATGCAGCCCACTGACCAAGGACTAAAATCTCTGAAACTGTCAGCAAAAATAAATCTTTCCCCTTGTGTTTTTTCTCAGATATTTTGTCACAGGGATGGAAAAGTAACTAATAGTCAAGGACTGATAATGGCCTCACTTCATGCAGGACAGAATATGAGCCAGCAAAACCAGCAACAGGGAAGGACAACGAAGATTCTTTCTTAATTTCACCCAATGCTATCTTCTAACATTGGACTCACAAAAGACAATTCCAGAATTTCCCCATTTCCCCCTCCCTCCAAACTACACACATATGGCAAAACAGTGACTATGAGTGGGTTAGTACTGAGTAATCTCCCCAACTGAACCTTGTATGTAGCTGGTAGAAGACTCTTTACTGGGCTGTCATACAGCCCTAAACATTAGGTCCAAAAAACACTGAATATGCTTGCACATTATGAAAAAAAAAAAAAACAAAAACAAAAACACAGCTGAGCATGGTAGAACATGACTGTAATCCCAGAACTCTGAGAGACTGAGGCAGGAAGATCACAAGTTTGGGTCAGGGCAATTTAGCAAGACCCTGTCTCAAAATATATTCAAAAAACACTAGGCAAAGACCCTAAGTTCAATGTCCAGTACTCCAAAAAAAAAAAAAAAAAAACCACCCCAAACCACTATGTTATATGTGGCTCTACAGTATTATCATCACTGGTGTTGGAAAGCTAATATAAATTTAAATAACAACTGCCAGATTGTGAACTCAAAGTGAAATGTGAAGCTATAAAGCATAGAAATGAATCAAGAAAGTAGGACGTAGGTACAGTCCAGTATGACGTAGGTACAGCCCTGGATAAAAACAGGGAAATGGACACTGAATTTCTAAAGCTATATAAAAAGCCAAAGATTCAGAAAACCTATTAACAAAAATTCTTAGAACTATTGTAAAATTTAAGGGAGAATGCCTTTATATACTGTATTATTTTTTTCTCCTGTAATTAAGAGGGTGAAACTTTTGTTATAAGAATTTTTCCTTTTTTGCTATTATAGGCAATTCCAACATAAAAAGAACTCAACAGTTTTTAAGTCAGTGACATTTGTTTTTAAAAATCATCACATGGGCCAGTGAGATGGCTCAGCGGCATAAGCACCTGCCTTGCAAGCGCAAGGTCCTGAGTTCGACTCCCGGAACCCACGTATGAAAAAAGGGCCAGTGAAATCGCTCAGCGGCACGGGCACCTGCTGGTGCACGAGGTCCTGAGGTCGACCCCCGGTACCCACAAAAAAAAAAAAAAAAAAAAAGAAATCACAAAATTTCTTTTCACTATTTCACCTTACCTAGTATTTAAGATACTATTCAAAATAATTTGCATCAGTGTTATAATACAGTGTCATATAACAGGTATTCCAGAAATATTCAATAAACAAATGCATCCAGATGAATCCAGAACATAATTTCACAGTGGACAATACTAACCACTATACAATCATAGTGAACTACAGGGGACCTCAAAACATAATTGCAAACTTGGCATGAATCATGACTGTTACATGGAATATACAATCTGAACAATGTCACATAAAATATGTGATATACAAATGTATGAAGTAACCACATAGTTTAATAAAAAGTTATAGTCACCTTAATAACCACTTCTCTTCTGTCATCCAATTTGAGTTCAATAGGTTTTTTCACAATAAATAAATTAGTAATTCTGGAGAGAACTCTGGCATCTATTAAAGGGCGTTTTGTATCAGCCCCTTCTTCACTTGTAAGATGAAATGCTAGAAGCTTTAATGCTAGTGAACGGACCCTAAAAACACAAAATAAGTCAGTATTTTGGAATACATAAATGTCTACAAAAAAGGCTATAATTGTAAAGAACCACTGTATATCAACAAAGTATAATAATTACCCATATGTAAACTGACTTTACTAATATTTTCCTTTTTCTATTAAAAATCTTTCATATATAAGTAAAATTCAACTTTATAACACTTATAAAGTAAATGTCAGAGAATAATCAATAACTACAAATGAGGCAGAGACTAAATACCACACTCAACTTCAGTAGGTCAATCTGCAAATTCAAATGTAGTGTTTTATCTCAACCATAAAAAGTATTACAGACCCATGACCAGAGTCCAAATAATCAGCCAAACCTCTAAGGTACTAGAGGTACCCTACACTAATAACTGAAGTATAATATCACTACAATGTATGAAGACCTTTATATTAGATTCTTCTCAAATATGAAAATTCCCATCAAACTATTGAGAATGGGTTAGGATTAAAATCAGTTAAATGCGGAGGGAAGGGATTTTTAAGAAAAGATTAAATACAGCTTGCCACAAGACACTGACAGAAAAACAGAAAACCACCAAGTATACAAAGGTCACTAGTGGGAAGCATTAGGACAACCATGTATCTGTCTTTCCTCTGCTTAGCTACGTTGACTCTAAACTTGTTTCTCTTCTCAACAAGAAAAAAATCTAACCACTATTTCCTGAAGAGAGCAAATCAAGATTTATGTTACAGTTAATACAGAAAAAAGGAAAGCAATATATTTCTCCTTTTCTTTTAGTTAAAATGACACACTAATAATTGTCAAGGAAAGGACTTTTTTAATTTCCCAAGTAATAGCACAAACTGAGTGAAATTAAAGTACCTGAATAAGTGCTTTATGAAGTAACTGGCCCAATATACTTTCCTGGAAAACTTAATTTGCAGAACAGGGCTCTAGAAAAGGATCATTTCAGGAAACTAACAATTTCTAAAGAGAAGAGAAGATAGGCACACACTATAATTTTTACAAACTATTTTTCTCCATGACTTTCCAACACGCCTACAGCACTACCTTAACACAGATTGACCTGGCAAGGGATAACTAGGCTGTCAAGTGGATGAAGTGTTTCAGGAAAGTATCAAAAAGATCTTTTATCTGCTCAGATTCACACATTTGGTTACCTCCATCTCACAATGCAGAATAACCTCCCTTTAAATGCTTTTAGTTTAGTTAAATGCTTTCCTAGAATGCTTCCATTAATCTTTTATATTCAAAAGATTATGTTGTACTCACGATGGCTTTTTCACCAGCAAAAGTCGCAGCATGAACTTTAACCGAGTAGTACAGGGAAGAATCCCTTCTCCTGCCTCAGAACTCGATTCACTTAAAAGGAGAATGGAGTTACCCAAAGGATCTTCTGGATCAGCATAGCCCTAATAATGTTTTAAAAGAGAAATTATTGTTTGACTTTATTCACATTAACCTTTCAACTTGAAAATAATTGTATTAGCCTGTCATACAACTCATAATTTTCTTCCAATTAAGTTGAATAAAATAGTCCCTTTTCAGAATAATCTAAATTAACATTTCTAAATAAAACCACATTAGATTAAAAAAAACCTATAATTTAAAAATAATACTAGAAAACTTCAAAAAAGTTTACCATCCTTCTTGACATTTGCTGATTTCTTTATTTTCCAAGATTCTAGTAGTAGCATCTCCCATCAACGAGACATTAGACCCTCAGCTCCCATCCCCACAGTACAAAGACAGAATGCTGTGAACACTATGTACATGACACCAGGACCCATGCACCTCAAGGACCAAGGCTGGGGCTTTCCTGAAAAATGACTGTGCCCGTGATAGCGTCTCTAAACTGTCTTTTATCCAAGGGAGGTACCGACCTGAGATTACTGCTAAAATACTTTGCTTCCAAGTGCTTGTTAGCCAAGGTGTCATTCTCATCATACATATGCAGAATTCAGAGCGCGAGTTAGTTATGCACTATCTGCTTAAAAAGCACTATCAGCTTCGTGCAAAAGCCTTTACATAGGTTGAGTTCTATTTTTCAGTCTATAGTGTCTGTACCTCACTTCCTAAACACCCACCCACCCAGATACACACAGCCTACATGGACATTAGCTACCCTTGTTTAACCTTCTGCCAGAAACAAAACAGCCGTCTACTTCCTATTCACTTATCCACAGGGCCATCAAGGCTTCTCTTCATTTTTTTGACAACATGACAGTTCGGCTGTTTGCATGCTTCTAATCAATCACACTCAGTCAAAGATAAATGGTTATGGTAAAAGGTGAATTACACAGAATACCTGTAGTACTGGAATGACAGGACACAGAGACTCAATAAACTTGTTCCAGGTCAGTGCTGTCATCATCAATCGTCCCTGAAGCAGATACAACAGAATGGCCTTGGCAGCAGCATGCACCTGCTCAACAAAACAAACACAATAATCTAGTAAAATGAGATGTCTGACTAAGTCATCTCACATACCTGCAGCATTTTAAAAAATCTGGAAAGGTGTTATAATTAACATCTCATTCTTCAAATGTTCACTATTTCCAAAGCATCATCTTACATTCTCTTCTCAACCAGTTTTTCTCTCTTAATAATTTCCACTTTTCAACCTTTATAAAATTTGAAATAATCTCCTTTCATAGCTATTCTTTAGTTCTCTATGTCTTAAATGAAAACAATAAATAAACTATTTGACCTAAATTCTTTTTTCTTTTTTTTTTTGTGGGTACCGGGAGTTGACCTCAGGACCTTGCGCGCCAGCACGCGCCCGTACCACTGAGCGATATCACCAGCCCTTTTTTCGTATGTGGGTACCGGAAGTCGAACTCGGGACCTCGCGCTTGCCAGGCAGGCGCTTATGCTGCTGAGCCATCTCACCGGCCCGTGACTTAAATTCTTTTAGATCAGTATGTTTCGCATTTTTAATCACATATTTTAACATTTCTTTTCATATAAATAATAACAAAACCAATATAGCCGTAAGACAAGTTTCTTTTTAGTTCGTCATTGCATTATCTAGTTTTATTAGAATGTTACCTTGATTTAGCTAAATACAGTACTTTTTGCACTAATTTTTTAACATATCATACCTCATTTCTAGGTTCTTGGATACCAAATGCAGAGATTTCATATAGAACTTTTGGGTGAAGTAGGAAATGAATTCCATTACAAAGGGAAGACACAGGTATAGTGACATTATGAACACCTAAACATTCCTGTAAAATAACACAAAAATATGTTTTTAAATTAGTGACACTAATTTTTACAAAAAGATTCTGTTTCTTCTGTTTATAATTCACTTCCAATTTTAGTTTTCACTTTATTAAAACTTTCTTAATAGAAGGTAAAAAAGATTACCTAACAGTGAGTCTGTATAAGATATATTACTTTCTGTCAACAAGCACAGTATTGATAAATTAAACCAAATGGCTGAAACAACCATTATCTCTTAAAGTTGATAGTTATAAAGTATATAAACAAAATAATAAACTTATCCTAAGTTTACTGAGGTTTGAGAAAGAAAAATTTCAAATCATAATACGAAGTATTGGGTAGAGGAAGGATAGCATATGAAAATACAAGTAATGGCTCCATGTACCATCTCTTAGACTAATTATCACAAATTCTCTTCTCAATGTGTGATAAAGAACAATATTTTGTTAGAGGTGGGGGGGAAAGAAAGCTACCAGAAATATTAATATAAATACAATACAGAAGGTGATCCTGCAAATTACTACTTCCTACCACTACCAATAATTATCTATGACAATTACATATAATGTATGTTTTTATTTATATACAGTTTATTTATGTTATATATTTTAATATATATTCATATTATATATGTATTTACTTATATTTATTTATTTTTCCTTAATTACTAACTTCACACAACAATCTTGTATTCCAAGGACTAGAAAGAGCTAAAGCATCGGCCCTAAGGCTTAAAAACAGCTGTAACTTACTTCCTTAAGATACTTAACTCCCTGAGTCTCAGTTTATCCCCCATACAATTGGAAAAATATCATCTATAAGGTCATCTATTCCCTAGTCTCTCGGGAGATGAGGCTCCTGGCTTTTAAAATCATCTCCACGCTGATGACTTAAAATTTTACACACAACCTTGGCCTCATACTACAAAGGTAGTGTGGTGTACTACATAAGAATATGGGCCCTGCGGCAAACTATCTGGATTCAAAGTCCCATTTTAGTTGCATGATCTTGGACAAACTCATAGAGTTGTCATGAGGCGTCCATGAGACAGCATACTCATAACAACCACTTGTGTTGTTCAGTAAGTGTTAGCTGCTCTACTCTCTTCATCATTATTATTGGCATGATCGTTAGTACATTCTACAGTTTAACACTGCATTTGATGTTTAAAAAAAAAAAAAGGCATGTCAAATTTAATTCAGAACAGAATTCTATCCAATCCACAACCCCCTATTTGGAAATCCAACTATGATCCCCAAAAATCCTACAATTCATCCTTGTTCACTCTTTATCTTCCACTCTCATCAGCAATTAGCTCTCTATCCATAATATAGCCTGAATTCACTTCCTTCTCTCCATCTCCATTACATCACCATCTTTTCAAAGTTACTACAATGGAATGGGTCTTGTAGTTTCTACTCTTGAGTCCCGACAATTCATTACATACAAAGAAAAAGCATCTTTTTACAAAGATAATCAGATCAAGTTTTCTTTCTGGTTAAATTATTCATACATTCTCACTGTACTTAGAATAAAAATTCAAAGCTGTATAATGGTTGGCAAAGCATAAGCTGGCCCCTTCTGCCTATCTGTGCAACTCAATCTGGTACCTTTCTATTCTCCTAGTGTGTGCCAACTACACTGACCTTTTTGTTCCTGAAATATGCAAAGTGCATTCTCACCTAAAAAGCATTTCATTGCTGTTTTCCCTGCCCAGCTCTGTCTCCCTCCTTCTCTATCTAGCCTACCTACATCTGAGCCCACACTCTCTAGCTACTCTCCATTCTTTTATCCTTTTTCATTTTCTTCACATCATACACAATACATTTTTAAACATATTTTTATTATACATACTTATCTCTGTCTTCCCTATTTGAAGGTAAGCCCTATGATAAGGATCCTTTCTATCCTTTCTACAATCCCATCACTAAAGTCTTGTATGTAAGTGCCTCGTATATAAGTGCAGAATGAATTTATATGTAAATAATGCAAAGTTGTCATAAGATCATCCTTAAATAAGAATTCCTCTTTCTCATCCCTTCCTTGACGTAAGTCTTAAAAGAAAAAGCCAAGCTGCCTACTCAGAAGTAACCTGCACATTAGTACCATGCTCCTACATTTAGGTTACACAGAGCCGCAGCAATGCCTGGGAGATTTTTCAAAAGACAACAGAATAATATCATATGAGAAATACTGTCAATTAAAGTGAAATGCGTACACAAATGCTTAAATCTAAAACCAGATACTATATCCTTTCAATACAGGGAACTAACTATAAGAAATATCATTTGGAACTTTTAAAGATTTTAGTTCCATGAGAATAAATATGTATTTATTTTATACACTTTATTAAATAGTTCAGTATCTTTTGCGAGAAGATAATTTCTTGCAATATTTTACGAGGACATTCTTCCCCCCGCCCCACCTTTTAAAAGCTAAGAGCTAAGTTTGGTTTTTAAAAACTCCAACTTACATACAGATCATTTTCACAAAATGTGTACTACTGGGTTACAAAAATTGTTAGAACTTAGTATTTTCAAAATCATTAATAGATTTAGTGGATTCTTTTAAAATAACAAATTGCAGACTGACACATATATCTGTGTTTCTGGTATTTTTTTCTGTTATTCCTCTAATAAATTAAAATTCAAATAATTCCTATTTCAATTCATGTAGCGAAATGATCATATCTATCAATAACTTTACAATACCAAATTTTTTCCTACCTGAAAATTTTTCTATTTTCTAAGAACTATTTAAAATCTATTTCAAGTAGCCAGGTATGATGACGCATGTCTATGATCCCAGCTACGTGGGAGGCTGAGGTAGGAAGAACACAAGTTCAAGACCAGCCTGTGCAACTTAGCAAGATCTTGTCTCAAAAAATAAAAGGGGTAGGGGTGTAGCTCAGTGCAATGGCCCTAGATTCAATGCTCAGTAGAAAAAAAAAGGAAGGAAGGAAGAAAGGAAGGAAGGAAGGGAAGGAGGGAGGGAGGGAGGGAAGTGTGATTCAAGTATAATCTTCAATTTCCCAGAGTAAGAACTATCCCAAATGTAGATATTTAGCTTCTTGGCATTCTCATCTCAGTGATACTCACATATTCTGTACCTCAGAAATACTTCAAATTAGTTTTTACTTGTTCTACCCTACAGCAGATGTCCAGTCTTTTTGCTCAGTAACTGGCAGTACATTCTTCTTTCAGCTCTAGTTCATAAATCCTTTTACATTCTCCCCTCTAGTGTTCACACCCTTTGATTCTACAGTTTATCATGTCAACTATTCAGCTCATTTTCACCAACAGATTTCCTTCATTCCTACCAAAAAATAAACATCTCGAGTCTTAATGGATATAAATGTTTGTATTTCCCAAAATGACAAATAGCAACCCAAAGCACTATACAAAGTAGACTGGCTTCACCACAGAGATTACTGACACATCAATTAAACTTTCAATGCAGCCCCAATATCCTAATACATATAATCAAATATCTATCCATATCAGTCATTCTTGATACACTAACTATCCACCCCCCTTTACTGCCTTCCAATCTCAAAGAAAATACGAACTCAATAGAAGGAGATTCTTTCATCTTTTGTTACACCTAAACCCACCTAACCTCAATTAGCCATCATGGTCTAGGCCTACTACTTTCAACTTCCAAAGCCCCTAGCTTTTTTTTGAGGAGTATTTCAACATATTCAAATAAAAATGTACCTCCGTAACAAATGCTCCCAAGCTACATCATCTCTGTCAAATCCCAGAAGACAGAAAAAGGCAAATGCTGGAGCCAGGCGTGGTGGAGCACGCTTGTAATACCAGCACTCGAGAGGCTGAGGCAGGAGGATTGCTGTGAGTTCAAGGCCAGTCTGGGCTACATAGTAAGTTCAAGGCCAGCCTGAACTATGTATCAAGACCCTGTCTCAAAAAAAAAAGAAAGCAGCAAATGTAAAAAAAAAAAAAAAAAAAAAAAAAAAAAAAAAACCTATTGACAGAGAATACAGTGGTACTTCAGTTCATAAACTTAATTCTTTCCATGAATCTGGTTGAAGAATTCATTTCATGATTCTAGTTGCAACTGAATTACAAGCATAGTACGTATACACACTATGGAAAGAATTAAGTTCGTGAACTGAGGTACCACTATACCAGATTATCATGCCCAGGTTGTTAATGTAGCTAAATAGTACAGCACTTCGATCCTCAGCACAACAAAATAAACAAATAATAGGTTCCTATACTAAAGATGACCTGACAATCAAAAATAATAGTATCTGCTAAAATCCTCACCATAAGGAATTTCAGTCACCATAACAATGACAGAATTCTAAATAACAGAAAAATCTAAACATTATAAAATGAGTATTTTTAAAATTTACAATGAAAGAAACCAGACTATAAAAAAAAAGTCAAAAAAAGAAACAATGTAAATTTGTAGAAAGAAAAAACAGTAACTGATATTCAAAACTTGATCAATAAATTAAGACGTAACCATGATGAAATACAACCTCACACCTTTTAGGATGGCTACTATCAAAAGTAAAAACAAACCAACAAAAAATCCAAAAACAAAAAATAACAAGTGTTGGTGAAGATGCAGAACCCTCATGTACTGCTGGCTGGACATAAGATGCTGTAGCCACTTTGCAAAACGATAGGGTGGTCCACAAAGAATTAATTGCAGAATTATCATAAGATCCAGTAATTTCACTTCTGGCTATATGTACTCAAAGAATTAAAGAATACTCAAAAAATTAAAAGGTCTGAATGAAATATTAGTACACCCATATTCGTAGCAGCACTATTCACAATAGATAGAAACAACTCAAATGTTCATCAGAGGATGAATGATAAAATTTGTTATATAAATACAGTGGAATATTAATAAACTTTAAAAATGAATGTAATTCTGATACATGCCAAAACATGGAAGACGTTATGCCTGAGGACATTACACTAAGTAATGCTACTCAAGAGCTGGGGATGTAATTCTAATCCAGCTAAATTACTTCTCAAAAGTAAGTGAAATCAAGATATTTTTATATTCCTTGCAGTTAGGCCATCATTGAAAATACTAAAAATGCACTTCAGTAAAAAGGAAATAGAATTTAAGTATTTATCAATAAATAAAAGGACATAAATTCAACTTAAGATGAGCAAATTAGGTAATTCTAAAATCATACTATTAAATGAAGAGAACACTGGCCAAAACATATGTACAGTATGAAATTATATTTTTTAAACAACAAATGACATTATATATTACTATAGATACACATATACAGTAAAAATGTTAAAAATAAGCACAGATGGAAAGATACACATCAACTTTATCAGTAGTTAGGCTGTGCTATGGGAAGAAGGAGGGAGAAGAGAAAGAAGCTTCCTCTGCAACTATATTTTATTCATGCGTATAAAAATAGATCAGAAATAAAAATGGCAAAATACACAAACTTTATACTCCTATAAAAGAGTCAAATACAATAAAGCAATTCAATTCTTAGACTTATTAAGTTAAGGGAATTTAATAGTAACAATTTCCTAGAATTGACTATTAATTGCCATCTACTTTTATGAAATATGATTCTTAAAGCTCATGTACAAGGTTAAGTAATTTAATTTTGAAGATACAATAAGGAAATCCACTATTAGTTCTCAAAAACACAAACAGAACAAAAACTTCACCTTAACAATTTCCAGACAGCTGTGGTAAGTTTCAATTTTCACTTGCAGCAGTGGGTGAGACAACATATGCAGAAGTACCTTCTGACTTTCTCCTTGTAGTAATGGACTGGCCTGGGCAGATTTCCAGCTGGTAGAAAAGTAAAACATCCAAGACTTCTAAGATAAGGTACTAAGTAAAAATTATAAAGCATATCATAAGAGATGTCTTCCTACTCTAATTCCTCCAACTAGGTTCTTACTTAACTAAACAGATCGGCCTGAACTTAACATTTACTTGCTTCAGGGCAGAAAAATGCTTTTTCCTAAAGAGTACCAAAAAACAAAAACAAACAACAAAAGATCCAAAATGCAAAATGTCTACGTACATTTAAGAAAAAAGGTATAACAAATGAAACTTAAAAAATGAAATCATAAATTTAAGGTATTTAAAACTTTAAAGTTAGTTAAGTGTTGAATTGAATAGAATAGTTGGTCTATATAGGCACCAAGATGAAGTGTATAAAAATCCAAGGAGTATTCATTTTCATTATAGGCATGACCCTTTTAAAGTTTACTCTTGAACGAAGCAGTTAACAGTGTTAATGCATCTATCCATATACAGTTTAAAGGTCACATAAAAATAATTTAAACTAAAAACTAATAACAAAGATCTAAGGTCAATTTCATTTATATTATTCCTAAGTTTACATACATACATATATACACTCACACATACAGTGTTCTACAGTAATATAAAAAATGAAAATATTACATCTTTGAACAAATACAGGTGATTTCCTTTATTAGGGGAAAATGCTGATGATAGGAAAAGCTAAGCAAGGCTTGGTCTGCGAGCTCCATTAATTCTAAAAGATTCTTCTCTCCCTAAAAAAGAGGCAGAATAGAATAATGTCAAGTTCACGTACAATAAAATTCTCCATTAAACTAATGGGAAGGGGTCCAAGAGATGTAGGAAGGGGAAAGGGAGGAGAGGGAAAGGAGAAGCAAAAAGAATTAAGATGTGTTACATACATGTACCAACTCCCACAATGAATGTAATCACAATATACTACAAACATGCAATAATAGTAAAAAAAAAAACTAAGCTACTTCAAGAAATTAGATTGTTCAGAGACCCTGAGATTGCTTATATTTGCTTAAGTCTACTTTCTCAACAAGTAACCTAAAATTGTCTGCCTAGGAGGAACACTGTGGGGGAAACCCCTGGCTGAATGACATATGTGAATGTGTATTATTTAACTCTGAGTGAGCTTAAAGTTAAATGGAATCACCTAGTCCTTCGACTGCTTGTTTGTGGTCTACCACCCTTACTAAAGGCAAGGTGTATTTTATTATGCACCTCCCTCTTCTAACACTGGCCATATTCTAGGAACACAGAGGATATCCAATATGACCACAGAATAATGCCACAGAAAAAATTCCCGTTAGGGACACAATTTAAAATTCAATTGGAGAAGAAATAAGAAGCCAGTAGCAGGCCAGGTGTGGTAGGGCACACCTGTTATCCCAGCACTCTGAAGGCTGAGGCAGGAGGACAGCTGAGTTTGAGGCTAGCCTGGGCTACACAGTAAGTTCAAGGCTAGCCTGAGACCCTTTCTCAAAAAACAAAGAAGCCAGTGGTATCAAGATATGTGAAAAGAAAACACAAGACAATGTAGTGGGTATATAAAGGAAATTTCTAAATATGGGGTTCAGATAAGACTTCATAGTAATGCCGAAAGAATAAGAATTTTGTCCCTAATTCTTTAATATCTTCAGGATCCATTGTGGTATTGTCAGAGAGTAAAGCACTATTGTAGTCAATGTCATCCCTAATATTCATTAACCCTGTCACTGAAAACATACTAAATAATCTCCTAATGGTATTTTAGAAAGGAATAACTACTGATACATAACTATTGTTGTAACATAGTACTTAAAGTTACACATTTTATAAACAATGCATTTCATAGCTGCACTTAATTTATAAAAAAATCAGGATTCTTTGTATAAATATGTAGCAAATGCCCATAGAATATTAAAAAAATATATATTTCTCCAAGTATGGCCCTCATAATCCTGGCAATATCAATTATCATTCAGTTTACACACTGTAAATTACTTTATATAGATACTCACTATTTTGTGTTAAGACATTTATAATAACTACTTTTTTAAACCATGGATATTATGAATATGTGACATTCATTAAAAGTCTGTTTTACTCTTACATAAATCATAGCTTTACATTAATCGGATAACAGACCCGCTCGATAATAACATATTCTTCTTCTAGCAATTCAATTGTGATATGTATATGACTTTGAAAAGGATTTCACCAAAAGAACTTTTAAAAGGGGAATTAACAAAACATTGTACCTCTTTCCCAACATCAGACAGGAAGTTACAGGCGCATTCAATTGAATAAACAGCCTCTGCAGTTCGTTTATAAATACTGTAGTTTTCAGAATTCAGCTGTTCCAAATAGGCCACAACTGCTTCATGAATATTTGGATATTCCAAAGAAATAGGCATGTCCAAAGAAAGAAGAAATAATGCTGCTGACATAGACTCTGGTAAAAACTCACTGGCCTTAATAAATTAAAAAAAAAAAAAAAAAAAGTTAAAATTTGTTTTACAATACCACTCACAATAGCATCAAGAAAAATTAAATACTTAGGGAGTAACCTAACCAAGAAAGTAGAACACCACTACAATGAAAACTACGAAACTACAGTACCTTGAAAAAGGACGCCAAAGAAGATATCAGAAAATGGAAAGTTATCCCCTGTTCCCGGATAAGGCAGAACCAATACTGTCAAAATAGCTATATTTCCAAAACTGATACATAGATTTAATTCAATCCCAATCAAAATACCAATATTTCTCACAAAACCAGAGAAAACAATCCTACATTCATATGGAACCAGAAGAAACCCAGGAGAGCAGAAACAATCCTGAGCAATTTCAGCACAGCAGGAGGCATCACAATCCAGGCTTCAAGCTATACTGTAAGGCTACATTATTTGAAAAAACGGAGGGCCGGTGAGAGAGCTCAGCAGCATAAGCACCTGCCTGGCAAGCGCAAGGTCCTGAGTGCGACTCCCAGTATCCACATACAAAGGAAAAAAGAGCCGGTCATATCGCTCAGCAGCACAAGTGCCTGCTCGCAAGCACAAGGTCCTGAGTTCAACTCCTGGTACCCACAAAAAAAAAAAAAAAAAACAGAAGTGGGCCGGTGACATAGCTCAGAGGCATAAGAGCCAGCCTGGCAAGCGCGAGGTCCTAAGTTCAACTCCTGGTACCCGCATATAAAAAAAAAAAAAAAAAAAAAAAATCATCAAAAACAGCAAGGTACTGACACAAAAAGAGACATGTGCATCACTGGAACAGAACAGAGAATACAGAAACAACCCCAGGCACATTCAGCCATCTGATCTTTGACAAAGGAGCCAAAAACATAGCTGGAGGAAAGACAGCCTCTCTAACAAATGATGCCAGGAAACTGGTCCTCAAATGCAGGAGACTGACTCTAGATACATATCCCTCACCATGTATTAAACCAAAATCAAAATGGGTCAAAGATCTAAATGTTAAAACAGAGACATTGGGCCGGTGAGATGGCTCAGCGGCATAAGCGCCTGCCTGGCAAGCGCAAGGGCCCGAGTTCGACTCCCGGAACCCACATATGAATAAAGGGCCGGTGATATCGCTCAGTGGCACGGGCGCCTGCTGGCACGCGAGGTCCTGAGGTCGACTCCCGGTACCCACAAAAAAAAAAAATAAATAAAAAAAAAATAATAATAAAACAGAGACATTTAATCTGCTGGAAGATAAAATAAGTAAAACTTCGAAGTCATAGGCGTAGGCAAGGACTTTGTGAACAGAACCCCAACTGCACAAGAAACAACATCAAGACTCAACAAAAGGTATTATATCAAATTAAAATACTTCTGTACTGGAAACAACCAACAGAGTGAAGAGACAACCTACAGAATAGGAAAAATCTTTTGCCAGCTTCTCCTCAGAGGACTAATATCTAGAATACATAAAGAATTCCAAAAATAGAGATGCCCCAAAATAAAATACCCAAAAAAAAAAAATGGACAACTGAAATGTGTAGACACTTCTCTGAAGAAGTATACATGGCCAACCAATACATAAAAAAATCTGCAACATCTCTGGCCATTAGAGAAAAGCAAATTAAAACAACACTGATATTCCATCTTATTCTAGAAAGAATGGTGTTCATCAAGAAATTAATTAATAAATGCTGGTGAGGCTAGGGGGAGAAAAAGGAACTCACACTGTTGGCAGAAATGTAAACTAGTACAACCACTTGGCAATCAGTATGTAGATTCCTCAAAAACCTAAAATTAGAAATTCATTCCATTTGGCCCAGTTATTCCCCCTCTAGGTATCCTTCTAAAAGAATTCTGAAAGAATTAAAGACATTGTATTACAGTGACACATGCATACCCACGTTTATAGCAGCACAACTCATATAACAAACAAATTGCTAAATTTTAAAAGTGGACTATATGTATATTAGCAGATGAAAGGATAAAAAATGTGGTAGTTATACTCAATGGAGTACTAATGAAGGCAGGTAAGAGGAAAGGGGAGTGGGGATTAAAAAAAGAATTAAGATACATTATGTACATATACCAACTCCCCACAATGAATGTAATCATTATATACTGCCAACATGCACTACTAAAAGTAACAATTAAAGGATAAAGACAAATTTTGTTTTAAAAAAACCTTTTTAAGAAAAACGGGCCGGTGAGATGGCTCAGCGGCTTAAGCGCCTGCCCGGCAAGCGTGAGGGCCGAGTTCGACTCCCGGAACCCACATACGAAAAGGGGGCCGGTGATATCGCTCAGTGGGCACGGGCGCCTGCTGGCGCGCGAGGTCCTGAGGTTGTCCCCCCCCGGTACCCAACAAAAAAAAAAAAAAAAAAAGAAAAACATGGTGGACCATAATCTCAATCTGGTCTATTTTCCCTTTTAATAAATATCACAAAATCTATGTTTTCTCCAAAGAACATTCTATGTCCCAACATGCCGTCCACCTGTATGCCTTTGTTCAATGCAACTTTTTTCTGCCTAAATGTCTCAAATCCAAATACTGACTCTTTCTCGAAACCTGGGATACTGGATACTTTTTCTCCTTCCCAAACTCCGCACCCAGAATTACTCTCTCCCTAAGCTCTGCACCATGTTCACACCCCCGTTAATGAAGTTGGCATAGATCCTTTCTCTGAACATTTTGTGCATATGTGTGCAAATCTCCAAAAAACTCCAATACACTCCTGAGAAAAACACTTCCCCCTCCCATAAAAACATATATACAGAGCTTACTATGTATTAAGTTGAATAACACTAAATTAAGCATTCAGATTGATTTAAACAGAAACTTATTTTTACTCTTGTATTTTAAAGGGGAAAGAGAAAATTTAACATAATATTTTAAATAGTTCTAGAATCATCACAGAAGACATGGCTATGATATCCTACTATATACATTTTCTGACCTAAATCAATGGATTCAAAGCTACGAGAACTATTTTTTAATGGTTCTAGTTTTGTGGTAAGAATCTATGCACTAAGAAGTAAAATTGACTAAAAATTCAATGTTCAAAGAAAATCATTTGTCAGGATCACTATATTAGCTAAAATGCTGTCTCTCCTACAGTGGGTTTGGTCACGATTTATTTTATAGATGATCAGTTTTAAGGATAATCATTAACTGCCTGCAAGTCTAACATTAAGAGCTGAATCAGCTAAATGATAATATACTCAAATGAAGTTGCTACATGAAGATCATAAACTACAGAAGTCAAATTCTTAGATTACACACATGAAAAAAATTCCAGACTAGTAAGATAGCAGCTATTATAATCCACAGCTGCAGTGGCGACCATGTGCTGTCGCCATCATTGCCCCAGGTATGGTAGCCCTATGTCAAGGACCACGGTGTCTGTGTTCAAGAACTGGCCAAGGCCACCAACATGCTCCACTCCATTGAGAAAAGTCCTATTTGGCCCAGTGTTTCTTCTGCTTCAAGGAGTTGAAAGCCTAGGAGCCAGATGAAAATCCCATAGAGCAGTGATGATGAACCTTTTAGAGATGAGTGCCCAAGCTGAAACCCAAAACCCACTTATTTACTGCAAAGTGCCAATACTACAATTAAACCTGAATACTGAGGTTTTAATTTAGAAAAAAACAACTCATACGTTAAAATCTTATGTCTTAAAAGAAAAACAAATAACATGTGTGCCATAGCTTCCTCACCACGGCCAAAGACGAACAAAAAGCATTCATCTGGCTGTGCACTCATTTCTGTCAAGAACCAGTGTGAAGAATTAACCCTCAGCAAATTTTTGAAACTGGAAAAGAATGAGCAAAGAACTGTAAAGGAAATTATCAGAAAGCAGAAAGAGGGCCGGTGAGATGGCTCGCGGTTTAAGCGCCTGCCTTGCAAGCGTGAGGGCCCCGAGTTCGACTCCCGGAACCCACATACGAAAAAGGGGCCGGTGATATCGCTCAGCAGCACGGGCGCCTCCTGGCGCGCGAAGTCCTGAGGTCGACCCCCCGGTACCCACAAAAAAAAAGAAAGCAGAAAGAATTTGAAGAAACCGCAAAGAAAGTCCACTGCACCATCTAGCAGCTGGCTGCCTTCGAATGAGCCCCTTGGAGTGCTTGTGGTCACCTGGTCCTGGAGTGACACATTATCTCCAAGGCATGCTCCCCGGTATTTCCAACTTGTCCTTTAGGAAAGGAGAGCACCAAAATTTTGAAATTGGGTATTCAAACTGATTTTCATGTTTTCTTAAAGCAGCACCAGTGGCTCCTCTGTCTGAGTGGCTGATGATACTGATCACAATGGCTCCATCTTTTCCACCGAGCTTTTCCATTTAAGCAAAAACTATTGCTCTGTTGAGTCTCTGATTTAGCAGGTGAGGAGTGGGTGAGGAGGAGGGCAGTGTTCCTGCAACTGGATTTGATTAGTGGGAAGGAGGCTAAATTTACATGTAAGAAGTTTCTAGCTTTGATGTTTTCAACGCCCTGTAAACCTCCTGGTGTGCACCGGGCTGCTGATAATTCACCTTTTCTGATGTGTGCTTCCGATGGAGGGCAATAGAATAAATTGATTTTAAAAAATGAAAAACAAAGATAGCAGGTATTAGAAAGTCAAGAGAAGCTTCATTATTTTGTGAGGAACTCTCCTAGTGGAGAAAAGAGCAAGACAGAAACTAAATTATCTACTCACCTATTACTTACTCACTTAGCAAATATTAATTAAGATCCTACTATGTTCTTCTGCATGCCAGGCACCCTTTCCAATCCTGGAAACACAGAAGAAGCAGAACCTCTTTCCTCATAAAGCTGAAATTCCTCTGGGGAAGGCAGAGGGCAAACTGATACACAGATATCAAGTGTGGGCAAAAGTGCTAAGAAAAATTCTTTAAATGGAATAGGAAAGAATGAGAAGGAAGGGAAGTTGGGGTAAATGGAAGCAGGAGAAGTGCTACTACTTTCAAGCAGTAGGCAAAGGCCTCTAATAAGGTAACTTTTAAGTAGAGACTTGGAAGAGTCAGGAGCCATGTGGATATCTGAGGGAAAGCAGTCCTAGAAGAGCTAACAGCCAGTACAAAGGTTCAGGGAGCAAGGAAGCCAGTATAGCTAGAGCTTAGGGATGAAGACATAGGGGAGTGATGATCCAGAGCAGGTAAGGCTCTGGATCATCATAAGGACAGAAGCCACCAGAAAGTTTTAAGCAAGTATTAATACCAGTCTTTAGAGACCAAATGATAAATTGTTAAAATGGAAGCTGAGGGACCAATGAGGAGTTTACTTCACTAATCCAGGCAAATCAGGATAATAAAGTCAACTCAAAGAGTTCAGAGGCTGGATATTTAAGGGAGAGAGAAATTTTTGCTCAGGGATTAGATATAGGTATGAGTAAAAGCCTGAAATCAAGACTGATGTAAGGTTTTTCACTTGATCAATTATCAACTGGAAGGATGAAGTTGGCACTTACTGAAACAGTGAAGAATATAGGGAGAACGCACTTGTAAGAGAAAGCAAAAACTAGGTTTGAGACATGAAACTGCAGACATCTATTGTCATCCAAAAAAGATGTCAAAAAGGACACTGGCTATACAGAAGTTTGGAGTTCAACTGGTATGTCTGATATGGAAATATAAATTTTGAAAGCATGAACAAATAGATGGCACATTTCATAAGAATCATAGTTAGCCCTGGATTCTACCTTTTTAGAGTAAGGAAGATAAAGAGGAATAAACAAAGGAGACCTAGTGAGTTAGACATTGTACTAAAATAATGTAGTATATTCCAGTGGATCTAACTCCAAAAGCATTGTGTTTTAGTTTTTAAAAAGTGTTTTCTTACTTTAGTCAAGAATAAGAAAAGGGCCGGTGAGATGGCTCAGCGGCGTAAGCGCCTGCCTGGCAAGCGCGAGGGCCCGAGTTCGACTCCCGGAACCCATATACGAAAAAAGGGCCGGTGATATCGCTCAGCGGCACGGGCGCCTGCTGGCACGCGAGGTCCTGAGGTCGACCCCTGGTACCCACAAAAAAAAAAAAAAAGAATAAGAAAAGTAGCTGCTGTGAGAATTAAACATGCACAGAAAAGAAAGAAAGAAAGAATTAAACAAGCACTGAGCAGCGCACAAGGTGGGTAGCACACAATAAATACTTTTCTTCTTTACTGTCTTCTCTTCGTCAAGGTATTCTGACATTTTCACCATGGATGCCTATATCTGAAATTTTGTTTTCAGGACTCGAAGCATCATGCTAAGGCCATAAGCTTAATTTTTGCATGGCCTAATAAACTAATCAGTTTACATCTGTTTTTATAGCAAAAATGACCCCCAAAAATTCATGTGTTCAGAGGCAGGGATTTTGGAAAATGATTAGATCAAGGGGCTCCTACAGTCAGCAATGGATTAATGCACTGATGAGTTCATAGTTTAATGTCCTTGTAGGAGGTAGTGGTTGGTTGGAGGAAGTAAGTTACTGGAAGCGTAACCTGCAAAGGTATATTCTTGTGCCAGGACCCTTCATCTCTCTGTGGCTATATCCTGCTCACTCTGCTTCCTGGCTGCCATGAGGTAAGCAACTTTCCTCCCCATGCCCTTCTGCCATGATGTTTCTGCCTTGGAGGCAGCCAACAATAGACTGAAATCTCTGAAACTGTATGCTAAAATAAACATTTTCTCCTTTAAATTGTGTATGTCAGGTACTTTGTCTCAGTAATGGAAAGCTGACTAGTACAACATCCCAGACCTAAGACAGCCATTTGATACATATGAACATTAATTACATGTCATTTGGAACCCAAAGTGAGGAAGTGTTAGTGCAAACACATCATCACTGTTAGACAAGAAAAGTCAACACCACCTCATTTCTTCTAATAGGCAGTGGGGTGTAATATTGTTTTCTCAAAATCTAGCCACTCAAAGTACCCATGGCATTTATCTCTGTGTTTATTAGAAATGCAGACTGTCAGACCCTACCCTGAGATTTGCTTGCATGTTGCAACTTGAAAATGACTGTTCTGAGTCAGGTGTCGGACACAAGCCTATACCAGCCACTCAGGAGGCTGAGGCTGTAGGAACTATAGTTCAATGCCAGCTTAAGCAATTTAGGGCTGGGGATGTAGCTCAGTATTTCTTTGGCATTTCTGAGGCCCTGGATTCAGTACTAAATAGTATTAAAAATAAATTAAATAAATAAATAAATAAATAAATAAATACAAAGGATTAAAAAAGTGCTGCTTCATTAAATCATCCAATCAGCTATATTCAATCATTCAATCATTCAATCAGCTATACCAATCATGAGATTTTATAAACCTCAATGAAAAGTCAAAGGCTCTGTGGATAAATTCTTCCTTACCCTCAGTCAGCTTGGCTAGCTGAGAAACAGTACTAGCAGTTCCTAGGATGCTCTGTGACAGTCCTTCGGCATTGGCCCAGTACTTTGCGCTCTTATTTCTATGTTTCCACAAATAAAATTTCCTTCATTTTATCAGTTTGGTTTATTCACCCTTAGTATTTTCCACAAGGCTACCATGAGTACTCTCTAAAATCATTTAAAAATCAACAAATATCAGTTTCAGAAAGGCCTTTGAGGTCATTTTGTCAAATTCAGGAAATCTCTAGACCGATTTATGTTCGTTTTCTAACACCCAAATTACATATTTGGTAAGTAGCAACTAAAAAATATATAAATGAATGAATAAAAGAAAAGACAAGACATTTTGAAGGCTAAAAGTTTCAGAGTTCAAATTCCACTTCAATTGTTGGTGGACTGATAACAAGCAGAGGGCAGCAAAGCCTTACATTTATATAAAATGAAGACAAGAAGAGCAATGGAATAGCATTTTTGTTTATATTTCATTTTGAAGTACTTGGTTAATTAATCAGTCAAAGAAAATGTAGCCATCTATAAACAGATGACCAAAACTTTTCTAATGAAGATCCAAATTATACGTTTAAAGAGATACCAAAATCTAAATGTATTAATTTCTCTTTAAAAAACAATTAAAAAAAAGATGGCTCAGCGGCATAAGCGCCTGCCTTGCAAGCGCTAGGGCCCGAGTTCGACTCCCGGAACCCACATACGAAAACGGGGCTGGTGATATCGCTCAGCGGCACGGGTGCCGGTTGGCGCACAAGGTCCTGAGGTCGAACCCCCGGTACCCACAAAAAAACAAAACAAAACAATAAAAAATAATACTTTCAAAACAAAAACACATGGAGAATTAACTCTACATTATTCTAGCACTAAACTAAGTCAAAACAAAATTAATGATTTCTAGTCTAATTGATTTCTGCTAATAAGCACATACTTGAAAAATAAAAATAAAATTAAAAAGCAATAAATAAACTGATAGGATACGTGTTTCATCAATATTTTAACCTATAGATAAATTAATCATTTGTGATAATAAGTTACTATAGCACCAATTTTTCAGCTAAAGATTATATATAGACACCTATATTTTAAATGCAATTCCAGTCTCTTATGACTAGAATTCTTCCATTTTCTTAATCTTTATGCCTTAGAAAATTATCACTCTTCAAAACAGAAAATTACTTCAGAAGCATAATGACGAATTAAAGTTAAAACTTAAAATTAACAAAAGTGACATCATTTTTTCATAAAACAAAATACTATCTTCAAAATGTAATGCTGTACTCTTGTTTTCCCAGATGACTAAGTAGTATATTGCACAGCTAAGTATTACTATAAAATAGAATTTGGACTATATGCTCCACAGAATTCTAGGGAAAAAAATGAAATTCATTAACAACTAAGGGTATAAGAAAATAGTTCAAAAAGGTATAAGAAATAGGTATAAGGTATAAGAAATAGTTCTCTAGTTGCCAATTTCTCTTTTGTACCTTCATTTAAGTGGGTCAATTTTTGTTTTTGTAGTAAGTACACTACAAAACACTTGTACATCAATCATTTTAGATATAATTTCTTTGCACATTAAAATGTTTTCTAAATGAGCATGTTATTTTCTAAATAAAAATTAAAAAGACCCTAGGGCTGAGCCTGTAGCTCAGTGGTAAAGCACTTCGTCAACATTCACAAGGCCCTGAATTTGACTCCCAACACCACCAAAATAAAAGACCAGTGCTTCATAAAAGAAAAGGTAAAGTAAAATAGAAAACTGGAAAAAAGAAAAGTACTACAATGAAGACTAGCATAGAAGTTTATTGCTATCCAGGGTAGAAATGCACCAGGGTAGAACATAACTAAAAGAACATGTTAATCACAAAAAGAACTTTCAAAGGACTTATTAAAACATGAGTTTATACAGGAAGTAACTCAAACTATAGTTTAGACTCTATAACAAATTACCAAATATCAAAAATTATGAGTCAGACAAATAACAGGATGCTTAATGCCCCCATACATGTATTTCCTAAAATCCTTTTGCTATGCTGCTAAACTTAAAATATTAAGCAACTAAGCCACTGGAAGAAAGGAGGCAGAGAAATATTTACCAACAACAAAAAGAATTGCTTAAATTACTAAACTATAGAATACTCATACATTAGCAATATACATAAAATATGACCAATACAAGAAATAGGGCAGCCCTAAGCAATGACCTCAATCAACACTTAGAAACTAAAGCATTGCTGAGCGTATTTTGAATTGATATAACAAGAGGGGAAAAAAAGTTACATGACATTAACATATACTAACAAGCAAATAATTTCTGAAGTACCACTGGAAAGTATTTGTATTATATTTGTCAAGAAATTAGGAAATGGTAAAAAAAACTCTACTTATCTGTAGAGAAGAAAAAGCTAACCTTGATGTAAGAGCAGACATTCCCCTGCAGAGAAGAGATCGCTAAGCTTTCAATGACTTTCATTCAATCAAAAGATTTATCAAGTATGTAAATTGTGTGTGGGTGTGTGTATCTTATATGTCTGATTTTGTTTTTCTTAAGTATCTGAAGCCTTGAGAAACACCCTTACTATATGCTGAATCAGAGGTAGGTATAATAGGTATAGGAGACATGATCCCTGCCTTTCAGGTGATCCCAAAGTTATTAAAGAAATGAAGCCAGGAACGGTGGTGTACATCTATAATACTAGCACTGACAGGATTATACAAGTTCGAACCCAGGCTCAGCAACTTAATAACTTAGTAAGACCTTGCCTCAAAATAAAAATAAAAAGGGCCAAGGATATAGCTCAATGTAGAGTACCCCTGGGTTCAATCTCCAGTACCAGAAAAAAAAAAAGAACTAGGTAAATCAAACACACACATATATATATTAGATAAAAAAAGTATTGTCTTTTATCAAGACTAAATTCTATGGGACCAATTCTAACTTATAGGCACTCATTTAAACATACATTTAATGAACAAGTGAAGGAATGAACAAATGTATAGGATTACCATAAAATATATACTATAAAAACAACTGCTAAATTTAAAAATGATTTTCTATCTAATTATCTCTCAAAACTTTTCAAAACATTAACCACATTTCAATTTCCGTATTTCATTTAAAAATTACTGTATATATACTTGTTTTGAAAATGGTAGAAACAGAACCATGAAATGATCAAAGAAATTCACAGCAAAGCATTCCTTTATAAGATTCAGCAGGCAGCACTGCCTTACCTTTTCAACAGGGAGAAGCATTTGTAACAACCGAACTGCAAACAGAGCAACGCTGACGAACGCCATCCTGTGGTGCACTAGCATCACCTCGTGTTGCTCCAAACCAACACTGCTTTTATGGTAACACATGGTTTCTCCAAGGGACCCCAACACCAGCAGCAGTTTCTCTTTCTGAAAACATTTAAATACATATAACTAAGTAAAACAACCAATTTTAGGGGCTAAAATTGCAAATACCATGGAGTACAGTTTAAAAGATTATCACTAAACAGCAAAATAAACAAAAAACTCTGCACCTCTCACTGAGAATAACAGGTATCTGTTGAAATAATAAAAAAGTACAAAAGGATGATAAGCATGCCTACATTTAAAGAAAGACTAACCATCTGTAATTATTTAATGAGGGATCTAATAGTGAAAAGTAAATTAAAAGATATAAAAGCTTAATGAACCATAAATTCCTTCTAATTTCTAGTGCTTAATTGCTTCCATTTTAAACATATGCGTGTAAATTTTTTCAAGTATTTATTAGGCTTACTATATGCTTCATACAGTGGCAGGCATAACAGGAAAAAAAAGCATTAGTACAAGAGATGTGGTCTTTGTCCTCAAATTCACCCCAAATTTACTAAATAAATAAAACAAGACAGCTAAATAATTACAAAGTAATTAATATCATATTATATAAACAGGTCTTTCAAGTAATAAGGTTGTTTCAAGGAGAAAATGCTCAGCTATCATAAACTTCTATGTAATTTCCCATTTAAATTGATGTTAATCTTTTAATTGGTATACATAAAATATAAAGAAAAAGATAAGAGCATAAGTAGTGTGACTTACAAGTCATACTAATATAGACCAAAATATATCCTAGATGTGCTAACGTGCCCCCCTGAGAAAGCACACTAAACAACAACAGTAAAAAGCACTAGAATCCTTGCTCTTGATTTTCCACTGAAAATACAGGCTATGAAAATAAAAATGGGAAACAACCTGCACAGTAAGAATAAAAATGAGGACACATGAGGTCAGTTGGGAAATCGGAATCAGCAAGTACTAAAGAAGAAGAAAAGACTGCTTGTCAAGGACAGGAGTAACACAGGGAAGACAACCCGGCAGTCTGGGGTTATTCAAACTAAGGTTTAACTCCTTACTCCTTGAATCGAGCTCACCGCGTAAAAGATAGGACTTGATTTCTGATGCTAGGGTACCGATGACACCCTCTAGATCAACCTAATTTTTACAACTGTTTATCAATAAGTTTTCTATTTTAACAAAAAAATAACAATTTTCATGAAAATATTTTTTCTATTATTTACTTCAAGTGAAACAAAAATATTCAATTTTAGGGGAAAACTTTTATTTTAGAATATTTAAATTGTATATAGTATACAATAAAATATGTAAGTTGTAAATAGTATGCTAAAACTCTGTATGTTGAATTACAGAGTACCAGACATGCCTGAACTAAATGGAAATATCTAGAAATTTGAATATATCCTCAGGTATGTAACATAAATTTATAACACATTACTCCATTTTACTCCACTAATAATGCTTCTTTCTCTGTAAAATTGGCAAAAGTAGGGATATTAAGAAATTTTATTTCCTTTAATATATACACAAAGGAAAGAGATTTTTCTGAGAAGGCATTTATTCTTTTTAAACAAGTAAATTAAATATAATTTCAAGCAGCAATGTTTAATTTAGCATTCCAACAAGTTGGCACTTACACAACAGAGTTAACCTTTAAAGTAAAAATAATTCACTGAATCATAAAAGATTAGCAGCCAAAAGCTAAAAGTGAATGACTAATTTTTTACAGATAAATGTTCTGGCCAAGAAAGTTTAATTTAAGAAGCAACTGATAAATCATTCCTCACATTTCTAAGGAAACACTCACTTGTTGAAAACCTTCAATATGTGAAAAACTCCCAAAGGACCTACAGAAGTGTAATAACCTTAAGGACTAAAGAAAAACCAAGATTAAGAACTATTATAAGAAATTCAGGGCTGGTGAGATAGCTCAGCAGCATAAGCACCTGCCCAGCAAGCACGAGGTCCTGAGTTCGACTCCCAGAACCCACATAAAGGAAAAAAAAAGGCCGGTGATGGTGCTCAGTGGCACAAGCGCTTGCTGGCAAACGCGAGGTCCTAAGGTCGACTCCCGGTACTCACATAAAATAATTAATTAATTAATTAATTAAAAGAAATTGAAGGGATTTAAAACATAAACATTGCAAAACATGTAATTTGTTTCTCTTTTTAAGAGGTTTGTATTACTTCAAAAATGAAAGTTTGGGGATTTTCACATATGATACTGCAGTTTGGATGCTGAATGTCCCCAAAAGTCCATGTGTTGAAGGCCTAGTCCCCTGGGTGGTACTACTGGAAATGCTAAGGACCTGTAGGAGGTGGGGCACAGTGAGAGATCCTTAGAGCATTGGGACCATTCACTTCAAGGGGACTGCAGGATCCTAGAATCTTCCTCTTTCTTTTTTGGTTCCTAGCCATGAAATAAGTAGTTTTCTGTTATACTGCCCACCGCTGGCAGCCAGTACACCCATAAGAGGCCCAAAGCAATAGGGCCACCCAATCTTGGACCAGAACCTATTAAACTATGACCTTTTTCTATTTATAAGTTAATTACCTCACGTATTTCATTATAGTGATGGAAAGCTGACCAATACACATGGGTACTGGTATTAAGTAAATATCTATATTGCATTACTGTATATCTTATTTTACTTATTTTTAATTTTCTGATCTCTATTCACAAGGATTTTGGACAGCCTGCAACAAAGTTTAACTAAATATAGATGGACAGATCAAAATAACAAAAAGAAAGGAAATTTGGTAACTACATGAGTTAATATATACTTTTATGACAAATAAGTTTTTATTCTGGTTCACTGACAAGGTAAGCAAAAAGAAAGGAATGGAAAGGGGAGGGAAAGAATGATAAGCCAGATGATTAAACGTATTAACTATCAAGTTCATAGATAGAAAAATTAGCCAATGAAAAAGAACCATAACTGAAATCCTTAATGAGGAGACCTACACAACAAAAACTTGAAAACATTGTTAAGAGACAATAAAGAGCTAAAAACATGAATAAATAATGTTGATAGGTCAGAAAATTACTTTTTAAGATGTCAGTTCTTCCCAAACTATATATAGACTCAATTCTATTCTATTCAAAATCACAACACGTTTTGTTGTGGTTTTGAATTAACAAGTTGATTTCACACTGGGAATACAAAAGATCTAAAAAAGCCAAAGTAACTTTAAAAAAGAACAACAAAGTAAAAAGTCTTACATCACTGGACTTCAAGACTTATTTATGAAAAACTACAATAATCAAGAGAGTTGGGAATTGGCATCAAAGGAGAAAATAAATCATTGGAACAAAAGCCCATAAGTAAGCCCACACACAGGCAGTGGGTAGGTAGGTAACTCAGGAAAAAAAGAAGTCATGTGAACAAATAGTGCTTAAACAATTATATAGCTTGATGTGAAACAAAACAAAAAGCGTCATTCTCTTTCCTTGCATTATATACGCAAATTAACACAAAATTAATCATAGAAATTCATTCACAATAACATTAATATTAATAAAGTACTTAGGAATCACTTTTTTTAAGATCTACATTTATTCACTAAACATCACAGAAGATGGTCAACATCACTTAATCACTAGGGAAATGCAAATTAAAACCAAATTAAATACCATTACGCATCTATTAAAATCTCAAAAAAGTAAATAATCTAAACATACCAAATGTTAGAGAAAATGTGGAACAAGTGGAATGTCCACTGAAACCTTACATGTAATAAGTACAAACAAAAACAATCTGCATTTACATCAACAGATAAACAGATAAATTGTGGTGTAGGCATAGAATGTGAAAAACTCTGAAATAAAATTAATAAAGTACTGATATACCCAACACGTATCAAAGTAATCAAACTGAGTGAAAGAACTGAGAATAAAAAAGCATACAAACTGAGTTCCTCACATAAAATTTTAGAAAATGCATAATAATCTATATGATAGGTGTACATACATCAAAATTTACCAAAAACCTTTAAACATGCACAATTTATTAAATTTCAATGAGGATGTTAAACACACACATTATATTTGCACATATAAAAATACACAAGAGACAAGAAAATGCCTGAAATCTATATGAGGAAAATATTTTTGATATACAAATACACAAGATTTAAGAAATGGAAAGATACAGCATGGTCTTTCCCAACAAGGGAAGTCTTATATTCTGTTCCATTTGTCTGCATGTCTGTTTTCTGTGCCAGTACTATGCTGTTTTTTAATAATGTAACCTTGAATCTGGGACTGTGATGCCTCCTGCTTTGTTCTTGTTGGCCAGAACTGTTTTTGCTATTCTGGATCTCTTCTGGTTCCATACATACTTTAGGATTGTTTTGTTTTGTTTTTCTTTTTTTTTTTCTAGTTCTATGAAGAATGCTTTTGGTATTTTGATTGGCACTGCATTAAATCTACATATCAGTTTTGGAAACATGGCCATTTTTACAATATTGTTTCTCTCTATCCAGCTACAGGGATGTCTTTCCATTTTCTGATGTCTCCTTCACTCTCCTTAGAAAACACTTTCTAATATATTGCTAGTGGGTGAATAAAATGGGGCAGCTATATAGGGGAATCTGACAATATTTACACCTAGAAATATATTTACTTTTTGAAATAGCAATCTCAAATCTATCTTAGAGACACACTTATACAAGTATAAAATGACATAAGGACATTATTCATTACACATAACTTATATTAGTAATTATGTTCATCAATAAGACACTGCATGAATAAATACACGATGAAGTACTTGCAATCCAGAAAAAAAAATGAGAAAGATCTCCACGTATGGATGCAGAATAATTTCCACATTTATTCCATGCATATATTATGTATTTTTAAGTTATAAAAACAAAGTGTAAAATAATTATATAAGAGTCTACCTTTATATAAGATATAGAGGAGTAGGTATGAATCTACATACTACTTTGTTTATACTTAAAAAAATAAAAATAGAAGGAATAAACCAGAAAATAAATTTAAAATGGCTATCAATAAGGACAGCTTCTCAAAGGGAACAAGATGACAGGGAGACATCTCTGAGCCATGTATTTATGAAGAGAAAAGAATTTTTTTTTTTTTTTTTGGTACCGGGAATCTAACTCAGGACCTTGCGCTTGCCAGGCAAGTGCTGTGCTGCTGAGCTATATCCAGAGCCCTGAGAAAGAATTTAAAAAACTGGAAACAAATTCAAGTAAACATAACTGCATGTTGAAATTACAATAGAGGAAAGAATTCTCTCAAGTAACTTTAAGAGACAGTATTTTTACTGGGTATCCTTAGTGAAGATTTAGTCTAGGAAAAAAAAAAAAAAAGCTATTCTTTGTATGCTAAAGGTTAAAGCTAATAAGCAATTATTTTTGTATTGCTAGGAATTAAGAATTCGGATGAATGTACAAGAAATATGAATTTAAAAAATCAGAAAAATAGCAATATGAATTCATGATTTTTTTAAATTATATATTTCCTAGCTCTGTTATTATAAAGGAAGAGTGATATCACAATACCTATAAATACCCATAGTGACCTGTTATTAGTTTTGATAGACCTTCCCTATTAAAAGTAATCAAAAACCAGGCACAGTGGCACACACCTGTAATTCTAGCACTCTGGGAGGCTGAGGCAGGAGGACTACAAGTTCAAGCCCAGCATGAGCAATTAAGCAATTTAGCAGGACCTTGTCTCCAAAAAAAAAAAAAAATTAAAATTAAGAAAACTGAGGATGTAACTCAGTATGAAGGCCCTGAGTTCAATTCCTAGTATCGAGGTAGGTAGGGAGCCTGGGATACACTGTACCAGAAAGAGAAAAAGAGATTTCAAAAACCAATGAGACAATGAAAGCCGGGCATGGTGGCGCACGCCTGTAATCCCAGCACTCAGGAGGCTGAGGCAGGAGGATCACTGAGAGTTTGAGGCCAGCCTCGGCTACACAGTGAACTCAAAACCAGCCAGAACTACAGTGAGACCCTGTCTCAAAAAAAAAAAGAAAAAAAAAGAAAAGGAAAAAAAGAGAGACAATGAAAACAGATTAAAAGAATTGAAGTTAAATATTATTACCCATATCCTAAAGAAAACATTGATTCTCACCATATCTATAGCAAAAAGGCTGCTGTCATCCCAAATATCAGCTGAAATTGCTTCATCAATTAGTATCATATCTTCTGCAAGCAATTCCAAAACTCTTATTATCATTTGTCTACTACCTAGAAATAGAAGTAGGAGAAGGGTAAGGGGAAGATAATGACTTAATGTCAAATAATCAGTTGAATCCTCTAATTAGCCATACATCCAAATTCCCATTTCTTTTTTTTTCAAAATGTTCGTAGAACTATTGACAGATAAATAGGAAAGCCACCATTATAAAGACTTCTGTTCCAATTGTAATACTTAACGGTAACAAATCAAATGTGTTCAAAAGTAAGGAAGATAATCATGAAAAGAGTAGCAATAATCTAAAAACCTTGCAAGATAGAGTAAAGTGATTCTTCAAATTCAGAGACCATCCACGTTACACATAATATGTGACAAAGTACTGGGTCAGTCTAGAAAATAATTTCTACTTAGTACTAGAAGGCTTGCGCTTTATCAGATTAGTATTTTCCCCCACAGGAGTTGCCTGGGAAGCTAAGCCTGGATACTTGCTGAAGAAACTTCAAGAAATCCCACTTATACGCATTTTAACCTCCAGAAACATTCCCAAAGAAGCTGTGCTGTCAAGTCATACCTACCAAAGCAATCTCCTTTCCTCCATAGAACAGCAAAACAAAGGAATTCCACTCCCCATAATTCCTATGTGAACTTTCAAAGAAGACTTTCCTATCCCACATCCCAAAGCTAGTTCCCAATGAATAAAAGTAAAACCAAACTACAGTATCATAAGGATCTAGATTAATTTTCTTCATTAGAACAGCTAGAGCAAATTCTCTTAGAAATCTCTCACAACATTGAACACTGTAAATTATGCAATAATTTACCACAAAAGGGCAAGAGAACATTTTGAAATTTTTATATACCAAGATAATAGCTTCATAATTGTCAATCTGACTTTTTGCAGCAAATTAAGAAAAGGTTAAATGCAAAATCATTAAGTCTAAAAATGTTCTTCCCAGTAGGCTAGGCAGATAAACAAAAATATTTTATGATCCCAAAGTTCAGATCTTCCCTCACTTCACATTATTAGTATATGAATGTGTAGTTCTAACTCCTAAAAGCAGTTTTTCATTCAGTGACAAGAATGGTTTGCTTTAGTATAAAAAATGGTCAATGCTTCCCAAATATATCTCTTATTTCTGCTTTCCTCCCATCTCCTCCAGGCAAGCAAAAAAAAAAGCCCCAGGTCTCAAAGAAGAAACATTTACATAAGATACATCTTTTACTTTGATAATATGAACTAAAATGGGTTAGATTCACTTATTTTTTATTTGTATCCTAAAAGGTGTATCAGCTGCTAAAAATACATATGGAGAATAAAAATCATTAGTGCTTCTAAAACCTTCTTTATCCTGAAAAATGCTGAAGTGTTTAAAAGCACAGACTTTGGGTTCAGATGAAGCCTCAGTCAAGTCCCTTCTCTTAGTTATCTGACTTAGGTAAGTTTGCAAATCATTTGAAACTCTAGTTTCCTCATTTGTAAAAGTTAAGATGTGCCATGTACATATTCCAACTACCCACAGTGAATGCAATCTTTATATGTCACAAACATGAACTAAAAATAGTAATAATAATGAGAATGGGGAAAGGCAGTCTAGAGATGGAGGGAGGAAGTGGGTGGGGAATCAAGATACATTAAGTACATGTACCCACTCCCTGGATGAACGTAAACATCATGTATTCCAAACATGTACTAATAAAAAAAAAAGTTAACAACTACTATTAGAGAAAATGGATGGATGTGAGCACTGCATGGAATGATGTGCATAAAACCAAATACAACAGCTGAATATAAGTAGTAGAGACCCAATACATGTGTCTTACTACTAGCTATTAGCCAATAGCTGTTATCATTGCTGTTATCATTCTTTAGTAAAAGAATAGTTAGCAGGGCCGGTGAGACGGCTCAGCGGCTTAAGCGCCTGCCTTGCAAGCGCGAAGGCCCGAGTTCGACTCCCGGATCCCACATACGAAAAACGGGCCGGTGATATCGCTCAGCGGCACGGGTGCCTGTTGGCGCGCGAGGTCCTGAGGTCGTCCCCCCAGTACCCACAAAAAAAAAAAAAAAAAAAAGAATAGTTAGCATATTTGAGCAAAAATGTAACCCCAGAATACATGTGGGTTTTTTAAAGAAAACAAAGGACTATAAAGGTAAGAATACAGTTATTAATATTTCATGACTAGAAAAAATGAATGAAGTGTGAACAACTGAGAGTAACTCAAAAAGTTTCTAAACAGCAAAAATCCAAGATTTTTTTTATTCTGGCCTTGCCGCACAGTACACTTTTTCCAAATGCATTTTATGGTACTATACAGAGGCAGAAGCCTGTGCCAATAAAAACCCTTAAATGGAAAGGGGATATTCTTTCTGAAGAGAATTCCATGGCATCCCGATTTAATTACAAAATGATAAAGACCTTATTAAATTCTTAGGAATTTGTATTCCAAAAGATGAGTAAGGCTAGGTTCTAAATGCCCTAACATAGAAGAGTAAAAAAGCAGAAATAGTGCTGGAAAAAATCTAGATCAGACACAACTGTTAAAGAAGAACTAGAATTTCAAAAGCAACTAACCTGTACTTAAGAGAGGAACTGCTGATTCCAGAACGGAGACACAGAACTGGGGAAGACTGAGCTGCTGGAATTGTAGCTCCAAAGTGTCTTCAGTCTCCAGCTCTGGCAGATCTACGCGTCCCATATCCAGAGGTGAATGGACAGACATCCTAGAGTTCACGTGAGCATGACTACTACTTCCACTATAAAGTAAATAAACGATCAATTTGAATACAGAACCCGCAAACAGATTTACTATCTGCACATTAAAAGCCTCATAATCATCACAATTGTGTTACTTCATGTGATACTGGTCAGATTTTTAAAAAGCTTGACAAATTCAGGAGATTAAATTCCATAAAGAGGACTTGAAGTTACACGTAAAGAGAGTGGGAATACAACTCAGTGTTAAGGGTGCTTGCCTAGTATGCACAAAGCTCTGGGTTAGATTTCCAGCACCACAAAATTAAAAAAATAAAAAACTGTGCGTGAAGCCAAAAATGCATTTATATCTTGCTTTTCAAATTCCTATTCTTGGACATCTCAACATTCTTACAGTAGTATTCAACATAAGCACTGATAAATGTATTCACTTCTAAAAGAAAACAAGCAGATTTCCAGCAAAGTCCTCTAATCACTCATGAAGGCAAAACTAAATAGTTCATTACAGTTTCTAAGGTTTTCTGTGATTCTCACCAAATGTTCTAAATAAGCCAATGTTAGCAACTGCATGTTCCCAGGGCGGGGGGGCGAATCATAGGAAATAGATGATTTAGTATATGCAACATCATATAGTGATTTTGAAGATGCACCCAAAAAAATAAAACATGCTTGCTAGGCACGGTGGTACATACTTGTTACTCCAGTATTCTGGGAGGCTGGGGCAGGAGGATCACAAGTTTGAGCCCAGCACGGGCAACTTAGGGATTAAACAAGACCCTGTCTCTAAATAAATAAATAAGGATACGGATACAGATCAGTGATGGTGCACTTGCCCAGCATGTGTGACTCCCTAGGTTCAATACCAGTACTAGGAAAAAAAAAAAAAAAAAAATCCCATCTTCTTTGGCTTTCTTCATTTAAAAATTCCTACCCTGAGTCCTCAAATTTTTTGACATCTGACACTTATCCACAAGTGAAGTGGATTCATAGAGATACATTATTACTACTGAATATTTTAAGTCCCCAAATTTATACCTATTTTGTCATTTCTTCAATTTCCAAATCCTAAGCATCCCAAAATATGGAATTGGCCTAGGTTTCTCTCAATCTCTAAAAGGCCCCATGAGGAAGTTACTCACTCAGGAGGGAAAACTTGTAAGCATGGTACACACTAGAAAATGAGGTAGAAAGGTATTTATGATGGTAAAATAAAAAATCATGATTGATCAACCAACTCCAATATAAGGCTAAGAGCACAGGCTTTGCTACAATATTATGTAGCCCCAGCTCTGCTCTTTACCAAACATAATGTTCTTAATCTCTCTAAAACGTCAGGTTTTGTATAAAATGATGGTGATAAAAACAATATCAATTCTATTATTCAACTGTTTTCAAGACAACTAAAAGAAACTAAGCGTGCAAAGCACACCGTGGCCTAACACTACGCACCGAGCAAACCTGAATTTGTGTTAGCTTCTAGCAGTAGTGGCAGTATCACAAGAAAATAATCAAGTCAAAACACACGTGGTGAACTTACTGAACAGTTTTCAGAACGACACTAAAGATGAGACTACTACGTTTTTAAGATGTTTGTAGCCTAGGATAAGGTAACACACAAATATCATACCAACCTCTTCAGGCAAGCTTCCTATAAGAAAAATCAGCATTTACACAGATAAAATACCATAAACTGTGTACCTTGAATAAGTTCTTATTTAATAAAAATATCTTCCAGTCATTCCTTTCATGAAAACTTACGCATTTAAATTGTGACTAAGTTTACAAAAATGTGTTTAAAAATACCATCAAAATATATCCATCAAGCCAGGCATGGTAGCACACCCCTGTAATCCCAGTGCTCGGTAGGCTGAGACAGGAAGATAACCACGAGTTCAAGGCCAACCTGGGGTACATAGTGAGTTCAAGTCCAGCCTGAACTACATAGCAAGACCCTGCCTCAAAAAAAAAAAAAAATTCCATCATTTAAAAGCAAGCTTTTTAAACTTCATCATATTCCATTTGTAACAAAAATTCAGTGGGTAAGAATCATTTCTTTTTATGGAAATAGAAAGGAATAGAAAATATAGTTTAGTATGCAGAGCACAGAATCACAGTAATATTTGTGAACATGTTCTTTTGGTGGACACAAACACATACACAAAGTATACATCTGTGTACTGAGCGCTGAGTTACAACGTCATATTTATCCTCACTATGGATCATGATCAAAAAAGTATGAAAGCCAGAGGCTGAACACAAGGCCAATACTTGGGATGATGTTTCAAAAAAGAAGACTGAGAATAATCTACCTCTGCAAAGAAAACACACCCACGTGAACAAGGCTTTCCTGATGTCCTTCAGACACAGCCATCAGTTACCTGGAGGACACTGCATCCCAATCCTGGCCATCTCCTCTGGGTCGCTGGCCTGTGCGCCCAATAACAGAAGGCCGAGGACTGCTGCTTCCCGGGGACAGATTCTGAGAATGATGAGTACCTCTTGCTTCATGACAGTAAGACATAGAAGAATTTTGGGAAATTGTGTCTAGGAAAATAAAGAAATAAATAAAATCCCTTAGTACAAACAAATTTCTGATTATATAGTATATATGTGTCTTGGTTACTTTTCTCTCATTGCTGAGACAAAATACCTGACACCCAAAATTAAGGAAGGAAAGGTTTATTTAGCTCACAGTTTGTGGAGGTTTCAGTGCATAATCAGCTGGCTCCAAGGCAGTGGCACATGGCACAGGGGCAACAGCTCATGACAGCGGAAGACAGCAAAAGCAACAAGAGCAAAAGGGAGGAGCGTGAGCTCCAGACATAGCAAGCCCCTTTCCCTCCCTTATACTGTGTGCAGGCTACCCAGGGTGGGTGTAGCACTCATGCCCGTAATCCCAGCACTAGACAACGAATCAATCACAAACTCTAGATTCAGCTGCCCCCATGACTGCATGAGGCTTTGGGGGGACATATAGACACAAACCATAACAATATGTGTCACTCTTCAAAAAAAATTGGGGGCCGGTGAGATAGCTCAGCAGCATAAGCACCCGCCTGGCAAGCGCGAGGTCCTGAGTTTGACTCCCGGTACCCACATATGAAAAAAAAAAAGAACAAAATTAAGATAGTAGAAATAAGGCAAAAAAATAAAAGTAAGGACCAACCTTTTCTGCAAGTATTTTAGCCAAAGGTGGTAGAACCAGCAAGTAGAACAATACTTGATCATCCATCCCCCTATTTAAAACTCTCTGAAAACCCCTACCTCAAACCATATAAAAATTACATCACAATAGATCAACAATCTAAATTTAAGAGCCAAAACCATAATGCTCTTAACAGAAAATAAATCTTTATGACTTTGGATTTGGCAATGGATTATTAGATATGTCATCAAATGCACTACCAAAACGTACTTTAAAAACTTTGGTGCACATAAAAGACAATAGCGAGAAAGTGTAAACACAGTCCACAAACTTGGAAGAACATCTGCAAATCACACAACCAAAAAGGGTTTAATATTCAGAATATATAATTCCTAAAACTCAACAGTAAAGAGAAAAATAATCCTATTGAAAATTGGGCAAAAGACTTTAATAGACATTTCTCCAAAGATATACAAATGAAAAACAAGCACATAAAAAGCCACTAGAGAATCATCACTCACCATTAATCTTTAAGAAAATATAAATCAATCAAAACCTCAGTGACATAGAATGTCATGTCTACTAAAACTGATTTTAAAAAAAGAAAAGTGCTGGTGAGGAATTTCAGTACACTGGAAACTTCATACATTGCTGGTAAGAATGTTAAATGCTACAGATGCTGTGAAAAATAGTTTGGTGGTTCCGCACTAAACAAGAATTACCAATATGACCCAGCAATTCTACTCCTAGATATGTACTCAAAAGAATTGAAAACAGGGACTTAAACAGATACAGTACTTGAATGCCAAAGTTCATTGAAGCATTATTTGCAATAGCCAAAAGGTAAAGGCAATCTACATATCCATCAACAGATGAATGAAGAAAATATGGTATATACACAATGGAATATTACTCTGCCAAAATAGGAATGAAGATCTGATACATGCTACAACATGGATAAAGCTGAAAAACATTAGAAGAGAAACAAGCTGGCACAAAAAGATAAATATGGTATGATCTCATGTGTATAAGGTACTTAAAATGGATAATTTCAGAAAGAGAAAGTAAATTAGAGGTTACCAGTAGATTTGGGGAAAGGAGAAATGGAGGGTTATTACTTAATAGTTACAGAGTTTCTGTTTAGGGAACAAAAACATTTGGGAACAGAAAGGTGATGGCCCAACAGTGTGAACAAAATGTCACTGTAACGAACATTTAAAAATGGCTATAATGGCAGTTTTTATGTTATAGAGAGATATAAAGACACAATTTAAAAGAGCATTTACAAAGGGAAAAAAATAACAGCTCTCCAAGAGCTTCTTAACACATTTCAAAGAAAATATAAAATCCTTTTTGTGGTAATATTGACGTATCTCAATACATGCTGCCCCTAGTTACCTCTCCCTTCTGTCATCCCCTCGCCCCTGGCTTTCCACACTCCGCTCTCACCCTCCGTACTTCTGAGCCTCAAGCACATCACCCTCTTGCTGCCTGGAAGCCCCGACCTTCCCTGAATGCTCTTCTTGCAGCTCTTTACGTGGAGCTCCCCTTATCTCCCTTCAGGTTACCTCCTCTGAAAGGTTTCCCTTGATCACCATATCTAAAGTAACCTATGTTTTCCTGGTCATATTCTGTCATAGCCCCTTTTTAATTTCCTTAAAGCACCTCTGCTTATCTAAAACAAACCTAATTGTTTATTACCTTTCCCCAGTCATCTAAAATTTAAGTTCAGACAAACCTGATTGTTTATTATCTTTCCCCAATTGACTAAAATATAAGGTCATAAGGATGATGATTGTAACTATTTGTTCCACTTTATACCTTCGCAAAAGCTGGAGTATCATCTAATATACAGTCGGTGATAAATACTTTATCATAAATGTTTACAATTATCATCTATTTCTTTATCAATGTTTACATTGATAAATGTTTACAATTATCATCTATTTCTTTATCAACATGAGAACTCATTCTGCTGATGTATGGGGTATCCAAAAGCTCTATTACCAGTCATTTGCAGAACGTCATACCTCAAGATGTTAATGAGGAAACCCCATGCCCCCTGAGTCTATAATAAGGCCAATGTAAAGCATAAACATTGAGGTAGCATGGGACCAGTGAAACTCCCCAAAAAATAGGGATAACCTGGGAGATAATGAAAAATGGCTGTACTTTAATATTCAATAAGTACACAGAAATCATAAGTTGTAGATAATGTTTTGTCAAGGACAGTCTTACACTCTATTTGGCCATTAGGTGGGGTCTCTGCTTTGAAAAGTCTGGCATTGCCAACACATACTCCAACTACATCACAAGTTGATAAAAACAGTTTTGATAAAATACAAATCAGTATTTTTCAAATCTTACAATTTATTAAAATAATATATACCTGGCTACAATGCCTCAAATCCCACATGAATTACCATACTCAGCAACCTAGTCCTTAAGACTATAGCACACTGTACAGAGAATCTTCATATGTATAGAAGAAACAAAAACACTTGGTAAAGGTCTCTTGTTCAGAAAAAGAAAAAGAAAAAAGAGCATGGGATCATGGTGGGTCTGTCATTCACCAAGTTTCCACTCAAAGATTTGATTACATTTAGGAATGACAGTTTATGTTGTGAAAACGTGCAGACTGCAAACTCTAAAGTAAATAAAATGGACAAGTCTCAGAAGAATCTTCAAACAACACCAGTAGCTAAGGAATAAATAAAACACAAATACCTTGTTTATTAGAGAAAAAATTTGGATCTCGGTGAAAGTTAAGTCTATTTCTTAAACATGTACACAGCTGCTGCAAGCAGGACACTGACTGCAGAGCCAGGCGATGTCTTCCATCTCCTTCAAAGGCCAGTTTCAACAGAGACAACAGGCTCTGAAAGGAAGAGCAGTGAACGTGACTAAGGCAACAAAGCGCCCAACCTCAAAGAAGGATGCGGAGTTTCAATAAGGGTAAGTCAATAATCAAAAGTAGTAAGTCGCCAAATTTATAAGACATAAAAAACAGCACGGGGAAAAAATGACTCAGCAAAATGCAGAAACAAGGTCAAACTAGGACAATAAAATTTAAATACAATAGTGTTTCTTTATGTCTAAAATCTGTTAGTTGAATACACATTCTAAGGGGAGATAGGAATGATCCCCCATTCGGGGCATTACATAACACAAAACTTAAAAAATCATAGCAAGTCCTTCTCATCTCAAACATCTAGATCATTTTCTCATATTTGGGTAATTAACAGCTTTTCCATATGTATTAATAGCTGCCATTTACTGGTGTACATTCCAGCTCTGTAAGTGCACAGTGCCCATCCTTGGTCATTACTAGACGCTCTAGGTTTGTCACAAGCCAACAGACTAAAGAAAAGAACCTATCAATATTACTCACTGCTAATGTATTTCTTCAGCATCTAGCATTATGCCTTAAACGTGTAAGATACTCAAAAAGTGATGCTATTCTTACTGTAAAGGTTACTGCTGCTCAACCTTAATTCTCAAAGTTTGTTCTTTCCTTTAAGGGAATCCATAAATGGTAATTCAAGGTAGGTAAACTCAACTGCAGGTGTCAAATGAAAATACTGTACTACTTGTTGGAAGAACTATAAGTATCCAAATAAGTCAAAGAATAAGTGGTTTAAATAGTCAAATACTTCATTTTTAAATACATTAATAGAAATTTTCTTCAGATGAACTCCTACTCTGCAAAATCTGTTTTACTGCAAAAATCTAAAACAATTAAAGAAGGCACCCACCTGAACAATTTTTGGCCTTTGCAGGAAAATCTCAGCAGGAAAATCTTGCATAATAACATCCTTCAATAGTTCACAGGTGTTCCAGATCAAAGTGTGATTACTACTTCTTAAAGAGCTACAAAATGTAATATTCATTTTCAAAAAGAGCTCAACTATACCAAATTCTAAGTAATTTAATGGCATAACTATGAACAATCCTTCAAGTCTCAGCTGAGCTTCACCACTCCGGAAGCATTCCTGAGTCTTTTCTCTAGTCAATACACAACTCTAAGGAGTGCTTTTTCCAAACACTTGTATTTTATGATATAATAATTGCTTGTCAGCTTTGTGTCCTTTACTAAACCCTCTGTAAGAGCACAACTACATCACATGAACCATTATATGAACTCTGAAACTAACAGAATGCTACAATTAATGCTATTAACTAAGGGCATAAACAATGACCAATCAGAGAACTTGACCAATGAGCAATAAGTTACATCACAAATGACTATATAAGATTCCAACCACAAAAAAAGAAAAGATTGAATTATAGGTTAAGACAAATAGGAATTTTATGGCTTGCTTTTTGAAATACTGAAATTCATTTATATATGCCCAATACTACTTTTCACACCAGGTAGCATGTTTTCCAGACGAAAATGTATAAAATTACTATCAAACTTACTGGCTATAAACAAACTGAATACATCAGGCACTGTACCTTTCATTAGAGGAGAGAACATGTCTGTCTGTAGTTGTTAGGGGTAACCAAGGAAATGTAGAAAACTTCAAACACTTCGCAGTTTGATTTACTGTTAATGGGAAAGCAAAACTTAAGATGTCGAAGAATAAAAAGATGACAGATTCACAATGTTAAGAGTAAGGCTTTACCATTAAAATAAGTCCTAAGGGCCGGTGAGATGGCTCAGTGGCGTAAGCGCCTGCCTGGCAAGCGCGAGGTCCTGAGTTCGACTCCTGGAACCCACATACGAAAAAGGGCCGGTGATATCGCTCAGCGGCACGGGCGCCTGCTGGCGCACAAGGACCTGAGGTCAACCCCCGGTACCCACAAAAAAAAAAGTCCTAAAATAAAGGTTGTATCTTACGTCAACCTAAAATATGGTCAGCTGCAAATTCTTCTCTCACAGGAAAAATAACAGAACTCATTAAAATAAAAATTAGAAGAGGATTAAAGACAAATCAATATTGAATGACATTTAAAGTGTCAATTAAATTTCCCATTTTATCCTGTGGCTGACCAGAACACTGAGCTCAGATTTGCCATAAAAAGAAACAGCATTTGGAGAAAGCTTTCTTTTACTTGCAGAAATTTTTAATAATATTCACATAATAATATACTGTATCTAGAAACGTTCTAACGTTTTAGGTGGTGTTAAATGTTTAAACTTCTATGAAGATGATTTAAAGATGAGAAAGCTGGAGACCAAATATCAGTGCTCAAAGGAGTTTAAGAGAAATCTGCAAAAACAACACACTTTTAAATTACCCCCATTCACATTATTTTTAAACAGATATTACATGCACAAGTTAAGGTACCAAAACTGAAAAATAGTGTATACAGAAGCCCTTCCAAATGGCAAAGTCTTTCTGACAAATACTTTGAAAACAAATGGAGTCATTAAATGCCAATAAGAGCCCTATTAAATTCTCAGACATAATACAACTGGTATTTTCAAGACTTGCTAACTTAAAATAATGTTTACTTTCAAAGAAAATAGTGTGAGGTGGGTAGAAGAAAGGATAGGCTTACCATGCTCACTTTAATTAATCCAGGCAAACCAAAACTCACATAAACAGTGTAACATCTCAATTGGCCTTAATATTCTCATCAGTTTCCTTTAAATACTCAACATTACCAGCCCTGGAGACACCCACTCCCTCCAGATGCCTTTTATCTTCATTCAGTTAAACCTCCTAGCCATAAACACAAAGAAATACCATTTCACTTCAAAAACAAAGCTCCTTACTAGCCTAACAAAACTTTTCTCTAAGGGACAGATAAAGTATTTTAGCAGTTTAACAAATTTTCTGTTCTTTCTTATGCTGTTATTCGACATGTAAGTTTCCCATGAAAGCTTCTTAAAAACAGAGGACTTCCAAACTGAACACCTGACATTAGCAGATATTCTCCTGGACACATCCTTTTCACCTCAACTATGCAAGAAGTAAAATGTTAAATATATGCTGATTTAACCACTTCCTATGTCACCTAGGACAACATTCTTAACCTTTTTAAGATTTAATACCTCTATGAGAAAAATCAGATATTAATAACATTGATGTCATTGTGACTCCAAGAGAATTCATTCATTATACACTGAGTGCCAAATGCATTTTGGGCATTATTGCAGACACTAGGAATAAAGTAGTGTCCATAGTTATCATTAAGCTTATAGTAAGGAAAATAATAAGTAAACAACCAATTTCAGAGTATGAAATGTCTTAGGGAGAAAAGTGAACAGAAAGTGACCACTGGCTAGAATCTTTAGGATTATCTTTTTAAAGCAGAGGAGCCATGTAAGCTGAGACCAGCCAGGTAAAGCACACACATACACACGGACCTGAAGAAGAGATTCCAGGGAGCAGGGGCTAAATCAGAACTCTTTGATCTAGTGCACGGTAGACAAATGGTTAAAAAAAATAAAGAAAGAAAAAAGAAACTATGATAATCCTGAGTTTTTGACTGGAGTAACTAGATGGACCATATGATTTAATGAGCTAGAAAATGGATGACACATGTATAGCGCATGCACGGCAAAATGCCTGACAACAAATTTGTGTTCAATAGGTACGAAGCACTAGTGACATCAATGTCCCTTACCTACATGGTTGCTGAAATACATTTAGACTAACCTAAAATTCTACCCTTTAAGCTCTATATTCTAAACCAATTTGAAGCAACTGAAACATTTAGTTTGGTGCTAAAACATTCAAGTTTGACCATAATATGTCTTCATAGCAATGACAAAGAATATACTTTTTTTTAATTTATCAGAGCAGCAGGATTTACTTCCCTATATATACATACCGACTGGTTTAGGAGGCACTTTCATTTGCTGGAAAGTATTTTTGTCTTGGGGAAAATACCCTGTTAAGATTTCAGGTTGTGACAATTCTGAAAAGAGAAAAAAAAAAAAAAAAAAAAAAAAAATATATATATATATATATATGTATACGTGTGTGTGTGTGTATATATATATGTATATATATAAAACTGTATCACTGATTCTTTAATTACCAAAAGTAAAACTTACTCTTTTAAAATAGCAATGTTTTAAGTTTTTCAATTATTTTAAAAACTAAAGAAAAAAAAAATTAGTCTAGTTTTTTTTTTCCTCTGAATAGTCTATTCATAAAAAGAAAAACTATGACTCTTCAATTTCTAATTGAGGGGTGTTTTCCTCTCTCACTATTAGAAAAATACAATTCTTTGTTGGAATGAAAACATCCACCATGCACGTGAAGAGTCCGCTATAAAGCAGTCCGGAACTGTCCCCCTATGCTTCTCAGTCTACCCCCCTCCTCGCGTCTACTCCAATTCTACAATTACTAATTCCTTCAGTTTTCATTAATATCTTTAAAAAGGCATTAAAAATTGTCAAAAACAAAGGAATCAATCACTATTTTTCAATACCTTTGAATACCTACCCGATTGCAGTTGCAATGAGAGTAAGAATAAGAAAAAAGGCTAAAACTAAATTTTTTAACTTTGTGCTTAAAGTTTTCACGGCAGTAGTTCCTAATATCAACACGGATAACTAAAAATTAGCTGTAGCAGGCATGTTCAACCTGTGGCCTACAGGCTGCTTGCCCTTTTTTTATAATGTTATAATAAAAAAAATTTAAAATAAAGGCAGTTTTGTTACTTATATCCATTAACTATGTTATATATTTTATACATGGCTCAAGACAATTCTTTTGCAATTAATGCAGCCCAGGCAAGCCAAAAAGGTTGGACACCCATGAATTCCTCTGACCTCACCAGCAAAGAATTAGATAGAAATTTCAAAATTTAAGATTCTGCTTCGTGATGGCTCAGAAAATGTAAAGTAACAATCAGGTTTTGGAGCTGGGCACAGCAAAGTCAGAATCGTAGCTCCACCCCAGTCGGTAAACTGGAGCAAGCGCCTCTACATTTCTATTCACATCTGTTAAATAAGACTAACAGCATCTCATTCGAAGAGCTGCTTTGACACTTAATGAGACGATGTGTTTAAATCAATACATTCAGTGACCCATAACAAAACTCAATAAAGGGCACCTGCTATTGTTGTTAACAGTATCAATAGTTGGGGCCATAGAACTGCAACAATACAAATACCATCTATCAGATAAAGCAATCAAAAATATTTTTGCTACTCAATCACATAAATCATCAGAGCATTTTTTTTTCTTCAAATCAATTCAAATGCCTCCTGCGTGCCAGGCACTATACTGGGCATTAAAATTAAATAACACGCACACGGGCCGGTGAGATGGCTCAGCAGCTTAAGCGCCTGCCTGGCAAGCGCGAGGACCCGAGTTCGACTCCCGAACCCACATACGAAAAAGGGGCCGGTGATATCGCTCAGTGGCGCGAGGTCCTGAGGTCGACCCCCCAGTACCCACAAAAAAAAAAAAAAAATAACACGCACACCAGTAGTGTTTAACATTATATTTAATATATGTTAGATCCTATTCCTTACAATTCTATGAGAAATATTTTCTTCCTTTTTAAGCCAATTTTGGAATGAGAAGCTTGGAGAGGAGCCAATGTCACAAAACTAGCACCAGAAGTAGGACTTAAATCCATGTGATTTTTAACTAGCATAACACTGTGTACTGCAGCCTATAAAATCTGCATTACATCATTTGAACTGGTCTCCAAAGCAAAATCATGAGCTAGAGCACATGTCACTATGCCCCAGTATGAAGAACAAGGTAAAAAAAATGCAACTATATGCACTTAAAGTAATGTCTGACACATATTACTGCTCAATAAAAATCTGTGGGGCTTGTTTTTTTATTTTGTTTTATTTTGCAGTACTGGGGATTGAACCTACAGCCTTGTGCATGAAAGCCAAGTACTCTATCACTAAGTTATATCCCCAGCCTTTTTATTTTTTAACTTTATTTTGAGACAGGGTCTCACTAAATTGCCCAGGCTGGCCTCAAATTTACCATCCTCCTGCATCAGACCCCTGAGTAGCTGGGAGTACACGAATGTGCAACCATATCCATCTAAAAATATGTTGTTATTGTTAAAGAAGTAAATCTGTCAAACTAGTACCACAAAATCAAAGTCACCAGCATCTTTTTGGCCTGACCAAAAGAGCAATAAATACAAATGTATTGCCTTTTGAATAATACTAGAAGAGGGGGAATAAAGGTCAAAGTGATGTAACTTAGCACAAGAAAAATAAGTTTGGAGAGGGTGAAAGTATTTTTTTTTTTTTTTTTTTTTTTTTGTGGGTACCGGGGGGGACGACCTCAGGACCTCGCGCACCAACAGGCACCCGTGCCGCTGAGCGATATCACCGGCCCCTTTTTCGTATGTGGGTTCCAGGAGTCGAACTCGGGCCTTCGCGCTTGCAAGGCAGGCGCTTAAGCCGCTGAGCCGTCTCACCGGCCCTGAAAGTATTTTTTTAATCTAATATTTTTTCTTTAAAATTAACCATTAGAGGGCCGGTGAGATGGCTCAGCGGCTTAAGCGCCTGCCCGGCAAGTGCGAGGGCACAAGTTCGGCTCCCGGAACCCACATACGAAAAAGGGGCCGGTGATATCGCTCAGCGGCACAGGCGCCTGCTGGCGCGCGAGGTCCTGAGGTCGACCCCCCGGTACCCACAAAAAAAATAAAATAAAATTAAATTAAATTAAATTAACCATTAGAACCAATATATTTCTACTTCAACGGTTTCCAACAAATTGATTTCAAAGAGTTACCAGTCTGATTGCTTTGGTAAGGGACAGAATACACTGCAGGAACTTCTGAAGGAAGAACAAAAAGTCCATCCAGAATGCCATCAATGTCAGCCTGTAGAGCTGGTTCCACGTTAGGTCGAAGCTTAGAAAAGAACTCTACAGCACCAAGGTCAATCAAATGCTGGACTGCTGGAGGATACTAAAATAAGAAAAGGATAGTCTTGAGAATAACTACAAATAGAAAAATCTTTAAATATCTGTGGCATCAAAACATAAAATTATTTTTGGTATATCAAATGTTCCTTTTTTGCAAAACAAATCCTTCATTGCCATACCCTAAACAACTTCCATAAACACAACTTAAATTTATAGAAAAATATGTAAAACACTCGACACTTACGAAGAGACACACTAACACACTGAACACTAGAAATGCACACTATCAATTCCCACTCTTTATTAAATAGTTTGCTTTTTTCCACTGACACCTGATTATCTTCTCCTACCCTCAAGTCACAGAATGCCAAAGAAATAAGAATCGCTACAAATGCAGTTATTTAAAGACCGGACAGGTTAAACTTATATTTTGACATCTGACCCTGACAACTACTGGACGTATAGGAATATAAATCTAAAAAGCAGATACAAGAAAGGAACTTAACACACGTGCTATTTATTAAATATGGTCTGTAACATTATTTTAAGTATGTTCTCTCACACAGACACATCAAATGTTAACATATAAATATCAGGAACTAAGGAAAACCAAATTGACAAATAGTAACCGCCAAAGATGGTTCCAGAAATCACAACATACCACAACTCAGAAATAGTTCTGTTCTACTTCAGAGCACAGTGGACAACGTGAGATTCAACCTCACAAATAAAGAGAAGAGGAGAGGTGCGACATACAGCCAGATTAATCCAAATACATCATCTCATTTTCAAAATTCTTTTATGAACCCCATAGTTGAACTATCCATAAATGCAACATGACTATGAAATACTGGCTATTTTCTGATTATTTTCTATTTCGAAAAGATCCTACCTTAACCAATCTGTTCAACAGGTTCAGAACCTCCTCTTTCATTGGGACGGATGGGAAATTGAACCATTCCAGCAAGTGGAGAAAAAGCAGCCTTTCCTGAATGAGATCAGCGTGGCAGATTAAGCTGTGCTCAACCTTGCAGAGAATACTCTTGAGAGCGCGCTCCCTGATCTCAGTCAGCGGGTGACCTGTCAAAAGAGTACAGCGCAAAGCCATAGTGATTCCCCGTTCCGAGGAGATGTCCACCCGGAATTTATTCTAGAACTTTGTAATTTACTCTGGGGAACGTGCACAGGTTGAAGAAGGAAACAAAAAACCAATTATTTCAGAGTTGGGCCGCCGACGCACTCGGGACGCGAACTGCAGAGCTTACACAAAGAACGGGAAGGGTCCGGGGGGGGGGGTGCCCTGGCGAAGCAGTGACAAAAGAGGGAGCCGCCGAGGCAAAACCTGGCCAGGGAAACCTCACATGACCATGCCACGAAAAGAGAAGGCCTCGGGTGAAGGGCAACTCAGACTGTACCGAGTTTCCTGATGAGCCCAGTCAGAACCATCTCGTCCCCTCAATCTGCGGCCGCCGGGGAATTAAACTGCCGCGCCACGGAGTCCGTCCACTATTAATGTTCCCCGGAAACTCGTCCAGTGGAACAATACGTTCCGCAAGGGCTCAGAATGGAGAATTTATGAACTCTTTCCGGCGCCTGCATCACCAGACAAGCTTGGAGGCTCCCTGTAATGACTATATGCACTCCCGACACATCAGTGTCTATTTTAAGAAGCGGAAACAATGAAGGTGTGGAGCCGCGGTAGAACCTGCTTTGGTCGCTATGCAGGTCGGGAGTTGTAGTCTTCGCTCCGCCGTGCTCCGGGCGTGTGTTCCGGACACGCCCCTTCGCCCCGCTGCCTGGAGTTCCGCCTTCCGAGCGCGGGCTCTGGCGCGGGAGGAGAGGCCACTCCCTCCTCCCGCTGTGAGGATTTATGATCCTGCCATTCTCAACCTCAGCTCCCAGACCCTTACAATTTAGAACGCAGAGTTGTGCTTCGTACTGGGAGAATTGTCCCGTCCTTCCACTCCCCCTCGCGGACTGCATTACTCTTTAACGGTGAAATAGGCATGCCAAGTCGTGCAGCGTTCCCGGGTACCTAAATTCAGGTGTAAATAAGCCACGAAAGGAAGGGTGGAGAAGGAAATAGTGAAGGAAAGCGGAGTGGGGGAAAGGCCACAAAAAGAAAAAGCCGGGTGTGCAGGCGCACTCCTGTAATCCCAGCGCTCAGGAGGCCGAGGCAGGAAGATTGCTGCGAGTTCAAGACCAGCCTAGGCTACATGGTGAGTTCAAGGCCAGCCTGAACTATATAGTAAGACCCTGTCTCAAAAAGAAAATAAATAAATAAAAATAAAAAGTAAAAAATAAAAATAAAGACCGAGGTAGGGGTATGAGTCAGTGTCTGAATGCCATCAAAGTTGATTTTTGCACCGCGTACTGTGATCCATCTCCACAAACAGGAAAAATAAAGCAATGGTAAAACAGCAGTAACAAATTTGTAACGTGATTTGCATTTTGGCAAGTATTTTACCTCGGTGATCTTTTCAATTTCCCTGGGAAAGGGATGTCAGGACAAGTATTCTCGTTGTAAAATTTTGCAAAATTTAAAACCAGAGACGTGCCCCCCTCTTCCAAGGTTGAAGTTTGAAGACCTAATTGTATGTTCTTTGTTCCCTTTGTGTGTGTGTAGGTGAAAGATGGAATGGTGATTTTTTTAGTTGGATCTTGAAGAATAAGTACTGGCAGGAGTTTGCGAGCACAGAAATTAGGATAAGCGAATTCCTACCAGAGAAAATAATAGCCTGCAAAGAAAAGGAATCAGAGTGGATGTGACAGATCCAAAGAAGAGAGAATTCGATGTAGCCTTTTGTCTCTGGGAGGAACAAAGGGAGGGGGAATGGGCTGCTAGCTTGCTGGCCGTTTTCCATTTGACCTTCCAGTGGCTTCTCCAGGTTCTCCCAGCCCCTGCAGCTACTCACCCTTCAGCTGGTGATGAAAAGACCTCACCTACTACCAGACTCCCTGGCCGCTGGTTGGCTGTGGCCAATGGGAGACACCAGTAAGAAATCGGAGTAAGAGGAGAAAGCAGTGGGGTATGTAACTAGGACTCCAAATGCCCATGCCTAAGCCTAACCAGCCAACCTGGTAACCGTGGCTGCATTCCTAAGGAGACAGCTCCTGAGGGAAAATGTGCCAAGAAGAGCAGAAAGTGGAGACTGTGGAGGCAGCGATAGCAGCCCAGAAGTTTCTGTACTTATGCAGGCTTCATAGATTTAGTTGCGGATTTGAAGGTCAAAATACACACAACAATACAGGCAAACAATGGAAATAACTTTTAAAAGATACTTCTCAGATGAACAGTCTTAGATGATGACAATAAGTATGGGGTGATAATTCCGTGTGAGAAACACAAATAATTTAAAATAAGCACTTTGCAAGAAAATGGGGGTCAAACTAAAAGTTTCTTTTATGTTGGGTTAATGTCAACAAAAGTTTTGTTTTATAATTTTATTGTTATCATCAAATATACAGGTTTAGTATTGTTGTGTCTGGGGGACGAGCACCACTGCTCTGCCGTCCCAGCAGCCCACCGGTATCGTAACTCAGCCCCAATAAAAAATTAAGAGGGATAAAGTTTAACGAAAGGAAGACATTTTATTTGTAAAGAGTAAAAGGCAAAGAAAGGAGAAGATAGATAGCTACCTCGATAAGAAAAAATCCATAGGGGGCTCTGGAAAGATGGAGGGCCCACGGGCCCTTTGTTCCCAGCTGCTTTTATAGGGGGGATGAGTGACCCTCCCCCCTCCAATTTGCCATAACTGGATTGGCTGCTGGGCACCTCTGCCTCTTCTGGTGCTCTATGTGCTCTTTCTGTCTGTTTATGCACATCATTCTCCTATTAGACTAAGTATTGATCCAGCAATCTCCCCTCAAAGAATGAACCTTCGATTTAATAATTCCACTGTGCAAAAATACACACATATTCCAGCGCATTAACTGTAATTTTATTTATTACCATTAATTTCTGATTGTACCTTTCAGGTTGTTTTGCTGCTCCTTTTCTAACTTCTTGAGCTAAGGGTTTTGATGCCTGATTTTCATTCTTTCTTATTTAAATAAAGGGAATTTTAAGTTCATGAATTTGCATATAAGAAAAGCCTAATTATATAAGGTTAGATTTATGTGTTAACTATTTTTATTCTCAACCGTTCTGAAACTGCCATTTTGGTACTTCCTGTTTCACTTTGTTAAATATGTGTTAGCTATTAATTTCTACTTTTTATATCTCAGTCAGCAAGTGAGTCTTTTATAATTTTGAACTTTAAGGTCAAATATTTTTTAAGGTCAAATATTTTAAGTGATACCTGAGAACTTGGATAAATTGGGCATTAAATGTCTGTGTGGATATAAGGGAGCTAGCTGTATGTGTATCTTTCACATAGATACTATCTCATAAAAACTTATGTTGAATTTTATATGATGAGAAATGGTAGTCATTTAGTTGTAATGTATACGTGGATCAGGAAAGGACTGAGGAATAGAGCTGATATTTGCTACTGTCACAAGCCATGTGATATTTTGGAAAACACATGAATCAAGGAGCACAGGCCAAATTCTATTGTCTAATTATTTACTAATAGTACTACCAAATTCAACTATCCACACTGAATTCTGAATCATCTTAGTCATACTTCTTAGTCATACCTGCCAAGTGCTTGCAGTCATTACCTCTATGAGGTCAATTAGATTAGATGAACATATTTATCAGGAAATAGCTACTCTTACAAGAACACATATTACTATCTATAGTGATTTATTCTAAGAGAAAATGATATGCTTTTTTGCTTGGAAAATAATTCATTTTTACATTTCTTCATATGTTAGAAATGAGTTTTAGTACTTTGTATATGGATAGTATCTCTCTCAGTTATGATCATAGGCATTTCATACACTTTCTGTTAATATTTGACCAACTTTAAATATGTGGCTCTTAGCTCTATTAGTTGAAGTAGTTCATAAAGCACAAGCTTTAGATGTAGAAAGGCATGGACTTAAAACCAACTTTACAACCTCCTAATTGCATAATTGTAGGTAAGCTGATTAATTTTCTTAGTTGCAAATCACAGGACTCTAATTCAAACAAATAAGCAAAAATGTATTATTATTCCACTCTAGAAATGGACTCAGATTTAGAGATTTAAAAAATATATTATTTTCCTCCATCTCTTGGCTTTGCTTCTCAGTATAGTTGTTTCATTTTCTTCTTTTACAGGCAGGTTTTTCTCACAATGTAGGGAAAGAGAGGATTGTGGTTCATATGTCCTTCCTTCCATAATGGCTTTAGAAGTAAAAGAAACTTTCGTCTCAGCATTCAAGTATAAAATCCATGAAAGATAAGAGCCCAATCAGAATCACTACTAGGACATTTCCCAGTCCTAACTTTCTTATTCACACTCTATGGAGAGAGAGAGAGAGAGAGAGAGAGAGAGAGAGAGACAGGATATTATAATTGCACCAAAGCTACAAGAGGTGGGGAGAGAACTTCCACAAAGAAAAGGGATGCTGTTAACAGAAAATGACAGAAAATATTATGGGGAGTGGGAGGCAGAACACCCTGATGTCTCTGTATTTTCTAAGCCTCCGTTTCCACAAATAAAAATCAGCATTACTAATACAGTCTACTCATAAGACTACTTTTAAACCAAAGAAGACCATTTAGAAAAGCATTTATTCCAAAAACTTCCATAATTACTTTAGTTGCGACAAATATTAACACTTTTTTACCACCAGTCAAATGTGGGAATGCTTCCTCTTTCTAGGAATCAGATGCAATGTCCGACCATAATGAAGTTCTACCTGCAAATACAACTACAGGACAAAGCTCCCCTCATGAAGAGATCCTAGGCCACAGAGTGGGGCCTCAGTGATACCCCCATGGTGGAGGCTCCAGGAGCAGAAGTGCACACAATCTCACAGTCACTTATTTGTACAGTGATACCCGGGCAACATCTCTAGCAAAAGAGAAGGAATGGGGGCCGGTGAGATGGCTCAGCGGCGTAAGCGCCCGCCCGGCAAGCGCGAGGGCCCGAGTTCGACTCCCGGAACCCACATACGAAAAAGGGGCTGGTGATATCGCTCAGCGGCACGGGCGCCTGTTGGCGCGCGAGGTCCTGAGGTCGACCCCCCGGTACCCACAAAAAAAAAAAAGAAGAAATGTTCTGGATCTTGTTTTTCCTCTCATTTCTCATTGGGAACAAATTATATGCATGAGGGAGAAATTCTCTTATAACCTACTTTTACATTAATTGGGATCTTATTTATAAAAGCAACCTTTAAAAAAAGAGCTGGCAGACAGGCTTTCTAAACAAAGGCGGCTCAAACCAACAGATGCATGAAAGTTATTCAGTGTTCCCAAGTGGGGCATACATTCTGTGTGTCTTCCAATAAAGTCACCTGGCCCCCAGTCTGCCTTATCTAAAAATAAAGATCGTTATTTATTAATAATGCTCATCTCTGAAAAAGAAAAATGGTTGAGACCTGAGGTTTCATCTTCCACTTATGAATTTTCCTAATCATACCCCATTACTTGATACTATGAATTCATACAACATTTAATTTTTAAAAGGATCATCAAATTTGAATTTATCTTCCCAATACCAAAATAGAAAGTTATAAATATTTTATGCCATTTTAGAGTGGAAAGATTGAAACAAGATATGTCCACATTTCATTTCAGATAGCAGAGCAACATGAATTTGAGCTCTGCATTCTTAGCACAATTAATATATTGGAGATTAATGATAGAAGTAGAAGAGGTAAGGATGTCTATCTCACCACAGCAGTTAAACAATGTACTGGAGATTTTGTCCCGGCTAGCTAGACAAGAATAAATTAAAGAAAGGTTATACAGATTAGCAGGGAAAAAGTAAATCCATTTCTCTTTGCAACTGACATGAAGAAAGAGAGAGATTCTACAGAATCCACAAAGAAACTATGAAAGCAGGGACCTCATAAGGCTGCTGAATACAACATGAATATACAAATAAAGTCTATTTACATATACCGTCAATAAGCAATCCAAAAGTTAAATTAAGGAAACAAATCCATGCTCAGTCAAAAGAATGACATAAGGTCAGGTGTAGTAGTAGCTCATGCCTGTAATCCCAGGGCCCTGAGATTACAGGGAAGAAGGGTCAAGGATTGAAGCCCAGGTCAGGCAATTTAGTAACTTAGGCCATGTCACGACATGAAAAATGAAAATGAGGGCCGGTGAGATGGCTCAGCGCCTAAGTGCCTGCCTGGCAAGTGCGAGGGCCCGAGTTCGACTCCCGGAACCCACATACGAAAAAGGGGCCGGTGATATCGCTCAGCGGCACGGGCGCCTGCTGGCACGCGAGGTCCTGAGGTCGTCCCCCCGGTACCCACACACAAAAAAAAGAAAGAAAAAGAAAATGAATGGGGACGCATCTCAGCATGAAAGCCCTGAATTCACACCCCAGTACTGAGGAAAAACATACTCAGAAAAAATTTAACATGTAGGTGAAAGCCTTCTACAATGAAAACTATAAAACATCACTGAAAGAAATTAACAGAAATAAATAGAAACACATCCTGCATCGTGGACTGGCATATTTGATATTGTTAAGATGGAAATATTTAAAAACTGAAACACAGATTCAAATATGTAAATCTGTATCAAATACACAGCTGCCTTTATAGTAGAAATTAATAAACCCAGCATTCAGGGAGCTGAGGCGGAGAATCGCCATGAGTTTGAGGCCAGCCTGAGACACGTAGCGAATTCAAGTCCAGGCTGAACTGCACAGCAAGACCTTGTCACACACACACGAAAAAACAACACAATAAAAAACTATAGTAGAAATTAACAAGTGTATACTAATATTCAGATTTTCATATTAGAACCAGAACAAAACTGTAGGACTTACATGTCTCAATTTCAAAATTTAATAAAAAGTAATGCTGGTCAAAAGGTATGGTATCGGCATAAGGACAGACATACAGACCAATGAAATACAATTGAAAGCCCAGATATAAACACTATTGTATCAATTAGCTGTCAATCAATATACCAAGACAATTCTTGGGGAAAGAATAACCTTTTCAGAAAATAGGATAAATAAATATCTTATTTTCCACATGGAAAAGAATGAATTTTTATTCATACATTAAACCATATGGAAAATCAACTCAGTACTAATGAAAAACCTAAATGTAAGAGCTAAACCAAAAATACTTTGGAAAAACACATAGGCATAAATTCTTATAATTATGTATTAGTCAATGGTTTCTTAGATATGATATCAAAATCCTAAGCAAAATTCTCATAATTATGTATTAGTCAATGGTTTCTTAGATATAATATCAAAATCCTAACCAAAATACATAAACTAAACATCTTCTACTTAAAAAATTTTATGATTGAGGATATTATTAAAAATGAAAAGGCAACCCACGGAATGAGAGAAAAATATTTGCAAGCCATGTATCTAGTGAAGATCTAGTATCCGGAATTTATTTTGAAAAACTTTTAAACTCAACAATAAAAAGACGAACAATAATGCAATTTTTTAAAATAGGCAAAGAACCTGAGTAGACACTTCTTCAAAGAAGATATTTAAATGAACAATAAATACATGAAAAGGTCCTCAACATCATTAGTTATCAAAGAAATACAAGTTTAAAATTCTAGAATGAGCTATCACTTCAAGTCTATTATAGCTATAATCAAAAAGAGGGACTGTAGCATTGCTGGTGAGGATTTGCTGAAATTGGAAATTTCATACATTCCTTTGGGAAATTGAGAGTGGCGCAGCACTGTGGAAAACAGTCTAAATGTTTCCCAACAAGTTAAACATAGAATTATCATATAACCCAGCAATTCTTCTAGGTAGACAATAGTTTCCTTTATCTATGTTTTTGCTTTCCTTGGTTTCAGTTACCTACAGTCAACTATAGTCCAAAAATATACATAGAAAAGTCAAGAAATAAATAATTATAAGTTTTAAATTGCCTATTGTTATAAGTAGCATGACAAAAACTGCTGTCCTGCTCCATCTTGCCTAACATGTAAATTGCACCTTTGTCCAGTGTATCCATGCTGTATATGCTACCTGCCCATTAGTCACATTAGTTATCTTAGTTATCAGATTGACTATTGTAACATAGTGTTTATGTTTGAGTAACCCTTACGTAGTAGCCCAATGCAATTGAAAGGCAACAGCTATGCCATTCACTTTGCTTCATTTCATCATTTAGATATTACATCATCCGGGGGCCGGTGAGATGGCTCAGCGGCATAAGCGCCTGCCTTGCAAGCGCGAGGGCCCGAGTTCGACTCCCGGAACCCACATACGAAAAAGGGGCCAGTGATATCGCTCAGCGGCACGGGTGCCTGCTGGCGCGCGAGGTCCTGAGGTCGACCCCCCGGTACCCACAAAAAAAAAAAAATAGATATTACATCATCCTACATCAACATCATAAGAAGAAAAATGAGTATATACGATGAGATTCTGAGAGGCCATATTCACATAATTTTATTACAGTGTATTTCTATAATTATTCATTTCCTTACTAGTTACTATTGTTAATCTCTTAAGTTGTAATATATAAATTAAACTTTATTACACTTATTTATAAGTACCAAAGGTATATATGGAGAAACCATGGTGCATATACATAGTATAGGTTTCAGTTCTACCTGGTTCAAGAAATCCACTGGACATCTTGCGACATATTTCCTGCACATACGAAGGCACTATTATATACCCAAAAGAAATAAAGGCAGGTGTTGAAAGAAAAATTTGCACATAAATATTCATACCATCACTGTTTATGAGTGTGAAAACAGTATCTCTCAGTGGAGGAATTGATACCCAAAATGTGGATTATCTAAACAGTGAAATATTGTTCAGCCTTAGGAAGAAATAAAGTAGTACCACACAACAAAACATGGATTAACCTTGAAAACATTATGTAAATTGAAAAAGAAAGTCATAAAGGTCACATATTCTATGATCCCATTTATAGTCTGTTCAGCGTGTCACACCACAAATTAAATGGCTTAAACAATAGAAATGTATTTTCTCACAGTTCTGGAAGCTGAGAATTTCAAGATGAAGTGCTTAAAAAATCATTTATTAAGGGCTACATTCTTGGCTTTCAAATGGCATCTGGTGACTCCTCTTATAAGAACATCAGTCTTATAGGATTATTGCTTCACCTTTATGACCTCATTTAACCGTAATTCCCTTCATAGTGGCTCTATCTCAGGGTACAGAGCTATGGAGCACTATTGAGGATTGGGACTTCAGCATGTGAATTTGAAGCTAGGGGGCAACACAAATCAATAGTCCGGTGAAGGTGTTAGGCCCCTTTGTCAAAGATAAGCTGGCTGAGTATGTCTGGAGTTCTTTCCACATCTGAGAGAGAGGGAAACAACACCTTTCATGATACATCCAAAAATATGAAATACTTAGGAATCAATCTGACAAAGGAAGAAAAAGACCTTTACATTGAAAACTATAGTACTCTGGAAAGGAGGATTGAAGATGCTATCAGACAATGGAAAGATATCACTTGCTCTTGGCTAGGAAGAAGCAATATAGTGAAAATGGCCATAGTTCCAAATTTGTTATTCAGATTTAATGCAATTCTTATCAAAATACCAATAGTATGCCTCCTGAATTAGAGAAAACAAGCCTAAAATTCATTTGGTACCATAAGTGACCTAGAATAACAGAAGCAATTCTGGGCCACAAAGGCAAATCAGAAGGCATCACAACCCCTGACTTGAAATTATACTACAAAGCTACAGAGATGAAAACAGCATGGTACTGGGGAAAAAAATCCCTGAGGATCAATGAAACAGACTAGAAGATACAGAAACAACTCTACAGGAACAAAATCAACTACCATAAGTTTAAGGCCAGTCTGGGCTACATAGTGAGTTCAAGACCAGCCTGAACTACACAGCAAGATCCTGTCTCAAAAAAATGAACAAAGAAACAAGCATACAAACAAACAACACTATTGTCAACAATCAGAGCCAAGACTCAGACATCTTTTGGCAAAATTTTGCCAGAAATCACTTTAGGATCTGGTTGGCTCTTTCTATCTTTCCAGAAGATTGAGGTCACCAAGTGGAATGGAGGTGATACTTTATTCCTAAAGCCCTTGCCACCCCCTGAGTTATTTGAGAGGTAAATGAAAGTCAATTGTCACTCTAGAGAGACTAGGGTAGTCCAAACATGGGGATGATTTCTTTAAGAAGCACTTTGACTACCTCAGTAGCCCTTTCTGAACAGGTAGGAAAGGCTTCAATCCAATCTGTAATGGTGTCAATTAGGATCAACATCTGTTTAAATCCTCCACACGGTGGCGTATGTTTAAACTCTAATTGCTGGCCCTCCCGGGGGTATGTCCTTCTCCTCTGTACAAGTTCTAATCAAGGAAGTGGTTTGGGCTTGCCTGGGTTATTATAGGCACAGAGTGGGTAAGTTTTGCAGACCTTTTTGGTGGTGGCCACTAGTTCTAGTCCTGTGAAAACTCGAGTGACCATTTCCAAAGTAGCATCTCTTCCCACGTGGAAGGAATCCTGAAGTGTTTTTCTAGCCTTGCACTGTGACCTTTAAGGAAGGACCAGTTTGTTTCCTATTGTCTTGTACCTCTGTAACTGAAAAGGGGGCCTGTTTTATTGGCTTGAGGACTATAAGAAGGAGGTGGAAGAGGCCTCCCAGTATCATCAAACAGATCAGAGAGACCCTGATCCTCCCTAGAGACAAATGAGGGTTCCAGGAGAGGGTCGTCCTAGTTTTTGAGCATTTCCTTTAATAGTCACAAAAGCCCAAACATGAGGCTCTTCTCTCCACCTTTTGGGTTTTAAGCAGAAACACTGTAACTGGAGAATGCTCTATAGTTTAAAGTACCATCCTGTACTGATCTTTTGTCACCTCTTGTTCATATTGTACCCAAACTGGATTGCAATAGTAGATAAGCTTTTCCGTTTTAAATTGTCAGGATCGAACCTTTCCCATTCATCAAGGATACGACCTAGTGATGAAGTCAATGGAATCTGTGTACTGGCGAGGTCCGAGACATTTCCATTGACTCTTCTTAGGGCCTAAAGAGAGAAGGAGACAGCTAGGTCTTGACTCCTTACAGTGGCGTCTCATGCAGAAGAAGGAGAAGACACAAGGGTTTCACAAGACACAAGGGTTTCATTTTTCTCTTGAGCTGAGGTCAAATGGTCATGCCCTTCCAGGAAAAGGCCCCCTTGGGCATCACTCACTTGCTCCTCTTGTCCCTGCTATGTTTAGTCCCTCCCCAAGTCATGGGAATTCTTACACTGCCCACACACTTTGTTTTATCTTTCATGTGGGAAGAAAGAGGTTCCTCTCTCCTGCTCTCCACAAGCCCACATGTTCTCTAAAATAAGAGGCTTAGCTCTTAAGGTTTATACTCATGTAACAGGACAAGATGGTGTGGCAATTGACCGTGTGGCAAAGCAATATGGTGTCATTCCAGGCCAAAACAGACAAACCTGATAGAGAAAGGCCATTTATAAACTAGAGAAAGTGGAGATGAGGCTAATATCCAAAAATGGTAGCAAAACACAACAAACAAATGCACAGGGGGATCCAACATGGCTGAATAGAGGAGGAGTCACTTTGGGGATACTCAGAGAAAATATCAACTAAAAATACAGGCAATTAGAAGAAAAGGAGGGTCATATATCCTGATGCCAAAATCAATCTGAAATAAGAGGCTTGTAGATCAAACAAAATATAGGCATAGGAGTTTATAAAAAGGCGCAACAGTCCACAGGGCTGCCTGTGAGACCTCCTCCCACACACAGAGCAGGAACCACCATTCTAGGAAGTTCCCAAAAATCTGATGGTATGATAGATAGCTAAGTTATTTAGAAATATTAGGCAGTCAGGCAGGGCTGGGCCCTCAAGAGGTCAGTGCAGAAGGCAACTGTGGTTGGAGGCTCATTCATTAAAGGTCAAACCCCAGGAAAAAGAGGAATGACTACAGCCACATACTTCCCCTAGGGATGAAGAGCAGTTATTGATATTCTAAATAGGGATCCATCGCCCTGGGTGGAGGACCAAAACCTCCTTAACCCACCTCTTCCAGGAAAGTCCCTGTCCATCCCATGTGCTCTTGCTACATGACTTGCTTCCCCATTTGATCACCATTTAATCAATATTACCTAAGTGAATATACTTGTTGTAATCTTATTGGTTCATCATGGTTTGTCCCACCTCATGCCCACCTTGTGACTTCCCATTGGATCAAAATTACCTGAGTGACTATACTTGTAATCTTATTAGGTGGCTATAGTTTTGTCCCACCTTGAACCCACCTCAGTCAAGCCACACAGGATACACTTGGGGTATATGGCCCCTTGCCTCTTTTGCCCTCCTCCAAACAGAGGACGTTGCAGCCTGGCAACCTATTTCACCAATACACACAAGGGCAAGTGAGCAGGAAGATGCTGCTCACGTGCCAACCAGTTTGTTCTCAGACTATGAGGATAAAAAGCAACAGCTGACTGAGTTGGGAACCATCAGTATTGAACTTATGTTCCCAGCTCGTGTGTGACGGGGTCACATCGAGAGTGAGCAGGCCCAGAGCCCTCCAGGGAGGGCTCGCTTCAGCAGCTCATCTGCAGAGTTCTCCAGGGAGAAGAACACCAGTGGAGCAGAGCAGCAAATGCTACATACTGCAGCAGCTAACGAAACAGCAGTGAGAGAAGGTAGGGAGTCTGACTGCAGCACCCCCCCACCCCCGACCTGCTCCCAGTGATGGGAGAGAGGAGAGAGATGCATCAGTGGAACGGAACAGAGGAGGCTGTGCAGGGCCGGGAAGGGCCAACTGAACAGGGAACTTGGAGCAGCCTTGGGGTGTCTTTGTCTCAGGGCTCCTAGTATTCAAAGCCGACAACAACTGGGTGAGTGACAGCCTCGAAGACATACAGGTTAAGGAGACTTGGGCAGGCATCTGAGGGACATCCAGAGAGATGCTGGCTGAAGACTCAGGCCCCAGCCCCAGAGCCAGAGGCCAAGATCACCCTGCAAGTCTTGTGCAGCTGAAAGAGCAGAGTTGGTGCAGCACAGATTTCAGCTCTGACTTAGACATTACCACAGAACTGTGACACCAGAGAATAGCTGCAGGCATGTGAGGAAAATGTCTTATTTTTGGTTGTTTTTGAGTTTATATTTTTATTGTTATTTTGTATTGTTTTGTTTGTTGGTTTTTTCTTCCTCTCTTGATTATCTTTTCATTTTTTAAATTTTTCATGTGAGTGAACATTATCAATAGTTTCTCTGTTTCACTTTGAACTTCTTCTACTTTTGCCCTCATTCTTTCTTTTCTGTCCTCTACTCCAGTTTCCCAAAGCTTGGGGAATCTTTCTTCATCCTTCAGGCTCACTTCTAATATCTTTCTCTTCACTTATTTCTCTATTTTCCCCCTTATCACTCTTAATACCTCCCCCCAGGTTAAAGTCACTCTACTAAGGGGAAATTCACTGCAGACAAGTTCGTGGTGTGTGTTGGATTTTGATATATAACTATAGATTTTACTCCTATGGTTAATGGTATAAAATTAATACTTACCACAGTTAGTTTCTAGGCTATGTTTCATGATATTGTTATTGCTAATTGTACTACTTTAGCCACGTTGTCATACCTGTTGTGATCAGTTGTTGTTCCTTGTATTACAGCACTGATTGTCAGGAGTCATAATCACTACCATGGTCCAGTACCAAAGGACTGGATGCTGGACCAAATAGACAGCAACTTCTCATCCCTAGTAAATTGGGAAGGTGGCATCTTGGCACAGGCACAAAGGCCAAGAGCCAGCCACACCTAGAAGACATCCCTGAAGAATAACCATTTCTTAGGGAGGCCTCAATATTAGTGATAATGCTACCTACCAGAAGCAATTTACAAGCATCAACACAGATAACAAAATTAAAAAAAAAAAAAAGAAAATGACAAGACACAGAAGCAAAATGCAACCCCAGACCTCCAGTCCACTGAGGGCAAGTCCAGGAGACAAAGAAATGGAAGATATCAGAAGCAACACACTTGAATTTTCTGAAATGGAAACAGTGGAGGTAACAAACCAGATGAATGAGGCTATAGAAAAAATAAAATCAGAATAATCTCTCAGGTAGAAAAAGAGATGATGATCATAATGAAGAATTTGGCTAGTGAATCTAGAGTAGACACAGATTTAAAAATAGGAGCTTAGGAAAATGATGGATATCATGAATGCCCAGCATAGGAAAAAAATGGAATCCTTGAAGCAGATTAAACAATATCTATGAGATTTAAAATTCTGTTGAAAATACATGCAGCAGAATGAACCAATTTAAGAATAGAATATCAGATCTAGAAGACAGGATTGCAGTTACTGATCACAAAAAGAAAGATTTCTTAAAAATAGCAAGGCACCATGAAAAAATCAATCCATCAGGTGCAAGATGATGCAAAGAAGAACAACATAAGATTGATTAGAGTCAATGAAAAAGCAGGAGACAGCACAAACAACATAAAAAAACCTGTGCACCGAAGTAATGGCAAAAAACTTCCCACACATGGAAAAATAATTTGACATACAGATAAGTGAGGAATATAGAACTCCAATTATCCGTGACCAAAAAAAAACTACACCATAGCATATAATAGTCAAGATTCCAGAAATTCAGAACAAGAACAGAATATTAAAAGCTGTTAGAGAAAAGAAACACATCACCTTTAAAGGAAAGCCCATCAGAATCACAGCAGATTTCTCAACACAAACCCTCAAGTCAAGGAAATCTTGGAGCAAAGTATTTCAAGTCCTGAAAGAAAAACCTCCAACCCAGATTGATGTACCCAGCAAAACTATCTTTCAAAATCAATGGAGAAATAAAATATATCCATGACAAAGAACACATGAAGAAATTCATGGCCATCAAAACCAGCACTCCAAAGTGTCCTGAAGGATAGTCTAGAAAGAGATAAGGAAGACCACAACTCCATGAACACCAGTTGAAAGAGTGCAAGCAAGGCAAATAATTAAACAGAGGGGAAAAAAAGAGAACCAACAACAGGAAAATAATATGGAAAGATTAAGCCAATACATATCAATATAAATGATCTCAATTCACCAATCAAGAGAAACAGACTGGCAGAATGGATCAAGAAATAAGATCCAACGATATGCTGCATACAAGAAACACATTTAACTCAAAAAGAAATTCATAGGCTGAAAGTCAAAGAATGGAAAACAATACTTCATGTGACAGGAACATGGAAAAAAGAAGGGTACCTACTGTATTTGCAGACATAGTGGATTTCAAGCCAAGACTGATGAAAAGAGAGAGAGGTCACTACCTACTTTTTAAGGGAAAAAACCCAAGAAGAAGAGATAACAATCATAAATATATATGCACTAAATACAGGCACACCCTACTATATAAAACAAATGTTAATGGACATGAAAAATCAAATACTTATTTTGATAACTTGTACTCTAATAAGATGGAAAGCACAGAAGAAATGAACAGTTTACTAGATACATATGAATTACCAAAGCTGAATCAAGAAGATATAAATATTCTAAATAACCCAATATCAGTCAATGAAATTGAAGATGTAATTAAAAACCTACTGACAAAGAAAAGCCCAGGGACAAATGGATTCACTGATAATTTCTACATGAAATTTAAAGATCTAATGCCATTACTCCTCAAACTCTTTAATGAAATTGAAAGGGAAGAAATACTCCCAAACTCATTCCTAGAAGCAAATATTACCTTGATAACAAAACCAGAGAAAGACCCAACCAAAAAAGAAATTACAGGCCAATCTCCCTAATAAACATAGATGTAAAAATCCTCAATAAGATAATGGCAAACAGAATACAGCAAATTGTCAAAATTATACACCATGACCAAGTAAGATTCATCCCAGGGATGCAGGGATGGTTCAACATACACAAATCAATAAATGTAATACACCATACGAACAGAGTCAAAGACAAAATGCATGTGATCACCTCAATAGATGTAGAGAAAGCATTTGACAAAGTCCAACACCCATTCATGATAAAAACCTTACAGAAAATTAGAATAGATGGTCTTTATCTCAATCTGATAGATGTCATCTATGACAAACTAACAACCAACATCATATGAAATGTCAAAAACTGAAAGTTTTCACTGTAAAATAAGGAACAAGACAAGGATGTCCATTGTCACTGCTCTTATTCAATATAGCCCTGGAAACATTCACCAGAGCAATTAGACAAGTGAAAGAAATAAAAGGAATAAAGATAGAAAAGGAAGAAGTTAAATTATCACTATTTGCAGATGACATGACACTCTACATGGAAGACTCCGAAAACTCCACTGGAAGACTGCTAGATCTAATAATCAAATTCAGTAGTGTAGGTTGATACAACGTCAATGCTCAAAAATCAACAGCATCCCGGTACACAAATAAACTCACTGAAAGAGAAATTAGGGAAACAACACCTTTCACAATAGCATCAAAAAAAAAAAAAAAGAAAGAAAGAAAGAAAAAAAGAAAGAAAAGAAAAAAGGAATACCTAGGAATCAATCTAACAAAGGAAGTAAGACTTTTTTTTTTTTTTCTGGGTACCGGGGGTCGAACTCAGGACCTCACGCGCCAGCAGGCGCCCGTGCCGCTGAGTGATATTACCGGCCCTTTTTTTGTATGTGGGCACCGTGAGTCAAACTCAGGACCTTGCGCTTGCCAGGCAGGCACTTATGCTGCTGAGCTATCTCACTGGCCAGGACTTTTACACTGAAAACTTCAATACTCTGAAAAAAGACATTGAAGAGGGTATCAGAAATTAGAAAGATGGGGTGGAGATATAGCTCAGCAGTAAAGTGCCTGCCTGGCAAGCACAAGGTCATGAGTTTGATTTCTGGTACCAATAAATAAATAAATAAATAAATAAATAAATAAATAAATAAAAAGAAAATGGATGTATATCCCTTCTTCTTGGGTAGGACTAACCAATATAGTGAAAATGGCCATACTTTCAAAATTATTATACAGATTTAAAGCAATCCCAATCAAAATTCCAACAGCATATATCATAGAGTTAGAGAAAACAATCCTAAAATTCATTTGGAGCCAGAAGAGACATAGAGTAGCAAAGGCAAGTCTGGGCAACAAAGGCAAGGCAGGGGGCATCACAATCCCTGACTTGAAATTATACTACAAAGCTATAGAGGGGAAAAAAGCATGGTACTGGCAAAAAAAAAAAAAAAAGACCTGAGGATCAGTGGAACACACTAGAAGATGCAGAAACAGCTCCAAATACACTCAGCCATTATCTTTAACGAAGGGGCCAAACACTTCACCATAAGAAAGATAGCCTCCTTAATAAATGGTCTGGAAAAACTGGCTCTACACATGCCAAAGATTAAACTAGACCCATATCTCTAAACATGCACTAAACTAAAATCAAAATGGGTCAAAGATCTAGATATTAAAACGGAAACACTAAATGTCCTGAAAGATAGAATAGGTAGAACTCATGAAGACATAGGTGTAGGAAAAGACTTTATGAACAAAACCCCAATCACACAGGAAACATCACAAAAAACCAACAACTGGGATCTCCTCATATTAGAAAGCTTTTGCACACCAAAAGAAACCACCAATTGAGATAACCCACAAAGTGGGAAAAAAGTTTTGCCAGCTGTTCCTCAGATGAAGGACTACTACCTAAAATATATGAAGAACTCAAAAAAATTAGAGTCCCCCAAACTTAAAGACCTAAACTAAAACTGGGAATCTGAAATGATTCACTTCTCAGATGAAGAAGTAGAAACAGCAAATAAATATGTGAAAAAATGTTCAGCATCATTGGTCATTTGAGAGATGCAAATTAAAACAACACTGAGAGTCCATCTCACTCAAGAAAGAATGACTATCATCAAGAAATCAACCAATAATAAATGCTGGTGGGGGTGTGGGGAAAAAGGAACCCTTCACTGTTGGTGGGAGTGTAGACTGGTGCAACCACTGTGGAAATCAGTGTGGAGATTCTTCACAAAACTAAAACCAGAAGTCCCATTTAATCCAGCTATTCCTCTTCTTGGTATCTTCCTGAAAGAATTAAAAACATCACACCACAGCAATATTTGAACACGCGTATTTACAGCAGTACAATTTGTAGTAGCTAAATCTTGTAATCAGCCCAAATGCCCATCCATCATCAATGGATGAATGGTAAAGATGACGTGGTATTTTTATACTATGCATTACTACTCTGCTATAAAGAATAAATGAGGCATTGATAGGTAAATGGATGCACCTTGAGGCCATACCCTTAAGTGAAGTAAATCAGGTACACATGTTTAAATATTACATTGTTTCTTGTATGTGAGAAACTGAAAGTGTAAATAAGGACCAAAATGTGTAATAGAAAATGTGAATTGGGAAGAAAATGTTCAAATTGAAAGAGGAACAATATGGGCCTGGAAGACACAGGGTGGGCTATTGTGAAGGGACGCAATAGCAAGCTCCTCGCGGCATCCTATCTATTTCTTCCATGCATCGCAGGAACCCACGAGATATTTGGTGTGTGTTATCCTCAGATCTGGTCACGCTTACTTCCCCAACCAGCTTTGCCATATCCTACCTTCCCACCTCATCAGAATCTTCACGGGGCCATTCTCCACAACCTCGTAACGCTTTTTATTTACGCCTTTTTCAGACATGTCCTCTGGCCCTGGACAGTTTGGCCTCAAAGGAACCTAAGGCTGACTACTTGAACAAGACTTCTTTATCTTTACTTTTCCATAGAATCTAACCCATGTTGTCTGCTTGATAAACATTCTGATTGAATAAATGAATGAATTTTCAGCTGATGCTTACAATCATCATGTTGGCAGTTTCTGTTAGAAGTCAGTTTTTAACTCACGAATCAGAAAAAATTTAATCTTTTTTTGAAAAGGGATTATACGAAGTTGGAAAAATAAACTGGATTGCTTTAATATGTGTGTTATCTAAATCCTGGCACTAAGGGTAATTCTCCTTCAAAAACTGGTAATGTTAGAAGTTCTGAAACACTAGACCCATTTTGTTGGCTCCCAACCACCACCCCAATCCTATTCACATAGCTGGCCTCAGTTAACATCAAAAGCAGGTGACTCCCATGATTGTGTCTCCAGTCTTATCTTTGGAGTCCAGAATCAGGATTTTAACTTGGGCATCTTAGGCTCAACACACCAAAACCGAAACCTGTGGTCTTCTCTCCCAAACGTGGTCTTTCTTCAGAATTTCCTTTTTCAGTGAATAATTGTACCAGCAAGTGAGACACTGGAGGAAATAATGTTGCTTCCAAATATAATATCTCCAAGCCAAAATTGACAATGCTATCATCTTTACTCCTAAACTATTTCTTACATACGATTTTCACCTCTTTTCCACTAGAGCCCCCTTAGTTTGAACCTCTAAACTGATGTGTTTCTCTTTCCTAGATTACTTGACTTCCTAGATTGTAACTTACATAATCACATATGTCCCTTTAAATTGATTTTGTGCAAAAAGCTAGAGAAATATTTTTAAAATGTGAATTCAGTAATATTGCCCCTCCCTTCCTCTCCCCACTGTTTACGATAATCAGTTGCTTTTCATGACTTTCAGCATAGACACAACACTAAAGATGATGAATGGAATGGCTCCTGTCTCCACCTCCTCTCACCCAATGCTCCCAGTGATCCACTCTCCCAGCCCTTATTTTCAGCTCTGATTTTCCCATGTTCCTTTCTGCTGCAGGTCCTTTGCACACAGTGTGATTTCTGCCTGAAAGACTCTTTTCTTCCATCTTTGTCTTATAAACCCCTCCTTACTGTTCATTTCTTCATGTGCTCAACTATTTACCTCTGCAGAAAAGCCTTCTTTGACCTCCTTGACTAGTTAAAAATGCTCTGCTATTAGTTCTTAAAGCACAGTATTAATGTGCCTTGTGGCACGTATCATAACTCCGCTTTTACATTTATTTGATATCCATCAGCTTTTCTAAACCATGACTTTTATGACAGCAAGTACTCTATTTTTCTTTCTTATCTTATACCCAGTATAACCAAATGCTTAGCACATAGAAGACAGTAACATATTTATTGCATGAATGAATAAATGAGTTTTTATTGTCCTATCAGCATACATGGCTACAAATGGGTTTCATTTTAAAAAGAGTATTATTTTAAGGGGATTTTTTATTCAATCATCCATTTCCAAATGACTTAGAAAAGAAGAATGTGTGGGAATGGTGCGAGCTGCTAGACTGTGGATGACCCTGTTCTATGGACTTGCAGACAGCTGCCCCAGCTCTGTGTCCACATATGGAAAAGAGAAAGAGAGAGAGAGAGACCAAAGTTTCATAATGACCCTTCAGGGCCCCATGCTTATGACCAATAACTTTAAGTGTCTCCTAAAATTTTATCTCCAAATAAAATCATATTGGAGATTAGATCTTCAGCATGGACACATGACTTCTGAGTGGACACAGTTCAATTCATAATTTTCATACTATTCTTTCTCTCAAGCTAGCTTAAATATAGACCATCTCCTGTGAAATTTTTGACTTTAGGTTTCAACGAGACATCATGGTATGATTTTTGGAAGACATCTATTTAATAACTAGTTATTTAAATAATAATTAAAATTTAACCCCCCCAAAATTATATTAATGGAAATGATTAGGCAAATAGGATAGTCAAAAGCATAGAGTCTTCTAAATGTGGCTATATTAGCAGGTAAGTATAAAGTGCAATAACTCCCCAATCAAGACCCAGTTCTCAGAAGTTTCTCTTCCCTGCTCTGTCTCGTAGGAATTAGGTTCTGTTATAGCTTGTATCTAGATGTCCCACCAAAGCCTCATGTGGTCATAGATGGAGCTTTCTCATAGGTGGCTGGACCTAGAGCATGTGATGCTGGGATTAAGTGTGTGTGCTAAATTTGTCCACGGATTGGTTTGGCATAGTTCTGGGTAGGATTAAGGCTGACCTACCCTGGATATGAATGCTACGCACTCTAAGGCAGGTAGCCTGGACAAGATATAAGGGACAGAAAGAGGGCTGTTGCTTGTTGCTTATTGCTGCTCTGCTGCTGCTGCTGCTGGTCTTCTGCTGCCTCCTGCCTGCTCTGCCATGCCCCTCTGCCACACCGCCCTTCCCTGGAGCCAGCCAATTATGGATTGAAACCTCTACAAACTGTCAGCCAATATAAACCTTTCCTCCTTTAACTTTGGGTGTTGAGTATTTTGTGTTAGCAACCAGAAAAGTAACTAAGACAGCGACCCACTGAGACCTATCTTTTATAGATTAACAGTACACTAAACTCAGCTAAAAATACACAAACCCTCTCTTCCTGAGCACTCCCTAGTCCCAACCCATGAGAGAAGGTCAAACCTAGAAAGGTGTTTGCCGGAAATTCCGACCACAACAAAAATCAGACAAAAGTCACTTTAATCAACATGAGACTTCGATCACTGATGTCTTCTTCCAGGCCAGTGGACTGCAGCTTTCTAGAGCATCTTGTGAAGATAAAATGCACATGGCCTACATTCCAGAAAGGGATACTTTTTGAAATACTGGACAACTGAGGTACCTACCTGTATAGAACCCACATACCTTCTCTTGAAAAATCACATAAAAGACTCTCTTAGGGAGACCTAGTCTCCCTAAACAGTGTAGCTTAGTTCTGGGGCCCTGGGTTCAATCCCTAGTGCTGGGGGAAAAAAAAACCTACAATGAAGGGCTGGGGGTGGAGAGCGCTTGCTTGGCAAGGGCATGCCTCACCGTGATTTCCCAGCACCATCAAAACAATAATGAAAACCCACAATGCGATACCACCTCACACCCATCTGGAATCTAGAATCAAAACAAATAAATGAAAATAACAGTGTTGACAAAGATGAAGAAACTGGAAGACCTAGGCACTATAGGAGGGAATGTAAAATGGTACAGCCTCCGTGAAAAAGTAGTGTGACCATTTCTCAAAAGTGTAAGCATATAATTACCATATGATTCAACAATTCCACCTCTGAATATATATCTCCAAAAGAACAGAAGTAAGGATTTGAATGAATACTGCACTAGCTCTTTCTTGGCAATATTTTCACAATAGCCATCAGGTTTAAGCAATGCCAGTGTCCATTGACAGGTGAATGGATAAACAAAGTGTGGTATATGCATATAATGAGATATTATTTATCCTTAAAAGGGGATTAAATTATGATACATCGGGCCGGTGAGATGGCTCAGCGGCGTAAGCGCCTGCCTTGCAAGCGCGAGGGCCCGAGTTCGACTCCCGGATCCCACATACGGAAAAGGGGCCGGTGATATCGCTCAGCGGCACGGGTGCCTGTTGGCGCGCGAGGTCCTGAGGTCGACCCCCCGGTACCCACAAAAAAAAAAAAAAATTATGATACATGCTACAATTGTTACCAGCTGGGGATTCGTCAGGTCTAGATCTAGGACTCAGCTTTTCTGTGTTCCTGGGTTCATTTGCCCACCTGCAACCCAGTACAAGAAAAGCCTATGAAAATGGAAAAATGAGTTCTTTACAGTTTGGCCAATTTGGTGGGGAAGGCTAGTCTGCCCCACCCTCAAATATACAGAAACACTCCAATTTATAGAAGCAGAATAAAAGCCAGGAAATATCTATATGTACATTCAGCCGAACTTTGGCACAGAGGGCTGATAGCATTTAATCCACCTTGTCCTCAGGCTTGGTGGTGGCCTTTTACACCCAGCCTGGGGAAGCTTGGAGAAACAGCCAATCTCAAAAAGAAAAAAATATCCTAAGTTCTAAAACTTTATTTTACATTCTCAGTTGTACAATGTGGACTAACCTTGAGGGTATTACACAAAATAGAATAGATCAGTCACAAAATACTTTTTGCTTCCACTTACTGTATATGACGTACTTTGAGTAGCCAAATTTATAGAGACAGAAAACAGAATGTTGAAACCTAGGAGCTGGGGAAAGGAGGAATGGGCTGGTGTTGTTGCATGAGTACAGAGGTTCGGTTTCACAAGATGAAAAGAGCTCTGGAGATGGATGGTGGTGCAAGTACATAACACCATTGAACTATACACTTAAAAATGGTTAAGATAGTAAACTTTATATTGATTATACCTCAATTTTTAAAAAGTTTTTAAAAGGGAAAGATAAACTTTAAAGGCAAAAAGAAATAGCTAATGATGGAGTACTGCAGTACCTCACTACAGTTTTATTATCTTGCCCAAAGATGACCCTTTACAATTAACTAATGAGAAAATGAACATTTCATAACTTCACAGAAATGGGGTTTGAGGGACACACGGGTACTGAGGACATTCTAAATTAGGTCAGGAATCATGTCAGGGATGTTGGGATCACAGAATGTAAGATTTGAAATGAACTCAAAGATTGCATTCATGGTTTTGTTTGCTTAGTTTTTGCTTTTAACTCAAGAAAAATGGATCTCAGGTCAGGGATATAGTTCAGCGGCACAGCGCCTGCCTGGCAAGCACAAGGTCCTGAGTTCAATTCCCAGAACCACAAAAAGAAAGAAAGAAAGAAAGAAACATGGATCTCTAGAATATTCTTCAATTGCTGAATATATGTAAGCACTATTCTAGGGAATAAGTCCATGGCTTTCATCAGATTCCCAAAGGATTCTATCAATCTGCAGAAAATAAACAAATCTAGTTTACTTTCAACTTTGGAAACAGATTTGAAGAAATGCTGCTTTAAGCTCAAAATCACAGATTTAGTTACAGTAGTTTCTGCTTCTCCCTTTCACTAAGGGATTATGAGTTTTGGGTGACTTCCCCTGTGGGAGTATTTCCGTCTTTAGAAGAGCACTGCTGGAACTAACTCTCCCTGACAAAGGGACAGATTGTGCTGCAACCTCTAGCTCTGCTGGCCCTGCCTGAAGTGATTCTAAGGAGAGCCCTTTGGTAAGGGAGGGAGGAAGGTGATGGGAATAGAAGCAGAGTAAGGCTAGAGGATTTGCAGACAGGGATGAGGGCTACAGACTGTAACTCTGGATGTCCTTGGAAATAAATGACTCCCTTGAGACTGGCGGGAACTAAAACCATTGTATTCATATCGCAGCATAATCTAGATGCAGGGCTGGGCACAGCATGATCTGGCTTACACCAGGGAGAATGGAGGGCGCTTCATAGGAAGACCTTCCCAGAACAAAAAGAGAAGGAAGAAAGTTGGGCAGAGCATAGCGAATACAATCCAAACAGGCAGTTAGATAAAAAGCACCAAGCGAGCCAAAGAAATTTATGCCTTTTTCTTGGCAAGACCCAGCTATGTTTTAGTAATATGATCCTTTTACAGGAAAGCAGGTGCTTTGTAGACAACTGTCTTAATGAGCACACATCAATAGGTTTGGCTGAAAACTTCACAATACCAAAAAATAGAAGAGCTAAATCTAATATGACAGTGCCATAATGCTTCAGTAAACGAAGGCACAAATGCCAGGAAAACTGTGCACTCCTTTACTAAATCTCAAAATGTTGAGCCAGGTGGCACAATGCTTAGAAATGTTAGTTAAATTAGTAGATTAGAATGATCAACTAATTAAATTGTGGGGCATAATAGCCTCGCAGCATGAAGCAATAGTCAGCAGCAGCAGAGCCTATGCCAACCAGCCAGGGAGCCATGGCGGTCCCTGGATCAGAAGCAGCAAGAGCCAGTATCCAAAGTCTCTGCCCAAAGGATCCAGTTACGGACAGAGTTGTCTTCTACAAATGAGGAACGTTCCAGAAATATCTCACTTTCTTATGTGTGACAGGGATCTGCTTCTTTCCAGTGATATGGACAGGAAATAAAAGAGATGTTGGTTTGTTCTATTTTGCATCCATAAAATAAACAGTCAGGGGAGATGAAACACAGTAGTAAGAGTGTCCTGACAGCCACCTGTATGTTGCAGGCAGAATTTGGATCGCTTACCTCATTAAAAAAATAAAAATCCTTTCTTGTAATATCAGATATACAGATTTCTGCTGATAATAATTTTTAAAATCATATACCATTGAGCTAACTAAAGACTTTCTATAATAAGCTGGACGTGGTGGCGCACGCCTATAATCCCAGCACTTGGGAAGCTGAGGCAGGATCATTGCCATGAGTTCGAGGCCAGCCTGAACTACGTAGACCCTGTCTCAAAAAAAGAAAAAAAGATTGTCTAGAAAAATGTATAGCATGAATAACTTTAACAGAGAATAAAAAAGAAACTAAGAACTTATACAGGAAAAAATCTTATAAGCAGATGAGAGATTCTTTGCATACAAAAATTACATAAATGAATGCTATATGGGCTACTTTGCATTAGAAGTTGCGAACAAATTATGTGATAGACTGGTGTCAAATTTGGCATCAAATATAGCAATTTTGCTTTTAGCTTCATAAAATAAACATGAACTCAGTTTTCAAAAAGATTTATCATAACCAGTACAATCTGATTATTTTAACTACCAAATAATAAAGATCCTTGGATTTTTAAAGTTATATCTTTGGAGTTTTCACTATAAAAGTAATACTTGAAATTAAAGATATGTTTGAAAGTACAAAAACATAGGGAAAAGAGAAAAATCACATTTTACTTTTAAAACTTCTATGTACAAATTTCTTTATTTGTTCCTGTATAGTCACTGTTTTACAATGCATATGATTTGATATTATTTTTTACCTTAAAGCACAATCATCTTCCAAAGTTATACATTATCTTCAATAAAAACTTTCAATGTTCTGAAACTATATACCATACAAAAAGCATTTTAATAGTTGCATAATGTTCCATTGGTTGCTTATTATTTATAATAGCATCAAAAAGAAGGAAACACTATCAAAATAAATATAAGATTTACACCATTGAAATTACAAAATCTCCTTGAAAGAAAATTTAAAAGACCTGAATAAATAACATCTTGGCATATTGTGTCATGAACTGGAAGAATTAATATAATGAAGATGGAAATATTTCCAATTTTGGTCTGCATATTCAATGCAATCTCTATCAGAATTTCAATCGTTCTTACCTCAGAAACAGAAAAAATTTGATCCTAAAGTTCATATCAAGTGCAAGGGGATTTTAATACCAAAACAACCTTGAAAAACAAGAGCAAATTTGGAGGATCCATACTTTCTGATTTCAAATCTACTGCAAAACTATGATAATCAAGACAGTGTGATGTTGGCATAAGAAGAAGACCAATATAGATTCATGGGATGGTGTTAAGAGTTGTAAATGAACCCATAGGTCCATTTTTAATTGACCTTTGACAGGGTTCCAAGACCTTCAATGGGGAAAAACTTTACTCTTCAATAAATGATATTGGGGCAATGGGATATCCATATGTAAAGAGCAAAGTTAGCTCACTACCTCATACCATATATAGATATTCTTCTTTCAATGATCTACCTTGTTAATGACTATTCTGACTTAACGATCAAGGCACATTGTTTTGACATATGACCCGCCAATTGGACTTACCACCTGTCTTTTTTTTTTTTTTGTACAGTTCTGTATATCTTGTTCATAGAGCCTCAATATAATTTTTGATACAGTGCAACTTTTTATACAATACTGTAGTTTTTGCTGATTGTACTATACAGTACTATAGTTTTATGTTCTGTTACTCATTGCAGTATTGCATGTAAGAGTTATGCAAATAAAAGCAAAGTCATCAAGTTGGAGTTTCCTTTGACCATTTCTTTGTTCTGAATATTGTAATGTGTATATTTCTCTCATGCAATCCCTCATTTAGTGACCATTTCAATTAACGACAGAGTTGCAGGAAATGAACTTGGTTGTTAAATGAGGACTGTCTGTATAAAAATTACCTGAACAAGGGTTAAAAACCTACATATAAGGACACAAAACCATTAAACTCTTAGAAGACAACATGGGCATAGGTCTTTATGACATGTATTAGGTGATGCTTTCTTTGGCAATAATTTTATAGCTATGCTTTCTTTGGCAATAATTTTATAGCTATGACCCCAAAAGTATGGAGACCTAAAGGAAAAGGGGACTATCAATCAAAATTTAAAACTTGTGTTTGTCATATGACACCATCAAGAACTGAAAAGGCAACTTACAAAATGAAAGAAAATATTTGCAAATTAAATAAGGGTCTGGTGTCCAGAATACAAAAAACTCTTACAATTCAGCAATAGAGAGATAAGAAACCTCACTGAAAAAAATGGCAACATATTTGAATAGACACTTCTTGAAGAAAGATTCACAGTTGATTAGTAAACACATGGAAAGATACACATCATTAGTATGTAAGTAAATACAAATCAAAACCACACTGAGGCTGGAGGTTTAGATCATTGTTAGAGCACTTGCTCAACATCTGCGAAATCCTGGGTTTGATCCCTGGCATCACAAAACAAACAAAAGCCACAGTGAGGTGGTTTCACAACTCACTGTGATGGCTGTAATAAAAAAAAAAATGAAAAATACTAGCTCTTGGCAAGAGGAAAGCTTCAAAAATCTCATATTTTGCTGGTGAGGAGATGAAATGGTGTCTCTGCTTTGGAAAACAGTTTGGTGGTTTATCAAATAGCTAATTATAACATGTCTTTATTTCCAGCTACTCAGGAGGTTGAGGCAGATTCTCCTCCAGAATTTGGAATTTGCTGCCTCCGTAATCACATGAGCCAATTCCTTAAAATCAGTCTTTCCCTCACTCCCCTCTCCCTCCCTTTCTCCTAATGACCTAGAAATGCCACTGCTGGATGTGTCCCCAAGAGATCTGAAACAGATTTTCATGCAAAAATTTGCATACAGATGTTCATAGGGTCATCTTTCAAAATAGCCAAAAAGTAGATATAACTGATAAATGGATAAATAAAGTGTGGCCTATGTATACAGTGGAATGTTACTCAAAAGTAAAAAGTAATAAAGTACTGGTGTGTGCTCACAAAATCAATCAACCTAAGTGAAAGAAGTCAGCTACAAAAGATAACATATTGCAGGATCTCAATGATATGAAATGTCCCAAAACAGGCAAACCCGCAGAGACATAAAGTAGATTAGTGGATAGCAAGAGCTACAGGAGTTGGGAGGAATTGAGAAAGGTTTCTTTTGAGGTGAAGACAATGTTACAGAACTAGGTGGTGGTAGATGTTACATAACTTTTAGTTTACTAAAAGACACTGAATTTTACATTTCGAAAGGGTAAAATCTTCAAACATAAATTGCATATCAGTGAAATTGGTTAAAAGCTTGTGAAACCTGTTTTAAAGTCTCTTGGAATGTTGTTGTATTCCAAAAAGCATTGTTTCAAAGGTATTATTTGCTACCAATGAATGTACATTTTGATACATTCTCTTCAACAGTGTCATAATGTAAAGAAAAATTGCAAATTTTATGGATGAAAAACGCTATCTTGTATTGGAGCAATATTTTTGAAAACTGACAAATGTTTCCATTGTAAATTTTATTTTTTATGTGAAGTTCCTGTTATTTCCTCTGCTAATTTATTTATCAAGTAGGACAATTGCATAAGCACATCAAAACCTTTTCATTGTATTTCTAGCACACATCTTGTCTTAGTGACTTTCCTGTTGCTGAAACAAAATACCAGACACACAGAAGTTAAAGGAGGAAAATAAACTTTATAACTGCTAATTCATAATTTCCTTGAAATGTATAATATCCTTCCCAACTACAGTGGTACTTCCATTCATGAACTTAATTCATTCCCCAGTTCTGGAAAAGATGGCCACATTTGTGTTTATGTGGTAAAGATGGCCACGGTTGTGTTTGTCACCCAAGACAGAGTTTGCAAACAGAAACAAAATTTTGTCAAACACTTCTGTCTGTCTGTCTGTCTGTCTCTCTCTCTCACTCACTCCCTTTCCTCCTCTACCCTCATCAGCTTTCCCACTAACGATGTAGTTGCAAAGACCAAAGTTAAAAATGAGCAGGAAGTGCCTGTAGTCAATGGCATCCACTTCCTCCTTTAGAACACAGAGTTAAATGCTGCTGGCTTTTAATTTGACAACTGCCCAACTGAAGAGCTATGATTTTTATCTGTACTTCATCACAGCACCAAGAAGGACAGGATGGATCCAAGTGGGTAGACAATTTAGAAATGATTTTATTGTCAATCTAGAGGTGACCTAATCTGTACTTCATGATTTGGTCAGTTTCATCTTTTTCTATCTATAAACAAACATTTTTTGCTTGTTTCACCCTATATATCATATAACACATCTGAAAGGTCAAACTAACTTTTCTCTATATTTAACATATCTTATGAATTCTGTTCATGTTTCCATAGCTACTTGCTGACGTATGTCCTATATTTAACACATGCTATGAGTTTTGCCTATAACTCAAAAGCTAGTAGCTTCATACTCATGTATTGGATCTATTCATTTTCCTCTTGCCTTCTGTAGCAGAATTGAGTATTCATAAACATACAAAAAATTCACCTTATCAGAATAGAGAAAAACCACTGGATTCAGCCAATTTTTAGAATACTTTCACATGACTTTCTTTTTTTTTTTTTAATACGGGTACCGGGAGTTAAACTCAGGACCTCGCACTTGCCAGGCAGGCGCTTGTGCCATTGAGCCATATCATCGGCCCAACATGACTTTCTTCTTCATTAAATATTATAAGTTTCACCATTTGAGTTTCTAAATAAGTATGATCCCCTTGTAAAGAAAGTTCTAACCCTATTATTTCACTGATATTCATAGTTGTTGTTTTGATCCTTTTCTTCCTCATATGACTGTGTCAACCTAAAGCAAAAGTCAGGTAAGTTATATAACACAGAAAATTTAATATAAAAGATAGATAACTAAGTATAAAAAATCATTACATTTTGAAGCATTGAAAAAATAAAAAAGAGAACACTAAACAACCACAGACAAAGCAACAATAGGGAACAGAAAGTCCCGTATTTGGGGACTAAAGAGGAGCTTGGAGGAGAGGCCTTCATGCAACTGAAGCCAAGCCCCTGAGCAGGGCCTGCAGTTTGACTGGCACTGATGACTGCGCAGAGTCCGCAGTATTGGAACCCTGATTTCTGAGAGCTGACAGCGGCTGGTGTCTCTTGAGGAACACGTAGAGTACAATCCCCGGATTAGAAAAATTACAAAGTAGATACAGCTCTGCCACAGTAACCCTCTGCTATTTGTACAGTGAAGCATTGCTGGGGCGATGCTCATGGCGAGAAGAGCACAAAGGACATCCACAGGAAGGAGAAGCACCTTCTCCCACACCGGGGTCTCCCCCAAACCTTCCTGTGGACAGAACCAGCATATGAAGTTGTAAAGACTCAGCCCCTGCCTCACCAGCCCTAGCACAAAGGTTGTTTTGGAGCTAAGAGAAATGGCTCAATTACTGGCACAACAACCCTATCAAACATGGTTATGCAATTTGAATATGCAATTATTACTGAAAAAATAGGTGAAAATTTCTCATTGCCATCAAAACTCCAACATGGACCAAGGTCTTTTTTTATTTTTACATTTATTTATTTATTTATTTATTTATTTATTTATTTATGCAAAACCCACAGATATAGATGGCTACTGTACTTCTTTTATAATCAGAATTTTTTTTTACAAACTTATACGACCACTTCAACTGCATATTGTTCAACCATGATGAGCACAATGAATAGATAAAATATATCCAGTTCAGTAGTGGAATTTTAGAATGTCAACATTATGAAATGATTTTTAAATTCACAAGAAGAATCATTTTGGAAATCAAAATGGATCAAAGATCTAAATATCAAATAGAAACACTTAATTTGCTGGAAGATAAACATAGGTAAAACTCTTGAAGACACAGACATAGGCATAGGCAAATACTTTCTAAACAGAACTCAGTTGCACAAAACATTGCTCTAACAATAAAAACTGAGATCATATTAAATGAAAAATCTTCTGCACAGCAAATGAAAGAACCAACAGAGTGAAGAGACAACCTATGGAATGGGAAAAAATTTTCCTAGTTACTCTTTGGAGAGAAGACTAACATCTAGCATATATAAGAAACTCAAAAAAAATTTACCAAGCATGGTGGCACATGCCTGCAATCCCAGCACTTGGGAGAATGAGGCAAGAGGATCACTGTGAGTTCAAGGCCAGTCTGGATTACATAGTGAGTTCAAGGCCAAGTTGTTATACATAGACACACCCTGTCTCAAAAAATAAAAGCTGAAACAAAACAAAAGTTAGACCACCCCGAATAAAAGACCCAATAAAAAGTTGACAACTGGAATGAATAGACATTTCTCAGAAGTATAAATGGTCAGTAACTACATGAAAAAATTGCAACATCTCTGGCCATTAGAAAAAAGCAAATTAAAATAAACTGGGATTCCATCTTACTCCAGAAAAAATGGCTTTTATCAAGAAATCAAATAATAACAAGTGCTGGCCAGATTGACAGGAAAGGGAAAGTTTTTACATTGTTGGTCAGAATGGAAACTAGTACAACCATTATGGAAGTCAGTATGAAAATTCCTCAAAAAAAAAAAAACCTAAAAATTCCATTTAGCTAGGCTATTTCCCTTCTAGGTATCTTCCAGGAAGAGTTAAACATATCATATTACAATGATACATGCATAACCTGTATATAGCAACACAATTCATAATAGCTAAATCTTGGAAGAGGACTATATGTCCATCAACAGATGAATGGATGAAGAAAACATGGTATTTATACACAATGAAGTATTACTCTGCTATAAAGAAGGATAAGTTTGAGTCATTTGTAGAAAAATGGATGCACCTTGAGACCATAATGTTAAGTGAAATAAATTAGACATACAAGCTTAAATATCACATGGTTTCTTTAATATGAGAAACCCAAAGTATAAATAATTAAAGAGCAAAATAAAAGATAGATAAGACAGGCAATTGGTTCTACCACTGAGCTAAATTTTCAGCCATTAGCTGACTATCTTAATGACTTTGATTATCCTATAGAGCTTGGAGTGTGCCAAGGTTACCTGGCGTAATGGTGGTTATGACCAAGATGGCTATAGTCAAGTTAAGCTGGATCCCTACATAAGACTACAGAGAAACATAATGCACACCTATGATAAATGACAGGGAGAAGTGAAGTACAATCTCTATCGTGTGGTTACCATTCATCTTCTTTTGGTCATCTACTCAGCGTTCTGCTGGGAACGCTAACAGAGATGTCACTTCTAATTCTCTGTTTTGTACACTGACTCCCACAGGGAGGACCTTCTAATAATTAGGAGTGGCAGCTAACGTGTTAAGCTCTAGCTAACCTAACAAAACCATGGATTGGGTAGCTTAAGTAACAGAAATTTATTTGCCACAGTTCTGGAGATGGAAAGTCCAAGCTCAAGGTGCCTGCCAATTCAGTTCCCACTGGGAGCTGTCTTACAGACGGCCACCCTATTGATGTGTTCTCATATGGCAGAGGGGGTGAGCTATCTGGCATCTCTCCTTACAGAAGTACTAGTCAAATCAGATCAGGACTCTATCTTCATTTAAGCCAAATTTACTACTTTATTTAACCCAAATTACTTCCTTACCTGAAATACAGCCACGCTGGGACACAGGGTTTCAGCAGACCAATTTCATGCAGTGTACAATTCAGATAGGAGCGAGAAGTTAGTTCACAAATCACTATATCACTGCTAATCAGTAGTAGCTGGGAAATGCTTAAAAACTACCTGGGGGTAGCAAATGGCCTAATGAAGATTGATAAAGAGTGCCGAAGTCTCCTGAGAGAATAAGATCCTTAAATTTTAGAATTAAAGACTTCTGGAAATTGTCTAATCCAACGACTTCTTTATTTTATAAGAAAAATTGAGATCCAGCAAAAAATAACTCCTAAAGAATGCAGTTAGTTGGCAGAGGTAGAACTAGAAACCAGGATCCCTCACTATCATTGTAAAGATAATCTACTTATTAAACACATCTACTTATTAAAACACATCTACTTATTAAAAAAATAAAAACAAAACAACAACAACAACAACAAAAAAAAAAACCAGAATAATGGACCTGAAAAACCTCATGGCTTCCCTTACTCTTTATCACTGTGCTTCCCAAATGTTGGTGCATGGATATTGTGATAGATGTCTTTTTTACAGCATATTATAAAAAAAGATAAGCATGTTCATTTTTTTCACTTACTTAGCACTTCTCTCCTTCATGAATAACATAAATTTAAGATGTCCCATTCCCTTCTCATTGGAACATGTCTAAATCCACACCGTTATGTGCCATGCCTATCACTATTCTTTTAATTAAAGTCAGTGTTAAGTCTGGGGGGAAAATCAATTACCAGGATGGGAAAGGGAATAAAAATACCCTGTGTCCGGTGATAATATATTTCCTTGACTTCAAGTCATCTAAGAGCAGATGAATTTAAGGCAGATTTTATGCCTTTGACCAGAGAAAATAAGGATCTGAAAAGAAGGCACAATTTTACCTCTATCTTTGAGTTTTTGGCTGGTCCTAAAAACTAAATTGACATAAAACAGATTAACAGAGGAAGCCTGCAAAATTACTTAGTGTTAAGTTTCCAGGGCTCAGGAGCCCTCATAAGGAAATGAAGAGACCCAGGGAAGCAGTTAGACTCAAACACTTACACACTGAGTTGGACAGAGAGTAATAAATTGTGGAAACACGAAAAGGCAAAGGGCTTAGTTTAGGGTAGTTAATTAGGTGGACAAATGACTAAAAATGTACAGGTTGGTTTAACAAGTAACTTCCTATACTTAATAATAATAATTTCATTTCCTATGTGTTGGAAAAGCACCTTCAGTACAAGAGATTTATCTCCTGCTTTTAAGAACAAACAGGGGAGGTCAGAGTGACTTTCTCGCATCTGTCGTTTTTTAAGTGCCTTGAACTCAAAATAATTATTAAGCCAAAGTGGCATATTCTGGGGTAGCATCTTCTGAATTCCTTCAGATTAACTCTGCACATCTAAGACAGGTATAAGGGTTCCAAAAGGCATCTCACTACTTTCCCTAGCAACCACTTTCAGGCTAAGAGAGAAATTTGTGTATTCACTATTGCTATAATCTGTCAATGTTCCTTCCAGTCAGAACACATCTACTTCTTAAAACAAAACAAAACAAAACAAACAAACAAAAAACCAGAATAGTGGACCTGAAAAACCTCATTCAAGATCCAGCTTGGCCACTTGAGCAAGGTACTGTATCTCCGGACCTCCATATCCATTTGCAGAGCAGAAATGATGTAAACACCCCTTATTGCCTGGTACTATGGAAATTAAAAGGAATGATGCATGGAAAAAGGCCTGCTAAATATATCCCATATATCTTCCTGGGAGGAAAAGTGACATGCTGAAAATAGACCAGGGCTGGTGAGATGGCTCAGTGGCATAAGCGCCTGCCTGGCAAGCGTGAGGTCCTGAGTTCGACTCCCGGTACCCGCATATAAAAACAAATAAATAAATAAAAATAAAAATAAAAATAGACCAGCAAAAGTAAGTCAGAACAGTTTTGCTTGGTAATCTGCTTGTGAAATATACTAATCTCCAATTATTAGGATTGACCATTATGGGAAAGATAAGCAAAATATGAAAGATCTGATCTAAGATCAATTTGAAATCAATTCATCCTCATTTTGTCAAACATAGGCCAACCTTCTTAGAAGGTTCTGAATTTCACAAAGACTTTGCAAAATACGTTTATGAAGAATTGCATTATTTTGACCATGTGATTAATGCTTCTTCACAATTATTATATTTTTAGGTTTGAAAAAAATCGCAAAAAAAGAAAAAAATCACAAAAAATAGTTCAAGAAAGAAAAAATGACTTTTAGACAAAAAAAAAACCTAAGTAAGGCTGGTGAGATGGCTCAGCGGCATAAGCGCCCACCTAGCAAGCGCGAGGGCCTGAGTTTGACTTCCGGATCCCATATACAAAAAAAGGGCCGGTGATATCGCTCAGCGGCACGGGCGCCTGCTGGCACACGAGGTCCTGAGGTCGACCCCCGGTACCCACACACACAAAAAAAACCTAAGTAAATATTATTGAACAATGTATAAGTTCTTTCTGGGTCACATCTCCAGTTTATTCACTTGTTCTTTGCATTAAAGACATAAAACTCTTGTATTTCCCAGTTACACTCACTAAAATTCTATGGGTATTTTCAGATAAGATTTTCATGGCTTATTCACATTTCTTCACACAGAGTAATGAGGTAAGAATAAATGTTATTCTTAATTGAAATGTTGTCTCTCAAAACAGTATTGAATTCAATTGCAATTAAGTGTTTTGGAAGGTTAATGATCTTTTTAAAGTTGCAAAGGTTCTATTTGTTTTATTAAACTTGATTTTCCACTTGGAAGTATTTATCAGTTTGGGCAGAGAATTGTATTATGCTAATTTATTTCACTGCATGAAAACATGGCTTTCACCAGGAAATTGTTAGCTTTTTGACCAAGCAAGCTACATTTGGTAACACGTGGCAAAAGTAAAGTAAATTTATTTTGTGAAGCTAGCCATGTATATGTATGCTGTATAATAGAACTTCATCACTGCATATTTTAATGGCCTCTACTCTGGGACCTTAGCACTCCAGTACCTAGCTAATAAGAATTGCTCCATTGTATTAGTCAGCTTTTCCATCACTGAGGCAAAGTATCTGATATAAATTAACTTAAAGGAAGAAGACTATATTTTGGCTTACAGTTTTAGAGGGTGTGGTCTATGGTTATCTGGCTCTAAGGCAGTAATATCAAGGCATAGGGTATGGCAGAGGAAAGCTGCTTACCTCATGGTAGGTCAAAATAGAACAAGGAAGAGCCAGAGCAAAAGATATACTACCCAAAGCTCCGCTCCCAGTGACCGGCCTCCTCCAGCTGGCTCCACCTCCTAACAGCACATTCTGCTATGAACTCATCAATAGCTTAATCCACTGATGAGTATAATGTCACTTTCCAAAAGGCCCCCTCTGAACATATGAGAGTTTAGGGGGATATTTTAGTTCTGAACTGCAGCATCCATATATGTTTATTGAATGAATATCAATATTAATTTGTTTCCATTACAAAATATTGATACTTGTAATGAACATCAGAGACCAACAGAGACCACCAGGCTTGTGTAAAGGCAACATGGCATGGAATTTATTGTGCCTGGGTGCAGGCAGACAGAAGGTGAGAAGACCATCTGCAGGGAATGAAGAGAAGTGTCCCCCCTTTTATAGAGATTGAAAGAAGGTAAGGGACAGTAGGCAGGAAGACGCTAATAAATATCTGTGGTCAAAGTTCTCTGGCAGTCTTGCACCTCAGTGAGCAAAGTCCTTGAAGCACCCCGTGTAAATTTTCAGATGGCTCCAGATGTCCACAGATGTCCCAGGACCTGCAGGATTCCTCGTCCTATCCTATCTCTAGTCCTATCTTATCCTGTGTCTGTAGATGACAGCCTCGGTGCTGAGCTGAGTTCCCTGCTGGCAAGTTCCCTGCTGGGAGAGTCAGCTCAGTTTAAGCCTTATAATACTACCTTTTACCAAATGGAAAAATTGCATAAATCAGTTTGACGAACACTGTTGGAAGTGGGAGCCACCTTTGCCCACTCACATCTTTGCTACCCCTCTTTGGACAGTATTCAGTCACCAAAGAGATGCATCTTCCTTAGACATAGGCAGGGATGGAGCTGAACCTCATCATTTTGCTGGCCAGGGACTGGTGGAATGAGGTACGAGGCAGAATCTATAAGGCACTGATTCTAAAAATAGGACAGAAGAAGGACCGTATTCCATTTAGCCTCTGGATATTTTTGTGTGAATATGTGATGTTTGAAGCTGTTGCAGCCAACTTGTGACCACAGGGGATTAGGATGAGGCAGCTCACATGCCCTGAGGAAGGTAAAGCAGAAAGATGAGATATTTTTCCTCGGTATGTCCTAAGCTAATGATGTAATAAGTGACGTCTTCACCTAATGATTCATAGAAACTCCCTCACTGCAGACTCCGGTATGTAAGAATTTCCACTTACATTTTGAACTGAATGTTCTGTTATTTTCAAGCAAAAGTATCCTAACTGCTACTTGATAAGATCAACAATTAATTAGCTAATTGGTTGAGTTCTGGAATTGACTGCCAGAATGCTCAGTCAGTTTTAATGATAAATCATTATCTAGCCGAATAGAACATGAAATGAGCACTAAAGAGTTTTCTCTTTCTTCAACCTAACCTAGACAGACTTACACCAAGAGCCTTAATCACACAGATAAGTAGAAGTAGAAATAGGGTTTTCTCTTCTCTAGCCTGCCAAAAATCCCCTGCAAACTGCATCAGTTCTTTGCAGACAACTTGGATACCTGGAATGATACTGACCAGCGTGCTCCTTTCAGAGAAGGGAAATGGGCACGGCCTGCTGTGTGCTCAGAAGGATTTTGCGTATTAACTAAACAATTACTTTTTGTCATGAAACCACCCCTTCCTTTTAAAGTCCCTGCTGGTGTGCTTGTATCTTTTAATTTTAACCAACTTTTCCGTTCACTTTTTATTAGGAATGGGAACAGATGATTGTGTGTTTTGGTTTCTGTTATGGTTTGTGTCTGGATGTCCCCCCAAAGTCTCATGTAGTCATGGGGGGTGGGCTTATCGGACATGGATGAATCTAGAGTTTGTGATTGATCCATGGTCCAGTGCTGGGATTAAGGGTGTGGGTGCTACACCTGCTCTAGGGCAGGTAGCCTGCATACAATATAAGGGACAGAGAGAGGCTTGTCCCTCTCCTCTCTTGTTGCTTCCTCCTGCCGAAGTCTGACTTCCATTTCCCGAGAAGCTGCATCCCCATTTCTGTGTTCATCTTTGCCTGTTTCACATAGAAATACTGGGCGGCCCTAGCATTGGGCTGGCACAATTGCCACTTGTAGTCTCTATAAATGAAATTGCAATTTTGGCTCCTTTATCTGAATTAGCTTTTAATTCTAACTGATACCTGGGGTGACCAGGTAGATAAAGAAATTAGAATCTAATCCCAAATGGATGAAAAGCCAGTGAATGGTTTTAAACAAAAAACTTGGCACAGAGACAGAGTTTCTTCCCAGGGTTCTGTATTTCCCCACCCAGGGCTTCCCCTCTTTTGCCTGACTGGTCCCCCAGGCCTCAAAGCCTGGGACTCCTAGCTAAGGAAGAAGCAGAGCCAGTCAGCTCAACCCAGGGTCGGATGCTAGCATTAAAGCATCAGCAGTAAGTGACTCGGGTAAAATCACTTTCAGTCTTTGCACCATTGTTCCCAGTGAGGCCAGGTCAGGGAAGGAAACTGTCTTACTTTTTTCTCATTGCTGAGACAAAATACCTGATACCCAAAGTTAAAGGGGGAAAGGTTTATTTAGCTCACAGTTAGTAGAGGTTCCAGTCCATAATTGGCTGGATCTAAGGCAGGGAACACATAGCAGAGGGGTGACCTTTCATGGTGGTGAAAGACAGCAAAAGCAACAAGAGAGGAGAGGGACAAGCCTCTCTCTGTCCCTTATATTGTATGCAGGCTACCTGCCCTAGAGCAGGTGTAGCACCCACACCCTTAATCCCAGCACTGGACCATGGATCAATCACAAACTCTAGATTCATCCATGTCCGATAAGCCCACCCCCCATGACTACATGAGACTTTGGGGGGACATCCAGACACAAACCATAACAGAAACCAAGGCACACAATCATCTGTTCCCATTCCTAATAAAAAGTGAACGGAAAAGTTGGTTAAAATTAAAAGATACAAGCACACCAGCAGGGACTTTAAAAGGAAGGGGTGGTTTCATGACAAAAAGTAATTGTTTAGTTAATACGCAAATCCTGGAGAAAATCAGAATCCAGAGTCATCCAGAGTCAGTAGACTCTCATGAATATTTCCCAAGGGGGGAGAACTCTATTCTGAGCGGCACCGCCCTTCTGCTGTGTGTGTCTCTAGTGTCTTCCGGGAGGGATTAATGAAGCTGCCGAGAACTAGGGCAACTGGCTGCCCCCATCCGAAGCATGGTCCTCTGGGTTTGTGCTGGATGCACAACCATCTGAATGGTGGAACACCTGTGAGTGGGCACAGTATGCATCCCATGTGAGAGTGGAACTCTTGTCAGTTCAGTTTTAAACCATTCCATTTGGTCCTCTTAAATAACCCCAACTTGTTAATTCCTAGGAAACCAAACTCAGCCCAAGATAAAAATCTCTTTGAAGGGCATGTTCGGTAAATGAATAAAGATATTGGCAAAGACAATTCCTTTTTGAACACTTAATAGCTGTTGCAGCCATTTTCCACAACTGCTTCTTCATTAGATCAAACCAAAGTTTTTTCCTTATTCATAATGGCTTTATTTAATTGCTTACACAACAAGCACATCCCTGCTCAATGGTAAGATTTTACAACATGGAAAAAGTGAGTATGTTTCCTGCATACTTTTCAAAGGTGTGCCTTTGTTAGTAGAGACCAGCGAGGGCGTGGTAGAGCACAGTTGGAGTGAAGTTACAGGCTTATCAGAACAAAAGTAGCAGAGGACATCTCATTCCAGACAACAGAAAACTTAGAAATTGGTGTGTTACTTGCCCTGGTATTCAGACTGGAGCCAGAAACAAACAACAGAAAGAAGCCTATTGAGAGTTTTGAAGTACTTCTTTCCAAAAAGGCATTTCTAAAAATGATGTTTTACTTTTTAGGGCATTATTATACAAGCCACAACATTTGCAGGGCCTGAAGGAATTCCTTATAACCCAATGGTTTGGATTTGTTTGATGACTGATAACTAAGGTGAACATCAATAAATGATACTGTTTGCTAATTTGGGCAAGCAGGAAAACTTAATGTAATCTGGCTCATGTTGTAAGAGGGAATGCCCTATTTGTTGTTCCCATATCTAGAAACAAAAGATCCACACATGATTTAAAATTGTGGTTACAAATAAGATGGTTGATGCTTTAATTCTTTGTTTACTCCAAATTATATTTTTTCATAATTTAATTACAATACGCATAAAGCAAAAATCTGCAGTATAATTTTCCCTCCTCTTCACTCTTGCAAAGAATCCAAAAGTACAAAAAAGATTATCACGAGCTTCTGAAAATATTTTCAGGGAATAAAGTGACATTTTTATGAGTAGCAATGGAATGTTTTTTAGTGGGTGGGAGCAGTAACACCGGATGCTCGGAAACATAATACTATTTTTTTATTTAGTGGAAAAAATACTTTCAAACATTTTTCATTTTACATAAAGAAAAATCAGTGCACAGAAAAGTGAAACATATTGCTAGTTTTCAGAATTAAAAAATTAGAAAAAAACTTAAGAAACTTTAGTTACAGTGATAAGTATAAAAAATCTAAAGTAAAGAAATTATTTTTAAAAAGTCCTTTGTTAAGATCAGTGCTTTTCTGTTTATATGAACATCCTTCAGTGTGTGTGTGTATCTGTGTGTAAGAAATAACACATAACAATGGTTTTCCACACATATATATTTTTAAAGTATGGGAACACATTTTAGAAAGTAGGAAACGTCATTAATATCGCCAGGTGTGGTGGTGCATTCATAACCCTAGTACTCTCTGAGGCTGAGGCAAAACTGCCAACTTCGAGCCGCCTGGCCAATTTTAGTAACTTAGCAAGCCCTGCCTCAAAATAAAAAAAAAAAAACATTAAAAATTTAAAAGAAATGAGGGGGAGAGATTAATTAAGGTGGTGGAGTATTGAGAAGCAGACACGAGCCTCTCTGAGTGTCGCCGTCCAGACACTGGGATGTAGCCGCTCGGGGAGGACAAGAAAGAGGAAAGATGTGAAGCGCAGTTCGGGGCCGACAGAGAGAGTGAAGAGAGAAACCCCAACAAAGAAGAAGGAGGTGGCCGCGGGTGCCTTCTCCCTGGGGTGGGACTCGTGATGCAACAGAAGAGGCTCAAACCTGTGGACAGGGTGACTGCTGGCGTCCTCGGGGGCCTCTGTGGAGGGACAGGAGACGCGGCGGTGCAGAGAAGCAGCAGCCGTGAAGGACTGTGCTGGCTGGCGGTGAGTGCTGAGGCTCAGCTGTCCACACAAGAGGGCGATTGGCCAGGCGCCATTTGGGGGGTCGGATGAACTCGGAACTCAGGGCAACGCCGCTCCATCCACGGCTCCGGCCGGGCTCAGGCTGCAGAAGGTGCGCTGACAGCGGCAGGCCGAGTGAATCTGGTCTCTTCCAGAAAGTGCTGAGATTACACACTAACTCGCCAAAAAGCTGCTGCTGGCTTGCTGGGACACATCCACACTGAACGGGACTCTGTCTCCACACGGTGTCTACAGCAAGAGACAAACCTGGAAGTGAACTTTTTGTTGTTGTTCTTTCCTTCATTGTTTGATATTGTTTTTATATGATTGTAAACAGAGCTTCTAACCTCTTTGTGATTGTGGTTCTGATCTGTTCTTCCTTATATCCCTTCCTTCTCTTTTTCCCACCAGTCTTCTGCACCAGTTTCCCAATGCTAGCAGGATCCCTCTTTGTCCTCCAGCCTTACATCTAATTCCTTCCTCTTCTTCCAATTCTCTATTTCCTCCTTAACTCATTTCAAATTTAAACTCCTGAGGGCAAAATTGACATATTAAGGACTTGTATACTGCATATAATTTTCTGGTTTGTTTTAGATTTTATATAACCACAAACCTAGTTTATATGGTTAAAAGTGGCAAATAACTGGTTAGCTCAGTCTGTCATTTTCTAGGCTGTGTTTGATGCTTTCGGTACCACTATAGCCAAAAGTGACATAATTGTTCTAAACAGCTTTTCTTCCTGGTATTCCATGACTGAGATTGACTAAGGGTCACAGAAAATACTGTGGTACAGTGCCAAAGAACCAAGGACTGGGCCAAACAGGCAGCAACTTCTCATGTCCAACGAATTGAAGAGGTAGGATCTTGCAGCAGGCTCAAAACCCAAAAATAAGCTAAACCTGGAAGATATCTCAGAGAAGTAGTCATCTCCTAAGGGTTTTAAATACTAACAATAAAGCAACCTACCATAGGCAATTTACAAACATCACCCCAGGAATTAAACTAAAGAAAGAAAAGAAAATGAGATGACACTTAAACAAGATGCAACCCCACACATCCAGTTCACCAAAGGCAAATCCAGGGGGCAATGAGATGGGACAATCTGAAAGCCACCCACCTGACATCTCTTAAGTGGTAACAACAAAGCAACTGAATGGGGCTCTGAAAAAAATTAAATCAGAAATAATTTCACAGATAACAGCAGAGATAATGTCCACAATGAAGACCATGCTTAAGGATGCCAGAGCACATACAGACAAAAAAATAGATGAGCTTAAGGAAATGATGGAAGCCATGAATGCTCAGCATAGGAAAAAAAAAATGGAATCCATAAGGCAGATTCAAGCAGATATCCAGGAAAACAAAAATTTCATTGACAGTATTTATAGCAGATTAAGCCAATGTGAGGACAGGATCTCAGATATAGAAGACAGGCTTGTGATTAGTGATCGTGAAAAGAAAGAATTCTTAAAAGTAGCAAGGGACAATGAAAAATCAGTCCAGCTGATGCTAGATGAGGCAAAGAAGAATAACAAGACTAATTGGAGTCAATGAAAAAGCAGGAGATAGCACAAATAACATCAGAACACTGTTCACAGACATTATCACAGAAAATTTCCCTGGTAGAGAAAAAAGAATTTGACCTTCAGATAAGTGAGGCTTATAGAACTCCATTAGCCATGATCAAAAAAAAAAAAAAATCTTCAGCCAGGCATATCATAGTCAAGATTCCAGAAATTCAACACAAGAGTAGAATCTTAAAAGCTGTTAAGGAAAAGAAACAAATCACCTATAAAGGAAAGCCCATCAGAATCACAGCTGACTTTTCAGCACAAACCCTCAAGTCAAGTAGAGCTTGGAATGATGTATTTCAAGTTCTAAAGGAAAATAACCTTCAACCCAGATTGATGTACCCCACAAAACTATCTTTCAAAACTGATAGAGAAATAAAATACTTCCATGACAAAGAACATCTGAGAAAATTTATGACCACCAAACCAGCACTCCAAAATGTTTTGAAGGACATTCTAGAAAGAGATAACAAGGAATACAACTCCAGGAACACCAACAGAAGGAATCCACCAGGCATGGCAAAAAATTAAATAGAGGGAGGGGAAAAAAGAGGCGGAGCCAACAACAGGAAAATAACATGACAAGGATAAGTTAACACATATCAGTTTTAACCATCAATGTTAATGGTCTCAATTCACCCACCAAAAGGCAGAGATTGGCAAAATGGATCAAGAAGCAAGATCCAACAATATGCTGCATACAATAAACACATTTAATTCAGAAAGAAATTCGTAGAGTGAAAGTCAAAGGATGGAAAACAATACTCCATGTGACAGGAACCCAGAAAAAAGCAGGGGTAGCTATTCCTTTTGCAGACAAAGTGAATTTCAAGCCAAGAATGATTCAGAGAGATAAAGAAGGTCACTACATCCTTGTAAAGGGAACAATCCAAGAGGAAGAGATAACAATCATAAATATATATGCAACCAGTGCACCCAGCTATATAAAACAAATATTAAAGGACATGAAAAATCAAATAAGCACTAATAAAATTATATTGGGGGATCTTAATACTCCACTGTCACAAAAAGATCAACTAGACAAAAAAAATCAATAATGAAATATTAGAACTGAACCAAACTTTGGAACAAATGGACTTAGTAGATGTCTACAGAGTGTTCCACCCCACCACATCAGAATACACATTCTTCTCAGCTGCACATGAGACATTCTCCATAATAGACCACATACTAGCTCATAGAACCTGCTTATGTAAATGCAAAGGAATTGAAATTATCCCATGCATTTTATGAGACCATAGTGCAATGAAATTGGAAATCAATGGCAAAAGAAACCACAAGAACTTCCTAAACACATGGAAATTAAATAGCACCCTCCTGAACAACCAATGGGTCACAGATGAAATTAAAGAAGAAATTAGACAGTTTCTACAACTGAATGATAATGACAGTACAACATACTGGAACTTACGGGATACAATGAAAGCAGTCCTAAGAAGGAAATTTATAGCATTAAATACCTATATCAGGAAAACAGAGCAAACACAAATAAACAACTTAACGGTGAACCTCAAACTTCTAGAAAAAAAAGAGCAGGCTAAGCCAAGAGCTCATACAAGGGAGGAAATTATAAAGATCAGAGCAGAAATTAATGTATTGGAGACTAAAAATACAGTTCAAAGAATCAATGAATCAAAGAGTTGGTTCTTTGAAAGATTAAATAAAATTGACAAACCCTTATCCAAAATTATTTAAAAAAGGAAAGAAAAGACTCAAATCCATGCAATTAAGAATGAAAGGGTAATATCACAATGGATCCTGCAGAAATCCAGAAGATCATCTATACCTATTTTGAAAATTTGTATTCTTTTTGTGTGTGTGTGTGGGTATCAGGAGTTGAACTCAGGACCTCGCACTTGCCAGCAGGTGCCTGTGACACCGAGCTATCTCACTGACCCAAAAATTTGTATTCTAATAAGATGGAAAATGCAGAAGAAATGGACAGATCCTAGATACACACAATTTACCAAAGCTGAATCAAGAAGATATAAAAATCCTAAATAATTGATATTGGTATCAATCAATGAAATTGAAGATGTAATTAAAAACCTCCCAACAGGGGGCCAGTGAGATAGCTCAGTGGCGTAAGCACCTGCCTGGCAAGCACGAGGGCCCGAGTTCGACTCCTGGAACCCACATACGAAAAAAGGGCCAGTGATATCACTCAGCGGCACGGGTGCCTGCTGGCGCGCGAGGTCCTGAGGTTGACCCCCGGTACCCACAAAAGAAAAAAACAAAACAAAACAAAAAACCTCCCAACAAAAAAAGCCCAGGCCCTGATGGATTCACTGCCGAATTCTACAAGAAATTTAGTGAAGACCTAGCACCAATACTTCTCAAACTTTTTAATGAAATTGAAAGGGAAGCAATACTCCCAAATTCATTCCCGGAAGCAAGCATTACCCTCAAGCTAAAACCAGAGAAGGGCCCAACTAAGAAAGAGAACTACAGGCCAATCTCCCTAATGAACACAGATGCAAAAATCCTCAATAAGATACTGGCAAACAGAATGCAGCAAATCATCAAGAAGATTATCCACCATGACCAAGTTGGATTCATCCCAGGGATTCAGGGATGGTTCAACATACGTAAATCAATAAATGCAATACACCATATTAACAGAACCAAGGACAAAAATCATATGATCATCTCAATAGATGCAGAAAAAGCTTTTGACAAAGTCCAGCACCCATTCATGATAAAAACCTACAGAAAATTGGAATAGATGGTCTTTATCTCAATCTGATAAAAGCGATCTATGACAAACCAACAGCCAATATCATACTAAATGGACAAAAACTGAAAGCTTTCTCTCTAAAATCAGGAAGAAGACAAGGATGTCCAGTCTCCCCACTCTTATTCAACATAGTCCTGGAAATTTTAGCTGGAGCAATTAGACAAGAGCAAGACATAAAAGGAATAATGATTGGAAAGGAAGAAGTTAAATTATCATTATTTGCAAATGACATGATACTCTACATAGAAGACCCCAAAAACTCCACTAAAAAATTGCTAGATTTAATAAGCAAATTCAGTAGTGTAGCTGGATACAAAGTCAACACTCAAAAATCAATAGCCTTCCTGCACACGAATAACAAACTTACTGAAAGAGAAATTAGGGAAACAACACCTTTCACAATAACATCCAAAAAAATGAAATACCTAGGAATCAACCTCACAAAGGATGTAAAAGACCTCTACACTGAAAACTACAGTACCCTGAAAAAGGAGATTGAAGGGGATATCAGAAAATGGAAAGATATCCCTTGCTCTTGGGTAGGAAGAACCAACATAGTGAAAATGGCCATACTTCCAAAATTGTTATACAGATTTAATGTAATTCTGTTCAAAATTCCAACAGCATATCTCACAGAATTAGAGAAAACAATCCTAAAATTCATTTGGAATCAGAAGAGACCTGGAATAGCAAAGGCAGTTCTGGGCAACAAAAGCAAGGCAGGGGGCATCACAATCCCAGATTTGAAATTATACTATAAAGCTACTGTGATAAAAACAGTGTGGTATTGGCAAAAAAACAGATCCAAAGATCAGTGGAACAGATTAGAAGATGCTGAAACAACTACAGACATTCTAAGCCACCTTATCTTTGACAAAAGTGCCAAACACATTCACTGGAAGAAAGATAGTTTCTTTAATAAATGGTGCTGGAAAAACTGGCTGTGCACATGCCAAAGATTAAAATTAGACCCATATCTTTCACCATGCACTAAACTAAATTCAAAATGGATCAAAGATCTAAATATTAAAACATAAATATTAGATCTGCTGGAAGACAGAATAGGTAAAACTCTTGAAGACATTGGTGTAAGAAAAGACTATGAATAAAACCCCAATTGCACAGGAACTATCACAAAGAATCAACAACTGGGATCTCATCTTATTAAAAAGCTTTTGTACAGCAAGAGAAACCACTAACAGAGTGAAAAGACAACCCACAACGTGGGAAAAAATGTTTGCCAGCTGTTCCTCAGACAAAGGATTACTACTGAGAACATATAAAGAACTCAAAAAAATCAGACCTCCCAAATTTAAAGACCCACTCCAAAAATGGGAATCTGAGATGAATACACACTTCTCAGATGAAGAAATACAAATGGCAAATAAATACATGAAAAAATGTTCAACATCACTAGTCATTCAAGAGATGCAAATTAAAACAACACTGAGATTCCACCTCACCCCAGAAAGAATGGCTATTATCAAGAAATCAACTAATAACAAATGCTGGAGGGGCTGTGGGGAAAAAGGAACCCTTCTCCACTGTTGGTGGGAGTGTCGACTGGTACAGCCACTGTGGAAGTCAGTGTGGAGATTCCTCAGAAAACTAGGATTGGAGGTCCCATTTGACCCAGCTATTCCCCTTCTGGGCATCTTCCCAGAAGAATTAAAAACATCATACCACAGCAATATATGTGCACCCATGTTTATAGCAGCATAATTTGTAATAGCCAGATCTTGGAAACAACACAAATGTCCATCAACCAAGGAATGGATAAAAAAGATGTGGTCTTTTTATACAGTAGAGTACTATTCAGCCATAAAGAAGGATAAACTTGGGACTTTTATAGGTAAATGGATGCAACTCGAGAAAATACACATAAGTGAAATAAACCAGACGCACATGTGTAAACATTGTATTGTTTCCCTAGTGTGAGAAACTGAAAGAGTAAATAAGATCCAAAATGTTCAATAGATATGGTAAAACAGGAAGAAACTGGTCAAAAGGAAAGAGAAACTGGGATGGAGGAATGGAGAAAAGAAAGAAGGGAAAAGAAAAAAATTATATATATATATATATATATGTAAGATAGTCAAGATAGATACACTACTAATTTCGCTTAGTTCATTGAGAAGAAAAGTTTGTGCTAATATTGTTTGGACAATTGAATGCTGATATCTTGTACCCTGAGTAAATAATTTAACAATATGTAATGTATTAACCATTGTTACCCTCCTTTTATGTTGTTTTGAAATTTTGTTCTATTTTTTCTTTTTAAAATTAGAAAAAATAAATAAATAAAAGAAATGAAAGGCATATAGCTTGGTGTGAAGGCCCTGGGTTCAAAACCCAGTACTAAAAAACAAAACAACAACAAGAAAATCATTCATTCCCCTTAAAATCCTACTGCATCATCATCATGTGTAGTTTACTCGCCTAGGATCTCAGGTATAATTATCAATGTATTTTGAATGCCCACTGTACTCTGTAAAACAAGTATTCATACATTTGAGTATCAAAAATGGATTGAATGAAAGAAAATCCAAGCTTATGATGTCCTTTGAGCAATATCCCCCTTCCTCCAATCCCATAAAGAAGACTTCTGCAGATTTCTTTTCATTTAGCCATTTGCCTTTATCATTTGATGAGAGGTAAACACAGAAATAGTGGCCAGTGGTTCCAAGTCTATCTGAGTATTAGAATTACAATAAAGCTGTTTTTGAAAGTCAGTATAAACTCATATGCACTGGGAGGGAAAAGTAGAAAATTATAGAAATTAAAAATTAGGAGCCCTTTTTTCTTGTCTTCACCTCACAAACTGTCATTAACAGCCCCATGCATCTCTCTAGACATCATATATGCCTATGTGAACTATCAAAAAACAAAATTTCAACAGTTTTATGACTGTATTACGTCTGATTTCTGTTGCCATAATAGGATACCTGAGATAGGATAATTTATAAAGAAAAGAGCTTTATTTAGCTCACAGTTCTGGAGGTTGGAAGTCCAAGGTTAGGCAGCCGTATCTGTCGGCTGTTGGTGAAGACTGTGCTGCTCCAGGCATGGTGGAAAGGCAGGAAGGCCAGTGGTGCAGGCGAAGAGACAAAACAGAAGACATAAACTGGTCTATAACAGCCTACTTTCATGCAACTAATCCATGTGTGTGAGAGTGAGAGCTCACGTGGTGATATGGCATTCGTCTAGCGTTACAGTCTCGATCTGAAGTATCCCTCAAAAGCAAACTGATGGGATATGAAAGGTGATTGGATCACGACGGCTCTCCCTGCAGCAAGTGGATTAATGCACTGGTGAGATCATAATTTGATGGCATCATTAGAAGGTGATAAAACCGTGGGGGGGCTACTTGAAGGAAGATTATGAGGATATGACCTTGGGGACTACAGCTGGTTCCCAGTTTCTTCCTCTCTGTGGCTCTTCCATGTGCTCTCCCACTTTCTTCCTCCTCGGGAGCTGTCCCTTGCCTTGATACTTCTGTCTCAGAGCCGGCTGACCATGGAGTGAAGCCTCCAAAACTGAGTCAAAATAATACTTCCCTCTAGGTTGCTTTTCTCAGGTATTTGGTTAGAGCAACAAAAGGTGGGCTAACATATTTATTTGTGAGGACTCTGACGCCCATAACCCAAACACCCCTCAGTTGGCCCAAACTTCCAGTACTGCCACACTAAAGAATTAAACCTCAGCATGGGTCTTGGAAAAACAACCTATTCAAACCACAGCACATCTATAATCTCATTACTCAGGAGGCTGAGGTAGGAGGATCGCCATGAGTTTGAGGGTAGCCTGTGTTACATAGTGAGTTCAGGGCCAGACTGAACTACATAGTGAGACCCTGTCTCAAACAAACAAACAAACAAAACCCACACACATCAATGAAATAATTGTCTTTTATTACTGATCATGAGTTGGACAGCATTCTTTCCATGAAATCGAAAGGTGCTTTAGTACACCGAGCAGAGAAGTTCAGCTCTAAAGGGAGAAAAAGGCTAAAGAAAGTAGAAACAGGGAACAAAAAGCAGATTGGTTGTTTGAAAGTTACTTTCCTTATGGGAGTAAAGTAGAGGATATTTATCATGCTACATCAGGTTGACTGGGCTCTTTAAATTAGTTGCTGTGAGTCTTTTGTTTTTAGGCAAGCTGGGTCATTTTAAACTTCAGTATCATTATGTGCACATAGCAGGAGTGACTCTGTTCTGATTTCATCTAACACCCTCGCCCGCTGTCACACTGAAAAGGGGATAACTGAAGGTCTTCATCATAAACACGGGGTCCCTGCCCGTCTCCACACTTGGTTTGGTCTTTTGGAGTCTGGTGCAGGAGGTCGGACCGAGCAATGGCAATACAGTGGCACCTTGGTTCGTGAATTTAATTTGTTCCATGATACTGGGAGCAAACCAAGTTAGTCATAAACCGAATCAAATTTCCCCATAAGGTTCAATGTAAATAAAGTTAATCTGTTCTGAACCATATGTGTTTTTTAACCACAAAAAATATGAAATTAAGTACATTACAGTATGAAGAGAGAGAGAACACTAACCTTACTTAATTCATTATTGTGCTGCCCATTTTTGTCTCCTTCATTGCTGCTTTGTACTTTCTTGTCACCTTCATTACCGCTCTGCACTTTCTTTTTAGCACCACGCTTGCGCTGCATTTTCTTTGGAGCCGTGCTGACTTTAATACCGCACAGCACTGTATGAGCTAAAAAGCACACAAAAACAGCTTCACAGTGTGCACAGGTCTGTCTGCGACTGCGGACTCAACGAGAGGAAGCCACATCTGTGTGTCAGAGTAGGGAAGACGACGGAGGTTGGGTCCATCATCCGATGCAGAGTCGGCAAATGGAAACAAAATTTTGCCACAAACTGAATTGTTCACAAACAGAAGCATACAGGTTTCTTGTGATAAAGCATATCCGTGGTATCTGGAAGCATTTGCATGCGTACTGTTTTAAGTTACTAGAATCATAGTATGCATATCACTGTTGTGACATGTTGTTCAGCGACAACATTTATTCTCTCAATTAACCTGTGGCAAAGACAATGAATAACCAGAGGGGCTCTGGACGAGAGATTTCTGGCACAACCATAAGCCCACTGGGCAGGATCTAAGCAGGAAACAGATGGCATACTTTCCTTTGAAGTGAAAACAGGAGCTAACTAAAAGACTTTGTTATAAACAGTGTGTCCCCACTTTCATTACCAAGTATACAGGCAGCCACATATTTCTTTCTGAGGAAACTGACCATCCAAAAAAGAAAAACAAACTTAAAGATAGACCGTAGTCACAATCTCCTCACATGATACTCACAAGACGAAAGCCCTGTCTAAACACAGAGCTTCCAAATTAGTCTTCCAGAGCATTGTTTAAAAATAGGCTCACTGAATATTTGAAGAAACCCAGACATGAAAGAGTCAAACAAAGGAAGAGAAGAAAGAAACTAGCAGGCACAGAGAAGTTCAAGAAGTAGGAAATATATATATATACAGATGTATATAGATTGTCTCAAAGTTGTAAGAGAATATATCTCTTCTATTAGACAAGAAGTGATCTTATATAAAAGGAGAACATTCAGAGAATAAAAACAACTCTTAGGAATTAATATTATGATAGCAGAAATAGAACATGTAGGGGCCGGTGAGATGGCTCAGCGGCGTAAGCGCCTGCCTTGCAAGCGCGAGGGCCCGAGTTCGACTCCCGGAACCCACATACGAAAAAAGGGGCCGGTGATATCGCTCAGCGGCACGGGTGCCTGTTGGCGCGCGAGGTCCTGAGGTTGACCCCCTGGTACCCACAAAAAAAAAAATAAATAAATAAAACATGTAGAAGAATTGAAGGATAAGTTGAGAATATCTTTCAAAGAATAAAATTGAAAGGTAAAGAGATAGAAATATAAGAAAAAAATATATAAAAATAAGGTTGGGACAGAGAAGGAACCTCCCCTGGTAGGACTTCCAGAAACAGAGAAGAGAGAAAACAGGAAGTCTTAATATAAGAACTTCCACCAAACTTAAAGGTGACAGTTTTCAGTAAAATTCCCTGCCAGGGCACAGCACTGTGCATGGGAAAAGACTAGTATCAAACAAATCTTTGTGAAATTTCAGAACAGAGATAAAAAGAAGATTCCAAACATCCCTACAGAATAAAAAACAGGTCGCACATTTCTAGAAGGGGACTCTGAAAAACTTGAGGACAAAGAGGTAAAGCCTCTGCACTTGTGGAAAAATTATTTCCATCCTAGGAATACAAACCCATCCTGAAACTCAATTAGGAATGAAAGATAACTAACTAAATTCTCACCCTGGAGCTCAGACTTTCATTGCAACATGTCTGTAATTGCAAACCCCTGTTTGATTCAGGGATTCCTTGATGCGTTGGAGAGAAGAGCTGGAATCTTATCTCAGAAGGCCTTATGAGATCAGCACCATATTTGCAGATCTGAAATTCCTTAAGTTTTGAGGTGAGAATATTTATACATCTTCACCTTTCTATTTCTGTTTTCTCCCTGATGACTCAATAGGATGTCAGCATTACTATTTCATATGCAAACTGTCTCACTGCCACTAGACCAGGCCCCGAAAGGGGCAAATGTGAGGAGAGTGGAGTGGTGCTTCTTCTCGGAACGTAGCACAGGGCTATACACACTCAAAAACTGTCTACTGCCTGGATAAGTGAATCGTGTATTCAACAGACTTCAGCTTCCTAAGAGCTGTGAAGTAAGCGCAAGCTAGATTCTCTAAATTTGCTCTGAAATTCTGACTTGATTGCTATATCTACCTTTTTAGTCAGAGAATCATCCTAATATATACATATATAGATATAGATATAGATATATAGATATATAGATATATAAATTTGAAAAGCATTTTAGAGATGAAAAGGAAGAATTTTAAATAACATAGGCACTGTTTTAAATGTATGTAGATAGTCTCGAAGTTATAGGAGAATATATTTCTTCTATGAGACAAGAAGTGATCTTATATAAAAGGAGAACATTCAGAGAACAAAAACAACTCTTGGGAATTAATATTATGATAGCAGAAATAAAACATGTAGTAGAAGACACGCATGCCAATGTTATTTAAAATTCTTCCTTTTCGTCTCTAAAATGCTTTTCAAATTTAGCACATTCGAGGTATTGGCAGCTCTAACAATATTTTTTTTCCTAACAATATTTTTAAAGGTGCAAGCTATCCGTCTAAATCATTTTTAAATTAGATTTCTCTTCATTTCCCTTGTTTTATATTCATCCCTTTAAAATGTGAGCATATTGGAGCATCTAGTTTGTTTGTTTGTTTGTTTGTTTTGTGGGTACCAGGGGTCGACCTCAGGACCTTGCACGCCAGCAGGCGCCCGTGCCACTGAGTGACATCACCGGCCCTGGAGCATCTACTTTAAAGGACAAACTGAACATCTAGTTTAAAGGACTTCCAGCCATCCTCTTAGCAGAATAACTAAAGGTTTCATTGATAGAATTTGGGCTTTTGAGAGGTTCCTATTCACTGACAAAAGGTAGGAAAGAAATGGTTAATACCCCTTTGTGATCTCGCTGTCACCTGCTCTATAGTCTGTAGGACCCTACAAACCTCCTAATGGCCAGTGACAAGGGCCTCCTCAGGAAATTCTTACTTTTCTGATTTTTCTTTGAATCACAGCCTGCTGCAGTGGTTTGCAACCCCGGCTGTACTCAGACAGCATTTCAAGTCCATCAGCTCTTGGTCCTCCCCTCACACCGACAGACTTAGCATCTCCGAGAGCTAAGGCAGCACTCAACTACCAAAGTCTGTGATTAAAGGAGCAGCCCCCTAGAGGACAGGTGCTATTTGTCCTAACTTCAGTTCTGCTGCATATTAACTCTGCAACCAGCCAAGTCCTTTATCCAGTGGAGCAGAGTGGCTCATAATATGATCCCCAATATATCAGATTTGCACCCTGGCCCTGTCACTTACAAACTGCAGGACCCTGAGCACATTACTTAATCTCTGATAAAATGTGGGTGTTAGTAACATTTTCTCATTCATTGGAGTTTTTAAAGGATTAAAAGGAATAATGTATATAGAATACTATAGTGCCCAGCTGATTAAATACTAAAAATACAGTGTTTTAATAATTGTTGCTAATCTACTTATCCTCTCTAGCCTTCATTATCACCATCTGGAAATGAGGAAAATAATAGAACTGACCTCATAGAGTGGGCCCAAAACATTAAAGGACATAAAACATCCCCAACATTATTCCCAACATACAGTAAACAGTCGAAAAGTGTCTGCCACTGTGAGCACATGAAAAGCACTAGAACAATACCTGTCTATCCCACTGCATTATGTTGGAAGGGCTTGAACTTGTGTTCCTCCTGTTTCAGCCTCCCAGAAGGCTGGGATTACAGGTATGTGCCACCATGACAGGCTAATTTAAGGATTTTGAGATGAGAAGATCATCCTGGACGATCAAAATGAGTCCAGTGTATGCACAAGGATCATTATAAGAAGGATCAGAATAAGAAGATGGGACGATGGAGCAAAAGGTTAGATTCATATGAGTGAGGGAAATGCAGGTGGCTTCTATGAGTTGAAAAAGTCAAAGACATGGATTCTCCTTTGAAAACTCCAGGAGGAACCAACCAGCCCTGCCAATACCTTGATTTTAGCTCTGGAAGCCTGACTTCAGACTTCTACCATCTAGAACTAGGAGAGTACAAATTTGTATTGTTTTAAACCACTGAGATGGCAGAATTTGTTACAGTAGTGGTAGGAAACTGATACACTTCCTTGACGTCAGGGAAAATGAAAAGTAAAATTTAAGATGGATGGCTTGCTGATTGCTTTGGCACACAGTGTGCCTGTGAACTTTATTTACTGGAAGTTATTTTTATTCTGAGGTAGGGGCACAAATTAATGGAAAGGACATTTAGCTTTTAGTTGTTACAACAAAGAAGGAAGCTGTAAAAATTATTAATTATTTGATGAAGACTTAGTCAATGCAAAATTTTGGCTATGCACAATATAATAGAAATAAATTTAGGTAGAAATTATTATACGGTTTTATACAATGGTAAGTTGGAAAGATCAGAAGCAAAAGCCAATATTGTTTCCTGGTATCCACAGATAATTTATTCATGATTTTACAGATACAGCTATTTATATTTTATAGGTAAATAAATTGGATAAGATAATTCCAATAAACTAATTACTTTCAAAATTACTGAAAACACTTTCATAAGGTACTTATAGCAACAAAGGAAGACTGTATTGGTAGTAGGGAATTGACTCTGTACGTATGTGGGGTTGCCGGATTTAGTAAATATAAGCACAGAGCACACAGTTAATTTTGAATTTCAGAAAATGACAAATAATTTTGGATATAAATATGTATACAATATGAGGGAAATATTTAAATTAAAAATAATTATCTGAAATTCAAGTTTAATGGAGCTATCCGTATTTTATCTTGCAACCCTAGTTTTACGACTATTGGTAATACCAATTAACATACAAGCAATCTCTACTTTTTATTTTAATGCATTTATGAAAATCACATCAGAGGAGAGAACTGTAAAATAATTTTAATCTTACTAAACATGAGCTTCTACTTAACCAGAAATTACCATTTGTATTATCAGATACCACTGTACATTTGTCAGTTAAAATGCAAATTGAGACCATTTTTTCCTGATGAACATACTTCAGAGATGGATAAAACTCATGAATAACTGGTTAATGGTAAAAAATGATATGTGGATCTTAATGACACTGTTAGATAAGTAAATCAGTGAAATCTGCAGCAGGAAAAAGAACAAATGGTTGTATAATTATAAGATGCTCTATCTATTACACAACAGCAAGGCATCTCCTTAGGGGAATTTGGCACACAGAGCTATTTCTAGGAAGTATTGGGGCACATATAATCACATTATATGCTTCCTTCTCTTCCTAACCATCAATTTTGTCCAGCTGAAATCTAGTTAAGTAAATTTCCAAGGCTCCCTGGAGGAAAAAGAAAGGTCACAAAGAGGCAGAGGGGGAATAGTTTCTTGTCTTGTTTTAGAAAATTGGAGAGAGGGTATAGAGTGAGGGTATCTATAACCCATTTTTTTTCTGCATTTCTCCAGCAATGGGCCCTTCTAAGACAAATGACTTAAGGCATCTGTGGTCTAGGAATGTTTCATACGAGAAATCAAGAGATTATAAAGTATGGTCAGCCGTAATTTATAACTGAGATGTCATAGCTCCAAAAGTTATAGATTCTAGACAGCAAGAGATCAGGCATTTGGTATATGAAAATGATAGACATATCTTAGCTATCAACAGTGCTCAAAAGAATCATCCCTAATATGTTTCTATCCTCAGTTCATGAAATGCACTCATTTTCATGGCTTTTCGACGTTGTTTCCTAATCTTCTCCCCTTTGTTCTATCATCCTGCTCTCTGATATGGCAGGTACATGGCAGCCATTAGTCATAGCCCTTATTCTGGACTGTGTCTTTCTGAACCCAGCCATACTTCCCATGCCTCACTCCCATTTACCACCCAGCAGAATAGAGAACTGACAGCTGGTCTTCATTCCCAGTTTTTCATCATCCTTCTCCATAGCAACTAATTTTCTCTGGTCTGTAGTTCTATAAGATAGACATCCAATTAATTTTATTAAAGTTTTAGTTTTGTTTTTGTATTGCAATATTAGGACTCGAACCTAGAGTCTCATGCATGCTAGGCAGACACTCTACCAATGATTTACACCTTCTTTTTATTTTTATTTTGCGATAGAGTCTCTCGAAGTTGCCCAGTCTGACCTCGAACTTGCAGTCTTTCTAAGCCTCCCACATAGTTGAGATTATAGGCTCCCACCATGAAACTAAATGAAAGTGTTGTTCTTAGTAAATATATTAGAATGGAACAATTTGTCATGTAATTTTGATATATAAATCACTAATATTCTGAAGTTTGAGAGATAATCTTATATGTAAATGGTATTAGATTGATGCAAATAAAATGTACTTTCTTTTCATTAAGAAAACAAATGTGGAAGGTTAACAATTTGAAGGAAGTCAAAAGGTATAGAAAAGTAAAACTTTAACTATGGGTAAGAATTGCAATGAAACTACAACTGACTTCAGTGTCATTATAGTTTTTTGCTCTTGGTCCTAAAGTTAAAGCAAGGGAAAACCAGGCTTATAAAATAGGTATCACATAACAAATTTTTCTTTACTGAGATGATCTTTATTTGCTAGTCAAAATGAATCCACTTTATTAAATCTTGAAATTATTTTTACTTAAAATAAATTTGAAAATAGTTCCTCTAACATAATCTCATTTAAGAGGGATGTAACTGAAGAGTAAATAGTAGAAGTAATGATAAATTAGTACCCCAGGGAAGGCCAGCAGGCAGGAAACTTCAGTTTTTCTCTTCAAACTAATATTTGTATAAACATATTCATACATTTTTAAAAATTTCTATTTTTATTATTACATGTTTGTGGTACATAATGATTATATTCATCATGGGGAGTTAGTACATGTACATTTCTAATTGAACAAATTATTCTAAAACTGCTCGTTTTTCACACCAACGCTGTGGTCCCTCAGAATATCCTTTGTAAATCATTTTGTCTTCTCAAGTTGCACATAAATGATTTCTTTACTTCATTTTCTTTCAATACTATTTCTGGGAACCCATTATTCAATAAAGGGGTGTTGTTTTTTTTAATACCAGGTACTTTAATATTGATTTGACAGTAATTAGCCTTTTTTTATAAATTACACATGTGTATATATTGATATATATAAATTGCAAAATTTATGTGGAAATTTTAAATAGGAGTAGATCATAAAAATTACAATTTAACCCGAAAATGTCATTTTCAATACTAACCCTTCCCAACTCTCTCATTCACTTTTTTTTTTTTTTTTTTTTTTTTTTTTTTTTTTTTGTGGGTACCGGGGGGTCGACCTCAGGACCTCGCGTGCCAGCAGGCGCCCATGCCGCTGAGCGATATCACCGGCCCCTTTTTCGTATGTGGGTTCCGGGAGTCGAACTCGGGCCCTCGCGCTTGCCGGGCAGGCGCTTAAGCCGCTGAGCCATCTCACCGGCCCCCTCTCATTCACTTTTTAATGTTATTTTTTAAATCAATTTTGTCAATTATTTGTTGCTAAATTTTTAAAATGTAAATTTAAAAGACAAAAAAAGATGAGTATGATGAACACCCACACTACATATATTACATTTAACCTCAATTTCTATATGTATTTCCTGAAAAAAGGTTATTTTCCTGTATAACAATGATATCATACCTAGAAAAATAATATTTTCAATTATCACCTTATACCCTATCTATTTGCAAATTTCCCCAATTTTCTGGGATTTTTGTATAACTGATGTTATTTTAGTTTTTGTTTTCAAATTAAATGTAGTGCTTGTGATATTCGAAAATTCTGTGCCAATATTGTCTGTACCTGTTGTCTTGGTTACTTTCTCATCATTGAGACACAATACCCACCACCTACAGTTTAAAGGGAGAATTATTTATTTTGGCACAGTTCGTAGCGGTTTCACTTCATGGTTGGCTGGCTCCGAGGAATGGTGATAGAGAGACCATGGGAGGCCAGAGGGAGAGTGACCCTTCCGAGCCACGCCCCCAGGGACTCACCTCCAACCAGGCCTCACCTCCCAAGTCTCATTTTACTATAAACTCATCCAGGGACTAATCCTCTGATGGGTATCACACCTCCGTGGTCCAATCACCTCCCCAAAACCCCGCCTTTGATCGCATGAGGCTTTGGAGACTATCTAGGTAGAGACCATAATACATAAAAATATATATATACTTCCCATTTTGTTTAAATATAAAGGCTTGATTAGATTGCATGTACACATTTCTGGCCACATTACAGGTTATGTACGTACTTCATATTGCTCCCATGAAGATGTATATAATATCAGATTATTAGCGATCACTCTGTAAAAGGCAGAGACAGCAAAATCGCTATTGTGAGTGCTTTCAAACTTTGGGACTAGCAACTATAGTGATCAGCAGATGTGGTACTAAAAGTCGCCAAGTATGCAAAATTAAGAAATAAAAAAGAGGGTTTATGGGGAAAATAGCACTAGAGGCAAGACACACAAAGACTTTATCAATTACACATTTTTTAAAAAATATAGGAATCCGATAAAAATGTTAGCACAGTTTTACAAATTTTAAGTGAGGAAGTAATACATACACCCTGTATAAATAGCACACTTTCCTTGTAAAGACCTGAAGTTTGAAGGTAGAAGTGAGTGTCAGAACAATGACTTTTGTAGATTAAGTCATGCATGAATAAAGTGCAATACTTGCATTGTGTTCAGGTTTTTCCCAAATATATTAATCACATTCAGACTAAATTGTGGTTTCAGAAGAACCTATCATAGAGCACAGTCAGCAGGTTAAAGCTTTGACAGCACATGAGCATTCTATTCTTACATGAATGTCCTATTTCCTACCTACTCTAATTTAAGCATCCATTTGTTGTCCCTGCTCCAGTCAATTATTTGAAATGCAGTTGTGAAATAGTGACTTTCTAATTCCATCAATCCTTCTGCATTTACGAGCAAACGTTGATCTGCAAAAAGCTTTCCCCCTTCTACACAAAGGATTTCTCACTATTACCCTTTGGACTATGTACAAATATAATCATTTTTATATTTGCTTCCGGCTAACATTTCTCTACCTAGTCCTCAAAGGTACTGCATGAGAGACCTGTCAAACACTTCGGTGAAGTGCAAATATCCTGGGTCTACAATGTGACTCTTAATTGCCCCTTTGGTCACACTGCAGAAACAAAAATAAGTTAGTGTAATGTCACATGTTTTCAGTGAAACCATGCTAGTCTTGTGATCCTGACTTCCCTTTCAAGGAACTTCCGGACTGCTGAATATCAAGCAACCCATTCATCAACGTAACCAAAGCAGCGATTTTGAAACAGTGAAAACGAAATGTGTTTAGAAATAAGTATCTTAAAATTCAGATAAAATATTAAGTTGCAATGCTTGCATATTTAAAGTTCTCTAAATTTCTACTGTAGTTTAATCATGGATGGATTTTATGGAAGCATGGAAACATAATAAATAAGTATCTTTGATTCCAAAAGAAAGCATTTCATTTAGGGTTTTGATGCATTGTATTGCTTAATTTTTATGTATTTTGAACAGATTCTCATTATTTGAAAGGATTTGAATTTTTTTAAATGATAAAATGTTCGAGTCAGTTCTAGTCTTCAAACCTGGTTTTAAAACGTTAACCTCATTGGTTTATAACCCGGGCTGTAAAACCTCCTCAGTAACATTTCGACATTGCTGCCTTTCAGTGATGTTTGGTCAGTCTATAAATCTATTTTAACTGAGAAAGGAGGACTCAGTTAACGGGATCCAACCAAAGAGATCAATCAGTAATTTCATGGCAGACGATCCTGAGAATAGACTGATCTGTGTTAAAATTCTAGTCCTGTAGTTCTACTGCAGAATAAAAATTGTGCAGTGGAATCTACAAAACATTACTTCATAAAACTAAAATATGAGTGAGGAAAAAGTCAGATGACTATTTTTGTGTAAACTTAGAACACTGAAGAAGTATTTCTGGCAATACATTTTTTTAGGCCTAATACAATACTGTCTTTGTCTTTGAATTCATGTGGGAAATCAATCTGTAGTATAATTCCCCAAAAAGCCAACAGAGAGAGGCATGTAGTTGAAACTCTAGAGACATATAAATACACTCACACTGATACATTTATATGTCTGTCTTGTTTGTTTTAAGATATTAAAACTGTTAAAGAGCTAATACCCCTGCTTAAGGCTACCAGAGCATGAAAATGACTGTATACATAATTTCAATATAGAGTATAATGTTAGGTGTTTTATCAAAAAATAACATATTGTCACAATATGTGGAAGAGTAATTTCAATGTTACTAAACTTAAAAATATTGAAGTTAGGGCCGGTGGGATAGCTCAGTGGCATAAGCACCTGCCTGGCAAGTGCGAGGTCCTGAGTTCAACTCCCGGATCCCACATATGAAAAAAGGGCCGGTGATATCACTCAGCGGCATGGGCGCCTGCTGGCACGCGAGGTCCTGAGTTTGACCCCAGGTACTACAAAAAAAAAAAAAAAAATTGAAGTTGACTTATATTAATGAAAAAACAAATAGCGTTAGTCTTTAAAAGAAAATAATTTAATTACTGTGTTTTCCTGGAGAAGAATAAGCACTTTACCTCTCATGGAATTCCACTAGGAATTCTGTATCTAAATAATTACTTTATTTTCATCTTCTATTGAAATGTCAATCCTTTTTTTTCTAAAACATACAATAATTTTTACATAAAGCAAGGAACAGCATCCATAAGGCAAATTCTTCTTCCCTTTTCTTCACAATGAAAACAAAACAGAAATTATTGTCTCTAGTGATTTTTTAAAAAATCTAGATAACTACTATGTTTTTTATTAAATCTGAGTAATCCTATGGTGTTAATTGCTTATCATGTTAGTGTATATTTTAGGGAAATCATGGAAATATATACCATACAAATGAAATCAGTGTGTTAGTAGTAAAATATGCAGAATGTGTTTTACTATGGAAAGTTTAGGGTTAGTTTCAGACGGCCTTCCTATGAATTTATCTATTTTTCTCCCCTCCCTTCCACTCTGTTAATTACAGACTCAGCTGTGGCTCAGGAAATCACTGACTGTGCTTTTCTTCTATTTGTAGTGAGCTACTGAGGGCTATAAAATTAGTGGAACAGAACACTGTCCAGGTTCCGTGCCAATTACTTTTAAAATAAACATCTTCTAACTAAAATGAACATTGTGCCAATGTGTATTTGAATTAGAAAATAACTTTTAAAATTAGAAGAAAGTCTTGGCTTAGCTTCTATAATGGTCTACCAATGCAAGTCCATTATCCCTTTCAGATTGATGAGTCCTTTGTGGATGGCATTTAATTAAGTAATGTAATGCATGTTCTTATTAATATGAATGCTTTTATTTATCTTTGTAAGGGAGTTCATATAGTGAAGAAAGTTAAATTTCAATAGCTACATCAAATAATATTTTTTAAGCAGGTGACTATAAAAAGGTTTTGAAGTGTAATTGTTTTCCCAAAATTATTTTGTTCCATTCATTTAATTTGACAAATTAACAAATGAAGATTCTAGTTTTTTTCTTTTATTCTTTTTTGAAATAAATGAAAAATAAATAAATCACATTTTGTGATTTTTACATATCCTGTTCATGTTTATTTTACTTACCTGTGTGAAAATAAACTTCTTTTTTATATATTTGGGTACAAGTCTCAAATATTACATGATCCATAGAAAAAAAGACATTCAAGAAAAGAAAGTTCTTACATAATTTTTTCTAAATTGTATCTAATATTTTCTCACATTTCCTATCACATATAGATATCAAATAATGAATATACTTTAAGAGTCTTAACTTTAAACAATTCCAAAATAAGAAAGAAAAGGAGAATACAGTCACCTCTAGAATATAAAAAATTGGGTTAATTAATATCCTTTCATATGTACAAAAAGAATATGAATGACATAATAATGGGTTTCCAATAATGAAAAACCTTAAATGAAGAGAATATAAATTTTTTCTGAGTTTGCAGTGAATGTCCCAATCAGAAATGGGCTCAAGTGAAAATTTTTATTGAGGCAATATAAGTAGGTCTTTGGTTTGTATGTGCAAAACACTGGAATGAAAGCCGGTGTGGATGGGGCCGGTGAGATGGCTCAGCAGCGTACGCACCTGCCTGGCAAGCGCGAGGGCCTGAGTTCGACTCCCGGAACCCACATACGAAAAAAGGGGCCGGTGATATCGCTCAGCGGCCCGGGCGCCTGCTGGCGCGCGAGGTCCTGAGGTCGACCCCCCGGTACCCACAAAAAAAAAAAAAAAAAGAAAGCCGGTGTGGCGGCTCATGCCTGTGCACCACACCCATCAGGAAAATCATAAACTGAAGCCCAGCCTGCATAATTTAGACCTGTCCCAAAATTAAAATAAATACACAAATAAATAGCGCGAGGGGATGTAGCTCAGTACAAAGGCCATGGGTTCAATCTCTAGTACTGAAACCAAACGAAAAAATTGGAATGTAAGGAAGCTGCTTACTATGAGTAATTTTTTTATTTTTTCTGTTTTGTTTTGATTTGTTTTAAGACAGGTTATCACTATGTAGTTCAGGCTGGACTCGAACTCACTATGTAGTCTAGGCTGGCCTCGAACTCCTGGCAATCCACCTGCCTCATCCTCCCAAATGCTGGGATTATAGGCATGTTCCACAACACCCAGTTTAGGAAGAGTTTTGTTTAAAGAATAGATACACCCACTTTCCGACCAATTTAGGTATCTATATAAGTAAAGAGAAAAGAGAGAGGGAAAGAATGGATTAATATGGATAAATGAAATGCATAGGTCATTTGAAATATTTAGCATAATGGTTTAAAAATACTTTTATAAAACCTAAGAATTATCACAGTAGTTTGAGAAATGACAAAAACAGCTAATTTGAATTTGAATTTCTAAATCTCAGCCTCTGTGGTAATGTTAACGGCCTCAAAGCAGTCATCCCGATTGACATTAATTAGTTAGTTTTGTTCTCAGAGTCTGATCTCAGAGTTCTTCCAAGGCATTTTAGAAGGTAATGAGGCTCTGAAATTATAGCTGAAATGGCATTAATATGGAACCAAGATAAATTACAGAAAGTATTTAAGCACCCAATGCATATATAGGAAGATAAAAGAATGGTGATATGTCAGGATTTGACAGGAGACAGAGAATCATTCTATATATTCTTTACAATTAAATATTATATTATGAGAATTAACCCCACGCAATCATGGGAACTGGTTAGGCAGTCTCTGTAAGACTATGTGGTCTTCTCTCTGTTGCTTGACCTTCATGCTGCAGTGCATAGGTAGGAAAGGAAGATGGGTGGAAAGCTGGAAGAAACTGGAACCCATTTACATGAGCTGGAGCTGGAGCTCATGGCTTCCAATGATGATGATGAAGGAGAGCTGCAAGGGAAGCTGGTGCTTTCCAGCTTACCGCTAACATTAGAAAAGCTAAAGGAGGATCTGGAGGGGGATGGAGCAGCTGCCCATCCAGGTGCTCCCCACACCACTGAGGAGAGCCAGCAGGTAAGTGACATGAGCTGCCACTGTATCTGTTGCCTTTCCATGGATCTTCCAAGGCTAAGTTATTCTACTTCTCTTCTTTGTGGTCCATCCTAACTAGAAACACGGAAGGAAGAGAATTTTGGGAAACATAATCCAGCCTATCCAAGTTAGCATACTTCTAGTCCATCAGAGTATAGAAATAACTAGGAAATGAGATGACAACATGGTTCTTAAACATGTGCTCTAATAAGAAGTCTTTAGGCTACCAACTTGATTGCATCCCCTTTCACGCTGTATAAAGAAAAGTTGCTATATTGATTAAGTGCTGGCAGAAACAAAAGATAGACCCACAGGGTTTCACCAAAGAAAGCTTAAGAAAGGGCACACACACAAAGAGTGGAGAATTAGGGAAATTAACAAGGGATAATGAAATACCCAGGAACTAGCAACAGCAAGAAACCATTACCACAGGTAGGTCCAGGGTGGTAAAAGGAAAGAACTGCACTAGTGTGGTGGATGGACAACTGGTGGTCAACTTGTAACCCCCAGCGGAACTGAATCAGCGTGGTGCTGGGTGTGGAGGGCCCACCCGAGGACTGTTGCCAACAACATAAAAAGAACTGGAGAGGAAGAGGTGGTGCTGTTGGTTCTCTTGGAGGATCTTGTCACGCTGGCTTTTCTGGTAGGAACTTGGCTGTTCTCATCATCAGAGGAGCTCGGGACCTCATTGTCACTGAGGATGGCTGTGGTACTTTTCAGGGGAGCTCTGGTCCTTACTTTGAGCATTGCTTCCTGGCTCTGGTGCAGATCCCTCAGCCTGCTGGCACAGACTTTCTAGCTTCCACCACTGACCTTCGGGCCTTCCCAGTGTAGATCCATGAAATGGACTTGCATGAGACATTGTCATGGGCTCTGGGCCTCCAGTTGGACTCATGAGGGCATGGCCATGGGCTCTAGATCTTCATCTGGACTCATGCAGGACATTGCTGTGGAATCCAGGCCCTCAGCTGGATTCTTTGGGTCTTTAGTGTATGGACAGATTTTCTGCACTCTCTTGTATATGACTCTTTGGGTGACTATTGTAAAGTAATCCTATAAATTTTGTGTCCTGTATCGTTTCCCTTGCAAACCCAGACTACAACAACCAGTAAGCAATGTAGGGTGCCAGAGGGAGAGTCACACCAAGATTTAGAGTCAAGGAAGGCAGCTTCCCAAACTGCACCCAGCAAGAAAGGAGCAAAGAGAATCAAACACCCCAAATTTCTTGTGCTTCTTCTTCTGACACATAGTGTTTACTAACATCGCAGAATCCAGGTGGACACAGCGAATAAGGAAGCCCCACCCACCCAATGATGCTGTCTGTAGATGGCAGACTCCTGGAACACAGAGTAGAGCAGAGATGGTGAAGGATGTTTTTGAATGGGGAATTAACAGTACTATGATGGGTCTAAATGAAAATGTCATTTTCCATAAGCACATATATATATTTTTTTAAATGACATTTGCTGATTCCACTGAAAAACATATCAGTCAATAATAGAATGTTTTAGTTACTATTAAGGGTGACAAATTTCTGGGAAATACTAAATTACTCAAAAGATAGTTGTACCAAAGGATCTGCCTATCTACCATTTACTGTGTCTTTACTTTTCTATTTAATGTCATGTTTCCTGGGGCACCAAGACACTTGTGAACAAGCTCAGACCTTCTAGAATTCCCCAGTCTTCAGCATCCCAGCCCAGTCCCAGTAGGCTTGCAGCTCACCAACAGTTGGATCCTTATCATTCCCCTGCTTCCCCAAATTCTTACACACCAACCCATCTACCCTATCCTGGCTGGAGACTAGGAAGCGGAGGCAGTATCTCCAGTCCCACTGGCCTACCAACCCTGCCAATGTAAACCAACAACTGCCAAGGGTATTACAACAGCTGCTCAGGGACAAGCTAGGTGCCTCAATGGTGTCCAGAAATCAGCCCAGTCTATCACCCTGAATAACCCAAGGTGCCAACAGCCCAAGACGCCGAGGACATCTGCTTCTAGCCCAGATCCTCCTGCATCAGGGTCCAGGTGAACAGCAGGGGAAGACAGGGAGAACAGTGGGCCCTTGGGCACCTGCGTATGTGGAGCAGATGACATAGTACGTCTAGGAAGGCTGAGGCACCAAACCCCGGAGGGACCCATGGGACTTTACTTACAAAGCTCAAAGTCAAATAGAAAATGAGCAAGCATTCTAAGACAGAGCAGGACTGCTTTCGACTGTGGGGCCCTGTGCAGCTACGCTTGTCACAGCCCACCAAGCCAGACCAGGGTAGTGCTCTAGAGCTATTTTTTTTTCTCAAAATTCTCTGAGATTTTAACCTTCATTAAAATGAAGTCGGGCCGGTGAGATGGCTCAGCGGCTTAAGCGCCTGCCCGGCAAGCGCGAGGGCCCGAGTTCGACTCCTGGATCCCACATACGAAAAAGGGGCCGGTGATATCGCTCAGCGGCACGGGCGCCTGCTGGCGCGCGAGGTCCTGAGGTCGTTCCCCCGGTACCCACCAAAAAAAAAAAAAAAAAAAAAATGAAGTCAATTTCCTGAGGGGATGCTATTCCCTATGTTTGGTATGACTTGCAAATATTCATGAAATAAAGGATAATTATTGAATGTCTTAGGCCTTGAGATACATTTTTGTTTTCCATAATTTGGTGACAAGGTTTTCTATTTATAAATTGCACATTAAATGATATTTTCTTATATTATGGCCATATGTCCCATAACAAGAAATATTTAATACTGGCATAAGATAAAAACCATTATGATAAATTCAGGGTCACTTTGAAAATCAGTTGGAAGATATTTTATAGAGCCACAGTTTTAATTCCCATTCTGTAAAAACACACTATTTCACTTCTTTTCAGATTTATATTTTTATTTTTATTTTTCTTGAGACAGGGTCTCACTGTGTAGTTCAGGCTGGTGTGGACTCAATATGTAGCCCAGGGCTGGCCTTGAACTCATGGTGATCCTCCTGCCTCAGCCTTCCGAGTGCTGGGATTACAGGCATGTGCCACCACACCCAGCTTTTTTCAGATTTTAATATTTTGAATTTTATCTTGACAATGGTAAAGTGAACTACTCTTGGACAAATATTGACTTCTTTTAGAAAGAAGAGAGGCTGAGGGAGGAGGATCCCAAGTTTGAGTCTAGCCTGGAAGTCTTAGTAACAGAGTGAGAGCCCATATTAAAATTTAAAAAAGAGCTAGGGATGTAGCTCAGTGCAAAGGTCCTGGGTTCAATCCATAGTATCCCCCTCCAAAAAAAAAAAAAAAAAAAAAGAGGAAGAAGGAAAAGAAAAAGAAGATGAGTAAGGGGTAAGAGGAGGAGAAGGAAGAAGAAGGAGGAGTCATGTAATCATTTCTTCAACCTACCCAGAATTCTCCTAGTTGAGCTATGGATATCAATAAATTTATTTAGCAATGTCATTTTCAGTGTGTTTATATTCACTAGTTTAATAAACTGAAATAAACTGTCAAGATGTTGCCTAATACTCTCTTTTTTAATTAAAAGACATAAAAACTGATCTTATAAAGTATGAATTAACAAAGTAATTTGAAATTTTTCTTTTTTTCTCTTGGAATAGTTGCTTAGGGAATACTTGTGTAGCAGTTAGGGTCAAATTTCAACTTGATCGGCTTTGAGACCACTTCACCCCGGGATCACACTTCTAGGTGTGTCTGGGTGGGTCATGGAGGCGTAGACTTGGGGGTCTCTGTCTGGCCCCTCACCCCTTCTTATCCAGCACTGTTCCCCTGCTCGGCTTCCCAGCTGCCACGAGGCGAGCAGCTTTCCTCCACTGTGTCCTTCCATCATGCCATTTCTGCCTTGGACTCAGCCAACTATGGACTGAAACTTCTGAAAACCGTGAGCCAAAATAAACCTCTCCTTCCTTGAGTTATGTATGCCAGGTACTTTGTCTCAGCAACGGGAAACCTGACTAATACAACTTCCTTTTTATAATAGTCCTGATTTACAACATGAGACTTTTGTTTATATCAGACAATTTGAAAACATCTGATGTAAGAGATTGAAATGCATAAATAAGGTTAAGGAAGATAATGACTTGGATTCTTCTACTCCCTAACTTCTTTTAAAATAACAACTTATGCTAAAGTGTACAATAATCAAGAAGGAGTAATGAAGTTATACAAAATATAACAGTAACTTATTTCATCTCACAGAAAATGTCTTGTATTCTATGTCCACACTACGAGTTTAAAATTAGGGTAAAATTTTGGGGGCTGGGGATATAGCTCAGTGGCACAGCGCCTTCCCAGTACCAAAAAAAAAAAAAGGGAGACATTTGTAAAATTTTTGCCATGTTTTTGCAATACTTGTTTTCTGATACTTGTTGATATGACAAAGCAGAAGTAGAACTGTTGAGGGGACCTTGGCCTTGCTCTCAGGAATGCCCTGCCTTAACCAAGGTAAGAATTTTTTGTTCTAATTTATCTTTGTTTGGATCCTCAACTTCTATGCATAAGTCAGGTCTAATCTTTACCTTCTGAAAGCGAAACCTATTTCTCTGCACCAACCAATAAAGACTAACTGTACTCCACACATTTTTCAGGAATAAAATGTTTACCTGGCTGCCAGTCAATACTTGTCAGCAACTCAAGTGAGAGATACATTTTCAGCGGTTACCAATCAGGAGCCCAGCCAGGCAGTCCTCTGAGAAGGAGAGCAAAGTGATTGGAGGACAATCATTTGCTCCCCGATCCCCCACAAAACAGTTTTCAGATGAAGCTGAACCTGAAAATAGTCAATGTCAGAAGCTCTGACACATGAGGTTGTTTCCTTAATAGCTCTCCAGGTTTCTTTCTTACTTTATCTTTTCAAGCTAAATCCTACGGTTGCAGGATTTTTCCCGTATTTATTTAGATGCAACAATATTTTTAAGGAAGAATGTGAAACTATTCCAGAAGATTATGGTCAAAATTGCTCATTGACAATGTTTAGTAAATTTTATTTTGCTATTATAATGAAATATACACTCTATGCCAATGAAAATATAATATGCTATAGGTATTTACTAACAGGCATTTATTTACTTCCTTAGGTAATAAAAAAATCGTCTTTTACTTTCTTAAATTGGTGCACTAGCTATTCTACTTGAGCTCCATTTGAAGTCATATTTTTCATAGGGGTAATGAAGAGAGAGACATGAAAGTGGTACATAGGTTGCCAATTTAGCATTTATGTGTTGCCATAATCATTAATGTTAAGATAAAAGTTAATTCTACCATAGAGTTATGAACTCTTCTCTATCATAAAATTTAGGGATGAGACATTAAAAATTGGTTTGGTCCTCTTTTCTCATGGGATGGGTGGACCATTTCTTCCCTACAAAATATGGTTACAAGGGACACAGCAAGGGGATTATGCTGACGTCAACAATAAAAAGAAACCAGGGTGATGTTTAGTATGAGAATCTGGACAGACAGATTCTTTAAATGAGGACATGGTGTTAAGTTAAACAGTTTGTGTATTTTGAACCCTCACAAGAGAATGTTGAATGTTATTTTCTTACAATGTTTACACTTCGTTCATTTATTTAAATGAAACATCTAATCTGTTACAAACTAAATTTTAATAACCCAGGTTAATATTAGTACAGAAGAGAGATAAACATGGGTAAAAGAAATCTTCCCCTTTCCCATACAAAACACACAGAAGAATCTTTACTATGGATTTCAATTATCAGCCTTTGAATCAGGTCAGATACTTCCAAAGGCTTTATGCATTAAGTACGTTTTGCTCAGTTTTGCTGTGAACTAAAACCATTACTGTGGTTTGGGTATAATTTGAGTTTGTCCCCAGAGGGCCATATGCTAGAAGCTCGATCCCTGTGGAGGGCCGCCACATCGCCCTCCCCCAGACCCAAACGTGACTGTGCTTACTTGAGGGCCATGTGGGCTGCATAGATGTGACTTCCCTAAACTGTGAGTCTGAATAGTGAGTCCAGCCGAGCCTGTGTAGTGTCTTCACGGAAGCAAGCGGGTGGCGTGGTGGGCTACCTCTGCTCTTCACCAGTGGCTACAGTCCAGAGAAGGGGGTCATGAGACTGTGGGGTTAAGATATAAGATAACATCTCCACTGAGGCCTGTGTGAATCCAAAGAAAATGCCTTCCCAGAACTGACTGCAAAACAGATTCACAACCTGAATCTGGCTGTTCAGTTCCTTTCCCAAGAATGCTTTGTTCCCTCTTTTACAAGCCTTACCTGCCTAACCACTTATCTAGCACATCCAGCCGTAATCCTCTCACCATTTCCCTCAATGTAAATATGATCATAAATACCGAGGTTCTGGCTGCCTTGTGGCCTTTTGTTCCCTGTGAACACTGGCCATCCCAGATCCCTGTCGCGTTGCTGTTTGTCTCTTGCTCTTTCTTTTCACCATGCTCCATAACACCTTGCAGGAAATTGGGGACTCACTGCAGGGGTCCCTGATAATCCCGTGTCGTGGTGATGACAGGGTAGAACCTTTAAGAGGTGGGGCCTTGGGGGAGGTGGTTAGGTCATTAGGGGAGCAACCATCAGAAAGGAATGATGCAGTTCTCTTCGGACCCTGGCTCCCACCACAGCAAGATGTCATGGAAGAAGCAAACTTGGCCCTTAATCTCTCCAGCTTCTGTCTAATCATGTGATCTCTCCCACTCGGGCTCTTGCCATCGTGATGACATCTTCCATGGACCCCGACAGACTGAACTAATCTTCAGCTTTCATCCTCTAAAACCATGAGCTAAATACACCTCCTTTCTTTGTAAAGTGTCCAGCCTGAGGTATTTTGTTATAATAATGAAGAATAGACTAAACCAGTGCTCTAAAGAATGTACTTTATTTAAAAATCTGAAAAAATAATCATAAAATAAAATATTAGAAATGGACCTCATGTACTTATGTGCCACTTGGAAACTCTGTTCATTCCTATTGCTAAACATTGCACCTCACCTTCTTTAAGTAATAGAGGTATGGCATATAATGGTTAAAAATTGTGCTAAAACAGACAATATGAGTTAAAACTGTGGTTTTTCCACTTCTAGCTGGAGGATACTGGTCAAGTTATTTAACCTCTCTGTGACATACCTTCTTCATCTACAAAACGAGATGTATTAGTTATCTACTATTGCATGATAAATCACTCTAAAATTTACTGGCTTAAAACAATAAACGTGCATTATCTCAGTTTCTTTGAGTCATGAATTCAAAAGCAAGGTAGCTGGGTCATTCTGGTTTGTTATCTATTACAGTTATGGAGGCTGTGAAGTCCCAAGTTCTACAGTGGACATCGGGAGACCCAGGAAAGTGTGTATATTCTAGTCCTATAGGCTCAAAACTCGCAGTGAGCCTACTTTACAGTTTGATTCCAAATCTGAAGACAGAAAAAAAAATTCTGATGTCCTAGTTCAAGGTATCGGGCATCAATAGTTTCCTCTTACACAAGTTTTTGCTCTTAAAATCGATTGTCTGTTGTTTGTATTGCTCAGCCCTCTGATTGCTGGGACAAAATACCTGATACCTGTAACTTAAAGGAGGTTTAGTTTGGGTTCATGGTTTCATAGGTTTCAGTTACTGATTGGCTCCAACACGGAAGCAGCATGCAGGAGAGCACGGTGGAGCAAAGCTGGGAAGCAGAACACAGAGGAAGAATGCCAGTGAGGGCTGTAGCTCCAAATGCATGACCTCAGCAACCCATCTCTTCCACCTGCACCCCACCCGATAACACCACACTCAGCTATAAACATCAACGGATTAATCCATTAATGAGTTCTAAACCTTGGTGATCCAATCACCTCTGCAGGAGGCTCTTTGTGGTGGATTGACAACTGGTGGTCAACTTGTAACCCCCAGCGGAACTGAATCAGCGTGGTGCTGGGTGTGGAGGGCCCACCCGAGGACTGTTGCCAACAACATAAAAAGAACTGGAGAGGAAGAGGTGGTGCTGTCGGTTCTCTTGGAGCAGCTTGTCACGCTGGCTTTCCTGATAGGAACTTGGCTGTTACCATCAGAGGAGCTCAGGTCTTCACTGTCACTGAGGATGGTGGTACTTTTCAGGGGAGCGCTGGTCCTTACTTTGAGTGTCACTTCCTGGCTCCGGTGCAGATCCCTCAGCCTGCTGGCACAGTTCATTCATCCCGCTGGCACAGACTTTCTAGCTTCCACCACTGACCTTTGGGCCTTCCCAGTGCAGATCCGTGAAATAGACTTGCATGAGACATTGTCATGGGCTCTGGGCCTCCAGTTGGACATATGAGGGCATTGCCATGGGCTCTAGGTCTTCAGCTGGACTCATGCAGGACATTGCTGTGGGATCCAGGCCTTCAGCCATGGGATTCTTTGGGTCTTTAGTGTGTGGACAGATTTCCTGCACTCTTGTATTTAACTCTTGGGTGACTACTATAAAATAATCTTATAAATTATGTGTCCTGTATTATATCTTTTCCCTTGCAAACCCTGACTATAACACTCTTAATCCAGTTAAATTAACAAGATTTTAGTGGCACAACGCCTACTTGTGTGAAGTGCAATCTACTTTACTCTGCCAATTCAAGTGCCCGTGTCAGGCAGAAACAGCTTCACAGACACACTGGGGAAAACATTTGCACCTCTTGGCCCAGTTATGTTGATACATAAAATTAGTCACCACGGTCATCTCCCATGATGTCCAGGACAACTGGCTGTGTCTCTCCAATGCCTAATGCAAAGCAGATATTCAATATATATTTAGTTAACAGCAACAAAACTTGATTTATATAATTATGATTAGTATACTCACTGCCTTGGTTACTTTTTCTTGTTGCTGAGACAAAATACCTAACACTTAAAGGAGGAAAGGTTTGGCTTACAGTTTGTAGAGATTTCATTCAATAGTTGGCTAGCTTCAAGGCAGGGTGGCATGGCAGTGGGACGTCACAGAGGAGAAACAGTTCATGGCAGGCAGAAGACAGAGGGCAGCACGGCAGCAAGCAGCAAGTGACAACAAACAACAAGCAGTGACCAGAGCAAGCCTCTTTCTGTCTCTTGTATTTCATCCAGGCTACCTGCCCTTAGGGCGGCCAGCACTCACACCTTTAATCCTAGCATCGCACCATGAATCAATCCCAGCGTCACACCCTGGATCCCAGCATCACACATGCTAGATCCAGCTGTTGTGGCAAACAGGATACCAGACTTTTTCAGATGGCTAAGGAACTAACAGTGCACTCTGGAAAGGCGGAGAGAGATTTTTTTTTTTTTTTGGCTAGCCTGGTTCAGAGAAGCTCACGCTTTGTAACTTTTGAGCCCCAGAGATAGTGTCACAAAGGTCTTTATGAAGTTTGTGGTGGGAAAAACGAGCTCAAACAAAGGTAGTTCTTCAAAAATGACAGGTTTATAACTCTGGCCTGCTTTACTCAGGTATGAACTCTAACCTAAGATGAGGGGGATGGGGACAGGTGCCACAAATTAGGGAGCAGTAAGTGGGGGGAAGGAGGAGAAGCAGCAGAAGAGCTTGCAGGTTTAGGGAACTGTGAAACTCCCCCATTATTAGCGTATCGAAGTGTGGCCTGGGCTGCAGGAGGGAAAAGGGAATGTTCACTCACTCCACGCAGAAACTACTGCACTCCTCGGAGACAGAGGAAAGCCCTTTAATACACACCAATTTCTTCTTCACAGCCACCTCTGAAAAGCCCCACCCATGATGCCATGAGGCTTTGAGGAAGACATTAACGACAAGCCATACCACTCACTTTTCTCTTTTTCTAAGGAATAAATGTTCTCTTTCCTGAAAGAGGTTTATAATGAGATCTTTACTTTTCCAAGCACTGTCAGTTAATAAAAATTCTCTGCTCACATTTAGATTTTTAGAAAGTCCAGTCAATTGTCATATGAAAACTCAGAATTGAGCTGGGCATGGTGGCACACACCTGTAATCTCAGAACTTGGGAGGCTGAGGCTGGAGGGTCGCCGTGAGTTTAAGGACAGCCTGGGCTACATAAGTGAGTTCAAGGCCAGCCTGCACTATATAGTGAGACCCTGTCTCAAAAAACAAAAACGCAAAGTAAAACAAAAAGCTTCAGAATTGTCATTCAGTATAAAATGTTTTTCTTCCCTAGTATTAAAGATTTCAGGTTTGGAGGACAGAATTGTGGTCAGTCTTGGCCATTTTCTCCTTCACCATATTCTACATTTCCTAGCTACTTTTTGAGACACACCAGGAAGAGAAAAATAATAATAGGCAGAAAGGTCTTGCCAGTAACACAGTTGTCACCTGACACTGTGGAGCAGATTCCCTGTGTGTCCTGGTTTTTCTTTTCTCCTGGGATGACTTTCTGCTTCCTTGGAGGCGTCACCCCACACCCTAAGTCATTTCTCGGTTCTCTCACCTACGGTCTTGGTCCAGGGGGTGTTTCCACCAACTGACCCAGCCTTGCACTGATTCCTTCTCAACTGGCTCCTGTGAGTCCTGACAAATAAAAAAGAAATCCAGACTGAGTGAAGATGGTTTTATTTGAAAGGATGGTCACAAATATGGGGAGGGACTATTGGAAAAGAACTACTGGGGCTAAGTCTGACACCAGGTCTTGTATCGTGCAAGCTCCAAGGCACAGGTCAAGCTCTCTGTTTGGTTTTCCAGAAGTTTCTTGTCACTTGGCTTAAAAGGAGGGGAAAACAACTCTGTCTGTCCCTCACTAGGGGAAAAGACATTCAGCTTCCTCTTTGTTGTACTCTGAAGCTAGGTGGGTGAGCTACCTCAAGCAGCACAGATCTGAGAGCAACCCTTTTGCAAGCCTGGCATAGATAGTCTCTCACTCAGTGCAGGGGAACTTAACACCTATTTTTCCCAGGCTCAGCCAAAACTCTGAGCCGAAGGAACATTAAAATGAGTCCTGCAGGAAAGCCACTCACTGGAAACACTGGTGTAGCCCTTCTTTCGGAGAGCACCTTTCGATCTCAAGTCATTTGGCCAGCCACCACCAAAGTGTGACTGAGGACGGGAAACTTCCACATACCAGAGGCTTGTTCATTGTTGTTACGCGAGGACACAAAAATGACCAATATTCCCTTTGACATAAACCTCATAATTCTCAGATATGTATGCTGTTAGTAGATGATAGTAAAATTAGTTCTACACAGATTACAGTCTTAATCTAAGCGCTTTAATAATCACTGATTGGCAACCCTATTCTTCGTATTCTACAAATTTGCTCGGGGTTGTGCTGTAATACTATGTTATTCCAGTTTCAATGTCTTCCCTTTAACAGTAATTTTTCTCTAATGAGATGAACTTTCATCAGATTTAAGGTGTTTCAAAAATCTGTGACTAGTTTCATTCATGTATTTGAATGGTAAGTTGTAAGACATCTACCCTGAAATAATTTTCACAATACCGGAGACCAGAATGTTCCACTCCTAAATAAAAAGGATCTTAAACTGGAGGAAATTAGGAAAAATTAGGTACAAGAAAGCTCTCTACCTTCCCTCCATTTTCCTAAAAGCAGGACACAGACAAAAAGATAAAAAATATCCTTGTACTACTTCTAGCAGGGAGAGAACTGAAGACAACTTGAAACTCCCATAGGCCTGGAGACAGTCCCAGAGGAATCTACGTCGACAAGCTACACTACCCAGGCTTTATGTGTCAACATTTTGTTGTTGTTATTGTTTACTTATTTTTGTTTTTCTTCCCCTATTGCCACCCCAGAGAGACTCGAAGTGCTTTTCCTTTGTCCTGTCATTTCTTTAAAAATGTATGTTTCTTTGTTGAAGATACCATAGAAGTTGGAATTCAAGGCCATTTCACTACTTTGCTGTCACTCATGTATTTTTGAAACAAACATATTAATAAGCCTCTGTTTGTCTGGTTAATATCTTTTGTTACAAGGTCTCATTTCAACTAAGACCCTGTGAGGTTTGAAGAAAAAACTATGTTTCTTTATTTGTAAAATTCTAGCAATTTTTAGCTTTTGGTTAATATCCTCTGAAAAATAACAGTGAGGGGAAAAAAGATTTTGTAAGCAATGAGAACTCTCTCCCTAACTAAATTTTATTTCTGGTCCTCTAAATCTTTTTCCCAACTTGGGCCCATCCTAATCAGACTAGCAAATCCTACTTTCCATGGGGATTCTGCTAAATCGATTTGCAGAGAATCCCCAGTGGTTATCTCCGATCACCTTTGACATCTGATCTGATTCCTCACCCCCATCCTACCCTCAGTGACGTCTGGTCACACTGGCCCGCCTTCAGCAAAACTTCCCAGTAGCCCTGATGTTTCCTCACAGTTACTTTCCATCTCACGATGCTGTCCTGCTCCATAGCTGTAAGTCCCCACTGATCCATGATGTATTTGGAATTGAACCCAGTTATATTTTTAGGTCTCTTTCTCCCTTTTGGAATAGTTCCTGAATAAAATAGTTTTTACCACTTGCTATGGTCTGAATGTTAATGCCCCGCCATTTATATGTTGAAATTCTAATCCTCAATGTGATGATTTTAGGAAGTTAAACGTTTTGAGGTGATTTGGTTGTAAAAGAGCCCTCATGGTCCACAGAGCTCCCTCACTCCTTCTGCGATGGAGCTGCTCTCAAGGGAAAGGTGTTTTTAACAGAATATGTTTCCTTCCTAAACTTTTTTCTTAATCCTTTAACAAGCCTTCCTTTTCACGTGCTGTTCTGAGTTCTAACAAGAGACCTCGGTAACACCCTCTTCTCTCCTCACCTCATATGAATTGACTTGTAGAAAACTAATGCGTACGTCTGAAAAGAAAATGCAGGTGATGTCCCCAGGAGATCGAGGTCCAGTTCTGATCAAGAAGAAGAGCTGAAAATAGCTCACTAGGCAAAAAGTACTGCCTATAGAAGACCTCTGTTGAGTTTGGGAAATTCTTGTACTCCCTTTTTCTCCCATAAAAACCCCTCAGACTTGAGTCCCACTAGATAGAAATTGGAAGTGACAAAGAAGCCCCGCTGTCTTCTTCAGAGCTGGCTTTGAGTAAACTATCTCCTTCCACTAATTCCTGTCCCTGAGTCTTTCCGTTGAGCAGCGTGCAGTAATTACCTTAATGTCAGCAACACGTCCACCACGTGACACAGCTTGAAGACATCTCACCCCCATCCAGAAAGTGGGCCCTCATCAGCTACCGAATTTATCAGCATCTTACTCTTGGATTTGTAGCTTCCAAAAGTGTGAAGACTAAATTTCTGTTGTTGATAAGACACTCAGTTTACAATGTTTTGTTATAGATACCCAAATGACTACAACACAATTTGAACTGCTGTCAGTTTCTCATTTTCTTTAATATTAGAAATTAAGATTTTTAAAAAATTGTTAACCTTAAATATGTTGTTTCTAATCTTAAGTCTTATTTATATGCCAGACCCTAAAGTCTTTCTACATGGGATTTAAACATGGTTTGAGATGAGTAAGGAGAAGATATCTTATTTCTAAACATGTGTTGTAAAATTTGTTTAAAAGTGACTAAATTATAAGCAACTCAAAAGTTTGGCAAGCTCAGTGTCTGTTATCTAATTAGTTCCATGTACAGTCTTCAAATAAATCATTCATCCAGATCCTCATTCACAAATTGGCAATGATTTTTCTAAGCACATCTGGGAATTTTGTGAAAAGAAATAAAAACGCTGTGAAACAAATTTATTGTCAGTCTTTTCATTTCTACCATCCATTTGGTCCCATGTAATTACTATTTTGACATACACTTCTTAAAAAACAAAAGACATCATTAAATCACTCACTGATTCAAAAACTTGCTGAATAAATTGGTGTTACACCTCTACAACCATGTTCCCAGCACCATCAATGTTGAAGGTAAAGTGATGAATGTAGGAACCTCTGTCTTCTTGGATTTTAAAATCTCAGGAGAGAAAGATGTTTAACAAATAATCATGTAAATAATCATATGACTACAACCATGATAAGGACCATGAAAGAGAAATAATGATAGCTGTCAGATATTGAATATTTTCAATAAACCTACCTTAAGCTAAGTATACTATATACTCATTTAACCCTTTCAGCAGTCCTATGAGATAAGACCTATCTACTATGAAACACGTCCAAACCTAACTCTAAGCCTCCAAGCCCCTTAGGTTATGGTGCTAATTGTATGTTCTCGGTTCCTGTTAACATGAATTACCTAAATTTAGCAAGACTCCTGTCATTTTAGAAATAGCCTTAGATATCTGATCAAATTCCTCCACCCTTATCCTCCCTCAGATGATCTGCTATCACTCTGGGCCTGCCTTCAGCAAGAATCCTGTTGTTGGGACTCAGAACACAATAATCCTAAGTATGACTCATTGACATGCCGAGTACTTTGAACCAAATATCATTGTAAGAGCCTCAAAGACAATATTTCTCAGAAAACAAATTCCTCTTCCCAAAAGTGAGTCATAGAAACTAGAACCTTTCTCTTCCCTGAAGCAAGCCATAAAGCCAGAAAGGCCACTCTCTTCCTTCTCCTTTACCCCATGAAGATCCTCATTCCAGAGGATCCAGCCTTATGTATCAGGATGGGAGAGGAATGCTACACAGAGAAGCCGAGAAAAAGCTAGATAGAGGCCTGGCTGCGTTCCCCCCCGCCACAATCCATTATGCTATATACCCTTTGTCCAATCACATTTCTATTAATCTGTCCATTCATAATCAAACTCAAGGATAAAAATAGTTTTCCCTGGGTCTTTGGGTCTTCATTTCTGAAGTTTGCATGTCATGTAAAATTTAGTGAAATAAATTTGTTGTGCTTTTCACTTGTTAACCTGTCTTTTGCTATCAGAATGTCAGCCAGGATTTATTCTCATGATGGATGAAGAAAGACACCAGGCCTTTCCACCCCTATCCTGTGGTTTAGCACCTAGCCCTTGATGTCTCTTAGTAATTTCCTGTCCTCTGACCTTACCCTATTCCTTGGCTACAAATTCCCACCTGTCCATATTGTATCTGGAGTTGAGCCCAATTGTATATTGCAGTCTCTTTCTCCTTTATTGTAACAGTTCCTAAATAAAATCTTTTTAACTCCTACTCAATTCTGGTTTCTTTCTTTTCTTTTTGTAAAAAGAGGTACAAAGGGATTTATTAGGCAGAATTTTAAAAGTACACAGTCAAAGAAATAAAGTGCATGCTCTCAAGAGAGAGAGAGACATCCCTTGGCATTAAGGTGGATATATTTATGGGGAATTGGGGGTGGTGTCCCCAAGAGGGACTATCTAGGGTGTGCACTCTAGCGTCTGTGGAGTTTTGCTGATTTGATGGGCTAGGTTAAAACTCGAACAATTTTCATGTATTTGAAGCTGAAACCTGCTGTGCTTTTAGTAGACCACTGCCTGAGGGTGGCGGTTGGTTAGGAGGCAGCACAGTTTACAAGTGAAAGGCACAGGCCCAGAGCCTAGTTTATAGGCTTATTATTGTCTGTAATAAGAACAATAAGGAATTTTTCCTGAAAGGGGGACAATCTTGAATAACACTTATGTTCTGGAGCTGTAGTTTTTCTTAAAAGGTATAATTTTAATATTATAACTCTCCTTGTCTTTTAACTATATTTCTTCTATCCTACCTCACCAAACCAACCCCAACCCCAGGCTTTAATCCCGTGTTGTTAAGGGTTATGTGAGGTCTAAAATTCCGTTTTCTTACAGCTACTTCAGGCCTAGAGGGGCCATTGACCTGGCCTGGACTATCCAAGGACCGGAGGTCTCATCCTGATGGACCTAAAGGAGACATAGGAAAATGGCTGTTGTCAGCAAGTCATCAAACCTTAAGGCAGAATTTGACACTGCATTAATTTGGAAAAGTGTTACTGTGGTCGATGGGATCCTCAGCAGATTTCTAGGTTCTTTTGCCCTATGAACAAAGAATTGGATGTGGCACATGATGGTAAGGAAATAGCAGCAAAGTTTAATGAAGTTTAATTAGGCAATGGTATAATCAGAATGAATAGGCTCGAACGGGTGGAAAGGAAAATGGCATGAAAGATGAAGGTGTTGGGCTTAAGAATTTAAAACATTGCGCTGGGTCTGGGGTGCCTCCCATGGGTTTTCCAGAGCATGACTGACAGCGGCATTGACATGGTGCTGAGTCACGTCAGCTGTGTCTATCGTGCATGTCCTTTCCCATAATTAATTCTGTTCTAATTGAATGTATGAGAGATGGTCCATATGCATGAACCTTTAATAAGCTCCAAGTGAACAAAGGTTACAGCAGAGCATGCTGATTCCAGACTTTGGAATTTTCCAGGGGTTTTTGTTGTTTTTATCTCTGCCTGCAGGCAGTAGGCCTTAGGACAAAGGTTAGAGGGTTGGCCCTGAGGTATTGCCCAGGTTCTTGTGAGTGGAGGGGAGTCATCCCATAGTCCCAATTTGTGGTCTCTATATTAAAAGTAGGTCTTATAATGCAGGGGACACGTTTGCAGAGTTGTCATGAATATATACACAATATTTTGTTTTAATACACGACAAGTAAGCATCAGCTTGACTAGGAGTTGGAGAGGTCTGGAATATATAAATGTACAAGGAGATTGAACAGTCAGGGAGCAAAAATTAAAAAGAGAATAATGATGAATTACCTCTGATATTAACCTTTATTTGTCTTGAGATGTTTACTAAAGTACAACAGGTAGAGTACAAGAGGATACAGACTTTTCCTTACTTTGTTAATAAGAAATTTAATTTTTCTTATTTTAATTATAATAATAGCCAAGGAATAAATTAAATAAATACATCTATGTTTTATGTGAACATTGGGCCAATAAAACTCTAATTATTACAGGGTTTAGAACCTGGGATTTGGTCTGTACTTTGTAGACCTGAAGATTTTCGTAGTGATTGGCTCAGGTAACACACAAAGCCTGAAGTAGATAACAGAAACTTAGTTTACACCACAAAGTAACAGTTTTTTGTAGTTAGAATATTTATTAATTCTACTTTCTAGGGGATTTTCTCTGAAATTCTCCTATCTATCTAAAGGCCTAATCCTCTAGAAGATTTAGAAAAACTGGAGTGGACACCATACCCAGAGCCAGGTGAATTTTGTCCAAGGTTATTGTCTGTTCTTTAGGTTCTTCATCTCCCCTAAAACCATCTATTCTTGTAAGATAGCCTCGTCTTCACTTACCTCTCCCCTATAAAATGAATGTATAAGCTTCAATCATCTGCTCTTTCTTTGAGTCTCACTTTGTAACTCTCACGTGTGTGAATGTTAATAAACTGATATGCCTTTTCTCCCGTTATTCTTTTTATTGTCAATTTGTCCTATGGACTCAAATTGTTGCATTTCAGGGAGTGGAATGAAAGTTCCTTTTGGTCTTACAAAGGAAATCTACTCTCTGCTGTTTAAGTGGACTGCTCTATGCCTGATTCTACAGACATGAATGGACCCAGTATCTCCATCAGTCAGAGAACTACATTTGTCTATGGCCACACCATCCTGAATGCACCTAATCTCATCTGATCTCGGAAACTAAGCAAGGCCGAGCCTGGTTAGTATTTGGATGGGAGAACTACATTTCCCTGGCTACATTTATTATTCAAGTCAGGCCCATTAAAGTCTTGCTGGTTAGGCAAAGGCACTGTCTCTTCTCTGGGATCACAAACAGGGGATCAAAAGCAGAAATAAGTGAAGACAGAAGCAATAGTTCAAAAGAAAAAACAAAGCTGGACCATAGGCTTTTAACACAGCAAGGAACCCCACCTCCAAGCATGTTTTATAGTGACCATTTAGACCTGAAAAATAAAATGTGTGTGTGTGTCTTTGTGTTTTGATATACAGTTTGAGCTTCCTCACAACATGGCAGCCTCAGGCAATATGGACGGCTCACACATAGATTCAGAGCTCCAGAAAGAGTGTTCAAGCAAATAAAGCATAAATTATACCTCTTTTATGACTTGACTGCAGAAGTCATAGATTATTACTCTGTGTGTTTTACTGGTCAAAAGTGAGTCAAAATAGTCATTGAGATTAAAAAAGAGGGGACATATTAAGAGGTTTCAGAAAACTTCGTGTTTTATGATCACCAGTCATTTGTTCTGCCCTTAAATTTGTTGTAGTCATCTGTTAGACTTTAACCAAATCCATTCACTTTACAACACCACTACTATCCTAACTCAGATCACCATTATCTCCTACCTAGGCTTCTAACTCTTCTCGTTACTTCCAATCATCTGACGAAAACCATTCTCTATTTTTTTGGTTCATAACATTATAGCTTTTAGAACAAATACTCTGGAGAAAAATCTTACCTATCTGAATAATTTTGACTCACTGCACCTGCCCCTGTAGTGAGCCTTACGTCCAATGTGGCAGTTACATGGATAGATAAGTATTCGGTTTTCCTTTTTTTTTTTTTGTTAATATTTTAAAAATGTATGCTACAGTCACATTTTGGTATTCATCATTAATTTGTTCCAGAACTACTGAAGAGTGCCAAAACTGGTGAGTACTGAACAAAATTTTCCCATAAGAAATAATATAATTGGGAATAATTTGTTAAAGTTTCTCAGAACTTTCACATTTTACTAGGCAAATATTAACCTTTTCTGGGGCTAATATAAGCATTTTAGTCTTAGTAGTACCACTCTGAACCTTTTTTGTGACCCATTATTAGCACTAAAAATACACAAAAGTGCAAGACAGTAATGGTGAGTACGTGGGGTTCTGCACTGTTTTCGAGTTACTGTGACACTGACGCATCCACCTCTGACCTCTGTGTCATTGGGAGAAAGGGGCGCCAAGTGGCTAGGAAGTAAGGATGAGTGACATGGTACTTTCTTTTGTGGGGTAATATCGTGACTCATGCAAGTTCTAGCAAGTGTGATGAGTCCTGAGAAACACCAGTGCTAAAATACCTTTCCCATCAAAATGCAATGAGTACTAGGGTTGACGAGTTCTAAAACCAATGAGTATTCTCTCATTAAAATACTTGTTTCCACAAACTGAATGGGTTAAAACGGCAGAAAGTTATTCTCTCGTATTTTTGGAGGTAGGAAGTCTGAAATCAAGGTGATGGCAGGCACTGCACACCTGAGGGAAGACTCCTTCCTTGCTTCTTCTACTTCTGTTGGTTGTCTGTAATTCTTGACGCTCCTTGGCTTGTAGCCCCATCCCTACAACCTCTGCATTCATCTTTCCCCTTGTTTCTCTTGGTTCCAATTTTCCTTTTATAAGGAACCAGTCAGTGGATCAGACCCCATCTCAATCAATTCTGACCTTACTTTAACTTGACTGCACCTGTATAGACTCGATTTCCAAGGTCACATTCCTAAGTATGGGAGAGAGACACTGACGTATTCTCCCCTGTGGGGAGGCAATCCAAACCTCTTCAGTACCTAACACAATCTTTACACTGGGGTCTTCAAGGGGAAATTTTACTTCTCAACTTTGACTTTTCTCTGACCTCTATTTTTATCTCGCTCCTTAGCATGCAAAGTGGTCCTGAGTCTGCTATTCTCTCAGCTGAGCCTCTCCTATGCTCTAAATCAGTGGTGGCATGCCTCTGGCATGTGTGTTCTTTGTTTTCCTTATAAGACAAAGGATGTTAATGACTTGATTTTTCTAAACTAAAACCTCAGTATTTAGGTTTAATTGCAGTGTTGGCACTTTGCAGTAAATATGTGGGGTTTGGGCACTGGTCTCTAAAAGGTTCAGCACTGCCACTTAAGCCATTCCAACTGTTTCCTCCTGCAGACTCAGGCCTGAGTCTCTTAATCTCTCTGACTGGGCCACTTACTTTCTTCCTGAAGAGTTTTCTAGCAGTGCACGAGAGCAGCTCGAAGAACTTGGATTCTGCTTAACAAGCAATCTCAGTAGCATGGACAGCAGGGATGGTAATTGAAGACTACCCCGAGCTACGGTACTCCTAGGAGCTCTGGTTCTCTGCTTTTGTAGAGAAGAATTATCATGCTTCCTCTATTACTAGATTAGTAACAGGGAGAAACTGCAGAAGATGCTATTCTCCACTATATGATATACCTTCCAAGTTTCCAGAAGTGGCAAATACATATCATCAGCTCTTCATACTGATGGGTATTTGCTAGATTTTTGCATTAAATCAGTAGGATTACCTTACATTGTGAAAGACTACCTAAGCAATCAGAAGGGTCCTTGAATACCAAAAGTGGACAGAACAGGTAAGAGTGAAATGTTTTATTTAATTTTCTACAATTTGGAGTCTTTCATTTGCTTTTTTTAACTATCTACAAATTGGAATCATTAATCTGAAGTAGAGGACAATGTTAAGCTGAGCCCGATGTACAACAGACTCATATAGGAACAATATTTTTCTGAATTGATAACTTCCTGAGTAACCACACATACAGTCACACAAACAGTCCCACATGCTTTCTGTCAGATCTTAAAAATCACTGGGCTCTTTCCTTTGAAAGGTAGTGGTCAGTCCTTTGACTCTGGAAGGAACGTTCCCATCTTGCAGAATCTAGATGCTGAACAAAATAGCACAACCATTCTGATCAGTACTTAGGCTCTGGAAAGCTGGTATTTGTTGTTTATCAAAGTACAAAGCATCCATGCCTATATCTTGAAGTGGATCTACAAAAGGGAATGAGAATCCATTTCTCACTGGGATATTCTCAAGTACACGGAAAGAGGAATAGAATATTAACATTTATTCATAGACCATTTCTTGAGTACATATTGAGTAAGAAATTATGGTTTAAGGCACTAGTACTGTACACACAATATGATGGTGAATAAGAAAAAACATCTGCATTCAAAGAAGAGAGATAAGAAATACTGCAATTCAGGGCAAAGTGTGAGGCGTACTCTAAAATAGTACTCAAGGTGAAGTTCCTAGATAACATTACATCATATCTGATGGGGTAAATTTGAAATTTGAATTAAGGTCGAATTTGCAACATACAGAAATAACCAGAGGTAGGGAGTGAGAAGGAAGGAAACTCTAGTTAGGCAGAAAAGCATGATTTAAGGCGCGTGGCTGGAAATGGAGTTGCACAGCTTTGGCCTGGCAAAGCGTGATGTAAAGGAGTTGTGAGCCGCGGTGCTGAAGGAGGAGGAGCATCCACCTATTGGAGAGGGCTGAATGCCAAGGTTTCTGAGTTGCTATTTAACACTCTAGGGGGAAAATGATGTGAACATAGACTTTGTTATCTGAGCAGGGACAGCTTTGAGATGAAAGGTGGCACCATTAACAATTGCGTCAGAACATCTATCACATGGTACTCTCCTGGGCAGACTGCACATCTGAGTAAGGCAAAACTCTTGAGAGAGAAGCTCTACCTCGGAGGAGCTGGCAGTGAGTCCCGTGAAGAGAGCAGTCATGTGGTATGGGCAGCCTAGGGGTACTGTGTTAGTTTCCTAGTGCTACCACAACAGAGTACCATAGACGGGTGGCTTAAGACAATAGAAATTATTATTGCACAGTTATAGATGCAAGAAGTATAAAATCAGGGTGTCAGCAGGGACATACACTCAATGAAGGCCCAAGAGAAGACTCTCCCTTTCCTCTGCCTGGCTTCTGTTGCTGGCAGCAACATTTCTGCTCCTTGGCTTTCAGACAGGCATCACTCTGACCACTGCCTTGCAGGTGCTTGCGCTCTATCTTTACGTGATCTCCCCTCCAGTGCGTCTAAACTGTGTCTCTTCTCCTCCTATCAAACACCAATCCTGGGCCGGTGAGATGGCTCAGCGGCATAAGCGCCTGCCTTGCAAGCGCAAGGGCCCGAGTTCGACTCCCGGAACCCACATACGAAAAAGGGGCCGGTGATATCGCTCAGCGGCATGGGCGCCTGTTGGCGCGCGAGGTCCTGAGGTCGATCCCCCGGTACCCACAAAAAAAAAAAAAAAAAAAAAAAAACCAATCCTATTGGCTCAGACCCTACTCCAGGATGATCTTGCGATGGCAGGCAGAAACACCGAAACGACACCAAGGATGTGGAGGCAGATTTATTTATGTCTATGGGCACTGATTGGGATCATTCCCAGAATATCAGGCCTTGATCTCTGGTGGTCTAGGGTTTATGTGGGATAAAAAAGCAGGAAGTACAGAGGCAGAATGGCTTGTCAACTGGGGATTGGTTTATACAATGTGCATCACAGTGACCAGCTATGCGTCACAGTGACCAGCCCTTTCTAAGAGACAGAAGCAACCACAACTGGAACAGGAACTATTACCTGGGCAACTAAGAAACTGAAGTATGCTGGCTGGGGGAGGGGCATTTTCTGTTACAATCTCACCTCAACTAACTGAATGTTTAAAGGACCCATGTGCAATAGAATCACAATTTGAGGTTTCTTTGAAGAATTTGAATCTTTAGTCCCTGAGTTTTCTGAAGTATATAGGATTCTCTCTTTCCTCATCTTGGAAGGAGGAAAGAAGTTTAATATTAGAACTCAAATAGGACTAGAAATTGAAAGACATCAATTCCAAGTTATGACTTGACTTTCAACTTCATTGCTTTGGGCAAATCATTTGAAATCTCAGTCTGCTTCTCCCTCCGAAAATGAGGCAGATGTTGTACTGTTTGTAAACAAGGATGCCGAGGCCATCAGTAAGGGTCCTTCTGCCTCTATAAGCTATTCTGTTAGCAAGAAGTTGCAAAACTATGATCCTTTGTCCTTGTTAAGAGGAAAGATTTTCATTATGATTTTTTTTTTTTGTGGGTACCGGGGGGTCGACCTCAGGACCTCGCGCGCCAACAGGCGCCCGTGCCGCTGAGCGATATCACCAGCCCCTTTTTCGTATGTGGGTTCCGGGAGTCGAACTCGGGCCCTCGCGCTTGCCAGGCAGGCGCTTAAGCCGCTGAGCCATCTCACCGGCCCTCATTATGATTTTTGCCATCACTATTTTTAAGCAAGTGTATCTATCAGACTGGGCTTGTGCTTGCAAAGAACAGTACTTGACTACCTTTTTTTTTGTGGGTACTGGGAGTCGAACTCAGGACCTCATGCTTGCCAGGCAGGCGCTTATGCCGCTGAGCTATCTCACCAGCCCAGTACTTGACTATCTTGGACAGGTTTTTTTAGGAGGTTATGGGGAATGGCACCAGGATCAGTCGGTCTGGTGCCTGTACTCAACTAGAGTGAATCTGACCCTTTTTCTTTTCCTATGCCTGACCATAATGTCATCACTTGCTCATGAATAAGAACTCTGAGCAAGTCTAATGAGGAGGAATCACAGGTATATGTCACAGCCGCACAGGACGTAGGTAGAGCAGAAGTTTCCCCCAAAGGACCAAGTTGCTGATAGAAAGGTTTGGATGGTGGACAGCTGAGAAGAGGACACATGTCTGCAGCCAAGCAGTGTTTGGAATTCAGCCAAGCATGGAGATTGCAAACGTATATTTAGACACTGTTATCTCTACACTAAAATTGTGCCATACTTTAATATTATTCTATTATTTTAAATTAGTAGTTAAGAGCTCATATTCTGGAGTTCCAGGGTCCTAAGTCTGAATTCCAACTCTACTGCTCAGTAGTAAATGTGTGACTTTGAGAAAATAAATTACTACATATATACTAAAAACCTCCATTTCCTCATCTATAACGTGGTAATGATAATAATAACCTTATCGAATTATTGTTAAAGGACATAATATCTACAAAAAAGCTTAATGTGATGCCTGGCTGATAAAATATACATCACATAGCAATAATAATTATTGTGGACCAGGCCCCAGGTGACTTTGGGTATTTTGTAAGTGTCACAACTATTTGACATAGTTACTATTAAAACCTGTACACTCCCCTTTTAGGAAAGTAGAAACTGAGAAAGTTGTTTCAGGTCACAGAGTTCCAGGAACTGGAAAGGCCCTGGTGCGGTCCACCTCTGCTAGACTCCGAGGCTGGGGTCTCGATCATGCATTCACAGCCCACCGATGCCAGAGCCCACTAGTGTCCATGCATGGGGTTCCCTTTACAGTCTTTTAAAAGATCAAATAAGGAGACACAGGCATTGTGACCTGGTGGGATTTAAAAGTGTGCTTTTGTAATCACTACTTGTTATTATCAGTACCCTCTCTGGTAATTATATTTCACAGTACATTCTGCTATTCCCTGTAAGCAGACAGTTTAAAGTTGAGTTGCACTTAAGGTAACAATAATCGTCGTATTTTACTAATGAACTGAGAGAAAAAAATTGAAGATAATGATCAGTACGTTAAATAATACACAATTGACATAAAGTTTGCACATACCATCCAGTTATAAAAACTGATTGGATCATCTGAAGATCCAATTTTTGTTATTAGTCCAGATTTTGCGTTAAGATGAGCATTGTACACTGGAGACTTACAGGAATTAAGATAAATTACTCGAACTATTTAACTAATAGCTCCTCTGAGATACAATTCAGGTAGAAATTCACACCTGAACAACTTTCAAGGCTTTTTCTCCTAGGCTTATTTCTTTGTACTTTCAGTTTTCTTTTAAGAAGCCTATACTTCAAGAAACACAACTTTGAAATTCCACATTAATTCTTAAACTAGATTTTAATGATTCTTATCTCTTCCCGTTTATTGTAGCGTTAATATGCAATTATTTTTAATCGGTCAGCATTAAAAGAAATATTAAAAAAATTCCTGTTGATTCTCACGGACAAGAATCAAAATTTCTGGCACTGCTATACATTAGTTCATTCCAATATCTAAAGAAATGAATCGTTACCAACGTGCAACTTCACATTACACAATCTTGGAATTCAGCCGCACACAGCAGTGAACTACTACTTGTAGAAAACACTGAAAATGACTATAGGGAAAAGTAGATAGCTCGAAGCAGGAAAAGTTGGTATTTTCTAAAGCAATGTTCACGATCCAGACAGACGGTGCTGGGAAGCTGCCCACCGTGGCTCTCCGTACCCGGGCCTCGATCTCTCCTCCCCAAGGGCACCAGCACCGCGTCCCCGCGAGCCGAGCGGACCCGGGCAGCGGGGGACCTGGCCGCCGGCCCAGGGCAGGGCCGCGGGGCCCAGCAGGCGGCCCTCGGCGTGGAGGGCGCGGAGGCGCAGCGCCGACTTCCGAGGGGGACGGGCGCCGAGGCGCGGGCGGCCGGGGCCGGGGAGGAGGGGCGCGGGGCGGGGCTGGCTGCGACTCCGCCCCTCGCCCGGCCCCGCCCCGCTCGACCCCGCGGACCCCGCGGCGGCGCCCGGACAGCGCCCGCCCCCGCCCGCGACGCGCGGCCCGGCCCCGCCCCGCGCCCGACGCCCCGCCCGCCGGGCCCACAGCGGGCGCGGGGCGGCCCCCAGGTCGTCCGCACCGCTCCGCGCTCAGGCCGAGGCGCCGCGGCCGCGCGCCCTCCCGGGGAAGGCGGAGGCGGCGGGCGGAGGAGGAGGAGTTGCCGGGGAGGAGGGGCGAGCGCGGCAGTCGCGCCGGCGCTGGGCGAAGGAGCGGAGCCGGGCCGCGGCCGGTGAGCGTCGGCGCAGCCCGCGGGAGCCGGGCGGGCGTCCCTTCTGCGTCCCGCTGCGGCGCTGTGGGCCGCGGCCGCGACCCTCGGGTCCTCCGGGGCGGCGGGGGCGGGCCCGGCGCGGAGGGCCGGGAGGGGCGGGCGCGGCGCTGCAGCCGAGGGTCCGGGTCGGCGCGCCGCCCTCCGCCGCCTCGGAGGGTCCGCGGCCGGGGCCGGGGTCTGGACCGGGACGGGGGGGCTGAGGCCTGCGCGGCCGCGGGCGCCGATTCCCGACCTCGGCCTTCGCGGCCGCCGCCTTTGTTGCCCGCAGCCCGCCGGGACAGGCCGGGGCTCGGCGAGGCCTGGGCGGCGGCGGGGCCTGCGCGCTCGCACCCGCCGTGCTGCCGCCGACCCCGTGGCCGGCCCGGCTGGGCTTCCGCGGCGCGGTGAGGCCCGGGGCCGCGTCGGGGGCGTCGCTTCAAAGTGCCGCCCGGACTCGGCGGCCGCGCGCGTGAAGGCGCAGTGCCGCTGCGTGGGAACCCGCCGACGCGGACGAGGGCAGTCGGGAGCGCCGGGAAATTGAGCCGCCCTGCAGCCGAGGCGGGCCTCGGTTTGCAGTTTGCTCCGGGAGTTGGCAACTTCAGGTGCACCGTTGTGGCTCGAGCTGCAGCAGAAGTGTGGACGTTTTTCACGGGCAGGTCCTGGCACAAAACTTGTTCTGCGTGTAGCAGTGTGTGCCAACTTAACGTTTAGTCGGAATCTCAAATTTGGGGTTCCCATCCCCAATTTAGGGAATTAGGGACCGGGGGAATTAAGGTTTGGTGGAAGTCAGATTTCTGGTGGTGAAATATGTGACGTTGACTTCAGTGCAGCAGATGTTTCTTGAAGGTGTAAGGCAACATCCTCGCGTGCATGAGGAACGAGTACATACTAATTACGGTAATGTGAATTAGGACATGAAACACTTACGTTTTCAATTTACTGTGTTCCTTGGAATAAAGATAATATTTGTGACCAAACGAAAGTAAACTTTCGTCTGCTTCAAGGTGAAATACGTGACATATTCTCCACGGTGGGCAGCAGTTTACTCTGACTTTTTTAACTCACCAAACACCCACAACTTATAATCCACTTAGCTTATTTGAATGAATGAACTTTAAATGGAATATTTAGTGGTGTGAAGAGTCAGTGTTATTTAAAAACATGAATGGCATTGTTTACCAGGTTTCACAGTTAAAGCCCGGAAAACAGTTTCTTGGTTTACTCTAATTTTTCCTCAGTCTTACATGGCAGGGATGTGGAAAGGTTCAGGATCTGTCCCTGCTGCAGACAAAATAGGTGGCTGTCACCCCCTCTCCCCCATCTGCCCCCAAATTCTTGTCTTGGAGGATACTGGTTCTGGGACAGTGGATTTGATAGGATTCTTAGGAAAATTTGTTATCTGGAGTTTTCAAGGGCTTTCCATTTCGTGGCCTGGGTATCAGCCAGGTTGTTCACCTGAACCTTTACTTTTTTTTCTATTCCACTCAGCATTTCTTTTGAAAAAAAAAATTTTTTTTTTTTTTTTTTTGCCTTTATTGTTTTTTTAGAGCAGCTTCTAAATTGGTAGCAGGTACCTGGCCTTGCCTTTTCCCTTCTTACAGTGGAAGACTGGTAGGCCTTGAACACTACCCCCCCCCACCGGGTGTCACTTGACTGCCCTCCCTTGTTAGGCCACCTGGAGGGAGTGGCAGGGAAGGGATGTGGGTGCCAGCCGCAGCACTGAGTGTTGTGTGGAAAAGGTTTGCTGTACTGACTGGATTCCTAATCATTTTGCCTTACCATATTTTTTTCTAGTCTTCGTGTAGAATTGAAAAGGTGTTCTTTCTAATAGCTCTCTTTTTAGAGAACAGAATGTAAGTTTTAAGATTATCTTGTTGTGTAACTTTACTTCTTAGCGAAAAACCCTACCAGTTTTCTCCAATGTGGTCATTTTCAGGGAACACTGTGGTACTGATAGTACCTTTTGTGTTGCTCATAGAAGTAATTGTATGATTTTATTTATGATGCAGTCGGAAAAAGGGGGAATGTTATATGTCTGTTTCTGAATTTGTCGGACTTATTGTTAATTGTTCAAAAACATGCTATGAGAAACAGGATGATGCGCACACATGTATGCATATGTTGGAAGTATGAGGCCAAATACCGCATGTTATTTATAATCTAGTCTACCTGATGGATGTGTATTCATCCTGTTTTAATGTTCTCATAAGGGCAGGGTAAGTAAATGACCTGTCGAAGAGCTAAGAAGATGACATTTTTTTCTGTTTCTTGCATCCTTTATAAGAAGTGAAGGTTGTATATTTCATTTCTCCTCTTCCCTGACCTCTTTCAATTCTAAAAATGGCACTTCTATCTGTGGTGCCTGGGTATTTTTGTAAAAGTACTTCTTTGACTAGGAAAAAATTTCAAATACCAATATGTCATAAAAAGGGGAAATTTACTTTCTTTTATGACTAGATTAAAGTAATCATCCAGATATTAAAAGAGAAATATCAGGGCTATGTATTTTATATTGTATTGATAGTGAAACTGTCTTAATGTTTTTCTGGGTAATTTACTATGTGGTTTGGTGTGTTGCTTTAGTTATTGCATAGTGAAGGCTTTAGGACTTGGCGCAGTTTACTTTAACTTCAGGGTTTTCATTGATGATCCACACAAATGTCAGATTTTTTCCTTGCTTAGCGTAGTTGGTTTTAGGTTCCTATCACTCTTGTTAATGTTTTGGTAGTTATTTAAGATCTCAGTTCCCATACTGTACACGGAAGACACTTGGGAGGTGTTAAGAGCATCCTTTTACTGTTGACTTTGGGTAAGTTTTGGATCCCTCTGAATCTTATTCCTCCTGCGGGGTGAAGGAAGGGACAGTAATCCGTCTCACAGAGTCACAGTGAGTTCTGTGTTTTAAGTGAAACTCCTATTCTTTTATAGTAAGATTTCTGTCTAGTTTTGCACCTTTTCTTGAGCAGCCTCTTCTGCTTTCCCAGCTTCAACATGGTTCCCTTTGCCTGCCGTGTCCTTCAGCGGCTCCTTGTGTGATTGCTTCACGACCTCAGGACCTCGCGTGCCAGCAGGCGCCCGTGCCGCTGAGCGATATCACCGGCCCCTTTTTCGTATGTGGGTTCCGGGAGTCGAACTCGGGCCCTCGCGCTTGCCAGGCAGGCGCTTCGCCGCTGAGCCATCTCACCGGCCCTCATTCTTAGATCTTAATGCCAGGATCAGGCCTAAGAGAAGCCTTCCTTGACTACCTTTGGATCCTGTAGTAATCCCAAGTAGTCAGCGTATGTGTTTGTTTCACAACATTTATCATTGTGTGTAATTATCATGTTTACTCGTGTCTGGTCTGTCTTCTCTCACGTAAGCTTTTGAGGGCAGGATGCCTGCTGTGGTCGGACTTTCCCGTTTGTGACCACAGCACATACCGTGGAGCTCAGCCACTGAATAGGGATCTGGTATACAAACAGTGCATTTAGTTTTCACGTTATTTTCCATACGTTAAAGGTAAAGAAATACTGTTATTTCTTAGAAAGCTGTTGGTGTTTTGTGTTGTTTATTTATCCCTATCTGAGCTATCTTCTCAGCTGAATAAATCATAGCATTAGTAAAACCTAAGGCCTTTACTTTAACAACTTGGCCCAAACAGCCTCACACATTGAGAACTGTCTCTCTGGAGCTGTAATGTGGGTTGAGTTGACCCAACTGGCCTGCAATATAGACGCACAGCTCTTAGCCACTTCTGGAAATGTAGTTATTTATAGTGTGTGAAAAGTAGCTATTCCAAAGCACGTTTTCTTATGCAGCTCAGTAAAATAAAATCTCAGTTACCTGGTATCTCCTGGCATTCTCAGTTTTCTGACTGAAGATTCAAGCAAGGAGGAAAAACTGGTTTGGAATTTAACAAACCAGAAAGCCAGAAGATTTTGATTACAATAGATGGGGATTTAGACTTAGATTGGAATTTCAACAGTTCAATTTTATAGAGTAGATTTTAAAAATAAAACATTGTTTTATTTGGTTCGTATGTAAGATAATAGCAGTTAGTGTGGAAATTAAGTGAGATATTGCATGTAAATATTAGTTTGGTGCATTGACTATAACAAGTGCTAATAGCGATAATTAGTTTAAAATATGATTCATCAGTATCCCCTATGTAAGCCTTGGGAAGGAAGCCCAGTGTGGGGAAAGGGTTGAGGCCAAAGTGACAAGAAAAATAGAAATAACAGAGGAAAGAGAATGGGCATCTGCAGAGCATAAGCAGTGGCGCAGGCTGCTAGGACGGGGGGATTGCATGTGGGCTCTGAGTGAGTGGCGGTGGGAGCTTACCGGGGAGGTCACTGCAGTCCGCTTGAGCTTGATGGCTTTGTCATTCTTCAGGACCCTCTGCTCATGTGACGTGTGACTTGATACTACTTTATCATTTTTCACAGTCATCACCCTAAAAGTGTTTTTTCTTAGAATTATTAAAATAGCACCACCCCTGGAGACTGTGGAGTGACAGTTTTCCCATTTTTCCAGCAGCAGACTCTCGAGTTGGATAGAAGGAAGGAAAAAGAGGATAGAATATCCCTGAGGGCCTGGCAGCCAGACAGTGACGTGAACATCAGTAAACCCTGACGGTGTCATTGTGACATCTGGAACTTTTCTAGCAGGTAGATTTGGTTGTTCGGAGGAATATCCTTCTATGTGGAGCAGTTTATGACAGTATGAGATTACATTTAACATACAGAGGTACGTAAAATATTTCTTACAAGAAGGAGAATATGTGGCTCCTATTAAATAAGACTTTTATCAAAAATTTTAATAATTGCTTGTTAACCTTTAGAATATTTAGACAAGGAATTCACTAAGTGTTTCGGAGAGTCAGCTGTTTGGTGCTGCTTGCAGTTGCATTTGTAGTGATTTTTGTGGTTGACTTTACTCACATCATTAACATGCCGGATGGTTGAAGCAGCAGGATTAATGTATTTATTTATTTTTAGGAGTAATGTATTTAAAGCAAGGTGAATTCTTATTAGTAGATTTATAACTTTGTATGTTATTTACCTGTGTAAATGTTGTTTTGATTGTAAAGTTAAGGTGTTACCAAAGCTTAATTTTTTTAATTGAAATATTAACTCATCTGACAGTAGTGATTTTTGTTATTAACATGGCTTTAAAGTTATTAAAAAGAAATAACATATTTAGGGAATACCATTGTTACGAATTATCACAGACTGGCAGAATGTATAAACAACTACCTAGAATTTTATTAGGACTTTAGTGGTTTTATACATTTGCAAAATTGGTGCAACTTAGAGCTAGAAGGAGCCTAATTATATAGCCCATCTTCATCCTTCCACAGAGGATGAGGAAATTGAGACTATTATGTAATCTGCCCAAAGTCACACATCATGTTATTAGCGGGTTTTATTTTTTTATTTTTTATTTTTTGTGGGTACTGGGGGTCGACCTCGGGACCTCGTGTGCCAGCAGGCGCCCGTGCCACTGAGCGATATCACTGGCCCTTTTTTCGTATGTGGGTACCAGGAGTCAAACTTGGGACCTCACGCTTGCCAGGCAGGAGCTTATGCTGCTGAGCCATCTCACCAGTCCCTATTAGCGGGTTTTAGAATAGGATCCAGTATATGCAGTCCTTCCTGCCATTGATGCCAGCTGTTTTAATCCTGGGAGTTGGGCATTTGGATTGTGTCTTCATGGAGAACTTGGCAGTGGAGCTGGTTCTTGGAGGGGGCCTGTGCCTGACTGGGGAGAGGCAGAAGGGACAGTGTCTAAAACAGGAGGAGCCTGTGCCATCAACCTGGTAATTCTTTTTTTCTCTTTCTGAAGTGGGATTCTTTATGTTTAGTTTCTTGGTTTACTTTTTTAAGTATTTATATATATATGTATTTTTAAAATTTATTATTATTATTTTTTTTTTTTTCTTACAGACTTCCTGAGAAAGGAGATGGGGTACCTTTTTAAAAATTTTTTGGGCCGGATATTTAACTCACTGGCGCAGCGCCTGCCTGGCAAGTGTGAGGTCCTGAGTTCGATTCCCGTTACCAAAAAATAAATATATAAAATTTTTTGACTGTTTGTGTGTCAGAAAGTGTCTTGTACCAAGTGTTTGGTTTCTAATCTGTCTGTGTCTACAAATTTAGGTTAATATTTTAGTCAGTGGTTATGCAGCAGTGACAGATTAACCTTGATGTCTCAGTGTGTAAATAAAAAGGCCTATTTCTTTTAAAGTCTGCAGTGGGCTGGGTTCCTCATGGCTTCTTCCTGTGGATAGGGCTGCTTTCGTGTGCAGTTCCCCATCCTGTGGCCTCTTTGTGGATGAAAGAGGGTAGTGGTATGCCCCTGTGGCTAGAACTGGTCATAAAGGCCTGTGCAGATGCCGGCAGACGTGGCCGTCACAAGGAGGGTCACAGCTGTAACTGGGTGTTACCACTGAGGGTACATTTGTCTTGGAATTTTGTCCAGCTTTCAGTGTTGCTGTTGAGCCACATGCTACCTGCTTCCCAGGTAATCATATGTCTTTATTTTCTCTCTTTCTAGTTTTTTGGAGCTTTTGTATTATTTCCTAAATGGTAAAATATCAACATGATGTATGTGATTGTTGTTCTTTTCTTAGGATGTTTTGAGCATTTATTGATCCTTTCAATCTATAAACTTGTTCCTCTGTTCTAGGGAAATTTTTAAATTTTCTTTTGTAATTTCTTCCCTTTCATTTTCTTTTTCCTATCTGAAGTTCTTCATTGACTACAGGAACTCCTCAGTTGATCTATTTTTTTTTAGTTTTTCAGTTTTTCCTGTCAGTCTTTTTGATGGGTTAGATTTCTTCAATTTCTTTATTGAAGTTTTGATTCTGACAGTGCATTTTTGTTTTCTTACTGTTCTCCCATTTTCTCCTCTTTGCTTTTAAAAAATAGTCTGACTCCTTTCAGGTTTGTGATACCGTTTCTCAGGCTTGCTTTTATTGTCTTCGCTTCTAGAAGGCTTGGATTTTATTCTGTTTTTTTTTTTTTTTTTTTGTGGGTACCGGGGGTCGACCCCAGGACCTCGTGCGCCAGCAGGCGCCCGTGCCGCTGAGCGATATCACCGGCCCCCTTTTCGTATGTGGGAGCCGGGAGTCGAACTCGGGCCCTTGCGCTTGCAAGGCAGGCGCTTACGCCGCTGAGCCATCTCACCGGCCCATATTCTGTTTTAATATGTTACTGTATTGCCATGGATTGAATTCAGGCATGCTAGGTAAGTGTTCTACCACTTGACTATACTGGACCTTTAGCCCATGCTTAGAGTGTAGTGACTTCCAGGTATCACTGGCTGTAATGGCTTTGTCCAGGTTTCATTGTCCCCAGGCTTTTGAGAGCATAGTGGAGAGTATGTTTAGTAACAAGCTCACCCAAAGCTAGCTGGGTCAGCCTGCCTGCCTCCCTCCCTTCCTTCCTTTCTCCTTCCCCTTGCCCCTTCCCTCTTCCCTCTTCCCTCTTCCCTCTTCTGCTTCCTCCTTTCTCTTTCCCCCTTTCCCCTCTTCCCTCCCTCCCTTCCTTACTGGAGTTTGTTGAAAGATATAATAGTTCTGTTTTATAGGCAACCCAGCCCAGGTACACAGAGGGAAGAAATAAAGCTTATTTATGTATTATCATGTATCGTCAGCACCAACAATCAGTTCTCCAATATGAAAACCATATTGGACCAAATCTTCAGTTCTGACACTGTCCAGTTAGCACGGATCCTGTGCGTTGAGGGCTCAGTCCCATAAGGTTGCCTCTGCTTCAGAGGCCGTTACAAATCCTTGGCTACTATTTCTCACTGCCATGGCCTTCTCAGATAATGTTCTGGAATGGATCATAGAACTCAGTAAGCGTTTTATGTTATGTTAAGGATACAACTCAGCAACAAAGCAATGGAAAAGATGCATAGGGCAGGATCTGGGGGTGATGTGGAGGTTCATGCTCTCTAGGGTGCCCTACTCTCCCAGTACTTCTTAGTGTCCAGAAGCTCCCTGAGTCTAAAGAGGTTCCTCCCTTAATTTTTTTTTTTTATTGGTTATACAGATTGATGAGTTTCATTTTGGCAGATTTATACATGCACATAACATTTTGATCATTTTCACCCTCCCATTAGTCCACCCCGAGTTTCACATTTGTGTGTGTGTGTATTTCAGTGCATATATTTAGTTCATTTCCAAACCCCCTGTTACTCCCCAGTTCCCTTCCTCTGGTCTAATAATAGTTTCCTTTTCACTTTCTTGTCATCTTCTTTACATTATACATATTAGGGAGAACATGTGATAATTGTCTTTTCTGAGTCTGGCTCAACATGGTGGTCTCCATGTCCATCCATTTTCCTGCAGACCTTTATTTTTCTGGTTGAATAGTATTCCATTGTGTATATATACGATATTTAAAAAATCCATTTATTTGTTGATGGGCATCTAGGTTGGTTCCATATCTTGGCTATTACTAATTGTGCCATAATACATGCGGGTATGCAAATATTCTTATATTATGCTGAATTTAATTGCTTTGGTTATATTATCAAGGAGTAGAAGAGTGGATCAAATGGTACCTCTAATTTTAGTTTTGTGAGGAACCTTTATACTGATTTCTCCGGTGGATTACTAATTTACATTTACACTTCCACCAGTAGTTCAGAAGGATTGTGGGGAGGGCTCACCCCTCCTCTCCTAATCCTCCTTGCCAGTATTTATTGTTTTTTGTATTCTTGATGATAGCCATTCTGACTATGGTGAAATGGAATATCAGTGTAGTTTTGATTTCCCTAATTGTTAAAGATGTTAAACACTTTTTCGTATATTTATTGGCCATTTATACTTCTTTTGAGAAATGTCTGTTCAATTGATTTGCCTGTTTATCGATTGGGCTATTTGATTTTTTTGGTGTTTTTTATATATTCTTTATATATTGTTATATATGTTCTTATATATATTCTTATATATGTTCTTTATATAGTCTAGATATTAAACCTCTGTCAGAGGAGTAACTGGTAAAGATTTTCTACAATTCCGTAGGCTGTCTCTTTACTCTGTTAAAAAATATATATTATTAAACTGTTAGTTGTTTCCCTTGTTGTGCAGAAACTTCTTAATTTGATGCAGCCCCATTTGTTGGTTCTTGCTGTTATTTCCTGTGCTATTGGAGTCCTAGTCAAGGAAATCTTTGCCTGTGCCTGTGGCTTCAGTGACTTCAGTTGTTTCCCCTATGGTTTCTTTCTTTCTTTCTTTCTTTTTTTTTAAGTGTCAAAATTTCAAGCCTTAGATTTAGGCCTTTGATCCACTTTGAGTTGATTTTTTGTGTAGGGTGAGGGAGAGAGGGATCTAGTTTCAATCTTCTACAAGTGGATATCCAGTTTTCCCAGCACCATTTCCTAAACAGGTTTTTTTTTCCGACGTTGTGTTTTTTTGGCTCCTTTATCAAGAATCAAATGGCTGTAGTTATATTTCTCTGTCTTCTGTTCTGTTGGTCTACATGCGTGTGTGTTTTTGCATAAATACCACACTGTTTTTGTTACTATGGATTTGTAGTATGATTTGGAGTTAGGTATTGTAATGCCTCCACCCTTGCTCTTTTTGTCTAGGATTGCTTTGCCTCTTCTGGGTCTGGTCTTTGTCCATATAAATTTTATGATTATTTTTGAGTTCTATAATAAGTCATTGGTGTTTTGATGGCAATTGCATTGAATGTGTAGGTCAATTTTGGTAATATGGCCATTTAAACAGTATTAATTCTGCCAGTCCATGAACATGGGAAAAAAACATCAATTTTTTCCTTCAGCGTTAATGAATTTTTCATTGTAGAGGTCTTTTGCCTCCTTGGTTAGTTGATCCCTAGGTATTTTATTTTATTTGAGGTTACTGTGGATAGAAAGAGTTTCTACAGTGCTCAATCTCCAACTTTCTCCTTCCTGCTGTTGTAGGAGGTTGGGGCAGGAAGTCCCCTCCCTGAAATTACCTGGTCTTTCAGGGAATGGCCCCATCCAGAGGCTAAGAGCCCCCCTCTAAATCCTCTCATTTGTATAAACTCAGGTGTGATTAGAAAGGGCTTGTTAGTAAATAAAGGTACTTACTAAAGGTTTAGGATATATGTGTCAGAAATTGAGGATAAAGACCAAATATTTCTTTGTATACCATATTTCCTTGATTTAAGTGCTTAGGCAGGTGTGTGTGTGTGTGTGTGTGTGTGTGTGTGTGTATGTAGATAGTGGTGTGTTCATACATAGGTGTGCTACTTTTTTAAGTGCAATATGTTAAAAGTTGACTGAAAAATTTAAGGAGAGCTGAATACTCTTCATTAATCAATTCTTTTCTATTTAAAACCTTTTTTTTTTTTTTTTTTTTTGAGACATGGTCTCGCTCTGTAATTCAGGCTGTCCTTGAATTCATTATGTAGCCCAGACTGACCTCGACCTCATGGCAGTCCTCCTGGCTCAGCCTCCCGAGTATTGGGATTACAGGTGTGCACCACCATGCCTGGTATAATCGTTTTTTTTTCCGTAATCAATTTTTGAAGTCACCTCCATTAACCTTTTTTTGGTGATGATGTTACAAACTTTTTTTTACTGTCAATTGAGCAGGAATGTATGGTACATCGTTCTAATAAAGGATTCTCAGAAATGTTCATATAAAATTTTTTCTCTGTGGGTTAAATATGTAAGTTTCTGTGCATTTTTAAAAATTATGTTCATTGAATCATACTCATTTAGAACTGGAGATGCTTTAGAGATTAATCTTGTTTTATTATGGGAAGCTCAGTGAGGAGAGTCAGTGATTCCATGCAAACTTAGGCTAATGTCAGTAACCTACAAAGTACAAGTTACTCACTTGAAAAACTATTAGAAGTTTTACTGTGGTTATACATTTTTTTTTTTAATGTGGGTACCAGGAGTTGAACTCAGGACCTCGCACTTGCCAGGCAGGCGCTTATGCCGCTGAGCTATCTCACTGGCCCCATACATTTTTAATTTATTCAATTTGAAATTGCATTTTAACTTCAAGTTTGTTTTTCTTAAATTTGGTATATTTAATTTTTTTAGTCACTGTTGTAGCCACACAGGTATTTCATATTTCTTTTTAAAGTGGAGCTTATTGTGGTGAGATCTACGGGCCCTGATAGAAGTCAAAGCAATTTTATGTTTATTGTGTTTTAATTATTTTATTTTCACTAACTTGGGAAAAACTGTAAATGGTCTGGTATTTTAACCTTCATCCAGGCTAAGAAGTTAGCCTGCTCCAGTTTCATGGGTGCTGGCAGAAGATGCGAGACTCCAGAGTCGGAGATAAAGGGCTTTGTTTGTCCAGGAAGTAGCAGCAGCCAGTGTCCACGTGCATTCCAGCTCTTTGAGCACCAGTGACATTTGGAGAGAGGACTGTAAGAAGCAAAAGGAGACAGCAAGGAAACTAATTAGGAGGCTGTTGCAGTAATGCAGGCGAGAGAGGACAGTAGCTTGGACATAGGATAATGGTTAGAAATGATTGGATTGTGCATATATTTTGGAGGTAGCTGAGTTTGGGATTTTGTGACATCAGAAAAAGAAAGGAGACAAGGATGATTCTGAATGTTCTGATCTAAGCAGTTGGAAGAGTAAAGTCGCTATAAATAGAAGAGGGAGATTCTGTAAGTAGAACAAGTTTGGAAGGAGGGGTAGGAAAAACTGAGAATTTAGTGTTGAGAATTCTACCACTGAGCCACCATTGCACGAGAATTTAGTGTTGAACGTGTTAAGTTTCGGTATCTAGAATACACCTGACAGTGTCTAAGAGGAAGTTGAATATAATTTGTCTTGAATGAAGAGTAAGAAATTTGGGGAGAGAAGGCACATAGATGCTATTTGGCATCGGGAGAAAGTGAACTTGTCAGGGGCCTGAGTGCAGGTGGAGAAGAGTTGACCAAAATCTTGAGTTCTGGGATGCTCCATCATTAAGCGGTCAGGGGAGACCAGCAAAGGAGTCTGAGCAGGCAAGATCATGAGAGTAAGATGTTCTTGTAGCAAAGATGGAACATTTTATTAAGGAAAATGGAGTGGTCAGAGGTGTCAAATGGAGCATCTAAGAAAAAGACTGAGAGTTGAGGCTGGAGCTAGAGGTGGAGAAGGCTCTGATGTGGCAGAAAGAGAAAGGGAGTGGGAAGGAATTGTAGCCTCTGAATCTACAGATTCTCCTTAGATGTTTTGCTGCCAAAGGAATTAGAGAGATGGGACCACAGCTGGTGGGGAAATTGGGTCAAGATAAGTTTGTTTTTACATAAGAAATAATGTTTTTTGTAACGATCCAATGGAGAGGAGAAGTTGTTAGGCGATGAAGTGTGCAAGTGAAGTGTGGGGTGCCTTAGAAAGGGGCAGGGTAGAAGCGGGTGTGGAAACAGATGTTACTGAGTGGGTAAATGTGGTGAGTCCTTCATTTTCTCAGGGCAGTAGGAAGCTGGGCCATCAGCTGGGATTGAAGGTGGGGGAGGAAGCATTTACAGGTGTGAGGAAAGGTGAACAGCTGTGTGAAACGTTCAGCAAAGGAGAGAGAGAATGGGCCAAGGAAATGGAGTTTGACTTCCCGGCAATATTAAAGAGTCACCCGAACTTTGTAGTAATGAGTATTAACTGTGACCAGTCAAGTAGTTCTGTTTCTCCAGCCGTTTTCAGTTGTGTGGCCTAGGAGGAGTCAGCTTTAGCCAGTGCTGTGGTTTGGCCAGGATTGAAGGGAGAGAACTGAGGCGCAGAATAATGAAAGGGGATTAGTAAAGTGATTAACTGAGCTAGGCGGGAAGTCACTGAAAAGTTGGTATGTTTATCCTTCTTGTTATTTAAACTTTGAATATTAAGACCAGTTCCCCGTATGTACATATATAAATAAATAATATGTAATATATAAATTTTTGTATTGTATATGCATGTGTATAGCAGATTAGCAAAAAAGTTATTTTGCATGGAGTGAGGAGGAGGCTGTCTAGGTTCTATTGACGCAAAATGACAGTTTCACGTGTTGGTTTTTCGCTTGGTGATCCTGGTGTAACTGAAGGCTAAGGCTTACATTTTTCTTTTACCTGGTGGATTTACCTGGCCCTTCCTTTTCAGAAAGCAATGTTCAGAATAAACAAATTCATAAACTTTACTCATAAAAACTACATGTTTACTATAGAATGTTTTGAAAACAAAGTATCAAAAATAACATTTGTGCAGAATCCTACCAGGTAGTTAACCATTCTGTTGTACTTTCTGGTCCAGTTTTCCTCCCTATTCTTCCTACATAATTGGAACGACACTTTGCATATAATTTAGTTTCCTGTGTTTTCACACTTAGCAAATGAACAATATAAACTTTTCCCCTATGGTATTTATAACTGCATAAATACTAATTTTAGTGGTTCCCTAAAGTTCCATTGTGTGATGTGCCGGGATTTTGTTTACTGCTTTCACACTATTGGAAATTAGGGTGTTTCTGATTTTTTTATATAAAATTTTTTATAATGCAGGAAACATTATTATGCTTTGGTTTCATTTTATTTAAGTTAAATATATATAATAGCATTATTGGGTAAAAGAATATATTTACTTTTAAGAGTTACAAAATTAATTTTTAGAACTATATTAAGATGCTTTTAAAGCAATAAATGTCATCATTTGAAATTTTTTTTCTGATTTGACCTTGGCAAAATGATATTGCTATTTTATTTTTATTCCTCTAATTCTGGTGAAGGCTAGAATTTTTCTAATAGTTTGTTGAGCCAATTGGTTATGGATGTGAAAAAATTAATTTCTACACAAAAACCAGCGCTAGATTATTCAAGAATTTAAGCCTGAAAAGCAAAACTTCAATACTTTTTTTTACAGGAAGTACAGGAAAAAGTATATTTCTGTGTCAGGAATTTCTTAAGACAATAAAAGGGGCAAATAATAAAGGAAGACTGGTGAATTTGAAAGTGAAAATGAGAAATTCCAGTTCCTTAGATACCACAAAAAAAAAAAAAACTTAAGATGTATGTAGTATGAAGCTATGAAAAAAAGAAAGAAGAAAGAGAAGAAGAAAGGAAGAGAGAGAGAGAAAAGAAGACAATCTGTATGCCCTGATGTGCAGTGATTTTCAGGGGTCGGACATGTATTAGCCCTGTCGTAAGTTTCTTTTGTTTTATTTAGCTATGCATTTTAACCATGACTTTCCCACAATAGGGGAAAAAAATGTTTAACAGCCAACCCATTTTACATCTTCATCAGCAATGTATCAGGTTTCCAATTCCTCTGCATTCTTGAGTTCATTTGACACTGTAATTTTAGTGGGTGTGTAGTGATGTCTCCTTGTGGTTTTAATTTGTATTTTTCTAATAATTAGTATATTAGGGACCTTTTCTTATCCTTATTAGCCATTTCGTTTCTTTGGTGAAAGACCTATTCAGCTAATGTTTTCTCTCTCTCTCTCTCTGTGCCTCTCTCGCTCTGTCTCTCATGCTGAGGATTGAATCCAGGGCCTCATGTATGTTAGGCATGGGGCTACCCTGGCTCTCACTTGTTTTTAAAATTGGGTTGTTTTTACTATAAAATTTCTTTGTATAGAGAACAGATCCTTTGTACAAATCGTTACCGGTTGTGATACGTAGATATTTTCTCCTAGTCTTAGCTTGTCTTTCTCTTAATGTTCTGTTTTGAAACACAGATGTTAATTTTTAATTTTAAAGAGATCTGATTTACTGGAGTTTTTATGTAATACTGTGCTTTTGGTATTGTATTTGAGAATACTTTGCCCAAACTGTCAGAAAAATTTTCTCTTATAAGTTTTATAGTTTTAGCTCGAATATTTAGGTGTGTAATCTATTTTGAGTTAATTCATATATGTGGTGTGAGAGAAGGATTTAAGTTTTTGTTAGCTGTCCAGTTGTCTTACCAACATTTATTGAAAAAAATAAAGTTTCCTTATTAATTTATCTTGACACTTGAAAATCAATTGACAGTGAATATAAAAGATTTATTTCTGGACCTTTTCTTTCCTTTCCACTGATGCATATGCCACTTGCTATGCCAGTAGCACAATGTCTTGGTTATATTTATAGCTTTATAGTTACTTTTGAGGTTGCATAGTATAATTTTGTTCTCTTTCAAAATTGCATTTCCTTATAAATTTTAGGAATGACATTGATTGATACAAAAACACCCTGCAGGATTTTGGTTGGGATTACTTGGTTCTGTAGGTCAGTTTTGGGGAAATTGCCATATTAACATTGAGTCTTCCGTTTTCATGAAGATGGAATGTCCAGTTATTTAGCACTTTTACTCAGCAATATAGTTTCTACTGTGAAACTTCACTTTGTTGAATTTCCTTCTGAGCAATTTTATTTTTGTGATGCTATTAATAGAATTGTTATCTTCATTTTTATTTTGTTTGCTAGCAGTTTTATTGTTGCTAGATACTTTGTAGGCTTGTAGTTTGTGAGGGAGGAGGGAGCGAAGGAGGGAGGGAGGAAAGGAGAGAGATTTCCTTAGGTTTTGTTTTTTGTTTTTTCATGTAAAGTTGTGTCAGCTGTGAATAAGAGTAATTTTATTTTTTCAGTTTGGATGTATTTTTTATTTGTTCTAATAGCATGAACTTTCAGTATGATGTTGACTGGAGACTAGAGAAGGAAGGCTGTAAGACCTGAAAATCCTAACATAGTTACTAAAGAAAAAGTTTGCTAATGTCTGCCATAACCAAAAAGTATAGACCATGAGACTGAATAAAAAAGAAAGACTTCAAGCTTTGTCTGGGTGTAGTGGTGCACACCTGTAATCCCAGCATTTGGGAAGCTGAAGCAGGAGGATTGCCATGACTTTGAAGCCAGCCTGAGCTACATAGTGAGCTCAAGGCCAGCTTGAACTACATAGGGAGACCCTGTCTCAAAAGGAAAAAAAAAAAAAGAAAAAAAGACGGTGTGGGGCCGGTGATACATGGCTCAGTGGCACAAGTGCCTGCTGGCAAACACGAGGTCCTGAGTTCGACTGCCTGTACTCACGTTAAAAAAAAGACGGTGTGGTGTCTAGAAAAGAATAAATTACGAAAATAGTAACCATGAGAGTTAGAATATCTGTATCAGACAAAAAACAGACTTTAATACAAAAAGGCTTCTAGAGGCAAAAAGAATCATTTCAAAATGAAAAGGTAAATACACTGTCTTGTTTTCCTTGTCTTGTTCTCAGTCTTAGGGGCATAGCATTTAGTTCTCACCTCTAAGCATGGTATTAGCTATAAATTTTTCATAGTTGCTCTTTATCAGTTTGAGAACTTCCCTTCTGTTCTTAGTTTGTTGAAAGTATCATGAGTAATGGGAATTGCCTTTTGTCAAATACTTTTCTACAACTGTTAAGGTGATTATGTGTATTTTTCTCCCTTTATAAATATGTTGTATATATTAGTTATTGAGATTAAACCAATTTAGGATTGAATCCTACCTAATCAAGTTTGTAATGCTTTTTATGTGTTACTGATTTTGGTTAGCTGATTTCTTTGCAGGGGATCAGTGAAGAATATTGATCTCTAGTTTTTTAATGATGTGTTTGGCCTTGGTATCATGGTAATAATGGCCTCAGAATGATTTTCAAAGTATTTCTTCCTTCTCTATTATCTGAAATAATTTATGAAGGATTTTCTGTTTTATTTTTTCCACCTAATACTGTGGTGTTGTTTTTGCTTTGGGTTTAGCACTTCATTTTCTCATTTCTTCAGGGTGAAAGCTTAACAGTTTGAAACCTTTTCTGATAAAAGCAGGTAAAATCATACATTTTTTTCCCAAAGCACTACTTTAGCTACATCCCATAGATTCGTATATGCTTTTATTCTGTTCAAAGTATTTTTCAACTTCACTTCTGGATTTTAGTATTTAGCCCATGGGTTATTTAGAAGTGTTTGCTTAATTTCCAAATAGCAGGTGTTTTTCCTGTTTTTTTTTTTTTTTTTTTTTTTTAGGTGGGTACCCCGGGGGTCGAACTCAGGACCTCGCGCGCCAGTAGGCGCCCGAGCCGCTGAGCGATATCACTGGCCCTTTTCTCGTATGTGGGTACCAGGAGTCGAACTCGGGCCCTTGCACTTGCCAGGCAGGCGCTTATGCTGCTGAGCTATCTCACCGGCCCCCTGTTTTTTTTTGTTTTTGTTTTTTTATTTTTATTTTGGTTTCTGGAGTGAGGGTCTCACTAGGTAGCCCAGGCTGGCCTCCAACTTTTGGTGACCCGCTTGCCTCAGCCTCCCAAGTGCTGGGATTACAGGTGTGTGCCACCACACTCTGCTGTGTTTTATTTCTGTTGTAGATATATAATTTGGTTTCATTATTTATAGTCAGAAAATATTCTTTGTGTAATGTCAGTCTTTTTTAGTTATCAAAACTTGCTTTAGTTTATCCTGAATAAGATAAAACTTTAGTCGATAGCATTCAAGTATTACACATCCTTGCTATTTTTCTCTATACTTGTTCTCTCAATCACAGGCTGAGTATGTCTCATCCAAAATTCTTGGGACCACAAGTGTTTCTGATTTTGGATTTTTTCAAATTTTGGAATATTTGATTACATATAATGATGTGTATTATTCAAGAGGGACCTAGGTCTAAACCCAAGATTCATTTATGTTTTGTGTTCACCTTATAGCCTGAAGGTAATTTCACACAACATTTTTAGCATGCCTGCATTTTGACTGTGACCCATCACATGAGGTCAGGTGTGGAATGGTCCACCTTTGGCTTGATGTTGGTGCTCAAGATGGTTTCGATTTTGGAGCATTTCAGGTTTCAGATTTTGGCATAGGGCTTCTCAGATGGCCGCTGAGCCATCTCACCAGCCCTGTTGACTTCTTTAAAATGCGATTTTATTGGTACATTTTAGATATACATAATAATCACATTCATCATAGAGAATTTGTGCCTGTATATGATATATCTTGATTCTTTTTTTCTTTGACTTTTTTAAACAATATTTTTACAATAATTTTCTTTGTGATTGCTATATGGATCACTGTCTTATCACAATAATGTTAATTCTGGTAAAATGTGGAAACCTGGCTTTAACTCTCTTTTTTTTTCCTCCCATGCCTTTGTGCTATTTCATATATATTACATCTATGTGTGTTATATATTACAAACTCAATAATCATTACTGATTTATATCATCTCCTGTCCTTTAAAGGAAAAGAAATGAGAAAAATCATATTTACAGTATTTTTCATTAACCTACACATTTATCATTCCCCGTCACCACTGTTACTTTCTTTGAATTTGAAGCACTTCCTTTTTTTTTTTTTTGTAAAACAGACTCACTACTGTCATTTTTACTCAGCCTCTTTCCTACATAGGAATGTCATGTGGATTTTTTCTTGTTTTCTGTTCAACAGTGTTTTGGATATAAAATTATTGAGTAGCAATTTTTAAAAAAAATTTCAACATTTTGAACATGTCATTCTACTGTCTCGTGGCCTCTATTGTTCTAGGTGAGAAGTCAGCCTCTGTTAGCTCTGTTGCTTCCCTTCGTGATGACCCCTTTCTCACTCAGTGGAGGCAGGACCACTACAGACGGCCTTACTCCAAGTTCAGTAGTTTTTGAGAGCAAGTGCCTCAGTTTGTAATACACTCTATCTCTGAAATGCTGAAATGGTTGCGTTTGACAGTTTAGCAGGGTGGTTACTTTTGGGGGAGGGGATTTACTGACCTTCTAATTCCTTCATGCCAGAAGTGAATCTCCTTGGGTAACATACTGTTTTTTATTTGATTTTCAGGTGAGGAAACTGACCGTGGATGTTCAGGTCATTAGGAAATGTTAGCTGCAATGTGAACTCAGGCACAGTGGCTCCACTCTGTGCTCTTAATTACCGGGCTGTAACTTACCTTGCTTGATGTTATTTTCACATATGGTAGTTTCCAAATCATCTGCCAAGTTTGCAGCATTGGTATCTTTTCCTTACCAGCTTCCTTTGGGACTTTGGGCAAATTATTAAATTCTCTAAGGTTCAGTTTGCTCTTCTGTAAAATGGAGTGTCTTCTAAGTACAGTTCTTATGAGGAATGAAGAAGGTAAATGTACATTTTTAGTGCAATTTTAATGCACTGTGACTTCCAAATGGGTGATAGTTGTAGCAGCAGTGATGGGAGCCTCCCTCCTGCCTCCCAGTCTCACAGGTCTTCAGATGATGCGGTATACTAAGCATGTTTCTCCTGCAGACGACTGTTGTTTTTCGTTCTGTGCTAGAGTTCAGAGTCCTCAAGGTTAATGCCTTTATCCTTTCCCCCCCTGTGTTTTAACCGTTGCTTCTTCAGACTTTCTCAGGAAGTGCAATGTTTTGTTAGTGTTGAGGCAAAGATGTAGCTTGGAGTGATAAAATAAGGGAGATAAGGAGGCAAAGAAGTGGGCATAAATGAAGGAAATTTGTGGAACTCATAATGAATGATGAAAATCACTGCTGTATGGTAAGAACTCAGGAGAGCTGAGGTATTAAGTGTTAGGGTTTGGCTGGATACTGTGTTTATTCCTGGTGGCCACGGGGAACAGAGCTGCTGAAGAGTTATGAGTTGTGGTTGACGAGGTAAGCAAAAAGGTAAAATGAGTGTGAGGTATGTGGAAAGAGGGAAGGGATGAAGGTGAATTCTTCGCTTCATTAAAGTGAAAACTGGAAAGAATTGGGAAAAGTTAGGGAAGGCGTATATGGGAGATGGATGCCTTTGGACCTGAGGGCATCAGGATCCTGCTTTTCGTGATACCAGGTGGCTAAAACACGCAGACACATTTCTTTACCTAGACTGCTTTTATTTTCTTTTGCAGGTGTGGGGTAGGGTGGTGGTTTTTAGTAACACTAAACATAGTGGTTATAGAAAGGTCTGCTAGGAAAAGAAAAGTCAATTGGGTTTCCTGATCACTTTTCCTATTCTTTAGAATATGTAGTCACTATTGTTTGTATATCCTTTGAAACATTTAATGTACATATTGAGGCATACAAATATACACAGAAATAGACCATCTTTTTCTTTATTTTGTATCTTGCTCTCCCCCTAAATTTTGTACCTTGAACATTATTCTTGTATTGACTATAATTTACTTAAACTAACTCACAGATTTTTGAAGTGTATTGTTATTTCCTGAAATTTAGTTAATTCATTCCAAAACAAATCATACATGAAAAGTCTGTAGTGAGTAAGTGAGCTGCAGAATCAGTTGATCGGTCATGTGATTTTGGGGGAGTTTAGCCTGCCTGAGCCTCAGCGTCCCCATTTATACAGTGGTGATGTTACTACTGCCACTATCTATAAAACCTATGTAGCCTAATATACGCTAGGCTTTGGCGTAAGGGCATCATATGTATTATACGTGTAAATCCCACAAACTAACCTAAGTTATAGATACTGTTATGTCTGAGGTCATACAGAACTACCAAGTGGAGCTGGAAATACATGAACTCATACAGTCTGATTCCTCCATCATCCTGGATGGTGCATAGTACCAAATTTACAGGTTTATAAGGATTAATGAGAGAGTATGTTCAGAGTCCTATCATATATTAGGGAAATATGTAGTGTATACTTACCAATATTAAGTAGGTAATCAATTAATAGTAGCTTTTTTAAAAATTAAAGCTGGAGGGAACATCGTTGTTGACATGCCTGTATCTTTTGACATGAGTGTATATATCCAAAAGGCAAGTTCCTAATAGCATACTTATGTGGTTAAAGCATATATTAATTTAAAATTTTGATAAATATTTTCAAATAATCTAAGTCGTATCAATTTACACTTCAACCGTTAGAATAGTAAGTGCCCAGTTTGGGATATCCTTTCCAACGACGTGTTACTGGTTTAACCTATTCAAACTCATAGGTGAAGATGTTATCTAGTTTTGTCTTGACTTTTCATTTTAGTGAGTTTTAAAAATTAAGGTATCATTCACAGTGAGATTAACTTTTTTGGTTATGTAGTTCATTGAGTTTTGACAGACATATTCAGTTGTGTGACCATCTCCACAATTAAGATACAGAACAGTTTCTATCACCCCCAAATTCCTTGAATTTCTTTGTGATGAAAAGAGAACATTTTAGGGCATTGGTTGGCCAGTTGAATTGTTTAACCTTTTTTGCTTGCCTAATTTCTTTTTTGCTTGCTTTCTTGCCTTTCTTGCATCATTCTCTTTGTGTGAACTGCTTGTGTATTTTGACCGTTTGCTTCTAAGGTATTTGTCTTTCTCACTGATTTTTAAAAGCACATTCTATGTTTCAGAACTTAATCCTTTGCCATATATGTTTGCAGTCTTTCTCATTTCATTTTGGCTTTATGACAGTTTTTGGTCATTTAGAAATACGCAAATTTTGTACAGTCAGATTATGCACCTTTTTTCCTATATGGAATCAAGGTTTTGTGATATACATTTGAATCTATTACACTCTTCTGAGGAGTTTTAAAGTTTTTCATCTAGTTCTTTGTGTTTTCTTATTTCATCTTTTTGAAGCTATTCTATATAAGATTTAGTCTTTTTCTTCACAGTTTTTTCAAATTATAGAATTATTAGTGAACTTTACACTTAAATATTTTTCTGCTTGTGCTCTGAAATTGTGTAGTATTACAGGGCTTTTATGTCTCTTTTGGCTGGTCACTTTTTCTTCCCCATGGAAAGAGGGCCATAATAGATTTGATAATCCCCCTTCCCTTCCTCCCTCCCTCCCTCCCTCCCTCCCTCCCTCCCTCCCTTCCTTCCTTCCTTCCTTAGCTACAGGCCTCTTTGATCCCTACATCTTCTGATGCAAATTTTAACAATATGTATTTTGCTGTAAAATTACCCTTTTAATCTGAGTTTTAAAATTTTTGAAGTATTATTACATATTTTTTCTCATAAATTTATGATTATTGCTCCCTTCATTTTTAGTTTGGTATAAATATATTCCTTTTTTTCCTTCATTATGCAAGTAGTTGTTTACTAGTTGAGTTTTCTGTTGTTTAATCAAAGAATTAACTCAAAACATTTAGTACTAATACATTTCATTTTCTCATTGTGCTCTTGTATTCTGTAAATCGGATTTATTTTTAGTTTGTTATTGTTTAGTTTTGTAAATGTTTAAAGCTTTGAATTTTTCTGCGAGCCTAGTTTTAGTGTCTTTGCAGAACCACATAGATTTTTGTTATGTAGCATGTTCATTATACTGGTTTATAAGTAATGTACCATTTTTGTTCATTTTTCTTTGACTCAAGAATTAAGGAGGGTTAGTGATTAACATTTTTCTTACTTTTATTGCATTGTGATCAAATAATGATGTCTGATTTTTAATTTAACTAAGGTTTTCATTGTGGTCTAATATATTGTCATATTTAGTAACTATTCCTTATGTCCTGGTTCTCCCCTCCCCTCCATACTAGGGAGTCAAAACATCCCCAGCCCTTCTTATTTTGAAATAGAGTTGCTAAATTGCCCAGGCTGGGCTCAAATTTGCCTTTTTCACTGTATTGTCAATTTCACTGTTGGTGCAAAAGTAGAGATGGATAAAATTGATGGCTCCTTACCATGAAGCCAGACAGTGGCACCCAACTGTAATGGTGAACTTTAGTAATAGTTAAGTAGCAGTCATAATGTTCAAGCCATCTGGTAAAAAAGGAGAAAATTGTAGTTACACTTAAGATTGGCATTGATGAAGCTGTAAAAATACTAATTTTTTTAATCTTCACGTTGGGTACACATATTTTTGGAATCCTTATCTTGAAATTGATATGTTTAAAAGCTCTTCTCACTGCATATTAAAGAAGAAAGACTATCTTGAGGGGAAATGCTTGTTGTCATTGTTTGAGTTGCGACTGCACTGGGTACTTTTTTCATGAAAAAAACACTTTTATTTGAACAATTAACATCCACAGTGTGATTGTTCAACTTAGTTTCATTAGTTTGTCATAAATGATCACAGTGAGGCTGTCCCTTGGATGAAAACAACTAACAGTATTGTTGCCAAAGACGCAGTTCAAACTTGCAGGCAAAAATTACAGTTTTGGAAAACTTACATCTCCCGCTGTTGCTGCTTCCCAGTACCTAAGAATTTTTTCATGAGATCCTGGTAATAAATACTCACAAATTGATTTTTTTTTTTTTGATATTGTAGGTATCTTCATACACAATGTTGCAAATCATGCATACATACATAAAAGAGTGACTCAAAATCCAAGATACACCAATGGAATTGAATGTGGTAGACTAAAAAAATTCATTTTGCAGTGCAATGTAACTTTTAGGAAACTGTAAGTTACTGAGTTTCTGAATGGTATCAAAGGAAAATATTCACAACATGAATAAATTATTAAATGAAATGCATTCCTACTTTTCCCAACTGTATCTCTGTAGATGGCTATATTCTTACACTTGAACTAGAACAAAACACTGTAAGAGATTTAATGCAGAAGGAGACGTGAGGCCAGCTGTCCGCTCAGAGACACAAGAGGTTTTCCGGAATGTACAGTGGCTCCACGTCTCACTGTTGGTTGTTGTTTGGGAAAGTGTAGGCATTTTTCATGAAGGTGGTGTTTACATGTTAACATGTAATGAGTATATGTTATATTAAAATGAATTAGTAACTCAGTGTTTTAAATTCTTCTCAATTTTAATTTCCAGTAGGATAAATTTTAATAGATATAACCCATAAAACAAAGTTTTCTGTGTATTAAAACTTTTTGTGGTTTTCAGTAAATTTCAGAGTCTAAAGGTATTCTGAGACCGAAAAGTTTGAGACTCACTGATTTTAAAGAGCAGACTTCAGGCAGGGTAGTTGGTATAGGGAGAAAATGTGAGCTTTGCATTAAAATAACCAGGTTCAAATTCTGTATCTGTTATTTCCTAGTAGCAAATTATTACCTTCATTGAGCAAATTTTAATCCCTCTGAGACCCCAGGTTCCTCATTTTTAAAATGGTGATAATAAAGTTATTTTGTTTATTGAAGTTAAGGAGTTGTTTGACTTCTTTGCTTTTTTTGCATTGGGTGTTATAATGACTAATAGACATAACTACTGGAAATTATTTTTATTTTTATTTTTATTTTTATTTTTTTTTGTGTGGGTACCCGGGGGTCGAACTCAGGACCTCGCGTGCCAGCAGGCGCCCGTGCCGCTGAGCGATATCACCGGCCCTTTTTTCATATGTGGGTACCAGGAGTCGAACTCGGGCCCTCGCGCTTGCCAGGCAGGCGCTTATGCCACTGAGCTATCTCACCAGCCCTGGAAATTATTTTTAAAAAACAGTCTGTGACATTATTTGTGAATGTTATTTTCTGTATATTTTGTCTAATACTTTTTACCTTGAACCATTATGCACATTTTTCAAGTATGTGTGTAAACTTAGAGTTTTACAATTAGAAAGGCAGTAAAAGTAATTCAGAACATTTACTTAGGCTTAAGACAGATGGTAATCCTATAAAAAGATGGCATATATTTTTGGAAGTAGAAACAGAAAAACAGATACTCTTAAAAATTCCAGAATGATCTTTGCCTAGAAAATGTAGGCAAGAAATAAAAGACCATATGGCCTAATAGAACTTTTTATAGTTCCTAATGTCTAGTATTGAATTTTGTTTAATGTTAGTATCGAGTTGCATATAGATTGGGAGTTGAAAAAGTAATTTTCCAATACATAACTGCTGAGTACTTTTCCTGTGATTAACGGTCTGTGGTTTTCCATGTTATGGATGTGATAGTGTGAAATAGAACCCCGAATTTAGTGGGGTTAATTTAAATGTGAATACTTACCATCTCAAAATCCATTGATTCTGCTACTAGGGAAGTTAAATCCGTCTTCATCCTTGGATAGGAGATGGAGTTCTTAGAGAGTCATCCTCATATTCACCTTCACATTTAAAAGTAGCTGATGCTCCAAATATTTTACTTTGCACAGCTTTTTCAAAAACGTAATACTTGACAGTAAGAGTGTTTTAAAGTTACTTTTTTTAATGGAATTGATATGACCAGTCCCTTGATTGGTTTCTGAGTGTTTTCTTTTTTTTTTTGTGGGTACCGGGGGTCAACCTCAGGACCTCGCGCGCCGGCAGGCGCCCGTGCCGTTGAGCAATATCACCGGCCCCTTTTTTGTATGTGGGTTCCGGGAGTCGAACTCAGGACCTCGTGCTTGCCAGGCAGGCGCTAACGCCGCTGAGCCATCTCACCGGCCCCTGAGTGGTTTGTAGTTAAGTATTTCATACAGATTCCATCTACCCACCAACCAAATGCTATCTGAAACAAAAAGTGAACATCTGTCAGATTTCTCTTTCTTCTGTCAGCTCCCACCTTATGTTACCATTGTATTTCTAGTGGGTTTACATTACAGCTCATCCATTCATAAATCTGCTTCTACTGGATCAGATTATAAGTAGGTTATTAGTCTGCATGTTCCCACACAGTGCTGTGCTTGTAGTAGGGTAAATGCAGAGTGAATAAATGAATGTGATTAAAGTTAAGCTGTAATCTTCTGCTGAGTAGCACTGAAGCTACTAGGTGAAGAAATTCAACCTGCGGGCATTCTCTAGGCACTGAATTATGACGGTGATTGAGCTCTGTTCTCAAGAAACTCCTGAGTATACAGGGACATTTTCTTGATAACACAGATCATGGAATTATTTTTATTTATTTTTAAAGATGTTTAAATGTTTACAATATGTAGTTGAAGAAAGGACTTGGCTGTTCTCCCAGTTCTATGCATTGCCTTTGTTGAATGTTTTGCTGGCACAGACAGATGAATGGGCAGGGGAGGAGGAAAGAAGGAGTGGTCAGAATTAGTGCTGAGCATGGATCTTCATAGAATTAGAAAAGACATGAGCACTGGCCTGTACATTAAGAATAAAACAAAAAAACTAAGGTGCAAAAAAGAAAGGAAGGTAGACAAAGGCTTGTTTTTAAACAGCATCAAATACTTACTAAATGCCCATTATGTAGCAGATAGTATTCTATTCTGCAGGAAGTAAAAAAATAAAAATAAAATCCCTGTCCTGTCAGAGCTGACATTCTCAAGAAAACTCTTGGGCATTCTTGTTTAGAAGCTAAAGGATTAAACTGAGTAAAATAAAACTTTGGTGGAAAGTTTTACTTGAAAAATAAAATCTCCTTTTATAGATATTTAAATATGTTTTGTTTTGTTTTGTTTTAGAAAATGGCTCCAAAGGTTAAATGAAGCTGGAAAAACACATAGATGCAGCATTGAAGCCTCTCCAGATGTTTGGGGATAATATTCCAGAGAGAACACTGATCCCTGTGGATTAACTAACTACTCATAATGAAGAAAATTAGTCTTAAAACCTTCCGGAAATCTTTTAACTTGAATAAAAGTAAAGAAGAAACTGATTTCATGGTAGTACAACAACCGTCAATAGCCAGTGACTTTGGAAAAGATGATGCCTTGTTTGGTAGCTGCTATGGTAAAGATATGGCCAGCTGTGACATCAACAGTGAAGATGAAAAAGGTGGAAAAAACAGATCAAAAAGTGAGAGCCTGATGGGTACTTTAAAAAGGCGGCTTTCTTCTAAGCAGAAGCCGAAGGGCAAGGGCAGCACTACATCAGGAAGCTGTGCTGACGAGGACACCTTCTCTTCCTCCTCAGCCCCCATTGTCTTCAAAGATGTCAGAGCGCAGAGGCCAATCAGGTCCACTTCCCTCCGCAGTCATCACTACAGCCCCACACCCTGGCCTCTCCGGCCCACAAACTCCGAGGAGACATGCATCAAAATGGAGGTGAGAGTCAAAGCCTTGGTTCACTCTTCCAGCCCAAGTCCTGCGTTGAATGGTGTTCGAAAGGATTTTCATGACCTTCAGTCTGAAACTGTATGCCAAGAGCAAAATAATTCCCTGAAGAGCTCTGATGCTCCCCGTGGAGACTTGCATCTCCACCTGGACGAACATGTGCCTGTAGTTATTGGACTTACGCCTCAGGACTACCTTCAGTACACCGTGCCTTTAGACGAGGGGCTGTACCCTTTGGAAGGGTCACGTAGCTATTGTCTGGACAGTTCTTCACCCATGGAGGTCTCAGCGGTTACGCCTCAAGGGGGACGGAGCTCTTTTGCTGAGGATGAGAATCAGGTAGACCAGGACCTAGTCGCTGCCCCAGAGATCTTCGTGGATCCGTCTGTGAATAGTTTGTTGATTGGCACCACGGGAGTCATGTTGCAGAGCCCCAGAGCAAGTCATGATGATGTCCCTCCACTTTCACCTTTGCTACCTCCAATCCAGAATAATCAAATCCAAAGGAACTTCAGTGGACTCACTGGCACAGATGCCCACGTGGCCGAAAGTATGCGCTGTCATTTGAATTTTGATCCTAACTCTGCTCCTGGGGTTGCAAGAGTGTATGACTCTGTGCAAAGTAGTGGTCCCATGGTGGTGACAAGCCTTACAGAGGAGCTGAAGAAACTTGCAAAGCAAGGATGGTACTGGGGACCAATCACACGCTGGGAGGCAGAAGGGAAACTAGCAAACGTGCCAGATGGCTCTTTTCTTGTTCGGGATAGTTCTGATGACCGTTATCTTTTAAGCTTGAGCTTTCGTTCCCATGGTAAAACACTTCACACTAGAATTGAGCACTCAAATGGTAGGTTTAGCTTTTATGAACAACCAGATGTGGAAGGACATACATCTATAGTTGATCTAATTGAGCATTCAATCAGGGACTCTGAAAATGGAGCTTTTTGTTATTCAAGGTCTCGTTTGCCTGGATCCGCAACTTACCCTGTCAGACTGACCAATCCGGTATCTCGGTTCATGCAGGTGCGCTCTTTGCAGTACCTGTGTCGTTTTGTTATACGTCAGTATACCAGAATAGACTTAATTCAGAAACTGCCTTTGCCAAACAAAATGAAGGATTATTTACAGGAGAAGCACTACTGAAAGATTGAGAACCCTGCATCTTGCACTTTGGGGGAAAAAAAAAGATTGAAATACAGTTTACAAACTTTCATTGCCATCAAAATACTTTGCTGCCATAACCATTTTAGTTTTGTGTGTAACAGAGTCTCCAGTTTGTTAGAGGTGGGGAGGTGATTGTGAGGCGTCTTGGGTTTGTTTTGGTTCTTTCAAAAGGGATGTCTTGAGGTTCTAGAAGTGTGAATTATCTTTCATTAATGTGCAGAATAATCATAATGTGAATTATCAGATTCTTATTGGCCCCCCAGTCCTTTGCTGCTGTCCACTGTGATTTTTATGCATTAAAAGCACATTTCATGTGTATTCAACCCTAAGTGAAGTTGAATGAAGCTTATAGAATGAAAATTGCTTTGTCTTTTTAAATGACCCATTTTGAGAAGATAATGTTGAATAAACGTGTGTAATAAAACAGAATTTACATATACACTGAAAATGATTTTTTAAAATCTCATACTTTAAAAAGATTTATTTAGATTTATGAATTGACACAATCTTGGTTAATGGAATGCAGATCTACAACATATCTTTTACAACACTTTCCTAAATTATTTTTAAGGTAATGCTATTTTTTTTTGAACGTGAAAAGCTGAAGTTTTCTGTTGCCTTCATTTTCATCACGTGGTTTGTGTATTTTAATAAATGGCCTTACATTTAAAAAATTGTAAAGAAATATAAATCACCAGTTTAGAAATTGTTGCCTTTTCTGTCATTAAACTCGGGTACAAATTGGCATAAAGACCTATGGAACTAGAACTGTCGCCACAGAAATACGTGATGATCATAGTTTCCTGTGATAGGGCTTTTGTGTTATGTGTACTTTCTTTTGGTTAAATGTTTTATCTGCAGTTTCTTTAGTCAGGATTTTTTTTGGGTGAACTTGATTGTACAACCAATTTTTATAAATGGACTGGATTCTTTTATAACATTAACGTTTTAAGTTGATTTGAATATAAAAAAATAGACTATTTTAAAGTTGGATTTTTTATGTAGTTGCTATTAAATTGTGCTAGATTTGTCCACTTCTCAGTAGAAACAACCCTTAATGACTTTAGCTGAAAAATTTTGGAAATTGTGTAGCATCATGTCAGAAAAATACTAAGCCCGTATCAGATACATGGAAGTTTTGTTTCCTGCCAGATATACTGCTGTTTAAGAATAGGGTTTTTGTTTTTTAAGTTCACTGCATTTTAAGTAATTTGGCATCTCTCTGGTGTTACACCTTCTTGATTCAGTCATTGGGATGCTATACCTAATAATTTTTAAATGCAGGACATTCATTTATTTCACAGTTCTGCAGTGTAGTATTTTAGGATTGTTCTGTTCAGAAAATGTTTCCAGCTACACAAGTTTTAAAGGAAAATGTTTCCATCGTAGATGAACATGTAATCTGTGATATTTCTTCCTTTGTCAAAGTTTACCTTTTACCCCTTTTTCATTTTTATTTTTTATTTTTTCCCCTTTTTAAAAATGAGGGTAAAAGTATTTGGTCAAACTTACTGGCTTTATCATTCAAACGTATCTGTATTCTCAGTTTTTTCCATATTTGCTTTTTAGGGTTAGAACTGAGATATTGCCAAGAAAAGGCACAATGCCGTAATATCACAGTGTTATGATGATTTGCTCTAGAAGGGGAAAGGGACTTAATTTTGGTGGGATGTTGATTGTATCTTGTTACCAAGTCTCCTTTATGATTTTCTGATATTTTCACCTAACGAGATAAAATAGAGTATACTATAATAATATAATTTAAGTGTTCACTATAAGCTGTTTGGAGTAAGAACTTTTGCAGAGTTGTAAGCTTGTCATCAAATTAATGCAAGACATTTAACTATTTTTTGCAAAACTATTTATTTTTAAGCAATTTAAAATATATGTAGGGTGAGTGGAATGTCCCTCCTCATGTATGTTAGGTGGCAGATGTTGTCACAGAGTTGCTGTGTAGTAATGGTGAACGTCAGGGTGGTATCTCTACCTCCTGAAGCATTTCTGTACCCTCTGGGGGGTGAACGGTGCACCGTCTCTGGACTGCCCCCAGCCTGTCTCACCTGGGAGTAACTTGGTCCCAGCATTTTCTCCTGATACCGTACATTTACGATCTACCCATTCAGTTTCAAGATTATTCTTCTTTTCATATGAATGTTTTAAAAACCGTATTTTGTGTTTTTTGGAGAGAGAGTGCTGATACTGTTCTAATTCAGAAAGCCAATTTTTGATGTGCTTTTCTGTGTTCCTAATATAAAATATCTTCTTATCGTAGTATGCCCTATTCTAATCCAACTTGAAATCATTAAGTTCTGATGATATAATTGCCAAAAATTAAATTTACAAACAGGTATATGCAAAATTTTCTGAGTTGGTGTAGAGAAGCAGCCAACTGAGGTAGCACATCACTGTGGAAGGTTGGCTTTGTGTGACACATCAACAGTCTGGTGAAGGACGGAAGCGGAGGAAAGAGATCATCCTGTAGCTTGGTCTAGATGCAGTTTGGTTAAATTTTTGGATTTTGTTGAAAGGCAACTTATATGATACGAACAAAATCTGTAAGTGATTCTTAAATATATACTTTTAAAAATCTGAGCTTAAGGTAAGAAAAAAGAAAACAGGAAATCTATATCCATTTGCCACACTAAATGAATCAGAGGTTTTTTTTTTTAAATCAAATACTTCACAAAACATGGAGGCTGGAAGCTATTTTGAGGTTTACTTGGACACTATTTTGCATTTTCACAAATAATAAAAGCTGTTGAAAGTACTTGAAAAATATCTTACTCTTTCTACTTCGTGCAATAATCTAAAAATTTAGAAGGTCACATACTTTATCACAGGAAATGATCATAGAACTAAAAATAGTTTTAAGGAAACCAGCTACACAGGACAACCCTCTTGCTATTGAAAATCATGCGCCAAAAGGCTAAATCATTGGCATATAGGAAATAAAACACAAAGTAGACATTATATTTTCTGAGCCAGTATTGTTGAAACAAGATGAAAGTTACTAAAAATCTTAAATAGATTTATGCAATGTCTCTGCTAGTGCTATAAGTCTATCTTTCTAACAGTGCTTTCAGGAATGCCAATTTTGATTACATTTCTCATTGTATATGAGATAATTACTTTCTGAATGATTCAAAATAATATATTTTGATTTAAATCTTAATTGCTTTTCATTGAATGTGAAGTATTAATTTGAAAATGAAATTACACTACCAGCAATAGACAATTTTGTTGAATACTCTAATAAGGAACAATAGCCAGTTCCATAAATAACTAAAATTATAAAGGTATGGGTACGCTAGTAATCACAAATTTGGTTTAATACTTTTTTAATCCTGTAAGAAGGTTTTTTATAAACATCCTTTTTATTGATGAGTCATAACATGGCAAAAGTATATAGTTGCTCTTTCTGAAAACTGATCCAAACTGTACATCCAGAGGTATTAGGAAATTCTTATAGAATTTTGTAATAGTATATATGTTGGGTTAAAGAAATTTCATAGTTGTTGGAGTGCCATGAAATTAATACTTGCAATCCAGATTGCTGTAGTTTACACTTTTTCTGTATGTTTCAAATCAGGTGTGTACCATTTGTACCGAGAACACCACAGAACGAACTATCCAAAGTCCATTGATTTTAATATGTGTTTTGGTTTGTAAACAAATTATAGTAATTTCTTGCACATTTTTGGAAATTAATTATATAAGAATTTATGTATCTGCTTCTAGATACAATGTGTAAATAAAAATTTCATTCACAAGATCTGCCTTGTAGTCTGTTTGATATACTCATGTAGTATCTGATATTAGTAAGTATCTGGTTAACTAGATAGTTTCTGAATGTCCCATGAACTGGGCAGATACTAGAGAGTGGGAGCCAATATATTTTAGTAAATAGAGAAAAATAAAATCGTGTCCCTAAGGGAAGAGTCAAACAAATTAAGGGTCAGATAGTGGTGGTAATACACCAAAGCATTCAACATAAAGGTTGGGGTGAATTAGGAATAGCTTAATAAACACTAAATTGAAACTAACACAGTAATGAAACCTTACTAAAAGATGTGTAGGTTGAGTGGTAAAATGTTTGGATTCTGACTTAAAAAACATCCTCTGTTAGTGTTTCATGGAACTAGAACAAGTTATTTAAGTGCATTTTGTAGAGGTCATTTAGAAAACCTTTCATAGATTTCTTATATCTACTCAATTCCATGCTTTTAAAGTTCTTAAGCATCATATGGGGTTAACATTTGCTTTGAAATTTTGCCCCATTAATTTTTCAATACTTAAAAAATGAGTATTTCAGAGATAAACTTTAACCTGATCTTGTCCAGAATGTATTGCAGATTTTGACTTTAGTATAATCTGAATAATGTGGAACTCCAGCCACATTTTTCAGAGCTGGTAGCAGTTGGCAACATTGCTATTCATTTTTATTTTATTTTTTTTTTAATGTGGGTACTGGGCGTTGAACTCAGGACCTCGCGCTTGCCAGGCAGGCGCTTACGCTGCTGAGCTATCTCACCGGCCCAACATTGCTATTAATGTCATACTTGAACTGCTGGTGATGGTGCTACGAGACAAGAATGGTCATACTTTAAGAACTGGAAAAGACTGGACTTTTAAACGGCAGGTAAACAAAAATTTTTTCATGTCCATGATGTTTATTTTTCTTCGATATAATACAAGAAGACAACGGTATAACACTCCTCCTAATTTCCAGATCATTATCTGATAATTAAGACCCCCACATGAAGTTGGACTGATTTGCCAAAATAGTACCCCTGTCATGTGATTAAGTCATCAAATCCCAAGACGTGATCGAGTACTACATAGCTGCATGCTACAGGTTAGCCGATAATAGTCATTCCATTGAATGCTGTCTTCTCGTTGCTGAGAAAAAATAACTGACACCCAAAGTTAAAGGAGGAAAGGTTTATTTGGCTCACAGTTCATAGGTGTTTTAGGATCATGGCTGGCTCTGGGGCAGGGTGGCATGAGTGGCCTCACAGAGGAGAAACAGTTCATGACAGACAGAAATCAGCAAGGTAGCAGGCTACAAGCAACAAGGGGTGACACCCTTTCTGTCCAGAGCACTTTCAGACTTGTGGATGAGCCAAAGGTGAGGGTCCAGAGATGGAGGTAGGAGGCTGTTCTTGAAATGCAGCCCAGGGAGTACTCAGTGGTGTGGGTGGACAAAGATGGGTCTATGGTTGTCAATGAAATTTTTATTCTCTGTCACCAGAGAGAAGGAGGAAGGAGGGAGTTGCTGAGGACACCCTTGTTGGTGCGAGGTGCTTGCAATCATAGAAGTTCACATAGGAGGGTGAAAGTAGATATACATGCATTTAAGGTGAAAGACCTGCTGCTACCATGGCTAATGATTAACTAGAAACAGGCAGCCTCAGGATTTACCATGCTTACCATAGCCAGCTTCTTTTACGCCCTTAAATTCATAACCTTTTTTTTCCTCTCATAAGCTTTACTTTTGATTTTCATAGGCTATTAACTTTCTGGATCAAAAATGGTTTAACCTTTCGTTCAATTGAACTTAGATTTACTAAAGCCTGCTACTTTTGCCTCCAGTAGTTTATTTTTTTTCCTTTCAAATCTTTACCTTTATTTAAAAAAGAAAGAACTTTATTTTTAAAAATTTCCCTGTAAGAGCAGGGTGTGGTGGTGCATGCCTGTAATCCCAACACTCAGGTGGCTAAGGCAGGAGGATCACCCTGAGTTCAAGGCCAGCCTGGGTTACATAGCGAGTTCAAGGCCAGCCTGGACTACAAAAACCCTTTCTCAAAAAAGCAAAAACAAAACAAAAAACAAACACTCCCAACCAAAACAAAAAACTTCTGTAGTTTCTTTTCGTTTTTTTTTTTTTTTTTTTGTATTCAATTTCCCATTTGAAGGGTTACCTAACATGAACCATACTTTTAAAGAAATAAGAGTCTTATTTCCCCTCCTTTTACGTGACTTACCTGCTAATGGATCCAGAGCAGCTTTGGCACTTGATGCTCCCCGCCTCCCCCTGTCCCAGGACAGTTGTCGCAGGCTTTCACCCATGAGACTCCACAGTTCAGCAGGGCTTTCTTCTCAGGTCATCTGTTTCTTTATGGAGATAGCAGATTTGGTGGAGTGGAAGTATTGGTTTATGACATTTACACAATTTGGCTTTCATAGGAAGATCAGTATGAATCTCCAGATAGAGTCATTGGCTTAGAGGCGAAAATATGCCTTTTGCATATTAGGATTTGGTTACCAGAAAAGTTAAATCGAGGGAGCCTTGGGAGGGCCCAAGCCTGACATTGGCAAAGAACCAATAGTAGCAACTGAAAAAACAATTTATTCCTGAGCACAACTGAGCTTCGCTGCCAGGTTCCTAGAACCAATTTTGTATGAGGCTGCATTTTTGCCTACCTGAAACCAGGCAGCCTTATGGAAGAATCATAGGAGTGTCCTCTTGGGAAAGGCTCCCTCACCTTGTAAAAGCTAAAGAAAAGCTGGCTAGAGCAAGGACTATTTCAACACAATTTATAACCAGGGCAAATCCTAGACATCATTTTGAGCTGTCCTATCCCTAGTAAATTTAGCTAGAAAATAGGGCAAATCTTAAATTCAGAAGGAAGATTCTTGTTTTATGAGCCATGGATCTCCCCATACTGAGATTCCATGGAAACATAGATCTGTATTGTGGCTTATTTTGGGATCTCACTTGGTACCATGCCTTTGTAAGGTTCCACTTGGAGACACTAAGATTTGATCGTACCAGACTAGATCACAAGGTGAAATCTTACAGCTCTCTTAAATCCACTGAATTCCATCAGAGTGTGAGAAAAAAATCTGTCTTTGCTTGTGTGGAACTGCCTCCTTACTTAAGAAATACTCTTCCCTCTGGCCCTTCTTTATCCCTGATTATTTCAAAATTCGACATCTCTCACCTCCACTAAGGTCTGTCATTGCAAAGCCACCCGTCCGCCTAATGCCCTGGATGCCTCATTTCTCTCTCTCCACTGTTGTACTCAACAGTCTTACTTTCTTGTGGTTGGCAAGTGGTGAACACCGTTTGGCCAAGAGAGTTACCAAACTAATACAGTCTTTGAGGTGTGACAAGTTCCTAGAAAGCCAATAGATGTATATTTTCAAATAGAGAAATCTGTTGCTCTACAATAAACTGAAGTTCATCTGAAATCAGTGAGATCAACAGATGAAACTAGACAGTTGGGTTTTGCACCAACTCTTAGTAATGGCACACACGTAATTGTGCTTAACGTACAGTATATGCTAATGCTTAACATATGTAGTTCATCTTCAAAACAACCCCATGCAAGGTAGGCACCCTTATTGGAAACTGAGGCACAGAGGTGAATGTCCCCAAGGTCACAAAGGTAAATGATAAAGCCAGATTACAAACTGAATCTGATTCCAAAATCAAAGCTCTCATTTGCTGTTACTCTTTCAGATTTATATTATTTTATATTTATTTCTGTGATTGTCAGGGAAAAGTGAGTCACCTGCTATTTTCTCCTCCAGGGAACTACTGTATTCTGTAGCTTAAAAAAAAAATCCACAGTATAAACAATGACAGAAGTGACCATTTACAGAGACTTGACTGGATAGCATAGGTGATGGGATTAATCTTTTATGATGAGGAAAGGGAACACTACTTGTCCTTTATGGCCGTGCAAAGATTCAGTTAAGAAGAAAACTGCCTAATATAAAAACATGAGAACAAGTTTTGGTGAAATTCAGTTGTAATTCTTGAGAAAAGGACTTCTCCACATGATTGGGACATAAGAAAAAGTGCTAGTTCTGCCTTTTTACTAATGTATTTAGTCAATTGCCTGAGATGTTTATTGTGCCCTCTTTTACCAGCAAGTAAGGTTTTATGATTTACAGCAGACCAAAGACTCCATGCTTTTGACTTTCCTGTACTTTGCTCGGCCAGTTCTCTTCTACTTCCTGTCCTTTTGTTTTAAGCGCACCCTGAGCAAGCACTTCCTTTCAGAAACAGTTCTAGCTCTACTCTACATACCCAGCGTTCTGTCTTCTCTGTTTGCATCTAAGTATGAAAATTAGTCCCGTGTTAATAGCTTGATTGTAGTTGTCACAGGAAAATTTCCCTCTTCGTTTCTGTACTGGGAAGAAGCAGTTTATATTATGCCTAGCTAAATATCGTTCACACGAATAATCTTTTTGTCAAAAACCTTAGAATAGATGTCCTAAACCCTATCAGCATTGGAGATTAACTTGGACTGTTTGGGGAATTAACACAGTACGGCAAAACCGAAGGTTGCTAAAGACTACTTAAAATATGTTTGAATGGTTTCTCATAGAGTAACTCTCAGAGCAAATGAATTCTCTCTTTTAAAAGGAATTATTTTTGTTCTTTTTGAAAGACATGTTTAATAGATATAGGATCCTATGTCAGTTTTTTTGTCCTCTTTAAGCACTTTAAAAATGTTCCATTGTCTTTTGGGCTCCGTTATTTCTGATGAGAAGTTAGCTGCCATTTATATTGTTGTTCCTCTGCAAGTTATATGTAATACTCTCATCCCCATAAACTTTTCAGGTTCTCTCTCTCTCTCTCTGTCTCTCTTTCAGTAGTCTGATTATGATGTGCCTGGGTATGGTTCCCTTTGTATTTATCTTGCTTGTGGGTCTGTGATTTTTCATTAATTTTAGGGAATTTTTGGTCTTTATTTCTTCAAGTGTTTTATTCTTGTTCTTTCCAGGACTGTTACTGTCATGTTTGTTTTCCTAAATGTCACCAAAGCTCTTTGTTCTTTACTGTTTTCGTCAACTGTGCAGATTTTAGTTTCTATTGATCTGGCAATAAGTAACCAACCTTCACATTTACAGTCTCCAATTTGCTATGAAGCCTACACAATAAATTTTTAATTGCAGATATTGTACTTTGAGGTTGTAGTGTTTCCATTTTTCAGCTGAGATTTCCCATCTAGGTCCACTTTTATTATCTTTTTTTTCTCTATTGTCTGCTTTGGGGTCCTTTGTCCTTGTTTTTTAATATACTGATAATTTTTTATTAGATGCTGAACATTGTGCCTGAAAGTTTTTGGAAGCTCTGGACTGTTATTGCCTTCCTTCAAAGAGGGTTAAATTTTCTTCTGGAAGATGGCTAGGTAATTGGTAAATCATCATGATTCTTATAGAGCTTGGTTGTAGGCATTAATGTTATCTGGTCTATTTAAGTTTTCCCCTTTTTTGGCACAGCCTAGGGTAAAGCCACTCTAGAGTCTCAATTTAATATCTGAATGTTTACCATAATGAGTCTACTTGAATTGCAATATCTGTCTCTCCAGCACTTCACAACTGATGAAGTTTCTCTGGTTCGTTAGCCTCTTGTTATTGTTTTCTCCTAGAATTCTTCCTTTGAGCTTTTTATTTTATTTATTTTTTATGTATTGGTATTCAAATCCAGGGACATTCTACCACTGAGCTACATCCATGGCCCTTTTTATTTTTTACTGTGAGACAGGGTCTAACTACGTTGTCCAGGTGGGACTTGAACTTGTGGTCATCCAGTCTCAGCCTTCCTGAGTGCTGGGATTACAGGTATTTGGCACCATGCCTGGTTTTTTTTTTTTTTTTTTTTTTTTCTTCTTCTTCTCAATTTCAAGATTGTTGAAGTCTTACCCTTTGTGAAAATTTGCAGTCAGACAATGATGTAAGGGAGTCTTTTCTTTGTGATTCTTTCCTTTCTAGGGTGCTGCCCCTGCAAGTCCAAGATGGTTTGATAACTCTAGATGTTTAACTTGCATCTCTGCTTGATAAGGTTGCCACTTCAACACTGAACTTTTTTCCTGTGTGCTGCGATTTGGAAAATGTACTCAAGGAAAAAGCCAGGGTAAATGTGAAGCTCACCTGTTGTGTTTTCCTGTCTTGAGCACTGGAGCCCATCTGGTCCTACCTGTAGTGCTTTCTTCATGTCTTAATATAGTTGTTTTTGGTGGATGGTTAATCAAAAATGAGACAGGTTTTCATGGCCAGAACTGGAAGTCACCATCTGATAACGGACATACTGTGTTTACTCAGTTGGGTGTTTATTGTCTTTGTATCCCCTCTGCCTCCCCCCTCATTAGAATGTAAACTCTTTGGGGACAGCAATTTGTTCAATTCATTATCTCCTGACAGACATGAGGCCAACAACATGAAAGGTATTTGACAAATAATTTTATTGTATTTAGTAGTTTATAATCAAACCTCAGAATACAGAGAAGAAAAACCTAAAAAAATCTATTGGTACCAGAAAATTTGCAGAGAAAATAAAATTCAGGGTGAACAGATGGCAGTCACTTTATGAAATACAAGTCTTATATTTCGTATAGTCCCAAAAAAACAAAACTTGCCTCAGGTAAAATTAAGTCTCGTGTGGAGAGGTGAGACTAGTCATTCCATAATGTAATGAGGCAGACTCTGATGCACAAGATGTGATATTGATAAGAAAATCTGCCTTTGTCAGTGAGGGCTGCCATTGCAAAATATCACAGATGGCGTGGCTTACACAACAGCCATCTATTTCTCACAGTTCTGGAGACTGGAAATCCAAGATCGAAGTGCCAGCACGATTGATGTCAGGTGAGGGCTCTCTCCTGGGTGTGCAGATGGCCCCTTTTCATGGTGTTTTCATATGCTCTATCCTTGGTGCATGCAGCTAGGTGTGGAAGGATGCATGTGGGGACTGTGGACGCAGGGAAAGGACTCTTGTGTTTCTTATTATGAGGGTGCTAGTCCCATTGTGAGAGCCCTACCCTCCTGACCTCATTTAACCCTAATTTTCAAAGGCCACACCTCCAAATACCATAACATTGGAAGAGTAGAGGTTCAATATGTGTTTTGGGGAAACACAAACATTTAGACTATTTCAAGTGGCAAAAACGGATTTTATCTGGGAATTATTGCAGTGAAGGAAGAGACCTCAGGATAGAACCAGCCTCAGTTCCAAATAGAGCGTGGATCGGAGGTGATGTATAGCCGAGGAGCAGGGCGCCATCTGTGCATGGAACTTCGCTCAAATCTCAGCTGATAGCGGAGAGGCCTGTGCTCCAGCTTTTTTTTGTTTTTGTTTTTCCTTTTTGAGACAGGGTTTCATTATGCAGTTCAGGCTGGCCTTGAACTCACTTTGTAGCCCTGGCTGGCCTTGAACTCACAGCGATCCTCCTACCTCAGCCTCCTGAGTGCTGGGATTACGGCTGTGCGCAACCAGACCCGGCCTTTTTTTTTTTAGGTCCGGGAATTGAACTCAGGACCTCGTTTTTGCCAGGTAGGCACTGTTCTCCAGCCTTTTTTTTTTTTTTTTTGTGGGTACCGGGGGGTCGACCTCAGGACCTCACGCGCCAGCAGGCGCCGGTGCCGCTGAGCGATATCACCGGCCCCTTTTTCGTATGTGGGATCTGGGAGTCGAACTCAGGCCCTTGCGCTTGCCGGGCAGGCGCTTAAGCCACTGAGCCATCTCACCGGCCCCTCTCCAGCTTTTAAACAGAATCTCTTACCCCATTTGCATAGCTCCGAATTCCTCTTTTTCTCCAATGTACTGAAACATTTAGTTGTAACCGATGGTATATGTGATTCTATAATAGACATTTTGGTGATCTAAAGTTTTGGACAAACCCAATCCATAACCCAGAAGACCCAGTCAGTATCTCAACAGAAGGATCATTTCAGGAATGGAAATCATTTGTTTTTGTTCTGCTTCTGCCATCCTTAAATCCAGGAGTCTTCTGACTGAAACCTAGCTTTTTTTCTCTCTTCAGATGTGGCATTTTACTAGTTCTGTGTCACACTTGTACATGATATTTCATGATCTAATAAAATTCTCTTTTCAAAAGCGAGATTTGATCCTGGCATGGAGACACACACCTCTAATTTCAGCACTCGGGAGGCTGAGGCAGGAGGATTGTTGTGAGTTTGAGGCCAGCCTGGGGTACATAGTCAGTTCAAGGCCAGCCTGAACCCCAAAACAAAACAAGGTTTGTCAAAATCTGTGTCAAAAACAAAACAAGATTTGATTTTTTTGGTGAAAAATTCAATTCCAAAATATGTCTTCCATATTAGCTTGTGAATAGATTAAAGGTAAAAGAAAATTTAAGTTGCTGAAACTATTCTGTTACAGCTTTAAATCCATGGCCTCTTTTTCTTTCTTCTGGTACAGTGGTGCTCTTCCTTATGGATTTCTAAATGAAGCCATTTTAATGGAAAAAATATGGTAAGGTAGGAGGCAGAAATATACATCAGTACTTTGCTCTGCTGGGACTTTGGGACTCTCAGGAAATGTGCTTGTACAACCCAAAATAATTTGCAAATTTATTTTTTTCCTCTGCCTTTGATCACTTTCTGTGTTGGTCTCTGGACTGACCCAGGCATTGGCCTCTTTCTCACATGGGAATGCTTTTTAAGAAAGCAACAAGATTTTGAAACCAAACTTTGATCTATATCCTTTGATTATGGGAAAAATATGAACACTTATTAGAAAACATGTAATTTTTAAAGCTTTCAGTTGGCAAATACAGCTGAAATGTATACATAGTTTACATTTTTGCCCCTGCATCCTGCTTAGAGTTTTAATTAAAAACACAAAATTTCCTAGTGATGATGGTTGATGGTTGGTTTGATTGTCTTAAAAAGTAGTTTAGTTTTCATTGTGTGTGTGTGTGTGTGTGTGTGTATGTGTGTGTTTTAACTACTTTTAAGGAAGTAGTTTTTCCCTGTTTAGAATTCAAAGACAATTGGTGGAATCTAGAATTCAGCAAATGCCAACTGGAAAGGGAAACCTAAACTTGAGTTCCTAGGACAATTTAAATCAGATATTGATTTTTTTTCTTTCTGCCTTGCAGAGTGAAATACGTACACATTTATATTGTTCTCAGTCATTTGGGACATTTTCAAGCTATCTACATTTGCTCTGTCATGGGAAGATTAAGTGTCAGTTCTGCCTTTAATTAAATGTTATTAACACAAGGGCATGAAAGAGTTCATCTAAAACATGAAATATGTAACATTTATCAACTATTAAATTGCTATTCTGCGTCATTAGTTGACACAACCTTGGTTGGATTTTTTACCCTGTTAAACTGTTTTTGAGTTGAAAAGATTTCCCTCTCCATAGGACCTAGATTTAAAGGCCATGGCAGGGTGACAATATATTTCTATTGTCCTCTGAGAAAGTTAAAATGCAAGAAAAATAAATGTTCAAATAACTAAAAATGCATAGAAAACTCTGGTTTAAATAAATAAGTGTCTTTTTTCAGTTTTCATTTGCATATTAACCTTAGGATGAAAATTCGATTTTAATATCATAGTGTTTATTTCTATTCAGAACTTTTGGAAGAAATGAGTAAGTTGGATCCAGAGGTTGAATATATATTAAGGTAATCTGCTTGAATTTTAGTATGAATTTTTCAATTATATTTCTTACCAACTTACAGTTTAGGTTTGTTTTGTGTTTCTCTCTAAGAAGATTACAGGATCAAGCTCTGGAACAGATTCCCCAGGTCTTCTATGATTTTGAATCAAAAACTATGTTCTCTTATTTTGGCAATTAATGACAGTCAGCTAACTGGTCATTGTGTAACAGCTGTGCCTCTACAATGACATAAAAATCTAGAAAGAAAGGTTATACCACTGCCATCATACCCAATGTCTAGCTCTTTATTACTTTCTTTAAAATATTACTAAAATTAGTGGTAATTTTTAGCATTGTACTAGCAGGTGCATATGCTAACACTGCTCACAATAAAGATAAATGTGATTAAAGAGTTCTTTTGCCTTATTTTAAATTCTTAAGAATCAAGAGCCTTTTTTTCTTAATCTAAAATGCATATGTATCTTAAATTCTTCATATCTAGCAAAGGGATCCATGTAAACTTCTAATATAAATTTTAGAAGGAAAAATAAGAAAGGACAATTTTCATCACATCATTTGAGTATTCCAGATGCCAGAATCTAGAGAAATTTTAGTTTGTGAATATCCTAATCACAACAAGCCACCAAAGTACTGTTACTGGTGTTCTATAAGGTGGAAAGAGAAAGTTGACCCAGAAGAAAAAGGTGTCTAAAGCTCTTTGTTTCAGTCCTGCAAGATAAGTAAAGAAGAGGAGCAGTGTAAGAATGTGAAGGTCTTTATGTCCCTCAGCCCTTGGTTCCCACAGTTCCCAGAAAAGTTGATGCTTTAGAAAGGCAGTCTTCAGCCTGGGCTGGGTCTATCGAAGTCTGGAGTTCAAAGACATGCAGAGACTTCCGAAGGATGCAGACACTGATAGTTTAAGGCAGTGATGGCAAATCTTTTAGAGCTTTCAATGATGTCAAATGGTTTCCCACCACTGGTTTAGGGAGATCATTTCCCAGATCCCCAAGTTTCATGTTTGTGCTTTTCTAAAAATGATCTGCTTCTGAACATGTTTGGTGTGGAGATGCTGTTCTGGTTAACTCCTTTCACAATCGTCCTTCTCTGTACTCCACGGGTGCGAGCTCTGTGCGGGCCAACTCTCTGCATTCAACTCTCCACATCATCTTGGAGACAAAGAAAGATGGTTTCCAGTCCAGAATGCTATGCAGAGTTTAAGGGTTAAACAAATGTGATAGTGAAATAAAAACATTTGACAACAGTCAAGCTAAAAAAAAAAAAAAAGCCTATATCTTTTGTCAGGGAGCTACTGGAAAAGATGCTCCAACAAAAAGGGAGTAATCCAGCAAACAGATGATCCTCACATAGGGGAAATGTAAAGGGGACCCTAGAAATGATACAATAAGATAGCTAGTTTCGCAGTGACAGTAGACTAGAAAACGACCCAAGTTCAAATGAAAGGGCATAAGCTAAAGCACAGATGTTTTCAAGAAAAGAGAAAAATGAATAGATAATCTGTTCTGTTTGAATGTGTACAGAATAATTCCCAATTCTGTTGAAAAATTCAAAGTTGATCAATGTGTAGAAAAATTAAGTGAGTGCAATAAATGTGGCAAATAGTGACTATAGTTCTACAGAAAGAAGAAAATCATATTACTATGTTTTAGTTATAGAAATATTTACTTACAATAGCCTCTAAAACTTAGTATATATTGAGAGGATGAGAAAAAGAGTAGTGTGTGTATGAGTGCATGGGTATATGAAAGATTTAAATCGTTGTATTTATGAAAATAAATCAGTATTTAATCCCTTAATGCCAAGGTTTAAACTAAACAAGAAAATCCAGAAGTAATGGTATACACTGGTAATGCAGCAAAAAGGATTTGGAATTCAGATGGAAGGTTTTGAGCATAGTAGGCAGAATAGCGGTCCCCTCAAAGATGCCCACTAATCCTCAGAGCCTGTGAATAGGTAAGATTCCACAGCAAATGAAGTATTCAGGTGTGATTAAATTAGGGATCTTGAGGTGGGGAAATTATCCTAGACTATCTAAATGTATCCAGTCTAATCACATGACCTGTCAACAGCATAGTACTTTCCTGGCTGAAGTCTGAGAGGAGAGGGAGATGGGAAGTTTGGGAGGGGCCCAATCTGCCACCCCTGGCTTTGGAGACAAGGAAGGAGCCATAAGCCAAGGAATGTGGTGGCCCCTAGAAGTTAAGAATGATACTCATCAAGGAAATGGGGACTTCAGGATATAACCTCAAATAACTAAATTCTGTGAACAACCTGGATGAGCAAGGAGACAAATTCTTCCTTGAAGCCTGCAGAAAGGGACATTGTCCTTCAGACAAGTGGCTTTTAATTCTACCAGGCCTGTGCTGGACTTGCCATCTACAAAACTGTGAGACAATACATCTTTGTTTAGAGCCACTAAGTATGTGGTTTTTGTTACAGCAAACAGTAGAAAACTAATATAATGAGGAAGAAATATTTCATTTAAGCCCTGTGGAACTATTTTACTTTCTCTATGAATGGAGTTATTTTAACTGGATAAGAAATTTTAAACTTTAGTAAGATAAAAATTGATGGATACTTTATTGATGTGTTAAATAAGTATAACTCAAACCAGCATGGCTCACTTCCTGTTAGGTATATTGCACATGAATTCTGGTGGCTTATGCAGTCCATGGAAATGGGGACAGGCCCTTGATTTTCAGTGCATTCTGTGTGCTCCCAGTGTCATAAGTCTCTGCAAATATAGCTTTAGTGGTTTGAGATTATGGCTGTAAAGGGTTCAAGGTTCCCACTACTGAGAGATAGGGTAGCTATGTCTGCTGTTCACGCGGGATGGCTGATGAGTGCTTTGACCAATAAACAGTAGAAGTGACAGTAGGTGATTCTGGGCATTAGATTATAAAAGGCCAAGCTGCTTCAGTCTTCCATGTGATCCACCACATACATTGTCTAGGAACTGTGAGAATTCCACATTGGAGGGGCCACATGTAGGTGCCCCACTACCAGGTCCAACTAATCTGGCTCTTCAGCCTTCCTTGCCCAGGCATATATGCTCAAAGGCTTTCTTGTGCCTTCATGATGCCATCATGGGTCCCTTCAGGCCATCTGCTTACTGAGAACCACTGAGTTATCTTTGCCAATGCTGTGTAGAGCAGAACAACAATTTAGTTGATCCCTACCCAAATTCTGGACCTACAAAATCATGGGATATAATGATATGATTTTTGCCATAAACCAGCAATTTAAAGTTTAACAATAAATTACTAACAATAAATGAGTACAACTGTATTTTATTACAGGGCAGCTTTGGATGGGACTGCCGCACGCTCAATGTCAAATTTGGCCCTGGGGGTAAAGCCGCAGTGTTTAGTTCTTCACTCGGAGTCGAGGAGCCAGCATGCAGTGAAGGTCCCAGACCAGCAGATGCTCCTAACCTGTGGGCCTGTGGAATCCAGCAGTCTACCCAGAGTGACCACATCCTTTTCTTATTCTCAGAACAAAACCTATTTCCCCTAATACATTTCATAAAAGAAAGTTAACTTTTCTGTAGAGCAAAATCTAGAGCTCAAGGACTTTAATACCATCTATCAGCTCTAAAAAGAGGGAACACTCCTCATGTTTTCATGGCAGGTAAAAAGACTACCACAAATAGTCAACCAGTCTTCCACTGACATAGAACAAAAAGTTTTATTCAGTGGTGATAGATGGAAAGGAAGTTTAAATTCTACTGTTAAAAAAAAATTGGTTATTTATTACACTGTAGTCACAGAATATAGGATTTGTATTTTGCAATTTTTAGCATTTGTTGAGATATTCTTAATGTTTTAAAATATTATCAGTTCTTGGGCTGGTGAGATAGCTCAGCAGCATAAGCGCCTGCCTGGCAAACTCAAGGTCCTGAGTTCAACTCCCGGAACCCACATATGAAAAAAGGGCCAGTGATATCGCTCAGCGGCACGGGCGCCTGCTGGTGTGCGAGGTCCTGAGTTTGACCCCCGGTACCCGCAAAAAAAAAAAAAAAATTATTATCAGTTCTTTAACTCTGCCAAACGTTAATATTAAATGTACACATATATTTATATGTTTTAAATATCTGTCAATTATATTATTTGGTTCTTTTACTAATAAAAATATTTTTGGACTCCATTCAAGAAACCTCAGATAAATTAATTGTAAAATGAGGTGAGAGCTCTTTGAGGTTGGTGGTGTTCTTTTCACTCCTGCATAAACTCGATCACTGAATTTGGAGGCAGTGAGAAGTTAATCACATAGTCAGTGTGCAGCAAGGCAAAGGTCTGACCCTCTGACCCCGGGCAAAATTATATTTGTAAAAAGGCGCTGTGGTTTGTGTGGACCTTACTTCCAGCCACCTCACAGTGCTTTGAAGCAAGCCTTATTTTATTAAACTAAAACTGACTTAACCTCAGTTACCTCTCTAACGATACTTAATATAGTTATAAAATATTTCTTTGTTCTCTGCTTCTAGTTACTCCATTTTCGTTTACTTTGTAGAAGGTGCTTGAAAATATCTTTGATTTGAAGCATTCTCGTATAATTTTTAGTACTGGTGCTTTCTTTATATTTTTCTCCTTTTTGGCCTTTTTATTCTAAATATTTTAGTGTTAAAAATGCCCAGGTTGCTTTAGTTACAGTGATTTGATTGAGCTGGTTTGATTTGCCTTTGTAATCTGCTCTCTCAGTCTAGTTTCTGGGAGGTACTAGGAATTGAGTGACTCAGTGGGTATGCTGAGTCATCAGGAGAGAGAGCCTGAGGGATTCAGGCTGGCTGGGGATTTCAGCTATCTATAGTTTACCTCTGCTGCTTTTTGGCTGTCTGCTTGGGGCTGCTTTTCTGCAGAGGTTCATAGGTAATCCTTTAACTTTATGTTCTTTGTCTCTTTTCCCTTGTGAAGTGGCAGTAATCATCCTTTATCCCTCCATCTCCACATTAGGATGTTGCAAAGATTATTAAAAATGCAATGAAATTGTTAATCTCTCCAGAGGTAAGTTTTCTATGAAAATATAGGAAACTTCTAGTAGTTTCCTTGTTGTTTGTAATTATGCCTGTAGGTTAAGTAAGCACATTCTCAATGAAGGGAAAGTTTTGAAATTTCTTCCAGAGTGTTGCATTCATTTAAAACTCACCTGGAGGGCCTGGGTTGGTGGTGAATGCCTATAATCCCAGCATTTGTGAGGCTAATACGAGACGATTGCCACAAGTTTTAGGCTAGCCTAGGCTACATAGTGAGTTCAAGGCTAGCCTGAACTTCTTAGTGAGACCATGTCTAAAAAAAAAAGTTGACCATTAGGATGCCAAGGACTAATATGCTAAGTTTTAGACTGGCTGTTTATCAATTTGGCTATTGTTTCATTGTTCTAGAGATATTTCTTGTGTGTTACATTTGTAGAACCTTATGATTTTTATAGGTCTCACTCCTATGTGCTACCATATGTTCTTTTAAATTACAGGATACCAGAGCTGGGTGGAACACCTAACCCATTAATCAACATTTATTGTAGAACTAATAAGATATTAAGAGGCAGGTATTATCTGATTGGCTGGTGGCTTAATGTTGTGGATGCTGCATGCTCTTTATTTCCTTCCACTCTAGCATCTGTAGTGTATTTAGTTTTTTTCCTTAGGTGTGATGCTTCAACGTTGTCACATTTCTAGACAGCAAGTCTTTACAGGGGGTTGTAGAAGTACAGAAGGAATTGCTTTGCCAGGATGGCAAGAGAAAGCTTTTCTCACATGTCTGGTTTTTTTTTTTTTTTTTTTTGTGGGTACCGGGGGGTCGACCTCAGGACCTCGTGCGCCAACAGGCACCCGTGCCGCTGAGCGATATCACCGGCCCCTTTTTCGTATGTGGGTTCCGGGAGTCGAACTCGGGCCCTCGCACTTGCAAGGCAGGTGCTTATGCCGCTGAGCCATCTCACCGGCCCTGTTTTTTTTTTTTTTTTTAACCCAAGAATCAAAGCCTTTCCCAGAAATCCTTCAACTTTACATCTATTTAGGCAGAAATCATGTGGCCTTTCTGGGCCACAAGTGTGGCTGGAAGAATGAGTATTTTGCATGTTCAGTGTCTACATTGAGAAGCGAGCAAGGAAAAAGGAATGAGGCGTGACTAACCAGTGTCTGTCACACCTAAGAAGTTCTTTTTCTCTCTTTCCTTTCCACTCCATTCACAGAAGTCCTTGTCTGCCGCACAGCCTCCATGCTCAGGGGAGTGGGCTGGACTGGTTCTTCATCATGGAAGTTGATGCTCCCATGTGGGATGAAAGAACAAGGTTATGAAGTTTGTTATACTGCTTTTGAAATCTTATCGTCTCCGATGCTCAAGTGAACTAGACAGGTATATTTAAATTATTTTGAAGTTCACCCAGACAAGTACCAAAAAACTGTGGAACCTGAGCAACTGTAGTGGAAAAGTGGCATTGCCATCAGGTGGCGTCTCACAGTAGCCTTCCACTGAAGGCAGTGGGCAGCCACTAATATACTGATCTTATAAATGCAGGGTGAAAAAATAATGAGGCAACTGTTCTGATTTTCAGAACTGGTTGTGAGCAGGAAGATGTGACTTGTGGTACACAAAGGGACACAGAAACTGGAAGTGGTTGAAGGGACTATAGCTCTAGGGTGGACACCATTGAGTGACCTCACCCAACAGGAAAAGCGGGGAGGATTCAGTATTCAATAGAAAAACATGAGTGTGGAAACCGAATTGGACTGAGCAGTGACTCACTCTCTTCCCCACGCCCCTCATCTGGTAGATTCCAATACTGCAGACCCTGGAAAGAAGCCACTAGGTCAAAAACATTGAGGAATTTTTTTTTTACTCATTCTTTTGTCTTTCATAGGTTGAGGGGGGGGCTTATGTGTTTTTCTTTTTTTTTTCTGTCTTTCTGCTTTTTCTTTATCTTGTTTGTTCTTTGCTGTTACTTTTACCTAGTTATTTTTTCTCCTTAGTAGGATCCTTTATTTCACTTTTCTGTTCTTCTCATCTTGTTTTTCTTTATTTTTCAAATTCTTTGATTTCCCCTTTCTTACCCCTCCATCTTTACTAGTTTTATTATTAAACTTTATTAATCTTTAGATATTTAGATATCTCTGCTATTATTATTGAAATCTTGTTAGTGGTGGTATACTTGTTGCATTTAGTAGATATTTACTCTATGTCAAAATATCTATATTAATTACAGGTCAATTGCAACCATTTTTTCTATTGTTAAGGGTGGTACAGTAGTAGCTTTTATTGGTTACTATTGTATGTCAATATCCAGTTGGTCTTTGACTCTGTTATTGTTGCTGATTTTGTTGCTGCTGCCAGGGTAGCATAGTTGTTGCTATTAATTGTTTTTTACTGCATACCATTATCTGGTTTGCCTTTGTGTCATCAACAATACTGTGGTTCATTTCCAGAGAGCTAAGTACTGGGTCAATTATACTGTACCTCCCTTTCCCAAATTAATGGAGGTGGTCAGATCTTGGGATAGAAGCAAAGGCCTATAGTTAGCCATGCCTACAGTGCATCACTGGAAAGCAGACACTAACTGAAGGGTTCTCCATACTAATAATAAACACTATAATGAACCCATAAACCTCAGTGTGCACACATGCACACACGCACACACAAAACAGTAGAAACATGAGAAGACAAGGCAATAAAATGCCTCCAAAAACTCCCAACTCCCCCAAAGCTGACCCAAGGGGCATCAGTGGGAGAAAATAAAAACCCAAACACCTAAATTATATGAAATGATAACAGAGGGGACAAAAACAGATCAGCTCAAAATGAAGTAACTTGGTGAACTCAAAAATGAAATAACTAAACAGATTATGGACTTTATAAACAAAACAATCCTCAAGCTTACAGGGTACACTAATAAAAAGGTAGCTGAGTTAAACAAAATGATATAAAACATGAATGAACAGTTTAGCAAAGAATTAAAGTCCATGAAAAGTACTAACAGAAATCCAGGAGATACAACATTATGTTGAAAGTGTGGACGGCAGAAGTGACCAAGCTGAGGACAGAGTGTCAGAACTTGAAGATAGAGGCCTATGTAGATGACCATATACTCATAGATACTTTAAAAACAAGTGAACATGGAAAATGGATCAAACAGCTGCTGAATAATGCAAGGAAGACTAATTTAAGTTTAATTGGAATTAGTGAAAAATCAGAAGATAGTATGAATTACATAATAAAATCTGTTTATAGGAATAATAGCAGAAAACTTTCCAAATATGGGGAAACAATTTAACATACAGAGAAGTGAGGCATATAGATCCCCAAATAGCCATGATCCTAAAAGAACTTCTTGATGACATACCATAATCATCCTGGAAGTCCAACACAAAGACAGAATCTTAAAAGCTGTTAGGATAAAAAGCAATAAATCATTTATAATGGTAAATACATTAGAATTACAGTGGACTTCTCAATACAAACTTTAGAGATCAGGAAAGCCTACAATGAAGTGTTTCAAGCCCCCAAAGAAAATAACTTCTAACCCAGACTAGTATATCCTGCAAAACTATCAAAATTGATGGAAAAATAAGGTCTTTCCATGACAAAGAGCACCTTAAGAAATTCATAACCACCAAAGAAGCACTACAAAAATTCTCAAGGATATCCTAGAAAGAGACAGTGAAGCCAATAGTGCCAAAAAATCTAATGGAAGAAACAAACAAACAAACAAACAAAAAAAGAATTGGCAATAGGAAAATAATACAACGATAGGAATTAATCATTATCTTTCTGTAATACTTGAAGTGAATCATCTCAGTTCCCCCATCAAAAAGCCCAGATTGGCAGATTGGGTCAAAAAGCAAAATCCAAGAATATTCTGTATACAAGAAGCACATTTAATTCAAAAAGAAGTGCATAGATTAAAAATTAAACGATGGAAAATAATATTTTGTGCAACAGGCACCCAAAGACAAGCAGGAGTAGCTATTTTATTTTCAGACAAAGTGAACTTTAAGCCAAAATTGAGCAGAAGAGGCAAAGAAAGTTACTACATGTTTTTTGAGGGAATACTTAAACAGGAAGAGATAACCATTTTAAATATATATGCACCAAACACCCAACTTCATAAAACGAACACTACTGAACATAAAGATCAGATAACCGTCAACACAATTATAGTGGGAAATCTCAATAACCCACTGTCACCGATAGATCAACTAGACAAAATATCAACAAACATCAGAGTTGACATACACCATTGAAGAAATGGGCTTATATTCCATCCAACAACAAAATACACATTCTTCTATGCAGCACATGGAACTTTCTCCAAAGTAGACCACATACTAGCCAATACTAGCCAATAAACATTCTTGTTTTTTTTTTAATATGGGTACCGGGAGTTGAACTCAGGACCTCGCGCTTGCCAGGCGGGCACTTATGCCGCTGAGCTATCTCACCGGCCCAATAAAACATTCTTAAATGAATACAAAAGAATAAAAATTCTCCCATGCATATTATATCTTTGTGCAATGAAACTTGAATTCCGTTGCAAAAGAAACCACAGATATTATTCACACATGTGGAGATTAAACAGTACATTCTTAAATAATCAATGAGTCACCAAAGAAATCAAGGATGAAATTAGTTCCTGGAATCAAATAGTAATGCCAGTAGAACATACAGAACCTATGGTACACAATTAATGTAGACTTAAGAGGAAAGTTTTAATAGCTACAAATGCCCACATCAGAAAAACAGAGCGAGCTCAAATAAATAACCTAAGTTTCACATTCTAAGTTTCATTACAGTAAACAAGGGTAGCACTCCTGACCAGTGATCAAACATGCAAACACACACACACACATATAACAGTTGTGTTAGACACACATATGCACACATAAGGACATATTGCACATATGGATACTCATACATACACGCAACTAGTATGTGTATGAATAGAAAAATACACATTCATACACATGTACATGTGTACACACATGTACAGAGATGCATGGCATACACATGCACACACATACAAACTCATGTATACACATAATGTACATATATATACACCAATATAAACACATGCACATACTCTCACATGCATATATACACATGTATACATACACATGCACACACACAAACACACAGTTTTCTTTGTTATGCAATGCTTTTTTTTTTTTTTTTTTTCTGTGGGTACCGGGGGGTCGACTTCAGGACCTCGCGCGCCAGCAGGCGCCCGTGCCACTGAGCAATATCACCGGCCCCTTTTTTGTATGTGGGTTCTGGGAGTCGAACTCGGGCCCTCGCGCTTGCTGGGCAGGCGCTTACGCCGCTGAGCCATCTCACCGGCCCTGTTATGCAATGCTTAATTGGCAATGCTTAGACTTCCAGATTTCTCAATTTACATATAATATTGTACTTTTGAGTTTCACACAAATACACAAATAATTTTAATCTAGTAATGGTTGGGTCCATTTGTAATTTATTGCCTGTAAAATGCAAGTGACTGGCACTTTGGATAACCGCAGTCCCTAGTCGCCTTCGCTTTCCTTGTAACACCCCTGCGCGGGTCTCACCTGCCGTTGCCTAACAGTCAGCGAAGCAGTTTATGCCCATCGCGTGTCTGCTATGACTGGGTCTGCAGGAGGTACTGGACAAGTGAAAACCCTAAATAAGAAAAATCCGATTCTCATTCTCCCAAGGCTTTTAGCTATGATTGCATACTAGATTGCAAATATAGAATTTGGAAAAAAAAAAAAAACTGGAAAGAAATCTGTATAACATATTGTGCATGTCAGCCTTTAATGTGATAAAAATGTCCTCAGAAATCCTTGCCATAAAGCAAAGACTTGGTTCCTTTGGAAATGATGTGTTGTATGTTTTTTCCCATTATAATACTAAAAGCTTTTAAATTGGGTATTTTTGCTCTATGACAACTAAGAAGTTAGATATTTATAAATCTTGCTAAGCCTCTAAATACATTCAAACATCAAGGAACAGTTAGGTCAATAAAATCCATTAAATTTTTTTTTAAGATTTTCAAAGAATCAGAAATGAAAAATATTAATGTTATCTGGATTATGGGAACCAGAAAATATAATTAGCCATAAGTGTAAATAAAATGTGTAAGATGATTATTACTACCCAAGGAGATTATTAAACAAAAAAATACAGAACTATAGATAGCATAAAGCACATTTGTTCTTTAAAAGTTATTTTATTGTAATAACTATAGTATATTAGCTTATCTGTGGTACTTTATTAATAATAGCAATAGCAGGTGAGGCATTAGACGCAACAAACAAAACTCAACAAAGCTTTGATTTCATCGTTTTGTTTTATAATAGCTGTGTCTTTCCTAAAATATCTTTAAAACCTTGTTATGATAATTAAGTTATGACAATTATGGAAAGTCTTGAGGAAGTGCTGAGAAGAATTTTGTACATTCTATAGATGACTTCATCTGTTCATTGTTCCAGGGATAGTTAGGATTAAATCCTCATCTTACAGGACCTAATAGTTGTGTTAGACAAACAACACATAATTTCCTAACAAGTTAAAGGAAAGGCAGTAATTATATTAACAAGCGGTGATCTAGTTACGTCACTGGATGGTAGCAGTCTGGAAGCTTCGTGGAGGACGTACACAGTAGGCTTTGATCCAGGTCCAGGAAAACATACATTTTGGGACAGGTATAGAGGGATGAAAATTTGATGGTAGGAAGGCACAGTGTGACAAAAGTAGGAGGGAGAAGGCATTATGAAGACTCGTGGATTAATTTCGTGTGGTAGAAGATTTAGGTTGGAATTATTCAGAAATTCAAAAGAGAAATTATAGCACATCATGGAGGAATTTGATGAGCTGGAGAAGGTGCCTGGGTTTTATTTCTTAGACTCATAGTTCTAATCTCCCTCCTGTATTAGGATCGTATTATAATGGAGATTTTTGGGCCTTTCAATGACCATACCAGAAACATGGGGAGCCCTAGAAATTGCAATATTTTCTTAAGTTCTTTTAGATAGTCCAGCCCGTGGACCAAAATATGGGGAACATTGCTGTAGTTAATGGAGGAAATACAGGAAATTTTGGAGACAGAGGTTGAAGTTAGGATTTCAAGAGGCTTAATTTTACAGAAGTGCATATCCAGGATGACTTTTCGAGAAATTTGAGTTTAGGAGATCTAGAAGTTGTCTACTTTAATTAACCTTCTCCAGGAATTACTTATCAGGTATTTTCTCTGTGCAAGGCACTGCATTTGTAATCTGTTCCAGACATTTCCAACTTTAGTGCCCACCAGAATCACCCGGGTTTCTTAAGGGTCCAGAAATCAGGCCTGTTCCCCCCAGGCTGGTGAGGTAGACCCAGACGTCATGGCTTTAAAATCTTCCTGGACGATTCCACTGTAGGCAGTGCTGAGCCCTCTGCTTTGCAGGAAACAGATAAATGAGACAGAGTGCTCTTCGCTTTAAAATTTGCAGTCTTGTAGGGGAAATTAAACATCTACAGATAAGTGCATATATTATCCTGCAACAAAATGTATTCATTGCAGAGAGACAGGAATTCTGAGTACTGTTTTGTGACATGTGGCAGACTTTTTCTCTCAAGTTACTTGTCTGGTCAAAGAGGGAAAAGAATCTAAAGATAAGATGGAAAATTGTTGCCCTAACCTCATCCTCATTGAGATCTGAGTCGCGTCCTGCAGATACTCTGCAGGATCTTACACCCCCCATCTCCTTACCCCTCTGTTCTTTGTGCCATCTGAATGAATCCAAACCTCTGCTTAACTTTCACCTACATGTTTACAGAGCCGGATATGGCTGGAGAGAAACCTGCGTCTCGGTGGATTGATCTTATGTTACACTCATGATCATGCATTTTAAGTGGTGTTGCAGTGCTGCACGGAAGTCAGCCTTTTAAGATAGAAGTCAGATCCTGTCACTTCTGTCCTCAAAACCCTACAGCGACTGCTCAGTGAACTTGGAGTACTACTTCTTACAGGGCGAGTGAGGGTCTAACGGTTCTCTCCCCTGTGTCTCGCAGCTCCTCTAAACCCCAGAGGCTTCCTCTTAGAAACTGGCATTGGCTCTTCCTTTTTCCTGGAATGTATCTGCAGGGCTAGCTAGCTCCCTCTCTCTCACTTCCTGCCAGTCTTGTGCAAGCATCCCTTTCTCCTAGAACCCACCCTGCCTACTCACTTAAAATCACAACTCCCCCCACCCCTAGCATTTCTATTTCCTTTTCGGCTTTACCACTCTCCATAGCACTCATTTCTTCTCACATCCATGTCATTTGCTTATTACTGTAGTTGTTATCTTTACTAAATTAAAGCTTTTAAAGCAGAAATTTTCTTTCTGTTGTGGTCACATATGTATCCCCAGGGCCAGAGTGGCAGGTGGTACCTAGTACCCCTAGGTTCTATGGAACAAATGGGTGAATGGATCAAGGAGTTGCTCCTTCTCTTCAGCTGCCTGGTGTCTAGGCAGGAACCCCTGAGGGAAGCAAGGTCCAGGGGTCAGAAGGGCTGCCTGGGGCTCCAGTTCCTTGCCTGAGGGAGTTGACCGGCAGTGAGCTCTGAATGGTCTGGTATCTTTGTTTTTGAACACCTAGAAGTACCTGGAGAAAATCCCTAGTTTGAAGGACATGAGTTGGTTATACTAATTAGAAAGGAGTAAGGACTATATGAGGTAAATTGCTATGAGAGTTCAGGTGACCAAAGAGAGAGAGAGAGAGAGAGAGAGAGAGAGAGAGAGAGAGAGAGGAAGTCAATTCTGCGTGAAGTGTTGAAGTGGAGGCATGTGGACAAGAGAACCGGCAAGTGGTGAGACTGAGTCCCAGGGCAGGTCATAGGAAGGACTGGAGCAAAGTCAGACAAACTTCAGGTGTAACAATGGGAGTTGAGCACAGAACTCTGGAGCTGGACTAAAGATTTTTGGCTCAGATTTTGGTTTTGCTGGTTAGCATCTGTATAGTTAAAGGCAACATTTCACCTCCTGGTTCCTTGGTTTTCTCATCTGTAAGATAGGAATAATAATAGTACTTACCTCATATGGGTTTTATAAGATTTAAATCATATGTAAAGATCTTAGAACAACACTGAATACACTGTAAATACTCAATAGTTGTAGGCCAAAAGCACTGACAGGAGATGTATGTGCGTCAGCTATGAAGGACCTGGATCAATTAATCCCAGTCAATTTCATTGACTGGGGAATTTTTCTTCCTCTTTTTTTTTTTTTTTTCTTTTTTTCTTTCCTTTCCTTCTGTGGTGCTTTTGTAGAGTCAGTTAAAATAAACATCTAGGAAAACAGAGCCAAGTAAGCAAAGGAGGTGGGTGTGGAAAGGGAAAGGCTAGGTTGTGAGCTTTGGTCTGTTTTGGAGCTCTCTCAATAATTTCCTCTTTCTGACTCCCAGAGGCACTGTTTAGAAGCAGCACTGCTTCAGATTTGTGTCAGAGAAGTGCAGGGAGTGGTGGGAGTTGCCATAAAGTCTCTGAGCATGAAAGAATAGATGATCTTTGATGAGAGAGCGAGAGGGAGGATGGAACAAGGAAGAAATAAGAGGCAAAAGTGATTTTGAGGCTTTGAGACTTCATGACTAAGAGTATGTTGCTATTGATGCAAATAAGGAAGTCCAAGGGGCAAATGATTTCCTGAGATAATGACCAGCTTGTTTTTTTGATATGTTGAGATTCGGATGGGTGACACAATGGCTCAGGGTTGGTGTATGCTGAGAAACTAGACTTGGATGGAGAGGATAGAGCAGGAGATAAGTTTCTTGACCTTACTCCTTGCCTCTGAACTCTTAACCCTCTAATCTATCCCGTGATACATCCAGCTCATCTTTGCAAGACACAAATAGGTCACACCCTATTTGTCAAAAAAAGTTTTAGTTTCTCTGGCTTTATTTGTTTGGTGGATTACTTGCAATTCCTTGGCATTAGCAGTAGGAATTAACACGAGTTTTCCTTTTCTTCCTTTCTTCAGATGGAATACAGATTTATTGTCAACGTGATGAATGTAGTTGAATGGGTGTCACAGTGCCTCAGTAGGTGGTTGTTAGGATTAAATGAACTGAAGTAACATGAGATAACTTCTATTGATTGTAGCTTCCCCAGAATAAGTCAGTTATTCTGCAGAACAAACACAGCCTGGTCTTTGACCCTGGCGGAGTCCAACCCAGTGCTGTTTAGATCACAGGGAGGAGCTGATCTCACTGTGTCACAGCTATGTCTGAAGAAAGTTTTGTGTGCGTACCCATCTGCTTTGAAGCTTTAGCACAGACCTATGTTTTACTCTATACTTGAGCTTTACTCCTTTTGATGTCTTCTGGATATGCTGGGGACAAACCATCAAGACGGCCTTTTCCAAATGTCTTCCTATGCTTGCCCAGAGGCAGCACAGGTCAGTATTGGGCCTCCAAAGCTTACACACCAGCTTAGTTGCCCATCAGGATGTTTTGTCATAGATGGCAGCCAGAGGCAGCTCATACCCTAATTTTGTCCTCATGACTCTGGGATCTTTGGCAGTCATGATTAGATTTGAACAACTCTGTTCCCTTGAATCTTGGTTGTAGGATTGGAATCTAGGTGAGACTTCTTGAGATTTTTCTGGTGATGGAGGAAACTGTAGAATTGAAGGATGGAAGGAACGTTACATTTTTTCCAAAGTAACATCACAGTATATACACACAGACATAGAAACAGAAACACACAGACACATACATGCACACACTCTGGAATAACAACCTTGGGAAAAATTTATCTGGTAGGCGTTCCTGTTATGTACATACACCACTCTCCATGATGAATGTACTCATTATGTATTACAAACATGTACTAATAAAAATAAAAATTAAAAAAATTCTTGTTCTGTAAGCATGAAAATATTATTTGCCACTCTACTGATAATAGCAAAACCTCAGGAGGAAATAAACTGTCTAATAGAGACATAAAGTTACTGTTCTACAAGAAGTAGAATTTTCATCTGTGGACATTTGTGTGAATTTTTTATGGTTTTTAAATTATAAAAAGCAGGATATAAACTTGTATTTATATTACACTGAAACTAACTGTGGAAAAGAAAATGGAAAGCTATACAAAATGAAATCAATTGTTATACTTGGACAGTGAGGATAATATTTCTTTATACATTTTTAAGTATTCTATCATTTTGCTTGTTCATTGTTCTTACATCTAACTAATACAAATGTAAATTTGGTGTATGCGTTCTTTTTTTGTTTGAAAACAGTTGAAGTAAAAAAGATACCAATTTACAATACATTCTTTAGAGCTCAAAGGCAATAGTCAAAAAAATATAGTTCTTAGTTTATTTAGTGAAGCAAGCAAGCAAGCATTCCATATACCCTCCTAGCCCATTTTATAAATCAATATAGCTACTGTTGAGTTTAAGTTTATAATTTAATATGAACCAAGGGATCATATTAAGAAAGATTAGTTTTAAAAGAAACCACAGCACGAGAGAAAAATTCTAGCCAATTCTTAGAACAAACCTAATTAAATTTTCAGTTACATTCTGGAAAAAAGCATTTCCTGTACGTACCACACCATGCTGCTGATTGGCAGAAAGAGTTTCCTTATCCTTTAGGCTTGTTGCAATAGATCATTGTCACTTAGACTTACACAATTTAGTCTTTAGGCACTGTCTTTCCTTGTTGTGCCTTCTGTTGTCTGAGACCCATAAAATCAGATGGGCTGACAGATTAAGCGTTTAGTTCTTACTATTTTCCCAAGTCATTTAACAGTGTGATTGGTCCTGGTGTAGTACAATAGTTCGTAAAGGATAGTGTGTTCCATCTTAGGATGGAGAGTTTCAGATAGAGAAGAGTCTGAGGTTGTTGCAGAAAACAGGTCAGCCACAGCCAACTGAATGTGAAACAACCTTAGAATCCATGTTCCTGTTAATGTGTAATTAGAGAATGAAATACTGTGTATTTAATTTTATTATTTCTATGGTTTGTTTCCCAAAGTTTTATATGCTGGTAGCTTGACCCCCAGCATGGTGGGCCCTAGTCGGAGGTAGCTAAGTTTTGGGCTCTCCACACTCACAGATGGATTACTGCTGTCTCATGAGCCTGGGTCAGGTCTTGTGTAAATGGACTAGGTCTTATGAAAGTGTGTTGTAAAGCAAGATCACCTCACTTGCTTGGCCCTTTGGCATGTAACCTGTTCTTGTTTTGCTTTTCTACTGTGTTGTAAAGCAGCAAGGGAGGGCCTTGTCAGAGGTTTGCACCATGCTGTTTGGACTGTACAGCCTCCGAAAGTCAAAATCATGAACCAAACACACCTCCTTCAAGTTATCCACCCTCAGGCACTTTGTTGTAGCAACACAAAATTAACTATGACAAAAATAATATTTACATTTGTATTTAATTTTAACTCCTTTGGAAATTAATACTAAGATAAAATTTTAAAACTAGGTGGAAATTAGAACAGTAGACAAAAATAAGTGTGTTCTATTGGTATTTAGAAAGCATAAGATATATCTAAGTTAGAGGAAGTATATTGCTTTCCTCTTTTGATATATCTGAAATTACTATGTGCTGATATTTCTTAAGTAACAAGTAACAAATGTTCAGTCTATTTAGGTGCTGAATCAAATAAAGGTCAAGTCAAAAAATTTTAGTTTTACTCTGAATTGGCTGTAAATTTGAGAATCTGAGAAGAATTGTACCAGAGAGAGTAGATTTTTTTCTCTTAGAATAAGTCAATATGATTTTATGAAAGCCCTCTTGGCTCTCAATTGATTAGATAAAAGAACTTCTGATCCTCATTGAAAAGTAAACTTTAAAAAATGATATGTAATAATTGTACATATTTATGGGTAAACTTTCAACAAATAATTTTGATTTTGCCTTGTGTTAATCTTTGCTCTCAGACTACTGAAAGTAGTCACTTTAGTGTGTATTCCTATTTCCTCTTTGCTTTGCTTACCTTCTCTTTGCTAGGGAGATGACCAGTTTTTGGAAGAGGAGACTTTAGGACTTGACAGTGAACTGGAAAGTCTCCTCCATCAGTATGGACTGGTAGAAGCATCTTCCTGAAGAGAATTTGAATTCAAAATTGAATCCCTTTGGGATAATAGGGCAGAACTAGAAACAGGGAGAGAATAAAATGTTTTGAAATAATTAGAAATTTTGCCACTATGTTTTTAGTGAAAATATTTTAATCTAGATTCTTTTTAAGTAAAAAGAATTAAGTAGACTTAACAATGTAAATTTATTCTCTAAAGGCAATGCATTAACTAAGCAAATAGGAGTGAAACAGCACTTAATGTGACACAGATATCTAAGCATGGAGGTGTCTTCAGGGGAAGTTATGCAAAATAGCATTGTTTAAGGGTCCTGGATAGTAATTAAACAAGACAATGTGCTTGTGGCCTGAACTCAGTTCTGAGACTGTGGGCATTCGCACTGATGTGGAACATTGTGAGGCCAGCTAAACAGCAAAATGCATCAACTGCTGTCTTTAGCCACTCACCTCCCACTTTTCCCTCTGATGACCATCTGTATTTAGAGAATGGAAAAACTTGTTGGATGCTGAGGTCATTCGGATTTCATCTGGATAAAAGAAAGCTCATTCCTCTTTTCTTTCTCTCTTTAAGTACAGGATCCACTCATTCCCCCCCAACACACACCTTCTTTTGATTTCTTTTCTTATTTATTTTTTAACTTTTAGATGGCACATCTGAGATGGCTCACACAATCATATGGAAGCCAAGCACTGCTGAAACACTTCCCTAAAAAGGCTTCTCCAAGGCAACATGAAACAAGGTCTTAATGACACAAAGTTAAAAATCAAAGTGTTTGCAAACAAGGGAAAAAATGGAAATAGAGCTTTGGTAAATGGGGAGGGGAAGGAGAAAAAAGAAAGAATTAAGATGCGTTATGTATCTGTACAAATCCTCTGCAATGAATGTGACCATTATGTACTGCAAACATGTACTAAGAAAAATCAATAAATGTTTTTTAAAAAAGGTTAATGGCATCTACCAGGAAAACCTGCTGTAGTGCCTCTCTGTCTGGTTCCAGGGAGAACACATAATGTTTGGGTATCAGATGACCTCCAAATAGAACGGTTTTCTCTATCGCAATTGTTGCAGTCCATTTGTGACCAGGGCACACCCTTTGTCTTTCTCCTTCCCCCCTTCTCTCTCTGGCCGAGCTCTGTTAACTTCTGAGGGAGTCCTTCATCACTGTCCTGGTTCTGGACTTCTTTTTTTTTTTATTATTTTTTTATTTTTTTTAATTTTTTAAAGTTTATTCTAGTTTCAAACATGGTATTGGTCATGTTGTGTACATTTTTAGGATTGTTGTCAAATGTGTGAAAACCCCTGTTAAATTTCTTTCAAAACACTTTAAATTTTCTTGTGCAATGACTAATCCTAAATCCTCTTTTAATTGGTACTCATTATCCAGTTTGTCATTAATGTCCTTTTGAAGTGGTACATTATATGTCTTATGCTTTCTTAGTCAGTTCAATAATTTGTGTCATATCAGCAAAACATTTAAATATTTTTCCCAATGTGTGGATGTGATCTACTCATTTTTAAGATTACCAAAAACTCCACGAGATGCTTCCTACCTGCTTCTCAAATTTTTCTTAAGTTACTGCTTCTGGAAAGATCAAAACTGTCTTAGTTACCATTTTCTTCTATTGATTTTCTATTGATTTCAACTGGTTTCATTGTTCATTTTTATTATAGCTTTTATTTCATATTCTATGAAAGTTTTAATATTTTATGTCAGTTATTTAACACAAATTTAAAGATGACAAAAATATGAAGGTAACATATTTTCAAATCAGAAATCTGTTAATTTCTCAATTGTCTTATTTAAACTCAAATATTTCTCCTTCAGGGAGGCCTGGGCCCCTCGAATCATACAACACCTCATTACTTTCCAATCTTGAGTCTACTGTCTTTCCCTTTATGGCACTTGCCACAATGTCAAATGATGACATGACTGCTGCTGGTGTCTTCCAGTAGAAGCTAAGGAATTGTAGATCCCTGTTATGTCTCCAATCCCTGGGACATTGACAGACAAATAAATAAATACCATTTACTGAATGAATGAATGAATGAATGAATCTCCTAAGTGACACCAGAGTGTCCCTACCGTGATTTCTGTCAAGATGATTTACCCACCACCAGGACGATGAAAGCCATCACCGGCTGGGTCTACCGTGGCCTCCACCCCACTAAAACTCCCCACCCGCAGCTCCTTTGTACTAAAACCAGTCTTCATTTGTAACATCTTTTCCATAAAAAAAAAAAAAAAAAAAAAAAAAACATTAAAAGACGAATCCAGCGCTTTTTGATATAACACACAAGTGATCTCTCTCTTCCCAACCCAAAGTCTCTGTTCAACCTATGATTACTTCACCTACTTTTGTATTCTTAATATAGCACGACGTGCCTGAATGTACTATCTTTACTCCCCTTAAAAGATTAACCCCATCTGCAACCTCGAACTCAGCGTGTCCCTAACTGAAGTCCTCGTGTCCCTGCTCTGAGCAGCGCATCTCCTGTTCATCTGCAGTTGTGCAGAGCATGACTCCAATGCATCCCCAGCATCTCTTCTGCCGTCACTGCCCATGGCGTGGGTCGCTTCTTCCTGGGAGGGAAGGCTCCGTGGGCGGAAGCACTGGCGTAGGCAGAGCACAAGGGCGGGAAAAGGAACAAGAGTGGTTCTGTAGAACATGAATCAGGTTCCACCATCAAATTCATTTGGGTAATTCTGGATTGAGCAAGGTTAGTTAACCAGACGTTTTCCTGAAGGGTTTCTCTGAACTCTTCATATGTGAAAGTGTCTTGGGTCCACAAGACAGAGATTTATGAGCAACATTTTCGAAATGGTTTATTAACTTGACCACACGTTTGTTATAAAGAGATGGCAGAAAAGCAGGAAGGTGGAATGGCTTGAGGCAGAGGAAGTAGGTCCTAGATGTCCAGCTGAGGAATTCTGACTTCATCTGAGAGAATGCTGGAAGAGTAAAAGGTTGTCAAACAGGATGGTATCATCAAGGGGCTGACGGCTGAGTCTGCCTCCAATGCCAGCAGGGCGATGATCTAAGGAAGGAAGGAAGAAGCTGGGCACGGTGGCACATTCCTGTAATCCCAGTGCTCAGGAGGCTGAGGCAGGAGGATCACCAAGAGCTCAAGGGAGCCTGAACTACATAGCAAGACCCTGTCTTGAAAGATAGATCCAGCTGCTCTTGAGGCTAGAATTTGATGACCTTTCCTTCTCTTCCCCATCTGGGGCATTTTTCCTTGGATCCAGGGACTGCAGAAGAGACCGGTTCTGGACTTCTGACACATTCTACAGTGCCGGTTCTTAAAGAAGTGGGGACCTGTCTCTCATTGGCTTCTCTCCTTTAAAAGTCCAGATGCATTTTTTATCTTACTTAAGAAGACCCAATTTGATAACATTCAAGAAATCCAAATTTTTTAGCCGATTTGTGCTAGTTTGTATAAAGTTGTGTTTGATTTATAATAAGTTATAAATCAAAACATACTATCTAGATTAAATATAGTTATAAGGATTTTATATGTAAGATAAAAAATAATACTATATGTAACCTTTATGGGATAGAAAGTTGTATTTCTACATTAAGTTCAGCTTCATATAAATGAATATATATGAGTATGTGTGTATATATATTTCTTCTTCGTCTACTTGACTCATCAGTGTAAGAGCACTATTTGACACAGTGATTTAGAGCAGGTTTCTCATGCAGATGTTTCGCTCTGTGCATCTGTTTTTGTGGGCCATCCTGGCATTTGGGAGGTGTTCAGCAGCATCCTGACCTTTACCCACTAGATACCAGTAGCATGACCTCCACGCTACCCAAGTTCTGATAACCAAAAATGTCTCTAAACATTGCCAAATATCTCAAGGGGGATAAAATTGTCTGAGGTCTAGAACCACCGGTCTGTGGTGATTGCAGTGACACCATGTTCTCCATGTACAGACATTCCTCCTTTAACTACCAAGTTATGTTCCTGTGACTAGGTCATTAAACAAATTGGTCACTAAATGGGGAATTGTATATGGTGTGTACGTTACAATATTCAGAACAAAGAAATGGTCAAAGGAAACTCCTCCAACTCAATGACTTTGCTTTTATTTTAATAACTTACATGCAGTACTATAATGTATAACAACATAGAACTACAGTACAATACTGTACAGTACAGTCAATAAAAATTACAGGACTGTATAAACAAGGTGTACTGTACAAAAAAAGACACTGAGGGTCTATAACAAGAGACTCTATGAACAAGAGTTTTTGTATAGAACTGTACAAAAAAGAGATGGGTCTTAAGTCTGAGTGGCGGATGACAAGTCCGAACATCATGCCTCAGTTGTAAATTGAACAGTTGTTAAACATGTAGGTCATTAACTGAGGATTACCTGTACTCTATGAGTTTTTATTGTACCTATTTACTACTATGTTTAGTAACTAAAAGCTCATGACAGTATCTTCATGGCTTTTTAAAAGTCACTACTGAATAATCTTCTGACTTTTCTATTAAATGCCATATTATCTTTCATTAATACTTATTCTTTCTTTTGTCTGTACATTGCCTGATAAATTATTTCCCATCCCTTTATTTTCAGTCCCTTTTTACAGTTCCTATTTCAATATTTCCACAGTTACCACACATAACTCAGAATTCTGCTGATTTAGTGAAGCCGAGTCTGCCTTCCTAATACTTTTTTCCTCAGCGAAGGGAGTGTTACGTTGTTAATAGCGAGGGCTGTGTCTTAGTTTCGGCTTCCATATCAAAATACCACAGACTAGGTGGCTTATAGTGCACAAAAATGTATTTCTCGCAGTTCTGGAGGCTGGAAGTGAGATCAGGGTGCCAGCACGGTCAGGTTCTGCTGAGATGCTCTTCCTGGTTACGGATGATCACCTCGCTCCTGTGTCCTCACCTTGGGGAGAAGGTCAGAAGAGTCCCGGCTTCTCTCCCCAAGGACACTAATCCCACCCTCGTGACCTAATCACCACCCAAAGGCCCCACTCCCTAAACCATAACACTGGAGGTCAGGGTTTCCATAGGTCAATGGAGGGCACAAACATTCAGTCTGTAACACCTCACTGTATTTGTGAACAGATATTGAGCTTATTCCTGAAAAATTGAGAATTTTTTATTAGTAATGTTTGCAGTGCATAGTGATTATGTTTATTGTGGGGAGCTGAAAAATTTTGGAGTCTTGTATCCTACAATTATCTGCATGTGACATATTGTTGGACTTTAAGAACACATTAAGTGTAGCATTCTTTCCAATTGATCCTTTGCAAAGTTTGATGCTGCTAAAGAGAAAACAGGTTTTTCCTAACCCAAGGTACTTGGACACTTGAGCTTTGAGTCCGTTTTCAGGGAGGACCAGGAGGGTCCGATGTGTCCCGTGCAGGTACAGCATGTTACTTTTCTTGCTTCTGATTCTGGGTTCATGGCTCCAAGAATGTAGGCTCTAGAACAGTTTCCTTGTACTGAAAATACTTCTCAAAAGCTCCTTTTGTTTCTGAAATGTGTCAGATGGGGTGTTCTTTATACACATTCAGTATCCTTGAGAAGAAACACGAGGTTACGGTTTATCATCTACTATCTCTAACATGGGAGACAAATTCCTAAGGCAGAGTTGTACTGCAGATTCTCGAAATTTAAAAGAACGGCAAATACTTGAGTGATTTGATACTGGGTATTAAATTGGAGGTATTTTCCTGTTCCCACCCAAAGGGTCCACCCCTCCTGCTAGCACTGGCTGCCGCCCCCCCCTCTTCTGTCATCTCACTCAGTTGTCACCTCCATGAAGCCTTTCTTTTTTCTCTGCAGGCAGTGTGGAAGGCTTCCCCCTCTTTGTCCCTTAGCCCTTCATGTGGACTATATTTAGGACCAAACAAATAGTTCTGTAATGATGTGTTTATATATTTGTCTCTCCCAGTAGGTGATGAGCTCCTTGGAGCCAGGGTCCTGCCTTCTCATCATTTTCAAACACCCATCTCCTTCTGTTGAATACATCTTTGAATCTATCTTCACATCATTCTGAACACCTTGCAGTGATTCCCACTGCCATCAGCGAAATTCACTTCTCTTCCATACATTGTCGTGCGAGCCAGATGCTTGTAAGCTCTCTTCCTAAGTTGAGCTCTCTGGCTGTCTTATTCCTTTGTTGCTGATGTTCGCTTTGCTTGAAATACATCTCCCAAACACCAAACTACACCACTTTCCTGTTCTGAGTTAACTTTTCCTTATTCTCAAATTACATACCCTTAGGTGTTGCTGAAGTGTCCCATGAGTTTCCCAGCATATCGTTTAGCACATGCTCTTGTGATTGCCAACTTGTTTGACTGCTTTACCCTGTGGACTGAATCAGCCTGAGCCAACTACACAATTGCCCTTTACCCTAGCAGCAGGCTGCTACTCAGTAAATGCTTGCTGAATTACGGTTCTTTTTTTTTTTTTTTTTAATTTTTATTTTAAGGACAAGAAAAAACAAAACAAATCAAAAAAAGAACAAATTTTCAAAACAACATAATATGAGGGTAACAATGGTTAATGCATTACGTATTATTATCTTTAAGTTAGTTATTCAGGATACAAGACATTAGCATTCAATTGTCCAAACATTATTGGCTCAAACCTTACTCTTCAATTAACTAAGTAAAATTGGTAGTGTATCTATCTTAACCATCATATATATATATATATACACACAATTTTTTTCCCTTTCCCTTTCTTTTCCCTATTCCAGTCTCTCTTTCCTATTGACCAGTTTCTTTTTGATTCACTGTGTCTATTGTACATTTTGGATCTTATTTACTCTTTCAGTTTCTCATACTAGAGAGACAATACGATGCTTACACATGTGCATCTGGTTTATTTCACTTATGAGTATTTTCTCGAGTTGCATCCATTTACCTATAAAAGTCTCCAGTTTATCCTTCTTTATGGCTGAATAGTACTCCATTGTATAAAAATACCACATCTTTCTTATCCATTCCTCAGTTGATGGGCATTTGGGTTGTTTCCAAGATCTGGCTATTACAAATTGTGCTGCTATACACATGGGTGCACATATATCGCTATGGTACGATGTTTTTAATTCTTCTGGGAAGATTCCCAGAAGGGGAATACCTGGGTCAAATGGGACCTCCAACCCTAATTTTTTGAGGAATCTCCACACTGATTTCCACAGTCGCTGTACCAGTCGACACTACCACCAACAGTGAAGAAGGGTTCCTTTTTCCCCACAGCCCCTCCAGCATTTGTTATTAGTTGATTTCTTTATAGTAGCCATTCTTTCTGGGGTGAGATGGTATCTCAGTGTTGTTTTAATTTGCATCTCTCGAATGACTAGTGATGTTGCACATTTTTTTGTATATTTATTTGCCATTAGTATTTCTTCATCTGAGAAATGTGTATTCATCTCAGATGCCCATTTTTAGAGTGGGTCTTTAAATTTGGGAGGTCTGATTTTTTTGAGTTCTTTATATGTTCTCGATAGTAATCCTTTGTCTGAGGAACAGCTGGCAAACATTTTTTTCCCACGTTGTGGGTTGTCTTTTCACTCTGTTGGTGGTTTCTCTTGCTGTGCAAAAACTTTTTAATAAGATGAGATCCCAGTTATTGATTCTTTGTGATAGTTCCCGTGCAGTTGAGTTTTTATTCATAAAGTCTTTGCCTACACCAATGTCTTCAAGGGTTTTACCTATCCTACCTTCCGGCATATTTAATGTTTCTGTTTTAATATTTAGATCTCTGATCCATTTTGAATTTAGTTTAGTGCATGGTGAAAGATATGGGTCTAGTTTTAATCTTCGGCATGTGTAGAGCCAGTTTTTCCAGCACCATTTATTAAAGAGGCTATCTTTCATCCACTGAATGTGTTTGGCACCTTTGTCAAAGATAAGGTGGCTTAGTATGTCTGGGGTTGTTTCAGCATCTTCTAATCTGTTCCATTGATCTTCAGGTCTGTTTTTTTTGCCAGTACCACACTGTTTTTATCACAGTAGCTTTATAGTATAATTTCAAGTCGGGGATTGTGATGCCCCCTGCCTTGCCTTCGTTGCCCAGAATTGCCTTTGCTATTCTAGGTCTCTTCTGATTCCAAATGAATTTTAGGATTGTTTTCTCTAATTCTGTGAGATATGCTGTTGGAATTTTGATTGGAATTGCATTAAATCTGTATAACAATTTTGGAAGTATGGCCATTTTCACTATATTGGTTCTTCCTATCTAGGAGCAAGGGATATCTTTCCATTTTCTGATATCCTCTTCAATCTCCTTTTTCAGAGTACTGTAGTTTTCAGTGTATAGGTCTTTTACATCCTTTGTGAGGTTGATTCCTAGGTATTTCATTTTTTTGGATGTTATTGTGAAAGGTATTGTTTCCGTAATTTCTCTTTCAGTAAGTTTGTTATTTGTGTACAGGAAGGCTATTGACTTTTGAGTATTGACTTTATATCCAGCTACACTACTGAATTTGCTTATTAAATCTAGCAGTTTTTTAGTGGAGTTTTTGGGGTCTTCTGTGTAGAGTATCATGTCATCTGCAAATAATGATATGAATTACGGTTCTTACTAAATACGTGCAACATAGTATAAAACTTTGTGATAAAGTAGAAAGAATGCATAATCTGAAATAAAGAACTTTTCAATTTTTATTCAGGTTTTACTATTGAGAGATGAGTGGGAAATAAAATATAGAAGTTTGCCTAAGCTTAAAAATATTTTTGAAAAATAAAAAAAGTAGACATAGATGAAGAAAAACAGGCTCTTGCCAGGAAGTAGGACCCAGAGTGCTAGGACAGTCAGAAAAACAGGCAAGTCAGCTTAGCAGCAACCAGGAAGGGGACACAATGAGAAGACACAGTGGAAAGGGGACATTGACTCTTATTGCAATGACATGATCATGCAGGAACCAGGACAGGTGTCTAGCCAGGCAGGTGGGTGGCACCAGGATTGCCACAGGAAAGAAAAGGCGAAACAAAACAAAAACAAAAACAAAAGCTGTTTTCTGTTTTGAATAAAGAGAGGACACCAAATACTATTTTTTTTTTTTTTTTTTGTGGGTACCGGGGGTCGACCTCAGGACCTCGCGCGCCAGCAGGTGCCCATGCCGCTGAGCGATATCACCGGCCCCTTTTTCGTATGTGGGTTCCGGGAGTCGAACTCGGGCCCTCGCGCTTGCCGGGCAGGCGCTTACGCCGCTGAGCCATCTCACCGGCCCCAAATACTATTTTTGTATTTAAGCCCTATGCAGTGAGGCGTCAGCCTGACTACATGGAAGGGAGATGATGAAGTTCGAGCTTTGGCAGTACTGTGACGTGGTGGGAGTGTGAGAGCAGCCCGGATTGCTCCTGCCGGGTGTTTTCTACCCTGACTACCTGTGTGACAAGCAGCAGATCATTTTAAAGTCCTCAAGTCTCAAGGCCGAGGTGTAGACTATGTCCATTTCTGTGGCTCTCGTGGAGAATCTGTCGCCAAGCCTCTTCCAACTTCGTGAGGCTGCCCCCTTCTTTGAGTTGTGAGCCCTTTCTCCACTTGGATTGTGACCACTGCATCTCTTTGTGACTTTTTTCCTGAACTCAGGTCTCCCTTCACTGCTCCCAGACTACTCTGTCTCCTGCTTTCATTTTTTAAAGACGTTAAGGATGAGTACTTTGGGCCCAGCTGGATAATCCAACACAGTCTTCTAATTTTAACTCAACTGATTGGCATCCTTAATTCATCTGCAGTCATGTGTGTGTTCTCTAGTGTGAACACTTACAGTTTTCAGTTGATAACTCTATCAGAGCACTTATGCATTATGTGGAAGCAATCTGTTTGTGCATATCTACCTCACTAATACATATGCTTCTATAGGGAATATATCATATTCATCTCCATATTTTCTGAATGTAGCCCAATGCCTGGTGTGAAATAGTTACTCGATAAAGTGATATGAGATGGAACTCAATGAACTTGATTTATTTTGCAACAATTTTTTTTATCGTCCTTTTTAAATTTTTCATGAATACCTTCCAACATCCAACTAGGTTTCCTAATATATAACAATTTGTCATCTTACATATATTGGGGACTAAGTGATTTATTTTATGCAGATAAAAGGAAATTCACACAAGTAATGCAAAAAATTTAAAATCATAGAATTATTTTCTGGTTTTTGAAAGGAGAATGAAGATCTGGGAAGTTTCATAATATTAATATCTAGGTTTTACTTCACACTTAAAGGGGAATTGGACATTATTTTCCTGAGAAACTTTGATTCAATAACAACAATAATAATGATTCAATAATAACTAACAACAAAGCATTGACTTGTAAGATGTATAATCCATGAGTGTGAATCAGTTATTGTTCAGTAGTGACATCAGTATCTGCATCAGTACAAATAATCTGATTTTAGTTGACATATGCTAGTGTTTTATTGCTATATTTTGTGAATTTGACTATATGTAAACATTGTTCTTCTCTGCTGCTTCAGTTTCATTGTCTTTATTCTCTCCAGTATACTCATCAAAGTACAGAAAGGTTAACATTATCCTTTGAACATTGTCAGAGCATGCATTAAGACTGATTTTTAGGGGGGCAAGCTATAGAGATGGCCCTCTAATTAGCCCACTCAACACATACTTTTTAGATGTGATACTTTTCAGTGATATCATTTTCCTTTCTTTGTATTCGTATGTTCTCTACCTTTGCTCCTTTCATTGATTTTTTTTTTTTTTTTTTTTTTTTTTTTTTGGTCTTGTTGAGACAGAGTCTTGCTATGCAGTTCAGGCTGGCCTTGAGCTCACTTTGTAGTCCAGGCTGGTCTCAAACTTGCAATGATCCTCCTGCCTCAGCCTCCCAAGTGCTGGGATTATAGGCATATGCCACCACGCCCAGCTACCCTTCATTGATTTTTCTGCTCCTAAAAATCAGCAGTCTTTATTCCCACATTCCCTGCCAAGGTAGCATTCCCTCTGTTCGGGGAAGAGCAGGCACAGACCTGCCTCTAAACCAAAGGCTTTGAGTACTGCAGGGAACCCAACGGTTTTCTGTGGACCCAGTGAAAACACAGTCTTTAGTGGAAATCAAATTCCATTCTTAGAAGAAAGATTTACCTATTCCCAGGAGGTGCTTCTGGTGATGCCAGTCTGTGTGCGGTGACTTTGTATGAGCTGAAACTGGATCTGCCCATAAAGTGAGTATTCTTCATGGGTCAATAATTCTATTATTCTTAGTGATACTACACTTTTGAGATAAACTTGAAGTAACTATTAGCACTTGTGTTTCCTTTGAATTTAAAAAAAGAGGATGTAGAAAAATGTTTCTCCTTTTTAAGCTATTAATTCATTCTCTTCTATTTATTTTAAAAGTAGTCTATGAAAATACAGATTAAAAAGAAAATATATCTATAATAACACCAACTAGAGGTGAGAGTGAATATTTTCATGGCTACTATTTCTAATTTTTAGATAAATGTAATGTGTATGCACAGGCTTTTGTAACACAACAAAATGGCATCATATACACAATCTGTCCTGCCATGAAGTCACTTTGGGGACAGGGACTATCTTTGAATAGTGTCTAGCATACTGTCCACTCTCAATAAGCAAATAGTTGCTGGCCAACTGCTTTTATCACTGAATACTTCAGGGATGAACATTTTTAAGGCTTTTGATACCAGCTAGTAAATCCACTAGAAAGTCTGGATAATTTACTTTCCACTAGCAGTGTGTGACAATGACGCCTACTCTCTTGCCATCATCAAGAATCAGTATTTGTTAATTTGTTTTTAATCTTGGTCAATTTGTTGGGGAGAAAAAGGATTGTTATCACTTTCATATTTGCAACACATTGATAGCTAGTAAGATTCAACATGTTTTCATACATCCAGGGCATTTATCTTTCCTCTGTTGCTAATTTTCTATTATGGTCCCATGCCAATCTATCTTTTTGAAGGTTACAAATCAATCAAAAGACAGCCTAGTTGTATCTGTTTTGACTTTTTATTATATTCTTGGTCTGTATTTTTACTTTGTTCATTTTTAATGTAGAGAGTTTTTTATTTTTATTTTTTTGGTACCAGGAATCGAACTCAGGACATTGTGCTTGCCAGGCAGGCACTTGTGACACTAAGCTATATCCCCAGCCCATGTAGAGAGTATTTTTAAATGTAGAGAAATAAATTTTATGGTTAAATCTATAAAATTTATCCATCTTATTTTCTGTATAAATATTGCATGTGGAGGTCTGCTTATAAAGTCTTTCTCTACCCTTTGAGTGTGCAAACATTTACCTAAGTGTTTTCTTGTAATTTTTTTTTACCTAGACAGTTTTCTAATTTTTTTCATGTAAAAGATTTTGACATATTTGGAGTGTATTTTACCAACAGAAGCTAGGAGAGAAGCAGGCAACAGACTCTCTTTTGCAGCCTCCAGGAGGAATCAATGCAGCCAGCACCTTGATTTCAGATTCCTGCCTCTAGAACTGTGACGGTATATTTCTGTTGTTTTAGGTCACCTAGTTTTTGATCATTCGTAATGGCAACCCTAGGAATTTAATACAGCTTGGTTCACACAGTGTTATAAAAATATTTGAAATGGTTGTCACCAATTAAAAATTGGGAGATTTTATATAAAAATCCAGATTCCTCTTAAAGTTTCCAGAATGATGAGCCCTCGTGTTAATGTGGTCTTGGCTGGACCCCATACCCGTTTCTTCTACATGGGACAAGTTGCTGTATTCCCCTTGCCTGTGAGATAAATAGGGACAGCTACCTTTTGTATGTTTTCCTTTTGTTTCTTAATGGTAAACTTGTCCCAACATCACTTTCTAAGCAAGCCAGTAAATCTCTCATATGAAATGCTGACTTTATCATGTTTATGTGCTCATAGAGCATTTGACTCTACGTTGGGGCTTTCTGTTCTGTCAGGTTAGTCTCTTATCCTCTACTTTACAGCAGTTTAAAAATATCATGCTAAATCTAACTGGACAAATGGGTAATCATAATTCTTCTAGCACAAAAGTTCTATCAGAGTAAGTTTAAAAGAAGTAAATATAGATTCTGCTTAATAGATTTAGAAAGGTGACTTCAACCCTTACATAGACCTTCCCACTGAAAATGCCAGCTATTAGTTTCTTTTTTTTTTTTTTTTTTTTGTGGGTACCGGGGGTCGACCTCAGGACCTCGCGCGCCAACAGGCGCCCGTGCCGCTGAGCGATATCACCGGCCCCTTTTCCGTATGTGGGATCCGGGAGTCGAACTCGGGCCCTCGCGCTTGCCAGGCAGGCGCTTATGCCACTGAGCCATCTCACCGGCCCCAGCTATTAGTTTCTGACTGCATTTCTTTCCAACTACCAATTTCTTTTGTAAAAAAAATAAATAAAAATAATTCAAGTAAAATCCAATGTCATTATCATTGCATTTGTGAATACCATTTGTTAGCTGAAAAATATGTGTGGTATTAGACAGTGGAAGGTATTTGTCAGTCATGTAAGCTTCATTAAAATGTATGTGAAAGTCCTTCCTTTAGCCAAGTGTCATCTTCTTGAATTCTGTGTGCACAAAATATGAATAGAAAAAGGTGTATCTGAGCGAGTTATGTCTCTAGAATACTTAAAGGTGTGCTTAAAATGATTTATAATAATATTCAGAAAAGTCTTTGACTAAATTTTTCTTTTCTTTTCTTTTCTTTTTTTTTTGTGTGTGTGGGTACCGGGGGTCGACCTCAGGACCTCGCGCACCAGCAGGCGCCCATGCCGCTGAGCGATATCACCGGCCCCTTTTTCGTATGTGGGTTCCGGGAGTCGAACTCGGGCCCTTGTGCTTGCCGGGCAGGCGCTTAAGCCACTGAGCCATCTCACTTGCCCTAAATTTTTCTTTTTTGTAATTTTTAAATTTTGAAATAATTACAGATTCACAGGAAGCTTTGTAAAGCAGTACACAGGCAGGTCCTGTGCACACTCCCCGCGGGAGCGCAGCGTGAACATTTCATGTACTAAGTGTAGTACAGTATCTATTCCAAGAAACGAACATTATGGCAACCCGTGTAACTTCTGTAGATTTTAGCGTTATCTACGCACTCGTCTGTGTGCGTGATGGGTGGTGTGAACGGTTGCTCTGGGACATGCAGCGTTAGGACACCCCCGCCTCAGGCCGGGCAGGCCTCCTTGATAGCCACGCCCACCCTCCCCCATCCCTAACCCCTCGTAATAGCGAATCTATTCTCTGCTTACATGAATTTGTCACTTCAAGAGCGTATAAATTGTACCATACACTAAACAACCTTTGGGATTGGCTGTTTTCACCCAAAAGCAGTTCCCGAGATTCTTTCAGAGACCGTTCCCTCCTTCTGCTGCTGAGTACTATCCCAGGGCGTGGATGCACCGCAGTTTGTTTAATCATTTGTTTAAACCCACTTGGGTGTTTTCTAGTTTTGGGTTATTACAGACAAAGCTATTACGAACACTCACATTCCTGTTGTTGTGTGAAAATATGACCTTATTTTTCTGCGATAAATGTTTAAGACTGCATTTTTGGGGGTTGTATGGTAAGAACATTTTTAGTTTTGAAACAAACTGCCAAGCTATCCTCCAGAGTAGCTTACTGAAAAGTCATTTATTTAAAGTAGACCTATCTTATGTTTCCATTTCCTTAAAGCATTTTAATTTGTTCTGCTTAACTGGTGAATTGTGTCTAAGAGCTAAGTACGGACTGAGAATATTCCGTCATACAACTTCCTTGAAATTCTATCTTCATTTCCTCTTGCTCTGTCTATAGTGCTTAGCATTAACTTCCTCCATTAGTGTTTTTTTTTTTTTTATCCAAATTGTCATCATTTAAAAAATCAGGTAGCAAACAACAGCTTGACGTGGAGATTCTCGTGCAAGTGATTTCTTAATGTTTAGCCATTATAAACAAAGCTGCAATGAAAAAGTCTTTGTGGACATATGCTTTTCTATTGAGTAAAAAACATATGCTTTTCTACTGAGTGGAACTGCCAGGGCTTATGTTGTGTACATTTAACTTTATAGGAAATATCAAATTGCTTTCCAAAGTGGCTGCACCGTTTTACAGTTCTCACCCACAGTGTAGGAGAGTGTCAGTTGTTCTGCATCCTTGTCAGCACCTGGAATTACCCTTGTTTTATCTCCATGGTCTCATAGCTGTGTAGTGGTATCTCATAGTGGTTTTAATTGGCATTCCCTACGGGTTAATGGGAGCATTTTTTCCAGGTACTTACTACTACCCATGTAAGCTTTGAACCCAGGGCCTTTGCACATTCTCAACCTTTTTTTTAATTTTGATACAAGATCTCACTAAGTCGCTGAGTTGCCTAGGCTTAGATCAAACTTGCAATCTTCACACAGAAACTCTAGTCCTAACGTGACTATGTTTGGAGACAGGATTTTTAGGGAATTAAAGTCAAACGAAGTCATGAGGGCTGGACCCTAACCCATTTCTCTCTCTCTTTCTCTCTTTCTTTGTGAGAGCACAGAGTTAAGGCCAAGGGAGGATACGGTGAGAAAGCAGCTGTCTGTAAGGCAGGAAAAGAGACCTCTCCAGGAACCAACATTTCTGGTATCTCGATCCAGGACTTCCAGTCTCCAGATGTGAGAGAAAGTACGTCTGTGTTAAGGCCACCCAGTCTGTGGGATTTTGTTGTGGCAACTAGAGTAGAGTAAGAAACTCGCATTGCCAGGAGGATCAGTAATCCAGCGTCACTCGCTTTAGTCCCTTTTTCTTGGAACTCGGGCCTTAAGGGCTGTGTTTCCTGGATTCCGACATCATAATTACTAGGCTTGAGGGGAAGAGAGTGGGCAGGAGGTAGGTGATGACCCAGGACGAGAGAAGAATCCTGACACTCAAATTCCACTACCTGGAAGGCTTTGGATTTCCTAGACTGATGAAGGAATGAAGTTAATGTGAAGAACAATAGGAAATCATTTTCTATTCTGGACATGTGCAGAGGGACCTAGCCATTCGCGGACATGCTTTTCCGTGCGTGCAGTTCTGTGCAGGCTCCACGCTCTAACGCGGGCGGGGGTCTCACAGGGGAGAGACCGGCTGCAGCTCTCCTTCTGGATGCCTTTTCTGATTTCCTTCAAACACACCCAGGTTCGCCTTCGGCACTAGCCTTCAGCTTCGGATGTCAGTAATAACCTATGCCTAACAGTAAACTTGGCTTAAAATCTTAAAACCAGAGGCAAAGAGAGTATTTTATGCATGTTTTATTCAAAGAACATAAAGTGTATCTCTTTTTACACAGGGAAGGGTCTAGAAAACAGGAAGTGTGTGGGTGAAGATGAAGAGGTTGATGCCAGTAAAATGGAAAAGGGAACAGAAAGTGGAGGCCAGAAGGTGGGGGCAGGAGACATTTCTGGAAATAAACCCCCCTGCTTTAAAACGCTGTCCAGGCTTGCACATGTAAATTCACTGGATCCTTAACACATAAAAATGGTATAATAAGTATATCCTATTCTTCTTAGGCAAGTACTGCAGCATCTTGGGGGGAGAAGAGGAGGATGAAGAGAAGGAGAAAGTGGAGGAGAAGTGGACACATTTATTTTGTTCTTTGATTGTCCTGGATTTGGCTGGTGGTTTCCCCAAAGGTACACTCCTAGGGTCTCGGACACACAGCACAAGAGTGTGAGGTCATTCACTGCCCGATGGACAGAACTTGGGCTCTAATTCAGTGTTCTTCCTCTCTCCCAGCTCTAAACCCCTTGTACTTTTCTTAGCTTTAGGCTCTGTTGGCTCAGATTTTAAAAAATGCTAAGTTACCACCTAAAAAATACAAACACTGAATTGGTCCTAAACATATATTTTAATTAAGGATGAGGAAGTGGGAACTTGTCAATGAAAGTGGGGAATGAGGAGTGGATGCTATAAAATTCTGTTGGTAAGGAATTACTCATACGTCCCTCTGTAGGCGCCTAGGGTTGTTTCCAGTTTTTCATATTCATACCGCACCAAGGGCTTGAGTTGCTCACCATGGTTTAGTTGTTCTGGATTAGGTTCAGACTGCCTGAGTGATGTGGGAACCAAAGAATGTTCCAGAGCCTACTGGTGTTTGGCAGTAGTCTTGCACCATCCTCTGCTTTGGGTTCTCTTCAGTCCAGCAGGACTGCACCCCCTGACCCCCTGGCACAGCAAGGGTTGCACTTGCAAGGGGTGACGTGAGGACACTTAGGTGGCTGCAGCCCAATGTCTTGTGGCTGATTTTTTCATCGAACTGTTAAATACAGGCTACTGATTGAACCACTCAGGGCTACCCTCCTAGACAACTGCAGGGCTGAAAAACTTTTTTTCTTGGAGTTACTAGGAAGTAAACTCAGCATTTCTTTTTCATTTAACATTTCCAAGCCAGGTTTAGCTTCATTTTGAGCCCATGCTTTGAATAAAAATAGTACACTTGCTGGTCCCCAGCAAACCCTCTCAGCCAGGCCCAGGAAGTGAATCTTTCCATGACTGGCACTTCTGGTGAAGGATGTGCTTAGGAAGCACCTCCCAGGGAGGCAGGGCACAGGCAGGGCGTGGGGACAGTGTGAAACTGTACTTTGTTCCACTTCCAGACCAGGCTATGTTTCACAGGTGGTGCTGGTGAACCAAAGGTATAAATGCTTTGCAAACAGCGTTGCTAGGGCACCAAACAGTGGGAGGAGATGATAAGGGAGGCAGGCAGTATTGCCAGGGCTGGACAGGGGCCCAAACAGGAGGGAGACACAGGTGTGGACCAAATGCTGATTAAAAAAAAAACCGGCCTAGAGGCATTTATAGGTACATCCTTCCAGTGTAACTTAGTGCAAGGTAGATATGTGGGAACAGGAGGCCCAATAAGCAGCGCAATGCATATCTCAGAGATTCCCATTTGTGTTCCGCATTGTTTTCCATTCATTTCGGCTGGAATTCCGGTGTGCACTCACAATGAGGCTGTGATGGGCCAGACTTGATACAATGATCTTGGTGGTAAGGATCTTCTTGATTATTTTATTCAGCTAATGTTTGTTGAACATTCATCATTGCTTGGCATTGTGGCCTGGGCATTGGTAATACATGGGTAATAAGCACTCACTGAGAAATGTTCAGAGGGCTTTCCATAGAGCAACGAATGAGGAAATTTTCAAGCTGTGAAAGTTACTTTTTCTGATGGCAAAAAAAAAAAAAAAAAAGTATGTTCTGAACAAACAAACAAAAAAACTCCCTGAAAGAAATTCAAATGATACAAATAAAAAGTGGAAGCACTGCATAATACCTTCCTCCAGATATATTTCTAGTGAACACAGTGTATCTTTAAAACCTTTTTCACATACAGTGCATAAGCAACTCAAAGATTTTTAAAATTAATTAAGAAAACATTAAAAATTTAGAGGGCACGGAAGTCTTGACATTTCAATTAAAGAACATCTAAAATCCTTCTCCAGTTTGATTTTATTATTTCATGAGAAATGATCTTACTTCACCAGAAATGTTACCAGTTAAATCAGAGAATAAGATCACATGGAGGGGCGTCTCTTGGGGAGTTGGAGGTGTTGCCTGAAGCCATGCTGGGTTGAGGGTGCTCCTGGCCCACCACCTTCATGCCGAACAGGTTTGGGCAGCACCGTGTGATACATCTTTCTAGAACACCACTCCACCCAGGACCCTCAAGCTTTAAATTGAAGGGCTAATTTTCCCCAGACGAATAAAGCGAACATTTGATGTAATAGCATCTAGTTTCCTGAAGGTCTGGGAGGTGGATTGCAATGCTGCAGTCTAAGGGGTGAGTGCTTATCCGAGGAGGAAATATGTTCACTCATCTGGCAAAACAACGTTCAAGATACAATGAGCGTGTTCTGATTCTTTCCCTCACTATCTCTACTACCTAAGTAATTGTCTCTTGGAAACAAAAGCCCCAGGGATTGGGAAGTAGCTCCAGTGGTAGAAGGCTTGCTTAGCATGTATGAGAACTGTGTTTTAATTTCCAGCACCAGAAAAAACAAACAAAAAACCCAGAAATAAAGACAGTAGAGTTCATTCCTGCAGGCATATTTTTTGTTTGGATGTTGGCAGCAATAAACATGTCAAAGTACCATCTATAATAACAACTTCAGGGATCCATAGTTACCATTACTGGTCGGTGTAGTATTTCTTAGGTCAAAAGAGCAATGTGGATTTTGCTGAATGTTTAAGTGTGTACTGGGGTGGATAATCTGCAGAATAGCTCCATGTCTTTAAAGTAATTTAATGGTAATAGGCAAAACACAGTAAAGAATACAAGAAATAAAAATAGAGATAATATTAGGCATCTTTGTTGGAATGGTTCTGCAATAAAGCCATACACATGGTTGCCAGATTTACCAAATAAAAATAGAGCACACCCAGGTAAATTTGCATTTCAGATAAGCAACATCCATTCCCATTTCCCTCTCACAATTAATTGTCCCTCCTATGCCCTCCCTGTGCCTCTCTGGTCATAGCTCTCATCACAGACTGCATTTTTATCCCCAGTGCATTTTACTGTGCCTGGCTTAATTCAGACATTTAGTTGATGTTTGTTGAATGAATCAATAAAAGAATGAGTGATGTAGAAAACATATTCATACTTGAAAACACGGCAGTGTGCTAAGTTGATCGTGGATGGCACCGAAGGAAAAAACTGGAACATTAGGTAGGACCAAAGTACGAGTAAAAGACCTCAACGGTAAGTCCAGGTTCCGTCTTGTAGTCAGTGGATACCAACGTTGGTTTCTGAGCACAGGAGAAACCTACTAACATTTATGTTTCCGAATGAATATTCCAAATGTGAAGGGAAGCTTATGGAGAGGTGAAATTGGAGGCAGCTGGAACAAGAGACATCAAGAAAAAAGCAGAATAATTTGTGCCTTATAACCTGAGTGGGAAATAATGTTGTTTCGTATCTGTGGTCTGTGGGTTTCTAGATGAATTATGTCCTGTGATTGAAGGTGACAGTGATTCAGGGCAGGGTTAGCTTTAACGTCTCCCCATACATCCCCACCCAGGAAAAGTGCTGCCCCTGACTGTCATGACCACCATCACAGGAAGAGGCAGATGCCACAGGGTCTCAGTGAGATGAGGTCTGGGTTGGAAATCGTGCTATAGCACTTATTGGTTAAAAGAAAACACCCAGTGTTCCCTTAAAATATAAATCATATATGCTAGTGTGAACAGCTATTAAGGTGGAGGGCAAACTATCTGTGGAGAAGGAGGAAATGAAGACTGGCTTTCAATCCAGTGTCAAGAGAAAGGTGCTGGAAGGTAGCCCACAGGTTCTCAGATTCCTTCCCACTCTTCCACAACTCCCAACCCTCTCCCTAGCTCCCACAACAAGAAAAAGATCTGCAAAATTATCTGGTGTCTGAAATTCCTTTCATGGGAAGCCAAACCTTTGATTGGAGAAAAGAAATTTGCTCTGGAAAAACCTGGGTGTGGAGATTCGAAGACAACTCCAGTCAAAATGTGGCCAGTAAGTGTATCTCTGTCTTGTGGAGATGAGTTGTCATCAACAAATCCAACTGCGAGGCGCCCTGCTTCTCAGCCCTCAAGGGAAAGTGTGAGGATCTGACGGAATGTGTGGCTGTCAGAGGAATACAACGGCGCAGACCCAGGGAGTGGCGAGATCCCGAGGCTGTTGTCTTCTGTACCTGACAACACAAACATTCTTACTACAATGAACTTCCTTGTTCTTCAGACACCTCCTAAGGAAAGGAAAATTACATCCTCATTCTCTAAAAAAGGAACAAACTTGAGCGGAAATTAGGCACTTATGGTTGTAAGCACTGCTGTTATGAGGACAGGAAATTCTGATTGGTGTATATTAGGATTATCTAATAAAATACGGGATACCCAGTTAAATGTGAGTTTCAAGGAAACACCCAATGGTGCTTGAGCCAGTTAAGTTGCACAGGATACACATATGTGTCCACAGGATTGAAACATTCTCTTCCAGGAGAGAGCGACGTTCTACCACAGGGTTCAGTGAGTACAAACCACAGGCCAAATCCCACCCTCCTCCTGCTTCTGTAAATAAAGTTATATAGCCAAACAGCATGATTCTTTGTTTAGATATTGGGCGCGGGAGTTTCACACCTTGACAGCCATGGGTAGCTGTGAGAGACACTGGGCAGTTTGCGAAGCCCAAGTGCAGTAATTACTTTTATTTGTATTTTTTAAATTTTCTGGTCTAATAGAAGAGTAGGAGTTCTCTCAGTAAAGAAGTCTAGAAGAAGAGTACTCCTGACCCTGAGGATTCGAGACCATGATGAATAGGAGGATGGCAAGAAGTTCAGTGGGTGTGGAGAATTAAGAGCAGAAAATGTAAGGATTATCAGATTTGGAAGTGTTTTGTATACCATTTTAAGGAATGCCTCTGTTCACTCCATTCCATCTTCCTTAGAAAGCTTTTTCTCTCAATTTGTCTGTGAAGTTTTTATCATTCTTCAAAGCAGAATATTAGTCTTACTTTTGGGACAAAGTCTTTGGTAAGAATATTTTTTCCCATTCTTTTTACTTAAATTATTTCAATAGCTCTTATTATAGTAAGTTGTCATTAGCTGTTCTTCTCACTTGGTAGTAAACTTCTTAAAAGAAAGCATTGTTTAACCTGTATTAAAATTTTTAATTCAGTTATGCCTAAGAAGATATTCAGTAACTGTATAATATATATACATCTTCCTGGAGGAATGTAAAGATATTCACAACATTATTTGGCTGCACCAGTTGAATGCTTCCAAAGAGACAATCTCTACAACACTGGAGTGTCTAGAAAATAGGAAATCCATGGCCACACATCTGCTAGTGTTTGCTGCTATCATTTATACCTACTTCTTTACACTGCCGACTAATAGAGCAAATCTTCTGTACTTTATTATTGTCTTTGCCTTTTTTTCTTTTAACTAATAATCCGTTGGTCAAACTAAATGTAAGTCATCTTCTCCTTTACTTATTTCCTTCTTCCAGTTATGCGATCATCCATTCCATTTTTAGCTTGGGGAAGCAGGATTAATGCTCCTACCTGCAGGATTTTTTGTTTTACCTTTGCATAAATATTTCTTTGAGCAGAGATCATACTTTGGTAGCTTTGTTTACAATGCAATAATACCTGAGCATCTATTTTACATATACGGCCAAGGGATTCTGTATTGAGGTCCATACTTACTGAATAAGTAAGACATTTAATTTGAAACATCCCATGCTTCAAAGCTGAAATTTTACATGAGGATCCTGAGATCTGAGCAGAGATCATGTCTAGCAGCTGGTTTTCATGACTGTCCAGAAATGTACTTTCTATCAAGTTGAAATTTTTTCACTTCAAAAGGTGTCAACTAAAGTCTTTCTGTCTTCCACTCTTGGCTCCTGGTGGTTTATTGGCAGCCATTGGTTTTATCATTGTTGCTTCATATGGAGACAGAAGTAGCAAGTCTTGGTCAAGCCCTATGATTCATTTCCTTATGTTTGAGCAAAGAACAGCAGGTTACAAAAGAGCATATATAACTCATTCAGAGTTCCATTCAGCATCCCCTTGTGTAGAGGAGGGGGCACAACCTGTGCCCTCTTAACCTATAAGAGCTCTGGAGGGGTGACGAGTCACTGATTCCCTAATGTCTTTTCCAACTGCTCATAAAGATCATGGTTGATTAAATGACTGGGCAAGGTATGGAATGAAAGTTGGCATGGGTCTAGGGAAAAAAGTACATTTCCTTTTCCAAAGTAAAATATTTATTTTAATAGGCTTGTAAAAAATAGCAGTAGTAATTGTAACTCACAAAGGAGAAGCGCCCTTTGAAGAATAAGCATGGAAAAGAAAAAAGTATAGAAAAGAAAAGTATAAAAGTATAGAAAAAAAAAAAAAGGCACAGAGATGGAAACGTCTTACATCAGTTCTTATGGCTGTGACTTACACTGATTTTATAAGATGATAAAATTTGTAGAATTAGTACCTCTGAGGAGCAGTTTATAATCACAGAATTTTAGAGATGGTAGGTACTTTAAAAAATAACTGAGTCAACCTCCTTAAGTTGCAGATAAGAAATGTAAAGCCAGAGCCAATAAGGGTATGAAAAAAATGTTTAATATCTTTAGCCATTAGGGAAATGCAAGTCAACTACATTGAGATTCCATCTCACCCCATAGGTATTATGGGTGGGTGTTGGACCTTGTCAAATGCTTCTTCTGCATCTATTGAGATGATCGTGTGATTTTTGTCTTTGGCACTGTTAAAATGGTGTATTCCATTTATTGATTTGCATATGCTGAACCATCCCTGCATCCCTGGGATGAATCCTACTTGGTCATCGTGTATAATCTTCTTGATGATTTGTTGCATTCTGTTTGCCAGTATCTTAGCGAGGATGTTTACATCTGTGTTCACTGGGGAGATTGACCTGTAGTTCTCTTTTCTGGTTGGGTCTTTCTCTGGTTTTGGTGTCAGGGTAATACTTACTTCCAGGAATGAGTTAGGGAGTATTGCTTCTCTTTCAATTTCATAAAAGAGTTTGAAGAGTATTGACATTAAATCTTCTCTAAATTTCTTGTAGAATTCAGACATGAATCCATCAGGACCTGGGCTTTTCTTTGTTGGTAAGTTTTTAATTACATTGTTGATTTCATTGACACATATTGGGTTATTTATAATTTTTATATCTTCTTTATTCAACTTTGTACTTCATACATATCTAGGAATCTGCCCATTTCTTCTGTGTTTTCCATCTGGTTAGAGTAAAGTTTCTCTTTTGTTTTTTGTGGGTACCGGGGGTCGACCTCAGGACCTCGCGCGCCAACAGGCACCCGTGCCACTGAGCTATATCATTGGCCCCTTTTTCGTATGTGGGTTCCGGGAGCCGAACTCGGGCCCTCGCGCTTGCAAGGCAGGCGCTTATGCCGCTGAGCCATCTCACCGGCCCTAGAGTAAAGTTCCTTAAGGTAGGTATTGATGATCTCCTGGATTTCTACAGGATCTGTTGTGATTTCACTCTTTTTGTTCCAAATTGCATGAATTTGAGTCTTTTCTTTCCTTTTTTTGATAATGTTGGCTAAGGGTTTATCAATTTTATTTAATCTTTCAAAGAACCAACTTTTCAATTCATTGATTCTTTATATTGTTTTCTTATTCTCAACTGCATTAATTTCTGCTCAGATTTTTATAATTTCCTCCCTCATACAAGCTTTGGGGTTGTCTTGTTCTTCTTTTTCTAGACATTTGAGGTTCAACATTAGGCTTTTATTTGAGCACATTTTGTTTTCCTGATATAAGAATTCAGTGCTATAAATTTCCCATTGTGTCCCATGAATTCCGGCATGTTGTATCGGCTTTATCATTTAATTGTAGATATTGTTTAATTTCTTCTCTAATTTCACCTGTGACCCGTTGGTTGTTTAGGAGGGTGTTATTTAATTTCCATGTGTTTATGGAGTTTTTGTGGTTTCTTTTGTCATTGCACTATGGTCTGATTATATGCATGGGATAATTTCAATTACTTTGCATTTATTTAAGCATGTTCTGTGTGCTAGTATGTGATCTGTTTTGGAGGCCATCCCTTGTGCAGCTGAGAAGACTGTGTATTCTGATATCGGCTGGAACACTATGTAGATATCTACTAAGTCTATTTGTTCACAGCTTTGGTTCAATTCTGATACTTCTGTTTGGTTCAATTCTGATACTTCTGTATTAATTTTTTGTCTTTTTGATCTATCTATTTGTGACAGTAGGGTATTAAGTTCCCCCATTACAGTTGTGTTAGTGTTTATTTGACTTCATGTCCTTCAATATTTGTTTTATATAGTTAGATGCACTTGTATTTGGTCTCTCTCTCTCTCTCTATATATATATATATATACACACATACATATATTTATGATCATTATCTCTTCCTCTTGGAGTTTTCCCTTAACAAGTATGTAGTGACCTCTGCCTCTTTTGATCAGTCTTGGCTCTTGCTCTTGGATTGTTGCCTTTAGAAGGATGTAGTGACCTTCTTTATCTCTCTCAATCAGTTTTGGCTTGAAGTTCACTTTGTCTGCAAAAAGAATAGCTACCCCTGCTTTTTTTTTTCTGGGTTCCTATCACATAGAGTATTGTTTTCCATCCTTTAACTTTCAGCCTATGAATTTCTTTTTGAGTTAAGTGTGTTTCTTGCATGCAGCATATTGCTGGATCTCATTTTCTTGATCCATTCTGCCAGTCTGTTTCTTTTGACTGGTGAATTGAGAGCATTTACATTGATGGTTTAAACTGATATGTACTGACTTATTCTTGTCCTTTTATTTTCCTGTTGTTGGTTCCCTGTCTTTCTCCTCTGTTTAATTGCTTCTCTTGCCTGGTGGATTCTTTCTATTGGCATTTTTGTGATTGTAGTCTTCTTTATCTCTCTCTAAAATAACCTTCAAAACATTTTGGAGGGCTGGTTTGGTGGTCATGAATTTCTTCAGGTGTTCTTTGTCATGGAAGTATCTTATTTCTCCATTGATTTTGAAAGAGTTTTTCCAGGAACATCGATCTGGGTTGGAGTTGTTGTCTTTTAGGACATGAAATACTTTACACTAAACTTTCCTGGACCTAAGTGTGTTGAGAAGTCTGCTGTGATTCTGGTGGTCTTTCCTTTATAGGTGATTTGTTTCTTTTCTCTAAGAGCTTTTAATATTCTGTTCTTATGCCAAATATCTGGAATCTTGATTATTATATGCCTTGGTGTAGATTTATTTCAGTCATGTCTAATTGGAGTTCTATATTCCTCATTTGTCTGTATATCTAATTTTTTTCCCATACTTGAGAGGTTTTCTGCCTTTATTTCTGTGAACAGGTTTTTTATGTCATTTGTGCTGACTGCTGCTTTTTCATTTACTCAATCAATATTTTGTTGTTCTTCCTTGCATCATCTAGCAGCTATTGCATTGCTTTATCATGGTCCCTTGCGATTTTTAAGAGATTTTTTTTCATGATCACTAACCACAATCCTGTCTTCTAAGTCTGATATTCTGTCTTTACTTCTGTTCAGTCAATTTTGTAAACTTTCAATGGAATTTTAAATTTTCTGAATGGCTATTTGAATCTGTTTCATGGATTCCATTTCTTTCCTACATTTTCCTGCAATGGATATTCATGGTTTCTATCATTTTCCTATGCTCTTCTTCTTTTTTAATCTATTCTATTTAGGTTTGCCGAGCAAGACCATCATTATGGTAATCACCTCTTTTTTTTTTTATATGTGGGTACCAGAAGTCGAACTCAGGACCTTGCGCTTGCCAGGCAGGCATTTATGCCACTGAGGTGTATCACCGGCCCTCACATCTTTTTTTTTTTTTAACCTGGGATATTATTTCTTCTCTGATTTCCTCTGTAGCCTCATGCATTTGTTTTCTTTTTTTTTGTGGGTACTGGGGGTCGACCTGAGGACCTCGCGTGCCAGAAGGCGCCCGTGCTGCTGAGCGATATCACCGGCCCTTTTTTCGTATGTGGGTTCTGGGAGTCGACCTCGGGCCCTTGCTCTTGCCAGGCAGGCGCTTACGCCACTGAGCCATCTCACCAGCCCTTGTTTTCTAACTTCTGCTGCTATCATTCCAGAGAATTCAGGTGGGTGGCTTATGATTTCCTCTATATCTTTGTCCCCTGGATTTGTCCTGGGTGGGATGGAGGTCTGGGGTTGCATTTTGCTTCTGCGTCTTGTCAGTTTCTATTTTTTATTTCATTTTGTTTTCTGTGTTGATGCTTGTAAGTTTCTTATAGTAGATAGCTTTATCACTAGTATCGTGGCTTCCCTAGGGGCTGTCTGTTCCTCAGAGACGTCTTCTAGTTGTAGGTGATTCTTGGTCGTTGTGTCTGTCCCAAGATCCTTCTTTCCCAATTTATTAAAGATGAGGTGTTGCTATCTATTTGGCTCAGCACCCAGTCCTTTGGTACTGCACTATGGTGATGGTTATGACCCCAGACAATGGCAGTGTTGTCATACAAGGGAGAACAACTGTTTGCAAGAGGTATGACATCCTGGATAAAGTAGTACAATTAGCGATAACAGTAGCATCAAGCACAGCCAAAAACCTAACAGACTGTGGTAACTATTAATTTGGTGCCTTTAAGCACAGGGGCAAGATGTTCAGTCACATAACAAAGCCTGACATTATTCAGAAACGTGTACAAAGGTTTCCCCTTAGCAGAGTGATTTTACTGTGTGGTGGGGAACTTTAAGAGGGACAGGGGACAAAGAAGAAAGCTAAATCAAGAGAAATATACTTGCAGCTAGGTTGGAGGACAAAGGATGATCACCTAGGCTTTGGGAAAGTGAAGGGGGCAGGTGAGACAGAACGAAGAAGAAAGCAAAAGATTGTCAAAGCGACCAGAAAGAGTAGAGAGAATGTTAACTCACACGTAAATACCATAAAATCAAGAGAGATAGTTGAAGAAAGAGAGAAGGAAGATGAATAGATCAGAACAAGAATAAAGGTAAAGACCTAAATAACGTAAAAAAAAAGCCTGTTTGTCTTTGAGTTGCTCTCCCAGTTGCTGTGGCGCCCTCAGACAGGGGCAGTCCCGCGGTGCTCCCCGGGCGTGCAGTCGGCTCCTCCGAGTCAGACCGGCCTTCTCTGCTCCACTTCCACTGGCTCCTCCCTGTCCTCTCATGGCGCTTGTTGATGGTCGGGGTGGCGTTCTGTGTGCTGTCTCTCTGCTCCTGCCATCGCTGTGGAGACAGCTGGTCCCTCTTTGATCTCCTCTGCCACCGGGGGAGTGCCAGTCTAACTGGTCACAGGGCGGGTGGGGGAGTTGTGCTGTTCCATTCACTGACTTCGCTGCCACTGCCACTCTGCGCATCTCCGTGCTGCTGTGGTCTTCAGCCTTACTGACTGTTGTAGTCAGGGTTTGCAAGGGAATAGATTTAATATAGGACACGTAATTTATAGGATTATTTTAAAATTTTCACCCAAAAAGTCAAATGCAGAAGTATGCTGTGGGCCTGGATCCCACAGCAATGTCCTGCATGAGTCCAGCTGAGGACCTAGAGCCCATGGCAATGTCCGTCACCAGTCCAACTGGAGGCCCAGAGCCCACGACAATGTCTCATGCAAGTCTGTATCAGGATCCACACTGGGAAGGCCCAAAGATCAGTGATGGAAACTAGGAAGACTGAGCCAGCGGGATGAAGGATCTGTGCCAGCAGGCCAAGAGATCTGCACTGGAGCCGGGAAATGGCACTCAAGGTAAGGACCAAAGCTCCCCCAAAAAGTACCACAGCCATCCTCAGCCACAGTGAGGACCCCATCTCCTCTGATGATGAGAACAGTTGAGTTCATATCAGGGAAACTAGCATGACATGCTTCTCCAGGAGAATCAATAGCTCCATCATCTTCCCCTCCAGTTCTCCTTTTATGCTGTTGGCAACAATCCTCAGGTGAGCCTTCCACACCCAGGATCATGCTGTTTCAGTTCAGCTGGGTGTTACAAGTTGACCATTAGTTAATCTACCACTGACTCACTGCTTCTGCCACCATCTTGGAGGCAGCCCAAGGCTGCTCAGTCTGCTTCAGTCTCCTGCCCTACAGGGGTGGTGCCACAGCTGTTTAAATCCTGCACTTCTGCATCCTTACTGGCCACAGGGCAGGAGGACTAGGTTGCCCTAGTCCATCTCTTAGAGTTGCTAAAATCCTAATAGTTTCTGAATTGCTGACAAGTCTAAGTCTAATGTTTCCTCTGAGATTTAAGGCAAACTCTTAGCTGTGAGCTCCTGTAAAAATGAAAGGAAAGTTAAACACTTCCAACATAAATGACATAGGACAAATATCCTCATTAAAAAAGGTTAAAAAAAAAAAAAAAGAGGACAGAAAGGAATGGGGACAAAGCAAGACAGAAATCCAGCAGGGTAAACATTAAAACTGTGGTTCCTTGTCCAGCACCTGGGATAATCTGTGGCAAAATGTGAGCTCCAAAAGGCTTGGGTGGCCCTGCCTCTACAGCACTGCTGGTGCTTGTAGCCCTCATGGCCTCTCTCTTGGGTCAGCTTTGCTGACTTCTTACAAACTTCCTCAGGTGATCCATGTTCCTAGCTTTTGCATCTTATTGGGGTCTCCACTGCTCTTTCAACTTCACACTCACAGCTTTACACAATGCCCTCTTGTAGGCACACTGCCTGGCCTCCCAGATCTTCTGAATCTGGTGGAAGCCTTCCTGACCCCAGAACTCTTGCATGCTTCATGCACCTAAAACCAGCACCATGTGATGAAGCCAAGGCCTGCCACCAGCTGGAGCAGTAGCTGAGCCCTTTTGCATCTGTCTGGTAGTTGCAGAGGCCTCTGTGTGCCTGGATGGCTGAGCATGGTGTAGAGAATCCTGGCAAATCAATTTTCATTCCCTAGGTAACCCTCATTCTGGACTACGGTGCCCTGAGGCTTGCTTCTCAAAGCAAAGCAATTTTGAGCCTGCAAAGGGTGGAGTCCTGCTGGTTCTTGTTATGCCCTTGGGTCATATTTTCTATTGTTATGTTCCAAAATATTTTTAATGCCAAGTTTTTCAGCAACCAAGCTCTCCTCTGCTCCATCTTTGCAGGCCCCAACTTTACCAGAGCTTGCTTTCTGGCCAAACTCAAAACTCTAAATAATTCTGCTGGGCTGTTTGCTCTTGATTTTCAAGGTACAGCTGGCTGAAAGCCCCCAACAGTAGTCATGCCACTGCCTCAACGTTAGACTGTCTTGAAATTTCTTCTGCCAGATTAATCAGTCTGCCACCCTTAACCTCAGTCCCCTGTAAAGTCTCTGGGCATGGGCAAAATGCAGACAAGTTTTCTGCCAGAGCAAAACACATGGCCTGGAGTCTAACTGCCAGTGAAGTCCTTCTTCCCAACTGAAATCTTGAGCCTGGTCTTTTCCAGCGGCATTGAAGTCAATATTCTACTCTCCTAACCTCTGACCAGAATCTCCCATTAAGCTTGCCTCACAGCATTCTAGGGCTGCCTTGTTTTAGAGGTAGATCCAGACCACTTAGTTTAAAACTGGTGGTCGTCCTTCCCATTAATCCAGGAAGGACCATCCACAACAGGTAGGCTGGTTTAATTAGGGTCAACATAACAAGCTTTCCTCATTCCTGCCTCCACGCTCTGCTCAAACCGGTTTCAGCACTATTCAAAATTGCGCCTTGTGCTCCTTACCTAATCAAGTCTTTCTAGCACCACCTGCTCTGTGAATCCATGCCAGCTTCCCTGGCCTACAAAATAGATGCATTGTACCATGTGCTGGACTCTATTCTAAGCATTTTAGAAATAGTAGTTAATGTAATTATCACAGTAGCCCTATCAGGCAGGTACTGTTTGTATCCTGATTTTACAGATGAGTAACCTGAGATGCAGAGATGTTGAGTGTGGTCCAAAGTCACAAAGCTGAATGGTTTTCAGGATGTCATGGGCATTCAGTTAATGCTACTTGAATAAATGAAAATAACCATGGGGATTAGGGATGTATCGTCTAATAAATGTGTGTGCGTGCATGCATGTGAAGTCTTTCTCTCAACATCCCACAACTTTAGTAGGATTCCACCATTCAGAGTTTGTCCAGAATAATTCAAATGGCATTTAAATTTAGAGTTTACTTTGGGTTAGCAAAATGATTTTCTGAGTGACTCTTCCAAGGGAGTATAAGTTCACAGGTAAACAAGAATGCAAGGGAAATTTTAAAACCAATTAAATGTAGGGATTGTAATGTTAGCTTTTATATATTTACAAGATATTATTAAATCTTTATTACACATTGAGTACAGATAATATTTTAGAACTGTATTAGTCAGGGTTCCACCCAAGGAACAGAAGCAGCCGGAGACGTTAGGAGATGGGCTGTGAGGAAGCGGGGTTACGCCGCCGGGGGGCTGGGTGGGCAAGTGTGCACTCCGCGGAGCAGCCTGGGGTCTCTGCAGCGGGCTGCCGCATCGCCCATGGGCAGAGCATCTTCTCCAGGGAAGTCTCAGGTCCGGTCTGAAGGTCTTTCAGTGGACGGGATCGGGCTCACCAGAGACAGCTAGGACAATCTCACTGTTCCAGACTTCAGTCACCTACAAAGTGCCGTCACAGTAACGTCTCCACTAGTGCTGGAATAACGGTGGGCCGCATCACAAAAACATTTACTACTTGTCATGTTATTAGTGTCTTTTATGCTTCTGTCTATGAAAAGAAAATTTATTAAAAAAATCATATTGACCATATAGGATATTTTAATCATTTGAGGGGGCTTCCTTCAATTTGTGTTGAGGCGACATGACACAATTGACGGGTATTTTCTTGCTTTTCTGTCATTTTCTGTGTTAGTTGGGGTTCTCCAGGGGAGCTGAACCAGTAGGATGTATACGCGATTGTAAGAGGGGATTTATTAGGTTGGCTGACGTGATCTAGCGGTGGATAGTCCCACTGCAGCTCTGTGTAGGCTGGAGAGCTGGAGAAGTCGGTAGCTGCTTAGTCCCTGTAAATGGAAACTTCAAACTAGTGGGACCAGCGATGCAGCCCCAGTCTGAGGTTAAAAGCCTGGAAGCTTCCTGGAGAGTCACCGGTGCAAATTCATGTTCAAATGGTAAAGCACAAAAACCCAGAACTGCACCTGCTCAAGAAGAGACCAATATGCATACGTGTGTGGGCTTCCCTTGCCCTTCCTGTTCTCTCTGGGTCTCTCAGATTGTCATCAGAATTTGCTCACCAAGATTACCCATTGCATCTTCTGATTCCTTTGTGTCTCTGTTTGCTTCTCTCTATCCCTTTGTGTTTCAAATGTAAGCATGACTGGTTCACCTTAACCCTGGGCCTCAGTCACCGTATCTGAAAGGAGGAATGATTACAGCACTGAATCCATAGCTGATTAGTGGATTAATGGAATTAGTTAGCAAAAGGACTTCGATGAGCACGTGGCACACACTGTGTAATACACTCTTCAGTAGTGGTTGTTAGTTTCTTGCCGGTTGATCTCCTCTGGCCCTGAATGATGGATTCTCTGTAGGAGACATTCAGAGTTGCTCTGTGTAATTCAAACCTGAGGAACCAATGCATTAAATCTGCTTAAAAATTTCTTCAAATCAACACAGATTTTGGCCATTTTCTGAATTCTAATTCAGAGAGTTTCAGGTAGGTGTTTGTGACCAGAGGTAAGGAGTTAGAGCCAATATTACACACACACACACACACACACACACCCCCCGAAGACTTTTGTCTTGAATGGTACCACATGGGTCTGTCCATGGTATCTGAAAGTCAAAGTGAAACTGTCCTACTTTTGTGTATCTAGTTCCTGAATAGGACAAGTGGCTCGTTTTTCTTGTTCTTTTGTTTCCCTTCTGCTTTTCCTTCCCTTCCCTTCCCTTCCCTTCCCTTCCCTTCCTTTCCTTTCCCTTCCTTTCTTTTTATTTTCCTGACAGATCAAATATTCAATAGGCTTTATAAAGTATTGTTCGTTCATGTCATTAAACTAATATTTTCTTTTTTTTTTGAGACAGGGTCCTGCTATGTAGTTCAGGCTGGCCTGGAACTCACTATGTAGCACAGGCTTGGCTTGAACTCACAGTGATCCTCCTGCCTTAGCCTTCCAAGTGTTAGAATTAAAGGCATGCACCACCACACCTGGCTATACTAATATTTTCTGCCCACCTTTCTAAGCACAACATATGTATTGATTTATTTAATTCTTGCAACAGTCTATGACGAAGTCATTGTCATTCTTTATTTTAAGATAAGGAAACGTAAGTGCAGGGAGGTGACCACATAGCTGGTGGGTGGCTGAGTCCGGTACCCAGGCTGCCTGACTCCAGCATCCACCATCAGCCACTGCGTTCCGTAGCTCTGAGACTCAGGGCTGCTAGAGACAGTTCTTACTGGCCTAGTAAATATATTCTTTCAGGGAAATTATGAAAATCAGAGTTAGGTGACATTCAGATGTTAATGAGATATCATCTACAAACGCAAAATCGAGGTACTGTTTACTTCAACATTTGAAATCCACTTACAAAATTATTAGAATATTCAAATACGAGTGGCTTCTGAAGGAAAACCTCTAAAAGCAGAGAAATAGGACTCATTGGAACTCCTGTTCTCCCAGGACGAGTGAGCTTACAGGTGCTGAGAACTGGGGGCACAGGCTGTCCAGAGACCCCGCTGCAGCCTAAGTGAATTGCAGTGGCACCTCAGTGTCTAGCTGGGATACAGACATTCTGGAATCTTTTCATAGTTTTTCAAAGTTAGCCAGTCATTATTATTTTCATTTTTATAAAATGCAGTGCTCCAAGTAATATTCTTTGCATATTCTGGTAACAGTACAAGTTAAAGGGACGTTATTTTTTTATCTATCTGTTATTTCTCTAATATTATTATCATATAATCCATATGGAAATATGCTAATGATGGAGTATTTTTCTTATTTTTTATTAGTATATGTTTATGATACAAGATAATTACATTCATCTTGGGGAACTGGTACATATACATGTCACATCCTAATGATTTTCACTTCCCCTTCCTCCCCACTCTCCCATCTCCTCCCATCCCCAGATGTTATCGGCATTTTCTTGCAAATCTGCACAACAGTCTGAGCTGCATTCCAAATGAGAAGTCCCAGTGTTTTGTTTTCGACTTCTGGTCTCCTCCTGCCTCAGCCACAGACCTCCTCCATTGTTAAATAAGTGTACTGATAAAGAAATGAAAAAGTATAAAATCTTCAGAAATGACCGCACTGTGTCAGCCTTGTGCAAGCTGACATGTCCAGAGTCCTGGTGTCTCCGATCACGCAGCACAGCTCCGTGACCTGCGGAAGTCTCCGACTTAGGGCTTTTCTCTGGAAGGTAAGGAAGAACAGTGAACAAAGCGTGTTAACTAATGATGACTAATATAAAACAAGAACAGCTCCTAAAGTGAGTGTTGATTATAATGTTCTGGGCCAAGTTCTGACAAATACAGACAATAGGCACCAGGAGTTCTCTGTTGGTTCAGAAATAGAATCCGAACTTCATTCTTCAAAAATGCTCACACGGAAACACACTAGTGGAAGATTTAAGGGTGCAAAGGACATGTGGAGGGAGACGAAGAGTCCTTGTGGGAGAGTTTGCCACTCACCACTCAAGACGAACTACACTGGAGCCCAGGACTTGCTCCAAAAGTTTTGGAATTTTGGCCACCTGGTACCAAGTGGTTTTCACTGCCTGTGTGACTGCAGCAATTGTGTCACATCCGGAGGGGACAGCCTTTCAGGATGCTTCAGTGCAGGAGGAGTGTGAGTACAACAGGTGACAATTTGAGCCAAAGCTATCAGTAGTAGTGAGGTCCCTGCCACAAGGTCCTTTGCCCAAATTGCTGATTTCATTGAGTCTTTAGCAAAGGTCCACCAATCATAGGTATATGCATTGTGAAAAAGAGGAACCATGGGTGGCCAACATTTAATATGAAAAAGGCTTAACTTGTTAGAAACAAAAAGAGAAATCAAAACGTAGATTTCTATTTGCCAGTTTGGCAGCAAATGAAAAGAAAAGATAATGGTCTATAAGGGTATTAGGAAATGGGCATCAGAAAACTGGTGCAATCTAGCATTCCTTGCCCTCTTAGAAAGGTTAATACATAAACATAAATAGCAGTATTTAAACTACAAGTCATTTTTATTACCTAGAAACTGCAGATGAAAGCAACTTAAAATCTTTGTAGTAGAAAAATGTTGCAGTTTACCCACATAGTAAAATGTACTGTAGCCATTGAAGAGGATGGTACAGGTGGAATATTTAAGAACTAGAAGAATACTCAGAATGTTTGTGATAGGCAGATAGATAATACCTCTTTAGATGCATCCACATGTCTTCCTGGAACCCGGGCCATGATCCATTACATGGCAAATGGGAATTAAGGTTGAAAATGGAATTATGACTGCTAATTTGTTGATCATGTGAGGATGATTACATGATCCTGGATGACGTAGGTAAGCCCAGTGTAACCACAAGGGTCTTTATAAGGGGAATAGGAAATGGGAGAGTCTGAGTTGAAGTGACACAATGCGAGAGGGACTTCCTACTGCCACTGGTCTTGAAGATGGGAGAGGCTGTGAGCCAAGGTGAGGTGGAAGCCTCTAGAAGCCGGGACAGGCAAGAAAACGGATTTCCACCTGAAATCTCAGAAAGAAGCACAGTGTATCGACAGTTTTTAGTCCAGTGAGAGGCATTTGACACTTCTGATTTGACACTTAAGATTTGTTAAGATAATAAATTTGTGTTGTTTTTTAAATTTGTGATAGTTTATTATAGCAATCACAGGACACTAATACGACATTGATAGTGAGAAATGTCCAGTTTTGCAAGTTGTATGTTGAAAGTTGAGTTAGGAAAAATATATATGAAGTGTCATATAATATGGCCAACTTAATTGTGATTCTATCTAGGTAGTATATTACAATTGATATATATTGCTTTTGTATTTATTATCTATACTTTCTGCAGCACAAAAATGTTGCTTTGTAAGAATGAAAATGTTATTTTAGAATGTAGAGACCACTCAGTTCATGTTGCTTCAAGCTCTGTTGTAAATTAGCAACATGGATCTTTTGCAGAGAAACTTAATTTGTCATTCATATGAAGTTGGAGATGTTGTTTTGGGGATCTTTTTCTTGTAGGATAGTCTCTTTCCAAAATTTTAGACAGTCACTGATAGTCATGCAGAAGCCCAAACAAATGTCTTTCAGTGAAGGATGTTCTCAAGTAAGTTCTCAAAAATATCCAGCAGAATTCAGGGCATACTTTTTATTATTCCAAGTATAGTCTTATATTTTGATAATGCGCCAATCCATTATTGACATGTTTATTGCGTTTTTCTGTGTGTTGAACACAGTGCCCACTTGTTAAAACATCACACAGCTGTATGACAGTGGTTATTATAGCTATTTGGAGGATCACAGAAAACAATGATTATTCTTTGTTTCATGAAATAGCAGAATGGAAAGTTCCACAAACTTCTAATTACAACTGTATAAAAAATAAAACATGAGAAGATCTCTTTATTTTAGTTACACCCTCCTATACAAATTTCCATGCAATGCAGGTCAGAACATAGAGATCAAGGCTTTCTGTAGGCTAATAAAAACAATAAATATGCACTTTAAAATGCTCTGGCTGTCTTAAAATGTCTAATAATAAATGCAGTGGACTGAATCGTGTTTCCCTAAATTCATAGATTGAAGCCCTGCCCCCACCACGTGCCTACATTTTGGAGACAGATCCTGTAAAAAGTTAATTAAGGTTAATGAAGTCATATGGGTGGGGGCCCTGCTTGGCTGGTATTGTGTAACACTAGAGAGCAACCCACTGTCCCCCAACATGGGCACAAAGAAAAGATCATTGAGCGTACAGAGAGAAGACAGCCATCTATAGGCCAGGAGAAGACGTCTCAAGACAAAACCAGTACTGCTGGCACCTTGATCTTGGATTTCTAGCCTACAGAACTGTGAGAATATACATTTCTTTATTGTTTAAACCACCCAGTCTATCATATTTTGTTATAGCCACTGGAGCTAAGACAGTAAAATATATTGAGTGCCTATGTGTTATTTTTTAAGGCCTATATCAATCTCATGATAGTAGCGACTGTTAGCATCCCAGTGCTGTGAACTGAAGCTTATAGAACTGACCTAGTCAATGTCCCACAACTGATCACAGGAAGGACCAAGCTCAGAGTAAAGCTTTCAGATTCAAACACCTACACTGCTATCAGAGATTGGTTTAGTGTTTAAACTGTGTTTATTTTATAATTGAACCACCTACATAATATAGCTTCCTGGTCATCTCGTCACCTGAAATATTATATTTCAGGGGCAGAGGTAAGGGTAGAGAGATCACTGTTAAACAGAAAGACAGTGAAATTGAAATAGATTAAGAAAAACTACCATGACTTTAGTCATTCTTTTTTTTTTTTTTTTTTTGTGGGTACCAGGGGGTCGACCTCAGGACCTCACGCGCCAGCAGGCGCCCGTGCCGCTGAGCGATATCACTGGCCCCTTTTTTGTATGTGGGTCCCGGGAGTCGAACTCGGGCCCTCGCGCTTGCCGGGCAGGCGCTTACGCCACTGAGCCATCTCACCAGCCCTAGTCATTCATTTTTGAAACAGCAATAATATTTCAGTGAGTTGTGATTATATTTGGCTGGCTGTAGAAAGAACAGTAATTCCAATATTCAAATTTAGATTGGCAGTGGCCAAGAATACAGTGGTTCCCATAATCGATGGCTGAGGTGGTTCCCCAAGAAGGATATTGGGGCGATTAGTACTATTTAGAGGAGCTCTTGCTAATGATTATGCTGTTATCAGCCACCCCCCTGAAAAACACATCCCACCTACCAACTTGGTGATGCCACATCTTCTTGGGACAGGCAGCCTGTTTTCCAAAGAGGCAAGAGTATTCATTATTTTAAAGACAAAACACAATTTAAAGACTTATCAGAAAAGTTGTTTGCTAGGAGGATGATGTTTTACTTTTCTCTCATGGATGAGACAAAATACCCAATAACCAAAGTTAAAGGGTGAAAGGTTTATTTAGCTCACAGTTTGTAGAAGTTTCAGTCCATAATCGGCTGGCTCCAAGGCAGGGTGGCATGGCAGACAGGCATTGCAGAGGAGAAACAGTTCATGGCGTTCAGAAGGTAGCAAAAGCAACAAGGGGTGACCACAGCTCTTTCTATCCCTTATAACTTATCCAGGCTACTTAGGGCGGGTAGCATTCACACCCTTAATCCTAGCGCCCTTGATCCTATATTGCACCATGAATCAATTCCAGTGTCACACACTCTAGATCCAGCCACCTCTGAAAAAGCCCCACCTATGACCGCATGAGGCTTTGGGGGGACATCTAGACACAAGCTATAACAAAAGACAACCACAAGAAGCCTTGCTGCTTATTTGCTGGGTTTGCTTCTATATTGCTGTGTTTGACTACACTTTGACATTTGGAGGTCATGTTGTCATTATTGGAGCAATAGTCTCCTTAATGGGGGGGCGGGGGGAAGTATCTAAAACAAGCAAAATGGTGGGGAGGAAAGGCCATAAATTTCCAGAAGTAAGTTAGGAGACATGGAAAAGTCCCGACTTAGTGCCAATCAAAGAGACTGAGAGGCAATGAATAATGTGACAGATATTTAACACCAGTTCGCAGACAAGGCTGGGAAAGGACTGGTCAAAACTAACTCCCCCAAACATTGTGACAGAGTCAAGGGAGAGAATATCTTTGCACTGTTTATTTGTAGAAATTGTGTGATATTTCCTAATTATAGAAAGTTACAGAGAAAATCATGAGCAACAGGTGTGTGCCCTCTCCTCAGCCCTTTCAAATATTAACATCTTGCCACATTTGCTATAGATGACTGAAGATGAGGACACATTATAAATACATTTGACCCCTCTGTGACATCTTCCCCTCTTGTTCCCCAACTCTATCCTCCTTTCCCAGAGGAGAGTTTGTTATTTATCATCCCATTAAGTTTTTATGAACTATTTTATTGGAGCAGGGGATGTAGCTCAATGGTAGAGTGCTTGCCCAACATGCACGAGGGCCTGAGTTTAATCTCCAGCACCAGAAAGAAAATTGTTGCCTATAAATGTATCTGTGAATTATTGGTAATATTTTCAGAGGGTTGGATAGTGGTCCTCAAAAGACAGGTCCCCAGAATAACCCTGAACCCCATGAACATGGCCTTGTTTAGGAAGCGTCTTCACCAGTGTGAAAGAACACACGGTCCTGGGTTGTTCAGTGGGGCCGTAGTCCAGTGGCGAGTGTCCTTGGAGAGAGGATGGAGGCTGTGTGAAGACAGAGGCAGAAGTTAGAGTGACACGGCCTCAGTTAAGCCAAGGAGCTCCTGGAGCCTCCAGAAGCTACACAAGGTCAGGAGAGTCCTCCCTTAGGACTTTGTACTGGGCTACATCCCCACTTCTTTATTAATTTTTTGTTTTGAGACTGGATCTCACTAAATTCCCAGGTTGGGCTTTAACTTGAGATCTTCCTGCCTCAGTCTCCCAGAGTGCTGGGATTACAGAGTGGAACTATGAAATTAAAAACAGTTATTCCAGTATACGATGCGAGTACAATGTTCCTTGTCTCGTGTTCATTGGGAATGCTGGCCTGGGTCTGGGTTCTGCAGAGTTGGGCCGCTCACCCACTCCTGTAAACAACCTACTCTCCTAACTACGATAGTGTGGTCATCACTCTCAATGTCAGACAGGCAGAGTCTTATTCTCCTCCTACTTTTTGTCTTTAGAAATGTCTTAGCTATTCTTGGGGCTTTGCTTATCTATATGAATTGTGGAATGGATGTGTCTGGTAAGAAAAAACTGTTGATGTTTTTTGAGACTGGAGTTTCATTGATTGTTTAGAAAAATTCTAACGTGTTTATGACTCTTCCAGAAATGGTGGACAGTGTTCATGAATTTGGAGAAAGGAGAACGAGTAGAGTGCATGTGATGGGAGGGGATAGTGGAGCTCCTGAGGCTTCCTCGCTGAAAAGAACTTGGGAATGTTCCAGGGACCCTTGCTTCTCTCTTTTGGCCTTTCGGTTAGAGAACACGGGGGACATGGTTACGCCTGTGTGACATTAATAGTACCCAAAGCTTTTCCTTTATATTTGACACTGTGACTTTGGATCTTAAATAAAATCTTAAAAAGCTGAAGTCAGTGTAACTTTTCAAACTTCAAAATGAGCATCTTTTTAAAAATGCTGAGCTAGGCTATTAATTAGAATTTTTATAATAAAATTATTCTTTTTTAGGCTATTATGGCCATAGAGTACAAGTAAAATCTAATTCAAGCTATAATTTAAGTAGATTTTTATTTCTATTTAGTTACTGAATATTTAATAACATTTTGGGGCCAGGGATATAGCTCAGCAGCACAGTGCCTGCCTGGCAATTGCGAGGTCATGAGTTTGATTCCCAGTACCAACAAACAAACAAACAAACCCCCCAAAAAACAAAAACAAAAGTCCTGCCTGGCAAATGAAACCTTTGGGGGACATTCTCAATCTAAACCATGACAATATTTAAAAGAAACTAAATCATATAAATAACATTTTGACTTACAAAGGTTTTGGGACTTCATCTTATGTAACCCTGCCCCCCCATTGAAGAGAGTACCAAGGGTGTATCAGGCAATCCACAGGGAGTTTTGAGTTAAATTAAGTTGGTCAAAATAGAGAGGAAATGAAAGCCATATAACCAGTGTTCTGTATGTTATTTCTCACTTTTTAGTTTAAAGACATCAGCAGGTGTGTCTGCAGCCTAAACACCAAGGGGTATTTTATACCAGGACTGTGGTGTACTGGGGCCTAATGATTCCTGTGTTACTCCATCTCTGGGAAGAATCTCAGAGCCACTGAGGTATCACCCAGGAGCCTTTAAACCCTGCCTTTGTTGTTGTCACACGAGACATTGGTGGATCAATTGGCAAAATTGGTATAAGAGCTATTGGACAGATACTAGTAGTGTATCAGTGCTAATTTCTGATTTTATAATTATACTACGAGTAGAAAGACTGAAATATTTAGGAGTAGGGAGCCATTATGTCTGCAAATTAATTCTCAACTGTTGAGAAAATCTTGATATGAGGACAGAGAGAATGACGGACCAAATGTGATGAAACGTCAATATTTGAGAATCTACCTGAAGACTATAGGAGTATTCTTTGTATTATTTTTGCAAGTTTTAAAGTCTGAAATGATCTCAAACTAAGGAATCTTTTCAAAAGGTGTTTGAGAAGATACGTTTGCATTTTTTTTGACTTGCGGCTAGCTGACTCGAAATATCAGACCAAAATAAACTCTTTCTCTCCTCCCCAAATTAGGCGTAAGTTTGTATACATTTCACAGCCAGTAAATGATGCTAATTATGTAATGAAGTAAGCCTGGTACAGAACAGTAGCGAGAGCCAGTCAGAGGCAATTTTGGTCCTTATCTGCAATTAGAAGCCTCCCCAACTCTGTGTTCATGGGATGTTATCCCAGAATTTGCTGTTGCTCTGCAAATCAGGAATAAGTGCAGCAACTGGCTTGACCAATAATGTGTGACATCGGAGCACAGCACATTGCATAGCCAGGAGACAAGGTCACCTTGAGAAAGATCACCTTCGACAAAAACATTATTGACAAGCTTTCTAAATAGCATAGCGGTCAGAATTTTTTGAATCTATACAAAGTTGTCCTGGGGTGGAAGAGGGAGGGAGAAAGAATAACACCATAGATTGATCATATTTTCACGAAGAATGAAAGATAAATATTGAAAGAGTTCCTGTACATACAAAGGATTAAAGTATATATTAAAGTATATATTTAATTGTAAATAAAATGAGTATTTCCATAATTTTCCTATAATGCAACAGATTTGCCAGATTCTCCTCCTGTAGCAAATGAAAGACTCTGGGAATGTGACTCATAGGGTCAGGGCTTCCGCCTGAACCGAAGGTGAGCTCAAGCCGGAAGCCAAGCACCCTGCTGGCCCTGTGGGTTAAGTCTTTTCTGAGGAGCAGCCTGTGTGGCAGCAGAGAGCAGAGCTGAACTTGACGGGATGGAAATACCTCAGGAGTGCAGAGAAGTTTGAGAGAACCTGCGGGGTATCACTTGGCCCTCTGCTTCATCTGCCCCCATCCTTAATCAGACCTTTTCCTGTTCCTCATTTACACACCCACCCCTCACTTGAGATTCTCAAGTCTGGGGAATAAAAACATTCATTTGGCAAAAATCTGGGAGAGGCACTGGGAACACAGGGAAGCACTTTGGGAGACAATACAGAAGTGTGACCTAGAGGGACCCTGTGTGCATATGACAGTAGGGATTCTCCCCACGTCACTGGATAACTCGGCATATTCCAGCTCCTGTCGCCCCAGGGGCCAGCACACTGAGGTCTTGCAGTGTTGGCGCCAGCACAATGACGCAATCCTGACTAGTCCGAGGGCTCAACGCCAGGCAGCATTGCCCTGGGACTTGAACTGGCCTGGACAGATGAGGGTGCCAGTGGCAGGAGAGGCATTGGAAAGACACCAGAGGCAAGGAAGTGGCCAAGATGGCTTCTGGAATTCTGTTCACGATTGCCTGTGAGATGTATTCTGAAGATTTCCAGCTTTAAAGGGGAACAGGAATGATATTGTACCAAGTGGTGGAAGAAGCAGAGAAATAGTCTAGAAAGTGGCATAATTTTTTTTTAATCCAAGGGAGGTGTAGATTTAATTGGAAGATTATTTGCATTTCTTAGTTGCTAATTTATTTTGAAAATCTTAAATTATACATTTAAAATACCATTGTATTCTTTCCTGAGAGGCATCAAAGTAATTCAGACTCTGAAACTTGGTTACATGTTATAATCACCTCAGGAGTTCTACTGGTACGTATGTCCGCATCCCTTCTTCAGAAAGTCAGATGTAAGAATTAAGGATGAAGTCAAACGTAAAAAACAAATCCTAGAAGGAGATTTTAGTATTCATTTTTTTGTTGAGGACAATTTGTTTATTATAATAAACAATTTCATACACATATAATGTAAATATTATAATGATATGATACTTATACTGTATTTAACTAAGGTCTTTAGCCATAATAAAATGTAACAGGTGACTCATAAAAAAATCATAATTAATTATAACATTGTCTTCTATTTGTATTGCATTTTCTATTTTTTTCAAAGCACTTTACAGCTTTTGTCCTGATTTGCTTTTACAATAATCGTGAATGAGAAGAGCAAAGAATTCTTGAGCCATTGCTTAGAGCGGGGTGGTGGGCATGAGACATCTTACAAGGTGTGGGCATAGGGAGAATCTATGGGAGCAGATAGAGGCGATGTTATGCTTACTGTGTTCAGAAACGGAGTGGTTCTATATATGCCCAGACGTTTAATGGAGACTGCCCAGTGCATTAGTTCTGTTTGTGGCAAATTCTTTAATAGGAATGTTGTAGCCCTTGCAATGAACTCCTTGTACATTAAGGTCAATAATCTAAAAATACCTGGCACCTCCCAGGAAACCCTTTTGAAATCTAGTCACCTGGGATTCTATTCACAAGAGTTGATTATCTGATTCTTCCACATGGAAACCAGCTTGCCCAGGTAAACTCCATTTTTATTAGAAAGCCCGAAACTACTTTAGGATAATAGCTTTGCCCATTGAGAGTATTTCAGTTCTTGTACAATACATATCATTTAGAAGTATCCAGAGACCATTTCTCCTGTTCGTTGCCTGGCTGAGGAAGATACACTTATCGCACTGCTTGCATGTTGTTGAAAATGCTCCTGTATAATACAAATTAAATTTAACTATAATTTATGGATTTGGGGGTGAATATTTGGATTCAATATATTCATTTCCTATGAATAATTCCAAGAGATAAAAACAACAAAGACTTTGAGCAATGGGTATAAAAATGAGCATGTCAAGGGAATAATAATCTTTTAATCTTTTCTTTATTAAACTTTAATTTTCAAAGCATTTGACTGAATATAGTTTTGCTTTCATCATTAAAAAGTCATAGAATTCAATTGGTATTATGTACATCAACACAAGCAGTGATTCATTATTATTTGATACTTCTTTGTAGAAAGTGATCGTTTAATAAATCTACTTTTAAGAGAAAAGGTTAGTACATCTTTGTGGGAATTAGATTTCAGAAATAGACACACACACACACACACATTAAGCAAAAATACTGACTCCCATCTGATTCCCCCATCAGACCTGCTGCTTCTACCTCTAAATGCCTTCATACGCCGTCCTTCTGGACGACCACACTAATGTCAAAGCCACATTTGCGTTTTCCTACTTTTTTTCTTGGTGTACCTCCACTCATTCATTTACACAGCAGCCAAATTGGTTTTGGTTATTTAATGTAAGTTGGATCTCATGAGCCCGATTCCATGCCGTGGTTCCCCATTGTACTCAGGATAACATCCAAACTCCTCGCGGTCCAGAATTCTCTTTCCCTTTCACTCACTGCATCAGCCACCTGCGTGTTGGGATTCCAGGACCTGAAGTTCTAACTTGTATTTTTGTGGCCCAAAAGGTGCTCATGTCTCAGTGTAAATGTTGTGAAGTTGGAGAGGCCGTCTCTGGTTACTCTGCCCTTCAGTTTCAGAGCCTTTTGCACAATGGGTAATGGCGTATTTAGAAACCTGGTTACTCATTTGACACAGTTCCATGAAGGCTGAGTTCTGTCTTTTCAGCTTACTTTTGTTCGAGCAATGACAAGGAATACTGGAATGTTTTAGAACTAATGGTTCTAAATTAGCATATCAAAAAACTGAACCCAGTTATCCCAGTAGCATTTTTAAACAGGTTAACTGTAATTTATTACCCTGTGTTCATGTTGATCCCAACTCATATCTTTGCTTCTCAGTTCTCCTAATCATAGATCGAAGACTTCACAAAAGATCCGCAGTACTAATCTCTTCCGTCACTTTCTACAGTAGAGCATTTATTTCTTATTTTTGTATTTTTACCAAAAGTTTTCATGTGTGTCTGCTTTCTTCAGTTACAGAGTAACTGAAGATATAATTTTTATTTTTCCTTGAGACTGAGCTCTGAGTTTAATCAAACACATTGATACTCTCTCTCTTTCCTTCTTTCTGTGTATATGCATATTCTACAAATATTTTAATACATAAATACAATGTAATTTTATATAAATATAGAAACATAAATACATACAATATATAAATTTATGAAATAAAATTCTATTTGTAAACATATATATATAAAATTTTCCCCTCTTTAATTACAAGTTTGGCTTTGGAATGTAAAAGATCCAGGTTCATTTTTGCAGGAAATCTACACTTTTAACAAGTTAATTTTTTTTTTTTTTGTGGGTACCGGGGGGTCGACCTCAGGACCTCGCGCGCCAGCAGGCGCCCGTGCCGCTGAGCGATATCACCGGCCCCTTTTTCGTATGTGGGTTCCGGGAGTCGAACTCAGGCCCTCGCGCTTGCTGGGCAGGCGCTTAAGCCGCTGAGCCATCTCACCGGCCCACAAGTTAATTTTTTAACAAGTTGATATTTTTTCACATGCTATAACCATCTGTCACTCAGTAGAGTCTAAAAAGCAGATACTGTATATCAGAAACTAACTTTTGTTTTAGAAGGAAATAGAAGTATTTTTAAAAAGATCGTTGGGGGCCAGGGATATAGCTCAGCGGCACAGCACCTGCCTGGCAAGCACAACGTCCTGAGTTCAATTCCTAGTACCCCCCCAAAATTAAAAAAATAAAAATAAAAAATAAAAAGATTGTTATACCCCAAAAAAGTGTTTAGGGTCATTTTTGCTTTGAGGCAACACTGACATCCTATGGCCAGAAAAGTCTTTTAAAAATTATTTCTTTTTATCAAGTGTTTTCCTTCTAGTAGTTTCTTTATCATGGTAGAACTTATCTTCAGCTTACAAAATTAAATTGTTACAATTTAACAGTGCGGATATATCCAGTTTATAATGCTAGCTACCAAGGCAATGTGTAGGAAAAGATCCTCTTATTCTTTTTCCATTTTGTGGTGTCGGAGAGACACAAACTCTTGTAGTGAATATTTCGAGTATAGAAGTTGCCAGATTCGGAGTGTCAGCACTCTAAGATTTGGTTATTTCTCTCCTGTATTGCATGTTTATCACACTCCTCCCATTTCTATAAATGCCATTTTATTTGCTTTCAGAAGGCCCTGGAGTTATGTGTCCTTATTTCACAATTGCTCATTATTTACACTTTCTATCAGTTTACTTTTCAGAATACCCTGTGTGATTTTCCCCATCCTTGTCTTCTGCTTCTCTGGGTGACAGTGGCTTTCTAGTGTTCCCGTCCTCTCTTCCGAAGTGTCCCCTTTCCAGGTGTTGTCCGCCAACCAGCTGTTTATCATGGTTTGTGTTAAGGCAGAAATTGAGACCGAGTTTCAACATGTTTATGAAAATTGGGCCATAGGCTGGTGAGAAATTGATTTGAACATGCATGTCAGCTGCACGGGTTTCCTTGGGCTATGTAACAAATGGCTGCAACCTGAGTGACTGCAAACAACATGTTTATTATGGTACAGTGCTGGAGGCCAGAAGTTTAGAGTCAAGGTGCCAGTAGGTTGACTCCAACTGAGTGCTCACAGAGAGAAGGCTGTTCTACGTCTCTCTCCCAGCTTTCTTTGGTTGCTGGTGATCTGTTGTGTTCCTCGCCTTGTAGCCCTTTCACTCCAGTCTCTGCATGTGTCTTCATATGGCTTCCCCCGTTTGTGTCAAATGTCCCTCTGGTTCTTTTATAAGGACAGCAGCCATTGTTTTTAGAGCTCCCTCAAAATCAAGGGTGATCTCAATCTAAGATTAATTGTGTCTATTAAGATCCTGCTTCAAATCAGATCACATTCAGAGCTCCTGGGGGGAGGGTTAGAACTTGAATCTGTCTTTTTGGGGTGACAGTTTAATTCATCACAAGGTTAACTATAAAGTATGCACCCTGGCTTGCCATGCTCTGTCATGCCAATGACTGTGCCATACAATTCAGTATTTATTTACATACGTCCAGGCATGAGCTCGAGGTCTCATAGTCTTAGTTTTATTTCAACTATTGTGGTTAAATAATCTGCAGCCCCTCAGGGCCTCACAGAGCGTAGCACATAACACAGGAACTGTCCAAGAGGGAAAGCTGGGCATCACTGTGGTGAGTCGGGCTAGATAGGAGAACCTTCTGGAATTCTACCTCACAACTGTACACAGTTGGGTGACATCATCTGTGGATAAGCCATGATTGTGTGTAAGTAAAGGAAAAGCTTCATATACAGAAAAGAAGTGCACTGGAAGTACTGGGGAGGAAATTAGTCATTATTCAGCGTCTGCTACATAATAGGCCCTGCCATCCATTTTCTTTTATTCTTACCTAATTTATGAATTGTCCACTAAAGTTCAGAACACCGGGGAAAAAAACCATGAAGTGTCCAAAATAGCTAAACTGCAGGTAATTTGGGCATAGTGAGTTAGGCTAGCAGGACTGAAGAAAACAACTTTTGTAATTCAATTTTGAATTACGATATTTGAAAAACAATTGAGTCTCAAGGTACTGCAGGTCATTTAATTCTTTATTGAAAAGACAAAAGTGAGTACTATGAGAGAAGCTTTGTTTTTAATCGTCACTCATATGAGAAAGTTTTTAAGCTAAATAATAAAACTGCTTATACTGTAACTTTTAGTCCTAAAGTATCAATGATTCTTCGGTGACTTCACTAAAAATAGTGGAATTAATTCTGAGCACAACAAAGCCTGACTCCGAATTTCAAAACCCGATTTGCATTTTAAACATTCAATAGCGAGGGCTTTTGTTTGCATTTGTCTTCCTTTTAGCCCTTGAGAATGTGATGTTAGAAGACAACGCTTTCACCTGAAATGATGGGCGGGTGCAGTAGGACGCTGACTGGGAGGTGGTGGGGGTCTGGTGCGCGCTTTTGAGCTGTTTTTAAGGGGATGGTTCCCCAAAGAGGGTGAAGAGTTTAATGCCCTCTTCAAAAGCAGCAGAGAAGACTGTTTTTAAAGTGAATAAATCTGTGATGGGAAAATAAGGGAAAGTAAAGTCCTAGTATGCCCTTGTGTGCACCCTTGGTCACTTGCTTTTGTGTCTCGTCTTTATTTATGGGTATGTGTTCTTGAACGAATTCTTACTTTAAAATCGGTCCTCCCCTGTTGTGAATTGTCGAGCTCATCCAGCAGGCTAGAAGCTGGAAGAGCCTTCAGTTGTGCCTTACCGCGGCAAAGCAAGGGCCGCTGTTGGTTTACCAGCAGCACCCCCTTGTGGCAATGCTATGCATTTCAGAATTCTGAATAGTTTTAAAAAATTCAAGGGCTATCTCTGATTAATAAACAATATCCCCCCCCTTTTCAGGTTTTCAATTTAATTACTCTTCTCTCTCACTGTATCTTTTAGTTCAGCCAAAAATCCATTCTTCAGGTTTTAAGTTTTGGAATGTAGTTTATGGCTTGGAACACACCAACTCTAAGATTTATGCAAGAATTGAAGGCATGTTATAATAACACTGGATACTAGTGATTGCCGAAAATCGGTGCCAAATTCTTGTACTTGACTTGTTTTCAAACACTTCAATATTTAGTTCTGAAATACATTTTTCTAAAGACTCAGTTTATTTATTTATTCAGGCAGCACTGAGGATGGAACCCAGAGCCTCACGCATTTAAGAGCAGTTCACCACCACTGAGCTGCATTCACAGCGCAATACTGAAGCATTATTAATCACTGTCGTGTTACTTCATGGTGTAGTGTTCTTTTTCTCTTTATGTAAGCTCAGGATATAAATCCCTAAAAGTTTCTCATTCCACTAAAGCGTAATCTTGTACAACACCTTATAAGTTCATACTCAAATTCTATGGGAATTAATTTGTTTGAATGAAAATTTTACATATGAGAGGCATAGATCTCTCAGAGCAAATTAGAACTATAGGGGTTTTTAATTGCTTTTAAAAACCCTTCCTCATTTCACAGCAAAGAACTGAAATTCACAACGAATGTATTTCACAGGCGCTGAATACCTGGTTCTGAGCTAACTCTCCGTTAGCTTCTTCTCTAGGTTAAAATGTGTCCTGACAGCTTCTTACCCTCTGGTCACCAGAGTTCCCTACCACGATAACCACTTTTCCACCTTTCCCTCAGGGTTTTGCCTTGCCTAAGTAATGTAGTTTAGGAGGTCATTCAGAGGTCATTTAAATATAGTCTTGCCCAGATTGCATTACCTATGCTTCTGCAGGACACTAAATGAGTACTTAATTGTAGAAATAATCAGATCTAGGGCAACTGGTTTCAAGGCCCAGGGCCTTGTACTTTCTGGAGATCAAATACTGTGAGGATCAGGACAGTGACCCAGTAAGGCAGGGAGAAAAGAAAGGAGTCCGGTGATACTAACCAGCTAATTTGCGTTATAATCACTCTGTTGTACTCTCTTGTTCTCCACGCAAAGCGAATTTATCCTATGCCACTGATTAATATATCTTAACTCTTTTCATAAACTCTTTTTCCTTTGTTTTCTTTCAGGGTCAATTTTGTTGACTTTTTAAAAGTCCAATTTCTTTGATGTTTTCAAAAACCTTTAAAGCCTGTTTTTCAAAGAACTTTCCAAGAAGTGTCGGGGGGAAAAATCTATTATGTTTAGAAAGCCGTGTTAGACACCTGAGAACTGATGAAATGACTTAGCTATTGTTTACCGCCTAGGGAAGAAAAGTATCAGGCTCAGTGTCTCCGTTTGTCCAAATATATTTGTGAATGGCTGGAGTTTACTGCTTACTTATATGGTCACCCTGGAGAGCAGAGTATTTTAATGACGATTGTAATTTAGCGCCCTTTCATACGAATGTTCTGCCTTCTCTTAAATTTAGGACTCTGGAAAGGTGACAGAGGAACTCACTGAAAGTGATGAAATTCTGGAATCATACAAAGATCCTAACAGTCCTGCCCACGTCCCTCCCTCTTCTAAGGCAGGGTCTGGAGTCTGTAATCCCAGCACTGGGGAGGCTGAGGCAGAAAGATTGTGAGTTTGAGCCTAGTCTGAGCTATATAGTGAAATCTGGTCCCAAATAGACAAAAAAACAAACAAAGTCTGGATTTTATTTCAGTCTCCCACTTAACCACCTACATCAGCTATATTGCTGTGGAATAAATTTCCCCCGAACTCAGAAGGTAAAAATGTTTATTTCTGGGGTCAGGAATATGGGAACAGTTTAGTTGGGTTCAGTCTGTCTTATGCGGCTGGGCTCTGTGCTCTCACCTGAAGGCTCCCCCAAGGGCAAGTCACTGACAAGCCACATGGCTGATGGCAACGTGAGGTGAGGTGCTCGGAGAAGTCAGTTCCTTGCTGGCTTCTCTCTGAGTGAGTTGGCAAATGTGAAAGAGAATTAAAGAGGGATAGAAAAACAGATACTGGAATCTTTGCACAGCTTAATGTTAGAGGTGACATCCTGTCACTTTTGCCACCTTGTATTCCTTAGATGTGGCTCACTAGGTCCACCTGACACTCAAGGAAGGAATAGGAGGCTGGGGCCACCTCAGAGGTGGCCCTGTCAGGAGCACAGGGTCTTTGTCTCACTCACTAATGTCCCTCGCATCAAGGTCTCATGTGACAAATGGTCAAGACAATGATTCTTGCTATAGTGAGCACTAAATAAGTTAATAAGGAAAGATATGTAGAGCGAAACCTGGCATATCTTTAGGACCAATTCAACTGAGACACTAAGAACATCCCCGTTTTACAAAGGCAGGAGCTGAGACACACTGAATGTCAGGGACTTACCCAATGTCCTATGCTCAGAAGGACCAGCGCTGCTGGGATGTGGACCCAGCGCTGTATGGCTCCAAAGCCCCTTCTCTGAGCCTGTGGTCTAGCCTGATGAATCCAGCTTTGATGTGGTTGCATTGCAGAAGAGTGACAGACAATCAGTTGTTCCTACTGACATACCCCCTTCTTGTCATAGACTCCCACACCCATAAAGCTTTCTTCCTCTGTTTTGGTTTACAGTGTCATCTGGTGCAGTGGGGCACTCTCTCCTGGGAAACCTTTCTGGTTTTCTTAGTGCTACCTTCATCTTTCTGGTCTTTAAAAGTTGAAATGCCTTTAGTTCAGTTTTTGAGCTTCTTCCCTTTTATAGCTCTCCTTGCCATCGTCATTCAGTTTCTCGGCTTTAAATATCATCCTTATTGAAATGACTCCCGATTATATTTTTAGTCAAGTTCTATCTTTTGATTTTCAGACTTGCTTGTCCACCTCCTTCCTTGACTCTCTGCTTGGGTGATTTCTGTCTTGTTTCTCGGTCACGCCACGTTCAGAATGCAGTCCTGTTCTTCCTTCTGGAAGCGTTTAGTGCATTCCAGTCCATTTTAATTTTTTTCTTCATAGCTCTTAGCACCTTCTTGCAAGCTACCTATTATATTTACTTTTTCTATTGCTTACTTATTTCTGTTCTACTTATTTTTTTACTATGGTTTATCTCTGCCCTTTGGGATATAAGCTCCAGGAGGCCCAGGACATTTTCCCTCCATTTTGAGCACTATAGCATCTTATTTAAATTCCTGAACATGGCAGAATTTAAGGCCTTAGTCAACAAATATTTGTTAAGTGATTAAATAGACAAACAGAAAGGATGAATTACAGGACCTCAGTGAAGTGCTTTGAAAAAAAGAAATCATAATCTTCTTGCTTTTGGTATTAACTGGAACAGGGGATTCCATGTTTTCTCTCTCACCTGCCTTAAAACAGTCACCCTAAACAGTAGCTGCTAACATGCCTTGAGAACCGGGAGACTTTCTGGTGGAAAGCAGCAATATGTGGGTAGGTAAGTCTCGCTTCGGGCTCACCAAGACTGGCTCTGTGAACAGTGGACGCAGGAAAGGGAGGCAGTGGAAAGCTGACAGCAGAGCAAAAGTTGATGGGAAAATAAGAAGCAGATAGGTTTTTATTGATTTAAGAACTAGAATTATTGAATAAATGTACAGGACAGCATGAAAAACAGGCTGCTTGATACTGCTCATTTAAAAAGAAGAGTAAATTACTTCATTAAAAAGTGCTTTAAATATAGAGAAAATTCCAGCAAATTGAATAAAGCTTTTTTCCTTCATGTTGTGAAAGGTCACAACGGTTCTAATTCCAATGTCCAATTACCAGACACAATCAGCACAGCAAAAGAACCAACTCAATTTCAATCGCAGGCATTTGCCTCACCTTTAACTAGCTCTGGAATGACTCACTGCAATTTTCTCATCGAAAAGCTAATTTTAGGAGCAAAATGCCAAGAAAAGATGAAAAAGAGAGCCTGGTTTTTCGGAGGTTGAAATTTTTTAAAAAACTGGGCTGCACTCCTAAACTACCTGTCAAATTATTCACCCATGGTGTCCTCTGTAATGTTTTACTGTGAACCAAGGGAATACAAAACAAGACAGAAAGGCAAACATATTTCCCTCGTCCTCTAGTCTCAAATGTAGGTTTATATTCTTTTCCAGGTGGTCCTTACATTTTGACCTACCTTGATGGTGACTTTTTAAAAAGTTTCCATTGATGTGAGCTGACCACACTGACTGGGGTGGCTCTGGAAGTGATTGTTTTTGTCCTATAAGAAAAGAAATCCTGGGCTGGTGAGATGGCTCAGTGGCATAAGTGCCTGCCTGGCAAGTGCAAGGTCCTGAGTTCAACTCCCAGAACCCACATTAAAAAAAAAAAAAAAAAAAAGTAATCCTCTTTGTAAGTGAAACCTATGAAGAGAGGAAAAATAGGTTTTAATTCTCTAAGCTAATATTTAAAAATAAAAGAAAAAAAACAAAACTCAGCTTCTGCAAAACCATGCACTTCTTTTTCATCTTCTCTTGCTTCTCATTGTAAAAAGGAAAATGTTTTTCATTTTCTGGATGATTATAATAAAACCATTGGCAAATTCTGTGATCGTGCAGGGCACGTGGGTCTGCAGTGCGGGGCAGTCATCCAAAGGCTCTTTGTGGATGTGTTCTGGAATCTCTGTGACGCTCACATCTGGAACATAGTCTGTGGGTCAAATCCAAAGCCTGCCGGTGCAATTCTATAAAATCTTATCTTGTTGAATCAACATGAAAATTACAAAACTCTTATCCAATCACCTTTGGCAGTCTTGGAAAGTCAGGCTTCAAATCTGGAAACCACAGAGATTAGCGAATAAAAACAAAGACAAGGATTGATTTTCAAGGCATTTGGAAACTCATCAAACTGGTGGTGTTTCTTCAGCAAAGTCTTCCTTTTGTGAAGCTGCCCCAAGCCTAGGACCTGGTCAGCAGTGATTCTATTTATCCTTTTCTTCAAAGAGGAGCTCTGGTCTTTGCTGGGGCATATGTGTGCTGATTTTGGGGGTGGCACATGGGAAGAGAAGACTGGGGCATTTTGCCTCCTGAATTTCTCTGTAGTGTAAGACAATGATCCGGAAAAGGGATTCACCACAGGTCTTGGTCTTTCTGTTCCTCTATGTAAGAATATAAATTTAAAGGCCATGAACGTTTTTATCCCTTCAGGAGAAAAGACACAACCCTTCACTGGACACATGGCCTGTGATTTTGGAGAATTTTTTTTTTTAACTGCCATACAATAAGGTTGAAATGATAAAAAAAAAAAAAGCAAAACTAGACTTGTGCGAAGAGATTATATATACCAATTTAAAGAAAAAAAACCACTCAACTTTGCAAGCTTCATGTCTTGATCGTTATACATTTTCTTACAGGTTTTGGGCAGTTTCATTTTCAAATGGAAAATTATATAACACCTACTGTCCCCCAAAATTGTTTCCCAGAATCTTTTATCATCATGCATTAATCATGACATAGGTGAGAAATGACTGCCATCCATGCTGATTCAAGTTCAAAATGCTTCAGGAAAAAAATGTCAAGGCCGTGGCTATTCCCTGGGGAAGAAAATCTGGAAGTACACCTGGATTCATTCGTCTTTTATAAATTCAAGTATCTTTTGAATAAGAAACATAATAAAACAAACACAGGGGTAATATACCAAATGAATTAAAATATCAAACAAAAAATGAGAATGTATTTGACATACTTTTAGTAGACCAAGTATGGAAGAATTTATATAAATTGAAATTTTGCCTTAGTCTTTTTGCCCTTTGTAAAATAAAAAATCACATAATTGGACTCAGTAGCTGATTTTTCTTTCTCTAGTACTGGATGGTTTTGTAGGTGAGTAAACTAAGACCTGGAGGGCTTTTCTCATCATTACCAGATTAATTAGTGGCTGTTTAGAGGAATCTCAAGCACGTCATTGTCTCCTGAGCTGTGCCGCTTGCCCCTGGCCGGGCATCCTCTCTTGCTTATGGTGGGAATGCTACTGTCATGGTCCCTTAAACTGACCAATACTTCTACCCACTGAAGGTACTGGATGGCTTGTGGTTTCGTGGGAGGGTTTGTGTAAGTGAGTTCATGAAACCAGGTATCCTGCAAAATATTAGCATGCTGGCTCTGAGTAGGGCTAAATATGAAAAAGGGGAAGACCCATGTGAAAAGTCAGGATAGAAAGAATTGTTGCCATTCATGCCTCTGACCACAGGTGGGCCTTACACTATTATTTTAGTGGCAAGTCATGTTTAAAATTTTAAAATTTCTCCTGAAGGAAAAAAGCTAGATATATACTTTTGTCCTCAGGAAAGTTAAAAATGTGACTGATTGAGGTAGATTAATTTCAATTTTTTTCAATCCTTCTTAAAATAAAATGAGGACTTCTTCCTTTGGTAGTATGAGAAATCTATTTAATAAATTGGAGGATTAGACCAGCTTGCTCTTAGTGTATTATTCCTAGTTAACGGATTAGGTGATTTTGAACATATGAACACTCGTAACTTATCTTAATGAATTTTCAAGTAGTTTTTGGAGGGACAAAGAGCTTACAAATGAATAAAGACTTTTCCGCCAGTTTGGGAAGCTTTTACTTTAATGAACAGACACAACTCAGAGCGTCTATTATTAGAGAACCAACACTGCTAGGTTCTTTTTATTATTTTAAAATGCCATCATTTACAAAAGTTTAATGTCTTCATATGAAAAGTCCACATTAAATTTTCATCAGCATTAATAAATCTCTGTATCTCTTAATACCTGGCAAGGCATTGAGGAAATGCAGCAAATAAGAGTTATAAGATTTCCCTTCTTTTTGTGCTTTTGGAAAACATCTATGAAAAATATATTCACAATAAAATGTTATACAACTACATGGCACTTTTTAGTAAGCCAACCCAAACATTTGTATTATATTGTACCATATAATCCCCTTGCGACATCATTTTTTTTTTTTTTGTGGGTTCCGGGGGGTCAACCTCAGGACCTCACGCACCAACAGGCACCCGTGCCGCTGAGCGATATCACCGGCCCCTTTTTCGTATGTGGGATCCGGGAGTCGAACTTGGGCCCTCGCGCTTGCCGGGCAGGCGCTTAAGCCGCTGAGCCATCTCACCGGCTTTTTTTTTTTTTTTTTAAGGCAAGTTCTCGCTGTGTCGTTCAGGCTGGCCTTGAGTTACTGTGTAGCCCAGGTTGGCCTCGAACTAGCAGTTATACTCCTGCTTCAGCCTCCCGAGTGCTGGACATCATATGTTTTAGAAGGAGACAGAGTATATCGTTTTACAGAGGGGGACCTGATCAAGGGTGCATGAGTAGTAAATGAAAATTAAGGGTTTGGATGAAGGTGTTTTGTAGATTCTGATTCTGCATTCTTCCCGTAGTATGAAGGTGATGTTCTTGTGCTTTAAACTATAAACTCTCTGCATTTGTTCACAAACTGTCCATGGTGTTGGAGTCTGTAACTACGGGGGAGAATGTTTCTGCTTGTTTGGACCACAGACCCTGTGAGTATAAACAGCGGCCACACACAGTGTTCCCTGTCCCTGTCTCGGGGTTCGAGGCAGTTCGTAAATCACTGTGCGATGGTGGTAACTGCTGATCTTTTCCGGGGTATTTTCACAGTACTGGGAACCTGTGAAGAAAGTGAAAAAAAGAAAAAAAAAAAGATTACAGCCTGATAAAGTTTTATTTTATCTGCAAGGCTTCCATAAAAAGTGTACTTTGGTTTCTGATATTCCTCTTTCCTTGGAATGAGCAATCTGTACAGTTGCAGTTTTTGTGGAGGTAGTTATTTCCATTTAAAAACAGCCCAGGCTATTTATGTCGGCATGTGGCTTGAGGACTGGCTGAAATCTTTGGCTGGCAGTGTGCCAGGACAGAAGGGAGACCGAGATGCTGGTCTGGGGGGCTGCGTGGGGGGCCTGCTTCTTCGGAGCTGACTAAGCCCAGTGCCATTCAAGGCCAAGCTCACCGTCCCAGGCTAAGACCAGCGAGAGGGACGCTATTTTCTCAGAGTGCTAAACTCTTTCCTAGTCTTGACACACAGCCCTGGCCTTTGATGATCAGCGCTAGCAATGATCTGCTTGCGCTTTCATCAGTAGCGCATCCATAGCAGGACTGAAACTGGGAGAGAGATGTAACCATGCAGCAGTGAACACAGCTGCAGACAGAGGGAAGCATCGAGACAGCAGGGCGAAGCCCAGTCGTGCTGGTCTCTGCATCAGCTTCTGTTAGGCCTCACAAAAGAATTTAACGTTTTCTTGTACTCAGCCTGGCCTCCCTTAATACCTCAGGGGAAAGTGACCAGATTTGGATTTGGCTACTAAGGTACAAGGCACTGCAGCAGGGAAGAGATGAGGCAAAAACCAAAGTAGGGAGTGGAACAGTGTCTTAGTCCATTCCACATAGCTGTAACAAAATACCTGAGGCTGGGTAATTTATAAAGAAAAGAAGCTTGTTTAGTTCATAGTTCTGAATGTGCAAGAGCATGGTACAGGCCTCTGCTTGGCCTATGGTGAAGGTCCTGTGGTGGATGGCATCGCATGGTGGGAGGCTCTGTGAGAGAGGCCGGCGGATACGCACAGAGGAGGCAGAATATCAGAGGTAGTCCTTGCTTTTGATCAGCTGCTCTCTTGGTGACTAATCCATGGTGACATTCCTGTGAGACCCAACCCAGTCTTTCCAGAAAGACACCAATCCATTCATGAGGGTGGAGCACCCCGACCTAATTATCTTTTCACAATCCCACCACCTCTCAACACCATTACACTGAAATCACATTTCAGCGTGGATTTTAGTGGGGCCAAACCACATCCAAGCCAGAGCCAGCAGCACTGAAGGGTGAACATCCAGAGTCAGCGGGCGTGGGTGCAGACGGATTTCACAGCTCTCCTCTCCTCTATCAGCTCTAAGGGCACCGAAGCTGTTTCCTGATTCTCTTCTCTCCCTAGCCAGGTTTTTTATTGATAAGTAAGGTCTGCCAATTGGCTCAACTTCTCCTCGGTGGCTCCTACTTTCTCTCAAACCCTGGCCAGGGGAAAACAGTAAAGTTTCTCATCGCGAGGGAGAAAATTCTTTACTTTCTCTTTGCTTCCATCATGAAATCCAGAGGGAACTGTGTGGAGGTGACCAAAACCAGGCATGTGGGGCTGGATTCTGTGCAAGAACAGAGGTTTGAGGTTGGCGTCAGTGGAGGGCAGGTTACACGCATAGATTTTGTTTTGTAGCAGGGTACATAGCACTAGTGGTAAATTGATTCTTAAAAATATTTTGGGGAACTGATATTATGCCATTGTGTGGGATTAATTACCAAAAGTGTTATGAGATACTAGAATTTTAGAGGAAGTTGTTGTATTCCTATTTCCAGATATTACTTTTGCAACAGCCTTTTATATTTGTGATTATGAAAACACAATATGCTTATTATCATGTCCTTCACACAGATAAATGTTACAAAAAATAAAAAGTATCTGTAATTTAATAAAAAAGAGGTAACCATTATTAATATTTTGGGACTATTTTTGAATATTTATATTTAATATTTGAGACATACACACATAGGATTTTAGCTTTTGATTTCTATTAGACGATTTCATTAAGATATAACTTGTAATCTATACATTGTACATATATACAATTAAATTATTTTTAGTAAATATGTAAACTTGTGCAAGCATCACCTAATCCAGTTTGGGAACATTTCGGTCCTCCCAGTAAAACCTTCTGCCGACTTGCACCCTCACTCAGCCCTGGGCCGCCACAGACCTGCTTTCAATCTCTGTAAGTTTGCTTGTTTTTGGACACTTCAGATAAATGGATTGAAATAAAATGTAGCCTTTTGTGTCGAGGTTCATTCACTTGGCATGTATAGAGAGCCCTCCCAGTCCTCATGGCGGTCCGGGAAGTTTATATTTGTAATCCCATGGAAAAGTTATTGGAGTTCTAGCGAGTTAATTCCAATCTACCACTTCCAGTGCAACCCATGGTGAGAGTAAAGACACTAAGGCACATCTGTAGCTGTGGGGAGCCAAGGGGGTCCTAAGTCCAGCCAAGATGGCGGTTACAGAAACAAAGGCCACGACCCGGTGCTGAACCCGGGTTTTATTAATTCTTGACGGGGGAGGGGCTGGGGGATGAGGGACTGTGGGAGTGGTGGGAAGTACGTGAGTGCTGTGAGCTGGGCTAGGTAGGAGGCCTGAAATCACCTTTGCACTATGCAGAGGGAAGGATGTGCAGAAGGAGTAATCTGCATAGCACACTTCAAGGTAGTATCTAATGTTTTGGGGTCAGTGCTTCAGCTCTGATGTGTAATCTTCTATGCCCTGGGAAGTCATAGCCTCTTACTCAAGGCTCAATCCCAGCCAACAGCATGGAGCTTGGCTCTCCATCCCACCAGGCTCACCCATGTGTTTTGGGAGCTATGGGGGTGGGCAAACACTGACCTGTCACCTTGCTTCGAAGACTGCACATCAGCTCCTTGGCTGGACCGATTTGCATTGCTTAAAGCCAATTGAAGCGCTGAGGAAAAGTCCTAGCCAGCTCTGTATGTATCAGTACATGGAAGTGAGGCCAGGTTCAGCCAAGATAGAGACGCTTGCTTTCCTTTCCCGGAGAGCCGCCCAGGTGTCCTCCACAGGCATACAATATTAAGGACCATTCATGTTGTACCATAGATCAATATATGTTTCTAAATTTTAACTGCCAAACCGTATTCATGTTTTCATGTCTGTTTGGTAAAATCCTAGGGGTTGAACAGTAAACCTATGTTTAATTTTCTAAGAAATTGCCAGATTGTCTTCCAAAGTGCCTGCCCTAATTCACATTCCCACAAGCAATGTGTGAGGGTCCAAGTTTCTCCATGTACCTGCTGACGCTTGTTATTGTCTCTTTTTTTCATTAAGTGTATTGGTACAGTTTAGATACGCATCATGATCACATTCATCATAGGGAATTTGTACCTCTATATGATATATCTTAGTTCCTCTTTTTTCCCCATTCCCCTCCCCTCTCTTCAACCCCTTTTCCCCTCCTTATTTACAAAGCTTTGTTTCCATTTGTCTCTTTTGAGTAATAGCCATTCCTGTGTATGTAGTGGTTCTCATCTTTTAAATTTGCATTTCCTTAATGAGTAATAATGTGGGCCATCTTTTCATGTGCTCATTAACCATTCAATACCCATAAATTATTCTCTAATAAAGTGTCTGTTCTAATCTTTTGAGTATTTTAAAAGCCAAAGCCAGACATGGCGGCACACACCAGTAATCCCAGCACTCTGGAGGGTGGAGACATGAGGATGATAAGGTTGTGTCCAGCGCGGGCAACTTAGTGATTTAGAGAGAGCTTGTCTCAAAATAAAAATCCTTGGCAGAGATTCATCATGGCTGAATAGGGGGTGCCTGATATTTACCCTCCAAATTGTTCAAGATAATTGAATAAATGGAGGTCTGCAGGGGGGCCCACCCCAAGCTCGAAACCAGGACATAAATTAGGAGGGAACGACAGGCCTCAAGACTTCAGACAGGCAGTTGGGGACCCAACTGGGGGAAACTGCTGGGACCCAGGGGGAAATTGCATGGCTAATTGAAACCAGACAGTGACACCAGTGAAAGGAAGCTGTGTGGAAGATCTGGGTTGATGCTATAAACAAGTGTGTGAAGGTTTATATTCTTATTTGCATTGTTATTCTGATAATCATAGTTATTGTAAACTTGCTACGTTGTTGCATTTGGGCTATCCTGGTTGATTTTCATTTTTTCCTCTCTATTCTATGTTTTCATTTTTCTTACTCTTCTTTCTTCTGGTTCTTCTTTATTGGCATTGGTTGATTATAATGCATTATGTTTCAAGGGTTTCCCCTTTGACCTGCTCTCTCTTTTCGTGTATCTTCTTTTCTCTTATCCTTCAACTTACTCCCCACATTAATCTTAGTCCTTCTGTACGCTACAGTAGCTCTTGCTTCCCCTTCTTCCTTTCCATCTATTTGATGGCATACCAAGGAACTCTAAAAGTGCATTAGAGAATAAGAATTAACCAGTGCTATAAATTAAACAGTACCATTTCAAGGGATATCAGGGTAATCATTAACAAAATCAGCCTTAGGGGAACCAAACGAAACCACCAACAAACATATTAACAGGCGCCAACCAGCTCATAGTCTCCCTCCGTCTCTAAATACATTGCTACCCATCTGCATGCATTCTTTTGACTACACAAATACTCTCCCAAACCCCTTCTACATAAACCCTTTACCCCACCTATAAAATAACTCCAACAGAGTCTGATTTCCTGTCTACTTTCTATCTATTGACATATTTCTTAGCTTCTTCTCTTCCCATTGACACACCCCTTTGCTTTAACCTTCCTTTCCGTGTCCCCGCATCTCACACATCCCATTGAGAAAAGGGTGAACTTATCAAAAGAAGTTTTCATGTTTATGATTTGTGTGTGGTTGGTTCTATTCACATTGTTATAGCCTGTGGAAATTCTCTTCTTACAACCTAGTGACAGGGTGCAACCTAATTAAATTGAAATGCTTGTAGGAATGAATAATATCCCTAGACAAATAAACCCACTAATACATTACTGGAAAACAGAATCTAACTAATGAGATCCTCACATCAAGAACAAACTTTCCGACGGACCTCAAGATGGCGGATGAGTAAGAAGCAGGCAGCAAAACTCTCTCTAAAAGTTACCATTGGAACACGGGAATATAGCGACCCAGAAAGCGCAGGAGGGGGGGAGATGCCTCCCCGAAACCCAGAAAAGTTCTGAAGCGCAATCTGGGACCCCCGGCACCGGTGACGGGTGACTTCCAACAAAGAAGAAGGAAAGAAGGAGCAGACTGCACGCGTGCACCTTCTAATATCCCGGGAGTTGCAGCGCCGCGGAGGCTCAATTCTACGGACACACGGTGGCAGCTGGCGCCCAGGGAGCCCCCACGGAGGATCCTGAGACAGCGGCGGGGCAGGGGAGCGGCGGAGAACGGCGCTGACCGGCGGTGAGTGTCTCTCAGCCACAGCTGCCCCGCGCCAGAGAGCGACCGGCCGGGCGCCATTGTGGGGGGTGTGGCGAAACTCAGAGCGGCTCGGAAACTGCTCTGGGAACTTGTGCTCCGGACAGGGCAGCACAGGGCCTCTCAATTGAGCCCACGAAAGTGTGCTGAGGTCAGCAGGCGAACGAGACTGGACTCTCAGCCACACCTGTCCCGCGCCAGAGAGCGACTGGCCCGGCGCCATTGTGGGGGGCGTGGCGAAAAACCAGAGCGGCGGGAACCAGTGCAGGGAACCCGCGCTCCGGACAGCATGCTGAGCCTCTCAGGCCCAGGGATCGTGAAAGGGCGGCGAGAGCGGAGGCGAGCTAGACTGGTCTCTGCCTGAAAGTACGCGCCTCTGCTCACCGCCCGCCAGAGGGCGCTCCTGGCTTACTGGGACGGACCTGCACAGAACAGGACTTTGTCACAAGGTACCTGCCTACAACAGAGTCAACACCTGGAACTGATTCTTTTTATATTTCTTATTTTTATTTTTATTTTTTATTTTTATTTTTATTTTTTTTCTCACTGATTTGTTTTTTTGTTCTGGCGAAGGGTTTTTTTGTTTTTGTTTTGTTTTGTTTTGTTTTTTGGTGGGGTTTTATTTTTGATCTGTCTGTTTTATTGTTTTTATCTTTGCTTTTGTTTCTGTATGCGTATTTGCTCTTTCCTTCATTATTCTCTCTGGTTTTTTATATGAGTGTAAACAGCGCCTCTAACTTCTTTGTGATTGTGGTTGTGATCTGTTCTTCCTTTTATCCCTTCCTTCTCTTTTTACCACCTGTCCTCTGCACTAGTGTCCCAATTTTAGTGGGATCCCTCTTGGTCCTCTAACCTTACATCTAATTCCTTCCTCTTCTCCCAATACTCTATTTCCTCCTTAACTCATCTTAAATTTAAACTCCTCAAGGAAAAATTGACATACATAGGACTTGTATACTGCATATAATTTTTCTGGTGTGTTTTAGATTTTGTTATATAACCGCAACTCTATACAGCTAAAAGTGGTAAATAACTGGTTAGCTCAGTCTGTCATTTTTTAGGCTGTGTTTGATGCTTTAGTTAACATTATAGCCAAATGTGAAATAATTGTTCTAAACATCTTTCCTTCCTGATATTTCATGATTGAGATTGACTAAGGGACACAGAAAATACAGTGGCACAGTACCAAAGAATCAAGGACTGGGCCAAACAGGTAGCAACTTCGCATACCCAACGAATTGAAGAGGTAGGATCTGGCAGAAAGCTCAAAACCTAAAAGCAAGCTCCACTTGGAAGATACTGCAGAGAAGTAGTCATCTTCTAAAGATCTTAAACACTAGCAATAAAGTAACCTACTATAGGTAATTTGCAAACATCACCCCAGGAATTAAAGAAAGAAAAAATGAGACGACACTTAAACAAGATGCAACCACACACATCCAATTCACCAAAGGCAAACCTAGGGAGCAACGAGGTGGGACAATCCGAAAGCCACCCACCTGGCCTATCTGAAGTGGTAACAACAAAGCAACTGAATGAGGTTCTGGAAAAAATTAAAACAGAAATAATCTCACAGATAACTGCAGAGATAATGTCTACAATGAAGACCATGCTTAAAGACACTATAGCTGATACAGACAAAAAAATAGATGAACTTAAGAAAACTATAGAAACCATGAATGCTCAGCATAGGAAAGAAATGGAATCTATAAGGCAGATTCAAGCAGATATCCAAGAGATAAAAAATTCCATTGAAAGTATTTGTAGCAGAATAAGCCAATGCGAGGACAGGATCTCAGATATAGAAGACAGGCTTGCAATTAGTGATCATGAAATGGAAAAATTCTTAAAAATAGCAAGGGACCATGAAAAATCAATTCAGCAGCTGCTAGATGACTCAAAGATAAACAACTTAAGAATAATTGGAATAAATGAAAAAGCAGGAGATAGCATCAACGACATTAAAACCTTGTTCAAAGACATAATCAGGGAGAACTTTCCTGGAAGAGAAAAGGAATTTGACACCCCTATAAGTGAAGCTTTTAGAACACCAACTAGACATGATCAAAAAAAAACTTCAGCCAGACATATTATAGTCAAGATCCCAGAAATTCAACAGAAGGGCAGAATCTTAAAAGCTGTTAGGGAGAAGAGACAAATCACCTATGAAGGAAAACCCATCAGAATCACAGCTGACTTTTCAGCACAAACCCTCAATTCAAGAAGAGCTTGGAATGATGTATTGCAAGCTCTAAAGGAAAATAATTTTCAGCCCAGATTGATGTACCCTGCAAAACTATCTTTCAAAATTGATGGAGAAATAAAATACTTTCATGACAAAGAACATCTGAGAAAATTTATGACCACCAAACCAGCACTCCAAAACGTTCTGAAGGACATTCTAGAAAGAGATAGGAACCCCAACAGAAGGAATCCACCAGGCAGGGCAAATAATTAAATAGCCGGAAAGCGGAAAAACAAAGAGTGGGAACCAACAACAGGAAAATATCATGACAAGTCAATACATATCAGTTTTAACCATCAATGTTAACGGTCTCAATTCACCAATCAAAAGGCACAGACTGGCGAAATGGATCAAGAAGCAAGATCCAACAATATGCTGTATACAAGAAACACATTTAATTCAGAAAGAAATTCATAGACTGAAAGTCAGAGGATGGAAAACAATACTCCATGCCACAGGAACCCAGAAAAAAGCAGGGGTAGCTATTCTTTTTGCAGACAAAGTGAACTTCAAGCCAAGAAGGATTCAGAGAGATAAAGACGGTCATTACATCCTTGTAAAGGGAACAATCCAAGAGGAAGAGATAACGATCATAAATATATATGCATCAAATACCAATGCACCCAGCTATATAAAACAAGTACTAAAGGACATGAAAAATCAAATAAGCACTAATACAATTATATTGGGAGATCTCAATACTCCACTGTCACAAAAAGATAGATCAACTGGACAGAAAATCAATAATGAAATAGTAGAACTGAACCAAACTTTTGAACAAATGGACTTAGTAGATGTCTACAGAGTGTTCCATCCCACAACATCAGAATACACATTTTTCTCAGCTGCACATGGGACGTTCTCCAAAATAGACCACATACTAGCTCATAAAACCTGCTTAAGTAAATGCAAAGGAATTGAAATTATCCCATGCATATTATCAGACCATAGTGCAATGAAATTGGAAATCAATGGCAAAAGATCCCACAAAAACTCCCTAAACACATGGAAATTAAACAGCACCCTCCTGAACAACCAATGGGTCACAGATGAAATTAAAGAAGAAATTAGTCACTTTCTACAACTGAATGACAATGACAGTACAACATACCGGAACTTATGGGATACAATGAAAGCAGTCCTAAGAGGGAAATTTATAGCATTAAACACTTATATCAGGAAAATAGAGCAAGCGCAAATAAACAACTTAAGGGTGAACCTCGAGCTTCTAGAAAAAGAAGAGCAGGTTAAGCCAAAAGCCCGTACAAGGGAGGAAATTATAAAGATCAGAGCAGAAATTAACGTATTGGAGAATAAAAAAACAATACAAAGAATCAATGAAGCAAAAAGTTGGTTCTTTGAAAGAATAAATAAGATTGACAAACCCTTATCCAACCTTATTAAAAAAAGAAAAGAAAAGACTCAAATCCATGCAATTGAAAATGAAAAGGGTGATATCACGACAGACCCTGCAGAAATCCAGAAGATCATCTATACCTATTTTGAAAATTTATATTCTACTAAGATGGAAAATGCAGAAGAAATGGACAGATTCCTAGATTCATATGAATTACCAAAGCTGAATCAAGAAGATTTAAAAATCCTAAATAAACCAATATCAGCCAATGAAATTGAAGATGTAATTAAAAACCTCCCAACAAAGAAAAGCCCAGGCCCTGATGGATTCACTGCCGAATTCTACAAGAAATTTAGAGAAGACCTAATGCCCCTACTTCTCAAACTTTTCAATGAAATTGAAAGGGAAGCAATACTCCCAAATTCATTCCTGGAAGCAAGCATTACCCTGATACCAAAACCAGAGAAGGACCCAACTAAGAAAGAGAACTACAGGCCAATCTCCCTAATGAACATAGATGCAAAAATCCTTAATAAGATACTGGCAAACAGAATCCAACAAATCATCAAGAAGATTATACACCATGACCAAGTTGGATTCATCCCAGGGATGCAGGGATGGTTCAACATACGTAAATCAATAAATGTAATACAGCATATTAACAGAACCAAAGACAAAAATCACATGATCATCTCAATAGATGCAGAAAAAGCTTTTGACAAAGTCCAGCACCTTTTCATGATAAAAACCCTACAGAAAATTGGAATAGAGGGTCTTTATCTCAATCTGGTAAAAGCTATCTATGACAAACCAACAGCCAATATTATACTAAATGGCCAAAAACTGAAAGCCTTCCCTCTAAAATCAGGAACAAGACAAGGATGTCCACTGTCCCCACTCTTATTCAACATAGTTCTGGAAACTTTAGCCAGAGCGATTAGACAAGAGAAAGAAATAAAAGGAATAATGATTGGAAAGGAAGAAGTTAAATTATCATTATTTGCAGATGACATGATACTCTACACAGAAGACCCCAAAAACTCCACTAAAAAACTGCTAGATTTAATAAGCAAATTCAGTAGTGTAGCTGGATACAAAGTCAATACTCAAAAGTCAATAGCCTTCCTGTACACAAATAACAAACTTACTGAAAGAGAAATTAGGGAAACAATACCTTTCACAATAACATCCAAAAAAATGAAATACCTAGGAATCAACCTCACGAAGGATGTAAAAGACCTCTATACTGAAAACTACAGTACTCTGAAAAAGGAGATTGAAGAGGATATCAGAAAATGGAAAGATATCCCTTGCTCCTGGATAGGAAGAACCAATATAGTGAAAATGGCCATACTTCCAAAATTGTTATACAGATTTAATGCAATTCCAATCAAAATTCCAACAGCATATCTCACAGAATTAGAGAAAACAATCCTAAAATTCATTTGGAATCAGAAGAGACCTAGAATAGCAAAGGCAATTCTGGGCAACAAAGGCAAGGCAGGGGGCATCACTATCCCCGACTTGAAATTATACTATAAAGCTACTGTGATAAAAACAGTGTGGTACTGGCAAAAAAACAGACCTGAAGATCAATGGAACAGATTAGAAGATGCTGAAACAACCCCAGACATACTAAGCCACCTTATCTTTGACAAAGGTGCCAAACACATTCGCTGGAAGAAAGATAGCCTCTTTAATAAATGGTGCTGGAAAAACTGGCTCTACACATGCCGAAGATTAAAACTAGATCCATATCTTTCACCATGCACTAAACTAAATTCAAAATGGATCAGAGATCTAAATATTAAAACAGAAACATTAAATCTGCTGGAAGGTAGGATAGGTAAAACCCTTGGAGACATTGGTGTAGGCAAAGACTTTATGAATAAAAACTCAACCGCACGGGAACTATCCCAAAGAATCAATAACTGGGATCTCATCTTATTAAAAAGCTTTTGCACAGCAAGAGAAACCACCAACAGAGTGAAGAGACAACCCACAATGTGGGAAAAAATGTTTGCCAGCTGTTCCTCAGACAAAGGATTACTATCGAGAACATATAAAGAACTCAAAAAAATCAGACCTCCCAAATTTAAAGACCCACTCCAAAAATGGGCATCTGAGATGAATACACATTTCTCAGATGAAGAAATACTAATGGCAAATAAATATACAAAAAAATGTGCAACATCACTAGTCATTCGAGAGATGCAAATTAAAACAACACTGAGATACCATCTCACCCCAGAAAGAATGGCTACTATTAAGAAATCAACTAATAACAAATGCTGGAGGGGCTGTGGGGAAAAAGGAACCCTTCTTCACTGTTGGTGGGAGTGTCGACTGGTACAGCCACTGTGGAAGTCAGTGTGGAGATTCCTCAGAAAACTAGGGTTGGAGGTCCCATTTGACCCAGCTATTCCCCTTCTGGGCATCTTCCCAGAAGAATTAAAAACATCGTACCACAGCGATATATGTGCACCCATGTTTATAGCAGCACAATTTGTAATAGCCAGATCTTGGAAACAACCCAAATGCCCATCAACTGAGGAATGGATAAGAAAGATGTGGTATTTTTATACAATGGAGTACTATTCAGCCATAAAGAAGGATAAACTGGAGACTTTTATAGGTAAATGGATGCAACTCGAGAAAATACTCATAAGTGAAATAAACCAGAAGCACATGTGTAAGCATCGTATTATCTCTCTAGTATGAGAAACTGAAAGAGTAAATAAGATCCAAAATGTACAATAGACATGGTGAATCAAAAAGAAACTGGTCAAAAGGAAAGAGAGACTGGAATAGGGAAAAGAAAGAAGGGAAAGGGAAAAAAATTGTATATATATATATATAAGATGGTTAAGATAGATACACTACCATTTTTACTTAGTTCATTGAAGAGTAAGGTTTGTGCCAATAATGTTTGGACAATTGAATGCTAATGTCTGGTGTCCTGAATAACTAACTTAAAGATAGTAATACGTAATGTATTAACCATTGTTACCCTCCTATTATGTTTGTTTGAAAATTTGTTCTTCTTTTGATTTGTTTTGTTTTTTCTTCTCTTTAAAATAAAAAAAAAAAAAAAAAAAAAGAACAAACTTTCCTCATCCTCTTTGACCTCAATCCTCATACCTCCAAAGACCCCCAACTTAGCCAAAGCAGATCCAGTGGGCACTGATGGAGAATCTTGAAGAAACTGACAATTTCTAGACACATATGAATTACCAAAACTGAACCAAAAAGACATAAAAACTCTGAACAATTGAATAACAAACAGTGATATTGAGGCAGTAATAAAAACCCCACCAACTAAGAAAGGCCCAGACCTGCTGTATGCACTGCTGAATTCTACAACACCTTCAGGGGGCTTATAACAGCAAAACACCCCAAACTCTTCAGTGAAATCGAAAGGGGAGGAATGCTTTCAAACATCCCTGGAAACCAGCATCACTGTGAATCCAAAATGAGACGAGGACCCAAGTAAAGAGGAAAACTACAGGCCAATCTCCTTAATGAATATAGATGCAAAAGATACTGAAGATTTTCAGTAAGATATTAGCAAATAGAATATAACAAATCATCAAAAGGATCATACATCATGACCAAATAGATTTTACCCCATGGACGCAGGGATGGTTTAACATATGCAAACCAATAAATATAACATACAATATAAAGAGAAGCAAGGACAAAAATCACATGATCTATCTCATCAATAGATGCAGAAAACACTTTTGACAAAATCCAACACCTATTCATTATAAAAGCCCTGAAGAAAATTGGTATAGAAGGACTTTACTCAATCTGATGAAAGCCATTCATGCAAAACCAATGGCCAACATCATATTAAAGGGGGAGAAGCTGAAAGCTTTTCCTCTAAAATCAGGAAAAGACAAGGATGTTCACTATCACTACTTCAGTTCAGTGTAATACTTGAAACATTAGCCAGAGCAATCAGGCAAGAGAAAGAAATAAAAGGGATATGTATAGGAAAGGAAGAATTCAAATTATAATTATTTGCTAATGACATGATCCTTTGTATAGAAGACCCAAAAATTCCACCAAAAGACTTCTAAAATTAATAACCAAATTCACCAATGTAGCAGGATACAAAATCAGCACACAGAACTCAATAGTTTGCTTGTATTACAGTAATGAACACAACATGAAAAACAATACCATTTCAATAACATCAATAAAAATTAAATTCTTAGAAATTTAACCTAACTTCCACAATGAATATTACAGTGCTTTTATAAAAGAGTTCAAAGAGGATATCAGAAAATGTAAAGATATCTACTATTCCTGTATAGGCAGAACAAATATGGTCAAAATGGCCATACTCCCAAAACTAATGTACGGGTTCAATGCAATCCCAACTAAAGTACTAGTAGGAATCCTCACAGAACTAGAGAAAACAGTCATAAAATTCACATGGAACCAGAAGAGAGCCAGAATATCAAAAGCAATTCTGGGTAACAAGAACAAAGCAGGAGGCATCACAATCCCAGATTTCAAGTTATATTACAAAGCTATAGTGACTAGAAACAGCATGCTAATGACACAAAAACAGTCAATGGGTCAATGGAACAAATAAAAGAGTCAGAAACATCCCAAGGCATATTCAGCCACCTTATCTTCAACAAAGAGACCAAAAACATATCCTGGAAGAAAGATAGCCTTTTGGCCAACAGTGCTGGGAAAACTGGCTATTCACAAGCAGAAGATTAAACCTAGACCCATATCTTTCACCATATACTAAACTAAAATAAAAATGGATCAAATATCAAAATATTAAAACAGAAACACTTTACCTGTTGGAAGAAAAGAAGTAAACTCTTGAAGTCATAGATGCGGGCAAGGATTTTCTGAACAGAACCTCAAATGAACAAGAAATAACATCAAAAGTCAACAAAAGGGATTATATAAAATTAAATACTTCTGCACAGTAAAGACAACAGCTAACAGAGTCAAGAGACAGCCTACAGAATGGGAAAAATTTTTTGCCAGCTACACCTAGGACAGAGGACTAATATGTAGAATATATAAAGAACTCAAAAAAAAAAAAAAAGAGACCCCCCCAAATAAAAAACTAAAAAATGGGCGACTGAACTGAGTAGACACTTTACAGAAGAAGAAATATAAATGGCTCATAAATACATAAAAAATGTTCAACATCTCTGGTCATTACAGAAATGCAAATGAAAACAACATTGAGATTTCATTATACTCTAGAGAGAATGGCAAAAGTCAAGAGATCAAATAGTAACAAATTCTAGTGAGGCTGTGGTGAAAAGTGAGCCCTTCTACATTGTTGGGATTGTAACCTAGTGAAACATTATGGAAATTAGTATGGAGATTCCTTAAAAATTTAAAATACAAATTCCATTCAACCTAGCTGTTCCCCTTCTAGGTATCTTCCCAAAAGAGTTAAAACCATCATATTACAATGACACATGCAAACCAATATTTATAGCAGCATAATTCATAATAGCCAGATCTTTGAAGCACCATGTTTGTCTATCAGCAAACCAACAGATTATGAAAATGTGGTATTTATACACAATGGAATACTACTCTGTTATAAAGAAGGATGAATTCGAAACATTTGTAGGAAAATGGATGCACCTTGAAAACATAATGCTAAGTGGAATAAATCAGACTCTCAAGCTTAAACACCATATAATTTCTCTCATATGAGGAAATCAAAGTGTAAAGAAATTAAAGAGTAAAATGAAAGAAAATGTGGTATTTCTATTCAGTGGAGTATTACTCCACCATAAAAAGATAAATTTGATTCATTTGTAGGAAAATGCATGCACTTTGAGAGTATAATGTTAAGTGAAATAAGTCAGACACAGAAGTTTAAATATCACATGGTTTCTTTTACATGAGAAATCCAACGTATAAATAATTAAAGAGAAAAATAAAAGAGAGGTAATAGGAAACAGAGAGAACTTTTGCGAAAGGGAAGGCAATCAAGATGGGGGGAGGTGCAAGGGAGGTTAGGGGCAGGGAATGCGATAAAAAAAATAATTAAGATGTGTTGTGTGCATGTACCAACTCCCCACAATGCACGTAATATGTGTTGTAAACATGTACTACAAAAATATTATTACAATATTAAATATACTACCTTATCTGGAAAGAATATCAAAATTCTAAAAGCAATTTCTGTATTGGGTACATGCTTTGTCATTATGTTATAAAGTTTATGGTCTTTTTTTCCCTTACTTAATGCTATCTTTTGAAATACAAAAGTTTTTAATTTCAATGAAGTACAATTAATTTTTTCTGTATGGATCATGCTTTTGATGTTGTATCTGAGAAGTTTTGGTCCAACCTAGGGACATTACAATTTTCTCTTACACTTTCTTGTAGAATTATATAGCTTTCACTTTTACAATATGATGTATGATCCATTTTGAATTGATTTTTTATGTATTGTGTGTGATAAGGTCTCTGTTCACTTTTTTCTTTTTGCACGTAGGTATATAATTATCTCGGTACTATTTGTTAAAATGCTTTGGTACTATTCTGAAAAATCAATTGACAATTAATGTAAAGGTTTATTTCTGTGCTTTCAATTCTGTTCCATTGATCTGTGCTTCTATCTTGATACCAGTACCATTCTGTCTTATTCCGTGACTTTATAGCCATTGTGAAATTGGGGCATGTAAGTCCTCCAAGTTTGCTATTCTTTCCAAGATTGGGTTTTTTTGTTTGTTTGTTTTAGTTCTTTTTTATTATAAAAATATACATTTTTTTTTGTGGGTACCAGGGGTTGACCTCAGGACCTCATGCGCCAGCAGGTGCCCGTGCCACTGAGCGATATCACCGGTTCCAGGAGTTGAACTCAGGACCTTGCGCTTGCCAGGCAGGTGCTTATGCCACTGAGCCATCTTACCGGCCCCCAAAAAATATACATTTTAGGATCAGCTTATCCATTTCTGCAATAAAGCCTGTTTTGATTCTGATAAAGAGTTCACTGAATTTACTTATTTGTCAGAGCATTTTTCAAATTTCTATAATTTTGATACCTTTAATTAAGATAAATTTTAGAATTTAAAAAATTTTTCTCACGTTTTTTGTTATTTTATTTTTATTTTAATGTGGCTGTACAGATGAAAGAGTTTTATTTTGGCAGATTTGTACATGCACATAACATACTTTAGCCATTTCCCCCTTTCCTATCCTCTTTCCCAGTTTCACATTTTTTGGGGGTAGTTTTCAATGTATATAACGTATTTTGTTCATTTTCATGGCCCCTACTAATCTTTCTTATTCCTCCTATATGTCCTCCTTTCCCCTTCCTCTTTTCTAATATAGTCTCCCTTTTAATTTCCTGTCATCTTTTTTAGGTTCTGCATATTAGGATTTCAAAATATTTTTGTTTGACTTACAGTATTTCTGTATGTGTAGGTACCATTTAATCACTTTCTAATCACTGAGACACAATATCCAACACCCACTGTTTAAACAAGGAGAGATTTATTTTATCTCATGGTTTTCAGAGGATTCAGTCCAGAGTCAGTGGCTCCAGCTCAGGAAGGGTTTGGTGGAAGGGCTTGATGGAGGGCAGCTGCTCTTCCTATGTCATCCAGGAAGCAGAGCCAGAGGGGAAGGGTTGGGGACAATAATAAACTCTTCTAGGTCACTGCCAAGTGACCTACCTACATCCAGGCCCTACCTCCTAGCAACACGTTCAGCAACTGGACTCATCAGTGGGTTAATCCACTTGTTGCTGGGGGGTTGTGTTTCGGTGTAACCTCTCTTCTGGTCCTCGCCTTCACCCAGAGAGGAATGGTGAAGTGGAGCTCTTAGCAAGAAACGGGGGCATCGAGGCCGGCATAGTGTGAAGTAAAAGTCTGTTTAAAGCGTGGCAAATATGGAGAAAGCAGAAGAGAAGCTATCTCAGTAGCAGAGTGGTGCTGCAAGATAGGGGGCATCCACTTGGGATGCCCCAGTGAGTATAGAGTATGCCTGTAATTATAGGGGCAAAGCTGCTCTGCTGAGTGGTGTGAGCTAAGCCAATCAGGGTCTTAGACTTTGTTTCTGGGAAGGGGACAAGGCCAGCATACAGTAAATGGGAACAACAGTCCCATAAAGGATACAGTAGGGTACAATTTTCAAGCACATCATTCATGATGTGCATGTGATGGCCTTACAATCAGCAGCCACAGATAAGCATGTGATGACTTTACAGTGTTAGTTGTTGTAGTCAGGGTTTAAAAGGGAAAAGATTTAATACAGGACACATAATTTATAGGATTATTCACCTAAAGCGTCTAATGGAGAAGAGTGTGGGAGATCTGTCCATACACTAGAGACCCAAAGAATCCAGCTGAGGGCCTGGATCCCATGGCAATGTCCTTCATGAGTCCAGCTGAAGACCTAGAGACCATGGCAATGTCCTCCACGAGTCCAGCTGGAGGCCTAGAGCCCAAGACAATGTCTCATGCAAGTCTGTGTCAAGGATCTGTACTAGGAAGGCCCAAAGGTCAGTTCTGGAAGCTATAAAATCTGCCCCAGCGGGATGAAGGGTCTGTGTCAGCAGGCTGAGGGATCTGCACTGGAGCCTGGAAGCGACGCTCAAAGTAAGGATCGGAGCTCCCCCAAAGAGAACTGCAGCCATCCTCAGTGACAGTGAGGACCCCGAGCTCCTCCAACAATGAGAACAGTTGAGTTCGTATCAGGAAAACCAGCGTGACAAGCTTCTCCTGGAGGATCAACAGCACCATCTTCCCCTTCAGTTCTCCTTTTATGCTGTTAGCAACACTCCTCAGGTGGGCCTTCCACACCCAGCACCACGCTGACTCAGTTCAGCTGGGTGTTAGAAGATGACCATTAGTTAATCCACTGCACTAGTCGTCCGTGTTTCCCCTGGGTTTTTGTTTATGTCCCTCTGCCCTATACAGTGATGAGTGTAATAACCCCTGATCCAATTACTTTACACACACATGCTTTTGGGGGACATTTTCAATCTAAACCATAACAGGTACAATGTGATGTTCTAGTTCATATATACACTGGTTAATGATCATCTAGGAGTAATCAGTATATCCCTTCTTTATGAAAAGTACAATCAAACTCCTTTCTTCTAACTTTTGAGATCTAACATGTTATTAATTATATTCCACATGCAATATCAGGGAACACTAGGACTTATACCTCCTGACAAATAATAACACTGTAACTGGGGTAGAGGCATCTCTGGTGGGAAGAAAGGAGTTGGGACAGATTACTTTTCCATTTTCATAGAATTAACTCAATATTTGCCCCTTGATACATATATTTGCAGACGAGAAGGTTAAGATTTATCCTTGCAATTGAGAAGTTCATGGCTATATATTTGCAGGTGTTAAAACTTACTGAGCTTTCTCTTGGTGAGCCACAGGTAACCTGGAAGGGAGTGTGTGGCTGAGGACATCCTGGAGGATGGTGATGACAATGATGGGTCGGTCAATCGTGGAGAGATTATTCTTTATGCCTTCAAGAGTGTAGGTCACCAGGATGATTCTCAGGATGACACATGCTGCATTGCTTGGTGGGCAGCAACTGCTATCAGGACGGCATCTGCCAGGCATGAGGAGGAAGGGCACGCCTGAAATTTCCCAACAACGAGATCTTTCGGAGGCAGCACAGGCAACTGCTGCTGGCTGCAGCACACGGAGTGCAGGAATTGATTCTCTGGCTCCTTCTGGGTCAAGTGGGTACGGCCCTCATTTCTGGAGTTACAAGGTTAGAGGCAGTGACCTTGGGAGAGTTTGCACTCAATTTAATTTTTATTGTTTCACGAAATGGGAATTGTTTTCTGCCAGTCAATAAAGCAGTGGGCATCCTGCCGTATAATGGGTGCGAATAGACTATTACTGTTTGTTACAGCCACTTAACCACAGGGCAGTCTTATTAGGGGGGATTTTGGAACTGCAGGATTTTTACTAGCCTCAGGGCTAATCTTTATCCATGTCAGCATCAGTGTTGTTACGCATAACTGGTTATGGCTACTTCAAAAGGAAAGGGAAGTTCAAAGTCTCTGAAGCTAAAAATGCACGAAAAAGGAAAGGAGGGAAGAGACCGGGATACGGATGAGGGATCTGAGCGATCAGAAGTGGCAGCGGAAACGTGTCCACAGGGGAAGCCAAGCAGTCAATGTTCCAGGAAACAGTGAAACAGTGGCAGCACCACCCAAGCAAGTTTTCTTTTCTTTTCTTTTTTTTAAACATTATTAAAGAAACCAACTACATCACAGGGAGAAGTAAATGCTTAAGGCAAAAAAATTCATAGTTAGTTTACTGAAGATAAAATGATCAATTGTTCTTCCTGTGAATTATGAAAAAAATACAGAACACTCTACTTTTTTTCCAATTTCTAGTCACCTGTCCAAATTGAGCAGATGTCGTACTGAAGTTGACATGAAAGAGTACGATGTAGAAGGGAACATAGCTTGGCCTTGGCCAGCCATAAAAACATATTATACCACTGTGGTATAAAGTGAAGGTGATTTTTGCATTCTTGATCAAGGGCCAGCTCAATGCAGAAATGTCTTCAGAGGGATTGAGGAGAAGGTGAGGATCGCAGGTCATATCGAGCAGAGGGAACAGAAAATTCATGGAATTGCTTCCTGAAAAGTGATGTGCAGCACTGAACAACCACGAGTAAAGAAGTCTGATAATGGTAATGTCTGTAGTGTGTGTGTGTGTGTGTGTGTGTGTGTAGGAGAGAGTGGGAGAGAGAGAGAGGGAGAGAGAGAGAGGGAGAGACTGGGAAATCTTTATGCCTACATTTAAGTTAGGCTAGGACCGAGAATGTTTATTATAATGAATCCTTCTACTTTTATACACTTTTACAGTTGAAAACATGTCCCACTGTGCAGCACGTTTTGGTGCCCAGGCTGGTAACCTTTTGATGGGACTGGCTAGAAGACTTGGAAGTAGTTCCCCTTGCGCGAAATCTATATCCCTTTCCTGCTCTAACTGTCTCCCTTCCTCTGCTGCCATTCCTACTTACCTTGTTGTGCTTTTTGGTATTTTCTTTCTTTCTTTCTTTCTTTCTTTCTTTCTTTCTTTCTTTCTTTCTTTCTTTCTTTCTTTCTTTCTTTCTTTCTTTCTTTCTTTCTCTCTCTCTCTCTCTCTTTCCTTCTCTCTCTCTTTCTTTCTTTCTTTCTTTCTTTCTTTCATTTTTTGAGACAGGATCTTGCTATGTAGTTCAGACTGGCCTTGAACTCACTATGTAGCCCATGCTAGGCTCAAACTCACAGCAATCCTCCTGCCTCAGCCTCCCAAGTGCAGGGATGACAGACATGTGGCACCATTCCCAACTCTCTTTCTTTTTTGTTTGTAGTACTTATCACATTCTGCTATGCTATATAATTTGAAGACAGAGGTCTTGCTTTGTTTTATAAATCAATATAGCTCAAACACCAAGCACCTGGAAAAGTATCTAGCACATGGCACTTAATGCATAATTGGTTGAAGGAATAAAATTCAAAGGGGAGGGAAAAGGAGGATTCTGGGCCAAATAGGGAAGCAAAGGTTTATAACTTCTTACCTCTGAAACAAGGCAGAGAAGGGAGGTGAAACTCTTCCAGCATTCTACAACTCTCTGGCAAAACTGAGTCTTTCTTGTGTTGACCAGGAGAGAAACATTTCTCTCAACAAAGATCTTAGTACAATTATAAGAATACAGTTGTGTGTGACTTCCTGATTCAGTGATTAGACCTGAGTTTTTGTTTTTCTGTTTTGTTTTTTGAGGGCATTAGACATTGTGGGACTGGAGGGAAGATCCAAGAAGTAATCCATTCATCCTTTTAAATATGTTGCTAAAATCCCATTATAATCCTAACTTTCAAAATAGTATTTGCCCTTATTTCCAAATCACTGCATTTACAATGAGGTTCAGCCTGCTAGCTAGTTTATATTTAAAAACATATGAGCTTTAAAAATTTAAGGAAAGGTCAAAGTAGTAGAAAATGCAAAGTAGGTCTAAATAGTAAAAAGAATGTTCCTGGCACACTCTAAAAATACAAGTAGGTTTTAAAAGAAGAGGTTTGTTTTATCTGAAAACTTTTTTCTGGAGTTTCCTTAAAGTCACACCATTATTAACAGGTTGCACTAAAACATTAACATTCTAGTTCAATGGATGCTTTTTTCCCCAAAGGAGTTGACTGCATGATAGGTGCACCCAGTATTGAAGCTCCCTTGAATACACAAATAAAAGGGATCCTCAAGATCTGTGGATGGGTTTTCTTCATTTTAAAGATTAAAGCACATTCTCATTGTATTAGTCTGTGTTCTCCAGAGAAACAGGACCAGTAAGATGTATGTAGATACAGGCACACATACAAGACATACACACACATACGTGCTCACACACGAAGGGACTGATTCCATAGATCGTGGAGGTTCAGAAGCCCCACATTGCTGTCTTCACAGCGGAGGCCCGGGGGAGCAAGCTGGTGACTTGTTCCAGCCCAAATCTGCAGGCCTTAGGCCAGGAGAGTTGATGGTGTGAATTCTAGTCTGCCTCTGAATAGGAAGGGAATAGAAGCCTGATGTTGCATCTCAAAGACAGGCCGAGAGTGAATTCTCCCTCATTCAGCTTTTCTGTCTCACTGAGGCCTTCAGGGTTGGGTGGGGTCCGTCGGCACTGGAGAGGGTATCTGCTTCATTCATTCCACTGAGTCAGATGTCAACCTCATCCAGAAACCCCTCACAGACGCTCCTGGGCACACTTGGTGCCGTGGAGTTGACACATAAAATTAACCAGGGAAAAGATGTCCATGTCATTTGATCTAGTTTCCTGGGCTTCCCTTCTCTACATGCTCACACCTTCAGATCAATGCACAGGAAAATGCACATTTTTGTATATGTTAATTAATAGTTATCATATATCCAACTCAGTTCTAGTCTCTACATATTTAAATAATTGATTTCTAACAAATTTCTCCAGTCTTTAATGTAATTTTCCTCAAATGCTTAGAAAGAAGTTAGTTAATTTACGTATTTACAAGAATACAAATTCGATTTTTTTTCTCAAAAAATGTCAATGGTTCATTACTGAAATTAAGATTTTTTTGCCAGAGCATTGTTAGTCTGTAAATAGAATATGGACAAAAATGCAGGTGTTTTTGAGGGTGTTTGGCCTGAGACAATTTAGAAAGTAACAATGAAATATTTCCTTGATTGAGACCAGGTCCAAAAAAAGGTGTTTTCTGTTGCTTTACTTTTGCTTCCTCCTCATGAGAAAAAAAAGTTTGTTGGATCCTTAAACTATCATGAAGTTATTTAAATCATCTCCATGAAAGTATTAAAAACATATGGAATGTTCTAGAAATTAAAAGATCAGAATAGTACATCAAAATAGATCAGAAATATTGGTGCAATATGTGCCCTAAACAGATTGTGTGAAGGTAGTCTGTTCTAGCTGCTATAACAAAAACTCATAGACTGGGTGGTATTATGGCTTATTTCTAGATGTCCTCCAAAGCCTCATGTACTCATAGGTGGGGCTTTTTGGAGTTGGCTGCATCTAGGGTGTGTGATACTGTATTAAGGGTGTTGTACTAAATCCACTAATTGGTTTAACATAGTTCTGGGTGTGGATAATGGGAAAATCTACCCTAGGTGTGGGTGGCACAAACCAATAGGCTTGTAGCCTGCATGGAACAAAAGGGAAAGGGAGGCTCACTGCTTGTTGCTTTCTGCCTTCCCTGCCATGGACTGTTTTTCCCTGTAATACCCCTCTGTCATGCCACCCTGCCTTGGAGCCAGCCAACTGTGGACTGAAACCTCTATAAAACTGTGAGCTAAAATAAAATTTTCCTCCTTTAACTTGTGGGTGTCAGGTATTTTTTCCCAGCAGTGAGAAAGTAACTAAGACAGGTGGCTTGTCAACAATAGAAATTTATTTCTTATAGTCTGAGATTGGGAAGTCCATTATCAAAGTACTGGCAGATTTCGTGTCTGGTGAGAGACTTCTTCTGGTTAAAGGATGACTGCGTGTCCTCATACAGTAGAAAGGGTGGGCGAGCTTTCTGGAGGGCACTAATCCCATTTATGAGGCACCCACACCATGACCTAATCATCTCCCTAAGGCCTCACCTCCTAAAACTGTGTTTTAGATTTCACATAAGCAATTTGGAGGCCTGCACATGTTTAGTATGTGGTGGGAGAAAAGCTGGACAAGCCATTTCTGCTTTTGCTCACTCTAACTGGGGAGTTACCATTTACTGAGACTGGTTCTAAACCAGTAGCTATAATGAAGACATCAGGCCCAAGATTTGGGAGTGTCAAGTGAGTGACATGCAGCGTACGCGGGCTAAGAGGCTGAATAGGCCTCTGCTGTGGGTTAATCTGGATACAGCTTATTCCAGCATCACCCGGCTGCTTGTCAAACATTCAGATTCCTGGGTTTGTGCATTCTGGTTCTATAAGATTGGAAAAAGTCCAGAGAATGATGTTTTTCGCAGCATCCCAGGTTCTGCTTATGCAGGTAGAGAGGGACCCTCACTCAGAGAAGCACTGGCCTGCGTCGTGCCATGCTGCAGTGTGTCTTGGGTCTCAGCGCCCTTAAGCTTCGGAGTGCTGGGTCCTCCCATTCTCTTTGCCCCTTTCTAGATTTGCCATGGTTCTGAGCTGCATAGAGTGAGAAAGAGATCAGTGACTTCTCTCCTGGCTTTGATAAGGCAAGGAAATGTTAGCATTGTGCGCTGATGTGGGCTTTAAAGACCCACCGGGATGGTTTGCTTCCTTACTTTGCTTCTCGAGTTTTCTTTCTTCCCGTCAGGCCAGGGCCGTTCAGGCCGGTTACGGAGTCTCTGTAGCCCTTCTCACTGTAGCTTTGCACCGCAGCCTTCCCAAGGTTAGGGCTTCTGACTTTTGTGCTTTCATAAACGCTGCCAAACTGCAGCATGAGCACCCCAGACCCTCCAAGCCCTGCTCCAAACCCTAGCTAAGAAGGCAGACCAGCCCAGTGTGATGGTGCACACCTGCAATCCTGGCCCTCTGGGTGGCTGAGGCAGGAAGATTGCAAGTTCAAACTCAGCCTGGAAAACTTAGTGAGCTCCTCTCTCTAAAAAACAAACAAAACAAACAGACAAACAAAACAAAAAAAAAAAACCAAAAACACCCCAACAAAAACAAAAAAAGAGGAGGAAGAGGAGGCAGACAATCTTTTCACCCTCTTCTCTGAGCATCTGGCTTGTCCTGTGGCAGAGTCCTGCTGCCCCGGCTTAGGTCTCTTAAGTGAGAGCAGCTCATCTCCTGCCTGCTACCTGCTGACTGTGAAGGCACCCTGGACACTTTCTCATCTCTCTCATCATGGTCTCCTCGTCACAATTTCCAGAATTGTGGCAAGAACTGTATTGGTCCTTGGTCTGCTTGGCCACCTCCTCAGCTGTATGTAAATAATTTCAGCATCTCTGCATTACCTGGCCTCTTACCATTCCCACTTCTTTTCTTTCTCTTCTTATCACCTGTCTTCTTGAGTGAAAATCCTTTACAAATATAATATACTGACCCACAACTTGGGTAAATTCTCTTGTGTACATAATTACTCTAGCTTATTCTCCATTAATAGATTTTCTACCTTTAAAAAGTAATTTTTCTGTTGTTTATATTTGTGAATCTTCCAAGTCTTGTTCTTTTATTCTATCAAACAATTGTTTCTTTTGTTATTCTAGTTGCCCATATTTTGTGGCTGGGTAAGCTTAGTTTGTAAACCCCAAATCCTTACTTCTTGCTCACAATTCCAAATTCCAAAGAAATTCCCCTTATTTATTCTGCACTTTAAAATTTCAAAATACAGCATCCTTATACAAATTTTAAACATGAAGACAAGAAGGAAAGAAAAAAGAAAGAAAGAAAAAAAAAAAAAACAAAGAAAAGAAGAAAGACCATTCTTTCCTATTCTATTTTACATACCAGATGGGACAGATGGGATCATCTTTAGAAATTTGAAGTTTATCTCTCCAAACATCTTCTTTGTATACTCAGAGAAGTGCCATTTAATGGATATTTACAAACGTGACATCCCATTGGTTTTTATAATGCATATTTTTTTACTTCATTTTGATTTAAATAGTCATCCTTCACTTTTAGATATATCTAATGTATCTAGCAGGGTAAACTTTTAATAAAGGGTAGTAGTTATTCTTGTTTTTATAATTTTTCGGTGAAGAAAATATACTGCAGCATATGTAAAATTATGAAATCAAAATGAATAATACCCAGTTAAGGAAGCTGCTTCTACTCTGGCAGATTTTAATCTCGTCTACACACTGGAGTCATCTGGGAGCCGTGAAAACTACTGATGCCTGGGTCTTACCATCCAAGCTTCTGATTTAATTATCTGGCATGTGGCCAGGGCATGGGGAGTTTTAATGCTCTCCAGTGATTCTAATGTACAACCAAGATTGAAAACCACTGCCCAACACAAGGACCAAAGCAAAGATTAAAGATTATTGATGTTAAAATGCAAAATATAATTAGGAGTAGCCCTTTGGAGAATGACTCCTTTTCTTTATTAAAGGCTTTTGATATTTGTATGACTTCTTTTAGTGTGAGATCTTCTTAGAAAATAAGTAGCTGGCCACAGCAAAACACCCTAGTACACAGGGAGGTTCTCTTTCCAAAGGAAATGCCATCAGTTCATGATAAAGTGCGAATTCACCTGAAGGACTGAAACTGTGATAGGAGACGAGGACTGCAGCAAACTGTAGAACTCGCTGGGTGGAATGCATCAGAGGTCATAAAAATCTATGACTAACAGGTAGAGCAAGACGTTTTCTAAGAAAGAGAGGACATATGCAGAACAGAGGACCCAGAATGACACCAGGTTTACGGCTGAGCGCTGTGGACCAATCAGAAAAGTGTTATTTTCAATCCTTCACTGAAATCCAGCGTTGTCTGTGGGACCAATTAAAAGGTACCCCCCCATCTTTTATTTGGATGGAAGCACAACCAATTAAAAGACAGTGTTCCTCGTCCTTTATTCACATCTGGCAGAAACCAAGGGGGTCTTCCCACAGGACAGTTTAAATATGGCAAGATGCCAAGTGAGTTTTTGATGGAGCAAATGTTCTAATGCCCTTATTTGCCTGAGGGGGAAGCTGACTGGAGGATTTTATATACACAAGTCCCCTTTCTCTTATCCTCAGGGTCACTATGAGCCTTTTCACTGGCTGGCTCTCGCCCCTGTAGATTCAACTTCTTTTTCTCTTCAGTAAGTGAACACCCTAGCTGCTTTTTCTATATATCTTGTCCAGTTCTTTCTTCAGGACACCAGGAACCTGGAGAGAAGCCCCATAGGGCCCACCATTGTGGCAGCAGTTTTCCAAAGCATATTAGCTGAGAGGTAGGAAGGGCACTGAGCCTGGGCAGAAAAGTAGTAGAAGACAGAAGGTGGCTCATCTATTAAGGCCAAAAGTCAACTGTGCACAAGCTAAGGAAGCAGAGGTAAGGAAAAGGAAAACCCATTAGGACTGGGATGGGAGAGGCTTGGTGGGGTAGCTGTTATATTACTGAAGGATGCGAGGCATGAATAATGTCACTCTCAGACTGTACGCCAGCAGCTGTGGATGTCTGTGTTCAGGTGGTCTTTGTCAGGGCCCAGCCCCACTGCTTTCTCTCCCAAACTGAGAGTGGTCTGAGATAGCTACCAGCAGCTGCCTCGAGTTGACTGGCATTCTCAGGCATGACTCGCACCAGGTTTCAGCCCGGAGGGGTAAGCGAGTCCAAGGAAGGCCGTGGGTCCTCCAGATGGCGCGGCTCTCTGAGGGGTCAGACATTCACAGCTATGATTTTCTAGGTGCGGGACAAAAGCAATTAATTATATGTTCAGCCACGAAAGTTAAGAATGGTTCAGTTCTACCTTTAGAGGGCCAGAGGTAGTACGGTTTTGCAAATGATCAAGCACCTAGTTATATATTTGCAGTTATTTTCAGGAAGAGGGTGAGTGAGCTCCTTCTCACCCCCATCCACGTGGAAGGGCTGCCGATCTCTGCCACCACGCACTGTGAGCTCTCCCCGCCTAGCTCTCAAAGCTGGCGGGAGCGTCATGCTGTTCATCATTCCCAGTGCTGTGAAGAGGAATAACCCTTCGTTCCTTCACAGAGCCAGAATAAAGTACAATTATGAAGATTCAAAACTGGGATTTTATATGTGAACCTTCGTGTGTGTACTATGTGCATGGATAATTTATTTCAAATCTATTTTACAGATTGAGATGTTTTCCCCAATTTTTCTTAAGAATTTTTGTTGAAATTTGTTCTACATGATAAAGAATGAAAAAGTATTTTGCCTTTTCTCTCCTGCACATTCCCGTGGAGGTATGATAGGCCTCTGCGCTCAGGCCTGACGTGACTTGAGCGTCCCTCAGAGGGTCGTGGACGGTCTGCAAAGCTACACCGCTGGGAAATCCAAGAGTGCTGGCCTGGGTGAACCGGTTCTCTGATAGATTTGCTGTCGATAACCATTATAACCTAGCAAAGCTGGTGACACTGAAAAACTGGTCCATTTGTTGAGTCCCTGTCCGTGAAAAGGATCCTGCTCCCCTTATTTAATTCCCAGTTGCATGATACAGATGGAGTTTGGCATGGCTGCAGGTGTAATTACAAGACTTGATTCAGCTACAGAACTGAATGAAGGAGAGGTCAAGCTTGCCTGCAGTCCACAGTCAAAGTAGTGGATTCCCAGAGAGCTCAGATTCAATTATGTGAGGAGGCCTTTGCCAGTTCCTGTTCTGTTAGTGCACTTTTGAGACTACTCCCTACAGCGGGTGCCTGCTGGCAGTTACAGTTGATGAACCGAGTAGGAATTGCCTGCTCTAGAGGGAGCAGAGACTGCTGCTGAAACCCTTCATTGGCAGCAGCCCCTGGCAGTTGGGGCTTTCAAACTCCTGCACACGGTGGAGGTTACACGGCGGTCGCTTAGATGATCAGAGCTGGGAGCCACTTCGGATCCAGTGCTCTCTCACTTCACACTGTTCAGAAAACTCCGGAGACCTGTGTAAGTGTGATCTCGAGATGATGATCGGAGTCCTTTGGGAAAAAATCTCTTTGGCATGTAAAATATTGGCAAATAGGAGAGGAGTTAGTTTAAACGCTGCTCATACTACACTGATACAGATTTGAGAATAAAAAGAGGATTATAGTTCTTAGCTTTAGTATAGGATTAATCTAATTCTTTCTTCAATACTACAGATACAGATGTGCTGAAGAAAGAAATAGATGCTTTCTTAAGTAAAATATAGCTACTAGTTCTATGGAACTATAATTCTTATAAGAGGATGCTCTTGGGTGAGCCAGATGATTTAGAAGCAACGCATTCTCTGATCATATTATATTCATGATTAATGTAAATGTTGTTTTCTAAATTGCCACTAATGTCAACAAGACAGCACTAATTTAATAAGCACTGAATTCTGGTTGATGAACAATGTCAGGGTTTATGAGTAAGTTTCTTGTTAATAACCTAGAGTTACCAAAGAAACACTAGCTTGGAAGTATTCCTGGTTATTAACCTTTGAAGAATAGGACCTCATCAACATTTTATTACACCTATTTTCTTTAATGTGGACTTCTTATTTAGTAAGCATCAGTTGCTTATGCACTTGACTGCAGGCAAAAGTTTAGGAACATTTTGTGTCTATTCTCTTCTCTGTATTAGCATGCAATCCTCATTGATATTTATGATATTCTTATCTATAGAAAGAACAAGAATGTCGTAATTCAAAACCTCTCCTGTTGTTGTAACTATCCTCTGGATGCAAAAGAGGACATTATCAATTTAGGGGCCATTCTTTCTTTTTTGTTTAGGAGCCACTCTTGACAAAGATTCTAACTGCAGAAGTTTAGGACCCTGAATCCTGAAATAGGTGTACAGTAATCTTGGCAGCAGTAAGACAGAGGGAACATTCGTATGGGAGAAATTTGAAGAAAGCATTTCTGAGTGGAGCCATAGAAGACCATTGGCATTATAAACTATTGTGTAAGATTTCAAACTTTGGAAACGGCCAGACTTGGCTTCAGATTCTGCTATTGCTGTGTGTGTGCTGGTTGTGAGACCTTGGTAAATGATTCAACCTTACCAAGCAAGCCTCAACTTCCTCATTCCTAAAATGAGAGCAACAGAAGTACAGAGTAATGATTTAGGATTACTTTGAGGATTAAATGATACTATTCCTGTCAAAGAGCATGTTTTCAATAAATGCATGCAATTGTTTTAGTTTTGTTGGGGTCCAAATGATGAGTCAGAGGCATTTGGCATCCAGTCGAAGCAGAACACTGATTTTTCTTTTTTCTGGTACAGGGATTGAAACCACGGTCTTTGTATTGAGCTACATCCCCAGCCCTTTGCTTAATTTTTTATCTTGAGAGAGGGTCTCGCTAAGTCACTGAATTGCCCACCTTAGGCTCAAAATTGCACTCCTTCTGCCTCAGCATCACAGAGTGCTGGAATTATAGGCATGTGCCACCGTATCCAGTTTAGTACATGGATTATTGACAAGAACTTACAGTCCTTGGTGGCTTCAAAATATTTAAAAAGAATTGCCCCAGGGATACAATATGTGGAGCTGATGAGAAAGTGAGTTCTACTGATCTAAAGATAACAGGGTGTTATTTATGGAATGAGTCAAATTTTGCTGCTGGTAAATGCAACAACATATCATAAAAGAAATTCTTACAGCTGTATAATATTGTTCATATTTTTTCCTGTCTTGCACATTTGGCACTGACTCCCTCTTGAGTTCTGGCAATTTTAATTTAGGTTTTTTCCGTGTAAATTAGGGGATTGGGCTGAGAGTGGTCGTGGGTATGAGTTAGACACAGAGACACAATCTGCTGAACAGCATGACAACCAGAACAGGAGTGGAGGTCCTCCACATGGGTGTCTTTGCGAATGAGTGAATAAAGGAGTCATCACTTATGCACACTCATTTTTCCACCCCAGAACACTCTCACTAGCTCTTTATTTTCAGTTTTCTCGTTATCAAGAATGGTTCTTTGCAATGCCCAATGAATTTGCAATTGAAACAAATCAATTCATCAATTCAGTTAATATTTATTGAGGTTCTACTGCATACAGTTTTTCTACTGGGTACATTTTATTGTGATAAAAGTTTGTGATTTACAAAAATGAGTAAGAAATAGATGATATTATCTAATAAAAATGATTATACACACATAAATATTGGTGGTGTCTGAGATCATATTTTTATCTTTAAAGAGGGATTCCTAACCAGATGCCATAGATTGGGTGGTTACATTCTATTTTGGCAAGTAAGATTCACCAGCTGGTAAGGAGTACTTACAAAAATACTCAATAGTATAATGTGAATTTGTACTTAGAAACTAAGCATTACATTAATTCTCATGTTTAGCAAAGGGAATGTGAGTTAACATTGATCCAGAAATTCACATGGATGTTATTTATTGCTTGTGAAAGTTTGGAAACTTTTTTATTTTCATATAGTTTCATTCACTGGATTTCCATAACATTTGGCATTCTCATTTCACAAATAAATACATCAAAGACCAGAAATTTCAAGCAACTTGTCCAAAATATGGATCATGAACAGTAGGGACAGCACTTATGCCAGAGCTTCTGAGGCCAAATTGTGTGTTCTGTTCTCAGAGCCCGTCACACGGTTCCTGCATGGGACGAGCGTGTGTTGGTGAGGGATGGGAGGGGATGTCCTGGTGGTCAGGGCATTAGGGGTGGTTCTTCACATAAAGAACAAGGTAGTGACTGCGGAAACCGAAGAGGAGATATGAGAATGACAAGCAGAAAGAATGACATAATTAAATGTACAATCAGGAAAATCCTAGGAAAATATTTTAATTTGGCTGGAGTTTGTAGCACAGCGATGGGAAATAAGAGTAGACGGGTGCCTGAGGCTCAGTCATGAAAGACGTGAAGCGCCAGGAGTTGTGATTTTGTTTAGTAAATCCGGGGAGCCCCTGGCAAGTTTTGAGAAGAGAATTGGCAAGCATAATAATTTTTAATATGGAAAATATGACAGTGTTGTCTGAGCTATATTCCATACAGGGGGCAATATCAGATGACAAAGTATCCTAGGACGATCACAGCTTGTGACAGCACCAGGAAAGAAACTTAGAGTATTATCTGAAAGCCTACTTAGCTTTGCCCTTGGGTCTCTCAGACAACTTGCAACAATCTGCTTCGAACAACCCCTCTTTACCCTTATTCCTCATAGCTTTGATCCTCTACCAGGCTTCGCAATCTTAATAAATCATATCACCATCCAAGTCATTCAAGCCAGAAGGTTGGGCATTACCTTCAGTTTCTCAGTTTCCTAGCAGTACACCAGCAAAACATTGTTTTTGTGTCTTAAATATATCTTCGAACCGGACACAGCCTCCAGCTTCTCTCTGATCACATCACTCCAAAACTCCACCATGTGGACCTAAATTTTCCTTTCTTCTACTCCTATTCCTCATGTAAATCTGATTGACATATCTATATAATAAATATATACATTATATAGTATATATTCAATATGACAAACATGTCTGACAGACACATGTATCTAACGTAGAGATACCAAGCCTGTATAATAAAGTATATTGCTCACTTGCTCTAAAAAGTTGCATTGCTTTACACATATCTGGAACCAAACTCCAAGCCCCTTACAATGGCCATCACAACCTGTATGAGGGATCGAAAGTATCTCTTCAGCTTTGTTTCGTTCCAGACTCCCCCTGGTGGTGGTTGAGCCACACTGCTCATATTTTGGCATGCAAAGGGCATTTGCCATTCAAAGCCCTCATCCTTTAACCCTTTTTGGAGCGGCGTTCTGTGACAGTTATGCCTAATTGTCAACTAGATTGGCTTGAGAGCTGCTCAAGCAATTAATAAAATATACTTCTGGCTGTGTTCAGGTGGGTCATGGAGACATGGCCTTGGAATTTATATCTGGGCCCTCACCCCTTCCTCTCTGGCACTCTTCACCTCTGATTCCCCACAGTCCTGAAGTGAGCCTGCCAACACACTTTCACCGTGATGTTCATGCCCTGTTCAGCAACCATGGACTGAATCCCCTGAACCTGTGAACTAAATGAAGGCTCTCTTTTAGGTTGTGTGTGTTGGATATTGTGTTCCAGTGATGAAAAATTGATGAATGCACCTTCCCTGGCTGAGTCAGTGAAGTCTGTTTCCTTTCTGTTATTGCCCCCCTACTCTTGGCTCCTTTCCCTTTTAGCACTTGTTTCATGTTGTAATTTTTGTTTGTTAACTCACAGTTTGTCTCAACAACCAAATTGTACATCTCCTGAGAGTAAGAATGTAACAATTTTGTTCACCATCTTGTAGTTACATCCAGAGCTTGTACAACACATGGTCTACAAAGTGTTCAAGAATAAAACGAATGACTAAGTAAATGCTCTGGCAATTGATGGGAGGTGGGAAGAAAAGGATTTCATTATTTAGAGCATTGGGCTCCTTAAAACACAGCCTTCCCAGTGGTGTTCTGGCAAACTGGCACTCCGCACAGCACTCCTTATCCTATGAAACCCTCATTTGTGGTAAGTGGCAATATCCAAGATGTGAATAACTTGAGCACAGCCAATTTCAGTAGGATTGAGGCTGCTGAAGGGATATATACAGGCAACTCCCCAGCCCAGCATGGAGTCTTCCTGGTTACATTGGTGCCCGGTGGTCTAACACTTGTTGCTCAGGGGCTCTGAAGGTTTCAGAGAAAAAAGCTATAAAGCTTCCCATGAACACTGCACATAATATGCTTCATTATGATTTTCATAGAAATGCCATAGTATTCTTAATAATTTTATAGCACTTCTAACTATAATTGCATAACCTTCACAGATGAAGGGTTGCCTTGGTTTGTCTGTCTTATCTAACTTCCAGCTAACAGGATACACCTTATCTCAGCCAGCATATTTTCATATTATTTGCATGGTATTGCTTGGGTTTTGAAAAATTTACATGTTGTACTGTTACTAGTGTTGCATCATACACAGCTCAGTACTTACAAAAATAAATGAAAGGCTTAAAATGTTTTATTGTAGAATAAAGGGAATGAAAATAGCAACACAAATGTTTAAAGTCAAGATGATTTCATAAATCTAAGTAGTAAATGGGGCTCCAGGTGAATATAGAATCCAAATTTACATATGATGACACTTTGCATATGAAGATTTTGAACAAGAAGTCCAATGCCATGTGTGAACAATTTGAAACTAGATTTGGAAAATGTAATCCATTCAACTGTGGTCCCTGTGATGTGCTGCTGTTTTGAATTAAACACTAACTGTAGCAAAGATCCATCAAAGTTTTGAATTATTTTAAGTCAAAGTACAATCACTTTTTTTTTTGGTAAGCCAATTACAAGCTTTTAGAATATGGATAAATTAAAGACTTTTAATTTAAAAATTTGACTGTTTTCCTTCAATAATGGTAAGGTAATCAAAGGTATGGAGGAATCACAGAAAAGTGAATTCCTTAATATAAAAAGGGTATACTTTGCACATTTGATTATCAAGATGCTTGGAAAAACCAGTTGCAAAAATCAACAGTTTTTCTCCCCAGGAAACTACACCAAGATTCTAGTAGCAAACAGTCCAATCCGTTTTAAGGTTCTACAACAGCAGTGGCCAACATGACATAAAACTGATGACTGTTTGGAGTGGCTGGTAGATAGATGCTGTGCTTTACGTATGACATGAGGTACTGAATATAGAGCAGCTCATGGCAAACACATTGCTTCAAGGAGCATGTTTGATAATTTTTGTTCTTTTAAAAAATTATTGTTTTTACTTAGTATAATTGACAAATAAATCACATATATTTAAATCACATATATTTAAATCACATAAATTTAAATCACATATATTTAAATTACATATACTGTATTTAAGACATGTTGTGAAATAATTACAACCATCAAGCTAATTAACATATCCATCTTCTCACATGCTTACAGCAAATTTTAATTTCCTCCACTTAGAAATGTTTTATAATGGCACAAATAAAACAATACTCTTAAAAAGAAAAATGAGCTCAGCATCTCACTCCTATAGACAGATTAAAATATTTTAGGAAACACCATTCTAGACAATTTCTTGGTGTTTCTATATATTAATGCATTTTTGAAAATAAAACAATCGGTAATGCTTATATACTGTCTTGTAAACCTGGCTCACTTAATGCAGTGTAGTGGATACCTTTCCATCTTAATTCCTACCAGCATCATGATTTCTTTTTTTTTTTTTCAAACTTTATTTATTTATTTATTTATTTTAAAGACAACAAGTAAACATTCTCATGTATTAACAAACTCAAGCATTAGAGAATGTACAAATACCTTTTGGAGAAAAATATTACTCAGTATAAGATTAAGCCATGTAAAAGCTAGGTAAAAATAGAAGACTAAGGAATGGAATAGTCACAGTGAAATTGCATTTTCATACTAGGGAGACAGTACGATGTTTACAAATGTGCATCCGGTTTATTTCACTTGTGAGTATTTTCTCGAGTTGCATCCATTTACCTATAAAAGTCTCCAGTTTATGCTTCTTTATGGCTGAGTAGCACTCCATTGTATAGAAATACCACATCTTTTTTTATCCATTCCTTGGTTAATAGGCATTTGGGTTGTTTCCACGATCTAGCTATTACAAATTGTGCTGCTATAAACATGGGTGCACATATATCTCTGTGGTACGATATTTTTAATTCTTCTGGGAAGATACCCAGAAGGGGAATAGCTGGGTCAAATGGGACCTCCAATCCCAGTTTTTCGAGGAGTCTCCACACGGATTTCCACAGTGGTTGCACCAGTGGACACTCTCACCAACAGTGGAGAAGGGTTCTTTTTTCCCCACAGCCCCTCCAGCATTTGTTATTAGTTGACTTCTTGATAACAACCATTCTTTCTGGGGTGAGATGGAATCTCAGTGTTGTTTTCATTTGCATCTCTTGGATGACTAGTGATGTTGAACATTTTTTCATATATTTATTTGCCATTTGTATTTTTTCATCTGAGAAGTGTTTATTCATCTCAAATGCCCATTTTTGGATTGGGTCTTTAAATTTGGGAGGTCTGATTTTTTTTAAGTTCTTTGTATGTTCTCGATAGTAATCCTTTGTCTGAGGAACAGCTGGCAAACAGTTTTTCCCACGTTGTGGGTTGTCTCTTCACTCTGTTGGTGGTTTCTCTTGCTGTGCAAAAGTTTTTTAATAACATGAGGTCCCAGTTATTGATTCTTTGTGATACTTCCTGTGCGATGGGGTTTTATTCATAAAGTCTTTGCCTACACCAATGTCTTCAAGAGTTTTACCTATTCTATTTTCCGGGAGATTTAATGTTTCTGTTTTAATATTGAGTTCTTTGATCCATTTTGAATTTAGTTTAGTGCATGGTGAAAGATATGGGTCTAATTTTAATCTTCAGCATCTGTAGAGCCAATTTTTCCAGCACCATTTATTAAAGAGGCTATCTTTCTTCCAGTGAATGTGTTTGGCACCTTTGTCAAAGATAAGGTGGCTTAGTAGGTCTGGAGTTGTTTCTGCATCTTCTATTCTATTCCATTGATCTTCAGGTCTGTTTTTTTGCCAATACCACGCTGTTTTTATCACAGTAGCTTTATAGTATAATTTCAAATCAGGGATTGTGATGCCCCCTGCCTTGCTTTTGTTGCCCAGAATTGCCTTTGCTATTCTAGGTCTCTTCTGGTTCCAAATGAATTTTAGGATTGTTTTCTCTAATTCTGTGAGATATGTTGTTGGAATTTTGATCGGAATTGCGTTAAATCTGTATAACAGTTTTGGAAGTATGGCCATTTTCACTATATTGGTTCTTCCGACCCAAGAACAAGGGATATCTTTCCATTTTCGGGTATCCTCTTCAATCTCCTTTTTCAGAGTACTGTAGTTTTCAGTGTAGAGGTCTTTCACTTCCTTTGTGAGATTGATTCCTAGGTATTTCATTTTTTTAGATGTGATTGTGAAAGGTGTTGTTTCCCTAATTTCTCTCTCAGTGAGTTTGTTATTGGTGTACAGGAAGGCTATTGATTTTTGAGGGTTGACTTTGTATCCAGCTACACTACTGAATTTGCTTATTAAATCTAGCAATTTTTTAGTGGAGTTTTTGGGGTCTTCTACGTAGAGTATCATGTCATCTGCAAATAATGATAATTTAACTTCTTGCTTTCCAATCATAATTCCTTTTATTTCTTTCTCTTGTCTAATTGCTCTGGCTAAATTTTCCAGGACTATGTTGAATAAGAGTGGGGACAGTGGACATCCTTGTCTGGTTCCTGATTTTAGAGAGAAGGCTTTCAGTTTTTGTCCATTTGGTATGATATTGGCTGTTGGTTTGTCATAGATAGCTTTTATCAGATTGAGATGAAGACCATCTATTCCAATTTTCTGTAGGGTTTTTATCATGAATGGGTGCTGGACTTTGTCAAAAGCTTTTCCTGCATCTATTGAGATGATCATAAGATTTTTGTCCTTGGTTCTGTTAATATGGTGTATTGCATTTACTGATTTACGTATGTTGAACCATCCCTGCATCCCTGGGATGAATCCAACTTGGTCATGGTATATAATCTTCTTGATGATTTGCTGCATTCTGTTTGCCAGTATCTTATTGAGGATTTTTGCATCTATGTTCATTAGGGAGATTGGTCTGTAGTTCTCTTTCTTAGTTGGGTCCTTCTCTGGTTTTGGTATCAGGGTAATGCTTGCTTCCAGGAATGAATTTGGGAGTATTGCTTCCCTTTCAATTTCATTAAAGAGTTTGAGAAGTAGTGGTGTTAGGTCTTCTCTAAATTTCTTGTAGAATTTGGCAGTGAATCCATCAGGACCGGGGCTTTTCTTTGTTGGGAAGTTTTTAATTACATCTTCGATTTCATTGATTGTTATTGGTTTATTTAGGGTTTTTATATCTTCTTGGTTGAGCTTTGGTAATTCATATGTATCTAGGAATCTGTCCATTTCTTCTGCATTTTCCATCTTATTAGAATACAGGTTTTCAAAGTAGGTATAGATGATCTTCTGGATTTCTGCAGGGTCCATTGTGATATCACCCTTTTCATTCTTAATTGCTTGGATTTGAGTACTTTCTTTCCTTTTTTTAATAAGGGTGGATAAGGGTTTGTCAATTTTATTTAACCTTTCAAAGAACCAACTCTGTGATTCGTTGATTCTTTGTATTGTTTTTTTAGTCTCCAATACGTTAATTTATGCTCTGATCTTTATAATTTCCTCCCTTGTACGAGCTTTTGGCTTAGCCTGCTCTTCTTTTTCTAGAAGTTTGAGGTTCACCATTAGGTTGTTTATTTGTGCTTGCTCTGTTTTCCTGATATAGGAATTTAATGCTATAAATTTCCCTCTTAGGACTGCTTTCACTGTATCCCATAAGTTCCGGTATGTTGTACTGTCATCATCATTCACTTGCAGAAACTGCCTAATTGCTTCTTTAATTTCATCTGTGACCCATTGGTTGTTCAGTAGGGTGCTATTTAATTTCCATGTGTTTAGCAAATTCTTGTGGTTTCTTTGGCATTGATTTCCAATTTCAGTGCATTATGGTCTGATAATATACATGGGATAATTTCAATTCCTTTGCATTTACTTAAGCAGGTTCTGTGAGCTAGTATGTGATCTATTTTGGAGAAGGTCCCATGTGCAGCTGAGAAGAATGTGTATTCTGATGTTGTGGGGTGGAACACTCTGTAGACATCTACTAAGTCCATTTGTTCCAAAGTTTGGTTCAGTTGTAATATTTCATTGTTGATTTTTTTGTCTAGTTGATCTGTCTTTTTGTGACAGTGGAGTATTGAGATCCCCCAATACAATTGTATTAGTGGTTATTTGATTTTTCATGTCCATTAATATTTGTTTTATATAGTTGGGTGCACTGGTATTTGTTGCATATATATTTATGATTGTTATCTCTTCCTCTTGGATTGTTCCCTTTACAAGGATGTAGTGACCTTCTTTATCTCTATGAATTATTCTTGGCTTGAAATTCATTCTGTCTGCAAAAAGAATAGTTACCCCTGCTTTTTTCTGGGTTCCTGTTGCATGGAATATTGTTTTCCATCCTTTGACTTTCAGTCTATGAATTTCTTTTTGAATTAAATGTGTTTCTTGTATACAGCATATTGTTGGATCTTGCTTCTTGATCCAATTCGCCAGTCTGTGCCTTTTGATTGGTGAATTGAGACCATTAACATTAATGGTTAAAACTGATATGTATTGACTTATCCTTGTCATGTTATTTTCTTGTTGTTGGCTCCCCCTTTTTTAATTTTTGTTTTCCCTCCCTCTCTTTAATCATTTGCTCTGCCTGGTGGATTCCTTCTGTTGGGGTTTCTGGAGTTGTAGTCCTTGTTATCCCTTTCTAGAATGTCCTTCAAAACATTTTGGAGTGCTGGTTTGGTGGTTATAAATTTTCTCAGATATTCTTTGTCATGGAAGTATTTTACTTCTCCATCAGTTTTGAAAGATAGTTTTGTGGGGTACATCAATCTGGGTTGAAGATTATTTTCCTTTAGAACTTGAAATACATCATTCCAAGCTCTTCTTGACTTGAGGGTTTGTGCTGAAAAGTCTGCTGTGATTCTGATGGGCTTTCCTTTATAGGTGATTTGTTTCTTTTCTCTAACAGCTTTTAAGATTTTACTCTTATGTTGAATTTCTGGGATCTTGACTATGATATGCCTGGCTGAAGATTTTTTTTGATCATGGCTAATTGGAGTTCTATAAGCCTCACTTATCTGAACGTCAAATTCTTTTTCTCTACCAGGGAAATTTTCTGTGATAATGTCTGTGAACAGTGTTCTGATGTCATTTATGCTATCTCCTGCTTTTTCATTGACTCCAATCAATCTTAAGTTATTCTTTGCGTCATCTAGCAGCTGCTGGATTGATTTTTCATTGTCCCTTGCTGTTTTTAAGAATTCTTTCTTTTCATGATCACTAATTGCAAGCCTGTCTTCTATATCTGAGATCCTGTCCTCACATTGGCTTAATCTGCTACAAATACTTTCAATGGAATTTTTGTTCTCCTGGATATCTGCTTGAATCTGCCTTATGGATTCCATTTCTGTCCTGTCCTTCCATCATTTCCTTAAGCTTGTCTATTTTTTTGTCTGTGTCTGCTCTAGCATCCTTAAGCATGGTCTTCATTGTGGACATTATCTCTGCTGTTATCTGTGAAATTATTTCTGATTTAAATTTTTCCAGAGCCTCATTCAACTGCTTTGTTGTTACCACTTCAGAGATGTCAGGTGGGTGGCTTTTGGTTTGTCCCACCTCACTGCCCCCTGGGTTTGCCTTTGGTGAACTGGATGTGTGGGGTTGCATCTTGTTTAAGTGTCGTCTCATTTACTTTTCTTTCTTTAGTTTAATTCCTGGGATGCTATTTGTAAATTGCCTATGGTAGGTTGCTTTATTGCTAGTATTTCAAACTCTTAGGAGATTCTTGGAATACCAGGAAGAAAAGCGCCAGTTAGTGCGTCCCTCTCGGTTGGTGCTTCTCTGTACTGCGGCGTCTTGCGTTACTCCGCGGAGGTTCCCACTGGAGCCGTGGATGGAGTGGCGGCCGCCCTGAGTTCTGAGCTCAGCTGCTGCCCCCCCACAATGGCGCCCGGCTAGTTGCTCTCGCGCGCCTGATGGTTGGGCATCAGCACTCACCGCCAGTCAGTGTGTCCTTCATGGCTGCTGCTTCTCTGCACCACCGCTTCTCGCGTTCCTCCGTGGAGGCCCCCTGGGGGCGCCGGCAGTCACCGTGTGTCTGCAGATTTGAACCGCTTCAGTAGCGTCGGGATTCCCGACACAGGAAAATGGCACCGGCGGCCACCTCCTTCTTCTTTGTTGGAGTTTCTCTCTTCACTTTCTCCATGGGCCCCAAACTGCACTTCAGATGTTTCCTGGGTCCATGGGAGCCACTTCCCTCTTTCTTGTCTTCCTCCAGTCACTATATTCCAGTGTCCGGATGGTGACTTTTGGAGAGGTTCACTGCCTGCTTCTTACAGATCCGCCATCTTTTTCCCTCGCCCCATGATTTCTTAATGATACAAGTAATAACTCTTTTTCCCTGTCATCTTATTACCCTACCTTAAACTCCCTTCCCCTTCCCCTTCCTGTTGTCTAATAATAGACTTTCCTCTACTTTCATGTCACCATTTTTTAGATTCCACATATTATGGAAAATGTGATACTTCTCCTTCTGAATCTGTTTCACTTAACATGATCATCTTCAGTTCTGTTCATTTTCCTTCAAAGGACATAATTTCATTCTTCTTTATGGCTGAATAATACTCCATTGTGCATATATAACATCATTTCTTCATTTGTTCATCTGTTGAATACCTAGGCTGGTTTCATAATTTGGGTATTGTGAATTGTGTTACAATAGGCTAACTTTAATTCTTTTGGATAGATCTCAAGCAGTTCCACAGCTGGGTCATATGGGAGTTCTATTTTTTGTTGTTTTGAGGAAACTCCACACAGATTGTACTGTATGTACTAATCACAGTGACTGTACTAATCAACATTTCCTTGAGCAGTGTGGAAGGGCTCCCTTTTTCCTTCATTCTCGCCAACATTTACTGTTTTTTGTATTCTTAATGATAGGTTTTCTAACTGGGGTGAGATGGAATCTCAATGTACTTTTGGCTAAATAAGCTTAAAATATTTCTCATTTAGCATTTAGGTTACTTTTACCTAAAGGCTAAAGGTGTTGAGCATTTTTAAAAATATACTGATAGGCAACTTTTACTTCTTAGAAATGTCTGTTCAGTTCATTTGCTTATTTATTGTTTGAGCTATTTGCCTTTTTTTTTTTGAAACAGGGTCTCACTATGTAGTTCAGGCTGGCCTTGAGCTCACTATGTAGTCCAAGCTGGCCTCAGACTTGCGGTGATCCTCCTGCCTCTGCCTCCTGAGTGTTGGGATTACAGGCATGCACTACCATGCCTGGCTGCTATTTGACTTTTTGGTGTTAAGTGTTGTGAGTTCTTCATACATTCTAGATATTAAGCCTCTGTCAGAAGGGTAGCTGGCTGGCAAGGATATTCTTTAATTCTGTAGGCTGTTTTTTCACTCTGCTGGTTGTTTCCATTGCAGTGCAGAAACTTTTAAGTTTGATGTAATTCTACTTGTTGATTCTTGCTATAGGCGTCCTAGGGAGGAAGTCTTTGCCTGTGCCTATTGCATCAAGTGTTTCCTCTGTTTTCTTCAAGCAGTTTCAGTTTCAGGTCTTATACTTAGGTCTATGATCCTTTTGAATTGATTTTTGTACAGGGTGAGAGACAGGAATCTAGTTTCAATATTCTACAAGTTGATATCCTGTTTTCCCAGTACCATTTTCTAAAGAGACTGTCTTTTTTCTAAAGTATGTTTTAACTCCTTTGTCAAGAATCAGATGGTTATAGTTGTGTGGGTTTATTTCTATTCTACTCTATTCTGTACCATTGGTTTACATATGTGTCTATTTTTGTGCCAATACTATGCTGTTTTTGTTACTATGACTTTGTATTAAATTTGAAATCAGGTGTTGTGATGCTTCCAGCCTTTCTTTTTTTTTTTTTTTTTGCTTAGGATTGCTTGGGCTCTTTAGCCATATGAATTTCAGAATTAGTTTTTTCTAGTTCGGTGGAGAATGCCACTGGTGTTTTGATGGGGAGTGCACTGAATCTGTAGCTTAGTTTTGGTAATATGGCCATTTGAACTATTAATTCTTTGGGCTCGGGATACAGCTCAGTGGCACAGTGCCTGCCTGGCAAGCACAAGGTCCTGAGTTCCATTCCCAGCACCAAAACGAACAAAAAAGACTATTAATTCTTCTGACCCATGAACATGCGGGGTCTTTCCATCTTCCAGTGTATTTTTCAATTTCTTTCTTCACTGTTCTGTAATTTTCATTGTAGAGGTCTTTCACCTTTTTGGTTAGTTTGATTTCTAGATTTTTTGTTTATTTATTTGATGCTGTTGTGAATTGAATAGTTTTCCTGATTTCTTTGTTACCGAGATCGTTGTTGGTTTGTCGAAAATCTAGTGATTTTTAAAATATTGATTTTGTATCCTGTATACTATTTTTTAAATTATGAAAAACCTATAATGCAGGAGTCTTGCTTGTTAAGAGTTATTTTGTGAGCCTTGATGGAGGTTGGAAAATAACCAGCTGAATCCAGTGTTTTTACCACAGGATAAGGACTTCGGTATACAAAGAAGATATTACTCCAAAAGCCAGTCTTTATTTGAGAGAAAAGTTAATGGTCAGCAATATAACTTGGGGTCTTAGTTGAGGAGAGATGTGAAAATTGTAAATACAATAAAAATAAAAGACATCAAGTGTTTTCCTTTATCATATTTTGAGTAAAGAAATAGTCCATGAAACTGCACTTTGTTTTGCATCAAAATACATTGTCTCTTGGTAAGAAAGTTATTCACATAAATTTACACTGAGGTAAACACATTTCTTCATGTTATTGATAAAGCTGATGAGGATGATTCTATGGTATCAGCTATTCTAAGATATGTTACAATTTGATCTAGCCAGAACCCGTCACCTCCAGCTGAGTGATGACAGCTTCTACTATTGAGGATATATTAGGATGAGAGACCAGACAGTGGTACACAAGTAACTCAGCCACTGAGAACTTGACTCTTGCCCAGACTTGATCATTTTCTTCACTACTCAGAGGAAGAAATCAATAAGGACTATTGGGAATATTTATATGCCATATCGTATTGCTGCCACAGATCACAAAAAAACACTTTCCAGAGCCAAATCAATCAGAGAGAAGATTGGAATGTGTTTGCCACAGTTTCCCAAATTTATGTAATTAATGTTTCCAGCTCTTGAGTGTGAGAGGCTTCCATTTAGCATCTCTCCAATGTGTAACCTACTCCCAGTGAAAATTTCCTTCTATGACCATGATCAAGCTGAGGGTGTGGAGCTGGCTGAACATCATCAAACAGTTGTTGTCTCTCCAAAGAGATCTTAATGCGCAGCAGAACGTTCTGTTGTTAGTGGTGTGACCGACGGTCCTATAGATCAGGCAGCTACCCAGCTGGATTTCATCCTTCTCAGCGACAGAAAGATTATTTCACATTTAACGTCGATTTATTTTAAAAATTCATATAAGTTTTCTTAAAATTTTACTAAATTTGGTGATCTCCACATGCACCAAAACATATTAATAGTGTGCACCTGTCAAGAATGTGAGAAACACTGCTCCTAGCTATCATTTCCAAATGTGATTATCAAAGCAGCAGAACTCTGTGTGTGTGTGTGTGTGTGTGTGACTGGATACTGAACCCAAGGGTGACCCACCACTGATTTATCCCCAACTTTTCTCTCTATATTTTTTGAAACAGGGTCAGGATGGCCGTAAACTTGTGAGCCCCTGCTTCAGCCTTCCCAGTAGCTAGAATTACAAGCGTACCCCACTGTGCCTGCAAAACTCTGTGTCTTTATAGTTTAGATTATACTTAAAGATTTCTGCTTTGTATTTGTTTTGTAATGTGAATGATATTGAGTACTCAAAATATTTTTATGGGTGGGGATCCAGAATCAAAAAGTCTGAAGACAGTGTCTTGGTAAACTCTTAGAACTCATTTTTGTGTATCACTATCAGTCAACCCTGATTGCTTTTACTGATTTTGGGGGAGATTTTTAAAGCTTTATTAATTGATAGGTAATAATTGCATACAAGTGGTGTTTTGATAATTGTACATGGGCTTATGGTGTGGAATGATCAGAGTCATTAGCATATCATCACTTTAAATATTCATCGTTTTATAAGAAGGACATTTGAAATCTTTAAATTATCTTGAAATATACAATACATTGTTATTCACTATAGTCTTCTTGGTGTACGATAAAACACTAGAATTTATTCTTCCTATCTAATTGTTTCTTTGTATCTGTTAACCAATTTGTGATATGTTAAATTTTGGAAAGCAGTCCAGAAATTCCTTAAGAATACTAAAAATTGAATTACAGTGTTACCTCGGTTCATGAATTCAATTGTTTCCATGATTATGGTCGCAAACAGAGTTGGACAAGAACTGAATCAAATTCAATGGTTAACCTTATGGGGAAATTTGATTTTGCTCTCATCCAGTTTGGTTTGTGACCAGAATCAGGGAGTGAATTGAGTTCATGCAGCAGCCCCAGGGGTAGGAATACACCAAAGACAGTGAAGTCAGTGTCTGAAGGGACAGCTATGTGCCTGTGTCACAAAAGCCAAGGCATGGAATCGGCCTTAGTCTCCTTCAACAAATGAATGGATTGAAAGAGATATGGCATATATACACAGTAGAACACTCTTCAGCCATTAAAAATAAGAAATTCTGTCATTTGTGACAACATGGATGAAACTGGAAGACATTATGCTTAGTGAAATAAGCCAGGCACAGAGAAGCAGTTCCTGTATGATCTCACTTACACGTGTGGCTGAAAACTAGTGTCCAAATCACATTAACTTTCTAGCCCATCCAACTTTGCGTTTTACTTGGCTAGAAATGTGTTTAGAGAAAACAAACATTGATGGTCGAGAATCCACTGGTGACCAGTGAGGCCGCTCTACCCTGTCCAGCCCAGGCCCTGTGTTTCTTCCAGCCAACCTCAAGCCACACATGCTTCATTCTCAAGAGGAATGGGGGTTCTGCTGGATAGAACCCCGGAGCATGTGAAGATGGATGGCCCAGAGCCATTGTCTGCACAACTCTAAAAATGCTGTTAGTCCCCATGAACCAACTGAGTTCTCAGGCCAGCAGCTCTGCTAGGAATGCTCCACTCCCACGGTGGTGGTAATGGCCACATGTGGTTGAGCAGCTTTGCCTGGATTCTAACACTCAGGTCTTATTCTCAAAGAATCATGGGCTCCTTCCCAGGAGACTCAGTGCTAGCCTCCCCAGGCTCAACATTCCTTTGCCCTGTGCGATGATTTGACAAGTTAGAAGCTAGGGAAGAATGGTTTCATTGTTGCTGTCCATGTGTAATTCACATTTTAGAGATGAAATCGGAGGGGGCAGATCTTTTTCATTTTTAATGTAGATTTCAAAGATTATTTTTGAAAGAGCCATATAACAGTACAGTCACAAATGAACCCACAGTACCAGAGTATGAATGCCATGTCTGGCACAGCTCTTGAAACTTCAGAGAGGGGATGGAGGAGGGTGAAGAAAAGCAAGAGTCAAGATGCAGAAAGCTGAGGTCAGGTGGAGCCTCATCTCCTTGTGGGAGAGAAAGAACCACCCAACAACTGTGGTGCATTTATTTATACACCCAGGAGATTATTGTCAGTTGAAACCCCTCTGCCTAGCAACTTGTTTGCTTGGCTCACCTTGGGCACCTCAAGTTCTCGGAGCTGGAACAGCTTGTTCATGTGGCTCTCCTCAGGTGCTCCATGTTCTTGGGGCTGGTCTTGTTTTAGCCCTGCACATGTGATCGGTCTCCAACTTCAGCCACTCCCCACATCTCCCCCTTTTCTGTTTTGTAGTTGCAAGCAATGGGTGGTCAGTTGAAGTTAGAGGAGCTGTGTTTGGAGGACTCTGCAGAAGACTTTCTCGTTCTCGAAAACTTTTCATTCTGAGTGAACTTATGCGTTTAGGCTAAAGATTCCCAGTCCAAGTATTTCAGATCCCTGCGTTCAGCAATTTAATTCCATACAGCCCATTAATCCATAGCAGTAGTCAGTTGCCAGCATAGCTGTCAGCTGTCAGAATGTGTTAGCGATTTGAGTTTCTTTTATAGCTAACATAGTGCTATGGGATTTTTGTACATGTCTTGTGGTTATACTTTTCTGCTGGATGTTCAAGGCCAAGTGAAGGTAAGACCTGTATTAATCAATTTTTTGCTATCTATCAAGGTCAGTTAACTCTCCTCAGGATTTACCTTGGAACCATGTACAGCACCTCTCAGTTCTGTCAGTGTCAGCCATCTGGATGAGTCATGGCCATCGCTTGACCAAGTTGCCTTCTGTGAAAGCTTGGGAGACTTTTCTCTCCTAGTGACTTTCCTTAGGCACACTATACAACGTTGATCTCCTTCCTCTGTGGTCCAACAATCTCCTTGGTGAGAAGATCGGGGACTCACTGAGTTGCAGGATGTCATAGAAGAGGTTCTCTTATGTCCTAGGTCCTCACTGACCTCGGAGGGCTGGGGCCAAAATATTGGCTGTCCTCCTAGCCCATCTGTCTTTCTAGTTTTTGGTCTCCAAACCTCAGTTGTTGAACATTCAACAACTGAGGTGGATGGGAGCAGTGAGCTTAATATCACAATTTTATGTGAATATCAAGCACCTTGAAATACAATGTAGAACCATTATTTCCTACCAATCATGGATGTTCTAGTAGTTGAAGCCCTGTAGAATGTTAACAGAAAACAGTTATATAATTTTACACAGAAAATTTAAAATCAAAAGCCATACATAATATCATAGCTTGGCAATTACAGTGACATTTTCATAACACACCTAAATTTCCAATTTGACATAAAATGGCCCTTTTTAGTCAATCATTTCTATCTAGTACATAAAAAGCTTTTATTTAACTTGTTGACCTTTAATGGGATGTCACTGAAGAAATTTGTGACTTCATCTGGACTGTTTAATGCATAGGCATCTCTAAGTGTAGTGGCACATACATAACATATACATCACATAACTTTTTGTTAAAGACAGATGTCTGAATCTGAAAGAAAAGTCTATCACCATAAACAATCCCTGTTTTACATGTTGGAAGACCTGTGCATCTGAAGGCGTGAGTATATTAAATACACCACGAGATTAATAACAATCGATTGTCATAGCCATATGAAAACTTTTGTTTTGGGCCGGTGAGATGGCTCAGCGGCGTAAGCGCCTGCCTCGCAAGCGTGAGGGCCCGAGTTCGACTCCCAGATCCCACATACGAAAAAGGGGCCGGTGATATCGCTCAGCGGCACGGGCGCCTGTTGGTGCATGAGGTCCTGAGGTCGACCCCCCGGTACCCACAAAAAAAAAAAAAAAGAAAACTTTTGTTTTTTAATTTAGTTTTATACTGAAGCATCTTTAAATCAGAAAACCTTATTGTCTCATTTTTAGAAAACAATTTTTTGATGATGACATATGTAAACATATCACAATAATACATTTTTAATAATATTTATTGGGGTGTCTCCCATAAGGCTATGAAGATCATTGGAGCCTCCCATTAATGAACAAGAACTGGATAATTATTTTCCCAGGCAGCTGTGTTCTTGTTCATCAATTGGAGTCCTGTCCAATAATTTCTCCCCACCCTAAGGGATTTTTGTTTAATTATCTTAACAATTTTTTGATGACTTATGAAAACCAGATCATATCACTTAACATATTATTATTATTATTTTTTTTTTGTGGGTACCGGGGTCGACCTCAGGACCTCATGCGCCAGCAGGCGCCCCTGCTGCTGAGCGATATCACCGGCCCTTTTTTCATATGTGGGTACCAGGAGTCAAACTCAGGACCTCGCGCTTGCCAGGCAGGTGCTTACGCTGCTGAGCTATCTCACCGGCCCAACATATTATTTTTGAGCTATGAGAAACTCTCAAGTCATAATACAACAATAAACAATGAACAACAATATGCATTACATTTATAAATCCAATTTTAACTTCATTTTGACCAGCCAGCAACTTTGGTAGAAGCTTATCAGACAAATACTTCAAAAATCCAAAAATGCAAAAAGAAGAAAAATTTGTTGAGTTTATAAAACAGCTGTTTACAGATTGGACACACAGACAAACAAACAAATATGAATAAGACAAATCTGTTTATAAAATTAGAGTGTGCTCAAATATATTTTTGACCAAATAGAATTATAATAACTCTTTTCCAATTTTAGAAGCTTGTAATTATAAATAGACTAGTTAGAATTATTTGTAAGTCAATTAGCAGAGATCGCTTATAAGAAGAATTTGGAAGGAATAAAACCCTTTATCTATAAATAATTTTTTATTTTGCCTTTTATTTTGTCTTAAGAATACTGGCAACTTCTGTGTTCTTCTTTTATGTAGCTTTCAGCTCAGTTATCTCCACATACTCTATCACCTACTCAGACTTTCGATTCCCATTTTTGGTCATCATCTCCTGGGCATCCTGGGCATCCTGGGCCAATTTCTCTAACTGGCCCCAGATGGGGTTTAGCCCCATTCTTGTCTATTGGCTGTGGCGTGGTCTCTGAGGCATCACTGCCACAGGGCTGAGCATCAGCTTCTTGAAAGGTGGAACTAACTCCTTCTCTGAATCCTGATCCATGATACAGCTGGAGAGCACACTCTGGCACCCAGACAGGCCGTTCTGTGTTCTCTGGAGAGACACAAGCATACCCTTGGCCCCATATCAGCACCGGACTGGGTCCCTTCCACTGTCCAGTGTGAAAATCTTTCCAAAGAACCCTTCTTATCTTCTTTTCTGTTACCTGATTGAATTGTTTTTCTGTATTGTAGTCCAATCTCTAGTAGGATTTTTAAAAGTTAATAGTATATACTGCCAAGTGAAGTCTATTATGAGGTGTGAATTTTTTAGGGAAGGATTGCTCTTTTTGTTTTTGTAATTGAATTTTGAGCATACGGTGAGCATGTTTAACAATTCCTGGACCTTGAGGGTTGTAAGGAATTTCCGTGGTAAGGGAAATGTGACAAGTTTTACAAAATGTTTGGAAGGCAGCACTCATTAAGTTGGGCCACTGTCAGTCTTAAGTGCCTTCAGGCAGCCAAGGTTAGCCTCTTTACACCATTTATTTGCATTTTCAAAGGCCAATTGTTGAACAATTAGCTTGCCAGCCTCTGTGTCATTGACAATCCTCCCACCAGCCTGCAACAAGCATGCCAAAAAATCCTGAAAGGTTCAGGATTGGAGGACCTTGACCAATGGAGGTCAGATCAAGGGATGTCTCACTCTTTGAAGGAGGTTCCCTCCATCCCTTGTTTGCAGCTATTTTAATTTGTTTATATGCTTGCAAATTCAAAAGTAAGTTGAATATTTGTGGCAGCAAAAGCACTTTCTCCAGTTAACATGTCTTTTATAATAGCCATGTTGTGAGCGGCATTGTGAGGGGTTTGATCCATGCACAATTCAAAAGGATTTCCCTTCCACAATAAGTAATCCCCCAGACTTAAACATGCTTTAGCTATTCTTTTCCAGTCATTAGGGGCCATAACCTGTTGTCCTATGGGTTCTAAAAAACTCAAGGTAAAGTGTGCTCTGGGGGCATAGGTAGTGGTTGCTTGTTTTAGCTCTTTTAGGGTCTTAAAGGGCACTGCTTCATGAAGATGTATAACTTGTCCAAGATTATTGGGATCTTGGAGTTCAGCAACATGGTAGACATGTTGAAAACCCTCCAGGGATCTCCTGCCCCCTGGCTTCTTTTAGCACCAATTGCAAGGGAGAGAGAAAAGATGACTCTATTCTATGAAAGGTGGAAGTCTCAGCCTGTGACACAGCAAAATTTTTCTGAACTGAGAAAGCAGAAGTAGCCACTTGTGGCATATTTATGGTTATTGGTTTTACTCTGGGTGGCTGTGAAATGAAAGTTGCAGTGAAACACTCCTCTAGTGGGGAAGGGTCTTCTTTGCCCCCCATAGCTCCTTCCTTATCTGATTGAGCAAAGCTAGAGGGTTCAAGCTCTCTGTGGGGGGGCTGTTGCTCCACTATCCTTTTTCTGCTTGGGACTTAGTATTAGTTTAGTGCTCTGAGCCAAATCCTCTGTGGTCATCTCAACAGGTGTGTAATCATTGAGACACTCCCTGATCCAGGTCCAGAACAAAAAGGTAAATATGGGAATCAATAATACAACAAGCATTTGTATACATCTGTTGTTCTTGAGAACCTGTTTGCCCATGTTTTACACCTGATGAAATCAATATTGATAATATCAATACACCTCTCTCCCCTATGCTTCTTTTTTTTTTTTTGTGAGTACCGGGGGGTCGACCTCAGGACCTCACGCGCCAGCAGGCGCCCGTGCCACTGAGCGATATCACCGGCCCCTTTTTTCGTATGTGGGATCCGGGAGTCGAACTCGGGCCCTCGCGCTTGCAGGGCAGGCGCTTAAGCCGCTGAGCCATCTCACCAGCCCTCCCCTATGCTTCTTGTGAGCCTGTTTTGCTCTTTTGCTCTCGTGAGCCTGTTTTGTTTGCGTGCACACTCTCAGAGGTGTCCTCTTACCTGTTATGATGAGTTTCCCTGTACTCTTGAGTCCCTGCTTCAGGCACAAATTGCTGCATCCAGCACAGCTCTTGAAACTTGGGAGGAGGGACAGTGGATTAAGAAAAACAAGAGTCAAGATGCAGAAAGCCGAGGTCAGGCAGAGCCTCCTCTCTTGGTGGGAGAGAAAGAACTGCCAAACGACTGCAGTGCATTTATTTATACACTCAGGAGTTTGTTGTCAGTTGAAACCCCTCTGCCTGGCAACTTGTTTGCCTGGCTCACCTCGGGCGCCTCACGTTCTTGGAGCTGGAACAGCTTGCTCATGTGGCTCGCCTTGGAATCTTCATGTTCTCAGGGCTGGCCTTGCTTTAGCCCTGCATGTGTGATCAATCTCCAGCTTCAGCCGCTCCCCACATATGAACAATCTGTTATAGAGTGGAACCCAGTGCTTTCACCACTGCTGCCTCTCTTCCCAGATCTACCCTTCAGAGCCGATTCCATGCCCTTCCAGAGGGAAGCCATTTACATGTAAAAGTATGAGTCAGCTTTGTACTCACAGAACGGGAGCACAGCATATGATTTTTATAGGCTGCGCATCTGCCCAGTGAATGGTATCTCAGAAATCTTTCCATATTAAAATATCCAATTCTATTCCCACTCTAAATGTTGGCATAGAATTCTGTTGTACAGACATATAATGATTTATTTATTCAGCCTCCCTTGATAGACATTTATATTGCTTCCAATTTTTTTGCTATTAAAATTGTGATATAATGAATATCCTTGTGCCAATGTGGATAAATGTGTAGAGTAAATACCTAGATATGTGTGGGTACATTTGTAAAATTTGTTATGATAAATATTGCCATGTTCTCTGCAAAAGCTGCAGATATTTATTTTCTTGCCAATAATATTAGCTTGTTTGCCAGTGCTGAAGATTATAAAATATTTTTATTTTAACCAATCAGATAGCTGTGAAATCAGAATGTTATTTGCATTTTATTAATCATTAGTGAGGTTGAATATATTAACAAGTCCTTGAAAACAATCTTTATTTCCTTCCTCTCTGCATATGGGTTTTGTGTTTCTTTTTAGGTTGTTGGTATTTTTTCTTACTGGCTTGCATAAACATTTGTTAAAAGGTAAGGACTTCAGCCTTTTCATTTATGTTGCATATACTTTTCTGTTTGACACTTGTATTTTGACGTTTAAAAGCTAGCATTGTTTTGCGAAGCAAAAATGTGTTATTTAGTGTAGTGGAATTACACAATTTTACCTATAATTGCTGGTTGCTTTTCACTTGAAAGGTTCCTGTATATTACTTAGTCACTGAGAAAGATTTAGTTCATCTTTCGGTGTCCCTAGTGTTCCTAGAGCTGTCTCCTCATCTTATAGCACAGTGGGTGAGTCTGAAGGCTTCACTGAGTGACTTCTTTTGTTTTGGTTCAGATAAAACGGAGTCAACCTGAGCCCTACAGAATTATCCAGTGTAACTTCCTGTATGGGAGGTTTGCCTCTGTCTGCTTCTAACCTCATCCCAGAATTCTGCCTTCTCTTCTCTTTCCTCCTTGGCAGCCTCTGGACACAGGAGTCTGACCCGTAACCCAAATGGGAGTTGTATGCAAAATCTACCTAAGTCTTTAGAAGCACTATTGCATTTGTTTTCTTTCCCTAAAATGAATACACAAACAAGGGTTTTATTATGCTACACTTCTTGTGTTCTTTATCTCCCTTTATGATTAAACATCACGTTATACTTGTGGGATCCAGGGTCAGTTCTAAATTCATCCCTAGGAAGTGTATTACTGTATTGCTAATTCTGGCTTTACGGTTCATTCTATAGCTTTTGAGACAAAACAGAACAAAATGGGCAGATGTTCACTGAATGTTTACAATGTTCAAGGCTTCCGGGAGGAGCGGCATACTCCCTGCTATGGATGAGCCACGGTTCCCATGCAGAAGATACCAGCTAAAAGACTTGGTGCGAACAGTCTTAGAGGAGCTGTGGGGTGTTGCAGAAGGACAGCTGACTCGAGAAAGAGATTATAGATGTGGTAGTCTTTGATCTGAAACCTGAGTAAGCAAAAGAAGTCTAATTCTCTAAGTGTGTTCTGTTTTTGGATTTTTTTGTACAAGGTAGATTTTTATTTCTTTGTTTCTATACAGGCAAATGTTTAAGGAATAACAAAGGTAAATGGTGATTATCTGGAATTATATCTTTAATTAAAAAAGAAAAACTCCCCCAAACTCAGTCTTGTCCACCATTGTAAAGACACACAGGGATTTTGTTTATTGTGATGATTAACACATTGGCCAGCAGAGGGCAGTGCACACTGACGGTCTCCACACTGGACACAGACCCTCCAGCTCATCAGTCTAATTCGGAGGGGTCTGGAAGGGCTTTGCTAGTCTGTTTCAGACTTAAATATATGTTTAAGATTTACAGATGATTCTGAAGATATTAGGTAAATGGCATAATATAATTTCTGTTTTTGCATTAATACAGGAAATAGTGCTTATATGTTCGCCTGGTGACATGGTTGTGAATGTAGCTATGTTAATTAACAGAAGGTAGCGCGACTTCTTGGATAAATCAGTACGGCTTCGAAATTCTCTTTGCAAATGTTTCTGGTTTCATTATGTGGTTTATTTCCCAGTCACAAACTAGGGATACGAAACTGATTCCTGTCGTACTTTCTTTTAAACACTGACCTAAGTGTCATTGTTTGAATAGTACAAAAATGTTTCTGCACAAATTGTTTTCACATATGTTTTAAAGGATATTTGCATTTATATTTTAGCCTTGTGGATTTGAGTATTCCAGAATATTTTTAAACATAATTTTTCCCTTTCATCTCTCCATTAAAAAAAATTTAAAGTTATAATTTTATGCGTGTTAAAACCATTTGCATTGGTTAAACTTAGCAGTGGGCAGACTCGGCAGTGGGTGCATAGCTGGTAGTGTAAGTTAATCTTTGTGTTTTGTATTGAAACTAAACAGACCCCATGAAACGCCACCAACTCGATTTGCCAGCTGTGTGATGTGAATGTAGAGGCGGTCAAATTGTCAGAGTCACACATTCCTAGTCATAGAAACACAGGTGAGAACCTAAAACTTTCTCACAGCAGGAAAAACCCAAGAAAGTTTATGTGTTCAGGATCCTTTATCCCGGAAACTGTAACTCGTGTCCTGATGACGTCTCCCTAGTTTTTTAGATGTATTTAATGACAGTTTATAATAAATTTCCGCTCAGTGAATGAATGCTTCTCTGACTGGTGTTGTGTGGAACCCACGTGGTGATATTCTCTGATGTCTTTATCCGTGCTCAATTTACCTAGCAGTTTTATTTAGGTTTATTGGCTGGCATAAAAGAAAGTTGTGTAACGAAGGTATGTTCTAATTAGTACTACTGAGTATTACTGTGGATTCTTCTAAGGGAAATCATTCTAATCTGAATGAGCCTGAATAGCAGCTCTGAAGTTTGTTGAGATTGAGGTATAGGTTAAGCCACTACTTTACATACAATCATGATTTATCTTTTAAAACTCGTAAGCAAATTAACTTTTGCCCCTTGACTACTCATTTACATGGACATTCCAGACCGGATCTGCAGTGCCCTCTTGTGTCCACATACCTTTATGCAGGTAGAATCCTTCACTCTTTTTGGCTTCCATTTTTTTTTTTTTGATTGGTGAAGGTACTGGAATGGGAATTAATTTAGTTTGTTTTGTCATATGCAAGTAAAATATTGATACAGATAGCGTCAGGAAGGTTAATGACAACTTTGGAGTGGAGGTTATAACTTGATGTTCTAAAGATTAACTTTTAGTCATTAAAGAGGTTATAAAAAGTTATTATTGCTTTTAACTTGTGATTATTTTAAGCGAGCCCTTTCTCCATTTGTTCCAGTGGGTTCCCTGGAAACCAATTCAGTAAACAACAATCATTGCTTCCTGCAGCTTTTCAGGTTGAACTCAAGCCCGATCTATTGGGGCATGAGGGGTCTGGCCTTCAGCCCCCACTGTCTAAACGGCATTAGTCCCCCTAATGCAGTAAGGGCTCAGGGATGCCGCAGCCATCGTACCCTAGGCAGGGGAAATAGTTCCTTCCTCAAGCAGTTATACGGAGTCCTTTCGGGACTGAGGAGATGATATCACTGTGGCCGAGTTTTGGGTTCTGAAAGCACTGGGCCTAGGCCAAGAACAAACTTTGTGAATCTGAGAAAATAACTCACCTTTGCCACCTCAGTTTTGTCATCTGAAAAACGGGAATGACAACCGATGGCTGTGGAGATTAAATGCCTCTAGCTTGTAAAACATTGAACAGCCGCTGTTAGTTATTGTAAGGAATCAGAATTGATGCCAAACTTGGCTTTACCGACATTATTCAGATTCCTTAATCTTAAATTCGGATTTTGGTTTTTATTTTTATTTTTTTTTTTGTGGGTACCGGGGGTCGACCTTAGGACCTCGCGCGCCAGCAGGCGCCTGTGCCGCTGAGCGATATCACCGGCCCTTTTTTCGTATGTGGGATCCGGGAGTTGAACTCGGGCCCTCGTGCTTGCCAGGCAGGCGCTTATGCTGCTGAGCCATCTCACCGGTCCCCAGATTTTAGTTTTTAGAACAGTTTGAAGTTTACAGAAAAGTTGAGCAACAGAGATCTCCCTTACACTCTTCTCCCCGGCCTATATTCTTCTGTTCATTAGCATCCTGCGCTAGGGCGGCACATTTGCTACAACAGATGAAGTGGCATCAACACACGGTCATTAACTAAAGTGAATAGTTTACCATTTGGTCAACCCTGAGAGTTACACACCTGATGGATTTTGACCTGAGTAATAACTTGTATTCCCCATTATAATATCCTGTAGAACCCTTCCACTGTCCTGGAAACGCTGCATCTCTGCCCATTCGTTCACCCTCCCCTCCCCTCTAGCTCAGAGCAACTGTGAGTCCTCTTGCTACCTCTACGGTTTTGCCTCTTCCAGAATGTCCTTTATTTGGAAGCGTGCAGTTTGCAGGCTTTTCAGACTGGCTCCTTTCATTTAGCCCTCTGCGGGGACGGCTTCTTCATGTGTTCTGGCTTGATAGCTCATTTCATTCGGAATGCAGTTGCCCTGTCTGGCCGTGCCACAGTTTGTTTATCCACTCACCTCTTCTTTGCTACAGCGTTTTGACCACTTTCTTCCCTGTGTTTCCCACTATCGTGAGTCACGGAAGGAAAAGAGCTGTGACTTAGACATCACCATAGCATTAGAATGTGGGACAACCTCTGATAAATAACAGTTCTTCCACAAATGTTTGTGTAAATAAGAGAAGTGGAAAGAAAGAACTTTTCAGCCACAGGAGCTTTCATCTTGGCAGGCGATGCTGAGGGACAGCTTTCACAGTGCTGTTGTGAATGATTCCAGTTAGTGGCTTGTTTTCTCCTTGGGAACCTGGAGGGTGCTGTGGTTTCAGGTTCCCCTACCTGAGCATGCGGTTCAAACACAGGCTTCCCGAGCGGCAGCACTGGCCCGCAAATGAAGGCCAGTGGGTCTGTCAGCTGGACGCACATTTATAGCTGTTCCTGTGGCTAATGCTGTTGGCAGGTCCCTGCGCTCCTTGGGACATGGCTTGTGGTGGCTGTCACACTGCTGCCTGGAGAAGAGTGAGTGTATTTGGGGGGTGTGGAGAAGAACTGTTTGTTGTATGATGTGTTAAATCGTAGTTCCCTGGGGGTCCCTATAAACACGTCCTCAGACTGTAAGTCCACAGCTAAAAGTACAATAATGAAAGGTTCATTATTTGATGGCTGCTGAAGAAGAAATTTTAGGATTTTTCTTGGCAGAGTAAAAGGGGAATAATTCATGTTGTTGGTGGTGGGGGCTGTTATTCAAATCAAGGTTATAACCAGAAAAAAGAGGAGGGAAGACTGCTGTTTGATGTAGAAGTAACCTGAAAGAAAGTTTTGAAAGTTTTTAACAGAAGAAAAATGTGTCTTCCATGGACTTGTGTCTTCAGAGAAGTAGGTTATCTATTCACGAAGAGGAAAAGATTTGACATATAATCCTTCTTACTGCTTTTTAATTGAAAAACAGAGGCAGAGGCTGGCCTTTAAATTGTCTGTCGCAGCAGCTCAGATCTCATGTGGGAGAGGTCCAGGGAATTCGGGGGAATTAATCAATTGTGAAATGCTTTATTTTTTATCTCTTCTGTTCTCTGGTAATGGAAGAGGGATTCTGACCCAAAAGTCATAGGGATGTCCAAATCTACAGCATCCAACACTGGACAGCGAAGACTGAGAGCGAGTCACCAGCCACGTGCACCTGCAGCCTGAGGAGGAGGACACCATGTGCCAGGCAGGGCCATGTGGAGGTAGCATTTGGGAACAGAGGGTGCTTCCAGGGGCTGTGGGAGGAAGGCTTTCTAGTAACAAGGGATGCGGTGACCGTGGCTCTGGGGGAGGATGTGATGACCTCATTTGAACTATTCTATGGGCTGGAAGAAACTGGATATCACTACTCAGGGAGGGTCCCCAAGGAGTAGGATGGAGATGACGCTTGAGATCAGGCCGTTAAAGGCTCTTCTGGCTGCCTGAGGTAGATGTCAAGACAGCAGTTGACAATGGCTTTGAATCTTAGGTCTTATGTCCTGCCTAGGTGTGTATAGGTCAGGCTTGTCCAAGAGACACCTGGCTGGTGATAATTGGTTAAACATAGTCACATTGCTAATCACAGTGACCAGCTTACCTTGCCCCATCCATGGCAGCCCATGTTTCAGGAACAGTTCTGTCCTGTTCTCTGAAGCATTTCTCAGAGTGTTACTGCAGAGAATTCGTAAAAGATGCACATTGCACTTACCAGAGCAAATGAGGGAAAAGTCCTGGAGTCGCTTCACGCCTCATAGCAGGGGATTCATGAGTAGTCAGCATCTAGTTTCCTCAATGTGAATTAGAAGTTGGTTTTATACAAGGGTCCTACGTGCCCTTACACACCCCCATCTGAAAGCAAGTTCATGCATGTGTCATATGCATTCTTTGAGACACACACAATGATTTCTTTGTGCAGAGTGGATTTGGAATTTTCATTTATTTTTAATAATACATTTTGTTCTCTGATGGAATTTTTCATATACCAGTGGATATTCTCCAAAGTCATACACACACAGAACAGGTATGGGCATGGCACTGCCCAGGTTGAGGATGATCATTGCATTTACTGCATGTGAGGTGGCTAAACCTCTCTATCATGTCAAAGATCACATTGATAAAAAGTGTCATTTATTGTGTTTATTTTATTCTAGCATGGATTGCCAATTTTTGTTATTATTCCTGGGCAGTGCTATATTTTATTCCAAAAGTGCAGAACATCTTCAGACATGAAAAGACTGCTTCTAAATTTTCAGATTTTGATAAACATTCTATAAACTTAGAGTATTTTTCTTTTATTTCTTTTTATTTTTTATTTATTTATCTTTAGAGGGAAACTTGAAATCAAAACTCTGGTTTGTAACTGCACCACTTGTTCTTAATGTGACAGCCCATTTTCTCCCCTAAGGGTCTCACTGTTCACTGAGAATAAATAATAAAGCTCCTAATTTGTCTCTTTCTTGCAAGAGGTTTAGTGAATAGAGAGGGCCAACACAGGACTCGAGAAGCAGACAGACTGGCTTCACTCTCAGTTTTGCTTGTGTTCTTCTCCACTTCCAAACGGCTGTGAAGAGTTTTGCAGTCTCAGTCCTTGCTCCAGCATGGCTCTGCGGTGGCAGCTTCTCATCCAGCATGGGCAAAGGCAAGATTAGGCCAGTTGTTAAAATCCTGATGAGAGTTAATGCGTGCAGAACAGGGATTTACATTCTAGCTGGAGAGTCATTAAAAATGAATGCTATGCTGAGCTATTTTATCTTGGCTTTGGATCTGGGAAAAGCCTCTAATAAAGGCTTCTAAGAAAGTCTATGAATAGATTGAAAGTCCCTTCATATTCATAATAGATATTTAACAGCAAAGAATTTGTGATGTCTGGTTGCAATCAGTGACCAATAGTCAGCCACCAAGGTTGGGAATTATGACTCCTGAGACTGCCCAGGCATCTGTTTAACCTGGTCAGGCAGAAAGGGAGAATATTTATGTTGGCAAATTTAAATCTGTGGCTGGCGAATTGGCCGATCAGGGTCGGTGATAAAAGCCTTCGTTGGTGCTGTCAATAATAATATTGCATGTAGGGGACAGTGGGACCGTGATGCGTATCAGAATTTCTATAATAGACTTCTCTCCAAGATGTGACTATCCAGGGATGTGCTTGGCGGATAATAGGTTCAGTTTTATGAGCTTTACTGTTATCTTGTTGATGTGCTGATACCTAAGGTCTCAGCAGAGGCACAGCTGTGTAGCGACTGGAATTGCCCAAGGTTATAGATGGCTAAATGTAATCACTCAGCCATAGTTGTCAACAGGTGACTTTAGAAATACAGAGATTCTAATCACGGCACTGTGAAGTTTGGTAAAGACTGCTCTTTGAATAAATAAAATATGAAATTTATGCTGATCCCATGTAAAGGAGTTCTAAGAGGTAGCCCTATTAACGGAAAGAAAGCATGCTGCATGAAAGGTCAGACGCACTGCTTTTAAAATATCTGAGACAGGAGAAGAATAATTTAACTAGCATTTATGGAGAGCATTTTTGGATGTCACTTTCAGTTACTGGGGAGCACTGAAATAATTGAAATCCTAGTTTCTAAATTCATGGGCTTTAATGAAATCACTGAAACAACGCACGTGTAAAACAAAAGAAGCCTGTGATTAAGCATAAACCTTTTGTTAACAAGGACTGTTAGTTTAGGAGAGTAGAAATTGTGGTAAGAATTCTTTTAAATCCTCAGGTTCATTAGAGGGAGCCAAACTGTAGCAAATGAAGTGAACCAAATAGTGAGGTATCGAGACCATCTCAGGCTCGCCCCTCCTCGCCAGGTGTCCGAGGTGGGCAGATAACATGGGAAACTTGCTGAGTGGGGAGGAGGCTCAGAATCTCCCTAACATATTAAAATGCTCACTGTAATTTGTATAATTTGAAATTTCAGTGCTCTTCCAACCGCGTTGCTAGACTTAGCAAATAAAGTACAGGATGTCATTTTAAAAATTGAGTTATAAATCAACAAAGGATACTTTATTCACTTTTAATAAAGTTTTTTTTTGAGTAGTTTTTGGTTCACAGCAAAACTGATCAGAAAGTAGAGACCCTCCTTCTGCCTGGCACCATGCATGTGCAGCCTCATCTCCACCTGTGAGGGACATTGACTACAACCGATGAACTTGCACTGCTGTGTCGTTATCGCCCAGAATCCGTAGTTCACATTAGGGCTCACCCGGGGTGCTGCATACCCTGTGGGTTTTACCTAGTATGTAACGACATGATGTATCCACCATTACAGCTTCATATAGGATATTTTCACAGCCATAAAAATCCTATGTGCTCTACCTTTTCATCTCTTCCCCTCCTAAACTCCGGTCAACCACCAATCTTTTGCTGTCTCCACAATTTTGTCTTTTCCAGAATGTCATGTAGTTGAAATCATACAGTATGTAGGCTTTTCAGATTTGCTCCACTCACTTAATAATAATACATTTAAGGTTCTTCCATGTCTTTTTGTAGCTTCATATCTCTTTTTCTTTTTAAGCCCCGAATAGTATTCCGTCATCTGCCTACAGCTCAGTTTATTTTTACTTATTATCATTCACCTGGGGAAGGACATCTTGCCTGTTTTCACAGTGTGCTATTATGAGTAGAGCTGTTACAAGCTGCTGCGTGGAGGTTTTGGTGTAGACATAAGTTTTTAACTAATTTGGACCAATGCCAAAGAGTGTGACTGCTAGATTGTGTGGTAAGAATATCTTGAGTTCTGTAAGGATAGTATTTTTTTCAGAAGAAATATATCCTCAATATTCTATGGCACTCCTGTCTGCCAAAGATGGGATAGTTCCATGCAGGGCAATGATCTTAGAGGTCATGATGATTTTAATTATGGTTATAAAAGATCTGGTAAACTTCTGATTCTCTCCCTGATCCTCCAGTTGAGGTAACTGGTCCCAGCCCCTGGCTGGATTCCTTGGAAGCAAGATATGCTAGAAGGAGCCAGAAATCCTAAAACAAGGAGTGTTAGGCCCAACCACTCTTTTGATGCCACCTGCCTCATACTCGACTACCCCATAACTGACCCATACTACCACTCATGGGACTTGGTACCACAGGCTGCAGGTGCTCTGAGTCCTGGAATTGCCTTTGGCTCTCCACAGAGTGTGTTCTCTCCTTGCATCCTCTCACACCTTCCTGCCTTGGTTGCCATGATCTTATTCCTCCTGCTCCCAGCTTACCTTGTAGCCCTGAGCTGTTGCTGTCCCTGATGACCCCAAACATCCCTCAGGGTTTCAGAGTTGAGACACCAGGCCTGGATGGCATCTGCCATTCTCCTGCAGGTGTTTTGGGCTCCAAAGGAGAAGCAGCTGTACCCGCAGCTGTGCCCCTCTCATTTCCCGGTGCCTGGGATGCCAGGCTGCGGTGCGGTGAGCATGGCATGCCCCTGCAACGCTCCTGGCCGCTGTGGGAGGCGAGGCAGCTAACGTGGAGCAGGGCTGCTGCTTGGACTCGCTGCCCCTTGCAGCCCGTGAGCAGTGTGCTCTCCCAGCCGTAATCTGGGTGTTGGCTGAGTGTGGCTCTGGCCCTGAGACAGAGTGGACATTGCTGAAGAGCTGAAAGATGACTTGAAGAGTTCACTGATGATTACTGTGCCTCCATTACTGTGCCTCCTTTGGAAAATCTAAGTTCTGCAAGTCTCTAATAGTTACTCAGGTAAAAGAGGATATAAGATATGCATTTTTCCTTCCACGTGATGTAAGGAAGTTGGATGAGCTATCTGAGGGGCTTCAAAGAAGGTCATAAAAACCAAAAAGTTACCAGCTGGGAGAGGTTCTGTTTGCCCCAAGGTGCTGCCTCTTCACACGTGTCAGCCCTGTGAGACAGACCAGGGCCTCACCTTACCAGAAATGAGAAGAAAGGTGTGCTGTTGGTGAAGCTCCTGAGCCAGGTGGGTAAAAGCCAGTTTCATACACAAGCAGAATGCTAGCTGACTAGCAGTGGAAACAAAAACTTCCTCACAGGGATTGTGAGTCTGAGCAAAGGCACTTAGTGTCTGCTCACCAGGGGCTGCTTTGCCGGGGCTTTGCAGGCCTGGTGTCTGCTGGTCAGGATTCGCCCCGGGACTGGGACAGGATGGCAGCGTGGCTGGAAGCCTATTGCAGACGCCAGTCACACTGTCCTCTGTTCTCAGGGGAGATGAGCCACCATTTGTGTTAAAAACTTAATTATACTATTGGATTAATACCTAGTCTTGTGTTTTGAGAACAGTGTTTTCAACTTGCTTATTTGTGCTCTGATCTAACCTTGTTTGTAATTAATTATAATTTTTCATGCTAGTGGTTTTGGACACGATTCCCTGACGCTTATTTCAAAGTAGTCAGGTCTCATTTCAACCGAGACATAAGACTTTTAAAAAGAAGAGAGATGTGTTAGTAATTATACTTGCTGGTGACTAAACACCTGGGGATCACATAGAATAAACTTTATTCAGTAAAAATAAAGAAATAGATACAAGACAGAAAAATGGAGAAAACACTTCTTATGTCTGGGTTCAACTTTGTGCAAAAAAACTGCAGCTGGAGTCCTACTGTGTATTTGGCAAAGCACTGGCTAGTGGAGCAATAAGACCTCGTTTGCAAACTAACGAGGGAAGCAGTGGCTGCATCGCAGCTCATTTTAATGAAATGATCAATGGCATTCTGAGGTTTATGGACTGTTTGGCTATACTTTTGTTTAAAATAAGACTCATATTTTAATGCTTTTAATGGTAATAGATATGGGTGTCGAATTGAAATTTCAATACTAACAGTAATGACCAAAATAGTCTCTGTATAATTTACTAATATATATGGCCAGGAAAGAAAAGACATGTTTGCATTAGAAATAGAAAACTTTGATGTGCTTGATCACTAAAACAAGCTAATGTTTTATGATTTACTAATTTTTATGGTAGCATTTTATTGTGACTTGTATTTTCATAAACATAAGGATATTTTAATTATTGTGTTATATTCCTTCATGACATGAAAAGGGAGTAACCTAAAAAAGACATTTAATACAGGCATGAATTGACATTGGAAATTTCAGGTGTATTTACTTCACTTTGCTTTAATAAAAGCTTTATTAATTTTCTTTTTCATAATTTAAAAAAGTTTTAGTTTTCTGTGCTTTCAAAAGCACAGAGGTGACAGAGTCTTTCAGAATTTAGAACTAGGGCAATATTTACACTTGCATTTCATCCTTGCTATAGAATTTTAACCTGTGGGCACTACTGCAAAGCAGAATGGCTAAAAATATTGCAACTAAATGTGTACCAAATGTTTTTCTAACAGGCGGTTAAACTGGATTATATAAATCAAAGTTGATGATGGTTTTCAGTGTCCATTTTCTCCATGTCTTTTTCATCTTATGATTTTGCCTTTGGCAACATGCAGACTTCCTGTCTTTTTTCCCTGCATTCTTGTCATTTTATATCTCCTTTATTCTTTAATTTGAGCTTGAATCATAGTAAATCATCTTTCTCACATGTTCTTTTCATTTTCTCCTTCTAGTTTTGCTTTAGTTCTTCCAATTCTGGCCCTTCCATATTCTTTCTAATTTTTTTTTATATGAAAATAGCTTTTATCTCAAGTACTGAGAATCCTTCTGACCTAAAGTTTTCCTTATTTTAGAAAATGATCCAAAAACTATTAAGCTGAGTGGCTCACTGGATTTAAAAGGCTGTGATTAAATATGTTAATTTACACTTTGATTGATGGAAACCAAACATGATTAGTAGCATAATAAACATATTCAAAAATGATTTGGGATCTTTTAGCTGGAATTAGATAAGATTTGTGAGGAAGAAATGTAACCTGCTTTGGTCATTAACACTTTTTTTGCTGATGTACTCCGTATGTCTGCAGCATTATGACTATTAGAGAACAAATGTCATTCTGGAGAGAGGCTGTGGGAAATGCTTATGTTGCTATGCATGTGCCTGGGTAGAATTTTAATCCAATTTCTGGTCTGTTTATTGAATCTGTACATATGTTCAACTCTGTTGGGACTTCTGTCTTACAGTGTCGAGAGAGCATATCTATCTAAAACTTTTCACCCTTTTTTTTGGAAAAGTAAGCGTGTTTAAATGATACTTTGATGATTCTGGGAGCTTTCCATATTTTGCTACACAACCACTCACCCACACATAAACATTGGCACATAAATCCTATATAATTGCTTATTAAAAACCAACAACATACATATCTTGCTCGCAAGAATTTTCCTTATTAATCACTGGCAGTCTATTCTTCCTCATTTTCCTCCTGTGTTTATAACAATGGCTTAAACTTCAGTAAGCATCAGAATCTGTCAGAAGGAATATTCTAACAGACTGCTGGGCTCTACCCCTGCGGTTTCTGATTAAGTGTCTTGGACAGGAAAGAGCTGATTTTTTAAAACCACATGCACATAGCACTTAGATCAGTTTCTCACAGCTGTCCAGATGTGGCTGGTACTGTTGACCTGGGACTCACGCTTTGAGGCTATAGATCAGTAGATCTATAAAATGCTACATGTAAAAAATTGTTTTGCTGGGTTTCCTTTTACCGAATCTATCTCAGTGGAGGCATCCAATTAATTTTGTGTTTAAAAATACTGGTTGGTAAATGAATGGATAAAGAAAATGTGGCATATGCGGTATACACAATGGAGTTTTATTCAGCCAGAGGAAGAATGAAATCATGACATTTGTAGGAAAATAAATGGAACTGGTACCATCATGTTAAATGGAAAGGCAAGTACCATGTTTTGTGTGTGGAGAAGAAGGGAGAGAAAGAGAGGGACAGAGAGAAAGAAAATCATGAAAGCAGAGGTAGACTATTAAAGAAGAAGGAGATGGGGAGGGAAGGGTAAGGAGGGTAATGGGTGGGCGGAAATGATCAAAAGATGTTAAAAGGAACGTATGAATATGCCAAAGTGAAACTCACTGTTCTGTATAACTAATTTGCACTAATGATAAAATGTATGGTCTTCGAAGTCAGACTGCTTGACTTGAAATCCTAGACTCGGCAATACAAAACTTATTACTTTTGCTATTATTATGCAATAATGTCTGTGGTTAAAACACCCTATGGTACAGAAGCACTTATAATAAAAAGTGACAGCCCTCCCTTCTCTAATTCTGTTCAGAGGACACAATTTTTAACTTTTTTGTCCATTTACTCTGTTATTTGCCTCTCTACTGCTAAATAATATGCTTACTCTGTTATTTTTTGATTTTTGAATTTTAGACATTTAATTATTGTTGCAAGAACCCTTCAGTTAGAAAACTGAAGTTCTGTGTCCCCATCCTCATATGTTTGCTTCACTATGTTTAATTCCAGTTGCATATTTTTGGACTCCAAGTAATATTTCCCCTTTTTATTATTTCTTATTAGATTAAATATTATCAGTATCTCGATTCTTTAATTTGTGATATGATAATATCAGTAATATTATTATTTTAGCTCTTACAAACCCTTGTTTTCTATACCTTTATATTGCCTAACGTTTTGCATTACATTTACACTACATAACTTTTCATCTCATTCTTTGTTTGTTTTTCATTTTCGGTACCAGAACTTGAACTCACGACCTCGCACTTGCTGTGCGCTGAGCCGTATCCCCGCCCTCATCTCATTCTTTAACCGTAACTGTCTTCCTTGTTAATTGTTTGACAAAGGATTTAAAATAAAATAGTTTTCTTTGTCTAACTGCGTACTTATTATTAACTAGAGGACTATGTAGGGCTTTGTTTTTGAACTCTTTATTTTGTGAGTTTTTATTGCTTTTCCTATTGACTCGACTTGCTTACCTTTCCTATAGTCTCATTTAAAAATAACTCAACATGATTCCATCTATTTCCTTTTGCCCAAGACTTCCCTCGGTGTCTTTTATTTTACTTTATTTCGTTTTTCTCTGTTCTTAAGTGATTGCTGTCCGTGTGTGGTACACAGCTGTTATCCTGAAACTCTCCTTCATAGCTCTCGATTGGATCCACTCTGCTCTAAATCTTCTCATTTCCATTTTCTGTTTCTTGATTTAGTCCTTCCTCTTGCTGAACTACATCCTTAACGATCTTCCCAAGAGAGCAGCGAGTCCGGGCATATTTGAAAATGTCTTCATTTAGCCCTTACAGGAAATTGGTGATACTGCTACATTGTTATCCACCATCCAGTGCGATCCTTTTCCTTTTGTAGGCGATGTTTCTTCCATCCTCTCTGAAAGCTAAATACTGCCCCCTCTTTTACATTCTCATTCTTTCAAAAACTATCTAATTATTTTCTTTTGTCTATTACCTCTTTTTGCAATCTGCTGGATTAATTAGAAAAAAGCTTAATTTCCTCTCTGATTTTATTTAATAAATGTCATTTCTTTTTGTCTCGCTTTTATGTAAGATATCCTTTATTTATCGTCTTTCTGTCTTCCTGCTGAAGTTGATGTGATCAAGTTTTTAATTTCTAAAAGTCCTTTCTTATTTTCTTATTTTTCCTCTTTTCATAACAAGTTATTATTATATGTGGATAGAATTTCTCCTTACAGTCCCTGAATATAATAATTAGACCCTTTTTGAAAAAGAATTTTTTCCTGCATTGACTCTTTTTTCTTTTTTTTTTTATAACCTGGGGATCAATTTATTTATTTATTCTAAAATCTTGGCTTTTATTTTGTCTTTTTAATCTTGGTCTTTTTATTGCAGGATTTCCTCAAATATTTAGTGATGTTTGGTTGATCATTCATATTTAAGAATGGGCCGTTAATGGGTGAAGACTTAGATTCCATGGATTAGCTTTGTGTATTCATCTGGGTACAGAGGACCACAGACACGGGCCAGTACAGTGTAGGGACAGTGTGGCACACCCCACATGGCTTAGTTTTCGATATATTCCCCCAAACTGAGTTACAGATGGCTCCTCTTAGTGTTCTGTCCCCTGTGACTGCTGTCCTGTTTCTTCGTAACTGTGTGCCTGACTTGAGGGGAGACCATCTTTGATTTTGGCTTGGATTATAAAATATGGCTTCTGGGTGTTTTCCATATAGAGTGGGGGGTGAGAAATCATCTGCAGGCTGATTTTATTCCCTGTCTCACCCCTACTTGTCTGTTTCCTCGTACTTGTGAGTTAGTGACTGGCTGTCTGACGCTCCCTGCACATCTTCTTCATTGTGATTTTCCTGCTGCACTTTGTCACTTTAATCTCCTGAATCTATACAATCTTATAATCCTTTGCAAATCTCCTTCCCATTTAAACAATTGCTATAGACCTTTCTTATTCCTTTGCTATCATTCTATTGATGTCTGAGAAATGGAGGCAATAAAAGTGTGTTCTCAATCTTGTGTCCAAAATACCATATGTCATATATAACAACCTATATGCATGAAACTATTATTTAGAAAGCTTTATTTTTTTTTTAATTTAAAAAGTAATGAGCGACTTTCGTTCAGGAATCAGCTTACAGAATTAGCTGTCAGTCAATGGATCTCTGGCCAAATCCATTGTGGGAAATGGTTTTACCTGAAAAATGTTCCAGCCCAGCCCTGCCCGATAGAACTTGCGGAACTGAGGAAATGTTCTATGAGCCACTCTGTCTACTGTGGCGCATGTGGGTCTTGAGCCCCTGAAATGTGGCTCGTATTACTGAGGAACTGAATTTCAAATTTTGATGATTTTAATTAAGTCAAATGTGAACAGCCACCTTGTTGGACAGACAGTTCTAAATTATTGGAGTATCATTTTTCATTAGCATTTATCAAAGTGAATTCTATTTTAAAGCATAGGATAACTTTTAGTCTTCTTGAAATATTTACCTATTGTTATTTTTAGTCCATCAAAACATTAGCTCCTTAAAGGCTAATATGTTCTCTCTCGCTCACTCTTGTACCTTTAGTGCCTATAACACTGCCTGGCACATAGTAGGTGCTCGAGTATTAGTTGATTGGGTGAATAGAGAATCTAGAAAGCAAGTAAGATTTCTAGAGTGCAGGTGGCTGTGAGTTTCTGCGGTCCACATCTAAGTGGAGATTTCCAAGCAGTGTTGAGTTGTAAAGAACAGACACATGAGTCTCCACTTCCAAATGTCAGGTAAGAAGAGCTTTTGTGTAATGTAAATTTTTTTTTACGTTTCATGAGAAGTTTTTATTCTACTTGGATGGCAATTTGCCTTTTTCTTTGTCCTTATTTTACTTAGCTAAATCTATATTCTTTCAGATTCAGCTGAGGTCAAGCTAATGTTTCTTGTTTTCTTGGAATATTCTATGGTTGACTCCCCAAACCCATCCCACACAACTCCATCCTTCCATGGGTCTAGGTGATGTGCACCCACACTCAGTCCTGTTAGTTGCTCTCACCTGCATGGTCACATGTCTTCTCTATGATACTGTGGCCTCTGGAAGTCACTATCACGTCGTACTTAGCTCTAGCACCCTAGCATAATGCCTGAGAAATGTGGACACATGACCAACACATTTATTCATGCCAATTGCCAATTGCACCATTGTATATAGTACTAATGTGAATAAATATTTAGTATATAGTACTAATGTGAGTAAATATTTAATATCACAGAGTTTTTGTGATTTTGATTGCTATTCTCTTATTTGTAGTTATTGTAGGTTGAGAAAAAGGATTTACCTTTCTTGGTATTTAAATAGATATTTGATGCTATTTTTAAAAAAAATTATTTATTTTTATTCATATGTGTTTGTGATTTATGCTGCTTACAGTCATCTTGAGGACTGGTTACATGTACACATTACAGCTTGATTTTTTTTTTTTTTTATATGCGGGTACCGGGAGTCAAACTCAGGACCTTGCACTTGCCAGGCAGGTGCTTATGCCCCTGAGCTATATCACCGGCCTACAGCTTGATTTTTGTTTAACCCCCTTCCCTTTCTCTCCCCTCCTCCCCTCCTCCTCTGGTTCCCCTATCACCTTCTACATACTTACTATTTGTTTTAGTTCACATTATGGCATATAATGTTTACACTGATTGGAGTTATTAGGATCTTGTACATGGCACATCTTTATTCCTCTTATTTCCCCTTTCCCTCCTCTTCACTCCTCATTCTTGTTTCCTTGGACCACTTCCCTATTGGATGAGATCTGTCCCCTTGTCCCTTTCTATCCCATCCTTTATCATTTTCTTTGTTTGCAGTTTGCCTCACTCAAATGAGAGATACCATATGGTATTTAAATTGTGTGTCTTACTTATTTCACTCAGTATTATATTTTCCAGGTGCACCCATTTTCCTACAAATGCCTCAAACCTGTCATTCTTTATAGCAGAGTAGTATTCCATTATATATAGATAGCACATTTTGTTTATCTAATCATCTATTGATGGGTATACAGGCTGCTTCTAGGATTTAGCTATTACAAATTTTGCTGCTATAAACATTGGTATGCATGTATCACTGTAGTTTGATGACTTTAGCTTTTTGGGGGAGATACTTAGCAGGGGGATAGCTGGGTCATATAAAATTTCTAATTGCAGTCCTTTGAGAAATCTCTATACTGATTTCCATAATGATTGTGCTAATTGCACTCCCACCAACAATGCAGGAGGGTTCCCTTTTCACTGCAGCCATGCCAGCATTTGTTATTGTTTGATTTCCTAGGGACTGGCATTCTTTCTGGAGTAGGATGGAATCTTAGTGTTATTTTAATTTGCATTTCTCTAATGGCCAGAGATATTGAACATTTTTTCATATATTTGTTAATTATTTGTATTTCTTTCTCTCTGATGTGTCTGTTCATTTCTCTAGCCCATTTCTTGACTGGGTCTTTAATTTAGGTGGTTTAATTTTTTTTTGAGTTCTTTATATATTTTAGATTTTGTCCTTTGTCTGAGGGGTAGCTGGCAAAGTTTTTCCCCTTTCTGTAGGTTTTTTCTTCACTCTACTGATTGACTCTTTTGCTGTGTGAAAGCTTTTTAGTCTGAGTTAATCCTCTTTATTGATTCTTGCTGCTATTTCTTGTGCAATTGAGGTTCTGTTTAGAGAATCTTTTCCTACACATATGTCTTCAAGTGTTTGACTATTTTATCTTCTAGAAGCCTTATGTTTCTGTTTTAATGTTTAGATCTTTGATCCATTTTGATTTTAGTTTAGTTTAGTACATGGTGAAAGATAAGGGCCCATTATCATTATTCTACAAACAGATGCCCAATTTTCCCAATACCACTTGTTGAATAGACTCTCTTTCCTCCAAAATATGCTTTTAACCTTTGTTGAAGATCAAAGAGTTGAATATTTCTGGGGAATTTCTGTATCCTCTATTCTGTTCCATTGACCCAGTTTTTGTTCTAGTACCATGCCATTTTTATCAGTATAGCTTTGTAGCATAGCTTGAAATCTGGTATTTCTATGCTGCCTGCTTTGCTCTTATTGCCCAAAATTACTTCTGCTATTTGGGGTCTCTTCTGGTTCCCTGGGAATTTTAGAATTGTTTTCTCTAGATCTGTAAAATATTCTATTACCATTTTGATTGGGACTGCACTGAATCTGTATAAAAGTTTTGGAAGTATGGCCATTTTGACAATATTGGTTCTGCCTATTCAGGAGGAAGGGACATTCTTCCATTTTCTGGTGTCCTCTTCAATCTCCTTCTTCAGAATACTGTAGTTGTCTTTGTAGAGGTCTTTCACTCTCTTAAGTTAATTCATAGATATTTCATTTTTCTTGAAGTGACTGTGAATGGTATTATTTTCAGAATTTCTTTCTCATCCTGTTCATTGTTGGCATATACAAATGCTAATGATTGTAGTGTGTTGATCTTGTCTCTTGCTACTTTGCTGAAATTGATTATTAACTCTAAGAGTTTTTTTTGGTGGATTTCTTTGAGTCTTCTATGTAGAGGATCATGTCATCTGCACATAATGATAATGTGAGTTCTTACTTTCCTACACGTGTCTCTATTTTTTTTTTTTTCTTGTCTAATTACTCTGGCTAATGTTTCAAGTACTATTTTGAATAATGGAGGTGATAGTGGGTGTCCTTGTTTTGTTCTTGATTTTAGGGGGAATGTTTTTAGTTTTTCCCCATTTAGCACGATGCTGGCTATTGGTTTGTCATAAATAGCCTTCATCAGGTATGGTCCTTCTATGCCTATTTTCTTCAGGGCTTTTTGTTTTTTATCATGAACGGGTGTTAGATTTTGTTGAAAGCCTTTTCTGTGCCTATTGATATGACCATGTGGCTTTCGATGTTCCTCCTGTTTATGTGGTGAATTACATTTATAGACTCATGTATGTTGAACCATCCTTACATCTCTGGGATGAAACTTACTTGATCATGATGTATGATCACTTTGATATTGTGCTGCTTTCTATTTGATAATATCTTGTTGAGGGTTTTTGCTTCTATGTTCATTAAAGAGATTGGCTTATAGTTCTCTTTTTTAGTTGAGTCTTTATTTGGCTTTGAGATTAGGGTGATAATGACTTCCATAAATGAATTTGGAAGCATCCATCCCTTTCAACTTATTTGAAAAGCTTGAGGAGTATTGGTGCTATAACATCCTTAAAGATTTTGTAGAGTTCAGCTGTGAATGGTCCTGGGCTTTTCTTAGTTTGTAGATTCTTTATTACTGAGTCATTTCATTGCTTGTTAATCATCTGTTAAATGTATTTATGTCTTCTTGGGTTAGTTTTGCGAGCCTATAGTGTCTACGAATTGGTCCCTTTCAAAATTTGCTAATTTGTTGGAATGTGATTGTAATTGGTTTACCTTTATATGTAATTTTTTGTTTTTTTCTGGCTGCCTTCAAAATTCTGTTTTTTTTTGGGGGGGGGTGCTGGATATCTGTGAATTTAATGAGGATCTGCCTTGGTGAACTTCTCCTTTCATCATAGTTGCTTGGAGTACTATAAGCATTGCTTACTTATATTTAAAAATCTTTTCTTATACTTGGGAAGTTTTCTTCCATAATTTCTGTAGGCATGTTGGTGAATCCATTGTGCAATCTTCTAGATTTTCTCTAACTCTGATTAGCCTTGATTGTTCTTATTGTCATTTAGTAGCTGTTGAATAGCCTTCTATTGTTCTCTTATTTTCTTTTTGGCTTCTTTTTTTTTTTTTTTGTGGGTACCGGGGGTCGACCTCAGGACCTCGCACGCCAGCAGGCGCCCGTGCTGCTGAGCAATATCACCAGCCCTTTGTTCATATGTGGGTTCCGGGAGTCGAACTCGGGACCTCGCGCTTGCCAGGCAGGCGCTTATGCCACTGAGCTATCTCACTGGCACCTCTTTTTGGCTTCTTTGAGCTCTTTATTGTAGTTCATTATTTTGTCCTCAATATCAGACACTCTATCTTCATATTGGTCATTTCTGGAATGTATGAATTCTATACTGTTTTTTATTTCAGGTATTTTTGTCTGACATCTTTTTGAAGATAACATATCTTTGTTGACTCTGTCATTCAAATTTTGGACTGTTTTGGTTAGTTCATCCAGTTTTTTACTTATTTCCCTGAAATTTACCATGGGCATATTGAGCGTAATTGCTGCAAACTTTTGGTTCATTTCCTCTTTGAACTCATCTATTTTCTTCATCCCTTCTAATAATTTTTCATAGATTTCAGCTATTTGGTATGTTTTCTTCTCCCTTTTTAACCCCTTGCTCTGTCTTGAGAGAGTTGGGGGGTTAGGAGATCTTCTATTTCCTTGTTTCCCCATTTTCCTACTTGTATTTGTACTTATTTGTCTATCTAGCTATCATATCTATCTATCTATCTATCTATCTATCTATCTATCTATCTATCATCTATGTATCTATCTAATCTCGTTTTTAATTATATGTATCCCCCTCTTTTTTCTCTTCCCTTTTTGGGGGGTCACTGCAGGTCAGCAACTAGAGAATTGAGGAGAGTACGTGGTTATATGGATCTTTTTAGTAGGACGTTGCCTTCCCTTGAATAATTTTCAGCTCTGTATATGCAATTCTAGTATTTACTTCTGTTATTTATTTTAAGTGGCTTTGACTCTGTCCCCATGTTTTGCTGCAAGAATTTCTTCAATTTTTTTTTTTTTTGTGGGTACCGGGGGTCGACCTCAGGACCTCGCATGCCAGCAGGCGCCCGTGCCGCTGAGCGATATCACCGGCCCTTTTTTTGTATGTGGGTTCCGGGAGTCGAACTCAGGACCTTGCGCTTGCCAGGCAAGTGCTTATGCTGCTGAGCTATCTCACTGGCCCTGCTTCAAATTATAACAGATTTAATCTTACAACATTTCTACATGATACTCCTTGCAATTACTTTTCTCTCCTCTATCTATTCTTTTTGGGAGAGAGAGAACCTAGGTACCTATTAAGTCAGAGCCAATGAAAGCACAAATATGTGAGAGTTACCACCTAGTATACACAAAAAACCATAAAAGAACATAACCCCACATTACTAAGTAACTCAAGAAACATACAAAAACGTAAACCAATAAGATGTCTGATGGGAATACAGATTAGATATTCAAATGAGCTATTAGATATGTGATTCCCAAATAGCTTCTTTGTCAGATAACCTGGGTGTTCACACCCCAATTACTCCTATGACCCCTCCACTGCAAAACTAGAGTCAACTCAGACTCAAGACCTCTGCCAGGTTCCGGGCATTTTTGCAGAATTTGATCCAGTCTGAGTTCTTGGGTTAGGATCTCTTGCTACTCTTCTCCCTGGGTGGGATGGTGGATTCAGCATACAAGTTCACTGGCATTAAATTGTCCATTGAGTCAAGATTATTCTTATGCCATCAATCCAACTACAGCAGTAACAGGCTAATCCATTTCAGTGGTGTCTATCAGGGCTAGTTGAGAACTAACATACCATAAGCCCACTGTGGGTCTCCCTTTAGGAGTGGGGACACAGTGCCAATGTGAGCCTCCAATCCTAGGTAACTCAGGTTGCATCTGGTGCCTGATCATAGGTCTTCGGTCAGTGATCACCAGTCCCTGCCTTTCAGTGGGACTCACCCCAATCTCCTCTCCCACTGCCGACAGTGTCCAGTGACTGTCCTTCCCTCATCAACTCTGAGATGTTGGCAGTATGAAGATGCCAGGGGGCTGCTTTGGGACAGAAGTTAAATTCCAGCCCTTTCCCTCAAAATCTTCTCAGCCTGTGCCTGCACTGTGCGGGTATGTCCTGGGGCACGTGTAATTCAGAGACTTACCACGTGTTACCACCGGAAGGTCACTCAGGAGTCAGAGACTCAGGTTCTTCCTGTTCTCTCCAACTCCAGACTTCAGACACCTTGTCCTGGAGGAGCCAAGCTGCTGGAACTCACTGCTCCGCCATCTTGTCCTGTCTCCTCTGTGTTTCCTGTTAATGTTTGAGTCTCTCCAACGTGGCTCTTCCTCTACTCAGCTATGTTGGCTCTTCCAGATCATTCCTTCTCAGTGGATCTTTCCTTAGCTTCTATGATGTGACCCTTCCTCTAGTCAGCCATGTTGAATCTCCTATTCCAGACTTTTGCCTTGTCTAGGAACAGGTCCGTTGTTTGTCTGGAATTGCTGCTGTCCTATGCAGAGGAGAAACAATGCAGAGCCAGCTCCAAGTTGGAGGTGGCTGAGCCAACGTGTGTAATCTATAGTTGTGGAGTTGGTCAAGGACCAGCATGCCAGTCTGAGCATTCCACTGGAGCTGCGGGTCTGGGCATATTTAATATTATTTAAAGTGTGGATAAATATTAAGAATTCATAGCTAATGCATTACATTAATCTCATCTGTGTATTTACCATACACATTTGAGCTTTTATCAAGATCACCTTACTTTGTCTATGCACTTTCCTTTTTTGCAGGAAGGAGCAAATGCTAAGATGTGTTTTGTATGTTGGTGAAAGTGTATGCTCAGTAACTGTGGTGCTGACATGAAAGGCTGCTGCCATTCTGAAGGGACAGCTGTGTTTCCGGTGTGAGGAGGGATGCTCCTCTTAAGCGAGGTTTGCACGTCTCTGAAACACATTTGAGCAAAGCAAACCGATGCTGATAAGCCCTTCTCTTAACAAGAGCAATAAAGAGGCAGAAAGCCCAGTGTTTTCTTTCAAATGAGGCATGCAGAGAGACACGGTCTTGATAACAATACAACCCAGGATGTTTTATGTATTTCTAGGAGAGAGAAGGGAAAGAAAGACATAGAAACTAGGCATCCTCACAATAAAAGCTGTAAGAGGATTAAATATCATGGCCTGAAGAAATCTTTCTAAACCACAGTATCCTGGAGCTACTGAGGCAACAGGAAGGGAAACAACTTGGAACCAGTTAGGCAGAGCTTTGGGGACAGATGCATAGCCGATGGATGTCGTGATAACCTGGGTGTGTCTCCCTCTGCCTAGGACTCTGCAGATATCTGTGGGCAGCACAGGCTACTGTTTCTGCTCTGATGGGTGACCTGAATAGCACCCATGGGTGGCTGTAGGTAGCCAATCCTACAGTCCATTGTAATCCTCCTGAAAGGCAGCAATCCCTGCCCCTTCTTCACTGGTTTTGGAAGGAGATGGAATGGACCAGGACCTCACCTCCAGGGCCCTGGAAGATACTTTGAGTACAATACAAATACGCAAAATTCTACCTGCAGTTTTGGGTGATTTTTAGAAGGGTATTTTAGCATATGATAGGGGACAACCCACTTTTTCTGAAAAGGATATGTATTGGTTGGCTGTAAAGTAATTTTCTAAAAACAATATGTGTTAGTATGGTCAGGCCATTTCACAAAGTGTGTGGCTTAAACAGTGGGACTTTAGTTTTGCACAGTTCTGGAGCCTGGAAGTCTGTACTTGCTATGGTATCAGGATTGGTTTCTCCTGATGCCTCCCTTCTTGGCTCCAGGATGGCTGTCTTCTTGCTGTGTTCTTGCATGGTCTTTCCTCTGCAAACACACATCCGTGTCCTAATGTCTCCAAAAGCTCTCAGTCCTATGGATTAAGGGCCCACCCATATGACCTCATTTAACCTAGTTACCTCTTTAAAGCCTATCTCCAAACACAGTAAGTGTGAAGTATTGAAGGCTAGGGCTTCGACATATGAATTTTGAAGGAACACAATTCACTGTATAACAGGATAGATAAGAAATATTTTAAGCTTTTGGAGCCACGTATCTCTCTCATTTAGTGTGAAAGCTGCCCAGGCAGTACATAAATGAATGAGTGTGGCCATGTTCCAATAAAACTTTATTTATGGATGCTGAGATTTGAATTTTATACACTTTCCACACATCATGAAATACTCTTCTTTTAATTTTTTTCCCTGAACCATTTAAAAATTTAAAAACCTTTCCTAGCTCAAAGGCTGCCTGAAAACAGCCCCTGGGCTGTGGTTTATCAGCTCTGGAAGGAGAAGCAATTCCGCAGCCCTGTCCAGTGAATGCTGTACAGTCAGCCCTCACATCTCCGCCCTGACCTGTGTGGATTTATGTGGGACGCTTGTGTTCTGACAAGTGTTTCCATAGTGAGCTCAGCCTACCCCGGAGATGCATTTCTCTTTGTGGGGTACCCTTGACCATAGTGAATAAAGCCATCCATCACTCTGAGAGTATTGACAAAGTCATCCCTGCTGGGTGCCAAGACAGGAAATACATCACATGCTCCAGTGGGTGCTGGCTTGAATGGCCACTACTGAGCTGGCTGTGAGAACGCTCTTCTGCATGCGGAGTCTCAGCTGCTGCTTCAGTCTTACCACCTGCCACCTGGGCTTGAACTGCTTCCAACGATATGGAGCAGTGCCTAGGGGAAGAAATCAGTAGTCTTTATGGTCATTATACCAGGCAGTATTTCATTGACCAGCACAAGGTACAGCCCAGGTTGGGACGGGGAGCTTAAGCCTTTGATAAAGGCTCAGTATGCTGCCTAGGGAGAGCCTGCATCTTTCCTCTGACTTCCCTGTCTGGGATCTGTCCATTCAGTTTTTGGCCTCGTCCCCATCTCTAAATGAATAAGAGACAATGTGTTTCAGGGAGAACCCTGAACTTTGGCCACATCCTCATCAAAGCATGTCCACTTCCTGTGTGTTCCTTATAGCCATGGTCCTCTTCCTGGGATGCAACATAAGCTCGAGCTGGGAGGGATCCTGGCATGTGCTGCAGGTTGAAGTTTAAGTAGGATATGGATGTTTGGTCTGTCAGCAAATTCCCAGTTTCTGCTCAGTGGCATTTGTCCCATACTGGCAAGCTGGACTGTGACAGGTACTCATTAGTCCTACCTCGAGAGGATCCCTTATCCATGCACATCCTCTCTGAACTTCATATGAAGAGCATCCTGAGTCAGTTCTGAAACTGACTCCAATTAAGTTCAGCCAGTTTCCTCATCTCCCTTTGAATTTAGAATGACGCCACACCCTCACACCAAATGTATTAAGTTAAAATATCTGGTACGGGTCAGAAAAAGCCACAATAAAATGCCCTCATAAGGCTTGACAGTGTGATCACAGTTCTTCCTCACAATTTCTAGAATACGGGATATGGGGTGTATTAGTCAGTTTTCCCATTGCTGGTCACAGTACCCAACACCCACAATTTAAAGGAAAAGTTTAATTTGAGTCATGGTTTCAGTGGATTCAGTCCATGGTCAGCTGGCTCCAAGGCAGAAACATTCTCCATGACAGGAGGACATAGTGGAGTGAAGCTGCTTAGTTGATGGTGGAGAGGATGCAGAGCAGAGGGACAGCGCCAGAGAGGAAAGGGGGAGGGAGCTGGGTGGGTCCCAACCCAATCAAGCTGACACATTCAAGCTTAACCATCACATGGAGGAAGCCAGGCATCCATTCTGTCTCAGAAATGTCCACGGCACCTTCCTGCTAGGAAGCATGCTGGTGAAGATGGAGTAGCTTTAGGTCAGAATCTTGAACTCTTTGGCAGGGCCAAAATAACTTTTGATTAACTCCTATAACACTAAGTATAACTGCGAAGTGCACTTAGCTCTTGGAAGTTGGAAGACACAGGTATTTTCAGAGATATTTTCACAGATATTACTGCGGTGCTAGAATCCCTGCATCAGGAATGCAGAGGTGCACAGCAGCATAGGTTGAGGGCAAGAAACTGCCTGGTTACACCTGCACAAATCTGGCTGCATCCTGCTTGGAGTCAGCCTTAGCAAAATTGTGCTTGAGCCAGTAGTGAAGCCGAGAAAAACCGTGGTGGTGTGCCAGATACCCAACACAACTTTCCCTGTCCCACTCCGTGCACCACTGAGATGCACTCATGTAAACTTCAGAGTTCCCCTCAAAGCAGCTGCCAGTTATTCTCTCCAAAAATTACTCATTACAAGAAGAAAGTACAGAGCCGGTGAGATGGCTCAGCAGCTTAAGCGCCTGCCCGGGAAGCACAAGGGCCCCAGTTCGACTCCCGGAACCCACATACGAAAAAGGGGCCGTTGATATCGCTCAGCGGCACGGGCGCCTCCTGGCGTGCGAGGTCCTGAGGTCGACCCCCCGGTACCCACAAAAAAAAAAAAAAAAAAAAGAAGAAAGTACAGATCCAACTGCTGTAGCCTCTTAGGAACACATTTGGAAGCCCTTTCTTCCTCTCCATTGACCATTCTTGTTTTCCTCATCACTGGCCAACATTTCAGCACTCAGTCCTGCACTCATAAAATGACTCAGGGATTATCCCTGGGGCTGACGCTGGAGTGGTGTGTTCTTTTCCTCTCCTTGCCAAGATTGGTTGCTGCAAAGCATTGTTCACTGTTAAAAGCACCAAAGGCAGCCCAGGATTCTTTTGCGTGTCTCCTGACTTATCAGCATGAGGAAGCACAATGATTATGTTGGAATTGTAGGTTTTCATTCATGCAACTTCCCTGCATCTTCTTGTGGAAGTGGTCATCATGCTGGGAATTGAGATCTCTAACGCAGCAAATTTGAGGTCACATGGCTGGAAAGCATAAATTCCCTAAGTAGGGCTCCAGACTGGTGTGTACAGGGTTAATCCTGCTTCACCCAGGGCTGGTTCCTAGGGATACATTTTAGCTACTGGGGAAAAGCAGTACGCAACAGCTTTTGCTTTAGTGCAAATATAAAGTGTGATTGAAATAAATGGTAAATGTTTAAATTAAAAAATATTACAATAAAATATGCATTGCTACTTATCAGGGACCCCTGCAGTGAGCCTGCGATCTCCTGCCAGGTGTCATGGTACACAGTGAAAGAAAAAGAAAGAAAGAGCAAGAGACAAAATGGCATTACAGTGGGGATCTGGGATGACCATTTGTTCATGAGGAACAAAAGGCCACGAGGCAGCCAGAACCTCGGCATTTATTGATCAAGGAGGGGATTTGAGGAGGGGATTATCTGATGACTCAAGAGGGTGGAGGTGATCTTATTGTAAGAAGGACCCTGCCCTGGAGTGATTTATAATCTTAGTGGTTTTAGTTTCAGTCTTAGTGGGTAGCAGAGGATGGCTCACCCTTGAAGAGATAATGGGAAATCTCGAAAGGGTGATATCGATAACCCTTTAGGGAAGTATGCAAAATTAACCATTGTGAATTTGTGGTCCCCAACAGCCATTAATTTTCAAAATATTCTCTCTTCATTCGAACACACATATCCCATCTTTCTTGCCACTTTCTGAAGCAGTTCTGGAAGTCCTTTTCCATGAGTGTCTTTATGAGATGTGGTAAAACATACTGAAAATATTGCTACTGAGTGCCAGCCAATGGAAAGGCAGGCTCATAAAAATATTACAGTGTGTCCTCTTCCGTCACGTTCACTGGATCTGGTACACTGTAACTTCTGGTTCTTCTCTGAAGTAAAATGACCATAAAAGGTAAATGTTTTGAATCTATTCAGGACATCAACACAGCCACTACACTTGCAACTACAGAAACTCATGAAAAGGACTTCCAGAACTGCTTCAGATAGTGGCAAGAATGATGGGATAAGTGTAATGACACTGTGTCATTTCTCCCTGCAGGGTGTAGCCTGTGTAGTAAATCCCCACTTTTAGGGCTGCTAGGTCAGAATATCTTAACATGTTGCTATTCTTCCGACTTATTCTCAGAACCTCCAATTCCCTTGGGAGCAATAAGATTACATAGTTAGCCCATCGATGCCGAACACCGCTGCTGTTGAGGTCACCAGACAACGTTGTTCACTGAAGAATGCAGCTGTTTGTTCGTCCCTGCCCAAGACTCCAGAGCAAGTTCTTCTGATGAATTCGTGTGCCTTTGTCCAGGGCCTTACTGGTCCGGAGAAGGATTTGTTCACGCTCTTTAGAAGTGTTGACCTCATCACGTGAAGGGTTGGTTGGCCAATATCCCCAGATGCGTTTGCCTGCAGGCCCCAACGCTGCCTCCATCTGTTTTGCCCACTTCACCAGCGGAAACCGCATGTGCTTTCTGCCGTGTGGCCCTGGTCTAGCTCGTGAAGTCTGGTGGTTTACAGTGCCAGAAGTCTCGGCTTTATTGGTCATGTCACGGTCTGCTGTGATAACTCCCTCGGCATCTGTGAACTGAAATTGATACCGAGCTCGAGGGAAGGACTTGCTGGCCTTAGCTCCTAAGACGTCCATTGCATTCGCCCTTGGCTTTTCTTTTTCATATCAGTCTCATTTTCACTGCAAATCAGAAGGCTCTTCAGGCCATCAAGGAACTTGAGCTGCTTTTGATGGATTCACTACAACACATCGGCCATGGTTTGAATGTACTCCCCCCTCATACGACAGAATTTGAGACCCAATGTGATAATATTAAGGTGTGGCACCTTATTGTTTGTGTCTGGATGTCCCCCAAAGCTTCATGCAGTTTTAGATGGGGCTTTTTCGGAGGTGGCTGAACCTAGAGTGTGTGACCGATTTGTGGTACAATGCTGGGATTAAGGGTGGGTGATTCCTGGATCAGTCCACTGATTGGATCCCAGTAGACTGGAGACAATATAAGGGACAGAGAGTCTCGTCTCCCCCCCACTTGTTGCTTTTGCCGTCTTCTGCCTGCCATGAACTGTTTCCCCTCTGGGATGCACCTCTGCCAAGCTACTCTGCCTTGGAGCCAGCCAATTATGGACTGAATCCTCTACAAACTGTGAGCCAAATAAACCTTTCCCCCTTTAACTAGGAGGTGATTAAGTCCAGAGGCCTCTGCTTCAGGGAATGACTTAGACCTTTTCTTTTGCCCTTCTACCTGCCATCATGTGTGGACACAGCAAGGAGGGCCTCACCAGACACCGGATGATGTTTCTTTTACCTTGGATTTCTCAGTTTCCAGAATTGTCAGAAATAGATTGATGTTATTTATAAATTTCCCAGCTTTGGTATTTTGTTGTAACAGCATAAACAGACCAAGACACCATCTCTCACCCTGGGCTGGGTCTCCATAGCAAACTCAATGGTGCTCTTTTATTTTTCTTCTTTCTTCATGGTTTCCACAACCCCATCCTATTTTTAGGTATTTTCTAAACTCTCCTGACCTTCCCTACTCCATCCCTCCCCACAGTCAAAAACTTGGCATGTACTTCCCAGAAAACTTTCTCCATCACCAAAGAATGGCCCTGAGGCAGTCTTTTACAGATGCCAGTGTATTCACAATTCTGAGGCCTTGATGAGATCACCACAGGCAGGTCTCTCCAACTTCCTTATCTTTGGACCATGACTTTTGTGCTAATGATGGAACCCAGGGTCCCACGCATACTAGGCAAGTGCTCTACAACTGAGCCACACCCCAGACCCTTGGGCCTTGAAGTTTTTGCCGCATCTCCTCGGTGTGGCGAGACAAAGTTTAATATCCTCATCCTTTGGTGCAGACAACCTACTCCAGGAATAAAGGATAAATTTTTGATAGTTAATAGAATTCACACTTTTTCACGTGTCATTTGTCTGGTGTCGTTATCTCAGTACAGTTGGAGAACCAGGCAGCCACACTGTTTCAACAATATCCTCACAAGGATGGTCATGAATCTGCTTCTTTATTTGTGAAATGCCCTGACTTACACAGAACATTCTCATTAGAAAACTAATACTGATATTCTTTTGCTTTTGTTCCTCCGCTCATGTGCCACTTGCTTTTCAAGGCTTCAAAGGTATTAATTGCAATTTCTCCTTAGAAAAGCTGCATTCCTAACCATAGGGAAGTGTTGCCCTATAGTTAGCTTAGTTGGCAAATTATTTAAAACTGATGCTAGGATCAGAGAGAGAGAGAGAAAGCTGTGAGAATAAACTCTGAGGACCTTGGTGAGACTACATATTCACAGATTGGCTCTAGTTTATTCATTATTTAAGCCCTAACATGTTAAAGAATGCCAGAAATTTAAGTCTGGACAAGAGAAAGAAAATTGATTCTTCTTGGATTCTGTTACATTTGATATCTTGCAGATAACTGGTCTATTGTTTGGAAGTCACAAAAAAAAAAAGACCAGAATTAAAGACTTAGATTTGGAAACCTTCCATGTATATGTGATCAGCAGTGTTACAGAGTGGGTAATATCACTCAAAAAGGAGAGGATTGGGCCAAGGATGGAACCCTAGAATGCCAATACTAAAGGAAGAACAAGAAGAAATGATCAGAGAACAGAAGGAAATGTGAGTGTTAGGAAATCTGATTGAGTGCAAAATTTCAAGGTATGAGAGATAAAAGTCAAGCGCAGCAGAAAATTACGAGAGAGAACAACTCTAAGTGTTCACACACAGATGGTTTCATGGGAATGGTGGAAATAGATTTTAGATTTGAGAGAGCAAAGCAGTGAATGGAAAATTAAAGTGGAGAATGTAGACTGATTTAAAAAATATACTTAGTTGAGGAGAGATGGTGAGAAAAAGGACAGAGGCTAGGGAGGTAATATAAGGTAAGTGGGCAGAAAAATTGTATGGAGAAAGATAAGTTGTTGAAGATAGTAAAATGAAGAAAAAGGAATGAGTGGGCTAATGGGGATATGTAGACAAATTGGTTAAGACAGGAGGAACATTTATTCTCTCAATGGTGGAAGTAAGAAGAGAGGCAGGTATCGGTAAATTTGTAGGGATGACAGGAAATAGAGGTAGTTCAGGTCGATGACTTCATTTTTTTTCTTAAAGTGGGAGCAAGCTTAATGGGAATGATGGGGAGAGTGGGTAGGAGGATCACTCAGAGGGCAATGGGACTGAACCTCAGGAAGGACAAGTTGTGACCTTGATCTTCAGAATCAACAATGAGTATATTCTAGAATGTCCTGCAGCAGCGCCAAAGAGCTCAAGGCATTGCAGCACAGGAGGTGGATTTTGGGAGGGACCCGGGATTGGTACATTAAGAAAAACTAGAGCAGGAAAACAGGGTTACTAGAGATTTGTAGGAATTGTTGAGGACATGGCTCAGTACTTTATTGTTTGCCCTAAGAAAGTACAGGAGCCGGAAAAGGGTCAATTCTGGGGAGAAAAACAAAGGAAGATAACAAAGAAAGCAGAGTTCTAGCAGGCTTCGTGGGAGGGATATGCAGCTATTTCTCTGAATCTGATTTCTGTTTCTCCCTGCTGCTGCTCTAGTCAAAACCATCAGTCTCTGCCATTGTAAAACACCTAAGCACCTCCTGACCCTTAGCTTCACTAACTTAGCAGCTGCTTTCAACACTTTTGATTGCTTCCTCTTTGCAAACATGCTCCATTCTCTCTCTCTTTACAAAATAAAATCAGATGACAACCTTTCTCTTCTCCATGATCACTTTGCCTGCTCCATTTCAGTCATTGATTCTTCATAATTACTGGATATTTCCATGCACGAATGCACGATCCTGGACTTTCTGTTCCTTAGCAAAACCCCTCCCTAGGTTATATTCTTCAAAGAAGCGCAGCAGGAATTCTCTGCATGCCAAGTTCCCGCACTTCGCTGCGGCACAGCTTACTTCATGGACTACAAATCCATGCACTAACTGGCTGCTTGAGAGCTCTGCTTCAGGGTGGAGACGGACCCTTCAGAACACGACTTTGATTTCCATCTTCCATATAGCGTTGTAAATGGTTGGAAAAAAATCTGTTAAGCATTAAACAATATAATCAGAGTTAAATAGAGCGAAAACATGTTTTTCAATTTATAAATCCTTTAGGTTTAACTTCTGTGGTGAGTGCCCCACCCCCAGTCCATTAGTTTGTCAGTAGTTCTTAAGTACAGCTTGTGTGAGTCTCTAACCATAGCCCAAAACTCTTTTCCTTCTTTCTGCCCTGACTTATTTATTTCTTTTCCTCTAAACTGCTTAAGGACAGCTGGTGTGAAATACGCATGACCATGGAACGGGAATGGAAGAGGCTCCAGGTAGATGGGGGCACGCTAGCCTTGGTAATATGAATGATTCTACTGCAGTGTGTGTCTCGTGGTGTGTCTGACATAAAGCATACTTGTTTTCTTTTTCTAATTAGCATTTTGCATTAATATTTCAAATCTAGTTTCAGAATTTAGTGAGGCTGTAATTCAAAAGAAGAGGGGATAAAGGCAGTGATATTATTTCCCGATCAGCTATCTATCCTTGCTGACATTAGATAAGTTCTATGATTTTGGATATCAGAAGCGTAGAATGTCTAGCAGATTCATATTTTTAACAAGTTTACTAAGTACTTACTAGATACCAGATACTAAATGTGCTTGGTTTCTCTTTTTTAAGAATGTATGTTCAAGGAAAATCCATCTGTTACTTCCCAAGTAAATAGTTGTGAAATGGTTAATCAGTAAGCTGGAGATACTGATAAGAAAGGGCAAATACTAAATGTATTTCATAATGTTTAGTGACTTTGGTATTATCAAAAGTTAGGGTATGTTTTCTATAAATTTATTATTTTGTGCCTTTTAGTCATTCTTGGTTGTTTCTTTCTTTCTTTTTTTTTTTTTTTTTTTTTTTTTGTGGGTACCGGGGGTCGAGCTCAGGACCTCGCGCTTGCCAGGCAGGCGCTTATGCCGCTGAGCTATCTCACCGGCCCTGTTTCTTGTTTTCATATATTTTCCTGTATTTTTGGCCATTCCTAACAGATGATTAAAAATGTTTTCTTCTCCTTCTCCTTCTCCTCCTCCTTCTTCTTCTTTTTTTTTTTTAGCGAGCTCTGGGGAGCTGTTTAACGGAATTTAAAGGTCATTTAAAGAGGAGGTATTTTCCTCTCTTTTCCTATTTGTGATCTAATGTCTATGTCAGCATTTCCACATGAGAAAAATAGGCATTGTAGAAATAAATAGGTAATAAGTTGGCTCATTCTTGGATCACTATGTCAGGACAAAACTAAAAAAAAAAAAGGCTGAGTTAAACCATTTAAATATGAATAATTGTGCTGAGAATGAATCCAAGGGAAATCATTAGAAATCTCTTGGGAATCTGCTCTTCAGAAAATGTGTGTGAATAAAGTCAGAACTCGGAGCGGGAAGTTGACTCTATGAGATCGATATGCATGGGTCTTCTAAAAAGCTAAATTGGCTAGTTACAAATAGAAACATATGAAATACATGTGAAGTTATTCAAACCTGTAAATTTAAATCTATTAAAAATTCTCTAAAAATATAATAGGTATGGTGAAATTATCAAACTGATATGCTACGTGGGTGAGTTAAAAATTTTTGAAGGCGTCAAAACTAAATATTCCTACTGTTATGAATGTTTTAAATAGCAGCTGATGTGGTAATTTCAGGTATGTGAGATTGATTCAAATAAAAAATTATAAAAATATTAAAAGCATGTTACTTATGACACGATAGAGTCATATCACTTAAATGGTAGTAGAATGTGCTAGCCAAGTATAATGATTTCTACTTTGGCAGTATTTTTCTATAAAAAGTTGTCAAGTAAATTACTGCTCACAATTCTCATTGACTCTTTTGGGGAAAAAAGACAAGTGTGTTTATTGCTATTGATATTTTTACTTCTTTGGATGAAATATTTCCCACATTGCCAAATATGCTTAGATAAAAATTCTGAAAAAAACTTGTTAATTCCTTTAAAGATCAATCATTTTTCAAATTTATAGAGTGTCCATATTTAACATTAGATTCTGAACAAAGTAAACAAACTTAAACAACCAAATCTTAATGTATTTTCATTTAAAATCGGATGGTTATCTCATTTTCTCATACTACACTCGTGTTCTGCCATCCACATTTTTTAGATTTAATCCTACTTCCTGAGCTGAAGTTATTATTTTAAAGTCTGTTAGCATATGTGATAAATATATTCCTGTTGTTATAGATTCGAACAATACCTGTGAATCTATTCACTATTGACCCAATCCATCTCATTGCTCTTTTCAGGTAACCGTGTGTAATTTGTTGTGGAACAAATCATTGCACATGTAGCAGCTTAACACAGCACCCATTTATTATCCCAGTTCTGAAGATCAGAGGCTCTGGGACTCGACTCTTGTCAGGAGCTGGCAAGGCTGAAATCAAAATACGGCTGGAGCAGAGTTTCACAGGAGAGGCCTAGGGGCCTCGTCCAACCTCAACCGTTCTTGCTTTCCATGAGGTGCCCTCCACCTTCAAGCCAGCAAGCCCTGAGTCTTCCAGGCTTTAAACATTTGCCTTCTTATGCATTTCTCCTATTTATTCTTCTGCCCTCAGCTGGGAAAAGCTTTGCTTTTAAAGGTTTGTGTGATTATGTTGGAACCACGTGAGTAATCCAAGATAATCTCCCTATTTTAAGGCCAACCGATTTATAACCTAAATGAAATCTTTTGCCATGTAATTTTTGGAAGGGTTGTGAGGGGATGAAATCCAGGGAGGCCAAAGCTGGTCACCAGACTGTAGCTGTTGGTTTGGTTCTTTTTGAACTTAATAATGTTTTGGGGATCAAATATATGCTTATTCTGAATTGCTATGGGTGCTTCACAAGATTTTTCTGAGTCTTGTATATCAATTAGATGTAACTTACTATTTGTTATCTGAATTACTTTACTCTTGACTTGTATGTACCTTTTGCCTTAAGCTAAAATGAGCATTTTCTACGACTAGTTTGTTTCTGTCTCACTTTCCTTGTATTTGCTACAGTTTTTGATGTATAGATTTTGGGGCCTTGCCGTTCGTAGTACAGATATTCCTAAATCATCTTCACTGTGACTAGCACGTTTTACAGTTTCGAAGTACCTCTCTGTCCTTGTAAGTTTTTGACCTTGAACACTTTGTGGCTCTTTTTATCGCTTGATAAAGTTCTGATTCCCTCTCTCTCTCCGCCTCCCCCTCTCCCTCCCTTCCACCCTCCTTTTCTCCCTCTTACTTCATCCTCTTTTTGGTTTCATTTTGAGTTTTTTTCTTAATTTGGTGAATTTAGCTCAGTTAAAGTTATTGATATTGCAGGTGAATTTCGTCTTCATTCTTTTATATTAAAAGTGATATGTTTTCTGTTTTAGAGGTGTTGAAATGAATTTTATTATTAAATCTTTCTTCTGTAGTTGGGGTGTGTATTGTGTTCTGATATGGGAAGGTTTACATTGCTAAAGTTTCATTTTAGATATCATATTATTTTAAATTCTTCATAAAATGTTTTGTTGCAGATTTTTTTGGCGATGCTTTTTGCTTCTTTTGGTGAGTGATATTTAACTGCTCATACATTTTTTTGGCCTTGTTCTTATTTTTTATTATGGCATCACTACATTGTCTTGCCAGTTACTTTTATTTATCTCTGAATGAATTGGCATTTCCCAGACCCTATTTGCAAATTTCCTGTAGGGTATTAGACAGAATAGAGCAGAATTCAATTCCTTTTTGCTTTTTTTTCTGTGCTGTGGAAAATATGACTCATTTATAGCCATAATTCACTTAGTTTTTGAAACAAAACTGCCCAGTGGAGCTTGTTCTGGCAGCTCAGCTTGATTTGTTCCTCACAATTGTGGTGGCAAAAAGGGATCTAGCTCTTACCCTCAGCGTGTGTCTCATATTTCCCCAAGTACAGTGGTTGTCTGTGTTCTCTCAACACTGCTTCCTTCTTCTACTTAACTATTTATCTGTTTTATTTCATGCATGTTTCCAATACATAATAATTATATTCCTTATGGGGAGTTTGAACATGTACATGACACATCCTCTATCTTTTTTTCAACCCTTTCTCTCTCTCTCCTCCCTCCCTTTATCGCTTAATCCCGTTTCTATATGAGGAAGATCTCTCTCCTTACTTATTATTTTCTATCCTTTTTCACTCCATATTTATGTTTTGGGTTTCTTATATAAGAGAAATAATACAATATTTAAGCTTGTGTGTCTGATTCATTTCAGTTAACATTCTGATCTCAGTTGTATCCATTTTCTACTAATACTCAAGTTTATCCTTCATTATGGCAAAATAGTACTGTATTGTGTGTAAATATCACATTTTCTTTAAACATTCATCTATTGATGGGCATATAGGCTAGTTCTGGGATTTAGCTATTGTAAATTGCGCTGCTATAATATGGTATGCATGTACCACTGTGATATGATGTCTTCAACTTTTTCGGGAAGATACCTAGACATGGAATGGCTGGCTCAGATGGAATTTCTAGTTAGTTTTTTCAGGAATCTCCTTGCTGATTTCCATAGTGATGGTACTTAGTTTACATTTCTACCAACAATGTAAAAGGGTCCCTTTTGCTCCACAGCTTTGCCAGCATTCATTATTATTTAATTTCTTGATGCTAGCCCTTCTTCTGGGTTAAGAAGAAATCTTAGTGTGGTTTTAATTTGCATTTCCTTAATGGCCAAAGATGATGAATATTTTTTCACATATTTATTGGCCATTTGTACTTCTTCTGAGAAGTGTCTATTCATTGGAATTTTTTATTTTGGGGGAGCCTCAGTTTTGACTTTTTTATGCCTCTTAGATATTAGTCCTCTGTCTGAGGAATAGCTGGCAAAAAAATTTCCCATTCTGTAGGTTGTCTCTTCACTCGGTTGTTTCTTTTGCTTTTCAGAAGCTTTTTAATTTGATACGATCCTATTTATTTATTCTCAATACTATTTCTTGTGCTGCTGGGCTTCTGTGAGAAAGTTCTTACCTATGCCTATGACTTCAAGAGTTTTACCTGTTTTATCTTTTTTTTTTTTTTTTTTTTTGTGGGTACCGGGGGTCGACCTCAGGACCTCACGCGCCAGCAGGCGCCCGTGCCACTGAGCGATATCACCGGCCCCTTTTTCGTATGTGGGTTCCGGGAGTCGAACTCAGGCCCTCGCGCTTGCCAGGCAGGTGCTTAAGCCACTGAGCCATCTCACCGGCCCTTACCTGTTTTATCTTTGCGTAGGTTGTTTCTATTCTAACTTTTAGATCTTTGATCCATTTAAATTTTTGTTTAGTACATGGTAAAGATAGATTTAAACTTCTGCACGTGGATGACCAATTTTCCCAGCACCATTTACTAAAGAGGCTATGTTTCCCTGAATGTGTGATTTAGGCCCCCTTTTCAAAGATCACATAGCTGAATGTGCCTGGGACTCTTCTGCATCTTCTGTTCTCTTCCACTGTTTCACACGTCTGTTTGTGTGTGAAGACCATACTGCTTTAATCACTGTAGCTTTGTAATATATGTAATTTAAAATCCAGGATTGTTTGCTTCCTGATTTGCCCTTGTTATCCAGGATTGCTTTTGCTATTCTGGATCTCTTCTGGTTCCATATGAATTTTAAGATTATTTTCTTTAGATTTGTGAGGAATTTTGGTGGTATTTTGGTTGGTATTGCATTAAAACTGTTTATTAATTTTGCAAGTATGGCAATTTTTACTATGTTGGTTCTGCCTACCCAGGAACAGAGGATATCTTTGCATTTTCTGATGTCTTTTTGATCTCCTTTTTAGAGTACTGTAGTTTTCATTGTAGAGATTGTTCACTTACCTGGTTAGGTTAACTGTTAAGTGTTTAATTTTTTTGATGTTATTGTGAACAGTATTATCTTCCTAATTTCTTTCTTGTTGAGTTCATTATTGGCATACAGGATTACTATGGATTTTTATGTGTTGACTTTGCATCTAGCTACATTACTGAACTTGGTTGTTAATTCTAGGAGTCTTTTGGTGGAATTTTGGGGTCTTCTATGCAGAAGATCATGTTGCCTGCAAATAATGATAATTTGACTTATTCCTTTTCCTATGCATATATATTTTATTTCTTTTTCTTGCCTGATTGCTTCTGCTAATATTTCAAATATGATGTTGAACAGAAGTAGTGATAGTGGATAGTCTTGTCTCGTTCCTGATTTCAGAGGGAAAATTTTCAGTTTTCCCCACTTAATATGATGTTGGCAGTAGGTTTGTCATAAATAGCTTTTATCAGATTGAGATAAGTTCTCTCTATACATATTTTCTTCAATGTTTTCATCATGAATGGATGCTGGATTTTGTCAAAGTATTTTTCTACATCAAGACATGATCATGTGTTGTTTTTTTTTTTTTTTCCTTGCTTCTGTTTAGGTGATGTACTACATCAATTGAAAAGTGTATGTGGAACCATCTTTGTGACCCTAGTTTGTGATCTTTTTGATGATTTGTAACATTCTGTTTGCCAGTATCCTGTGAAAGATTTTTGCACTTATGTTTATTAAGGACATTGGCTTACAGTTCTCTCCTTTTTGGTTGGATCCTTTTCCTGTTTTGGAATCAGGGTAATTCTCACAAATGACTTTGTGAGTACTCCGTCCCTTTCAATTACATTAAAGAGCTTGAGGAGTATTGGTGTTAGGTCTTTCCTGAAGTTTTTGTGGAATTCAGCAGTGAATCCATCTGGACCTGGGCTTTTCTTAGTTGGTAGTTTTTTAAATTGATGCTTCAATTTCATTGCCTATTATTGGATTATTCAGGGCTTTTATACCTTCTTGGTTCAGTTTTGGTAGCTTATATGAATCTAGGAATCCATTCATTTCTTCTGAATTCTTCAATTTAGTGGTCTAAATACTTATGAAGTTGTTGCTAATAATCTTCTGAGTTTTGGCAGTATCCGTTGTGATTTCATCTTTTTCATTTCTTTTTTTTTTTTTTTTGTGGGTACCGGGGGTCGAACTCAGGACCTCATGCACCAGCAGGTGCCCATGCCGCTGAGCGATATTACCAGCCCTTTTTTCATATGTGGGTACTGGGAGTCTAACTCAGGACCTCGTGCTTGCCAGGCAGGCACTTATGCCACTGAGCCATCTCACCGGCTCTCATCTTTTTCATTTCTAATTGCATTGATTTAGTCTTTCCTCTTTTTGTAAGATTAACTAAGGGTTTGTCTATTTTATCTTTTGAAGAACAATCTCTTCAGTTCATTGATTCTTTGTACTGTTTTTTGCTTTCAATTCCATTGATTTCTGCTTTGATCTTTATAATTTCCTTCCTTGTCTTTTCTTTGGATTTTGATTTTTTTTTTTTTTTCCTTGAACCTTGAGTTGTATAATGAAGTTATTTATTTGGGCTTACTTTGGTTATAGCATTCATAGCTATAAACTTCTCTCTTAGAACTGCTTTCACTACATCCCAGAAGTTCTGGTATGTTGTTCTGGCATTAGGGTTTAATTCTAGTAACTGTTTTATTTCTTCCTTAATTTCTTCTGTAACCCAATGATAGTTCAAGAGGGCATTGTTTAATTTCCATGCATTTACATAATTTCTGTGGTTTGTTTTCCAATTTATTTCTAGTTTTATTGTGTTATGATCCAATAATATGCATCTTATAATTTCAATTCTTTTGCATTTACTTAAGTATGCTTAATTGGCTAGCATGTGGCCTATTTGGGAGAAAGATCCATGTACTGCTGAGAAGAATGTGTATTCTGTTGTTTGGTGAACACTGTAGATATCTATGAAGTCGATTTGTTTGAAGGTTTTGTTCAACTTTCCTACTTCTTAGTTGATTTTTTGTGTAGTTGCTGTCTTGTGACAGTGGGGTATTGAGATCCCCCTGATAATTGTGTGCATATTTATCTGATCTTTTATTCCTGGTAGTACTTGTTTTACAGAGTTGGGTGTCTTGTTGTTTGGTACACATATGTTAATAATTGTTATCTCTTTCTGTTGAATTGTTACCTTAACCAATGTGTAGTGACCTTCTTTTCGTCTTGTAATCAGTTTTGTCTTGAAGTTCACTTTGTCTAAAAGTAGGATAGCTATTACTGCTTGTTTTCAGGTTCCCATTGCAGAGAATACTGCTTTCCATCTTTTGATTTTTAGACTATGAAATTCTGTTTGGGTTAAATGTGTTTCTTGTATACAGCATGCCAACATCTACTTTTTTTCTTTTCTTTCTTTCTTTCTTTCTTTCTTTCTTTCTTTCTTTCTTTCTTTCTTTCTTTCTTTCCTCCTTTCATTCCTTCTTTCCTTCTTTCTTGTTAGTGCATGTTTGCCATACATAATGATCACATTCTTCATGGGCAATTTGTACCTGTACACAATATGTCTTGTTCTTTTTTTTCCATTACACCTCCTTCAATCTTTCTTACCCTCCCCATTTACAAAAGATCTGTTTCCATTTTGTCTTTCAATTTTCTCTCTCTCTTAAAATCCCTTTTCCCTTCCTTCCCTTCTGCCTCCCCCACTGCCTTGTTCCCCTTCCCACTGAACAAGTTCTTCCCACTTCCTAATATCTATCCTCAATTTTGCTCCTTATTTACACTTTGGGTTTCTCACACAAGAGAAAAAAATGTGATATTTAAATTTGTCTAATTTATTTCACTTAAGATTATGGTCTTTTTTTTTTTTTTTTTTTTGAGACAGGGTCTCACTATGTAGTTCAGGCTGTCTTTGAACTCACTATGTAGCCCAGGCTTGCTTCAAAGTCACAGTGATTCTCTTGCCTCAGCCTCCCGAGTGCTGGGATTATGGGTGTGCACCACCACACCCAGCCAAGATTATGGTCTTTATATGCATCCATTTACCTAAAAGTGTCTCAAGTTTATCCTTCTTAATGGAAGAGTAGTATTCCATTGTATATACATAGCACATTTTCTTTATCCATTCATCTGTTGATGGGCATATGGGCTGGTTCCAAGATATAGCTATTATAAATTGTGCGGCTATAAATATGGTTATGGATGTATCACTGTGGTATGATGACTTTAACTCTTTTGGGAGGATACCTAGAAGGGGAATAACTGGGTCAAATTGATCCTCTAGTTTTAGCTTTTTCAGGAATCTCCATGCTGATTTCCATAATAGTTATGCCACTTTACACTTCCACCAACAACGGAGAAAGTTTCCTTTTCCCCCCACAGCCTTGCCAATATTTGTTATTGGTGGATTTCTTGATGCCCAATCTATGTGTTTTGATTGTCAAATTGAGACCATTCACATTGAGAGTATTACTGAAAGGTATTGACTTATTCCTGTGATTACATTTTTTTTTCCTGTTGCTGATTCCTTTCTTTCCCTTCTGCTTAACTGCTCACCCTACCTGATGTATTCATCCTGTTAGAGCTTTTGTCTAACCATCTCTGTTTATTTGCAGCATATTTGGCCCACAACCTGGATCTCTGGGAATGGGCTGATGTATTGTTAACTACACAAAAGCAATGCAGATGTTAGCATTCAGAGAAAACCAATTATTAGTGATGACTATGTGTCTTGGGTATAGTAATAAAATCAACAGCAATAAAATCATCAAAGATAATGTGGATATGGATATACTCTAAGAATCAATAGTGTACCACCTTTAACCCCAGAAAAGATATCAAAGGGGCCAGTGAGATAGCTCAGCGGCATAAGCGCCTGCCTGGTAAGCACGAGGTCCTGAGTTCGACTCCTGAAACCCACATACGAAAAAAGGGCTGGTGATATTGTTCAGCAGCACAGGTGCCTGCTGGAGCGCGAGGTCCTGAGTTCGACCCCCGGTACCCACACACAAAAAAAGATATCAATAATTATAATTGATTATTGACCTACAGTAAATATCTACTAAATGGAGCTACTTTATCTCCACTCACAAGAGAAAAGTATTCCATAATAATACCATAGAGTTAACTAGCCCATCTAAAGATTTATAAAGCTTTATAGTTATTCTAATAAAGGTAGAGGGAGTGGGGAAACAGAGAATGAAAAATGTAAAATTTGAAACATTTATCAAGGGAGGATGAGGAGGAGCAGAGAGAAATGAGATAGGGGGTCTTATTGAGGAATAAAGGAAATTAATAGTATTAGAATATAGACACAGAAAAGAATGAACAAGAAAAAGAACAAAAAAGAAAACCAGAGAGCAAAATACAGGAAATAAAAGAAAGGAAGGGAGAAAAAAGTTGAGAGGGAAAAAGGAAAAAAGATAAAAAGATAAAAAGGTAGAAAAAACCCAAAAACCCTCAAAAAACTGATAAAAAAAGAGAGAAAAAAAGATGGAGTCTCAACACCTGCCTGTGCAGTTAGGATTGTAATGAAGAATATGTCTATGAACTTCGTATTTATTTTCTGTTTCCTTTCTTTGATAGCACGTTACCTATGAAATGAGAAGATCTATTTGGCCTTACATATTTTTCTTTCATTTGTTCTTTTATGTAAAATCTCTATCATAAATCCTTTGAAATATGTGAAAAAAAAACCCATAAAACTGAGTCTGAAAATAATTCCTGTGTTTCTGAATGAGTGGTTTCTTTCCAGCATATGGAGTGTTGGAATCCAGCAAGTCAGGATTGTCTCTGCCTAGCTTTAGGGCCTGTGTGTTTGTGAGGTGCCCTCTGTGCCCTAGAAGCCATGCTGTCCTTTCACCCCAGACCATGGTAACCATCCATGCCAAGGCACAGCCTTGGTCATGTGGGTAGATGTGGTAAGTACTTAGTCCTCCAGTTTCTGCTGGATGTAAGTCACAGGATGGGCATTCTAGCAGGCTGTTGGACTTCATGTCGGTACTCACCAGGCCTGGTTTCTCACTGTGGATGGCAGGGCCCATGTCCTTCCCTGCCTGAGCTTATATTTCTCAGGGGGTCTGTGTCTAGCCCATACCTTCTCCATGGCTTTTTCCTGTGGTTTTCTCTTACCCAGTCACTGTGGAAGGGTAACACTGGAATCCCTGAAGAGCTGGCCAGGTCTGTACTTTCTCCTTGGATCTTCTGGCACTCTGGGATTACCTTCTTCCCTGGTATTGGCATCATCCATTATCCAGTCAGTCAGTGAGTCCTCACCTCTGCTGCCCCAAGCCAAGAGAAGGCAAAGTGTGTGCTTGGAGTTGGTGGATGATCACAGATGCATGGTGCACAGTGACTTGCTGCTGTGCTCCCTCCTTTACTGTTCCCCTCCCACATCAGGAATCTCCCCCCGTACCTTAACAGAAGAAGGGGAGGCGCTCACTTATGATCTGCACTTATGTTTGCAAGTTTGACCGAGGAAAAAGAGGTCTCTGAAAGTCTTAAAATTTCAGGTGTTAGTTCTCTCCACGTGTTTTATTTTGTAAACATTTCCTCCCAAACTGGGCTTGTCTTTTGTAGTGGAGATTAAAGTTTTTAGGTAGTAGGATTTCTTCACTCTTCCTTTATTGCCCCTCTGCTTTGTGTCTCGTTTAAGAAAGCATCACACCTCTCCCAAAGGTTATAAACAATCTTATTTTTCTCATACTACCAGAGTTTTGTTTTTCATATTGAGTCCCATAGAGCACTGAGAATTGATGTGTGTTATTAACGGGAGGCAGGAATGTAAACTTACTTTTAAAAAAATCATAGCCTATTGTTCTAACACTGCGTGGACAAATTGAATAGTGTATCCTTTCCCACTGCTTTGACATACTGACTTTTAATATTTTTAGCTCCAAATAACAGATTGTTGCCAAATACTGTGTTTTGTTCCATTGATCTAGTTATCGTTTGAAGCACATTTACCCACACTGTTTAATTTCCTGCAATGCTGTATTACATCAAGCAACTATTTCCTCCTTCCTTTTCAAAATATCTTTGCTGTTCCTCTTGCTTTTCTGTTTACATGACTTTTAAGATCAGCCTGACAGGTTCTGTAAAGTTATATAGAAATTAGAATATTTATTGAACTTATATGAGCATATAAATTAATCTAAAGAAAAGCATCAGCAATATTGGCATTGAATCACCTCATGCTTCACCTAGGAATGGATTTCTCTCTCTATTTGTCCTTCAGAAAAGTTTGAGCATGTTTATATGGATCTTGCAACTGGCTCACCTTCCCTTCCCTTCCCTTCCCTCCTTTCCTCTCTTCCTTCTCTTCTCCAACAATGTCTCACCATATAGCCAGGCTAGACTTAAATTCATGATCCTCCTGCCTCAGCCTCATGGGTATTGGTGTTACAGTCATAGATATCATGCCCAGCTTGCATTTTTCTTGAAAGATTTACTTATAAGTGTTTATACCTTATTTCAAAATTATGGCTCTTGTGAATGGAATTTTTTGTTACATTATTCATTTGGTTATTTCAAATATAAAGCATAGTGATTTGTGTTTTCTTTGTTAATATTGTGTGACCATGTTCTGATCTGTACCTTACTTGTTACTCCTTTTTATTATTATATTTTATTAGTGCAAGTTAATATTACATGATGATGGGGTTTGTTTTGGGAAGCAGGTACATGATTTTAACGTATCTTAATCCATTTGAATGCCATAATTATTTGAATTAATTAATTAATTAATTATTATGTATTAGGATATGTTTGCAATACACAATGAGTACAGTCAGCTTGGTGGTTTGATACATATACAGGTCATCTTAAAAACTTCTTTCCAGGCCGGTGAGATGGCTTAGTGGCATAAGCGCCTGCCTGGCAAGTGCGAGGGCCCGAGTTCGACTCCCAGTACCCACATACGAGAAAAGGGCCCGTGATATCACTCAGCGGCACAGGCACCTGCTGGCGCATGAGGTCCTGAGGTCGACCCCCGGTACCCACAAAAAAAAAAAAAAAAGACTTCTTTCCTTAACCATTTTCATTTTCTCTGAAAATCAACTTTCAGTCTAGTACAAACACCAGTAAGGTGTTTGTGCTACCTTTATTGTTTTATAAATATCTTGCTTCTTCCCCAGATTACAAATGGCGTGAGTCCTGTGACTAACTTTTAAGGTTATTCCTTTATCCAAATGATTTAGTTAAGAGGCTGATTTCCAGTACACATTTGATTCAATAAATATTCTTAGACCAATAGAATGGAATTAATTTTAGCATGTTTCATGTGATCGAGTTCTAATAATTCTCAGAAGAATTATAAAGAACATGATTATCAGATGAATCTTCTTTTCCACTTTTATTTTTTTTGGCAGAGTTAATCAATAACCTCCTAGACAGTTGCTTTTCTGTAAGGAATTTGAAATGAGAGCAAAATTCTGAGTAGGCAGTCTTTTCTAATTCCACATTCCAGTTCACAAGGAATGAACAAGAGTCATGGGTTGGAAGTTGTTCGATTTTGTATGCAGTCTCATTGGTCCTGGGCATAATACACCCCGGAGCTTTTGTCATCATAAGCAGGGACGGCTTGCGAGCCCGAGACCCAGGGGTCAGATACGGTGTGCTGCTGCACTGCCTATTACTATTATTTACATTCACGCTGGAACTGAATTGGTTCCTTGTTTCTTTTCATTTAATCATGTTTACATTGTAGAAATAAGCTAGCAATAAAAGTTCTTAGCCATTTGTAATCTAGCCCAGTGAATTCTGCTTTCTCTGGAAATAGAAAGGTTGCTTTTGTAACCTTTTTCTCATTCCTCTCCCAACCCCTATTTCTTACCCCCATTTTCCAATCAGCTTCTAGATGGCTGATCTGTTTACCAGCATCACCTCCTTAGCCGGCTGCTTCAAGAAGCTTCAAGAAGCCTATATTTGTATTTTCCAAGCTTTATATGATACTTGGGGGATTAATTACAAGTAGATGTCTATAAAAATTCTGGAAGGATATAAAATGCTTTGGTGCAGGCTTAATGGAATGGAAGTTTGAATCAGCCTGCAGTCATTAAATTGTTCAGGTTAGAAATCACACTTTATATGAGACTCTAAGTGACTTTCAAGATGAGGTTTCTGCATTTTCTTGCGCAGGAATCACAGATTTCTCCCTGACTTTGTTTACAGACGTGGGGAATATATAATTAAGTTCTTCAAATTAGAATTCGTGTGTATGTGTAAGTATATATTCTTAAATAATCCATACCCTAATTTTTATAGTTTGGAAATGGGAACCTTGGTGCAAGCATGAACTAATAGCAAAACCACTGAAAGGTGGCTATAGTGAGGGTACATGAAGACTCACTGAGGGCACCTGGTACGTTCTTCTCAGGGGTCTCCAAAGATAGAGGAGAGGGTCATCCATGTGGAAAGAGAAAAGAGAAGTAAGCATTTCTTGAATATATCTTCTAACCTTATGTTAATGATCAGGGAATGATTCACATAGGTAATTTCTGTACATATACCTTCAAAGTATACCCAGAGCAGCTGTAGGAGTTGGTGAGTAATTGAAATATTTTGTATAATTTCATTTTAGAATACAGCTCTGGTGTGAGTTTTATGCCCTTGCTTGACAAGCACACAGAAATTTGGGCCTGAAATTTGCATATTCTTGAATGCTCATGCTGGGCTTTGCAACTGAGATTTACAAATATTTCTTTTCAGCTAGGCAGCCAAAAGCATATGCCCTGGAAGTGGAGCTCTGGAATAAAAATCCTACACAGTGCACGATGAAAAGGCCTAACTCTTTTCTTTAGCAGCCACACCAAATGGGGACTTTTGCATTCTGGTCAGGTTAAATGGAAACTAAAATGAATGAGTGAATTGAGCATATAATTCTCTTATATCACAGCTCCTGGCAGAACCTTGGCATTGAACTGCGTTATACTTTGCCACACAATTCTTTCTCTTAATTGTCATGATTTATATTTTTTCAAGACTAGTTCAACCTCATTGTTATGCTCTTGTTCTATAATAGCCCTGCCTGGAGGCTGCTATAATAACACATCTCAACTGTGTGTATGTAGAATTATATGCATATTTCTATTTATGCATCTCTATATCTCTATTTATATAGATTTATATAAATAGGAATAACTATGGGGTATGGAGGAACAAATCTTTCTGGTTCTACATTGTAAATTGTAAGTCTTGGTTCTTCAAGCAGGAACAAAAATATCATGGCTGCGTCTGCAGATCAGTGATACTTGTGGGGTTTTTTGTTCCTGGTAACCTGAGACGAGGCTGGCTGTGAGACTACAAGAAGGTACCCTCCAGAAGCAGCCCGTGTCCTCTGGCAGACGGGAAAAAAGACAAGTACAAAAGGGCTTTCCTCTTGCTCTTTAAATTGCTCCTCAGCTTTGTTCTAGGCTCTGCCGTCAGAGTCTTTGTTTGTGCTCAAAGGAAAGCCCTACATTTGGCTAGAATGAAAATGAATCTTCGTGGTAAGAATGAGGCAGGCTCTGCATTTCCATCAAGAACCTGATGGTCTGAACTTTTCACTTTAACTTTCCGACTACTATTTCCAGAATCCAGAACCATTTCAACAGGGGTCTAAGTCATCAGGATGGTTACACGAGTTGGATCTTCCTGACCCACTTCTCCAGGAGGGAGTGGATGGAAATCCATGCTTTCTTTACTAGATATATAGTAGTCCTACACCTTATACTAAACTTGCTAAGTAGAGGCAGTAAGGTAATGCTCTAGTCCTCAGTGATATAAAGGATGAATGGTAAAGTTATGGGAGAGTTGTCCCTGAGCTACACTGTGACATCTAGTTAGTATCATTTCTTATTACTTTGCCATCCCCAGTGCCTAGCACAGAGCAAGCACTCAGTAAATACGAGCTCATAGAAATAGGAGCCCTCAAATAAAAAGACAATACTTATTTTTTATTAAGTATGAGGCCACAATCCTAAGTGTAATTTCAACTGAAAAGATGTAGCAAACATTTAGAAGTTTCTTACATCTCTAGAAATAATAAAAGGGAAGATAAGATGGGGATTTTGACTTTCATATCATATCCAAAAATTTAGCTCTATTTCAGTTTTAAAAGCTAAGTGTGGATATAAACAGACACCATCCAGATGAGAACTAGCAGAAATTATTCATTTGGAGCTTGTTTTAGCAAGAGAATCAACCACCATTACTTGCCTTTGAAATGGAAAGCTTGATAGTGAGAACGAGGGAGGCTCTGGGGATGTCCTGACTGGAGGCTATTTGCAAAGGGAGCATAAATGTGAGGAAAATTGGAAACAGGGTGCTTTTTGTTACTGGTTAGGAATGCAGATTTGACTTTCTCTGGTGGTTTCTAAGTTGGATATGGGGCAAAATTAGAGAGTTTGTCTGTTGTTGAGGCATGGACTTTTTTGGATAATTGTTACAGGGGCTATTGTATGGTTTCCTGGCTGATTGCTAAAGATACTGGTCTGATTTCCTGTGAATATGCCTTGTAGTTCATACATTGGCTCGGCAGGCTTGCGCTGCAGAGTATTGGTCACACATATATGGTCTGACCATTGTCCATTTTTATTTTCAGTCTTTCATAGTTTTCAGGGTAACAATGCTGAGTGTCAAAATATTAAATTCACATGAAAAACTTTCATATTTTATTTTTTTTATTTTTTTTGTGGGTACCAGGGATCGACCTCAGGACCTTGCGTGCCAGTGGGCACCCGTGCGGCTGAGCGATATCACCGGCCCTTTTTTCGTATGTGGGTTCCAGGAGTCGAACTCGGGCCCTCGCGCTTGCCGGGCAGGCGCTTATGCCACTGAGCCATCTCACCGGCCCCAAACTTTCACATTTTAGAAGTAAACTCAGCCAAAGGTTTATTTGTACAGAAAAATATTCCCTTTATGCTCACAATACTTTTCAACAGAGTGATTCTGAGCTTCATTTTTAGGAGCTGCCTAGGCCGTAATTAGAGATGGTCAACTGCACGAGAAGCTTCCAACATGACAGCAAATATATCCAATCTAGTTAGCTTTGTAATTAGAACAAAAGTGATTTGCGGGGACAACAGGAATGACAAATTATTTCAGGGCAAGATGTGGACAGATGCAAGAAGGAAGGATTAAAAATGTCCTGGAAAAGAAAGTCAAGAAAAATGTAGGTGCCAGAGGTGGTTGTAAAATGAATGGATGTCTTAAAGGCCAAGTGCGCTATCAGCCCTCACAAAGAACGGAATGAAAAATACCAGTCGAAAATTGCAACAGTGTGAGAGATAATTACAAGGACAGCAGTGATGAGATTAAAAACTGTGTAACAAGAAAATAACTTAAAGTCTGGGGCAAATTAGAAAGCAGATACTTTATCAAGGAAGATGCTAAAATGATAGCACACTTCATAGAAAATACAGGTTTTGATTCTGGTAGTTTTACTGAAGATTGAGTTTTCATTTTAGAATAGAATTTTTTTTTTTTTCCAGTGAGAGAGTTTAGAAAGCAAAGTGACTAAAGGTTCAATAATAATCAACCAAAATAATAAAAGGAGGATACAGAATTAAACTTTCCATGGTTTCCAGAACTTTTAATTTTGGTCCACAGAAACTCAACCTTATTAATATATACTTTTGCTGTTATGAGACCCCTAGATGCTGTTGTGAAGGGTTTGGGTTTAAAAAATTAGGTTGGTGATATTTTTATATCCAGTTAATTTTATTTCAATACTGAATTCCTTTAAAAAGAATATATTTATTTTTAATATGACAGGGTATGAATAAAGAAACAAAAAATGCAATATCATTTTCACTGAAAAAATATATGCTCTTTCTAAAAACAACCACGTGCTGTGGGAGGAGTGTATAGATACTAGAATAATCTATTTGTTATAAATGTTACAATTGTTATTAAAGGATACTTGGAAAATATGGACACATAAGAGGAAATATTTATCAATCCATCATTCGAATAACATCTTATTTAAAAAGTTTTTGTTTAAATTTTCTTCCAGCATTTGATTATTTTTCCTTTAGAGTCAGCTGTTTTTTCCATTTTTTTATTAGTACATGTTTGCACTACCTAATGGTTGCATTCCCAGTGGGGAGGTGGTGCATGTACATAGCATATCTTAATTATTTTTTCATCCTTTTCTTTTCAAGCCCATCCCCTCTCCTTCTGTCTCTTTGTCCCTTTCCCTTTTGCAAAAGATATATCTCCCTACTTCTTATTATCTTTTATTTTGCTCTTTATTTATATGTTAGGTTTGTCATGTAAGAGAAACCATACAATATTTAAGCTTGTGTGTCTGATTTATTTCACTTAATACTATGGTTTCAAGGTGCATCCATTTTCCTACAAATGACTCAAGTTTATCACTCTTTTTCAGAGTATATTCTGCTGTGTATAAATACCACACTTTGTTTATTCAGTGCTTTTTTCCCTTGAGTAATGTTTCTTTAAACGTATTTTTTTAAATCAGGATTTGTATTTTATTTTCTTCACAAATTAGTCATAACATTTATAATTTATGTAAAAATCATATAATTCACTTCTGCATTTGTTATCTGGAAGATAGAATCTCTTTGCTTTGCCAAGTATTTTTTGGTTATTTTATGAGAAGAGTTCTTTTGAATTAACTTGATTTAGTTAGTAAAGTATCTTGAAACTTTCATAGAAATCTTTCTATTCTTAATTTCAGTTTTCAGCTTTCTTAATTTTGTGAAGATAAAAGGTGGAGAGAAAGATTTTATTTCTCTCTGTTAGGGTTTTGTTTATATTTTCATTTTTGGCTCCATATGGATTCTTTTCCTATTTTTAAAACTTTTTTTTTAATGCAAAATTATAAACACACACAAGGATGGAGAGAATAATCTGATAAATCCCTGTGTGTGATCTACTTCACCACTATTCTTTATAATTTGAGTTTTAATTATGCAATTCAATGTGTGTATATATAGCACATATTCTTTCTTTCTTTCTTTCTTTCTTTCTTTCTTTCTTTCTTTCTTTCTTTCTTTCTTTTTTCCTTATTTCTGTTGATGCTGTGTAAAGATGTGTTATCTACATGTACCAACTTCCCACAAGGAATGTAAACATGTACTATACACATACTAATAAAGAAAATTAAAAATTTCTTTCTTTCTTTCTTTCTTTCTTTTTCTTTCTTTCTTTCTTTCTTTCTTTCTTTCTTTCTTTCTTTCTTTCTTTCTTTCTTTCTTTCTTTCCTTTCTTTCTTTCTTTCTTTCTTTCTTTCTTTCTTTCTTTCTTTCTTTCTTTCTTTCTTTCTTTCTTTCTTTCGATGCAGTGTAAATATGTGTTCTCTACATATACCAATTTTCCACAAGGATTGTAAACATTATGTACTACATACATACTATTAAAATAAAATTGAAAAAAGCAAAAGTACAATTTTTTCACTTTCTCCACATGGATATCTGATGTCGAAAGTCAGTTATGAATAAAAGAGATTTAAAGAAAATCATTGTCCATCTGTTTTGTTTGAATTGTCTTGTCCTGGAGTGTGGCCAACCTGAGTGAATGGATAATCTAGTGTTCGGGAATTAGCCTCTGGTTAGATAGACTTCATATCTTCTCACTGTTTATTTATTCTTTTTTCTGCATCATGGAAGTCTTCTCACACCTCCCTTCCATAAGTATAATCCTGGCTACCTTTTCTTGTGTCTTACTACATGTCAGGAATAGTGTTTTCCAGATAATAAGGTTGTAGATTTGTCACCCACATTCCAGATTCTATTCTCTGGAGCAGCAGCTTAGCTGAACATTACCTCAGTGTCATATTTTCCAGCTTTTAAATTGTGGTAACATACACATAATATAAAATTTACTGTCTTAACTACTTTAGTATCCAGATCAGAGATATTAAATGCATTCATAAAGTTGTATATTCATAATCATCTATCTGCAGAACACTTTTCATCTTGTAAAAGTGCAACTCTGTGCCCGTTAAACGACTCCTTGTCTTCCCTCTCTCTCAGATCCTGGGAACCGACATTCTCCCTTCTGTCTCTCTGACTCTGAACTTTAACTCATATAAGCGGAGTCATCAGTATTTGTCTTGTGATTGACTTTCTTCACTTAGGATATTTCCCAATGGCTCATTTATGTTGTAGTATATGTCAGAATTTCCTTCCATTTTAAAGCTGAATAATATTCCACCATATGCATATACCATATTTCATTATCCATTCATCTATCAATGGACACTTTGGTTGCTCCATATTTTATTTTTTTTACTTTTTATTTATTTTTTTTTTTGTGGGTACCAGGGGTCGACCTCAGGACCTCGCGCGCCAGCAGGCGCCCGTGCCGCTGAGCGATATCACCGGCCCCTTTTTCGTATGTGGGTTCCAGGAGTCGAACTCGGGCCCTTGCGCTTGCCGGGCAGGCGCTTAAGCCGCTGAGCCATCTCACCGGCCCCAGTTGCTCCATATTTTAGCCATTGTGCTGCTATGCCCATAGGTGCACAAATATCTCTTTAAGATCCTGCATATGTATATGCGCATGTATAAGTATATATATCCAGACATGGAATTGCTGGATCACATGATCTTCAATTTTTGATTGTTTTGAAGAACTACCATTGTGTTTTCCACAGTAATTTATATTCCCTATTAACAATGCACAAGGGTTCCAATTATTTAACATTCTCATCAAAATTTATTTTTTATTTTTTGATAATAGTGAGAAGTGGTATCTCATTTGGTTTTGATTTCATTGTCCTAATAGTAATGTTAATCATCTTTTCATGTGATTATTTTTCATTTGTGTATCTTCTTTGCAAAAATTCCTTTTCAAGTCCTTTATCCATTTTTGAAACAGGTTGTTTATTTTCTGTTGTTTTTGAGTTATAAGAATTGTCTATATTTTCTGGATATTAATTCTTTATTAGGTATATGACCTGCAAATATTTTCTCCCATTTTATGGACTTCCTTTTACTCAGTTGATAGTCTCTTGTGATGCAAAAAATTTTAATTTCATGAAGTCAATTTATCTAGTTTTTTCTTTTGTTTCCTGTGCCATTGAAATCATGCCCAAGAAATGATTGCCAAATTCCTGTCAATTTAAAAGTATTTTCTATGTATTTACAATTCTCTTATTATTTCCGTCTTTTGTTCTATTAGTTTTTTTTTTTTTAATGTAGCTTATTGTCTTCTATTTTTGGCTTAATTTTCTCCTTGTGACTTTCTAGTTCGATTTCACAGGAGTGTTTTTTTTTGAATCTTCTTCATTCTTTTCTTTTAAAATTTATAGGGCCGGTGAGATAGCTCAGCAGCATAAGCATCTGTCTGGCAAGTGCGAGGTCCTGAGTTCAACTCCTGGTACCCACGTATGAAAAAAGGGCTGGTGATATCGCTCAGCGGCACGGGCGCCTGCTGGCATGCAAGGTCCTGAGTTCAACTCCCGGTACCTACAAAAAAAAAGAAAAAAATTGTGGTTATATAAAAATAAAGTTTATCATTTTATCCATTTAAAATTACTAAATGAAATAAACCAGTCAGAAAAGGACAAATACTGTGTGATTCTAATTCTGTTAGGTTCCTAGCATAGTTAGATTCATAGAGGAAGAAAGTAGAATGATTGCTAGGGACTGAGGAGAGGAGGAAATGGAGAGTTAATTTTTTTTTTTTTTTGAATTGAACTGGGGAGTTAATTTTTATGTGTACGGAGTTCCATCTGCAGAAGATGGAAAGAGTTCTGGAGATGGATGGCAATGTGACTACACAGCAATGTGAATGCGCCTAATTGTAAATCTTTAAAAAAAGGTCAGTGATTCCTAGATATTTCTTCTGTTTCTGTGGTGCTGTTTCTATGTCTGTGTTCCGAATCTTTGGGATAGAGTTCCTTTTCCAAATTTCTACTTTTTTTTTTTGTGATCTCCTTTTCATTTACTTACCCTAACATTAGAAGAAATTGATGATCTATGCTGATTTGGCATTTTGGGGCTTGGCCTTACTCTGTACCTACTTGAGTGCTATAGAATCCCTTTTTTATATTGTGAACGTTATGTAGGCTTGCAATTTCTTAGCCAATCCTAGGATCAAGTAGATTTTTGTTTGGAATAATTTGATGAAGGAAGCAGTATGTTCTAACCTCATCTTCTGTTCTGACATTGATCATATATACTGAATACATATTACATATACTAAACCTGTAAAAATTTAAAGTAGATGTGTATTGCTGCATATTTTTTATTTTTAATATTTTGATATTCTTACTTAAAGTGTGATCATCTTTTTCAGGGTGAAATTTATGATTGTTATCTTTTTACCTACTCTGGCTGTCATCCAGATGTGCACTCTCGTAGAAGGAAAAGTATTGGTAGGAGGAAAGGACAACAAACAAAAGACTCCATTAAAGCGGTCATAGGCAGAGATGCCTGAAAAAGACAGCAAGGTTTGAAAAACTAGTGGTCTTTGTTGGGTCTGTCAGGAACAAAACAGTCATGCTCAAATAAAGGGACAATTGCTGCTCAGTTCCAATAAAATTTGCCTGATCTCTTGATGTTTTCATGAGAAGCCAGAAGTTTAGATTTTATGAAATCACCCAATTGTTTAAACACTGGATATGACAAAAACAAAACTACAAACACAAACTGTGTGTATCCAGAGGCATAGGGAAGCTGCCGAGTACATGGGTTACAGCCAGAGTGCAGCCAAATTGGGGTATTCCCTAGGGAAAGAAAATATTATCCATGATTGGGAGGGATGATTTTTTCTTAGCATTGGTGTAATTATCAACGGCTTATTTGGGATGTGATGTTAAATTCCATTTCCTGCTATTTCATGTATTTTCAGTACTACCAATAACAAGATAAGACATTTCTTTTTATGGCTGTGAGCAATTTCCTCATTTATCCCAGGATAAATAAGTAATATAAAATAATCAACTAGAGAAACTTTACATTTAGGTTCAATGAGACATTCTGAATTCCTTCTATAGTCTTGTCTCTTCCAATAATGGATTTCATGTCTAAAATAACTTATTTTGGCCCCAGCTTTATATACTTGTGAATTTTTGCTTAGTTATGTGACTTTCTGCTTCATCAACAAGTATTAAAGTCAAACCAAACTAGATTAGGCGGCCCACTTTTATTCCGTCTTCCTCCTTACATAAACAAAGTGGCCTCATATAGAATAAGAGATCATGCCTGGCTCCTATTTGTGTTATTTTAAATGTGTTTCTGCTGCAAAATGGAACTAGTGCCCCTAAAACCACATTTCTTGCACAACACGGCATTGTTCTCTTTATGGGAACATGTGATGAAGTCTCTTTCTCCCGCAGCTCCAAGGCGTACACTGCTCACTGCATTAAGCAGCTCTGGCTTCCAAACAAAATCCACACACCAAGCAGCTTAAATCACAGAAATTTATTTTTTTGATGGTCTGGGGGTTGGAAGGCCAAGATCAGGCTGTTGGCAAGATTGGTGACTGGTGCGAGTTTTCCTGGTGGCTTGTAGAGGGCTTCCTTCTTGCTATGTCCGCACCTGGTCTTTCCTCTGCCTGCCAGGAGGGAGAGGGAAAGCTTTGCTGTTTCTTGTCTTCTTACAAGGAAACTAGACTTACCAGAGTAAGGGCCTTCTCTATAACTTTATTTAACCATACTTACCTTTCCAGAGGCTCTACCTCCAAAGGTACTCACATTGGGGATTAACACTAGGTTGTATGAATTTTGTGGGGGACACAGTTCACTGCCTTAGAGACAGGTCCTTTTCAAGGAACCTCATTTTTTTTCTTCAGTGTGGCCCAAAGTGAAAGGACCCAAGTAATCTAATCTTATAAACCGTGTGTTGGAATCACAGATGGCAGAGGTGCAAAAAGTGGATATTGTTATATTTCCTTCTTCTTATTGACATAGGAAACTTTTCAGACTACTTAATGAAAATGAAAGTAATGTATTTTAAAATAATGAAAGTTACATAATTTAAATGTAAAATGCAATATTTACATATATACACACATATATATAGGGAGAGAGTTATTCCAGCTAATGGACATTCTGAAATTTTATTTTGCAGATTGCTTGCTTAACCCAAGAGAAGTAGTGTAATATGTTTGTTCTGGAAGTAATTACAGTATAGAAAATGGCTTTTTAATTGGTACAGAAAAGCAGATGAAATAAAGACAATAAATTAGTAAAATCGTCAACATTGTATATTTTCCTATTGTAAATGGAATAGTTCTTGTTGCTAGACAATAATAGTTTTGATCAAGATGCCTTAGTACATAGTCTTTGATAAGAATAATGCTTTTTAAAAATATGACCACAACAAAAATTTCCAGAACAGTAAACTTGGCAGAGGTGAATACTTTTCTCTATGTAACTGGTTAGCTAAATACACATGTTCATTTGATAAACTGTTTGTATTTTAGCCTGCATTAATTTGTTAGGCTTTGGCCAGTTACTGAATTCCCAGATATGCAATCTCCAACATTTTTAAGCAAAAGCTATGTGCATTTAATCTGTGTCAGCCAATTTACATTAAATATTCAACTGGAACAGCAGAGAACTGTAACCACTGAAGATATTTTAGTCTGTCTGCAGTGCTTGCTCTCCGCTGCACTCAGGTATCTCAAGTACATTAACAGAAATCCCTGTTAACTATGAAGATCATCTGTTGATCTTGAGACCACCCATTAGACAGACAGAAGCCTGCAGGAAATGGAAGGCTGCACGGAGTACAGGTGTCCCACACGACAGGCAATCCTGCTGTTACAGTCAGACTCTTTCTTCACAGCGCCAGCTGGGACAGGCAAAGCAGTTGTCAGCGTAGTTGTTTTACTCCCAGCAAACGAGAATTGTGGGTCAACAGCATACCTGCCACTCAGTCTTATGATGATCACTGACTACTTTCCCAGTCAGTATAAATTAGTTTATAAACACATTTTAGGAAGTAAAGAAAGCCAGGTGTGTGGACAGTGGTGTCATCTAGATTCTGAGACCTCTGGAAGGAGGACGTGTAACTTAGTACAAAATGCATTCGTTCTCCCTCTCATGATAACTTCACCACTAGATCTTTCATTTTATTGCTTTTTAAAAAGACCCCCTCGTTATGCTTGATTTGCTCATTCTATTTCTTCTAATAAAACTATTAAACTCGGGTTTATATGGCTGTGGTGGATTAACTAATGGTGCACTTGTAACACCCAGCTGAACTGAATCAGCGTGGTGCTGGGTGTGGAAGGCCCTCCTGAGGATTGTTGCCAACAGCATAAAAAGGGAACTGGAGGGGAAGATGGCGAGCTGTTGATTCTCCTGGAGAAGCTTGTCCCGCTGGTTTTCCTGATATGAAATCAGTTGTTCTCATCATTGGAGGAGCTTGGGTCCTTGCTGTCACTGAGGATGGCTGCGGTTCTCTTCAGGGGAGCTCTGGTCCTTACCTTGAGCATCACTTCCTGGCTCCAGTGCAGATCCCTCAGCTGCTGGCACAGATCCTTCATCCCGCTGGAGCAGACTTTCCGGCTTCCACCACTGACCTTTGGAACTTCCCAGTGTGATCCTTCATACAGACTTGCATGAGAGATTGTCTGGGGCTCTAGGCCTCCAGCTGGACTTATGCAGGACATTGCCGTGGGCTCTAGGTCTTCAGGTGGATTCTTTGGGTCTCTAGTGTGCGGACAGATCTGCACTCTTCTGCATTTGACTCTTTGAGTGAATATTATAAAATAATCCTATAAATTAGGTGTCCTGTATTAAATCTTTTCTCTTGTAAACCCTGACTACGACAATGGACAAGGACTTTTGGCTTCATGGAGGTAAAATAACAAAGAGGGAGGAAGAGAGGGAGAGTGAAAACCAGGTGATAAAGGGAGGCATTGTGGTTTGTGGGTCAACTTCACAGGGCCTGAGGCAGGCAAACCTTTGTGCATGCGGAGGGCTCTGACTGACAGAGCTCCTCCATAGACTTACCTGTACTTTTAAATTATAATTTCTTCTTTCAACGAAAGAGAATGTTCTTCGTGGAGACATGAAGATTCCATCATTTTCCGGTGAGACTGAGTGTTGTTTATTTATGTGACCGCTGTAACAGCAGCCATGGGGTGATCTGAAAAAAACACACAGCTCCAAGAGATAATAAAAGAGCCAGAAGGTTTCCTGTGTGTAGGTGTCAAAAAAAAATCCCTTCCAAGGGTGCATGATAAATGAAGAACTCTTTCAGTGTTCCAAATTTGCAGCTGAGACATATGTATAATTGAATGATTGGGTTTGCATGTTTTTTAAAAAAGGAAATACAGTATAATGCAATACAATATGTCCCCTTTTCAGAGACCATTTAACATATTTAATATTTAAAACATAAAAATTGCACTTAGATTATTGAAATAGTGACATGAATACATATTACACCTCTTCCTTTCTCAGCTTGTGGCAAGATAACTAGAGGCAAAACTTTCAGTGAAATGTAGGCCAAGAAAGGATTTGTGTGGTAATGCAGAGGAGAAAGAAAGTTCCTCCTGGTTGACTGGCTTTTGTGAAATGAATGCTATGGAAATACTGAGATGCTCAGACAATATTTTTCTCTGAGAATACAGTGTTTGCAACTGTATTTTTGTCTGTTTTCTCCTCCAGTTATATATATACTGCAAAGAAGTTGTTTTTTTTTTTTTTTTTTTTTTTTTTGTGGGTACCGGGGGGACGACCTCAGGACCTCGCGCGCCAACAGGCACCCGTGCCGCTGAGCGATATCACCGGCCCCTTTTTCGTATGTGGGATCCGGGAGTCGAACTCGGGCCCTCGCGCTTGCAAGGCAGGCGCTTATGCCGCTGAGCCATCTCACCGGCCCAGAAGTTGTTTTTTATAATAAAAGTTATGTTCGAAGCTAACCAGCATTATGCATAGCAGTTGTCAAAAGGTGACTGCATACAAGTGATTTCTTCATAACAAATATGTCCCTGATATACAAAATGACTGACAATAGGAATCCGGTGAGTATAGTTGTATGGATGCTTATCATGTAGAAGGTGAGATTAAAATATCATTAAAGATGGTTGCTATGATCTGAATGTTTGTTTCCCCTCCCCCAATTCGTGTATTGAAACCGAATAATAACTGCTGGTTTAAAAAGGTGGGACCTTTTGGGGGGGGATTAGGTGATGAGGGTGGTGTCATGATGAGTGGATTAGTGCCCTTGTAGAGACCCCAGAGAGCTGCTCTGTGCTCTTCTGCCATGGGACAATGCACCTAGAAGGCATCATCTGTGAACCAGGAAAGGAACCTTCATCAGACACTGAATTTGCTGGCACACTGAATTCAATATCCCAGTCTGTGGTATTTTAAAAATAGCAGCCTAAATGGACAGAGGCATTACTTTACATGTAAATAATACTGTATGTGATTTCTTCAAACAACTTCTTATCTTCCTAGAAATGTAGTCTTCAAGTATTTTTCTCTTGTGACAGCATGAAATTCTCTTTATCCAGCATTTTGACTTTGGGAAACCAAGTCAAGCTGTTTTGTACCACTGCTATAAACTAGTTATTTTGACTTTTGCTGAAGTGGTTCTTCTATGGATTAGTATAAGATGTGAAGGAGAAAGAATATCAAAAAGGTAAGTTTTACCACAATCCCCTTCCTAGTTTCCTATAGCTTCACATGCTTCTTTGCCACATCAAGTAAGTGTTTAGTGTTTACTAGCATCCTGAATACTCAGTCCTTCTAGTTGGAAGAGTGCTACCTAGACAAGTGGTTTCCTCATGGTCCTGGCTGATGGTTTAGGTTAGCCAGTAGTACCACATATTCCAGTTCTTGGGAAGAAGAGGGAAGGGGCTTCTTTGACTCAGCTTTACACATTGTTACTTATAAAGTAAAAGACATCATTTGGAGCTGTGACGGGTAGGACTGAGTTTAGAAATAGAAGATTTCCAGATAACAAAATAAATGAAATCAGAATTTTTCACTACTCGGTTGATATAAATTATTATTTTTTCTGGGCAAGTTTAGAAGTATCTATTTATACGACTATACATATGCATGGAGTGTGTGTCTTTTCCATCAAGTTTGTAAAAATCATGTAACACGTCCAGACTCTTACTTTTTTCCACCCTGATTCTGAATTGGGAAAAAGATGTGTTTTTATCCCTGGAAATGTTTCTTAGGCACTTCACTAAGTTATATTAAAGTTGGTGAGTTAGCAGCCACTTTTCTGGGACTTAGCACAGCCAACATTTCTTGTGACTTTACTGGAATGACATTTGTCAGAGGGCGTGAAGCTGACCAGGAGGTGGAATGGAGCAGATTACTCCAGGAACCCATAGTCTTTAGGGAAACAGAACACCAACGTTCTTCCCCAAATCAATTGCCGGGTTGATTGGTGTGGATTATGTAGGCTAGCTGAGGTGCAGGGGCAGAGAATGGGATGGAATCTCTTAAAATGCACTTTGTTTGAGAAAGTGATGAATTTAGGGTAGTGACTCAAACTCAAGGCGTGGATCTGAGAGTTCAGGTATGAAGCGGTTCCACATAAGTGATGTAAGAATGTTCTTTCAGTTCAGCCACCTTAGCCTGGTATGGTGAGAACTGCTAACTGAGCATGAGAGCGTGAAATAAAGCACGACATAGCTTCAGTGTCAAACATGGACACTCTGTGGTGATGTGTTCTGGGACCGAGCCAAAGAGGACATCCTTCCTTCTGTAGGCAAAGGTCATATATCGTACTGTAGAGGGTCACTCATGATAGCCACAAAGTGTTGCAAAGAGAAGCAACAGAAGCACTGATTTTGTTAGGTCCCAGAACTCACTATTGATGTCCAGGCACAGGACTGAGATCTCCTTGCATGAGTAGGGTCTTGTGGCTCTGGAGCAATTTGCTTGTGTGTGGAGGTCTTGGGAACACATGAGCATGATTTGACTTCCAATTAGGAAGCTCAGACTAAGGAACTTATTTGCCTGGGGAAAAAAAGAGAGAAGTGAAGCCACATTTGTTAAACCTCTAGTGATACAAGACATTTCAGTTATATAGAATAATTGTTCAACAAAGAATGTGCAATGACATGAAGGCAGAGTCTTATCAGCTTTTCAACAATTTTTAAAAAATCAATACTACCTTTATTTTTCCCCATTGCGACAGCCATGAATTCTTTCTGTATTAACTGATCACTGAATAGTGGCACCTCAGCAACATAAAGAGAAAGAAATTCTCAGCTTTCAAGATCCTAAATAGATTTTTGTAGACCAGAGCAGAAGTAATAGCCTGGAGAGAAAATGCTTTTTGAGACCCAAGAGCCAGGTTGGATTTGGGGAATAAAATAAAATTGTAGTCTACTGAATCTTACACATTGAGAGAAAAAACAGGTTTAATACAGATTATATTTGAAGATCCCTGAATTCCAGAAAATGGGCATTGTGAAGCATGAAATTCAAGAATGTATTTAGTCTTTGTTTTTTTTTTTTTTTTTTTTTTTTGTGGGTACCGGGGGGTCGACCTCAGGACCTCGCACGCCAGCAGGCGCCCGTGCCGCAGAGTGATATCACTGGCCCCTTTTCCGTATGTGGGATCCGGGAGTCGAACTCGGGCCCTTGCGCTTGCCGGGCAGGCACTTAAGCCGCTGAGCCATCTCACCGGCCCTTAGTCTTTGTTTTTTGTATTTTAGCTGGAGAATCTGTTTCATTAGGTTCCAGACTTGAAGGGGCAGTGGAGATGTAAAAGTCATCTTTGTTACTCTCATAACATCGCTCTTTGTTACTCTCGTAACATCACTCATAGAGAGTAATGTTACTCTCTGTGTAACAAATGGGAGTGTTTAGACTCCCTAGTGTGGGATGAGCAAATGTATTTGGCTTTGCATACATGCTGTGAGATACACCGTGCCCCCCAACCCGAGGCACAGGGCACAGGCGGAGTCTGAAGTCTCCCTGAGCTGGGGAGGGAGAGGCAGTAGAGGTCAGATGTGAATACATCTGGCTGGGCCTCCAATAAAAATCTGATTATGGGATATGGGCTTTCACCTTGGCATTATAACAGAAAATGTGGAAATGTAATTATGAAACAAGAACTTCTTTTCCTATTTCCTTTCAGCATTGTGCTTCAGCAGAGTAGAAATAGAACCACCTTATGTTCAGAAAAAGAGGGATAGAGGGAGATTTCTTAGACTCCCATGACCAAATATCAGGGGGTGAATAGCTGGCTGTTGTAGATGCTGAGGTATTTGGAGTCTTTGCTTAGAAAGCTGTGGAGTGCTTGGATGGAGACACACAGACCAATGAAACTGCAGATATTCAAAGTCTAATGGGATGGGATGAAAAGTGTGAATATCAGAAAATGTGTCAGAAAGGCACAGGGAAACCAGACTAAATTAAACCAAACCAAACCAAACCAAACCAAACCAAACCAAACCAAACCAAACCAAACCAAATGAAACCAAACCCTGACAATTTCCTCTGATCATGTCATTATAACTAGTTCCCTTACTCTGCTGGTCCCTGTCAGGATCCAAGGAAGAACCAGAAGGCATTTGTGAAGTCGGTGGAAATGTTTACATCCTAGTTTATTTACTACTATATAGCACACTTTTTATACTAGCTTTGAATTTGTGGATGCCACAAAAACTTTGTATCAGTTAATTTTAAGTTAAACCAATGAATGCCATGAGTGCTGAAAAACATCCACGTAGAAGTAAAGGGGATGTCACGGAATGGTGAGGGGGGGCTGCTAATGAGGCGCAGGAACAGAACCAACCTCGATGATCAGATTCTATAGTCATGCGAACTTTATTTTAGTAGGTTGTCTTATAAAATGTGATGATTTCCATATTTAGAATGGGACTTGGTAGAATTTGGTCCAGGATATAGCTTAACTATTAGTGGGTGCTATTTGGTGTAGATTTGCTGTTGTGTTTCCTTTGGTACATGCGGTATCTGCAGGACACCTTCTCCCTAAGGTGCCAAAATCTGAGGATGCTCTTGTCCCTTATATAAAATGGCGAAGTTGGCATATAACCTATGCACCTCCTTCTGTGTACTATAAAATCATATTTAGATTACTTATAGTAGCTAATGTAATGTAAATACTGTGTAAATACGATACTATGTTGTTTATAGTATATTATACTATATTGTTTAGAGAATAATGACAAGAAACAGTCTGTATATATTCAATACAGATGTTTTTAAAAAAATATTTTTTATCTGCAGTTGCTTCAATCCTTAGGTGTGGAATTTGTGGATATGGAAGGCCAGCTATATTGATATTTTGTGACTGAATTTTCTCTTTGACATTACATATCACCGAAGTTCAGGTCAGTATTTACTTTTCATTTCATTTGAGGGCCACAAAAATATAAGTCAGAAGAACAACGAAAATTCTTTACAAGATTCACATGTTTTCTTGTTATCAAGTTAAGAGCTGTCTTTGTTTCTCAATGATGCTGACAATTTGTATGAGAAATCACAATCTGTTTCAATGTAACATTCATCTTTCTGTTGTCCCACATTCATGGAATAACCATAGTATTGTCAAAATAGCAATCCATCAGAGATGCCTTGAGTGTTAGCTGAGACAATTCCTCAGCTTTATGCAAAAAATAAAAATAAAAGTGTAAGAAGCCTCTGGAGAAATGTGTCTCCATCATTGCATATAAAAATCTACTCTCTGAGGCTATGATTTTTTTCAGGACTATTTAGTTATGTCTTGTGAAAACCATAATATTGAGGACTAAATAAAAGCTTATCTGTCTTGGTTCCCCATTGTGAATCTACCTTATGTCTGAGAGTTATTTCCTCAATTAGGCCTTTGAATATTAATATATTGCAGAGCTTAAACACAATCGCATTAGGAGTTTCCACTTAATACAGCAATTTTAGCATGTATGATTCATAATGGATATTTTACATTTCCCTTTTTTCCTAAAGATCTAGGGAATGGTTATATAAGTGGTAAGTAATGTATCTATAAGAACAAAGCAGTATAGCAATATGGCATAAACAGCTCAAAATTATTCCATGAAAGCTCCACTTTATCTAAGCATATACAACTTAGCAGCATTTCCCTCTGCTTTCCCCTGGGAAAATATGAAATATAATGCCCCACAGAATTGTAGATTTTTAATCTTAATATTTTTCTCCAATTTTACTTGAAAGAAATTAGAAGAAAGAATGTTGGCCTAAAGATTAGAAGATCAGAATTCTGAGTCCAATTCTGTTGCTTTGTAGCTGGGTGACCTCGGACAAGTCACAACTTTTCTGAAGCCAAATTTCCTCTTTGAAATGGGCAAATCCATAGGTACTCAACATTTTTCAAAGTTGTGAAAGTCAAAGTCAGTATTAGATGGGACTGTTTGAAAGTAGGTCTACAAAAATAATGAAAAGTTAAGGAGACAGTTGAGAAGAAAGTGTGAACTGCTCCATGTCCCAAAGTGAATTTGTCTTCTCAGTTGCCCGTAGTTGGCCCCTCCTTCAGGTTGACTCTTATGGTTAACACATTTTCTGTCTTCTTTGTTCAGAGGTTAATATTCTGCAGTTATCAGGAGTAATGTGATAGTCTACAGCATACATTAGATGAAGCCTAATTGTCAAAATAACACAAGAGTATCAGTAGTTAACTAACAACTGGAAGTCCATGATTTTCACATTTGTATCACTTCCTTCTTGTAGTTAACATTTTATTATATCCAAGATGTAATGGGTTTTGAAGGCCAGACTGATGAATTCACAGATCTCTCTATCTGCTTGGAAAATAAAAATCTCTTGCATCTGTACTTTGGAGTGCAGCATTGTTTTGAATGTGAATATTTAATCTCGTAGCATTCTTTTTAATTGAAGGTTGTTTTGTCTGCTTCTCTCTGGGAAGATTTTTTTCTTTTCCCTTTTTTCAGTAAACAAGTCTTTACCTGACAGAGGGAAATAGCTGGAGATACACTTTCACAAAACCCCCAGTGATGTTCTCCTGACGTGTGCTGTCCCAGTTTTATAAATTAGAAATCTGGTCATCTCGGCTTACTCTTCAAGCAGCGCCAGCTGTCTTCTCTTTCCGACACTGCAAAGATGCTTTGAAGCTGTGTCTGTATTGTTGGCAACATTAGCACAGAAAAATACGAAGACTATAATAGCTGGAAAAGGTTACCCAGCTTCACATAATTGACTTTGGCAATATAAAATATTACCTGCTCTGTTTTGCAACAAAGTAGATATTGCTTTCTTTCACATTTGAGGGGGAACAAAGTAGAGCAGAATTGCCTTTGCTGTTAAGTTTCCAGGTTAAAAGCTGCAAATCTGTGTTGTAAAGTGTGCTTTCCCTGCCTGTGTATAGTAAATTGTCATCCTATCTTGCTACACAGACAATATGTTTCCAGCTTAATGAATCAGGTGATTGTATTTTCTCCAGCTATTTTGTGTAGGGCAAATGGGCTCCTAAAGAGGGGAGAGAATGTTGAGAGACACCAGCCATTTTAATTTACCACCCAAAAATTGTCAAGTGAAATAGTTATGTGGATTTTTTTAACATCAAGAAATAAAGTCAATGATTTTTTTTTTTTTTTACAAAGAAAAATTTAAAAGGAGTCATAAGCAGGAGTAGCTTGGCATCATGGCAGAAATTTTTAATCACATGCTAAACCCACTCAGAAAGCTCTAGTGTGAGGAAGAAAATTTTTAGTGAAAAAAGAAGTAACTGGTTTCAGTTACTATTGCATTATTTGAAATCAAAGGGCAAGTTAGACTTAATCTAATTCTTTGTGTGTTTTCAGATTTATTTGTTGGCTGGAGTCTGATAGGCATTTAGGAAAACATCTGTGAAAAGACCAGATTTGTTCTTTCCGTATTCATTACTCCACCTTTAAAAATGAATGTGACAAGACACTCTTAAACAACAAAACCATTATGGGAGCTCCTCTGAGGACGTGTTAATAATTCAAACACTATTGAAACAATTTTTGCAAGATAAAGACACTCTGGGGCATTTTGGAATTGATATAGGGGAAAAAGAAAATTTTCCCTGTATTTATATGTTAAACCAAGAGTCACAAAATCAAAATCAAATTCATTCTAAGGTAGAAGATAAACACCATACTAATGACTACTGCAGGGTTTGCAAGAGGAAAGAACAATAAAAACACTACTTCCTGGGTATTCTAGAGGTAATAGAAATAAACCTCTAAAGAGAAGCATCAAATATTTATTAAGGAGTGCACTGTACACTTTAGAATTACACAGGGCTAGTGACAGTGATTAAATGTGCTGTGGCTACATAGAGAGATGCTGAGGTTTTAATGTACAAGATATTGATTACTTGATGAATTCCAACGGTTTGTTTCCTGCAGTAGCTTGCAACATGGGGAGAAATGAAAATAACATGTAAAATTTTGTAGGCTACATTGCTTGCAAAATGGAGCAGGTGATGAACTAGATGAGTGATGAATTTTCTGCTCCCATTCATAAATGTGGGAGCTGTACAATGAATTAATCTGTTTGAAACAAGGAACCATAACTATACCATATCATTATTAAAAATACCAAAGAGATATGAGGATTTTCAATTCAACTTTAAGACTGCCATCTTTACTTCATTTTCATCTGACATGATAGTGTGCAGTGGTACCCACTAGGATTATCCCCAGTGGTAACGCTGCAGCATAAAATAGGCAGGGGGCTTAGAGAACAGTACAAATAAATCAGAGAACAATATGAAAATAAATCACATTTTGAAATGAAATAATAGTTTTATCATTTCAAAGTTCCTATGCAATTAGATTCCATATATACTATATTAAATTTTAATTACTTCCCTGATCATTCTCATCTCCTTTTATTTTCTTTATTGCTTAATATTTTAAAGATAATTTTGAATATAGCTCCTAGAAAAACAAACTGTTAGGAAGAAAAATTCAAATACAGGGCCAACAGCATGGCTATAAGGGAAAGACAATTAAGAGCTTAAAAATGATTGAAGCAATTTCTGTGTTCTTCCAGCCTACTCTGTCTGACGTGAAGTTTTCATCAGATTCCCCACAGACCAATGCTGGTATTGACCTTTTCACTTTCTCACAAGAGTAAAGGGACAGCTCCTCCAGTTCTGTTTCTGATTTTTCTTTAGTGTTCTTGAAAAAAAAAAAAAAAAAGGCATCAAGTGCTATAAGAGCATTAAAGTTGAATCACAAAGTAAAATAAGACCTTAGCAGAAAGTTCTTGGTAATACTTTTGTCTCTTTCCAAAGCTTCTCCCCAGGGCATGATGAAATGAAGTGAAGTTTGGGAATGAGAATGTGTGGTTAACGGGCTTTGGATGGAACTACATTCCAGGGCATCTGTCTCTTTGCATTTCCTTATTCAAGAATAGGATTATATATTTTAAGAGATCATAGACTCTATGTGTCTTTATACACAAATACGTTCAAATTATTTGTGATTGCTAGTAAAGAAGTATATTATAGTGTATGTAGTATACAGTACTACAGTGTACAATATGTGCTTGCAGATATATCATCATGTAGCACATGATGAAAAATTATTAAGCTACTTTTTGAAGGTGAAACAATGCAAATATTTTCTTGCCACGTACCTTCTGGGAATGGTAAGTTGACACATGAGGGATGAAATATTCAAGAATTATCCTGTCTATAACTTAAAGGATTGAAATCATCATATTTAAGATTTTCAAAATGAATCAGAATATTTATCAGAGGGACAAATGTTAGAGAAGAGATACTGTTTATATAGTGGTTTCCTCTTATCCATAATGTTCAAATGGATGCTTGAAACTTTGCATAGTAGCAAAGCCTATACACACTCTGTTTTTTCTCTATATTCCCTGCAGTGTGGTCACATAGGACTAGAGATAATCTGTCCTTCCGTGTTTCATGCCCTGGTACCTCCTTTGCCCCACTACTCTTTTTTTTTTCTTTTTTTATTATTTATTTATTTATTTTTTTTGTGGGTACCGGGGGGGTCGACCTCAGGACCTCACGCGCCAGCAGGCACCCGTGCCACTGAGCGATATCACCGGCCCCTTTTTCGTATGTGGGTTCCGGGAGTCGAACTCGGGCCCTCGCGCTTGCCGGGCAGGCGCTTAAGCCGCTGAGCCATCTCACCAGCCCCTTTTTTTTCTTTTTTAACACAAGGTCTTTCTATTTAGTTCAGGCTGCCCTTGAACTCATGGCAATCCTCCTGGCTCAGTCTCCCAAGTGCTGGGATTATAGATGTGTGCCACCACGCCTGGCTGCTCCACTACTATTGAGTTTTGGTGCCATTATTAAATAAAATAAGGCTTTCTTGAATGTAGGCACTGTGATACTACAACAGTCAACCTGATAACTATCCGAAAACTACAAAGTGACTAATGAGTGGGTAGTATATATAGCGTGGATACACTAGACATAGGGATGATTCACATCCCAGGCCGGAGAGTGGGATGCTGTGAGATTTCATCATGCTACTGAGTGTTACACAATTTAAACTTATGTATTATTTATTTCTAGAATTTTCCATTTAATATTTTCAAATCATGGTTGGTTTCAGGCAACTGAAACCATGGAAAGCAAAACTGCAGAGAGGTTGCTGTCATATTTTTCATTAATAAAGCTTGTAAGCATGTACAAAATTAGAGATCACATCATGGTGAAAGCCTGTGTCTAGTTGCTTCAGCTTCAATGATTATCACCATTGACTGATTGTGTTTTACCTAAGTCTCCATACTTTCCTCCTGCTTTCCCCAAACGGGATAATTTTGTATCAGTGTTAGACATCATAGATTTTTTTTTCACAAATACTTTGGTATGTATCTCTAAGGGAAGGTTCTTATTTTCAAATGAGACTACTATATTCTACTATCACACCTAAAAATTAGCGATGGTTCCTGAATATACACAATAATTCCTTAATATCATCAAGAGTTAGTCAATGTTGAGTTTTCCCTAATTGATTTATGCTTATTCTTAGAGTCTATATGTGTAAATGAGGATCAAATAAGTTCATATTTTGGGGAGCCCATTTTTATAACAATAACTTGTTAGTAAGGATTATGGTTTTTGGAGTTTAGAAATATACTTTGACAAATACCTCCGATGGTCTGTTTTTATAGATTTGGTTATCTTTCTTGAAAATGTGAGCCTCCTCTTAGGCATTTTCTTCTGAAGAATCGCTCAGACCAAGGAACCTTTTGAGGTACTGGCTTTCTTTTATGATCCTACAAAAGAAATGCAACTCTGAGTAAACGATGACCTGAGTCTGATGACATTTAGTTTGAGCACTTAACGTTTATGCGGTGACCACAACTACCATGAATCCAAAGTGTGTTCTTTCATCTATTTTATCTTGTCAGAAATTTCATGGCTTTGACCTTTTCTTTCCACCACAATCTATACATATATAGTAGAATTTTAAAAACTATTTTTGGCAATCAAGATTTTCTTCTGATCCTTGTGTGAAAAAAGAAACATTTATGATCTTGAAAAAGCATATGTTAACTTCCTTTGAATTCTTTAGATCTGCTAAAAGATAAATTTGCCATTTTAAGAATATAGTATTGAAAAGATCTGTCTTTAAAGTGAACCCATTTTATCTTAGTGTGTATATATATATATATATATATATATATATATATATATGAAATTTTAAAGGAAACACGCAAATTTGAAAACTAGGATGTACTCAATAGATCAACTTTTCAAAGAACCCTGTCTCAAAAAATAGAGCTTTTGATTTCTTAAAATGATCTCTGAAGTCCCGTCTTGAAATACATAAATCAACAAGTTGAATTTTAATGGAAAATCAAGAGTATGTTTTGAAAAGCTCTTGAACAAAGCTTTGAAAAACACAAAGGCAGAGAATTATCAGCTTGTTACAACAGCACTGACTTTACCCCAACAATTTCATTTTTTAAGTAGGAAAGGATATAGCATCAAGGACAAATGAAGAAAGTAGCTTGTTAAAACAACAACTGGAACATTTCTGAACTTTCGTGTCTCTCTTGAGCCGCCCTACTGATTGCCAGCCACTAAAATCTTCACCACCCTTTCCTCAACTACTTCCAAAGAGAGGTAGTTGTCTTTCTATAGTTGTCAACTTATATTTATCCTTTTATTATGAATTATAAATTAGACCATGTTGTATTCAATCCATTCAATAGAGTATTGATGTAGATTTCCTCCCATCCATAATATAATATCCTAAATATAAAAACACATGGGTTTCTGTACATTCAGTCTTTTCAAGTAATGATGTGAGATTTGCCCTACTATGGCATTGTTCCCATGTACATGTGGAGGCCCTGGAACGATTGCATAGGATGGACAGCCAGCACTGCTTGCTAACCTGCAGGGACATTCTTCAGGTTGGGTGTCAGTTACAAATTGCCTGACAATTACACTTCATTGTGCTGCCTCTGGTGTGAATCCATGTAAGAAAAAGGACAAATGCAAAATGAAAGAAAAGCAAAATTCTGGCCAAGGGGATCTTCCCTTTGAGTGGGAAGAGATTGAAAAAAATAAGCCAATAAGCAGAGAAAATTGAGAGTAATTGCCTGAAGTGCCAGGAAATTAACATGGCAAATCTCTTTGAGATTGTGATGAGGGCTTTGTACTTGTGGTTGTTCTCTGCATTTTCCCTCTCGTGTGTTCTCTGAAGGGGGAAAATGGTGATCAGTGTAGCTGTTTGCTAAGTATCATTCATAGGATATTTACAAAGATTGTGTACCATTGAGGAAAAGCCTTTTTTATATAAGGCTATGCCAGTGTGTCATAATGAATAAAAGATATTATTAAATCTTAAAATCAAATGCAGGTAGGTAACTGAGCAATATGTCAATATTATGTTTTAATTTTGAATACATATGTATTTCATTCATGACTCAGTGGGAATATTTAAGTTGTGTATACAAAAGACTAAAAAGAGAAACACTCCATCTTGTTATATGCGCAATCTGCTCTCTGAGTGTTTGGCTTGGTTTCATCCATTTCATTCCTGACGTCTTACTTTCTCGTTCACAGAATAGTTTCGCCTAAGAGTGGGGTCTGTGTGTGTGTGTGTGTGTGTGTTTTAATGTGGGTACTGGGAGTCGACCTCAGGACCTTGCGCTTGCCAGGCAGGCGCTTCTGCCACTGAGCTATCTCACCGGCCCTGTGTGTGTGTATTTATGCAAAGTCCTGATAAGTTCTCTAAATTTGGGTTGCTATGAAGCAAATATTTCGATTAATACAATAAAAATTGATATCATGTAAGTTGCTCCTGATAAATGTTATGGGAGCAAAATATTTTTTAAATTTTTACTTCAATAACATTTGATGCTACTTGGTACAAACCAAAAACTATGATTGTGTGTGAAAATTATTTATAGTTTGAATAATCACCTTGGAAGTCTCAGAGTTTCATGTGAAGATTTCATGGTGCATAGCAATGTTTGTTTCTATGAAAAAAATCTGTTTGGAATCCTCTGTACAGGTAGGAGTGACTTATACTTTGTTTACAGCTTGGCTCGGAAATTTCTTATAGATTGTGTTCTCTTAATCCACAGGAACATTTAAGGCTTTATTCTGTATTCTGCTCCACTGTCCCTCTATGAGGGTTCCACACTAAAAGAGGCTTCCCAGACTCAGCCTTCTATGAAAACACATTCAACCTACCTGCTGTTCAGGTGTGCCCTTTATCTGTCCTATAGCTGGACTCTCTTCATTTCATTTAAAAGATCACTTGTTAGTCTTCAGGGTAAAGAGACACATTGAAATTTTTTTCACTGATGCTACTGTAAATTCACCCTTTGTTGTTTATTTATTTAATTGGCCATTAGATCCTTTCTTACTACTGCTTTTCTTTTTATGTATTTTAATTGCTTTTTATTATCTACCTAAATCTTTTGTCCCTTTAATATTTATCATTTATTTTCAATTTCTTCTACATGTGTGTAGTTACTTCTGTTTTCAAGCCTTTTCTACTTCTTGCTTTGATCTTAAAGTCTTTGACTTGTTTTTCTGCTCTTTTCCTATACATTTAAAAACATTTTTAATATTTCTTATTTTAGAGATATTTGAATCATCCATATTTCCTCATGATTTTTGCTTGTGTGTGTGTGTGCATGTGTGTGTGTGTGTATGTATATATACTGGAGATTGAACTCAAGGCTTTTGCATCAAGCTACATCTCCAGTCTTTTTTTTTTTTTTTAATATATATTTTATTTTTGGGACAGGGTCTCACGAAGTCACTAAATTGCCCAGGCTGGGCTTAAACTTGCAGTCCTCTTGCTTCAGACTCCCAGAGTACTGGGATTGCAAGACTCTTCCACCATGATCAGTTTATGCTTAGCCTTAAATTTTTTCATTTATGTTCCTAATGCATTCCTAGTTTCTCGAACTTTTATGTTTCAATTATTGTGCTTATTTTAGGGTTTTCTTTCTTTATTTCTTAATATAAAAATCCCATGTTTGCATGGTGTTTGAGATAATATTAGCAAAGTAGTATAGCTATAGCACAGCTAGCATTTGCGAGCCTCCCTTTCTGTGCAAGAAGGGCAGGAATATTTTTTCCTTTACTTGGTCCCAAAGCCACTCCTTGTGTTTCCTCTTGTAGGTTTCCTCTCTTTTTCATATCAGTACAACAGAACATTTTTTTGAATGATTATATCAATCAGATGATTGTTCTATTGTGGATGATTGTGATATTCATGAACAGAAATTCTAGCACAGTGCTGGTCATTGAATTTGAGCATGATTTCATTTGTGAGAAAAAACACATTGAACGCTGTGTTTTATGACAAAATAAATGTTAGATTTTGGGACAAACTCTATTAGCAATATTGGGAATGGGAGAAAGTGAAAATAAGTCTGATGTAAACGTGACAGTAGTATGAATCCTTCTTACGAGGATTCTGAAAAAATTTGCAAAATTATCAGGGGATGCTGAATTTTGTGATTAATACACCTGAGGCAAAGGACCCTAACTCTGTTTCCTCTTGAGAAATTGTTCCTTGGTAGCTCACTCAGATGTTTGAAGCACAGAGCCATGAATAATGAGAGTCATCACCATTCAGAAGAGGCGTGGTGCCAGAGGGTTTGTGCAAGGTGGCTAGCAATCTCTACGTGCAGTGATCTTTGTAGAGTCATCTTGGTTTGGTCCACACTACTTTTAGTTCATCCTTGAGAGTTTCATCTTGCAGTGTGGCTTCTTTTCAAATTCTGGGTTTGTATGGGGAAAACGAAAGCTGGCTAGGACTGGAGTCATTAAATTAGGGATTTTTGTCATGCCTCTGTTGGATGCATATATTTTATAAAGTAATCTGACTATTACTTTCATTACTAAAACAACAGTAGCATACCCCACCACACTGCCAAAACCTGGGAACAAAAGCTATCATTTTCATTAACCGATTGCTGGCTCAGGTATTTCTGAGAAACAGAGATGTGGCAAACAATATTTGTGTTTTACTAGTTTGTCCACAATAAAAACAGAAAGCCACTTGGGCACACTTAATTGTGGTGACTCAGGCTGCAGTGAGCGAAGGAGATGACTAATCTCACTCCCTCTTTTTTGACTTGATTTTTCTTTAAAATTCTTTTCTGAAGTTTCCTTGACTTGAGGCTTGATGAAAGGAAAACAAGTACCTTGGTTGAACTTCTCCAACAATTTCAATTCCCACAACTGTCAAGCAGTAATATGTTCCCTGCCTGCTTAGAACCCGTGTCTTCTGACCATTTCCTCCTTGCTCCTGACCTTGTGGTCTTCCATGAGAATTTTTCATCTGCTTGAAGTGTTACTGAGCTGTGCTCCAAAATTATATCTTGGTTCACACATGGTCTAGACAGTTCTACATCAAACTGTCTGATAGATAGTCTCATTTTACAGTGCGTAAACCTGGGCTATAAGATGTAAATTAAATGACTCATAAATTCTAGCAACATCTAGGCTAATCATGAGGATCTTTTACATTTGATAGACTTTCCAGTGAGTCTTTCAAGGACAAAGATTCTTTCTAAAAGTAGCTAGTTCCTGTCTCAAACAGAAAGGAAACCCAGGAAACTGGAGAAAATAAAGCCAAAAAAATTGGTTTTACATATTCAAGGTTTTAGGCTGAGGGCCGTCTCTCCTTTCCCCACCTCCAGTTATTAGAGAAATTATCAGCAATAGCTGTGATTTGTCATTCGACTCTGCCAAACACCCAGATCGTCAGCCTTTTGATAGTACTATTTCTTCTAGTCTTGGTAGGGTTCTCTGAATTCTGGTCATATCACATTATTCCTGACTCCCCGGATAACTAGGTATATTTGGATGGTCTTTTATGCACAACTTATTTATTATAGAGGAATTTAATAGCATATGTGAGCGCTAGACTTGACAATGGGATTAAAATGTTTTGCTTCTAGGTAGGGGCACATTGTCCTCAAGGGTGATTCTAGAATACACATACATTTTTACATTTATTCCTGGGGAAATCTTCTTATTTTTAGTTGTTTCGTGGTTGTCACATAGATCGAGGGGAAAGAATAGTCCTTAGTTGGTAATTTGGTACTTCTGCTGTCTTCCTATTAAACCAGACAAATGAACAAGGACCTGTCATATTTAAAAAAGGAATTAAGATGTGTCATGTACATGTACCAGCTCCACACAAAGTATGTAAACATTATGAACTGCAAATATGTACTAATGAAAAAAAAGCTCTAGTGGTAGAAGTACTAGAAATACTTGTTTGTTTCTCTGGTAAAATTCTATTGATAAGTAAGTTATAAAAACCTTGAAAATGATCAGTTCTCTAAGATACCAAAGTATAGAAAATATATATCTGTACCATGTGAGTACAAAGGATAACTGATTATTTAAAAAGTGTCTCAACTTTTTGATAATTTTAAAGATGTATAAGAATATCATGAAAGACATCTGAAGTATAGCTTTGGTTTGTTTTAACTCCTCCTCCTCCTCCTCCTCTTCCTCTTTATTTTGAGACAAGGTCTTGCAAAGTTACCTGTTTAGCCTTGAACCATGATCTTCCTCCCTCAGTTCCCTAAGTATCTGAGATTATAGGCATGTGCCAACACATGCTTGGTTTGTTATATTATACTTCTTTAAAAAATCAGAAAATAGGGCCGGTGAGATGGCTCAGTGGTGTAAGCGCCTGCCTTGCAAGCGTGAGGGCCCGAGTTCAACTCCCGGATCCCACATACGAAAAAGGGGCCGGTGATATCACTCAGCGGCACGGGCGCCTGCTGGCGCGTGAGGTCCTGAGGTCGACCCCCGGTACCCACAAAAAAAAAAAAAAAAAAAAAAAATCAGAAAATGATATGAAAAATGATCAAATAATAAAAGTAGAACTTACAAAATTGTTTTGATAAGTATCAAAAAAGTTCCTATCTGGGATCCTATTCTCTTGATAATAACTGCTATGCAAACAGAAAATTGTTTCTTGGTTTTATAATTGCTTTAAAAAGAGTAAAATTATATATTTTATTCTTTTGGCAATTTCAAAATTATGATTGTTATAGTGCAGTCAGCTGTCTCTCTAATATTTTGTCTCAAAATATGAGAAAGCAAAATGAATTAAAAGATTCTACGGTAGGGCTGGTGATATAGCTCAGCGGCATAAGCACCTGCCTGGCAAGTGCGAGGTACTGAGTTCGACTTCCGACTCCCATATTAAAAAAAAAAATAAAGATTCTACTGTAAGTCTCAATAGTAATAGAAATTCTAAGAAAATAACTGGTTATTCCCTAAATTTATACATACATGTGACAAGATATACTATGCCACTGAGTTATGCAGTCTGTTTTAGTATTGATTCTTACATGTTGTTTCATGCTTTTGATAAAACTAATTTTCAAGAGCACATTACTTGCTGAGTGTGGTGGCACACACCTGTAATCCCAGCACTCGAGAGTCTGAGGCAGGAGGATCACTGTGAGTTTGAGGCCAGCCTGAGTGACACAGTGAGTTCAAGGCCAGCCAGAACTACATAGTGAGACCCTGTCAAAAAAAAAGCACATTACTAAAGTATATTGATTTCTTCTGAACTGCAGTAAGAACAAAGGTTGACTATCTTGTGTATAAACACGAACATATATATATATATATATATGTGTTTTATATATATATATATATAATTTATTAATGTATTAGTTTTCATGAAACTTGTATGGATTTTACAGTCTGGGATGTAGCTAAAATGAAGATAATGCATGGCTCTTCTTTGAGTGACAAATTGAGGAGTGAAATATAATATGAAATGAAAGTCTTATAAAGTAGCTTAGTAAGCAGTAAGAAGAAATTGAGAATTTATTAGTAATAGTATAAATTTCCATAGTGTTTAACAATCTATCATCCTTTTATTGGCTGAAAATAATCCTGGATTAAACTTAAGGAGATTAAATTTGACATTGGGCTATTAATTCTTTTCAGTCCTATAGGCTAACACCATTTTCACAATCAGACTGAGCGTGAAAGCTCAGCTGATCTGATTACATTCTTTTCTATTCACACAGTATTAGTTCACTTTTTGTTTTTAAAAGATCTCATAAATATAATATTATTCATGCTAGAGGAATATTAATAATACTCTGAATTTTATAGCACATGAGACAGTATTGCTAAGAAATATTGCATTCAATTTTATCTTCACAACGAAGCTCTTTGGAAAGTAGGTCAGTAATTAGTGTTTTATTTTAGAATACCCTTTAAATATTTAAATGAAAGTTCATGTTGTGGTTTTGCTCCCACAATCACCTTTCCTATATTTTACCACTCTTAACTGTTTTCCCTCAGTCATTTCATAATTCTAAAGTCTATATTAATTATGGACTTAAATGTCCATATATATATTATTTTTTTGCACAATAAATATTTGCACATATCTTGATGCATATAGGTTGCTTTATTTCCTTACCTTCAAACTTGGACTGTGCTATTTAGTTTGTACTATAACTTGCACTTTCATCTGAATCGTAAGCACCATCTCCATAATTTGGGATATGTAGATATCACATAGGCTTAAATTTTTTTTAAGTTTTCATTCTTTTGTATACATGTCCCAGTTTATTTTTTAAATTAATTTCTCCCCTATTGGTAGATGCATAGATATATCTGCCTCTCTGTTTATATATTATTCTGAAGATATTTTGTGGTTTACATATACTAGTAGTTTGTTAGGTTAGATTCTTTTTTTTTTTAATGTGGGTACCGGGAGTCAAACTCAGGACCTTGTGCTTGCCAGGCAGGCTCTTATGCCGCTGAGCTATCTCACCGGCCCTAGGTTAGATTCTTAGAAAGTCATAAAGCTTTGCACACTCAGAATGTGGTAACTGCTCTGAAGCTATTTGCCTTTAAATAGTATAACATTTATTTTCCAGAATAGCATATACGAGGATTTATATTGCTCCGTGCCATCTCTAAAAGTTTATCCAATCTGCATCTTATCGTTTTGTTTGGATTTTCTCTGATTACTAGTGAGGCTGAACAGTTTTCCACACTTTTAGTAATCATTAGTGTTTTCACACAAATGAATTTTCTTAGCTTTTTATTTCACGTTTTCCATTTGGCAGTTTGTTGTATTTCCTTAAATATTCTGAATATTATTTGTTTTATGTATATTGTAAACATAACCCTTTTGTGGTTCTGCTTGTTTTTGAACTTTGTTATAGTGCCTTTACTACACTAAAGTTTTTAAATGTATGCAATCAGAATAATTTTTTTCTCTGTGAAGGGCTTTATTCTTTGTTAAAGTCCTTTGTAATTTGATTAAAATTATTTTTATAACACAAGATAGTAAACGTATCACTATATTTTCTTCTACCATTTTTATGGGTTTGCTCTTCAAACTATTTGGAATTAATTTTTTATGTTTGGCATAAGAAAGCAATTTAATATTATCATTTTCCCAATGGATATGTTCCAATATCATGCATTTATCTCTCCTTAAAACCTGATCTTTTCCTAGATTTCTAGCATGTTTCATTATCTATTTGCTAAATTGTTTTCTGACTTTAGACTTAGAAATTCTTATATCTTTATGGTATTTTTTTTTTTTTGTGGGTACCGGGGGGTCGACCTCAGGACCTCACGCGCCAACAGGCACCCGTGCCGCTGAGCGATATCACCGGCCCCTTTTTCGTATGTGGGATCCGGGAGTCGATCTCGGGCCCTCGCGCTTGCAAGGCAGGTGCTTACGCCACTGAGCCATCTCACTGGCCCTATGGTATGTTTTTATAAAATAAAAATAAGTTCTTACGTCTTCTTCAATGCTCCATTGTTGGTTAGCTTTGCAAATCTTATCTCCTTGATTTATTTTAAAACTACCTTGTTAATCACTCTAAAAAAATACTGCTGAAATTTTTAGTGGGACTCAATTTACACTATTGTTTATTTCTGATGCTTATTATATATTTTTGCTTATTTTTAATGATTCATGCCTGACCAGAAGGAGAATTAAGTTGATCATTGTGTTTTTACCTATTTATTAATTTTATAGATTAAAAAGTTATAGCTTTAAATATTCCAGATTTGTTTCTATATGTAGAGTGAGGTATTTTCTTCAAAATATGTACCCAATTGTTTCAATTACATTTATTATATAACTGATCATTTTCATACTATTTTGAATCAGCTAATTTACTGTACACTAAATTGCTACTATGCTTCAATCTATTTCTTTAGTTCCTATACTTTTTTTCCTCTATTAAATGTGCTTCAAAGTACTAAGTGGTTTTTAGTAAACTGATCATTTATAGTAGACTCATTTTTTCTATACTTTTTTATTCTATTATATTTTCTTCAAAGGTACTAAATTGTTTATAGGAAACTGAACATTTATAGTAAACTTATTTTTTTCATGCTATGTTTATTGCCCATCATTTTCTATTTTGTTCCTATCTACACATGTGGAGACCTACAAGCACTGTTATATGACCACCAAGACACAGTGGAACACAAAACACATTTCTTTCATCAAATGTAAGGTAAGTTGTCTTTTCTTTTTATTTTTTAAATTAGGAAAGATCATGGCTGGTAATGCTTTCATTTGAAATATTTCATACTAAAACATTGCTATTTTGTGAGCTATCAAAAAACTTAAGATTGCTAAATTAGTCTAGTCTAAGAAAGAATGAAACAAAACACAATATAAAAATTCTAGGCTTTTCAAATGGAAAAAAAAAGTCTAGGCATTTACATATTAAGAAAAACTGAGATGAAATGTAAGTACTTGAATCCTTCTGAAACAAAACCAAGAATAATTGCACCCACTTCATGTATTTGTGTTATACAGAATTGGGGAATATAGAATACATTGGACAGTATATTTAATAACAATTGGAGTTCCAAAATTTTACTCTGTAAGTATAAAGAATATAATGGATATAACTATCAAAACTCATCAGGGCAAAAGGCCATACTCTAAACAACAGGACAAGTACTCCTGTGCTGGGATGGATGAATTACTAGACAAGATGAATGGGATTTAAATTGATACTAATATTGTCGCTATTTCAGAATAGTTACCTCCTTATAGGTTTTATTTAGTGAAAGTAGGGAAGATGGAATTAGGCTTGGCTCTGATGTCTGAACACTTGCTCCATGACCTTAGTATGTTAACCTAATTCTTCAGAACCTCTGTTCGCTCACCAGCCAAATGTAGACAATGCTACTTATCTGCAACCTTGTCATTGAAAAAGGAGACCGACTCCCTTTACAGCAAATCTTGGAAGAGTCATCTATGTTCTTTCTCTCCATTTCTTTCTTCTGACTGCTACTCTACACTCAAGACCGCCACCGCTGCCCTTGTGAAGACCCCAGGACCTCCACAATTATGTCCAATGATTGCTCTCAGATTCCTTAGCTAGAGCAGTATTTTTCTCAGATAGTCATTTAGTCTTTCGAACACGGTCTTTATTCGACTTCACTGTTTCATGTCCTCACCTGTAGAGTATTCCTTTGAGTCTCCTTTGCTGGTTTCTCCGGTTTCCTTGTCTTCTTCACTCCTGGAACTGGAATACCCAGGATTTAGTCTTTGTACTTCTCACTGACTTGCCATTCCCAAGCTGATCTTATCAGTTTCATGGCTTTAAGTACCATTTACATCTCTCCTAAGTGCCCAGTTGCACATCCCACTCATTTTTGATTTTTTCACTTGGACAAGCAACTAAAACTTAGTTTGTCCATAACGAAACTGTTTATATAACCCTAGTAAGTTTGTTCCTCCTTTAATCTCCCTCAGCGCAGTAAAGAACAATCCTGTCATTCCAGCTGCTTGGGACAAACCTTTGGATCTATCTTCTTTATTTCAGGACCTGCATTTCATCCATTAGGAATTTCATTTGTCTCCACCTTAAAATTATCTTGTGACTGTAACTATCCACTGTCTCCTCAGCTTATTCCCTTGTCCCCTACTCCATCAATCTTTGTCTTGATTATTGAAGAAATGTCCTGCTTCCCTGCTGTTGGTCTTGCCTTTCTTCAGTCCGCGCTCAGTATAGCAACCAGAATGATCCTTTGAGAAACACAGTCAGTTTAGGTGACTCATTTGCCCAAACCTTCTTCCATATTATTCAGAATAACAGTTCCACTGCCTATTATGTCTCACATATCTGCCTTCCTTCTGCCTTTTGCTGTTCCCCTCTCTAGCCTTATCAGCATTACTTCAGTTCATCAGACTTTTCACCCGGATCCTGGTGTCCTCACTTGCTTTTCAAATGTACCAGGCATGTTCCCACATTAGGATGTTTTCCTTCACCGTTCCTCGTCCATGCAACACCTCCAACCTCTACAAAGGTCTCTGAGCATAGTTGTTACTTGGGGTGGAGGGGATTCAGGTACCACAGGGGTAGTTGACTTATTATTTAAAGCCACATCTTCTGTGCTCATAATGTTATTAATAAGCAGAGGAAATTCATTGCATACTATGTGATATTATTGCATTCATGATGGGTGCTGAACGGTTCAATTATAAGAGGTTAAAATGGAAATATTTGACTAACAGACTAGACATGGAACCCCATTTGCAGTACATAAAGTAAATGTAATTTGGTAAATGTAGTGTGGAAGACAGGCTGATAAACACCCATCTGTCTATGCTATCATGCAGAGGTGGCGTCCCTTCTGACTGGGGAGTACCTCTGGGAAGGACTTGTTAATGCCTTGGCCATCACCGTGGAATTCTCTGTGTAAAGTGAAGCAGAAAACTTCCTGAAGTTCGGTCTCCATGACTTCTTCTTGCCATCCCTCTTCCTTGAAGAGGTTGTTCCATTGACGGAGGAGAACCCAAGTGCTTGATGAAACAGTTACACAGCTAACATTCCAAGCTGTATTTCTAGAGTTAAGGTTACTTCCAGAACATCTTCAGCTGTACTGATAGCTTTCTTAAATTTGGGAATGAATTTTATAAGATTCAGTTAGAAAAGCTGATTCGTGGTAAGAATGACCATTGACCAGTGATCTTTCACCCATTTCCTCTTACAGCTACAGCAGTAACAGTTTTTAGAGAGAATTTTCCAATATTTGTGGTGGAAAGGTAATGATCAAAATACAGTCTTGAGAGCATAATCACTTCTGAATGTAACAGAAAGTTCACGGCCCTAAAACTTTTCTTTCGTGTCTGTCAAGCAATGGTTACCCCAGTCAATACTCTGTCCCTGTTAATTAGAAACTGTTTGTGCCACAGCTGATTTGTCACTCTGCAAAGCTCCTATGGAGGGATGCAGGGCAGTCAATGCCGTGGCTCAGAAGAGAACAAAAGTCAGTTTTCAAAGGATCCAAAACACACTAAGTGGTGACCCCAGTCCTGCTCCCTCCATTATTGCTGTTAAGCTGGAAAGCTAATTGAAAATCTCTGCTGGCACAGATGTATGCTTGGCGTTCTAAAATATGTCATCTCTAAAAGACTGGCTGATCGAAACCACTGAAGCAAGCCTTTGACTCTACTTTGCCTTTTGTGTTCATTGATTCTGACCTTAAAAATGCCAAAATTCTGCTCTGACTAGACTCAGATATTGCCTAAGAAATTTGTTGCTAGCCTGGAAACATTTCTAATCATGTTGACAAAGTCAGGAAAGTGATTATTACTAGTCTCATTAATAGCTAAAGAAATTTTGAAATTATCACCATGATTTATTTGGTTACCTAATTACCTAGTTTTAAATCCTGTTTTCCTAGAGCTTCGGCAGAATTCTTTTTAATCATTTTACCTTTTGAAGGTAAACCTAATGATTGATAAGTGAAATGATGATGACCATATACTTTGCAATTTGATTTAAATCTATATGATGGTGATGAAGATGAAAATGTTAATAAGACATGAGTAAAATGTAGTTACTATTAAAAAGTTGCACCACACTGTGATGCAAATAAACATCACAAATATGTGGCAAATGGGTTATAAGTTGTAATTTTAATGAATTAGCTACCATTCCCATGTTTCCTCTTGCAATGGCCTGATTAAATTTTGAAGCAAAAATTCAAGGATTGTGTTAGATCATACATTAAAGCCATGCATAGTTCACAAGTTTAATTACAGTACGTAATTATATCTGGAGACTCTTGGTGGTACCTAGGAACACTCTTGCTCTGCATTAAGATGTTAGCAAAGAGAATGTTAGCAAAGCTCCTGCAGAGTGCTACCTGAGCTGTATGACAACATGGGAGCTTAACTACAGAGTGATGAGAAAATGATTCTGCAGGTTGACTTATAAAAATACATTTAAATAATGCCTATGCATGGAGGCCTTTGAAAGAAATATTAGGCTCTTCCTTTGTATCATATTTGCACAAACTTAGGAAAATAAATGAGGGAGAAAAGAAAACCATCCTTGTTCTTCTGAAAATGCTGTGAGGGATTCACGGCTGGACTGCCTTTACATCAAATGGTTTTGGAGTTGAGGTGGCTGAACTGGAGTAAGAATAATGAGGTCCATTGGAGCTGCACTGTCCAACCTGATAGTTACTGGCTACTTGTGGCTACTAAGACTCAAAATATAGCTAGTCCAAAGGAAGCCTGGTCATCAAGTTGGCAGCAGCTGTGAATACATCTAATGCTGCACCCCTGTCAGGGTCCAAAGAAATGAATTTAGAGGAACAAAAGAAGATGACTAGAGAGGACTGGAGAAAGAAGAAGGAGTTAGAAGAACGGTGAAAATTGGGCAATGCTTCTGTAGAAGTTGATGAAGAAGGAAAAGTCATCAATCCTCAAATTCCTCCATATTTCTTCAGCGCCATGGTATATTGATCCATCAAAAAGACTTACCTTAAAGCATCAGAGACCACGGCCAAAAAACCAAAAGCAATTCAGCTCATCTGGAGAATGGTACGAGAAATGTGTAAAAGAGAATTCCATAACTATTAAATACCACAAAGGAGCATGTGAAAATTGTGGGGCCATGACACACAAAAAGAAAGACTGCTTTGAGAGACCTAGGTGAGTTGGAGCCAAATTTACAGGTCCTAATAGAGCTCCGGATGAACATGTCCAGCCTCAGTTGATGTTTGACTGTGATGGGAAGAGAGATGAGTAGAATGGCAATAATCCAGAACACATGAAAATTGCAGAAGAGTTTGCCAAAGTTGGTCTGGCAAAATGAACATTGAAATCCCAGAAACTCCAAGAAAAATTAGCCTCAGGAAAATTAGTAGAACAAACTAATTCTCTGAAACAACAGTGGGGAGAAGAGGAACCAAACTCTCAGATGGAAAAAGATCCTAACAGTGAAGATGAGGATGAGGATAAGTATGCAGCTGACATTGACATCCCTGGACAGAATTTTGACTCCAAGAGACAAATCACTGTCCAGAATCTCAAGTTTCAAAAAGATATTGCAAAATATTTGAGAAAATTGGATACAAATTCTGCCTATTATGATCCAAAAACTAAAGCAATGAGAGAGAATCCATATGCCAATGCAGGGAAGAATCCAGGTGAAGTGAGATAATTTCGTTAGATACACAGGAAATACTATTTCAGTGGCTCAGACACAGTGGTTTGCTTGGGAAACCTATGACAGAGGATCTGAAGTACATCTGCAGGCAGCTGCTACCAAACTAGAGCTGCTATGTAAGACCTCCAAAGTCAAATAAGGAGATTTCAAGGAACAGCAGAAAGAGAGCATCCTGGAAAAGTATGGTGGCCAAGAACACTTGGACGTGCCTCCTGTTGCATTCTCCTAGCCCAGACTAAAGATTATGTAGAGGACCCAAGATATGGCACTGTCATTAAGGGACAGGAGAAGGCTATTGCTTCCTCCAAGTATGAGGAAGATGTGAAGATCAACAATCATACACATATCTGGGGATCCTACTGGAAAGAAGGTAGATGGGGATACAAACGCTGCCACTCATTTTTCAAGTATTTCTATTGTACAGGGGAAGCTGGGAAGGAGATCGTTAGTTCAGAGAAATGTATTACAGATGGTATAACTGGAGAAGAATCTATGAAAAAAACCTCAAATCCTCATGGAGATGCACCAGGAAAAACTAAAAGAGGAGAAAAAGAAGAAGAAAAAGAAAAAGAAGAAGCACTGAAAGAGCAGCTCAGAGAGTGATGATGAAGAAAAACAACCATGAAAAACTGAAAAGGGCATTGAATGCGGAGAGAGCCCGCCTTCTTCAAGTTAAGGAGAGCATGCAGATTGGTGAGAGGACGTGACCTTATAATAAGATGTGTGAAACTCGGGAGCCCACTGAAGAGGAAATGGGGGCCCCATGGCCTCTTTCCTTGAACAGTAGTAACTAGTCATGAACGGTCATCGGGACAGACGCGGCTGACGTACTCTCTTCAGCTTCTTGATAATTGTAGGTAGAAGGATCCTTGCCTACTCTTCTTGCTGCCTAACTTTAATAAAGCTTCAGAAGTCTCCAAGTAAATTTATTCCTTTCCATGCTGAAGAAATAAAACAGAAGAAAACCAAAGAGGAAGTATATGAAATATGGATTAAGATCAGAAATAATCTAATTTTACATTAGTGATGTGGAAAGGTGTTGGTTGTCTACCTATCAAAAATGTCTTCTACTCAACAATTAAGTCTTTATTTCCCCAGTTTTGCTAGCCCTTTATCTAATAGTATTCCACACTTTGAAAGTAGATTTGGTGCTTTCTCAAAACTAGAACTTCCATTTTAATTTCTTTTTTTTTTTGTACTGGGAATTGAACTCAGGACCTTGTGCTTGCCAGGCAGGTACTATGCCATTAAGCTATATCTCTGGCCCTAGAACTTCTTTTTTAAACTGCTAGAAATTGCAGTAGTAATTTAACTCTGTAATTGTTGTTTTGTAATCATTTGTTTTAAATGGTCTGAAACAAAAAATAAATTTATTCTAACTTGGAAAAAAAAGTAAAAGAAAATGTCACGAGGATTGGAAACACCTCTGCATAAAATTGAGTCCAAATGTAATGTAGCAAAAGGCAACATTAAATTAGTTTGCATGTGTGTGTGGGATCTCTACCATCCATCTGCGCACTGGCCTCAGGGGTGTGTGTATGAATACAGTTTTACACAGGGGTGGAGACAGGATAGAGCATGGTGGACTTCTCATGTTTTTTTTTTTTTTCAAACTTTATTTATTTTTTTAAAGACAAGTAAACATTCTCATGTATTAACAAACTCAAGCATTAGAGAATGTACAAATACCTTTTGGAGAAAAATATTACTCAGTATAAGATTAAGCAATGTAAAAGCTAGGTAAAAATAGAAGACTAAGGAATGGAATAGTCACAGTGAAATTGCATTTTCATACTAGGGAGACAATACGATGTTTACAAATGTGCATCCAGTTTATTTTGCTTGTGAGTATTTTCTCGAGTTGCATCCATTTACCTATAAAAGTTTCCAGTTCATCTTTCTTTATGGCTGAGTAGTACTCCATTGTATAGAAATACCACATCTTTTTTTATCCATTCCTTGGTTAATAGGCATTTGGGTTGTTTCCACGATCTAGCTATTACAAATTGTGTTGCTATAAACATGGGTGCACATATATCGCTGTGGTACGATGTTTTTAATTCTTCTGGGAAGATACCCAGAAGGGGAATAGCTGGGTCAAATGGGACCTCCAAGCCCAGTTTTTCAAGGAGTCTCCACACGGATTTCCACAGTGGTTGCACCAGTGGACACTCCCACCAACAGTGGAGAAGGGTTCCTTTTTCCCCACAGCCCCTCCAGCATTTGTTATTAGTTGACTTCTTGATAACAGCCATTCTTTCTGGGGTGAGATGGAATCTCAGTGTTGTTTTCATTTGCATCTCTTGGATGACTAGTGATGTTGAACAGTTTTTCATATATTTATTTGCCATTTGTATTTCTTCATCTGAGAAGTGTTTATTCATCTCAGATGCCCATTTTTGGAGTGGGTCTTTAAATTTGGGAGGTCTGATTTTTTTGAGTTCTTTGTATGTTCTCGATAGTAATCCTTTGTCTGAGGAACAGCTGGCAAACAGTTTTTCCCACGTTGTGGGTTGTCTCTTCACTCTGTTGGTGGTTTCTCTTGCTGTGCAAAAGTTTTTTAATAAGATGAGATCCCAGTTGTTGATTCTTTGTGATACTTCCTGTGCGATGGGGATTTTATTCATAAAGTCTTTGCCTACACCAATGTCTTCAAGAGTTTTACCTATTCTATTTTCCAGGAGATTTAATGTCTCTGTTTTAATATTGAGTTCTTTGATCCATTTTGAATTTAGTTTAGTGCACGGTGAAAGATATGGGTCTAATTTTAATCTTCGGCATGTGTAGAGCCAATTTTTCCAGCACCATTTATTAAAGAGGCTATCTTTCTTCCAGTGAATGTGTTTGGCACCTTTGTCAAAGATAAGGTGGCTTAGTATGTCTGGAGTTGTTTCTGTGTCTTCTATTCTATTCCATTGACCTTCAGGTCTGTTTTTTTGCCAGTACCATGCTGTTTTTATCGCAGTAGCTTTATAGTATAATTTCAAATCAGGGATTGTGATGCCCCCTGCCTTGCTTTTGTTGCCCAGAATTGCCTTTGCTATTCTAGGTCTCTTCTGGTTCCAGATGAATTTTAGGATTGTTTTCTCTAATTCTGTGAGATATGTTGTTGGAATTTTGATCAGAATTGCATTAAATCTGTATAACAGTTTTGGAAGTATGGCCATTTTCACTATATTGGTTCTTCCTATCCAGGAGCAAGGGATATCTTTCCATTTTCTGATATCCTCTTCAATCTCCTTTTTCAGAGTACTGTAGTTTTCAGTGTATAGGTCTTTTACATCATTTGTGAGATTGATTCCTAGGTATTTCATTTTTTTAGATGTGATTGTGAAAGGTGTTGTTTCCCTAATTTCTCTCTCAGTGAGCTTGTTATTGGTGCACAGGAAGGCTATTGATTTTTGAGTGTTGACTTTGTATCCAGCTACACTACTGAATTTGCTTATTAAATCTAGCAATTTTTTAGTGGAGTTTTTGGGGTCTTCTACGTAGAGTATCATGTCATCTGCAAATAATGATAATTTAACTTCTTCCTTTCCAATCATTATTCCTTTTATTTCTTGCTCTTGTCTAATTGCTCTGGCTAAAGTTTCCAGGACTATGTTGAATAAGAGTGGGGACAGTGGACATCCTTGTCTGGTTCCTGATTTTAGAGAGAAGGCTTTCAGTTTTTGTCCATTTAGTATGATATTGGCTGTTGGTTTGTCATAGATCGCTTTTATCAGATTGAGATAAAGACCATCTCTTCCAATTTTCTGTAGGGTTTTTATCATGAATGGGTGCTGGACTTTGTCAAAAGCTTTTCCTGCATCTATTGAGATGATCATATGATTTTTGTCCTTGGTTCTGTTAATATGCTGTATTACATTTATTGATTTACGTATGTTGAACCATCCCTGCATCCCTGGGATGAATCCAACTTGGTCATGGTGTATAATCTTCTTCATGATTTGCTGCATTCTCTTTGCCAGTATCTTATTGAGGATTTTTACATCTATGTTCATTAGGGAGATTGGTCTGTAGTTTTCTTTCTTAGTTGGGTCCTTCTCTGGTTTTGGTATCAGGGTAATGCTTGCTTCCAGGAATGAATTTGGGAGTATTGCTTCCCTTTCAATTTCATTAATGAGTTTGAGAAGTAGTGGTGTTAGGTCTTCTCTAAATTTCTTGTAGAATTCGGCAGTGAATCCATCAGGGCCTGGGCTTTTCTTTGTTGGGAAGTTTTTAATTACATCTTTGATTTCATTGATTGTTATTGGTTTATTTAGGGTTTTTATATCTTCTTGGTTGAGTTTTGGTAATTAATATGTATCTAGGAATCTGTCCATTTCTTCTGCATTTTCCATCTTATTAGAATACAGGTTTTCAAAGTAGGTATAGATGATCTTCTGGATTTCTGCAGGGTCCGTTGTGATATCACCCTTTTCATTCTTAATTGCATGGATTTGAGTACTTTCTTTCCTTTTTTTAATAAGGGTGGATAAGGCTTTGTCAATTTTATTTAATCTTTCAAAGAACCAACTCTTTGATTCGTTGATTCTTTGTATTGTTTTTTTAGTCTCCAATACGTTAATTTCTGCTCTGATCTTTATAATTTCCTCCCTTGTATGAGCTTTTGGCTTAGCCTGCTCTTCTTTTTCTAGAAGTTTGAGGTTCACCATTAGGTTGTTTATTTGTGCTTGCTCTGTTTTCCTGACATAGGAATTTAATGCTATAAATTTCCCTCTTAGGACTACTTTCATTGTATCCCCTAAGTTCCGGTATGTTGTACTGTCGTTATCATTCAGTTGCAGAAACTGTCTAATTGCTTCTTTAATTTCATCTGTGACTCATTGGTTGTTCAGTAGGGTGCTATTTAATTTCCATGTGTTTAGCAAATTCTTGTGGTTTCTTTTGCCATTGATTTCCAATTTCATTGCACTATGGTCTGATAATATACATGGGATAATTTCAATTCCTTTGCATTTACTTAAGCAGGTTCTATGAGCTAGTATGTGGTCTATTTTGGAGAATGTCCATGTGCAGCTGAGAAGTATGTGTATTCTGATGTTGTGGGGTGGAACACTCTGTAGACATCTACTAAGTCCATTTGTTCCAAATTTTGGTTCAGTTGTAATATTTCATTGTTGATTTTTTTGTCTAGTTGATCTGTCTTTTTGTGACAGTGTAGTATTGAGATCGCCCAATACAATTGTATTAGTGGTTATTTGATTTTTCATGTCCATTAATATTTGTTTTATATCATTGGGTGCACTGGTATTTGTTGCATATATATTTATGATTGTTATCTCTTCCTCTTGGATTATTCCCTTTTCAAGGATGTAGTGACCTTCTTTATCTCTATGAATCATTCTTGGCTTGAAATTCACTTTGTCTGTGAAAAGAGTAGCTACCCCTGCTTTTTTCTGGGTTCCTGTTGCATGGAATATTGTTTTCCATCCTTTGACTTTCAGTCTATGAATTTCTTTTTGAATTAAATGTGTTTCTTGTATACAGCATATTGTTGGATCTTGCTTCTTGATCCAATTCACCAGTCTGTGCCTTTTGATTGGTGAATTGAGACCATTAACATTAATGGTTAAAACTGATATGTATTGACTTATCCTTGTCATGTTATTTTCTTGTTGTTGGCTCTCCCTCTTTTAATTTTTGTTTTCCCTCCCTCTCTTTAATCATTTGCTCTGCCTGGTGGATTCCTTCTGTTGGGGTTTCTGGAGTTGTAGTCCTTGTTATCCCTTTCTAGAATGTCCTTCAAAACATTTTGGAGTGCTGGTTTGGTGGTTATAAATTTTCTCAGATATTCTTTGTCATGGAAGTATTTTACTTCTCCATCAGTTTTGAAAGATAGTTTTGTGGGGTACATCAATCTGGGTTGAAGATTATTTTCCTTTAGAACTTGAAATACATCATTCCAAGCTCTTCTTGACTTGAGGGTTTGTGCTGAAAAGTCTGCTGTGATTCTGATGGGCTTTCCTTTATAGGTGATTTGTTTCTTTTCTCTAACAGCTTTTAAGATTCTACTCTTTTGTTGAATTTCTGGAATCTTGACTATGATATGCCTGGCTGAAGATTTTTTTGATCATGGCTAATTGGAGTTCTAAAAGCCTCACTTATCTGAACATCAAATTCTTTTTCTCTACCAGGGAAATTTTCTGTGATAATGTCTGTAAACAGTGTTCTGATGTCATTTATGCTATCTCCTGCTTTTTCATTGACTCCAATCAATCTTAAATTATTCTTCTTTGCGCCATCTAGCAGCTGCTGGATTGATTTTTCATTGTCCCTTGCTGTTTTTAAGAATTCTTTCTTTTCATGATCACTAATTGCAAGCCTGTCTTCTATATCTGAGATCCTGTCCTCACATTGGCTTAATCTGCTACAAATACTTTCTATGGAATTTTTGTTCTCCTGGATATCTGCTTGAATCTGCTTTATGGAGTCCATTTCTTTCCTATGCTGAGCATTCATGGCTTCCATCATTTTCTTAAGCTCGTCTATTTTTTTGTCTGTGTCTGCTCTAGCATCCTTAAGCATGGTCTTCATTGTGGACATTATCTCTGCAGTTATCTGAGAAATTATTTCTGATTTAAATTTTTCCAGAGCCTCATTCAACTGCTTTGTTGTTACCACTTCAGAGATGTCAGGTGGGTGGCTTTTGGTTTGTCCCACCTCACTGCCCCCTGGGTTTGCCTTTGGTGAACTGGATGTGTGGGGTTGCATCTTGTTTAAGTGTCATCTCATTTACTTTTCTTTCTTTAGTTTAATTCCTGGGATGCTGTTTATAAATTGCCTATGGTAGGTTGCTTTATTGCTAGTATTTCAAACTCTTAGGAGATTCTTGGAATACCAGGTAGAAAAGCGCCAGTCAGTGTGTCTTTCTAGGCTGGTGCTTCTCTGTACCGCGGCGTCTTGCATTACTCTGCAGAGGTTCCCACTGGAGCCATGGATGGAGTGGCGGCCGCCCTGAGTTCTGAGCTCAGCTGCTGCCCCCCCCACAATGGCGCCCGGCTAGTGGCTCTCGTGCGTCTGATGGCTGGGTGTCAGCACTCACCACCAGTCAGTGTGTCCTTCACAGCCGCCGCTTCTCTGTACCGCGGTGTCTCGCCTTCTTCCGCAGAGGTCCTCGCTGGAACCCTGGATGGAGTGGCCGCCGCCCTGAGTTTCAAGTTCAGCTGCTGCCCCCCCACAATGGCGCCCGGCTAGTGGCTCTCATGCGTCTGATGGCTGGGCATCAGCACTCACTGCCTGTCAGTGTGTCCTTCACGGCCGCTGCTTCTCTGCACCGCTGCTTCTCGTGTTCCTCCGTGGAGGTCCCCGGGGGCGCCAGCAGTCACCGTGTGTCTGTAGATTTGAACCGCTTCAGTCGAATCAGGATTCCCGACACAGGGAAATGGCGCCAGAGGCCACCTCTTCCTTTGTTGGAGTTTCTCTCTTTCTCCGTGGGCCCCAAACTGCACTTCAGATCTTTCCTGGGTCCATGGGAGCCACTTCCCTCTTTCTTGTCCTCCTCCAGTCACTATATTCCAGTGTCCGGATGGCGACTTTTGGAGAGGTTCACTGCCTGCTTCTTACAGATCCGCCATCTTTTTCCCTCCTCCTCTCATGTTTTGAATAATTATCATGATATTTCTTCTAAGACTGTACTACATTTAGAGGAGTGGGTCATTATGTAGCTTTTAATCATTATTATTTGGTAAATATTATTGAGTATAGACTCCACTGTTTTATATCTTGTATTGCTAAGGGCAACATCCTGGGTTTGGCTCCATAGTCAGAGAACTAGGGAATAGTAATGAGATAGCAGTTCATACCCGACTTGTATTAGAGGAGGTCTCAGTGTACACCATTCTCGTGACATGTGCTTGTCACTGTGCAAATTTCCTAGAACATCTATTGCATTTGTCTTTTCTCTCTCAGAGCTTCTTACTATTAGCTCTTACAGGGTTCACTGAATGAGTTATTAGGATGACTTTATTAGATTGTATTTTGGATGTTGAACTTTAACTTTCATGTTCTCTCCAACATACATTTTGAGCATCTCTCACTGAACATTTTATGCAGAAATAATGATTTTTTTATTGGTAAACATGCTGACTATTTTACTGAGAAAATAAAAGCAATCACAAGAGGATTCTGCAGCTTGTCACATCACATCTGTCCGCTCACCGTCATTGGCACCTGTAGTCTGCCTCTCCTCCTTCAATGGTGGCTAAACTTGCTCTGCTCTTTGTCTAGCACTGCATACTGGATCCCATTTTTGCATGCAAAGAAGGTCCTTCCAACAATTTGTCTTCTCTTCTACATCTCTTTATTGACTTCTTCAGAGAATGACAATGTCTTCAGAGTGGCATTTTAGGCTCTACATTATATGTTTACCAGAATATTCTGTGACCTTATTTCCTAATATTTAGACCCTTATTTACTTTTTCCCAGCCCCAGCCAGTTTCAGATCCTGTGCATTTTCAGTGTCCTCTGGCTCGTGTGGTCACTCCCCAGCACATCTGCTGGCTTCCTCCCAGCCTTTCTAGCTTTTGCTCGAATGCCACTTGTCGTAGCTACTTTTCTCATTGCTGGGACAAAATACCGACACACAAATTTAAGGGGGGAAAGGTTTATTTAGTTAGCAGTTTGTAGCGGCTTCAGTCCATAATTGGCTGGCTCCAAGGCACAGTGTCTTAGCAGAGGGGCATCTTAGAGGAGAACAAGTTCATGGCAAGCAGAAGACAGCAAAAGCAATCAAGCAAGGGACCTGACAAGCTTCTTTCTGTCCCTTGCATTGTATCCAGGCTACTGGGATTAGGGTGGTGCCAAACCAATCAGTGGACTGATCAGTACTCACCCATCCTTAATCGTAGCACCCTTAATCCTAGCATTGTACCATGAACCAATCACATGCTCTGGATTCAGCCACCTCTGACAAAGCCCCACCTATGACTGCATGGGGCTTTGGGGGGACATCTGGACACAAGCCATAACATCTGTTTACCACTAAGACGCATTTTACTTCCCCCTATTGAAAAATGTAACCTCTTTATACTTCATAAATGTCTATGCTCACCTCTCCCATTGGCTGGTTAATTTTATTCCACAGCTGTTTATCATGTTAAGTATTTTATATATTTTGTTGTTGTTGTTGTATTCTAACTCCATCCCTCCAACTCCAGCAACCATACAAACACACACACTAGGGTTCTGTTTGTTTCATTCATGGCTTCTCACCACACCTACAAAAGTATTTAGCACATAGAACACTCAATTGATGTTGAATAAATATACATAAACGTGATTCAGTCAATTACACACTTATGGAAAACTTACTTTTGTTCTTAAAAAGGATCATTAGCTCTTTAAATAAAATACAGGAAAAGAACTTCATATTTATTACATGTAACTCATTTTATATATTTCATTTAGCACATATTTGCATTTCCTTAATGTATTCTTTTAATTTTTAACAATTTTACCATGGTAGGAGTACTTATCCATAGATCTATTTTTTTAACAGATTTTTACATGAAGGATATGGTATTGTTAATGAAGGGACAAAGTTGTAGTTGATATCTAGAATTTACTGAAATTTTTTTTAAGAAATTCAGACATGTTTTTCTGCAAAATACAAATTACCAAAAATATGAAAATAATGGAAAAAAAAACAATAATAAAGGAAACAAGCCAGAGATAAAAAAGAGCTTAGTTCGTAATTCTGAGCGATTAACAATCCTGATGCTTTTCATTCCCAAATTACTCCCTGCTTGCAGCTTGGTGCTGAGGGAGGCACATCAACTCCTTCAAGCTGCCTTGGCTTCTTTTGAATACAAGATAGCAGGAAAACTTCCAGAGAAAAGCAGAGTGCAAGATTTTATCTAGAATATTCAGGTAAACTAAATACAAACTACCTTTCCAGCTGGCTCATTGCTTTCTCCAGGACAATACCCATGTGCTGGGGGAATTAACCAAGATGGTGCTACATGAACAAATGAAAAATGGCAGCAGCATAGAAAGGAAATAGAGCAATGTGCTCACTTTTTCCTCTTCTGTACAACAGTCTTAGAAAATGTCTTTAATTTTAGCACAGGGACAACTTTAGGTGGTAGTAATGATAAGAAGAGCAAACATTTTTGGTTGTTTCCACATATCAGGTATTGACATATTTGATCCTCACAACAACTCAGTGTGTATTTGTGGAGAGCTGTGATTTTTCCCACTTACAGAGGAAGCAGGCAGACTTGGAGCAGGTAAGAGACCTGGTCTCCTTCCTGTATCTTGTAAAAGGCAGAGGTGGGATTTGAACTGTGGCCCTCTGGCCCTGGTCTCCAGGCTCCATTCTTCACAGCGTGTTGCCTTTGACAGGAAATTACCTCCCTTTCTCTCCTGCAGCAGTGCCCTCTGCCTTTGTGTGAGTCACACCTGGTGAAGCATCTGAGTTTATCCTGCTGAAATTGGGCCACGCAGTATTGATCATTTCTTTTCTTCTCCCCACATCTTCATTTTTTTACATTATCCTTTTTTTTTTTTTTTTTAAGTGGATCTGGTTCTCAGACATCACAAAAGGAAAACTCCAGCTAACATTTTAGAAGAAAATATCTTACTGTCTTTCCTCCAGGGAAAGAATTTTTTTTTAACAAGGGCTTTTCTAGAGGATGCCTGATTCCAAGGAGGAGTTTTGATGATTAAAATTAAGGCTGAGAGTCAGACAGTTGTGTATATGTAATTTTTCTGATCTAGAGTTATCTTGGCTTAAATATCAAGGGTCAGCTTGCACAGTCCAATCAATTTCCTTCATCATACATAATTCATTGTCTTATGTCTTCTTTGTTGTGGGGTCCTAAAGAGTTGTGGTGGTCTATCTTTATTTTAGGTTACTAAATAATATGAAATTTCCTATAATTGTTAATTTTAAAATACTAGAGAAAACTTGTGATGTTACTCTTCCATGGTAGTGAGTAATAAATAACAAGATATTGTTTGCAAAAATGTTTGCTCTTCCTTTTTTGTTATATTAAGGGAATTCCCTTTTGTTTGGGAATCTGAAATATACCCTAGGAATTAAAAGAAAAATAGTGAGTGGTTTCTCCAGACTTAACACATTAGTATGGGTAAGATAAAGTGCAGAATTTTCTGGGCTGAGTCTCTGGTGGCACCGCAATAAGTAGAACTTGGGGCAATAGCATGCTGCTAAATTCTCAAATTTGAAAAAATACAAAACTCTTGCTACTCGGCTGTAGGCAGGTACTCAGTTACTTGCTGCTGTCTCTTTGTGTTGTTTCTTCTTTACCTTGACAATCTTCCAAAGTGCTTGGAAGGCAGTACAGAAATTTCAAAAAAGAGGCACATATCTCATAGTATATGTGTGAATTTTATCAGGTGTTAGATAAAATTGTTCTCTATTTTTAAATACACTCTAAGGAGAATGTCAAAATAAATTAAAATTCTGATCTTATCAAGCATGTTATAATCAGTTTCTTCACCTGCTTGTGACAATAAGGGAACATTTACCTACTGGAAATTCCTCTTTATTGTTCTGCCTAACCTTTTGAAGGCTCTGTTGTAATAATATGCTAAATTACAAAAATGATGATCCTAAGTAAAAATTATGGATTTCTGTATGGATTCATCTGAACTATAATTGATTGTCTAACATAGAAACCACGTTATGTAAGTTATTTTGCATAGTGCTAATAGTGGCTAATTTAGAATGTAATTATAGTCAGCACAGATCCTTTCAACTGCACTTATGAACTTAACCACAGTGGGAAAGCACAGAGGAATCCCCACTGAGCAGGAATCACTTGGTTTCTTAGAAGATATATAGTCCCAATTTTTAATTATATTCCCTGGAGTTCTTTTTAATTTTATCTTACTAAGAAAGAATGGATTTTAACATGACAAAGGTGATGCTTATGTTATCAAAGAAGCACATTAAATAGAGTTTATAATACTTCCCACTGAGATGGGTTTTAACATTTAAAATGAGAAAAAGACCATTCTTTATGCTGAAAATGTGATCAATCCAAATGCTAACCAGAGTAAAAATTAAATACCATCTTGATAGGATAAGCTTATCATATTTCAGCTGTGTATTTTACTCACGTATTTATGTAGACTTTGTATTCTCCCGAATAATTTGTTTCCTGAAGTCCCAGGAAAACAACATGCCAACTTTTGCCCCAAGTCAGGGAAAAACAGATTCATTTATTTCTTACATTCTCCCCGAAGACGCACTGTCTCATTGTGTGCATAGGAGTCAGGAAAAAAAGCAATGGACTTATAGTGATGTTTTATACCTAGACAATTATGGTATTCAAATGTAGAAACACGTGTCTATGTTATGTTCCTATCACATTAAGTATATTAATAACAGGAATCGACTCTTTAACATATTTTAAAAAGTCAATCTTTTTAAAATAATAAATCATGTAAAATAACTCTTTGCTCAAGCTGCACTAAATTTTCATGAAAATGAAAATTGGTTTTTAATATAGAACCAGCATTCATAAGTATGAATATGGTTATTACAAGGAGTATAGAGTGGGAAAGATATTATTTATTTGGTTTATTATTTCCCCTGAAGGCTGTCAGAGGGGAGGTGGATTGGTGCCAACAAGTACTTACATGGGGCTGGGGAGTTGCTGCTGATAGCAAACCTATGAATTGGGGGGAGTGGTTGCTTGAAAATCATGGGGGTGTGGGATTAGTTTTAGAAGCTTCATGTATAACTACTTCCTTTAGAACAGTGAATTTCAAACTTTACTATTTTTCAGAATACCTGGAGGGCTCATTAATGGACATTTACTGGGCCCCATACCCAAAGCTTCTGATTCAGTTAGTCTGTGTTAGAGTCTGAGAAATTGTTTTTCTGAAAAACACCTATGGATACTGCTACCTTTGCTCTTGGGGCCCCACTTTGGGAATAACTTTTTTAGAGCCATGAGATAAGTCACATGACTGAAATGTTCAGCATGCTGTCCAGATCAGGAGGAGACAAGGACGCCCTGAGAAAGTTAATTATTTGTAGTATTTGTGATCTCCTGATTGAGGATCATGGCAGTGAAAAGACCATCAAACAAGCAGGTAGCCATTCTCCTTATTTACACTCTGAGTGTCACTGCTTCTGTACTTAGCATTGCACACCCACAGGGCTGTTGCAGCATTTATCCAAAGCTATTTGAGCTTATATATTTTTTGGCTGACTCAAGGAATTTTCCTTAAAATTACTTTATTCTTTCCTGCATCATCACTTCCTCTCTACACAATCATTCTCATTAGCATTCAGATATGCCCTATTTTCTCTTAAGAAAAATGAAAGGGTGGTGGTGGGAAGGTGGCATAAAAAGAGCTTCCTATCATCATATCCCTGCAGAAACATTGATTTTGACACCTACACATGGATGTGAATACATCTGTGAGAGTCATGGAAATCGATGGAGAAATTCTAGAACACGATTAGAGCAAAAATGTAGAAAGAATAGTTCACACTCCTGACTGCCAATAGCTCAATGCCAAGGAATACCCATGATTTCTGCTATGGAGGAAACCATGACCATAATGAGTGAGGGACTGGCTTCTCCATCTTTGTGGAATACTTCCAATGAGGTCTTCTTTATCACCTCATCCAGATTAGTTGGGTGATCTGCACAACTAATTGAGAGCTCACTAGAACAGAAAAGTCAAGCCAGACACCCTACTAACTACATCTTGGACTCTATCAGGAATTCGGCTTATGAGCTGGTTGGGAAAACTTGCCTGAAGAACATGCGTAACTGGTCCACAAGCAAGTGAAATATTCTGCACACTTCAATGTCCCTCTCCCTGGCTGGCTTCTTGAGTATTCTTGCAAGTGTTTTGCAAGAATAGCCATCTTTATTCTGCAGAACTTGGAGAAGGCACACACGTTTGAGCATGATAGGATGCTACTCAAGGATAATAAACAGGAAGCTCTCTGCACCTTGCCTGGTATCATGAGACTGAGGGAAGACTTATGATTGTAAAATTACCACCAAGAGGAAACAAGAGCTATGGAATGTGTTCATCCATAGAAAAGGTCGGACACAGTCTAAGAATCCCTAGCTGGGCTGACAGGTGAAAACAGTTCTTTCTAAAAACCAATCAGAAAATACTGACAGAGGTGACTGCTTCTTCACATAAAAAGACAGCAATGTAAGACTTCAAGGATTATGAAAAATCAAGGAACTGTGGCACCACAAAAGCAATACAATGGTATTCCACCAAAAATTCCAAGAAACTAAAGATCTAGGAAATTCCCTAAAAAGAATCAAAATAATTGTTTTAAGGAATCTCTCAGACCTACAAGAGAACACAGACAAAGCAATGAAATCAGAAAAAGAGAATACATAAAAATATTAGAAGCTCGATAAATGAAAATCTTAAAAAAGAAACAGAATTTCTAGGACTAAAGAATATAAAGAATAAAATGAAAAATGCAATACAGTGCATCAATAGCAAACTTGAACAAGCAAAAGACTTTGGATTTAAAAGATATGTGATTTGAAATTATCTAGTCAGAGGAAAAGAAAAAGAATGAGAAGAAATGAAGATAGCCTACAAAATTCACTATACTCCATCAAAAAACTAACAATTATATTGTGGCTGCAACAGAGCAGAAGAAAGAGAGAAAGAAAGAAGTAAAAAGCATATTTAGGGCCAGTGAGATAGCTCAGCAGCATAAGAGCCTGCCTGGCAAGTGCAAGGTCCTGAGTTTGACTCCCGGAACTCACATAAAGGAAAAAAAGGGCTGGTGATATCACTCAGCGGCACAAGCACTTGCTGGCAAGTGTGAGGTCCTGAGGTCGACTCCCGGTACCCACATTAAAAAAAAAAAGCATATTTAAAGAAATAAATGACTGACAACTTTGCCAAATCTGGGAACATATAGGGACATCCTTGCACATGAAGGTCAAAAGTCACTAAACAACTTAAACCCAAAGAAGACATCACCTCCATCATGCCAAATTTTGCAAAATCAAAAGTGACAATTTTGAAAGGCACAAATGGAATAAGACTTATCACATATATTTGAGCCTTCTTAAGGCAACAAGTGGATTTCTGAGCAGAGACTTCGCAGGCTAAGAGAACATGTGATGATGTATTCAACATACTAAAAGTAAAAAACATGGTGATCAAAAATAGTTTAACTGGCAGTGTTGTCCTTTAGAAATGAAGGAATACAAATACTTCTTAGACCTCCCCCCATCTTCCTCCAAAGGAATATAAAAAAAGAAAAGAAAAATAACAACTGAGATAGTTTGTCAGCTCTAGACATCCTTTACAAGAAATGCTAAGGGAAGTTTTTGTAGTTGAAAAGAATGGATACTAATTAGTGATATGAAAGTATAAAACTCACTGGTTGAAATAAATATATAATCAACTTCAGAACTCTAATGCTGGAATGATAGTATGTAAGTAGCTTATAACTTTAGCATAAAGGCTAAAAGAGAAAAACTGTTAAAATGTCTGCAGTTACTATACTTTGATAATAGATACACAATATAGAATAATGTTAGTTCTGAGATAAAAAACAGACAATGGATTAAATATAGAGAGTTTTCAGAAGCACTTGAAGTTAAGTACTTATCAGCTTGAAGTGGATTGTAATACTACGTTTTGTATAAGCTCGTGGTAACCACAAAACAAAACTTATAGTAAATACAAGAAAGATACAAATAAAAATATCAAAATATATCATAAAAGAAAATCATCAGTCACAAAGGAAGATAGGAAGAAAGGAATAAGAAATCTATAAAAGAAGAAGAAATCAATGAACAATTGAATTGAATTTTCCAATAAAAATACATAGAGTGACTGAATGAATATTTTTAGAAAAGTTCTAACTAATATGCTCCCTACAATAGACTCCACTGGTTCTAAAGGTACACATGACTGAAACTAAAAGAATGGAAAACCATATTCCTTGCAAATGGAAACCAGATAGAGTAAGGGATGCTATACTTAAGTCAGGCAAAATAAATTCTGAGTGACAAATAGTCTTTGGAGACAAAGAACATTATTAAGATAATGATAAAGGATCAATTTAAAGGGTGGTATTACAATTTTAAGTATATGCATATTCATCATTAGAACAGTGCACTATTTTATTTGTTTATCTTTTCAATGAGTTTTATATAGTCTCTTGAATGTAAAAAATGCTTTTCTGATGATTTAAAAGTTTGCTATTTGTCTTTAATTTTTATTTTGATTATAATATGTCCTGGTTTAAATATCTTTTGATTCACCCTATTTGATGTTCTTTGGGCTTCTATAGTCAGGCTATCCACTTCCTTTCCCAGGTTTATGAAGTTTTAGTAACTATCTCTTTGAAAATTCTTTAGCTCTTTTTTTTTATTTCTATTCTCATTCTGGAGCTCCCATAATGTGTATGCCAGTACCTTTGATAGCATCCTGTAATTCACTCTTTTTCTTCTTTTTGCTTTTCTGACTCCACAAATTCCAATGATTTATCTTCAAGTTCACTGACCTTTTCTTCTGCTCAATGTAGTCGTCTGTTGATCCTATTTGATCAGCAGATCCAGGCTGACCTTGAACTCACAGTGATCCTCTTGCCTCAGCCTCCTGAGTGTTGGGATTGCAGGGGCATGTGCCATTATGCCCCATATTCTTCAATTCTGTGATTTGTTACTTTTCTTATGTTTTCTACTTTTGTTGAAATTCTCATGCATTTATGCATTGCTGTCTTGATCCTGGTGAGCAGTTTTATGACTATTATTTTAAATTATTTATTGGGTAAATCAAGTAGCTACATTTGATTGTGGTTGGTTTTGGGGTATTTATTTAGTTCTTTTAATTAGAACATACTTACCTGTTTATTTATTAGTATTTTTTTTTCACTCTCTGGGTTGGGTTGTATCTTTCCTAGTCTTCACAGAGTGGCTTGGTATTGGAGGTGATTCTCAACAATCAGCCTATTCAGAGATTCTTGGTGCTTCTCAAAAGTTTGTGCTCATCCACGATGGCATTTTTATCCTTAGTGGCCTCCAAAAGACTTGTCTAAATCTCCTCAATGCTTTGACACAGGTAAGACAGAAGTAAGTCCCTAAAATGAAAGCTGAAAAAAATTGATATTCTAGATGTGTGGACAAATTCCTTTGCTTTACAGAAATAAGCTGGGAGCTGAAGTTTATTGCCTATTCACTGAGCTGGAGGAGTCATGTTGAAAAACACGTGTACACTCATTTAGACTACGTGCTTGCTCTTTCCCTCTTCCTTCCTTCCTTCCTTCCTTTCTTTCTTTCTTTCTTTCTTTCTTTCTTTCTTTCTTTCTTTCTTTCTTTCTTTCTTTCTTTCTTTCTTTCTTTCTTTCTTTCTTTCTTTCTTTCTTTCTCTTTCTCTCTCTCTTTCTTTCTTTTTCTTCCTTCCTCTTTCTTTCTTTCTTTCTTTCTTTCTTTCTTTCTTTTTTTTTTTTTTTTTGTGGGTACCGGGGGGTCGACCTCAGGACCTCGCGCGCCAGCAGGCGCCCGTGCCGCTGAGCGATATCACCGGCCCCTTTTTCGTATGTGGGTTCCGGGAGTCGAACTCGGGCCCTTGCGCTTGCCGGGCAGGCGCTTAAGCCGCTGAGCCATCTCACCGGCCCTCTTTCTTTCTTTCTTTCTGTTTTTTGAGATGGGGTCTCACTATGTAGTTCAGCCTGGCTGTGAACTCACTGTGTAGCCCAGGCCAGCCTCAAACTCACGGTGATCCTTCTGACTCAGTGTCCCAAGTGCTGGGACCAGAGCCATGCACCACCATGCCTGGCTACATGCTCTTTCAATCTGCTGATTTACTCTCTGTCATCCTCAGGGAACTTGGAAATGTTGAAATTTTTAAGCCCTCAGGTAATGGTGGGCTAGAAGGCCAGTCCTTCAGGCAGCAGCAAGAAAAGTTGCGAGACTAGGTGGGTTGTCAGACTCTGTCTAGGGAGACGCTGAAGGAGTGGTTTTATCACAGAAGCATGACAGGAAATGAAGCCATGGAGTTGCCTATGTTCTTGTTCAGTCTCTTAGGGGACTAGTGATTACCTTCCCTGTTAGCTTCCAGATTACAAGCTATTTAGAAAGGTTAGGATATTAAATGTGTAATGCAACCCATGCTTGGACTATCCTGGTAGCAGGGCCTCATCACTTGCTATCTCTGCACTGAATTGGGGGAGAATCCTAGGAAATGCTCACATGCCCATTTAAAACCATGTCTTTGTTCTTTGTGGTCTTGGGAGAATAATGAATGCTCCATTAGCTTCCAGAAATTGGTGATTTATGGGTCAGTCCTTTGGGGAGCAACTACAAATTTTGATGCAGTAAATGTATGGTTCAAAACTTTTGCTCATCCTGGAGAAAATGGGAGCTGAGAGTTCCCCTAGATTATCCCTTCCAAGGGTGGGGTACAGGTATGTCTCAGGTTTTCCGTACCTATTTTAAAATGTGAGTTTTCTACCCAATGTATAAAAGTCTTTCAATTAGTTTCTAAGGGAAATTGATAAAGGTGTGGCTTCTTATTTGGTGCAATGTGAATGAAAGAAGAGTCCTGAGCCTTCTGTTCTGTTGCCTGATTGATGTTCTACCCCTTCAGCTGCATTTTTACTTCTCTTCTTTCTTCCGTATTGGTTGTTTATACTTCATTGTCATACAAAAGTCAGAGTGCTCTTTTAAACTTAAAATTTAGATCACTTTCCTTCCATACTCAGAATCCTTCAATAGTTTGTTATAAAACCCATAACTTTTAACTTAGCTTATTAGATCTTACAGGAAAATGATTCCTGACTCTCTGGTAACTCATCTTCTACAATGTCATATCTTTGTCTTTCCAGGTGATCACTGGTGGCTTTCCTCAGTTCCTTTAAGATATTAATCCTATTGCCAAATCAAAGGTTTTTCTCTTGCCATTTAAAAAATACCATTGTAAGGCTTGTTGCTTTACTTCATTCAAGTTACCACACATAGGTTTTTTTTCCCTCAGGAATCAGATTTCCTCTCCTGCATGTCACTGACCATTGCCTTACTTGGCTTTATATTTCTTCATAGTGTTTATTGCTGCATGATGCTATATGATACATTTATGGTTATATTTCTCAATTGTCTATTTTCCCGTGAGATTATAGCTTTACGCAGATGGGGAGCTATTATTTGCTATTTTATATTTAATGTATGGTAGAGCCCAACATGTAGTAAGTGCCTGATAAATCGTTTCTGAATAAATGAATTCATTGAATGAAAATATAACATTATACATGTTCCAGTTAATTTTAATTGTCAACTTGCCTGGATTAAGAGACTCCTGGAGAGGTGATTGTACCCTGGGGCAATATACAGTGGGTCAGTCCATTGATGTTCCAGCTGAATGTGGTATTAGGAGGTAAAACCCAGTTGGAGGTAATTAATGGGGTGGGTGCCTTTTGAGGGTGTATCTTTCCCTGACACTCTGCCCCTGTGTTCTGCTCCTTGGCCACCATGAAGCAAAAAGTTTTGATTCACTACACCCCTTTATAATAATATTTCTGCTTTGGAGTCAGCTGAAAATGGACTAAAACTTCTGAAACCGTGAGCCAAATCAGCCTTCCCTCCTTTGAGTTGTGGGTGTCAGGTCCTTCGTTCCATCAATAGAAAAGCTAATACAATATATTTTCATATTTTTTAGTTAAAAATTTAGGTTGTATTTAGCGTAAACATTGTGAATTTTGACTAGTGAATAGGGATCATTTTGAATTAACATATATGTAAAAACATTAAACCATATTTTAGTATTTTATATATGTACAAGACTACTTCAGTGTTTTGAAATCAGGTATGATAGAAACAATGAAAAATATATTGAGTGGCTTATGCTATGTTAATATTATTTAGTCACTGGTGGAACTGATTACAGTAATTTTGTGTAAGCATTATTTATTGCCAAGTGATAGTCTCTAATTTCTTGAAAATAGTAATTGTTCAGTGGGATACATATTGATACTTTAACTTCAAATACTCATTTCCTAAGTTTTAAAAAATTAAAATTCAAACAGTGTTTATTAAATTTGTAAGGTATCCTACATTAGCACAATATAAATTTTTAAATGCTTGTCCCATTTTCAGGTGAAATACAATATCAGAGATTTTGTGTCACAGCAGTGAGGTAGGGGAATGAATGAGAGTAGGTTGGAAACAATACAAAAAATATCAAATCTTATTGATGAAAATTTTGAGATAATTGAGTGATGAAGTGCTGAATCTGGGTGATGAATAAAAGGGGTTCTTTTTACCACTCTTTCTATATTTGTTCAAAGTTTTATATAGTGAATTTAAAAACATAAATACCTTTGTTCTTATTTTTGTATACAAAACTATTTAAATTATATATATATATATATATATATATATTTATAGCTAATTTTGTTAATTTTGAAAGCATTTTGAAAATAACTTCTGATTTTTGGAAGGTTTTACTTATTAAGTAAAGATGTACCAAGAAAACTTACATTTTTTATAGGTCAATTCAAGGACCAATTTTAGAAATACTGTTATTCATGTCAAGCATAAGATTATTCCTATAAATTATTTCAACTTATTCAAATACATATGTAAATGTAAATTTCATGCAATTTATAGATTTTGTGTTTGTGTCTAATTTTCCTTTTATGTAGTCTTCAATGATATATACTCTAAATTCATCAAGTCTTATAGTAATCTTATGCACCAATTGTGAATATTGATGTTACCGAAACTATGCTTTGCGAGGACCATTATTTTAATGTTTAATATATATACATCTCATTAGGTAATACAACTCATTTTGTAGATTTAAGAAAATTAGATCATTGGGCTTCACTGGCATATTAAGACTAATGCCAGTTTTGTTACCTGAGTGTTCATTAGTTCTTTCCTTTTCTTAAATAGTCTACCTCGGGTCTGTCAAATGGGCATGATGTTTGCATTTACTAAGATGATTTTTGGTAATTAGATGCCAGTGGATTTTCAAAAGTGCCATTATTGAACATTAGTTAGGTTGTTTAAAAAAATAGCCCAACTGCCATGTAATTATCTCTAAGTTGTAGAGGGCATAAATATAAATTATTATGTCCTTAGGGCTCAAGTGGGAGTTTTGAATATAAATGCCTTGAGCATTTTAAGAGGTACCATGCATATATGATCATAAGAACTTCTGAATATTGAATGTTGGCATTTCACTGAGAATGGGAATAAATGGCACAGAATGTCATTGTAGAATTTTGTGTTAAAATATTGATGCAATTCAATAGCACAGATGTAAAGTATATTCAGCCGCGAGACAAGCAGTTTGTCCCAGCTCTGACATCCACCAGCTGGGTGACCTGGAGTATGTTACTTATTTTATTTTAGTCTTCAGCTTTCAATTCATGAAATGGAGATAATGCTGCCTCACAGATGGTTGATTATTGAATATGAAAACATATTAATATTTCTTCATCAGTAAAATGATTTCTACGTCTGATATTGTTGAAACGCTAATCAGAATATCAAGGCATGGTAACAAATATGCCCATATTATTATTGAAAATAGGAATTCTGTAAGTTATGAGGTACACACTAAAACTTATATTTTTAATATTTCCTACTGCTTCTTTGATTTGAAGGGATTCCCAGAATATCAAGTTAATTATTTCACTAAAAGTAATAGCCAAATAATTTACTAAAGGTTAGGTAAGTTAGAAAGAAATTCTTAAGGACTGGAACTTGTGCATCCCAATGGCCTGGAACAGGCCCTCCAGAAAGTTTATTAATGGGCAGATTAAAGATGGGTACAAGTACTCTGACGCTTCCCCTTGAATGAAGGTCCCATGTCCCCTTCCTCATCACAAGGCGAGATATAATGAAATGAACATGTGAGTTTAGGCCAATAAGTTGTGGACATAATTTGACATATTAGGCACAATTAGGCAAGATAGACTCCTTAAAAATCACTTCATATGAAAAAACAGAAATCATAAAGCAGAAAATGATATTAAAACTTACCTACCAGGATAATTTATTGTATTTAGGAGATCTTTCTGCTCAATGTAAATGAAACTGAGCAATAGGTCAAAGATTTAATATTTGAAAAAAGAGAATATATACTCATTTTCCTCTCAGGCACACATTTTATAGTAACACCAAACCTTTTGCCCCTTGACAAAATAACTATAAATTTTGATTAGCATTGGTTAAAAATTACGGTTTCCACTTATTCTATAGTGGTTTACAATGTATTAACAGGTCCAAATGTAAGGCAGATAATTCTGGTGCGGAAGCAAAGAGGAAGTTATAGACCAATGGACTCACATTAGACTTATTCGTAAGTAAAATATAGTATATGTGAGCAAAGGACATATAATTGACTAGCATTCAACTTCAATAAATTTGTAAACTTTTAAAATGAGCAAAAAGTTGTACTTCAGCACTAGGTTTTCTAGTCTTTTCTCAAGGCTCATATTCCAACACTGTTTGACAGCACACTAATGGGATCCTTGTCAGCTCATGGGGCTTTTGAAGTCAAAGGGGAGTGCGGGCTTCAGAGATGCTATTTAGTTCCTTTGTGGGAGAAGTTCTTCAACTTGCAGAAAAAGAATAATGTGCAGAAGAGCTAATGATGTCCCTCAGAAACTGCTAACCAAAGTTTGTGCTTCTGGAGCTGCATGAGAGAAATAATTTTGTTTATAAAGAGTTTGTGCTTTCAAGTTAAAGATTTGCCCTGTCAGAAACATTTGCTCTTCTAAAACTTCTACATTATTAATAAAAATGTTGCACTGTGCTCGATGCCTAGAAAGTGTATCAGTGAACAAGTTTAGAAATGTTTCTCATCCTAACTTAAAAATCATTGCTGGCATTCTTTACTTTGTATTATTTTCCTCCTTATGCTTCTGGTTGTAATCGTTGTATTATTTTTCAGTTCTTCAACACATTTATCAGAGAGTGATATATGAGAGTAGAAAATGGCAAAGCATAAAGCAATTAACTGAGCTTTTCCATTAAGACAGTTTTATAGAATTTAATGTTGAAATTAACAAGATCCCTCAATTACAGTTATATTTCACTTTTCACACAGAAAGCATTGCTTAATTATATTAGCCACCTTTATATTTCACGGATTCATAATAAAGCCTCATCTATACACAATAGATTGTTATTCTTTATACAGTTGCATCTAGCCTAGTGTCTACACTATAATGCATATTTAATTACATTTTCTGATTAAAACTACCAATTTTTGTTAAAATATCTTAAAATAACCAAAGGAGAAACAGCGTGTAAAACATAAAGCTGAAATATCCATTCAGTGAAGTAATCAACATTGCGGCAAGGACAGGTGAAGTGTATTTGTTTCACAGGTATGGGTCTGGAAGTTGACATTTCAAAATTTGTTAGAAATGCTAATGTAATAGAAATTTTGAAATTTTGTAACTGCATTGATTCTTAAAAACTAGTAACTGCTTGACACATGTGGATTTTTATTATTACTGACATTTTGGGAAAACATCTGTGACTGAAGATCTTGCAGTTGAAAAAATGTCCTAAGTTTTTCATGTACCCAGTTCTTTTGTCAAAAAGTATTATCAGGTTTTTTGCTTAGAAAGTGTTTTTAGCTAGATTCTTCCTCCTTTGTAGGTGTAGTGGGAAAGTGACAGGTAAACTTCTTTTGGAAAATAAATATCTACATTGGGATAATGGCAATAATGCTGTTACTGTTATAAAACAGGGGACAAAACTATAGTACTAATTGATTTTATTTGTTCAAGAAATGTTTTGTCATTTTATATGTGTAGTTTTTTAACTGAACAGTGATGAGCAATCATACAGAGAACAAAATTCATATGATGCAATTCAGAGATAGATAAGGAATAAGTTCCCTGTTCAATAGAATAATTTAATGACATACTGGGAAATAAAAATATGTGAGTCCATCATCAATGTCACATAGCTCTACTGCTGATAACCAACTGTTTAATATTTCTCATAGGGCCGGTGATATAGCTCAGCTCACACTAATAGGCCAAAAAACATATGAGACATGTAAGACAATTGTACCAAGTCAAGGTGGGGGGCTAAGATTTTGAGTTCTTGTATATTCTAGATATTACCCTTATGTCAAAGGTATAGTTGGCAAAATTTGTTTTCATTCTGTAGGTTGTTATTTCCTTTGTTATGCAGAAGCTTTTGATGTGATCCCTTCTGTTGAATTTTAATATTATTTCTTGTGCAACTGGGGTTCTGTGCAGAAAGTCCTTGGCTACACCTTTAACTTCAAGTTTTACCTACCTTATCTTTCAGAAAGCTGCATATTTTGCTATTTAGATATTTGAACCATTGTGATTTTATTTTAGTATAGGGTGAGAGACGTGGGTCTAGCTCCAATTTTCTGCATGTGGATAGCCAGTTTTCTCCAACACTATTTGCTCAATAGGCTATCTTCCATCCTGCATGTGTTTTTGCCCCCTTTTTCAAAGATGAGGTGGATTAATGTGTCTGGGATTGTTTCTGCATTTTTTTGTTCTATTTCTTTGGCCTAGATGTCTGTTTTTGTGCCAGTACCATACTGTTTTTATTACTGTAGCTTTGTAATGTTTCTTAAAGTGGAGGATTGGAATGCTTCCTGCTTTTTTCTTGTTGTCCAGCTTTGCTTTTGCTATTCTGGGTCTCTTCTCATCCCATATGAATTTTAGGATTGACCTCTCTAGTTCTGTGAGGAATATTGTTGGTTTTAAACTGCATTACATCTATATTACATCTAAATTGCATTACATCTATATCAGTTTTGGGAGTATGGCATTTTGACAAAGTTGGTTCTGCCTATCCAGGAATAAGGGATGTCTTTCCATTTTCTAATATTCTTTTTAGTTTCCTTTTATACAGTACTGTAGTTTTCATGGTAGACATTTTTTACTTCCTTAGTTAAATTTATTACTAAGTACTGTATTTACTTTTTCTTGATGCTATTGTGAATGGTATTGTTTTGCTAATTTCTTGCTCGGTGGGTTCATTGTTGGTGTACAGGAGTGCTACTGATTGTTCTGATTTTGTATCTTACTATCTTGCTGAATCTAGTTATTAATTCTAGGAGTCTTTTGGTAAGATTTTGTGGACCTTCTATGTAAAGGATAATGTTATCTAAAATAGTGATAACTTGACTTCTTTTCCTATACATATCCCTTTTATTTCTTTCTCTTGCCTGATTGTTCCGGCTAATGTTCAGAGTACTACATTGAACAGGAGTGGTGATTGTGGACATCATTGTCATGTTCCTGATTTTAGATTAAAAAACTGTCAGATTTTCCCCATTTAATATTTTGCTGGTAGTGGGTTTGTTGTAAATGACTTTTATCAGAATGAGATTGGATCCTCTTATATCAATTTTCTTCAGGGCTTTTTAAAAATCATGAATGGACTTTGTATTTTGTTAAGGCTTTTTTGGAATTTGTTGAGATGAGCATGTATTTTTTGTACTTGCTTCTGTTTATATGAAATATTGTTGATTGATTTGTGTATGTTGAACCATCCTTGTATCCCTGGGACAAAGCCTACTTCGTGGTGGTGTATGATCTTTTTGATGATTTGTTGCATTCTTTTTGGCAGTATCTGTTGAGGATTTTTCATCTGTGTTCATTAAATAGCCTGGCCTGTAGTTTTCTTTTTCATTTGAGTCCTTGTCTGGTTTTGGAATTGGGTAATGCTAGCTTCCACGACTTAGTTTGGAATTACTTCTCTTTCAATTTTATTAAAGAGTTTTAGGAGTGTTGACACTGTATCATACCTGAAGGTCTTGTAGAATTCAGCAGTGAATCCATCAGCTTTGGGCTTTCTTAGTTGGCAGGATTTTATTATTGCCTCAATTTCATTACCTGTTACTGGATTGTTCAGCATTTTCATGTCTTCTTGGTTCAGTTTTGGTAATTTGTATGTGTCTAGGAATTTGTCCACTTCTTCAAGATCTCCAATTTGTTGCAGTACAATTTTTCATAGTAGTTGCTAATAATCTTCTGGATTTTGGTGGTGTCCGTTGTGATTTTGACATTTTTATTTCTAGTTGGATTGATGTGTGTCTTTTCTTCTCTTGGTAAATTTGATTAGGGGTTTGTCTATGTTGTTCGTTCTTTCAGAGATGCTTTTTGATTCATTGGTTTTCTTTTTTAATTTCAGTTTCATTAATTTATGTTCTTATCTTTATGATTTCCCTCCTTGTATTATGTTTGAGTTTGGATTGTTCTTATTCTTTTAGTTTCTTGAGGTGTATTATTCGTTTATTTACTTGAGCTCACTTTGTTTTCATAATGTGAACATTCATAGCTATAAATTTCCCCCTTAGGATGGCTTTTCTTGTGTCCTATATGTTCTGGTACTGGTATGTAGCTTTGGAATTATTGTTTGTTTCTATGAATTATTTAATTTCATCCTTGATTTCTTCTGTGACCTATTGAGTTTTCAGTGGTGTGTTGTTGTCCAGTTATTCATGAAATTTCAGTGGTTCCTTTTGCAATTGATTTCTTGTTTTAGTGCACTATGATCTAATAGGATGTGTGGGATGGTTTTAATTTTTTGTATTAATTAATAAGGCTTTATGGACTTGTATGTGACCTATTTTAGAGAAAGTTCCATGTACTGCTGAGAAGGATGTGTATTCTGTTGTAGTAGTGTGGGACACTCTGTTGATATTTTTGAATCCATTTGTTTGAAGATGTGGTTCAACTCTTATATTTCTTTGATTTTGGTTCTTTGTTAATTCACGTGTCTATTTGTGAAAGTGGGATATTGAAGTCACCCACTATGTTTGTGTTGCTGTTTGATCTTTTAAATTCAGTAGTGTTTTTCTTATGAAATTAGGTGCACTGATATTCAGTGCATATACATTTATGATTGTTATCTCTTCCTGTTGAATCATTTCCTTAACTAGTAAGTAGTGACCTTCTTTGTTTCTTCTGATCACTTTCAGCTTGGTTTAGTTTCTCTGAGAATAAGATTGCTACCCCTGCTTGCTTTGAGTGTGCTGGTGCATGGAATTTTGTTTTTGGTACTTTATATTTAGTCTATGAATTTCTTTTTGGATTGAATTAGTTTCTTGAATGCAGACTGTTGCATTCTGTTTTTTTTTATTCAGTCTACCAATCTGTGTTTTTAACCTGGGGAGTTGAGGCCATTTACACTGAATTATTGCTGAAAAGCATTGACTTGTTCCTGTCATTGCATTATTTTTCTGTTATTTACTCTGTAATTTTTCATTTTTTTAACTGCTTGCTTTAGTTGATGTATGCATTGCATCTGACTTTTTGGGTTTGTTGGCCTCATTGTCTCTAAGATATTCTTGAGTAGTTTTAGAGTTTTGGTTTGGTGCCCATGTATCTCTTAAGGTGTTTTTGTCATGGAATGTCCTTGAAAGATATACTCGTAGGATATATTTTTCTATTTTGGAAGTTATTTAAATGTATGACTGAGTGTAATTAAATATTCAGATTCTGTGCAGCCATCAACACTATCCCTGTCCAGAACTTTTTCATCCTCTCAAACCAAAACTCTGCTCAGCGAACATTGACTTTCCATTCTCCTCTACACTTAGCCCCTGATCTAGATCTTCACTTTAGTTTCTTTCTGTATGAATTTGAACCACTGTAGATAAGTCATTTAAGGGTTGCCATATAATGTTTGTCTTTTTATGACTCGCTTGTTTTACTTTGCATAATGTCTTCTAGATTCATGTGTGCTGTTGAATGTATTACAGTGTCCTTACTTCTTAATTGTGAGCAATATTTCATTGTGTATATCACAATTTGTTTACCCATTCACTCATCAATGAATATGTAAGTCCTTTCTACTTTAGACCATTGTAAGTAGTAGTACCACAAAAATGTTTACATAAATCCTAGTATCTGTTTGGGCTCTTGCTTTAAATTATTTGGGTATTGACCTTACATTAGAATTCCTAGGTCATATGTAAATTCTATGTTTGATTTTTGAGGAACTGCCATACTATTTCCCATTGTAGATGCATCATTTTACATTCTCTCTAGTAAAACCCAAACCACATTCTCAGTAATATTTGTTTTTGAAAATAGCCTGTGGTATTTCATTATGGTTTTGATTTTCCTTTCTGTAATAATTAGTGTGTTGATCATGTTTACATATGGTTATTGGTCATTTGTTTATCATTGGAGAAATATTTATTTAAGTACACTTTCTAAAAATCTTGTCCTAAATGGTATTAGATTTCTTATATGTTTAAACATCTTAGGTTGATTCTTAATAACAAAAGCTAAAATGGTTTGGGTAAAAACTCACCTGCCTCTGTCAAACTTAGAATAACTGTGGCTCTCAATCAAAACAGATATTATAGACCCCACCAAGGGGAAAGCCCCCAAATCTTTACTGACAGGTGCATTCTGGGGTATTTTGTTGGTGGTGTTAAGAATATTTTATTTTGGAAAAATAATGTTGCTGTTTGGCATTATACTTTTAGGATTTTTTAGCTTTCTTCTAGTATCAAAGTTACCTAAAACCCAAGAATCCATTTATTACCTAAGCTTAGGAAACCAACTTATCAGGCCAGCTTTGTGAAGAAGATGATATTAGAAATATTTTGTATGCACTGCAGATTCATAGTTTAAATATTGACATGTGCAATCCATTAGATTTGATTATTGATTATGTTGCATTTTTGCAAGGTGTAATTCACTAGTTGTACAGTTTTTATAAGAAAAGTATAATTATTATCTGACCTCATTGGTGTTTGAAGTCTTTCCTTCTGTTCCATTCTGTACCTTTCCCTTTTTTACATTCTTTTTCTTTTTCCTGGTACTGGGGATTGAACCCAGGGCCTTAACACTGAGCTACATCCTCAGCCCTTATTTTATTTTGAGTCAGGGTCTCTCTAAGTCGCTAAGTTGCCCAGGCTGGGCTCCAACTTGTAATCCTCCTCCTTCAGCCTTCCAGAGTGCTGGTATTATAGGCATTGCCATCACACATGGTCTTTTGTTTTTGTTTTTGTTTGAGAGAGTGTCTTGCCATGTAGCTAGGACTGACCTTGAACTCCTGATCCTCCTGCCTCAGTCTCCTTTTTAAAAAAGTTATGTTTAATGGTATGAGTTAGAAATACGTAATGATCACATTCATGACAGGGAATTTGTACCGGGCATGATATATTTTGATTCTCTTTTTTTTTCCCATTCCCCTCTACTCCCTTCAACTCCTCTTCTCCTTATTTACAAAGCTTTATTTCCATTTTATCCTTCTTTTCTCATTTTTTTCTTTTCCTTTCTTTCCTTTTCCCCTCCCCCTTCCCTAGTTCTCCTTCTCATTTGAACAATTTCTTCCTACTTCTCAATATCTATTATACATTTTGGTCTTTATTTACCCTTTCAGTTTCTCACATCAGTGAGACAATGTGATTTCTACACATGTGTGTCCAATTTATTTCACTTAAGAGTATGATCTCAAGGTGCATCCATTTTCCTAGAAATGTCTCAAGTTTATATCCTTCTTTATGGCTGAGTAGTACTCCATTGTATGAAAAATACATCTTCTTTATGCATTCATCAGTTGATGGGCATTCGGGGTGTTTCCAAGATTTAACTATTACCAACTGTGCTGCTACAAACATGGGTGCACGTATATCACTGTGGTATAATGCTTTTAATTCTTTTTTTTTTTTTTTTTTTGTGGGTACCGGGGCTCGACCTCAGGACCTCGCGCGCCAGCAGGTGCCCGTGCCGCTGAGCGATATCACCGGCCCCTTTTTCGTATGTGGGATCCGGGAGTCGAACTCGGGCCCTCGCGCTTGCCAGGCAGGCGCTTATGCCGCTGAGCCATCTCACCGGCCCTGCTTTTAATTCTTTAAGAAAGATACCAAGAAGGGGAATAGATGAGTCCAGTGGGATCTCTAGTCCTAGTTTTTTTGAGGAATCTCCACACTGATTTCCACAGTGGTTGCACCAGTCTACACTCCCAGTAACAGTAGAGAAGGGTCCTTTTCCTCACAGCCCCACCAGCATTTGTTATTGGTTGATTCTTGATAATAGTTTCTTTCTGCAATGAAATGAAACCTCAGTGTTGTTTTTATTTGCATCTCTTGAATTACCAGTGATGTTGAACATTTATCATATATTTATTTGGTGTTTCTATTTCTTCATCTGAGAAGTGTCTGTTCATTTCAGCTGTTCATTTTTGGATCGTATCTTTAAATTTGGGGGTACTGATTTTTTTCAGTTCTTTATATGTTCTAGATATAAGTCTTTTGAGGAACCACTGGCAAAAGTTTTCTCCACTCTGTGGGTTGTCTCTTCACTCTGTTGCTGGTTTCCCTTGCTGTGCAGAAGCTTTTTAATAAGAGAAAATCCCAGTTGTTCATTCTTTGTGATAATTCCTGTGCAACTGGAGTTTTGTTCATGAAGTCTTTGCCTACACCAAGGTCTTCAATGTTCTATGTTCTATTCTATGTTCCAGCAGATTTAGTGTTTCTGGTGTAATATTTAGATCTTTGATCCATTTCAATTTTAGTTTAGTGCATGGTGAGAGACATTGGACTAGTTTTAACCTTCAACATGAGGAAAGCCAAATTTTCCAGCACCACTTAGTAAAGAGGCTATTTTTCTTCCAGTGAACATGTTTGGCTCCTTTGTCAAAGATGAGTGGAGTATGTCTGGAGTTGTTTCTGCATCTTCTAATCTGTTCCATTGATCCTTGGGTGTGTTTTTTATTTTTTCCCAGTACCATGCTGTTATTATCACAGTAGCTTTGTAGTACAATTTCAAGTCAGGGATTGTGGTGCCCCCAGTCTTGCCTTTGTTGCACAGAATTGCCTTTGCTATTCTAGGTCTCTTCTGGCTCCAAATGAATTTTAGGATTGTTTTCTCTAATTCTGTGAGATATGCTATTGGTGTTTTGATCAGAATTGCATTAAATCTGTATAACAATTTTGGGAGTATGGCCATTTTCACTATATTTGTTATTCCTACCCAAGAAGAAGGGATATCTTTCCATTTTCTGATATCCTCTTCAATCTCCTTTTGCAGAGTACTGAGGTTTTCAATGTAAAGGTCTTTTTCTTCCTTTGTTAGATTGATTCCTAGGTATTTCATTTATTTTGGGTGGGGGGCTGCTATTGTGAAACGTGTTGTTTCCCTAATTTCTCTTTTAGTGAGTTTGATATTTGTGTACAGGTGTGCTATTGATTTCTGAGCATTGACATTGTATCAACCTATGCTACTGAATTTGGTTATTAAATCTGGAAGTCTTTTGGTAGAGTTTTGGGGTCTTCCATGTAGAGTATCATATTTGTCATCTGTAAATATTGATTAATTTAACTTCTTACTTTCCTATCTTTATTCCACTTATTTCTTTCTCTTGTCTAATTGCTCCAGCTAATGTTTCTAGGCCTATATTGAATAATAGCCATGACAGTGGACATCCTTATCTTGTTCCTGATTTTAGAGTGAAAGTTTTCAGTTTTTGACCATTTAGTATGATGTTGGCTGTTGGTTTGTTATAGACAGTTTTTATCAGATTGAGATAAAGACCATCTATTCCAATTTTCTGTAGAGTTTTTATCATGAATGGGTGCTTGACTTTTTCAAATGCTTTCTATGTATTTATTGAGTAATCATATGGTATTTGTCTTTGGCTTCATTCCTATGGTATATTACATTTATTAATTTTATATGTTGAACCATCCATGTATCCCTGGGATGAATCCTACTTGGTCATGGTATGTAATCTTCTTGATGATTTACTGCATTGTGTTTGCCAAAATCTTATTGAGGATTTTTGCATCTATGTTCGTTAAGGATATTGACCTGTAGTTCTCTTTCTTAGTAGGGTTCTTCTCTGATTTTGGTTTCAGGGAAATGCTTGATTCCAGGAATTAATGTGGGAATATTGCTTCTCTTTCAATTTCATTAAAAAGTTTGAGATGTGGCAGTATTAGTTCTTCTTTAAATTTCTTGTAGAATTCATCAGTGAATCCATCAGGGCCTGGACTTTTATTTGTTGGTTGGTTTTTAATTACATCTTCAATTTCATTGACTGATATTGGTTAATTTAGGTTTTTACATCTTCTTGATTCAGCTTTGCTAATTCATGTGTATCTTGGAATCTGTCCATTTCTTCTGCATTTTCCTTCTTATTAGAATACAAGTTCTTGAAGTAGTTATTGATGGTCTGCTGGATTTCTGCAGCACCTGTTGTGATTTCACCCTTTTCATTCCTCATTGCATGAATTTGTTAATCTTTCCTTTTTGGATAAGTTTGGCTAAGGGTTTATCAATTTTATTTAATCTTTCCAAGAATCAACTCTTCAATTCATTGATTCTTTGTATTGTTTTCTTAGTCTCCAATGTATTAATTTCTGCACTTATCTTTATAATTTGCTCTGTTGTATGAGCTTTGGGCTTGACTTGCTCTTTTTCTAGAAGGTTGACTTTCAAGATAAAGTCATTTATTTCAGCTTGCTCTGTTTTCCTGATACGTGATTCCACTGTCATAAATTTCCCCTGTAAGACTTCTTTCCCTGTGTCCCATAAGTTCTGGTATGTTTTACTGGCATTATCATTTAATTGTAAAAACTGTGTAATTTCTACTTTAATTTCATCAGTGACCCATTGGTTGTTCAGGAGGGATTTATTTAATTTCCATGTGTTTATGAAGTTCTTGTGGTTTCTTTCGCCATTGATTTCCAATTTCATTGCACTATGGTCTGATAATATGCCTGGTATAAATTCAACTCCTTTGCATTTACTTAAGCATATTGTATGAGCTAATATGTGGTCTGTTTTGGAGAACATCCCATGTGCAGCTGAGAAGAATGTGTATTCTGATGTTGTGGGGTGGAACACTCTGTAGACATCTACTAAGCCCTTTTGTTCAAAAGTTTAGTTCAGTTCTAATATTTCATTGTTAAGGTTTTTGTCTAGTTAATCTATTTGTGACAGTGGTGGGTTGAGCTCCACCATTATAAATGTATTAGTGCTTATTTGATTTTTCATGTCAGTTAATATTTATTTAATATAGTTATGTACACTGGTATTTGTTGAATATATTTTTATGATTGTTATCTCTTCCTCTTGGATTATTCCCTTTACAAGGATCTAGGGACCTTCTTTATCTCTTTTAATCAGTCTTGGTTTGAAATGCACTTTGTCTGCAAATAGAATAGCTACCACTGCTTTTTTCCAGGTTTCTGTCACATGGAATATTATTTTCCATCCTTTGACTTCAGTCTATGAATTTCTTTTTTAATTAAATGTGTTTCTTGTATGCAGTATATTGTTGGGTCCTGCTTCTTAATTGATTTTGTCAGTCTGCTTCTTTTGATTGGTAAATTGAGACTATTAACATATCAGTTGTAACTGATATGTATTGACTTATCCTTAACATGTTATCTTCCTATTGTTTTCTCCCTTTTTTCCCCCTCTGTTTAATTGCTTGCCTTGCCTTGTGGATTCATTCTGTTGGGTTTACTGGAGTTGTAGTCCTTGTTATCTCTTTCTAGATTGTCCTTCAGAACATTTAGGAGTGCTGGTTTGGTGTTCATGAAATTCCTCAGGTGTTTGTCATGGAAGTACATTATTTCTCCATGAATTTTGAAAGATGGTTTTGCGGGGCACATCAATCTGGGCTCAAATTTGTTTTCTTTTAGGACTTGAAATACTTCAATCCAAGCTGTCCTTGACTTGAGGGTTTATCTTGAGAACTCTCCTGTGATTCTGATGGGCATTCCTTTATATGTGATTTGTTTCTTTTTTCTAATAGCTTTTAATATTCTATTTTTGTGTTGATTTTCTGGCATCACGAGTATTATATGCTTTAGTGTAGATTTTTTTGATCATAACTAATTGGAGTTCTATATGCCTCATTTATCTGTATGTTAAATTCCTTTCCTCTGTTTGGGAAGTTTTCTGCCATGATTTCTTTGAACAGGATTTTATATCATTTGTGTTATCTCCTGCTTTTTCACTGACTCCAACCAATTATATGTGATTGCGTCATCCAGCAGCTGCTGGATTGATTTCTCATGGTCTCCTGCTATCTTCAGGAAATCTTTCTTTTCATGATTACTAACCGTAAACCTGTCTTCTGTATTCGAGATTCTGTGCTCACATTGGCTCGTTCTACTGCATTTACTTTCAATGTAATTTTTAATCTCCTGGATATCTGTTTGAATCTGTTTCATGGATTCCATTTTTTCCCTATGTTTTCATGGTTTACATCATTTTCCTAAGCTCCTCTGTTGTTTATATGTATGTGCTCTAGAGTCACTAAGCATATCTTGCATTCTGGTCACCACCTCTGTAATTATCTGAGAAATTATTTCTGATTTGAATTTTTTTCTAGAGCCTAATTCATTTGCTTTGTTACTTCCACTATTCATACTTAAGAGAGTCCAGGTGGGTGGCTTTCAGATTCTAGCTCATTACCTCTTGGTTTGCCTTTGGTGAGATGGAACTCTGGGGTTGCATGTTGTTTAAGTGTGTTCTCATTTTCTGTTTTTTTTTTTTTTAAGTTTAATTCCTGGGTGGATGCTTGTAAATTGCCTATGGTGAGAAGCTTTACTGCTAGTATTTAGAACCCTTAATAAATGACTACTTCTCAGATGTGTCTTCCAGGTATAGATGGCTTTTGGGTTTTGAGTCTGTTGCAAGAGCCTACCTCTTCAATTTATTGGAGATGAGAAGTTGCTGCCTACTTGGCCTAGCCTCGGGTTCATTGACTGCCCTATAGTATTTTTTTATGACCCTTAGGCAGCCTCAGTCTTGGTATACAGGGAAGAGCAACTGCTTAGAAAAATTATGTCACTTTGGCTAGAGTGGTACAATCAGCAATGACAATGGCATCAAACAGAGTCTAGAAAATTACCAACTGAGGTACCTTTAATTTGACTGCATGAACTAGATTTATGGTTTTATAACAAAATCTAAAATGAACCAGAAAATTGCATGCAGTAAATAAACCCTCATTACAGCAACCTTACCCTCAGGGAAGAAAATTTAAAAGGTACTAGAGGGAAAATAGAGAAATAGAAGAAGAGGAAGAGATTAGAAGCAAGGCTGGAGGACAAAGGGAGATCCTGAAAACTTTAGGAAACTGGTGAAGAAGACAGGAGGGAAAAGAGAGAAGGAAGAAAGAAAAATAAGAACAGAACAGAACTACAACAAAACTAGAAACTATGTTCACACTCATATAAAAACAAGAACAAATAATCAATAAAAAAAGAAAAAACGAAACAAAAAATAAGAAAAGAGAGACAGAATAAGAAGAAAATAAGGAAGTCCACTTCAAGGTGTGTCTGGGCTGTTACTGTAGACAACATGGGCAGCCAGAGTCCAGATCCAAGTTGATTAATCCCAGCAAGCCAGCTGTAGCTTTATAGTGGGGTAACAGACAATCCCAGTGAGGTTGCACCTTTAGCTCCACTGAAATTCAGGCTGATTTCTGGCTATGAGGGTGGAACTAGATCCATTCAGCCTGCAGCAGTCTGTGCGTCTCCTCCAGGTTGAACTTGGTTCCCTGCCAGCTGGAACTCAGATCCCTGACTTCCTGCCAACTTGAGCTCAGCTTTCTTACCTCACACTGGGAGGTCTAGACAGAGCCACCAGTTGCTCTGATTTCCAAGATGGCTCCTGGTCAATCACCATTATCTGGGGGATGTCTGAACATGAATGACGCACCAGCCCCTGCAGTCCATTGTCTCCACTGCTCTGTTCCACTGGTGTGTTTCTCTGGGGAGGCCTCTGGTGTCACCAGCAGTCACTGTGCATCTGCAGGTTTGAGGTGCCTCTTCCATGCAGTGAGTCCAGGCTCATGGAGAAAGCATTGCCTACCACCTCCTCCTTCTTCATTGAAGTCTTTCTCTTTGCTCTATCTGTGGGCTTCAGTTCTCACTTCAGAACCTAGCTGCATCCCAGGGACCCATCTCACTCCTTCTCTTCCTCACATTGCTATGTTCCAGTGTCTAGACACCAAATCTCAGAGAGGCTCTTTCTCTGCTGCTTACCACTCTGCTATCTTCCTTTGTTATCTCTTTCTAAAATGTACTTCAGAACATTTTGTAGAGCTGGTTTGGTGGTCATGAATTTCTTTGCCTGTTCTTTGTCATAGAAGTATCTTGTTTCTTCATTGATTTTGAAGAATAGTTTTGCAGGACACATCAATCTGGGTTGGAGGTTATTTCCTTTCAGGACTTGAACTACTTCATTGCAAACTTTCCTTGACTTAAGGTTTTGTGTTGAGAAGTCTGCTGTGACTTTGAAGGGCTTTCCTTCACGGGTGATTTGTTTCTTTTCTCAAACAGCTTTTAATACTCTGTTTTTGTGCTGAAATTTTCTGTACTCTCATTTATGGAATGAGTATTATATGCTTTGGTGTAGATTTATTTTGGTTATGAATAATTGGAGTTCTATAGGCCTCACTTATCTGTGTATCAAATTCTTTTTCTGTGCTTGGGATGTTTTCTGCCATTTCTTCTGTGAATAGGTTTTTTATTGCATTTGTGCTGCCTCTGGCTTTCTCATTGACCCTGACCATTCTTATGTTATTCTTCTTTTCATTGTCTTGCAGTTGTTGGATTGATTTTCATGATCCCTTGTTATTTTTAAGAAATCTTTCTTTTTTGTGGTGACTAACCTCAACCCCATCTTCTAGGTCTGATGTTATGTCCTCACTTTTGTTCACTCAGTTGCATATACTTTCAATGGAAGTTTTGAATTTGTTTGCATCTGTTTCATGGATTTTATTTCTTTCCTATGTTGGGTATTCATGATTTCCATCACTTTCCTAAGCTCCTCCATTTTTAAAAATCTGTGCCTGCTCTAGAATCACAAAGCATGTCTTTCATTATGGTCGTCATTTCTGTAGTTATCTGAGAAATTATTTCTGATTTGATTTTTTCTAGAGCCTCATTCATCTGTTTTGTTACTTTCACTGTAAACATTTCAGAAAGTCCAGGTAGTTAGCTTCAGATTTCCTCTATCTTGTTGTCCTGTAGACTTGTCCTGGGTGCACTGGAGGTCTGGGGTTGCATTTTGCTTCTGTGTTTTGTCATTTTTTATTTTTTTATTTTTATTTTTTCCCATGTTGATGCCTGTAAATTTCTTATTGTAGATAACTTTATTGCCAGTATTGAGACTTTCCTAGGAAATATCTATTGGTCAGAGATGTCTTCTAGGTATAGCTGTCTCTTGGTCTATGTGTCTATCTCAAGATACTACCTTCCTGATTTATTAGGGATGAGAAGTTGCTATGTATTTGGCTCAGTGCCCAGCCTTTTGGTACTGGACTATGGTGATGGTTATGACTCCAGGCAATCACAGTGTTGTCATACAAGTGAGAACAACTGATTATAACAAGTGTGACATCCTGGCTATTGTAGTATAATTAGCATTAACAATAGCATCAAGCACAGCCTAGAAACTCATAAACTCTGGTAATTGTTAAGTTGATACCTTTAACCATAAAAGCAAGATCTACAGTTATATGACAAAATCCAACGTAAACTTGGAATTTGTATGCACTGAGTTTACTCTTATTAGAGTGATTTTACCTTGTGTGGGGGGGATTTAAGAGGGACAGGGGACATAACAGAGAGATAAGTGAAGAGAAATATAGTAGAAGCAATGCTGGAGGACAAAGGATGATCACCCAGGCTTTGGGAACCGGAGAAGAGGACAAGATAGCAAGAATGAAGGAGAAAGCAAAAGAATATTGAAGCAAACCAGAAAAACTAGAGACAATATTCACTTGCATGGAAGTATCAAAAAGAAAATAAGAAAGATATTTGAGGAAAGAATGAAAAAAAGACAGAACTATGCAACAGCATCAAAAAAGTAAAAACCTAAGCAACCAAAACAAAAACCAAAATCTCAGACAGAACAAGGGAAATAAAATAAACAAACCACAAAAATAATTTTAAGAAAATAAAATTCCTCTGGTGTCCACAGTTCTCTGGTAGTGTCCAAGTCAGGGCCCATCTGTGGTGGGTAACCCTGTTAAGTACGAGCATGTAGTAGTATTAGTGCTGGGTGCATGGCTCATCTTGGCCTCAGGATGTGGGGCTGGGGTCAATCTTCGGCCAGTGTTTTTGTGTATCCCTTAGTGGCCTACCCATGTCTCCTTACCCTCTTTGTTTGTGTTGCTCTCCCAGTTGCTGTGGTGCCCTGAGAGGCGGAGACAGCCTGAGGCTGTTCCCTGTCTCATGTACAGTTGGCTCCTCCAGGTGCTTACACAGCTTCCTCTGTGCCACTTCCGCTGGCCTGTCTCGTGCCACTTGTTTCAGTGTGGGGTGTATGTGCTGCTGCCACTGCAGAGATAGCCCAAGGCTGCTTGGTCCCACGTCAATCTCCTCTCCAGAAGGGGGAGTGCCAGCCTCCAACTCATTCTGCTGTGGCCCAAGACTGCTTAAATCCTATGTCTGTGCCCCTCTCTCAAGCCCCTGGTTGCAGGGCAGGAGCAGTCATGCTCTTCCACTCACTGTCTTCCCTGCCACCACTATGGTCTCTGACCTTGTTCTATTTAGGCTGTTTACTCATTTTAATATTAGGTTTGTTGTGAGTTTTATGAGTTTCTTATATATAAGAAGTGATCAAAATATAATGAATATTTAAATTAAAAAATTATTCCAGGAAAAGACACATTGCCATTACTACACCCAGCTTTTGGTTTAGTGCAAATACCAGGTGTGATCCAAGTATACAGTGAATATTTAAATATATTACAGTAAAAACACATTGCCATTAATCCCCTCCAAAATGTTCCTCCTCACTTGAAATATGCTTATCCCTTCATTCTCGCCACTTTCCAAAGTAGTTCTGGAAGTTTATTTTTGTGTGTCTTTAGGAGGTGTGATAAAAAACAGTGAATGCTTTTACTGAGTTTCATTCAACAGAAAGGCAGGTTCATAAAAACATTAAGGTGTGTCCTAATCCTCCTTATTCACTGGATCTAGTGCCATTCAACTTGTGGTTCTTCCACAAAGTTAGAAAGACCATGAAAGGTTAATGTTTTGAATTGAGTTAGGATATTGAGGCAGCCATGATAGTGCAACTAAAGGCACTCAGGAATAAGAAGTTCCAGAGTGACTTCAGAAAGTGCCAAAGATGATGGGATAAGTGTGTTTGAGGTGAGAGAGAGTGTTTTGAGGGGTATTAATGAAATGTGTCTTTTACTGTAATAAATTTTTAAAAATTTAACCACAAAGTATTTTTTTGATCACACCTTTATATGTTTTGAAAATAGTTCCTTCTACTTCTGGATTGCTCTCTTTTAGTTGATAGTATTTTTTAATGTACAAAAGTTTTTACTTTTGATGAGATTCAGTGTATCTAATTTTTCTTCTGTGCATTTGGTGTCATTTACAATAAATTATTGCCAAATGTATGATCATGAAAAATTCCCCTATTTTTCCTCTAAGAGTTTTATAGTTTTAGATTTTATATTTAGATCTTTCCTGCATTATTGAATTAATATTTATATATTATATATGTTAGGAGTTCAATTTCATTCTTTACATGCAGATAGATTTTTTTTGTGTGTGTGGGTACCGGGGGTCGACCTCAGGACTTCGCGCGCCAGTAGGCACCGTGCCACTGAGTGATATCACCGGCCCTTTTTTTCGTATGTGGGTTCTGGGAGTTGAACTCGGGCCCTTGCGCTTGCCAGGTAGGCGCTTATGCTGCTGAGCCATCTCACCGGCCCTACATGCAGATAGAATGTTTTCACAACATTGTTGTAAAACTGTTCTGTGTACATGACATAGTATTGGCATCCTTGAAACTCATTTGACAGTATATATGAAGGTATATTTCTATGTTCTTTATTCTATTCCACTTGTCTGTATTTGCCTTGAATGCCGGCACTCTTTTCATTAGTATATGGTTGTAGTAAATTTTCAAATCAAGAAATGTGAGACCTCCAAATTTGTTCTTTTTTGAAGATTGTTTCGACTGAGGTCCCTATTAATTTTAGGATAGATTTTATAAATAGATTTTTTTAAAAAAACAAAATCCTTGAGATTTTGAGTAAAATTATTTGTATAAGTGATTATTTTCTTGGCATATGAATTCGCAGAAAGAAGTAAAGCTTGATTTTAATTTTTGTTAGTAATAGATCATGAGATTCTTCTCATCTCAACTGAAGATGTTAGTATCTTCAACTTTTCCCATGCAGTAATTGAAATACAGATTTTTTTTGCTGTTATTGCACGATTTCTTTTATATGCAAAATCCAGGGGAAAAACAATTAAAGCAGAAGGTGGTACTTAGGGAAGAGAAAGAAGACAAGAAGAGGAGAAGGAGGAGAGTAAGAGGGTATTAGGAAATGTGGATATAATCAATGTATGGTATGCAGTATGATCAGAATATACTGTGGCTGTCACATATTAAAAATATTACAGTAATACACACATTGCCATTAATCCCCTTCAAAATATTTCTTCACACTTCATACAGTCTTATCCCATCATTCTGGCCACTTTCTGAAGCATTTTGACAGTGTCATCAAAATGCACTGAATGCTGCTGCCAGTGGTCCTCATACATCTTATTAACCAGATCTGATGTGAATTCTGGCTCTTCCCCAAAGTCCATGTGACCTTGGTAAATATTGTAAACCAATTCAGGACATTGAGGCAGCCATAAGGGAAAAACTAAAGATGCTCACAAAAGAGAACTTCCAGAACCCTCCAAAAAGTGGCAAGAATAATGGGATAAGTGGGTATAAAGTGGGAGGTGTTTTTGAGGGGGACCAATAGCAATGTGTCCTTCATTGTAATACATGAAATACAGATTCTGGTTTGTGGATTTTGCCTCCAACTGTGCATCTGAAATAATTCCACTATATGTGGGGTGAGAAAGAATAGTGAATAGGCAAATGATTCAGAAGTCTTTTGATTATTGTTTGCATTTGTTTTATTTTTGTACATTCTGTACATTCCCAAATTCTGGCTAACTGCTATGAATAAAGGGTACATGAATAGTCAGTCCTATAGTACTTGGGAAGATACAGTCCAACCTAAGAGGTTTACTTACTTTTATTGTAATATTTTCACAATGTCTTCTTTAGCTATGGTGGTAAACAAGGCTTTTGTTTCAATACACTAAATAGTGAATAGGAAAGCAATAATAGAAACTCTAAAATTTTTTTTATTAAATATCCACTATAAAAATGGAGAAGACAGAAACTGAGGGAGTCACCAACAAGAGTCATAGAAGCCTACACAACTTTGCTAGTGTAGCTCTTCTCATTTTCTTTATTTTCTGTCTTTCTGAACATTTAATCTTGCATTTATTTTGGATAATCTTTCATAACTGTAAGCTATTACAAATAGAAGGCACCTTAGTAAATGTTTAATCTAACTACCTTATACATTTTAAATATAAGTCAGTCTCATTTTTTCCAGTATTCTTTCCTCTTGTTTGAGAGAACAGAAACTTCTTAGTGTCTCACTAATTGAAATCCAATTTACAATGTACCTCTTGGGCTAGTTGATTTTATTTATATGTTTTGTGTGCTGACCTTCTCTTCTATTTATGATGTAAGGTCCTGATGGATCTGAGTTATGGCCCCAAATGCCTCCAGGTTCCCTATGCACTTAGTGCTCAGTAAATGTTACTATTTGGCTGACTCTTAAAATAATGAAATTTAATTAATGTAAAATGGAAAAATACCCTCTGCATTAGTAGGTCCTGACTTTTAAATGGTCTTGAGCCCTAGAAAAAGGATATTTTTGAAGTTGTTTTTCTTCTTGATTATTATAACCCAATATAGCTAACACCTATTACAGTCCATAAAATACTAGAAATTTCCTTTCTGTATTGAGCTTTTAGACTCAATACATGTGGAATATTCTTTTTATGGATTTTCTTTATTATTGAATAACCTGATTAAAAATAACACATTCTGGAAAAGATTTATTGTTTCCCCTAAAAACTTCTATCTCAAAAGATAAACTTCTAAAGACAAACTTCTTTCTGTAGTATCCTTTACTGCATATAAATATTAGATATTGCCAAAAAGCCACATTAAAAGCAAAAAAAAAAAAGATGAAGTATCTAAAAATAAAATCTGAATTTCAGTAGGGCCATTTGGAAATGAGCAACAGCTTATACATCATGAATGACATAAAGAAGAAAAATCACATAATAGTTTTAAAAATTCACAAAAATACACGTGACAAACCCCAACATTTTATGATAAAATGATAATCAATGAAGACTAGAAGGGGATTTCTTCAATAAGATATAGAATATCTATTAAACACCACCATAAACAACAGAATTAATGGTGAAATTTTGGTCATTTTCAATTAAATTGGGTAGAAGCCACTAATGTTTACTCTTACTCCTTTTATTCAATATTGTACTAGAGATCTTAGCCAATAAAGAAAAAAATAAAAATGCACTAAGAATAGAAAAAAAAGAATTAAAAATGTCTTTGTTTGTATGTTAAAAGCACAGAGGGGAGAGAGAACAGCTGAGAAGGTTCCATATAAGCAACTATGGCTGTTTGTTCACTCCCGTGGGTATGGGCTGAGTTTGAAGAGCAGACTCAGCAGAAAGTAAGAGTAGGACAAAGGACTTAAAGGGAAGGAGAGGAGTTTGCTGCCTTGATAAATTTGGTGGAGGAGATAGTGTGGTTGTGATTCTCCAAATGGGAGGGGTAGATGAGAGTGTGGTTGTGTTTCTCATTTCTTGTTTCTCGTTTCTCTGGATGGGTGGTATAGATGGACATGGATTTGTTCTTCTTCTGTGTTTTCCTGCCACACCTGCTGGTAATGGCCTCATCCGTAGGGTGTGACATTCCTATCTCTTTGTTGTTATGAAGAAAAAGGAGTAGGGGAGGTGGGTATTATTTCTCATGGCTTTTTTTTTTCAGGGCATGTGCATGGCCTGGACACCTTAATCCGGAGGGTTCTTGGGGGAAGGGATGGCATGAAGGTCATATGTGAGGTTAGTAAGGACCCAAACCTGGGGAGGGACTGGAATACCCATATAGGTGGCTGAGATATGGAAATTTAAAGCCAGTAATTTTGGCTGAGGAAGAATTAGACTGGTTTAGCAGGGAGTGAGTTAACTGCAGGGTCCTGTAGAGATGATCAGGGACCATTGGGAGGAGTGGTGGATGTGTGACCATGGGGTGTGGCAAAAGGAACAGGATAGCTAGCCAGACAAGAAAGCACAGAGAGTAGGAGGATAATTTGACCCTGTCTGGGGAAAAGTCACACAGTATCCTGAAAAAGGAGATCTTTTATCCACATAAGGAATGACTCAAAAGTGGAGGGCCTGAGGGGAGAACCAAAAAAGATCAAGGCAGACTGAATGAAGGAAGTGGGTGAAATGGCAAGATAGGCAGGGGCAGGATGTTCAGGTGTCTTCTGGAATTTAGGTCAGCCTGAGAGAAGTAGTGGAGATTACTTGTGATTTTCACAAGGGAGAGTCAGGTGAGTTATCAACAGGACACAGCTTCACCCAGGAGTGTTGTACCCATGGGGTAGGGTCTCGTAGATGGACAACTGTCAGGGTGCTGTCAATGACCAGGAAGGGTCCTATTTAGGCTGTAGGGCCCAGGGGTTTAAATCTTTAATTAGGACAAATTTGTTAGGCCATCTTTATAAGGCTGGGTTTCAGGAGAAAGCAGCAGAAGGTTAGCACTGTGTTTTATCTCTTTTTGCGCTTGCTGCAGAACCAGGACTTCAAGGGGGCTGGCCTCTGATCTGAAGATTGGCCTTAGCAGGAAGGTACAGCCATATAAAAGCTCAAATGAACTGTATTTCATAGGTTCCCAGGGGGCAGCTCGGATGCGAGGGGGAGTGATCATAGCAGGGAAATCCATCCTTCATTGAGCTGGAGCATGAGCTTAGTGATGTGGACCTTGAGGAGGCGGTTAACTCTCTCTACTTTTTTAGATGGTTGAGGCTGGTAGGTGGTGTGGTTTTATTCGGCACCAAGTGACTTGGACACCTCCTAGGTAATTTGAGTAATGAAAGCTAGGCCATTGTTTGATTGGATACAGGTGGGGAGGTCAAACCAGGGGATAATACCAGCTAGGAGGGAGTTGACAATTGCTGAGGCTTTTTCTGAGCCAGTGGGAAATGTCTCTATCCCTCCAGTAAAGGTATCAACCCAGACCAGGAGATATGTTAACTTCTGTACCCACAGCACATGGGGAATTAATTTGCCAGTCCTGAGTTGGGAAAAAGCTTCACTCTTGATGTGTAGGAAAAGGAGGGTTAGGAGGTGGGGTCTGATTGGCAGGAGCTCTGGGGAAAGGGAGAAGTGGCTGCAGTAGCTGGGGCAGCAGGCTTGGCAGAGGTTGTCTGGAGGGAATGAAGTCTGGTGAATCTGTTATCAGGGAGAAGTCAGCATTGGGCAGAGGGAGTACAGGTGGGAAGGAAAGAAGGACTTGAGAGGAGTTGCAGGAATAGCATGGGGTGGGAAGGTTATGGAGTGTAAAGAATGCATGGACACAGGGTATCTCAGCAGATCAGGGAAGGGCCACAGAGGTTTTAGGTTTTTGAGGAGACAGGATAGGAGGATGGATGGAGGAATAGAAGAAAGAAGATTTTCCATGAAGAGCAGAGAGAGGTAATTGTCATGCTTAATGTATCAAAGTGAGAGTAGCAACAAGGTCTCCAGTTGGGACACAGGGCCATAATGGAGCATGGGTGAGTGGCCAAGGCAGGCACCCCCACAATTAGCCAGACACCAAGGGCAGACAGTTCTTCCTGGAGGGTGTTTCCATGAGCAGTCCTGGGTTTAAATGGCACAGCAAGTAGGGCAAGCTTGTCTCTGTCCTGGTGGGCAGCAAGAGAGGGGAGGGGAGAAAGTGTGAGAGGTTGGAAGAGGACGCGAGTCCCTGGCAATTATGGGATGAGTAGAGGGTGAGTGGGGCGTGTCTAGTGATTTTGAGTATTTCTAGGAGTAACAGGGCCTCTTTTAAGGTCTGAAAAAATGAGTGAGGAAAGGTCTTGTGATCTACGGGCTCAGTGGGGTTTCCCTTTATGAGTTTGCAGAGGGATTTAGTGAGGAGATCAAAGCCAGGAACTCAGAGGCAGGAGCATCCTATTATGTGCAGAAAGGAAAGGAGTTGTAGTTTGGTTGTGAGGGTTAGGCACCATGGGGTATATGGGAAGGACAAACTGATTGATAGTGCAGTGATCTTGTACCAGCCTGTAAGAGCCATCTGCCTTTCATACTGGGGGAATGGGAGAGTTGTCAGGGGAGTTGTTGGGGATTCAGAGTGCATCACAATAGGAGAGAAATGTAGTCCTCATAAAGCTGGGTCAGGAATGGGATATTGTCATTGGGCAGGGTAGGAGTGGTTAGGCTTGAGAAGGATGGTAAGCAGTTGTTGGAATGAAGCCAGGATGGCATGGAAGTGTCCTAGACTCTGGGGTTGAAATGAAAGGAAATGATTGGAACCATGGTGGGGAGGGAAGGAGTCAATAGAGTGGCTAAAGGTATTGGTTGCATCCTAGGGATGGTCAGAGTAGCTGACAACTTGGTTAAGATGTATTGCCCTAAAAGGAATGGGACAGGTAGAGATGACTAAAAATGAGTGTGGGAAAAGGTGTTGACCCAATTGACATCAGATTGGGCTACATAAGGGTCTGGAGACTTTACTGTAAATGTCCACAACAGTAATTGGGGCCAAGGAGGTTGGTCCTTGGAAGGAAGGCAAAGTGAACTGGCAGATACCTGTATCAATTAAAAACGAGATGAACTTACCTTCCACTGTAAGAGTTACCCAGAGTTCAGTATCTGAGATGTTCCAAGGGCAGCTTCAATCTTCAGTGGCCAAGACAAGAAGGTCTGGGAAGGAGCCAGTTGGGGGTCCTTGGGGACTTCCAGCATAAGTTTTAATTGATTTGAGCTTTAACAATCATGTTTAAAGAAGGAAGCATTGGTAGCAAGACTAATAATCAAGAGATCTCAACCATTGTTTTTTAATTTTTTGAGAAAGAATGAGAAAATATCAAAGAGCAAGGTTGGAAATAGTTGGGGCACTTTTTTTTTTTGTGGGTACCGGGGGTCGACCTCAGGGCCTCGCGTGCCAGCAGGTGCCCATGCCGCTGAGCGATATCACCAGCCCTTTTTTCGTATGTGGGTTCCGGGAGCTGAATTCAGGCCCTCGCACTTGCCAGGCAGGCGCTTACGCCACTGAGCCATCTCACTAGCCCATGGAGCACTTTTTACCCTGTAAAAGACATAATTTCTAGAGATAGACAGAAGCAAATAAATGGCTCAGAGGAATTCTTCACTGAGCTGTAGGGTGAGGAAGCCTCCAAGACACCTGTGTTATCTATCTAATTATCTAGGCAAACCCTTTAGCAGCAAGACAAAGTTATGTTTTGTTTAAAGTCTGAAATTTCTGTGTCTCTGAAGCTCACAGGTTGAATTTGTACTCATTGCCTAGCAACTATGATTAGCAAGTCAGTTTAAGGCACATCCATTAGGTTTTACACGCACATGAAAGAAGAGAAAGGGTGAACTGATGGAAAGGGGTCCTGTGATTTATTAATAGGCATGTATATTTTGTAAATATTAAACTAGATTTAATAAAAAGACCCATTTTACAGCATTTTCTAAATTTATCCTGCAGTTAGTATCAAAGTACACAAGATGGCATTTTTAGGTAAGTCTAAATGCCACATATATAAAGCAGGTATATAAGACCTTGCCTGCAAAATGTTCAGGTCATCCCTTGTGGAGTATGTAGGCCTGGTACTTTTGTTGTTATCTTGTGGCCTGGCCTCTAACTGATGCATCTCTGGCCATAGTTGTGGTGATTTTTACCTTTTGTCTTGACTTTCTGGAGAGTCCAGTCCTATATGACATCTTATAATATTTTTATGTAACTTATCCAGTTATAGCTTCCCACAAAGAGGGTAAGGAGAAGGTCCAGGGAGTTTTAGTATCCAACATGGCATTTGCTGTCATTTAATACTTTGAACAGTCATCAAGACATTAGTGAAAGTATCAGGAATGTACACACAACATTTAGCCTTTATAATTTTACAAGTATCCCCTTGTGCTTCTGTTAGGATACTTAAGGCCATCCGATTTTGGAGGACACCTTTTCTCATTAATTTTTTTAAATTTTTTTATTTAGGATAGAGACCAGTTGAGGTAGTCTCTACAGTGAATAATTGCTACTGTGGAGGACACATAGACAGATGACAAAAGTTTATTTATCTCTTTTGATTATATTTTCCTGCTGGGTGTTTAAGACCAAGTTAGCATGAGACCTGTGTTGATTACAATTGACCTATTGCTGCCTGTCAAGGTGAGGTAAGCCTCTTCAGGCATTACTCTTGGAACCGAGTACAGAGCCTCTCAGCTCCTCTGTCAGTGTCAGCTGCCAGGATGGGTCAGGGTCTTGCTTGATCATGTTGCTTTCTGTGAAAGCAGGAAAGATTTTTTTCTTTTGGTGACCCTCCTTTGGCACACTGTACATTTGTTGATCTCTGTCCTCTGGGGTCCAGCAATCTCCCTGCTCAGGAGATTTGGTGACTCACCAAAGTTGTAGGATCCTGTAGGAAAAGTTCTCTTCATGTCCTGGGTCTCTGCTGACTTTGGAAGGCCAAGGCCAAAATATTGGCTGTTTTTTAGGCCAGTTATCTCTCTAGCTCTGGTCTCTAAATTTTAGTTGTTGAACACTTAGAACAGAAGATCAATTATATCAGTCTTAGTTAGCATATGTAAAGCACAAGTGTAAATTGTCTTTTGATAGCTGTTTTCCCCTGTTAAAGGCAAACAGTAAGCTTTGTTAATTTAACCTCCTGGAGGGAAGGGCATTCTCCAATCTAGGAGTCTTAAGTTAACTTTCTGAGAGTTGGAGAAAAACTGGGGTTGTAAGGGTCTAAAGAGAAAGAGCTCAGACCTTGACTTATCAGGGAGAGGTCTGACGGCGAGAGAGGAACATGGACTTGGAAACTGTAGTCCAGATCAGGTGTGTGTGGTGAGGTGTGGGTTGGGAGAGCATATGGTGTGGGGTAGAGGGGCATCGTGCAGCCAGGGCAGCCTGAGCCCTGTGGCCTGGGCCCATAGTGCTATGAGCAGTGGCAGGCCTTCAGAAGGTGGCTCTGGGTGGGCTCAGGCCTGGCACAGACCAGCTCTGGTCAGGGAGTCAGGCAGCTGCAGTGTGGCTGCAGCAGAGAGGACAGGGGTTGTGTAGTGTGGGCTGGCTGGGGGGCACAATGGTCAGGGACATGCAGCAGTGTGCCCATGGGCATGGCCTGCTGTGTGCAGGAATCCAGCATCACAGGGCAGGGCAAGGAGGGCGCAGCAAGGGGTGAGGAGAGCCCATGCCTGTATTTTCCTTACCTGCCATGGGTTCAGGTGTGCTTGTGCAGATGAAAGCCTGTGTGTGCACAAGCCCCAGTTGGACCTTGGCCTCTATGGCAGCACTGTGCCTGCTATGCCTTGCCACCAGGGCTGTGAGGGTGGCGAGAAGGCTCAGAGTGGGGCAGGCCAGGCATGCTGGGTGCAGGTGCTTGCCACTGTGCCACATGGCCTGGGACTACCCCCACCCCAAGTCTGGTGCATGGATGGGGGTGGCTGAGGCCTGTCAGCCCAAGGCTTGATCCTGAGGATGTGCCTCAAGGTGAATGGCAGTGGCAGGGAGGAGGGAGTCAGGCGAGGGAAAAGTCACATGAAAGCAGTGCCTGTGATCTGGGCTTGCACTGGGCTCTGCACACTCCCACCCCTCAGAGGCAGCAGCTGCATGGGCTGATAGTGCTGTTGCCTGGGAACATAGTGGGCAGGGAGGGTGGGAGCCATGGTAAGTAGGGAGGGTAGGAGCTGGAGACAGAGGGAAAAATCTTAAAGGTGCAGAGAGTGTTAAAGCACGGAAAGGGGAGTGAAGTCTTACCTCATCTAAGGTGGTTGGCATGGTGGGAGCTGCGGAGCTTCCTGAACACTGGAGCAAGGTCCAGGGGCTAATGTCACCAGGGGGCCTCAGTAGGACAAAAGGCTTGAGGTAGTGTGTACGACCCTCCACAGAGGGATTACTCTAATCACTGTTTCTGGTACCATATGTGTTAAAGGCATGGAGGGGAGAGAGACCAGCTGAGAAGGTTCTGTATAAGCAACCATGACTGCTTGTTCAATCCCATAGGAGTGGGTTGAGTTTGGAGAGCAGAATCAGCAGGGAGTGAAGGTAGAACAAAGGATTTAAGGGAAGGGGAGGAGTTTGCTGCCTTGAGGAATTAGGGGGCAGAGATGGTGTTATTGCACTTCTCCAAATAGGTGGGGCAGATGCAAGTGTGGTCACTTTTCTCGGGATGGGTGGTACAGGTGGACATGACTTTGTTCTTCTGTGGTTTCCTGCTGTGCCTGCTGGTAACAGTTTGCCACTGATAAGTGTGTCTATAAAATAATCCAAAGGGAAAAAAAATCTTTGGAGTTGAAACAAGTGAATTTAATGAGGTTTAAAATATAATTGCAATACAAAGTCAACTTGTTTTTATATATAAAGTGAAACAGGGCCTGGAATATAGCTCAGTGGCACAGTGCCTGCCTTGCAAGCATGAGGTCCTGAGTTCGATTCCTGATGCCAAAAGAAAAAATAAAAAAAGTGAAACAGTTTTAAAAAGCACTTTCATAGAATGAAAAAAAAAAAAACCAAAATATACTACAGAAAAATTTAGTAAAAAAGCACCATGAAGAGTTAACCTCAAGTAAAATTGTTGAGTAGCAGGCTTCCTGCTCCACAACCACATAGTTTTCCTTCTTTTGCATTAAATTGGAATTCCTAACCATCCTTAGTGTTATAAGAATCTGTAATTTCCTTGAAACAATTAGTGATTGTGAAAATTACAGTTTGTTCTTCTATCCCCCTAGGAAGACCAAATGTTATTCTGAATGTTATTAATGTAATATGCAAATGGTCTGTTTGGCTCCTGCTTCTCAGTTTTGGGTAACCTTGTCAATCAGCCTCTTTGCACTAATGAGCTTTCTGATGAAAGTGAGCCTAGCTGCTGAGAAGGTCACGGAACATCCTCACCTCCCTTTTCTTGCCTAGACCTATATGACAATATTTGATGGAAAAGGAAAGAACTTCGACTGACATTCATCTGAAGGCACCTAAGTGTTAATTAAGGAGTTCTAAAGATCTTACTGGAATATTTCCTCAAACATAAAGAGCATCTATAGTTTTCAAATGAGTTTCCTGCCTGTTTGACCATTTGATGGTTACTAGGTAGATAAGATTTCAGGGTCATCTTGAAGTGGGAATAAAGGCATAGGCTAGGTGATATGCCAGATGATGCAATTTTTCATAACTACATTCTTTAATTTTTAGAAACATTTCAGCATGATATGAACTATTACTCTTTTTCTATTACTATTTTCTATTACTCTATTTTCTATTACTCTGTTCATATTTTTATGTTCTGAGAAACTTCTCATTGAAGGTAACAAGAAATGGTTTTTATCATCACTACTTCACTAGATGGAGAGAAAGGAAAACATCCCATCAAATATCACTGAAGAATTCCTAAAGAGTAGAAATAAAAATGGCATAAATAAAATGCATTTGGATGTTTATTTTGCTAGCTGTCATTGATTCCACTGCTATGCTCATGCTTTTTGTTCCTTGCGATCAGTTGTTTGCTTTGCAGAGTTTTACTTAACAATGTGTTCCAAATCCAAGTCTAATACTCCTTCTTATTTTTTTTACTGTTGTCAAGCTAATCTTGATCTGTATCATCTCCTACCTTGATGTCTATAATGACTTCTTAATCTCTAGTACTTCCCAAAAGTGTACATGTCATTTTTTCCACCCATTCTACTACCTTTCTAATCATACAATGTTTTTATGACAGTCTTTAACAGCCTTCACAGACTCCTCCTATAAAATAAGTTCAAATTCTGCTTAGATTTCAAGACCCCTTTGTAAATCTGTCTTCATATTCTCACTTCCAGAAGTATGATATCTTTATTTTAATGACCATCTGTTCCCTCTGTCTCTCCCAAATCTCATTTTATACTAATGTTGCTAGTCTTCGGTCTTGATAGTCACCTGGGCTGGAGAATCTCCACTCTTTTCCTGAATTCTACCTCCTCTGAAAACTCCTTCCTCATGAATCGTCCATATTTAGCTTTTCATTATACTTTCTGAATTTTTTTGAGCATTTCTGCCTCACTAATTTGATATTAGGGACAAAGAATAAATTAATCATGATCCATGATTATAAATCTTCTCAATCATTGATCAGTACATATTTTCCTTGTATCTGTATAGTTAAAGATATAAAAAAAATCATCTTACCCCTCAGAAGTTTAGAACATTACTCAGGAAACCACCATTCTGAATCTGATTTTTAAATTTTTTCTTTATAATGTTATTTTTTTTTTTGTGGGTACCGGGGGGTCGACCTCAGGACCTCGCGCGCCAACAGGCCAACAGGCACCCGTGCCGCTGAGCGATATCACCGGCCCCTTTTTCGTATGTGGGATCCGGGAGTCGAACTTGGGCCCTCGCGTTTGCAAGGCAGGTGCTTATGCCGCTGAGCCATCTCACCGGCCCTATAATGTTATTATTATTATTATTTTTTTATTTTAAAGAGAAGAAAAAACAAAACAAATCAAAAGAAGAACAAATTTTCAAAGCAACATAATAGGAGGGTAACAATGGTTAATACATTACGTATTACTATCTTTAAGTTAGTTATTCAGGATACCAGACATTAGCATTCAATTGTCCAAACATATAATGTTATTTTTAAAGATAAATGTTTTCTAAAATTATATTTACACATTTTAATTATTTTTACCTTAGTAAAATGTGTTTGTGTACACTCTGTAATCTTTCTAAATTTTTAAACTTAATTTTTAAAGTATCAATCATATTATTTTAGCCTGATCATTTGTACTACCATGTAATGTTCCACAGTTTATTCAACCACCTTCTCAGTTAACATGGTTTCTGAGTTTTGCTGTGGGGGACACTTCTTCTATAATCATTTCTGTACCTGTCTCCTATTTTACATATGCAATAGTTTCTTTGGTGTAAAGGCATAAATTGAATTGCTGGGCCATTGAATGCATACATGAATGTTCCATTCTAGTAGATAATTTGAAAGAATTTTCTAAACCAGTTGCCAATTTGTATGGACAGGAATAATAAATGAGAAATCCTCCTAGCTGCTCAGGAGCTCTTGTCTAGAGGAATGAACTTTTAAGGCCAACTTGAAAAATGTAGTGTGAAACCTTGTCTCAAAAAGAAGGGTCTAAGGGTGTAGCTCAGTACTCCCTGGGCTCAATCCCCAGTACTAAAAAATATCCTGGGTGTTGATATTGATATCCTTTTAAATTTTTTATATTATCTGCCCTCCCTGCCCCCAAATTTACTCCTGTGTATAATACTTTATTGTGGCATAGGTTTGTTTTTCTTGTATTTCTAAAGATGAAGATCTCTTTAGATGCTTAGTGACTGTATTTCTCTTCCATGAAGTATCACTTCAAATATCTTCCTTACCATTTTGGGGGGGTTGTATTATGGCTTGCATCAAGCTGTTCCCCCAAAACCTCATGCAGTCATAGATGGGGCTTTTCAGAAGTGGCTAGATCTAGAGTGTATGATGCTGGGATTAAGGTTTTGTGATAACTAAATTAGTCCACTGATTGGTTTGGCACTGTTCTGGGTGTGGATAATGGGAAGGCCCACCCTGTGTGTCTGTGTCAGTGCTACCTGCCTTAAGGGCACATAGCCTGGACAGAATATAAGGGACAGAAAGAGGACTGCCGCTGTTTATAGCTGTTTGCTGCTTTTGCTGACTTCTGTCTGCCATGAACCGTTTTGCCTCTGTGATTCCACTCTGCCATGGCACCCTGCCTTGGAGACCACTGGTGACAGACTGAAACCTCTGCAACAGTGAGCCAAATAAAGCTTTTCCTCCTTTAACTTTGGGTGTTGGATATTTTGTCTCAACAGGAAAAGTAACCAAGATAGGTGGTTTGGAATGTTTTGTTTTATTTTTAAGAGTTAGTTACCACAATACAAATAATTTCTTTATATATTTACCATTTATTTTGTGAATATAGTCATCCAGTTTGTCATTTGCTTTTTCTTTTTAAAAGTATCTTTGGTCAATAAAATTGAATATTTAAATATGGTTAAATTTACAAATGTTTTCTTATCAATAGTTTTGTATCTTGTTTAAAATTCTTTTCCTAAATGAAGTTCTAAAACATTTCCCATTTTTAATATAATTCGAGGTCTGGATCTCATTTAATTTTCTAATATCCCTCTTTTCCAGCTCCATTTATGGAACAAGTGCCCTTTCATTCATGAATGTCATTTTTGTCACATGCCAGAATCCTCTACTTCTCTGGCATTACTTCTGAGTTCTTTATTTCATGAAGATTTGTGCATTAATAGATTAGTATCGAACTATCTTATTTTTAAATTATTTTAGCTCTCATTCATGAGAAATCCCTGTAACTGGTAGGACATATACCATTGCCCTGCACTCCTGTCTCATGTGTTTTTTTTTTATATATATTTTTTAAATATGACGTTTTATTGTTCCAAATGCATTTATATTAGGATAAAATCAAGATCTACAATTTTGATTAGAATTGCTTCAAATCTGATTTTCCAGTTTATGTGGTTATCGTTCAGCTGTGTACATTTTTCTACTTATATTATCATGTATTGATTTAATAGAATAGATAGAATCACTCTCAATGGCTTATAAATATTAACATTTATTTTTCAGTCATGAGCTTGGGGGCAACTGGGTGTCCACTCCACAGGACTCTCTTGTTCCTCTCAGTGCAGCAGAGTGCCCTCAACACGTTTTTCTCACGTTGATGGTGGAGGGGATGGTTGTGAGTTTCACTGCACAAGCATATTTTAAGGCTTGTGTCATATCTAAAATACCACAGCCACCAAAACATGTTCCATGGCTGCCCAAGAGCACTCATCTATTGTGTTCTTATTTAACTATTATATTTAATATACATAATACTTTTGCTTGTTTCTCTTTTATAATTTTTATCCTTTCAGATTGCTTTTACCCTTTCATGTCAATTAATTTGTATATCATGCTCAAGTTTTCTGTTTGTCCATTATAATATCAGAATTGCATTTCTAGTATGATGATTTTGTCATCTGTATTTCCAGTGTGATGGTATTCATTCATTCATTCATTCATACATGTTATGGCTGTGTTCCCCAAAATGCTATATTATTTTATTTTGTGGCTAAACCCCCATTTTGGTCAGCTCCAAAGAGCTTTGGGAAAGTGGATAGTGAATTTCAGGGTGGCAACCCCAAGAAGAAAAAACAGAGCCCTTCTGTGTATTACACTGTAGTTCACAAGCCCTGCGGGTTTGATGGGGGAACAGAGCTCTAGGAGAGGGAAGTGACTGATTAGTTTCCACCTGCTTTCCTTAGTGCTGCCCTCGCACATGACTACTGCACTGCTGGGATTTTACTGTAGTAAATGCTAATGATTTAAGTGATGAGGTCTGGCAGGCACCCACCCAGGTGATATGAAGGTGCAGTCAGCATCAGGGAAGCTCTGCGTTTAGATTCAGTACAGCTTCTGCCTTGGAATCCTGCTGATTCCCATTGCCTCTTACTTCTGCCTGGTGAGGACTGTGTTCTGCTGAGAGTGACCTTCGCTTGAGTATCTTGGGCAGTCCAAAATGATTCCATCAAAAAATGATTTCATTAAAAGTAGTATAATTATTCTGTATCATTAATTTCATATTCGGACGTGAAATGGCAGTGCTCAGTGTCATCCCATGGAATGACAAGGGACTGTACAGACTGAGGTGCTAGTCAATAAAAAACGCTAAATAAATAAATTTGGAAGTCACTGTGGGTCAAGTGTAGATTTGTGTGTTTGGGATTCAGTGGACTGGCCCCGGTCACTGGTCCAGGTCCTCCTGCAGCGGGGAATGATTTAAACTGGCTTATAACATTGTAAGTCAGTTTGGCCCCTAAATATAGGGAATCTTGTGAGTAGTGGAGGGAACCTTTTTATATTTCTTTTTCCAGCTCTTTCATTCTAATGCCAAATGTCACTGTAAAACAAATGAAATGCCATTATAAAATATTTATTAGATTCTTACAATGAAATACTGGTTGTGCTTCAGGAGGAAGTTTGATAAAATCTTTCAGACACTATTAAAATGAACCTGCCTTTTTATGCTTTCTGATGGTGTAAAGCCTGTCTTTATTATAAAACATAAGAACACTAATTGACGTATTAAACACCTGTATCAAAATTATTTGCAGTGTGTACAGTTGTAGCAGAAATGCTGTAGATTCAGGTACCTGAAGTTGGGCTGTGACTCAGCACCTTTTCAGCCTTCTGGGTGACTTTCCCAGAACTCTCCTTTGAGCACCAGGACTGAGGGCCAGGCTGCAGGGAAAGGCCCAGCACTAACCTTTGTTAGTTTTAGTGACATTTAGAAAATTAAATTACTTAACATGAGGTCTTCCTTAAATTTCCTGAGGCAACACTGGTGTTACATATACTTTATTTGTCTATCTCTTTAATGTTTCTAACTGAGCCTTGAAAAATGTGGTAAGGAGGCACAGATGGATATGCACACAGAGCTCACATCTTTGGGCAGCTAACATTTACAGCAGTAGTGGAGGAGGTAGCTTCTTGGCAGTGACAAATGATGGGTAGTGAGGATGTCCTGCATCTTGAAGACAGTGTGGCCTAAATCCAGTGTTTCTCTGGCCACAGCTTTTTTATATTATAATTCCTTCCCAGTGGGAATGGTGAGCAAATATGGTTTCATTGGAAGGACACTGTAAGAGTTTATTCCACAGCTCAACACAGGGTGGTAGCAAGTGCAGAGGGAACAGATGCATTGGAAAAGAATGTAATCTCCAGGAAGACGTGTTTAAAATGGGAGGATTTGCTGGCAGAGTCCAATCAGCAAAGTGAACATTATATTATGCACTTCAATAAAGGGCACTTAAGATAGGGAAGGTACAAAAGTGTTTGATGGATCTTAGATCAGAACAAGGCAGCCAATGTAATCCAGAGACGAATAATAGCAGATCAGGTGCAAAAGAGAAGAATGCAGTTTTATTAGATTTCTAAAGTACATTCATTGTTGTATGGCCAGTGCCAGGTGGTATAGTGAGCCTGGGCAGCCAGAGTTGGAACCCGAGAAGAGGGGTCTCTTGAACCATGGAGGTGTCATTCTAAAGGGGCCTCTGTGGCCAGTTATGGCTGCAGGAGAGGCTGCTGTTCATGCTTGGCTCACAGAGAGATGGAGCCACTCCAGAGACACTGGCAGAAGATGGGGTGGGGAAGAGAAGGGACACAGCCTGTTCTTCCTCCTATCTATAATTATACTTGTTCTTGGAAATGGCAAAATCCACAGCAAGCCAGCAACAAGGCTGTCCATGGAAGGTGGATTTCACATTTCTAGTAGTAATATCAGAGAGCCAACTAGGTAAGAGTATTCTTGAGTTTGAAGGACAACAGGAAATTCTGAAACAACCTAACTTTTGCCTACAAGGATTCCGCATACAGCCTTTTATTCATGGTCAAATTTCATACAGTACAAATTACAAAATACTTATCCTGCTAGGACAGTATACTGGCCTTTATACAAATGATCTACCTTTTGTCCAGACTAAAGAGATGAATTAAATAGGGATGCGATATTAGTTGTTAATAGTATGTCTTTTAGGTCTTTTATGGTATGACTAAATTTAAAAATTTCCACAAGTGTACAACATTGCATTTGTTTTACAAGACAGTGTGGTGGCATTCCAGATACATCCACTTGGCCCTTCTTATCTTTGGTCAGGTAGCCAATGTGTAGAGATTCTGGCTCATTAAGTATGTAGAACCAATCACACCTGAAGTAACTGCTGATAAACTGCAGTGTGGGTCTACAGAGTCACTATGAGAGGGACATAGATCAAGTGCCATCACTGTTTAAAGTCCCTCCTTTGACAATATATTACACTGACTTTCCTAGAAATTATTGTCAGTGCAGAGGAAGAACCCAGTAAATCCCAAAGATCTGGGTGCTTTTGTCTTTCCCAGGCAGACGAAGGCCACAAATCACTTCAGGAAAGGACTGGGAGAAGGACAGATGATACACACCAGTGACTATTGTGGGATCCAATGTAGATAATGCCACTTCGGGCCACAGTTTACTGGACATCTATTTTCCACTGCTAATAAAGAGATCACTCTATTTAGCCCCAAAGAGGTCAGCAAATCAATACTGGAATCCCGGCTTTGAGTCATGTTTCCTGGGACCACTGTCATACTAAGTGTTGTAAAAATTAGACCTTTTAAAGGGAATAAAAACTTAGCTATTCCACAAAAGGGGTACTTAAAGAAATGGATAAAAAATATTGACAGAGATGAAAGAACCAAAATTGGGGTGCAAGATAACTGAGAACATGAACAAGTTGCTACTATCCTCAGATCCCAGAGAAGGTGAGAAGGTAGTGGTTATCAGAATTGGAAGCACATGTGCCAGGTGGTGTGAGGGCCCTGCATAAGCTGCTGAAAGCTGTAAGAAGTGAGCCCTGGGCTTGGAGGGCATCCACTCGGGTCAATGAAACTATGGGAGGGAGGCGGCCCGGGCGGGCCCGTTGGCGGAGGGCTGCAGAGGAAGGGCTTGGCAATAGAGGAGGAGCTTCACGGGCTGTGCTGGCACCTTACAGAACGAGGGAAGTACAGTGACTTCCAAAGACCCTGCCCAGGACAGGGTGGGCAGACAGAAAGAGGGGGAGGAGGGACCAGGTTCCACCTATCCTTTCTCCTCTTGTCCTTTTAAAATGTTACTGCCTTTCACCGATAATATCAGGAAGCCAAATTGTGTGGGGTGTGTGTGTGTGTGTGTGTGTGTGTATGTGTGTGTGTATCTACGGATATCCAACTCTGGCCTTACTGAGTAGAGAATAGCTGCAAGCCAAGAGACAAGCAAATAACTGGTATAGAAAGACTTAGGTTGAGGAAAAAAACCACTTTTTTTTTTTTTTGTAAAGTTATGAGCATGTATCTTTTTATTTGCCATCATACCTGGTATTATCCACTATTGGTGCTATAACCCCAAAGTGATTTCTTGGAGCATTTATGGTAGATTTACAATAATATAAAAATATGGAGGAATGACAACTTGAAGATCTCTAACTACAACAAGCTGTGAAGGACCATTTCCCAAATGATGACGTTTCTTATCATTTAACATGTGTTGCCTTGACCACAAAGACTGAAGGAGTAGGGAATCTTCCCTTGTAACTTTTATTCTCTTTTGACCATTATGTATTAGATGTCCAGAGAATGTAGGTTTCTCTACATGGAGATCTTAGACGGCATTCGGAACTTGTCATTGTCAACTGACTGGTTTGATGAGAAGTTGGGTAACGATCACACTCAGAAGGAAGCCTGAAGAACAGAATGGCATGTACACTCATGCACACATGGCACTGGAAGCAGAAAGGACACCAAAAGCCAGGGCAGGCAGTTGTAATACCCAAGGATACATATATGGGAGATCCTTCTAAGAAAAGCATTCTTATAAAAAATAATTCACAGCTTTTGAAATGAGAAAGTCAGCCAGAGCTGAAGGAGTGCAGACGACCTGGTTCTTGAGGCAGTCATCCTGAATCATGCAGGGAAAGAGTCTGACATTGGAGTTAGTATACACTTTATACTTGTGGATTTTCCCAATTAAAATAATTGCCATAGACATCATACATTTTAAACCACATCATAGTCTTATAGTGCATCCATTAACACTCCCTTTTATGGAACAGGAACTCTTAAAAAGAGATTACAGACTTGTTCAAACCTGCAGGAGGAGAAGATTGGGCGGTGCGCTTGGCCATGTGACACAGTCCACAATGGTGGTGTCTGTTTTGTTGTCTGTCTGGGAGGAGGAACGCTCTCTTCTCCTTAGCTGTGACCATCTCAGGTCAGAATGTCTTCACCCTTTGCCATGGACACTGCACTGCTTCCTAATGGCTCCCTCCACTTTCACCTGCAACCCTTCCAGTTTTCTGGATTGATGAAAGATGACTTAATCACGTGTGTGTCCTTCTACCTCCAGAAAAATGTCCCCACTCCTTGGTGTGACCAACAATGTTATGCATCGTCTAGACTTAGCATGGGTTTCTGTCCGTCAGCTATGCTGTTTCTTATCTCCTCCTCAGAACACTATGCCTCTACTCTTTCTTTCCTGCCTGCCTGAAACACTAGATTCATTTTATTATCATCTGCTCAAGGACTATTTTCTCCTGGTGTCTTTGCTTGGACTCCTGCAGGCAGAGATTGGGCAGTGAATATCAGTGTCACAGTGCCGTTCTCAGAAGCCATGCTCTGTGTTCCTGGTATTGAATCTCACTTAAACTTTTACTAGCTCTATGCTACTAGGAAATAACAATGACCAAGATGAGGATTCACCTTTACTGAGTGTGTACTATGTGTCTGAGGCTTTTCTGTTTTACAAGCATCCATTCATTTAATTTCCCTGAGTGCTCCCAGAAGTAAATAATGTAATTACTCAAAATTTATGAGTTATCTCATCCCATCTTCAGAACACCCTTGCCTCTGGCACAGGCACTAATGTTCTCCATGTTAAACAGCAGAGGAAACAGGCACAGAGAGGTGAGTTACTTGCCTAGAGCTACACAGCCGCTGAGCTGTGGAACTGGGATTAGAGCCTCCCCTTTAGAGTCTCTGCCTGCAGGGCATCCGGCATATTTATTTCTGAGACCTTGGCACCTACTCAGTGCTTGCTGATTAGAATTCAGTGTAAACTGAAGGAGAAAGTTTGTGACAACTGTGCCTGTTGAGACGTTTTTTTCTGATGTATGAAGAGAGTAGAACTCTGTGAAGAGGAAACATGCACTCAAATCTGTCTTAGGACGCCAGCATGCTAAACTTGCACATTTTTGTGTTATTTGCTGGACTTCTACTTCCTGGCAATGAAAGAGCGGTGAGGTAGAAAGGATCTTTTGATCCTCTTAAGGAACAGAGTGGCAACACTTTATGCTCTGTTCCCTCAAAAGCTATCTCTAATTTATTGCAGAATTAGAATGCATTCTCACCAAGGCAAACTTGTGCTCACTGTTCCTTATAAAAGACTATATTTTAGCTTGAATTCTTGATTCTAAGGTCAGGCAGAGGAGATATGGAATGTCAGGATATGTAGCCATGTGTAAAAATTCATAAAACTGGAATATCTCTGTCACTTATGAGGCTCTAATAATTCTGATTAAAAGTAGTCATAACGAATTCCAACAAAATAAGCCTAAACATTTGTGAAACTGGTGTTTTATTATTTCCTTTTTGATTAATTTTCTAGTCAGGACCAGAGCAAAATAACACTTATGGGAAGTTAATCACTGGAATATATAGTTCTGTTAAAAATGACAATCCCATTCTTTTCTCTAGAAAATCTATGTGTTAGGAAGATAAAGATGCTGTCTTAGAATTGGGTGAAGGATGAGTTGTCAATAAAGATTTGATTTACAAATACATAGAGACTAAATCAAGGTAGGACCTTCTTACAGGTGTTAGGTAAAAGTGTTTGATGGGTGATTGAATTTGGTAGAAATGCATAGACAGGGACTGGGAAGGGGAGGGATGTCCCTGTATATAGAGGAGGAGTGAACAGGTGTACTTGAGGATGGAAGGCCAAGTTATGGGATTACAAATAAGCCCCAGGAAGCTCTTCATAAGCAGAGAGTGGTAGAGAGTTTTATGTGCCAAAAAATGCCAAAGAGAATGACTGAAACACATACCATTAGATTTGGTGAGAAGTAGGTCATTCCCTTATTTCCCAGGGCACTGTGGTCGTGAAGTTGTTTTCTGTTTCTTTTCAGGCAACCACTGAGGGGCATTTATGATTTAACCTGACTTTTCCAGGTTAAAAATAGAAAACATATGATTCAACTAGAGAACATAATGAATAACAAGGTATTCATGCTATATTAGTGTATATCATTGTGCTATTTGCATTTGGGACTTGATATTTTTCCCATCTAAAGAAGTGATAAAATGAAGCAAGCCAAGAAAGTCACATTGACCATGTGTCAATAATCCCATTAAAAGACCATAACGACTTATGATGGCATTAGTTGGAGTTTGGACACAGAGAAAGGTAACCAAGTGTATTCATCCATTGTTTGTTCATAGAAGAGACCCAGGAACACTACCAGAGGGATTCTGTCATTAAAAACTCCCCCAAAGGAAATATACACACAATGAAACTCAGGGTGCTGTGTAACAAAAGCACAAATAGTTTAGGTTAAAATTTCTTTTTGAAAGAATCAATGTCTCCAGTATGTATCACATTGAAAACCATAGTTTCCCTTCTTTAAAAGTAATAAAAGAAGCAGCTCCTGTTTTCCTCTCCAGAGTGTTCACAGCTAATGAGCAGCTGGAGGCCTCACTGGCCTTTAATAAACTTGTTTGCAGAGCAGGCGGTTTGTGCCGCACCTCATTGTATTTAAGCTGAGAGCTCAGACGTGTGTCACGCATCCTACATCCATGTCTCTGGAAATTATTTATCCTATGGCCTAATTCATACTCCATTTCCAATTCATACCAAGTTTATTTACTTCCTATTGTCTCCACCTGAATTAAACCTATAAACAATCACACCTTTACCTGTGAAACTGATTGTTATTAATAACTAGAATAGTAATCATTCAACATAATCAAAATCACATCGTGGATGCCACATGAGGCAACAAAAAGTGAAGAGAAATTTTCTGAAATAGACAAACTTGATAATCCTGTAGCCATTTTTAAAAGAAATAATTGGGGTACATCTGAATAACAAATAATTGTCCTATTAAAAAGCACAGCTGGCTAGACAAAAAAAAGAAAAAAAAAGAAAACAATGTAAGGGGTTCATGTGAAAATTAACTGTGAATATTGAATTTCCTGAATTTTACTTACAAAAGTAAAATTTTACTTCTTTTGACCTCCTTATTTCCCACCTGGGGTTAATCTTTTCAGTGTATATGGTAGTTCTTTTTTAATCTTGCAGTTAATCAGTTCTATAGAAACTTGAATTTTATGATTATTATAGAGGAGACAAAATTCAAAAGTAGGCCCAAAATGAGAGGTTTTAAAAAACTTTTTAATCACCTACTTAACTTTTCCTTTCTCCAGGAACTATATATTTTCTCACTCCACTTTCATTGCTCATGGACCCAATGAAAGTAGTTCAATGAGTGCTCTCCACTTCAGCATTATGATCCATGAAAATTTGCAAACACGCTATCTCCTGAAAACATATACCTGTTTGGTTCCTGCTTTGCTGAATGACAGCAAATCAATACCTGTTAATGTGTGTGGTCCAGCATGGGTCAGACCAAACCACACACACATATACCCATTTTAGAAAAGGCATTATAGAGAATTGCATTTTTTTTATTTCTTTGTCACTGAGACACAATATCTGATACCTATAATTTAAAGGAAGAAAGATTAGTTTAGGCTCACAGTTTTGGACGTTTCAGTCCATGGTTGGCAGGATCGAATGCAGAAATGGCATGGTGAAAGGTCCTGCCACAGAAGAGAGCTGCTGACATTATGGGGGCCAGGAAACAGAGAGAAGGGAGGAGCAGGGAAGGAAATATAACCTTCCAGGTCTTGTCTCCAGGGACCCGTCTATAAACAGCCCTACCTTCCAACAGCACATTCAGCTGCTGAATTCGTTAGTGGAAAAATCCACTGATGAGTACTTATTCCAAAATCTTTTCCTCTGAACACATGAGGCTTTGGAGAGACATTCCAAATCCAAGCTATAACATACTTCTTATGTTAAAAAATGATTTTAGTCAAAGGAATCCTACCCCTCTTGGCCATGGAAGTAAATTAAATCTTACATTCTACCTCAAATCACAGTGCAACACATTTTCTTGCAAGTGGCCACCCCATTGTGATGGCCTGCATGGAGAAATACCGAGCTTGTGAAAGATGGGTTGCATAGCCTTTTATCATATTGCAATTCCTAAGAGGGTATATAATGACATTTTGGCTCCTATCGCTAGCAAAAAATAAATGTTTGCTCCAGGAAGTTGGATGTCCTAATGATAAACATTCCAACATTTGAATTATAAATTGGTAGCCTGCCTGGTGAGGTTGATAGTGCCATCTGGCTTATCTTGAGCCCATGACATTTGATTGTCTTTTGCTTTCCTTTGAACAAGTTATCTCTTAGCCATCTGTCTTATAAAGTGAAAATAAATAGGCTCAGTTCCGTCTTGCATTTAATATAATGTTTTTCTCAGCAAGTCACTGTGAAACTCATGAATGATATAAGGATACTCACGACATAAATACAGGGCATGATGTCCAACAAGACATTTAAGATGTTAAACTTAAAGGTAATTCATGGAGACTGAACAATACCTTGTATTAACTTCCCAGTTTTTCAGCACCTTAAATATCCTCTTGTCTAAGTGGTTTCTGTTCATTGCACATGAATTTTTCTCTGTAGCCTCAGAGCTTGCTTTGAAGGCAAACAAGAGCCTGTGTAGATAAAGCAAGATGAATAGCAAGGCAAGCACAGTCGGGATGGGAGATTTCATCAGGTCACTCTCTTACTTGCTTAGTAGAGTAGCTTTTACTAAAGGTGGAATGAAAGGGCACTCTTGTGTCAGATAACCAAGCTCAGGCTTCACGATTCGGGAAGAAAAGGATATGTGCCTCTGAGATCAATTCTGTGTGATTATTTTCTAAGTTTTCATGAATACTAAAAGAAAAAGGTTGGCTAACATAAAAAATGCAGCACAGTGGTTCCCTCAGGGGCCGGGCACTGGTGAGGGCTGCATTATTGCTTTTTGATCTTCCATTTATCCTTTTCTGAATATGAATAAAATATACTTGGAGATTTAGTTTAAAATTAAGAAGAATTAACGATCCCCTTTGCAAATCAGGCTCTGCTATGCTATTAATCTTTAAGAAAGTTAAGAAACCATTCAAACTTAAGAGTCCACCATTTGGGCCGGTGAGATGGCTCAGCAGCATAAGCGCCTGCCTGGCAAGCGCGAGGTCCTGAGTTCAACTCCTGGTACCCACATACAAAGGAAAAAAGGGTTGGTGATATTGCTCAGCAGCATAAGCGCCTGCCTGGCAAGCGCGAGGTCCTGAGTTTGACCCCCGGTACCCACCAAAAAAAAAAAAAAAAAAAAAAGTCCACCATTCTATCTCTGTCTCTCTCTCTGTATGTCTCTCTCTCTGTCTTTATGTCTCTCTCTCTGTCTCTCTCTGTCTCTCTCCTTCTCTCTTTCACTCTTAAATCATTATTTAGGTTTTTAAGGGGGAAAACACCCCGACTTACCTTAGTTGTTGACTTCCTGCTGTGTGCTGTAGATATGGCTCAGTGTGGCTATGTAGATGACTTTGGTGTGCTAGACACAAGGTAAAATCTCAGGTAAAGAAATGTAATGTGTGCTGGATGAGTCTTTCAGAAACTCAGTGTTACTTAATCATTTTGCAAAATAGCAGTGACTTGAATGGCTACCTGACCGCTACTTCTGTGAACTGCAACACATTGAACAGCTAATGGAAGAAATATGCAGCAAAATGAAGTGTTTTGTATGTGTGCAACACAATAATTGAACAGGAACATTTATATCTCCAAGTGTTTATAAAATGTTTTACTGATTATAAGTCAGGAAAACTTGCATTTCCCTGCAGTGGTGAGGAATTGTGGCAATATGGCTTCTTGTGAATAATTTTATAAATGTGCCATGTAATTGACCAGGGAGAAGGGCATATGACAGTAAGGAATATACAACCAACAGTCTATTATTTTTACTTAACTGGCTGAGTAACAAATTAGGAAGATAAACTTAGCTCTGATTAGAGTCATGAATGATTTGATTTAGGGAAGAAACCGCAGGAAAGAATAATTGTCTAGGATCTTTAATGATAATAGGGGAGTTTGTGGCAGAGTACTTGCGGTGTCCCAAGGCCGGGTTTAACAATCTTGTCTCCACCACTTACAGCAGGGTGACCAAGGATAAATCAACATAACTTCGTATTTATTTCATTAGTAGAGATACAAATCTGTGCCTTAAATAGATCTAAATATGACATTTAAAGTTGGGTCATTATAGGAATGAAACAAGTTTCCTAACTCCAGGAAATAGCTATATAATACTGTAGGTCACTGTATAAAGTAGTTATTTGTGTTAATTTGTCCATAATTCCACACACAATAGAGATGGTAGTGATGTTTCTTTTTCCCGATTTGTTGCTCTCATCAATTCTGATGGCCAGGGCAAGACTTGCAGCCACAAGTTTGTTACTGTGGTTCTCACCTGAGATGTGGATTCTGAAACACAGAAATATTGTTTAGAAATGATAAACATTTTCTTTGGGACTAATGAATTCCTAAATTGATCATACTTAAATCACTACAAGAAGTGATTCCTAGTTCTGAATATTCTAGAAAGGGGCTCGGCAGAATTCAGTGATTAAGAAAGTTTAGAAAATTCTCTCCCATTAGCCAAATTGGTTTATTCACTCTCTACTAAAATAGAACATACGCACATTATTATTGGTTCTGATCCTCATATCTATCATTTTTCTTTTATTTTGTATAGAATGTCTTCCTTCTGTAGTCTTCCCTTAATTTAGCATACAACTATTTGCACTCTTCCTAAAAAGACCTCCTTGATTATATAAGCTACACAATGGAGATTGTCCTTCAAAAGTTTTGAGGGACATGTCATTTGCAGGACTCTAGTGATATTTATCATGTATAAATGACTTACTCGTAAAATGTGTTATAAATTCTCTGTGGGAAGGAATATACATTTTACTTCTATTACTAGAAAAGAATATGGTAAATTTTTGATGACAAGATTATCGGGTAAGGACTACTTTAGTAGTAGTAGTTCTCTACTATGGTAGAGACTATCTGGGAACAAAAAAGTGGATGGGACAGAAAAAGAGTTTGAATACTCAGTTACTGGATGGAAAAAAAGCATTGCAAATCATTTTAAAGAGCTGGGGAGATAGCTCATCAGTACAGCCCCTGCCTGGCAAGCACAAGGTCCTGAGTTTGATTCCTGGTACCAAAAAAAAAAAAAAAAAAAAAAAAAATCACTTTAAAGTATGGTGAATTTGACACTAAGGAAACAAAATATTGACTAAAAACCATTGATGCATGGTCATGAGTTTTTAGAGGAAGAAGCAAAAATTTTAGTTTCTTCTTAGGAAAAGAAAAATTGAGGGCAAAATTAGACCCATTAGGAGATATCTGATGTGTCTATTTTTGTTGTCTTGTCATGTATGTTCAGGGTAACATAAGTTTTCTATTTTTCAGATAGAAAACAAAGAAAAACTAATATAGAGTCTATTGCTTGCAAACCAGATACTCATCTTTCTTTACAAATGAAACTTCTTCCTACACCAAAATGTTCTCCCGATGATGGCTGCATTTGGAGTAATTGTGTGAGGTCTCAGGAAGGAATGAAATGCATTACTTTATTTCATATTTAAATGGACGATCTCCTTCTTATTTCCTTGCCTCTTTGAACCAAAGTCAAAATAATGGAGATCTTGAAAAGAACAGATGCATTAAGATTGTTAGCTCCTTTTCTGAATGTCCTTAATGGGAATAGCTTTTGCTTAGCATGTTTCTCTTTTATTCTTCAAAAATTTTCAGATAATACAAAGACAATTTGCTTTTTCCTGATATAGAGGTAAGTGTTACATAAAAATGAAGTTATTCTTTCTCTAGTCTTTTAATTTTACTCTACTGTTTTAGATTGACTTCAAATTTTTTTCCCAGTGGAATTTTTCATTATAATGCTTTCTTAGCATTATATGGCTTCTTAATATTAGGTCAACAATGGGCATTGCTTATGGCCATTCATTTTCAGGCCATGGAGGAGACATTAGAAGGTATGCGTGTTCCCTTCCTAACCATGAAACAATGTTCACTCACACTGACATTTGTAGGCTTATCTTTTAAAGAATTATTTCTGTTATGGCTTATGTTTAGATGTCCCCCCAAAGCCTCATGCAGTCATAGGTGTGGCTTTTTTAGAGGTGGCTGGATCTAGAGTGTATGACGCTGTGATTGATTCATGGTGCAATGCTAGGCTCAAGAGCACTAGGATTAAGGGTATAAGTGCTACCCACCCTAAGTAGCCTGGATAAAATAAAAGGGGCAGAAAGACACTATTAAGTTCCCTTGCTTGTTTTGCTACCTTCTGCCCCCCATGAACTGTTTCTCCTCTGCGACACCTGTCTACCACGCCACCCCGCCTTGGAGCCAGCTGATTATGGACTGAAACTTCTACAAAATGTGAGCTAAATAAATTTTCCTCCTTTAACTTTGGGCATTGGGTATTTTGTCTTAGGAACAAGAAAAATAAGACAGTTACGTTTAAACATAATTGAATCATAGAGAAGAGTTCTTAAATTGAATCATAGAAAAGATTTCTCTATCTTTTGTTTAGAGTCTTCTTAAAGGCTTTTTCCTCACTTACCTGTGGCATGCTCCCTTACAGCATCTCACCTGCGTTTATAATTTAAGTGCAGTGACCTAGAAAGCAGACTATCAAAGATCTGAATGTGATTTTAGATCAAATTTCTCGTCCATTTACCCTTGACGTCTGATCACCCCGGCCTGCCTTTGGCAAGAATCCTGTTAATTGATTTCAGCCAGAGTGTCCCTGACCCTTGTTTCCTTTTAGTAATTTTGCATCTGCTGACTCCATCACTACACTTCATGGTTATAAATCCCCACTCATCTATGCTATATTTAGAATTGAGCCTGGTTCTGTAATGATGTCTCTTTTCTCTTATTATATTAGTTCCCAGGTAAAATCTGCTCTCACTTCTTTACCAACCAGCTCTGTTTTTATTTGACAGACACTATTCCTATTTCCAAGGCCTTTATGTAGTGTATAAGCTTGGACTAACAATTGTTTCTTTTGTAGTTTTTTCTTTCTATCTTTGAGAAAACAGTAAAGATTCATAAACTAAGTTTCTCTGAGAAGAAATATAGTATTGACAGGGCTTTTAGTATAAGATAGAGGATTAATAAGGTAGAGAAAAGAAGAAATGAGAAATGAGAAATTTATATTTCAGCAATGATTTGTTGTACTTAAGTGTGTCATTGATTGCTAAAATATGTTAGTCAAAATATTTCTTATACATCAATTTCATTTTTTGAACTAAAATCTAAATATTCTATGAAGAGACAAGCCTGGAAACATCAGGAACCGAGTTTATTTTGATTGACTTTTGCTTCCTCAGCATCCGGTCCAGCACCAGGCACAGAGTAGATAATAAGAAAATACTTCTTAATTAAATGAATAAAATTGGAAAGAAATAATTTTTAAAGTAAATTTGGTGAAATGAGACCTTGAAAAGGAAAGAAATTTAAATGCTTGGCCATTTCTACTATTGTTTTAAGCAGAAAAATCACAAGGAAGCATCAAAGCACATTCAAAGAAAAAGAAGGCTAGCAGACTAAGTAGATTTACAAAGGATTTGATACTCACACACATCCGCAGTGAGATTCCCAACGCCTTGCAGCAGTTTACTAAAGAAATGGAGACACACAGTTAAAGGGACCTTACTCTGAGTTTAGAAGAATGCTGTTAATTATCTAATAAGGGCAACTTCTGGGTATCGAGTTCCTTTTCACTTCCTGCTCCAAATAGATTTGAAGGTGAAAGTATAGAGGGTCTACTCAATCACACTCAAATGATTATGACTGCTTCACTACGAGTTACAGATCTATCAGTCACCTTCATTCTTGACGGATACCATTATTTCCTTGGCCTGTGAAAATTTGCAATATTTTTCCTTTTATCTAGGTTGATCTCTCCAGTAAAACTTTCTGTGCTGATCGAAACATTCTTCCATCTCCACTGTCCAAAACTGTGGCCACAAGCCACACGTGGCTTTTGAGATCTTGAAGTGTGGCTATTAAAGAATTAGATTTTTAATTCAGTTAGAATTTAGATTGAAATGACCACATTGCCTAGTGGCTCCTGCTCTGGGCCAGACACTGTACTAAAAACCTTATATGCTTTAAGATTAATCAAAGTAGTCAATATAATATGTGATGATATTTGTAGTTGCTCCCAAGGCTCCAGTTTATGTATCTGTATTTATATAACCCTGTGTTTATATATCTGAGCTATCTGCTCCTCAACCCTGGGCCACATTGCCATTAGCTCCTTGAGTCTGGGAAGAATGGCTCATGTTTCTGTTTAATTTGGCTTGGCAGAGTATCTTGACTTTAACTCCAGGTCACTATGTGTGGACTTACCATTAGACTGGCTTGTTTTGTGCAGTATGCATGGTGAGTAACAAGGAAGATAGCACCGTAGGGGTGGAAATTCACTCCTCAGACAGTCTCAGCACAACAGGAAGAGCCTCAGAATATCCCAGAGGGCTGGGTATAGGCTATTTTTATAGAGAGGTGTTGGAAAATTGGAATCTAGACTTCAATACCTCCTATAGCCCATGGTGACTATGATTCTGGCTGTTGCTCCACCTTTTCGTGGGCTGTGAAGTGAGGACACCAAGACAGACCCTTGATGATGAACACAGAGCCACGCTGTGCCTCCTTTCTTTTTTGCCCTATTTCTTAATGACGTGACACTGCTCTAGATGCTGGATGCTTTATTAATATGACAATAAAACAGAGCTCGTCCCAGTGCTGATGACAAGGCATTCTGTTAAGACTGGATGTGCCTCCGTGGATAAATGCTCTGCTCTTTAAGCTGTGTCAGCAAGAACAGCTTAAGATCAGTTCCTCTGAAAACCTAGTCATTATTTTTTGGCAGACATTTTCCAAATATAATTGCATATATCTAATACCCTAGATAAAACAGATTAACTCATTTAGTGTTTTGGGATTATATATATTTTTCTGTCATCTTACACCTTTTTAATCTGGCTTGAGTTTGTGCACTTAAAAATTTATTTTAATTTTTTGTATATGAGAAACCTGAAGTATAAATAAAGAGCAAAATAAAAGATAAATAATACATAGGGAGATAGATATTTCTTCTTTTTTTTTTTTAGTGGACATGGGTGCTAAAACATTTTAATGATATGCCTACAAAAAGTTTTAGTGGTATAGTTACAAAATTTTAAAATAATAGAATATCTGATTGTACAAGAACAAGCCAATTTTGTATTCCTTTGTTCCCTAAAATCATATTACATAACCTCATGAACATATTGCATAACCTTAAGAACATCCACGGTGAAGCTCACCATCTCTATTGGTTGTCTATAAATGGGTCCATTTTTTTTTTAAAGAGAAGAAAAAACAAAACAAATCAAAAAAGAACAAATTTTCAAAACAACATAATAGGAGGGAAACAATGGTTAATGCATTACATGTTATTATCTTTAAGTTAGTTATTCAGGATACTGGAGGTCCCATTTGACCCAGCTATTCCCCTTCTGGGTATCTTCCCAGAAGAATTAAAAACATCGTACCACAGCGATATATGTGCACCCATGTTTATAGCAGCACAATTTGTAATAGCCAGATCTTGGAAACAACCCAAATGCTCATCAACTGAGGAATGCATAAGAAAGATGTGGTATTTTTATACAATGGAGTACTATTCAGCCATAAAGAAGGATAAACTGGAGACTTTTATAGGTAAATGGATGCAACTCGAGAAAATACTCATAAGTGAAATAAACTGGACACATATGTGCAAGCATCGCATTGTCTCTCTAGTATGACAAACTGAAAGAGTAAATAAGATCCAAAATGTACAATAGACATGGTGAATCAAAAAGAAACTGGTCAAAAGGAAAGAGAGACTGGAATAGGGGAATAGGGAAAAGAAAGAAGGGAAAGGAAAAAAAAATTGTATATATATATATATATATAAGATGGTTAAGATAGATACACTACCAATTTTACTTAGTTCATTGAAGAGTAAGGTTTGTGCCAATAATGTTTGGACAATTGAATGCTAATATCAGATATTTCTTGAAGGGAAAGGAGATGAAGAGATGGAGGGAGGGAGAAGGGAAAAAGGGAAAAGTGATGGAAAATGCAATTAAGATGTATTATGTGTGTGTACCAACTCCATACAAGGAATGTAATCATTTTGCACTGCAAATATGTACCAAAGAGGGAAAAAAAAAAAAAAAGGAAAGGGATCAAGAGATAGATGGAGAGAGGAGGGAGGTAAAAGAAAGGGGATAAAAAAAGAGTTTGTATTTTTATCCAGTTTGTCTTGGTAACCAAGAAGTTACCATCATTAAAATTAGATATCCTTTGCGTGCAGTATTTTAAAAAGTTTTAAATGATTTAAGTGGTTGATTTGCAATACCTGCTTTAAAAATTCTCCAGGATAAAATACTTATTTTTATATGCTTTAAAGAACACAACTTTGAGGTCAGTTTTTGAATGTACATGGTGGTATTTGATGAGAAAACTTTACCCCTTCTGCCAATATTCCCTTTATCTACCTGCATGTATATAAGTTGTAAATAGATTTCTATTCAACTATAAATCCTTAACGTTTATTAGAAGCTTAAAGTCCTAGTTTTTCTTTGCTTGTGCACAAAATAAAGCAATCTTTCCTTATTGGGCAGTGTAGATTATTTGCAAGTTCTTTCCAAGGAACTGTAACTCTCACTTAACTGTAGGAACTTGGCCTCTAGATCAGCCTAGAACATTTCTTCAGGATTATTTGAAGTATATGCAATAATATATCCTTCTAAATTTACTGTTCTAAATTTTACTCTTGGTTCAAGTGAGACCCACTAGACAGCCACATATTTAGATAATCAGGCAATAGCTTTGACCTTTTATGTTTAAATTTCATTTATATTTTTCTTTGATTTTATGCAAATGCCCATGTCCAGATATGTTGGAGAAAATGCTGGTAGGACATTTGTTATAGGGCTGATGTCATGAACGTTGCCTCCCACTTATATAGTCTGTCCTTCTTTCCTACTTCTTGATACATGAGGAAAGCTGAACTTTTCCTGAACATTTCATTTCACCATTGTTAGGCTTATAAGTCACTGTTTTTCAAACTATGTCCTGCAGAACCATTTTCTAAGCAAGGCCAGTAAATGGTACATGAAAAAAGATTTCTGTGCATTATATTATACTGGCTCCTTTACATATAATCATCATAGGTATTGAAGAAAGAAATATTAACATTGTTTTAATCCTGTATTTCCCAATATTTCTTACACTGTGTGTGTCTGTACAGACATTTGTGTGAGACATTTCAATCAAGATCCAGCAGAACAGCCTGAAGCAAATAGCAAATAAGAGATTGAAGACTAGTCTTGTAATTTCATGACTTTTCTCTTTATTTTGTATTGATTGCTAGATGGCTCAACTAAATTTCCATTAAAAAAAAGCTTACATTCCCCTTTCTGTGGACTGCACAAGGTGGTCATAGGTATCTCAGTGAAATTTCAATTCCACTTCATCCCACTTTCCTGTAAATGGTGGCAAAGCCACAGCTGCTGGGACCTTTGATACTAGAAAGCAAAGAATTGTGTAGTTCTTCTTTCCCAACAATCCTGCCAGCAGGCTCTTCCTTAGTTTTCTCACTTATTTTAACTACTTACCTCTCTCCATTCTGGGTATTTTGCTGACTTATGTTTTACTTTCAGTTCGGTTGTTCCAAAGACCCGTGGTGAGGGTAGGCCCACAGACTCGCCTACCTCTTCACATTTTCTCTTATTTCTATAGAGTTTGTATCCAGTTTCCTCCAATGTGCTGCACTCTCTCAACTTTCAACACATACTCTGACACTCCATTATGCATTCTTTCATGACCTTTATTTTTTTTATCTCATTTTTCTCCTTTTATTTCTCTTTTCTTCAAATTTCTAACTTATTTATTATCCTGTTTTCTCATGCCAGTCTCTTAAATCTGGATCAAGCCCTTTGTGTAGTGAGATGATGATATGAATAATTAAAAATTATTTTTTGGAATTATTTAAAATAAGCAGATTGCATTTTTTTCTAATACCTGAAGAATATAGTCAGACTGAGGTGGGGATGACACCCTTCATGGGACGGGAGTAGGAGTGTTGGTGGTCACTATGGAGAATGGGAGACGTTAGGTGAAGTGAAGTGTAATGAGGAGGTTCTTTCAGGCATTTGGCATCATGGAATAGGAAAGCGTTTCCTGGTCTGACTGATCTCAGCAAAAATCCCAGCTCTACGCTGGTGGTGTCATCGGGTCAGAAACACATGTGAGAAATGTTGGCCATGCCAACTTTGGTGTCTTAGGATACATTATCAGCTCCTTCCAAGTTTGGGGACGTAGAATGCTGGACTGCTCAGCGCACAGCGCCATGCTCTTGCACGCACGTGTCGACATTGCTGTGTGTCCCTCCCTGCTCCCCTTTCAGCTCAGGACACTGACTCCAGACCCTCTGTTTTGTTTTGGGAGGAATTCCTTGTGTATGTACTTTATTGATCAAAAAAAAAATTCTTCCAGTTGAAATCTGCTTCCTGGATATTTCAGAATGACATTATGGAAAAACTTGAGAACAAATGTTTAACTATCGAATAGGACTCTGCCTTTGAATTGTTTGATTAAAAGAAACAACACAATCATATTTCTGACTCTGATGCCCCATTTTTTTTCTTAATGGCTCAATTTGTCAACACCTATTTGCCTTTTTCAAAACTGAAGTAGAGAATTTCATAAAATTTTTATTTGTCTTGCATTAGAATTAACATGCCTCATTTGTTTGGTTGAGCTTTCCTCTTTTCTCCTCCCTAATTCCTTTTAACATCACGATGAATTTAATATTTCTAAAACATCTCATTCATTACCTTAGCCACAGCATAAAACCCTGTCATGAGTCCTGTCACCTACAGGTAAAAATTTAAACATACTGTTACTTGGGATTTCAGGTCCACAGTTGGGACCTGATTTTAGTGTCTAGCCTTGTTTTCCATCTGTAATTCTTCTCAAGAACCATTTGCTCCAGTCATGCTGGATTTTAAATTTTTTTCCTTTAAGTGTTTGGTTTGATTATGTTCTAATACAGTTCCCTACACTAGACAGGAATAGTGACAGTAATGGTAGAAATATTAGAAGTAGTAAAGATAATGCTGACCACAATGGAGTGTTTGAATCATGTGCCTTTTTCCACTTTTCCAAATATTTCTATTTTTTTTTTCTTTCTGTACCTTTCTTCACCTGTCCTAATGTCAAAGGAGGTTCCTCTCAGATCCCTTCTTTTCCAGACCACTAATTAGACGTATACTCTTCTCTCAGCTACTATGATTCTTACTGTAAAACCACTGGTGGGCACACCTGTTGCGACTTCCGTATCTACCTTTTTGTATGTTTAGGAAGTTTTCACCTTGTGGGAGTAGCTGAAGTATATTCCTTTAATGTGAACAGCAATTCCTTCAAATCTTTCATGAAATATGTGCATTATATGTAGAAAATTAAATTCTAGTGTACTTGATACATATATGCACATATGGAAAAATAAGAACAAATGAGGAAAAAAGTCACTTATAAGCAAATGGCAAGTAGGGATTCCTCACCTGTCACTGAAGTCACTCAGAAGATTTCTCACTTATATTTCCATCCCTTGGTCCTCAGTGGTGGATTTCCATGTTCACAGATTGTCCTGACTGATCACAGTAAAATGGGTACCGTGAACTTCATTGTACTAATATAGTTACAATTACATGAAGTCCCAGGATCACATTTAATTATGTAATCTTAATTTACAAGAGGCAGAATTTGTGTTGATTACTTGTGATTGTAAGTTTTTGTTTTTAAGTTTTGGAGGAGATACATATATTATGCTTTTTTGATATGTTCTGGCATAGTTCTGTAAACACCGTAAGAATGATAATGATAGTAAAATGAGAATAGAAACAAAAATTCTTAGACAATTTGATAATTTACACTCAAATCACAATGAAATGAAGTGAAATTTATTATCCCCTAATTTTAATTGTTTGGCTCTTTTTTTCTCTGAAAAGAGACTATGTAATTTTTTTTTTTTTTTAAGGCAGCCAGGGGTTTCTTGGAATGGCATGGAGTAGTGCCTGGCACAGACTTTAAAATAGAACTCTTGGGGGACTGGCTGCATCAGCAAGATACTCTCTCCCTCAGGCTGCAGCTACACCTGTGCACCATCAATTTGGGAGAAATGTGGATTTCACCTTGGGATTCAACCTACTTTTGGTTTATGGGAAATTTACAAATGGAGCAATTAAAATAAGTGTTGCCCCAAAGGCAAGGCAGGGGGCATCACAATCCCCGACTTGAAATTATACTATAAAGCTACTGTGATAAAAACAGTGTGGTACTGGCAAAAAAACAGACCTGAAGATCAATGGAACAGATTAGAAGATGCTGAAACAACCCCAGACATACTAAGCCACCTTATCTTTGACAAAGGTGCCAAACACATTCGCTGGAAGAAAGATAGCCTCTTTAATAAATGGTGCTGGAAAAACTGGCTCTACACATGCCGAAGATTAAAACTAGACCCATATCTTTCACCATGCACTAAACTAAATTCAAAATGGATCAGAGATCTAAATATTAAAACAGAAACATTAAATCTGCTGGAAGGTAGGATAGGTAAAACCCTTGGAGACATTGGTGTAGGCAAAGACTTTATGAATAAAAACTCAACCGCACGGGAACTATCCCAAAGAATCAATAACTGGGATCTCATCTTATTAAAAAGCTTCTGCACAGCAAGAGAAACCACCAACAGAGTGAAGAGACAACCCACAATGTGGGAAAAAATGTTTGCCAGCTGTTCCTCAGACAAAGGATTACTATCGAGAACATATAAAGAACTCAAAAAAATCAGACCTCCCAAATTTAAAGACCCACTCCAAAAATGGGCATCTGAGATGAATACACATTTCTCAGATGAAGAAATACTAATGGCAAATAAATATACAAAAAAATGTGCAACATCACTAGTCATTCGAGAGATGCAAATTAAAACAACACTGAGATACCATCTCACCCCAGAAAGAATGGCTACTATAAAGAAATCAACTAATAACAAATGCTGGAGGGGCTGTGGGGAAAAAGGAACCCTTCTCCACTGTTGGTGGGAGTGTTGACTGGTACAGCCACTGTGGAAGTCAGTGTGGAGATTCCTCAAAAAGCTAGGGTTGGAGGTCCCATTTGACCCAGCTATTCCCCTTCTGGGCATCTTCCCAGAAGAATTAAAAACATCATACCACAGCGATATATGTGCACCCATGTTTATAGCAGCACAATTTGTAATAGCCAGATCTTGGAAACAACCCAAATGCCCATCAACTGAGGAATGGATAAGAAAGATGTGGTATTTTTATACAATGGAGTACTATTCAGCCATTAAGAAGGATAAACTGGAGACTTTTATAGGTAAATGGATGCAACTCGAGAAAATACTCATAAGTGAAATAAACCGGATGCACATGTGTAAGCATCGTATTGTCTCTCTAGTATGAGAAACTGAAAGAGTAAATAAGATCCAAAATGTACAATAGACATGGTGAATCAAAAAGAAACTGGTCAAAAGGAAAGAGAGACTGGAATAGGGAAAAGAAAGAAGGGAAAGGGAAAAAAAAATTGTGTATATATATATAAGATGGTTAAGATAGATACACTACGATTTTTACTTAATTCATTGAAGAGTAAGGTTTGTGCCAATAATGTTTGGATAATTAAATGCTAATGTCTGGTGTCCTGAATAACTAACTTAAAGATAGTAATACGCAATGTATTAACCACTGTTACCCTCCTATTATGTTGTTTTGAAAATTTGTTCTTCTTTTGATTTGTTGTTTTTTCTTCTCTTTAAAATAAAATTAAAAAAAAAAGTGCCTTTAAACACACATACAAAAAAAAAAAAGTGTTGCCCAATTATAACAGCATGTTTATTTTTCTTGACCATCTTTGGTTTGTTTTTATTTTTTAGAGAAAGTTGATTGGCAGTATTTGTGTGCCATGTGTGGTATGTATGTATGTGATATTGAGTGAGCTAAAAAATATTTGCATATGCCCACTGGATATTGGTAAATTAGAAGTCTGCAGAGTAACCAATCAGTGCCTTGCAAGAATCCCATTTTCTGTGGTCAGATAGAATGGTTAAATGAGGGCACCTGATATGCTGGTGCTGTTCTTAATTTCATGGCAATGTCTGCAGCCTGTCCTTAGGTACCTGACAGTGCTACAGAAGCAAAGATTTCAGTGTGTGATGTTTTGCACCATGCCGGATTCACACTGTGCCTTTGTATTTCATCTCAAGGGAGGAAAAAATCAGTGAGCTTTAGACAGAGCTCAATTTAGCCCTGGAAAATGGGAGGAAAAGAGATAACAAAAATTTGCATGCAGTTTTCTTTTGTTGCAGTATTTTATAATTGTGTGGTTATTACTATTCTTCATTTAAATCATTCCTGTAATGCATTTTATGTAGACTACTTTACTGATGCCAAATGTTGTGATGCTGGGATTCTTGGAGCTCTTCCTTAGTAGGGGAGACCGAAGCTTTTTGGTTATTTTCTTCTCTTTTTTAGACTTCATGGTTAGTCTGATAGTCACTGATGAGCAGCAGTTCCTGAATTGTTGAACCAATTGCCACAGACAGTAAATGCAAGATCAATGGAATGTTTGCAGACTTTTTATATATTATGACAGTGATTTTATTTCTCTCCTTTATGAAAGATTTCAGTATTCTTTAAATCCTCAACAGACTTGTGTATTTTTTAAGGTAATAAAATAGACTTGCAGTATGAAATCTAGTGTGGGGAGTGTTGATGATGATTAAAGAGAAAATTAGGAATAAAAAATAAGATGGTAAACAAGATTGTGGAGTAGAATATTCACATAGAAAGATTTTAAAAAGTAGTCTAAAGAGAAAAAGGGACGATTTGACATACATATTAGTGTCCTAAGGGAGGGAGTCAGAGTGTCCTGCTGTGCTTTGGCCTGAAGTAAAGGAAGGAGATAGTACCTATATGTCACATGGAACAGGAGAGGGAGAAGGGAGAAGAGCCATGTGTGTACACAGGGTTTTTGTCCTTAGGTATGCAATGCTAAGCATGCTAATTTGGGTTATTTAAAGCTTTTTCTATCTTAAGTATCAAGTAAACTTGGCATAATTAAACAGGGAGGCTAGAGAAAATATGCACTCCTTTTAAGAAAAATCTACAAAACTGAACCTTGCTTCTTGCATTGGTCTGGTGCATATCTGGGCACTTGGTTCCTATCACAATATGAAAGTGAATCTTAAAACTCAGGCAAAACATAGCTGCCTCCATGTGCCCCTTATGCTTCTTGCCCCAGTAAAATGGCGGTGGGTCCCTTCTCCGACTGGTGAGGAGGAACCTTGCCTCCTAATTGTCTGCATACCCAGAGCGTGCATACTCATCTACTCTCTCTTACCAAATGGCTGACGTACAAATCCTACATTTGCTGACTGCTAGCTGCACGACATTGATGAAGTCTTCCAATCTTCCTTTCAGTGTCTCATTATGGTTTTTGTTTGTTCATTTCCTGCTGTGAAAATACATGGGATGGTAGACTGCTTCCTTGTATATTGTATAGAAGAACATTTAATTATTTGAAAATAATAGAGTATTTTGAAGGGGTAAACTGAGTAAACACAGCACACACTACCCCTCACTTCCAAGACAGACAGTCAACATACCTGGGAATGGGTGTTTCATTGGAAGGGTGATACCAGAAGATTAGGTATTGTACACACTGTGCCACAAAGGTGCCTGGTACCTAACAAATGCTTCAGAAATATTTGTTGAAATAAGAAATTGTTTATTGAAAGAAGAAATGTATATTTTGAACTCTCTTTAGAAGACTTTGCTAAGTACCCCTTTCCCTGTCCCATTACAACATGCACACACACACACACTCATTTACAGACATATGCATATCACCTATGAGGATTTATTGTGAACCATACCTTTCTGGAGCTGTTTCTAATAATTATTTATGGCACATACACTTTCTAAGACAGAAGGGAAGTAGTGCCTTTCCTCCCTTTACAAGAATAAAGAATATATGTACCTTGCACTATTTTAAAAACATACACTGTTATAGTTTAGATCTAAAATGTCCCCCCAAGTTCTCATGTGTGTGGAGGGTAATTGGATCATGGGGATGCTATACTCATCAGTGGATTAATCCAACCATGAGTTCAGAAATGAATATGCTGTTAGGAGGTAGGGCCTGGATGAAAGACGCGGGACACTGCGGGTGTGAACTGGAAGGGTACACCCTCTAGGGCTCCTCCCTTCTCCTTCTGCTTCCTGGCTTCCTGAGCTAAGCACCTTTTCCTCTGCCACGTCCCTTGGCCATCCCGTTTTTCTCTTGGAGCTATGGACCACAGGATGACACTTCTGAAACTGTGAGTCAAAATAAACCTCTCCTTTAAATTGTGGGTGTCAAGTATTATGTCTCAGTGACAGTCAAGTGACTAAGATATACACTGTTAGCATTTTCTGAATTGTATTTAACACCACTACTTGATCCCCACACAACTTATTTAACAGGTAGCAATGTCTGGCACAATCACTGTTGAGTCATCAGACTCTGAAAGGGCTATGAAATTTGGGTAAAGAAAAAGCTGGACACAACCTTTGATTTCCTACTTCTGATATAATCATGGCTTTTTAAAAGGTGCAAACTGAAATGTCAGTTGCCTTGTATTTTATATTCACCAAGATAGCACATATGGCCAGCTACATGTAAACACATGCTTTATTTTAGGGATATCTTTCCCTAAAAAATTACTAGCAAGCAACACATCTATCGTTTAGGTTCATGTTGGAGAAACCTGTATAATGGCTTAAAAAGGTTTCTAGTCACTCATCATTAATTTTTTTGGTCATGTTGCCTTTTAATTAAATTTTGAAAATACGAAGTGTGACAGAGGTTTCCTGCTTATGTGAGATATAAAGCAATGAAACAGCCTTTAAGTAGTGGTGGAACAAGAAGGATTTAAGAGTTAAACTGAAGATGATGTAGACAGAAAGCCTAGACTATACACTAGGTAAAAAAAAAATCCAGGTTATTTATATCCTGCTTATAATTAGGTCATATAGTGTAATAACTGTAAAAAGTAATGGTTAGATTTGTGGTAAAATAGAGAAAATAAATAACATTCACTCAGCCTATTCTTCTTAGACAAAAAGGCAGTGCCATATATTCTTTTTTATCCCCAGAGATAAACACAGCACGTGGTACCATAATTACCTCCATTACTGGTGACTCACTGGGCTCCAGGTTCTGTGGCAGGTGCCTGCCAGCATCAGGTACTTCAGTACTCATGTCAGCTTAGTGGAACAGATAAAATTTTGGCCCTTTTTTTTTTTAACGGGAAAAGAGCATTCAGTAAATAAACCTTAAAACATTATCTCACCAATAGAAATAAACTTTGTATTTCCAGTACTGGGGACTGAACCTAGGGTCTTGTGCAAGCTAAACAAGAACTCTACTACTGAGATATATCCCCCAGTTCTTTGTTGAATTTTATGTTGATACAAGGCCTTTCTAAGTTGCTCAGGCTGGCCTCCACCTTGCAATCCTTTTGCCTCCTGAGTAGCTAGCATCACTATACCTGGTGGAATTAAAATTTATGAAATATTTTGCTGCACTAGATTTATGGCATTTGGGAAGAAAGTTTCACAGGGATTTTGGAAATCAGCTCCTAGTATATATATGAATTCATATTATATACACGCATATGTATATTCCCCATAAAGTGCAAGTACTGTGCTTTTGAGAATGCAACACTCATATGAAAGGTAGGCTTGGTTCAACCCCTTTGTGCCCCTTTCAGGTTCACACACCCATATATTCCACCCACAGGGTTGTGAGTCTGGTAAGTAGTGTGACAGACTAGAAATGTTAGAAAACAAGATCCTTCTGGAGGCTTGTGGATAGATGAAATTATGGTATTTAATCTAAGAAGGACAATGGAAAATCTATTTCAACACTTATCTTCATGTATTTGAGTAATATACTATATATAGTTTAGTATCTGGCATTTTATCTTAGCATTATAACCATTTATCGTGCCATTAGATGAATTAAATTCTTTCCATGATAAGGAAAAAAGTTAGAACATCTTTAGAGCATCTAGTATTTTATTCTGTTAAGAAATTGTTAATCTTTAGGTGTCAAATTGATATTGCAATAATGTTTGGAAAGTCCTTATCTTGGAAGTATGCATACTGAATAATTGATGGATTCAGGGATGTGAGGTTAGGATTTTGCTTAAAAAATATGTTTGAGAGGCGGGTAATAAATGGGCATATGAAAGAAGTATTTGGCAGTATGTAGATAAACTTTGAAGCTAGATGATGAGAATTTTGGAATTCATTGTACAGTTCTCTGTATGTTGCAGGTATTTACATATTTCCATGATAAAAAGGTTAAAACTCTATAAATTTAATTTCTCTTTACTTCATGGTTTTATGACATTCACAATATGGATGTATGTTATTTAATCATTTGTAGTTTTAGGACATTTTAGAGTTTAGGTAACATTTATTTGCACATAAAATTCCATCGACTTTTAGATGTTTTTTCTTGAGAGTGATTTTGTGGTGTGACATTACTACACAGATGAGTATCGTTATTTAAAAGTGATGTAACAACTTTCTCCAGGTGTACTGGATACATTTGCCAGACTTATGAGAGTGTCACAGTCATCTCGTGTCTGTAGCATTGCTCATCATCACTTATAAATATGTCTTGAATTGACACATTATTTTCCCGAAATATTAAATAAATATGAACTTTTTGAAATTTCCTGTATTTCAAAATACAGGAAACTACCATTGGAAAAGTAAAAGGAAGGTACCATTGAAAAGTGGATGTTTCATAACAATCTTCACCCAAAATATTGTAAAATATTCTCTGCTCTTCAGTTATAATGATAGCTGGAAGCATCATACAACTTCATTTTATAATGTGTTTTCAGTATAGATGTGAAAGTTTCACATCTATTATTTAGTACTGCAGTGTCAAATAAAGTTAGAGAGGTTTCAGAAAAGAGATAAATTTTAAAAAGAGTATAGTCACTGAGAAGGGAGGTGTCACAGGAAGTCGCCCCATGTTGCAGCAGGTGCAAAGCAAATCAGGTGTTTCTGGGGCCGGTGAGACGGCTCAGCGGCTTAAGCGCCTGCCTTGCAAGCGCGAAGGCCCGAGTTCGACTCCCGGAACCCACATACGAAAAAGGGGCCGGTGATATCGCTCAGGGGCACGGGCGCCTGTTGGCGCGCGAGGTCCTGAGGTCGTCCCCCCGGTACCCACAAAAAAAAAAAAAAAAAAAAAAAAAAAAAAAAAAAAATCAGGTGTTTCTGGGTGGGATTTCTCATATACATCCCCAAAGCACATATTTTGACTTAGATTGAAATGTGCCCCCAAAGCCTCACGGTGTTCAGAGGTGGGGCTATGGAATGTGACTGGATCATGGGCTGGCTTTGTTCATCATTGGATTGATTGATCTACTGATGAGTTCGCAGCTGATTGTGGTGTCAGGAAGTGGAGCCTGGTCACAAGAGCTGGGTCCCTGGAGGTTAACCTGGAAGGGTGTATCTCCCTCCCAGGTCTTCCCCTTGCTCTCTGCTTCCTTGCTGCTACAACGGGAGTAGCCTTCTTCTGTGGCAGGCCCCGCTACTGTGCTGTTTCTGCATTTGCGCCTGCCTATCATCGACTGAAACTTCTAAAACCGTGAGCTAAAATCAACCTCTCCTCCTTTAAGTTGTGAGTGTTGGCTGTTGTGTTTCAGCAGTAAGAAAATGACTAAGACAGTGCCCAAATGAAGATCTCATTTGAAACCTGCAGATAGAGAAGCTAGGCCTTGGACATACAAGATTCTTCAGAAAATGACTATAACATCCTCAGTTCACCACAGAGCTGTGGCCGTCACCTCCCATCTCAACCCTACTTCAGAGTCTGCTATCTTGGGGCGTTCTTGGTACCCACTGTGGAAGGTATTGACTCCTGTTCTAGAAATACTATTTTCTTCCATTTTGTAAAACAGTTCTAAATTATAAAGGTCATATATACTCTGGGCTAATTGAAACAGTTTACACATCTATTTATGTATTATTTTTTCTTAATACTATAATATAAACATTTTTTGTCCTGATAATGATTGTCAATGCAAGTATTATGACTGCAGCGGGTACATGCAGATCCTAGAAGTAAATCACCACTGATTTCATGTGCTGTTGTGTTGTCTAATTAGAACTTGTCAGTGCCTTAGTGAGCTGCCTAGAAGCTGGCCTCTCCCCCATGGCTGCCTCCTACCGTCAGTCTAAGCATCTTGAGTTTCTGTTTTTTCCCTTAATACCTTAAGATTTGTGCAAAATGACACTCCCTTGGGCAGAGCTTGGCTCCCCAAATAATGTGATGGAAGTCACACTCTGGAACATAAAGTGAATTAACACTTTGTGGAAAAAAGAAAGTGGAAGAACTGGGCAGACCCATTCTCTCTTCCCTGTCTTTGATGGAAGGGTCTCTGCGATGTTTCCATGGCCACCTGGGTACATGCATCGAAACACCCACCCTGGGACGGGGGTGTGGGGGAAAGACTTGGCAAGTACATAGTCTGAAGGACAGGACGGCAGGCTGGAGACCAAAGGAAGAGTTGCAGTTGAGTCAAACGCCATGTGGTGGCAGGATTTTTTTCTTTTTTCTTTTTTTTTTGTGGGTACTGGGAGTTGACCTCAGGACCTCACGTGCCAGCAGGCGCCAGTGCCGCTGAGCGATATCACCAGCCCTTTTCTCGTATGTGGGTTCCGGGAGTCGAACTCAGGACCTTGTGCTTGCACAGGCAGGCGCTTATGCCACTGAGCTATCTCACTGGCCCAGGATTTTTTTCTTTACAGGGGAGGTCAGTATTTTTGTATTAAGCCCTTTAAGTATGTGGGGATGAGACCCACATACTTATGGAGGGAATGTAATTTGTTTCAAGTCTACCCAATTTAAACATTAATCCCATCTAAAAATACCTCCACAGAAATATCTAGGATAATATTTGGCAAATATCTGAGTATAGTGACTTGCAAGTTGAATTAAAAATTAACCATCACAGTAGTCAACCACTGAATCAATAATTCAGTATATCAAATTGTCATATATTCCAAGGATGATGTCATTACTCGTATGCTACTCATTGTGATGAATTCTATAAGAAAGTATTTTTTCTTAACTCCTCATTTTTTCATATCTGGCTTAAAAATCTGTGGAAACAATCTAAATTTGTCTCAAGCCTCAAAGATCACAGTAAAGCTGATGATAGCTTTGCAGCTGAATAAAATTCTTTGATGTAATGACTTAATTTAGGAAAAAAACCGGTTGGAGCATGGGCTGATGAAATGTAGTGATGCTGGCTTTGTAATAGTGATTTCAAGTGGAAAGTCAAAAGAAAGGAACACATTCTTTCTAGACTGTATTCGACTACTCATAACCAAATATTAGCTTTGAAAACTCAGGGTAATGATGCAGGGTGAGTCCATTCTTGCTAGTAATGCAGTTAATTAAGAACTATTGAATAGTAGTTCATTTTAAATTGCACTATGAAGATTTTGAATGACAGACAGAATTTGTTTGATTTTCATAATAATATCACTTGAAAATCCACCAGAATTTTAAAATTTCAGATTGTGACTAGAAATTTAAAAAGTAAAGGTACTTTTCCACATTAGAAATTTCTTCTGAATATGATTTCATTCACTATACTAGGGAGGGAGAGAAAGGAAAAAGAAAGCTTAGTCATTTTTAGAGTTGACTTGATAAATATATTTTGTCCTAATATGTTATAAATCGAAAGACAGTTTCATAAGAAGAAGATTCAGATTCATTTATCCCTAAGTAGGATAATAGTTAAAATTCAATAGTGCTTAGAACCTCATTACCAGGCTCTTAGAAGAAAAGTGTCAGTGTGATTAGCACATCCTTTCCTGGCTACTTTCGGCCTCTGTGAGAATCTGTGAACATTCTGGACAGTTAAGAAGGACAGGAGCTATTTAATAAAACTGTGTCCTTGGCACATACTGCTGTGGTTGATATAACCATTTTCCCATTAACAGGATCCACTAGGATGTACCCCCACTCCTAGTTCGCTTCAGTTTGTTAAGACGGTGTCAGCACAGTGCCTCCCATTCCAGGAGGAGCCATGGACGCGGACTCCTCTGGAATTAATCTCGGCTCTAGGCTGCGAGGACTCCTAGCATGGCTGGGACAATGATACCACTCCAAAAACTTTCCTTTTTGCCCATCTAGCCAAAAGCCTTCTTTTCTTTTGTACACATCTAGTATTTAAAAAGAAACAAATATTTAATTTGGTGAACCATGGAGTTTGGCTCAAGAGACCTGGAATAGCCTGCTTATAAATTATTGAAATTTGCTCGCAGGAAACACGGTCCAATCTTGTCAAAAGGAAGTATGCTTGCCCAGATTTATGCCCTGAAGTTGCTCTGGCTTCAAAACACCAGGGAAAAGTATAAAATGCTTCAAACTTCCAAAAATGGTAATTTTCAAAAGAGCTTAGCATATTTGGCAAACACATTGGAGCTTCAAACAGACGGAACCTGAAAATGACAGGAAAAAATCCCCTATGGTATCAGTATATAAGCTCTAGCCTCAGACAACAAAATCGCGGCAACAAATGCTTCATCCTTTAATGAAGACCTCTAAGGGCACCAGGTTTGACAGTGACTGAAAGGAAGGAAAGCGCAGCTCATACAGGAAGGATAAGGCCTGGCAACATGGCCACAGCCACTTATGCCTTAACCAAGGAGAAAGCTCATACAAATCTCTCCTCAGACTTTTTCAGTTTTTATCAAATATCCCAGAGAAGTTTCATTTTTAAGAATTAATGTCTGCTTAATTTGGCACAGCTAAGGTCTAGAAAATATATTTTAGGGTTTAATTATTAGGTAAAATTATGTCATCTTGCTGGCTTTAGGTATTAACCTTTTTTTTTTTTTTAATCTTCAAAAAAATTTGAATCATTGCTTTGTCTGCATTGTTGGCTCTGGAAATAAAGCAATATAAATGGTCCTTATTGAATGTGAGCCGTATTTTCTCTTTTTATTTATGATGCATAGAATAGAAAATTTTAACCAGCAAATTCTAAAATTATGTATGTAATATGGTTAAATTTTTTGTGTATGTCTGGGTATGTAAATATATACACATACACATGAACACACAATTCTCCAGCTAATACTTTGCATTAGTTTTAGTTGCAATATGTAATTTATGAAATTTCAATTAACATTAAAGGAAGGCAGGAGTTATTTCTGTTTAACTAAAAGGTCATGGGTTAGAATTTGATAATTCTGAATTTAAACTCTGTCAAGCAGGCTTCAAATATAAGCTCTCTTCTACCTTTCCTTCTCCCACCATACACATGGTACCTGTTAACCATAGTGAAATATGAACACATCGTAGCTTGTCCCATTTTTTTCTTTGTATACTCTGTGGCTTTTCTTTTGATATATCCTCCACTTTCACATTTCTAATAGGAGAGTTCTCTTTATCCTTAAGTCTAAATTCAAATGGTGCCTCTTCTAGATGGCTTACATGATTTATCATTTCTTTCATCTATGTTAACACAACTTGGACATGATTTGAGTGTGTCTCCCAGAGTTTCATGTGTTGGAAGCTAGGTCCTTAAGAGGTAGCACAACCTTTAGGAGGTAGGCTGAGTGGAAAGTGGTTAGGTCACCAGAAACACTGTCCTCAGAAGGGACCGAGGTTGAGTGGGTCAGTGCCCATGAGAGAGATTATTCTAAAAGAGGAAGAGTAAGTCAAGTCTCTGAATCCTTTTCCTGGCTTCCCATCTTATTTCATGATCTCTTCCACTCACATAGCCTGCAACCATGATGCCCTCTGCCATCTTGTGCTCTTGGACCTCCAAAACTTTGAGCTAAAGAAATCTCTTTTTTGCAGAGTATTCATTCTGAAATATTTTGTAATGTCGATGAAAAGTGGATTAATGCATCACTGTTAGAGTACTTGGGTTCTTGTCAAGGTTTTAAAACTACACAAAAAATTTATAAATACGTTCTTACAAAAGTTGAAGTACTATAGATAAAGGTAAAGTGCTAACTTCCATTCCTCCTTTTCACTCCTCAGATTAAACCACTGTTCTTGGTGTATAGGGAATAGTCTGTGTATGTGTGTGTGTGTGTGTGCGTGCGTGCGCATCCGTACATATGATAGGTAGTATTTGGCTTTTGTGTGAATTACAAATTAAATACTAGTGCATGTATTGCTCTGTGAATTAATGATGTCATTGTACATGTGTCTCATCTGTAGTTTGTAGGAGAGTTCCACACATATTATCAGACAGTGAAGCCCCTTAGTCCAAAAATGATCTACATGTGAGTTCACAAATATGTGTTCGTATATGTTTCCATATGGTTGTATCTATGTTACTTTCTTTACTGCCGGGACAAGATTTCTGACCCCCACAACTTACAGGAGGAGAAGTTTATTTGGGCTCAGAGTTTTTAGGGATTTCAGTCCTAGTCGGCTGACTATGAGGCAGGAGGGCACAGTGGATCAGGCCTGCCATGGAATGTCATGGCCTCTGGAAGCAGAGAGAGCAGGGAGGAGTCGGGAAGGGAGAGAAGCCCTTCCACGTCATGCTCACAGTGACCCACCTCTTCCCAACACCAAGCCACCTCCAGTGCCCCCATGGTCCAAGCACCTTCAACACCTCTCAGTGTAGGAGGCTATAGGGGAACAACTGGATATAAACCATAGGTAGGTCATCCATGTACACATCATCATTTCTTCTCTCACACCTCTTTATCCTCCAACAGTGCCTAGGCATAGTCAATATTTTAATGTATGTCTATTGCATAAATAAACATCGTTTATGTACCCATGTTGTTCCTTCATGACTATAGAAAACTTAATAGGATCAAAGCCAATCTAGAGTGAAGAATGAGTAACAAGATGTTTAATGTCCATAATCCCAGGCAAATGATATATTTGTACTCGAATCTAAATTGGTACTTCCTTCACATGTTAGAATACAAAGGAATTTTCGCAGTAATATTTCCACCAAAATTAATACAAAGTACCAATTTAATTCATTCCCTCAAGATAGTTTCCTAATTAAAGGGATTGATCACAAAGAGACCAATCCATTTAATATAAATGTTTTACTTAAGATGAAGAAGTTAAGGTAAGTTATATTTCTTCTTAAGAATTGTTGGATAATTGAAAGAGGTTAGTGGAAGTTACCAAAGCCAATCAAAAACAGCTTGGTGTCATGTATTTTTTATCTTATTGTTACAAAGCATATTGCTCATTATAGTATAAAAATTAGCTCAAGTTGTCTTGGGGCAGATAGTTGCAGACAGTTGAGCATAAATATTAACCAGTCTAGTGTTCTATAAATGACAGTCTCTCCTCTCAAGTTGTAGAAATGCCTCTGGCAAAGAGAAAATATGCCTGGGTGGCAAATTTTCCTTAGGTATGTGTCTTCAGTAGATTAAAAGGCAAAAGAAAAGCAAACTCTCAATCACTGGTGTCCCCTGACTCCAGTGCTGGGGATTGAATTCAAGGCTTTGGCACTGAGCTACATCCCTAGCCTGCTCACTTCCTTTCTTCCTTCCTTCCTTCCTTCCTTCCTTTCTCTCTTTCTCTCTTTTTCTTTCTCTCTCTCTTTCTTTCTTTCTCTTTCTTTCTTTCTTTCTTTCTTTCTTTCTTTCTTTCTTTCTTTCTTTCTTTCTTTCTTTCTTTCTTTCTTTCTTCCTTTCTTCCTTTCTTCCTTTCTTCCTTTCTTCCTTTCTTCCTTTCTTTCCTTCCTTCTTTTTCTTTCTTTCTTTCACTTTGAGACAGAGTCTCACTAAGTTCCTAAATTGCCCAGGCTGAGTTTGAATTTACAATCTTCCTGCTTTAATCTCCCAGAATGCTGGGATTACTGGCACGCACCACCATGCCCGGCTCAATAGCTAGTCTTGTTCATGTTATTTAATAGATTTTGTGGATACCCAAGTTTCATGGCTTTTCAGCTGTTTCAAATCTAATGCAAACAAGACTGATTAAAGTCTGATTTTTCTTACTAGGTCTACATTTCAGAAAAATTGGAATTCACACAGCTCTTTACATATTGCCAGGGGTGTGAGTTCTCCCCTGGAAAAGTACGTGATTTGAAATCAGAAAACATAAATTAAATTAAATTAAATCCCAATTCAGTCACTGACCAGTTGTATGAATTTTGCCCATTTATTTACCTTTTCCGCACCTCCATTTTCTCATCGGTGAAACTGTAATAACAATTCATGCACATTCTATAATGTTTTATATTAATATGTTAGGTAAAGCATAACTTGGTCTTTTTACCATGTTCATTATTAACAGTGTTGTGTTCTCGCTCCTTTTTCAGACCTGTTTTGGGGGAGAAACTCTCTGTGCTCTGGGGTGAGGATGTCCTGGGTATTTTCTGGTCCCTTGCACCTCTAGATCTTCCCCCTCTCTTCACTTCCCCACCTTGTTCTGTCCCCTGATTGTAACTTTTCTTGGCCTCATCAAGGGGTATTATTGGCCTCTGGCTCTGGTTGGGCTTGGCCAGAGGAAGGCCTGGCAGCAGCTGCTTCAGAAGAGCCAGGTTGGAGGAGTCCTTTCCCTGGCAGTAGGGCCAGCACCTGTGCTCCTGGCTACAGCTGTCCCTCAGGGGTCCTTTCCTCCCTCATTCTGGTGACGGACTTCCCACCTGCTTCACCACCCCTTGCCCGTTCCCCTACTTTATATACACTGCCTTTGCAACATTCTCCGCTGTTACCTGAGGCTGTGCGGTGTCTTCCTCCATGACCCTTGGTCCATCTGTGTCAAAGGGTTGGGCCCACTGAAAGGACGGCTACACAGGCGTCATTACTGCAGAGAATGTGTGTGATAGCTGCTTCAAATTCTTACCTTTAGCACAAACCTTAAAAACCTAGAACTGAAGAAAAATCTGTGTTTTAAGTAAGGCAAAAAGAAAAAGCACAATAAAGGTTGGATAGAAGGAAACAAGGGGACAGATCTCTTGCAAATTGGAAGAGGCCCAGGAGACCGAGGGTGAGAGGAGAGGGGGAAAGGAAGGGGAATTAAGATATGCTATGTACAGGAGCCTAATAACCTCAATGAAGGTAAACACTGCATGTCATAGACTTGAGCTAAGAATAATAACAACAAGAATGAAAGTGAGGAAAAGGGATTTAGAGGCAGAGGAAGTGGGGTGGGAGAAGGGGAAAGGGACTGGAAAAAAAAAAGAAATAAGCTGTGTTATGTACATACACCTTCTCCCCAAGATGACTGTAAACTACATGTACTGCAAACATGTACTAATAAAAAATAAAAAATCTGTGTTTTGAAATCCTAGTGAAGTTTGTTAAATTTACTTCTTTCTGAAAAGTTTGTTTAGAAATTTAATGAGAACTCTCTAACATTTCTTGAGCAAAGAGTGGGTTATTAAAGTAAAAACAACATAAAACTAGAAGTGGTAGAAAAATTGAAGTGCTCTGATAATTTTCGTATGCACATAATAAGATGGACAGAGATTTATCGGATTCAATCATATCAATTTGATTTTTGGAAGATAGTAATTTTTAGAGCAAATGGATTATGTAAGAACCTATATTTATCAACAAATATCCTTCAGAATATTGGATTTATTATTTTGTCTTCTAGTAATTTTGGTCATATAAATTAAATTCATTAAGAATACCCAGATGAGTGAAATATGAGAACATTTTTGATTGTTTAATCCCAAACTTACCCTTATCTACAACTAATTTAAAATGTATTAACTAAGGGTAGTTGCAAGTTTAAGTACAACTCATCTATATTTGGTTACATGACACATCTGTTAGACATTTCCAGAATATTTTCTTTTTGTTAAGATTAAAGTGATAAAGTGACACATATATATATATATATTTTTTTTTTTTTTTTTTCTTCCGATATTGTAACAAGCAATGCTCAGGGAACTGACCAGCAAGTGTGATATTAAAAAGTGACCACTGTTAATGCATAACATCTACTATCTTCATTGGAGTGGTTCTAGTTATAGAGTAAAAGCTGATTTCACTCACAGTAAGAAAGAAGGGAACATTTCTTTTCCTTGTAGACCATTGTGGTTTATGCCTCACTTGCCTTCTGACCTTGGGCAAATGTCTAAAACTGTCAGGTCAGTTTCCTCATTTGTAAAGTGCTGATCCTCTAGGTAGTCCTGGGGCCTTCCCAGCATTATTCTACAATGTCACTGATGCAATGCTCAAGGAGGTATTTAACATTAAACTTACTACCTCTGGAGGTTCCATTGTATCTTCTCTCAAAAATTTTCTTTTAAACTGAAGCTCAGTAATTTTCATATGTAACACAGAAAGATAAATGAAGAATAAATAATTGAAAAACACTTCAGTTTATCTAATTTGTGCAACATTTTCTTCAATATGGGGACTAGGCCATATTGATGCATGGAAATGCACAACTCAAAATGATTTTGTTTTTATTCAGACAATGTAGTTCTTTTGTGGATTTAACTGTAGCAAAAATACCAATACTGTCAGCTTAATAAAGGGTGATTTTCACCCTTTTGGCACAGCTGGACAGATTTATGTTACCTTCCTTTCCTAATGTAGTTGAATGGTCACAGTAGACAGGGTATCTAAATTTGTAGACTTTATATTTTATAAGAACTTTTAACTGTATCTGAAATGTTCTCTTTTAGTGGTTTTTAAAGCATTCATAGGCACAGAAAACATTTACTGTGTTAGCACAGTGTGCAAAGAACTTACCATTACAGTTATCAACTTTAGATTGTGGAGTTTGAAGGAGACCCTCCTCCTCATTTGTGGATAAGCAAACTGATCTGAAAGATAAAGTGGCTTATGCAATTCAATAAAACAGTGGCAGAAGCAGCACCAGGGCTGGGGCCTCCCGGAATTCAGAGCAGGGGCTCTGCAGTCCTCTAGGACAGCATCATTTATTCATTCACTTATTTTGTGAGATCATCAGTTATTCCAATTGATTGCTTCCAGTAGAAAAAACATAGGAGCTTACAAGTACTTCACTCCAGCAGAAAAGAGGTAGTATGTTTGCGTATATTCACTGGAATAAGAAATTACCGATTTTTATTATTTTTTCATACAAGTTTGTTTTCTCTCTAAGATTTTTCTAGTAGGGACGAAGTGCAGTATTTGGCATTCTGGCACAATAATCCAGGTTCACTTATTCATATAACTGAAAAACACCAGGGTCTACCTTTTTTAATTATTGGTTTTCTAGGATTAGTTCAATGGTTGATGTGTGTCAGTTCTTCATTATTTTAGGGAAATTTTAAAGGCCTATCATTTTAGTTGAGTAATTCCATACTTTCATCTTTCTGTATCTCAACGAAGCTTGAGTTCTATGGACAAGATAGCCGGCAAGGTCTTTCACATGAGGAGGGTAAAGTTCAGGGAGCTGAAATGAAAATACTTTTCATTACACATTTCTTCAAGTGCCACTTCTCTTAAAGTGAGGAATGCATTTGAAATGGACCAGCATTTTTGCCATGTTACCCATGAAACTAAAACTCACGTTTTTGCTGTTTGATTCATGATTACACAACCAATACTTAGAGCAGCCACTCAACAAATGTTTCTTGAGTGACCAAAACCCCTCCCTTATATACATCAAATTAGTTCTACTTTACTATTATTCTAGAGACTTTGTCATTTTGAAAGTATTGGCAATTATTTCAACATCATTGACTAGTTCATTTTTCACTAAAGTATTGTGTCATGATTACCTTCTATCACTTCTGTTAAACCCTTTTCCTACATACTTTCTCAAATATATGATACAGTCTCTAAGACAATAAATTTAAAATTTTCATAGGTTTAGTAATTAGCTTCCAGAATTAAAAAATACATATTTCAAATTACTGGTGTTTTGAAAAGATAAGGTTTTAAGTCAAACAAATTTGAGTTAGAAATAGTTTTTAAACTGTAGCCAATCTTTCCTTACAAATAATTAATTTTCTCCATAATGTATCAATCAGTATCAAATACTAGTTCAGAACTCTAACACAGAGCAGTGTAGGCAGTCAGTGGTAAAACAGAGTAAGGCAAGTATTAAATTTCAAGCTCCTGCTCATATCACACGGCGACCAGGCAAAGCTTAGATGTCATTTTTCCATGTTATCCAATTGTGAGTCTCAGTGGAGACAAAAAGTTTCTATTTCCTATTTTAAGTGCAGGAAGTTGAGAGAGACAAAGTCCAGTAAAAACACATCAATCTCAATTGAACTCAGTTAAGACAAATATGAAGGCACACTTAAGTTATTTTCAGAGCACAGGAGAAAAGGAAGGCATAAAGTTAAGAGTCAAAACTGTAACAAGGGCTGATAGCTATGAAGTGTAATCAAAAAATAAAGTGCGTGTTTAAATTTCAAAAGGTTTATAGTAAAAGACACGTTGCCATTAAACCCCCTCAAAATACTCCCCCCTATTTCAAACACACTCATTCCACCGTTCTTGCCACTTTCTTTTTTTTTTTTTTTGTGGGTACCGGGGGTCGACCTCAGGCCCTTGTGTGCCAGCAGGCGCCCGTGCCGCTGAGCGATATCACCGGCCCCTTTTTCGTATGTGGGTTCCGGGAGTCGAACTCGGGCCCTCGCACTTGCCAGGCAGGCGCTTATGCCGCTGAGCCATCTCACCGGACCTCTTGCCACTTTCTGAAGCAGTTTCGGAAGTCCTCTGTCATGACTGTCTTTAGGTGCTCTGTTGTGGATGCCTTGACTTAAATGGATTCAAAACACTTACCTCCCATACTCATTTTGACTTTGCAGAGGAGTGAGAAGTCACACAGCGTCAGATCTGGTGAATAAGGTGGACGAGAACACACCATGATGTTTTAGGAGCCTGCCTTCCCTTTGGATAACACTCAGCAGCAGCATTCATGGTATTTTTGATCACACCCCACAAAGACATTTTTCTCTTGAGTTAACCTCTTCCTCCTTGGTCTCATTGGGTTTTGTCTGAGGCGTGGTAAATAACGGAGCTGTGAGCTCCTGGCTGGTGATCTGGTCCAGTTTCAGGGGCTGCTGTAGTGTTGGCACATGGAGCTCACCTGCGCAGAGATGCTGGACACTGGACCACTCATCCCTCGTGACTCAGGTCCCCTGGGTGCAGCAGGGACAGAGTAGCCTTGGGTCTGCCCTGGACTGACGCCTCCGGACAAGTTAGCTCCCAGCCTTCAGCTACTTCTGTGTTAGAATTTCAAAATATTCTTTTTTTAGGTTTGTGGCTGGAAATTTTTGTTGTAACTACAGCTTTGTTTCAAAATAAATTTTAAGAATTAAATAAAATTATGTTGGTAAACTACTTGGCCTGGGACCAGGCACATAGCAAGCAATCATTTGATGTTCTTCACACCTGCAATCATGCCGCTACCCACTGCTACGCATCCCTCTGAGACACTGAATAAATTCACTGGTGGAACTTAGACAAATGCTCGGTTTTTAGATCTAAGTTGGAATGTGCTTAAACATCATGGTTCTGTTCACTATTATTTGTTGGCAATATTGAGAGATAGTTGACAGATAAAATTACATATACTTAAGGTGCATAACTCAATGTTTTGACATATGTATACACTATGAAATGATTATCATAATCCAGATAAACAACATATCCATCACCTCAGATATGTAATTTTTTTTCTTGGTATGGTGAGAACACATGAGATCTACTCGCTTAGAAAATTTCAAGTATTCAGTACAATATTGCTAATTATAGTCACCGTGCTATATGTGCAATCTCCACAATTTATTCATTTGCAAGACTAAGTTTATACCTTCAATCAACATCTCTCCATTTTTCTCAACACTTCTTCATCCTTTAACAATCACTGTTCTACCCTCTGGTTCTACAAGTATGACTATGTTATATTCTACATATAATGAGTTCATGTTGTATTTGTGTTTGTGTGTCTGCTTACTTCATTAGCATGATGTCTTCCACATGGTTGTAAATGGCAGGGTCCCCTTCATTCCTCCTCCTCCTCCCCCTCTTCCTGACCCCCACCCTTCTTCAGCACCGAGGATAGAACTTAGGGCCTTGCACAGGCTGGTCAAATGCTCTACCACCGAGCTACAACACAAACCCTTTGATTTCCTTCTTTTAGAATGTTGAATAGTATTCCATTATATGTCCACATATACATATATAACTTTTTGTTTTATATGTAATCCTATTTTCTTTATCCATTTATTCACTAATGGACATGGAGATTGATTCTGTATCTTGGCTATTATGAATAACGCTGCAAAGAATATGAGAAGATAGATACCTCTTTGACACACAGATGACCCTTCCTTTGGATATATATCCAGATACGGGATTGCAGGATGATATTGTGGTTCTACTGTGAAAGTTCTGAGGACCTTGCATACTGTTTTCTGTAATCGCTGTGCCAATTTCCATTCCTACCAACAGTGTTCAAGGTTTCCCTTTTCTCCACATTTCCACCAACACTTTATATTTTTGTGTCTTTTATAATTGCCATTTTAACAGATTTGAAGTGATAGTTCATTGTTTAGATTTGCATTTCTCTGATAATTAGTAATGTTAAGAATATTTTTACACATCTGTTAGTTTTCTATATACCTTCACTGGAGAGATACATAGTTAGGTCTTCTGCCCATTTAAAAATCATTTTGTTATTATTATTTTGCAGTTGAGTTGTTTGAGTTTCTTACACATTTTAGATACTAACACCTTAACAAAATATACTTTGCAAATATTTACTTCTTTTCTGTAAGTTGCCATTTCATTCTGTTGATTTTTTCTTTTGCTGTAGAATTTGTTTTAGTCTGATGTATTCTACTTGTTTATTTTTGCTTTTGTTGTCTATTATTTTAGTGCTAATTCCAAAAGTCATTGCCTGGACCAATGTCATGGAGCTTTCCTTCTCTGTGTTCTGCTAGTTTTATACGTTCAGGTCTTATCTATATTTTTACTTGGTATTTTTCTCCATGTGTGCAGTACATAGTGATTACATCTTTAATCCACTTTGAGTTGGTGTTTTGCATGTGCTGTGAAATAAAGATCTAATTTCATTCTTCTACATATGGATATCCAGTTTCCCGAAGACCATTATTAAAAAAAAGTGTCCTTTCCTTTTATGTGTTCTTGGTGGCTTTGTCAAAAATCAGTGGGCTGTAAAAGCACAGATTTAGTTCCGTGATCTCTATTTGATTCTGTTTGTCTTCATGCCTGTTTTTAAACCCATATCATAACGTTTTGATATTATTATATCTATCTATAGATATTACTATATCTTTGTAATATAGTTGTGAATCAAGAAGTGAGGAGCCTCCAGTTTGGTACTTACAATTCATAATTTTTTTGGTTAGTTGGAGGTCTTCTGTGGTTCAATATGAATTTCAGAATTACCTTTCTGTGAAAAAATATCATTGGTTTTTTGACAGGCATTGCATTGTATCTATAGAGAACTGTGGGTAGTAAAGACATTTGGACAATATTAATTCTTCCAATTCATGAACACAGCATTTTTCCATTCAGCTAAGTCTTCTATTTTCTTCATCAATATTTTACAATTTTCTGGGTGCAAGTCTTTCATCTTTTTGGTAAAGCTAATTTTTAAGTATTATATTCTTTTTGTTGTCATAAATGATGTTGATTTCTTAATTTCATTTTTAGTATGTTTGTTTTTTATGCATAAATATTCCACAGAGTTTTGTAGGTTGTTTTTATATCCTGCATCTGTATTGAATTTATCTATAAATTCCAACAATTCTTTGTTGCGCCTCTAGGGTTCTATATCTATCTATGTCTATATGTATATGTATATGTATATATCATCTATACCTATCTATCTATGATCATGTCATTTATAAACAGAGGTAATTTTACTTTTTCCTGTCCAATTGTTTGCCTTTAAGTGATTTTTCTTATCTAATTGCTCTGGCCAGGATTTCCAGTATTATGGTGAATAGAAATGGTGATACTGGGCATGAAAGCCTTTAGTATTTATCCATGGATTTCTCAAGGTTCAAGATTTTTTTTAATGGTTTCTACTTCTTATTAAATTTCTAAGTTTGTTCAAGTATTTTATTGTTGATTTTATCTGTCTATCTGAATTCTCTTTGCTCATAGAACTTTGAAAACATGATTATTTTTAATTATGTCTCACATGGTTTGTGGATCTCTACTTCCTTGTAGTCATTTTCTAGAGTTTTAGTAGTATTCTTTTTAATGGAGCTGTGTTTGCACAATTCTTCCTGGGCTGTGTACCTTTGAGTTAGTATCTGTGCACTTGAAGGAACGGATACCTCTTACTGGTTTTACAAACTAGTTTCAGCAGGTGAAGACATTCTCTGCCAGATCCTGCCAAATAATGGGGCTGCCTTCAGGACCATGTTGCAGTGGGGCTGGAGCCAGATCACAGGTTGCATCTAGGTTCACAGCCAGGACCCAAGCCAGCAGGCATGACACACAGTCAGCAGATGTGACAGCAGAGGCTCTCCTTGATCTTGGGATCTATAAGAGTTACACCCTTCTACATAGGTTTTTTGTGGGGAGGAGTCTCTCTGTGTAGTGCAGGCTAGCCTCGAACTCACAGCAATTCTCCTGCCTCAGCCTCCCGAGGAGTGGGATTACAGGCGTGCACCACCACACCCAGCTCTACATAGGTCTTGAGCACTTTTGTCCACAAAGTGCTGCCAGATTATTTCTATGGAAGGAAGTGGGCTAAGGATGTCTCATTCCACCCTCTTTCTGTCAATACTTTTTAAAAAAGCTCAGAAATCAAGGCTTCGTTGTCTCCATTGTTTTGTTGTCTCTGTTCAGCTGAAAAGAAACAGGATAAAACTAGAGCTCTTCGTTAGATCCAAAGTTAATGACGGGATCTATCTCTGTGTTATTCTCAATGTGAAACTCACAGTACTATTTATGGGGAAATAGATTGAACGAGATCAAGGGCACCACTAAAGGCAATTAACACACTTACCAAGCTCACTCCACCGGAGGACATTTTACAGAGCCGAAAGAGGGATTTCTGTGTGACTTCAAAGTGCAATCTTTCCTCCTCACACGAGGCCAGCGTCAGCCTTCTGGGTGAATATTCTAGAAGTATAGAGATTGAATCTCAGCAGAATCCTTAGAGGGTACCATGAACCTAAAATTGCGTATGTGAGCTGGGCACGGCTTACTGACAGAGCACTTGCTTGCTTAGCATATGGAAGGCCACGGGTTTGATCTCCAACACAGAAAAAAGTTTCACATGATTTCAACACTGTTTCCATGTCAGGTGGACAATGCCCGCGCCCACTGCAGTCCAGATGAATCAAGCCTTTGGATCCATCTCAGAACTCCAGCAGCTGAGGGTGTTGGGGGCCAACATCACAGTTAGGCCTCGGGCGCGGCCTGTATTTCTGACTCAAAGCCTGCGCTAAATTACCCCTCCCATCGACCTGGGCAAGATGGCGCCTGGTTCCTGCTTCCTGGTTGCGGTCATTGCTGCTCGCGCCCTGTAAATGTGTGAGTCTGCCTAGAGACTGATGAGTATAGCCTATGAGCTTTCATTTCCTGCTGTATTGCTATTGGCGCCCCTATCCTTATAAAAACATGCAAAGCTGCCCTTTAGGAGCAGAGCACGGATGGAGCCGCCACAGGGCGGACGCTTGTAGAGGCTCTGGAGCTGTGAACGATTAAAGCAAGCTTTCACCGACCCGTGTTGTGTGATTCTTCTTGCTGGACGAGCAGAAGCGCGCGACATTTGGTGGCCCGTACGGGGAACTGATCATCCTTCGTGCGGGGTCTGGTGGAGCTGCATCGAGTCACAGGACGGTACGTACCTTCAGGTAAGCGGGAGGCTTAACCTGGCCCTGGGTGGACGCACTTTCAGGGAAATTCCGCTCTCAATTGCTGAGGTGGGGGTTGCCCATATATCGGGCGTGCTCACGGCGGCGACGGTGTCGCTGGAGCAGTTTCATTTCACAATGGGGAACTCCGACAGTGCCCCGATGCACAAGCCGATGCGAGACTTGCTAAAAGCACGAGGCATTAAGGTGAGTTCTAAAACTGTTCAAAATTTTTTTAAAAATATACATGAGACCGCCCCGTGGTTTTGGCTCACTGGGCACCTTACTTTACCCTGCTGGGAAAAGTTAGGACATGATATCAGCTTTGCTGAGGAAGAGGGAGTCATTGACCCCTCCGTGCGCCCCCTCTGGGAGATGGTTAGATATTGCCTTAAGGTAGAGGACAGCCCAGGCGGGTCTGTACCGCTTTCAGAGGTGCACAAGGCTTTTGAGAGGGCTCGCTCGGAGAGCTCGAGGGCTAATTCTAGGGCGGGGTCGGATTCTTCCTCTTCAGATTCATAAAGACGGGATCTATCCGGTCCTCGCCGGCCAGGGAGGGCTCTTCCTATGGCCCTAATGCCCCTTTCACACTCGCTGTATTGGAGACTATAGCGACTGCTCCTATGACCCCTGGGGACTGGACACAGCTTGCAAGGGCGTGTCTTTCCCCTGGGCAGTTTATTGATTGGAAAGCATGGAATACCGACCTTTGCATAGACCGAGCTGATCGCAACAACAGGGAAGGTAATAGGCGGTGGAATGCAGACATGTTGCTTGGCAAAGGCCCTTATGCACAAAACCAATTCGCGGCCATTACACCACACCTAATCCTGTCTATGCCAAATATGTAGTCAATGCTTTACAGATTCTGGAAACCGCGGGCCCGATAAATTCCACCTCTTCGGTGTTCTCATCCCTGGCTGAGAGAGCCCAACAGTTTCACAAAAAATTTCATGTCAGTGCTCAGACCTTGGCAGCTCACTTTAAGATCCCCAGGGCCCAGGCTCGAGACATTGTCTGGCATTGCGGTACCTGCGCCGTGATGCGCCCCCAGCGGTCCGATGGGATTAACCCGCGAGGACTCAGACCGGGTCATATCTGGCAAATGGATGTAACACACATCCCAGAATTTGGGTCTGTCAAATATGTCCATGTCTCAGTAGATACTTGTTCTCAAGTTGTTTTTGCCACGGCAAAAACGGAAAAAAAGACATCTAATGTTATCAATCACTGCCTTGCGGCTTGGGCTGCATGGGGAAAGCCTAAAATACTAAAAACAGATAATGGGCCCACGTATACAGGTGCGGCCTTCAAAAGCTTCTGTGCAACCACGAAAATAGTCCTTAAACATGGCATTCCATACAACCCAATGGGCCAGGCTGTTATTGAAAGAACACACCGAACGCTTAAAGATACTCTAAATAAACAAAAGGAGGGGATAGGCCGTGGCCTCTCATCAAAAAGGAAGCTCTCCCTTGCTCTATTTACCATCAATTTTTTGAGCTTAAATTCGGACAACCGCTCCCCTGCGATGGAACATTGCAATCCTTCCCCCCAAAATAAGGGGATGGTCACTTGGAAGGATGTCATCACGGGGCAGTGGATGGGCCCGGACCCGGTGGTCAGCTGGGTCCGAGGTGCGGTTTGTGTCTTCCCACAGGATCCTGGACGGGAGCCGGTGTGGGTCCCCAAAAGACTGACGAGGACCGCAAATATACCAAAAACCCACCAAGACCAAACCACCAAGGAAGATGGGTATTCCACCGCCGCCGATGGTGATTGTCTGGCTCCTGCTCGGCACCTCGTCATCTCTGACCCTCCAGAGTCGGAGTGAGGGCACAGATGAGTACCTGTGGGCTTTGTGGCACCATCCACCCAGTTTAGCCCCTTTCCATTGCCTTTAATACCAGCTTCCCAGTTACTCCAGATACCTTAGTGTTTTCTTATGCTAACGTTACTGCACAGTGTCAGCCTCTGCCTTTCTTAGAATTTGTTAATCAAACCTGACACTCGTGCTATGGCACCGCTAGGATAAACTCTCCTTCGGGGTGGGGGGTATGGACAACCGGGCCCATAAGGCCACCCAATGTCACCAAGATAAAAAACTGCAGTTCATCAGGGGACGTATGGGGGCATTTTATGGTATGTAGAGAGATCCAGCTCCATTACCTTAATTGGGGGGTCCAGGTTTTCAGCCAATATCAAGCTTGCAACCCCCTAGGAGGATGTGTAGACCTCCGACCCTTTAAGACTAATAGGTCACGGACCTTGTCCAAGATGTCTGACTGGCTCAAAAATACATACTTGCCCTCATTCAAAAATCTCTCAGAGCAGGTCTCTATTGGCTTAGATAATGTAAAAAGGATACAACTACAGCCTGTTACTTTTGACCTGTCCAGTTTGGAAACTGTCATCACAAAATTGTGGGAAAAGGTCACCTCCTGGTTTAGCTGGCTCAGTCTGGCAACTTGGGTTGCAATCGGAGTCGGTATTCTTGTTGTCTTGGTTGTTATCAAGTGCCTGCTGGATAGATTAATGCAGACTCAACAACAGGTGCGCTTGACAGCAATGGCTGCCATGCAGTTGGCGGATGGAGGCCCTACAGCCAGGCCAGCAGCTGCCTACCTGCTCAGGGTCACAGAACATCGCTTTTAGCTGGGTGGGTGAGCCAAAGACGGGTAAGAGCAAGGATCCCCAGCCTTGACTCAACCTAAGACAGGCCCCATCCCATTGCGTGGCGACCGCCGTCGAGTGTGTGACTAGGAAAGTCACGAGGTGCTCCGCAGGGGGATTCATGGCGGAACACCTAATGCATGCCTGCATGCATCTAGGTTCCATCCAGTTACTTCCTAGCCCCACAAAAAAGGATGAGGCCCAGGATGGTCGATGCTGGACTGCAGCCGGCGCAAACGACCACCGGGCTAATAGTGGGGTGCAGGCCAATACATTCACTCGAGATGGGCTACGTCTGCCTTATTATGTGATTTTTAAGGTGGAAATGTTGGGGGCCAACATCACAGTTAGGCCTCGGGCGCGGCCTGTATTTCTGACTCAAAGCCTGCGCTAAATTACCCCTCCCATCGACCTGGGCAAGATGGCGCCTGGTTCCTGCTTCCTGGTTGCGGTCATTGCTGCTCGCGCCCTGTAAATGTGTGAGTCTGCCTAGAGACTGATGAGTATAGCCTATGAGCTTTCATTTCCTGCTGTATTGCTATTGGCGCCCCTATCCTTATAAAAACATGCAAAGCTGCCCTTTAGGAGCAGAGCACGGACGGAGCCGCCACAGGGCGGACGCTTGTAGAGGCTCTGGAGCTGTGAACGATTAAAGCAAGCTTTCACCGACCCGTGTTGTGTGATTCTTCTCGCTGGACGAGCAGAAGCGCGCGACATGAGGGGACTCTTCATGCCTGTTCAGGCTTCTCCTACTTGGATGACTAAGAACCCCTCACATACCCTTTTAAACTGGTACCACCCTATTTATTTTTAAGTGGGCAGCATGGTTCATACAGTTAAACAACCTCTTACTTCTGCCGTAGTATCAGTCTACTTGACTGCTCTGGGATTAGGTTCTGGTCATGGGCTCCTGGCTTCTTATACTTAGGTTTTTAATCCACACTTACATTAAATTTATAGAGCCATTCCTAGAGAATTTTATGATATTTTTACCCAAGAAGTCCTCTTCCAACAAGGTCAATGACTTTAGTATTCATTCCCTATCTTTAACTTGTATGTAAATTAGAGATTACAAAATTTCTAATTTAAAATAGTGATTTGGAAGACTCTGTGCTTCTAAAATGTGTCCATGAATCCTTGTTTTTATAGCTCCTCTTAGAAGGTAATGTAAGTGGAAATGTATACACATATATGTGTACATATGTGTATGCCTACACTCACACACACACACACACACACACACATATATATAAATTTCACACTGTGATATTCTCTGTTATGTTGGTTCACCAATTTAAAATGCCTTGACATATTAGAGAAAAGAGAGCTAACATTTCATTTATGATTTTTCTCAGATCTCAGAACACATACAAAAATAGCATCATAATAACATTCTGGAGAACAAAGCTGACTTATTTTTGGAAATCTCATAGAAACCTTGAATGTTCTAGGGAAATAGGGAATCAGAAAAAAGATAGGTTTTGAAAAAAAATCAGTGTGCTGAAAAAAAGATATTAACAAAAAATAGTGAAATAGTTTCTTGGTTTCTTCATCTTTAAGTGGAGTAAGCGTGTTGAATCAGCTACTTCTCTGGCATTACACAATTTTACACTTCTCAGTGCACTAGCAATAATATATGCCATAAAAATGTCTGGCCCAGAAATGTTGGAAAGAGCCACTGGAAAAAAGATATAGAGCTTCAGGTTCAACTACTACACATTCAATAAATAACCGTCAAAGCTGTGCACAAGTGATCGCTTTAATAAAGTGAGAGGTGGGGATAGTTTTTGATGAAAGTTTTTGTGAGTCTTTGTAGCCTAAGGGTTCTGTGGCCATAAATTGAAGGACATTCTATCTTTACATAATGCTAGAGCAATACTTTTAGAGGGAGCAAAATCCACTTAAAATAAACCCTCTGCAAATACCATAGCCTGCATTTTCAACCAGTGGCTGCCGCTCAGATGTGCGTGGGCCTCACACAGTTTCCCGCTAGCAAAGCACAGGATGTGCGCAGCACACACCTCCACTGTGCAGGAACCTGAGTGAGGCAGGAGGGTGCACGCGCAGGCCTGCTGTGGGGACCGCAGCACAGCCCCACTCATCCCGTACCAACCCATGTGTGGGCGAGACAGCTGTTCCTCCGGCCTGCCACTGATTCTCCCGCATATGGTGACTGCAGTAATGGTAGTCATCCCCGCACTGGCAGCTGGTTTAGCAGAAGGGGTTATTCTTGGAAAGCATTTTTTGCTTTTATATAACCTAAAAATTGCAACTGGCTTCACTATTGGTGGTTTTAGGATATTTGTAGCTCCTGTCACAGAGCCATATCACAGTGATGCAGAAGCATTCCATCAGGATTGCGCTGAACGTCACAAGGGTGATTTCATAGATGGCAGATTTTAAAAAAAGGAGCCATAAAATGAAATTCTGGCTGTTCAGAACAACCTCCGTGAAGGGTGATATTCACTGCCGAGCCTGTGATCACCATCTTCAATAATAATAAAATTTCCCGACTCCGACCTCTTAATAGAGTTGTGGTCCTTGTTATTGCTGATGTAGCTCATTTCAGGGGAGTAAGTCAGATGACGGGGGGCCGCTGCCTGGGTGGTAACCCACGGAGGAGATGCCCAGTGTGTGTCATAGGACGGCACAAGCAGATGCATCAGAAATCAATCTTCTTTTTCCAAGCATGGAGCTCTAATCGGATGACAGCTGTGAATGAATGCCAGTGAGAATCATCACTTATAATTCTAGGTGATTTTGATCTAAAGTCCGTCACTGATTTTTCTTCATTGTTTTCCTTTTTGAGCATTATCATGGTTACCAAAGAAGATGTTGGGAGAAGGTTGGCAAAAGCAAAGAGTGAGAAAACCCATACTTTTAGGTTATCATTATCTGGCCCAATGAGAAGGGATAAATTGGTTGGGTTTTAATTTGGAGACATGTCTACAGAAAGCTGGAGCTTTCTCAACAGGACACTGGGGTCATAAGAACAGAACTGCAGACTCCGTTAGGACTAATATTAAGGGCTCTTATTCCTTCATGTTTTTTTTTTTTTTTTTTTTTTGTGGATACCGGGGGTCGACCTCAGGACCTCGGGCGCCAACAGGCACCCGTGCCGCTGAGCGATATCACCGGCCCCTTTTTCGTATGTGGGATCCGGGAGTCGAACTCGGGCCCTCGCGCTTGCAAGGCAGGCGCTTACACCGCTGAGCCATTATTCCTTCATGTTTGACCCTAGCTTATTCGATAGCCTCCTGTATAGGCCTGTTCCAGGACACAGATGGAGAAAATATAAGGAGAACCATGGTGTCTGGGCATTTTTTTTTTTTTTTTTTTTTTGGTGGGTACTGGGAGTCGAACTCAGGACCTCGCACTTGCCAGGCAGGTGCTTATGCCGCTGAGCTATATCACCGGCCCTGTCTGAGCTTTTTATCCTCTACTTTACCATAAAACACTTTTTTTTTTCCAAATTACTGATCGTCAGTGATTTTTTAAAAGAAATATTTTCTCTCGGAGCACAAATACTATTTTTACGTGGTATGGAACCTCAGTTATCCCCCATTTGCATTCTATTCCCTGAAGTTTGTGTTCATTTTTGCCACTATAAATATGTATCCATGTGGATGGTTCCTGAGTCTTCGCCTGGGCCTCCTCTGTATCCCTCCAGGCCTATCATTCACCAAAGCCTTTCCACGGTCCTTCATGCTCTAGTGACAACGTCTACACATAGCCTTATGTTCCCAGGCTTCGTATTGCTCCTCTAGTCCCCAGTGTTGGTCCACGGCCCCTGCCTTGTTAGAAATATTGCTTACCTTTAGCCAAAACAGTGTTATGAACTTATGACCAGGTGTAGGTGCTATATGAAATGTGTATCAGTTTATGTGGCATGATATCCATCACTAGCTGCTGCCAATGCCAGCCTGTATGCTTCTGGGTAGCTCCGTTGAATGCCAGCTGTGCACGTTATACTCACTGACATTTATATTTACGGATCTGCCTCTCCCACTGTACTTGTTATCCTGAGAGTTCCCTGATGTCTAAGCCTCCTCTACATGTTAATCAGCTTCTCAGGGCATAGGTGCCTAACATAGTTTAATTCTAGTGAGTGAATGGTAAGTTTTGATTTTACTGCTCTACTTCCATCAATCTATCCTTCACATTTACTGTCCAACTATCAGACTCCTCCGTTGGCTTATATTAGCCCTTCTCCATATGTACTGATTTTAAATTACCTCTCTATTTCATGGCTTAATGTTACACACTTCAAACTTAGTCCAAGTTTAAAAGATAATATTGAGTGATAATTATATCATCTGATCTATCAGCTACCTCTGTGATAGGGGTTACATTCAAATTCTAGAAAAAAATGTATAACCTTTCACAGCTCCATGTTGAAAAGTAAAATCCAAGGGTGGAATTGTGAAACATTTTAGAAACATTTTATTACTCTTAAAGATTTCTATATTTACCCATTGATCTTCATTTCAAACCCATATAAATGGCTTACACTATAACCTGGCTGACAGCGTCCGTGCACATCCTAGGTCATCTATGTGGAAGACAGACTTTAAACGTGCCCTGCTCTGCTTTGTATCATGGTTCGTTTCTCTGAGCACCAGCACTCTGTTCTTGAGTACATCCTATATCTACCTCTAATAAATTCTTCTCGTGTCTCTTTAGAAAAACAATTTTAGGGTAGACTATTTCACCCCACTATCCTAGATGTCTAAATGTCCAGATTTTCCTGAAAGACATCTTAGTCTTCATGTGTCCTATGGGAGTCATGATATGGCATGTCTATAATAATTATATATTTAAGTCCTGAGCCTATAAATTCAGTTATAAAAATAGTGAAGAAAGGAGTCTGAGATAGCTAGGCTCTGGCAAGCATGTCTTTTCTTTTTTTCTGTGGGTACTGGGGGTCGACCTCAGGACCTCGTGAGCCAGCAGGCGCCCATGCCACTGAGCGATATCACCGGCCCTTTTTTCGTATGTGGGATCCGGGAGTCGAACTCGGTCCCTTGCGCTTGCCAGGCAGGCACTTATGCCACTGAGCTATCTCACTGGCCCAGCATGTCTTTCCTTGTAGAGCCCTGAAACCATCTTCAGTGATTTGATTCAGGTGTATATTTGCTTGCATATTGAAGTTTTCCACAGAAATAGAATCAAGAGGATAAATAGATATATAAGAGGAGATTTATTATGAGAAGTGACTCATACAGTTATAGAGGCCATGGAGCCCTGCAAACTGGAAAACCAGAAAACTGGGCATGTAATTCAGTCTGAGCCTGAAGACCTGAGAACCAGGAAAGGTGATGGTGTAACGCCCAGTCTGATAGCAATAGTCTGAGAACTGCAGGAGGAGGGTTTGCATGTGTGTGTGCATGTGTGTGTGTGTGTGTGTGTGCACACATGTGTGTGGCCTCTGGTATAATTCTTAAGTCTGAAAGTCTGAAAACCAGGAGCTCCAATGTCTGATGGTGGAAGAAGATGGATGCACCAGCTCAAGGAGAACAAACTTGCTCTTCCTCTACTTCTTTGTTCCATTCAAGGGTTCCATGTATTGCATGATACCTTCCCACTCTGATGAGGCCCAATCCCTTACTTACCCAGTCTGCTGAATTAAATGCTAATCTCTTCCAGAAACACCATTGCTGACACACTTAGGAATAATGCTTTACAATCTTTCTGAGAATCTTCAGCCTAGTCAGATTGACACAAACAAATTGACTAGCACATGCCTTTTAGAGATAAAGCCATTGGCCCCCAGTATAACTACGATAGACATTTGAAAGTACAAGTTATATGTAAGGCTTAACAATTAGTAATAAGGAAATACACACAAGAAGTTTCTGGGCAGGATTGAGCAAAGACAGCAAGTCCAGCAGGAGTATAGAGTACAGCAGCTGTTTGTGAGAAAGTTTGCTCATAACTGGATCTTGCAAGGACTCAGTGTCATCCCTCACCATATATCTTAGTCACTTTTTTGTCCCTAGGACAATACCCGATACCCACAATTTAAAAGAGGAGAGGTTTATTTCAGCTCATATTTTCAGTCCATGGTTGGCTGGAAGGGCCTGAGTGAAGGAAAATCTGTTCACAGACTGGCAGACAGGAAGCAGAGAGCGACTGGAATGGCTGAGGAGAGGGCTCCTTCCAGGTCACACCCCAGTGACCTGCCTCTTCTGACTGGACTCCACCTGCTTACAGCATATTCAGCTCTGAGCTGTTCTGTAGATTAATCACTGATAAGTACAGGGTCCCCATGACTCAACCACATTCCAAACCCCCACCTCTGAACACATGAGCTTTATGGGAGACATCTAGATCTCAACTGTAACACCAAATATGCACTGCAAATCCATGGCCTAACTTTTCTTTAATGGGCAATTTATGAGTCTCTATTGTCCATTTTAGCTGAAATTGAACATTTGCCCATTTGTTTTGAGAAAGCCTTCCCCTTGGAATAATAAAGCACATTTGATTTGTAGATGCCTTTTCTCCAGACAGTAAAAATTATGTCTGCAGAACAAATCCAACTATGGGACTTTGAGGTTTGCTGGGCACCCTGCTACTCTAGCCCTTTCTTGCCACGAAGGGCACCATGCCATTTCTTCATGCCGTGCACCACAGCTGCAGAATGAAGAAACCACCCCTGCTTTGTGAGTTCTAATGTGCTGCACAGAGCTCTCAGTGATGTCTGCTTTATTTGATTTTATTCTTGATACTAAAAAAGAACCTTAAACATGACCCTCAAAAAAAAGGGCCTTAACCTTTGGAAAACATGAGGAAATGAAACATGAGGAAATGAAAACATGAGGAAATGAAGGCTTCCTCAGGATTCCCTTGAGCCACAACAGTAGCCTCGGCTGGAAAAGTCTGACAGAGCTTCCTGGTAACCATGATGAGAGAAGGCCTTCTTGTTTATAGGCTTTTAATGGGATACTTATACTCCTCATGGTTTTAAATTAATTGTTTGGTGTACATTTCTTTTCTCCTACATGCTGCAAATGATTCAACCAGTGCGTAAACCTTACCTAAGGTTTGGTGGGCTGAGACTTTAAGATGAACAAGAGTTCTCCTTCTTCTTATCTAAATTCTGTGTGTACAGTAAATGTGGGGTACATTGTTATTCTATCTCTAGTCTATCTTTGTAATACCTTCAACCATTTCCAATATTTCCTTGTAAAATAATATGTATCCTGTGGCTTGACTTGCTATACAAAGCTGTGGAATTAATGTCACCCAACCGCGGAAGCCTGGTATGTGATGAATAGGGCACTTAGAGTTGATGTACCCTGTGCCTTCATTTCAAAGCAGTGCTTCTGTACATTTGTTATGCAAAGCCAGTTTTTACATCTTGAGTTTTCATCACTTTTTGGGATAGTCTATGAACATCAAACAATTCCTTTCTTTTTTTTTTTCAGCTGCTAATAATTATTTCGCTTTCTCTTTTTAAAATCTATTCTGGTATCTTTTGAACAAGTGTTCCCTCTTTGTATGAGTACATAAAAAGTCCCAGTCATATCCTACATTAGTTCCTTTTCCTTTATTCTTATCACTTGTTAAGGGAAAGTAATGAGAGGGCCCTAATAATAAAGGCAGTACTGAAATGAACAGAACCAATTGTTCTACAATTAGCTTGTTGTTACACACTGTTTCTTTTATTTTCCCATAAAAAGTACACATAGTACATATAGATATTTATGAAAGCAAAAAATAATCTTACATGGAATTTATAGCTATCTGTTATAAGTTTTAGATTTCAAAGATGAGGAGTATTTACCATATGATGATCTACACAATTTACGATAAAAATACCTAAAATTCACATGTTCTGGGAATTAGTTAACATAACTGTAGCAGAAAGTTCATCTTTAGTAGAAGATATTTGCTAGTGATTAAAGGAAATTTACCTGAAAAGCCTTATATTAAATTATGGCTCTTAACAACTAACAAACTATTGTATAATCAAGGAGATATTTCTGTTACAGTCGAAATACCTTATAATTTCAAACAAGAAAAACTCCTTATCAACCATGCAACCAGTGAAATATGTCAGAATGGGAAGAAGGGTAGATAATCTCTTTTAAGTGCTGAAACCACTAGTTGTCCCTGACAACTTTTCTCATCTTCCCCATAGTAGTAGAACCTCTAGTTCTCAGTAGCTCAGATTAAGGATGTTTTCAATATTCTTTCATAGAGGAGTATAGCCATATGCTGGCCAATTGAGCTGAAAGGACCAAGCCTGCACTCCTTCCTCCATTTGCCTTTGTCTTGAGTGTGTTAAAAACGTGGAGGCTGAGTCATCTTGGACCACGGGGTGAAGCAATCCTCTACGCATGACAGGACAATGAGACGAAAGAACGTGCCTGTATCCTAGATGCTGTGGAGCCACCTAAAAACACTGGACTCCCTTTGCTAAGCCTAGGTGTGTAAGCAAAAAGTTCCCACCATGCTTAAGCTATTTGCATTCTGTATTTTAGCAGCCAAATATATCCCTTAACCAACATAGAAGGCTACAAAAAATATAAGCCAAAAAGAACAGGTAACAGAAATATCATCTTATAGGGAATCTGAGTTAGACGACCAGGGTTGATTTTAAGGGGAAAAGTATACTTAGTGAAAGAAAAGAGGTGTCATCTTTTCAGTTGTGCTTCCACAATACCAAAGGCTGAAGTTGGTATAGAGCAGGAGTTTGAATAATGTTTGGTCAAGCTGATGTTAATTGAAACCAGGGGAATCAAGATTTTTATATCTCAATAAATTGCAAATACAAAGGGTAATCAAAAACTATGATGATTGTTTAAGTAAAGATAATTTATTACAATAAAAGACATAGTCATTAGTCCCCATCAAAATGCTCCCCTTCCCTTTGTACACACACTATCCCATCATTCTTGTCACTTTCTGAAGCAATTATTATTATTATTTTTATGTGGGTACCAGGAGTCGACCTCAGGACCTCACGCTTTCCAGCGCTTGTGCTGCTGAGCGATATCACTGGTCCTTTTTTTCCTTTATGCGGGTACCGGGAGTTGAACTCAGGACCTCGCGCTTGCCAGGCAGGTGCTTATGCCGCTGAGCTATCTCACCGGTCCCTGAAGCAATTCTTGAAGTCCTCTTTCATGCATGTCTTTATAAGGTGTGATAAAAATTATGTTAAATGCTCCTGCTGAGTGCCATCCAATGGAAAGACAGGCTGGTAAAATCATTATGGGGTATCCTTATCCAATTTATTTACTGGCCTTGGTGACATGTGACTTCTGGCTCTTACAAGTCAAAATGACCACGAAAGATAAACATTTTGAATGATTCAGGACATGAAGGCAGCCAAGAGAGCACAGCTAAAGACACTGACAGAAAAGGACTTCTAGAACTGCTTCAGAAAGGGGCAAAAATGATGGGTTTAATGTGTTTGAAATGACGGAGTATTTTGAAGGGGATTGATGACAATGTGTCTCTTACATGATAATTTTTAATTTAAACACACACTTTAAAAATCACACCTTATACATAGAATTAAGAAGTCATGTTGGTCTTAAAGTTTCTGTGGAAATCCTGTTCCCTAGAATTTTAAGAAAAAAAAAATCCAAAGATTTATAAGGATATTTTTGCTGTTTCAGGACATGTTAAAACTAAAAATTGAACACTGTAACAATAACAATTATAGAAGCAACAACAACAACAACAAAATAACATAAGTTAATCCAACAAATCAGGACGCATAGACAGTGCTTTTGTTTCCTTGGAGAAAAGGAGTAAAAAGCTTTTCTTGTAGAATAGAAAGCACAGAATGACTGTTAACCTTGGTAGTCTGCTCAAAGGAAACTAGAATTTAGAGACTAATATTTGAAATTAAGGGAAAGCAGTCTGCCAGAAGGAAAGGCAGAGGAACCTGATACTCAATTTGGAAAACAATTGACGTAAAACATCTTAAGATGGGTGTGTGATTTGAGCTACACTGAATAAATTTTAATTGGAGATGGAGCTATTAATTACAGTCAATAAACTCTATAATACATTATCTACTAAAATATCAGAAATAATTTCACAAGTATTTATTGAACACTTGGCTAAGATTTGTGAAAATGCAACATATTATCTCTGCTCTTAAGCAACTTAATCTTTGAAGAAAAATCCTTGTACATGCAAACACTATCCCTAAAGGAAACACAAATGGCACTATAGAGGGAAGTTCATTATCACATTTCTGTATGAAATTAATGCCTTTTCTAAATGGAGAAATATTCAATTATATTTCATATCATTTGGGTAAGTATGAAGTATAGGAGTCATTGATGCCTTAACTAAAGAGTATTTATTACTACAACTTTCTCAGTTGCCTGAGAAAGAAGGTTAACTCGAACTTTCTTATGGAAAAAAGGATGTGAACTTAGGTGCTTCTGGAAATGAAATACCTCAGTTATTTTGTGGGACATTCAGGAGAGCCAAGGGTCTCCTCTCCTCTCCTCTCCTCTCTTCTTTCCTTTCTTCTCCTCTATTTTTGTTTTTTTTCCTTTCTTTTCCTTCTTTCCTTCCTCCTCCTTTTCTCCTTTTATGCTGGATGCAAAATTTCCATTGATAAATTGTTCTTGGTTTGTTTCATGTGTGCCATCTTGATACAAGAATGCTCATGTCTTGCTCACTCTCATGCAGGGTTGGCCCAGACCAAACCTCACAGCTTGAGCAGTATACATATATATTTTTTAGAATGAAAGGAAGTGAACTTTCATTCAAAACTTTCTGAAGGGAATTTTCTTAAGGAAAATGCTTAAGGTAGAAAGATACATGTCTATATAAATTTAGGTGATTAGACAGAAAGAAAGAAAACTTTTCTTGTTTGCTTTTTGTTGTCACTAAGAAGAAGCTGAGATGAACAGAAAATAAAGTTAGTATTCTAATGCTTTCTTCTGTTTTGAAGGTCATAATACTTAAGAAAAAGGACAATGTAAGAATATCTGAATACACAGATGCTGTAAAGAAATAGGATTCTGTTTATTTATTTACAGTAGGCCTACGGTTTAAGGCAGTGATTCCTAATGTGTGTTTCCTGTGTGATATTGTATGATAAAAGAATTCCATGGAGAAGCAAATATGTCTAGTCTTGAATATCATATCCTTGTCATAAAGCTTTTAAATATACGCTGGAATACAAAGGAATAAAATGATTTAGAGTAAATAAGCCTATTTGCTTTATTTAAAAACACCATTTATTTTATTTACTAAGTAAGTTTTAAGAATTCTAAGCACTGGTATAAGAATGAAGACCCAAGAGAGCTTGAAACAGAAATTTGAACAGAAATGAGAAAAGATCAAAACTAGTATATAAAACCAGACACTATCAAGTACAAAAAGTATAATTTAGAAAAATGATTAACTCTCAGGTAGTGGCAATGAGGAATTAAAAGGCACTTGATTGTCTTTGGAAACCATCAGATGTTTCTACATCAATGAATAGAGTGTGAATGATAATCAAACCTAGGTATGTCAATATGACTTCAAGCAGATGATAAACATGGAATTTTTGCACACATGCTAAAGCTGTTGGGGCGTTTGTAACACTTGCTGCTTCAGAATGCAACCATTTTTTTTTTAAATAGAGTCTCTACAGATGTAATAAAGTTAAAATGAAGTCATTAGAGTGAATCCTAATCCAATATGACTGGTGATCTTATATTAAAAAAGAAGTAGGACACGAAGAAATTCATGCATGGGGGGAAGATGATATAAACACAGGAAGAAGCTGGCGAAGTCACTGGACTGAGGCATCTACAAACCAATGATGTAAGGACTGCAGCAGACACAGAAAGTTGGGAGAGACAAGAGAGGATTCTCCTCTGGAGCTGACAGAGGGAGCATGACACTGCTAAAACCTTAATTTTGGACTTTCAACATCCAGAACTATGAGAAGGTAAGTATACATTGTTTTAAACTGTTCATTTGTTGGTATTTTATTATAACAGTTCTGGGAAACTGATGGACCATATAAGAAGAGGGTGATATTACTGTCTTCCACCCTCTTATTGTACAGCAGACCTATTTCATTTATAGCACCCTCCCCTACACCCACCACCAACATTCTCCAAAGATGGTAATTAGTACTCCCCATATCTGGAAACTTATTCCATTTTTTTGGTCTACGACAATTGAGGAGTTATCAGTGCCTAATTAGCACCTTATCTATACCCCTTGGTTCCTGATGGCATACTGTAACCAAAGCATGCAGAGTGGTTGTTCTTGGCATATCCAATTTTATGGAGCAACAAGTATTTATCATCAGTTTGCTAGATATCACATCAGTTTGCTTCAGTAATATATTAAAGGTCTTCTAGAAGCATCCATTGGCAGGAAGACCATCTAATACCAATGAGATTAAATTTGAATTCATCTGAATTCAAAAGTAAACTTTAGTAGGAGATACATTTCAAATGTTATTTTGTTTTATTCTCTGATGGAAAATCCTGTTAATCTTTGAAGCCACCTAGCTTCTGGCTTCCTCCTCTGTGGTGCTTCCGCTGACTCCTCTTTGCCTCCTGGAAAAACTATCATTCTCTTGACAGATGAATCAACTGCACAACAATCGTGCTGTGTTACAGTGTGTGTCTGTTTCTTCTCCACACTGTACAGGTTCCTTATCTTTTCACTGTGCCACATCTGGTTGGCATTACAACAAGCACACTGTACACCTTTATATGGTACTGGAGATCAAATCCAGGGCCTCTGCACTGAGATGCATCTCCCACTCTTTTAGAAAAAATTTATTTTGAGACAAGGTCTCATTAACTCTGAATTGTGCAGGCTGGGTGTGAGCTTTCAGTCTTCCTGTCTCAGACTCCCAGAGTTCTGGGATTACAGACACGAGCCACCACGCCTGGTTTAACATTCCACATAGTTTTGAAGTATTGAACTAAAATTGTTGTAGTCATCACGGGGATATTTTGGCACAATGATAATTTATTAGGCTTATTTCAAGAAATTGCCAAGATTCTATCCCAAGAATAATGGGATACTTAATGAAACAAGAATGAGGACAATTATAATAAGAAGATGAAAAAAGCAGAGACCAACAACTCAGATGAACTGAGCTTCTCACATCCAGTGTTTGACAAAAACCATGTAAGTTTTTAGATCTTTTAAAACTGGTGTTCCATTTTTTAAACAATATTCTACTGTTTTTTTTTTACTCATTTTGTTATATTCCCCCTTGGTGAGTAACTATAGAATATTGTTATTTAGAGGAAGAATAGTTTTGTTAACAATAAATGTGGATATACTACTGCCAAGAAAGACTACGTTTTTGTTGTTAACAGATAGCCTTTTACATTATTGAAATTTTTTGAGCACTTGCCAAATGCAAAGCAATAAAAATACAAATACATGTATGTTTAATCCATTTGAGTTTATCATTTAGATAGGAATATTTCACACATTATTTTTAAAAATAAAAAGTAGAGTATGAGATGTGTCATGGGTAGTACAGGAAGTAAATGACTCAAAGAAGTGATTGTTAAACATGGTCTCAGATGGAGAATATTTTTCAGCTGGATCCTGAAAAATATTAAGCACAAATTTTTTGTAAGTAAAGATAAAGTACCAAATTTGTAGTGATTCATCATTATCATTATCATTATCTAATCAATTCTTTCAACAATTTTTAAATCAATTTTCAAGAAAAGCTCCAATTATTTCAAGACTTACTGAAATGCTACAACAAACAAAATAACAATCAACAGATCAAACAACATATCAATAGAACAGAACAGAAAATCCAGAAATACACCTAGATACTTAAGTCTAGGTTGATTGGTAGCAAAATTACCAATGTTGTAGATGCTCAAGTAGGAAATAATCATCTCTATAAACAGTGTAGTAACTAACTGCACATAGGACAGGTGAATATCAATCCTTACCACATGCAGAGAAAAGATTTAACTTGAAATAGATGATAGATTTAAAATAAGGGCCAGGGATATAGCTCAGTGGCACAAGCGCCTGCCTGGCAAGCGCAAAGTCCGGAGTTCGATTCCTGGTACAAAAAAAAAAAAAAAAAAAAAAAAAAAAAAAGAAAAGAAAAAAGAGCTAAAACTCTGAAGTACCTATAAAAATAGAATATAAAATCTTTACAAATTTGGTCTAGGAGATTTTTCAGAAAGGGCTTTAAAATACATATCATAAAAAGACAGGATAAAGGTGAAATAAAGTCCCTCTCCCAAGTTGTTTATTTGTTCATTCCCAGAAATTCTGAATATGTTATCTCACATGGCAAAAGGGAACTCTGAAGATGTGATTACATTAAAAATTTTGAGATGGGGAATTTTTTTTGATTATTGGAATAGGTTCAATCTAATCATAGGAATTCTTTAAAGCAGAGGGAGATGTGATGAAGAAAAAATGGTCAGAGAGATGCCATCTTGTTGGCTTGAAGTTGGAGGAAAATAGTCATGAACCAAGTACGTGGGTAGATTCTGGGAGCTGGAAAAGGGAAAAACATGCTCTACCCACTATAACCTCTAGAAAAAGGGATGTTACCTACCGACACCTGAGTTTAGCACAGTGAGACCACATCAGATGTTGTCTTAAGTCTGTTTTCTGTTACTATAGCAAAACCCTAGAGTATGGGTAACTTCTTAAGGAAATAGGTTAGTTAACTCACAGTTTGGGACCCTAAAAATCCAGGATCAAGTAGTCCCATCAATAGAGCCTCTGATGAGGGCTCCCCTGTCACATCATGGAAGATGGTATCATGTTGTTGGGAACATGTGAAAGAGGAAGAAATCTCGTGGGAAAGTCAGAGTGACCAGGGAGGGGTAGTTATAAGAACCTTCTCTTGATAACGAAGCAAGGCCTATGAAAACTTCATCAATTCCTTCCAAGGGCGAGAGCCCAATGGCCTCCTGCTAGGCTTTACTTCTTAAAGGTCCCACGGCCTTTTAATATTCTCACACTGGGGGCCAAACTTACAACACATGGAACTTTGGGGGACATGCTTAAATAATATCCAAACCATAGCAGATGCCTAGCTTACAGAACAGTAAGATAATAAACGTGTTTTTATAGATCACTAGGTTTTTGGTAAATTGTCATAGCAGGAAAATAAACTAATATAATTCATCTTCATAAAAATTAAAAACTACTCTTTGAAAGACATCATTAAGGCAGTAGCAAACAAGTTACAGATTGAGAAAATATTTTTAAAACTTTTACCTGATACAAAATGATTATAGAACACATCTATACATAGTATTATAAGTATGCCATCTTTATCTGTACATCTATCTATCTATATCTATGTTCCTTTCTACAATTCAATATTATGACAACACAATTGGAAACGAGCAAAAGATTTAAATAATTCATAAAATCAAGGCACATACGTGACCAGCGAGTACCTGAATATATAGGTACCATTTGGTCATTAGGGAAATTAAAATAAACACAATTCACAGTTTAAACAGTATTTACCTAGTAGCTAAAATTTTTAAATCTGAGGTGCTGATGAGGCTGTGCAGTAAGTTGAGACACATTTCTCATTTTTGGAACTTTCAACAGCCTGATATCCATGAACTGCTGAATTGTAAACAAATCATGGTACATCAATACAATGAAAGACTACTCAGCAATAAAAAGGAACAAACTATCTACAACCACATGGAAACATCTCAGAAATTATGCCAAAAGAGCTAGATACAAGGCACATCTTGTACGAGTGCATTGCATGGAACTGTAGAGAAGACAAAGTAGATTGATGTTTTCCTGGGGACTGAAGGTGTTCTCTGTTTTGATTTGGTGGTGGTTAGACTTGACTATACCATTTCCTTTGGTTTGTTGGTATGTTTGGATCATTTTAAATGCACCTGTGTCTTTCAGTAAACGTAAAGACACCGTGAGCATACCACGTGAACTACGTGAATGCCGGGACAATGACGAGTCTCTCTCTCTCGCTGTCTTCCAGCCCCTGCTCCACTCCAGCATTCTTCATTTGGGATAGTCATCTTCTTCGTACTAAGAAGAAGTAGGAAGCACCTAGGAAAGCAAAGGTGGATGGATTCAACAGAAATACATTGTATATAAAGAAACAATAATTTTTTAGCTTCCTTCCCTAGAATATTTTAAAATACACTGTGGTGTGGAAATGATGGATGATTCATTGAATGTGATGGTAATCACAGATTGGATATTTTCAACCAACAAAGGCTATGGCAACCAAAGTGCCTCTTGGTCGAAATGGATACATTTCTTTCAATATGCCATTTCAGCTGCTCTAATTTCCCAAATCATTTCACCAATTCTTGAGTTCATATTTGACTTGATAAGCTACAACTATTTAAGGCTCATAAAAATACCTGTGAAAGGTTGCGAGTGAGTCTGTCATTCTTTCACCTTTCCAGTACAAAAACCACATACCATTTTAATTTGCAAAGCAATTAGCTGCTTCAATCTTTGTTCCCTTATATTGAATCTCTGACCTCACTGCCACTTCCTTCTCTTTTAAGAGAAACCGTCAGTTTGAGAAAAGTCTGGAAATGTCATCTCCACTTTTATTTTCCCTTGTGCTTTTTGTTTCAGTGCAGAAGTGGGTCCTTCTCTTGTGTGAATCTGTCACCTGTCTCTGCTCATTATCCTGTCTCTGTAGATATCTTGTTTGCAATGATTATCCCTTGATCTCTTTTCTTCATTAGCTCTCTGTCGACTTGCTCTTTCCAAACGGCATTCAACCATGCTCATATCTCCCTTCCTTCACACCTAGAGTTGTCTACACTAGTGTTTCAGGAACTGAGCTGCATATCAGGATCATCTGGGAACATGCTTCAAAATACTTTATATTTAGCTCTGTGATTAGGAATTCAGATTCAGTAAAGAATTATATAAGTATTAGTAATCTGCCTTTTATTAACATCCTCAGTGACTCTAAATGCCATTGATATATTAAATCACTTGTCACTATCTTTGCGTCTCAACTTCTATTCTTTCCTTAGAAATTCTGCTTAAACTTGTGTCTCTCTTTAGGCGTTTTTCAGAAAAAATAAAAAGGATTTTTAAAGCCATCTATTATGCTACTTGACAAATTTAAAAATGCATTAAAATTTAAAAACTTGTAAATATTAACATTTAAAGAAAATAGGTATTTAGAAAACTAAATGAGCCGGAAAAGTAGCAATATGTTAGTGCTTACAAAATTTTCTGTGATTTAACTACTCCAGAAATAGAACTTTAAAAGACTACTGGAGACTTTTAGTGGCATCTTCAAGGATCTGTAGATTTTGAAACTGAACTCTTACGTTAGAGCCACAGTGTGGTGGCATGCCAGACACGCTGCTGCAAGGCTGAGAGGGTGGTTTGCCGCAGTGAAAGGCGGTGCTGGTTCTTGATAGAACAAAGTCCTTTTGCATCAGAGCCTTCAGCCCAGGTCTAACTTTGTGGCTGAAATCTTTTCAAGCTGGGATTCCCCTTACTTTTGAAGACTTTCTTTTATTCAGAGATGAATCATGTTTCTAAAAGTAATGGCTTCAGTACCTGAACAAGCAGCAGGTATATGCATAGCAGCTCTCTTGCCCAAGTTGTCAGAGTGAATGGTCAATTATTATCTATTTATGGGCCTCCATAGTGTCTATGTACCCCTGGCTTCTAGCCAGTACAACCTAGGTGAATTCAAGGCATTCAGGTGTTATATTTAGCTACGATTTAGTTTTCAATTACTCTCTTTAAAGCAAAGAATCCAGGATTCACAAGTGAGAAGAGAAAGATTTCTTCCTTCTCCTGTTTCTCCCTATTTCCTTCTTCTTAAACAGGAGCTCACTAAGTTTCACAGGCTGGCCTAGAAATTGTAATTCTCCTGCCTCAGGCTCCTGAGCAAGTGAGATTAAAGGTGTGCAACATTATCCTTATTTCTAAGTGGATGTCTGGTGTGCTTCCTTGAAACTCTGACTGGCCTAATTTTTGTCATCATTTGTTTTACTTTATTCCTATAACAAAATATTATAGACTGGGTAACTTTTAGAGAATGGAAGTTTGTTTGGTTCACAGTTCTGGAGGCTGGGAAGTCCAAGTGCATGGTGCTAGTATCTGGTGAGGAATTTCTTGCTGTGTGATACCGTGGCACATGGCATCATATAGTGAGACACGGTGAGTGTGTGAGTGTGGGTATCTTACCTGATTGGGGATCCGCCTGGGCTGGATCTGCATTGTGTTGTCTTGGTTCTTGGATCTTCCCAAACAAGATCTGCGAGCAGGTCCACAGAAAAGAACTCAAAGTCAGAAAGTGGCAGATTTAGCAAGCATGTTTGTGGAAGGACAAGCACAGTACTGTACAATTGTAAGCAAAGCTAACTATTATTGAAGAGTTCAGTACACTTGGGAGAGTGTCAAGAAAGCAGCTCAGTAAAAGCCTGAGTGCTTGAAGGTTGAGGTTTATAGTTTATAAGAACAAGAGAAGGTACATTTGGGAGAGATCCAGGCTAGTAGAGCCAGAGATGACAACTGCTCTGAGGATGGGGTTGTTTTTTATTTTTCTAGAACCTGAAAGAGTGCTTGAAGATTGTATCTAAGGGAGCTTTTTCAAATTAGCAGGGGCACTCCATCTGCTTTTGGGAGAGGGAGGTTTTGAACTTTTATGGTCTTAGCCAGAATGAATGTGGTAGTCAGTCCCCATAAGAAAGGAGTCAAAAACTGCGATGCAAATGTATGCAAATGAGGCTTACTTGGGCCAGATGGGGTCTAATTGGGCATGAGTCAAGTAAGTGTGCATGCATGGACCCTAGAAATAAATAGCTCCACAGGTGCGTTACCTGGAGAGGCTCATGAGCCCTTCTCAGGAAACTGTGAGCAGAAGTTCAGGAATCTTCAACCATATTCCTGCTGCAGAGTTTCCTTCTCGGGCTCAGCTACCATTCCGCTAGCTCCGTCTCATGTCAATCTACTCTGTCATATCTTCTTCTAATACCATTATGAGGGCCCCACACAAATGTCTTTATCTAATCCTTTTAAAAAATTTTGACTGTACTGGGTATTGAGCTTAGGTCCTTGGGTGTAATCATGCACTGTACCACTGAGCTAGGTCCCCTGTTCCCTGATCTCATCTTAACTATTTCCCCAAAAGTTCCATATCCAAATTCCATTAACATATATATATATATATATATATATAAATTTGATATAAGTTTCTAGGAGTAAGTTTCTAGCATAAGAAATTTTGGGGGTACATTCAAACTGTATTTTAGTGAATATTCTCAGGCATACATATTCCTTTTTTTTGGAAATTATATTTCTTCATAAACATGTGTTAGGGTTTAAATATGCAGTACCCTGAATGAGTTGTGTAATGAGGATTCGATCCCCAATGCAGCAGTGTTCAGAGGCGAGGCCTAAAGAAATAATTGATCATGAGGGCTTTAACTCCACTACTGATGAGGTCACAACTTGATAACATTACTGGGAGGTGATGGAAACAGGAGGTGGAATCTATTTGAAGGGCATGAATCAGGGGGCTGTATCTGGGAAATATATCTGGTCCCAAGACCCTTTTTCTCTGACTTTCTTTTTTCAATTTTGTTTTATGGAAAAAAAGGTAAAACAAAATTTCATAACAAAATAACAGGAGAATAACAATAGTTAATACACTACATATTGTTATCTTTAAAGTAGTTGCTCAGGGCATAAAAATTTCTCCAATTGATATTAGCACAAATCTTCCTTTTTAATGAACTAAGAGACACTAACACTATAACTGACTTGCATTTTTTCCCTTTTCCCTACTGTCCTTTCCCCTTTCACCCATCCTAGTTCCTTTTTCCTTCTGAAAAATTTCTTCCTATTTCACCATATCTATCGTACATTTTAGAACTTATTTACTCTTTCAGTTTCTCACACCAGGGAGACAATATGATGTTTACACATGTGAGTCTGATTTATTTCATCTGTCAGTATGGTCTCAAGTTGCATCCATTTACCTATAAAAGTCTCAAGTTTATTCTCCTTTGTGGCTAAGTACTCCTCCATTGCATAAAAATACCACATCTTTTTATTCATTCCTCGGTTGATGGGCATTTTGGTTGTTTCAAAGATTTAGCTATTACAAATTGTGCTGTTGTAAACATGGGTGCACATATATTGCTGTGGTATGATATTTTTAATTCTTCTGGGAAGATACCCAGGAGGGGAATAGCTGGGTCAGGTGGGACCTCTAGTCCTAGGTTTTGAGGAATCTCCGTACTGATTTCCACAGTGGTTGCACCAGTCTACCCTCCCACCAACAGTGGAGAAGGGTTCCTTTCTCCCCACATCTCTTCCAGCATTCGTTATTGGTTGATTTCCAGATGATAGCCATTCTTTCTGGGGTGAGATGGAATCTCAATGTTGTTTCAATTTGCCTTTCTCAAATGACCAGTGATGTTGAACATTTTTTCATATATTTATTTGCCATCTATATTTCTTCATCTGAGAAGTGTGTATTCATCTCAGATGACCATTTTTGGATTAGGTCTTTGAATTTGGGGGGTCTGATTTTTTTCAATTTGTTATATATTCTAGATAGAAGTCCTTTGTCTAGGGGACAAATGGCTAAAATTTTTTCCCACTCTGTGGGTTTTTTTTCACTCTGTTGGTGATTTCTTTTGTTGTGCAAAAGCTTTTTAATAAGATGAGTCCCCAGTTGTTGATTCTTTCAAGTATTTCCCATGCAGTCTGAGTTTTGTTCATGAAGTCTCTGCCTACCCTTATGTCTTTGAGATTTCTACCTATTTTTTCTTCCAGTAGATTCAGTGTTTCTGTTTTAATGTTTAGATCTTTGATCCATTTTGACTTTAGTTTAGTGCATGGTGATAGACATGGGTCTATTTTTAGTCTTTGGCATGTAGAGAGCCAGTTTTTCCAGCACCATTTATTAAAGAGGCTGTCTTTCTTCCAGTGAACATGTTAGGCTCCTTTGTCAAAGATAAGGTGGCTGAGTGTGTTTGGAGTTGTGTTTGCAATTTCTAATCTGTTCCACTGGTCCTCAGGTCTGTTTTTTTTTTTTTTCCCCAGTACCATGCTGATTTTATCACAGCAGCTTTGTAGTGTAATTTCAAGTCAGGGATTGTGATGCCTCCTGCCTTGTCTTTGTTGCCCAGGATTGCCTTTACTCTTCTAGGTCTCTTCTGGTTCAAAATGAATTTTAGAAATGTTTTCTCTAGTTCTGTGAGGTATGCTAATGGTATTTTTATTGGGATTGCATTAAATCTATATAAAATTTTTTGGAGTATGGCCATTTTCACTATGTTGATTCTTCCTACCCAAGAGCAAGGGATATCTTTCCATTTTCTGATATCCTCTTTGATCTCCTTTTTCAGTGTACTGTAATTTTCAATATATAGATCATTTACTTTATTTATTAGACTGATTCCTAAGTATTTCATTTTTTTGGATGCTATTGTGAAGGTTGTGGTTTCCCTAATTTCTCTCTCTGTGAGTTAGTTGTTTGTGTACAGGAATGCTATTGAGTTTTGAGTGTTGACTTTGTATCCAGCTATGCTACTGAATTTGGTTATTAAATCTAGAAGTCTTTTGGTGGAGTTTTTGGGGTTTTCTATGTAGAATATCATATCATGTGCAAATAATGATAATTTAACTTCTTCCTTTCCTATCCTTATTCCTTTTATTTTTCTCTCCTGTCTAAATGCTCTGGCTAGTGTTTCCATAACTATATCAAATAGAAGTGATAGTGGACATCCTTATTTTGTTACTGATTTTAGAGTGAAAGCTTTCAGTTTTTGTCCGTTTAGTATGATGTTGGCTGTTGGTTTGTCATGGATGGCTTTTATCAGATTGAAGTAAAGACCATCTATTTGATTTTCTGTAGGGTTTTTATCATGAATGAGCATTAGACTTTGTCAAAAGCTTTTTCTGCATATATTGAGAAGATCATGTGATTTTTGTCTTTGGCTCTGTTCATATGGTGTATTACATTTATTGATTTGCATATGTTGAACCATCCCTGCATTACTGGGATGAATCCCACTTAGTCGTGGTGTATTCTCTGACTTTTGAGCAGTTCTCTGTCTGCTTCTTGGTTGTCCTGGGGTAAGCTAGTAAAGCCAGAAGTGACAACTGTCCTGAGGAGCAAGTTTTCCTAGTACCTAGAAGAGTTGTTGAGGGTTTTTACTTAAGGGGACTTTTTCAAAGTGGGCTTGGCTGCCATGAGGTGAGTATCTTTCCTTTACCATACCCTTCTGCCATGATGTCTGTGCCTAGCGGTAGGTGCAAAAGCAATGGAACCAGATGACCATAGACTGAAACCTCTGAAACCAAGAACCAAAATAAATCTTTCCTCCATAAGGATGATTTGTGTCAGGTATTTTGTCTCAGTGATGGAAAGCTAACTACCATAGCATGTTCAACAGCTATTGGTTGAATTCTGGGATTCAGCAATGAACCAACCAAGTTGGTTGGCTTCATTTGGTTAATACTCTTGTTACCATCATAAAAAATTTAGCCTTAGTATACAATGACATGAAATTTAACAAATCTGGAACCCCAGCAATATTTCTAGGGTTATTGTCTCATGACTTGGCCATGAATTCTATATTCCTTTTTATTCTTTTTGACAATCGAAACTACCTACAAGCATATATTAGGGTTAATCTTCATGAATCAAGGACTATAATGAACATATAGTACTTCATTGTTCTTTATATGATAAATGTGTATGCACTTTTATATCTTAACTCATTTAATCTTCACAATTTAACATGAGATAGACAGTATTGCTATTGTTGCTTTACAGATGAGGAAGCCGAGGCACACATGAGACAACAAACTTACTCAAAGTCATCCAGTTAGTAAGTGGCAGAATGAATATTCAAAGCTAGATTGTGAGGGCTCTAGAATGTGTTCATAACTATTGTGATTCATATTCATTTGCATGTGTTTAAGGTATATTTTATGCAGATAGTTTTACTAGTTTAATATATAAATATAATGAGGCAGGTACCATTATTTCTATTACAAAACCAATTTTCATGCACTATTTCCCTGAAAATCCTGCTGTTTGTAACCTGTAGAATCTTTTAGATTTCTGTCTAAATATATTTAACTTAAGCATCATTGGATACTTACCTTTAGCCAACCAATGTTTTCATATCTATTGTATAATATTCTTTCAGAGATAAAGGAGTACTAGATGGTGAGATAAAAAATGCTATAAACCAAATTGTGTCCCTCTGACATTCATATGTCAAATCCCAAGTCCCAGGCCAGTGAGATAGCTCAGCGGCATAAGCACCTGCCTGGCAAGTGTGAGGTCCTGAGTTAGACTCCCAGAACTCACATAAATGAAAAAAATGGCCGGTGATATCGCTCAGCGGCACAAGCGCTTGCTGGCAAGCATGAGGTCCTGAGGTCGACTCCAGGTACCCACATAAAAAAAAAAAAATCTCAAGTCCTTGATGAAATAGTATTTGAAAATATGGCATTTATGAAGCGATCAGAGTTAAGAGAGCTTAGAGGGTAGGGCCTTCATGATGGTATTATTAGCTTCAGAAGAGGGAGATTGGATCTAGCTTCCCAATCCCATTCATGGTGAGGGCACACTGAGAAGGCGGCCGTCTGATAGCCAGGAAGCCAACCCTCAGCAGGAATCAAATCTGCTAGCACCTTGATCTTGACTTCTAGCTTTTATATTTGTGAGACAGAAAAGTGTGCTATTTAAGCCACCCAGCCAGAGATGATTAAGAGAGAAAGGAAGAATGACAGGGTTCTCACTGCAGTCTGACCTTAACCAGTCTGAAATGTACTTGTTTTGTTTATTTTATTTATAAAATGCCCAGTAGCTTTGACTAAGTGTTGACTATATTATATAATAAATGAATATATTTAATTATATATAATATATACTTTATTATACGTATGGCATTGAACTTTCCAATTTCATAAGTTATTAAATTTTTTTAAGAATAACTTATTGGTGTAGAGTAGTTTAAGAATTTAAAAATTTTGTCAACACCCTTTTCTGTGTATTTAAAGATCACTTTTCAGCCTGTTTCACCATTGAAAAATATTTGGTTGTTTCCTAACATAGGTGTCCTTTGCTTCATTTACAGGAAGACGTAGGGCAAAACTGGTTTGCGATATTCCTTAAAAGAATTCCGACTCATGGTAATGAGACACTACCCTTCTAATTTAAAACTCCTCTAAAACCTAACAACTAGAATTACGAAAACATATTTGTGTTGAGTTTGGTATTTATATAATCAAAGAAAATATTTGTATTTCCTATACTGACTTCTCATTTATCACTAATAGAATTGAAACACTTTTTCCTAAATAATGCAGTGTATACCTAATAACCCAAATACTGTGAAAATCTGAAGAAGTTAGAGCCGCTTTTTGGTCAAAATAAAGGATTGTCAACTTCAAGAAGTGTTTAGAGGGCTCAAATTACAGAATGACATGTTACTTGGAGAGCTGCATATTAGAGCAAATGAAAATAAAGTGTTAAGGAGCTGTGGATGTAGCTCAAGGGTAGAGGGTGTGCCTAGTGCGTGCAGGCACTGAGTTGAAGCTCAAATACTGTAAATAAAACACTGTTGAACTTATGGATGTGGTCTGTCACCACCCTGACAAGTTTAATTTTTAAAATTTTACTATTCTAGCCATATCGTTAAGGAGAAAATGTCAAGTTACATGAACAAACAAGCATGTGCTATAGCTTACTTGCGCGGTACATGTTGTTTTACACCAAACCATGTCTCTAAATTAAAATTTTTTTTTTTTTGTGGGTACCGGGGGGTCGACCTCAGGACCTCGCGTGCCAGCAGGCGCCCGTGCCACTGAGCGATATCACCGGCCCCCTTTTCGTATGTGGGTTCCGGGAGTCGAACTCGGGCCCTCACGCTTGCCGGGCAGGCGCTTAAGCCACTGAGCCATCTCACCGGCCCAAAGAGATTCTTTTTTTTTTTTTTTTGTGGGTACCGGGGGGTCGACCTCAGGACCTCGCGCGCCAACAGGCACCCATGCCGCTGAGCGATATCACTGGCCCCTTTTTCGTATGTGGGATCCGGGAGTCGAACTCGGGCCCTCACGCTTGCAAGGCAGGCGCTTATGCCGCTGAGCCATCTCACCGGCCCTAAAAATATTTTTGAGATGTTACTAAAGGCCAAATATGTGCCTCAAGATTCCATATTCCTCTTTAAAGGGCTGAAATTATATTTTAATCAGATTTTAAAGATTCAGCCAGGACTTGTTACCAAATCATAAAGTGTATATGTATGCACGTGCACGTGTGTGTGTGTTTGTGTGCATGTATATTTTTGTAGGTATATGTTTAAGGACAGAGAGTAGAGAAGCATATATTATATAAGATAGTAGCTTTGAAAATAAAATAAGCAAGTGTTAGCGCTACACAGATTGATGTTATTAAAAATGTCCCTTCTAATCTTTCAACATAATACAGTAATGATATATACAAAGCAATTAAGCATACACACTGAAAAGTTAGTTAATTTTGTGTTTGCTTTTTAAAAGAAATTAGCTTAATTGCACAGGGCTTTGGGTTTTGCTAACTAAAATGGAATTTGGAGTTGCATAGTGTGGAAATTAGACTATTTTTCCTTTCTGCGAGACTGCAGGACATTTATCTCTCATCCCCTATGTTTCCACTGATTTTTACATTGCCCTTCACTCACGGAGGTAGTTTTGTTTATTTCCCATTTTTTATCCATTGTATGCAGCTCAGCACATAATCATAAAAATCTGCCTGTAAACCTCGAAGCATTTAGACATATTTTGAATTAAGGATCCAAAACATAATAATCTATTCTCAGAAGTTCTTAATCCACTCTGCACCAGAAAGATCCTATTTTGTTATGGACAGCATGCTGGTTTTATTTTCCAAATGTTTGAAAGCCAAAGGAAAAAAAATATTAACTTCTTAAATAAAAGCGGTCATCAACTGCTGTTCTCATTTGAACTTAATTTTTCTTCATTTAACAGATTGTATAATGATGGGCTTAGAATTTTTTTTTTAGTGATTTTAATGAACTATATTCAGGACACAGATACTATACTTTTGGAGTAAAGCAAATGATGTACAGGGATACCAATCTGTGTCTTAGTAAAGTATATTATTTTTGTCGTCAGAGAAGACAGAACATTAATGTGAAATTTTCTGTGAAGCTGTCAACCATTATTATGAGACCCATCTTTGTTGATGTGATTAGCATTAGGGATGTGAGAGGTCTAAGAGGACAACATCTCCTTCGCGGTGGGCTTTCTTCAGCCGCCCACCTCTGCTGCTGGGAACACCCACGCACTCCGTGAGGCTGACCTCATGAGTGTGCTGAGGCAGCCTTCCACGCATGACCCTTCTCAAGCCTTCTTTTAACACACTAACTTCCTCCTTTTGATATGAATCTCATAGAAATTACAATGTTTTCTGAAGGTGTACAGTTCCAGGCAACAGTCCGAAGCTGCCTATCATAGAACTTTGTAAGATATTTCCTTTCCGGGCAGTATCTTGTTTTTCTTTCCTTGAAGATACACAGTTGTGCAGGGCTGTGTCACCCTGGGTGTGCTCTGAGGAAAAAGGATGGCACATGAATTCAGGCACTAGTTAGCATTTTCCCTATCACTTAATTGCTTTTCAGTGGGCTTCTGCCATCAGTTGAATGTCCTCAATGAAGCTCATGTTGAATGTAATCCCCATTGTGAGGTATTAACAGGCTGGAAACTTAATCCTACTATGGTATTTGGAGGTGGGAACTTTGAGGGGTAAGTAAGGTTACAGGAAGCCACAAAGACTGGGCCTAATTCAATGGGACTGTACCTCTATAAAAAGAGAAGAAACCTGAGCTAGGACATGCCAGCTTATCTTTGATGACCTGTGCTGCCTTGGGACTCTACAGTGAGTGTCCTCCAGGGACAAAGACTTCACTAGATGTAGCTATCCAATCTTGAATTTTTCAGACTTCAGAATTATGGGCTGAATAAATATTTATTCTTTATAAATTACTCAATTCTGTGATGTTCAATTACAGAGATAGAAAATGAACCAAGCTACTCTGCAGGGGACCCACTGCAGCTTCAACCACCAGCAATATGATGAGGGTTTATAATCTTGTTCCTGTGCTTTGGACTCATTTCTCCAAATAGGTCCTCCACAAGGATAAGCAGATACACTTTGTTCTTAAAACATTCAAAACTAAAATAATCTCTTCCATGATCTTTGCAAAACCTGATCTTTCATCTATACTTACTGTTCACAGCTCTGTTGAGCCTACAAAGAGTAATCGGAGAGTTGCTGCAGCTTTTTCCCCTCTCCCCTTCCCCGTCCCTTATTCTAGGGTAGCACTGACATTTATCCATGCCAGATGGCTTAATTCAGACCCCTTATTATTTGGCATTGAGCCATAACAATAGTTTCAAGTTTGGTCTCCTTGCCTTCATGTTCATATTCTCATTATCTGTACCTTATTCTTTTTTAAAGAAAGGGAAATAAGGGGTGATTCACATTCAGGTTCTTCTTTCTAGAATAATTTTTCTAAAAAGAAAATCCGAATATGTGATTTTCTGGTTTAAATTGATGCACCACCTCCCATGTACTGTTTTTTCTCCTCAGTAAAATGAGGATGGTAATAGGAGCTGTCCTGTGTATTGGTTGTGGACATTACATTAGATAATTGATGGTAATGCCTGTCATGTAGTACAAATGCATTGTTATTAATGTGAAAAAACTCCCAACCTCTGAGCCATGGCACACTGCAGAGTTTTGCTTCGCGGCTGGCTCTTCGCCCTTGTTGCACCAGAATCTGCAAGACTGTTGTATCTCACAAGTGTGTTTCAACATCGTTCCTTTTTGACGTGTATCACAGCAAAATCCTTCCTCATTCCTGAGTATGAACTTCCCGGAAGCCACGACGCTCTCTCGTGAATTTCTGAAATAATTCTGTGTGGTTCCTAGCATTGAGACTGTTACAAAGAAAATTTCTTTCACCGATTAAATGTCATATCTCCATCTCATTCTCTGCATCTACATTTATCTATACCTTTACCTATACTTAACCTCCCTCACCATTAGTCAAGTCAAGATCCATCTAAAAAATACTTCTTATTATGGCACTTTTCTTCTTACAAACTCTCAAGTATCTCTTCAAAGTCTAGAGGATAAATTCAGAGCTCTGGATGACTCTGGCAGCCCCGTGTGATCTGATCTTTGCTTCTCTCTCCATATGCTCCTCTACAGGACCTCTGACCCAGGTATTCCAACATCTGGAAGCTCTCTGGATGTGCCTCTCCACACCTGGGCATCAGCCATTCTCATCTGTTCTTTTTTATTCTTCTCTCTTTCCAGATACAGTCTAGGTATCAGCTCTGAGAAGGAGGTTCTAGGCAGTTAGTCTGTATTATCTAGTTCGTCATCATCACAGGATGGGATAATTAGCACTATAGTTTCCACCATGTAGTTGAAGACAGTTGCGGAAGTTTAAAACTTGCTTAGGGTCATATAATCACATTTTTCCACTAGATTTGAAATTTTTACACAGAAGAATGTGAATATATTTTCCTTCTTGTTTTTCCCTTTTATTTTTTTAAGTTTAAAAAAATTTTAAATTTTTCAATATCTTTATTAGTACATGTTTGCAGTACATAATGATTACACTCATTGTGGGGAGTTGGACATGTACATAACACAGCTTAATTCTTTCTATGTCCCTTCCCCTCTCCTCCCACCTCATTACCTCCATCTCTTGGTCCCTGAAAATGATTGTTCTCTATTAAAGTTTAATAGTTAACTTTGTGTGGCCAAAATGTCTGTTGGATAAATAAAAATTATAAGCCAGCTATGTTGTTTGATAACAGTTTTACCCTCACAACTTTGCATAACGTCAATGAGCATTGCCACTGTAGAAACTTTACACCTGATGTGCCAGAGTGTGTCACAGCTGCCAAGAACCTACTGCCCCCTTCACACTGTTCCTTCTGTTGTGAACCAAAGGGCCCTAAGTACCAGGATGGGGTTACGTGTGAGCTCTGAAATTTCCAGCCAGATGAGCAGAGTGTGGGAGTGTCCTTGAAAAGAGGCTGGCTTTTTGTTATCGTCACTTAGAAGTTATCAGCATGATGGATCTATATTATATTGATGGCACTCCAAGCAAACAAACAAACAAACAAAATGCAAGTAAGCCCTTGCAGGTGAGCATGGAAGGTACTGCAGAGATTCTTGTTAAGAGAACTGGATTTCGACTCAAAAGATCTGAATGCATATCCATATGTGATGCCTGCTTTATTACTGTACTGTTACGCTATTTTCATTTTTTGAGACACAGCATCATCATCTACAGAGGAGATCCAACTGCCTTTTGCAATAGCTGTACACAATTTTGTGGTGAGATCCAGTAAGATGCACTAACAAGCCAGTCCTGGAGTTTGAACATTGGCAAGGGTAAGAAGAAGCACCTTTAGAACTGACTGTTCCAAAATCAGTGCACTGTATGATTTGGTTGTCAAAGACCAAATTACCAAATTTACAAAATGTACTGACTTCCCAAAAGATTGCTTTTAAATAGTTTTGACAGATTTATTGCCAACTTTAAAACAATGATTTAACAGCTTTAATAAGAATGTTCAATTTACTAAATGAGAAGTATATTTCTGTATATTCTTGTCAAACCAGTAAATTGGTGAATTCAGCAAACTACTCCTACTGCTAAGAAAACTCTTCTAACACCAGCAGGTTTGTGAATTTAAGCTCCAGGAGGATACAGAACATGTGTATCTCGTTTAATGTTGTTTGTTAATGCTCGGCAGTGTGCCTAGAACATAATTAATTGAATAAATCTTCATTGAATAAGTTAATAAATGTGTCCGTATATGAGGCTGTGGACGACTAATGTGCAGAAAGCAACTTTAAAGTGAGCATTGATCATTCCAGGATTCAAGGCTGTGTGAGTTTTGGTTAGCACCGTCATTTTAATACATTATTTGTAAGGCTGCATTAAACATACTTAAATTAGATGACAGATGGCTCCTCGGAAGATTATAAGAAAATGTAAACAGGTTCCTAAGTTTAAGTAAATTCAGTCATGAATGAATAATAGATTATTTTAATAGGTGTTGCAATTTAGCACTAATATTCATCTAGAAAACCAGTTGTAATTGTTCCAAAATTAAAGAGAAATCACACACTTTAGTATATATATTTAATTTATTTACATAGCTGGAATAGTGGTTTAATCAGTAGGTGGTTGGAAGTCAGTAAGACAAAATAAATTTTATTAATGTGTTCTGTAATTTGTCTCATTTTCATGTGAAAGACTGAATTGTTGCCCAGACTTCTTAAAAATCACCATATTCAAACAAAGTGCTTGTAATTGATGACACAATTAGGTTCATTACCAAGACAAATTGTGAGCTTTTGCTACAGTGCTTTATTTTGGATAATAGAGGGTTCTTTCAACCTAAAGAAAGTGATTGAATGATCCATGCCACGTTGACTTATTTTATGTGAGATCTAATTGAACAAGCTAAGAAACATGAAAATGTCATTTCCTATTTTTCAACCTCTAGTGAGGTCAAATGTATTTTATCAAATTGCCTAGTTTAGACAATGGGATAGTTTATTATGACACTAAGAATAGATGTGTGGTTGGTTGTCTTACTGTTCTTAGCTACGGGTTTTAATACTTAATCAAAATGTGCTCTTCTGTTATTCCATCTGTACATTTTCTTGATTTGATGTGTCAGGAACAATTATGTATTTCTTTGAAGATAAAGATGAGCCAAAGTCCATGCAAGAAATACATTGAGAGTATGATTGAGGGGTGATATGATGAAAAATAGAAGCAGCAAGGATGAAAGCCACCAAAAAAACACATGTGTGTTCGTAACTTTTATGCCATAGTTTTATACATATTCATCTGTCCTGATATTCTTAATCAATTTAAAATGTGGGTCTAGTTTTGAAGTTTTCTTTGAGAAATCGTGGTTCTGGTTATAAATAGACATGGCGGGCCGGTGAGATACCTCAGCGGCATAAGCGCCTGCCTGGCAAGCGCAGGTCCTGAGTTCGACTCCCGGTACCCACACACGAAAAAAGGGCCGGTGATATCGCTCAGCAGCACGGGTGCCTGCTCGTGTGCGAGGTCCTGAGTTCGACTCCCGGTACCCACATTAAAAAAAAAAGTAGACATGTCTAAAAATGTCCATTAAGACTATGCCAATCATAGTGAGGATAACCCTTGTATTTTTAGCACATCTTTACTGCTTACTCCACTGAGAGCATATATTTAAATATGAAATATATGAGCATGCATTATATAGTAACCATTATTACATAGTATATTACTGTGTGGAACCACTCAGACTGAGTCAAAGCTTGGGCATGTAAGGACATTTCCAGACAGCCCTGAGGACATGATCCCGCTGTCAGCGCAGGTGCACACTGGGGCATAATTATATAACCATGACTTAGCAGTGGACAGCTATGCATGCACCAACAAGGCCTGCAGGTGGAATGCAAATAGGTGATAACAAACCATATAAAAAATATGCAATAAAGATGCAGGCTGCTCTTGTGCTCTGCTCTGCTCCATGCTGCCTGCTGTTGTTTCTGATGCCTTGCACACATGCGTTCTTTAACCTTGGGATTTCACCCACGAAAATCTCCCTTGGGCTCCCCAAGTGAGCTGACAATTACACATGATATACAATATATACAATTAATACATAGACTATAGTATAAATAATTGTATTCATATAATATAAATTAGCATACATTTGTATATATTTATATATAACATACATGTTAGTAATTACTGTATATAGAACCATAATACATACACATATAGGTATATCTAAATGTATGTATGTATAATAAATATAATTCATTGTTTCTGTTTTAGTTTCATAAATGAAATTCACACTTATTAATAAAGTGAATCACAAAATTATAAAAGGTGGTGTCATATGTTAGTGGATGTGTGTGGTGGTAATTTCAGGTATTATTTAACTGCTTATAATTTGTATGAAGCATATTGCAGAACTTCTGTCTTCCCTCCCCCAGGTATAAAATAGCACTTTTCATGAGGCACTGATCACTTTGTGTGGTACACTGGCGGCAGAGAGACATTTTTGTGGCTTTCAATTCATAGTACAGTCCTCCTGGGGAATTCTGCTTTGGAAGAATCATTTTAAAAAATTCTCCGCAGAAACCCTGAAGATTCTGTTGGTTTCTGAATATTTGCACCTTTTAATCTCCATGTCACATCTTAGATCTCAGCGATATTTTTATATGGTAATTTTACGAGGCTAAATTTTCACCTATTTAAATTTATTTGTGGTGCACTGACTCCTACTCCAAAGGAAGTAGCTGATTGCATATGTTGAGATAAGAGAAAGGCCTTTCGCTTTATTTCCCAGTAAACACTAGAAGATTAGTCTCAGTGAAATATATTTATATTCATGTCTCACTTTAGCTTCCTGGGAAGACTGATCTGCTTTGCCAAGGCTGACCTGAACAGTGACCTCAAGGGTGTCTTCCGGGACTGCCAGTCTCAGTGTTAAATTGTCAAGTGTGGCATAACGGTAAAGGGCAGCAGCCTGAAGTCAAATGCCTGAGTTCAAGTTCTCCACTTTCCTGTTCTGTGACCTTGAAAAGTTAATGATCTTGCAAAACAGGAATTGCACTTCACTGAAGTTTATAAAATTTAGAGTTCCTGGAGTATTAGTGTATGCTTAATAAGAGTCAGTTACTACTACTGCTGTTCTATCACCACTTCAGTAAGATTATTTTTATTACAACCATCATTATCATTGTCAACTGGCATGATGGTTTTGTCAACTTTGGTGACGCATTTGCATTTGCTTCTGTAAGGTTTTATATGTTACATTGCTTCTCCAGCCTAACTACTAATAGGAAACACCTGGGGCGATTTTGCAACCACTCCAGCATCTGGATCCCACTTCCGGAACAGTTAAAGCTGATATACCAGGGGTGGGGCCTGGGTATTTGTTTCAAATGGGCATCGCTGCGGCATGGAGAACTGATCTATAGGAAATGTGGCCACATAAACTCTTCTACTTTTAGTCTCCATTGCCTTTCTCTCCCTTTTCCTTCAACAAACATAATTACCTTCAACTTTCCTAATTGTACATCTGAAATTTTTATCTAATTCAAAAGTCTTAGAGTTCAATGTAGTTTTGTTTGACACTAAATCTGTTCTTCTAATGTGTGCATGCATGCGTTTGTGTGTGTGTATAAACAATGTATGTACTTTTTATTTTATTTTTGCAGTACTGGGCATTTATACCAAGCTACATCGCCAACCCTTTTTCTTTCGTTATTTTGAGACAGGGTCTTGCTAAATTGCTAAGTTTCCCAGGCTGGAAGCAATCCTGTAGTTTCAAATAAATAGATGTAATCAAGAATAGTAAAACTAGGGCCGGTGACATAGCTCAGTGGCATAAGCGCCTGCCTGGCAAGTGTGACGTCCTGAGTTTGGTTCCTGGTACCCACATAAAAAAAAAAAAAAAAAAAAAAAGAATAGTAAAACTAAAACATAGACAATAGTTACATGGAATTATACTTATCCCTGAGTGGTGGGGTTACGTGGAATTATACTTATTCCTCCTGAGTGGTGGGGTTACAGGAAGGCACCATCTCCCTTACTCTAACTTATATATGTTTAAAATCCCATAATAATTTAAATTAATTTCAGACATACTTAGGTTCCAATTTTCTCCTTTACCTCTGGGAATTTTATGGTTTATAAACTAAACCCCTCTCCGGTCTCTGTTCTCTTTCCTTTGGTGTTTGCTCTGAGTCTATGCTGCCTAAGTCCAGCTCTAGATCATCCGAACCTATTTAATTCCTGCCCTTCCTTTGTTGCAGTTGAGAAATCTTCCATTCCTGTGCTACCATCACCAAGTGGGATGCAGGCTTCCTATTCTACCCTTTTGCATTTCTGAAGGACAAATGCTTTTCTTATGCACCTGGCTGCTAGTCCAGATTTCATCATCCTCTCACCTGCTCTTTCCTCCTCAAACACCACACTCTCAGAAAATACTACTGTTCACATGCCTCCTCCTGCTAACAAGAAAATAGTGACAGGAATAATAATAATAGTCACCATTTGAGAATTACTTATTAGGTGTTAAGCATAATTTTACTGCATCACATGTATTCTCCAATTCTAAGTATAAAACTGAGATAAGTGAGACACTTAAGAATCACTGCAAGCAGCCAGAAGGCAAAAAACTCTGGGCCCTCAACAAGTTACCTGTTAAAAGCAAAATATTATTAAAGAGAAACCTAAAATAAACTCTGTAGCTTTGCTAGTCCTTAGTTAACTTAAGAATCACTAATTTTGAAGGCCGCACAGCTGGGCAATACATTCTTGGCTTTCTACCAGGTTCGGTGTATGATAATACCATAGGTATGTAGGTTATGACAAGCGCTGTGCAAGCTACTTTGTGAAACTTTCAGGCCACTTTTGGTGAAAACAGAGTCTTCGCTTGAGGTGAAGATATCTGGGGTGACAGATATCTGACTGGTGGCTAAAATGGGATAAAAATCTTGGTATCTCTACCTTCACATTGTGTTTGTCCTCTTTGCTGTCCCAGCCCTTGCGTCAGACACTGCTCAGCTCTACATGTAGACGTTTTGGTCATTTAAAAATGTTTTGTTCAAGAACATGTAATACAGGGTTAATTTTGCCTATTCTCCATTGCAGCTGGTATGTATTTTTTCTGTCCAGGCCTTTTGCCTTTTTTGGCAGTTCAAGCACTGAAATTCCTTTAGCCTTATCATTAGCCAAGATGTCTGTGCAAGATGATGATGCTAGCTGAGTTAATTCAGCAGTTCCTGAGAGAAGTTGACTGCCAGCCCACCAGGTACAAGGTCAAGATATTTGTGTGTGTGAAGAAAATATTTTGAAATTGTTCTTTTCATTAATGGAGCATTTCAGATGAGCCCACCCCAACAAATAAATGAAAACCAAGACCCTTCCCTTGCTCACTGAGCAGTTTGGTCACCTCTTTTTTTTTTCTGGTACCGGGAATCAAACTCAGGGCCTTGAACTTGCCAGGCAGGCTCTTACGCCACTGAGCTAAATCCCTGGCCCACACCTCTTTAATCAGGGCTGGCTCCCTTCTGTTCTGGGACTGATGTTCCTAAAAAGAAGTCTTGCCTGTCTTGTTTACGATATGCTGCTAGGTCTAATTTCAAATGTCCCCATGCCATAAGATCCTGCCATCCAGGATCATAGATACTACTATTATTATTCCTTTTTCTCAGAGAAGAAAACCAAACCGCAGACGGAGGTTCTTCACAGGGTCCATTATTGCCAATATTATAGACATACAGTAATACCAGAGCCCAGGAACACTTCTGTTTGCAAACAATTCCGTTCACAAACTGAAGCCTTTGGCAAAATTTTGCTTCCATAGGCAACCTCAGCATCGGGTGACATCTTGCCCACACAAACACACATGCAGCCATCTTCCCCCAAAAACAAATTAAGTTTGTAAACTGAGGTACAATCATCATCTCTGGCCGCTGTTCCCTCCTTCTGTCTTTTATTGGCTGATTTCTTTTTCCATCTAGATCTCAAGCTGTGATTTGAATTTCAACCAATTTTCGTATTCAGAGACTTGTCTCCTCTCTGTTTTCTTCTTCCTGATTCTTGACTTTCTCTGTCTGCATTTCATACTATGCTTCTTTCTCTTTGGAGCCACACTTCTGCCAAGTGTTTGGTATGTTCTGGATTTTCTTTTGTTCCACCTCTCTTTTGAAACCATACATCCTAGGTTTCCAGTTGTCTTCAAATTGCCACATCTGATGGATGCTGTTCATTCTCTTTTTTTTTTTTTAACAGCTGAGGTAATTTTAGTTTTTTATATATCTTGTTTTTTTCTTTTTTCCCATTCCCCTCCCCTCCCTTCAACCCCTCTTCCCCTCCTTATTTACAAAAGCTTTGTTTCAATTTTTTCCTCTATTATCTCTGTTTTCCTTGTCCCTTCCTTCCTTATTTTACCTTTTAGAGTGTTAGATATTGCTGGAACCTCCTCTTTATTGAACCACCCCATTTACTGGCTCACAAGCCACCCTGTACCTCTCCTTTGCTCATGAACTTTCTTTTTAGAGCTTGCTCCTCAAGTACTGAAGTTCCCCAGAATTACTTTGTTGGTTCTTCTTTTACATACCACTTTAGAGTTAATGATGATGCAAAAGTCAGTATTTAATTTTGAAATAATTTTCTTACTCTAGATTTATCTCACTACTGCACGGCTGACAGAAGATACTTATAAGCATTTTTAGCTTGAACTTTCTCCCCGTAGCTGCCCTATCTTGTCCTGTCCTATGGACGACGATACTGCTGTCCTCCTATCCAGTGCTGTCAGCAATAGCCATTCCTGAATTTTCTTTATTTCCAAGAAGAATCAATTATTAGCTTCTTTCAGCTTTACTTTCTATCTGGCCCCAATGCTTAACTCGATTGAGAAACACCTGAACTTCATGTGGTGGACTTTGCCTGTCTTTCTAAATGCATTTCATACTACACCGTTCCAACCACACTATGCCCCAGGTAAGTATAATTCCATGTAACTATCGTTTATGTTTTATTTTTACTGTTCTTGATAACATCTATTTGATAGAGTTCATGTATTGCCTTACTTAAGAAGCTTTCTTGTCCCTTGAGTTCCATATTTCCCTAAGAATATCTCTAAAATGTATAATATTACACATTAAAATTTATGTAACTTTCTGTTTATTTGGTCATTGTCCCCACTAAACTAAACCTTTGGAGGGCAGGGCTCTCATGGATTATTTCTGTATCTTCAGCACATCCTATAATGTCTTACCAGAGTAGATATTTAATAAAAACTATATGAATAATTAAATGAATTTCAACTGACCACTAAGCCAAAGGAAAATAACAGGTTAAACTCATTTTTACTGAAACTATAAACTGTTAAATGGCATAACTTTAGGGTAATTTTTCTCAGCTTAGGAATCAGGGTTTGTGTATATACCTGGTTATAGATGTTTGTCCTGCATTATGAAAAGATTAATTCTTTTTTTCTTTTGCCTTTAAACTTGTTTTTGTTTTGAGTTGAGCTTTGCATACATCCAGTATGGTATGAGATTATATAGATGGAGAGTTGAGAAAAAATGAGTCTGTAATCCCTTAGTAATCTCCTTGTGGCCTCAGGATCTTTTTTTGCAGTCAGGCTGTATGCCGGTTAATTTTAGTTACTGAATCAAAGTTGAAAAACCCTTAGGGATTATGTACTCCAACACTATTATTTTACATAGGAGGAAACTGGGTTGCACTGTATTAGTTATTGTGTGCCATAACAAATTGCCATAAGCTTTTTGACTTAGGACCACAGAAATTTACTCTCTCAAAATTTTGGAGGCCAGAAGTTCAAGGACAAGGTGTTGGGAGAGCCACGATCTTGTGGAGCACAGGGAGAGCCCTGCCTTGCCTGGTCCAGCTTTTCATAGGTCCTGGCTTTGCTTGGTGCAGGGCCGTATCCCTCCAATCCCTGCCTTCTTCCTGGTGTCACTCCATGTTTTCTCTCTGTTTGTTACATGGAAACATGTCACTGGGGTTAAGACATAACCTAAGTCCAGAAGGACATAATTATGAGGTCTTTAAACAAGAAATTTGTCCAAATAAAGTCACAGTCTGACGTTCTGGGAGAACAGATCTTTTGGGGTCCAATGTTTAACTCACTGTCACCACCTCTCCAAAGACCAAGGGATGGGCAATTGTGGATGCATTAGAGCCTGTTTCGTGTCCCCTGCCTAGCACAGCTGCAGGCCACCTGTTGATCTCACATGGGCAGATCTGGGCTGTGGTTCATTTTTCTCCATTCACTCCCATGTGTGTTTTGAAACACAGTGTTATGGTCTGGATGTTTCTGCCCCCCCATCATACAGTGATACCTGTCAGGAATGTGATGATTTCAGGAGATGGGGCCTTTAAAGGTGATTAGATTATGAGGGCAAAACCCACATAAACAGGATTTGCTCCCTTATAAAAAGGCCCACCAAGCTGTCTTACCCTCTTCCACCATGTGAAGACATAGCAAGAAGCCACTTTCTATGTGAACGTGCCCCTTACCAATCACCGAATGTACCAGTGTCTTGATCTTAGACCTGAAAGCCTCCAGAACTCTGAGAAAAAAATATCTATTGAATAAGCTCCTCAGCTTATGGTATTTTGCTGCAGCAGCCTGAACAAACTAAGACACACATAAAATCAGGAAAAGAAAAGTGTGAAATGAAAAGGGCTGATATTCCGTCCTGAATGGTGCTTCTAAATCCTTTCTATATTGTTTGGCCCAATTATCGTTGTAGATCTATTCACACTCTGGAAAGAATCAATACATGTTTTATTGTTTCATTTTCATATATATATATTAAAGTTAGTCAAATTTTCTGATATATGCATTTTCTCTGCAAAACTCAGTTTTTCTACTGCAGTGCACAAATCAGAAGGCATCTCAGGCAGATGGTAGCTTCAGCAGGACCATTAGTTCCATAGCTTCTGCACAAAAGTGTAGTGAAGATGCCAGAATATGCATGGAGTGGCAATTGTGTGGAAGTGAAGCTGTTTCTCTCTTCATCATTCAGGTAAAGAAATTAAGTTCAAAGAGTTCAGTGACAAATTTGAGCAAATCAGTGGCTGGCCAAGTATTTACACTCTGATCTATATGGCCAAAGCTTATATTCTTCTTCTGTACCTCCTTTGCATCAATACTTGTTGACGTGGTGACTACATCAGAGGTAGAAACAGCAGCACAATAGATATGTATCTGGTGGCATAAAAAATCCATCAGAATGATCGCTACTTATCGTGTCAATTTTATATTGGAGTTGCATGTGTAGATTTATGGAGTCAGGGGCTCAAGGTCAGGAAGGCAATGGAAACGGATGAATGCAAGAGCCAAAGCAGTCCCTGTGATAACCAGTCTTGGTAAAGTATTAACTAGTACTCCTGTGTGAGTAAATGGAAAGTTAACCATGTTGCACATTTGTGTATATTAAATTCTTATCTTTGTATTTGCCAGCTTATCTGTATGGCTGTTGAGCAGGTTATAAGCTTTCTGTAGTTCTGTAAGGCTCAGTTGTTCTAAATTATGATATTCTTGGCTTTATAAGTACTTAAATCATAAGAATTTTCTATTAAGGGAGAGTTCATCAGGAGAAGGCAAACAAAATAGCGGTAACTAGCCTGGAGCGCAGAGTGGTTGATGAGCGACAAGGTTGCAAAAGCAACAGCTCTAATCAAGATCTCATATGTACTCCAATCCATTTTGTTTTAAAAATAATTAGGAGCTGTGTTTTCCATGTATCTCACTCATCAAAATTACATAAAACTTTAAATACACAGTTTACAAATGCCTATGACAGATTCAAATACGGTATGCACCATAGTCTGTTAATTCTTTATGTATTTGCCACAATTCTATTGCTAAAAGAAGTACAGAAAAAAATAACAGATACCAAGATTATGCTTAATTATTACAATACCAGTTATGTTCTTATACTGCTTATTTTTTCATATCCAAACTATGTGATAAAACCCTCTGTGGATTGCAGATTTATGAAGTTTCTTCAAAGGCCTTTGACCCTGCTAGCCAGACTGTCACTGATCACTGAGTTAATGTTATAACAAGTGGGAAGATAAAATGTGCTTGCTTATATTAGTGCCATGTTAATATCGTCTCTCTCGAAGAAATATAATGGGCTTTTGCCTGTATTGGCTGGTGCTTGTTGGAACATGTGTTCTGTTTATTTCCCCAGAACTAGATATCTTCCATTTCCATAAAACAAAACAACACAACACAACAACAGATCTCTAGCCATTGGCTCAATATTCAGATCAAAATTTTCCTCTGATCTTACACTTCAGTTTTAAGCAGTCCCTCCCTGCTTTCTTTCTTTTCTGTTTTCCTTCCTTCCTTCCTTCCTTCCTTCCTTCCTTCCTTCCTTCCTTCCTTCCCTCTCTCCCTCCCTCCCTCCTTTTTCTTAGTTTAGTCAACACAGATTAGTTAAGAATTATGGGACACATTTTGGCTAGAGTTGTAAGAAACACAACTCTTCTCAGAGAGTTTATGCTCATCAGATATTGAATATGGAAAATTTAGAATCACAAGAGGCAGGCTACTATGGAACTAAAGTACAATAAGAACTGACCTTACTGGAACTTCGGGGAAGTGATCGCTAGAGAAATGACATCCACGAAATCTATTAGATATGTGAATACAGCAAAATGGAGTGAAGCAAGAATGTACTCTCTAAAACAGTACATGGAAAGGTTCCGATATGAGAGAGTATGTTTGAGGAACAGAAATATAGAGACAAAGGAATCACAGGTGGTAGAGGCTCATTCGTCATCAAGAATGTGTTAGACTTGGCAAAAAGAAGTCATTGAATTATTTTAGGGCAAGAAGAAGTACATCCAGAGAGGTGGGAACTGTTTTCTTGCCCAGCTACAAGCTCATGGAAAGTTGAGATGGACCATTCCCGCATTGTGAGAGAGTTGTCTGTGTAGGTCACAGATGTCGTCTGGCATTGACCCAGTGAGATAATTATAACATTAGACCTGAGAATCCTACTGGAGATCATGCTATCTGCATCATTTGAGTAACTTCTGGATGCTCCTCGTCCCTAGTAGAGATGGAGCATCTAGCTAGGGAATATCATGTAATCAGGTGGCCTGGGGTATGGGCACACATGCATAGTAAGAAATGGCTTTTTTTGTTGATTAGGATCCTAAAAAGAGTAATTTTGGAACATGAAAGACCACACAGTTTGGGTAGAAGTCATATAGATAAACTAGAGGAATGGACACAAAAATCTTTAGATTTCATGTCAATATTTTCTAAAATGAATAACCTAAAAGACAAGATGATTCATCCAACCATTTTCAGCAGCCTTCACACTCAGTTAACCCAGTGTTTTGACCAGTGGGTTCATGAATAGAAGGGCAATGGAGGTAAGGATTGCACATGGCCCAATGGCTATTTAAATAAAACTCCCTTATAATGATAATCTAGCTGTTGCTAGAATTTAACTACTGCCTAGTTTTATGGTAGCAAAGAGCAACATTGAATCTTCCATATAGTTTCATCTTATAAAAGACAAACTGACCACTAATGAAAACAGAGCCTTTCTATAATGGAAATTAAATGATTTAGTGTCAATGGAATTTGGTAACTTATTTTGGATACAGGTTTGTCTTGCGTACCTGCACCGGCCTCCTCCATCACACCATGCAAGGGTTATTGTGTGGTAATCCATACAAACAGTAATTTAAACACTATTCCAATTGCAAAGTGAAAAGCCAGTTGTGGGAAAGTTAAGACTAATTGAGGAGAGACCAATAAAAAGCATATTTAATATTTCAGGGGAAAACAGATAGTGGTTTAAATTAGGATTGTGGCATAGTGATGGACCATTTCTGAGGTGGAATCTACAATAGAAGTTCATTGGATATGGAGGGAGGAATTGTATGATTTAGCTTCCCATATGGAAAATGCCTTTTGCTATCTTAGAACTCACACTTGCTATCCTACTGGCTTTCGTCATTGCCTTCTCCAGTTTTAGTGGAGAAACGCGTGTTGTCTCGGAACACACATTTACTTTGGGATTTGATTACTTATTTCAAAATTCTTCTTGAAACCATTCACCATGGAGAGACACAGATAGTCACAAATCAGATTTCAAGTAGATCCCACTTTCCTTTTTTTTTTATTTTTTTTATTTTTTTTATTTTAAAGAGAAGAAAAAACAAAACAAATCAAAAAAAAGAACAAATTTTCAAAACAACATAATATGAGGGTAACAATGGTCAATGCATTACGTATTATTATCTTTAAGTTAGTTATTCAGGATACCAGACATTAGCATTCAATTGTCCAAACATTATTGGCTCAAACCCTACTCTTCAATGAACAAAGTAAAACTGGTAGTGTATCTATCTTAACCATCTTATATACATATACAATTTTTTTTCCCTTTCCCTTCTTTCTTTTCCCCATTCCGGTCTCTCTTTCTTATTGACCAGTTTCTTTTTGATTCACCGTGTCTATTGTACATTTTGGATCTTATTTACTCTTTCAGTTTCTCATACTAGAGAGACAATACTATGCTTACACATGTGCATCTGGTTTATTTCGCTTGTGAGTATTTTCTCGAGTTGCATCCATTTACCTATAAAAGTCTCCAGTTTATCCTTCTTTATGGCTGAATAGTATTCCATTGTATAAAAATACCACATCTTTCTTATCCATTCCTCAGTTGATGGGCATTTGGGTTGTTTCCAAGGTCTGGCTATTACAAATTGTGCTGCTGTAAACATGGGTGCACATATACCACTGTGGTACGATGTTTTTAATTCTTCTGGGAAGATGCCCAGAAGGGGAATAGCTGGGTCAAATGGGACCTCCAACCCTAGTTTTTTGAGGAATCTCCACACTGACTTCCACAGTGGCTGTACCAGTCGACACTCCCACCAACAGTGAAGAAGGGTTCCTTTTTCCCCACAGCCCCTCCAGCATTTGTTATTAGTTGATTTCTTTATAGTAGCCATTCTTTCTGGAGTGAGAAGGTATCTCAATGTTGTTTTAATTTGCATCTCTCGAGTGACTAGTGATGTTGCACATTTTTTTGTATATTTATTTGCCATTAGTATTTCTTCATCTGAGAAATGTGTATTCATCTCAGATGCCCATTTTTGGAGTGGGTCTTTAAATTTGGGAGGTCTGATTTTTTTGAGTTCTTTATATGTTCTCGATAGTAATCCTTTGTCTGAGGAACAGCTGGCAAACATTTTTTCCCACGTTGTGGGTTGTCTTTTCACTCTGTTGGTGGTTTCTCTTGCTGTGCAAAAGCTTTTTAATAAGATGAGATCCCAGTTATTGATTCTTTGGGATAGTTCCCGTGCGGTTGAGTTTTTATTCATAAAGTCTTTGCCTACACCAATGTCTTCAAGGGATTTACCTATCCTACCTTCCAGCAGATTTAATGTTTCTGTTTTAATATTTAGATCTCTGATCCATTTTGAATTTAGTTTAGTGCATGGTGAAAGATATGGGTCTAGTTTTAATCTTCGGCCCACTTTCCTTTTAAACTACTTTAATTGCTTTTTCCTGGGCACATCCTCAGTTTTCTGTTTAGTGTTGATTTTCTTGCTTGTTGTTCTGTCACTGTATGATAAGGTATTCCATATCCAAATGAACCCTACTCAGGATAATAGATCACTATCAACTACAATAACATCATTCTGAACTAATTCCTCCAACAGGTTGCCTCAATCCATGAAACTATTCAAGCTTCTGACATGTACTGGTCTATAAGGTGATACCATTTTCCTTAGGACTGGATGTTTCCTAGGGGAAATAATGTTATTTTTCCCTATGGATAAGAGAGATAGCTTGGACGCCTTAAACAATGACAGGGTAGTTCCGCTTACCTCCTCCCGTAGATCTCACCTCTTTAGTGGAATAGGTAAGCCTTCCGTCTAGCTGAGAACACAATTCCCATCCTGCAACTTTTAAAACATTGTGGAAACTCTGCTCACATCTAGTGCTTAAAACATATGGTTTCCATACTTTGCCATATCTCAAGATATATTCATTTAGAATTCCCTGTTAGTAAATTCAGTAAGGAATTGAATACAAGCCAGGCTCTGGAAAAATCTTGCTTATGATCTTTGATGTCTGAAAAGAACTAGGTGTTGAAGCAAGCAAGAAATACATGTCTCAAATTTTAAACAGTAAAAATTATATAAATAGTAATTAAAAGAGTATTATCCCAAGTACACGAATAAACAAACACCTTTTACTTTTCCTGTAGCAGAGGTACCTCCCTTCTGGGATACTTTCATGTTCTCTTTGTTGTGGCCCCATTGTTGGATGACACATTTTAGTTTCCCATCAAGTTAGGAAAGGCAGTGAATGAGTGAGTGGGATTTAACATATGGAATTGTGAGTAAACGTGGTGTTCTCTAGTTCTGGCTGGGTCTCTTAATAGTGCTCCTCCATTATCTGTCCCCGTGTAGTGGACTGGAATGGAGTCAACCATCACCAAGGCCACCTTTAAACCTGCAGTCCGAAGAGGCTGCTGAGTGACCTGCTCATCTTGGTGAGTGGTGCACATGCTCAGTACTGTTCTCTGAAAAAGAAATTTTTGTGTTTAAGCCATTAAACTTTGTTATAGCTGATAGCTTACTTGTTTTATACAGTAGTGAAATTAATTAACATTTTAAAAAGCAAGAGTTTATTTCTGTCTGGTATTCTAAAGTACACTTTTTAGGAAGTGTAGATCCTAACTGGTTCTGAATGATGGGATCTGATTTCAATACATCAAGGTAGGAGCAGGAATGGATTTTTAACATATGTGACAGTTTAAGGCAAAAACCAAGGAAAGATTTTTGTTCTAATAAGCATGGAAGGGCAAGCAGCAAATCAGTTTGAGCAAAGCAGATTTTAAGTGATTCAAAGAAAGGATGATAATAAGATTAGATTGTAGAAGACCTTTAATATCTAGATAAATATTTTGATTTTATAACTTTGACAATATGTCTACTTCACTGTGACACAGTGAAGTACTGTTCTAAGATTAATCTTTTTTTTTTTTTGTGGGTACCAGGGGTCGACCTCAGGACCTTGCACGCCAGCAGGAGCCCATGCCACTGAGCGATATCACCGGCCCTTTTTTCATATGTGGGTTCCGGGAGTCAAACTCAGGCCCTCACGCTTGCCAGGCAGGCACTTATGTTGCTGAGCCATCTCACCGGCCTCTAAAATTAATCTTGCACACATAGTTTGAAGCCGAACTGAACGGTCTCTGCAAGTCCAAATAAAAAGGTGTGTGAAATAGTTTTATATGAATTACTAAAACCAAAAATGTTAGGCTGACAGTTGGAATTGCTTTTCTAGTTATGAAAAGATATTTTTCTTTCAATTTATCAATTCTTAACCTTTAGTATTTTCTGTTTTGTAAATAAAATTTAAAAAGCAGATAATAATCAATTTGAACTGCCTCTCAGCATGACCAAAATTTGCTTAATTGATTGGTGAAATGAGGAACATTTATTCTGTAGAACTAAGTTACATGTTAAACACTTAATTTCTTTTACTCAATGTACTATCAATGGGAAAGAAGAGAAAGACATTATAAGAACACTTGTATTAATTATAGTTGTATCTAAGGGCGTATAAGGTCATAAGAATGTGTTACTGTGTACAGTACAGGGTGACTCAAAGGGCAGGGTAGTGTTCAGGGTAGTTTTCCTGAGCTGCGGGAATTACAGTCAACAAGGGGGCATTGGTTCTCCCTAAGCATCATGAATTATTTTGTAGGATCATGAGGTCAAAAAGGATTGGGGATGGAGTTATCAAAAAGCAAGGCACATAAAGAGGCAGATGATACACCATCAAGGAAATGTGAAACCACAGATAACTCAGGAGGAAATGAGCAATTCAATAATGACTCGGCTCATTGAACTTTCTTTAGTGTGGAGAATGAGAGTTTAATGGAAAGAGGGACTAAAGTAGAACCGGAAATCATAAAACAAATTTTCAGGTGTACCTATTTTAAGTCCATTAGAGCCTCTTTATTTGGGAAACTGCTCAGACAGTGGTTAGAGGAGTGGGATAAATAGCACAGGTATCCTCGGTGAGGTACTTAGAACTGCTTAAATGCTTCTTATCAGGCTACCGTTAAATTCACTTAGGAGGAAAAGAAAGAAAACTTTTACCAGAATAACGCGTCTTACGTTAATTTTCTTTTAAATCCCCTTCTCTCTGTTTAATTTAATTCTTCATTTCCTCATTTTAAATCTCACATTACTCATCATTAATTCTTCTTAAAACAGTTTGTGTTTAGCATGATCATCTGGAAATAACTTAAATAAAATGTTTATACATAAACCCAGCTTTCTGATCTCCAAGGACTTTCAAGATGATTAATGTTGGCCAGTTAAATATTGCATCAGTCAATAACAGAAAGCAAACACAGTAGAAGAGCAAATAAACATCGGCTTCTCCTTCTAAGGACAGGGATGGGGGAGGGGGAATGTACCTTGCAGTCGCTCCTTCCCGGCAGTCTAACACGCCATGTGACTTGTGCTTACATATTCCTTCAGTGTGACTCATTGATCACATAGGTCCTCGTCTGTGTTTTATGTTAAGAATGAAGAACAAGAAGCCTTAGAATTGTGATTTACCATATTTATTGATTACTTTTCATTAACTATTTCTTGACTACTGTGTTAGTTATTTTTCTCTCCTTGCTGAGATAAGATACCTGACCCCCAAAATTAAGGAAGGAAATGCTTATTTAGCTCACAGTTTGTGGAGGTTTCAGTCCATAATCAGCTGGCTCCAAGGCGGGGTGGTGTGGCACAGGGGCAACTGTTCAAGGTGGCAGAAGACAGCAAAGCAACAAGTGCAAAAAAGGGGGGAGGGAACAAGCTTCTTTTCCTCCTTGTGTTGTATTCAGGCTACCTGCCCTCAGGTGGGGGTAGCACTCACACCATCTCCATGACCTTCTCTTACACAGGCTCAGGATGTTTACAAAGTGAGGACCCTAGCCCCCTGCTGAATCACTTAGTTAAATTTCTAAATTTTCTCAAGTTGACACAGCGAACAACATCCTGGAGGGGTAAGGGCATGTCCTCTATACCCTAGGATGTAGAACTGCTGAGTTACTTAGTTAAGCTTCTAAACTTCTCAAATTGACACAATGCATCAACCATTACAACTACCTACTTTGTGTTAGGCATGAGAGTGGGTCTAGGGTAAACTGCAGTGGAAGAATTCCCATAACCCCTTCTGTTACAGATGAACCAAATATTAAGCAAATAATTATAATAAATTTTAATGTAGTAGGATATGTTTTATAACAGGAAGATGAAGGGTGGTATTCAGGCATACAACAGGGAGTTAATTCTAATCAATAGGCTACAGAATTTCTCTCTGAGAAACTTATGTTTGAGTTGAGATTTAGAGGAACAGTGAGATAAGCCAGAAGAAAGTGTTGGGAAGCAGAGGGTTTTTGACAGAAAGAAGATTGTTGGCCAAGAACATGAACAGCTTAGTGAGATAAAGTGAAGTGAAAGAATTTCAGCATATTTGGAGACTGAAATATGTGTCAAGGTATCCAGAAATCTTTTTGTTTGTTTGTTTTGTTTTTTGGTACTGGAAATCAAACTCAGGACCTCACACTTGCCAGGCAGGCGCTGTACCACTGAGCTGTATCCCTGGCCCCAGTATCCAGAAATCAATCTGGAGATGAATCTGTAGACACAGGCCATGTAGTAAACTCAAGGCATTATGTTGAATTTCGTCTTAGGAGTAGTGAAAATCCATTGAAAAGTTTCAAGTAGTTAGGGCTTGATGCCATAGGATAGAGAGTGAATAAGCAGCAAGCAAGACGGGAGATTGCAAGACCTGGTGGCAACACTTCTCGTAACGGAGAGAGACGACATATGCATGCACCCAGGTGGAAATAGCGTGAATAGAGAGAACAGGACACATTCAAGTGCTGTTTAGAAAGCAGACCCATTGCATGTCTAAGATGATGGGATCAGATATAGTTTCTAGGCAGTTGGTTCCAGAAACAGATAGATGGTATTTTATTTTCTACAACAAAGGAACTCAAAGGAATGAGTGTTTTAGAAGGAAAATTATTAGATTTATCTTGAGCTGTTATGATATCTAAGTAAAAATTATATGGTTGTATATTCTTTTCTAAAACTCAAAAGAGACATCTGGAATGGAGTGTGTGTGCGTATTATACATATATTTGGGAAATATTCATATATAGAAGATAAAACCTTCATAATAAATGAGATTACTGGAATTGCTTGTGTCCCACAGATAGGGTAGAAGTGACAAGTACGTAAAGAGGCCATCTATAAGAGACAGGAGAAGTGCTTAGGAAGTAGGAAATAATCAAGGAGATATCAGTGAAGGCATGGATACAATGTTGTGAGAAGGAAAATTTCTCTTGAATGTTAGCAGAAGTAAGCACCTAAAATGGTTATTCTGGCCAAAACAACATTAGTTGTTATTGTTGTCTGCAGGAAAAGGAATTCCAGTAGACTGATGGGAGTGGAAGTCAGAGCCCAGTGAAACATTACGAATCAGAGTGTTAGTAGAGATGGAATTACCGGAAAGGTAGTTGAGGTCCATTCAAAATTGTGATTTTATAATAACTTTAGAGTATTTAAATATTAATGAGAAGAGGCTAGTTTGATGATTGTCTTAGTTACTTACTTATTACTGGGACAAAATACCCAACACCCACAAGTTAAAGGAGAAAATGTTTATTTTAGCTCAGTTTGTAGAGGTTTCAGTCCATAGTTGGCTGGATCTATGGCAAGGAGGGATGGGACAGGGACATGGCTGAGGAGAAACAGTTCATAGTGTGGCAGGCAAGAAGCAGGAAGCAGCAAAGCAGCAAAGCAGCAAGCCTCTCTTTCCCTTTTATTCTGTTCAGGCTACAAGACTATTGGTTGGTGCCACCCCATTATCCACACTCACTACTATGCTAAACCTATCAGTGGACTAATTTAAATATCACACTTTTAATTCATAATTATATATCCTAGATCCAGCCACCTCCAAAAAGCCCCACCTGTGAGCTCAGGTGGCTTTGGGGAACATCTAGATACAAGCCAGAACAATAATACAGACAAGAGTTATGCAATAGATGGAAGACTCCGAGCTGCATATCCATAAGTAACAAGGATGCTGTATTAGAGGCCAAGGCCTATCTTCCAGAGGTGGGGTCCCCCATCACACATTTTTCACATGGAGAACTTAAAGGTTATCGAAGTGAGGTTGAGTACATTCATAGGGGAGGTCACAGAATGTTTTAAGATAAAAAGATTTTGACTTTAAAGATTCGTGAATCAGATCATGGAAACAAAAATGAGAGAAAGACTCTCCCCAAGGGAAAGTCACCTGCAGCAGGGACAGCGGGCCCATTCCAGAGATCTGAATGGAAAGTGTAGCCACTATTACCAACCTCAGCATTTAGCTGAATTCAGAAACTTCTGACACAGGTAGAATTTCATCATTTTCACTTAGGAATAGTTTGATGCCTTGTTGATGGGCGAATATGGGGGAGGTATGAAGTTGTTTTATGAAAAATATTGTGCACTCCCAACTCCTCTTTTTGTTGGCATGTATCTTTACCACCTTTTGCTTTACTTATATAATTATCATTATTTGGAGCTGTCAGAATAATGAGGTATTCAATGGCACAATTAGCTTTGAAGTAAAGGAGTAAAAATAAATTATTTTTTCTCTATGAAGTTTTAAGTAATCTCCACTTTGATATTCAAACATTAGTCACTTTATGTTGAAAATATGTTCTGAAAAATGTGTTGTTAGACAGTTTTGTCACTGTGTGAACATTACAGATTGTAGTCACACAAACCTAGATGGCACAGCCGACTACACCCCTAGGCTACTTGGTATCGGTATTACTGGCAAACCTACATTTCACGTTGCTGTACTGGATTCTGCAGGTGGTTTGCACATGAGAGAATTTGTGTATCTAAACATATCCAATGAAAGAAAAGAAAGCTGCTATTGACCTGGCTTTCATATGAGTGAAGGTCCTTTTCAGACATTCACTTCTGGAATAGAGAGGGTTCACCCACGTTGATGATTTGCTGTGGCAAGAAATTTTCTTCCCAAATCCTCCTATTTGAAGTTTCCAAAAATTCTTCAGCTGGCCTCATACTAGCACTCATACTTTCTTATTATGTAATACATAATGATTCTTAAATACTTAACTCACCCAAAGCATCCAGTAAATATAACATCATACTTGGGATTGGGGCTGCTTGCCTGAATTCCTTCTTTCCTTCCTTCTTTCCTTCCTTCCTTCCTTCCTTCCTTCCTTCCTTCCTTCCTTCCTTCCTTCCTTCCTTCCTTCCTTCCTTCCTTCTGTCCTTCATTCCTTCTTAAAGAAACAGAAATTCAATAACATATATATGTAGTATGAAAAAAATAAAGTGAATATGTCTTTAAATTAAAAAAAAATTACAGTGACACACATTGCCATTAATCCTTCTTAAACACTCTTCTTTGCTTTGAACTCAAACTTCTTCTTTGACTGCAATCGCCATAGTGCTGAGAGGGTTGCTGTCTGTGTGCTCGTTAGCCCAGGACATTAAAGGTTCTTCCACATCTGACAGAGGCCCCTTCTAGAATTTTTGTTGGTCCGTAGCCATCAGTGGAGCAGATCTTTTAATAGCTTCCATAATTGTGCCCTTGTTTTTGGGTTGTGGCTGTGGTGACATACAACCTGCCTGACTGGTGAGCAATCGTATTACTGATTCTCTGCTTTCATAGTCCTTAATAGCTTTTAACTTTGTGCAATTTTAATGTAATTGTCCAGGTCAATTCCTCTTCCTTGGAATATTACAAATAGATTTTGTATGCGTAGGGGCCTTTATGGACCAAAAAATATGAGGTTAAATTAAGCATGAGAAAAAATGATGCAGTGGGGAGACAATAGTCACTTGACGCATGAGGCTACTGCTGGTGTAACATGGCCTGCGGTTCCAAGGCAGGCTTTTCTTATAAGTAAGAGTGTACTCAAAATAATGATGAAAATATAATATACTAAATACGTAAACTATTAACATAGTCATTTATTGTCATTATACGGTATCATATATTATATGTAACTGTATGTGCTATTCTTTTATACAACTGGAAGCACGTGTAGGTTTGTTCACAACAGCACCAACGAAGACACGTGAGAAATGCATTATGCTATGATGTCACGGGGTGGGAGAAAGTTTTCAGCGCCATTATTATCTTCACAGACCGCTATGATATATGTGGCCCATTGTTGACTAAAATGTCATTATGAGACACATGACTGTATTAAAAGCCAACACTAAGGCTTGTAAGCCTCAAGTGCATGATCCGTTAGGTTAACAATAATATGTACAGGAAAAAGGATTTGATTAATTTGGTAACTTTCAGTTGTCATTATCTAAAGCTTACTATATATTATAACCAATTTAGATTTTATGCAGGGACTTGTATAGCTCATTAATCATGAACAAAACTTCAGTCCTTGCTGTATTTCTTGGGCTATAGTGAAGAAAATTAGCATCCTCCACTAGTATTTGTCTATGTGAGGTTCTTTAGCAGTCTCTTTTTAGCAGCATGGTCAGCCTTTTGTCTTACCTTTTTCAATGCTCTTCTATTTGAGACATCTTGGAAATGTTCTTCAAGAGTTAGTGATACTATATTCTATTCAGCAAATGACATAACACCCATAAAAATGTCACACAGTTAAGGTTAGAAAGCTTCTTGGTGGCAGGCTAGAAGCCTGCTCTCTTGACTCCCAATTGCTTTCTGTAGCTGGCTCATGCTATATTACCATTTATCTATTAAACATCATCATTTTTATATTTGCAGTCATTAAAATACCAGTCTGTTGAGGTACAAAGCTAGACAGTGAAAGTTCTGTGGGGAGATTTTCCGTCACAGGAAATACTGAGGGCACTCATTTACCTTGGTGATATTTCTAACAACAGAACCATCCTGAAACAACTGTCTTGTCTTTTAACGATGGATAAATGTTTCAATAAAAGTTGAAGTGAAGTAGCAGGTGAGCATGATGATATTTCAAATTTTTATATAGTTTGGCACATTTTCCCCTGGGGCAGACTGCACTGAAGGAGATTTTTAGAAGTAGAATAGAACATAATATTCTTCACAAATGAATTTATTAGCATCTCTCTGGGCATCAGAAGACACACACAAAGCAGCTCTTTTATTTTGTGGACTAATTTTTCCACCAGTTTTTGTTATAGAGATAAGAACATGTTTTGTGTCTTCCCAGAGGAAAATTACTGACCAGAGCATTCAGAAGTTCTGTTCTGGGGGCTTAAAATTTATTTATAAAAACTAAGTGATCATTTTAACTTCAGGTGCTTTGCAGATTTACGAAAAGGACCAGCATCTCCTCCACCTTAATTTTTCCTTTTTTTTTTTTTTGTGGGTACCAGGGGTCGACCTCAGGACCTCGCGTGCCAGCAGGCGCCCGTGCCGCTGAGCGATATCACCGGCCCCTTTTTCGTATGTGGGATCCGGGAGTTGAACTCGGGTCCTCGCACTTGCCAGGCAGGCGCTTACGCCGCTGAGCCATCTCACCGGCCCAATTTTTCTATACATGGACACTGTTGACAGAATAGCAACTTCTGGTTGTTGTTCGATGCACTGCAGGGACCAGGTTTATATAGGTTCACCGGAACCTGGCTCTTGTGAAGTTCTGGGAAGAAAGTGAGGGCCTGTGCATCCCTAGTACTTCCCGACTAGGTCTGTACTTAACTAAAGCTAGGATAGGTTTCAGCAAAAGCACGATATTGAGAAAGTGTGACCCAAAGCAGTCAGTAGAGTGCTAAGGGAAGCTACGGAAACTGCATTTTTTCCTGTTGGTCACTGCTCTGATACCCTTTTCTATGAACCAACACATGCACATGTGTAGATTTCTCCATTCTGCCTTAATTTATTCCTTTGGCGTTCTATGAGAGGTGGGTAGGGAGGGAGAAAGGTAGATAATTTTAGAGATTAGTGTCATTTCTGGATGGGGGCCTATTTAACATGTATCCATCTTTAAAAATGTTTTACTATGATGTTGTTTCATTTATATGTTAATCTTTCTAATGTCCAAGGTGAAATTTACAAAGAACTAGATGAAAGAGATAAAAAGAATAGATCTTTTCTATTGAAGATGATCCAGGATTGAAATGAAGCCAACGTTATCATGCATTCAAAGCATATGCATTTTGCCTTGCAGTCAACATGTGGGTCTATTTTGGGAAGTGAGGGTTATAATTATGTAAAACATTATGTTTGAACTCCAAGCTCAGAAATTTGAAAACTAGCTTGAGCATGGATATGTCACTGCAAATTTTGACTACATAGATTAGCACCTTGCAACCTTATTGCACTTCCTGATTGGCTTCCTCAGAAGTAACATGCCTATCTTTTCTCTTCATGTTCCTGGAAACACTTTGATAACTGCCCTTAGGATTCCTTCTTCTGAGTCCTTTAGGACTCAGCATCCTGGCTTTCTTCTGATTTGGTGGATAACTTAGAAGTGTCCTTGAATATTACAACTCCCATCAGCGATGCTTTGTCTTTGACTTTTCTTGTTTTCTCCAACTTGACAATACATCAGCAAATACCGATGGATCCATCTTATAATAAATTCTGAATTCCACTGTTTTTTACCATGCCACAGCTTTACCACACTTTCTTAAATTGCCATTATCTAATGAAACTGCCTCATAATTGGCCTGCCTAATTCTATCCTTGTGCCCTCTCAGTCCCCACAATCTAATTGTGGTTCATAACAAGAATACTCCTTTTATGGTCAAACCAAATCACTTCCTTATTTCAAAACTTTCAAGGCACTCTCTCCTGTATTTCTTATTTTATTTATTTTTTATTTTTTTTTTTTTGTGGGTACCGGGGGGTCGACCTCAGGACCTCGCGCGCCGACAGGCACCCGTGCCGCTGAGCGATATCACTGGCCCCTCTTTTGTATGTGGGTTCTGGGAGTCGAACTCGGGCCCTCGCGCTTGCAAGGCAGGCGCTTACGCCGCTGAGCCATCTCACCGGCCCCTGTATTTCTTATTTTAGAGTTTAAGTCTTGTACACAAGTAAAAAGTCACCTTCACAGCAGTGGAGGTGGCAATTATTTGATTATCATTGCATCTTCAATGCTTAACACAATGTCTAGCACACAGTAGGAGCTTAATAAATTTTTGGTGAATGAATGAATGAATAAATAAGAATGTGACTGTTGCCTTGAAGTCTAGTTGGAATAATCAGGAGAGCCTTTGTGTGATGATTTCAGATGCCTCTTACTCACTGAGGAAGTTCTTTTAAGGAGGGATTCTGTTTAAAAATTCAAATAGGAATAGTTTCAATGTGAGTAACTCATTGACAGAATTTTAAATGGTCCTTTTTCTCCCTGGTGATCAATTCCATTTTACAAATTTGCTGTGGAACACTAATTTCAGAAGGTCAATGAAAGAATCCTGGGTAAATTCACTTTCCAATATCAGGTTAAAGATGAGGCCCATTCTGACTTGAGACTTCAGAAGTGAGGAACAAAGACAATCTCTTATTCCTGGCCCTGGTTGGCCAGAGCACCTTCCCCATTCCCAGTGTCAAAGGGGCTGGCAAAATGACCAGTGCTGTGGAAGAAAATAAAAACAGGTATAGTTGAAAACGAAAACTGTTTGTAAAGTGGGAGAGAGCACTGGGGCTCAGAAGAAGCCTTTATGGATGGAGGTGATGAGCGCCCTATGTGACTGTTTAGCACCTGCAAAGGGTGCTAAGCTGCTTGCGGCTGACTAGAATCTGCACTAATCAGGATGTCAAGTAATAGCGTGACCAAAATGTGTGTCTGTTAAAGACAAAGATTAAAATTAGAAAACAGACACAGAGTGGTCCAAGGGAGGCTGAGGTAGGAGGACAACAGGACTTTTTCTTTCCTTAAGTAAAACTCTGGTTTTCAGTGTTGTGATTTCATAGTATCCAGGAATATTTCCAAATAAATGTCAGATAACATCTCATCCATGCTTCTAACATTGCATCTTCCCTAAAAGACTAACTGCTATTAAAATTTATAGTATGCTATAAATAATTCACTTAGTTTATGTTACCATATTATACTTGAAAAAAGTCTAAATTCTTTTTTACTAGTCTGGCCAGATGTTTTATGACAAATAGACACAGTTAGAGTTTGTAATTTCCCACTAAATAAGGTATTTAGCAACTAGACAGTTGGTCCCAATCATTAAACTATGATACTTGCAGAGAATAGTTTTTGTTAAAATTGAAATATCTTTCCAATTATCTGTTTTCAGTTAGCATTTTCTCTGTAGTCTTCCCATATCCATTAGAATCATGAGTCATTTTATCTTGTAAAATAATAATTCATATTAATAATCTTTAATCATTGGCCCTAAAATTGATAAAATAGCTACAGTGATAATTTATTTCTTACTTCCAGGCATGTATATATTTATGAGGAAATTAACTTTGAGTTAAAGTTTATGTGTGCTTATATTCATAACTGCTAACACCTAAGTAACATTCTGTTTCTAGTATTCCTCAGTCATGTTAACATTCTTCTGTTTTAGTTTGTTTTATGCTGCAATAACAGAATGCTGCAGACTGGGTAATTTATAATCAACAGAAATTTATTAACTTGTGGTTCCATAAGTGGGAAAGTCCAAGACTGAGAGGCAAACGACTTCCAAAAGCCTTCTTTCTGTGTTATCTCATGTCAGAAGGAAGAAAAGCCAAAAGTCGAGGTCAAGAGATCAAGAGGGAGAAGGATAGAGAGAGAGGGAGAGAGAGAGCCAGTCCTACTTCCCAACACTGTTGCATTGGGGATAAAATTTCCAACACATGCTCTTTTGGGTGGACATATTTAGACTATTTTATGTACCAACCTAGAGTTATGTATCTGTTTTGAGGAGATGTAAAATAGAATACAAGATTCCATTTTGCGTGCTCTCCTTTTTATTGTCTGCTCTGCCATGGCCTTCTCATACTTGCTGTGGCTGATTTCTTGGCATTCTGGATGCTAAAAGTCCTGGGAAGAATGAAGTGGGTCATTCTGTTTGGGCAGAGCTGTTCCAATGTCCACTCCTTAATTCTGAAGAAAAGGTGATGGAACAGTGGAACTTTCTGGGTGGTGATATTGCCTGTGACCTTATATGACCTGGAGGGTGTTTAAATCTTTTGTCCTCTCTGTGTCAGAGAAAATTGTACTTGAATACTCAAATGACACAAGAAGACCAGACTCTAGAAATACATTTCTTTTTTTTTTTTTTGTGGGTACTGGGGGTCGAGCTCAGGACCTCGCACGCCAGCGGGCACCCGTGCGGGTGAGCGATATCACCGGCCCCCTTTTTGTATGTGGGATCTGGGAGTCGAACTCAGGCCCTCGCGCTTCCCAGGCAGGCACGTAAGCGGCTGAGCTATCTCACCAGCCCTAGAATTACATTTCTTAATCTATAATTTTACTCAGTTGAAACTTGAATTTGGATACACTTTGACATTGCTATTGTTAGGAAAATATTTAATTTACTGAAAGCATCACAGCTTAGGAGAAAGACCATGCGTTGTGCACTGAGAGACCCCTACTCGTGATGCACACAGTTATCAAGGGCAAAGGATTTATTTTCTGGGTCTCCGTTTTGGGGGAGTTAGGGAGTTTGGTTGTCCACAAGTTGAGTTACCTGTCCACTCCATCAGGGCAGGTTTCCTTGTTAGTCTGGATCATGTCTTGAGCCCCTGACATGGAAATCCTGGGTATGAAATTGACAGCACAGATTTGACTGAATAGTTATTATGGAGAGAGAGAAAATACTATCTTTATTATTTCTATACTATTAAATTGATTTGTCTGTATTATAGTGTCTAATTGTATAAAAATCTTCAAGGAAAAATTGCTGCAATTGTGCAAGCAGAAAATGATAAAAAACAACCTGTTAGTAGAAACACTCAGGTAGCTATTTGTTCAAGTAGTCACACTAAGATATTTAAGTGGAAATCAGTGACATATAATAATTTGACATGTGCTTTGCAGCCACAAATACCCAGTTTTGAATACTCACTCTGACTCAGGATGACTGAGGGGTAAGGAGTGTGCGATTAGCATCTGTGAGTACCAGTTTGTGGAAATAATAACAGACTAGAGTCAATGTTTGTAATCATACAGCACAGTATTTAACCCTTGGAAGGTAATACAAATTCAGTCATTATTATTTTAATGCATCTTTCTTGATAGGATAATGCTTTATCTTATATTATTAAAACATTCATTTCATAATTTTTTTTATTAAATATCAGGTGTGATTGAAAATTATGATAAACATTTATACTAAAAATTATTATAGTAAAATACACATTGTCATTAATTCCTCAAAATAGTCTCTCTTACTTCAAACTTATCCCCTCATTCCTGCCACTTTCTGAAATAGTTCTGGAGGTCCTTTTTCATAAGTGTCTTTAGTTGTGCTGTTGTAGTTGCCATTATATCCTGAACTGATAAAAAATATTTACCTTTCATAATTATTTTGAGATTGGGGAATAGCAAGAAACCATACAGTGCCAGATCTGCTGAATAAACTGGATGAGGATACAATATTTTACAAGGCTATTTTTCCTTTGGATGACATGCGACAGCAGCATTCACCGAATTTTTGATCACGATTTGTAAAGACACTTGAGGAAGAGCATTTTCAGAAAGTGGCTAGGAGGCTTTCCATCATGGCCAACTAGTGGCAGCACTAAGTAAGAAAGAGCCCAAAGATGGAGTCTGGAAAACACAGGTATACAGAAACCGATGTCAAAGAATACCAGATATGGGGAGGCAAGTAGAAGGAGAGACATACAAAAATCCAAATTCAGAATCAAGAGGGTTAGAAAGGAAAGCTATATCCACCCTGGAGCAGGCACCCCATACACTATAGGTCCGGCATTGCCATCTTGGGAGACGATTTAATACCCTAAAGGGAGGGAGACTGCACTTTGGTAGAGGCTGGCCACTGGAATAGGCTCACAACTTTCCTACTTTCCCCACTGGGGAAAGGAACACAGCAAATAACACAATAATTTGAAAACCAGGGGACCAATGCAATTGAAAGGTGGTGAACGCAGTGTGAGAAAGCACCTTCAGGCGTTTGGGAAACAAGCGCACAATCCTTGTTAGGGACCTGGATAAGAGTAAAAAGAAGAACAAAGGACTCGAAATAGAAAAATGACACGATAACAGGAATCAGTAAATACCTTTCGAAAATAATCTTAATGAAAATGGTCTAAACTCGCCAGTCAAGAAACCCAGATTGGCAGATTGAATCAAAAAACAAAACCCAAGTGTATGGTGCAGAAAAGAGACTAAGCATCAAAGGATAGAAAACAATATTTCATGAAATCGGAGCCTGAAAGTCCGCAGGAGTAGCCATCTATTTTCAGACAAAGCAGTCTTTAAGCCAAAACTGATTAGAAGAGACAAGGAAGGTCACTACATATTGGTAAAGGGAACAATTCAACAGCAAGAGGTAATAATTGTAAATAGGCACGCCCCAAATACTGGTGCACTCAACTTCATAAAACAAATTTTACAAAAAAAAAAAAAAAAAGAATCAAAATAATCCCATGCATCAGATCGCAGTGCAATGAAACTAGAAATTAATGGAAAAGAAACCACAGAAATTGTGTAAACACATAGAAATTAAACAGTTCTCTCTAGAATAATCTATTTGTCATGGAAGAAATCAAAGAAGAAATTAAACAGACTGTAGAGTCAAACAACAATGCCAGTACAACATATTAGAACCTATGGGATACAATGAAAGCAGTCCTAAAAGGGAAGTTTATAGCTACGAATGCTCACATCAGAGAAACAGAGCAATCCCCAATCAGTAACATAATGATGCACCTCAAGGTCTTAGGAAAACAAAAACAACCCAAGTCCAAAGAGAGTACAAGAAAGGAATTTAAAGATCAAAGTAACGAAATTGAGACTAAAAACACATTACAAAAACTCAATAAATCAAAGAGTTTATCTTTAAAAGGATAACCAAAAAGACATAGCCTTAGACAAATTTACCAGAAGTAGGAAGGAAAAGACCCAAATCAATGCAAAAATGTATTCAAATCAATTGGAGTATCTAGCAGAAATGTACATACTTCTAGACACATAAATTACCAAATATTAACCAAGAATATATACATCCTGAACAATCGAGTAACACGCAATGGTATGAAAGCAGTAATAAAAAACACCCACTAAGAAAAACCTGAAACCCAATGAATTCATTGTTGAACTCTCCAAGAACTTCAGGGAACATCTGTTGTCAACATTTTTCAAACACTTTAATGAAACTGAAAGGGAAAGAGTACTGCCGAACTCATTCCTAAAAGCTACCATTACCTTGAAAACTACAGACCCATCTCTTTAATGAACATAGATGCAAAAATCCTCGAGGAATGGCAAACAGAATGTAATAAATCATTAAAAAGATTATACACACATTATCCCAGAAATGCAAAGATGGTTTGACATATGTAAATCAATAATTGTAATACATCACATAAACAGAGCCAAGGACAAAAATTATATGATCATCTCAATAGATACAGAAAAAATCTTTGACAAAATCCAGTGTCCATTCATGATAAAAATTCTGAAGAAAATTGGCCCAGATAGACCTTATACAATCTGATAAAAGCCATTATGACAAAACTCCTGCCAACATCATATTTAATGGGGAAGAACTGAAATCTTTTTGTCTAAAATTTGAAAAAAGACAAAGATGTCCACTATCACCATTCCTGTTCAACATAGTATTTGAAATATTAGCCAGAGCAAGCAGGCAAGAGAAAGAAATAAAAGAGATACATTTAGGAAAGGAAGAAGTCAAAATATTCTTATTCAAATATGATATGAGCCTTTATGTAAGAGAAAAAACAAACTCCAGGGAAAAGACTCCTAGAACAAACAAATTCAGCATAGTAGCAGGATACAAATCAACACAAGAAATTAATAGCTTTCCTGTATGCCAATGATGAATCCAGTGGAAAAAAAATCAAGAAAACAATGCCATTCACAATAGCTTCAAAAAAATTAAATACCTAGGAAATAATGTAACTAAGGAAGTGGAAGAGCTTTCCATGAAAACTATGGGACTCTGAAAAAGGAAATTAAAGAGGATGCCAGAAAATGGAAAGATATTTCCTGTTCCTGAAAAGGGAAAACCACTATTGTCAAAATGGTAACATGCCCAAACTGATACACAGATTTGGTACAATTCCACTGAAAATACCAACAGCATTCTCCACAGAACTAAAAAAAAAAAACTCCTAAAATTCATATGAACCAAAAGAGACCCAGAATAGCAAAAGCAATTCCTGGCAACAAGAGCAAAGCAGGAGGCATCCCAAACCCAGATTTCAAATGATATGACAAAGCTATAACAATAAAAACAATATCATACTGGCACTAAAACAGACATGTGAATCAATGCAACAGAGTGGAGGATGTAGAAAAAACTCCCGGCACATTCAATCATCTTGGATAAAGGGGACAAAAACATACACTAAAAAAAAGATAGCCTCTTTAACAAATAGTACTGGGAAAACTGTTTATCCTCATGCTGATGATTGAATCTAGACCCATATCTCTTACCATGCACTAAAATAAAATCAAAATTGATCAAAGACCTAGGTATTAAAACAATTTACTGGAGAATAAAATAGGTAAAACTCTTGAAAACATAGCCACAGGAAGGGACTTTCTGAACAGAACTCCAATTGCAAAAGAAATAACATGATGAATCAACAAATGGAATTATACCAAATTTAAAAAGTTTATGCACAGCAAAGGAAACAACCAACAGAGTGAAGAGACAACCTACAAAATGGGAAAATTTTTTCAATTACTCCTTGGACAGAGCACAAACATCTAGAACACAAAGAATTCAAAATATTAGACCTCCCTAAATAAAAGACACAACCAAAAAATGGGTTATTGAAATACATAGACACTTCTCAGAAGAAGAAATACAAATAGCCAAAAAGTAGTTGAAAAAACGTTTAACATCCTGGCAATTAGAGAAATTAAAATGAAAAGAACCCTGAGATTCCATCTTACATCAGAAAGAATGGCTATCATCAGGAAATCAAATAATAAAAAATGCTGGTGAGACTGCTGGGAGAAAGGAAATTCCTACATTGTTGGTGGGAATCTAGACTAGTACAACCACTATGGCAATTGGTGTGAAGATTTCTGAAATAACTAAGAATAGCAACTCCGTTCGACCCAGCTATACCCTTACTGGGTATCATCTCAAAAGAGTTAAAGACATCATATTACAGTAATACATGTATATATATATGTATATATGTATATATATATATATATGTTTGTAGCAGCACGATTCAGTAGCAAAATGGTGGAATAGACCTATATACCCATCAACAGATAAATAGATAAAGAAAATATGGTACTGTATACACAATGGAGTACAACAGACAGATTGATTTGAATCATTTGCAAGAAAATAGATTCACCTCAAGACAACACTAAGTGAAATAAACCAGATGCAAAATATTAAATATCACATGGTTTCTCTTATAAGAGAAACCCAAGGCATAAATAATTTAAAGAGCAAAATATGAGACAGATAATAGGAAACAGGGAAGTAGACATTTTACAGATGGAAATAGGATCTGTAGATGGGGAGGGTGAGGGAAAGTTTAGGTAAAAAATAAGATGGGATACCAACTCCCGTGATGGGGTACCAACTCCCCATGATGAATGTATTTATTATGCATCACAAACATACTAATAAAAATCAAAATTATGTCTATAAAAAAAGAAAAATTGGCAAGAATAATGCAACGAGTGTGTCTGAAGCAAGGGGGAGCATTTTGAGAGCAGTTAATGGCAATCTATATTTTACTGTAATAAATTTTTAAAGTTAAACATTCACTGCATATGTGGATCACACCTAGTATAAATGTTTATCACACATATGAAGTTAAAGCTTGTAAAAATCTAAAATAAAATCAATGAGATTGATAGCATATCAAAATATGTACATTTTTGGAGAAGGTAGGGATATTCTCTGCAACATTTGGTGATTTGATGGGAGTTTTTTAAAGATAATCTATAGGCAGTATTCTAAAATTTCTTTTTCCCCCATTTAAAAAAAGAATATATGGTCTCCTCAGGCACTGTGATGAACTAGATTGCTTGTCTCTGACTTCATTAAACTAAGTGTACTTCAGGGTCCAGTCCACCCCAATACTGGGCACTAAACCCAGGCCCTTCACACTGAACTATATCCCCAGCCATTTTTAAATTTTTAAAATTTTTCTGAGATATGGTGTCACCTGGTCACTAAATTGCCCAGGCAGGGTTCAAACTTGCCATTCTCCTGCCTCAGCCTCCTGGAGTGCTAGGATTACAGGTGTGTGCCACCATGCCTGGAAAGGTAGGTTTTTATATGCTGTTTTATCCCCATTTTGATCTGACCGGGGGACAGTCAGTTTCTCTTCACAGGTAGCTTGCGAAGTCCACATCCCATCCACCTCTCTTGGTGAATGCCCACACTTCGGGCTACTATCTACCTGCCTATTCACTTCAAGCCCAGGTACTAAGCAGCTAGGAACAGCACCTTTGCCTCTGAGTCCACTGAGATTATTCAAACTAGCCAATCCTCAGCCTCTTACCCTGCAACACCTTTCCTTTGCGTAGAAACTACAACGAAAGTGGAAAGTGGTCCTCCTCTCCCTGGCTTGTGACCCTGACCAACCATGTTGATTCCCCCTCTTGTCCCAGGAGCTCAACATGTACCCTGTCTCTGGGGACTGTGAGTAAAATAAATTATCTTCTCACTGGCGTTTATCTCCTGATCTATTGGACTTACCATACCTAAATAATAATAAATCTATTAAAATACCATGGTTCTGTAGCGTCGATGTTAAAGGCCGTCTTTAATCTTTTCTTGGCATTTTTTGTGGGTACCGGGGGTCGACCTCAGGACCTCGCGTGCCAACAGGCACCCGTGCCGCTGAGCGATATCACCGGCCCCTTTTCCGTATGTGGGATCCGGGAGTCAAACTCGGGCCCTCGCGCTTGCAAGGCAGGTGCTTATGCCGCTGAGCCATCTCACCGGCCCTTTTCTTGGCATTTGATACAAAAATATTTTTCTGGTGTACACATATGGTGATGGCTGAAAATAACAGGGGCTTATATACAAAATATGCACACTCTGCCTCCTACAGTAGGGGCTGGATGGAACGTTTCATTTTATTCTTTATTCCACAGTGCTGTTATTAGAAACCAAAGCTTACTTTGAAGTAGAAATGACAATTGAAAAAAATATTCAGAATCTTGGAAGCTCCCCAGGTTTCACACTTTGCCATTCTCTCTTTATAATAACTGTTATATCACATCAAGAATCATTCCAACACCACTGAGAATTCTACGCTCACCTGAAATACTATGTGTATGTGAAGGGACATAAATTACTATTTCTATGGAAACTACAATTTTGAGTGTTCTCCTTTCGTTAAGCTCAAGCTTTCAGTTTTAACATGACATAAAATGAGCTGATATATCTGCCTTGGATTAAAAGAGCAGCAATACGAAAGTGAAAACCCTCATAGCGACATAATGACTTTATATTTTCATGGCTAAAAACGTTTGCCCCCTAACCTGAGTTGGTGTAACACTGACATTTCCATTTTTATTTTAAAGTGTTGCAATAGGAGCATTTTGTTACCTATTAGTACTACTTGTGTGGTAGCTGTTTCCCAGTTTGGTGTTTTCTCTGATATAAGCAAATCTTGAAATGAAGCTATCACGAAATATTTATGTCACTGTTATGGTTTGTGTCTAGATGTCTCCCCAAAGCCACATGTGGTCATAGGGCTTTTTCAGAGGTGGCTGAATCTAGAGTGTATGATGCTGGGATTAAGTGTGTGTGTTTGCTAAATCAGTCCACTGATTGGTTTGACACCATCCTAATCCCAATGGTCTGGATAAGATAAAAGGGACAGAAAGAGGCTTGTCTCTCTCTTGTTACTTTGCTATTTTCTGGCCGCCATAAACTGGTTCTCCCTTGTTGCTTTGCTACAATCTGCCTGCCACGAACTATTCTCCTCAGCCAACCCACCCCGCCTTGGAGCCAGCCAATTATGGACTGAAACCTCTACAAACTGTGAGCTAAATAAACCTTTCCTCCCTTAACTTTGGGCATCAGGTATTTTGTCTTAGCAATGAGAAAAGTAACTAAGACAGTTACTATGTGTCCAAATGTATTTTTGTGCTGAATATTTTCTGAAGAGATTGGATAACTGACAGTGTTTTCAGAATTTTTTTTTTTTATGTGGGTACTGGGAGTTGAACTCAGGACCTCGTGCTTGCCAGGCAGGCACTTATGCTGCTAAGCTATCTCACTGGAACAGTGTTTTCAGAATTTAAATGTAATTTTTATCGGAAAAGTTGCCTACCATAGTCTCCCGTTATCCATGGGGGACATTTTCTAAGAACTCCAGTTCTTAGAAAATATAATGGATATACTGAAGTTAGCCTGATATCATGGATATACTGAACTCTACATACACTCCTTTTCCTATATATAGATACTTAGGATAAATTTTAATTCATAAGGTAGGCATAGTAAAAGATTAATAATAATTTATCATAGATTTTAGCAATATCAGCATATGACATTTTTCCCTTTCCTTGTGAAGTGAAAAACTTTCACCTTTTCATTTATAGGAAGCACTTTACAGCTTCCTTTCCATATATGAATTACTAGCAGCACTATCTTATGTTTGGGGGCCATTGTTAGGAAAAATAATTGTTACTTGAACACAAGTACTGTGACATCGCTATAGTGGGTTTGATAACTGAGATGGCTACAAAGTTATTAAGGGGCAAGTACAGCATACTATGACTATGTGGATACACTGGACAAGGGAGGATTAATGTCCTGGGCAAGGGGACAATATGAGAGATCACAAAATTGCATCACATTACTCAGAATGATGCATAACTTAGAACTTGTGACTTAATCATTTCGATAATTTTCCATTTAATATTTTTGGGCTAGTTAACCACAGGTAACTAAAATCTTGGAGAATAAAACAGTGAATAAGGGGATTGAGGAACAACTGTATTTCCCTGAAATTCCAAGTCTCCAATTTTCTTTGGAGACAGCGGGAACAGGTGGATGATTTTATAATTAGTGAACAGCAGGACAGTTTTAGTATGGTGGTAGTGAAGCTACACCTTCAAATAAAGATAGCCAGTAAGAATGATAATTAAAAATGAGTGTCTTAGATAAGATTGCTAGAGTTGTAATACTGGCTCTAGACCTAACTAGTTGTGTGGTCTTGGGAAATGTATTCAACCGTCTGTGATTCTTTTTACTTAATAGATATTAAAAGCACACTATATATTTACTATATTTATTATTTTTCTGAGATGATGCAAAGTCTCCTAGAAAATTTAGTATGCTCTCAAGAGGAGAAAAATTATGGCAATCTAGTTCTACTTCAGATAATATTTAATTATTTTATTTATGAAATTTGAAGCCTGTAACAATACCTGTCACTTGTTTTCTTTGTGACATTTCAGTGTCCTTGCTATATAAGTTGGGACATTTTTATTTTTATTTTTATTTATTTATTTATTTATTTATTTATTTTATTTTAAAGAGAAGAAAAAACAAAACAAATCAAAAGAAGAACAAATTTTCAAAACAACATAATAGGAGGGTAACAATGGTTAATACATTACGTATTACTATCTTTAAGTTAGTTATTCAGGACACCAGACATTAGCATTCAATTGTCCAAACATTATTGGCACAAACCTTACTCTTCAATGAACTAAGTAAAATTGGTAGTGTATCTATCTTAACCATCTTATATATATATATACAATTTTTTTCCCTTTCCCTTCTTTCTTTTCCCTATTCCAGTCTCTCTTTCCTTTTGACCAGTTTCTTTTTGATTCACCATGTCTATTGTACATTTTGGATCTTATTTACTCTTTCAGTTTCTCATACTAGAGAGATAATACGATGCTTACACATGTGCTTCTGGTTTATTTCACTTATGAGTATTTTCTCGAGTTGCATCCATTTACCTATAAAAGTCTCCAGTTTATCCTTCTTAATGGCTGAATAGTACTCCATTGTATAAAAATACCACATCTTTCTTATCCATTCCTCAGTTGATGGGCATTTGGGTTGTTTCCAAGATCTGGCTATTACAAATTGTGCTGCTATAAACATGGGTGCACATATATCACTGTGGTACGATGTTTTTAATTCTTCTGGGAAGATGCCCAGAAGGGGAATAGCTGGGTCAAATGGGACCTCCAACCCTAGTTTTTTGAGGAGTCTCCACACTGACTTCCACAGTGGCTGTACCAGTCGACACTCCCACCAACAGTGAAGAAGGGTTCCTTTTTCCCCACAGCCCCTCCAGCATTTGTTATTAGTTGATTTCTTAATAGTAGCCATTCTTTCTGGGGTGAGATGGTATCTCAGTGTTGTTTTAATTTGCATCTCTCGAATGACTAGTGATGTTGCACATTTTTTTGTATATTTATTTGCCATTAGTATTTCTTCATCTGAGAAATGTGTATTCATCTCAGATGCCCATTTTTGGAGTGGGTCTTTAAATTTGGGAGGTCTGATTTTTTTGAGTTCTTTATATGTTCTCGATAGTAATCCTTTGTCTGAGGAACAGCTGGCAAACATTTTTTCCCACATTGTGGGTTGTCTCTTCACTCTGTTGGTGGTTTCTCTTGCTGTGCAAAAGCTTTTTAATAAGATGAGATCCCAGTTATTGATTCTTTGGGATAGTTCCCGTGCGGTTGAGTTTTTATTCATAAAGTCTTTGCCTACACCAATGTCTCCAAGGGTTTTACCTATCCTACCTTCCAGCAGATTTAATGTTTCTGTTTTAATATTTAGATCTCTGATCCATTTTGAATTTAGTTTAGTGCATGGTGAAAGATATGGATCTAGTTTTAATCTTCGGCATGTGTAACAATACCTGTCACTTGTTTTCTTTGTGACATTTCAGTGTCCTTGCTATATAAGTTGGGACATTTTTATTTTTAAAGAAAAATCAGAACGAGATTATATTGGAGTAATTTATGCCAGTAAGTTATATTGACATACATATTAAAAAACAAGAATCAGGGCCAGTGAGATAGCTCAGAGGCATAAGCACCTGCCTGGCAAGCATGAGGTCCTGAGTTCAACTCCTGGTACCCACATGTGAAAAAATGGCTGATGATATCGCTCAGCGGTGAGGGCACCTGCTGGTGCACGAGGTCCTGAGTTTGACCCCTGGTACCCACCAAAAAAAAAAAAAAAAAGAAAAGAAAACAAGAATCATTAAGTCATAGCTAAAATAAAAATCAGTATAAAATTTTAAAACAATAACCATTGGAAACATTCATTTTTCAGATGATCTCAGTTACTACATCAAGTAAAAAGACTGAACACTAGTATGATGCACAATTCATAGAGGTGGAAACTGAGTTACAGAACAGGTAGGCAGGTTCCCAAGTGACAGACTAAGTAGCTGATGAAGCCAGGTCTTAAACTTATCTAGGAACTAAACATGAAATGTGAATCAATGAAACATTTATTTATGCCATGATTTCCTTGGGGCCCTAGAAATTCCCATTATACCCTCGGATATATAAGGAGACTAAAAGAAATTTTAGTTTATGCACTTATACATACGGATCAATTGACATATTAAATTGATGAACTTATCCACATATTTCCTTTGTAAGATGTGCAAGACACAATCTCCTTCAAGGGACCTATAGCCCAGTGCATAATAACATTAAAATACCTGATTATTATAATTGGTAATTGTCCACCAATACTACTTTAACTTGAAACCTAAAATCAAGAAGCGTATTCTATTACTTGAATTTGGTTTGGTTGTTTGGATTCTTAGATCAGTTACAAAGATCAAAACTCTTTTGATGGCCATGGAAGAAAAGAAGTGATGGTGTTTTTAGTGAGTCAGGATCAGTGCGTTTCCACTGGCGGCGACTAGGCGTTAGAGCACTAAGAACATGAAGGAATACTAGGGTAATAGGCACCAAAATTGATCTTTACTCAAGGTAGAAAAAAATCCTTTAATTTTCTCCAAGAGCTTTCCAGCCACTACTTCCGATGTAGCTGTGAAAAAATTAGCTTTGTCAAACAGTAGCAGGTTTATTCTTCTATCTCTTCCTTATGTTTTTGTGAGGATTTATCTTGATATATATATATATAGATATAATATATATATATATTATATCTATATATATAATTTAAACTAATTTAGCAGGAAACAGGTTTGGTATTAAATAATGCTAACATAAAAACTTTTTTGGAAAATAAATCATTATTTTGATTATACTTCAGATTTCCTGATGGAAATACAATTACTTGAAAATGTTCGATATGTTAAAAGGAATGAAAATTATTACTTTGAGCATTGCATTAGATTCTCAATTTCCTGACAGTGTCACTATTCTTGAGAGAATACCATATATAAGAAAAACAGCATGATTTCAAAGATTTATGAAGACTTTTGTTCCAAAGACAGTCAAATGATTTTTTTTTTGTCAAGTAAATACTTTATGATATAGTTAAAAAAAAAACTATTGGAAAATACCGACTAATACAGAGGTTGGAATGCAAATTACACTCAAAATCATACTCAAAGGGGCTTGGTTTTACAAGAGTGATTTCATAGTATTCTTTATTTCCATCTATCAAGTACCATTCCCTACATCGTTTCCATATTACAGTCGTTTCTCAACAGCTGTGACAGAACACAATGTCACACTCAACGGACGGTCCTCAGGTCCCCATGGACTTGTGCACACGCAGGGAAGACATACATTTCTGTGTCGGAGTTAATGAGCATCTTTCTTCCACCTTCAATTTTCACTGCGGTTCTTTGTTTGCCTTTTGATCCCAAACGATTCTTTGCACATGACATCCTCTCACTTTTGTGGGGCTTTTTATTTCCTCCCCAGTCCTTGCAGTCCAGGATAATCATGGAAATTCAAAATGAACATGAAAATAGGATTTCAACTTGGTGACACAGAGAAATAATGATGAAGGGAAAAGATGAGCCCAGTTTTGATGTATTATTTAGGAACTTCACATTGCTGCCACACAGCTGTTCCCCTGAGTACCAGCAAGGTGTGACAATAGGAAAGCCGGTGATGGGCCAGTGCGGGGGGAATAAGTTTTAGTGCTTTTTTCTTATATGCTTTTGTATACCTGCACAGGGGTCAACAAAGGGGAATAGAAAGGATCTCACCAGAATGACATAATCGTTACCCTGCTCCAGATAATTGTGCTTTGCTGGTAGTCAGCTGTTAATTATTTGTCTATTTGTCAGGAATCTCTGCTACGTGCTTGTTTTTCTTTCACCTTCTCTGTGAGAATGGGAGTAATATTTCATTTCATTAATAATGCTCTTCTGTACTATCAGACGAGAGGCTTAGAAACAAGGATGTGTGTTTACCCATCAGGCGGGCCTGGCTTTCACTGCTGAGGTAACAAAAGTGTAGCGGGATACTGTAAAATAAGGAGCCATTTTGTCTGTACAGCACTGAGAAGACAAAGGAATTCGTTTTGGCCATATAAATTCCATGTATTTCTGCAGTGTAATTAGAGTCTTTGGATGAAAGACTCTATTGTTCCTATACAACCACAGGATTTATATAAATCTTGTAAAATGTATATTTTTAATTAAGCAGTGGAAACATTACCTGAAGGTGGAAATTACGTCCATTTTCATTATCTACATTACTTGCTTCTCGTTACCTTCCTCTCCTTAAAAATAACAGTCAGTGACTCATTTCCTCAAGAATTTGCTCTGGAAATTGGGGATCTCTCTGATAGATTTCAGGTCTGTTAATGCTAAGGTCTGGGGACATGTGGGGCTTCTCCGGGGCTGATGGGGATGGTAGGGCCATCGATGAGGCCCGAGACTGCTGGGGGTGGGTGACCGGAGCCCTGTGCTTCAAAGCATGGTGTGAGAGATCATCACAGGTACTGATGGCTGGGTTTATATTTAATGCTAGATAACAGAGTTAGGTGATAAAATAGAATATTAAAGAGGACAGAACTTGGGGAAGGATGGAAAAGCAATTTGGGCAAAGTTTAACCTGATCGACTGATTTAAAAAATTAGGATGAGAGTAACCATAAGATAGTGTTAGGATACTGTTATGACTAAATTGAATGTTTAGGTGAAGACATAATTGAGGGGAAAAAAAATCCTTCTAAGCATTGTGCTAGGAAGCAACTTTAGAATATTTAAAAAATACTGTAAGAAGATAACTATTTTATCATATTGTGCATCACATTGAGGGCTAAGAAATAATATATAATTACTACTAATTGTTTTATTTTCTCAATAATACTAATTTTACATCACATTAAAATGTTAAAGGAAAATGTAAACTTGGAGCATGGTACCTTTTTTATGTGAGATAGTAAACAAAATGAAAAATGATTCTATCTATGTCTGTCCATGCAGTCACTCACTAGTAAAAGCTGGAAATGTTTACATAAGAAGCCATGAAATAGAGACTGGGCGTGGTGGCATGCACTCGCCTATAATCCCAGTTACTTAGGAGGCTGAGGCAAGAGGATCACAAGTTCAAGGTTAGCCCGGACAACTTAGTGAGGGCCAATCAAAATGAAACTATTTTTTTTAAAGTACTGTGGATGTAGGTCAGTAGTAAAGTGTTTGCCTAGTATGCAAGACCCTGAGTTCCATTCCCAGGACAGGAAAATGTGCCATAAGATAGAAAGAGATGAAAGTATAGAAACAAGAAATTTATCTAAGCATTGCTGAGTCTCTGGCCCAGGAGGTCTGGCTGACTCGATGTAGGACACTCAGAGGGTTGCCTACTGGTGGTAAGGTTCGGATTACTGACAGCTGTTAGTCAACAGCACTCAGAATTTTAGGTCAGAAAGGCTTAGCGATTTCACAATGATGAATGAACCAGGTACCTTTTCTTAGGTGTAGAAAAACAGATGGGAATCTGCTAGCTTGTTCCCTGGCCACACCAAGTCTGGTTCCCAGAGTCACAGCTTTTTTTTTTTTTTTTTTTTTTTAAATCCCGGAAGCCTAAAGTCACTGCAGTAATCAAGGTGATAAAACAGGCTTACATGCATACTTTCAGCGAAGGGTTCCAAGTTCTTCAGCAATAAATTACTGTGCCTAGTGTCTTCAGCATAGTTTCTTCACTAGTTGTGATTATATAAATGAATACATAGTTGTAGATACATTCACTAATATAAAATGGTGACAGTGGTTTTGAAAAAATGAATTTTGTCTTGTAGGTAAATATAAATTAGTATTTTATGTATGCCTTGGAAGCTTCAAAGTTTAATTTTATTTACTTCTTTAGGGTTGAGACATAATTCTTGTGATATATTTGCTTGTTTCAGAAAAATTACTAGGCAAGGCCTTCTCGCCCTAACTTTTTTTTCCATTTGGTTATTGCACTTATTGGAATTCATGGTTCATTTTTTTCATATACAGAAAGTACCAACTTATGATGGTTCTACTTACATTTTTTTTTAAATTTTATGATGATGCAAAAGCAATATGCATTCAGTAGAAGCTATACTTCAGGTTTTGAGTTCTGATCTTTTCCTGGCTAGCAATGTGCAGTACAATCTGCTCTCCTGATGCTGGGCATCAGCAGCCACATACAGCTGCCCGTCAGCCACATGATCACAAAGGCCGATGAACTCTACAGTGCACTGTGTTGCTAAGCTACAATGTTCAGTATCTTAAGTGTATTTAGTGCATCTTATACTTAAGATATTTTCCAGTTGTAAGGGGTATTTCAGGACATAACCCCTTTGCAAGTTGAGGAATATCTGTTCATTTACTGAATGCTTACCAAGAAGCATCGTTCCAGGTCCTGGGAAATAGAGATGGAGATAACAGATCACGTCTTCATGGAGCTCACATTCTAGTGGGAGAGAAACAGTCAGAAAACAATTGAACAAATAAATATATGAAGTCAAGTAGTAATCAGCGCTAAGAGGGAAAATCAAGGCATAGCAAATGATGTAGTTGGCAGAGGCGCTTTTTGCTCTTGTACTAAGCCCTCTCTGAAAATGTGACATTTTAAAAAAGACCCAGATAAAGGAAAGAAATAAATCTACCTAAGATTTCAGAAATGTATTTCCTTATAAGGTTATTGTTCATGTGCTTTGCTCTGTAATATCTTACTTGTGCCATGTCACTAATGTTCTTTAATACATTCTCATGGATCTATTTTTTGTGATTATCATTATCACTTTGGGAATTTATGTAAATCACTTTGCTTATATTATATAGATAATAATTTTTTAGATGACTACAGCTTGCAGATTTCTCAATATTCTTGACATAGCATGTATTCACTCTCGTTATGCCATTTGGAATTTCATTTTCCAGGAGAATGGCTCCTGCTGAAAGGAGGAGCAGTGGGCACTACTGCACGGAATGGGTAGAAGGTGGAAGCTCATATTTTCACATTACAAAATTTTCAACTTATTTGGAAATCTGACTTTACCACAAGGACAGATACCGATTATTTGTTTGCAGAAGGGGGTGTGAGTCAAAAAGGCTGAAAATCAGTATTTCACCCCCTCCTTAACAGACATATTGTCATCCTTTAAGTTTTATTTAATAAAAACATCCTAAGCCAATGAGCACTCCCTTGAAAAACATTATACTCTTGGAAATATTAGTGTTAGACTGCAATTGTGCAAATTCTTTAAAAGAAAGTTCCTTTATAGGAGCCAATATAGCCTGGCTTTTCTCCAATAATTGGAGAAAAATCAATATATTTTCAAGTATATCCATAAAATATTGTAATCCACATTTTCAGAAAGAGACTTGTAATGCCCTGCTATACCTCAGAGTTTGCTCTAGAGTCCTGTGGTTGGAACTTCTTAAACATTTGGGGAAAATAGTTCAACACACACTCAGCTGGAAGATAAATTCAAAAAAATATCATATTCTACGTATACAAAGTATACAAGATGCTTAAGACACAAAGTGCCCTGTCAGCAAGAGATAAGCTCTCTTCTTTCTTTAACCTAGGTAGTGTTTGTTCTTCTGCACATATGGTGTGTAGAAGTTTCAAAAAATTTCAAAAAATCACACTGATATTAAAATTGAGGGAATTTCATAATTCCATTATCAGAAAATCTAAATGTACATCTGCTAGCCACTATAATTCTGCCCCATTGCATATAATCACTAAAATAAAAGTGAACTGCTTATGAAAACAGAGTCCCAGTACATAAGTTGAACTTAGTACCTCTGATATTTAAGACAATCACTAGTCAAATGAATTCCTATCTCTGGGTAGAGCCTATGGGAATTAACAGGTGTTAAATTTCCATCAGAAAGACTCACCTATTGTTCTTATTGGAAAACGGACAGATGGAGATTTGCACATAGAAAATAAACGTAAATCAAGTATAAGAGATACCGAGTGTAGTCGGAGTGCTGGTCTTTAGTTTTCTGAGCAGGCACAAATCTGTGCCAATTAAGCTGTACCTGATGTGATTGCTATTTCGTTTCAAAATAATAATCCAGCAGTTTTAACACTTTAGCTTTAACCTTCTCCATAACCAGAGGAGCTATTCAAATGCCTTTGATGTGACAGTAGAATGATTCTGTCTTTTGAGAATGACAGTCAGGGCCTTTGTGATTTCATAGTATAAACTACTTGAAAAATAGAAATGAGGAGGTGAGTAGCCTATGATGATATAGAATCACTTGGGTATATTTCTCAACAGCTAGAAACAGAGAGGAAATACAAAGTCAGACTTGAAACAGTTCTTTTTACTCCAGGGATTTTTAGAGTTGCGTATGGATTTTAGAACAATTTTTTATTTAGATTTGATTTATGCTTTTGACCTTGACAGTACAGAGTGAAGTAAAGTTTTGTAATGTCATATGGCAGAGTTGGAGCATTAAGTATTCATGCCTACACATTGTTCACAGACACCAAATTTTATGGGTTATTTGTACACAACTGACTCGATAAAGCCTTTCAAATCTATTGTTATTCCATAAAGCCAGAATATCTGGCCTGAAATCATAGCATAGATTTATTTTGTCTGTGCAGTGGTAGGAACCAAAATAGGCTGGTTTCAGCCCTGTTGTTTCAAAGGCTTATTTCAAAATATGCCTATATTCCTTTACTAGGAGAGCTGCGAGAAGCATTGTGTTTTCATCATACAAAGTGGCAACCATTCAAGAGTACTATCTTCATGAGTATGCAAAAGAACACAAAGAAAGAAAGAAAGAAAGAAAGAAAGAAAGAAAGAAAGAAAGAAAGAAAGAGAAAGAAAGATAGAAAGAATCCATGAGCCAAGTCATTTGTGTAAGCAGAAGTTTGAAGTATTGTGAAGGTAGCCATGATGAATTAGAGAAAACCTTGTTTCATGTATTTGTGGAAACGTAAAATGACATAAAATTTTAAAAACACCTCTTTTGAAAATTTTAGCTATTATTATAGGTCTAAAACTCTTTGAATTCATTTGTTTTATAATTATTTGTTTTGCAGTTAGTCTTCTGCCTTTAGTTTCTACTGTTGTCATCATTCTCACATGTATCCAATTGCTATTGATTGATCATTTCTTTTTTTTTTAATGTGGGTACCGGGGGTCAAACTCAGGACCTTGCACTTGCCAGCAGGCACTTGTGCTGCTGAGCGATATCACCAGCCCTTTTTTCCTTTTTATGTGGGTACCGGGAATTGAACTCAGGACCATGCGCTTGCCAGGCAGGTGCTTATGCCGCTGAGCCATCTCACTGGCCCCGATTGATTGTTTCTTGAGAGGGTCTTTTTTTGTAGTTAAAGCTGGTCTTGGACTGATTGTAGAGTCCAGGCTGGCCTGGAAGTTGTGGCAATCCTCCTGCCTCAGCCTCCCAAGTGCTGGGACTACAGGAGTGTGCCACCACACACCAACTGCTTTTTTTTTTAAAGCTTTATTTTATTGGCAAATAATAATTACATATATACATATATGGCAAGATCATATATATGTGTGTGTGTGTGTATATATATATATATATATATATATATATATATATATATATAATCTATCATCTCAAATGTTTATCATCTCTTTGTGGCAAGAATATTTAAAGTCCTCTCTCTTAGCTATTTTGACTGCTTTTAGGAGAGCTACTGCCATTGTCTGCCTCACGAGAAATACGTAAATCAGTAGCAGCCCTCAAACTGGTAGGAAACATTTGTATATGATGAGGTTGGCTTGCACCTCTGCTTCTCATTTGTAACAGCCTGAGGTTTCCCCAGGAAAGACAGTGCCTTTAACAAGTGAGCCATGGGTTGAATTCAAATTTAAGACTTCCATCTTTCTAAGGTCTTGTTCAGTTTATTAAGTGTCTTGCCTCCTGCTGTATTAGACATAGATGAAGAGATCATGGCTTTCCCGGGGGTTAGAGACCCAGGTTAAACAGGCATCAGAAAGAAATTCTCAAATGGATTTTCCATAAATGCATTGACAGTCTCAGAAATCTGAACTTTAGCAAAATACAATGTTCTTTTCAATTAATGTCAAAACACCAGCTTGCTTGCAGGTCTTGCTGTACCAATGTGGAATATTCTTTGGTTTTCAGCATGGCCCTGTTGGAGGTGAGGTTTAATTGTAGTCAGTTTCTTTGAGTATCTGTTGAATAATTTCAGAAATATTTTTACCTCTTTTCTTGCCTGAGGTTATTCTAATATGAAACCTGCTCCTGATTTGTAATATCTTACAATAGCATCCAAAGTTGAATTAGTGATTTGGGAAATTTTTCCTGAGGAAAATAGAGGTTATCATTCATGTAATGGGGAGTTTCATGGCATAAGATACATATATATTCTTTCTGAGGAAAATGGTTGGAAATCACTTTCTTCTGATTGTGTTTGATGTGCTTCTTAGTATAGAGTCACATAATACAAAAAGGACACGTCTTATCTGTAGTAAACTGTGGATGGGGAAAAAGACATAAAAGTAGTATCTTTTGTTGTTTCTCCTGTGTTTTCAATAAGTACATGGTCTCAGCTTTATGGGCTCTCAGAACTTGGCAGTGTCTGGTATATAGCAGGTGAGTAATGGTATTGAATGAATGGAAACAGAAAAATAGAGACACAAATGAAAGAAACTTCATAACATTGTAGTTTACATGATTTGTACAATGCTGATTTCTGAATTCAAGCTTTGGGGAATGACTGCAATTTCTGAGGTAGAAAAATAAATAATACATTCAAGAGACAGAAGACACAGCAAAGTACACACAAGGAAGGCTTTCTGACATACCTGTCTGTTCAACCACATGCACATGCAAGTGGGACAGTAGTCCTGGAAAATGATTTTTAAAAGGGCAAGTAATTCCTGTGCTGTACAGATTAATATAAATTTGGATAAGGTAATGACATTGAAGTTTATATTTCCACATTTATTAGAGTATATTCAATGCCTCACTTAATGGATCTCTTTTCTAGAGTAGGCACTTGGCCATGAAAATGTATTGGTGAGGTCACCTGCTATGGAGACATAATCAACAGACGGCCCCAGCTAATCCCTTCTGGATCCAACAATGCATTCATGTCAAGGCCGTGTTTCCTGCTGGTTACTTCAAGACAGTGACCAAGTTTGGCAGGAATACTAAGCCTTGTTCTGGCAACATATAGGACTCATCCTAAGTGTCCTTGGGTTAGAAGAATCTCCATCAATGTGGGTGAACTCTGGAGCTGATCTGCAGTCCATTAGTCTTATTACTCAATGTCCTTTTTTCTCTCTTTCTTTCTATAGGTATCAAATTTGAATTAAGATCTGAAGGTTCTTCTTACAGTCTCCTGCTCCCCTTAGTCACTTTCCTGCTAGTGGGGAAACATCCCCAGCACTCTCAACTTGAAGGAAGGAGCTTTATTTTGGCTCACAGTTTTAGAGGGATTGGCTGGCTCCAAGGCAGAACGGCCTCATGGAAGGGTACAATACAGGAAAGGTGCTTCCTTCATTGCAGCTAGGAAGCCTAGAGAAGAGGAGCTGGGCAAAGAATACGTGCTTCCAGGTCACATCCACCGGTGTCTCACCACCTCTGAGCACATGGGTCTTCAGGGGAATACTTAGATCTAAACTATAATACATATCTAAAACCACATTGATGCCTGCTTTCAGCTGGCCCAGTTAGGGCAAATGGTACCAAGAGTGAGCTGGAATTTGAAGAGAGATTTTTGGATTTGGAATTGGTTCACTCACTCACGAGCTGGTGAACAGCACTCTGTCCTGATGGTCGATGAGCCCGGTGACCCTGGGGCCTCAATCACAGCATAGCGGCCACTGGCATTTGGATGGCATGGGGTAGTGGTGATGTTTACGAAGACAGCAGAGGCTGCTGATTCAGGATAACGTGCACTGATATCCTTCCAGAAGGGTATCGAAGATTTGAAGGTCGTTAACAAGTGTCAAAACGAAACCTTCTGTGGTGGCTTACAAATGAGTCATTCTTCCTTTGGCGGAAGAGCAGACTTACTGAAATAGCAGACTGAAGATTTTACTGTTAGAGTCACAGAGCTTCCAACATCTGAAGGCTCAGTCAAAGCAGGTTCATAATGCTGAAGCCGAGGATATGATCCGAAAGATACGGATCTCTAAAATAGGGGGATATTTGGATAGAGGCCTTTGAATGTATTGGCTTGGTTACCACTATAACCTTGGATCATAGATCTACTAGAAGGTTTGATGGAGGCATCTGTCACGAAAGGTAATAGTTGTTTGCCTCCTTTTGTGGGTCCTGTATTAACCATGCTTCTAACTTCTCTATCAGGAAAGAAAGAAAACCTTGAGAGGCCCAAAGGACACTGTATTCATCAAAGATATTAGTGATTTAGCTGCAGTAGGGGCAGCAGCATCACTAAGGAGCTCCACTGTGGCCCTCTCCTGAAGGCCAGGACTCGCAGGAGTGGTGATCATAGAGATAAGTCAGTGCCATCCTTCATCACGATAGCGCTCTGACTGGGGTAAGAGAAATCAAATGGTAAGTCTTACAACCTAATTGTGACACAACTAGAATTCCTCTCCTTGATGATTCTTCTATGGACATCCTAGGATTTGAAGGCATCTTTGACAGTGTCTTGAGCAATGATGATTCAGATGTAGTGTATATAAAGGAGGCCAAATCCTTACATGTCTAAATAAATGACGTAATGTTCCGGCTGAAACTGCCCACTGTAAAAAGAGGTCATGAAGGACTGTAGTCCATTTTATTCTCATACCTCCAAAAAGAATTTATACCTACGCTAGCTCTTATAAATCCCCGTTCCGTCCATCTAGAAAACAAACTGGTATGACTTCTGTTTTACATGAAATTTAAGATCCATTAATAAAATTCTACTTTTTTGCCTCCCTCATATCCTAGCTATTCTAATACTATTTATCTTCTATCCCTGAGACCACTGTTGACTTTACAGTGATGGGCCCATGCTCAGTGTCCTTTAATGTAACACTTCTTCCAGATTCACTGTATCTATTTGCATTCACTTGGGAAAATCAATAGTACATATGGATAATCATGACCAAGGGCTTAAAAAGACATCCTTTTACTGCTTACAAATGTTCAACTACATCTGAATCATTAGAGACATCCAATTTCCCAACGATTCAACGCTTATGTGATATGTGAATGAACTTTTGTTGTTCTCCAGGAGAAGAATCTTGCAGAATTTATTTCTTCCACTTGCTGACAGTGTTGGTGTACAGGGAAACAAAGTTTCTAGGATAAATTCCAATTTTATCAGACCTAAGTGTATTTTCTTGGCCATTACATCAAACAAAAATTAAGAATCTTTTTCTCTTCAAAGATTGCAAGCTATTTGTGACTTTCATGGCCAATTACTGAAAGACACTTGGAATGTTTCTTATTCCCACAGGATATGTAGACATTGGAATCCTGTCTTTTCTGGACCAACTTTCCACTTGTACAAGCAAATAAAACCTGACACCCCGATCCCATGCATTTCACAGATTCACTACAGAACATCTTTTACAACCTAAAGGACTTTCCAGTGATCATAAATATCTGTATTTGTACATCTGTACAAATCTGTATTTGCAAGTTTTGTGGGTTCTATCTTAACAAGAAAAGGGCCTCAGAGACTCACTCCTTATTAAATCTGCGCATTGATTTCCTGACAAAACCCTGCCCTTGTTGTTTGGACATGGTGGCAGTAGTTCAAGGTCAACTGAGCCCCTGTTGACTTAGTCTCAAGATCTCTACTTGTTATGGTTTGTGTTTAGATGTCCCCCCACAAAGACTCATACTGTCATGGGGGACAGGCTTTTTGGAGGTGGCTGAATCTAGAGTTTGTGATTGATTTGTGGTCCAATGCTGGGATTATGGGTGTGAGTGCTACACCCACCCTAGGGTGCATAGCCTGCATACAATATAAGGGACAGAAAGAGCCTTGTCCTCTCTCTCTCTTGTTGCTTTTGCTCTTTCTCATTGCTTTTGCTGTCTTCTGCCACCACAAACTGTTGCCCCTCTGCTATGTGCCACCCTGCCTTGAGCCAACCAATTACAGACTGAAACCTCTACAAACTGTGAGCTAAATAAACATTTCCTGCTTTAACTTTGGGTATTGGGTATTTTGTCTCAGCAATGGGAGAAAAGTAACTAAGATACTCCTTAATCCCATGGTCTGTCATATTATACAGGCCTTCCTTGGACTGAAAGCACCTGAAATTGACTTCCTTTGAAATCTTTTACTTTCAATCCTTTATTCCTCAACCCTCAATCTCTTCCTCTCAATGGATGTGCTTATTGTCCTGATTGTAGTGATGGTATGATGAGCATGAATTCATTACGTCTCAACTCATCAAATTATATGCAATAAACATGTGCATATTTTTGTATATCAATTATATCTCACTAAAGCTGTAAGGAGAAGAAATCCTTTACCTATTACCTGTACATGGTTTTTTCCATTTCTAGAAGACCTTAAAACTTGCTACTACTCATCTTTCCTGCAGGAAAGATAACTTCATGAATGTTTTGCAAATGTTGGGGAATTTTCCTTGTTTTTCCCTGACTTCTTTTGACAAACTAAATTGTGAATTATATATGTGTAAGTCCTGTTTGAGAACTGAACAAAGAAGATATAAATTTGCGTATTCAGTCAGGATCCAGTAAGATTCATTCAAATCAAACTGTCTCCAAGATGTTAAATCTGTACAAGTTGCCAAAATTGTAGCCCTTACTAAACTCTGCCAGTTTGCTAGAGATATGATAGCAAATGCCTGCATAGAAATGCTTTTGTAGTGGTAAGAGATTTGGGTAGGCTTTGGAAGAAACACCATTTTTTAAATTGCAACTGGTATACTACAATTAGACTAGGCAACTGTGTAAAAGCAGTTTCAATAAGCAAAGGTTCACATATTCACAGATTAATTTACTAAACACGTCCACAGTTCCAGCAAGTCTGAAATTCAAAGCCAAAACTAAGTCCCTTATTGGCATAAGGTCTTGAGTCACTTCCAGAATCAAACACCTGATTCTGAAATAATATGTTGGAGATTAGATTGTTTGCTTCACCCATATGGCATATGGTGGCACCAAGATTTTTTTTCTGTGTGAGATGATAACATATATTCTTTCAAAAAGGAAGCTGTAAACATACATGAAAGGGACAATTTTAAAAAAGTCCTAAAGTCATATTTATGGGAAAAACATCAATGAGATTGAAGTCACCTCTTTGCTTTTTGATCCAGCTGTCTAACCGCATGCCCCGTATAAAGAGGAAAGGTGGGGACAGGACATGAGTGAAAATTTTTAGACCATTTAGAACATCTGGAAATGAAATTTATCCAGTTTTTCCGTGTGTGATTACGACTTCTTTGTGTGCATCTTGGGGTTGAATCCAGGGCCTTGCTCATGGTAAGAAGGTGTTTTACCACTGAGCAACATTCCTAATCCATCAATATGTTTTTCACTGCAGAATATTGACAGTTTTCTGTTTGGCTGGAATTGTTTCCTTTACATAAAACAACTATTCTGACAGTAGCAGAGCAACCCGAAGACTGATTTTCACACTGTATAACATCCACTTATCTTAGTTTTGGGTACTCACACCACTGGAACTCTAATTAAGGGACTCTGTGAGGTCAGCCAGAGGACTCAGGGCCCAACCACCATTATTCTTCAGAGAAATAAGGACCAATGATAGCCCATTAAAATAGAAACTTACAAAACTCTCTGAGAAACTTTAATTTCTGTAGCCAAAAGTTTTACACTTAGCTCCAAAGACACTAGATCCTTAGAATAGAAAATATAGACTCTCCCTGTCCGAGCTGGTCACTGGATTCTCATGTATGTGGGAATATCACCTCCTGTTATTGACGCTGATAAACCACTGTAGCCAAAAATTTTAGAACTTCAAGGTCAAGTTAATTTTCATCAAGCCCTTGTGGTTTTTCTCCATGATAAGTCACAGGAAGTGCCGCGCATGGCCTTCAGCCTAGAGACTACTGAAAATGTGATTTGTATCCTCTTGAATTCTGAACCACAAAGGCTGTAGTGAAACTCATGTAAACAACCCCTTGGATTTGTGTCTCTTATGAAAAAGAAAGATTCCACTTTTCTCCCAGACTTCTGTGCCAGTGCAAGATGTAACACTGAAAAACCCTTGGTATTCTCTGGAAGTGGATAGTAGGCACAATTAATGGCCACTGTATGTTTATCATGTTTTTCTTTTCATAACCATTATTTTCTCTGTCTGTTCATTTAAGGATTTTGAACGTAGAAGAAGGGAGATTCTTTAAGGTTCTTCCACTTATCATGGTATTTTGTGTTAATTCAGTGTTTCAATAGCCTATTAATGTCAGCTATCCCATTCTACAGATTTGGGGTGGGGATGGAACCTGTTCTAGCTGGTCCCATTTTTGACTAGATCTTGTTTGGAAGGCATTGCTCAACTTTCTGATAACTTTCATGATCACACCTACCCCAACAGTCATCATTTCTTGTGTTTTCTCCAGAGACTTAAATGCTTTTAAGGAGCCACTTATTCAACAAATGATTGAAATTCTACTACAATGAAAAAGTCACCAGATGTTCTGATTACCATCAACAATGAGACTGAGGAGCTAGTGATAAGTGGTGTGTGTAGATAAGGAGTTCTATAACACAACAACACCTTACATTCAAGTTACACTGTATAGTTAAATGATGTAACTTGGACCAAGAAAAATTGCACCAGCTTGAAATGCACACAAATATTCCACTTAGACACTGATATGACTTTGCCCCCACCAACTGTTCTTCCTCCCTTGTTCTTGGCCCCCACCAACTGTTCTTGGCAGACCTATCATGAGCTTAGAGCCCACTTCTACTGACAAATCCAACCTGCTAAACAAAGGCCCCTAAACCACAAGAATAAGTTCTTCCTCTTCCAAGACCCATCTTTGATGAACATTCCTAAAAGTAACAGAAATTCAGTGGTCTACTCTTTTTAAAGTTTTAAGATGTTTCTTTTTTTCTTCCTCAAAATGAAACACTTACATGCATGCTTGTCTGTGTGTATGTGTGTGTGTGTGTGTGTGTGTGTGTATGTGTGTGTGTGTGTGCATGCTTGGGGGGGGGAGGGATCCGATCCTACCTGGAACTCTGCCTGGAATGCTTCCTTGTCTACCCCGGGCTCCTTTGCCCAGTGAGCGCCTATTAATTCTTTAGATCTCAAGATCTAAAAGTTCAATTCTCAGAAAAACTACCCTGGCCCCAATTATATGCTGTTTTCCATATAACACATATACTAACTTCCTCTTATCTTCCAGTGTAATTATTTGATGACTATCTTTCTTACTTAGTAATTCATTGGGTGCTTCGTGAGGACAAGGACTGAATCTGATTTGCTCCCATTTACCTCGGGTCATTACAGCAGGGTTTGGCATGTAGCAGCCTCATGTAAAGTGTCTATGGAACTGTTGAAAGAATGCAATTAATAGAAATTCATAAAAGTAGGCAAGAATGATGTCATCTTTGCGATTAGGCTTCAGCCACCTACAGTCATCTTTCTGCTTTGTCTATGCTGTAGAGGAACGTTGACACTGGGTTCTGTTTGACAAGTATTAGAACTTATTGGGCATTTCATTTCTTCTTCAGGCCAAAACATTTTGTTGTTTTGAAATGTTAATACATATAACCAGACAAACGTTAGGTCTTATAGATCTGAGAGCTAAGATTATTTTGTTAGTGGAAAAGAAAGAGGAGAAGAAAGAGGAAGAAAGGAACAAAAGAGGATGAGGAGGGGAGGAAAGAACAGTTCTCATAGTTACAGATATTTATAGTAGAACAAAATATATTTCCTTATTGTATTATTTTTGGCAGTAATTTAACTTAGTTCCTTTATGCAGCTAGCTTTACCAGAAGCTATAGTTGGGCCAAAAGAGATCTGATTTTGCCTGATTAGGCAGCACCTCAATTAGTGTGTGATGTGTTTTTCATGCCCTTTTAGAAGGAAAATTGTGAGCTGTCACAACATGGTTCTAAATGGAAAGATAATGTCAAAACTTCTTACAAAACACTGTAGGATATTTCAATTCTGTTAGCAAGAAAGAGCACAAATTTAATTATGGATCAAAATGCCTTCTGCATCAAGTGGAGAGAGGTGGATATTGGAAATCCTGTGGTGCTACTTATTTTTCAATCTGACAAGAAACTAGGAACCTATATATTCAAGTGTTCCAATTTATATTTTTCCCATGGTTTCTAATATGTTGGAATGCTTCACACAGTTCTGTTTGAAAACAGGAAAGGTTAATGAATTTCTTGACAATATGCAAATATATAACCCCATTTTATGGTCTCAAGCAACACTCAGAAACACATATATTTGTAACCCATGGGAAGCTGGTAATTTACTAACAATTTACACACACTAATAGTTTGGCACATTGTCACATATTACTTGGTGACATCATTCCTGGAGTTTCAAAAGTCTGGAAATAGAATCTTCTATAGTAGTATGACAGGCCAGTCCTGAAAGTGCAAAACCAAGTAGCAAGACAAAGAATATCTTTTCTCCATTTTATTAAATACTCAACTTGTAGGGTGGAATATAATCACAACATTGTTATCATCTGCTGTTTTCCTGTGGATAACTTTTAATTAATAGAAGCTATCCATTTACTGCCTTTAATATTTTCTATCTTAGATTACTAAGAAAAATGTCGTAAGTCCACTTTCACATTAATCAATATGAAGTAATCTGTTACAGAACCAAGACATGAAGACAGTCGGAAAGTGATACTTGACAAGCCACTCAACCACTATCTGCTTCAAAAATAAAGTGAGTGACACATTCTATATCATTCAATGGTGTGAAATAAGTGATATGAAGACAGGTAATAAGTAATTTTTTTAGTTGAGTGAGTGAAAATTTGATATGAATATAATATTATTGGCTTTACCTATGGATTTCTTCTCATGACTTGGAATACTTAAAGACTGCGTATCTGAAAAACATTGTATGAAAATATTTTTACATTTAATTTTTCAAGCTTGAAAGATCTATCCCTTACCACTTTGCTCTAATAACTGTGTTTGTGGTAGGTAGAATGACCTTCCAAAAATTCCCACATCCTAACGTATAGAATATATGAATATGTGACATTTTTTAAAAAAGAATTTTGTAGATGGTGTTAAGTTTATAGACCTTAAAATAGAGGAATAACTTTGCGTTGTTTGAGTGGGCCCAGTAAAATCCCATAGGTCCTTAAAAGCAGAGAACCTTATGCAGAGGCAGAAGACAGATGTGGCAGAACAAAATGTAGAAGAGGTGCAGAGGAGACGGTAGGAGTGCTGGAAGGATTCACCCACTACTGCTGGCCTAAAGATGGGCAGGCGACATGAGGAGGAATGCAGGGGTCCTAAGGAGCTGTATGTGACTCCAGGCCAGCAGCTTGCAAGGAAATGAGGAAGTCAGCCTCACAGTTGCTAGAAACTGAATTCTGTAAACACCCAGATGAGATTGGAGGGGGAATCTTCCCCACAGACTCCAGAAAGAAATGAAGTCCTGCCCACACCTTGGTATGGAACTTGTGCATCTCTAAGCAGAGAACCACATTTAGCCACACTGTACCTGATCTTCTGCTTAACAGAAATTGAGATGAAACCAAATATTGTCTCAAGCCGCTAAATTTATGGTAATTTGTTAGGACAGCAATAACAGGTACTAAGTTAGGTTTAAATAGGGAAAATAAATTCTGCTGTTCTATTACATAGCAGAGTGATGATAGGTAACAGTAAAAACCTAGAAGAAAGAATCGTGAATGTTTCACTACAGGAAATGATGAATTTTTGTGTAGATATGCTGACCCTGATTTGAACATTATGCATTGTAAATACACATGAAAACAGCCTGTGGTACTTCACAAGCATGAACATTTCTATGTGTCAAAACAAAGATTTAATGGATTAAGTGTCTAATTTATCAGTATACAAAATATACTATGAGAAACATATATCTACTTCTCTCGCTCTTTTTCTGGAATCTATTTTCTACAAAATGTTCCAATTTTTCAGTAGAAAAAAAAAAACCCTTAGAAACTAAGAGGTTTGAACTCTTTGAAAATCTGAAGAAATATGTTCTGAGACAGTTGTAAATTTGGCAAAACGTGTTCTTCCATCCTTTACCTTTACTTTCTTGCCTAACCAGGCAGAAAAACTCTCCCTGGAAAATTGGAAGCCATAGGTAACGCTGTCATGCTTCCGTTCATTTAGCACCTGCCGCAGCGTCCTTCGTTCTTATTATCTCAGCAACAAATTTTGCCCTTCAACATTTAGTTCAGTAGAAGTATAGAAAGAGGCAGGCTGTTGACATAAAAGGATTATTGTTTTCCAGAATTGGTCCTTTAATTTAAAATGGAGCTGCAGAGAAGGGAGGATTCCTCTGCCAGATTTTCCTTCAGTCTCCTGGAGCTAAATAACGCCACGTAAAGGTCAGGTGCGCACTCCCGTGGATTCCAACTCCTCGTGTTGTGGGGGTCTATAGACTTCAGTATTTGATAGAGGTTTGTTGAATGAATGAACAGTAGCACAAAAAGCCATTAATTGTAAGTTTTGATGCAATGTTGTGGGTGCTGAGGCCCGATTGCTATTATACAAAGATTTATCTTAAATTTGTGGTAGCCTTGCGCTTCCTCTTCAAAATAGCTCATATAATTTGGGTGCCCTGCCACAAATCACAAGAGCAGGGGTGTCCCATATTTCAGATCTGTAGAAATATGTACTTACACTTGTCCCATAGACAACAGAAAGACCTTGGAAGTGTGGGGTTTATCCTGAAGATGAAGGAGCTGTGACTGCCTGGGACTCATCAGTGGCTCGGTGACTTCCTGCCCTTGGGGACATCACTAGACTTGTGGTCACAGGACACCCAAGTCTCTGGCACACCCCAGCTCAGCAGAGTGGTGTCCATGAAGCTATAGAAACCTAGCAGCTCCAAAGCCAAGCAAGGATGTGCAGTGAATTTTATTTTTGTACAGAAATCTTTTAATTTACAAACATACACATCATGGCGAACTTCCCTGACATTAAGAAAACAGATGTGTCTTTTGGAAAAATTTGAAAGCAGATTCTATTATACAAGGAAAATTAGTGTGAAATTTGCCTTTACTTTATTTTATTTTATTTTTTTGGTACCAGGAATCAAACTCAGGACCTTGTGCTTGCCAGGCAGGCACTGTTGAAATTTGATTTTTAAGTGTTTCCAAAATTTCCTCAATGAGTAGAAGAAAGGCTCCCATAGGTGGTTATATAAGTAACACCAGGAACATATACATGTATCTCTATGTACGTATTCTCATATTCTTTACATTCTTTCTATATATTTACCTGTTCTTTCTTTATATTTCTATACTCTTTATTTATGATTGTTTTCAGGACTCAAAGTGTTTGAGAATATGCACCTACAAAGAATTATATTTTGTGCCAAATTTTTAACATGTGAATTATCACTTATGCATTTGTTGTAGGTTGTATAATATTTCCCGAAAAATCCCTATACTGCTGTCTTAACCCCCTTCTATACCTCAGAATGTGATGACCTTGGGAAATGGGATAAAATAAATGTAATTAGTGGTTAAAATGGGATCATATTGGAGTCTGGTGGGCCTGTCAGCCAGTGTGACTGGCATGCTTGTAAGAGAAGGTCATTTGAGCAAAGGCAACCATGTGGGGAGAAGGCCATGTGCACATGGATCTACAAGCCAAGGGGAGAAGCCTGGGATGCATCCTTCCCTTCCAGCCCTCAGAAATGGCCCTAGCACCATGATTTCAGACTTCTCACCTTCAGAGATATGAGAAAATAGGTTTCTGCTGTTTAAGCAACCCATTTTGTGGTATGCTATTATTTCAGACCTACAAAACTACTGCACATTTTTTTCCATCACTTATCCTATTTATCCCTTTTATGACTCATACCTTTTCTTTTGTGGTAAGCAGAATGGCTTCCTAAACATCTCCATGTCATTAAACACAGACCCATGAATATACTATGTCACATGGTGGATGAAATTAAGCTTGTGTATTTGAAAACAAGGGGATTATTTGGGTTATCTTAGAGATATATATCCCAAAAATAAGTTCCAAAGTGTCGGGTTGGAGAACTGTGCTGTATCTTACATATCTTTTGAGGTAGGAATCCCAGCAGATCAGAGCACCATTGGTTAGCATGTTGATAGAAGTAATAGTCCCATGTCTTCCAAGATCCAAATAAGAATTTAATCTTCTATTATTATTATTATTGTTATTATTATTATTTACATGATTAAAAAGCAGTACTATTATTTCTTTGACATTTCAAAACATATTAAGCACAGTGTAAGATTTTTACATTGGATCAAAATAAATGAGGACTTCCTTTTACTGTTGCTCTTCAGTATTTCCAAAGGACTGTATATGGTAAGGAAAGCAAGCCCACTTCCATGCAGCCTTTGGTTACCTATAGGGAATCAAATTATGCACAGAAATAGAGGCCTATATTTTTTTTACAAATGGAAATAGTACTTTTCTTATTATTTAGTTATTTAGAGGCTTTTCAAAGTGATTACTTTTTCTTAATACCTGTACCTTTTTTCCATATTGATTTTAAATGTTTCTAAAATTTTTCAGTTTTTGCCCAGCAATTACCTTGTTCCTCTTCTCCTCTGTCACATTGGTTGTTATTTCTAAGCCACTCGTTTACGTGTCTGCAGACAATCCTTTTACATTCTTCAATGCCTGAATGCATTTCTCCTCTACTATGAGCCTAAGACACATCTTTCAAAGCACAGCACACAGTTCATGTCAGGAGTTGGCTAAACATTCATATCTTTGGCATGGGCAATGCTGATAAAGATCTCCAGATGTGTGTGCATATCGACATGTATGTGTGTGATTGTGGCCTGATCTAGCACTTTACCAGTGTATTACTGACATCTGTGTTTGGTAGTCTTTTTTTTGTTTGTTTGTTTTTTTGTGGGTACCGGGGGGTCGACCTCAGGACCTCGCGCGCCAGCAGGCGCCCGTGCCGCTGAGCGATATCACCAGCCCTTTTTTCGTATGTGGGTTCCGGGAGTCGAACTCGGGCCCTCACGCTTTCCAGGCAGGCGCTTACGCCGCTGAGCCATCTCACCGGCCCTGTGTTTGGTAGTCTTTAAGCTCTTAAGAGAACTGATTAAATTTGATCCTTTTATGTTTATTGGTTTCTATCTTTTTTTAAATCTGAAACTGTGTCACAGAAGAACTGCATTACTTTTCTGAAAAGATTTGGTTTTTGTAGAATAGTATTTGATTAAATCAACTGAACACATGAATATTAGGTAATATTATAATAAATACCTCAATTTCTTAGTTTGCAAAGATGCCAATTTATCTTTCTTGTCAACCTAGAGCCTAGTTTTTGAGAACTGTAAAGCCTCCAGCCCAGGGTTAGGAAGCACCTAAAGAAGGAGTCACTTTTACCAAGTATCATCTTTACCTCACAGCTCCCCGATATCATTCGTGGGGTTCTCAAAGGCCAGGTGAGGAGACTCCTGCACATTGCAGAGCACTCTCTCTTTGCCTTACCATGTGGCAAATTAATACTTTTGGAATTATGTAAAGAAGACTGTGGATATTCCACTGATAAGAGAACAAATTCATATCTTCTGGATTATTAATGCATGTTCGACATGTAAGTTTTTAAGATATTTTAAGAAGAGGAAAATATATTAGCTAATTAAACTTTCTAATTACTTTTTAGATTTTAGTTTGCAACTTGAAAAATTTGTGTTGTTTCCTTCATTTTTAAAAGAAAATTTAAAATTGATAATTATTTTTTGTGGAAAAAAAATCACTCTAAAAGCCTCTCTTTTTTCATACTGAAGAAAGGACTGAAAGGTAGATTTCAATTTTCCCGGTGATAGACTATGGAGGTCTTAAAAAAGAATTGCTGCAATTGCTCAGGTTTTGCAAAAGCATCATTTAAAATTCTAAGGTCTCATTTTACACAAGAAAGAAAAGAATATTCCAAGGTGAAATAAAGAAAAGTAATTTTTGTATAAATTTATGTAATTTGATTAGAAAGAATCATTTAATCTTTTTTCATATTTGGAATTTGAGGGTTTAATTCCCATCGTTGTCAGTTATTCTAAGAATGCAGCAAGCCTGCATATCCACTGCTAGTCTATACAACGTCTTAGATAAATTAGAAAGGGCTCTCCCTCTGGGTGTGTCCAGCCCTGCAGGTGCAATGTGCAGTGTTTTTGTGAGGAAAAGCACCCCCAGAACAGCATCCTCCAGCAAGGGCAGCTTTGGTGGCAGAATGATGCAGTTGCAGCCCTGCTTGCCTCTCAGTGTGGTCCTTTTGTAAACTGGTGACTTTGGGGCATGCGCAGGTGAACAGTTAGGTTGGGAGTTTGTGTGTGGGGTAAGTCGTGTGTGGGACTATGTTGCTGCTGGCCTCTGTATCCTTAAAACATGTGTCAAATCTGACACCTGACAGCCAGCCAGAGCATCCGACAGAATCTCTCAGGAAAAAGAGCTCAAGTGGAAAGAACCTTATTTACCAATCAGTGGAGGAAATCCATGCTGGCTTTCAGGCCATCTAAGTGGAATCAGGAGCATATAGAGAGAAACGGAGACAAATGAACAATGAAATTGATGCTAAGGAGACAGAAATACAATAGAGAACTAAAAGAGCTACAAGAAAACAAACAAATGTAAGAAAAAAATCCACCATAGTTTATATATCTGCAAAGATTTAAGAAGATATGCAATCAATGTACAAAGAAGACAATGGCATGGAAAATAATACAAGAAAAAGCTCATAGATATTTTAAAAAATTAATCTGAGTAACTCTCAGAATGTAGATTGGTATGATAAAAATGAGACTATTAGACCATATGTAGTGCAGATGTGGTACAGAATTTAGTGTGTGTTGTGGGGTGCGGGTTACCCCAAGAGAAGCAGCAGAGAGCATGCATTCCCCAAACTTTCCTGGTCTCCACTGAGTCTAGGTGGTCTGTCTACATGCAGTGGTCAGTGCCAAAGCCAAGAGGGATCATCCCCTAACATAGGTGCATGTGTGTGTTGGGGCACCAAGGAAACCCCTGTTTGATTTTGTAGCAGCGAATCTCCCTGGTTATGTAAATGATCTTGATGGGAAGGGGTTTTTCAGGGGCCCATAGCTGGTGTCTCTTTTTCTACTGAGCCCATATGTGACATTTGTAGCCTGCTCTCTGCTAAGGTGTGGAGGAGCAGATCAAGGGCTTCCAGGGACCTCTAGATCGTCTCTCCTCTACAATGTCCATGATTTGGTGAAGCAGGTTCTGACATGTACTAAGATTCCAAAATGCTCTACTAAGCAAGAGCATGAAAAAGAGGCCATTTTCAAAAAAAAATTTAAAACATAATTTCTTAGAACTGGAGAGGGACCCAATCTTCATACTGAAAGAACTTAATGCGAAAAGTGAAAATAAACCACCTGTCTTAATCCTTTTTGTGCTGCTGTAACAAAATGCCACCGGGCGGGTGATTTATTAACAATAGGTGTTTATTCATGCTCCTGGAGGCTGGGAAGTCTAAGATAGAGGTGTTGTGTCTTAGGGGGACCTCTTTGGTCTATCTTTGAGGGAAGTCAGAAGAGCAAGAGAGCACAAGCAGGAGAGAAAGACAGGCAAGAAGGCTGAATTCATCTTTTTGTTAAACAACGCCCCTCCTTCCATAACAGCATTAGTATATCAATGAAGGCAGAACTATGACTAAAACATCCCTTAAAGGTGCCCACTCTCAGTCTTATTGCATTAGGGATTGAGTTTCTAAGACATAAACGCTGTGGGACACACTCAAACCATAGGACAAACCTAAATATGTCCTTGAAGATTAACAAGGAGAAAGAAAAGTTTCTAAAATGTCAGGAAGAAACAACAAACAAGCAAAAAAGCAGATTAGCTACAAAAAGTGAGAAGAAGACTAATAACAGATTTTCAATCTGTAAGATAGTAATGCCTCAAAAATATGGAGAAATTGTGTGAAATCTAGATTTCTACTATCTAAGCTATCAATCAAATATGAGGCTGGAGAAAATACAATTTCAGATATCTCATACTCAAAACAGTTACTGTCCCTGATACCTTTGCTTTGAAAGTAAGTAGGGAAGGGAAGAATGATTTAAGGGAGAGAAAGAGAATGGGAAAAAAGAGAATTAAGATGTATTAAGTACAGGTACAAATTCCCTATGATGAATGTGAGCACTATGCAAGGCAAATATATACTAATAATTTTTTTTAAATGAAAGTCACTCCAACAAAACACGAAGTCATGAGTGTTCTCCAGGATCTAGAAAAGAACAGATCCGAAGGAGTTGGTGAGGAATTTTCCTGCGTGGTAACTTGCAAGAGCACCAGAAATCAGATGGAAGGATGAAGATTGAGTCCTCTAAGGAGGTAGAAGAGTAGACTACACTTAATAGCTTATATGACGGAGAGGACAGAAAAGCTGAAACAAAACAAAACTGTAGAAGAAAACAAATGGTAAATCCAAAGCCATGGCCTCAATACACAGTGTACTAAAGTGTGTCATAAGTAACTGATTCAGAATAACTGAGAAATAATTCATTTTACATTAGAACAGGAACTTTGTCATCCAAGTATCCCATGGTCAGGTCATAACATTGAAAAGTAGAGAAGCAAATTTAAACCTCACACCTGTGACTCAAAATGTGAGCATTCATAAGGTCAAAATAATGTAACTCTGTTTCTTCCTTTCTTTTCTTTTCTTTTTTTTTTAAAATCAGTCCATAAACAAAGCGTGGAAGATTTACTTGTGGTTGCAGAACAAATCGTCTATGTTTTTAACTTCGAAAATGTGAAAGTTTGTGCAGAGAGCAAATGTTGAGGGTAGGAGCATAGACGGTGGAAAGGGTGGTAGAGCTACCAGGGTCCTCACCGTACAAAGAGGAGGTTGACCGATGTTGACAACTGATGGCATGGGAAGATTTAGATATATTATTCAAAGCTACCCAGGCAATTATTAGAAAGAGTGTTTTAAATTATAACTACACAACTTTTAAGGGAAAGAGTATGAGTCAGTACAATAACCAATATTCTTATCTTTTACAGTGAGATATCAAAAATACCATTAAAGTTAAGAAATGAAGGTATAAATATATTTTTTAATGCTTTGCAGCTCCTTATAGGGTTGGAAACACAAAGAATTAAAAGAATTTTTCTCTGATGAATGGTATTGGGGTTGGACATGGCTGGGGAAGGATGGGAGGACTATGGCTTTTCATCACGAGCCCTTCCCTGACACTTGATTCATGATTTTGTGCAATCTGAAAAATATGAAAATCACTTGAAAATGTGTAAGGTATAAATAATTTTATAGACATGAAAATAATTCAGTTCTTTAGAATGTATCTTACTTAGTATATTATGATTTAGTGTACTATTACACATATAGAAAAAGTACTGAATTATCATTATAAAACACTGAAACAATATTGATAAAGTCAGTTTTCCTTTATTGTCATCCAATCTTATTTGTCGTTCTGGTAATATTTTGTGGTTAGCCCTATGACATCATTTTCTGAATGCTCACATTGCACATGTATGTACAGAGAACAGCCTGTAGGATTTTGCTTTATTTGTGTGAATAATATTAGTGTAAGTGGTATGATCTATAATGTTGATATGAAATTTCTCTTTAACCCAGAAATATATGTCAGAGAGGTTTTCATGTCAGTGTGTACAAATTTGCCTTACGGTACCTTTCCTTTTTCTGCTTTTCTGTTTTTCTAATATCTGGGAGCAGAATTGCTGGGCAATAGGATATATAAATTTTAAAGTTTATGTTGTTTCATAGAGCATGTGAAAATGCTTAATTGATCAAATCTTCTCCTATGATGATTGAAATGTAATGCATTACAATACTATATTTGGATACCAATATATTATTATTGCATTTTGGTTACACTTTAAAATTTCTTAATTCACATTATTCTGTTGGATCTTTTGATTTACTTCTCATTTTGCTACAGTTTTTAAGTAACTTTTGAGCAAAGATGTGTGAGTGATAAATGTGTTGAGTATTCAAATGTTTGAGGTCTATGGCAACAAATTCCTAATTTCCAGTGAAATGGAGAAATTTCAAGAAAAATGCAATTTATAAAAATCGACACAAGCAGAAAGTCTGAAAAATTCTGTATCTATTTAAATATGGCTTCAATTGTAAATGAAAAGAGATCTTGCCATACTTTGGATAGCAATTAGTTTTTAAATACTTACTTGATATTCTTTCTACTCTCTTTTTGTTTGACTTTTGGTGCTGTTTATGGCACTCTGTGACATATAGAAGTCTAAAAAATTCATGCAGAGCATGTAAGGTATTACTAGGTTCCCTACTATAACAAGTTCATTTCTCCTTCTGGGAAAAAAATAAGATTTATTCTTATGCCTCCTTTTAATTTAGGCATGGCCACATGACTCTCTTTGCCCAATAACGCATAATCAGAAGCGACATATTGCTTCCAGGGGACAGGAGGTAAGAGTTGGTTTACAATTCTCCATGTGCCACCCTTTCTCTGGAGCACTGGTCACATGTTACAAACACTACAGCTATTAAATGGCAGAGAAACTTAAGCAAATAGAAAACAAATGGTAAGAATATAGACTACAACCTACCTATATGATGAAATAGTTTACATATAAACAAATCAGAAAAATGTTACTGTGGATAAAAAAATGCAAATCTGACTATATGCTGTTCACTGCAGATATATCTTAATAACAGAAATCAGAAAGGCTATAAACGAAAATATGGAAAAGCATATTCAGAAAAACCTAATAAAAGAAATCCAACATGTATATGCCAATATTAGATTAAGGAAGAAAGCATGATTAGAGATAAAGGCTGACATTTCATTATAATGAAAGAGTCAAACAACTAGGAAGATTGAACAATTCTTTTTTATTTATTTTTAAAATTTGAGTGCTAGGAATCAAACCCAGGGTCTTGAACATCATAGATAAATGCTCTACCACTGAGCAACACTCCAGCTCCAACAAATTTTACTTAAAATAAGCCTAATATAAGAATGTATGACCATAAAAGTATACAAAGCCCAAATTAAGCATAGTAAGAAAATTTACAAACCTACCCTTGTCTCAGAAACTGATAAAACACCAGATGAAATTGTGGTAGGGATACAGAAGAATTCAAAACTTCGATTAAAAACAACATGATTATCATATATAAAACCCTGCACCCAGCAATTATAATACATATTCTTTTCAGATACTCATGGATTATTTTACTAAATTGACAATATTTAAAACCATAATGCAAGGAAATAGATTTGAAGAGTTAAAAGTTTGAATAATATGTTTATTGACCACAATTGAAGGAAGCTAGACATAAAATATGCTACATAGAAAATACCAAGTGTTTTAAAATTAGTTTATCCTTAAATAACCCAAGAAAAATGGAAGGACAATTAGAAAATATTTAGAGCCAAGTGACCATGAAGGTATAACACATAAAAACTTGTGATATTTAGCTAAGACTGTACTTGAAGAAAATTTTTTTCCTTAATTATATTAAAATAGAAAAAGCTGCAAATTGGTGACATCCAGATCCATTTCAGGAAGTTAGAAAAAGAGCAACAAATTAAGTTAAAAGCAAGTGTGCAGGAAGAAATGAATAAAACAAGATAAATTTAATGAGCTAGAAAATAAAAATATGAAAAAAACCCCAAGAAAACCAAAGTTTATGCTTCTTTAAAAGACTAATCAAATTGATTAACCTACAGCAAGACTAATCAAACAAGAAGACATGAATGACTGATACAAAACTTCAAAAGGGGGTATCATTTTAAATCCCATGAAAATTATAAATGTTGTTATGAGAGAAAATTTTGAGTCAATCTATGAAAACAACCTTATAATTTTACATAAAATGGAGAAAGTTTAAGAAAAATGAAACAACATATGTGGAAAGTTAGAGGAATTCTATACATGTAAGTAATTGAATCTGTTACAAATGTTACAAATGTTAAGGGGAATGTGGAGAAGTCAGTAGATTATAATAAATGAAGAACCTTGAGAGCTAAAATTAATGTTTTCGGAAGAACAGACCTGCATGGTAGCAGGCAGTGGACAAGACTCGGGAACCGCGTCTGGAACACAAGGACTCCAAAGTGTGAAACATGAATAACCTTTCCTGAGAGAGCAGCAGAAAGTCCTGCTATCAGAGGAGAGTTCTATTTCAATTAGGGGAAGGAGTTAGAGGCAGATGTCAGAGAAGAAGCTCAGGATTTGGGGAAATACTTGAAGTTCAAAAACTTGTAATTACAAACACACACATTACTAAAAAAAAAAATGTCAGTGCAAGTTGTTAAAAATAGTGACGGAGAAATGCTGCTTATAAAACAATTTGACTATTTTATATTTAATGACTTAAAAATTTTCAGTGGGTGCAACACATATTCTTGACCATTTCAGTCCTGTGCTTACCTACTCTTTAATCCTCCTCCCACCCAGAAATCTAACCACTGAGATCTGCTGAGTTGAAGGAGGGACAGACAGTACATGTCTGATGCACAGATGGTCCCTGAGTTATAAGGGATGGTCAGAACTATGACATTTCTCAACTTTATGATGGTGCCAATGCAATCCACATTCAGTAGAAATTGTACTTCAAATTTTGTGCTTTAATCTTTTTCAGGCACGTGCTATGTGGTAGTACACTCTCTCAATGCTTACATGATGCTGGGCAGTAGCAGAGAGCTCTTGTCAGCCACCCAATCATGAAGGCAAACAACTGAGTGTACATAGCACTGTGTTGCAATGACGTTCTGGAGGCTAGGTATATTAAATGCATTTTGATTTTTGATATTTTCAACTTAAAATGGGTTCATCAGGATATAATTCCATACTAAGATGAGGGACCCTTGTATATGTTTATGAAGCAATGAGTTTTTGTTCTTTTTTAAAAAGAGTTCAATGATTTTAGATTGCACCAGAACATCCACTTTCCCAGTGTAAACAGTCTGGAAACATAGCTACATCAAAATAGTTCTGACAAAATGTCAGGTATTCCTATTGGAATATAGAATAGGGACAGTGGACAGGCAAGATTTAAATAACTGGCTTACTATTTTTGTTGTTGTTTTTGATTTAGAGCCTTGACACTGAGCTACATCCCCATCCCTTTTTTAAATTTATTTTTTATTTTGAGGCAAGGTCTTGCTGAGTCACTAAATTGCCAAGGCTGTGTTTGAACTTACGATCCTCTAGAGTGCTAGTACTAAAGGCGTGTGCCACCATTTCTGTTTATATTCTTTATTTTCTATGTTGACAATGAGTTTTGGAGTACAGTCCTGCCTGAGTGGAAAAGAAAAGCAGACAGGTAATCTAGGTAACTTTGTTAACATGATAACATATATAGCAAAGAGATTCATTAAATTTCTTAGAAAATCCTTATCTATGACATGTTCTTAACAGGACATTACTGTTTAAGGATTGCCAGTAGTAAATATGTTCCTGAAAGTTATATGTTGGAGTATAAAACTGAGATGTTTCATAAACTTAACATCCTCACTGTGAGGGAATGACCTCTGCAGATAACTTGAATTTTACAGTTCACAAAACACTTGTCCGTGGCAGAAAAGTAGGAGCTGGCGGCCACCCTCACAGCCCCAGGCTTCTCCTCATGATTGTCCGTATCATAATGGTAAGAGCTGGTCTTCCTTCAAGTCCGAAGTGACAGTGCGACGCTTCAGGTTAACTCAGGAATTCGTGCAAGTCTGTGGCGTCGGAAAAAGTCTTTGGGAAGATCTGGGTGCAGAAGTCTGACCAGTGATGGAAGACACAGTAGGGCGAAGTGCAGAGGTGCACGCAGAACTGCAGCAAGCAAGGCGAGGCTCTTCGATGCTGTTAGGAGAAGCAGAGAGGTGGTGTGGAAGCTACCCCAGAAGCTCAGATGAAAACACCGTGAGGGTGGAACCAGTGCAATGGTGCCTGGAATGCAACAGGAGGGATGCTTTTGAGATGCATTTAGGAGGAAAAGCTTTCTAAAGTTGCTGATTGATGGGGTAGGAGGCTCAAAGGCAAAGAATCAAGTCAAAGGCAAGGACAATTTTCCAGTATGAATGGCAGATTAGGGGTACAACTGTGCCGCAAGAAGGCATGAGGGAGGAGAAACAGGCTTAGGGGACACGTGATGAGCTCTGTTTTAAACATATAGAGCGCAAGGTGTCTGTGAATAAGGAGGTAGATATATCCAGCCTGGTGTGATTAGGCCTTGAAAATTTAGAGAAACTGAAAGAATCTGGAGAAAATGTGTGGCCATCATCTGCATGTAGTTTGCAGTTAGAACTCTGGGAGTGGACGATATTGGCCATGAAGAAGGGACACAATAAAAAGCCCAGAACACTGTCAGGCAAGTTTGTAATTTTTATGGAGCACAAATGCATTTATCACTAAATTATTCAGGACTCTGCAACTAAATACGGTAAACTTACTCTGAGCTTTCTGTTTAGAGAATATATAGGATCAGATCAATCCCCTTGGGTTACTTTAACAATCAGCATATTAACATAATGTGATATTATCTGGTTTCCATAAGAGATAATTCATATCAACTGCAATGATCATATATTTTCATTTGGTGTCATTATTTAATAAACAGAAATCTTGCTTATCTGCAAATCATACTTATCTTTATATCTTTATTATCATGTGCTCAGTAAACATCCAATAACTATTTATAATACAAATGGAATTATGCATATGTAAGGTTCTTCGTGTTTTCTAGAGTGGGGATCTGTGCTAAATCAGGTAAACAGTTTTACTATCATTGTCAATAACAAATTTAGAAGGGCAGTACCATAGTTCCTAAAAGTTTTTATTGTCTATGAGAGTAGCTAAACTGTATTATAGTTAATTCATCATCCAAGTGATTCCATTGTTGTTAAGGTGATTGCTGGTTTTATTAAACTCAATGCAATATTGGATTCTTATTACAAATTTTCATTTTCATAGTGATAATACAGCACTGCTCATTTATTACTTCATTTCATTTTTTGAGCTTTTGTTTTCATACATTAAAGTGAATGAGCTTAGGAAAAGCCTCTTGTGAATAAAGATCTCTCATATTTATTTCAACTTTTTGAAAATTTACATAAACATTACATGTCATCTCATGGGATTCGACTCTCATTTTGGAAAATATTACATCACAAGAAAAGGCTGTACTTTCCCTTCCTATAGATTTAATTTTTGTTAGGTAAGATGAAAATTTGACACACAAACGAACATTCTCACATAGAAAGACATGAATATCCAAATTAATAAGCTCAGAATGCTGGAATCAAGATATTAAACATGGCAGGGCATTTTAATTATAATGCAGTTTGGTTCTAATTTTTCCTTTAATAGGAATTGCTTTTTCACTTTTGTATTCCTGATAATGTTGATATTGCTTAGACTGGTATGTAATTTTTTTTTTTTATTATATCCTTACTTTTTCTGGAGGCAAATCTCAATTGTACTGTATTATTAAGACCTTTCTCCTTGGGAATAAAATTTTTGTTCATTTAAAAATGCGATTGCTTTAATGCAGTATTGTAATGACATCATTGAACAACAGCATTTTGGATAAAATGTTAATTATACCATAAAACTTCAATTATCATAATGATAGCAACACTCGAATTTTTAGTTTTTAATCCATCAATAAGTTAACTCTTTCTATTACAACATGTAATGTAATATGTTGGCTTGGGAAATCCATGACAGCTCTCTGCCATAAATTAGCTCTGTGGCTTTGGATTAGTTTCGGAAACTGGGTCTCAATTTACCCACCTTTATAATTAAGTAGCTTATCTTCATTTCAGATGTGAAATTCTGATTCTGATTTTTGTGTCTGCTCTGCTTTTTATTTTGTCTCTCCTCTTCCCAATTTCCTATTCATTCCCTCAACTGTTCTCCATGTTCAAGTGTAAGAGCTCACCCTAAAACCAGCACATTTTCTGCAGACATTAAGAATTAATAGCCCTGGTGCAGTTTGACATCAGTGACTCAATGGTCCCTTTGGGAATTTACCCAGACAACACCATGAGCTGTGACAAGGAATGCCGAACCGGTGACTATAAAAATGTGTGCTTAAAGCCTAGAATAAAAATATTGTTTAGAATTTTGAATATTAAAATGCTTTGGATTTATTGTGCCTTTGGGGCTGAGAGAGTTTTGTGCAGAGTTTTGTAAGAATGCTATTTTGTAAGTGCTATTTTGGTTTGTCCACACAACATGATAACATTTTTTGTTGAAGGTCGGTGACACTGTGGGATGGAAGCCTTTAGGGGGTCAACCAAAGAAACACAGTCCTTTAAATGTCAACAAAATGAAAGGACACTGTCATTTTCTATTGGTAATTGTATATCTACCTGCACTTGGGGCAGGTTTTCAATCCTAAACTCTCATTCTTCCTGGAGGTATTTCTGTAAAAATAGAAATAAATTTGGAGCATGAGGAACATGTTTCTAAAAGTATTTGTATAATGTTGGTGTAAATAGTAGAAATAGAAGCAAATACTCCCCAAATACAAGCATTTAAAATAGAGGCAGAGAAAAGCTAGATGTTCATAGAAAGCAAAAAATACAAAGACAAAAATCTATACTGATAGGTCAGTGCTGGCAGGAGATAGCTGTCTGGATATGACTTTATATTGAAAATAAAGATAAACTGAAATGTGAAAACTTTTTGGAAAACTACATTTAACCTGTAGTTTAAGAACAAAATTTCTAATCTCTTTGGCTGTGTAATCTAGGGGTACTGAATGAGGTTGAAAAACTTGGTACAAATAGCTTGGTCAGTGAGAATTTCTGTACCCTCTGGCTACAGTGATGAGAAGTTAAGTCTAATCTTAATTTATTGGCTGCGAATCTCAAGAGATCTTAATTGTTTTGTGTACCTTAAGGATTAAGGTGACTATCATAATGTGATCACAAATATAAAAGTACATGAACAGATCAATAATGATGCAATATAATAATTTACTAAACAATCATTAAATTATTAAGTTGTAGTAGTTTAATATTTCACAGACAAATCTATTTCCAAGTTTTTAACATTTTTTTACCTAGTTGCCAGTATTTATACATCATTTTATGTATAATATGCAATTTCATGGTATTTAGAAGAAAACAGTAAAATTAAATTTTAATAAAATTAAGATTAAGGAAAAAATGTTAATTAAAATAGGAGGTAGAGTTAAAGAAAAATTGGATCCCAACTGTCCCAATGTGTGTCTAATAATTGTTATAGTAAAAGTGAAAATTAGGCTCATTCTATTGTAGACACAGCAAAAATAGAAAAGAGAGACATTCATTGACACATATTTTATTGTTTAAGAAGGTACATACTGTTTTGGGATGGGCTATGAATAGCTTTTGACAGATCCAAGATAAAACTATCATTTGGAGGCATCGTAGAAAAGACACTAATCAATTTAAGAGTAAAGTCCTCAAACAAAACACAAAAATCATCTAAAATGAAAACAGACGCAAAATTTCCAATGAGGTAGGGGAGAGGTATCATAAGGCTATTTATTTTATTGCTCTTCTAAAACAATCCAAGAATTTAAGTTGCCACACAAATAGAATAAAGGAATACACTCCAAAGAGGTACCTTTCTGATGAATTTGGTAGCTGTAATGATTTAACCTAGATTATAAATAAAGAATTTTAGACTTTGTTTGAGAAACATTTTCATAAAGAAATGCATTCACTTCTTATTTATTCAGCAATCACTTTGTGCAGAGCATTACAGTTGCACTGGTAGAGGATGCGCAATTTCCTGGATTGTTTATTCCTTTTTAAAATTTTATTAGTACATTTTTGGAGTACATGAAGTTTATATTCATCTTAGGAATTAGGCACATGTATATAACACAGCTTGATTCTTTTTTTAACACCTTCACCTTCCCACCAGCTCCTGTTATTCCTCTATAAATCCCTTTTCCACCCTTTCATTCTTATTGTTACTATTATTACTTTTAGTTCATGTTCATGGCATATAATGCTTATATTCATTTTGGCTATTTGGTACATATTAGTGACACATTTTAAATCTCTTCCGTTTCCCTTCCCGTCCTCCCTTCCATTGGTTTCATTCCTCTGGACCCTTTCTGATTTGCAAAATATCTATCTCCTTGTTTCCTTCTATAAATCCTTTATTTTGTTCTTTATTTGTACTTTGCCTTACTCAAATGAGAGGTACCATACGGTATTTAAGCTTGTGTGTCTGGTTTACTTCGCTTGACATTGTATTTTCCAGATGTATCTATTTTACTACAAATGTCTTGCATTTATCCTTTGTTATAGCCGAGTAGTATTCCATAATGTATAGATACCAGATTTTCTTTATCCATTCCTCTGTTGATAAGGATGCAGGCTGTTCCCAGGATTTAGCTATTATGAACTGTACTGCTATAAACATTGGTATGCAAATATCACTGTACTATAGTGCTTTAAGCTTTTTGGGCAAGATACCTAGCAGGGGGATTGCTGGGTTGTATGGAATTTCTAACTTTAGTTCGTGAGAAATCTCTTACTACTTTCCATAAGTTGTAGTAATTTGCATTTCTACCAGCAATGTCAGAGAGTTCCTTTATCAACACAGCCACACCCGCATTTGCTATTCTTTGATTTCTTCAGAACTGCCATTCTTCTTAGTATATGACAACATTTCAGCATCATTTTAATTTGCATTTTTCTAGTGGCCAGAGATGATGTTGAACACTTTTTCACATTTTTGTTGGCCACTTGTACTTCATCTTCTAAGAAGTGTTTATTCATTTCGCATGCCCATTTCTTAATTGGGTCTTTTATTTGGGGTGGTCTAATTTTCTTGAGTTCTTCATATTTTCCAGATATTAGTCCTCTATTTTAGGAATAGCTGTCAAAATTTTTTCTCATTCTTTAGATTGTTTCTTCATGCTACTAATTGATTCCTTTGATATGCAAGATTTTTAGTTTGATATAATCCCATTTATTGATTCTTGCTGTTATTTCTTGATAGCAGCATTTATGACTTCAAGTGTTTTACCTATTTTATCTTCTAGTAAGTTTGTTGTTTCTGTTTTAATGTCTAGACCATTGATCCATTTTCAATTTAGGTTAGTACATGGTAAGAGATATAGGCCCAGCTTCAATCTTCTGCAAAGAGGTGGCCAATTTCCCTAGCACTAGCTGTTGAACAGGCTATCTTTTGTCCAACATATATTCTTGGCCTCTTTGTCGAAGATTAAATAGCTGAATGTATCTGGAGATGTTGCTGTATCCTCTATTCTGTTCCACTGATCCACATATCTGTTTTTGGGCTAACCATGGGATTTTTATCTCTGCTGCTTTGTAGTATAACTTAAGTCAGGTATTATGATACCTCCTTCTTTGCTTTTTGTTGCCCAGGATTGCTTTTGGTATTCTGGGTCTCTTCTGGTTCCATATGAATTTTAAGATTATTTTCCTGAGTTCTTTGAGGAATGCTGATGCTATTTTGATTGGGATTGCATTGATTTTATGAATCAGTTTTGGGAGTATAGCCATTTTGGCAAGGTTCGTTCTGCCTACCCAGGAGCAGGGGATGTCTTTGCATTTTCTAATGACTTCTTCAATCTGCTTTTTCAAAGTACTGTAGTTTTCTTTGTAGTGGTCTTTCCTTTCACTCATGAGGTTAATTCCTAGGTATTTATTTTTTCTTGATGTTAGTGAGAATTGCATTGTTTTCCTAATTTTTTTTCTCATTAAGTTCATTATTGGTATACATAAATGCTACTGATTTTTTGTGCATTGGTTTTGTATCCTACTACATTGCTGAAATTGGTTATTAATTCTAAGAGTTTTTTGGTGGAATTCTTTGTTTCTTCTATGTAGTGTATCATATCATCTGCAAATAATGACAATTTAATTTTTTCCTTTCCTGTACATTTCTCCATTATTTCTTTCTCTTGCCTGATTTCTTTGGCTAATGTTTTGAGTACTATGTAGAACAGAAGTGGTGATAGTGGGCATCCTTGTCTTGTTCCTAATTTTAGAGAGAAAGTGTTCAGTTTTCCCCATTTTATATGATGTTGGCCATTGGTTTGTCATACATAGCTCAGATTCAGGTAAGGCCTTTATACTTACTTTCTTCAAAGTTTTTGGAGTGGTGCTGTATTTTGTCAAAAGTCTTTTCTGCACATATTGATATGATCATGTGATTATTTTTTGTCCTTGGTTCTATTTATATGGTGTATTAAATTTATTGATTTGTGTGTGTTGAACCATCCTTGCAAATTTGGGATGAAACCTACTCGGTAATGATGTATCATTCTTTTGATGTGTTGCATTCTATTTGCTAATATCTTGTTGAGAATTTGTGCATCTGTGTTCACTAAGGATATTGTCCTATAGTTATGTCTTTTGGTTATATCTTTCTCTGGTTTTAGAATCAGAGTGATGTAGGCTTCCAGAAATGAGTTGGGAGCAACTCACTGAAATTGAAATTCCCTTTCAATTTCATTGCAGGGTTTAAGAAATATTGGTGATATACCATCCTTAAGGGTTTTACAGAATTCAGCAGTGAACCCATCAAGTCCTTGGCTTTTATTAGTAGACTTTTTTGTTACTGCTTCTATTTATTTTTTCTCTCCCTTCAGACCTCCATCAGAAACATGTTTGTTCTCACTTTCATTTTTTTCCGTAGTACTAGGGATTAAACCCAGGGCCTTCACATTGAGCTTCAACTTTACTCTCCCTCTTTTAATTTGGAGACAGGGTCTTACCAAGTTGCTAAATTGCCCAGGTTGGGCTCAAACTTGTGATCTTCCTGCCTGAGCTTACCAGAGTCCTGGGATTAGAGGCATGCACCACTGCACCAACTTTTATCCTTACTCTTAACTAATGACCTTATTTCATTCTCCCCAGAGAAACAGTCAAAAACATTTTCCCCTGGCTAGGAGTCATGTCATTTGTCTGTAGTCCCAGAATTATGGAAAGCTGAGACAAGAATGTCACAAGTTTAAGTCAGCATAGGTAACTTAGGCTCTGTTTTGATGATGATGATGATGATGATGATGATGATGATGAATAGACAGGGAATGTACCTCATTTTGAAGGCCTAGGTTCAATACTCAGACTGAAAAAAATATTTTCCACATGTCTCAACCTCCATCTACCAAATTACATTCATCTGCCACGTGCTTTGCAGTTCCTTCCTCTATGTATAAGCTATTAATTGGGCCACCCAAAAGTGTCTGTATACTCAAGGACATTATTCCAACAATTGTCCCCTCACTCTTCTACATTATCATTTTGCTCTTTGTTGAATTTTTTTAAGCATTCAGGCTTGTTGTCATTATCCCCTTAAAACTATCTTTCCCTTGGTGCTAAATCTTCTCATTATTGTCACATTTCTCTGTCTATTTATAACAAGAATCCTTGAAAGTGTTTTCGTATCCATTTGCACCCACTTTTGCTTAAGCAGTATGTAATCAGTCTACCAAATCTGCATTGGTCAAGGTTACCAGTGTCCCCTGTTTGCTAAATCTAATTGTCAATTCCAACCCCAGTACTCCTGACCTATTATTTGTCACGAAAAATAATAAAAAATTTTCTTTTTTCCATGCTGTCTAGATTTTAGCAATACTTCTATCACCAAATGTGTGGTTTTCTTCTGTACCAACCATTTCTCCAATTTTTGGAACATCAATTGGGCATCCTACAATAACTTAATTCTGACACTAATTATCCAAAGTTCACATGCATCTGGGGGTTAGCTCAGTCAGCCCTCCACTTCAGATTCGGGTTATAACACTGAGCCTCTGGGACTTCTGAGCAACTGTTTACCAATCAGTGTACCTACTACCTCCACTTCATGTGTCACAATTTGTTAGAATTACTCACAAAACCCAGAGAAATACTTATCTATACTGATTAGGTATAAAGGGTGCAATCCAAGAGGAGATGCATAGAGTGATGTGGAGCTTCCATGACCCATTTTTCCGTCACCTCAGTGTTGCCCATGCTGGAAGCTCCCTAAAAACCTTGTTGTCTAGGGTTTTGATGTAGTTTCCTTTACATAGGAATGGTTGGTGAAATCATTATCTATTGTTATTAAGTCAATCTACAGCCCCCCTGCCCTCCATGGAAGTCTGAGGAGGGCTCTGTGTGTGTGCGTGCGTGTGTGTGTGTGTGTATGAAGTTCCAGCTGTCTAATCTTATGAATGCTTCCCCTGATATCCAGCCCTCAGTCACCCATTAACATAAGCTCAGGTGCATTGCAATGAGTTGTTATGAATAACAAGAGACACTCTTTTCACATTTATTACTTTGGAGATGTTTCAAGAACTGGGGAGAAAGCCAAATGTTACAACAAAAGATGCACCAGTGCCTTTTATCGGGAAGTAAATGGCAAAGATTTAAGAAACTCTGAGTAGGAGCTAGGAATGAAGTCGAAATGTGTTTATTTTTTATTATTACTCAGTCATGGATAACCATTCTTCATTCTCTCTTTCCAGTAACATGTTTGTTGGGCTACTGGGATCCCAAAGTCCTCCATCCTCACCCCCAGTTTTACTTTAGGCCAGTGATCATCAATCCTTACTACGTGTTCATAGTTACATGTTAACCCTCACTATATGTTAACCTAGGGTCACTTTATGACTCTCGGGAACTCCAAATGTTCTGATTTAATGGGTTTTTGATGGGGCCCAGAAAATTTTTCACAATACCTTGCTTTAAATTTATTGCCTTTAGAAAAATGTATAATTATTTCTATTATTTCCTAAATTATTGCTCATGTTTCAGAATACTTATAGAATAAAAGGTGGATTTTTCAAAAAACAAAGTAGGTCATAATAGTGTATGATTTATATAGGGAGTATAATATGATTTAATATGTATTTCTGTGTTGGGTGTTGCATCTGGGTATTGCATTTGTAGATGGCTTATAGTTGTACCAATTGTGCATTTTTATTAAATAGCCTCTGTAATTCTAAAACACAATAAATGATAATTCAGGGATGGATTTTACTTTATAAACAAAACCACACAATATATTGTTATGTATATATTTATATGTTGTCTTCAAATATTTCCTCACTATTTCTCAGTGATGAGTATTTATTTAAGTGCTCTGTATATTAACAAGAGCACAAATAAAAATATGAAAATTCTATAGATGAAAATTCCAGTTAACTAACACAAATTAGAAATTACCAAGATGTCTATGTAAAGTGGTAATGTACTTTGCTGTTTTACATAATCAGACCTCCTAAGGTATGGGCATCAAGAAATTCTATGCTGCTTTTCATTAACTATCATCACATTTATAATGAAAAGGCATCTTTTCTACACAGATTAACATCAAATCACTTATGTAATTAAACCCAGGGATCCTAACTTTCAGAAATGCCGATGGGCTGCACTTTTCGATAGCCATCTTGACCTTAAGTTAATAATATATTTCTCCTGCTAAGCTAAACATTTTATTTGATAGCAGGGTAATTTAAGGATTAATTGCTTCAGGAATCAAGATCAGGTATGCTGTTTTGATGTAATGAAATCCAAGAGCATCTTGTTAGTGGCTTTATCAATACTGAAATCATCATTTATGAGAATTATGCAGTTTGGAAGTACTCAGTTTAAGAAGAAAAAAATGGCTAAATCTTACCATGTGTATTTAAATAACACATTTTTTCCCACTTTTGAAACTCTTCCTGTGTCTCTAGAATGCCATAAATACTGGTTCATTGCTTAACACAACATGCTTGTGTTGGAGGATGTCGTAGGGTAATTTTAGCTGACACGCCAGGCCATGGTTTCCAAGTGATTAACACAAAGCCTGCCATATTTCTGCCTTAAGATATCATTTTTTTAAAAAAAATATTGGTACATTTTAGATATATGTACATAATGATAACATTCATCACAGGGAATTTTTACCAGTACATGAGATATCCTCCTTCTATTTTACCCATTCACCTCCCCTCCCTTCAATCCCTCTTCCCCTGCTTATTTAAAAAAAAAAGCTTTGTTTCCCCTTTTTTCCTTCTGTTCTCTTTTTTCCTTGTCCTTTCTTTCCTTTCCCTCCCCCACCCCATTCCCCTTTTCATTTGAATATTTTTTTCCATTTCCCAATATCTTTATACATTTTTGCTTTTATTTACTTTTCTGATTTCTCATAACAGAGAAATGATGCAGTATTTAAACATGTGTGTCTGATTTATTTCACTTAAAACTATGGTCTTGGGCCAATGAAATAGCTCAGTGGCATAAGCACCTGCTAAGCACGAGGTCCTGAGTTTGACTCCTGGTACCCGTGTTAAAACAAAACAAAACAAAAAAGCTATGGTCTCAAGATGTATCAATTTAGTTAGAAATGTCTCGAGTTTATCTTTCTTTATGGCAGAGTAGTACTTCATTGAATAAAAAAAAACCCCACATATTCTTCATTCATTGGTTGATAGGCATTTGGGCTGTTTCCAAGATTTAGCTATTACAAACTTTGCCACTATAAACATGGGTGTGCACATATTGCTGTGGTATCATGCCTTTAATTCTTTCAGGAAGATACCAAGAAGGGGGATAGCTGGGTCAAAAAGAACCTAGTTTTAGTTTTTTGAGGAATATCTACACTGATTTCCACAGTGGTTGCACCAGTCAACGTTCCCAATATGATTTGGAGTGGAGAAGGTTTCCTTTTACCCACAGCCAGGCCAGCATTTGTGATTGGTCATTTTCTTGATAATAACCATTCTTTCTGGAGTGAGATGGAATATCAGCATTGTTTTAATTTGAATCCCTCAAGTGACCAGTGATGTTGAACATTTTTTCATGTATTTATTTGTCATTTCTTGCTGCTTCATCTGAGAAGTATCTATTCATTTCAGATGGCCATTTTTGGATTGGGTCTTTAAACTTGGTAGAGTCTGATTTTTTTGAGATCTTTATAGATTGTAGATATTAGTCTTTTGTCTGATGAACAGCTGGAAAAATGTTTTTCCCACATTGTGGGCTGTCTCTTAACTCTGTTGGTGGTTTCCTTTGCTGTGTAAATGCTTTTGAATAAGATGCGATCTCAGTTGTTGATTCTTTGTGATATTTCCTGTGTAATCCGGGTTTTGTTCATAAAGTCTTTGCCTTCACCAATGTCTTCAAGAGTTCTACCTATTCTGTCTTACAGCGATTTAGTGTTTCTCTTTTAATATTTCGATCTTTGATCCATTTTGATTTTAGTTTAGTGCATGGTGAAAGATGTGGGTCTTTGGCATGTAGAAAGCCAGGTTTTGGAGCACCATTTATTAAGGAGGCTATCTTCCCTCCAGTGAACATGTTTAGCTCCTTTGTCAAATATAAAATGGCTGAGTATGTCTGGAGTTGTTTCTGCATCTTATAATTGGTTATACTGATTCTCAAGTCTCTTTTATTTTTCTGGTACCATGGTGTTTTTGTTTGTTTGTTTGTTTTTATCACTGTAGCTTTATAGTATAATATCAAGTCAGGGATTGTGATGCCTCTGGCCTTACTTTTGTTGCCCAGATCTACTTTTGCTATTCTAGGGCTCTTTTGGTTCTAAATAAATTTTAGGATTGTTTTCTCTAATTCTGTGAGATATGCTATTGGTGTTTTGATCAGAATTGCATTAAATCTGTATAATAATTTTGGAAGTATGACCATTTTCACTATATTGGTTCTTCCTAACCAAGAACAAGAGATGTCTTTCCATTTTCTGAAATCCTCTTCAACCTTCTTTTACAGAATATGGCAGTTTTCAGTGTAAAAATCTTTTTCTTTCTTTCTTAGACTGATTCCTAAGTATTTCATTTTTTCTGATGCTAATGTGATGGGTTGTTTCTCTAATTTCTCTCTCAGTGATTTTTTATTTGTGTACAGGAAAGGTATTAGTTTTTGGGTGTTGACTTTGTATCCAGCTATGTGACTGCATTTGGTTATTAAATCTAGAAGTCTTTTGGTGGAGTTTTTGGGATCTTCTATGTAAAGCATCATGTCATCTGCAAATACTGATAAATTAACTTCTTCCTTTCCTATCCTTATTCCTTTTCTTTCTTTTGACTAATGTTTCCAAAACAATATTGAATAAGAATGGTGACAGTGGGCACCCTTTTCTTGTTCCTGATTTTAAAGTAAAATTTTCCAGTTTTTGACCATTTAGTATGTTGGCTGTTGTTCTGTCATAGATTTTTTTTATGAGATTGAGGGAAAGACTATTGCAGTTCTCTGTATGGTTTTTATCATGAATGGGTGTTCAGCTTTGTCAAAAACTTTTTCTGCATCAATTAAGATGATCGCATGGTTTTTGTCCTTGGCTCTGTTAATATAGTATATGACATATATTGACTCGTGTATGTTGAACTATTCCTGCATTCCTGGGATGAATCCCACTTGGTCATGGTGTATAATCTTCTTGATGATCTGTTGCATTCTGTTTGCCAGTTTCTTATTGAGAGTTTTTGCATCTATGTTCATTAGGGAGATTGGCCTATATTTCTCTTTTTTGGTTGGATCCTTCTCTGGTTTTGGTAATAGGGTAATGCTTGTTTCCAGGAACAAGTTTGGGAGTATTTCTTCTTCCCTTTTGATTTCATTAAAGAGTTTGAGAAATAGTGAAATAAGTTCTCCTCTAAATTTCTTGTAGAATTCAGCAGTGAATCCATTAGGACATGGGCTTTTTTTTGTTAGTACATTTTTAATTACATTTTTAATTTCATTGACTGATATTGGGTTATTAATTTTTATATCTTCTTGATTCAGCTTTGGTAGTTCATAAGTATCTAGGAATGTGTCTATTTCTTCTGTCTTTTCTATCTTATTAGAATACAGGTTCTCAAAGTAGGTACTGATAATTTTCTTGATTTCTGCAGGATCTCTTGTGATTTAACACATTTCATTCTTAATTGCATGGATCTGAGTCTTTTCTTTCCTTTTTTGGTAAGGTTGGCTAAGGGTTTGTCAATTTTGCTTAATCTTTAAAGAACCAACTCTTCAATTCACTGATTCTTTGCATTGTTTTCTTAGTCTCGATTGCATTAATTTCTGCTCTGATCTTTATAATTTCCTCCCTTGTACAAACTTTTTTTTTTTGTGGGTACCGGGTTCGACCTCAGGACCTTGCACGCCAGCAGGCACCTGTGCTGCTGAGCGATATCACCGGCCCTTTTTTCGTATGTAGGTTCCGGGAGTCGAACTCAGGCCCTCGCGCTTGCCAGGCAGGCGCTTATGTGGCTGAGCTATCTCACTGGCCCCTTTGTACAAACTTTTGACTGGACTTGATCTTCTTTGTCTAGAAGACCGAGGTCAACATTAGGTTGTTTATTTGAGGTCTTTCTATTTTGCTGATGTAGGAATTCAGCAGTATAAATTTCTCTCTTAGAAGTGCTTTCATTTCATCCTGTAAATTCCATTATGTTGTATTGGAATTATTGTTTACTTGTTGAAACTGTCTAGTTTCTTCTTTAACTTCATCTGTGATCCATTGGTTGTTCAGGAGAGTGTTATTTAATTCACATGTGTTTATGAAGTTCTTGTGGTTTCTTTTTGCCATTGATTTCTAATTTCATTGCACTATGGTCTGACAATATACATGGGATAATTCCAACTCATTTGCATTTACTTAATTATCTTCCCTGAGCTAGCATGTGGTCTATTTTGGAGAACATCCGATGTGCAGCTGAGAAGAACGTGTATTCTGATTTTGTGGGGTGGAAAGCTCTGTAGACATCTACTAAGTCCATTTGTTCAAAATTTTGGTTCAGTTCTGATATTTCATTGTTGAATTTTTGTCTAGTTAATCTGTCTATTTGTGACAGTGAGGTATTGATTTCCCCCATTATAAGTGTAATAGTGGTTATTTTTTATTTCATGTCTGTTAATATTTGTTTTATATAGTTGGACTCACAGGTAGTTGATACATATATATTTATGATTTTTACCTGTTCTTCTTGGATTGTTCTCCTTACAAGGATGTAGTGACATTTTTTTTCTGTTAAGCAGTCTTGGCTTGAAATCCAATTTGTCTGCAAATAAAACAACTACCTCTGCTTTTTTTCCAGGTTCCTGTCCCATGGAGTATTGTTTTCCATCATTTGACTTTCATTCTATGAATTTCTTTTTGAATTAAATATATTTGTTGTATGCAACATGTTGTTGGATCTTGTTTCTTGATTCATTCTGCTGGTCTTTTGATTGGCAAATTGAGAGCATTTAACACTGATGTTATAACTGATATCTATTGACTTCTCTTTGTCATGTTTTCTGTTGTTTTTCCCTTTTTTCCCCTTCTGTTTAATTGCTTGCCTTGCCTAGTGAGTTCATTCTGTTCGGGTTCATGCAGTTGAAGTCCTCGTTATGTCTTTCTAGATTGTCCTTCAGAACATTTTGGAGTGCTGGTTTGGTGGTTGTGAATTTCTTCAGGTGTTCTTTGTCATGGAAGTATCTTCAGCATCAATTTTGAAAGACAGTTTTGCAGGATACATCAATATGGGCTGGAAGATGTTTTCTTTTAGGGTTTTAAATACTTCACTCTAAACTCTCTTTGACTGGACCATTTATGTTGAGAAGTCTGCTGTGATTCTGATGGGCTTCCCCTTATAGTTGATTTTTTTTCTCTAATAGCTTTTAATATTCTGTTCTTATGGTGACTTTCTGGAATGTTGATTATTAAATGTCTTGGTGCAGATTTTTTTTTTATCATGGCTAATTGGAATTCATATGCCTCACCTATCTGTATGTCAAATTCTTTTTTTTTTTTTTCCCTTGGGAAGTTTTCTGTCATTACTTCTGTGAACAAGTTTTTATGTCATTTGTGCCTGTCTCTTGCTTTTTCATTTATTCTGGTCAGTCTTATGCTATTCTTCTTTGCATTATCTAACAGTTGTTTTGTTGATTTTTTGTGGTCCCTTGCTTTTTAAGAAATCTTTCTTTTCATGATCTCTATCATGCAATCCTGACTTCTAGATCTGATATTTTTTCTTCACATTTGATCATTCTGCTATGCATTCTTTCAAGGGAAATTTTAATTTCCTGGATATCTGTTTGAATCTGTTTAATGGATTCCATTTCTTTCCTATGTTGGGCATTCATGGTTTTCATCATTTTCCTAATCTCTTCCTCCTTTTTTTTTTTTTTTTAATCTGTATCTGTTCTAGAGTCACTAAGCACGTCTTTCATTATGGTCACTATTTTTGTAGTTATTTGAGAAATTATTTCTGATTTGATATTTTCTAGAGCTTCATTCATCTGCTTTGTTACTTTCGTTGTTAACCACTTCAAAGAATCCAGGTGGATGACTTTTGCGTTGTTCCACCTCATTACCTCCTGGGTTTGCCTTTGGTGAACTGAAGTCTGGGTTTGCATCTTTCTTAAGTGTCTTTTCATTTTCAATGTTTTTTAGTCTAATTCCTGGGCTAATGTTTGTAAATTGCTTATCACAACTGGCTTTATTGTTAGTACTTAGAACTCTTAGGAAATGACTACTTCTCAGAGGTGTCTTCCAGGTGTAGTTGGCTTTTTTTTTTATGTGGGTACTGGGAATCGAACTCAGGACCTTGAGCTTGCCCACAGGTGCTTGTGCTGCTGAGTGATATCACCAGCCCTTTTTTTCCTTTATGTGGGTACTGGGAGTCGAACTCAGGACCTCGCACTTGCCAGGCAGGTGCTTACACTGCTGAGCCGTCTCACCAGCCCAGCTTTTGGGTTTGAGTCTGTTGCAAGATTCCACCTGTTCAATTTTTGGGGGATGAGAAGTTGCTGTCTACTTGGCCCCTGGTTCTTTGGCACTGCCCTATATTATTGTTTATGACTCTTAGGCAATGTCAGTCATGGTATACCAGGAAGAACAACAGATTAGAACGATTATGTCACCTTAGCTAAAGTGATACAATCAGCAATAACAATAGCATTGAACACAACCTAGAAAATGGAAAACTGTGGTAACTATTAATTTACCACCTTTACCTGTATGAACTAGACTTGTGGCTATACAATAAAATCTAAAACAAACCAAAAAATTGTATACAGTACATAAGCCCTCAGTATGGTGATTTTACCCTCAGGCATGAAAATCTAAAAGGGCTTAGGGGTAAAATAGAAAAAATAGAGAAGAGGAAGAGATTAGAAGCAAGACTGGAGGACAAAGGAAGAAAAAATGTCCACTTCAAGACATGTATTTGCTGTCACTGGTAGACAAAGTGAGCAGTCAGAGTCCAGATCCATGTTGATTAGTCCTAGCAAGCCAGCCATAGCTTATGGTGGAACAGTGGATAATCCCAGCAAGCCTGCACCTTTAATTCCACTGAAGTTCAGGCTGGTTTCCCGCTGTGAGGCTGGAACCCAATTTGTTCAGTTTGTAGCATTGTGTGTCTTCTGCTAGTTTGAACTCAGCTCTTTGCCAGCATGAACTTGGCTCCTTGATCCCCTGCCAACATGAACACTGCAGCCTCACCTTGACACTCAATGTATCTTATAGATAAAATTGTTGATGTTTCTGACTATAGCATTTGTATCTTTGGGTATAAATTATTGAAGTGTATTTCTTTTGACTTTTCTTCATGTATGCAATTCAAGTTGTGCTTGCATTTGTCTCATTAATTTGGACAAATATCTAAACCTTGGGGTGTTTTCACCTGTGCTTTGGGATTTTCTCCTGTATGTGGTGGCATAGGGTGCAACACCTAGAGCTCTGTAGTCTGGTTTTGTGCCAAAGACTGCTTAGTGAGATCCTGAGTTGCATATTTCATTTTGTATGCCATATACAAAAGAGATTAAGTAGTCATACTTCTCCATTTGAGTAGAAATTTGCCTGTTAATGACAAATGATTTTATGTTTAAGCACAAAGTGATGTAAAGCTGCTATCTCATAGTGCTTGACAAATTAAGGGTATGTTTGTCCTTGAACATGGTAAATCTAGGCATAGACCCTAAGCAAGATGTTTCTTTTGTTTCCTTGGTAACAACTTAAAGAATTTTCACTTTAATTTTCACTAATATTTGTTTTCTGGTGGACTCTGAAGATAATGAAAGTCTTATTCATGAAAGAGGCAAATAAATGTCTGCTAAAAGGTTCACGTATACCTTGTGATACACTCTCAATTCACAGAATCAAGACCCCATTTCTAGACAATTCCATGTGAAAGCAGAGGGAGAGAAAAAAAAAACTGACTTTGGTTATCTCTAAAATTTTTTACCTTATAAATTTCCCTTTCCCAATTTAAAGTGAGAAAGGGGATTTTTTTCCTCCTTCATCTGTACATCTATTTTACAGATGAAGAAAATGAAATTCAAATATATTGGATCACTTTCTCAAGGTTACTCCAGAGATAAAAAGTCAACATACAAGAGTGAATTAAAAAGGAAAGAAGAAGGAAGGACAGCCATTATATGAGAAGGCTGTGCCTGGAATAGGAAGTGCTTCATAGCTGTCCGGCTGTACCCCAGCATCTAGGAGTTCATGACTGACTGTTGCCATTAGATTCTTCCTTTGCAACCTCCTGTTCTCTTCTCTCATTCCTCCATCCCCCTTTCATTCTTTCTTCATTCCTTCCCCTTTCATTTTCCTTTCTCCTCCTCTCGCTTCCTTCCTTCCTCCCTTTCTCCATTCCTTCTTTCCCCCTAAGAGTGTGAGATTGACTATCATTCCTGAATTGAATTCTACTACCTGTTGAGTAATCTTGAAAAGTGATCATTTAATATCTTTGAATATTATTTTTCTATAATAACACTTTTCCTATGTAGCTGATGAAATACTGTACAAATAAGTCAGTGTGTATTACTTGCCTGACACATATTTTCCAGATGTTAGTAAACTTTGTTTTTATAGTAGGAGATGAAAAAATGATATTTATTAGTGTCTGAATGTTATTTAGACATTTTAGTATAATTTTCCTTCCACAGTACATGCATATTTGTTTAAAATAAATTTTTATTTATAATTTCTTAGGAATTAAATGTTATTTCACTCTCAACAAATCCACATGTTTTACAGTTAATACCAACATAGGCCAGGCTCCATAGCTGCAGTGATGAAAAGGGGCTGAACTAGGCATTGAGAGACCTACTCCTGTTCCTAGCATTATCTAGAGTTTAACATTGGGCTATTTATTAAATATTTTCATGGGGTAGAGACTTAATTGTCTAAAGACATTTTAAGAAGACCTTTCAACCTTGTGAAAACTTAAGCAGAGAGCTCATGTGGGCCATTACTGTACTCCTGAACTCTAGAGTGTGAATGTCAAAGGGAAGAAAACAGAGACCAATTAGTTAGAACTAGAACATCTGGAGAGATGGAACTTTGCCTTATGTACCACACCTTAAATGCTGTATGGACCTATTGAATTGAGTTTCATGTATTGTATCTTCTTTAAGGTTTGTATGACAAGTGAAGGATGGAAAGGAGACACAATTTGAAAGAGAAATTAGTACAGATGTTTCTTAAATAATGATGGAGTTATAGCGGATGAACTCATCCTAAGTTTCAAATATAGTAAGTTGAAAACACACTTAATATATCTAACTTATATAACATCATAGTTTAACAACAGAGTACATTATAGAGCAGTGGTGGCGAACCTATGGTGTGCGTGCTGAGAGGCCTGTTTGTTATTGAAAGCTCTAAAAGGTTCACTGTCACACTGCTATAGATTATCAGTTGTTTCCCTTCGTGATGGAGTAGCTGACTGAGAACTAAAGCTTGCTGCTGTTGCCCAGCATGGAGAGAATATAGGACTCTTATCCCTGGTCCAGGAAGATATCAAAATTCAAAATTTCAAGTACGGTTTCTACTGAATACATATCACTTCTGTGCCATCTTGAGTTTTATATGCATTATCACAAATGACAAGAGTTCATTATTTTATATAGCTGAATAGTGTTCCATTGTGTATACATACAACACCACATTTTCTTTATCCATTCATCATTTGATGGATATTTAGATTCTTTCTGGTTTTTAGAGATATTAAACAGTGCTGCAATGAATCTGCAGATGTATCTTAAACTTACTGATTTCACTTCCTTTGGGTAAATATCCAGTAGTGGGATTGCTGATTCATATGACAGTTTTAATTTTTGGAGGAAACTCCATACCATTTTCCATAATGACTGTACTAATTTACATTGCCATCAACACTGTACAAGTTTTCTTTCTCCATATCTTCACCAGCACTTGTTAACTTTTGTCTTTTTTATAAAAGCTATTCCTACCAGTATGAGATGATACTGCGTTTTGGTTTTATTTTGTATTTTCCTGATGATTAATAATGTTGAACACTTTTTCATATAGCTGTTGGCCATTTGTATGTCTGCTGTAGAGAAATGTCTGTTTAAATCTATTGTCTATTTTTTGTGTGTGTGTGTGTGGGTACCGGGGGTTGAACTCATGACCTCGTGCACCAGCAGGCACCCATGTCGCTGAGCGATATCACCAGCCCTTTTTTTGTATGTGGGTACCGGGAGTCGAATTCAGGACCTCGTGCTTGCCAGGCAGGCACTTATGCTGCTGAGCTATCTCACTGGCCCTATTGTCTATTTTTTTTTAAATAGATAACTTCTTTTTTTTTTCTGTAGTGTTTCTGCAGGTACTTATGCCTTCCAGACATTAAACCTTTGCCATATATATAGTTTGTAAATGTTTTCTCCAGTTCTGTAGGTTGTCTCTTAATTGTGTTAATTATTGCTTTTACTGGGCAAAAACCTTCTAGTGTGATGTGATCCTCTTTATCTGTTTTAGTTTTTGTTTCCTTTGTGTTTGACGTACTGTCCAAAAAATCCTTCCCCAAACCAGTGCCATGAAGAATTTCTACTGTTTTCTTTAGCAGTTTCATTGTTTCATATTTTATATTTACATTTTTATTTGATTCTTGTAAGTAGTGAGATAAACTGGGGTAGCTTCATTATTCATGCTGGGCCTCAGTCTGCATATATACATGTGAAAAAATGGTGCAGGGGAGAAGCCATAGAGATGATCCAACCTGAAAACTATTCGTGATGGTCTGGTTGATGGACACATGAAAGAAATTCACTGAAGGATAGACACGACTTTCTTATAGAAGAGGATGGCTGAGATCCTATAATATTTTGAGTATGTTTGGCAGAATTCTATGATGTTCCTCAAGAGTTCCACCTTCTGACATACCAATTCTGTAAAATTATCTCACCTTGAGTACCAAAAGAGCTTGTGGATGTGAGGGAATGTCACTCCATGTTATGTTATATTATCCGGCAAAAGGAATTTTGCCAGTGTAATTACAATTGTAGATGTAATTAGACTTTGACTTAATCAAAAGGGACTGGAAGAATAGTCTCCACATTACAGCATGCAGTAAAATGAAGACTTCAGTGATACAACTACCTGCATTGAAACAAATTCTGTCACCAAAGCATAAAGGATTTGAAGTGGATCTTCCCAAGTCAAGCATTATGGATTAGAACACACTTCAGCCAACATTCTGACTTTAACCTTGTGAAAATTTAAGCCTGAGACGACCCATTACAAAATTCCTAAACTATAGAGTATGACATCATAATACATTGTTATTGTTTTTAGCTGATAAGTTTGTCAGTTTTTCAAGACAATAAACTAGGAAGCATGTACTAAGTAAAAAATTCAAGCCCATTGTATCTTGTGTATGTATTTTGTTATGACTTATAGCTAGCGAATCCAGGAACATTTGATATGTAAACTAGCTTGAGATTTTTGCTTCTAGGGATATGGAAAGGGAAGGAGGGGCAGCATAAAGACTGCCTGGCATGCTCAATGATAAAGCCTGGAACCAGTTATTTAAGCCTAATGGAGCTCTGAAAAGGCTCTGAAATGGAATCCTGCCGCATATCCTGGAAAAACGAATGGATATGGTGAATATTTATTTTGTTTTTATAAAAAAAAACTGAATAAATAATATTCTCTCAGCTCATGAGACCCCATTTCTGGTTTATATAGAGGAGGACCTAATCTTATCATTTTAAGTCTTTTCCAATTTAGCAATTAATCTCTTTTGAAATTGCTCAAACTTAAGCAACTTCCTTACACATTTCTATTCCTGTTTCACTCATTCACTCACTGATTCTACCAGTATTTATCATTGTCACATCCTGTTCCAAGTTGTGGGGATATAGGAGCACAGAGGACATACAGATCCCTTGCGTGAGACCCAGGTCTTGTGGCACGATGTTTCTATTAACTTTCAAATAATTAAAGTTGTCCATTCTTTTTTAACTCCATCAAGATAACCTCATTCCAATTATTAATCTGACTTGCCACGTCTGATAATTAGTAAGTGTTAAGTAAATTGATATTCTATATAGCATTGATGATAGTATGTATGATGGGATCTGTTGCACTCTGATAACAATAAATTCTTTCTCTAATCTTTAATTTCCTTTATACACAGGGAGTGAGGATCCTTTAATAGCTGCACAACTGGATTTTTTTCTTTTTCTTTTAAATCTCCTTAGGCACTGAGCTTAGATTTTCGCATGATTATTTCAGGAAATTCTTAGGTGGTCTCACGCCTCATTTTGAAACACAGAAAGCATTATCTGTTCTTGTTTTGATTTAAGCCTTACAGCCCAAAATGAAAGTAAAACTACAAGCTCCCGCTTTATGTCCCATTCCCTCCAGATTTGTCAAGTAACATCAGCTAAGCCATATGTATCATTTTTGGCACTGTTTCATGAAAAGTGAAGGATGTATATTTAAAAAGGAACTTAAGAGGTCTCTTTTCTTATTCAGTGTATTAATTGACCCTATTTGTAATTTACTGACTCTGTTTATATTGATTCTAATGGATATATTTCTTACCCATCCTTTAACCTTACAGATTTGGAGATAAGGAGAGGAGCCAAAAGCATTCATCTGAGGATGTCATTTAATATTAAAGAGCTAAGCCCCTTAACTGGTATCCAAGGCTGAGCATTTAGCTTCACTGTTTCCTGGAGAGGCAACAAACCATTCTGTCGAAATGCTCTTTGTCACATTGTTTGCTACATAATTCCTGAATGGAACTGAACTACAAAATAGAGCTAGAGAGTAAGTGCAGTAATGATGGCTTGCATGATAAAACCTGAGATGTTGGTGGAGATATCAAGGCACTATGAAGTGAAGGAAGTGTTAATTTCACAGCTCAGGTTACAAGTGAGATGCTAAGAAGGAAAATGAAGTATCTTCCAAATTAGCATATTATAGAAAATCTTTCTCAAAGTCCATGTCTCATCTATCCTTTGGATCATAAGGTTAGTATACAATATAAATACTAATGTATTTAATATTTAATCAAAAAATTTTAAAGGTAGTTCTCTGGAGTGGTCAGTGACCTTAAAATTGGACAAAAGAAATAAATCACAGTTCACCGGCAAAGTGTTATGCAAGATAAATTGTAGAACTTTAAAGGACTAATAAATTATATTGTGCTTAATTGTGGTATCTTTTAATCAACAATGAAGTGGATGCATTACAGTTTAATTTATTGAGTGTTTTGAATAGAAAATTATGTTTCCTCTTCAAGTCTCATTTATATACAGAACACAAAACATCTGAGTAGGAGATTTATCTTACATTGAAGACCGTCCTGTTACACAGAGGCACCTTAGGAAACCCAGGGATGTGGCAGGGGTGGTGGGCTGCTGTCCCTTAGTTCTGTATGTTCTATTATGGGCTTTTACTAAATCAGAGAATGTTGATTTAAAAAGAAAAACTGCATCTAATTCACTATCATTCTCTGTTTTGGCTCTTGAGTGTAGTCTATTCTGAAGCTAGAATCACAGTTGGTGGTATACTCTGCAAAAGGGGGTGAGTTAATGAGGACTTTTACTATATAATTATATTTTTATTTTCCCATCTAACTTTTCATAAGCTAATTCAACCTGTATTTCCCCATATATTAATGATACTGCAGAGCTGCATACTCTGTTTTAGGATGTTTAATTGTTTGCTAGACAATGCAGATCTTTTTTTTATAATGCTTATGATGCTGAGGCTTGTCCACATTCTAGAGGAGTTTCTGCCAATCTGACTTTTTGAATAAACTCTAATGACAATATTGTTGGAAGCTATTATGAGGATGCCATCAATGTCTTTGATGTGAATTATAGGCAATAGGAAAGCCCTAAGAGTGGATAAGGAGGGAGAGGGAGCTTGAAGCAGGGCTGACCAAGTCTTTCATGTTCTTAAGTATAATGAAATGTAGTTGCTTCTTTCTTTAAAATTGCTCTGGTTAAAAGCAATAAACAAACTAATAAATCTTCACCTCATACAATTTTCTTGCCTCTGTATGGAACCAACATTCATTTCCTCCATCTGGCTTAATAGATTGAAGACTATTTTCTCAGCAATTTGTCTAATCTTCTCTCTTTATCATTTTCCTCATGGTCACCAGCAACATTCTGCTCCAGATAGGTATATCTCAAAATCCTGAAAGTTTATCTTCTTTCCAACCCCACCTCCCTCTGGACTCTGTCAGAATGTCCCTTTAGCCCATGACATACGGGAAAGAGGGTGGAAAAAGCAGTTCTCTGTGCTGGCAACCCCAGCGTGTGAAATCTGTGATGGGGTGGTGGGTGGCATTGATATCTGCAGGAGCTAACTTCCACTGAGTGAATGGTTGCTAAGCTCATATGATGAACTAATCAAATCCTGACTGCAATCTTGTGAAGTAGATTCTGTTATCTCCTTCACAGATAAAAAACCTGAGGCACAGAAACATTTTATAATTTGCCACAGTGCACGGGGCTAAGTGGCAAAGTCATGACTAGAGGCCAGATGATTGCCAAACAACTGTTCTCAAATGTCGCCTCTACAGCTTAAGTTTATTTAAACAAATGGTTCATTTCCTTCTTAAAATGTCATGACTGGGCTGGTGAGGTGGCTCAGCGGTGTAAGCGCCTGCCTGGCAAGCGCGAGGGCCCAAGCTCGACTCCTAGAACCCACATACGAAAAACGGGCCGGTGATATCGCTCAGCAGCACGGGCACCTGCTGGCATGCGAGGTCCCAAGGTCAACCCCCGGTAAACACACACACACAAAAAAAATGTCACGACTGTGTCGAAGAGGAAGAGGTTGTGTGTGTGCATGTATGTGCGTATGTGTGTGTGCGTGTGTGTGTGTGTGAAGTTACGTATCAGTTAAGAATCTCCACACAGTCACTTGTTTTCAGACACACATGAAGACTAGGAAATTTGGAACACTGAAATTTGGCAACCAGTTAAGTAATTCATCCAAAGATAACTCATTCTCCGGTGCTATGAGAGTGCCATGGTCATTTGCTATCTCACTGTGAGTGTTGTAATGATTCCAATATACTTTAAATATGCCATTTGGATAAAATTAACTACATCACAGTGTCCTGTTACACACTGTACATTTTGTTGCATTTGATCACTCATGAATAATTCAGTGAAGAAAACTCACTTGTGGTGCTAACTCAGTGACTCACCGCGGAATTCTTTATTTCAGCCAGAGCAGCTGCTCCATCCATGATTGTTTACACAATTTTTCCACACAACATTACACTTTTTATAAGAAATAATTTAGCATTGAGACTTTATCTTCTCTGGTTCTTCTTTCTTCCATTGACTCACAAGAAAAGCTTTTCAGTGTGCTTCATTATTAAAAGAATATCTATAACACACCAAAATACTATGAGCTTGATGCATTTACAACATCTGGAGTTTTATCCAACTGTGTAACAGTTATATCACACTGCATATTTTTTCTAACATTGTTCCTTTCAATTTTCAGCCTTGTTTTCCATGTACTGTAGCAGTATTTGCTGACAAAGGAATGCATTTCATTTTGCCATTATGTTGCCATGTATTATTTCAATCATTTTTATTGCATATGAAAGAACAAATGAATCCCATATTTGTGGGATTTTGTCCTTTATTTTCAACAAAGAAATGTCGAAAGAGGCCACTAAGTATTTATAATTATGCTTAGTGATGTTTCTTAAGGTACTGCATTATCATTGACTAAGAGCCTGGGAAGGGGAGTTTTCATGTTATTGGTACTTAACTTTAAAATTAATTACTATTAGTTAATATCTCACAATATACACTTAGAGAGTAGCATAGCACAAATGATCAATGGCTTTACTTGATGTATTTTTTTGCCTACTTGTTATCAGATCTAATTATTTCATTATTGATTTTAAACTCACAAAAAGAGCTTGAACTAGAATAATTATCCCATCTAATAATGTTTGCTCTGAAAGCGTGCTTATATTATTAATATTTTAAAGCTATGATTTCTTTTCAGCTATCTTTTAGGATCAACTGCCTTTTTGTGGTATAATTACAAACTATGATATGAGGCATAACTCCACAAAATTGGGCCCAGACAAGCTTTCGTATATTACAGCTTACCAAATTGAGCCAAAAGACAGATGATGGCACAAGCAAACCACCTTGTGTGGAGTGAACACTCCATGTGACATAAAATTAGAGGAGTGGAACTCCATTTTTAATCCATATAGTAAATGTTAGTAGAATTTATCTTTCCCATACATTTTAGATTAAAAAAAGTGTAACCAGAATTTCTTACCTGCCATTTGGGAGGACATTTTCTGATGAGAGCAGGACCGGACATTGTAGGCCATAGGGACAAAAGTAGCTGCCAAGCCTGCCTCTGTACTTGTCTTTAGCCTTTGCAGAAGTCATGACTTGAGGCAAAAGCCTCACAACAATAAGCAATGTATTTGTGCCCAGGTTCCTTGTACCAGTATCTGTGAATTTTCAAGGAAGCACACGGAGTGGAGTAACTCAGTTGGAACAAGATGTGATTCGGAGATCCAAGCATAGGCACTGTTATGGTTTGGGCCTTTACTGTTCCCCAGAGGACATGTATTAAAGGCTTGGACTCAAACTATGGAACTATTGAAAGGTGGCAGAACTTTTGGCCATCGGTCTTTGTGGTAGAAAGTTAGGCCATTGCAAATGCGCCCTGGAAGGGGATCTTGGGATCCTGGACCCTTCCTTTCCTGAAGCTACAAAGCCAAGAGACCATGCACTGAAACCTCGGGAATCATGAAACCTAAAATCAAGGAAAATTTTCTTTCATTTAAACTATGTATAATAGGAATTTGTCACGGTGATTAAAAACCTGACTAACACAGATACACTTGCCACTATAACTAGTCATTTTGATTCTTGAATAAAGTGAACAATGAAAATCACACATATCTCCAGCAGTAAAGTTTCAGTGAAATTGCTATTTGGAAGCATATGGCTTTGGTATATTTTCATCAAAGTATATAGCTCCTATACATTTGATTTTATTTAGCAGTATTCCTTAATTAATTTGATTTGTTCCATATTACTATAAAGAGGATTCTAGAATACCAATTTCAATTCACCTGGGGCACAGCTGGTAGATATTATAATCTCAAATATTCCCACCCTTTCATTGGTTATGATACAAAATTGGGGTGACTATGAATACATACTGAATGGAGTTTCTAGAACATAGTTTCACTGAAAAACTGTCTCTTCTGAATGTTTATGCTAGTTATGGTTATAACTATTTAAGAGTGACACCCTGAAGAATATATATTTTGTTATATAATTATAATATGTAATATGTGAGGTGGAAAAAGACCTTGAGATTTTTGACACAGGGTAGTACATATTATTTTACTGGCATCACTGAAATTCTATGGAATGGGATTTAGGATTAAATATGGTGATCCAGTCATTCACTTTCCTGGATGATTATTTCCTGGGGTTTGTCCTGTCTCTGAGATTTAACTACAACAAAATATGCACATTGCCCAAAGAAGAATTGTTAAGGCAAAGGCAGAGAGATTGTATATGTCAAAGATGTTTACACTGCACTGAAAATTACAGGAGGCTAAGTACAGGCATTAAAATAAATATTACAGAAAAATGACTGAGCTAAGTGGATAAAGTGATAACATTGTGATAATGTGTCCAGATGGGCAGAGTGGTAACATTTATAACAAGTGCAGAAGGGATGTAGGGCAAGCAAGCTCTCAGAGTGTCTATTCTCTAGACATTAGCCACATCACTTCTTTGACTAAATATAGGGAATCAGGGAAAATAATGAAAGCTCTTATTGAAAATTTTATTTCATACATGATAAAACATGGTTTCTAAAAATATAATTATTTGACACTTAAACCCAAACTTACAGTACATAGTTTATAATTCAAATTCTTGGGCACTCAAACAATTCAATAAATTTTTCATGCCCCACTAAAGTTTCTGATTTTTTTATTTTTTAATATGCAGGTACCAGGAGTCGAACTCAGGTACTCGTGCTTGCCAGGCAGGTGCTTGTGTTGCTGAGCTATATCACTGGCCCTTAGTTTCTGATTTTTAAAAAAAGTTTATAATTTTTAAAACACCTGACATCCTAGGTGATGCTTATATACACACTGTAGTGTGAAAACTGTGAGGACATAGGAAGTAATTGGCTCTTTGAATGCAACCTATCAGAAGTTGGTGAAGGATCTTTAGGAACGGCAAACATTTTATCCAATGGTGGATTATAGTTAAGGAAGGAGAAATTGAGAGTAAGTGGACTCTTTGCGCTATCGTATCATAGCAGATTTCAAACAATTAAGCAAAATTTCAGCTCCATTTCAAAGCATAAGCTTTTGAGAAAACACATAGCTTGAGAGGGTTGAGTTTCTCTTGAAATACAACTCAGAAAGTAATTCTTCAACTCCCACAGATGAGTGAAGTATCCAAAGATGCCAATATGGTTGGTTTTTTTTTTTTTTCAGAGACATCTCTCTGTCCTTATTTCTATAATGATATACACAAGTTTGAGAAGTGAGTATGGGACACTGCATAGAAGGATGAACAAAGATGCTGGTATAGAATTGGTAAGCTACAAGGAAGGTCATTTCCTGAAATGATTTTAGATTTGTGAAAACACTGAACTCACTTTATTTACTTACTTATCAATTTACTGTAGTTTTTTCATTTCATCAAGATCAAGGAAAAGAAATTCTTATTGTTAGGGTATATGGTGAAATGATAAACACCATCTCTTTAACTGATAACCTAGTTCTATGCTTACCTCTGAAAGATAACTTTTTCCCCCAAACAGAAATAGTTTGAAATGTGGCAATATCACACACCAATTTGTGACTTTAGGAATTCCCTTACTTCTTTGAATCTCATTCTTCTGATCTTAAAAAAGGTGAATACCCAATGCACAAATGTGTTATGATTAATAAAGAAGTAACAAATTTAAAACTCTTGCACAGATAACAATGCATAATGTATTAACCATTGTTACTCTCCTATCATGTTGTTTTGAAATTTTGTTTTTTTGATTTGTTTTGTTTTTTCTGCTCTTTAAAATAATAAATAAATAAATAAAAAACTCTTGCACAAATACAAAAAAGTGTTATTTTTAAGTTGTTTGGTTGAGAGTTCTTTCTTTTTTACCCTATCAAAGACTTCTGCAAAGGTAATTGGAAAAATTGCTGAGCAAGCTGGGTAATTTTTTTTTTTGTGGGTACTGGGGGGTCGACCTCAGGACCTCGCGCGCCAGCAGGCGCCCGTGCCGCTGAGCGATATCACCGGCCCCTTTTTCGTATGTGGGTTCCGGGAGTCGAACTCGGGCCCTCGCGCTTGCCGGGCAGGCGCTTAAACCGCTGAGCCATCTCACCGGCCCTGGGTAATTTTTGAAACTTGTGGAAAACAGGAGATATGTCAAGCTAATGCCATTCCAATTTTTATAGCAGGCACAAAAGATTCAGAAACGTACAGGTTACTTTGCTTAACATTAATTTCGTATGGTTTTCCTAAAATGGAATTTTTGCATCATGCAAGACATGAATTAATGCTGAATAGATATAGATACAGGTTTACAGAAAAGAAAGACACATTAGCTGAATTGAGTTTTGTTTGTTGACAAGTCTATTAGATGAATAGGCTAGGGACTCTTTCTCAACAGAAGTATATGAATTATCGCAAAATAAGTGATGGCAAGTACATATGATAGATCCTTTGTTTTGAAAAATTAAAAGTGATATCTATGACTGTTGGATTTCGACCTCATTTAATGGTAAAATTTGTTCACGCTATTAACCTTCCTCAGAAACCTGGTTATCACCCTTTAAAATTTGTTACTATGGAAAAGAAAGTAAAGCAACAGGAAAGATCTAGAAAGCACAATGAAATAAAATGAAAATGGCAGGGTTGGAGTTTGTAAGGAGAATTCAAAGCTTCATTTCAAACTGTGAGTACCATGACACTGAAATGAGCTTGTCTCATGTAGAAGGGACACTGATCACATTGTTTTCCTGTGCTCTTGGGCTCCCCTGCTGTGGAGAATGCACAGGGGTGAAGTGAATGTGTAGACCTCAAAAGGCTAGAAATGTGCTATCTTCCATATAGTGAAGGAAGACTATTTATAAAGTCTTGAATTTAAAGAAATGTTTAACACAGTTAATAAGAAAAATAAGGGCGATGAATAAAGGTGAGTTGGATGCTTTTACTTTGCAGCTGTGTAGATCTGTTTTCTGAACAGTGTCTTTTCTTTTTTGTTTATTTTTTTTAAGTGAGAATAGAGGCAGACTTGGCATATAGACAGAATAAGGCTGTGGATCCTCCAAACAAAGGAAGTTCTAGCCTTCTGGGAGATCTCTGGTCTTTACCCTGTGTCAGCCATGGTCCATACTTACTCCTTATACTTGTTGGTTCTGGGCCTAACAGTTGTTGAGAGTTCTGGGAAGAGTCATTCATTTTTTCACTATCTTGGGTGTTTCTCCTGTTTTTTTTTTTTTTTTTTTTTTAGCTCATTTTGTATTGTCCTGACCTGCTGTTTGTCCATTTCATGGTTTCCATCCTTATGATTTTCATGCTTTTATTGTGTTTTATTTTTATTCATTCAATAGAAACTTAAGAGAGGTCTTAGGTAAATAGAAATAGTGACAGTCTTCTTTGAATTGAGTATATTAGCTCCATTAAAAAAGAAAAAAATACTATATCTCATTAATCATGCTGAGACAGCATTTCAGAATTTAGAGAAATAATAATAAAAAAACAGGTAGTTACTGCAATATTGTGAAATAATAGTTGTTATTTGAAGTTTAGAAATGAAGGAACTGGGGCCGGTGAGATGGCTCAGTGGCGTAAGCGCCTGCCTTGCAAGCGCCAGGGCCTGAGTTCGACCCCCGGAACCCACATACGAAAAAGGGGCCAGTGATATCGCTCAGCGGCACGGGCACCTGCTGGCGCGTGAGGTCCTGAGGTCGACCCCCCCGTACCCACAAAAAAAAAAAAAAAAAGAAATGAAGGAACTGGCACAGCACAGGAATCACCATTCCAAGAAGTTCCCAAAATGTGGATGGAGCCCTGTTATAGTTTGTGTCTAGATGTCCCCCCAAAGCCTCATGCAGGCATGAGGGTGTGCTTCTAGACTTTGTGATTGATACATGATACAATGCTGGGATTGAGGGTGTGATTGCTATACCCGTCCTAGGGCAGGTAGCCTGCATACAATATAAGGAACAGAAAGAAGCTTGTCTGTCTCTCTCCTGCCTCTCACTTGTTGCTTTTGGTATCTTCCACCACCATGAAAGGTTGCTCCTCTTCCACACCACCCTGCCTTAGAGCCAGCTGATTATGAACTGAAACTGCTACAAACTGTGAGCTAAATAAACCTTTCTGCCTTTAACCTTGGGTGTCAGGTATTTTGTCTCAGCAATGATAAAAGTAACTAAGACAGAATTTGGTACCAGAGAAGTGGGGTCATTGCTGTGGTTCAGGTGCCTTTGGAAATGGCTTGTGGGAAGAATATAGAAAGGTTTGGAGATGACTGCTGGTAAAAGTAAAGCTGGAATGCCTTAGACTGTACTGTGTGGGAGATTCTGGTCAGAGCTCAGAAGACCAGAGGGATGATAGAAATGCTGCCAGTGAAGACCAGACTTGGGAAGTTTCTGCTGGGAAGAAGGACTGCATCGGCTGTTGGACTCCACACAAGGTGTGTCATGGCTTGACAGAAAGTTGGTCTGCATTTTGCTCATGTCCAGAGACTTTGCCTGAGACTGAGATTAAAGGCAGCAGAATAATTAATCTGATGGAAGAAATTTCAGGGCAGTCTAATGTTGAGGCTGTGGCATGGCCACTGTTGGGGGCTTCTAGCCAGATTTATGTTGTGAATCAAAAGCAAAGAGCCCAGCAGAATGACTTAAAATGTGAATTTGGCAGAAAGGAAGCTCCAGTAAAGCTGTAGACTGCAAAGATAGAACAGAGGATATCTTGATTGCTGGAAAGGAACAGAAGAATAGAAAAGATGGCCTGAAGGCATCACAAGAAGCAGCAGGACTCTGCCCTTTGCAGGCTTAAAGTTGCAAAAGTGAAAGACTTTGCTTTGAGAAGAAAGCCTCAGAGCACCATGTTCCAGAATGGTGGCAGCCTAGAGAATGTGTTCTGCAGAATTGGGTTCAGAGTGCTCAGTGATCCAAGAATTTGACCCCTATAGCCAAGAGAAAGGGAAGCCTGGCTACTGCTCCAGCTGGTAGCAGACTTTGGCGTCATTCACATGGTGCTGGTTTTAAGAGTGTGCAGAATGGAAGAGTTGTGGGGTCAGGAAGGCTTCCACCCAGATTTCAGAAGACCTAGGAGGCCAGATAATGACCCTGAGAGGGCAGTGTATGAAACTGAGTGCGAAGCCAGAGGTGCAGTGGAGATCCCAGAAATTTGGAGAAGCCAGGAACATGGATCATCTGAGGAAAACTGCAAGGAGAAAGCAGAGTGGGCCCAATACAGAAGCCATGGGAGATACAACTACTGGCAGTGCCATACAGGCAGAACCACCCAAGCCCTTTGGAATTCATATCTTGCCACAGATTACTTTGGATGCTCCACATGGAAATACAAGACTTAATATTTGCTTTGCTGGATTTTGGACTTGCTTTGGTCCCATTCCTTTGTATCCTCCTGTTTGTAACTTTTGGAATAGAAAGGTCTATCTTGTGCCATTGAATGCTTTTCATTTGTTCAGGGGCTCACAGCTAAGAGTTTGCCTTAGATCTTAGAGGAGACTTGGGACTTTGAGTTTTCAGCAATGCTGAAACTGTTAGGACTTTGGCAACTCTTGGAGATGAACTAAATGCCTTTTGCATAAAGGAATGTACATAAGTCTTTGGGAGGCCAAGGGCAGAATATTATGGTTTGTGTCTACATGTGCACTCAAAGCCTCATGTAGTCATGGGGGAAGACTTGTAGAGTTTGTGATTGATTCATGGTCCAATGCTTGGATTAAGGGTGTGAATGCTACACTTGCCCTAGGATGGGTAACCTGCATGTAATATAAGGGACAGAAAGAGGTTTGTCTCTCTCTCTCCTTTCTTATTGCTTTTGCTGTCTTCTGCCACCATGAGTGGTTGCCCCTCTGCAATGTGTCACCCTGCCTTGGAGCTAGTGGGTAATGGATTGAAACCTCCACAAACTGTGAGCTAAATTAACCTTTCTTCCTTTAACTTTGGGTGTTGGGTATTTTGTCTCAACAAGAGAAAAGTAACTAAGAAAAGCCCCAATAACTATGGCAGAATAACACCACACAGGATTGATTTGGGGTACACTGCCCCTTGCATTTTTGTGCTTCTCCAAGCAGAGGACATTGCAGCATGCCAGCATATTTTGCTAGCACACACAGAGGTGAGCTGCTTCCTCCTCAGTGGCCCACCAGTTTGTTCTCAGGCTATGAGAGGATAACAAGCAACCTCTCTCTGAGCTGGGAACTACCAGGGGCATATTGAACATGAGCAAGCACAAAGTTCTTCAGAAAGAAACATGCCGGTGGAGTAGAGCAGCTAATGCTGTTCACTGTACTGACTAATTAGAATCTCTAGAGACAGCATGGAGAGAGACTGAAGTGCTGAAGGTAGAGAGTTTGACCTCAGCAGTCCCACCCCCATCCTGCTTCCAGCAGCATGAGAAAAGAGAGAGACCTGCCAGTAGAGCAGAACAGAGGAGGCTGTGCAAAAGCCAGGAGGGGCCAACTGAATGCAGATCTCTGACTAGCCTATGGCTGTCTTTGTCTAAGGGCTCCTGGTGTTGAAAGCCTTCACAAACCAAGTGATTGACTGCCTGGGAGTCATACAGGGTAAGGAGACTACAGAGGTAGGCAACCAAGGAACACCCAGAGAGTTGCTGGATAAATACTTGGGGTCCAGACCCCACAGATGGAGGCCAAAATCAGCCTGCAAGTCTGTAAAGCTGAAAGAGCAGAATTGGTGCCAAATGACCCTATTGCAGGCCCCACACCCTGCACCAATTGTACTGCAGACTGGGTGGGGTCACCCACACAGATTTGGACTCTGACTTAGACACTACTACAGAACTGTGGGCACCAGAAAATAGGCCTGAGGTCAGAGAAATTTTATCTTTTTTTTCCTGTTTTTCTGTTTCTTTTTTTGATTGTCTAGGTTTTTATTTCCATTGTGTTTTATTTTGTTGCTCCTTGTTTTTTTTTTTTTTCCTCTTTCTCTTGACTATATTTTTGATTTTTTGGATTTTCTCATGTGAGCAAACATTTTCCCTAGTTTTTTTTTCTGATATGCTTTGATCTTCTTTTGCTTTCTCCTTCATTCTTTCTCTCCTTTCTTCCTCTTCAGTTTCCCAAAACTTGGGTGACTTCCTTTGTCCTTCAGTCTTGCTTCTAATATTTTTCTTTTCATTTATCTTTTTATTTTCTCCCCTTGTCCCCCTTAATTCCCCCACCACCACCAAGGTAAAACCTTTACTAAGGAGAATACAAATTCCCAATTTGTGTTGGATTTTGTTATATAACTATAAATCTTGCTCCTATGGTTAATGGTAGCAAATTAATACTTACTAAAGTTTGTCAGTTTCTAGATGGTGCTTTATCCTGTTGGTATTGTTAATTGTACTACTTTAGCAGGAGTACCTCTTGTGATCAGTTGTACTTCTTGTATGACAATACTGTGATTATCTGGGGTCATACTGATTACCACCATCCATTACCAAAGGACTGGGTGCTGGGCCAAATAGGGACTTCTCATCACTAACAAAGTGTGAAAGTAGGATCTTGGGAGAGATTCCAAGGCCAAGAGCCAGCTATACCTAGAAGGACATCTCTGAATAATAATCATTTCCCAGAGAGACTTTGAGACTAGTGATAAAGCTACCTACCATAAGCAATTTATAAGCATCAGCATAGTAAACAAATCTTAAAAATTAAAAAATGACAAGATACAGAAGCAAGATGCAATCCCAGACCTCCAGCCCACCCAGGACAAGTCCAGAGAACAAGGAGGTGAAGAAAATCAGAAGCCACCCACCTGAATTTTCTGAAATGGTAGCAGTAGATGTAAACAAAACAGATGAATGAGGCTATAGAAAAAATCAGATCAGAAATAATTCCTCAGGTAAAAAAGAGATTACTATCACAGTGAAAAAAATTGTTAAGGAATCAAGAATTGATAAGATAAAAAATAGAGGAATTTAGGAAAATGATGGAAACTATGAATGCCCATCATATGAAAGAAATGGATTCCATGAAACACATTTAAACAGATATCCAGGAGATTAAAAATTCTATTGACAGTATATGCATCAGAATGAAACAATGTGAGGCCAGAATATCAGATCTAGAAGACAGGAGTGTCTTCTAGAGAAATCATGAAAAGAAAGATTCCTTAAAAATAGCAAGGGAGCATTAAAAATAAATCCAACAACCACAAGATGATGCAAAGAAGAACAACATGAGATCGATTGGAGTCAATAAAAAAAAGCAGGAGAGACACGCAAACAACATTAATAACCTATTCACAGAAGTAATGGCAGAAAACTTCCCAAACATGGAAGAAGATTTTGATATGCAGATAAGTTAGGCATATAAAACTCCAACTAGCCATAACCAAAAAAATCTACACCAAAGCTTATAATACTCAAGATTCCAGAAATTCACCATAAGAGAATATTAAAACCTGTTAGAGCAAGGAAATGAATTACTTATAAAGGAAAGCCCATCAGAATCACAGTAGACTTCTCAACACAGTCCTTTAAGTGTAGGGCTTGGAGTGAAGTATTTCAATTCCTAAAAGAAAACAACCTCTAACCTAGACTGATGTACACCACAAAACTATCTTTCAAAATCAATGGACAAATGAGATAATTCCATGACAAAGAAGACCTGAAATAATTTATGACCACCAAATCAGCACATCAAAGTGTTCTGAAGGATATTCTAGAAAGAGACAAGGAAGGCTACAATTCCTTGAATACCAATAGAAAGGATCCACCAGGCAGGGCAAGCAATTAGACAGGAAAGAAAGGGAAACAACAGGAAAACAATATGACAAGGAAAAGTCAATACATATCAGTTATAACCATGAAAGTAAATGGTCTCACTTCACAAGTCAAAAGAAACACACTCACAGAATTGATCAATAAACAAGATCCAACAATATACTGCATACAAGAAACACCTTTACCCCCCCCCAAAAAAAAAACATAGTCTGAAAGTCCAAGGGTGGAAAATAATACTTCATGGGACAGGAACCCCAAAAAGCAGTGGTAGCTCTTCTATTTGTAAACAAAGTGGATTTCAATACAATATTGATCAAGAGAGACAAAGAAGGTCACTACATACTTGTTAAGGGAACACTCCAAGATGAGATAACAATCATAAGTACATATGCACCAAACACCAGCATGCCCAAGTATATAAAACAAATATTAATGGAGGTGTATCAGGGGCTGATCAATCCCCCAATCACCTGGGAAAGGGTATGACAAAGGATAAAAGAGACAGAGGCAGTAACTTAGAATGGAAGAAAGTCCAGAGGCTCAGAGCTCTTATCAGGCTAAGACCAAGAATCTCCAAACTCTTCACTCTTTATTGAATGCACACAGCTTTTCCAGGGAGTGTGTAGAAAGATCCTGGGAACAGAGGAATGGAGGCCACTGATGCAAGCAAGATTTAGTAAGAAACAAAGTGTTAAGTCATTGATTAATGGAAAACTTATTTTTCCCTTGGTTTAATATTTACTTCTATAGAATTTTATGTGGAGTCAGAGAGTCCTCAGCTGAAATGCCATCTTCCCTTTTGAGACATCACAGTGTCACAGGTCATAGAGACCTAAACTGACACAAGTGGCATAGGGAGTTTTATTTCCTCATGTGAGCTGCTGGCTTGCCAGAGAAAGCACATAGACCTAGTGGAGACTCAGACTTTTAATATAGAAAGTCAATTTGTGGATTTGTAGCTCACTCAGAGTGGTCTCCATAAGAGATGAAAAAGTCAAATAAGCAATAACACAATTGTAATGGGGGACCTCAATATCCCACTGTCACAAATACAAAGATCAACTAAACAAAAAATAAAAAATGAAATATCAGAACTGAACCAAACCTGTAAACAAATGGACTTAATAGATGTCTACAAAGTGTTTCACCCCACATTAGAATACACATTCTTCTAAGCTGTGCATAGGACATTCTCCAACAACATACTGGCAACATACTGGCTCATAGAGCATGCTTAAGTAACTACAAAGGAATTGAAATTATCACAAGCATATTATCAGACCATAGTGCAATAAAATTAGAACTCAATGGCAAGAGAAACCACAAAAACTATATAAAAAATGGAAATTAAATAACACCCTCCTGAACAACAAATGGGTCACAGATGAAATTAAGAAGAAACTAGACAGTTTCTACAATTGAACAATAATATAAGTACAACATACCAGAACCTATAGGATGAAACAAAAACACACCTAAGAGGGAAATTTATAACAGTGAATTATGACATCAAGGAAATAGAAGGAGCTCAAATAAACAACCTAATGTTGAACTCAACCTTCTAGGAAAGAAAAAGAGCCATTCAAGCCCAATACTTGTACAATGGATGAAATTATAAAGATCAGAGCAGAAATTAATGCAATCAAGACTAAGAAAACAACACTAAGAATTAATGAATTGAAGAGTTGGTTCTTTTTTTTTGTGTGTGTGTGTGTGTGTGTGCGTACTGGGGGGTCGACCTCAGGACCTCGCGCACCAGCAGGCGCCCATGCCACTGAGTGATATCACCGGCCCTTTTTTCGTATGTGGGTTTTGGTAGTCAAACTCAGGCCCTCGTGCTTGCCGGGCAGGCGCTTACACCACTGACCCATCTCACCAGCCAGAAGAGTTGGTTCTTTTAAAGGTTAAGCCAAATTGATGAAACCTTACCCAACCTAAAAGGAAAGAAAAGACTCAAATCCATACAATTAAGAATGGAAATGGTGAAATCACAAGAGATCCTGCAGAAATCCAGAAAATCATCATTACCTACTTGAGAACCTGTATTCTCTTAGGATGAAAACCACAGAAGAAATAGACACATTCCTAGATTCATATGAACTACCAAACCTGAATTAAGAAGATATAAAATTATAAATAATCCAGTATCTGTCAATGAAATTGAAGATGTAATTAAAAACCTTCCAACAAAGAAAAGCCCAGGTTTTGATGGATTCACTGATGAATTCTATGAGAAATTTAGAAAAGATCCTATGCCACTACTCCTGAAACTCTTTAATGAAATGGAAAGGGAAGTAATACTCCCAAACTTGTTCCTGGTAACAAGAATTACCCTACTACCAAAAACCAGAGAAGGATCCAATCCAAAAAGAACTATAGGCCAATCTCCCTAATGAACATAGATACAAAAATCCTCAATAAGATAATGGCAAACGGAATGCTACAAATCATCAACAATGATGTTCCATCATTCAGTGGAACAGGTTAGAAGATACAAAAGCAACTCCAAACACACTCAGCCACCTATCTTTGAGACAGGGTCCAACACCTTCTTTGGAAGATAGCCTCTTCATATAATGTTGCTGCAAGAACTGGCTTTCCACATGCTGAAGATTAAACCTAAGCCCATGTTCCTCACTATGAACCAAATTAAAATAAAATGGATCAAGAAGATTATACACCATAACCAAGTAGGATTCATCCCAGGGATGGAGGGATGGTTCAACATATGTAAATCAATAAATGTAATACACAATAGTAATGGAGCCAAGGACAAAAACATGTGATGATCTCAATAGATTCAGAAAAGCTTTTGACAAAGTCCAACATGCATTCATGATAAAAAACCCTACAGAAAATTGGAATAGATAGTCTTTATCTTAATCTGATAAAAGCCATCTATGGCAGACCAACAGTCAACATTATATTACATGGTCAAAAACTGAACACTTTCACTCTAAAATCAGGAACAGGACAAGGATATCCACTATCACCACTCCTACTCAATATAGTTCTGGAAACATTCAATGTTGCTCTGGAAGCAGAGCAATTAGACAAGAGAAAAAATAAAAGGTATCAGGATAGGAAAGGAAGAAGCTAAATTATTATGTGCAGAAGACAAGATACTCTACATAGAAGACCCCAAAAACTCAACCAAAAGATTTCTAGATTCATTAACCAAATTCGTCAGTGTAGCTGGATACAAAGTCAACTCTCAGAAATGAATAGCACTCTTGTGTACAGGAATTACACAGGAAATAAAGGAATCGATATACTTCACATTAGCATCAGAAAAAATGAAATGCTTAGGAATCGATGTAATGAAGAAAGTAAAAGACCTTTACTTTGAAAACTATAGTACTTTGAAAAAGAAGATCAAAGAGGATATCAGAAGGTGGAATTATATCCCTTGTTCTTGTTTAGGAAGAACCAATACAGAGAAAATGGTCATACTTTCCAAACTACTATACATATACAATGTAATTCCAATCAAAATACCAAGAACATACCTCACAGAAGTAGAGAGAAAAAATCCAATTCATTTGGTACCAGATGAGACCTAGAATAGCAAAAGCAATTCTGGACAAAAAAGGCAAGACAGAGGCACCCCAATTCCTGACTTGAAATTATACTACAAAGCTACTGTGATATAAATGATGCTTGCAAAACAAAACAAAGCAAAGCAAAGCAAAACAAAACAAAACAAAAACAACAGAAACAGACCTGAGATTCAGTGGAACAGGTTAGAAGATACAAAAGCAACTCCAAACACACTCAGCCACTTATCTTTGATACAGGGGCCAACACCTTCTTTGGAAGAAAGATAACCTCTTTATACAATGTTGCTGCAAAAACTGGCTTTCCACATGCTGAAGATTAAACCTAGACCCATGTCCCTCACTATGAACCAAATTTAAATAAAATGTATCAAAGACCTGAATATTAAAACAGAAACCCTAAATCTGTTGGAAGATAGAATAGGTAGAACTCTTGAATCATAAAGGTGTAGCCAAAGACTTCATGAAAAACAAAATAAACAATCACACAGGAAATACAAAGAATTAATAAATGAGTTCTCATCTTATTAAAAAGCTTTTTTACAGCAAAAGAAACCATCCATAGAGTGAAAAGACAACTCATGGAGTGGGAAAAATTTTTGCCAGCTCTTCCTCAGACAAAGGGCTAACATCTAGAATATATAAAGAACTCAAAAATATCAGACCTCCAAAATTTAAAGACCCAATCTAAAAATGGGTATCTGAAAAAATAGACACTTCTCAGACAAAAAAGAGTGAATGGCAAATAATTGTATAAAAAAATGTTCAACATCACTGGTCATTCAAGAGATGCAAATTAAAACAACACTGAGATTTTACCTCACCCATGAAAGATTGGCTATTATCTAGAAATAAACCAATAACAAATGCTGGAGGGGCTGTGTGTAAAGGAACATTTTTCTACTGTTGGTGGGAGTGTAGACTGTTGCAATGACTGTGGAAATCAGTGTGGAGATTCCTCAGAAAACTAGGAGTAGAGGTTCCATTTAACCCAGCTATTCCCCTTCTTGGTATCTTCCTGAAAGAGTTAAAAGCATGCCACCATGATACACACACACCCATGTTTATAGTAGCACAGTTTGTAGTTGCTCAACTTTGGAAACAGCCCAAATGCCCATCAACAGATGAATGGATAAAGAAGATGTGGTATTTTTATACAATGGAATACTATACTATACTATAAAGAAGATAAACTTGAGGAATTTATCAGCAAATGGATGCACCTTGAGACCATACTCTTAAGTGAAATATATTGGACACACATGTTTATATATCACATTGTTTTTCTGTTGTGAGAAACCAAAAGTGTAAATAAGGACCAATATATGTAATAGATATTGGGAAATGGTAAGAAAATGTTCAAATGGCAAGGGGAATGGGAGGGGGAAATAAGGAAGGGAAAAGAAAAAAATAATAAAAGGAAAAAATGGAAATGAGGTAGAAAGGCTGTCATTAGTGTGGGTAAGCAAAAGGCAGATAGCCAGTTACAGCCTATCTGAGTCTATAATTTATAAAAAAGCTCGGGCTATATATGCAGGTCTCATAAAGTATAATCCATCAATGAGTGATTATGGTGAAACATTTTGTGCCAGTAAGGGGTGGTTTCACAATTTTAAAAGTGAGAACTTGGGTTCATAGTGTAACTAGGCATGGTGAAGCAGCCAGTGCTGATTAAAGGCTGCTGAAAATTACTATGCCATTTTGACATGATGACACAGAGAAATGGCTTTTGCTCTCATCAAGTTTTCAACTGTGATGAAACGCCTTTTCTGGGAGAAAATCCTCAGGAGAACATACATTACCCAGGAAGAGAAGAAAATGCCAGGCCACAAGCCTATGAAGGACGGGCTAACCTTACTGCTATGTGCCAATGTGGGTGATGACAGCATAAAGACTTTATTGTTTTATCACTGTGAGACCCCTAGAGTGTTCAGAAAACAAAAAGTCATGAAGAATAGGCTAGGGGTCCTATGGAGATCTAATGCAAAAGCCTGGGTAACAAGGGTACTTTTTATTGAGTGGATCAGGGAGGCTTTCTGTCCTACTGTTAAGAAATACCTAGAGGACAAAGGTTTACCAGTCAAGGCTCTCCTCATCATAGACAATGCTCCTGCTCACCCACGAGATTTGAAAGAATTGGCTGAAGAATACCCATGGCTCTCAGTCAAGTTCCTCCCACCTAATACAACTCTACTGCAGCCTATTGCCCAGCTGTTTATAGCTAACTTTAAGAAGCTACACACCAAGGAACTGTTCCTGAAGTGCTTCCAGGTGGTCTCAGATACAGATTTAACATTTAAAGTGTTCTGAAAGGAACATTACAACATCCTTTCCTGCGTGAGATTAATAGAGAAATCCTGGACCAATGTCTCTCTAAGGACACAGAGATGCCTGAAAGAAAGTGTGGCCTAAAATTATACAGGAGAGAGACTTTGAAGGCTGTGTAGAGGAGCCTGACTCTTCAATTGACCCTGTGGTTGATGCCACTGTCACTACGGCAGAGTCCACAGGCTCGCAGGCAGACAGTGGGGATGTTGAGTAACGAGCGGAGGAGCACTCAGAGGGATTATCTACAGAGGCTCCTGAGCAACTTCTGGATGAGCAACAGAGAACGGCAGCTGAGGAGCTTTCTGAAGGGGAGGGGGAGTACCAACAATCAGTGCAGCGAAGTTCGTCTGAAATAATGGAAATCCTGAAAAAATGGACGGAGCTACAAACACTTGTAGAGAAGACCCACCCAGACAGAGAAAAAGCCAATCATTGCATTCACTTACTTAATGAAAATGTCATATTATACTAAAGAATAGTGTTAAAAAGAAAACAGAAACAGACAACCTTAGACCAGTTTTTTGTTCTGAAAAGGTTGAGACCTCTGAGCCAGAAGCAGGTCCTAGTGACCTACAGCCTCTCCTAAGGAGAGAAGGGACGCCAGAGAGCTGGAGTCCTGATGTTCTCATGGAAGGGGCCTCTCCTTCCAAACAGTAACCGCCTTCCACTTCCTCCTCCCTTCCTCCAGGCCGAAGATGTCCACTTGAATGGTGAGTACAGTATGAAATTGTTTCTGGTAAACTAGGCACATTTTAACTATTTGGTGAATACACTAGGAAAATAATTGGTGTTTCTAGTAAATTATGCACATTATGCAACCCTTTTTTATTATGAAAAGGTTAGTTAAGGGGTGCTTTGGGAGGTTTGGAATGCATTATGGGTGTTTCCATTATTTCTTATGGGAAAAATAGTCTTGAGTTGCAACCAACTTGAGTTACAACCAACTTGAGTTACAACCAGCCCACTTGCATGAATTGAGTTCGTAATTCAAGGTCCACTGTATATCAAGTACAGTTTCAAATTCCCTCTGATGTTATCATTATGTATATCTAAAATGTACCACTAAAACAAATTTAGAAAAGAAAATAAGGGCAAGAAAAAAAAAGAAATGAAGAATTTTTCACTTGGCCTTAAGTAATGAATAAAAGAACTGGGATTTGACCAAATTTCACAACCCTGATGCTTTTATTTGTAGTAATAAAAGTAGGAATAACAATGTAATTAGATGAAGTAAAAATAATTTTTTAAAATGCACTAAAATACAAACTAATAAAAGTCAAATACTCATTTGCTGTCACTGTTTTTCTGTCCATAATTACATTTATTTGCACATAATTGTAGTTATAGTGGACACCCATTTAAAAATTATTACTTATCTCTTATTTTGACCTAAAGCCTTATATTAAATTGTTGCTGTTACATACATCTTTTTGCATTTGCTTTTAGTATTTTTAGAACAAATTCCACAACATAAATTTCAGCTGAAGAGGGATAGAAACTTTTATGTTTCCTATTATACTTTGACAAATTGATCTTCAAATGTTTCATTCCAATTAACATGCACTTCATAGTAAACACTATTTCTTTGTAACATTGCCATCATTATATAGCTTTGCAAATCACTTTTAATGAGCTAGCTTCTACTATCAGTTTGTCTTAAAGTATAGGAGTAGGAGGTGAAGCTTAGCAATCACAAATATTAAAAAAGACAAAAAGTTTTATTGTCAAGTCTAAATCTTATATACGACAAAGAAAAAAGCTAGCAGAATGATAATATGATGTTCATTTTTAAAAAATAGAATTTAATTCTAATTCTAATTCTGAATCCTTACTTTATTAAATAATTCCAAGAAAACTAAACTCAGTGCCTGGTTCATAATAGTTATTTAAAATGTAATAGTAAAATCAACTATTGCTTTCAGTTTTCAATGAAGTTATTTTAAAAATAAAATATGTTATTTCTTTTAGTACGAATGACATGAATATTGAAGGGCTTATGACTTTGGCATATTAAGAACAGTTAGGGCCAATGAGATAGCTCAGTGGCATAAGCGCCTGCCTGGCAAGCGTGAGGTCCTGAATTCGACTCCCGGTACCCACATAAAGGAAAAAAAGGGCCGGTGATATCACTTAGCGGCACGGGTGCCTGCTGGCACGCGAGGTCCTGAGGTCGACCCCTGGTACCCACAAAAAAATAAAATAAAACTAGATAATAGTAGACAGAGAAGAAAATAAGAGAACATGATACTCTTAAATCATAAAAGGCATATTATTCAGCCCTAAGTGATAAAATTAGAAACAACACAAGTTGAAATTTATATAGTGTGAGTTCAATATGAGGAGAAACTTTTTTACAAATTAGATAAAATACAAATTCATGACAAGAGCTATACAATTGTTGGTCAGTTTATTATATATGCTACATAGTTTTTGATGGGAAGTTATATTTATAATCTTAATTTTTATCACTATGCTGCTCTGTGCTGTTCCAACTTTTCTTGAGTATGTTCAATATATCTGATATTCCAGTGCATATTAGAATCCCATGTCTCCATGCAACACAGATTAGAACTGGGTCGACAAAACTGATGATAATGCTGTTATGCAAAATTATATTTCAGATAATGGCATTAATCAATTGCATTTATTTATTTGTCTCTGAATCACTAAAATTGAAGGGCTTAAATTTTTTCTTTGTGTTGCTCAAAAAAAAGTAATCAGTGCAATTTTGGCATTGGTTTTGGATTTTTTTATAACCAGGAAAAAAAATGGAAAGTAATGTTTTTAGAAGAGATTTGTTACATTTCTTGAGTTTTTCAATTCTCCTAAAGATAAATAACAGTCGACATTCACAGATTTAACCATCTTCAGGTTGAAAATATTTCTAAAAGTTGCATACATACCTAATATGTATCAATTATTTTTTAAATAATATAGTGTGAAAACTATTTATATAGCATTTACACTGTATAAGGTATTATAAGTAATGTATAAATGACAAAGTTTAGGGGAGGAGGTGCCTAGGTTATAGTATTTACACATAATTGTTTAATTGTTTGAATAAATGTGATTTGATTCAAAGTTATTTTCACACATTGCTTCTTTGAAACATCCAAATAATGGAGTTTTAAAATTCATATATTGGCTGATGAGATGGCTCAGTGGCGTAAGTGCCTGCCTGGCAAGCGCAAGGGCCCGAGTTTGACTCCTGGAACCCACATATGACAAAAGGGCCTGTGATATCGCTCAGCGGCATGGGGGCCTGCTGGCACGTGAGGTCCTGAGGTCAACCCCCAGTACCCACAAAAAAAATCAAATATTTCAAGGAAGTATTATAAAATCTATATTTTTCCAGAATAAATCATGTTTCCTTTAATCTTCATATATCAGAACAAAATATTTTATAGTTGATTAAAGTAGTAGTTACTGTTATGGATCAATTACTTCATTTATTTTGATATACTGCTTTATTTGTTATTCACATGAGATATTAACTAATAAAATAAGAAGCCAGTAAGGTCTGCGTGTAGTTTTTAGAAACCCTGAATAGAAAAGGAGAAAATGGGATTGATGTTTTTAGTAAGTAAGTATGTCAAAGGTAGGGAAAAGAATAATATTAAAATGTTTTAAAGTTCACTACACTTTGAATAACTGGCTTTGAAAAATGACTCAGGGATTTGGAATGTATTGTGTGCTAGAGGGATGCAGTCACATAGGCACAGGTGGAAAGTTCATGGTACTTATTAGGAAGAAAGCAAACTCAGTTCTTGTGGCCCTATAAATCATAAAACAAACAGTGATTTATTCTGATTACAAATAGCTTTGTAAGGAGTAAACGCTTCAGTTTTCCCATAATGTCTTTTAGGTGTATAAATTGAAAAGTTCTAAATAAATGAATAGTCTGCATAAGGAAGCAACTTGCCTAATTACATAGCTATCTCACACTGAATGTCTTCAGCAAGTTCCCAGCTTGTTGATTAAACAAGAAGAGCACACATGGGAACAGATTTTTTATGATGATAAAAATAGGTTCCTATTATTTCCAATTTGTCCAATTTTCTACCATGAACCAATTTTTTAAATACATAAGTTTAGCTGGGCCTGGTGGCACACGACTGTAATCCCAGCACTCAGGAGGCTGAGGCAGGAGGATTGTTGCAAATTTGAGACCAGCCTGGGCTACAAAGTGAGCTCAAGGCCAGCCTGAACTGCATAGCAAGATCCTGTCTCAAAAAGATAAATAAATAAATAAATAAATAAATAAATAAATAAATAAAATTATAAAAAGAATAAATACATAAGTTTACTCATGCTGATCTATGTTGGAGGATTTCTTTGTTGTTTTTGTTTTGCAAATTAATTTTTGGAATTTCCAAATTCCTAAATCTTCACCCCTGTGAAAAAACACGGTGTCTTCTCCCAAAAGGGTAGAAGAAAATGATGAACAACATAGATCCTCTCTTCTCTCCTAGACCTGATCCTGCACATGGATCATTCAGGGCCTCTTGGATTTTCAAGACTCATTCTAAAATGGATGTAGATTCATTCTAAAACGGATGTGGATTCATTCTAAAATGGATGCAGCTCTGAGATGTCTGGTTAATAAAATGGATGCTTCAAAAACAAATGAAAAATAACAAAGCAATGGTCTCCTTTGATTCTCAAAGTCTTTATTTTTCAATTTATACCCACCTATGTTATCATGGTTCATGTCAGAATATTTCTTATGAAATGAAATGAAATAATGAAATGAAATGAAATGGAGTGTCTGTGTGTATATGCATGTCCGAGGTGGAGATGATGTGAGGTATTAGATATGCCCCAATGTCACTTCCTTTATTTTGGTAACTAGTATGATGACAGATAGCATTTTTAGAAGTTAGATATGCAGTGAGAATATTTAATACTCACTCTCTTATCATTTTTCAAGAATATACTATCATTAACTATCATCATTGTGATGTTAAATGTTTCTACTACAGAAACAAAAACTATGTGAGGTAATGAATATTTTAATTAGCAATATTTAACCATTCCATGATGTATATATACTTCAAAACATCATGATGTACACAATACATAAAATTTTATATGTTAATTTAAGGTAAATTTAAACATAAGTTAGAGTTCTAAATAATAGGTTTATCTTTTTATATATATATATATATATATATTCAATGCATCTTAGGACAACCCTGAAACTCTATTTTAACTACATGAGTAAAGATTTTACCTGCTCAAGTATTATATCTTTGCCTTTCATAAATTCTTTCTGAGGCTTTCCATCCCAGGATAAATGGTGCTCAAACAGTTGATAATAGACTAGATTAGTGGTTCCCAAGACTGAGCAGGCACCAGCATCATCTGGAGATCTTTGAAAATCAACCTTGTTGGGCACTGTCCTCAGAGCTCCAGGCTCTGTGCTTGAGATGGGACCTGAGATTCTGCACATATGGCCATTTCCAGGTGTTTTGAAACCAGGTATAGAAACCATGCATGGAGAATTAAGACAAGGAAAGATATCTGATGCTCCTTGAAAGGTGCCTTTATTCTGCAGCTGCCCCAAATACCTTGCGGCAGGGCTGCGGCTGTATCAGAAGCTCTGCAGTTGACTGCTAGGTATTTGTTTGGGCTGCAGCAGCCTTCAACTGTGAAATGATCACAGTTAAGTCTGCCCTGTTACTCCTCTGCAGCCCTCCTCAGCCAGGTCCATGAGAAGCCCCTCTCCTACCCGTGAGGACCCTATAAAAGTAACTTCCCGTGGGTTAGTCTGTACACTGTTGCCCCTTATGCTGTAATAGTGCCACGTAAGTTCTGATGAAGTTTCTGCCTGCTTTTTTAGTATTTCCATCTTGAATAGAGCATGATGAACTGGGTAACACAAATGGCTACTGGTGCCAAATGTGGCTGGCAGGTAGATCAGGTGATACCTAAGATGGCTGGCAGCCAGAAAGCAATGGAGAATTGCTGAGAGCCACCATCTCTGGTGGCTAGAAGAGTCTCCAAGGCCCACCAGTAATTGGCGCCCCTGAGTGGTAAAGGATGGACTGTTAACACTAAAAAGGCCACACTTTTTGAATGTATGATTTCTATACAAATTGAGCAAAAGGGTCCTCAGCTGATTCGTAACACCTCAGTGGCCTGTATGGGGATCCACCACTTTAGAGGGTCTTGAAGAAAAGGACAATGGTGAAGGTTAATGTTCATCTTTTGTGGGGTTAAGAATCCCCCAGCCAGTGGCAGAACCACTGGCATAGAATGTTTTCTTAGATCTGGTCAAGGTGAGCTCAGTCGTGGGCCACTTATCAAATTTGAGTGCTGTTTCATTCCTCCCTGCTCTTCCTCCTGCTTGTTAGGATCTTTCAGCTGAAGTCTTCTCTGTGAAATCTTCTTTGACGTGTGACGACCTCCTTTTCATCTCTGTCTCGTAGTGCTTAGACTTCAAAATGGGGTTTATTGTTAGTTGCTAGTGAGTTCCTTGAGAGTTCTCATTTTATTCTGTTCATTTTTGTTGTCTTAGATCTTGTAACTGAGTTAGGCTTTCTTGGAAGAAATGTAATTACTTTTTAAGATCCTAGATTTTAGCTGCTATTATACAGAAATTGCAAATAAATATTTAGGAACCAAGTGGCTTGGGCTCAAATCTCACTTTTGCAGCTTTCTGTCGGTGTAACTGTGGGTGAGTTACCTAGTCTCTCTGGAACTGAGTTTAAATATGCAACAGTATGTACTAATAATACATTCTTTATAGATTTTCTGTGAGTGTTTCATGAGTTAATATAAACATTTTGGAATCATATCTGTAACGTAGTTTATTAGTACAGTGGTACCTCAGTTCACAAATTTATATTCTTTCCACAGTTCTGGTCACAAACTGAATTGGACAAGAACAGAATCAAACTCAATGGTTAGATTAAATGTTGACCTTATGGGGAAATTTGATTTAGTTCTCATCCAATTCAGTGGAAAGAATTAAGTTCATTAACTGAGGTACCAATCATAAATGTGTGGTATGACTATCACAAGATGATAATACCCACAATGGCAGTGATTTATGCTTAAATAATATTTGTTGGGTCAATGCATTTCAGTGGCTCTGGAGGCTTGGTATTGCTCTCAGTCACTTGAAATGAATTACAAGAAAATTTGCAGTTGAAAGATTATGTTAGCAAGAAATAAATCAACATAGTCATACATTCCTTATTGTTCAATATGAAGTGCTAACATTTTTTAAACAGCCTCTATTTTAGGGCAGTTTTATGTTTACAGGAAACTTAAGCAGAAAGTAAAATTTCTTTAGAACCCCTCACCCTACCTCATAGTCTCTATTATTAACATCTTGCATCAGGATGGCATTTTCTTATAACTGATGAACAAATATTAGTACGTGTTATCTACAGTCTGTTGTTGATGTTATGCTCACTGCTTCTGTTGTTCAGTTCTATGGGTTTCGACAAATGTGTACTATCATGATTCTACTGTTATTCTCAATCCTATAGAATGATCTCATCACCCTAAAAATGCCCCCGTTCCATAATTCACCCCTTCCTGAATCTTTCCCTGACAACTACTAATCTTTTAGCTGTGTCCATAATGTTACCTTTCCAGAATATCATATAGTTTGAATCACACGGTATGCAGCCCTTTGAACTCACTTCTTTTACTGAGTGATGTATATTTAATGTTCTTTCATATATTTTCATGGGCTTGATAGTTCCTTTCTTTATATCACTGAACAATATTCCATTGGACAGAGGTATTATGACTTGCTTATGCATTCCCCTATTGGCAGTCGTCCTCCAACTTTTGAATGAAGCTGGTAAGTTTTAGTGCAGGTTTTTGTGTGGAAATATTTTTTTTACTCTTTTGGATAAATACCTAGGAATGTAATTGCTACATCCTATGGTAAGTGGATATTTAGCTTCTTAACAACCTGATCAACTGTCTTCCAAAATGTCTGTGCTACTTGAATTTTCATGAGCAATGATGAGTTCCTGTTGCTTCTTAGTCTCACCAATATTTGGTGTTGTCAATACTGTGGATTTTAGCAATTCAAAGAGGTGCATATGTTTGCATATGCCTATATGCCTATAAGATTTCCACTTGATTCCTCTTGGCTTTGTACTGGGCAGGTAGTAAACTGCTGATAACACGCTGGTGTGTCCAGTATCAGAGGCTTTTTCAGATTTCTATCTGGAGGCCAACTTCAAGAAGCTATGTCAATCAAGTGCATCAAGTGAGGCACATGCTATCGCAATGCCCGAGTTACCTGAGGAGCACCCTAATTAATCTTGGGAAGAGAGTAATGCATGAAAAGAACTGATTTTAGACCTTATTGCTTTTAGACTGTGTAGAATTTCATAATACTCATCATCACAGCACAGCATAGAAAGAAGAGAGAGGACCGGGAATCAAGAACCTTTGGTTAATGTATCTGATTTGCCAATACTTAAACTGTTGACCTCAAGCAAGTTATTTAACCTCTGGAGCCCGAGAGAGTGGTACTATATACTTTACAAGCTCCAAAGTCCTGTGATTCTAAAATCAACCTTACCACTGCTGTACCAGTGTAGAACAAGGGAAAGAGAGTCCATATAGCCCATGCTTTGAGGCAGGCATTATGTTTCATCAAGCAAAAAACCCTCATGAGTTGTCGACATCCTTTGAAGTGCATGAGATTTGTGACAGGAGGCCTAAGGTAAAGTTCTTGGGGGAAATGTTGAAAACTTCAAAAACGAGATCCATGCATTTTCACAACCTGAGCATGGGGATCACAGCAAACAGAGCATCTTTAACTAGGTTAGAGAATTTGTGATTAGCAGCCACATAGCAGCAGGGATTTTGCCAAAGGAACGAATTACACCCATTTCAAGATTCCTGGTTTACAGAAATATTCTGTCACACTGACAGTCTTCAATTTTTTTTTTCATTTTAGTTGATGTTAGGAGAATTGTATGACAAGCAAATTAAAAACTGAATGGGGTGAAGAAGAACTCAGGGAAGGGCAGGGGAATGACAGAAGAGAGGGCATCATCCTGTGGGATGATTATATACTGTACCGTGGCCAGTGACATCACCGCTCCCTTTGAGGGTGAATGTTTGACTTGATATTGCTGGGAACAAAAAAAGATGGTTAACATTAAGAAAACGAAGGGCATCCCTCAAATGTTCCTGTCATGCTCACATCTTTATCTGAGGCTACATCTCCCACAGAGCTAATTGGTCATTCTAGAAAGTCACTGGGGAGCACGAAGCCAAATAGTTATAAGTGGAACTCTGATGATTTTTACCAAATTCCTTGGGTCAGAGAGTTGTCTTTAATGATAACTGCTGATTTTAATAACTCTTCTCTATTAGAGTAAAGGAAGAGGACACCTGCTCATCCATTAGGCCATTTTAATCTTTCTGTAATGACCCCCCTTGAGCCTTTCTCAATGTCTTCATCAAATTCTCACCTCTGTCTGCCTGTGCTGGTGGCAGGGCACGTGAGGCCTCATCATGAAGAAAGCAAGCTGCAGCACAAGAGCACTAAGATGCCACACCACTGAACTGGGGGCCTAAGTCCTGGGACAAATCTACCTCCTACCGGTGAATGGCTCAAACACAACATAAGTTTATTTTTATGCAAATTACAATGTTGGGGAGAAGTATATCAGCAAAGAATTACTCTTCACCATAGTCTCTACTTGAGGGCTCAACCATCTTCACAGATGGCTTCTGAGGTCACTCTGGGGGAAATGTATATTCAGGACAGAGAAATAGCTTGGAGTAGTGGTACATGGAACATTTTTAAAGTACAGAGCAGAAAATGACTCATATCTCTTCTCATATTCTGTTGGGCAGAGCTCAGTCCCATGTCAACTTTAGTGGCAAAAATCTAGTGTTTGACAGAGAAGCTATTTTTTAGTGCAATTCCACACTACAAAAGAACATGTATACTTTAGGACATTAAGTGACTGCAATAGTATTGTATCAGTGAGAATAATTAAATGTTGTGGCTCATTATGGATGGGGAATTCTTTACGACCCTTGTTTCAGAAAGTGGAATGTGTAAGTATTTAATATGAGTATTTTATATGGTGTAGCAAGCATTTCCCTACATGTGATAAGAAAAGATGCTTGAGTGACTATCTCCTCCCATGGTCACAGTGTGATATGTGGGAAGCCCAGCTCCGATCTCAGCTCACCGGTTCTTCCCACACATGACTACATTTATCAGTGAAATTCTGAACCACCTTTCTGAGGAATAGTGGGTACAGGGGAGTTATGTACTTTTTGTGGGCACTTTCTCTTTGGCTAGTCACTGTCCATAGTGGACAGAAGAAATGGTGTACTATGCTCAGACCAAGCTCAAAAATATTTCCTATACTAGACAGTTTTGTTTTTCCTTTTAGCCAGTTTTGATTTAGATATTTGTACCAACTTTAACCCTTCTGGTTTAGGGTGCTACATTTTCCCAGTGATTTTTTACCTTCAGTGAGACCTTGATGGTCACGTTTGACCGATGGAAGCCTCTAGTATAGCACTGGTATTTCTTTTTTTTTTTTTTTTTGTGGGTACCGGGGGTCGACCTCAGGACCTTGCGCGCCAGCAGGCGCCCGTGCCGCTGAGCGATATCACCGGCCCCTTTTTCGTATGTGGGTTCCGGGAGTCGAACTCGGGCCCTCGCGCTTGCCAGGCAGGCGCTTAAGCCGCTGAGCCATCTCACTGGCCCTAGCACTGGTATTTCTGCCCCATTCCAAATGACATTGTTCAGTTCTCCAACATAAAACTGTTGTTTATTTTCTACTTTAAAACACTCACAGCTTCTATACTGTCAGCTTTCCGCCTGCTGGCACTATTCCCAGACACCACATCTTGAAGAAGACAGGTTTATTTGGCTCGTGGTTTCAGAGGTTTCAGTTCATGGCTGGCTCCAAAGCAGAAACAATGGGGTGGATGTGTGTAGTGGAGCAAGACTGCTCACTTCATGGCAGCCAGGAAGCAGCACAAAGGAGAAGAGCACCTGATAGGAAGGAGCAGGGATTGGATGTAGTCTGCAAGGTCATTCCTCTATCATCCACACAGACACACCCAATAACATGCTTTACTAATGCCCTAGGTGGCTTTCAAGGCAACTAAGTTGATGATCAAGATTGAATGTCGCAGCCTCCGCATCATGGAAGAAAATATTTTGCTAACATAATAGCTAAGAGCAAAGTGTTAGGGACCAGTTGTACATCAATGTTTTCTTGTCCCATTTTGTGAATTGTCAAAAAATTAACTCAAAGGATTATATCTCTAGATTTTTAACCAAAAGACTTTCTGGGACTGTTTTTCTAACTGCAGTCTCGGTGTTGTACCCAATTAATTGTATACATTTTCATCTGATTTGGCAAATTTGTGTCGTGCTCCGGGGTTGTGGAGGGAGGGTGGAGCATTGAGATCAGTCCTACCAAGAAGCATCTGTCCCGGGCTGGTGAGATGGCTCAGCAGCGTAAGCACCTGCCTGGCAAGCTTGAGGGCCTGAGTTTGACTCCCGGAACCCACATACGAAAAAGGGGCCGGTGATATCGCTCAGCGGCACGGGCGCCTGCTGGCGCGCGAGGTCCTGAGGTCAACCCCCGGTACCCACAAAAAAAAATAAATAAATAAAAGCACCTGTCCTCTCCCTCTTTCTGCATCCTTGGGCCAAATCTATGGATAGTAATCCCAGCAGCTGTGTGTTTGCATTTATTGTTTTTTCATAAATCTGAAAACCAATGTTAGGCAGGTCTCTCCAGTTTCCTAATGGGAAATTTCCATTTCCTTCCCTTTTCCTCCTTTGTTATTTTTCTTATCACTTTTCCTTCCAAGTTCATATTCACTCCATCCTTCCTCTGAGCACCTGCTTTCATTCTCTTCTCATTGGAACATCCACCATTTGTCATAGATTTTAACCTGCTCAAATGAGAATATAATTACTTGAGAATTTCTAAAAACTTGTAAGTAAATTGAGAGATGTATTTTGTAGTCAGGAAAAATTTTAGTTATTGTTAGGATTTCAGCATCTATAATGATTTCTTTCTGTCTGTCTGTCTTGTTTTGTTTTTTAAAATTACACTGGTCAAATTTACTTTCTCTCTATCTCAGGCATATGGGATATGTTCATTTCTCTTTAGAGGGAACTTACCTTGTTTTCTATTAAAAATATCAATGTTTTCTGAAGAATACAAATTTAATTGGTCCCATGCAAGTTATGCTTTTGAATAATCTGCAATAAAGAAATATATATATAATATATATAATATAAATATATATATTATATATATATTGTATTCTAGAGTCAAAAAATTTTACCAATGATTTTTCCAACTGTTGCTAGTTTATTTCTTAGTAGAAATAAAATTCTTGAAGTTATCAGTAGCTTTTGAAGAACTATTGGTGTTGAAATAGTAGTGAAATAAGTTACTTAAAACTTGGAAAAGATCAAGATGCAATATGCATATATATCAATTCAGTGAATGTATTTATTATGTATCATAAATACATACTAATACAAAAATAAAAATAAAATGATAAAACATGAACCTAAATACTGTGGTACCTCAGTTCATGAAATGAATTCATTCCACCATTTTGGAGAAGATGACTGTGGTCCTGTGGGGAAGATGGATGCAGTTGTGTTCCTCACCTGATGTGGAGTACAGGAATGGAGGCAAAATTTTGTCAAATGCTCCTGATTGTGAGCCAAGTTGCTTTCGAACAGAAGTATTTGTGAACCAAGGTATTACTGTATTAGAAAGGTAAGATCAAAGGGTCAGGATTATAATAAATTCAAAATGAGATATGGCCAGTCGAGTCCAAAAGCCATGAAAAGGAGCAAAGGAGATTGAAAAGCAATTGAATCAAAACATTTATTGTGTGTTTCGTATTATGCCAAAACCTAAGGTAAATATAGATATATAAACCATTTATTTTCTTTAAGATACAAAAAATTCAGTTGAAGGGGAAAATAATTCATTTAAAAATCAAATCAATATAGTTTACTATCCATTTTGGGAATGGCTGTTCTTCATTGCCTACTAAACACTTTCAATCTCTTAACTACTTAAACCTTAAAACCCCTGCTGGGAGTGGCACAATTCACCATTCCCTCCATCTTCCAATTCTATGCCCTGGTTTTAGATGCAGTTTTTCCTAGTTCTTTTCTTAGGTCCTAAAATGTTCTTTTTTTTTTTTACCCCTCTAATTCTCTATTCAATATTTTAATAGAAGTTGACACTATGATATGCATAATCCCAGATGTGATGTTCAATGGTGACTTGTCTTGAGCTAAGAGCTACCTCTCTCCTATTATCAATCCTGATGGATGCCACTACTGTTGCTGCAAACCCATCACCAATGAAGAACCGAGCGGCACTCAGAGGGGTGGGGGAACCAGTTTATCATGTCAGAGGACTCAGAGGAGCTAGGAGCCCCAAAGTCTAAGCCCAGAGCATCTTTTGTTGTTTCTTCATATAGGGGTTTTAGGTGGGAAAAAGCAGAACGGGGCATGGTTATACAGTTGTTTTGTGCTAGCTGGAGATTTTGGGCTTAAGTTTCAGTTTCCCAGTTTTGTTCTCTTCATCACTACCACCATCCAGTCATCCAAACCAGTCATGCTTAATTCTTGCACCTCCTTTAGACCTCCCTACTCCAAGCAATTCAGGATTGTATTATTATTTCATTTCTACAGTTGGCTCAAGCTTTTCTTTCATCCTTACTACATGTGCCACTCAACATCCAATCAAAGAAGTAGATTTACATATTGCTTTTCTCTCTCCTTTGTTCCTGCTATTTTCCGGTTGCCCTACACCTCTCTCCCTCTCTCATTTTTTAAACAGGGATCCCTTGTGGGGATCTGTTCTTCTTTATTCTTCTGGTGTGGAGTCTTCTTCAACAGTCTCTGCATCATTTGTTATTTTCTCCTCTGATGGTGGAGAACGAAGTTCACTACCAGCACCCAGGGACCACCATCTTTTGCTGGTGCCAATTTTTGCTTGGTCTGCTTGTTTCTGACTTTGTTCTGATGCCATCTATTCCCCACAGAGCACACAACGACCCCTTTATAATGTGGATCAGGTCATTTCACTTCTCTGCTGGTGCCAAGACTTCTCCTTTCCACTCACATTGGAAATCAAAGCACATCTTAGTGATTTATGAGGCTCTGTACAAGCTCTTAATCACCGTGTAAGCTGCCATGTATGTTATACAGCTGTTATACATTTTATATAGAAATTTAAACATGATTGTAAAATGGGGAGTGTGCGGGATGCTTTGGTTACTGTTTTAGTAGAATAGCATTGTACAGAGTGCCTATCTTGCAGAGATTCTGAGAGTGCATGGGAACTTCCTGAAGCTCCTCATCCCCTTTGCATTTTAATTTTAACATTTGAAGTCATTTCATTACCACTTCACCTAGGAAAAATAGTGTTGCAATAGATTTTCTTTTATTATTTAATCAGACATCCAAAGAGCAGGAAGTGGGATTTTTGTGTGTGTATGTGAAGTCAGTATTTACTTGTGTATTTCTAAATGATTATTTAAAATTATTTAAGTAGGAAGATCTATTTGAAAGGAATTCATGTTTGGCTAGTCTGTATCCATGCTTATCAGAAGGAAACTGCACAACATTCATTTTAAAATGCAACAAGAGCATATACAGTTTTTAAGCTAGGGAGATGGGTCATGGTCATATTGCCCTTCCCTGCTCATTTCAAAATTACTCACACACTTTATTTCTTTAAACGAACATCCTAATTCCAAAATAATTGGTCATAATTATCTTACTTCTCTCCATATGTCTGTTCTTAATGAGGTCTTCAAAGGGAAATAACTGTTTGCAGAAAATAATTATTGCCATTGTTTGCATGTGACAGTTGTTCAATAAATTTGTTGCCTAAATAAAAAAAAAGTCTTCTCTGTTCTACTTCTTCCCACATTCTACTTTCAAATATTTCCTAATATTTTGGAACAAATTACTAAACACCAGAAAATTAAAACCTAGACAGGTAAAGACCATTGTTTTGCACTTACTTCATAAACATTAATAGTTTTAAAACATTTATTTTCAAAGATTTTTATATGAAAGATTTACTTCTATGGTCCTATCAGACCTATAGACCTAATCAGCGGGAAAGAATTAATAAAGAACAAAATAATATACTACTAATAAAACATTTATAAGATAGAATTGATAAATATGTTAGGAACTTGTTTTCGAAACCTTATTTAAAACAGATAAATTTTGACATGCCTTCTCAAGGAAAAAACCTTACAGCAAATTAGGTAATAAGAAAGGAAGTACGATGGTTAAACTTAACTGTATCAACTTGCTTGACTTGGGGGCCACCTAAGGATTAGTAAAATGCACTCTGGCCGTGTCTGGTTTGTCATGGAAACATGCCTTTGCGTGCTATGAGCTGTGACTGGTCCCTTGCTCTCTGCCACTGCTCCCTGCCCTGCTTCCTGGCTGCCATGAACTAAGCCACTTTACTCCGCCACACCCTTCTGCCGTGATGTTTCTGTCTTGGACCCTGAAGTCCCTGAAACCTGGAGCCAAATTAAATGTCTCCGCTTTTAAATTTTGAGTATCAATATTGTGTCCCAGCAGTGGGAAATAATACATGACATCTATATTTTATAAACACCAAAGCCCTAAATATTTCTAAGACAGATGTACAACTCTATGCAAGATTTAAAGCAGTTTGAAACAAAATAGAAATGAAATACATACTTGCATCAAGATAAACACAAAGCATAGCATTTTACATATGGAAATAATTTTAACTTACGATATAAAATGATTTATAAAATGATGATTGTCCCAAAGTGTTCATAAGTCAAATTTTTCACAATTTTCAAAATAAATCTGTTTGTATCATATTCTACTGAAAAAACCACACAAATTATCCATATATTTACACATACACACATATATTAGAATGAAAACAAGTATTATATACTTACACATTCAGTGGTTATTATTGGAAATGTACTTGTGAAAATCATGAATAGTCTGAAAAAATGGATATGATAGCATAATAAAGGAATAACATATTTTTAAGTGGGTTTTATTTCAAAAAGAAATAGATGGTTTAATATTAGGAAAGATACCACTATCATGAAATCAAAGTTAAAGATGTGAAGCGGCCTCAGTAAATAAAGAAGATGCTCTGCAATAAGACGAGATCTAGACTTTCTGTTTCCACTTGGAAATACGGAGCTAGAATCATTTCACCTTGGTGTAATGAAAAAAGACTGCAAATTAATGACTTTTATTGAATCAATGAGAAAATTGAGGTCACAGAACAAATGATTCATCTGAACTCTGGAGAGAAAAGCACCTGCTCCTCTACTTTAGAAATGAGGAAAAGAGCAAATTAAACAAAAAGTATGAAAAAGAAAGAAATTGATACACATTCAAGCAGAAACCAAAGCCAGAGAAAAAAGTAGAACCAAAAGCTGTTTCTTTGAAAAGATTAATAAATTTGATAAAGCACTTGCTAGGCTTTCCAAGAGGAGAGAAAGAGAGAGAGAGAGAGAGAGATCAAAATATCAATATCAGGAATGAAAGAAAAGTTGTAACTGTGGATTCAATGGTTGTTAAAATGTTAATAAAGGAATAATAAGAACAACTGTAGCTTTAATAAATTTGAAAACTTATTTAAGATGGACCAATTCGCTAAAAACCAAAGTCTAAAGCTCACTCAGAAAGGATTAAATAGCCTGAATGATTTTATACCTATTAAATAAACTGTATGTAGAAGGTATATTTAGAAACCTTCTAAGAAGTGCGACTCTAGTTCCAGACAACTTTATGGTGAAGTCTATCAAACATTCAAAACAAAACAAAACAAAACAAAACAAAACAAAACAAAAGAAATGAATACTAGATATATATGTGAACTGGTAACTTTTCTCAACTAATTCTGCATGCAGCCAGAATTATCCTAACATCAAAATCAGATAAAGACAGTACCAAAAAAAAAAAATTGAGATAACTCACAAACCTCAACACAGAACACAGAAATCCTCTATAGAATATTAGAAAATCAAATATAAAAAGGATTATACACCATGACCTTGTGGAGCTAATCCAAGGAAATGTAAAGCAAGTTCAACATTTTAAAATAAATCAATGAATGCCATGTGGGGGAGACTTTGCTAAAGTCAACATCCATTTGTGATTACAAAACAAAACAAGAAACCCTCTGTGCAGAACCAATGCAGGAATTTCCTTAACCTAAAAACAAATAAGCATAAAAATCCTACCACATCATTCTAAATGTAAGAGCTGAATATTTCACCTGTAGGTTCCGCAGTATTAAACATTTATTATATTAAACATACTATTAATAGCATATTATTAGTGCTGGAAGTATTTGTTCTGATTTAAACTGCACCTTATCCTACCTAATCTGAAAGCTCTTCTTTGCTTGGCTTCTCTTTTCCTTCTTGCTTTCCCCAGTTCTTAATGGTTTCTCCTGGAAACAAATCCTTGATCAATCACACTAACACAAGTTTTCTTGTTGCAGTGTCTGCTTCAGTGTCACAGAACTTCAGACTATAGCCTTGTATCACACTCTTTCTCACTGTTTTGATATTTCCTGTGGATTTTCCATTGTACACATATTTTAAAATTATGATTTCAATAAATTTTCATAATTTTTTTGTTTTACATATTTTCTCTCTTTCTAAGAAAGATATATTTAAAATTTGTTGTTGCTATGTGTATGTCCCGTGTCTTCTGTGCTTTGGCATTTTTCATTTCTCACTTGCCATAAATTTTACACTATGGCAGATAACATTGTAGACATAGCTCATCTCTTTGGAGCTGTGGAAATCTTTCATTGTTTTATGTTTGTCTAGAAATAAAGTGACTTAGCCATCATTTATTTGTGTAATTAATTTGACTAAGTAATGTTACATTTTTCCATAATGATTATACTATTCTATTTCCCAAAGTCAGTGCACGAGGGTTTCTATTTCACATATATTTTACAGGAACAATAAAGGAGTCTTTAACAGGGCCTGTGTCACATATTTTGCTGCATGCAATTTTCTATTTTTTATCAGGTTTACAGAAAATCTACAATGCTCTACACAAGCAAATTGTCATTTAAATTGTACAAGAAAAGAGAAATTATATATTGAATCTGAAATCTTACCTCTCATCTATTCAGTTTGCCTACCTCCTATCTATTCAGCTGAGGCAACTGAGCAAAGCCTTGGGCAATGGCCACCTCTGATACTGAGGTCTCCCATGGAAGTGACTGGGAATTCCATTCCTTCCATTGATAGCAGCACACACAGTGTACCATGGCTCCTGCGAGCAAGGCAGCTTCTGCTGTTGAGATCATAGTAATACGAGAATATATTATTGTCATACCCATGAGCGTAACTTCATGAAAGAAGAAAGTTTAAATATCTTTAGGGCCAAGCATTAAGGCATCTGAAGGTTCCAGGGACACTTCTATCCCTGTTCTTGGCTTCTGATATTGCCAGCGATCCTTGGTTTTTGGATGTATCACTCTTACATCTACCTTAGGTGGCATTCTCCCTGTATTTCTGCACAGTGTTTTTTGTCTTAGTCATTTTCCTGTCACTGGGACATAGTACCCACACTCACAAAAAAGAGGAGAGGTTTATTTTGGATTACAGTTTCAGTCCACAGTTGGCTTTCCACAAGGCAGAATCAGAATGGCAGACAGGTGTGGTGGAGGAAGTGCTACACCTATGGCTGCCAGGAAGCAGAGAAGAGCAGAGCCAGTAGCCCTCCTCTAACCATGCCCTACCGCGTAACAGCAAGTCCACTGAGACTGCAGCACTCACCCCCAAATCCAATCACCTCCCAAACACATGAGACTTTGGGGGAACACTTTAGATCTAAATTTAACATTGTCTCTCTGTGGATATGTATCTCTATGTTTCTTCCTTTTTCTTTTAAGAATACTTATTGAATTAGGATCCATCTTAATGACCTCATCTTAACTATAGCACACACTCAAAGTCCCCATTTCCGAATCAGGTACCCTCACAGGCTTGGTCTGTTAAGTCTTCGGAATACTTACATGGGGGCCACAATTCAGCCCACAACACTCCTCAATAAACCTCCTGTATACAAATCAGGTCCATCAGTTGTTGAGTTTCTTCTGTGCTGTGGAGACAAATTAAGGGCTAGACTAGTCTTTTTTTCTTGGTAATTTGCTGTATATTCCCAAAGTGAAAGTAATATGTGAGAATAAAGTATAAATTTAAATATCTAACAATGTCCACTATTTTTCTGAGACAATTTAAAAATCTTTGCTCATTGAGACTATAAAAAATGGTTATTTAGAAAAACACTATATTGATACACAGATAAAATGATTGTCACTATCTCAAACAGCTTTTAAATTTTGCCTGCTTACTTTATTGTGAGCTTCTAGTGCTCTAAAATACTTTAAAAATCAATTTTTGTTAACAATTTTTAGTTCACTTCTGGTATATGCATGGATTTGGAGAGTTCCACAAACAGATACATAAATGAGGGGAAAAGTTATTAACCACCAGCTGTAATGTTGAGCCAGACTGAGTTACATAAATGTGTTATTATTTTTGGTGATTTTCTGGCCAGATTGCTTAATTCTTGCCTATATGCCCTCACAAAAAATAAAATTGCACCGTGACATGATGACTTACGGTAGTGTTTTTGAGATATTTGCTAGCTACTGTCATCGTGCAAACAGCTTAATTACATGACTACCTGATGTGGTTACATATTCTGGATCAATGTCAGTTTTCAGGGTTTTCCCTACAATCAGAGTAAGATATTAGAAGAAGATTGCCACAAAAACTGAAAGAGGCTGGAAAAGGCAAATCTACAAAATTATTTCCTTGACTATCCCTGCTTACTGTTGGACAATTAAAAAGTCAGATAGATTAGTCATGTTCGGTACTCCCCACCAAAACTTGTCTATGCTCACATGAAAAGGGGCTTATGGGTTATGGCATCAAAGTTGCATAAAACTGGTTTAAAATCCCATAAGCAAACCTGCACAAAAATGGCTTAAAATCTAAAGAAAGGCAAATATTTATCTTGTGATTATTAACACACTATTTTGCAAGGAAAGGTTGGTTGAACTTTTCTCTTCATGAAACAAATTTTTTGCTAAGTCTGTTAAAACTGTTTACAGTAAATTGTGCTCCCTCTGTGTTCGACACCTGATTTCATATATTGCCCCGCACGAGATGTTATCTCCCCGGATGCCATAGAAGAGCTGCTGGGCTCAGCTAAAACAAAATCTAGTTGCTTTGACACAAAACATCTGGCAGGGTGTTTACTTGTCCTATGGCTTTTAAAAATGAATACACAATATCAGCTGTTCCAGTAAAATTAGTTTTCTAATCATAAGTAGCCAAGATAATTTAACCACCAATTCAGCATTTTTAGTATTAAATAAAATGTTTCAAAAATCTTTTTAACTAACATTGCATCATTGATAAAGGCAATCTATATAATTTTAGTTTGACATCAACCACAGTGGCCACTTAAAGCATTTGACTTTATGCATCTCTTTTTGGAAACAACAAACTGTTCATATGCTATTACACTATTTATACTCATTCCTTTAAAAAATAAGAACTGCTTGAGAGAACATGATTAATTGTGTCTGTATTTCTAAACTTAGAGATGAGCTTTTATTAAGTGAGCTGATTTTTATGTAGATTAGTAGCTAATCTCATCATCTTTATCCCCCCTTATGTAATAAATTTTTATTTTATACTGATTTTATTATACTTGGTACTGCCATGAGTCAATAGATGATTAAAACATGGTCCCCCCATAAAAGATGTTTTCCTCTTTCTTCAACAGTTTTCTGTGTTCTGGTCTAACATGGAATCGAGTTTAGAATTTCTAAGTTAAATTTGTAGATCTACATGTAGTGCTGACTCAGAAATGAATGCGATTTTTCTTATCTATTCTTCCTTTTTATATCCCACACTCCAATTTAAATCGTGTTTGGCAGATTTTTAGCTATCTTCATGTTTCTGTTTCAGTACATTAGACATCAAAACCTTCTTCACTGCTCTCAGTTGTTAGGTGCTGTGGATGTCATTCTAAATTACGCCTTCATACTTCAACCAAACTCTTAGATATTGTTTAGTTTGTCATTGTCTCTTTGTGACTTTCTCTTAATTATACAATAAGGCTTTAGCAAACATGTGATTCAAGATGGATATTCTTCTCATGGGCCTAATCGTCTAATAGAAGAGACAGGCATCAAATAATTTTTATGCAATGTATTGTTCCACTACAGTTGTAATAGGTCCTGTTAATCAAAACCTTAGGGGCAAGTCTTCTTGCTGAAACTGGCATTTGAACAAACACTGAAATGTTGGAAGGAGTTGATTAAGCAGATCTGGGAAGGTCAGTTCAGGAATAAAGGAGCACTCATACAAAGACTTTGAGGCAGAAATTCCAAGTCCAGGTATTTGGTGTGGTGACAGAGGACAGTCTAAAGAGACTGATGATAAAATCATGGACCAGAGCACATGGGCCATTGTTGAGGACAAACAAGTATAGTAAGGCTCTTACACAAAGAGAACAGGAAGCTCTTACAGGTTTTAAGCTTCACAGAAGGAACAAGATTTTCCACCATCTTGACTTGATTTTTCAATATGCTGCTTGGTAGTGGGGAAACTGGCTCAAGAGTAGAAATGAAAGTGTGGATGTTGGTGAGAGAGGACAGTGACTTGATCAAGAAAAAAGTGAAAAGATTGAAGAAATATCAACCAAGGTGAGTTAACAAGCGCTTGGAGAAAATGGCTGAGTGTGAAGACAAATGTACTTCTAAGCACATCTGTTCACGGAAGCCTGAGGTCTTATGATGGTATTTACTGGAAGAAGCGACACAGAGTGGAGACCTATAGCATTTCTATAGTGAGTAAAAACAAGTGTGAAACCTAATGAGATTGTTGGAAGCACAGAAGACTGGTTCACATCAGTCATCGGAGGATGTGGCATCTAAAGACACATGGCGTCACCCCATAGATCCTTGTGTCCTTTCCTTACACTCACCCTAAATTCTTTGTGTTGAATTCTGTGTTCCAGCCAGAGCGAACTGCAGAACATTTGAGGCTGACATGGGACATCTTCCTTATCTCCATCAGAGTAACTGACTCTTCTCCGCTTTAAAACCTCAACTTAGATATTATTTCCTCCAGAAACTTTCTGGAACCCTCAAAAAGTCAATGAGAGCCCCAAGTCTCTATTCTCAAAACTCTCCTTTTAAAATATTCATATCATGGTAGTGGCATGGTTTATTAACTTATCCTCCCCCAACTCTAAACACCTTTGAGGAAAGTCTTCAGCTCAGTGTCCTGAACAACAATTAAACAATTAGTGCTTATTGCATTAATGAATTGATCCCAAATGGAACATTAGAAAGTCAGTCACAATTCCAGAGGTTCACAGACTCCTTTCTGATGCCAAACATGTTGTGGGTGTGTGCGCTTCATGCAAAGCTTTCTTCTGGAAGCGTTTGGAACTTGTCACCAATGTGGTAGAAAACCAGACATTTTAATTCTTGATATGGAAAACAGATGACTTTATTTTTGAAACCTGTAAGAACTAAGAAGTCAGATGGATGGCAAGCCCTGAAACCACAATGAGAACCATGGAGAGCTGAGCAGGTGACCACGGTCCCTGCCCTCTATGGCACCTGCCTGTACTATTCTAGGTATCTTTAGGTTTTCTAACCAGGAGGACCTGCTAAAATTAGAGTCATATACAAACTGTTTACCAGACTTATTTCACAGTATACATTAAAGACAAAAGGATATATGGAATTGTGATGGGCATACAATGTCTATCTTCTATCACAAAAGTCCATCAGAAAGTGAAAAATGTATGATCTGAAAAAAAAGCTTTAGCTCCAGCACAGAGAACATCCTGTGGTTTATTATCGTCAGCGCCCTTCTAGACCATGTGGAGTGATTTTGTCCTGTGATATGCATTGCTCTTGTCAAAAAGTATTCTTCAATTTATTGTATGTATATATCCAAAACATTTTTTGAAAGATTGTATGGTGAAAGCACAGTGAACAAATTGCTTTCAATATCCAGGAAATGCAGTTAAGAAAGTTCTGCCTTCTAGGAGAAGTGACCTGGCATACGACTTCCCCTTTGAGGCAGTTAGTCTGGGCCTCTGGGCCCTGTGGTTGAGCTCTGCAGTCCATCAAATGGCACTTAGTTGTGTGAGGTGATGAAGAAGGGTGCAAAAGAGAACTCTGAGTAAGGGAAGGCTTGCAGTGTGCCAGCTCTGCTTCCCTTTTTGTTCCCACTCTACTCTGGTTGGGTGGACTGTCTTACTTCTTTTCTGAGGCCCAAATTGCTCAAGATTTTAGGACACACTGCCAGGCAGGACACTTGGTATCAATTTCCTGTCTGGAGCAAAAGTTGATCCCTTGTCACCTCTCTTTCTGCACTGCCATTTCAGGTCCTGTAAATTTTTGGATTTGTTTGTCCTTCTTTTTCAGGGTTGTGTCTTTTCTATTCCTCATGTGTGGCAGATGGCTTTACCATCTCTTCCAGGACCCAAGTTTCTGATTTCCTACCTATGGATGTGGATAGATTTACACTTTTACTTCAAACTGAATTCTGAGGCCCTCCTTTTGGCTGTTGCTGATTCGGGTACTTGCTCTGATTTAAAAGTCCTGGAACACTGTTCTCTCTCTTTTCCCTTTTTTTTTTTTTTTTTTTGGTGCTGGGAATCGAACTCAGGACCTTGTGCTTGCCAGGCAGGTGCCTGTGCCACTGAGCTATATCCCTGGCCCTTGGAACACTGTTCTTCCTCAGACTCCCAACCATTGCTGCCTCCACCACCAGCCACCAGGTCCTCACCCTATGCCTCCTTCTACCTTGCACTCATTGTTTGTCTACTGGCCTTGGCCCTGGCCCTGGAGTGTGCAAATGCCTTGTCAGGACACATTGTCAGAAAGATTTTCCTAGAGGCAGAAACTGAAAAGCATGAGATAAAGACTGAATTAACAATATTTTTTAAGCAATTACTTCTAATTTTCATCTCATTTGTCTCTTTTCTAATTTTATAAGGTATTTATGCATAGCTTTTACTAATACTTCTTTTATTTGAGCACTGTTAAATATTTGTGTTTCAGAAATCCCTTGAAGAGGTTTTGAGTACTAAATTACTATAATTTACACATGATTGGCTGCCTGTCAGAAACAGGATATGGAGGTTATTTTGTCATAATGTTTCTAAATTATCTGGTATGCTTAATAGATAGCAGAACAGTTTATTTCTGGGGCCTTTAGAAAGCATTCCTCTATTTTTAAATATATTTGATTGACTTCAAGAAATCTTGACCTACAAATTATGCACACATAAAACACAGCTATTTTTATTTTATTTTGTATATTCTGATTATTAGCTTGAAACAAATAGGACATAAAGTTATATAGAATTGGGCCGGTGAGACGGCTCAGCGGCTTAAGCGCCTGCCTTGCAAGCGCGAGGACCCGAGTTCGACTCCCGGAACCCACATACGAAAAAGGGGCCGGTGATATCGCTCAGCGGCACGGGCGCCTGTTGGTGCGCGAGGTCCTGAGGTCGTCCCCCCGGTACCCAAAAAAAAAAAAAAAAAAAAAAAAAAAAAAAAAGTTATATAGAATTATTTTAATGATATCATCCAGAAAGAAAATTGCAATTGTTGAATAAAAGATGAATAGTTTTCTTTATGGAGATACTTTTAAGCATAGACAACCAATAAACAGTGAATTTTTTTACCTAAGTCACATAATGACTTTTTCCCCTGAAGGATAAGTTTTCCCCTTCACATTTTTTTTTATTTACCAGATATTTCCTTTTTTCTGTATTGAATAATCGACATTTTACACAGCAAGATAATCAGAAATAAATAGGTATCCAGAACTGTACTTGCTTAATAAATTGCGTGCAAAAAATGGAATACATAAATTATGATCATATTGAGCAGCATTTGATGAAGAAGAGTGATGACTTTATGTAAGAAAAACTAGACATATATGCAAATACGAATGATAAACATTTTCACACTGACACTTCTTCAAATTAAAGTAATTCTGACCATCATATACTTTTTTTTTTTGGGTACTGGGAATCAAACTCAGGACCTCGTGCTTGCCAGGCAGGTGCTTATGCTGCTGAGCTATATATCTGGCCTGGCCATCATATACTGAAGCTACAGCTTTTATAAAAATTCAGTGCAACTTTCTATTGAAATAAAATGTTAGTTCATACTCAAAAGTTCAGATATGAAAATCTCTTCTTCACTACTTGGGAATAAATCATTTTGCACCCCAGCCAAAAGCTAGAACTCCAGAGCAACACCTGTTAATTAAATCCCCAAGGCAGCCGAGTCCATGGTCCAACACCCCCGGGAACCAATATGTCACACGCTGAGATGCTAAACCCTTCACTATAAAGCACCAAGAGAAAAGAAAGAAAGTCATCATCAGAGATATTTCGCTTAACATGTGTTTTGCTTAATGTTTAAACTGACCATTGAATTTATTTATTTAATTTTACTAGATTTTATTTTTTGAACATTTTAAATTAATAGAACAATTAGAAGGTAGTGTAGAGTTCCCATTCCCTCCTCCACAGACTCCTCTATTAACATTTTATATTAATCTAGCAGATTTACAACAATTAATGAAACAATAATACATCATAAATACCTAAAGTCTGTGGCATATTTAGATTTCTCCTTTCTACCTAATGTATTTTTCCCAGGATTCCATCCTGAGTATTCTATTATATTTAGTTTTTTTTTTTTTAGGCCCTTGTTGGCTGGCACAGCTTCATAGATTTTTCTAGCTTCTGATGATCTTGATAGTTTCAAGAACAACTTACTGATCATCTATTAGATATGCTGTCCTCCTGTTGGAATTCATCTGTCTCTTTTCCTAGTTAGATTGTTTTAAGGAGGAGAACAGAGGTAAACTGTTGTTTTTACCACTTTGTTTCCAGTGCATTGGTCAGTAGGGCTGATCACTCAAAGCATCCCCCTTGCTCGCCCAGCTGAGGCAATGCCTGCAAAGTTCTTTCACTGTCAGGTTTCACCCCATCCCTCCCACACACCGTGTTGTCCTCTTTGGAAACAAAGTCACTTGAGTGAGAGATGGGGTAGAAGCACAAGTTGAATTCTTCTATAAGAGAAAATTTTCCATTCTCCCCTTTTATTTATTTGTTTATGTAGTGATTTATTTATTTATTTATTTTTGGTACCGGGAATTGAACTCAAGACCTTGTGCTGGCCAGGCAGGTGCTGGCCAGGCAGGTGCTATGCCACTGAGCTATGTTCCTGGCCCTGCAATGATTTATTTAAATCTGAATGGACTCATGAATATTCATCTTATACCTTAAGATACACTTCAATGCGGTATTGTTTTGCTCAGATTGTTCCAGCTCTGGCCAGTAAGAGCTCTTTCAGCTGGCTCTTGTGTTCCTTTCAAATCAAGCACATAAAGGGATGGTTTTAGATTTTGGTTTGTTGATATTTGGTACTTTCTTATTTTCTGCTGTTCTCAAATGTTTCATACTTACTTTGCATATTTCCTGCCCTGGTCCTAGAAATAGCCATTTCTTCATGGAACTCAGGTTCTTTTTATTGAAGACTACTTTAAAATGCAAAGTGTAAGTGGGCATGGTGGCACACACCTATAATCCCAGCACCGAGAGGCAGAGGCAGGAGGAATGTATATCTGAGCTCAGTCTGGGCAACTTTGTGACTTGTGGGACTCTGTCTCTAAATAAAAAATAAAAAAGGGTCTGGGATTTAATTCAGTGCAAAAACCCTGGGTTCAATCATTAGTACTGCAAAAATAAAATAGAATAAAAATAAATGTCTAAATACTGTCTGCATCTGTCATTCTTTAGAGGTTTCTCAGCAGAAAGGACACAGATATCTATATCTATCTATATCTATATCTATATCTATATCTATATCTATATCTATATCTATAGATATATATATATACATAGTTGTGTGCAGTTGGTTTTTCCTTTAGTCTTACTGGCTGTACTCATTCTGCGAGATAACTAAAGTTAGTACGTTTCTTCTCCACCTTCTTTAGTGAAGTGGTTTCATACATTTGTCATAAAGTTAGATTCTCAGGCTATCAGCTTTCCTTTCTGGGAATTCTCTAACTCAACAAAGTTATTTGTTTTTAAATTTGCCTCATTAAGTTTCTCTCTTTGTTCTGTAAAGTTTTATGTCTTTTTATTTGTTGATTTGCAGTACAAAATGAGTGCATTTATCTTGGGGAATTGGTACATGTACATAACACGTCTTAATTCTTTTTGGATAATGTTGTGCATCCCCATTACAATGATGGACATAATAGTTTAATCACCTTAAACATCTCTGGTGTTTCACATCTAATTCCTCCTTTGTCCCCCAAACATGTGAAGTGCGTTTGCTGGATTGTAGTATAGTTGCAAGTACAGCTTTTACAGAAATCGCCATGCCGTTTTCCATAGGAGCTGTGCCATCTTATACTCCTGCTTCCGAATAGGAGTAACACAGTTTCTATGCACCTTCATTGTCATTCGGTGGTGTCATGAGTTTTTATTTTAGTTAGCCAGATAGCTGCGTAGTATTATTACATCATGGTGATTTTAATTCTCATTTCCCTATGCAGTAATGATGCTGAACACCTTTCCATGTGACTGCCTTCTGTTTGAGAGTGTTGTTTATAATTATAAATAATAGATCTTTTTTCTGGAACATGGTTGGGAAACACATTCTCCAATGTGTAGGTTGTATTTTTATCCACTTAACGGGATCTTTCATCAAATGAAAGTTTTAATTTAAGGAAGTCCTGATAATTTTTTTATGTATCATGCTTTTTTAAAATTTATTTTTTATTTTTTATTTTTTTAAAGAGAAAAAACACTAAAAACAATAATACAAAATTTCAAAACAAGATAGTAGGAAAGTAATAATGGTTACTATATTGCTTATTGTTATCTTCAAAGTAGCTGCTCAGATTACAAGATATAGGCATGAAAAATTGATCGAATGATATAAGCACTAAACTTTCTTTTCAATGGACTTATAGAAATTAGTAGAACTATCTTAACTATCTTGTATATATGTGTATGTATATATATATATGTTTATTTCCTTTTCCTTTTCCCTCCCTTCTTTTCTCCTTTCCCTCATCCCAATTTCTCTTTCCTTTTGAATAGTTTTTTTCCCATCTCCCAATATCTATTGTACATTTTGGATCTTATTTACTCTTTCAGCTACTTACATTAGGGAGATACTACAATATTTACACATGTGAGACTGATTTATTTCACTTATGAGTATGGTCTCAAGTTGCATCCATTTAGCTATAAAAGTCTCAAGTTTATCCTTCTTTATAGCTGAGTAGTATTCCATGGTATAAAAATCCCACATCTTTTTTATCCATTCCTCGGTTGATGGGCATTTGGGTTGTTTCCAATATTTAGCTATTAAAAACTGTGTTGCTTTAAACATGAGTGCGCATATATCGCTGAAGTATGATGTTTTAAATTCTTCTGGGAAAATACTCTGAAGGGGGATAGCTGGGTCAAATGGGACCTCTAGTCCTAGGTTTTGAGGAATCTCCACACTGATTTCCACTGTGGTTGTACCAGTCTACACTCCCACCAACAGAGGAGAAGGGTTCCTTTCTCCCCACAGCCCCACCAGCATATGTTATTGGTTGATTTCTTGATGACAGCCATTCTTTCTGGGGTGAGAAGAAATCTCAGAGTTGTTTTAATTTGCATCTCTGGAATAACCAGTGACATTGAACATTTTTTCATATATTTATTTGCTATCTGTATTTCTTCATATGTGAAGTGCATATTCATCTCAGATGCCCATTTTTCGATTGGGTCTTTAAATTTGGGGGCTCTAATTTTTTTCAGTTCTTTATATATTCTAGATAGAAGTCCTTTGTCTGAGGGACTGTTGGCTAAAATTTTTTTCCACTCTGTGGGTTGTCTTTTCACTCTGTTGGTGATTTCTTTTGATGTGCAAAAGCTTTTTAATAAGATGAGATCCCAAGTGTTGATTCCTTGGAGTATTTCCTGTGCAGTTTCCATTTTGTTCATGAGCTCTCTGCCTACACATATGTGATCAAGGTTTCCACCTACTTTCTCCTCCAGTAGAGTTAGTGTTTCTGTTTTAATATTTAGATCTTTGATCCATTTTGACTTTAGTTTAGTGCATGGTGATAGACATGGGTCTAGTTTTAGTCTTCAGCATGTGGAAAGCCAGTTTTTCCAGCACCATTTATAAAAGAGGCCATCCTTTTTCCAGTGAACATGTTTGGCCCCTTTGTCAAAGAAAAGGTGGCTGAGTGTTTGTAGTTGTGTCTGCATCTTCTAATCTGTTGCACTGGTCCTCAAGTCTGTTTTTTTGCCAGTACCATGCTAATGTTATCCACAGTAGCTTTGTAGTATAATTTCAAGTCAGAGATTGTGATGCCTCCTGCCTTGCCTTTGTTGTCCAGAATTGCTTTTTCTATCTTAGGTTTCTTCTGGTTCCAAATGAATTTTAGGAATGTTTTCTCTAGTTCTGTGAGGTATGCTAATGGTATTTTGATTGGGATTGCATTAAATCTGTACAACAATTTTGAGAGTAGGGCCATTTTCACTATTTAGGTTCTTCCTATCCATTAGCAAGGGATATCTTCCTGTTTTCTGATATCCTCTTCAATCTCCTTTTTCATAGTATTGTAATTTTCAATGTGTAGATCTTTTACTTCCTTTATTAGATTGATTCATAAGTATTTCCTATTTTTGAATGCTATTGTGAAGGATGTGGTTTCCCTAATTTCTCTTTCAATGAGTTTGTTGTTTGTGTACAGAAATGCTATTGATTTTTGAGTGTTGACTTTGTATCCAGCTACACTATTGAATTGTGTTATTAAATCTAGAAGTCTTTTGGTGAAGTTTTTGGGGTCTTCTATGTAGATTATAATGTCATTTGTGAATAATGATAATTTAACTTCTTCCTTTCCTGTCCTTATTCCTTTTATTTCTCTCCTTTGTCTAATTGCTGTGGCTAATGTTTCTAGAATTATATTGAATAGGAGTGGTGATAGTGGACATCCTTGTTTTGTTCCTGATTTTAGAGTGAAAGCTTTCAGTTTTTATCCATTTATAATGATGTTGGCTGTTAGTGTGTCATAGATGGCTTTTATCAGATTGAAGTAAATTCTGATATTCCTAACCCTATTCTGTAGGGTTTTTTTTTAATCATGAATGAGTGTTAGACTTCATCAAAAACTCTTCTTGCATCCGTTGAGATGATCATGTGATTTTTGTCTTTGGCTCTGTTGATATGCTGTATTACACTGATTGCTTTGTGTATGTTCAGCCATCCCTGCATTCCTGGGTTGAATCCCATTTGGTCATGGTGTATAATCTTCTTGACAATTTGCTGCATTTTGTTAGCTAGTATCTTATTGAAGATTTTTGCATCTATGTTCATGAGGGAGATTAGCCTGTATTTTTCTTTTTTTGGTTGGGTCTTTCTCTGGTTTTGGTGTCAGGGTAATAGTTGCCTCCAAGAATGAATTGGAAAGTATTGCTTCCCTTTCAATTTCATTAAAGAGTTTGAGGAGTATTGGCATTAAATCTTCTCTAAACTTCTTGTAGAATTCAGCAGTGAATCCATCTAGACCTGGGCTTTTCTTTGTTCATAATTTTTTTATTACATTTTCATTCTCATTAACTGATATTGGGTTATTCAGAATTTTTATATCTTCTTGATTCAGCTTTGGTAATTCATACATATCTAGGAATCTGTCCATTTCTTCTGTTTTCCATCCTATGAGAGTAAAAATTTTTGAAGTAGGAATTGATGATCTTCTGAATTCCCACAGGATCTGTAGTGATTTCACCCTTTTCATTCCTCATTGCATGAGTTTGAATTTTTTTCTCTCTTTTTTTTTTTTTTTTTGATAAGGTTGGGTAGGGATTTATCAATTTTATTTATTCTTTCAAAGAACCAACTCTTCATTAATTTTTTGTATTATTTTCTTAGTCTCCATTGTGTTAATTTCTGCTCTGATCTTTATAATTTACTCCCTTGTATGGGCTTTGGGCTTGTCTTGCTCTTCTTTTTCTAAAGACTGAGGTGCAACATTAGGTTGTTTATTTGTGCTTGTTCTGTTTTCCTGATGTGAGAATTCACTGCTATAAATTTCCCTCTTAGTACTGCTTTCATCACATCTCATAAGTTCTGGTATGTTGTATCTGCTTTCCCTTTTAGTTGTAGATATTGTTTAATTTCTTCTTTAATTTCATCTGTGACCCATTGGTTGTTTAAGAGGTGTTATTTAATTTCCATGTGTTTATGAAGTTTTTGCGCTTTCTTTTGCCATTAATTTCCAATTTTGCTGCACTATGGTCAGATAATATGCATGGGATAATTTCAATTCCTTTGCTTTTACTTAAGCATATTCTGTGGGCTAGTATATGAGAATATCCCATGTGCAGCGGAGAAGAATGATTATCTGATGATGTTGGGTGGAACACTCTGAAAACATCTACTGAATCCATTTTTTCACAGGTTTAGTTCAGTTCTGATATTTCTTTGCTGATTTTTTGTCTAGTTGATCTATCTCTATGTGACAAGGGGGTTTTAAGATCTCCTGTTACAGTTGTGTTATTGCTTATTTGATTTTTCATGTTCACTAATAATTTTCTTCTGTAGTTGGGTGCTCCCATATTTGGTGCATATATATTTATGATTGTTATCTCTTCCTGTTGATGTTTTCCTCTAACAAGTATGTAGTGACCTTCTTTATCTCTTTTGATCCTTCTTGGTTTGAAGTTCACACTGTCTGCAAACAGAATAGCTACCCCTGCTTTTTTCTGGGTTCCTGTTGCATGGAAGATTATTTTCCATCCTTTGACTTTCATTCTATGAATTTCTTTTTCAGTTAAATGTATTTCTTGTATATAGCATATTGTTGGATCTTATTTCTTGATCCATTCTGCCGGTCTGTTTCTTTTGATTGGTGAATTGAGGCCATTTACATTGATGGTTATAACTGATACATATTAGCTTATCTTTTTCATGATATTTTCCTGCTGTTGGTTCCCTGCTTTTCCTCTCTTTTTAATTGTTTGCCCTGCTTGGAGGTTTCTTTCTTATGTTATTCTTGGAATTGTGGTCATTTTTGTCTCTGTCTAGAATATCTTTCAGTACTCTTTGTAGGGTTGATTTGGTGTCGTGTATTTCTTCAGTTGTTCTTTGTCATGGAAGTATCTTATTTCTCCATTAATTTTGAAAGATAATTTTGCAGGGTACATCAATCTGGGTTGGAAGGTGTTTTCTTTCAGGACTTGAAATACTTTGCTCTAAGCTCTTCTTGATTTGAGCATTTGTATTGAGAAGTCTGCCGTGATTCTGATTGGCTTTCCTTTATAGGTGATCTGTTTCTTTTCTCTAACAGCTTTTAATATTCTCTTCTTGTGCTTAATTTCTGGAATCTTGATTATTATATGTCTTGGTGTAGTTTTATTTTGGTCATGGCTGTTTGAAGTTCTATATGCTTCATTTATGTGTACATCAAATTCTTTATCCACACTTGGGAAGTTTTCTGCCATTATTTCTGTGAAGAGGTTTTTTATAGTATTTCTGCTGTCTCCAGTCTTCTCATTGGCCCCAATCAATTGTATATGATTTTCTTTGTGTCATCTTATTGCTGTTGGATTGATTTTTCATGTTCTCTTGCTATTTTTATGATATCTTTCTTTCCATCATCATTTGATGCAATTTTGCCTTCAAGATCTGATATTCTATCCTTTTCTTCATTCAATCTGTTGCATATACTTTCATGGAGCTTTTAATCTCTTGGATTTCTATTTAATCTGTTTCATGGATTCTATTTCTTCCCTATGTTAGACATTTTTTGTTTCCATCATTTTTCTAAGCTCATCTATTCTTTTATCTGTGTCTTCTCTAATATCTTTGATTTTAAGCATCATTTCCTTTTGTACCTGAGAGATTATTTTCTCTATAGCCTTTTCCACTTATTTTTTCACTTCTGTTGCTATCATTTCAGAAGGTTCCAGTGTTTGACTCCCAATTTTATTTATCTCATTGTGTTCCAGGCTTGTCCTGATTGGGTCAGGGGTCTGGGGTTGCATTTTGCTTCTGGGTCTTGTCATTTTCTATTTTCTCTTTTTTATTTTATTTTGTTTTCTATGTTGATGCTTGCTGATTTCTTATGATAGATAGCTTCATCACTAGTGTTGAGGCTTCCCTAGGAGATGTCTTTTCTTCAGAGATGTCCTCTAGATGTAGGTGGTGCTTCACAGCTATCCGAATTAACTACATTCCCAATTTATAAAGGATGCAAAGTTACTATTTGGCTTAGCATTCAATGCTTTGGCACTGGGCTGTGGTGGTGATTATGACCCCATAATATCACAACATTATCATAGAGGGGAGAAAAAATAATTATAACATGTGACATCCTGGTTAAAGTAGTAGTTAGTAATAACAATAGTTTCAAGTACAGCTTAACTACTGATTAACCATGGTAACCATTAACCTGCTACCTCCAACCACAGGAGCAAACTCTAAAGGTACATAACAAAATCAAACATATACCATGTACTTGTATGTGGTGATTTTCCCCTTTGTGGAGTGATTTTACCCTTTTGTGGGAGGTGAATAGTTTAGATGGGTAGGGAACAGGATAAAATGATGAATGAGGTCAAATATAGTAGAGTCAAGGCTCGAGGTCAAAGGATGATCACCCAAGTTTAGGAAAATGGAGGACACAGGAGAGAAAGAATGAAATAGAATGTGTAGAAGTAATCAGAAAAGGAAGAAACAGTGTTTACTCACTTATAAGTTTAAATTCAAAAAGTAGCTAAGGAAGGAGAGAAAGAGGGTCAATAGAAGAAAAGGAAAAAGAAAGGTAAGGAACCTTAACAGTGAAAAAAGAAGGAAGAAAGAGGAGAATGGAAAAGAAAAAAGAAAAGAAGAAAAGAAAGAAAAAAAAGTAGACTCAAGAAAGACAGGAAAAAAAAAACAAAAATAACCACAAAATACAAGACAAAACAAGATGAACTCCAGCAAGACAGGAAAGGGGTAACCAATCAGATAAACAGGGAGAATAAAAGTAATAAAATACCTCTGGTGTTTATAGTTCTCTGATAGTGTCCGTGTTGGATTCCAGAAATGTGCTGTGTACTCCAGCCAAGTTTGCCATGGGAATTGTTCTGGGTATGGAGCTGACCTTGGCCTCTGGAGGTGGGGCTGGGAATGGTCTTCTGTTGGCGGAGTTCTCCAGAGCCCAGCTGCTGGCTCCTTGCTGCTGCTTTGGACACTTCCACGTTGCTGGTCTTGCTGTTTAATCCAAGCGCCTGGGCCGGCTGTCCTGGGTCTGGGCGGTCCAGTCAGTCCACCTGCCAAAGACGTGTGTCTGTATCATGCTTTTTTTGTTAAATCTCAGAGATTTGATCTGGCATTAAATTTTGAAGATTTTTCTCTTATTTTTCTAAGAAGCTTTATAGTTTTGCATTTTACATTTGAGTCTGTGGTCATTTTGAATTAATCACCATATAAATTGTGAAACTTGCACCACGAGTTGTTTACTTGTTTCTCTTTTATCTGATGCAGCACCATTCATTGAAGTAGTTACCTCCCCCAACCTCACCGTTTTTTCTCATCCCTAGATCTTCCCATCTCCACAAAGTGTACCTCTCTGCTTCCCATAATCTATCACTGTACTGAGTTTGTTAGATTTACAGTTAAGTACTTTTTTTTTTATCAAATGTAAATGATACTGTATTTTTAATTTTGGTGTCCACACATTCATTGTTAGTTTATAGAAATATAATTTATTTTTACAGATTTTTTACCCTAAAATATCGCTGAACATGCATGTTAGTTTTAGAAGTTTCCTTTGTACTTCTTGCAGTTTCTTACTTTGACATTCATGTAATCTGCAAATACCTTAAATTCAGTTTTATTTCTTCCTTTGTGATCTTTATTTTTTTTCTTGTCTTTTTGCATTGGTTGGAATTTCCAGGATTATGCTGAATAAGTGCGGTAAGAGTGAATAATCTTGTCTCCATTCTAATTTAGGGGGGAAGCATTCTCTCATCATTGACTGTGACATGAGATGTACTTTTTGTGTAGATCTCTCTTTTAAATTGAGAAAGTTAATATTCATTCCTAGTTTTTGAGTGTCTCTAATTGTAAATGGGTGTTGAATATTTTCAAATACTTTTTCTGCATCTATACATAGCATCCTAATTTTTTTACTGTTTAGCTTTTTAATATACTGAATTATGTACATTGATTTTTAAAAACTCACTTTTAAGACAAAACTTGAGTTCTTTTTAAATAATACAGACTTGAAGTTTTTCCTTTGCTGTAACTTTTTAAAATTATTAAACTATCATTATAAATTATAAATAATTATGTATTTTACATTTTTAATCATCCTAAATCTACAGAAAGTAATAATTGGACTTTGGTTATAGTTTATTTTATTTATATAGTTTTCTTCCCTAAATTATTTTCAGATTGCTAAAAACTATAAAATAATTCTATATAAAATTTTAATATTACTGCAATACAGTTTTATGAATTAAACCTATTTTCTCAAATTGAAATGTTTTATATATTATTGTCTAAACAATGTCCATTTGTTGAAATAAGAAAACAAAATAAAATGGCATATTTTCCATTAGTAGATTTAATAATATTTGATATAGCTATTATCTTTTTAGATGGTGATTAGATTATTACATTTTAGACATGAGGACAATACAAAGCTACATTAAAGTTTAGTTTCTTTCATTTGTCTACTCAGATTGGAAAAATATTTAGTAATAAAATGTTGTAACTAATTATTTTTCTATACCTACCATTAAGATAATATTTAATCCAGTTTTTTATTTTTCATGTAACCAGGGAACTCTTTATAATTTCATCTAAATAGGCATTAGGATTTTTTAGTAGTACTTTTCTAAGAACACAAGCTTACAAAATCTATGACATTGATTTACCTTTTAGCTACTTTCATCTTAATTGTCTTTGTACAATGACTATAGTAGCCAATCTATAGGCATTTACTTAATTTTTAAGTTATTTTCTAGATTACAATTGAATCAGTTGATATCAAAAGAATAACTGAAGAAATGGAACTTGATAGAAAAGGACAAAGGATTCAACGTCAGTTCATGCTTGGTTGAGGGAGGTGAATGGTGGGTGGTTAAGGTGTATTTCTGAAGGAGGAACTCATAATGGTGATAAAGACACCTTTATTTTTTGAGTAAATATTTACAAGATTAAAACTTCTGAAATGCTCCATCTCATCCTCCAAAGAAAAAACAAAAGAGGAGAAATCATAATACTATGGTTTTAGATTAAGCTTTTAAAATCCAAGATTTTACTTATTAAATGTCTATATATGAAAATGTGTGAGAAACTCTTAAAAAAGAAGAGTATATTATTTTCCATAAAAACATGTTGAAGTCTCAATCCCAAATTTCTCAAAATGTGACTTTCTTTGGAAACAGTCATTGTAGATGTAATTAGTGAAGATGAGGACATCCTGGAGTAGCATATGGCTGTAATCCAGTGTGACGGGTGCCCTTATAAGAAGATGGCCATGTGAATACAGGAATGCACATCATACCCTGTGTTATGAAGGCAGAGATTGGAGTAATGCTGTTGGAACTTAATGAGCACCAACGATTTCCAGCAAACCAGTAAGGACCAGGAAGAAGCATGGGAGAATCCCCTACAAGCTTCAGAGAGAGCATGGCCCTGCTGACACATTAACATTGGATTTCCAGCCTCCAGAGCTGTTTGGCAGTACATTTCTGATGCTGTGAACCACTCAGTTTGTGGTGTGTTGTGTGGCAGTCCTAGCAGCTAATACAAATCTATATTTTCTGTTATAAGTGAGAAATTATAGACTTAAATGAAAGTACACTCTAGCTCTGATTCTTTTTTTATGCTGCAGTTGCTAATTCCCATAAGTTTTGGCAGAATTGGTGAAGGAATGCAGGCCGCTAGGACAAATACAAATATATTTATAAAATTCACATCTGTGAGATGCAGCATTTAACAGGTATGGATCTCATAAAAGTTATTCAGAAATAAAAATGAATATCTTTCAGTTTAAAAAAGAATAAAGGGCCGGTGAGATAGCTCAATGGCGTAAGCGCCTGCCTGGCAAGCATGAGGTCCTGAGTTTGACTCCTGGTACCCGCAAATAAAAAAGAATAAAAGCCAACATTTTCTTAATTTCCTTGTTTGAAGTTTTGTTTCAGTACAAAAGAAGAAAATCACATGAGAATGCAAAGAAAAGAGGTGCTAAAGAAAGGATACATTTTTTATTTTATATTACCTTGAATATCATTTTTCCCTGGGCCAATTTGTACCTTCATTTTGAAGGACAACAGAAGTGAAACAAAGCTGGAAACTTCACAAGGCGTGTCTGTCATTTAAAGGAAGTTAGGAGATACTGATTTCATAATTAAATTCAGAATGTGTGATAGAGGTAGGTATTAGCGATACCCTATATACATAAATGTTTTACTAATTGTTCATTGTAGCCATAACAAATTATCAAAAACCTGGTGGGTTAAAATAAGACTTATTCATTCCACTTTCCATTTTGTGGGTCAGAAGTCTGGGCATGGTGTGGCCAAGTTTGTCCCTCTTCTTCAAGTCTCACCAAATTAAAATCAAATTTTGGGTAGGTCTGAGCTGATTTTTCACATTTTGAGAAAGACTCTGATCCCAGGATCATTCAGGTTGTTGGATAAATTCAGTTCCTGGAATTTGAAAATGTGAGGTTACTAATTGCCTCCTATTTGCCTGGTGATAGAGTTTGTATATTTTTTCTATGTTTGCCATGTGGCTGCTTCTATATAAAGTTCTTTGTTTTCTAAAGTTTATTGGATTAGCCATGATTGGGTCATCTAGGAGGATAATCTCCCTGTCTTGATATCCATAATCTTGATTGTAGCTGCAAGGTCTTTCTTGTCCTACAGTGTAACACACTCCCATGAGCCTGGGATTAAGACACAGTCATCATTATTCGGGGCTATTCCCGTCATGTATAACAAATAGCAATGAATTTTAGTTCCATTTTTTAATTTTTAGTCGTAAAGAAAATAATAGTTTACTATTTGTCTTTCATAATTATTCTAATACTTTATTAAAAAGGATAATAGCAATTGAACTAGCTGCAAATAAAACATTAAACATAAAAAAACCAAAGTATTAAAATAGCCTAAAAGATAGACCTGGAAGAAATTTTGTGATCAAATAGACCTAGGAAGGAATTTTAAAATCCTGAGGTGTTTACATCTGTATCAAATCAAGCTCAAGAAAACAGTGTTGAACTTACCCCAACAAAGGCTCTCAACTATGCTTTCTATCGCTTTGTAGGAGAAATGATACATAAGAGCAAGTTTAAGAGCCCACAGTAAACAGATAGGATACTCAAGTAATATCAGTTTTTATAAATATTTTTCCTGTTGCAAATTGTATGTAGCTAAGCAGAAACAAACAAATACAAATGGACCTGAATAAAGCATGATTTAGATTCAATTACATACTTTTTAAAGTGAGGATACTATTAAATTGAAAAGGCAAATCCAAAATAAGTAAACTGGTTATAATATTTGACACACAAAAAACCTTCAAGGATAATCCATAATAGATTAAAAAATAGAATATATCTTTTTTATGTACTAGTTTGATTATATGAATATTTTAAGCAACTATAATTTGAGTTTAACAAAGACTAAATATTTACTTTATCTTTCAAACCCATGGCATCTAATCATTTAGTTTAACTGAATTTTAGAACATAGAAATGGATATATTAACCTAAAGTAGTTTTTTTTCTTATGATGTCTATAGTGATCAAGGTAGATTTAATCATCTTCTCACTTTGACTAAACTTTAAATAGATTTCTTCCTGATGAGAGGCCCTTGTTCTTCTCCTTTTTAGAGCATTTTTTTTAAATTTGAAATTATAAATTCTTTCTCTGCTTCTCTGAGGTGTAAATCTTTCTAACAAAGTTTTTTATTGGTTTTACAACATAGGGATGTCTTTCACAAGGATCTGAGCACTGTGTCTTTGAAATGTAGGTACCAAGGAAGATATAGGCTTCCCTAGTTTGGATCTTAAGTGTCCTATAAAGTCCCATAGGAGGCTTGCTTCCCAGCTTGCTTCCCAGTTTGTTGCTATTGGAGGTGGTGAAACCTTTAAGAAGTGGGGCCTGGGGCTGGTGAGATGGCTCAGCAGCTTAAGTGCCTGCCCGGCAAGCACGAGGGCCCGAGTTTGACTCCCGGAACCCACATACGAAAAAGGGGCTGGTGATATCGCTCAGCGGCACGGGCGCCTGCTGGTGCACGAGGTCCTGAGGTCAACCCCCGGTAACCACAAAAAAAAAAAAAAAAAAAAAGAAGTGGGGCCTAGGGAGAGGCCTTCAGGTCGTTTGGGGCATGTCCTCAAAGGAGGTTATGGTATCTAGACTCTTATGCTTTCTTTCACATCCTGGATATGGGATGAGCAGTCTGGCTCCAAAATTAAGCTCGAAAAAACCTCCTTTTCTTTTTAAGTTGATTATCTCAAGTATTTGTTATAGTAATTAACATGGGGCCTGATTAACATAGGGCCCTACTTCCCATACTCTGTAGGAGAGTGGAAGCCTGACTCTGATAAGAACCAATGAGCAATTACAAATGGTTCCTTACATTGCCTGAACTCTTCCCCAGTGTTCTCAGGTACTTTCTCTCTAGAGGCACTCAACTCTTATAAACTTTCCTCTCTATTGTTTCATTGGAGTTGAGTTCAATCTCTCATCCTCAATGCAACTGACTTAAATCTTGCTAGTTTAAATTGTGTGGTGCATTTTTTTCTTGACAGTAAGGAAGAGAATCCTAAAATTCCATTCCAGTGGGACTAGAACTCCAATTATTTCAGTGGGACTCAAGAAATATAAAGGATAAGGAGATGTAATACACTGAAAAGAATTTATAGTTCAGAATTCAAAATTAAGTGTGATGGAGGAAGAGAGGCTTCAAGCCTTCATATAAGCTAGTCAAAATGTCTTTCCATTTTTGGAAGAATACAATAAATGAGATATTTTGGGGCTGAAATAATTAGTGCTTGAGCATTTTAGAAAACAAAGATCTCTTTGAATAGACAGCTTTTTAAGATTTAAGAGAATTTAAACTATTTCTTTTACTAATAGACTTTTAAAACAACTTTTTCAATTCCTCAGATAGCCTTGGGACATCAATATTATTAAGATACAGTGGAAGAAGAAAAGGCTGACTCTTGAAAAAGGTTAGCTCAACACTACAGGAAGTCTAATTTCTAGTTTCACTGCACAATTAAATTAGATTGAAACTGTTCTCTCTCTCTCTCTTTCCTGAACATAAAGAACAGAATGTTAAGCTAAAGCAGAATTGCTGTTAACTTTTGATGATTTACTACCTTCTCTTTGCAACAGAGCAAAAGTCTAGGCATTGATATTCTGATGGGAATCTGCATGACATTGCTAGGGATGGACAAATGAGATGAAAGAACTGGCACAGTCTCTACCACTCTGATTAAAGCTTGGCATTTGTTTTCTTGCTCTTTGGGGTAGACAGCATGCTGCCTGGAATTAGAAATATGAAAGGCAGAGGAACTTCACACTGTGTAGAGAATGTTCTTTGCTTTCCTATTTTCATACGGCAGGTAAGTCACCAAAGCTTTAAAAAAAAATTGGACCAGCCAAACTTTAGTGTGGATCTGCTTCGTATAATCTTTCTGTAGCTCATACCTCAGAGAGTCAGAGATCACCATAGGGACAAAGGACAAACTTTTGGTCCCTTAACCTGCTACTCATTCAAGGGATGATTTGTGTTTTCCTCTAAACCAGTCAGAAGAAATCTTATAGTCACTTTGGATTCCAGTAAAGCCTCCACAAAACTGAGGCTACCTGAAGCAGAAACAATCAGCTTATGGTGACTGGATTGCCCCTTCAAAAGTGTTAAGAATTTCTCTAGAGCCACCTTACAAAACCAGAACTGAGATAATGATCATCCTAACGCTAGCCCACCTCAGGCCAATCATCTTCTCCATCAGAGTTGTGCTGGCTTCAGCCCCTTGAGCTAAAGTCTCTTCCTTATTTTTTCCTTCTTTTTTATCTGTGCCTAATAGATCTGCCTCTACCTCTCAGTGAAGTATAGTAAAGTGCTTTTCTGCAACAACACATCAGGAACATGTGCAGGTGCAGTTGAGATCCCTATCTACTCTTTAAGGGGACCTCTTCAATCCCCAAGAAGTGACAACTTCATGCTCCTAAAACACTTATGTAACTATCCCTTTTTAGTTATATTTGATAGAGGAATATTTCAAGTCTTTAAAATATTAAGTAAAAAAAGTTGTTAGTTTTGCAGGTAAGGTGATATTTAGTTAAGGTAATTTTAAGGCTTTTCTGTGATTTGAGATTATTTGTTATTAATTAAAGATAACAAGAAATTAATTTTTGCTACCATTATGACCTGTATCTAGATGTCCCCCCAAAGCCTCATGAGGTCATAGTTGGGGAGTTTCAAAGGTGGTTGGATTAGGGTATATGAATGTGGATGAATGGTGTGATGCTGGAATTAAGTGTGCCCCACCATGGGTGTGGGTGGCATCAGTGAGTAGGCTCACAGCATGGATGGAATATAGGTCGACAGAAAGATGGCAGGGCTGGTGTTGATGGGGTTGCTGCTCCTGCTTCTGCTGCAGCTGCTGCTGCTTGTTGCCTTCTGCCTACCCTGCAACACCATGGACAGTTTCTCCTCTGTGATGCCCCTCTGTTATGCTGCCCTGCCTTGGAGTCAGCTGATTGTAGACTGAAACCTCTACAAAGTGTGAGCTGAAATAAATCTTTCCTACTTTAACTTGTGAGAATTTGGTATTTTGTCTCAGCAATGAGAAAAGTAACCAAGACAAATATAAATGTGGAAAAGATAGTAATTATGTGATAGGATGGGTAATATATTGCACTATAGTAATCATTTGAGTTTTTTTAGTCATTTAACATCACATTGTCATTTTAGTTTCTTAAAATCATGTAAACCTTTGTCACATTTTTTACATGAGAACTTTAAAGACCACAGGATCTCTGAGCCATTGTAGATGCTTGTCAGAAAAAGAAGGGAACCAGTCCTGGAATAGTTTCCATAAGGACTAGCATGGAAGCCAGGTAGCAGTTGGGAAATGTCCCCTGGACCACACCACAGCTAAAAGATTTTCCTATATTTTTTGAGGGGATGCTGTAGATGAAACCTAGTGCAACTTGTATAGTAGACAAATGCACTGCCATTGAGCTACGTTTCTGCCTTAAAAAAAAAAAAAAACTTTGAGGATAAAAAGGACTGTAACCCACATTGGTTATACATAAGAGGGGCAGGATAACATCGGGGAGAGGATATTTTATGAAAAATGATACTCCATAAAAGAGAAGTAGCTGTTGATTCTGAATTGGTTGGTGTTAACTGTCCCAAAAGAAAGTTTATATTCAAACAGGGTGTCTACTTGTAGCATTACAGGTAGCTAAGTTAGGTGGAGCCTGATAGGCAGGTAGAAAGGGACCAGGTCCAAGATAAAGTCAGAACAGATGAGGCAAAGCAGCCTGTTGTTAGGGGCTGAACTGATAGAAGTAGGTCCGAGGAGAATGGCTAGGAATGCCAGCCTCCCTTGAGATAAACAGCAGTCCAAAGCTGCAGTGTAACTAGCACCATCTGGTCAAGTAAGCCTAAACAAAATAGCAAACATGTAGACATAATGCAACAAACATACAGATAGATGACCAGAACACTCTGACTGTCCCTCCTGCCACTTCCAGAAACACTTTTGTTCTTCTCCATGCTATGTACCCTTTCTGCATACCTTGTTTGTCTATTAAGTTAATATTAACTAAGTAAATGTACAGTAGTACCTCAGTTCACAAATGCTTTTGTTTGTAAACAATGTGGTCTGCAAACAGAAGCATTTGACAAAAGTTTGTTTTTGTTTGCAAACTGTGCATCAGGTGACGAACATGACTGTGGTCATCTTTTCCAGAACTGTGGAACAAATTAAGTTCATAAACCAAGATACTACGGTACTTGTAATTCTGTAGGTTGATTGTAGTTTGACCCAAGGTAATTTGTGATGTGATTTTACCATTTAAAACTCACCTAGACAAAGAGCCTCAATGGCAACCCAGTTTCAGGATCCCTCCTGCCTCTCAGGAGCTTTCTCTTAAAATCTTTCCTACTCTTCATCACCTTTGTCCTTGACTACTCCATTCTTCAACATCCTGCGACACAAACTCAGCACATCTAACAGGTTAGGAGTTTCTTCCCTGTAACATCTTGGGGGCTCATCAAGGAATACTAGAAGGAGATAAGACCCTCAATGTAACTTTATATATTTCTTTGCTTTTGTTCCCATCATGGTGCTGCTGAATTGAGATGCTGCCTGTATGCATTCCTACCGTGTTCATTACAAAAAGCTACTTTAAATGGTTAATTGGTTGTTGGTTTGAACTTATTCATGGTTTGTGTTGCTGGTCTGTTACAGATTGTTTTCTTTGTTCTCTTGCAAGCAGGTCTAAACTAAAGGAATGGAAAAATTTTAACTTTTTATATATGGATATCATGATGGGTTATCTTGTCATTTGTAATTAGTTCTCCATCTTTACTAAAATTCACTATTTTCATAAGATATGCTATTTATCTAGTTCAATGCATAAATGTATTCCTTACAGCAACACTTTTCAAATTTTGTCTTTGGTTTGTCTGTCAGCTTCAAGATGGCTTTCTGACATATTACTGTTTTAAATCTTTCCCCTTTCTCTTGAAATTAGGGGAAACCAAAGCTATTTAAAATTCTTTAATCATTTACCAGACTCCCTAGTCTCTGGCATCATGCTCCCTATGCCAATAATTCCTTTAAGGGACAGGCTTGTCAATGGCAGGGGCCAGCTCAAGTTGTACTTTTACAGACAGACAATTTGGAATTGAAATTGTTAGTTTAAGCCAAGAGGCAACATTATAGAAGGGAACAGGTGCATGTCCTTGTTAGAGTGAATAATTCAGCCTGACCACCTTCCAGTACTCGCCCATCAGCAGCTGCTTGCTCTGAAGCAGGGAACTCCAAGATGGCCTGGCACTAGGAATTTAAGAGGAATCGAAAGGGGTACCTTCTCTTGTTGCTTTTTGGGATAGCTTTGAATGTAAACACTGGAATTGTCAAAGACAAATTCATCACCCACTCTACGTATGGTGTTTTACAAAAGCTTAAAAAATGGCCTTTGCCTTGAATAACTCGACTGATGCTCTGGTAAGGATTGCCAACTCAATATTTTATAACTGGGACTGGAAGGAGGCCAAGGGGACAAAAGAAAGAGACCTAGAGTAGGTGGCTGCTTTGGTTGTGGCCCTACAGAAAGTGAACTCTGTGTCTGATTCCCGAATTCCAAGGACAGCTCTCTGCCCATTCCCACTTGTTACAGCTGTGAGAAACTGGGCCATCTTAAGAGGCACTGTGGCAGGAACCACCATAACAAGAAGCCTCCTAAGCCATGCCCTGTCTGCAGTGAAGACCACTGGAAGTTGGACTGCCTCCATTGACAAAGGTCCCAGGCACCAGATCCATCTTACCAGCTGGTCCAACAAGACTGAAGGGCCCCCAGGCCCTAGCTGCCACTTTCCTCTGACCAGATTGTTATCTTACCTGAGGAGCCCCAGGTAATCATGACTGTAGAGGGAAAAGAAATTGCTGGATACAGGTACAAGTCTCTTGGTTCTTCTTTTCAACCCTGGCCTCCCCTTGAAGTCACCCTACAACGTTAAAAGAAGTTACTGGAAGAGAGGTAGTCCAATATTTCTTTGAACCCATAGCTTGTAGCTGGAATGAGTTTTTTTTCACTCACTCATTGCTAATTATGCCTGAGAGTACTGTTTACCTCCTGGGAAAAGATGTATTATCCTTTTTAAATAAATCCAAACCAAGAGCTTTGCCTCCCCCTCATAGAAACTGAGGTTAATCCAGACATGTGGGCAGCTCAAAATGGAGAGAGCAATGGGAGCCACTTCAGTATAAACACATCTTAAACACCTCACTTCTTTCCCGATAAAGACAATACCCTGTAAGACCAGAAAGCTTAGTAAGAGTACATCTAACACGTTGGACATTCTTTCCCTGTTACAGTAGACTGTGATGAGATTTAAGCCAGGGTTTCAACACGAACCGTGGTTTTTATTGGTTTTGCCTGTTGCTGTTAACTGGTCGACTTCAGTTATATGTTTCTCTTTCCATCCCTGGAATTTGTCATTAAAATAAGCACTTTTCAATTATCCTTTTCTTTCATCACTTTTAGTATACATAGTACAATTCATTTTCTAAAAAAGAATTTTTTTTAACGGTTGTGTATGTAGGATGTATGTGGTTAGCCCTTTACCACATAGGCAGCCAGAGAGGGCTATAAACACAGACAGTGCAGTTTTTTGTTACCTGTAAAACTGGAGGAATATGATGGAGTCAGTTTGTGTTAAAATTCGGTGTAAAAGGACTGAATTCTTAGTGTTATATGGAGATCTCACCCAATTCCTTATATCTACACTTTATGAGTACAATTTTGTTGTACTTTTCATATAATTAGCATCATTGACCTGATTAAATAATATGGTCATTGACTGATGATTATAATAAAATAAAGTCAATTTTATTACTACAATTACCTCTGCTATTAGTAGGGGCCAGGAGTGGAACATTAGCATTCCAACTCCAGAGGCCTGTGCTCCCTAAAGGAAGCACCTCTAGTATACTTTTAGTTATGTTTTGAAACACTCACCAATTTAAAAAATCATATTGGAATACAAGTGAGTAAGAGCAATACTATTTTAAAGGCAGTTTTAAAGAATTTACATAACCAATAAGTCTTTCATAAGTTATGGTTTCATAATTATAGATTCCTTGGCACATTCCTGATTTGCAGATCAACAAAAGAGAACCGATACTCATTTATGGCCATTTTCTCCATGACTAAGCTGATTATGGCTCTGTTTTCTAGGGATCTTTCTGGATGCTATCACATTAATTATTCTGCCATCCACTCTATTTTTCCTTTGGCAATTTAACTCCTCTGATACTAGAACCTTCCAGCCACACTTAACTGAGTACTGCCTCAGGAATCTCTGGTACCTCTTTGGCATTCATCTATTTCCTGCTGTTGCAATTATTAAACATTTGGAGAAATAACATTTATCAGCCTGTGATGGAAGAACTATTGTTTTGACCAAGTGGAAGGCTATCCATTAGGAAATGAAGCAAATCATCTTTTTCCTCTCTTATTTAACCTTCATGTCAGACTCTTAACTGCCAATACTAGAGCTCTGAACCCCACTGTTAAGATCTAGACTGGCACATGAAACACTTTGATTCTTTTCTGCCCACAAATGGAAGGATAAGAATGATCTTTCCTGAATTCATTTGCACACACAGAAAAGCCAAACTAATCATCTCGCCTCATGTGTACAGAATCTAAATTTTTGCTAAACTCTATTTTTGCCTTCAATTTTAAAAAGTACTCACCAAATCTGGTGGTAACATGTTTATTATTTTCTTCTGCTAAGCGACAAAACATTTATAAGTTCACTCCTTGTGACAATTTTATTAGTTGTGCCACCCAGAGTTTCTCACTCTTGGAGCTTTAAAGTGTACATATTGGGCTTCAAATGGCCTACAACACTTGTGAGATTGTATGCAAACTACTGGTCACGTATGTATGTACATGTGCATATTTCTAGAGATGAGTTCTCTCACTTCTGTCAGATCCTCTGCATCTACTAAACAATTAAGAATTGCGCAGTAACTATGGAATAAAAGAGAGAAATTGGATTTACTGTGGATAGCACTCCCCACCAGTCAGGGGCAACTCAAGTTAGACTATTTGCGCATCTCTAAGCTGTCAAGTTGCTGTGATTCTTCCACTTACAGCGCTGGTGTTGAGAATTCTGAAGGGCACTCCCATTGCAACATAGTTAGCTCCGCAATGTGCAAGAACGCTCTGTAGAGCGTATGAAGGCCCATACTGAGGTAAGTTTCCAGAAGAGGGAAGGAAAAGGAAACAACAACAAAATAAACTACAATGGAATGGGGAAGGTAGTTACTAAGTGTTAAGGCCAAAAGGGTCTTTGAAGAGCAGATCAATTTAAATACTATCAAAACATCAAGTTTGAGGCCCACAGCAATGTTAGGTTGGTGTTCTGGACTGAATTATATCCTCTCGCCCCTCTTCGCACTAACTCTCAATGTGATTACATTAGAGATAAGGGCTTTGGGAGGTGATTAAGATTAAGTGAGGTGGTAAGTGTGGGGCCATAATCCTACAGAGTTAGTGTCCTAATAAGAAGCGGTACTGGCCTATGCTCCACACTGGCCACTCTAATAACCTTATCCCACCACGTGAAAACATAGTGAGGCGAATGCTGTCTATAAGCTAGGAAAGGAGATCTCATTAGGGATTAACCCAGGCAGATCTTGGTCTTAGACTTTCCAGCTCCAGAACTGTGAGAAAATGAATTTTTGTCATTTAGGCCCCTGACTCTGTGGTAATTTGCCTGAGGAAACTCATACATTTGTTCTCTTGCAGACACTAATATTCACCTAAGATAATTTATAAAGGTGGACACGAAGTTGATTCAGTCAACATAACTGAAAAGAACTATAAAATATAAAAAAACACTTTAAGAAAGGAAGTAAATGATAGGTTGGACTCAAGAAAAGATTATCAATAATCAAAGGTTTCTATAACAATTAGGATAAATGGCAGAATGAAAATGAGGTAACAAATTTGGAATAGTTGAGAGAAAAGGATATAATGAGAAGATGTAGCTAACATAAAATGGGAATTCCTAAGACAGAAGAAAAAAATGAAGGAAAGAAAATCAAAGAAATAATGGATGAGAATTATTATACTACACATATTAGAATCACAAGTATGGTAAGCCCAACTTACAACAAGCAAGATGAATGAAAAGAAATTCACACCTAGACACACTGTTGTAAAACTGCAAAACAACAAAGACCTTAAAAGCATTGATAAAGAAAAGATAAATCATAAACAAAGAAATAGCAACACTCCTTACAACACTTTTCTCAAACAATAACAGAGACTGTAAAAGCAAAGCCATGATATCTTCAAAGTACTGATAGAAAATAACCAGAAATCTTTAATGATATACCTAATAAAATAAGAAGAAAAGTGAATATGTATGTTTTCAAATAAAAAAAAAACTGAGCAAGTCTACTAACAAGAATTCTTTATTCATTAGCCTTCTGAAAAATGGACTTCATGATATAAAGCAGCCACAGAACTAGTTCTTAAAATCAAAATGGAAATTTAAAAATATGTAGAACTCCTTAAGGCAATTATAACAATAATACACTGTATATTTCAAAGAGCTAGAAGAGAGGATTTTCAGTGTCCTTGCAACAAAGAAATGATGAATGTTTAAGGTGATATATATGCTGATTTATGCTGATTTGATCATTACATAATGTTTACATGCATGGAAATATCTCACTGTACTTCATAAATATGTACAATTATCTGTGAATAAAATTTAAAATATGTATAATTGAATGAAATATATAAAAATAGGGATAAAGAAACAGTATTATTTTTATATATTTAAGTATTTTTATTACAGAAGAAGAGCTGAAAATTTAAGAGTAGCCATACAACTTAGCAGCAAAGAAAAATAGTAAATACAAAAATCCATAAATTACATAAAGTAGAAAATACTTTTACAGTAGAGAAGAGAACCAGAATGAAAATACGATTTTTTGAAAAGATTCAAACAGGGCTGGTGAGATAGCTCAGCAGCATAAGCGCCTGCCTGGAGAGCGTGAGGTCCTGAGTTCGACCCCCGGTACCCACAAAAAAAAAAAAAAAAAAAGAAATATTTTGAAACATAATAATAAAAGAAAAATATGCACAAAACATTACAACCAAGATAAATTATTACTTGGATGTAAGAGTAATTGAGTACGTAGCAATATATAAAATTGAAATATTTTAAAATAACTTTCAAAAGTCACAAACATGCAATGAGGCATGAATGAACTGTGTTACGGACCATGAAGAAGTTATGACAGGTACATATTTTAAAAATGTATACAAGAATTTCTAAACATTTATATGTCACTCTACCTGAAAACTTAGGTAAGATGGACAGGTCTGTCCCCAAAAGATATGGAAAGTACACCCTTCCTATTCCACTGAATAGATCAAATCAGTAGATAAACATGTTCTTGGAAAGAAAACACCAGACTCAGATGGTTTTTCAGGAAATTAACACTCAACTTTAAAAAATCCTATCATTCCAGGTTTACCAAAATTCTGTCAGAAATACAGTTTCTCCACTTCATTCTCTGAAACTGTTAGATCCTTAACTCCGCACCCTAATGACAACAATAGGAAAAATACTAGCGGCCAACTTCACAATAATGGAAGAAAACTTTCCTAAAGGAGAGCAAGCCAAATCTAGCAACATATGTAAATATACTGAATTGTGTCCAAGTTGAGTTTATCCTGGGAATAACAAAATGGTTTGCTACTAGGTAACATTTAAACATTTTTATTAAATTAACAGATAAGAGACAAACCAAATGCTAATACAAATATATGAAGAAGAATATATATAAATTTTCATTGTAAAAGCCCTGTTACACTGTTAGTGTAATAGGGCTAGATGGCGACTTAAACTAAAAAGAATGATTGCCAAAACAATTATCAGCAAAAAACTCTTGATGATAAAATGTTAGAAATATTATTTTAAAATAATATTGTAAGAAAATGATTTTCATTATTAGTGCTTATATTCAATGCTTACTTGATCATTGAAAAAGTCAGAAATATAGAAATAAATAAAATAAAGAAATATTATAAAGGAGGAAAAATTATTTGCAAATGTTATGATTGTCAACCTAGAAAATACAATAAAATCTGAATATAAATTATTAAAATTAATGAGAAACTAAAGCAGTTATCTAGATATGGGATCATTGCACCTTAGCGAAATGTATTTTATATGCTAGAAGAATATTTTAGGCATAATTGCAAAACAGACACAATTTTCTAGCTAACAAAACTAGCAAAGAAAATTCCTAAAGGAAATATATGTTAATAGTGGAATTCTGAAAACTTTTGGGAAAACCATCAAAGAAACTCTAAGTAAATGCTGAGATATAATATTTAGACTCTTTTGAAAAAAAATTTTTTTTTTATGTGGGTCCCGGGAGTCGAATTCAGGACCTCGTTCTTGCCAGGCCGGCACTTATGCCGCTGAGCCATATCACTGGCCCTGAAATTTTTTGTAGACTTACTGCAAGTTTTTTTTTTTTTTTTTTTTTTTTTTTGAGACAGGGTCTTGCTATATAGTCCAGGTTAGCCTTGAACTCACTGTGTAGCCCAGGCTGGCCTGGAGCTCAGAGCGATCCTACTGCCTCAGCCCCCTGAGTTCTGGGATTACAGGTGTGCGCCATCATGCCTGACCAATTTATTGCTATTTTAAGCAAAGTACACATGGAAGAGCAAAGCCCCCCAAATAGGCAAATTAATTTGGCAATGAAATGTTATGTTGGAATAAAACTAATGACAGCTTAAACTACCAGAAAAGAACCATAATAAACTGGTCACATTTTGTCAGTGTATATTGGTAAAATACAGACAGACAACTAGACCAGGGAAAGAAGGCGAGCCCATGAATACAATGAAGCTTGTTGTTTGGGGGACTCGACATAAGTAAGACAGGTTTGGGTATGATTTCTTGAAAAGACACATTTATTGCTAATCATAAAATTTTAAAAGTGGAAAAATTTATTCGTGACCTCAATAATAAATTAATAATATCATAAAACTATGTGAGATAAAAAGTCCATATGAAAAGTAGGCAAATATATGAATTTATTTCAGAGAGGAGACAAAAATGTTGAATGATAAGAAAATGTTGATTAACAGCTATAGGAGTGAAGCTGTTTAATCTTGGTGTGCCTTTGCTGGCTATCTGTCAAGAGTGGATAATCTTAAACTTTCTCATGAGGCTCTTGTGTTGACTAACACAAATAATGCAGTGAGAGTAGTGCTTACGTCAAAGTAAACATTCAAAACTGTATTTTATCACAATTTTAACATTTTTATAGTTACTGTTTAATAATGTTTGTGTTAGTCATCTATCTATCTATACATATATAGTTTTATTTTGGATATCTCTCACTAGGGGTGTTTAGCCAATTCATTTAACAATTCCAAATGTACCCTATTAAGCTTTGCATCTTTACCTTAATAAAGGCTACGTGTGAGATATATCATATGCACATTCAAGCAATTTTAAATTGAAATATGTATTCACAGTATTTTCTGTATTATTTATACTATATGTTTATAATAGTTCAATATTTTATATATAGATAATGACATTTGCTTTTTTTTTTTTTGTGGGTACCAAGGGTTGACCTCAGGACCTTGTGCGCCAGCAGGCGCCCGTGCCACTGAACGATATCACCAGCCCTTTTTCGTATGTGGGTAACGGGAGTTGAACTCAGGACCTCGCGCTTGCCAGGCAGGCACTTATGCTGCTGAGCTATCTCGCTGGCCCATTTTAACATTTTATAATATTCTTGGTCTGTATTTTTACTTTGTTCATTTGCTTTTTAAAGATACAATTTTTGATTTTTACTGCATGTATCTTTTCTATTTAATTCTAAAAATCTCTTTTATCAACTTCTACATTTAGCTGTACTTACTCCTTTTTACTATTTGGTTTTTGTTTCATAGTGCACATATAATTACTTTTGATTTTAATCTCCATTCCTTAGTTACAGTTTTATACATGTTGTTCCCTTATAAGCAGTTATTATTGTATCAGTTTCCTCTATAGCGCTTGAGAAGAAAGTTTCAAAAGATCTAAATAATTGATCTTTCTGTTTACCTTATTATAAATTTCTTATTTTTATCTTGTCCAATAAGTTTATTACCTTTTATCTAAAACACATTACACATTTTAATGTATTGGATTCCAGCAGAAAAAAAGTCAGGAAAATATGTAACATGTTAAATTGTTCTGCATATCAAAGTGCAGGGTTAGCTTGCTAAAAAATCCTGAGTCGGTGAAGAGGTGTGTACTCATTCACACATTATAAGGATCTACTTGTATACTAATTCAAGTGTGTTTATTGTACTATTTAATTCTTTATGTCCTCTCCTATTATTATTCAGACTTCTGAAGAGATGTATTAAAATCCCCCACTAGAGTTACATCTTTTATGAATGTTTATTTATAAGACAGTTGTTGCTTAACCAAGGCAATTACCTTTTTTTTTTTTTTTTTAATGTGTTGTGACTTCTATATTTTCTCTGTTCAGGGTGTTTATTCTCTCTCCTCTATATATTTCTTTGTCATTTAAAGTGATTTCAACTCTAATTTTATTTTGTTTGATTTTAACATTGTCATTTATGTTTGCTTTTTAAAATTTTCATCTTCTTGATATTTATTTGTCAGCCCCACTATTTCAGCCTTTCTCTTTTGACGCTTTCTTTTGCATGCAATTCTGTAAAAAGCTGATGTTTTTCCTCTAAGCCGAAGTGGTTGTCTCTGTTTGAATGGAGTGTCCTTTCTTGCTCACAGTATGTGATGCCTAAAACACTTGATTTTATTCTTTCACTCTTGATGTTTATTGCTTATGCTACTTTGGGCTCCTCCATCTTTTTCCTTTTCTTTTTCATTTTGGCTGGTTAAATGATGTCGCTCTTTAGTTCCTTTGGCTGCTCCTCTCAGCTCTCGTGATTGGTTAGTCAGGCTTCCAGATTGCCCCAAACAGTCCCTGTGGTGCTGACTGTCATTAATACCGTGCCCTTCTGCCCTCAAATGCGCACTTGCTTGGAGGAGGCATTGCATGGCCATTCTATTTATTCTCACTGGCTGCCTTACCTTTTCCCTTGCTTGTAATCATATATGAATTTCTTTACTATAATGAGGAAAGGAAGTAACAGGCTATTTACATGACAAAGTTCTCATACTCTTTTCCTTCAGCCCCAAAAGGCAATAACTTTCTAATAGAATCATTTCCTTATTCCTTTCTTCTACCCTGTGAAACCTTGAAATGCTTTCATTTCTTCCCTTTCTCAGAAGCCCTAAACCTAAAGTTTTGCTTTGATGTTTTAGTTCATTTAATTCCAAATGTTATGAATATATATATATATTTTCCTATTTCAGAAATCCTTATTTTGCATTTATATTAACTCCCAGACAGAATATTATCACCCTTTTTGAAGTAACCCAGGACGGATTGCTGTTTTCTTTTAGTGATTTCAGAGTCTTGTTCTGATGCTTCCGTATTTAAGCGGAGGCCTCCTCAGTTGTTTCCGCTGAAGTTTTGTCGTAACAGGCGCCCAGGCTTTCCTATGCATACGTAGGCTTCACCCTGTGACAGGTGAGCTACCAAAATGCACGAACATTGCTGTACCACTTGGAGGACTCTAGAGTTTTGCAGACTATCTCTTGGCAGGATCACTTCCTTTAGGATTCCTTACAGTGTTCTGCTTGCTTTTCCCTCACTCTGAGAGTAGAGAACCTTGGGTTGGTATTTTCTCTTTTCTGGCCTCTGAGGTTCAATGGCTGTGTTACAAATATAGTGTCTTGTGAAAATGAATCCACTGCTAGTATAACAGTGAGCAGGTTTTTCATCCCAGGCCCCGGCGACCGGAACTTTTCCCTCCACTGCCTCGGGGGTAGAAAGGACACTGTCCCACTGTTCACTTCCTCTTTAGCTCAGTGAGGGCCAGGAATAAAACACACTGCTAACCTCTCTTCATCTATATTTTTGGCATAAATGAATACCTGTTTTTATTTCCTCACAGACAACTATCATCTCACTGGAGACAGATTCTGGATACTTTCTTTTCTTCACTAATAACATTGAAATTGACTAGGAACAATTTCAAAAAATTAAATTGAATAAATTAGAGATCTAGAAAAAAATTGATAGAATTTCTGACACACATGGCCTACTAAAATTTAACAAAGTATGTATAAAAGGCCTAAACAGATTGATATCAAGCAATGAAATTGAAGCAATAATAAAAATACTCTGATCAGAAAAGCTCAGGATTGGTTGATTTGCTGAAGAACTAATGCCAAGTTTCCTCAAAATTTTGAATATAATAAGAAGGGAAGGAGTGCTTTCGAATTAATTCTATGAAGCCAGCATTACCCTGAAACCAAAATCAGATATGGAGTCAATAAAGGAAAACTGAAGACCAATATTCTTGATGAACATAGATGCAAAAATCCTCAATAAGATCCTTGCAAACAAAAGGCAATAACTCATTGTAAAGATCTTTCACTACCAAGATGGTTTTATTCAGAGGATGCAGGTGGTTCAACATGTGTAAATCAATAAATGTAACACACCACATCCATAGAATCAAGGATAATAAAAGCACAGGATCATCTCAAAAGATGCAGAAAAAGCCCTCAACAATTCAACATCCTTTCATGATAAAAATCCTGATGAAAACAGGTACAGAAGTATCTTACTTCAAATCCCTCAAAGTCATCTATGACAAACTCATAGCCAATATCATAGACTGAGGAAAAACAGAGCACAGTTCCTCTAAAATCAGGAACAACACGAGGATGTCCACTTTCATCACTCCAATTCAATATCAACCTGAAAGTTTAGCCAGAGAAATCAGGCAAGAGAAAAAAAAAATAAAAGAGATAAAAATAGGAATGGAAGAAGTAAATTATCCCTGTGTGTAGTTGGTATGATTCTTTACACAGTTGATATGACCTTTACAGTGGTTTTAAGCTACTCTATATATCAAACAGTTTTAACAGATCTAAAGACTGTTTAACACAGCAGCAGAAAACATTCTCTTCAGCAGCCCACAGATCTCCCACCAAAAGAGACCACATTTTAGGACAGTGAACAAGTCTCCATAAATATTGGAGACAAAAAATTGAAATAATCTCATGCATCTGATCAGATCAGAATGGAATGAAACTGAAGATTAATAGCTAAAGAGACCACAGAACCTACACAAACAAATTAGGACTAAATAACATATTCTTGAGCAATAAATGGGTCCCATCTCTTTCTAAATAGACAGGGAAAGGATTTTTGTGTTTTGTTCAATACTTGTGGCTACTGCTTAGAAGAGTGTCTAAAGTAAGTTAATGTATGAATGCACTGTTTTAGATGTAATATTAAAAAGCAAGAAGACACAAGTTTTCAAAGTGGTCGATTATTGCAACTTTCTAAGGATTATCTGCTCCTTTACAACAAGTTTTCTCCTTTAAAAAGGTGTGCAAAGAACTTATTTCACTTAACAAGATTAACAGTTAACAGAACAAATTTGTTATTTCTTTTTCTATTGAAAGAAGAAATATAAAACACTGAGCATATAATGGATATTAAGAGGGTTAAAACCTATAGAAAAGGGTCTCTCGTAATATGATTGCCCTAAAGACACACAGCTATACCTCTAAACTATATGGTTCCCATAGAGAAACATATGTTTTTCTAAGTACAAACGTAAGGTTTCATCGTTTGGTTCTTCACCGTGAGGGTGTATATGATCTGGTTTACAGCAGCGAAGACCGGGAAATGACAGGACAGAAGTTCAATCATTATCTTTATTTAAGGCTGGGAGAAGAACTTGATGAAGATGGATCCATGTTGGACAAGTGATGTCAACATGTGGTGGCATTAGCAATGCTGACACTCGAAAAGATTTTCTGTCCTTTAATTTAAAATGTGAAACCAGTAGAGTAGGTTACTGCTACCTTATTACCCTGGGCTTATTATTTATAATAATATCATCTCTTGTGTTCTGAGCAAATATTCTATTCCATTAAAGCCCATAAATGGAAGAAAGGAGAAGACTTCACTGCTAATCTGTCTGGGACAAGAAAGCCTGAATTTTCCAAAGAAATAATGTCTTGGAAATTAATCATTGAGGGGACAGAGTGCTGCAATTCATTTCTCTCTCTAGCTTCATCTTTTCCCTGGTCTTATTTTCAGGAACTTTGAATACATTCCAGGCTTATTCTCATGGGAAGAAAGAGCATTTTCCTGTGTGTAGGAGGGCTGGGTGCTGGATGATAGAAACTTTGAAACTATATACGGCCCCGTGAGGCTGACTTCATACTGAATAATATCCATCATTGAGTAATGCAGCCCTTCTAATTTCATCTCTTCTTTATAACCTGAATTCTATTATCACTGATCTTTTAGCAAAGTTGCATAACACATTAAACCTGATTAGTTGTGCTCTGTGGAATTAATAAAAGATTTATTTTGGAAGAAGACATATTTTCTTGATTTTCCTTCAATTCTCTGGCTGCTCCTGTTCAGTATTATTTACTGAGTTTTTCTTATCTTCTTGACTTTAAAAACTGGAGATTCCCCACAGTTTAGTCCATGAACCTGTGCCCACACTCTTCTCCTTCCTTGGCAATCTCACAATTTCTGTGAATAACTCCCATCTTTAGATCACAATAAAACATTGGAATGAACGATACTCCTTCCTTGCTTGCAAGTCATTTATTCATGAATTCCACTGGTTCCACTTTCAATTTTTATTTTTAATTTTGAAAAGAAGAAAAAAAAACAGAATTTCAAAACAAGAGAATAGGCGAGTAACAATAATTAATACATTGTGTATAGTTATCTTCAGAGTAGTTACTCAAGGTACAAGATATAGGCATGAGATATTGTCCAAACAATATTAGCACAAACCTTTCTTCTCCCACCACTTTCATTCTGGCTTTGGTTTTATGTTACTATCTCCTCTAGATTTGACTAGTTCAGTAATTGCTCTGTTTTGCTTTCATTCCCTTCTTTATATTCCGAATATCCAAGCCAGAATGATCTTACCATAAAAGCAGGTAACGATCACTTCTCTGATGAAAACCGCCCAGGAGTTGTCCATTTCATGCAGCCAGAAGCCAAGATCTCCATGGCTAACAAAACCTTGTATAGTCTGTACCCCAACTCTCTCTGACCTTATCTTTCCCTGCTCACCTTCAGCTCATTTTGCTCCAACCACATACATCTGTCTGGTGTTCTTTGAACCCAATAAGTGCACTCCATACTCAGAGTCTTTGCATATGTGATTCCATCAAGATACCAAGGTATTTATACTCTCTAACTTCCTCAGTGTTACTAGGTATCATTTCTGTGTGGTTTCCTTTGATTCACATATTTGCAGTTGCAAATCATCTTAATCCCAACATTCCCTATTATATTTCCTTGCTTTATTTTTTTTCTATTGTAGTGATAATGCATAAGGCTAACTCCTTGAATGATCCATCAGCCTTCCAACTACTCTTGAGGACTCTGATTGTTTGATACCAGCCTTTAGGGTGAGGGAATATTACCTCTGGATTTGGATATTTGGCATAAGTGAATAATTAATATAAGCTATTTATTAGAACAATAAAAATAGAAACCTATAACTACACATAGTTTATATGACAGGCTACAAGTCCAAGTTTTTGTGCCTGTTGCTTATAAGTATTTAGTGAATATCGTTTGGCGGAATTATGCCTCGGTGTGCCATGTCTCCTAGCTCCTTAGGTAGGGAGTGCTCACCATCACCCACCTCAGACTTCTTCAGCATGAACCAGCATTGCCCCTTCTTGATTATATTTTTCATTGCTAGGACAAATTCAACACCCACAACTTAAGGAAGGAGAGATTTACTTCGGGTCACACTTTGTAGAGGTTTCAGTTCATAATTGGTTGGCTATAAGGCAAGGAGGCATGGCGGGTGAGAAATAGCTCAGGGCATGGTAGCAGGAAGCAGAGAAAGATCAAAGGAGGAGGGAGGGAGACCGACTCTTCCAGGCCACGCCCCTCGTGACTTACCTCCTCTGACCAGCTTTCAGCTCCAAACATCACCTTTAGCTATAAACTCCTCAGTGGACTAAACCGCTGATGCGTATCATGTACCCACGATCCAATCACCCCCTAAAAGCCCCATCTATCAGTGCATGAAGCTTTAGGGTGACATCTAGATATAAACCATAACATACCCCAAACAATTATAATCAGCTTTGAATAAATGAGATTGTAACACACAGGATTAAAAGAGAAGTGACATTTAAAATTCTTATGGTAGTTGTTATCTCTTGATAGTTATTTAAAATAAAATATTAACTTTTTGCAAGAATGATTCAGATAGTTTCTAATTCAAATATCTGTATTACAGGTGAGGGAGGAAGCCTTTGAATTGTCTTTCTCTATCTGCACAGTTTGTGTTTTATTACATTGATTCATCTTCATGATTTAGAGATCATTGCATACGAAAAATCTAGAAAGCATGCTTTTGGGGAAAGATATTAAAAATCATGTCATGTCTCAGATCCAATTTCCACTTGCTATTTCTCAGAGAGTATTATTTGTTCTTAATTTCAACTGACGATGTGATGCAAAATATAACCCGCAATTATCATTTATCTACTTTTCCAGCAGCTATGTAGATGCTTCTACTCCAAGGCTCACTCAATTCACTTTGATTTGTGTCGCTGTTTAACACATCCTGAAACTAGAAACAGGAGCACTGTGAGACTCATCTTTTATAAGTAAGGCTGTGAGTCAGTTGCTCGATAGCAAGAAAGTAGACGTCTATATCCGTTTCAATTTCAGAAGAATTCAATATTAGCTCCGATAATTGTTTTTGCTTTCAGCAAATATTTTACTTCCTTGTTTGTCTACTTTGTATATGGATCATTACTTTTTTATTTAAATGAGTGTTTCCATGTCCTCATCTTTCTTTTATAAGCTCTTTCTTGAGTAATTTGATGTAATAGGTACTTGATTAAAATCATGTTTCCACCTTTATCATTTAAATCTCATGTTTTATGTCACGGTAGGAAATTCTTTTCTTTGATAACAATCTTATGAAAATTAACTCTATATACTCTTTGAAGGACAGTACAATGGATTATTTAACTAAAATTGAATGAATAAAACAATTCTAATTTCATTTATTTATATTATTTATTTTTACTGAGACAAAATTGATAAATATTTTATACAGTTAAAATGTACTACATAATGATTTGATGTATGTATTCAGTGAGAAAAGATTATCACAAACAAGTTAATTACCACGTTTATTATCATAGATATTTTTCATTTGTGTGTGTATGGAGAACTTTTGAGGTCCACTGTCTTTGCAAATTTCAAGTGTACAACAGAGGCTTATTAACTTTAGTCACTGTGCTATATGCAGTTCTTCAGAAGTTACCTATTTTTATTTGTAACTAAGTTGGCAAACTTGTGGCTGTATTTTTCAAATGTGATAGTTTAATGATGTCCTTTATGTATAAAAGACTTAAAAATAAAATAATAAATGACCAGAAAAGAAGTTCATTTTATAATTTGTATTTGCCCTTTTTATTCAGATTTTTCATGTTTATCTTATTATTTAAATTTTTCTGCCTCTTCTAAAGCTCAGATGGCAAGACTGCATATAATTTCATCTTATGTGCAGCCTCTGCTGGGTCTGGTCTGGATATAGAGAAGGGTAAGTGGATCATGGCTTCGTAACATCCTAAGATCCTAACTCACTTTTAAACTTTTACACATTTTGCATTAGCTGTTTTTCCATATTATTATTCTATGTACTTATAGCTAATTCTATAACTTCAATATTCTCACCTCTGAAATGTGAGATATTTTAAGTAGATAATGTTAAACTTCATACAAACGCTAGCATTGGTTAATTGTCTGGTTACCAATTTTTTAACTATGCATTATGCACACGCTTGATAACATATTAAGGGTTAAGGGTTCACAAAGTTGACAACGAAACTTTACAACAATGAAAGCTTTCCAGAGTACTTGGGAAGGCACAACATACATGAACGAATAGATAACAGTTTACAACTTCATAGAGTGTCATTTTAGTGAATGGGTAAATGATGTCTGTTGTAGAATTTTATTTATCATCAAAGATTGGAGTGGCCAGAGATCTTAGAAGGGAAGGGAGCTTCATTTAGACCACACAGAAAGCACAGACATTAGGCAGACACGCAGAATTGAAGGATTTCACGGAGATCTTGCAAATAAGGATTTGGCTAAATAGGCGTACTCTGTCAGTGATGCATCTTACTGATTATTCTTGGGATTAAAATTTGAACAGTAACTGTAAGACATGTAATTGATGTCAGTGTTTCATCACTCTGAATGAAGTGTATAAACTTTTCCCTTTAGGTCCCTTTACTGCCTCCACTTTTAAACATCATCTTCAGAGGGTGTCATAATTTTTGTTTCACAGAGCACAATTCATTTAGAAAGCACGTAAGTAGAAGAGCCTACTCTATTCACTCACATTTCTGTTTTGTCCATTATTTTTTCTTGCTTCCTAAAGCTTCACATATGTTTCCCTGGCCATTTTCTTTCTCTTTGAAGAAATTTAGCCATTCTTTAAGAGTGGATCTGCTAGCAACCTCCCTCCTGCTTTTAGTTTTTCTTCACCTGAATCTGGCTGTGTATTTTTCTTGATTTATGTAGGATAATTTCATTGGATATAGAAGTAGTGGTTGATAGTCATTTTTGCACTTAAAAATTGTGCCTTTTCCAGATGCTTTCTGCTGTCATTCAAATTGGTATTCTCCTACAGCTAATTTATGCTTCTCTCTGGCTGGTTTTTAGATGTTTTCTTTATCTTTATCTTTTAGTTCTTTATTCTTTTTATGCTTCATGCTGCTGGGGATTGACCCCGGAGAGTCACATTTGCTAGACAAGTGCTCAACTTCTGAGATGTAGCCCCAGTCTCTATTTTTGACTTAAGAAGTTTGATTATGATGAGTTTTGGCCTGGATTTCTTGGAGTTTATGCTTTAAAGAGTTTGATTAGCTTATTGAATGTGTGGGTTAATAATTTTTCTAAATTTGGGGTATTTCTAGCCATTATGTCTTTGAATGCTCTTGAAGCACACTCTCTCTTCTCATGCTCAGAATCTGATGACAAAAATGCAGGACATTTGTTATCCTCCCACAGGTTTATGCTGCTACTCATTTTTTCCATTCTATTTGTTCTGTTGTTCAGATGGGGTGAATTTGTTGATCTGTCCTCAAATTTGCTGACTATGTTCTCTGTTATTTCCACTCTGTTACTGAGCCCATCCAGTGAATTTCCCTTTATATTTTTGTTACTGTGTTTTCCATTTCTACAATTCCCATTATAAAACTTGTTAGATAATTTAACATCTGACCCAATTTGGTTTTCACATTAGTTTCTTATTTTTCTCATTCAATTTGTGATTTTCTTAGCTCTCAGTATAGTGGGTGACTTTTATTTATATTCTGGACATTTTGGCACTTAGGCCATAGTGGACATTTATTTATTTGCTTATTTATTTATTATTTTAGCAAACATTCACCTGTTTAGGTTTAGCACAAAGGTCCTTATCTTCCTCTGTTGGCTGTGTTTCTAATGACAATATCCAGCATCTTTGTCATGCTCTTTTGTCTTCTGGCTTTATCCTGTGCCACTGAGGTCTCACTGGTCCCTGCTAGTTGTGTAAGGACTGGAATTTCCCAGTCCTTGATGTCTGTTGCCTCTAAGTGGAAGTCCATGGCACAAAGAAAAGATGCTTCTCATCCGGATGGTTTTACCTGCAGTTTTTTCTGCCCATGGAAAGTAGAACGGGCTTCCTGGGAAGGCACTTGTCATGGCAGGATCTTCCTTGCTTGTTTCCCTGGCTTCCAAATGTGTCTTGCCATGAAAGGGGAATCTCAAGTGAGTGGAAAATGGAGAAAGGCAGCATTTCCTTGTGTGCTTATCCATTCCTCTTTTCAGAGATGTTGGTTTTGCCTGTATTCTTGGCAGGACTCTCAGCCATTTCCACAGAAAAATGAGCATATCTGGGCTTCCTTCTCTTCCTGATTCAGGCTTCTGTGTCCCGGGTAGCTCTCTTCTGGTGGGTGGCTAACATAAGCTATCTTGCTGCTATATTTTTCTTCTCATCCTGAGTTCCTAATGCATTTGGCTTCATCTTTGTACCTTTCTAACTTCTCTCTTGCTTGTCTTGTGCATCATTTCAGGATTTATTCTTGTGCTTAATGGAGCAGAGCAGGAAGAGGTAAGTTTTGTGTTACTTGAAGTCAGAAATCCTCGATGCTCAAATATGAACTTCTAACAACAAACAATTGAAGAAAGAAAAGGAAGCCTGGCTGGTGAGATGGCTCAGCGGCATAAGCGCCTGCCCGGCAAGAGCGAGGGCCCGAGTTCGACTCCCGGAAACCACATATGAAAAAAAGGGCCGGTGATATTGCTCAGCGGCACGGGCGCCTGCTGGCACGTGAGGTCCTGAGTTCGACTCCCGGTACCCACAAAAAAAAAAAAAGAAAGAAAAGGAAGCCTTCACCAATTTAGAGAAAGACAAATTTGGCAAGGCAATTGGTATTTCTCCAGTCCTTCCTCCTTTCAGGATCTCTTTCTCTCCCTCTCCTCTCCCCTCTCTCTCCTTATTCCTTTCTCCTACATTCAACACCTACTATTAAATTGTTGCACCCCTAAAATAAGTGATACTTTTAAAGGAAGTTTTCACCATCCTTTTCCATTATTGTGCTTGCATCTTAAATTGTTTTATTTCTCGTGTAGTTGTAATTTCTAAGTGTCCTAAAATGTTTCCACACTACTAGTAAAGTCCAGAATCTGGAAATAGAACTATAAGTTAAGTATTGCATGGCATTAAGATTTTTTGACATTGTTGTTCAGAACCTGTAGTCCTCGATGTAAGAATTTTCAGTGTAGTTGGATCTATTTTCAAACATACTGATTGTTATCTTTGAAAATAACAATATCTATAGTAATAGAAAAAAATAGCAAAATACTAGATGAAAATACTTTAAAAATTGATTATTTGATTATCAGAAACAGAAGTTGAGAGTAAAAGAACGGGATTTACCATATTTTATTACAATTTAATTCCAAAGGTATTGTAATTAGGCTAAATTTTCAAACTCATAGGTTTCCAGGAATCAGGTAACTTTGTAATCTCTTATTTCAGGATTAATGATTACCCAAATTCAATTTCACATATGCTCACATGGATCAATGTGATTAGAGGTGTTATTGTGAATAACACAAATGAACACATGTTTAGCTTTCTTTCCATGTTCTTCCTTAGCATCATAGTGAACACAGCATGTCACTTGATGTGTACACTACACTGGCCATTGTTACAATGGATTGTTTTGTTTCCATTTAGGGATCGTTGTTTTTTTTTCCATTACTGGGGATTAAACCCACGGCCTTTGCACTGAATTACATCCCCAGCCCTTTTAAAATTTATTTACTTTTGTTATTTTAATACGGGTCTCACTAAGTTTCCAAGGCAGATTAGAATTTATGATCATAGTGCCTCAGTCTCCCAAGACTTCTAGGATTACAAAAAAATACTGCCATAACTGGTACTTTCTAATTTTTATTCAAAATTTGAAGTAGTTTGTTATATTTGATACTTTTTTTGTGGGTACCGGGGGTCGACCTCAGGACCTCGCGCGCCAGCAGGCGTCTGTGCCGCTGAGCGATATCACCGGCCCTTTTTTTGTATGTGGGTTCCGGGAGTCCAACTTGGGCCCTCGTGCTTGCCAGGCAGGTGCGTAGGCCACTGAGCCGTCTCACTGGCCCCCTATATTTGATACTTTTGCAAAAAATATCTCAGTATGCCTTAATATGGGCTCATTATCTTCTTACACGTACAATATATTACATTTAGAGTTTTTAGAATAAAATGGCATGGAAATAAAACATAAGCCTGAGTCAGACCAAACAAGCTAGGATCTATAGATTTGCTATAATGAACACTAGTACACTTTTCAATACTCCGCTGGGCATAGTGGAGCATGTCTCTAATCCCAGTGCTTGGGAGGCTGAGGCAGGAGGATTGCTGTGAATTTGAGGCCAGCCTGGGCTACATAAGTGAGTTCAAGGCCAGCCTGCACTACAGGACCTTGTCTCAAAAATAAAACAAAACTTTTCAATATTCCATGATAAAATCAACATGTAGTTGAAACATGTACTCTTTGGGATCTTTAATATAATCATCTTGATATCTATTTAAAGTGATGTGAGTTGATAGAATTATAGAACTATAAAATATCTGTAGAATAGATATTTTAATTTTTGATGAAATATCAGTAGACATATTATTTTTTGTGGGAAAATATAGCAATTTCTTTACTGTTCATACAATATTTATGTACAATTTCCTAATTAATACCAGAAAAAAGATCATTTCTAGATAATGGTCCCAGTAGGAAACCAGAAATGTTTTTTTTTTTTTTTTCTGGGTATGGGAGTCGACCTCACGACCTCACACACCAGCAGGCGCCCGTGCTGCTGAGCGATATCACCGCCGTTTTTTCGTATGTGGGTTCCGGGAGTCGAACTCAGGCCCTCGCGCTTGCTGGGTAGGCGCTTATGCCGCTGAGCCATCTCACCGGCCCCAGAAATGTTTTCCCCAAACTTCAGAGAATATTAAACTTCATTTAATATTCTCATGTGTTGTAAAGACTGTCACAAAGAAAATATCTAACCACAAAAATTATCTGCTAAATCTGAATTACTCTTTGCCATTTTGTGCCATGTTTTCTGTGTACAATGACTCTAACCCTCTCATTGCCTTTTTAAATTGTGGGACCAGAACATGTATAATTATATCTATGAAATATGTCCTCTGACTCCTTTTCCTGTCATATTCCTCCTCATCTTCATTTATCATCATCAACATTGCCGTTGTCATTGTGGTCACTGTGATTTTCATCAAAATACTGTTCTCACCCAAGTTACATCAAAGGTACATATTACTAGTGTTGTAGTCAGGGTTTGCAAGGGAAACAATGCAATACAGGACACATAATTTTCAGGATTATTTTGTAATAGTCACCCAAATAGTCATATACAAAAAGTGCAGGAAATCTGTCCACACACTAAAGACCCAAAGAATCCAGCTGAGGGTCTGGATCCTACAGCAGTGTCCTGTATGAGTCCAGCTGAAGACCTAGAGCCCATGGCCATGCCCTCATGAGTCTAGCTGAAGGCCTAGGGCCCATGGCAATGTCTCCACGAGTCCAACTAGAGGCCCAGAGCCCACAGCAATGTCTCATGCAAGTATATTTCATGGATCTGCACTGGGAAGGCCCAAAGGTCAGCGGTGGAAGCTAGAAAGTCTGCACCAGCGGGATGAAGGACCTGTGCCAGCAGGCTGAGGGATCTGCACCGGAGCCAGGAAGCGACGCTCAGAGTAAGAACCAGAGCTCCCCCGAAAGGCACCACAGTCATCCTCAGCGACAATGAGGTCCCGAGCTCCTCCGACGATGAGAACAGCCAAGTTCCTATCAGGAAAGCCAGCGTGACAAGCTCCTCAAGGAGAACCGACAGCAGCAACTCTTCCTCTCCAGTTCTCCTTTTTATGTTGTTGGCAACAGTCCTCAGGTGGGCCCTCCACACCAGGCACCACGCTGATTCAGTTCAGCTGGGGGTTACAAGTTGACCACCCGTTGTCAGCCCACAACAACTAGTATGACATTATTATGAATTCCTGAGTACTCTATACTTGAGTTACTATAAAATACAACAATTCTTATTTTGTGTTCAAATTATTCCAGCTTTAGAGTTGGGGAGCCCTTTTACTTGGTTCCTGTTTCTCTTTGTCATTCTTCATCATTTTGGACTTTGAGTCCCTTCTTGTTTTTGGCACTGGGAGATGCTGTGAATTTATCTTGTGTATTTACTGCTTCTGTCCAGGAACCAACTATTTCTTCAAAAAGCCTAGTAATTTTCAGTGGAGAAAGTTGTTACAAACTGTACCCTAGATAAACTATTTGAAACTGAGGTATTGCTACTTCTAGGTTCAGTCAGTTGAAAGAGCAAAGAGATATATGTATTCATAATAACTTGTGAATATGTATGTATGTATAAATATTTATTCATGCCATTTCCAGTGTCTGTGTCAAGCTAAGTATAAAGTCTTTACATCTAGTCCATTACTACACTGATCATTTTAGCTTACTTCTCTTCCTCATATGTGACCCTCAAATCTGCCAGTGAGAAATCCAATCATCTGTTTATTTACTTTTCAATTCTTGTGTATTTGCATTGTGGTTATATATATATATATGGTTTTTTTTCCCTCCCCTTGTGGGAAACCACCTTATCAACTAGAATACAGTGTGTGGAGAGTTCCTTTTGCTTTTACTCCTACATACTCCACACAGTACTAGTGTTACTTAGGTCAGCACCATTTTCACTCATCCACTTTACTAAGGTTGCTTCATTGATTTTTAGCACATTTACAAAGCTTCGTCATGTTACTAATTCTGCTCTGCAATATTCTGTTATTCTAAATGATATTTCAGGGGCGGTGAGATAGCTCAGTGGCATAAGCGCCTGCCTGGCAAGCATGAGGTCCTGAGGTCGACCCCCAGTACCCACCAAAAAAAAAAAAAAAAAAAAAGGTAGTTACTAAGAGTGTGACAAGGAAGGGTATATCTCCCTCCCCAGCTCTTTCCTTCTCTTTCTGCATTCAGGGCAACAGGGTCTGAACACTTTTCCTCTGCCAAACGCTTCTACCATGCCCTTAGTGCCTTGGAGCCATTGACCGAATCCCCTAAAAACCTTGAACCAAAATGAACCACTCCTCCTTTAAATTGTAGGTGTAGTATATTTTGTGCCAATGATAAAAAAGTGACTAAGAGATTTTATTACTGAAAATAGGGCTCTTTTTGTGATAACCTGGCCTTGTGGATTAGAAGCCCTTGGAATTGGTTTGCAGGAAGAGTTTCAAAAGGTTTGAAGGCTCTAGCTAGAAAAGCCATAGAATGCTGTAAACTGAGCTTGACAGAAGATTCTAGTTGAGGGCCAGTGAGATAGCTCAGAGGCATAAGCGCCTGCCTGGCAAGTGTGAGGTCCTGAGTTCGACTCCCAGTACATGCATATTAAAAAAAAAAAAGAAGAAGAAGAAGATTCTAGTTGAAGATAGCAATGCTAATAAGAATGCAGAAGGTGAAGACCAGGCTCAGGAGGATTCAGTTGGGAGCAAAATCTCCGCTGGCAGTTGGACCAGAGACCATGCGTGCTATCCTTTGGTAGAAAATTTATCAGCAGGGTGTTCCTGTACTGAGACTTTGAAGGAGAATGAGAATTGGGGAAGAAGGGAGACTAATTAATTTGGAAGAGGGCATTTCAAAGGAACCCAACATTCAGCATGTGGCAGGTGTTCTCCTAACTGCTTTCAACCAGACTTAGAGTAAGAATCAAGAGGAAAAAGCCTATTTGAAAGATTTCAGTTTTGCCACTAAGAACACATTTGCAAAGATGGGGCAGAGGAATTACGGTTGCTGAAAAGATTAGCGCATCAAAAGAAGCCAAGTATTTTGCATGAGAACAATAGTAAAAATGCCTTTGAGGCATTTTAGAAATTGGCAATTCAGCCTATCTTTCCCAGGCTCAAAGGTGCAAAAAGATAACAGATTCCTTTGAAAATTTTTGCTGTGAGAAGAGAGCCCCAAGACCCACTGCTGGAGAAAGACCCCTTAGGGAATTTGTCTTCAGGGTTGGGACCACAGTACTCAGTTATTCAGGCACTCAGAGGCCTCTATAACCATGAGCCAAATGGATCTGGCTACTGCTGAAGCTAACAGTAGACTTTGGCGTCATCTATGCGGTGCTGGTCTTACAGGCATGGAGAATGCAAGAGTTGTAAGGTTAGGGAGGCTTCTACCCAGATTTCAGAAGAAGACCTCGGAGACCAGACAATGTGCTCCCATGAGGGCAGTAAATGAAGCTGTGAGACTAAAACTGAAAATGCAGTGGAGACCTCAGGGAGTTGGAGAAGCCAAGGATGTGGAATGGCTGCTGAGGAAAGCTGCAGTTAATGAGAAAATCCACCCCAAAACAGAAGCAATGAGGGCTGCAAGCGGATGCTATAGAAGGCAGGCTGCCTAAGCCCTTTGGAGTTCACATCTCACCTGGACATGGAGGTATAAGATTCAATGTTTGCTCTGCTGAGCTTCAATCAGCTGTGGTCCCATTCCTTTCTATCTCCCTATTTCTCCTTTGGAATGGAAATATTTACCTAGTGCCATTGTATGCTGGCAGTGCTTAAATTTCTTTTTGATTTTTACAGGGCTCATAGCTAAGAGTTTGTCATGAGTTTCAGAGGAGATTTTGGTCTTGGACTTTTCAGCAATGCTGGAACTGTTAAGCCTTTGGAAGCTGTTAGAGATGGACTAAATGCATTTTTCGTAATGACATGCACATGAGTCTTTTGGGGTTCAGGGAGTAATGTTATGGTTTGGATCTGGAATGCTCATCCCAAATGTGTAGAAGGTGATTGGATTATGGGGTACTAAAATTTCCTGTTGGGAGGTGTCAGGGAAAAAGTTAAATATATGAGTCAACTTGAATGTGCATGTTCGTGGACGTGACCTTGGCTGCATGCCTTTTTGCAGGGAGGCTGGCTACCTCCCGGGAAACAAGTGTGCAAAGACGACTGTTAACCCACAAAGCACTTATCACTCCAAGAGTCTAACCAAGCTTGGGAATGATCCTTCCAGCCACACAGGCCTGTTGACACCAAGTCACTTTTGTCTGAACTCTACTTAAGGAACTGAAAAACTGGGTATGGCGTGACTTTTTCTCTCTCGCCTGCCAAAGTCTTCATCTCATGCAGGATTCTTCCCCAGATTATTCCCCTTCACATTAGTGCTGTCCCCTGCTGCATTGTGTGATAACTCATATCTGCGGTATTTTTATAATAAATTTATTTTCATCTTTTAAAAATCATTATGTGGCTTTTCTCTGTGCAGCTCCAAACCTCAAATTTCTGTGGCCGTATATATATGACTCCTTGCTGTCACAGGAGGTAGGGGCTGATTGTTATGACCTGGAATTGTGTATCTCCCTTTCTGGCTCATTTCACTGTCTGATTCCTGGCCACCATGATCTAAGCAGCTTTACCTTTGCTATCCCCCTTTGCCATATCTTCTTTCCTTGGAGCCAGCAAAACCTGGACTGAAAATATGAGCCAAAATAAATCTCTCCTCCTTTAAGTTGTGGGTATCAGGTATTGTGTTTCAGTGATTAGGAATGTGACTAAGACACCATCAAAGTATCATTAGAATTGTTCCACTGCATTAAAACATCAAATGTGCTTCACTTATTGTACATAACACCTGGTAACAACTGATGCCCACAAACAAATGGCAATCATTGTCGTGTCTACAATAACGTACAATTATAATCACGTAGTTGGTAGCTTTCACAAGTCCTGATACCTCATTTTTGAAAATTTCTGAATTATAATCCACTGTATGAATTTTTAAAATTGCTGAGTAATAATAATACACTGCATGGTTGTACCATATTTTGTTTATCCTTTTATCTATTCAAGCCTGTTTTTATTACAATTTTTCAAATAAGGTTGTTATAAATAGTTTCATGCAGGATTTTTGTGGACATAAGTTTTCAAGTCATTTAGGTAAGTACAAAGGAGACAAATTGTTCATTTGTATAATAAAACTTTGGTTGGGTATGTAAGAAACTGCCAAATTGTTTGCAAAGTACTATACCAGTGTACATTTGTATCAGAAAGATAGCTATTGTGTGATGTTTCCTTATGAATAAATTCAAATAATACATTTTGACAAGAATATCAGAAAGCAATAACATGTCCTCAGTGCATTACATCAGGAGACATGATTATGATTTGTCTAATTAAATGTGATGCTAATTTTGATCTCTTGGTTATTGTCTGACTGATTTAACTATCACAAATTTCCTGTTTCTCTTTGTAATTAATAAGTATTTGATGTGGAGATATGTTGGGACCATGTAAATATCCATCTTCTCATCAGATTTTGACATAGTCATTTCAGGCATCCACTGATGATTTTTTTCTGAAACAATTATTTCTATGGTTATTGCCAAATGCTGATTTTTCTATTTTTATCATTTCTTTCATATTTGTTATCAGTACTATTTTGAAAGAACTATTTTTTTTTTCTGGGGAGTAGATCTCATCAGTGTTTAAAATATTCAGTAAGCTATGTTGTAACAGATGTGCTGCCACCCAGGTTTTGCTGTTTCACTGATACAGCATAGGCAGTATAAATTTAGTATAATTTTTAAGAGCTCTATGATCTTTGAAATAGAAGTGAGTATTACCTTCAATTAGTCCTTAATGAGAAGTCTGCCAGTCTTTGGAAACTTTGAAGCCAGATATTAACTTCTCCTCTCCAGCTATGAGAGCCTTACATGGCATTAGCTACCAAAAAAAGGTTGTTTTGTCTTTATTAAACATCTTTACTAAGTCACCTTCATCAATTATCTTAGAACTTCTGGATAATTTGCTGCAGCTTATAAATCAACACTTGCTGATTTGCCTGCACTTTTATGTTATGGAGTGTATGTCTTCCCTTAGACCTCGGGTACCAACCTCTTCTGCTTCTAAAACTTCATAAAATTAAACAGAGTTAGGGCTTTGTTCTATATCAGATTTTAGGAGAAAAGAACGTTGTGGCTGGTTTGATCTCTACAGACCACTAAAATTGTCTCCATATCAGCAATAAGGTTGTTTTCCTTTCTTATAATTTGTGTGTTCTCTGGAGTAGCACTTTAATTTCCTTCAGTAATGTTCCTTTTGCATTCACAGCTTCTCTCAGCATCTAACACAAGAGGCCTGCCTTTTGGCCTAATTCAGTTCTCAACATGCCTTCCTCACTAAGCTTAATCATTTCTAGCGTTTGGTTTAAAGTGAGAGATGTTCAGCTCTTCATTTCACTTGAGCCCTGAGGGGCCTCTGTGGGGTTATTAGCTGGCCTAATTTCAGGAGTAAGTCTCATTTCAGGATGTGGGGAAGTTCCAGGATGGGGAGAGGTGTGGCAATGGCTGGTCAAAGGAGCAGTCAGGACACATGCTACACTTACTGATTAAATTTGCAGTCATGTATGGTTGTGGTTGGTGGTGCCCCCAAACAATAAGAATAACATCAAAGATCATTGATCTCAGATCACCATCATAGATATAAAATTAAAGAGTTTGAAATATTATGAGAATTACCAAAATGTGGCACGAAGACGTGAACACAGGCTGTTAGAAAAATGGTGCTAATAGACTTGCTTGATGCAATTTGAAATTTTCAATACAAAACAAACAAACAAACAAAAACACCACACCCTGTGAAGTACAATAAAGTGAAGCACAATAAACCAGATATGCCAGTAGTTGATCTTTTCAGTCTTCCAACAAGCAACTGAAGTGGGCCTGAACATTGGCCGAGAGCAATCATTTTTCTGGTAATAGTCCCCGTGGCAGCCATTCATCAGCTGTTACAGCCACTCAGAGACAAACCCTGGCCCATAAGATTATCTGGCCCTGGTGAATGAAAGAAGGGGAGAAGTGGTTATTGCAACTCTTCATTTGTATGTACTACAGTCTCGTTATAGGCTTTTTAGAATCCCAAATGTTAATGACGTTTACTTCATTTGACTGCTATTTAGATTAATGAGGTTGCTGTGAGCCTTAAATTGTCTCAAGAATATAGAAATTCTGCCCCCCACAAAATGAATAACTTGCAGTAACACTCTATGCCTCTTGAGACTTGGTACTAATGAATGAAACACGATACTGAGGAAGGGAATGTCCTGGAGTTGAACATAAGTGAAATACTGTTTTAAATTTCATGTACTTTTTCTTTAACAGTCTTCCTAGTTGGGACTTCAACCCCTGGCTCTAATTCTTAATCATAGGTATCTAGACCATTTTAAAAAATCTCTTATATTAGAACTGAACATTCAGATAAAACAATCACTTAATCATGGTACATCCTATATCTCTTCCAGTCTTTCTTTTCTGATTATAGACCACCTACAACTCAGTAAGGCTTATCTTTAACCTGTAATTTTGTGTTTATCTCCACAGGATTTTCTAATAATCTTTTATAAATATCACTATGAATAAGTCTTCTAATAACAATACTATTTATTTTTGATAGTAGCCCAATATATGAATATTACATCTTTGATGTATAAATTAATTCTACATAATGTTTAATATTTGTTGAGATTTCCACAAATGCCAAATATATAGTATACTACACTATGCTTAAGAAATGTGCTAGGTGACACTCCTGAATGTCTACAACTGCTAGGTTTTTTTGTACATTATCATGTGTATTACAGAGAATATTGCCAATCAACCCATAATCCGTGACTATGGACCTGGTCTTGTATTTTAAGTGTTGAGAGAAAGGCAGATAAAAAGGAACATGTCCCTTGCCCTTGGGAAACAAAATGTGTCAGGAGTAATGTATGTTTGTTAAATAACTACTCAAATAAGTGGACAATGGTAAATTGTTTAAAGTTTCATGAAAGCATCTAGGCAGAATGGAGACTTTCCATAGAAAGGAACGCTTGAGCTAAATGGGAGAGACTTCGGTGCACAACAAAATGTCAATTGAGAAACATCATTTTCCCAGTACAGGAAGGAGTGTGGCTGAATTTGAGAAGGGGAAGAAGGTTCATACACTGGAGTGGAGTTTGGAGGAAAAGTGGGCACACAGGGTGCTTGGGCTTAATCAAGATCTCACTGCAGTCATTGTTGGTCATTGTCCAAGAAAAGTAGAGACATGGCAGAATTTGAAGTTAGAGGAGGTACTTTGTGATCACTTTCATGCTTTCAAAAGAGCATTCTAGTTTTGGAGTGGAACACAGAATGGCATGGGAGAGGTCCAAGCTCTGAGAGCAGAAGCAGCTGTGTGCGAGGCAGCTGTGTGCCTCTGATATCCTCCCTTCGCTGAAGATGATGCACTTTTAGTGGTTAACTAAGGGGAAACCAGAATTTTAGGTTCTTCCTGTAAAAACCAACAGCTAAGAGTTAAAAGTGGAACAGTTCATATATTTTAGGCTGTTTCCTGAATTGTTCCAACACAGTGTTTGTCCACTGAGACCACAAACTGCAATCAGCTGGGAGCTATTAGAGCACTGCCCCAACCCCCAAGAAGCCTGTGGCTTTGTGACACAGTGAAGATGCTCCTGTTATAAAGTGGCTAACAGAATCCACCGTGTCACTGCAGTGGGCATCCCTGTCTTAGCTCCCCCATTAGTCCTAGAAAATTTGTCACAAGGGTCAGTGCTTATATTATCTGGTGATCAATGTGGAATGTTCCTAGACTTCAAACCATTATATAAAAATATTTGGGATCTTTCAAACTGTATAGATAGTTATAGAAAAATAAAAATAGGGAGATTTCCATATACACAACTGTGGCAAGGTAACTCCTGTCTAAATACAGCCTGGGCATTTGACATCTCTTTTGGGGGTCAGAAAAATATTATGAGTGCACTGTGAAATGCAATAAAGAAACCAAGGGCCTGTGCTTGACATGGAGCTGTTACGGTGATTTCCCCACTTCCTAAATCAGATTCCTCAAGAGAGTGCCTTTTGAAGTAGAAACAACACAAATATTCACAGCCCGTCTCCTTCGGAGAAATAATTATGCATCACTGTAAGTTCCGTGGCCATCTCGCCTTCATTTTGCTCTAAATTACCGATTCAAATGTCCTTTTCTCGGTGAGATGGAAAAGAACATGATACCCAGTTTCCTTTCTGCTGAAGAGCTAATAATGAGAAAATATTATGTCTGTCTTTGGCAAGTACATACCCCAGGAGAAATCTAAAGAGTTGTTTCAACTAGCATCTCATTACAAGTGGAAACTTTATCATTTCAACTCATTGAAATATTTCAAGTTATTTTTGTGGTGGTTGTATGATTTTTGCCTTTGGAAGTCTGAAATTTTTTTTGTGTGATCTTTGGTTTCAAGGATAATCCCCTGGAGTTTAACAACCACCAATATCTTCTTTGAATAAAATATACCTTATATTTTGATCCAATGGGGAGAGAAAAGTTGCTATCATTTCTTTTATTTTTTTTATTTTTTATTTTTTTGTGGGTACTGGGGGTCAACCTCAGGACCTCGTGCACCAGCAGGCGCCCATGCCGCTGAGTGATATCACCGGCCCCTTTTTCATATGTGGGTTCTGGGAGTCGAACTCGGGCCCTCACCCTTGCCAGGCAGGTGCTTATGCCACTGAGCCATCTCACTGGCCTTATCATTTCTTTTATATGGAAAATAAATTTATTGTTTTGGAAACCAAGAAACTTCAAGAGCCTAGTTTCTTGAGAAATAAAAGTTACCATTTAGGTTCTTAAAAAGATTATTTTTACTAGGGTTTATTAGAATGTGTAGAATACCATGTCCCAAATCATTTCATAATATCAAAACAAAATGATAAAATAATTGTAATTAGTACTTCAGACTGGTAGGGTCATATTAGTCTCTCTAAAATCTGAATTACGGTATAATTAGATATCTCCGTCACACTTGTTCTCTTGTGCATCCCATCTGTATTATTCCCCTTTCCTTAGCTCTTTCTTGTAATGTTAGCTCTTACTATGCCATGACGACCAATTCTGTGTGTCAACTTGGTGAAGCTACTGTCCCTCGCTAATCAACGAAATGATGATCTAGGTGTCAGTGTAGATGGGATTAAAGCCCCAAAACAGTTGACTTTAAGAAAGGGAGATTATCCTAGATAAATCAAATGGGCCTTATTCAATCAGTTTAAAGAGTTGTACTGAGGATTCCTTGAGGTAAGAGAAATTCCACCTTCTGACGGAAGGTGATTAAATTTAAGGGTGCCCTTACTGGTGGCCTGCTGTGTGGTTTTGAACTTGCTTTGCCAGTTCCAACAATCTTGTAAGCCAATCTCCTACAATGCATATTTTACTGTGTATCTCTTCCCAGCCCTGTTCTCTCTGGTTGAAGGAGAGCTGCTTTTATGTCTTTCTGACATTTTAGGTCTTTGAGTGCTCCTCCCATGCTCTGGGTTAGTGCTTTGCAAAATTTAATTTGGAAAAGAATCACCTGAAGATGTTGTAAAATAGATTCTCTTCAGTATATCGGGGTGGAGGTGGGGCCTGAAACTTTGCATTTCTAACATTCCTTTAGACGGTGGGCTGGTAAACTTCTTGTAAAGCGCCAGGTCATAAACACTTTAGGTCCCCTGTCTTGACTACTCATCTCTGCTACTGCCGTACAGAAAACCAATCATAGACGTGGGTTGTTCCAACACACTTTATTTACAAAAAGGGTGCTAGACCAGGGTACCTGCTAACTCCTGCCCTAGATTCTGCTCCTGGCAATTGTTCCCAGATGATACATTGAGTAATAAGATTATAGGCCCAGAGAAGCCATGTATAACTCTTTGTGAAATCTATGTGGTATATTCCAGTGTAGTTCTGCAGCCTTTTCCTACCAGCTCATGAGAACCAATTGTTAAATATTCAGGAATTTGAGAGCTGGTTATTAAATTGTTATTGCAATGAAATTGGCATTGGTACAAATGTTTATACTATGAAAATGGAAAATGCTTTCATTAGAATTATTTACCTCTCAGCCCACCTCAGTGGTGAGGTTTTAGGAGCATACCACCGGTGTTGACTCCTTCAGGTTTTATTACAATGTAATGTATATCCAGGTCTAAAATGTTATTGGAAGATATGTATATAAAGTGGCAAATTAGTTATTTCAGCTTATATCTACTAAATATCTAGTTAAAGCTTGACTTTTAGTTCATCTGGGGCTGTGGTAGAATTTAACCGTGGCATGTGTGAGGCCTTGAGTTCCATGTCCAGTACCCTCCACCCACACACATACACACAAACACACACATACACACAGGCACACACAAAGAAGAATAATAACTGACTTCCCAGGCAGTACTGATTCCATTGTGTACTAGCCTTGTTCAGTGATGTTAGCTCCTACTGTGTACTGGTCTGTGTGGTAGACTCGGAACTCCACCTTGGGTAACAGATGTTCCTTATTCTCCAGAAGCTTTCGGTCTCATACTGTAAGTAATTCCAATGTCCTAAAAGTTTTAACACTGGTGGGAAAAAGTTCTATGGGGTATAGAAGATGAGACAGAAAATCCTGCAAAAAGAAGCTGATAAAAATTTCCAAGTGAAGGAAAATTATTAGCCCTATTTCTTATGCTTTTTTTAAAAAAGATTTAATTAATACATGAATATGCACATGATGAATAAACAAATGAGGAAGTCACTCCAATGTCTAATATGAATGGCAGATCAAGTCATTTCCCTTTGCTTTACTAGAGCTGCTCTCTCTAGCAAGGTAAGTGCTTTCCAGAGAGAACCAGAAACAGCCTTTGGAGTGACCAGAGATGAGAAAGAGAAAGGACTCCTTAAAGTCTATATATCTCCAATAAAAATATCATCACACCTGCAAGAACAATAAAAATACAGTTTCAGGAAGTGTGTTTATTGAATAGCCTCTTAAGAGCTCTGAATCTAGAACCTGGGTTGTGAAGAAGAAAAGCAGGTTGGATGGGGTTCCTGTAAGCATTGTGTGACATCACCTCTGAATTGCTCATTCGTGGTGCTCCCTTCATGGAACTCCTCCCCTTAGCCGTGCTGCGGCTGGTTTGCTCTGCCACTATAAAGACAGCTGGTATACCTCCTCCTAGTTCCGTGTTTGAGCTTACAGCTTCTTTTCTCTCATGCGGACAGCTTTCAGATTCACAGCCTGCAATTAGTTATGGTGGCAGTATTCTGCCCACAGAAATTGACAAATGCCATAGATCAGAATCGTTTTGAAGAGATCTTGTCTACAGGTATCTTACTGAACATTTGTCAGTTTCTACAGACTTCTGTCTCAGAATGGAAGAAGTAACTAGATACGAGGCAACGCCAGACAGAGGTGGTAGGAATAACTGGCTGTACGTGGTCCTGATGAGGACATTAGCTTGACGGGCACAACACAATCTCCAAACAAGGGAAATAGAGAGAGCAAAAGCAAAAGAGTGACTCCGTGTCACGGGGTTGTGACAAGAGTTATCTGCATCTTGCCGTCATTCTTAAAATGGGCGTGCACGTATATGAAAGTGATGTGTGTGTGTGTTCCACACCTAGATAGCCAGAGAAACCCATTTAACATTTCAGTTGTCCTTGAAGATGTCAATCTACCACCTAGAAGTCATCGAAGTTTGGGGCCTGTTCCCTGGTGTGCTCACCTGGCCCAGCTCTAAGGAAGGCTTTGGGATTTTGAGAAACCTTTTAGGACCTGGATGTGAGTCAGTGCTGCCCTGGACGTCTCAAAGTATTTAGTGACTTTTAACTTAATTATTTTTCTTTATTTTACTTTTTCTGAGAGATTGCATATTGCAAGTCAGAACAAATTCTATGCAACATTGAGGTGTTTTGTGTTGCTTTTCAGTTTTTTACTGGATATCTTCTCCATTTGGTGATTTTCAGGTATTCTCCTCCCAATCTCTTGCAAGCCTTTTTTCCCTCTCTTTTTGTTTGAAAATTATTCTTTTGGTGAGTTTGTTACAGCAAGGAACATTTTGCCTCCAGGTGAAATCAATAATGTTGATCACAGAGGTCTTTACTGGGTAGACACATTTTGTGCATTCATATTTTGGCATTTCTCTTGTTTTTTTTTTTTTTTTTTAACTTAATGCTTATTTCTATTTTGCTTAAGGGACTACAACATGCCGTGTCTAAGGGATTAGAGTCTAACCGGGTGAGCTTCCTTTTCTTTCATGTTAACAGATACCGCAGGCTCTGAGTGTTTAACAATAATGGGATCACAAAGCTCTGAGAGTCCCTCCACCTTTTGAAGCTCTGCTGGGGCAGTGGCACTGAAAGAAATTCACTGCCTTCTATGATCCCGACACTGGAGCCTGCACTTCCTCAACTTACTTCAGAAATGACACTAAATTTGATTGTGGGCAGGTTTTATTTTTGTAAGAGAAATTTTCCCTTCTGGGAATGCATGGTCCATGCTGTCCCCCTCCTCCCAAGGTTCCGGGAATTGAGCTGTTACAATTTAAAGCTGCCTAAGTTAGATAAGAGTGAGAACAGAGTAACCAGGGATCTAGGCTAAAAGATAAAAACAACTCCATGGCTAAAGAATTTACAAAGTATCCCTTTCCTAAACACCTGCTGCCCATATTAGGAAACATCCTCCCCGCTGGGTCAGCCAGCCTAAAAACTCCCATATGAGTGTCTTCTCCCAATGAATGTAAAAAGCTGTTTAAACTAACCAATGCTATCTGCTTCTGTAACCGCGCTTGCAAAGACCCCTCCTCCCTTTGTTCTATAGACATATAAGCCCTGCACAGACAAACCTCGGGGCCCACTGTTCCTGCATGTTCAGTGAGCCCCACACATGCTTGGATAATAAAACCCCTTGCCCTTTGCATGAGAGAACGCTTCTTGGAGTCTTCCTTCACGCGGCGGGCTTCCCGACCCTAACATTTTGGAGGCCCCAGCGAGATCAGGGATTGCCCCCTGCATCAGAAGACCTCAACAGCTGCCTCTCAGGGTAAGTACGGCCGTTCCTATCTCTCATTCTTTGTTTTACTTGGATCCTGATCTCTTGTGTCTTAGCGTGGTCGGTTTCGGGGAGCGTGAGCTTCTTGATCCACGTGGCTTGCACCTAAGGATGTGAGTCCTTAGGTGAATGCCATAGGCATCCTTTTTGAGCCACAGGCCACTTTCCTTGGGGGACGCCCCAGGGCACTCTCAGTCTAGCAGACCGGTTAGCGGTGGGGTCACCGATTTGGATTCTGTCTCAGAATTTTTGTTTTTGGTGCAGCCACCATTCGCCGCCCATCAGATTCAGTTTACTTCCTCTTCTGGAGAAGTCATGTACGCCGGCATTTGTTTGTTGTACTAGTCTTAGTGTTTATTTGTCTTTATTTTGCGCCACTAACCTCTTTTGTTCCACAGCACCCACCATGGGCAATAAGGAGGGGGCCTCAATGCCTCCTTGCCTGGCAGCTAACCCTTGGGGGGCCAAGGCACCAAAACGCTGATCTTCAGCTGGCCCCCCTAGATCGGCTGCAAGGCAGGATGCAAGGCTACGAGACAGAGACAACTGAATTCCCGCCCCCCAACCAAGATAAGCGCGCTTGTAATTTGGTTTCTGGTTTGGCAATTTGCCCAAGGCTCGTCCAGGTATCTGGTCTGTGCTAGCGTCTGTTCTGTTTAAACCTGTGAGAGCTAGGCCACCAGATATGGTGTTTTGCCGTCTGTCAGAGGTCGTCCTCTGAATCTGTTCTAAATTTGAGGTCGGGAGCGGTGTGGTTATTGTTCCCGGGATTGTCTGTTTTTTTGTGTGTGTGCGTGTTCCTCCCCTGTGTTGCATCTGTTATCCCCCCTGCGCCTGCGCTTCCAAGTCACTGTTACCAGAGGAATTCAACCTGCTGGCAGGAGACCATTTGTTAGTCTCAAAATTTTGTTTGCATTTCAGATTAAGTGGAGGGGACAGGACTTGCTTAGATAAATTGTAATTGTGGGTTACTGTGTTGTCCAAGTCATTGACATAATGGGTTCTGCTGGTAGTAAGTCAACTCTTTTAAAATGTATGCTTAACAATTTTGATAAGTTCAAAGTGGATTATAGAGTTAAGATAAAAAGTAAAGCTCCAAAACTTCTGTGAGCTTGAGTGGCCCACATTCAATGTGGGATGATTAGCTAAAGGGTCGCTCGACCCCCAGATAATCAATGGAGTATGAAATATTGTCACCAGAAAGCCTGAGCACCCAAATTAGTTTCCATATATAAACTGGTTGTGCGTGGTGCAAGTGCTGCCCCAATGGCCAGCCTGGACGTCACCAGCCTGGCGCTGCCTGCAAGCATCTAGGAAAGTTTTACAGGAGAAATCTAATTGCAAATTTTGACTAATTGGCACTTATACTTTTGGTTTTCAGTTTAAACTGATGTGCATAAAACATTTCTTGTGCACTACAAACTCCTGAGTGACAATTAATCAAAATTACTATCTAAAAGGAGAAATATAAATGCCTGCTTTGTCAAAACATCGAGTAAGCTGAGTAAGCCACAATGGGAAACACAAGCTGGGTGCCCTGGCTCAAAACACCTGGGACAAAAACCTTATCCTGAAGCACGCTTTTCTCTTTCTCTGCACACAAAGAGGGTCTCTGCTCTTAAATCACAAATGGCTGCAGCATTTGCAGCTAGCGGGAAACTGGGCGTAATTGTAACAACCCAGGAACAAGGGGTCAAAATAAGTTTTGACAAAGATATATCAAGGAAATTTATATAAATGATATTCTTACAGAGAGAATGCTAAGAGAGTAAAAGAAAGGTTTGAATATGTGACAGAGGGTATGAAGATGACTGAGCTGGAAGCTACATAGAAGGAAAACATGAAAGTTGTCAGTATTTTTATGAAGGAATTTATTTTTTGTTTCTTCCAAATTCTTATGAGAGATCTCTGCTATTGACCTATAAATAATTCTGACTTGTCTGTTTGTAATTACAAACTTCTAAAATTATAAAAGTTACTATAATTTAATTTGACCAATATATATGAGTGCACTCTGATTTTTTTAAATTTGTCTGTATGTTTTGTTTTTCTGTGTGCCCAACCTGTAAACAGCTGTTTTATTTGAGCTCAAGAAATTTTCTTTTTGCATTTTTGGATTTTTGAAACGTTTGTCTGGTATGCTTCCACCAAAAGTTGCCAGCTGGCCAAAATGATGTTAAAATTGGTTCTATAAATGTAATGCATGTTTTGTTTATTGTTTATTGTTTATTGTTGTATTATAATTTGAGAGTTTCTTGTTGTTCAAAATAATGTGTTAAGTGATCTTATTTTCATAAGTCATCAAAAATTGTTAGACAAAATGTATTATTGTGATATGTTTACATTGGTCATCATCAACAGGTTAAATTTTCTAAAACAGGACAATGAGGTTTTCTGATTTAAAGATGTTCTGGTACAAAACTAAATTAAGAAACAAAAGTTTTTATATGGCTATGACAATTCAGTGTTGCTGATCTCATAGTATATTAAGTGTATTCATACCTTCCAGATGTACAGGTCTTCTGAAATATAAAAACTGGGATTGTTTACAGAGATAACATTTTCTTTCTTTCTTTCAGATTCAGACACCTGCCTTTGCTTGTGCTCCAGATATTTATGATAAGAGGTTCATACTAATATAAGGTCACCAGTCAAATGATAATTTTTAACAAAAAGACCTATGTGATGTATATGCTATATATGCCACAGTACTTAGAGATGCCTAGATATTAAACAGTCCAGATAATGTCATAAAATTTCTTCAGTGATGTCCTATTAAAAGACAAATTAGATAAAAGCATCCTATGTACTAGATAAAGATAATTGACTAAAAAGCTCAAATTTGCGTGCAGACTGCTAAGTTTCTAGGATTTATATTAAAGGATGGAACACGCTCTCTGCCAATCTCATGCACTCAGGCCATTCAGGGCCTCCAAGTGCCAGTGACCAGAAAGGAGTTGAGGGAATTTCTGGGAACCATTGGGTACTGTCACCTTTGGGTAATGTCGCCTTTGGGTCCCTAATTTTGCAGCAATAGCGAAGCCCCTCTATGAGGCTTTAAAAGAGGAAATAGCCCTCTGTTGGAGTAAAATCCTAAATGACAGGCTGCTTTTGAGGATTTGAAAGACAGACTGGTAAGCGCCCCCGCCTTGGCACTACCTGACATCACGAAATCCTTCCAGCTGTTTGTCCATGAAAAGGACGACACTGCTCGGGGTGTTCTTACACAAACACTGGGACCCTGGAAATGCCCCGTGGCATATTTAGCTAAGAGACTGGACTCCATGGCAGCAGGATGGCCTTCCTGCCTGCATTCGACTGCCACCACAGCCATTCTAGTAAAAGAAGCTGACAAATTGACTTTGGGACAAAAGCTAAGTGTGTTTGTGCCCCATGCAATAGAGACTTTATTGAGAGGACCTGGAGGTAAATGGCTCTCAGGAACCAGGTTGGCCCAGTACCAAGGGACCTTGTTAGAAGACCCCAGGTTAATTATCAAGACTGTGCAAGCTATTAATCCTGCCTCTCTTTTGCCCACTTCCCTGGAGCCACCTGAACATGGCTGTGCTGAAGCCATTGAGATGGTGTACTCAGCCCGACCAGACTTGCAGGATGTGCCCCTTCAGGACCCGGACCTGACCCTCTTTTCAGATGGCAGCAGCATGGTAATCGATGGGGTTTGGAGGGTGAGAGCAACGGTTGTCACCTTAGAGCGAACCATCCAGACAGAGGCTCTGCTTCCTGAGACAGTTTGTGATATGGACCTGATGTGCTTCGGTGACTGAGAGGTGCACTAACTGATCCCACAACAACCCTGTCTCCTGACAACACAACGACTAGGTGTCCGGAGACAAGGAACTGTGCCATCTATAGATGTTAAAGTGGATTTTACTAAAATTAAACCCACCAGCGGAAATAAGAGATACTTAGTAGTTTTGATTTATACCTATTCAGGATGGGTGGAGGCCTCCCCACTAAAACTGAAACATCAAGAAAGATGATAAAAGCTTTGATGGAGCTGATCATTCTATGGTATGGGCTCCCCATAACGGTAGGTTCAGGTAATGGACCTGCTTTTGTGGGTAAAATGGTCAAGGCCTTACAGCAGTGCTGGGGCTAAAATAAAAAATCCATACTATATATTGGCCACAAAGCTCAAGCCAAGTAAAAAGACAAAACTGTACTTTAAAAACCACCCTGACAAAGTTGTGCCAAGAGACTGGGGGTAACTGGGTTGCTCCCCGTCGGCCCTCTTGCAGTTGCGGTGTACACTGTACTGAGGTGGACTAACTCCATTTGAGATAATGTTTGAGAGCCTCCCCCACTGATACCTGTTTTGAATAGATTACAGGAGATGGGAACTTTGAACTTGCACCAACAGATAAAGGCGCTGCACCAGATGCTTCAGAAACTTCAGCAGACTGTTATGGAGACATCTGACCCCCATGCCCATGCCAGTCCACTCCTTCAAATCCAGGAGACCAAGTCCTGATTAGAGCCTAAAAGAGGAGCCTCTCCAACCAAAGTGGGAGGGACCCAGCGAGGTGATCCGAACCACTCCCACTGCTCTTAAAGTTACAGGCTGTGCTCCATGGATTCAATGCTCCCGAATCAAGATGTGGACACCTGAGCTTGCAGAAGTGCGACCGTCTGCCCCAGAGACCTTCAGACCTCGATGCACCAAGAGACTTCAGCAAAAGCTGCTGCAGCTAAACACCAACATGACTCTGGTCACTGCCCTCACCCTGTGTAGCCTCCTCCCCTTTGCTCTCCTCCGGGCCAGATGCACTCCCTATGTATCGGAAATTTCCCCTTTGAAGCCATGTTTGGCTGACCTACCCCTCCGTTACCTAAACTAGAGATTACAGATCTTACTAATCAGGATCTCATTAAGTCCCTTCAGGCTCTACAGCCCGTGCTCTCCTCCGTCTATCGGGTGTTCCACCAAAAACACCCACCAGCTGACCCACCAGCCACAGAACCTGCTCAAGCGGTGGAGCCAAGTACCCAGGTACTCTTCAGGCGATTTCTGGAAAGACCGCCTGGATCCACCATAGCCACTTCAAAGTGCTGCCGACCTCAGTCTCTCCACCCACAGAACCAGATAACTGAACGATGGAAAGGGGAACCAACACCCTAAAGATTAAGCTAAAAAATGTTCTGCTTGACCACGTATGTGTTAATGTCACTGATGTTATTAATATTGCTGCCCCCACCTGTGATGAGTGGCCTGAAAGCCAAAAATCTGGCTTTCACTCTCCTTCCTGTAAACTGGACTGGGTTATGTGTCTTAACTTCTCTTTTGCCTGATTTAGACATTATTTCAGGAGATAAACCCATACCTATTCCTAGCTTCAAATATATAACCAGATTGACAATGTAAAACTAATGCTCATTAGACAACAATATGCAGCTCTAGATGATCCTAAAAATGGACACTCCAATCTCTAAGATTAGAGATTCCCAAAAACAAAAAGGGGGGAATGTAAGAGAAATTTTCCCTTCTGAGAATGCATGGTCCATGCTGTCCCCCTCCTCCCAAGGTTCCGGGAATTGAGCTGCTACAATTTAAAGCTGCCTAAGTTAGATAAGAGTGAGAACAGAGCAACCAGGGATCTAGGCTAAAAGATAAAAACAACTCCATGGCTAAAGAATTTACAAAGTATCCCTTTCCTAAACACCTGCTGCCCATATTAGGAAACATCCTCCCCGCTGGGTCAGCCAGCCTAAAAACTCCCGTATGAGTGTCTTCTCCCAATGAATGTAAAAAGCTGTTTAAACTAACCAATGCTATCTGCTTCTGTAACCGCGCTTGCAAAGACCCCTCCTCCCTTTGTTCTATAGACATATAAGCCCTGCACAGACAAACCTCGGGGCCCACTGTTCCTGCGTGTTCAGTGAGCCCCACGCATGCTTGGATAATAAAACCCCTTGCCCTTTGCATGAGAGAACGCTTCTTGGAGTCTTCCTTCACGCGGCGGGCTTCCCGACCCTAACAATTTTCAGTAGCATAGTTTCATACAGACTACTAGGAGGGGATTTGTGTCTTGGCCACTTAATTAAACCTCTCATACTCATCGTGTCTTTATTTTACCTTAAGTCAGAAATGCCCAAAGCTAATTTTCCTAGCTATTGAGGATGACATGGCTGTACATTCTCAGGTCAGGATAATTATTTTCCTTACTAACTTTTGACCTCATAACACAGACAATTTGAAATAAACCCCCTTAAAAACCAACTTCCAAATATAGATCTTTGCTGTGTATGAATTTGGGGGCCATTTTCAGAGATGTAAAAATTATTTCCCCTGGGCTGGTGAGATGGATCAGCAGCGTAGGCGCCTGCCTGGCAAGCATGAGGGCCTGAGTTTGACTCCCGGAACCCACATACGAGAAAAGGGCTGGTGATATCGCTCAGCGGCACAGGCACCTGCTGGTGCGCGAGGTCCTGAGGTCGACCCCCCGGTACCCACACACAAAAAAAGAAATAATGGGAAAGGAACAGTCATACTCTCAAGTACTTAAGACCAGAATATTCATTAGATATGAAAATATACATGGGCCGGTGAGATGGCTCAGCGGCGTAAGTGCCTGCCCGGCAAGCGCGAGGGCCCAAGTTCGAATCCCGGAACCCACATACGAGAAAAGGGCTGGTGATATCACTCAGCAGCACAGGCGCCTGCTGGTGCGTGAGGTTCTGAGGTCGACCCCCGGAACCCACACAAAAAAAAAATTATTTCCCCAAACACAGCCTCTAGGTCTTATACTTCCAAGGTAAAACATAGAGATAAATTCATTAAGATCATAAAGTATTTTTAAAAAATCCTCCTTGAATGTTAAATTCCCTAAGATAAATACATATAGATATACACTTGAAATGAATGGGATGATATTTTACATCGTATTGTTGAAGAATAAAACAATAAATGTAGTCATCACATTGTTTCTTGATTTTGTGCATCAAATTAGAAATATTTAAAACACAAAAAATAATTTTTTGACATACACAAAAAATTTGAAACCATGTATCACTAGCAAATTTTTGATTCAAATATTACCCCTTAGAGGATAAATAATTTTTACTATTACCTTTTGCATTTTACATTTTTTACATAGGGATGTAATTATACTATGTTAATGTAGTAAAAACTCAATAATTCTATCATCAATGCATGATTGGGTGTTATTAAGACTACAGTAAAATGTTATTTTCTTTCAAGTGCCATTTTAGAAAAAAAGTGAAAATACTGATGCACAGAGAGTTAAAGTAAATTAATCTGATAATATAAGTGAATTGAACAAGCTGTGCAATATAAATATTTTAATCACTTCTTGATCCAGAAGTGCCACATCTACAAAATGAGCAATTATGGTGTACCTCTTGGGAGTCAACTCTAACTGCAAAGCAGTGGGATATTACTAAATGGTAATACATGTAAATATCGAACATCAGGCTCTTGAATTTCCATGTGACTTCTAGAAATACACTTTATGTTGTCTCCAATAAAATTTTTGGTGTAAATGACATGGGTCCAAAAACTGAGGAGTATTACTTGTCCTTTAAATACTTTATATGTATTATAAACATTATTTACTAGTTATAAAAACATATTTTAAAACCAGCTAATGAAAATACAGAAACATGCATAATACTAGGAACTTACGTTTCTTTATATGTTTTCCAGAGTGCTTCTACCCTGGAATTAAGACTCGAATGTGTCATTTGGGACATCTGGGGAACTATGTTTATTGAATACCATAGTTAAAAAGAGACAGACATGGGCTTTGATAGTCGCTGTGCTGCCTCTCAGACTTAAGACCAAGCTCAAGAGGTGCTCCTCTTTTCATTGCAATGTATTCAATCGTGTGTTTGAATTCTAATTTCCATAGTGTTCATAATAAACACAGTGGGCCAGGGATGTAGCTCAGTGGTACAGCACCTGGCTGGCAAGTGCAAGGCCCTGAGTTCAATTCCTGGTACAAAACCAAAAAAAAAAAAAAAATAGACATAATTTAGTCATTCTAGGTGCTTACATAGTGTAAAGTGCTTCTATGTCTATTATGAACACTACAAAATATATCAAATTTAGAGTTTCCACTTTAGAGATAAGAAGATAGAATATGTTCAGGGACCTGAACTCACATCTGAGCGCACATCCAGATCACCTTTATCATGTAAAAATATGACTTCATAGCATAATTAAAATATATTTTGTAATATATGAAAAATATCACTTTACAAATTTGAAGAATACTATTTTGAAAGTAATTTTATCATGTGACTAAATTTTTTATGGCAGTCAAAGGCTGTAGATTCAGTTATTTAGCAAGGTTAGAATTTTCTGTTTCCTTCAACATATATATATAATATATATGCAATATATTTCCATGTCATTTTCTTTAAATTCATGGATGCATTGATCCACCATTGTAATTCTTAAAATATATTACCACAAAAATCAATTTTCTCATAAAACAACAAATGTTTTTACCACCCCAAGTTGCATTGCTAAGTGTTTCATTTTATTTTTATTTTTATTTTTTTTTTGTGGGTACTGTGGGTTGACCTCAGGACCTCGCGCGCCAGCAGGTGCCCGTGCCGCTGAGCGATATCACCGGCCCTTTTCTCGTATGTGCGTTCCGGGAGTCGAACTCGGGCCCTCGCGCTTGCCAGGCAGGTGCTTATGCCGCTGAGCCATCTCACCGGCCCTAAGTGTTTCATTTTAAAAAAAGGAAACATCCAGCCACCCCCAATGACATAATGAATGATGCTGTCTTTGCCTTTAATTTTATAGTCCAGCCATGTACACACTAAGTTTGAAATATATCTTCTATCATCTTTTCAAAATAAAAAATTATAAATAAGAATGACAATAATATGGTGATTAAATAATTTAATAAAACACACTATTAAAGTCATCCACAAATTCATGAAGTCAGTCTCACTGTTTCAAAAATAACTCTATGTTTGTGTTTGCATATTTATTTGTGTGTATTTGGCAATTTGTGTGGCCATGATTTTGAAGTTTATTCAGAATTTAATGAATTCATAGAAAAGAGAGGAAGAATTTAGGATACTCAGAACTAATTCACTGTAGGATAAATCCCTAAGAAAAATAGCATTCTTTCAAGAAATATTGTGAAACTCTTAAGAAAGAATAAAGATTGTTCACTTCAATGAACTAAGATAAACTAGTAGTATAAAGAAAGCAAATTAGCATATATATTAAAATATTTTTGAAACAATGAAATATGTAATTTGGGGAAGTATTTGAACTTCTACCTATTTATTGCTCTTCTATTTTGCACTTTATTTGCATGTATATATTTGGTGTTTCTCAAATAAAAGAAACCATGTGATGTTTAAGCTTGTGCATCTGACTTATTTCACTTAACATTAGTTTTGTGTTAGATGGTATTTGGTCTGTGTCTTTTATTCTGAGTAACTATTTTGAAGATAGTTCTACACAGTGTATTAACTGCTCATATTCTCTTATTATTTATGAAAATTTGTTCTATTTTTCATTAAATAAAGACTATTCACAGTTAGTATATAAAAACTTTATTGGTTTTTGTATGTTGATAAGGTATACTGAAACTTTACTGCATTCATCAGGTAGATTTTGGTCAAGTCTGTAGGTATTTTTTTTATAAAAAAAAGATGACGTTGGGCCGGTGAGATGGCTCAGCGGCGTAAGCACCTGCCCGGCAAGTGCGAGGGCCCGAGTTTGACTCCCGGAACCCACATACGAGAAAAAAGGGCCGGTGATATTGCTCAGCGGCACGGGCACCTGCTGGCACGCGAGGTCCTGAGGTCGACCCCCGGTACCCACAGAAAAAAAAAAAAAAAAGAAAAGCAAGTGCAACAATCTACAGAGTGAAGAAAAGTGGTGAAAATATTTTAAATAATACAGCTAGTGAATTAAGGAACTCAATCTAAGAGTAAGAAAATACCTGATCAAAAATGGGCACATAACTTTAATAGGTATTTCTCAAATGACAACAGGTATATGAAAATAAAACTCAACATCATTAATCATCACAGAAATGCAAATTAAAATTACATTCGCTATCGCCTCACACCTGTTATCATGGCTATTATCAAGAAGATGAAAGAAAAGTGTTCACAGGAATGTAGAGAAAAAAGTTTTGCACACTGTTGGTGGGAATGTAAATCAGTATAAGCCATTATGAAAACAGTATGGAGGTTCCTCAAAAAATTAAAACCAGAACTACTGAGGTGGAACAAGATGGCAGTTGAGTAAGAACTTTCACTAATCATCTCCTGACAGACACAAAAGTTTGATCAGCTAGTCACAAACCAAACTATCTTCAAAAGAGCTAAGGAAGCCAGGTGAAAGACGTAGTCCCTGGTTTTCTTATAATAACATGAATGATTCATTGAAGAAAGCAGGAAAGAAAGGGTTGCTCACCTCATCAGCACCCCTACTCTGAAAAGCTTCTTACTTAGAAAGGAAGAGGGTATTAAGTCTAGGACACATACTTGAATCCCTGTACCAGATCCTCCATGTGAAACCAGGTGCTTGGCAGAGCCCCAAGACAACTGCTACCTGGCCAGTAACACAGACTAAGTCGCTGGAGCTGCATTAGCCAGGTTGCTGGCTGTCTCTACTCCCCATCCAACTTCAGGCAGCAGAGAAAGAAGAAAGAGTATTTTTGCTGGGAAGCAGGCATGAAAGCGGGACTATGACTTGAAGCTCAAAGCTAAGTCTGCCACAGTGAAACCCAGTACCACTCAGAAGCTAGAGGACCCAGACCTAGGCAAGAGCTCCCAGACAGAGGGCCTCTACATCGGGCAGAAACCTGCACCTGCTGGGGTAGGCCAGAATGCTGGCCTTCATCATTGCCAGCATTAACATGTGCCTGGGGAATGCTCCCACCCTTAGACTGTGCAGGCCCTTACAGCTGGGAAATTCAGCATTGGCGACCAAGGGACTATTTCCATTACCATCCCCCAACCTCAGGCAGCACAGCTATCAATAGGCCAGTACTGACAGATAGAGCTCCAGACCTGTCTTGGCACCGGGCAGAGGCCCATGCCAAGTGGGATAGATGCGTGCTTTGGCCTGGATCATCATGGGCTCTGACATGGGTCTGAGAGCACCTCTGAAACTGTTCAGGTTCTTGCAGTCATGGGATTCAGGTGCAACCCAGCATAGCACAATGCTAAGTGGCAAGAAACTGCCTTCAGCAACACTACTCCAACCTCAGGCCGCATATCATACAGCAAGGTGCCATTTACTTGGGCTATGAAAGGGTAGTAAGTCAGGATGCTGTCCTGGAAGTTAGTGCCAGGTTGGTGAAATCAAATACTGGGCAGATCTAAGAGCCCCCATCCGCAGGCCAGCTGCAGGCACTCAGGAATAGTCCTGGTGCCTGGAGAAGACACAGGCCCTGGTCTATTTGACTTCTATTCCAGCTAACATTAACTGAGGCTAGTTGAGGTGTTCCTGGGTGATGGGTCCACCTCAGCAGTACTGAGCCTGTATCAGTGTGGCTCTTGATCTTACCCTACCACTGTGCTAGTCTTGGAGGCTTTTGGTTCATGGCGTGACAGTTTTGCTGTGCTGGTAGCCAAAGGTGTGGCATAGGAGCCTGGGAATGGTCCTTTCATGGTAATGTTGCTCAGCAGAATCTTACCGTGCCTAGCCATGAGCTAGTGCCTGTGCATGATGTAACTGGCCTATCCTAGCCCCAGAGAGAGATTTAGAGTGATAAAAAATGCTTTTTTGTACTCTCTTGGTTTATACTAAGCAACACACCAACTGCAGATTTAAGACAAATTGGTCTGGGATCATCCTCTAGTGTTTAAACAATTACAACACAAACAGTGGATTCACAACAAACCTTGACTTAGTCCTCCATCTATTGCTAAAGTAATTGAAGTGATGATAAGGTCAGAGAAAATAAATAGGTTGCTAAGAATTTCTGGGAAAAAATAGATACAAAGAAAGCCAATTTTTAAAGATGGGAATAAATAGCTAATATTTCAATACCCAGATGATGTTACACACAAACAGACTTCAAGAGATTTCAGGAAACTATGGTCTCACCTAACAGTAAAAGAAAAGATAAGAAAAAAAAAAAAAAAAACAAAACACAAAAACCCCAGAAGCTTATCAAATAATAACAAGTATGAGAAAACTCTCAGTTGGAGAATTTCACACAGCAACTTTAAGGCAACTCAATGAGCTTCAGGAAAATCACTCAATAGCCTAACATAGAAACTTAGCAAAGAGATAGCAGCAAAAATACCCAGAAATACTGGAGCTGAAAAATACACTAAGAAAAATAATAAATGAGAGAAGGCATTAAGAGCAGGAGAGTTGAAATAAAAGAGAGAATTATCGAGCTTGAAGAAAGAGTATTTGAAAATGCACAATTGGAGGAGAAAAGCAGTGAAGAAAGTCTACAGAGAATTTGGACAGTGTTAAAAAGCAAATATTCAGGTATTGCCGTTCAAGAGGACTTGAGACTGCCAAGAAGATAGAAAGGGGATAGAAAGCTTATTCAAAGAGATACTAAGAGAAAATATTCCAAACAAAGAGAAAGATACAAATATCAAGGTAAAGGAAAGTTAAAGTTAGGGTGTAACTACTCCAAGACTTACTGCAATCAAATCCTCAAAGAAAATTTCAAGACAGAGAAAAGAAACCAGTTAGGACTAAAGTTGTCTCAGTTGGCCTGGCAGCAACCTTCCAGCGAAATCTTACAGGCTAGGAAAGAGTGACATGAGATTTTCAAAGCACTGAAGAAAAAAGTACTGCCAGCCAAGAATGCTGTACCCATGAAAATTATCCTTTAGAAATGCAGGAGAGATAAGACAGAAAAAGACATAGACATAGACAGAAAAAGGCTGAGTAAATACAGGAAGCAATGGAAAAATATGGAGAATATTTAAATTAAAAAATTATTACAGCAATAGGCACACGCCATTGATCTTCCTCAAAATGCTCACCCGTGCTTTGAAGATATTTGTCCCATTGTTCTTGCCACTTGCTGAAGCGGTTCTGGAAGTCCTCTTTTGTGTCTTAATGAGATGAGATAAAAAATATGGTGAAAGCTGCTGCTATGTGCCATCCAACAGAAAATCAGGTTCATAAAAACATTAAAATGTGTCCCATCTACCCTATTCAATCTGGATCTAGCACCATGAAACTTCTGACTCTTCCCTAAATTCAAAGTGACTAAAAAAGGTAAATATTTTGAATTGATGCAGGACATCAAGGCAACCACAGCAGTGTGCCTAAAACACTCATGAAAGAAGACTTGCAGAACTGCTTCAGAAAGTGGCAAAAATAGTAGGATAAGTGTGTTTGAAATGAAGAAGAGTATTTTGAGGGGAACTAATGGCAATGACTCTTTTGCTCTAATAATTTTTTTTTTAATTTAAACACACAATAGTTTTGAATCACACTTTGCAACCCCTCCAGACCTGTCCTATAAGAAATGCTGCAGGGAATTCTTCAAACTGAGAGAAGATATAAAATTTACTAGTAAGTGTAATTATGCTGACAATTCCAGACACTTTAACATTATAAATGTAGTATGTAAGCCATTCAGGTATTCATTCCAGTAACAGAATAAAACATTTTGTGACTAATCTGTAAGTTATTTAAAGTAGCACTTCTGAGAATTGGAAAAGTTAGAGATACTTGAGGATAGCTTTTTGAAAATAGTGACACTTTTATAGTGGATTATAACCTATTTTATCTTAAAATAATGTGATAATAGTTTCTTAAGATATCTTAAAAGTGTAATGTGTGTTAATTAGGTGTCAGAGACCCATTTGTTATTCATCTTATTTTACATAGCTGACCTAATGTCCTAATGAATATTTCATTGTCTAATTTATACTTATGTGGTCAAGAAAATGTAGAAACATCTTCTCATAATTTTTTTTTTTCTGATAAAAAGTTTAGATTTATTCTAGAAACTCAAAGTGTCAGGAATTCACCTAGGTCTGACTGTTGGAGCCATTAAATATATTATCTATAATTTCTACCTGCTTTCTCAAGTCTACTGGCATTTGCAACTTGTTCACATACATGCTACCTTTAAAGCATCACCTACCACACCTAGTTTCCTAAAAGAAAAGAAAGAGTCTTTCTGCCTGGTCACTGTATGTCCAATCCCAGATCTTTGTGTCCTTGACCAGCTCAGTAAGCTCCATTTGGGCAATACAGAAAATTGAAGATTCAAGTTTATTTCTGTTTCTTGTAGCCCAGACAAGACACAAGCTGATATAAATTCTTCTATCTTTTGGGTTCTCCTTCATAGCTTTACAGCTGCAGGCAGAGTACCTCCTGAGGAGAAGTAGCCCTTTGGTAAAGAATAGATAGACAATTATGGAAGACATGAAGACTGATAGGGAAGGAGGTTCTGAACATGATTTTGAGATCTTGGCCACATTTTCATGTCCAAGAATAGGGTGTAGCTTTATGTATTATGTTCACGATGCTTGCTTGATTCATTCCTTTCAACAAATTTGGGAGAAAGGAAAAAGGAGATATGGCTAGGACCACCCCTACCCCAAATGAACACAGACTGTGCTTGAATCCTCTTAGCAACTTAAATTATGTAATCTGCATTTTATATTTGGCTCAAAGAATTTCAATCTTTGAAGAATTGGCATTAAACAAAGAAATATGTAAATAAACAAAATTCCACGTTCTAGAATTGGTATAAATGAAACAAACGTGTACACTGCCTATTGTATAGGTCTGATTAAATATCCCCATAGTAACTTTCACTTAAATATACATGGATGTATATTTGTTTTATTTATTTATTTATTTTTTATGTGGGTACCGGGAGTCGACCTGAGGACCTCGTGCTTGCCATCAGGTGCTTGTGTCATTGAGCTATATCACTGGCCCCTTTTTTCCCTTATGTGTGTTCCTGGAGTCGAACTCTGGACCTCGCGCTTGCCGGGAAGGCACTTATGCTGCTGAGCTATGTCACTGGCCCTTGTTTTATTTCTAAAAATGTCCAATTTTCTTCCTGTTAACACTATCATTATATAGTTGTGTAGTCCAGAAACCTAGAAAACACATACTCTTCCACTACTTTAACTGCCATAGCAAATTATTCATCCAAGTGCTTTTTTCTTAAGTATGTCTCAGATTTATTTTCATTTCCACATTTACATTTTTACTGACTTAGCTTAAAATTTCTCATTTCTGACTTAGGACTTTATTTTCTCTACCTCTAAATGCACTTGTTTTATGAATTTCATCTTTCCACTTTCATAGTAATCTTTCTGAAAGATGAAATTATCATAATGATGATCCCTGGCTAAAAATCGCCCATGTTTATTATAAATTCACAAACATTTAACATGGAAGTGTAAGAGACATTTTGTACGTACACAGTGTACATGAGCACAGTGAAATAATTTTGTGAAATTCTAAGTTCCACAAAATTAAACTTCCTCACTAAAGAATTTATCAGTAGTTTCATGGCATTGCGAGTAGCCAGGCAGACACAGTATAGAGCATTTTTTAAATTAATTATTAGATTTTGAAGCATCTATTGGGAATGTTCAATCAAACAGCTTGGAAAATATTGGCCCTGTGCAAAGTTTATACTTTTGAGGATGGTTTATAAGCTCTCTACAATTTGATCTTTGCTTATAGCTTTAATATTTTCCTCCCAGTTTCTTCATATAACTTGTATTTACTTATACAACTTTGGACTATTCATCTGTATACAAATATGCAGAACTGTTTCATGCTCATATTCGTACATTAATAGCAATCATTCTTTTGAGGATGCCTGATCAAGGTGAGGTTTAAGCACTTGCTTTCTTTGTAATTTCTACTCTGAATTATCTCAAGTAAGATTAATCAAGGTATTTTTGACATAATCCTTTTACAAACATTGAAAACCACATTATTATTGCTTACCTGTCTTTCTCACTAACAATATTCTCTTAAAGAAAGGGGCCATATCTTATGCATTCCTGGCACCTTACATAGTACTAGACATATAGTAAGCTATGCAAAAATTTTCAGTTCAGTGGATATTCTTCAACAATGAATATAGCTTGGGGACATATAGGAAAGAATTTATAAGAAATCACCAACAAAGTGAAAAGACAACTCAGAGTGGAAAAAAATTTTGCCAGCTGTTCTTCAAAGGATTAATATTTAGAACATATAAAGAAGTGAAAAAAAATCAGACTCTTGAAATTCAAAGATCCAATCCAAAAATGGGCATCTGAGATGAACAGACACTGCTCAGAAGAAAAAGTACAAACAGAAAGTAAATATATGAAAAGATGTTCAGCATCACTGGTCATTTGAGAAATGCAAATTAAAACAATGCTGGGATTCCATCTCACTCCAGAAAGAATGGCTATTATCAAGAAATCAACTAATAACAAATGGTGGTTCTCTGGGGAAAAAGGAACTCTTCTCCATTGTTGGTGGGAGTGCTGCCTGGTGCAACCACTGTGGAAATCAGTGTGGAGATTCCTCAAAAAGCCAGGATTAGAGTTCCCATTTGATCCAGATATTACCCTTTTAGACATCTTCCCAGCAGAATTAAAAGCATCATACACAGCGATATATGTACATCCATGTTTATAGCAGCAGTTTGTAGTAGCTAAATCTTGGAAGCAACCCAAATCCCCATCAACTGATGAATGGATAAAAATGATGTGGTTTTTATATATAATGGAGTATTACTCAGCCATAAAGAAGGATAAAGTTGAGACGTTTATAGCTAAATGGATGGACCTTGAGGCTGTAATCATAAGTGAAATAAATCAGGCACACGTGTAAATATCACATTATCTCTTTGGTGTGAGATACTGAAAATGTAAATAGGAGCCAAAATGTACAATAGATATTGTGAAATAGGAAAAAATCATTTAAAAGAAAAAGGGAGCTGGGGGGAAAGGCGAAAGGAAGGAAGGGAAAGAAAAAATGAGAAAAGAAGGATAAAATGAAAACAGCTTTGAGAATGGGGAGGGGAAGGGGATTTGAAGGGAGAGGATAGGAATAGTTAAAAAAAAAAAAAAAGAAGAATCAAGATATATCATGAACAGGTACAAATTCCCTATAATGAATGTGATCATTATGTATACCTAAATTGTACCAATAAACTTAATTAAACTAAAAAAAGAAAGAATTTTTATCTTAGAACTTATGACCTAACTAGACAACTAAATATATCCATTCATTAAGCACATCAATAAACAGTTATTCTGAGCACTTGGCTGTGCACTGGGAAATAGCGGATAACAGGTACTGCTGTTGTGCTTACAGAGTTCAAATCCAGGAAAGAAAAACTAAAGAATGGGAAAAAAAGTTAAACATGCAGCAAGAACTGCAACAGAGAGATGCAGAATACCGTGGGATCAATGAAAAGCTGTACCGATTATGTGAAAGCAGTTGACCTTGTATTAATATCACAAAATCTTTGATATGATTGGACATGGTACCCAATCAAGAAACAGCAGCATATCTCTCCAACCGCAATTATCACAGTCAATGTGATATCACAAGTTGTTTGCTCTTTGAATCATACAGTAAGTTGTACTGCCACACATAATGGGGACAGGATCAGCAATATTATCTTCAAAATAAGGAATTTGTTTGTATGGCAACTAAAATATATATTCCTCATTCAACGTGTTTATGCATCCGGTACCATTAACTAATCTAGCATTAGCATCATAAAACTGACCAGCCTTGGACTTAAAAGAAACAACAGAAAAATAAAAGTTTTACTCCTTACTTATAAAACCCCACTAAAGGTAAATGCTCTAGTTAAATAGTTCTGGTTGCAGTTTCTTAGCTGAAATTTAGCACTGTAATTGACAGAGAACTCAATACATTCTTCCCTTATAATTGCCTATGGCTTTTCTTTTAAAGGACAGGTAACCCTCTTTTATTCTGACATTATTATCTGTGGACTGTCATGACCTTACCATTGCAGCAATTTGCATGGTTATGGTCTTAACTTGCAATTCTCTGTTTGCTATACTTAAATCCTTCTTAGAAATCACCCCTTAAATTTCTCTCCAAAATATATGCTAGAGGCAGTAGAAGACTTCACCAAAATAAATAATTCTTTCCTTATGAATCACATATCAAATTTATGGAAGATTTTTCCTCTTAAGTGTTTTCCTCAAAGCTGATCTAGTGGTTCCTACTGAGAACTGAGAAGAAAGGAACATAGGTGCCTTAGTTACTTTTCTCTCATTGCTGAGAAATAATATCTGATGCCTAAAATTTAGGAAGGAAAAGTTTATTTAGCTCACAGTTTGTGGAGGTTTCAGTCCATAATCTCCATGCCAGGGTGGCATGGTGAGGGGCAAAATAGTTCAAGGTGGCAGAAGACAGAAAAAGCAACAAGAGCCAAAAGGGGGAAAAAACAAGCCTGCTACTCACCCTCTGGGGTGGGTGTAGCACTCACACCATCTCCCTGCCTTCCTCTTGCACAGCCTCAGGATGTTCACAAAGTGAGGACCCTGACTCCCTGCTGAGTTACTTAGTCAAACTTCTAAACTTCTCAAGTTGACACAATGAGTCAACCATTACAACATCCTGGAGCATAAACAGCTGCCCTAGGGCATGTCCTCTACACCCCAGGATGTAGAACTGCTGAGTTATTTAGTTAAGCTTCTAATCTTCTCAAGTTGACACAATGTATCAACCATTACAATAGGATAGAGATGGGAGCCCATTTGAGGGATATACATGCAAAGAAATTGACTGGGTGTGTCTCCTTAGTCTTCAAAAACAATACTAGGTTCTCTGCCTGTTGTCCTGTGTGTGCTGGTACTAGTGCATGTTAATGAAAAAGTTGTGCAGCATAAAATTTAAAATCAGTGGTTCCAGAGTAGACTTTCGTATTTGTGACATTTTTTCACCATATCCATTTCTTGTACTTGGGTGTGTTACTTCTCCAGCCAGTGCACTAATTACTTCTATAAAATTGACCTAGTAATGGAGTTTCCTTCATACAAGTGCATTCCTCAAACAAGTTTATAAATATGCATTGTTTAGCAAAAAATGTTTGCACATAGGACCATATCTCAGTAACCATCAGCTTTTAAATTAATATATTCCTCATTTAGTTCAGGTAATCAAAAATTTAAAAACTTGAATATATCTTCCTTCCAACTGGTTCAAAGGAAAAATAAACCATGAAAAAGAGACATTTTGTTTACAGCCTTGGTACATTATATCAATTCCTCATCTGGTGTCCAATTTTGGACTGGTTTTAGCAAAACCAAGAGCAGTTACTTGCAAAGCAATTTTACTCAAATGATCTAATTCAATAGGTGTGCAATCCCATCTTTGTCTGATTGTACAATATAGCAATAACTAAGTCCATAGGAGTAGTATCTGACAGGGAGAGGGGATTCATACTAGAGGAGCAGTTGCTATGAGATACTTGGAGCAAAATCACAATGCCTGTGTCTGTGTTGTTGGTAACCATGTGGTGTCCTTGAAATAGCCTCAGGTTTGTATGCATTCCACCTGTCTTCATTTTAGCTCAAGTGATTTTCTCTTTCATTACTGGGACCTTAACCTCTCTGCTCTAAATGCCGCCATACCAAGGCTGCATGGCTGGATTCTAACATGAAAAAGCATAATAAAAAGAAAGATTATGTATTCCCACCTTTTTAAAAATCATGCCATCTGTGGGAATTTTGAAGAATTTAATAATCACTTTTAACTTTACTCATATAAACATAAATTCAAAGGTCATTTTAATTTCCATTCACTGAGTTGGAAGTCCTTTACATTGTGTAACTTAATCCTAATCATTTTGTAAAACTCATTATTTAATTTACACGAGACTGTAATCTAGCACTGTATGGTCTCATACTGCAGAAATGAGTCACATGAGGGTATTCGTATTTAAACTTAAAACAATTATTTTTAATAAAATACAATTCAAAATTCAGCTCTCTAGTCATGACAGCTATATTTCAAGTGCTCAGTGTTGTACTCAATGAATGAGACTACAAAGGGAGGATGTCCAAAAATAAAAATTGAGCTCTTTATTTTAGCTGGTACCCAGCGGCGTCCTCTATGCCAGAACAAAGAGGAGCCCTGGGGGCAGGTAGAGTGTAGTTTTTATAGTAACAAGCAGTTGTACAGAAGCCAATAGCGACGGTTAATAAAGTAATTTTACAAACTTATTGGTTAGGCTTTTAGGTGCGGGGTATTTGGCATTATTTCATTGGGCAAAAGGAACATCTTATTATGGGTTGCCAGAGGCGGGAAGGTGCATTTCGTCACTATGGGGGAATCTCAACTTAAACAGAAAGGAATTTATCTAGCCTAAGCAAAGGAGAGGCTTATCTAATGGTATTTGGCGGGAAGCAGGAGCCGGACAGGCGAAATGGTGATTTGTTCATAAGATGGCATTAGCCTTGTCAGGTTACAACACTCAGTAGTCACAGATGGCTGATAGATACCATTCTAGACATCATGGATTGGAGAACATTTCCATTATTGCAGAGAGTTTTTCTAACCAGTAGGGAAATTGTAGAGCATAAAGAGCTGGAATTAGAGCCCATATCCTATGCTTCTTTTAAATGTACCAGCCTCTTATTTCAAGAGCAATTATAGACTAGTTATCAAGACATTTGTTGGTTGAATGAAATCAACCCTCAGCCTGGCTCATTAACTGAATCTGTGGTCATTATTCTTCCAAGGAATTCTCTTTGTGACTTTACTAGATGAATGTTGGCTTTTCCCCGTAAACACCACGGAACTTTGAAGCTCCCTCACTGGGATCACTGCTTTGTACATTTTCTTTTAGCCACCCACTCTCCTGGCTTCTTCTTACATTTGTCAGGTTCCTCCCTAATACTCTCAGTGACACTAAGTATTCTAATTATTTTTTTTATGACTGCACCTATTCTCTTTCTTAACTTGTACTCCCTGACTTTACTATTCTCTATGCTTTTTTGTTATTTTCCTAAAGAGACTTTTGCATTTCTACATATTTTATTGTTTTAGGTATCCTTGTATGTATGAATTTTATTTGTTAATCTCTAGAACATTCTAGACATGAGTTTTAATTTTATGTGGTCATTTCTCCCCTAGCAAAGACATGTAAAATCATGCTAGAACAATCCGATGCTTTTTAAAAGCATTGATCATTCAATGTTGTACTTCTGTGATGAAAGCGAATGAGTACTTGGTAACCAACATTCAGAATCGCCTGTCTCTCTCTGATACTTCAGCATTGCAATACAAAAAATTGACTGATGTCTAATACTCCTTTCAACACTCCTTTCATGTTTGCTTAAGGCAGGTAGTGTTAGTCTTTCTTGCTTTCAACTAATCTGAACAGAAACGGGAGTTGAAATCTTAGCAGGATTTTAAAAGTGGCAGGCTGTAAAACACAAAGTTGGCTGAGCTGCAGTTACACAGGAAGTCGGAAAGTAAGGAAGTAGGAAATTTCATTACACGGTAGTCATGTAAGCAGTCAAATTGTTCCATGACGTATCTTGAGGAGAGTCATAATGTTTAGGAGCTCTTGGAGTTGTGACTCTTGTTGGGGTTGTGATGATTCTAGGTTCTTGGTATCCTGAATAAAGAATTGAGCAGGACGCACAGCATTAGAAATGAAAGCATAGATTAGAAAAGATCAAAAATCTGTATAATTCTCAGGGTGGGAGGGTCCCTTGGAGAAGAGCTTATGGCACCAAAGCATCGAGGTATCAACAGTCTCCGTGGTTTTTACAGGGAGTGGTTTTTCCCCACGTATGGTCTAGTTGTTAGAGTCTGATATTCCTTGTAGGTTTTTTTTTTTTGGTACCGGAAATCAAACTCAGGACCTTGAGTTTGCCAGGCAGATGCTTGTGCCGCTGAGCTATATCCCTGGCCCCATTCCTTGTAGTTTTTACAATAGCTCTTTGAACTGACTGAGGGAGTCACTCTAATCGGTTTCAAGTTGCCTCCTTTCTGTGGGATATGGGAATTTTTGTCCTGATATTGATCTTTGTGGAACTGCCATGGCATCCAAAGCCCATGGTTGGGGGTTATAATCACAATGTGATTGAGATTATAATTAAGTATAATTAATCTTGGGTTGCATTCAGGTGTTCTAGTTATTTTGTAGTACATGTTTCCCTATGTATGGCCTAGTTGTTAGAGTCTGATATTCCTTGTGATTTTTAGAGAGCTGTCTTGGAATCCCCAGAATTTTATAGCACATGTGTTGCCTTATTTTTAGCAGCTCTGGTCTAGTTGTTTACCCTGGAATTCTCTGTGGTTTTAGAGAGCTAGCTTTTACTCTTTTATCCTTTGCCCTTCATGCTCCCCTCCAAGGACTTCTATCTTCTGCCTAAGGACATTGTAGTGACTATGGCTTAAGAACTCTTTTTCTTCATCGTCCGTTGATTCTAATTTTTGTTTGGGGATTTTGGCCTTCCTCAGTTTTGAGTAAGACCTCATCCTTCCTTCAGGAGTAGAGCGTGTGGCCTATCTCTAAGCAGCCAGTGCCTCACAGTTCTGGATATAGTTTACTTCACAGTTGGATACAATTGTGGTGAACTCTGGGGCTTTCATCTGAGGTAATTTTCCTGCATGATCTGCACATGATACAATATAAAGTCAAAGATGCTGCTGACTTTTTGCTGCTGTGTGGACACTGATCTAAAGTCATAGAGAGGATAGCAAAGGATTTCTTAGTGATGCGGAGAAATCTAATGTTTATGTCTCTTGAGCCCTTAAATCCATGATGCCAGCAACACTGAAAACTTTTCTGATGCATGAGCCAATAAATTATGTAGGCTTCATAGATTCTTCCAACTAATGCTGTAATTATTGCAAGTTTTAAAAGATAATGAGTGGAACTTTTAATTATTTAGAAATTCTCTAACAATTTCAGAAACAGTCATTTTAAAATTCTTTGTATCAGTGTAACCACCCAAATGGTTCAGGCTTCCATCTAATATTTGACATTTGAGTCGCCTTTTCACCATAAGGACCCTCATTATCTATACATCTTTCTATTGCCTTTGGTGCAGCAATATACAATACAACCATGACCTTATTTATTTATTACATTATATGAACTGTATTTTTATAAATTGTGTTGGAAATCATTTTTACCAAGCACTCCCGTTAAACCATAGCTTTGGAACAATGAATTCATTCACCTTCTTCACGCTGATAGCACTGTCTGTGGCTGACTGATTTCTGCTCAGCTCAGAGGCACACCTTGCCCTCAATGAGTCCTTGGTGAGTTCTACCTCCTGCGTGTAGGAACAAGTATCCCCAAATTTCACCTTACCCTTTAAAGCCCCACCCCGTCTCTGCTCCCTTCACCCTGAGCAGATGACCTGTCTTCTACTTCAGGGAGAATACTGGGGCTCCCAGTAGAGATCTTGCTTCCACTCCACCCAAATATTTGATTTGATTTTTGTCAGACTGTACCTTAGCTCCACCATGCCAAGATCAAAGTACGAGCCAGAACTTCCTCTGTGAAATCCTGAGCCACTTCTAGCCTTTTCCACAACATTATTATCTATCCTCTCATAGAATATATATCTATCAGAAGATATATTTATCTCCTTCCCTTCCACTCAAACCACAGCCACCCTGGCTACACACACGCTCTGTGCATTCTTTGATAACCAGGAAAAGTCCACAGTCCGTAGCAAAGGATGAGGTGAAAATAGAGCCTGGAAATCTGATCGCTTAAGGCCCCATTTGTAATATTTGGAACTTACAGTACTTTGGGGCCTAGAAAGACTCTGAAAGGGTACAAGGCGAAGCAGATAAGGGCATATTAGGATTTTACATGAGGACTCTGGTACTATGTGCTGATGGATACTTTAAAGGTGTAAATAGTGAACCTAAAATGCATTTTTGCTGTTAAGTGTTAACTAGGCTCTTCTAAACTATTATATATGGATAATTAATATAAAAATTTGCTTTAAATATACCTCCTTTCGAAGCATCTACAGTTTAACCCAGACTTTAGTCTATCATCCTCTTTAATGAGAATACTATTTCTAAGCAGTTTTGTGCAGGTGGCCCATCTGCTTCTTTTTATCTAGCAAGTGATGGGCTAATGTTTACGTGCTGGTATAGAACAGGGCTTGTGAGAAGACAGTTCTGCTCAGGTCACTGCTACTCACTGCTGCCCCAGGAGATCCAGCAAGCTGGCTAAGTGCAACATCATTATCAGGCTGCTAGGAGCCTCTAAGGATCCCTTGCTTATAGCCATTTAATGAAAGATATGTTTTAATTGCCTCCTCTTTCTTGCATTGGTGAGGGAGGCATTCCTGCCTGGGGTGTTATGTGGGTGATGGACCACACGATATCCAGCACTAGACAGGTGAGAGCAACAGCGGTGCACAGCCCTGGCAGGGACACTAAATGCCTCGTGGGACCTCCCCGGTGTTATTTGGGAGGGCTGCAGGAGGCCGGCCTTGTAGTTTCAGGAGGGCATGTGAGGGGAGCATGTGAGGGCTTGGGCCTTCTTTGAACAATTTGCCCAACTGACAGGGAATAGAAGCCAGCTATGCAGCCTTTTCTTACAGTTTGTTACTAGTTTAACCAGGACATTCTGAGCACATATCAAACAGACATTGCATCTCTAACTGAAAACAATGGAATGAGTTCATTCAACAGTGTTTGTTTACAATAAGTATTAGAATTAAGATTAGTATAATATTATTTTAGGAGGACACATGAAAATGTGTTTATATAAATCTAAACCTCCCTAGGGCACTCTTTCTAGTAGTAGTATGTAAGTTTATCAGTAGCTATAAAACATTCATTGCAATTATATGACCCAAACGTTGCAGGATTTATACTTTTGTTAAAGAAAGGCAATTGTTTCCTAAGGTATTTATGTATGAGGCAGATTTTGAATTTGTTGCAATAATATCTGATATGGGATCTTCCTTATTTTTATGTTTCAATTTCAATATATTTTCCTGAAGAAGAAAGCAGTATTTTTGAGAGGAACATTTTTCTTATAGAATGCAGAGGAATGACAGATAATATTCTTTAAGATGCTCCTCTTTTTGACTATGAATTTTTTTTTTTTAGATTTCTCAGTTCTGATTGTGTATATTTTAGTTTCTCAGAATATTAGACTAGTAAAACTGATTTTACTTATTTAATACCTGAACATCTGATTTAAAAGATGTATGTAGAGCAGTAGGCAGCATCACTTTTACTCTGTTGTTGGTTGAACTATGTTCCTTAAATTATACTAAAGTTCTACTCCTCAATAGCTGTGAATGTGACCTTATTTAGTTGTAATTAAGGTGTTTTCTTTTCCCTTTTTTTTTTTTTTTTTTTGTCTTTTTGAGACAGGGGCTCACTATGCAGTTCAGGCTGGCCTTGAATTCACTACGTAGCCCAGGCTGGCCTCGAACTCACAATGATTCTCCTGCCTCAGCCTCCCAAGTGCTGGGATTATAGGTGTGTGCCACCACGCCCAGTTGTAATGAAGTTGTTAAGTGAAGATTTATTTATTGTAGATTACAGTACACTCTTATTCCAATAGGTCTCATATGTTTATAAGAGGAAAAAAGGAAAACACACACACGCGCACACATGCATGTGTGCAGGGATAAGAATTATGTGTCTACAGCCAAGGAATGCTAAAGATGGTTGGTGACACTAGAAGCTGAGAAGAACTTGCAACAAATTTTTCCCTAAAGCAGAGGACAAAGACAGAGAGAGAGAGAGAGAGAGATATCAAGGGAGAGGAGAGAGGAAGAGAACAGTCTTGCCATCACATTGATTTTGGGTTCTACACTGATAGAATGCATTTCTGTTGTTTTAAACCACCTAATTTGTGGTACTTGTTGATGCTGATCCTAGGACATGAATGCACCCTCCTAACAACTGAATATATAGATCATCTTACATTTATAACATCCACGTAGCTGTTCAAAGAACTTTAAAACTGGAGTCTGAGAAACCATGAAGCCTCCTGAACTACTTTCACATAGACAGATCCAGGGTTCTGAAATGCTTTGCCCCAATAGGTAATTATTCAGTGTCAGGGTCCTGTTATAAGAACCCCAGTTGCTTGTCAGATGCCCTGCCAACTCCCATTACACTGAAAACTGAACACTTACTTTGTTCAGCTATCTCCTTGGAAAGTAGAGTGAAAACACACCTCTAAGCCAGTCCCCTTGACTTTATCATGAAGTCTGACTTCATAAACCCACAGGGGGCTATGATTAGGCCTGAGAGGACAACTTTACTGGAGGTAGACTGCCTTGTAAGGCCTACGGGGTTGGGCAAAACTTGAAAAATGTGATTTACTGATGATGGAAGAGAAGCAAAAGCTTCCCATATTTTGTCATGAACTTCCAATAAACACAATATAGTTGGCCATTAGAATTCAGAGTATGATTTTGTGTTTTGTGTTTTTTTTTTTTAACCTGAATGCAAGCTCACTATTTCACTGCTGATCTGTTCTTTCTCTTTTATGCTGCATATCTTCTGTGGTACATATTCAATGTGCCATGTAAGGATAAAGACTGTATAAACTCTCCTTGCATGGTGCCTCGTGTGAGAATGAAAAGTTCACAAGATAGTTTTGGGTTTTGACAGATGTATAGGAGAGTGAGCAAGAGAACACCGTGAAGAAAACCCCGTCAGACATGGTTTACAAGATCAGGTTTATGTTTCTTAAACTTTCCATCTTCCAGTGTTCGTATAGTTATTTATTCTCTGTATTTGATATCTGTTGCATTCTCATTTTACCTAATATTTAGCTGTATCTTTCATTTTTTTTTGGAGTTGAGTCTCACTGAGGTTTGGTAAATGTTTTAGATATTTAAAATAAGAGGAGTTTCACTGAATTTTTAAAAAAAATTTTATTAGTACATGTTTGTAGTACATAATGTTCACATTCCTTGTGAGGAGTTGGTACATGTATATAACACATCTTAATTCCTTTTTTCACTCTTTTCCCTTCCTCCCTGCTCCCATCCATCTCTTGATCTCCTTCCTTTTCTTTCTTTCTTTCTTTCTTTCTTTCTTTCTTTCTTTCTTTCTTTCTTTCTTTTCTTCCTTTCTTTCTTTCTTTCTTTCTTTGTACATGTTTGCAGTACATAATATTTACATTCCTTGTGTGGAGCTGGTCATTGAAATTTATCTTTATTTTCTACATTTTTTCATACTTATTAACTTTTTCTACATTTATTTTATTATGTTGCTAACTTTTTATTTACTGGCTTATTAATTTTTATCCATTCATCTTTGGGATAAAATTTGTAGTTTATAGCATAGTTTCGTTTCTCTGCTAGTAAGTTTTATGAATTTATTTTTAAATTTCTTATAAGGTATTTAAAGTTTGTTTTTCATTGTTATAATGTACATAGTATCTTAAAAGATAACTAAATTTCCTCAGGTTTCTTAAATTTTAATTTTATTCATAATCTGCGTAGCAGCGGTTTACTGCATTAACATATGTTTTACTGACTGTTGCATTTGCACTTCTTTGTACCTTTGTACCTTTCTATTTTTCCACTTTTTCTCTTTTCTTTATAATTTAGATAGAAAATACATTTGTTTCAACATAACTATTAATATATATGTGTTGTATTAAACTATAAGGGCTTAATCAAAACTATAAACATGTATATGTAGTTTCACCATCAATCCAAAGATGTTATCCCACTAAGTTTTGTCTAATATTTTTACTTTTATAAATTTCACTTCATTATTAATTTCCCTAGAGATTATCTCCTTCTTTTCTTTGAATTCTTGAAAATCTACTCTTTACTTTGATATTTATAGTTTCAGTTAAAAAAAATGACAGTTTTATTTCACTTGGCATGCATTGAATTTTCTGTATATTTGGGTTTATTTTTATTTATTTCTAAGTAAAGAAATTTATTTTTCTTTATGTCATTCATTATCTTACCTAATAATTCTTACCCTCCACTCCCCTAGATATCTCCTATTACACTTCTATTAAGTATTCTTTTTTTATTCTCTTAAACACACTCAGATAAATTATATCTTTGCTTCTAGGTACTTTTTATAATTCAGTGGTTCATCCAATATTGATCATTTCAGCTACTTTTCAACTGAAGGAAAAACATCTATTAATTAATTGCTTTCAATAATATATATATATGTTGTAAGTGTTTTTTACATACATATGTTTTAGGTATACACACATATACCAAGAACACATGCATTTTAGATATATTTGATTTATATTTAAATGTCTCAGCATTTTTTTTTTCTGTGGGTACCAGGGGTCGACCTCAGGACCTCGCGCGCCAGCAGGCGCCCGTGCCGCTGAGCGATATCACCGGCCCCTTTTTCGTATGTGGGATCCGGGAGTCGAACTCGGGCCCTCGCACTTGCAAGGCAGGCGCTTACGCCGCTGAGCCATCTCACCGGCCCTGTCTCAGCATTTTTGTATTGCCTTGTTACTTAATTTTGTAGTTTCAACATTTATGCCTTTCAACGTATTATTTCTTTGACTAGTCTCAGACCTGACGTGCTTAGGAGTCTAACTGCTCTTATTTTTGGTATATTTTTGTCAACACTAGCTCTTAATGTCTTGTTTAATCTGTTCATTGATAATGCCTTTATAGTGAGTACACTAAGATGAATTTGATCCAGGGAATCCCAAAATATACAGATTGAGTTTAAACATTCAAAGAGGATTATATTTTCTTTAGAGGTGTATCAAATGATGTCCCATAGCTGAATTAGATTCATTTTAATTTCTTCACCTGTGTACTTTTTAGCTGTAGTAAAGTTTTTTTTTTTTTAATGTGGGTACCAGGGGTTGAACTCAGGACTTCGTGCTTGCCAGCAGGCGCTTGTGCCGCTGAGTGGTATCACCAGCCCTTTTTTCCTTTATGTGGGTTCAGGGAGTTGAACTCAGGACCTCGCGCTTGCCAGCAGGAGCTTATGCCGCTGAGCCATATCACTGGCCCCATGTATTCTTAAAATTGAAGCCCAGATCTAAATGATATTTGTCTCATGATTTCAATTATTAGACAAAACTAGAATTGTTTTTGTTCCTATTAATGCTATTTTCATTGCTACTTTATTATGACTTCTTCAGGGCTGAGGAAGAGACAGATCCATTTGTAGATTTGTACACAAGCAGACAAACGAGTCTCCAGCCAACTTTCCAATAAGTGGTTTTCTTGATTTTTTTTTACAATATGCCTTGTGCTCATTTGCACCCCACTCTACGGAAATATTACCTTTGCTCCCCTTCTCCCTTTTGCTATTTCTTAGTTTCCAGTATTAGCATTTCCATTAAGGAAGAACAGTTTTAATTCAAACTTCTTTGTATACTTACATTTTGCTTCCCTTTTTCTACCTCTATCGAATAATCTGCAGCCTTTTTAAAGTGAAAAGTATATTTAAGTACATATCCCATTTTACAGAGAATGGACAGGATTCACTTCTTAACAGTATGTTTTAATTAAATTTTATTATAATAAGAGAATGAGATCTGGATCATATTGATTTTGGGGGAATTTAAATGTAATTCTGTTCTGATCTAACAGGTTATCACATTCCCATTAGTGAATGAGATTTCCTCTGTGGTCAAATATATAGTGAATTTCTGTGTTTCACAGGTGCTTAAAACTAATTCGCAGGCTACGTGGGGCTATGAGAATTGTCTACCCCTTTCTTTACATGTCAATTAAAATTTGTGTGCTATTTGTGACTCACATCTATATTGTCCTTACTAGTTTGCTGTATATTTTATTTGTCTGATTTTAAAAGCAGAGTACCAAAGTATGACTGAATTTCACAATTTACCTCTATATTATGCTATATGCTGTTATAATATTCAATAGTATTTCCAGTCTCTCAATCTTCTCCCCTTTTCTTTTGAATGCAATCTTTGACAGACACTGTTTGCAAGATTATCGCCATTTTATATATTGTTCTTTAATATTAGAAATTAAATCTAGCATTGTGCTGCCTAGGAGAAAGCCTGTATTTAATAGCCTCAACTATATTATGGTATGGCCATATAAGTAAGTTTTAGCCTATAATTATAAGCAGAAGCATTAAGTAAATTATTGGGGGTATCTTTTAGGGAAAAAGATCTACTCATCTCTATCATTACCCACTTACCTGGATTAAGTGTGCAATGACTGGAGCTCCAGCAGTTATTTTGTAGCAAATGCAACACTGTGAGAATACTGAAACAGAAAATAAAGAGTTCTGGACCTTTGATGATAAAGCACCCCTGCTATATAAGACAGAAAAGCATTTTTGTCTTCAAAAGAACTCAACACAAAGTTTTCTCTTTAACGGAATTACTGTATGGTTATCCCTCCACAGCCCACCATCCTCAAAACTGACACTAATATTTTAATCCATTGATCAAAATAAACATTTAAACAAGGAAATTAACTGTCTACAAAACTGTTTGTACTCTTTCTTTATCTTGATTTATAGCCTATATAAAGATGGGACCTCCAAGTTGAAAATTACTTTCTGTCATAACTTGAAAGATTTGTTTCTTTTTCTTCCAGGACATAGCAATCTTATCTAGAAATTTGGAATATTGAAAATCATTTTATTTCCTTCCCTGGAACTATTTCAGCTCTTCTCTTTTTCTTGATATTCTGGAAATCGCTGAAGATATGTGTATCAAGGGAGAAATATATAGACAAGTTAAAGAGGCAAGAAAGGCTTTATTGCAAGTGAAGAGAAAGAACTCAATTTCATTGATACTAAGAATGAGACAGTGGTTGGGCACTGGGATGAGCCAGTGGAAGACACTGGCAGGTGAGGCCACGGAGGCTTTTTTCTGCATGATTAGGCCCTGTGTTTCTGTTCCTGACTAGGCATTTACCCTCCCACAGACACTCAGAGGTAAGAAGGGACTGTGACGATTACATTTGAAAGAGAAGTGTCCACGGTCTCTGAGAGTTTCCTGGGTTGTAATATTGGAAAGAAGCTGGAAGAAGATTTACATTTCTAAGCAGCAGTGCTAGTACTTACAATTCTGAATTTTCTAAGTAAATGCTTTAAGAAGAAACAACCAAAAAAAAAAGAGGTCAGGACCCTATGGTCAAGGAGAAAGCTGTCTAAATGTTAGTCATGGGGAGGGCAACATTAAGGCCATCCTAATGACACATTTGTATTTGCTGCTTCTTTTTTTCATTAATTTGTATCCTCAGTGTGGCTTTTCAATCTGGAGACTTTTATACAAAAGTCTTTTATACCTATCTATTCTAATGTCCCTTTTTATTTCCCCCTGGAAATTTTATTAATTAGATTTGAAATTTCTAGTTTGATTGTTTATGTATTATATCTTGCACATTCTATAACTGATATTCTGTTCAACTTTCTGGAAGGAATTTTTAATGGATCTTCCAACACTTTTGTTGACTTCTACATTTCAACAATCATGTTTTATATTCTAAGGAGCATGGTCCTTTAATTATTCTTATTAACACAAATCTTGGTTTTTGACTCTGATTGTAATGGTATGTACCTCTGAGGAATCTAACTGACAATACTGCATCATTGTTAAAAAACTGTATCGACATTTTCAGAGGCCATTTTTGTTGTTGCTGAAGTCATTTCTATTGAGACCTTTGTATCCTTTCCTCTTTATGTTGAAGACTGAGACACACCCAAGGCCTTGAGGAACCATGCTCACATGGGCAGTGTGATACAAATAATCCTTGTATTTTAGTATGATCAGTTACAATAGTCTTCACTATTGAAGAACTTGACAATATCTGAACCATTTTCCTCTCTAATATCTTTTAAATCTTCTAAACAGCATTTCACTTTTCAAACATTGGGATTAGAAAACTAGCCTTACTTTTCTGCTTATTGAGGTAGCAATATGATGTTAGAGGTTATTGAAAATCTACCCAAAAGACTTAAAATTCATCCTCTTTACTTCACCTCTGACAATTACCCCCATCTCTGGCATTTTCTAGTCAGTCTTTGTCATTGAAAAGTTTGTTTTTCTTTCCACTGTGTACTCTGTATAGTACTTCTGCCCATGTTAGCTGCTCTTTACTACTCTTTCTCTTTGTCTTCCTTCGTGCTTTTTCTTGCCTGTGGACTTTTACACTACACCATAACATTTATTTTTATTTTTTAAAGTTTATTCCTCAGTGGGATTTTAGAAAAATGAATTGAAAATCATGTGATCATTCATCTCTGTTTAACCAGAACTCATCTCCCTACCCCATATATTTTTGTGTTGAGAAGGAAAAAAATAAAGTCCTTTATAGCTTGAATACATAGAGAGAAATAGTAAATATTAGTTCTAAAAGCTGAGACTCAGAATCCGGAATCGCTGTTCACACGGCTGTTGTTACTGGCCCTTGGGGAGTTGGATGTGTACAGGTCTGCAGTGCAGAACAAAGTTCTGCTGTACCTGGACCGCATCTCATCAGTAGTACTTTCTGGAGGGTTGACAGGGGTAGCTTGCCCTGGGGCTCCACAGGAGACCGGCATCCTCTTCCTGTCATAGTTGGAAGATTAGCTCCATGTTTGTAAGATGTCAGACATTTTCCTTTTACTTTTGAGTGAAAAGATTGTCCAAAAGTAATTCAAATTAGGATTTTGAGCTGAAATTAAAATTACTTAAACCTTATTTCCAAATATTTGCTTTAAAACAACAAAACTAGTAGAACGCCAAATAATTGGCTTTATGTTTATGAAATGAACAATATAATTATCAATATAACTTCTTGGTGAAAAATAAAGTTTAATAATTTTTAAGAAAACTAGGAGATTTTTTTTGTACTTTTCTACCATCCTGCTTAAGGAAAGCTACAGTTTTTCAATTACGTCTGTGACTCATTGAATTTAACAATAAAACTAGTCCTTCTGTATCCCTAATGTATGCTGATGCTTTAACTCACGTAAATCCATGATTTGTTTCCAATCACAAAATTCCCTATGGCTTATCAAGGGCAGGGCTATTTTAGCAAAAACATAGCATACAGTGCATAAATAGCCCTCATATATAAACACAGCATGCACAGGAGATTAATACAATTTCCCTCTTTCAAGTGATTAATATTTACCCTGGCAGCTATAGCATTTTAGTCTTCTATTAGCTGACAGATGTGAATAAGGGTTGCATCTTGCCTCCACCAAGCTGCTTTATTTTAATGCATGTTTATAGCTTAGGGACTATGAAATATGCTCCAGGAATATTTAGAACTCTCATAGGAATTTCTTGTGGCTTCCACACATTTTTTTCACAAATATATTAAATTGAATATTTTATTTCTTCAGGGCAAAAAGTTAACTGGCTTGAAACTCACAGGTGCAGAACAAGAAAATTTCATCGTAAAGAGGGACATTTCAGTATTGAGTTATTGGCTTGTTAAAAGTCTCACAGTACAGACCACCGTGAGAAATTTGAAAGAAAATAATGATTTATAGCTTTGAGTATGGGGGAAATAAGAAAAATAAAAAAGCTTGCATTTGAAACATAATTATAAATGTATTCAACATTAGATTTTACATCATATGATCAGATGAGCCATAAGGCTTTTCACTATGGCTAACATCATATACTCGTCTTTTGAATAAAAAACAAATTATGATTTGCCATCTCATAGTTTTGTGCATGAGTTAACTTTCATATAGATTTGATGTTAAAATTATGGCTTGTGATTATTTAAGGTGTCTAAATATTTTTCAGATACTTATTTCGAGAATATTCCTTTGTGTATTACATCTGCAATGTAGAAAAATAGACTACAAATTAGAAAATATAAATCATCTCACAATAATATATATAGTCTAAAAATTGTATGTATACACATATATACATACATATTTTTATATATCATAAACATCTAAAATATATAAACATATATCAGTGTTATAGGTCATGTATATACTTATTAATACTTACAATGTATGCCTATTAGAAACTATGTACATATGAGTTAAGATTAAAAATTATGGGGCATGTTTAAATAAACATATTTAGTGCAGTAAAACACACATTGCCATTAATCCCCATCACAATATTCCAGGGCCCTTCAAACACACTTATCCCATTATTCTTGACATTTTCTAAAAAAATTCTGCAAATCATTTTTCTTAAGTGTCTTTAGTTGTGTTGTGTGACTACCTTAACATCCTGAACTCACTCAAAATGTTTACCCTTCATTGTCATTTTGAATTTAAGGAAGAGCAAGAAGGAGCATGGTGCCAGATCCCATGAACATGGTGGATGAGGACACACCATAATGTTTTTTAAGAGGTTGCCTTTCTGTTGAAAGACATCCAGCAGCAGCATCCACTGTATTTTTTTTTATCACACCTTTTGAAGACACTCAGGAAAGGGACTTCCAGAACTGCTTCAGGAAATGGCAACAACAATGGGACAACTATGTTAGAAGCAACTGGAAGTGTTTTGAGGGGGATCAATGGCAATCTGTCTTTTACTCTAATAATGTTTTTAAAATTTAAAACTTTACCATATTTGTAGATCACCCCTTATACATACACTTTTGTGTATGAATAAATACTGATGTATATATAGTAGGAAGTTAACTGATGTATAGCTAAAAATCCTTAGTCATATTTTTCTATGCATAATTAAATAAAAATTGTGCTAAAAATGTTCAACGCTTTGCTAAAGGATGGTATAAATGAATAATTTCTTTAATTTTGTGTTTAAAGTATGACTAGGAACAAAATTGTCATAGTCTAGCAGAATAACAATATCAAAGTAAGTTACATTTTACATAATTATAAAAATTATTAAGGGTAACATGTAGTATCAACTGTTAACTTTACAAAAAACACCAAGGAAACAGTCAAAGACAAGTCTCTTAGGGCCAGGGATGTAGCTCAGCGGCACAAGTGCCTGCCTGGCAAGTGCAAGGCCCTGAGTTTGATTCCTGGTACCAAACAAAAAACCAAAAAACCCAGGTAAGTCTGTTAGATTGCATTCGGTGAGGCCTACCTCACCTTGCCAGATTTAGCTGTGTCTTATGGAAAGAGTCACGGAAGCTATTAATAAAGTTTTGGAGCCTGCATGGAGTGAATTTAAGGCCAGCTTTTCCAGGCTGAAGGAAGATTGGGCAGAGTGGAATGTAGAATAGCTTTATCTTGGGGATCACAGTAAGACAAGCTTTTGAAGCAAGGACAGAGGAGCAAATTGCTAATGGTAACAAATAAGCTTTTTCATTCGGTGAGTGAGGACATTTTTCAGAAGTGATTAGTTCCTGGAGCAAGTAGCCACATTATTTCTATTCATGCTCAGTGCTGCTTGATTTAGAAAGAAAAAGTTCATGTGATTTCACTAGTTATTCCAGTCCTTACTCCCAGACGTCAGACTCTCTCCCTGCCTCCCTCCCTCTTTTCTTTCTTTCCTTTTTTCTCTCTTTCTCTCTCTCTCCCTTTCTCTCTCTCCCCCTCCTTTCTCCCCTCCCTCTCTTCCCTTCTTCCTTTCCTCCCACTGTCTTCCTTCATTTCCCAACTTCTTCCCCCCCCATAGAATATCTTTTGTTAGCTCATTTGGTTGTATAGTGGCTGCAAAGCAGTGTTTAAGACTTCAGAGTTCACGCTTTTAGCTTGGCAACATGAATATTAAGAGAAAGTCTGACAATTAATTTTAGTGTGTATCTATGTCAGAATCCAAAACTGCCCCAATTAAACCAAGTGAATAGATCCAAAAAAGTCCTCAGAATTTAGAATGGAAGATATGGAGCAGTTAGTTAAATGTATCTAATTTCATGATTGCTTTGTTTCCATGTCATTTTAGTAAAATTAAGTATCCCCACAAACTGTCCAATTTCCCATAAAAAAGTTTCCATTTAAGATTAGGATTTCTGTGGGCTTAAGGACATTGCTTATCTTCCCTGTGAATATCTGAACTATAGGATGTAACACTTGCCCCAATTGCCACATCTCTTTTAAAGCCTAAAGGGAGGAAGTTTAGACATACAAGAAAATAGTCAAGAGTTGCCTTCGTATGCTCAAATGTGTGCTGTTTAGGGCCGGTGAGATGGCTCAGCGGCTTAAGCGCCTGCCCGGCAAGCGCGAGGGCCCGAGTTCGACTCCCGGATCCCACATACGAAAAAGGGACCGGTGATATCGCTCAGAGGCACGGGCACCTGCTGGCGTGCGAGGTCCTGAGGTCGACCCCCTGGTACCCACCAAAAAAAAAAAAAAAAAAAATGTGTGCTGTTTATTAAATTAACCATCAACATTTCTCCTTATGGGTTCTGGTGTTCAGAATAGCTTTATATGAAAGGAGAAACTGATCAAATTGATCTTGACTGATATTAGTAATATTCTGAAGGCTTTTTTAAATTTTTCAAGATAAACTTATTTCTATTTAGTTTGAATATAGTAACCAAAGATGCCTCTACACTATAAATCCATTATCAGGTTTTCAGAATCACCCAGTGGTTATTTTGCTAAACTATGGTACATATTTTTTAGTCAGTTTGGTGATGATTAGCTTCACCTCACCATGAGTAGTCTTGGAATCAGCTGGCAAAATTTATAAAATAGAACTCCTCAGGTAAGTTTTTAGCTCAGAAGTTTAGGTTGAAGTTTAGCTCAGAAGTTTGAACCACTCACATGAATAGTTTTAAGGCACTGATACTGTTTATTTTGTGCTTTACAAGAGATCCCTTTGTCCCAGTAAGTACCCTCCTCTCCCCATATGTGTGCGCCTATTTTGGTGGAATCCTTTTTAAAAGCTCCATCTCTCTGTGATTTACGTACAACATACAATGTATACTTTCTACACAAATTTCCAAGTGTTGTTCGTATGGAAACAGGACTGTGTCTTTCTGGAAACCAAATGATGAATTATTTCATAATATCAGTTGATTAGGGATTATGTTGTTTGATGTCTAAAATGTTGCTCCTAATGTTTGATTGAGCCTAATTGTTCAGGAAACCAACTCTATAAGAAATTGGTTTTAAAGGAAAACATTTGCACTCAAAGTCAAGGGATATCAATCCGATTGTTTGATTTTATTTTTTAACTGTATATCTACTAGCAAATATGTACACATAAACCAAGGAAACATTAAAGAAGAAAAAAGCAAAAGCATAAAGGAAAATAATTTTTTGGCTATAGTAGCTTTAATTGTTTAAGACAGTGCTGAATATCAATCAAGGGTGGATGAAAATAGATAATGATATAAAAGCCAGAAGATTAAAATTGTGACAGTGAGGGTTTGCAGTTCTCTGACTCTTGTTCTGTGGATCTTTGATAGAAAATGTCTTCTTCGTGCAGTCATTAATCCTAGGGAAATCCTAAATTCTGATTAGAAGCAAGCTTCTCCACTAAGATTGGTTCTGGACAGTTCTTAAAAAAATCTTCAGTTTTAGATTCCCAGTCTGGCCTGTTTTCCAGTATTAAAGTATGGCCTGTGTCTCTTTAATTGAGAGGTGTATCCACAGGTCTAAGGAATTGATGTTTTTCAAATTGTTAACAGCACCTCTGGTTAGATCCTTTTCATTAAGCCATTAACAGTGTGCCTGGTGAACCAAAGGTTTTGAAACAAATACTGGTGAACAAGTTACAATCTTGATATGTAGCTATTCTAATTGGCTTATTTCTTTTTCCAGGTGCTGGTATTTCTTGAAAGACATTATCTAGCTATTTCTGCCTGTTCTGCATTGTTTAACATAGGCAAGGAAAAGATCCTTGCATGATATTTTGTCAGCTTGGTCCTAACAAAGAAACGATAAAAATTTTCTTTGTTTTTTAAATTCTTTAGAATTTAAGAGGAATGGGACTGTCAAAGCCTCTCGATGGATCATCTTAGTAAAAATGATTTAGCATGAATATAAAATTGAATATTGGAATTTGCAAGTCTTTTTTTTTTTTTTTTTTTTTTGGTGGGTACCTGGGGTCGAACTCAGGACCTCGCACCTGGCAGCAGGTGCTCGTGCCGCTGAGTGATATCATCAGCCCCTTTTTTCCTTTATGTGGGTACTGGGAGTTGAACTCAGGACCTCACGCTTGCCAGGCAGGCGCTTATGCCACTGAGCTATCTCACCAGCCCAGTCATTTGGTTTTTATGTGAAGACATGTTTAACCTTGCTTTATGCTAGTGAATTAAACCTGTAATTTTCAAGTACTGTACACCATATACTGCATGGTATTTTTACATCCATTATTCACATGTTGCTTCAGGTTAGACATGTTTAATTTATCCACTGTAGGTTAGTTTTGTATGATTAGAGCTTGATGCAGACCAATGGTCTCACAGCTGAATTTTGTCACTGACTGTATAAGATATGCTTACCAGGCCTTCAAATTTATAAAGAATCAATTTCAGTAGCCTAAAACTTCATATAGTCTTGCTTTGCAAACCGATCTTCTTAAAGCTGGTCCTTTAACGAAAGCATCACATGTATTTTAATTTTCTGCTTACATTTTGCAACTTATCTTCTCCCAGTGTATAAAAGAATTTCAGCTGCTAGCATTTCTGCAGGTCTTTATTGTGCTTTATCTTAATGGCATGGAATAAATCACAAAATATCTTTCTTGTTACTGAGGAGATTGTGTCTATTGACTGTGTACTAAATAATCATATTGACCAGTACTAAGTATTTATTTTCAACAGAATTTTACAAGTACCCCTAATAGAGCTGCTGGTTATACATGATAATAGAAAAAATTTGATGATAAATTGCCATGTAATTTTTACTTTTAACTCAGAAGGAATTGAACATATTGCATATTATTCTTGTAATAAAACCACTTGAGTTTCTAATTTCTGTAACCATATTTTTTCTTCTTAAAGCTTATATCCATAACCATAGGAATTAGAGCAAAACTGATGATTAAATGTGTCTAATGTTCACTAATGGAGTCCTAAACTGTTGTAGAAAGACATCAGGCAAAAAAATTTTTAAAAAGCCTTGGCTATCTTGTAAAAGATATCCTTTTAATAAAATTTTAATTTCTGTTGAATAGTTATTTTTCATTATATTTATTCTGTTTTAAGAAATTACATATAAACTATATTTGTGATGCAATGAAAAATTATTTTTTGTAAAAATTATAATTACATAGAAAAATTCTGAAATCTTAGAGATATTTGCTAAAATAAATATAAACTATAAATCTTAAAACTTTAAATTCATTTTCTTAAATTCTGCTTTATATGTTAAATTCTTAGGAATCAATATTAGAGAATTAGGAGTTCAAGGAAAAATATAAATGACTCAGTACTTTAAATTATTAAGAAATAGTTTACAAAATTATTTACGCTGGTATATGGACAACATGTGACTAGGTCAAAAATTGGATATATACAGAAAAAGAATTTAAAATTCTTATTCAAAAGTTTAATAGTTGAAATAAAATTTAAATTCTATTTATCTGGTTAAATTTAGAATGAAAATTATTAAAGACCATAAACGTGTGTAAAGAAGACTGTTAAAATAGTAATTGTTTATAATAATGGGCAAAGAAGCTTGTAAATGACAATAAAGATAATTCAGGGCAATTTTGGGCTTTCATCTCATAGATTCAAATTTATCAAATGAATGTAAATACTTGGTAGACATAAATTGCATGAATAATCTTATTGTGAAAATAATCCACTGATTATTCTTCTATGCTGCCACTAAATCAACAGTTTAGTATGCTTATTATGTTTGTACCATACTGCTTTGTTCTGGTAAATATGTTTTATAAATTATAAAAATTAAATGATAATGTATTGAGTAACTAAACTCCATCTCCCCAAAAGGTCTTTTTATTCAAATTTTTTATAATTTATTAACAAAGGAAACTAAATTTCAAAGATTAAGAGAAAAGTGGGTGGATTACTATTTGTGATGGTGTGAAAAGTTACGTGAAGTTTCCCTCCTCAAAACAAATGTTCATCTTAATTCATAGTGGACATATATATTTACCTGACATATACTGATTAAATTGGGTTAACACTTTCTCATGAATTTTTCCTTTAAATATTTCTGTTATTATAAATCCTGGTATTGTTTTCTTAGCTCTCAGTTGTATACAGTATAAGTAAATCTTGTTTCATATTTCTTAGAATAGTTCCTCCTTTGTTTTGGAAAATTTCTCTGCCTTAACTCTACCCAATTTTAATACTTTAATCAAGTTGTTTAATAAAGTTATAGACTTTTTCATTAACATTGCCTCCTACTCTGCCTTTTTCTACCATGTAGCCTGCAGTATTAGAATCTAGAAATAGAGGGAATGGGTTGCTGAAGGAAGAAGAGCAATACTTACAAAAGGAATGAAATATTTTGCCAATTTTGAGAGGAGTTCAGAGAATGCACCAGAAGGTTAAATTCCTTTGTTTCCAGGAGGGGATGGAAATGAAAAAGGAAGAAGTGACCATGTGTATTAAAATACACAAACAGTGTGACATGTAGTAGATCATCAATAAATATTGTTTTGTTTATTGTTTTGGTTTTCTCTGTTTTCCCAGATTGACTTAATGTGCAAGGAACAATAACTGTAATGTCTGAAAACTTTTTTGTTACAGATTATAAACTTTATTTCCTGACCTTATTCAAACCACCATAAACTTCAAGTGAACAATATTTGATATAGGGAAATATTCTCAATCAAAATAGAGAAATGTTAAGCAGAGTTTCAACCCTGGAGAACTGGCATTTGAACTTTCAATCTCACTTTCTTACATTTGAATATCTTTTCTGAATTCTAATAATCTCAGCCAAGCCCATATGCACACACAAGTACAAAATTCATTATAAAACTAAATGTATGGTATACTATCCCACAGATAAATTCAGCTATATTTTCAATTTTTCTACCGCTGGTTAATCTCTATTATCAACAAGTGATTAATGGTCTAATTTTTTTATGAAGTAGAGAAAACCTTAATAAATGATCTGGACAAGGTTATGTATTTTCCTTATTTATTTCCAGGTCAGGTTGACTCACAGAAAGTTTCAAAGTAGGCATCAAAGCTTACTGCTAATGAAGAATAAATAACTATACAAAAGATAGTGATATTAAACGTTCCTAACTTCAGAATATGTCATCCAAGTTACACAAATCAAAGACTATGTAAGTCACCTGGGCTTTCCATATCAATCTTCTCTTCAGACTTTGTCTGCAGATAATTCAGCAGAGAGATAAACTTCAAAAATGTACTGGGGCCAAACTTGGAGAAGACACTGCTATTTTTTTATTGACAAAATTAGTTCTTAATATTTAACAGAAAATCATTTTTTGTGATTTTAACAATCTCGGTTTCTGGAAACCTGCCCTTATAAAACCAGGAGAAAGTTTTTGATGATATAATATTTGCATTTTAGAAATGTGAGACAACCAATCATTAGAGATGATTGGAAGGAATAAAACAGAAAAATACTATGTTCAGAAAATTTTAGGCTTTATGTAAGACTATTTGAAAAGGTAAAATTGCCTCTGTCTGCGTTCTCTAGAAGAAATGTAGAATACTGAGAAGTACTTTATAGTCATGAATTAATCGGCAGCAGAGTTTCTAAATAATTTTGTCTGATATGCTCATTCTATAGATAAAGCACAGATAAACCACAGAGAGAGAGAGAATCTTGCTTTGGCCCAAGAGTAGATCAGTGAGAGGAACACAGCAGGGAGCTCTGAGTGGTTCCAAGGGGCAGAACGGTTCAAACCTGGAAGGCAGAGGAGGGTGTTTATACACATAATAACTCCTGGTTGAGATTAATTTGCAGTGAGTGGTTTGAAAAGTAATTTCTAAAAGTCATAGTACTTCATCCTCCCATTTGTCTCAATAGCAAAGCTACCAATGATTTTGCCGTAGTTTTGTTAACATCAAGTAATATATTGGGTATTTGTAATATATTGTGCATTTGTAAATGTTCCTTTACATAACTATAAAATTCTTAACAAGTTGTTTTGGTTTCAAAATACACACTGAAATATCATTTTTTATTCATTCTACACTTTCCCCTACAACAGTTTTAACACAATAGGCTTTTTCAGGCTTATTTAATGAATTTGAATTGCTAATAATAGTTTACAACAAGTATTCTCTGTGGAAATGCAGACAGATCCATACGAATGGACGAAATATACTGAATAAATATTATGATCTTTACTTTTAGCTAAACAAAATGTTAGCAAGTGTTTATTCTCAGAAACAACTATCTCTTTTCTGATTAATAAACTACAGGAGTCATCTGTAAAATGGATATATCAGTAATTTGACCAGATTATTTATTTGAAAATATTTGAAATTCCATAGAAAAAGCTAGAAAAAGAATTCTAGACTGAACAATGCATAACTTGAAGTACTCTTCATTAACGTTATTTTGAGGTTTGTAGGTTTGTCAGCAACTTTATTATAAATAATGAACATTCCCATTTTAACTTATTAGAAAGATATTCACATTTTGGTGAAAGAATAATATACTGTAGCCTTGTTTATTTTATTTATATTGTTATTAATAACAGTGAAATACAGCCTTTTAGCATCCTCTATTGAAATTCATATACATTTGTATGTTTTATGTTTATACATTTAAGCAGATATTAATGATTTCCAAATTGAAACACAGAGGAATTGTTTGAAAATCATGAATATGCATAAACTTTCCTGATTTACTCTTTAGAATTTAATATAATACTTGAGAAAACAATCAAATTTCATTCTTCTAAATATTTATATTTGAATTACAGTGTAATATGGAAAATTGCTTAGATTGCTTGTACAACCTGAGACATGTGTGCTTATAAAAATGAGGCAAGGGGCCAGGGACATAGCTCAGCTCAGCTTGCCTGGCAAGCACGAGGTCTTGAGTTCAATTCCTAGTCCCCCCTCAAAAAAAAAAACCCAAATACATTAAAAATGAGGCAAAAAATGGTGACAAACTCTTGATTTGAGGGTACATTGTGATTATTTATGGAGGTACTCATAGATTCTTCTAAGGTCTTTCTGCTCTAATGTGAGAATGGCACGTATTTTGGCCCAGATTCTGTTACACTGCTGCTGATCAAAAGTTGTAATGAAATGAACTGAAATAGAAACTTCTGCCTTTATCAGATTAGAGAAATGAATGTCCTAACTAAAGTGTTTACACTTACAGTGTATATGTTAGGTTACAAAAATAGCTTTTTGTCCCTATGATAATCTTAACAAATTTCAGAACAAGAACTTTGGTCACGTGTGATATACAGTAATTCCCATAAGAAACCAGAAAAGTACTAGAGCTATCATTAGACTGCAAATGTTGCGCAGTAGGGCCATAACTCCCTATCACATGAGTTCAAGTCCAGTGAAAGTTTAATTTGTGCCTTTGTGCACCTCCCTCTAAATATGTCCCTGTATGTCCCTTTGCATAATTAACTGTAATGTAGTGTCATGCAAGACAATAATTTAGAAGTGGATGAAAAACTATCTTTCTCTATGACAAGTCTTACAGAAATTAATTTCAGTGTCTTAATGTTGCATATTTAGAGATAATAAAATCTGCTTTAATGTTTGCTAGAAAATTGATATAATGAACACAATAGCTTTACAAAATAAAAGGAAAAAGAAAATGACTTCCTTAAATTTTGTAGTTATAGAATGTTAGGTATAAAGTTTTTCATTATTCTGAGTTTCACAGTGTATCATCAAATGTCGGGGAAACTCAAATGCAACACAGGAACCCCTGCACTGTTACTGGTGAGTGCAGAAATCTCAGCCAACAGAGAGAGTAGCAAAGCTGGCGGAAGTCCAGGCCCTCAGCGTTCAGTTCTCAGTCCTTCGCATTGGGATTTGCACATTTATGCTAAGAAATTTTATTTCAATTTAAAACTTTATTTTAAAAAATTTTCCATAATATAGTACAGCAAAAGATAAAAGCATCTTCTACATTTGATATGATGGCTGTATGATAAAACTAAGAATCGGTGTGGGTTTCTTCTCTCCTTAGAATACAATACAGGAGAGATCGCACATACCTGGAGCCAAACTTCTTTTGAAATAGAAGGACAATTCGTAATTTTGGGTCATCCTAAGTAGCTGTTGTAATATAGCCTGACATTTTAATTTGGCAGGTAGCAAATTAAACAGTCCTTTCAATTATGGCACTGTGATCATTTAAATAATGGACACCACTTAAATTACTATCTTGAAGACTCTGGCATTTCAAATCCATTGTCATTTAAAATTCTCTGAGGAATAGGGAAAGGTGGGTATTTGTTTATTTGTAAATATTGCAGTGAAAGGTTGCACAGCACTTCATTTAGTTCTGTGTTAGCTAGGAATTTAAAAGCCACAGAAATGCGACATCCCTCTGAAATTTTCTGGGGTTTAAATGTCAACACTGCGTGACCCGTTAAGTAATACTTAATTGATTAATTCAAACTTGATTAATCTTTTTGTGGAATGCCTCATCTTTTTTTTTTTATTGAAAGTTCAAATGTATTCTGTCAGCACATGAAAGATTTGTAAGGAGACAAGTCACTCCAGAATTAATTCTACCTATTCCTTGCGTAATGCAAAAGTAAATAAGTGAAAGACATATGTACTCAGTTAACAAAGGTATGTCACTCAATTTTTAAGCTTAAAATCTTTCAATTCTCTCAGTTATTTTCTATGCACAACATTAAATCTATTTAGCTTCCAGAAAAATGCATCTTCTTGGGACCACTAGGTGTCATCGTGTCTGTTTTTAAGATATTCAGCATGTGTGTGGTGAATCACATCACATTTTCCAAGACCATACTATGAGTTCAGATTATGAGACAACTATAGGGGAGGTGGGAACTGCAAAAGAATGAGACAGAACACATTAAAACTTGGAAAAAAATGAAAAATTGGTATATTAGTTTTTAATTTAAAGAAAAATTTCACATTTTATATCTGTTGCTTTAGTAAAATGTTAATACCTTATTCCGCATTGGGGTATAATGTGAAAAATAAAAACATTGTGTAGATAATATTATTTTAAATTTTTGGTTAAAAATATTACTCTCACCTCATGAATTTTACTTGAGGAAAATGAACTCTTTTTAGTAGCATGGTATTATTTGTGTTTTTAGCATTTGTTAAATATTTTCTTTAAGAAGAAGTGAATTCTGCATTGAAATTTATATAAAATGAAAAGAAAAAATATGATGGCCATTTCCTTCAATGGGTTTACAAATTCCTTAGAATAATAATATTTAAAATAGAAAAATACTAATATCTTTATACTGATATATTTTAATATAAAATATATAACATGGATCTGGGCAAATTGGAATGACATTTACAGAACCCTTGTTAATGCATCCGTCCTAATAAAGAGATGAACTGCCTCATGATATTTGGAAGCAGGATGAAATGCTTGAAAAGTCACATAAGATTTTCTACAAATCATTAGGTAGTAAAGGGTAAACATTCCTGAGACACTGGGGTCTGATCTTGCTGACACTCCTGCCCAACATGCTAGATCTCCCCAGGAATTAAGGAGGTAGTGGCCAGGTACTGTGCAGGAGGTGGTGAGAAGGAGCTAGCTTTCTAAGCAGGGAGAGCACCCCATTCCTGGCCTTTGGACCTTAGCAAATTACATATTTTAGTAGAACCTGGCCTCTGCACCTGTGAAATATGCAAAATAATATTTACCTTCTTGTGTTATAAGAGCAAAAATGATGTCAGTAACCGCTTTGGCAGAATAAAAGCTGGCCCAGTCATATAGAAAATTATAGCTGAGTTTAATTATGGAATAATTTAGACAGCTGTAGGCAGGGTGTACAAAACCGCCATAGCTATTCCAGCACTAGTACAGCAAGGCTGTACTCCACTGAAAGAGCCATCTGCCCAAGTCTTAACTTGGGTGAGGGATGCAACTAATTTGAGGCTACCAGGCAAGAAGCCAGAGGAATACATGTGCTATCATTCCCCTCCCCACATCCTCTGTTAGGGCTTCCCACAGTTGAGGCCCACCAGATGGTAAGTCCCAGGGAACTCTGGTACACAGTTCTTATAGAGCAGTTCACTAGGAAACTTGACAGTCTGAAGAAGGTCAGAGCATCACTGATGGTCGAATGACATGGCCCCCATCCTGGTGCCAGAGATACATTTCTAATGCACAAATTGGACCATGATAGTACAGTGCCATGTTACTCATTTTCTTGCTGGGACAAAATACTTGACATCTGCAATTTATTTTGGCCCATGGTTTCAGAGGGTTCAATTCATGGTTGGCAGGCTCTAAGACAGAAATGGCCTGATAGAAAGTCATGATGGAGGAGACCTGTTCATTCTACGGAAGCCAAGAAGCAGAACAAAAGGGAAGAGCTAAGGACAAGAAAACACCCTTCCAGGACATGCTTCCAGTGATGCGTCTCTTCCACCAGGCTCCGATTCCTAATTGTACAGTCAGCTATGAACTCATCAGTAGATTAATCCACTGATGAGTATAGATTAATCCACCTCCATGCTTCAATCATTTTCCAGAAGACTCACCTCTGAAAGTATGAGGCTTTCGAGGGACATTTTGGACCTAAAGCATGAAACTTGCTTTTATTTTCTGAGGACATGAGGAAGCTCACAGAATAAAACTCATAAATTCTTAATTTCAAGAGCCATTTATTGTCCATTTACTGGATTTCTAATGTTCCCTTTCTTCCAGCTGTGTGGACCTTTCCATGATACACTATGCATAGAACTATCCATGATATGCTAAGTCGTATCGTGTCTTTTTTGACAACAAACTTTGTGTTGTTCTGTCTTTTTGCCCAGAATGTCCTTTCCTGTCTCCTCATTTAGCCAATCCTTCTTGAATTATAGAACTCAATATTCCAGGAAGAAATTCCCTGATTAAAAGTTGAGTTTAAATGCCTATTTTTGTGATATGAATAGCAAGTCTTATTTACATCTATTGTATTGCAAGCATATGTCCTTTCTTACTAGAACTGAGTTTTTCCAAGGAAAAAGGAATGCTCTGTTTTATTGTTTTATTTTTTACTGTGCCAAAGCCTCATCTGCTTGTAGGTGGGGTTTGGGGGGGCTGATTGGATCATGAGGATGTGGTACTTATCGGTGGATTAGTCCACTGATGAGTTTATAGCTTATGTGATGCTGGGAGGTGAAGCCCAGTTGGAGGAGGAGGGTCACCGGGGGTGTGGCCTTAAGTGGGTCTATCTCCATCCCTTCTTCCTTGATTGCTCTCTCTGCTTCCCACTGCCATGTCATGAGTTCTTTCCCTTTGCCATGAGCCTGTGCCATGCTGCCCTGCTGTCCTGCCTTGGAGCCGTCCAAATACGGACTGAGATGAAATAAACCTTTCCTCCTTTAAGTTTTGTGTGTTAGGTATTGCATCTCAGTGAAGAGAAAGTAACTAAAACAATTCCTAACAATTTGTGTAAAATTTTGCATACGAAAATTCAATAAATATTTATTGAATGAATAAATAAACATTTACAATGCTAAGTTCAGTGCCTCAGAGCAGACTTATTTACTTTTTTCTGATAACAGAATGCTTAAAAAGATGAACACGATGGGGGAGGGAGTGTAAAAGGAAACATCTCCAAAGTTCAAGATTCCTTCTTTCAAAACAAGATGTCTGCTGAAAGTGAACCAGTAGCTTGTAATTTGCTTTCCATTTTCTCTTCCCAAGGTACCTTAGACTCACCAAAGGCTGACATATAATAGAAAATTATTTCAGAACATTTGTCTCAAGATATGCAGATGCCGTGAAACTACCAAAGTTGATAAGCCCCTGCAGACAGATAATAATAATGGTTTATGAAGATATCAGAGAAAGACATCAATTAGAGCTCTATAGTAGTTCATTAATTTATACTGTCAAAAGAATTACAATATTCAACCTCAGTAATAAAGGAATTATATAAATTTTAAGCAATGGTGCATTCATAACCCTGAATCTCATCAATCTATTAATCATAATTCCTGCAAGCAGACTAAACACTGAATATTCCAACTCAAGCACACATATATATGTTTACTTTTTCAAAGTTTTTATTCAAAATTAGTAATAGAACCCAAACAATCTTCCAAAATGGGTATACCATTCAATGCCAAAATGGGTATAGCATTAGTATAATTCAAAGAGCTAATTTGAGCCATTTAAGCCATTTAATAGAATATCTCATAATATACATTACATTTTCATTTTTCAAAAGATTGTTTTCATATCTCATTAGCATGCAGATTCATAAAATGCACAGAACTAGCATATAAAAAATGACTTCCAAAAGTTTATTGAAATCCTGCACAAATTTTGATATATGCAAGAAATTATCCATAGTATCTGTTTTAGGCTGAACAATGCTCCACCTCTAAAGATATCTGTGTCTTAATCCTTAACCTCTGTGAATATGCTATTTTACTCAAATAAAGGGACAATGCAGACCCAAGCACGGATCTCAACATAAGAAACTTTTCCTAAATTTCTACTACTGACCAATGTAGTTACAAGGGTTCTCAGAAGAGGGAAGTAGAAGTACCAGAGTCAGAGAGAGAGAGAAGATTTAAGAGTGCACCAGAGGCAGAGAAATGCTAAAATGAGAATCAACTGGCTTTGAAGGTATGCAGTGAGACCAGGACCACAGATTACAGGCAACTAGAAAAAGATTAGAAACAGATTTCCTCCAAATCCTCCAGAAAGAAGTGGCTTGGTTGAAACTTTGAAGTTAGCACTGTGAAACTGAGTTTCAGTGTAAGCCTCCTGTGAAAGAATAAATTCATGTTGTTTTAAGCCACTAAAACTATGGTGGGTTGTAAGGGAGGAATGGGAAATTGACACAATCTTAAAAGAAAACTTAGTTACACAATTTGAGATTGTAATGTCCTTACATTTATCACAGCTTTTATTAAACTTTGTTTCATGTCTTTTTCCTTGAGTGAAATCATAATAGTCTCCAGGCCAGGAACTCTGTCTTATTTTTATCACTTAGGAGTGCTCAAAATCTTTCGCACTAATGATGGGACTCACTGAATGAGCTTAGCAAATAGGTTTTTGCCATGCGATTTGAATCTCCTGGAAAAATTAAAGCAAGTTGGCTACTACTGTGTTTCAAATTAATGATTATTAGAAGGCAAAGAGAAGCAAAATCATTGAAAATTAATGTTTAACAGGAATATAAGAAAATCCATAGTTTGTTTCTCTCATGTTTTTTCCTTCGTTACAAAACAAATATTGGGAATTCAGTAAATTATACAAAATATTTTGAAGGAACAGATTACTTTCTAGGGACTAAATAAGATTAGTAGCTCTATTGTAACCTTAGAATTCTGTTTTTAGAGCTGACGTTAGACAACTCAGCTCTTCATTACATGTAATAATATCTTTAAGCATTATATTTGGGAGATAAAGTGATTTAGCCACCAAACTTTTGAAAATCTAAATATCTGAATTTTGCTAAGGTTGTCTCCAACAAAATTAATCAATGCTTGATTGATTTTTACTTCCAAGTTGGGTAGAACTATGGTGAACAACATGCTCTGTATTTTTTTTCCATTTCCCAAACCCTACTTTTGACAAAATAGTCCTTGAGTAGGAAAGTTGAAAAATAATGTAGCATTGTCTTATCCAAATGACAGCTATTCTAGGTTTCATTTATTATAGTACAATACTTTAGGGATATTGTTAAATGGGACGGGGGAATAGCTGAGGCATACTTTTTAGTATTAATAGTAAAATATTAATAGTAAAAATGACAACAATATTGACACTTAATTTTTCTGTAATTTCACTAGTCTAATGAATGATGTTATCATCAGGTTGTGTTTTTATCATTGTTGCTAATTTTAAAAGTTAAAACTTTCTGTACTCAAGGTGTGAAAAACTAGGAAGGTGACATTTCACTAATGACTCCTCTACGAAATTGACAAAGATGGATGCAGGGCTTTATGGATGGCTCCTGAGAAATGTGGTGCTTTCAAAATGACATTATGGCCATAAAAAAATAAAGAGGGACTGAGTTTGCTTTTGTTTAGAGAAGACTCTTACATGCCGTAATTACATAGCCCATATTTTATCTTAGTTTATAAATTCTTACTTGTCTTCTATTTAAACATACATAGTTAATTATGCTGTCTGCTGAGATCTAATATCCGCAACATTGTGACTTAATATTATGCAACACCTGACCCGAGAGAACCTCAGTAGAATGTACAAATGCTTTACTAATGAAATCTCCCACTGTCTTGTGGATGCCATTCAGATGCAAGCCTCTCTTTGTGTTTGAATAAAATGAAAAGAGATGTGACTAAAATCTGTACATAGCAAGTAATGATCTCAAGAGTCAAGTTCAGAAATCTTAAATTTCAAATATAATTCGAGGACTATTGCTAATATATTGAGTTCTTTAACATAAATATTTTTCTTAAAGGAAACAGGATCTCAGGGCTTTTTTATTCTTGTAATAACATTAAAGAACTAAACCTCTGGCCATTTGCTTGCTTTGTGCGTATTTGGCGTGCCCTCTCCACATTTGTCAGCTCACTTTATCTTGCCCAGTGTTCTTTCTGGAAATAAAGATGGCTTCAGCACCCTTTAGTCTCCCAGAGCTTCATCCTGGGCCAGGAAGAAGCAAAAGCAATCCCTTTCTACTTACTCTCCTTCTAGACGGGGGACAGAAGATGCTGGGCAGTTATTTAAAGTTTCTACCCAAACCATGAGTTCCAAGGATGTTCTGAGGCTCACAATTTGAACTTTTTTGGGCAGGACTTTGTAGCCCAAATTCAGCCCTCATAAAGCAGGGGAGGCCCATGCTGCAGTGCTGCCTTCTGGGCTATTTATGAGTGACTCATATGCTATTGTGTAATCGAAGAAATTATAGTTATTTAAAAACTGCAGGCATAATCTATGAACTTTCCAAATCAAAATTATTATAGATGAGGAGAGTGTGGTGCCATATGTCTGTAATTTCAGCATCAAAGGAGGCGGAGGCAGGATTAAAATTTTGTGTCTCATAAGGGCAACTTCGTGAGACCATGTCTCAAGATAAAAAAAAGAAATTACAAAGGTCTCAGGATGTAACTGAGTGCTAGAATGTTCCTGGGTTTGATCCTCAATACCAAAAAAAAAAAAAAAGTATCACAGATTATATATTGTATACACACATAGTCACATCAAATGATGTTGAGTGGATTTTGCCTTGCAACTAAAAGATTATACAGGAGCATGTTTCTGTTTTTTGTTCTGCTGCTAGGGAAGACTTCTATTATTCTTTAGCTTTTAGGTTAATACTGCACTTATTTTTTTACTGCATAAATTTTTTAGACTTAAATAATAAATTCAAAAATACATAAAACAGGCAATTGCTAAGTTTTTTCTACAACAATAAATGGCAAAGCAATTTATATTAAAAATGTAATTAGTTAAAAATAAAAATAACATTTCAGACAGGATATCTTTCTTATTCATTAAAATCATATTAGAAAGTTTCTATGCATAGTTAGTTGACTTACTTTATGTTGAGTAGAAATTAATTCTCATAAAGTTGCTACTTGACTTTGACTCTAGAAAGCATTCTCTTATATTAGATTTTGATACAATTTGGAAGCCTGGGAATCTCTATAACTAGTGAAGGTTGTATAGAATAGAATATAAAGCCTGATGACAGGGAGACGGAAGATTGGATAGGAAGGAATTAAGTCTAACAAATCCATCATTATTTCTTTCTTCACGTTAAATAGTAATGAAAAAGGCATTCTATTCTTACATGAATTAGAAATGGCATTTAAGACAGTTTACCTAGTCTGTGCAGGTGTTGCTTCATTTCTTTTCCCAGAGAAATTGAATCTACTTACTGATATAGACAACTGTAACTTTAATGATAACTTCTGTGCCATTAACATTGATCATGAAGAAATTAAAGCCTAAAATAGTATGTCAAAGGAAGAGTTCTACTTCATGTTAGGTAGTGGTTAGATTTGCTGGACACATTTTATTCTTCATAAGCCTCACTTTATTTTTACTTCAATCTGCAAGAAAGACAAGGCTAAATCAGAGAGGGCAGACAGTTAATCACTACTGCTGCCAACAAGCTTTTGTATTTCAGTCTTATCAAATGGGATACAGACAAAAACCAAACCAAAACAGAGCACAATATCCTCCTCTCTGTGGGTCATAAATGTATTAATCTCACCTGGATAAGATGCATTGGTTAGATCAATAAGACATTTTCCCTGCTGGCCATGAAGCCTCCAATTTCCACTTCAGCCATTAATTGATTCAAATTATATGAGATTGTGCTGTATTATTAGGAAGTCACCCTGTTATATCTGCCGTTCCTGTTTAACTCTCTATTGCTCTTGTTGATTTCTATTCTTCAGAATAGAAAGTAACCCAGACCTTGCTACATAGGCAACATTGCAACATGGGCCTCCCTTGCTTTACAAAGAGCTGAATTTGGGCTACAAAGTTCTACTGGTAAAAGTTCAAACTGTGAGCCTTGTAACATCTTTGGAATTCATGGTTGTGGCAGAAACTTCACGATGTTGTTAATACTTTCCTTCTCTTTTATCTTACCTTTAAAATAGCTCTATGCCTTCCTAGATTATTCAGAGTATTTGCTTTTGTGTTCTTAGCATGTCAGAAAATTCTATCTTAAACTTTTAGTAGCGATTATGTTTGCAATATTATTTTTTTCTTATCTGTCTATATACCTAATTGTGTACCCACAATGGTCATTGTTTTAGTCTTGTATTTGATGTCCACATGGGTTTGACAGCACAGCTTCCTATCACTTTATATTTGTTGCTCTTATCCTCTCGTCATTAGGGTTTAGGATGACATATCCACTATCTATAGTTGCATGACTCATTGATTCTACTTGGGTGCCTTCAGGCAATGTTTTTCTTGAGCATATTTTCAGATTTATTAATGCTTTAAACCCTTAATGTCTGACCCCTAAAGAAATTCTTATCGACATACGTATTTTTGACAGGGGCAAAATTACTTAAAGCCAATGATCTCTTTTTAGTGTTATGAGATTTGACATATATTCTTGATAAGTATGTTTCTTTTAAAAGTCTATAAGTAGGGGCCGGTGAGATGGCTCAGCGGCTTAAGCGCCTGCCTTGCAAGCGCGAGGACCCGAGTTCGACTCCCGGATCCCACATACGAAAAAAGGGGCCGGTGATATCGCTCAGCGGCATGGGCGCCTGCTGGCGCGCGAGGTCCTGAGGTTGACCCCCCGGTACCCACAAAAAAAAAAAAAAAAAAAGTCTATAAGTATACTTCAGGATGTTATGTAATTATAGCTGAGGAGCTATTCCTTTTAAACTTGATGAAATACTGGTTGAAAAACATAATTAAAAATTCCTGGGGCCGGTGAAATGGCTCAGTGGCGTAAGCGCCTGCCTTGCAAGCGTGAGGGCCCGAGTTTGACTCCTGGAACCCACATACGAAAAAGGGGCCGGTGATATCGCTCAGCGGCACGGGTGCCTGTTGGTGCGCGAGGTCCTGAGGTCGACCCCCTGGTACCCACAAAAAAAAAAATTCCTACCCTATTTTGAATCAACAGAATAAATATATTCGAGTATCTTATGATTCTGCTTTTTGTTTGTTATTTTAGAATTTTTATTAGTTAGCACAATGCCTATGAATGTGAATAGTATTAATGAAAACACCATGAACTATTTATATTTTTCCTGCATTTCTTCTTCTAATGAGGTTATGTCATTTCACTTAATGACTTTGTTTTGCTAATGTTTAGTCAGTTTATACCAAACAAACTAATAACTGTTTGAAATCATATGGCTATAAAGGAGTGTTTTCATTTTACAAGGAAATGTATTTATCCATATAGCTAAGTAATGCCACTAGTTATACACATTTTGAATAAATACTTCTAGAAACATATTAATAATTTAAATATTTGTGAATAATTACCTAGATGAATTTTCATGGCAATGAATAAATTAGTGTAATTTCATTTTAGTGAATAAAAATACTATTGTCCATGTCTATCCACATTGTTTATATTTTTTAGAAAAAATGGTTGAGTAACTATTTGACAATATCGACTGGAAGTTCTCATTAGATAAACCCTTGTTTACCAGTACTTTATCCAATGAGTATTTTCCTATTGTTATTTTCAGCATTATTTGTCCAGGAATACTCTTGAGGGACTGTGTATCAGGATTTTGAGGGTACTGAAGCATTTAAGCAGTAAGCAATTATCAATGAAATGTGATTTCTTAAAAAGCAGTTTTCATTTTTTAAATCAAATCATCTCAAACATGCTGGATAGTTTCACTAATATTCACTTGTAACAAATTTTTGATACCTTAATTTAGAATCCATGAATATAGTATCAATGAGGAGAAAATACGTGGAATGATTGAAATTACTAAGAAAACTCATTGATGTTAAGCATAGAATGATAAATCAATTGTAATCATATTTGAAACACATATACTGTACTAGGTATATATGACAAATATTTAAATAGCAAGTGAGATTATAAACAGAATTCATAAAATGTTTTGATACTTAAGTTACTTATCTATGAAACATATTGGGAGAGAGACAAAAGATACTCTTATCCCAGAGCCTAAGTCTAATTTTGTCATCAAAGAGCAGTAACATGGATCTGTTAGACCCATATTTATTCCTTAGAACATTTCTATTGATGAATTTTTAATTTTAATTTTATGAGTTTTATGTTAAACAATGAGTAACAGGAAAAAAATCACAAAAATAAAGTATTGAATTTTTAATATTTATTGAGCATTTATAAAAAGATAAAAAATTTCAACATCAATTGTTTTTGTGATGTGCTAAGTCTAAAAAAGAACAATACGAATAAATTCTTATGTGAACTACAATGAATATATCAATAGTACTTCACAAAAAGAAATGTTACTTCAATTATCACACCTACGGCAGTCTGAACAAATGACAACAGCACATTCCATGTACATGTATTGCTTACACTGACAGCACATACGTTTTGCTTTCCTGGCCTTTTTGAAGGACACACTTGGCATCTCAGTGGTCTTGCAGTACTGTCAGAAGGTTCTTATTATATTATACAGTGTATAGTTAACAGAAACATAAAATATCAATGAAATAAAGTATTAAATTGTTAATATGTATGGCATGTTTAGAAAAAACATCAACATTTTCACATCAGCTGTGTATTTGCTTACAAAACCTAAAAGATAACATCATAAATAAATTCCTATATGAGCTACAATGAAAATACCAGTAGAACTCTACCACAAACATAAGCTTTTTTTCAACTGTCACACCGAAGGCGGTCTTCACACATGAGAACTGCGTGTTCTGTGCATGCATCTCACTTACACTGACAGCCCATGTGCTTAGCTTTTCTTTCCTATATAGCAGTCTTGTCACCTCTCTTCTTGTTCTGTCAGGAGTGTCCTGCTATATTGTACAACATGCACTTAGCAGGGAAATAAGATATCAATAAAATAGAACATCAAATATGTAATGAGTGCTTAGACTAGACATCACTTTCACATCAGCTGTTTACTTACATACAAAACCTAAAAGATAACATCAAAAATGAAAACTTATGTCAACTGCAATGTAAACACAAACAAAGGTCTACCACAGAAATAAGCTTTGGTTCAGATGTCACACCCAAGACAGTCCTCACACATGACAATTGCATGTTCCATGAACAAGTATTGCTTACACTGATAGCATATATGTTTTGTTTTCCTATACTTTATTGTAGGGCAAAGTTGACATCTTTTTTGTTTTCCTATTGTCATAGTAGGTCTTTGTGATGTTGCACCTGCTTGTTCACCTGTCAACTCACCAGTGTAATACATAATTTTTTTGCAGTTTCCTGGGAAGAAACATCTTGTTTTTCCTCTGCTGTAAATGATCTCTTATGAGCTCCAGTACTAATCCTTTAAGAAAATATGTCCATGGCATTTTGTATTTACTTTCTTTGTAAACTATCAAACTATGCCACCCGTGTTTAGGATTGAGTTAAACACAACCATTGGCCAATGCTTTGTGTTTCAAGTGACATCATAGTTGCTGCATAACTCATCAACAACATCTACTCTGCTTTTGGTTTTGCTATAGAAAGTTTCCATCTCAGGCTTCCATTTCGTCATGGTTTCCCTATCAATATTTCCATCATGGTGAAATGTTGACATCAGCAGTACCAGTTTGTTTTACTTTACCATATATGAGGCCAATGTTATAACTTTCTGAAATCCAAAGATTGTACTATACAATTCTTTGTTTTTTTGTTTTTTTTTTTTTTTTATTTTAAAGAGAAGAAAAAAACAAAACAAATCAAAAGAAGAACAAATTTTCAAAACAACATAATAGGAGGGTAACAATGGTTAATACATTACGTATTACTATCTTTAAGTTAGTTATTCAGGACACCAGACATTAGCATTCAATTGAATGACAATTCTTTGTTTTGAAATTGCAACATTTCATTTGGAATTTCTGCTTTGTTCTTACATACAGTTCCTGCATTGGTTAACTTGCGCTCTGTTAGCAAATGTAAAATCAGTTGGAAACTGGTAAACCAACTGTTGATGTCACATTCTGATTAGTTTGGGAGAGGGGGCAACAAGTCTGTTTACAACATTATTTGGTTTGTTACTATATGTATAAGGACCTGATGGCTGGGTTTCAGGATAAATGTCTAAATTGAAAGCATAATAAGTCTTTGCATCTACAAGGGCATACAATTTTATGCCATATTTTGACGCATCACTTTTCAAAAAATCTTCTACATTCATGCAATCACCATTAGAAATCCCTGCTAAATACAGCAGACCTATGAATGCTTTCAGTTCAGCTAGCAAGGTGTCATAATAAATAAATTTTTGAATATGGCTATTAGTGGATACAGAACATTTTACTTGCATTTCAGCCTTTGTGTATTTCACAGTATGTTATAGCATTTTGTCTGTTATGATTTCCAACATTGAATGGCAGTGCTGGCATTCTGTCCAATACCTTTCACCCCTCTCAAAACCCTCACTATATTTTTGCACATAGTTCTAAAATTGGAAAATTTGGATTGTTCCATTTGGTTGTGTGGGCTTTTTGCAACATTTCAACTAGTCAAATATGTACTCACATTGCTGTCTTCTTTGTCATCTGAATCAAGGAGGTCTGCATTCCTTGTGTCTGTATCAGTTGAATCTTGCTCCATTTCAGTGTCACAGGAACTTTGGCTCATATGGCCAAAGTCAAAGTTGTCATCATCACCATCACCATCATACACCCACACTACTCTTCTGTTATGAAAGCGTGTATTTTACCTTAATGGATCACCTTCATCATCCATGCGTGAGTAATCTGATGATTCACTTTTGACCGCCTCCAAAATTTGCAAATCTGGTTTTTCATATGTCATTGAACTCAACTGGGCTACTTTTACCAGAAAAATCAAGAGAAAACTTTTTTTGTAAAGAACAAATCCTGGAGTGGAGCAGGCCTATTGGACCATCTGTGATGCTTGGGTAAACATATATGCAAAACAAAGTTACACAAAGTATAAAGTGGGTTAAAATCCCATTTTGCCACTTTTGTACATGTGTACATACGTTTCCACTTGCCATACCAAGTGGGTAAACACATAGATTGCTTCCTTATCCCTAAGGGAAAGGAACTGAGATATGCAGCTGGCTACTATTATGCTAAAGTACAAGTTTATAGTAGAAAAGTAAGGGATGGACCTCCTAGACCCAGTCTTATGTACCTGTTAATATAAATAGAAGAAACTGAAAGATGATGAGGCAGTTAATATTCAAATTATACAAATATACCTGATGCACTTGAAACACTCACTATTCATAAGACCTTAAGTGACAACCCACTGGTAACAACCATTTTGAGTCCATCCTTCCTCCACCTGTCATTTATACAAGAAATGTGTATAAAATCATAGTTCCTCACCAAGGTAAACTGATAAAAATGACTCAGCTTATTGCTGCAAATTAATTGTTTTTATTGTATAAAGTAATTGTTATAGTTTATATCTAGATGTCCCCCCAAGTCTCATGTGCTTATAGGCGGGATTTTGGGGAGGTGCTAAGATAATGGGGGTGTGATACTCATCAGTGGACTGATAAGTTCATAGCTAAATGTGATGTTGAGAGGTGAAGCCTGCTCAGAAAAGTTGGGTCACTGGGGATGCGGCTTGGAAGGATATACCTCCCCCCTCCTCTCTTATTATCTCTCTACTTCCTGTCTGCGACATCACGAGCAAGCTTCCTCTGTCGTGACTCTCTACCATGCCACCCTGCCTTGGAGCCAGCTGACTATGGACTGAAACCTGTACAAGCTATAAGCCAAAATAAACGTTTCCTTTTTAAGTGGTGGGTGTCAAGTATTGTGTCCTAGTGATGAGAAAGTGACTAAGAAAATATTTTTACATAATAGTGAGAATTGGGATTGGTAAGCTTAATCATCAGCTTGATTGGCTTGGGAGTCACCTACAATATTAGGGAAACACACCTCTGGGTATGTCTGGGTTGATCATGGATGCGTGACCTTGAAGTCTATATCTGTTCCCTGATCTCTTCTTCTCTGGTACTCTTCCTCTGCTTTGCCCCTTGGCCACCATGAACTAAGCAGCTTTGCTCAGCTTTTCTGCCATGATGCTTCTGCCTTACAGCCAGCTGGCCATGGAGTGAACCTTCTGAAACTGTAAGTAAAAATAAACTCTTCCTCTCAGTTGTGTATGTCTCATATTTCATCCCAGTGATGAAAATCTAATTAATACAAGAATGATACAGTAGGTTGTTCATAGAGTAAAATCCTCTTTGCTAATCATTTCTCTTAAATTACTGTATACCCTAGAATATATAATCCTCTCTGCATTCAATCTTATTCTTCTTCTGTTCCATGGGGAATGTCATGCATTGAGTATATGAATTTCAAACTTCTAATCCCAATCACAATTCTACCTTCAAGGTCCAGAGTCATATTCAGCTGTTTCTTTGCTATGCTTGTGTGCATTTTCCAGAACAATCTCTGTTGGAAGTCCAAATTCAATATATTGTTTGCTTGTTCCCTGACCTTTGCTATTTCCTTTTTCCTCATGCTATAAAGGTACTCTCTGCTATATTATCTTTTTCTGTGGAAGATGGTAAAGGTAAGACGCAATAAGACATCAGATTTCTCTTTCCTTATCCACTGTACAAACTAAATATCAAGTCGTATAAATTTTATTCTATAAATGTTTCTCAAAATTTCCCCTATATCACTATTTGCCTGAAATCTGTATTCCAAAGCCCTTAATCTTTAACGTTTCAAAAATTTTCTATTTGATGTATTCTCTTACTTTGCCCAATCTATAATCTACACTGTGGCAAGTGTAATTTTTTCTAAAATAAAAATTAAGTATTGTCCTCTCTATGTATATTACATTGAGCTTTCACGCTAATGAAAACTCTTAAAGGATTTTCATTGCTGATAACACGAAATCCAACTTTCTTAGTATGAGTTAAAAGGCCCATATTATGTATCCCTTTTTGCTCAGATTTATCTGTTTTTCTTATTTCCTCTTGCACTGCAAATTTCAGCAATGCTGAAATACTAGCAGTTCTTTGCACATTGTATATTTTAATCCATCATTGATTTTGATTTCTCTGTTAGAGTATCTTTTCCTTTTTCCCTCTCTCCTATCTGCTTGGTAGATTCTAATGGCTTTTATTTCTCTTCAAATCTTTCATTGCGTATCTTGACAATTAATAACCGCCATTGATGTTTTTCTATATACCTTTGGCATTGAACATCTCATCATGTATTATATTCATGTGCTTTGCATTTTTGGTGTTATAATTATTGGCTCACTTAACTGACTATAAGGTTTTGAAGATATGGACTGTGTTATCATCAGTTTAATGTACTAAGCACTAAGAAAAATGAAGAATCTCAGCAAATATATGTTAAGCATTTGAACTGATATCCATCTATGGGCAAAAGGGTCATTAGCAAATGTTACTAATTGAAGAACCACTGCCTCTTGGTCTGGATAGAACTATGCTCCTTTTCTTTCTTTCTTTTTTTTTTTTTTTTTTTTTTGTGGGTACCGGGGATTGAACTCGGGACCTCGCGAGCCAGCAGATGCCCGTGCCGCTGAGCGATATCACCAGCCCTTTTTTTGTATGTGGGTATCGGGAGTCGAACTTAGGCCCTCGCGCTTGCCAGCCAGGTGCTTATGCTGCTGAGCTATCTCACCGGTCCTATGGTCCTTTTCTGTGCAAATTTTTTTCTGGGAAGTACATAGGATACTTTTTAATATAGTTTTATTAGTTGTGGTAAAGAACATATTACAAACTTTGCCAACTTAATCCTTTAAAATGTACCATTCAGTAATATTAAATGTATTCATATTGTAAAACAGATCCCCAGAGATTTTTTCTTGAAAAAACTATTGAATAACTATTAAATACCTATTAAATGACTCCTCCTCCTTCTATCTTCCCAGTCACTAGCAACTATCATTTTGCTTTCTTTTTATATAATTTCTCTGCTTTGGACCTCACAGGAGTTCAATCAGGTAGTTTTTTTCTTTTTATCACTCAGTTATGTTACTGGACATAATGTCCGCAAGTTTCATCCATATTGTAGCATATGACAAGATGTGCTGTCTCTTAAAGGTGGATAATATTGCATTGTATAGGCTGAAATTTTGTTTACCCATTTATTCATCCCTGGAAATATTCATTGCTGGTGCCCTTTGTCCATTGTGAATAATGCTACTATGAACATGGTTGTGCAATTATGTCTCTGAGATCTTGCCTTTAATTATTTTGGATACATCCTTAGAATTAGGATTGGTGGATTATATAGTAGTTCTAATTGTAAATTTTTGAGGAACCTCCATACTGATTTCTATAGTGGTCCCACCATTTTCTTATCCAACAAAGAGAGCAGAAAGTTACAACATTCTAAACTTATCACCATAACTTGCTGTTTTCATTTTTTCATAACCATCTTAAAGGGTTTAAAGTGATATCTCAGAGTTTAGATTTACAGTTCTCTGATGATTAGTGATGCTGAGCATCCTTTCATATTCTTCTGGGTCATTTGTATATCATCCTTGGAGAAAAGCCTACTCAAGACTTTTGTCTGTGCATGTTTCTTTCTTTTCCTTTTTTTTTTAGTTATTTGATAGTTTTTGTTGTTAAACTGGGAGTTCCTTATATATTTTGGATACAATACTTTATTGATCATGTATAATTTGCATAGTTTTCTCCCAGTTTTCATAGGTTGTTTTTCACTTAACTATAATTTGATACTATTTTCAACACAACATAAGGTACATAAAAATATTCACACCATGTGTACTTTAGCAGATTGAGTTTTGGCAGGGGACAGTAATCTATTTAACATGGCTGGAAGATACTGGATTTTATCAGATGTTATGATAAGTTCAAGTCCTTTCACATGCAGTGAATGTTTTTAGAAGTTGAGTTCCACGTATTGTTTAGATAATGTGTGTGGCAGCTCAAACTGGGTTTTGATATTTGATATTTTTTAAAAAATTATAAGAAAGAGAGTAAGAAAGGAATAAGAACTCTTTAAAATGGAAATTTGAGAAATTGACATCTTATGGCATTTTTGAGCTTTGTGGGAGCTAAGGCTTTTTTAACATGTAGAGAATAGTGAAGGAAATATTCCAATTCCCCACATTTATTGATTTTTCAAATCCTATCCAGATAGTTGGCACTATTTCTAACTGAAACTATCTTTACTCTGGCTTCCACAAAGTAAATGTATTGACTTGTGTTCTCCACATAGAAATTATTTATCTACCTGTCTATCTATGTATATGTAAATATGTAAGGGGACTTAATAGATAGGCTTTCTGAATCAGAGGCAAGATAGTTTACAATGCCCATCTGTGTGTTACAGAGCCAGAAGCTGCCTAGTGCAAGATACTGGAAGCCACAATAGGAAGGATCAAGGAAGAAGAGGCAATTTGAGACCGGAAGCTCCCTGTAGACTCATTGTTATGAGTCTATCTTGAAAGCCTGAAGAAATTGGAGCCTGGTGTCCACAGGTGATAACAGTAGCAAAAGAGGTACTTACTCAAGCAGAATGGAGATATTTAAATCCTTCCCCTTCTTTCATTTCATCCAGGCTGCAATCCTATTGGATAACACCACCCATGATCAAAGTGGGTTTTATTTTTTTTTTATTTTTTTTTTTTTTGTGGGTACCAGGGGGACGACCTCAGGACCTCGCGCGCCAACAGGCACCCGTGCCACTGAGCGATATCACCGGCCCCTTTTTCGTATGTGGGTTCCGGGAGTCGAACTCGGGCCCTCGCGCTTGCAAGGCAGGCGCTTACACCGCTGAGCCATCTCACCGGCCCTCAAAGTGGGTTTTAATCTCTCGGTTTGCTGTACTAAATCTTAGTTATCTCTGGAAACACCTGCAGACACACCGGAAATGTGCTTTTTAAAAATATTAGGGATATCTTAATTCAGTCAAGTTGAAAATCAGGATTAATGGTTACAATAGTTTATGTCTGTAGCTAAACTGACTTGTTTTATACCTCTTTATTTACTCTAATTTCATTATTATTAATATTAATTATTATTATTTGCAGTGGGACTTGGGAATGAACCCAGAGCCTTCACATTGATCTACATCCATAGATCCTTTTTTCTATATTTTATTTTATTTTATTATTTTATTTTTAAGGCAGAATCTTGCTAAGTTGCTAAATTGCCCAGACTTAGCTGACTTAGGATTCTTCTGCCTCAGCCTTCTAGAGTGCTGGGATTACAGGCATGCTCCACCATACTTTGCTTAACTTTATTATTTTAACTGAATATTTAAAGTTTGTTTTTTTGTTTCCTTCCTAGATTTGTGTGTGCCCTTCATTACACTCCAAGTGAGCTGCACCTTGAGTTTTCTTCCTGTTAGGCATTTTCTTTACTACATCTACTAAATTAACTTTCTATCCAGCAGCCTATTTAACTCATTGTTTAGGACATGGAACCAGGAATCTTTATATCTTACTCTCTTTAAGTGAATCTTCACATTTGGAATTTAATTTATCTCCTTCCCTTGATCCATGTATTGTTTTATTGTGTTTTTCTATAGAAATGGGTGCACAGCAGAGCAAGCCCTTTGCTCTTATCATCTTCACATTTAGCTGAAGATTCCTACCTGTGCCCATTGGAGTTCATGAAGGACAACCCCAGCCACTGTCTGCAGTTCAGGGATACCAGGGAGGGACTACATGAATTTAGCAAGCACTGGAAGCATTGAGGAAGTTCAGTAAAGCCCTCACGGAGCCCTCAGCCAGAAGCTGGGAAGCAGGTTGTGCTCAAGTGCTTCCTAGGAAATTATGACAATTTGAAAGACCCTCTGGGACTCACCAGCAACTACCATAGTCTGTAGCAACTACAGATGTATTTGTCAAGTGTTCTTCATGAGACTACTGGAACATCTCAAGTGGGTTCCACACATCTTCCTATAATTCTCTGCAGAAGAGAAAGCCTCCCCATCTTTTCTGTATTCCAAACCTCATGCAAGTGCTTTCTTATGGCAAACTCTAAGCAAGTCCTAGATAGATACATAAACTGCAGAGAATATATTTACAGTTCCTTGTGATAAAGCAATGAGTGTCACAGCAATGTGGAGTTATCAACAGACAAGTCAGGCCATCATTCCTTCTTTGGTCTCTCACACTTTGGATTTCCCAGAAACAGGTTTTACCTACACTATCTTTGCACATGTAATTTTGCATATGTATCTAGAATAAGATCATAAATAAAGTGAAAATTATACTGCAATGTATCGAGTGTGCTGAAAGCAACTTTAAATTTTTGCATCAATTTTACTTTGAAACGGTTACATTCAACCTTTCATATAAACTTAGTGGAAAATAATGTATTTTTTAAGTGATGCGTGTGTGTGTGTGTGTGTGTGTGTGTGTGTGTCAGTGCTGACACAGACAAAGCTGCTTCCTGGGAAAAAGGCCTCCATGTCCCATCTTTCTACATGAAAATCCTGAAGCATTTCTGGGGGCTCATGGCTGGGATTGAGGTATCTCTGGGATGGCGTATTTTTACCTCCTTTGTCACTGGAGTCTGAACCTTGGAGTGCCAGGAGACACGACCCTGCCTGGCACCAGCAGACCATTTGATATGTAGGGGAGGTTGACCCCTCCTGATGTGCTGGGGAGAGAGGCACAACAGAATCCAGAGGCCCAGGAACCAGTTCAGGGAGTGCTGCCCACCAGAATTGGTAAGACCTGGGTTCAATTTGGTAGTCCTGCCTTGAAAGAGGCAGAAGGGGAGACTAATCACCTCCCAGAGTTGCCTGAGTAAGTTTCACTCAAACTAAAAGCACAACTGTCAGGAACTGTGTGGCTGACTGGAAAACCAGAGTTTCCCAAGTAGTGCCACAAGGAACAAAACTGCAGCCCCAAGTCCCAGAGCACTGGGTGGTGGGTCGGAGTCATTGTATGTTTGTGTGTGAACAAGATGGACAGTGGGAAGTTTCTGATCTGACCACAGGGCCAAAATGAGTTCCAATCTGAGGTCCCATGGTGATCACCCTATGGCTAAGGGTGATGTTAGGCCCCCAGGAGCTCCACCAATGCTAAGAGGTGCCTGAAAGATCTCCACAAGTAGAGCAATGGGAGACAGATGAAGGGCGTGGATGACCCTTCCAAGTAAAACACCCCCTTCCCTCCTCCCTCTCTTGTGTATGGAAGTTGTCTGTTAGGGGGATAAAGTAGAAGGCAGAGCAAACTGACTCCCCTGGAGTGTATGTAAAGAATTTAGGAAGAGATATTCAGGTGACTGTGATGTTGAACTGACTCCTGGAAAGCTCCAGACCTTCTGTGTAATTAATTGGCCATTGTTTGCAGTGGGATGGCCAGCTGAAGCCCCACTTGATAAGGAGATAATTAGTCAAGTGTTTAGGGTTGTTTCAGGGGATCTCAGCCATCCTGACCAATTTCCTTACATTGGCTGTTGGCAAGACATCTAGGTGCACAAGAGATTGAGCCTCAGGCTTTTGGGACAAACACAATGAGAAATAAATGTTTTTCCTACTTAGTACAAGTTAAAGAATCAAGGGGTTCAGGGAACAAAAGACCCCAATATTTCTCTCAGACTTATATTAAGGACTTGGGGCAACAAACCAAGGACAAAAAATTAAAAAAATATATAAATAAAAGAAGGCTAACATGGAAAAGTATTGTTGTTTCATTTGGTTACAAATCCCCATCCTCACTCCATCTGTCTTCTGGCCAAAGTTTGTATTGGAGAAGGACTGAGTATGTCAATTGTTGCTTGCATTTATTAATGATAAAAGATCAGGGTCTCAGGAGGAGAAAGATTACGCCCTGTGTTGGTGACAAAGACTGGTTGTCCTCTTTTCCCTAAAAACTTGGGTACTTAACAAGAAAAAATAGGATTCACATCCAGTTCCCTCCTCCACGTAGGATCCTCTGGAATCCGTACCCTCAGCCTATAACCCCCAACACCCAGACTGATGGTTCCACCTTGACTGGAGCTGGCACTGGTCAAAGAAGGCCCAACTCCTGAGGCAGTGGCCATAGCCACACAAGAGGAGAAAGGCATAACTACCTGCACCCTAATAAAAATGGAATCAATCATAAATGTTCATGCTGTGGCAGGACAGCCAGCCTAGAGTCACAATAGGAGCTCATTATTACAAATATTGGCTAATTGATAATTTACTGTTGGCTTCCAATATAAGTTGCTATTTTTTATTTAATTAATAACCTTAAAACATTTCCTATGGATTGTAAATTCTTAAACTACAATTACAAGTCTAACTTGTTCTTTTCTCTGCTTTCTGTGGATGTTAAAATAAGAGTACTAATTCAAGCTTACTTGAAAGTCTGTTGACAGTTAGTCAAATTTAAAAATGTAACTATCTGAGACCAAAGGAGAAAGAAAGGAAAAAAAAAAAAAAAAGAAAGAAAAAGGAGAGAAAGATACTTTAAAACCCAAGCATCCACAGCTGGGTTTGTTATGGAAAAATTTCTGGTAAGTAGGATAGAATAGATAAAAATATGTAAAGAGTGCTATAAGTATAAGAGATATGATATGAGAGGGTTTTGTGTGATAAAGGTTTTACTCTGCTGGAAAGATAGGTAATGGCAGAACTGGAAAGTTCAAGTGTGTTCAGGAAAAGCTGTGGAGGATGCAGTTTATAAAAAGAAATATGTGTTTGCCTGTTGGTTTAGTGGAGCACAGGTTATTCCTTCTAAAGACTCCTTGTTGGGTGAGGGATATAGCTCAGTGGCACAAGCACCTGCCTGGTAAGCACAAGGTCCTGAGTTTGATTCCCGGTACCTAAAATAAAATAAAATAAAATAACTAAAAATAAAGGCTCCTTGTTGCTCAAGGACATTAGGAGGTTGATGGCCCTGGCTCTATCAGTTACTCCTTCCCAGGTCTCAGGTCTCTTCTCCATTTGACTTGGTCATTAACACACAAAGATCTGCAAAATTATAGGAAAATAAATTTAAATCAAAAGGTGGGCTAAATATAAAAAGGGAACAACTCAGACCCTTTTAACATTTTTCTGTTGTTTACCAAAAAGGTAGGGAGCTGGACAGTAGAAGAGCTTAGTGCCTCCCACCACGTGGGAAGGGGGTAGGGGAGGCACATAACCTCTCCTTTCTTCATATGTGATCTATAGTTAAATTAAAAGTTTATTTTTTTCTCCAAAAGTAAATTAGAAAATAAAAAGACAAAACTTCCAGGATCCTCCCTCCTCCCAATTCTTTCTGGTTATAAGTCTAATTAAGAGGGTTTTCTCTCCCACCTCCTTTCCAGTGTTAATTTATTGCAAGAAATGTCTATTCTAATTGGTCATCCCAAAAAGTTATGACTAATCAATTTATAATGAACCTACAATAGATTATCATAGCTATAGCTCAACTTGGCCTATATTTCTAAGAGTGCTTTCTGATCTAAAATTAATTGTTTTGTGTGTGTGTCTTTTGATTGTTGGTTTAAGGTACTTAAAGCAATTTTACTTTTCCTTTTGTATTCTCTGGCTCTTTTGGCCTCCCACATAAAAACTGGTTATCTAGGGTTTTAGAAATATCTAAATCCACTTGAAAGGTTACAGGATGAGGGGTAAGAGACTTCAAAGTAACACCGGATTTACAAGCGGAAGTCTTAGAGTCTGAAAACATAAAAATTATATATGATTTAAACTATGTATGTTTCTATATGTGAATCTGAAATTATGTGTTCTACTTAGGTTGGCTCATAAATGAGTAGACACTCATGATATTAGCTCAAATGCTTGTGGTTCACAGAGTTTAACAGTATACTAATTTAAATCACTTAATAAGAATAAAGATATTTTAAAGATTGATGACATGTTTCCATACAGATTGTTATATAACTGAGATAACCAAGATAATATCCAAAATTAATTTCTTATATACAATGTCTGTTATTGTCTGTGTGCAATAACTTAAGAGTTTTTTCTTAGACAAAACTCCTCTCTGTGGTTGAAAAAGCAACTGTGCTGTAGTCAGTAGTTTAAGGGAATAGATTTAATACAGGACCCATATTTTACAGGATTATTTTATAATATTCACCCAAAAAATTAAATGCAGAGGAGTGCAGGTGGTCTGTCTGCTTTCTGGAGTCCCAAAGAATCCAGCTGAGAACCTGGATCCCATGGCAGTGTCTTCATGAATCTGGCTGGAGTCCAAGAGCCCAAACAATGTCTAATGTGAGTCCATATCAAGGACCTGAACTGGGAAGGACCAAAGGTCAGTGGTGGGACCTAAAAAGTCTGTGCCAGCAGGGTGAAGGGTCTGTGCCACAAAGCTGATGAATCTGCCCTTGAGCCAGGAAGTGATGCTCAAGGTGAAGACCAGAGCGCCACCAAATAGAACAGCCCTCCCCAGTGACAGTAAGGACTGGAGCTTCTCTGATGACAAGAACAGCCACATTTTTATCAGGAAAACCAGCCATGGCAAGCTTCTCCTGGAAAATCAACAGATTACGATCTTCCCCTCATGATCTCCTTTTATCATTGGCAACAATCCTCAGATAAGTCTTCCACACTCAGAACCATGCTGACTCAGTTAAGCTGGCCATTCCCACTTAAATTGACCATTAGTAAATCCATCACAAGTTGCCTAGACCAAAATTTGTCCAGTTTTTCTACTGATGGGTGACTTGTCCAGTTTTCTCAGGGTCTTATGATGCCACACCCTAACAGTTATTAAATAAATTATTATGATATACTTAAACTGGTTACAAGGAAATGTTAAGTTTTCTGAGCCTAAAACAAGAAGGCTTTCTGATTCAGATGCTCTTGGTTAAATTTTCATCTATTAGCTTTAATTAAATAAACAATTTGTTATTGTATAAATGAGATATACTTCTATTGGGTAGTAAGTTCATATGCATCATTAATGTTGTTTCCTAAATTTGTAAGTGTTCTAAAGATGTTATTTTATTCTTGTCAGCACAAAACTGACAAGAATTCTGTATAAACCTAAATCTAGGTTTAAAAAATCTAAATTTTGCCTTAAGAGTAAAAACAAAGTAAATATATGTAAATATTTCTATTTAGGAGTGATATCAATTATTGCTAAACTTATGGTATATTAAATAACTTTATGCTTTTCCCAAGTGTATAGGTCCTTTTAAGATGCAGGAATTGAGAAAAACATTTTATCATTCTGGTGACCCCGAAAGTACAGTTATTTAAGATGAAAGACTTTTTCAGGTTTATGTTTATGTGACTGTTACATAATCATGTTATGATAGTTTGATGTGTCTACACCATATACAGTTGTGAAAATGTCATTATAATGATTAGAGATTAGGCACTGATAACCTTAATAACCTGTAAAATATATATATAAAACAAGCAAGCACACTCTACTTAAATATCACTCTGGTAACAAAAAGTGATTAAAATAAAACAAATTAGGTAAAAGTTTCTGTATGCCATTTGATATCTATGTTGTAATTAGATAAAGATAACTGGCTAAAAAGTCATTTTATACTAGGATAAAAATTTAAATGTGATTCAGAATAATAACAAACCCTAATGGTTCTATTATAATGACATTAGCATGATTGTTTTGATAATATGTTTTGTTGTCCTCAATCTCAAGTTGTCTCTATAAAACTTCATCACTGTTATTGGTTAATATTCAGCAGGAATTCAACTTCCAAGACAACCACAATTGGTAAGAAATAACAGTTCTCTGGTCTTACTATATATTTCAAGGTGCTTGATATCTAGATAAGATTATAAGATTAAACTTACTGCTCTCACTGCAATACTGGCTTAACGGATCTCCTGGGTGTTCAACAACTAAGGTTTAGGGGCCAAAGTTAAAACTGGGCTAAAGGAACAGCCAACATTTTGACCCTGGCCCTCTAAGGTCAACAAGGACCCAGGATAGGAGGAGACCTATCCTACAAGATCCTACCATTTGGTAAGTCAACTAACCTCCTGAGGAAGGAGATTGTTAGATCCAAGGAACAGGAATCAACCAAGGTATAGTGTGCTAGAAAGGAGGGTCACTAAAGTAAGAAATGTCTTCTATGCTTTCACAGGAGGCTACCTGCTCAAGCATGACTGGTCTCATTTTAACTTGATCTTAAACACCCAGCAGAAAATATAACCAAAATATAATAGTTATAGTAATGTAGACTAGACATTAAAAGGGGCTTCAGTGACTATCCCCTGCTGATAGTTTCCAGCCACATGGGGATACAGGTCTGAGAGCCACCTGGTTACAATTGTCCTTTCTATTCTAGTGCTCATGCTTTGCTCATATGTGCTTTAAAGTTTATTTATTCTTGCCTACAGACTGCGCTTACCAAACTATCTACCCACCTTATCCAGCTAGCATGCTCTAGATGAAGGAGCATGATAGAGAGAATCAACTTCTTCTCATAGAGTTTGAAGAAAAAGAGTATGAAGATAAGTGAAGGAGAGATTGTGAGAAACTGCAGCCCTGACTTTTCTATCAAAGGATATAAACAGAAGTTTATATCCTCCCTCTTAAAGTTTATTTCATCCTAGTCTCCTCTCCTCCAACTCATGCACCAAGGTTGCAGTTGTTACAGTTACAAGGAATGCCTGCAGCTTGGACTCTGGGAACACCTGGTGCCAAGGACATTCAGTTCCCTGTGCTCCCAATCCCCTTTAACGACCCTGCCCACAACCCTTCAGGTTTCCCCTTCTGAAATTGTCTATGGGCAGCCCCCTCTTCTTATTAAGGGCATAAGAGGGGATTTAAAGGAAATTGGGAACCTCATTCTGAGACAAGAGATGCAGCCATTAGGCTCAGCCTTAGCCACCCAACACCAAAGGGGTAAGGAACGATTGCTTGTGAGTTTGACACAGATGCTCACTTTCAAGCCAGGGGATACTGTGTTTGTAAAAGAATGGAATGCCCAACCCCTGAGACCCCTCTAGAGGGGCCCATGCACTATTATCCTATCTACCTGCAGCAAAGGTGGAAGAGATAGTCCCCTGGATTCACTACAGCAGAGTAAAACCAGCATCTCGAGACTGGGAGTGTGTCTCTGACTCTTGGTGCTGCGTAAGCTAATAATCCAGAAGAAGCAAATCGAAACCTCAGGAACACCATTGGAAGATGACAACACCAGTCACTCTTGTCACCACTCTAATCACTCTGGAGGCTGACTAGTCTATGCAAGGCCAATGCCTGAGGGGGCCACCGCTGGCAACATAGATGGACTGCATCCTTTTCAGTGACTATCTGTAATGTACTGCCGCCCCTTGGTTTTAACTGTATTTGGGTCTCTAGCCCCACTTTTTGCCATAGCCCTAGCAGAGACTTCAGCCCAGACTCTGAAGGTCTCTTCTTGTTATACATGTGGGGGTACCAACAGGGGGATCAATGGCCATGAGAATCTAGAGAGTTAGATCCTCGTGAACCTTATATTGACATAGGTTAGCCCAGCTCTGCATCAAGGGTTTGGCTTCTCAAGACCTCAGTGATGGGAAGAAACTGCCTTGCCTGGCAGGAAGGATGGTTCAGTGTCTCCGTAGGGAGCCTAATGTAGGTCAGAGGTCCTACAACTCAACTGCCCAGAAGACCCAATGGCGGGGGTTTTCTGACTACTTTGAACTAAAACCTCACCCCTTGTCCAACTTTCCTCATCTAAGAGCGGGGCTGGGATGAAGTCAATGCAAACATTGAATGGCAGACCCCAGGTGGAGTGTATTGGGTATGCAGAAGAACCACATAGCTGTACTCTCCCCAAATGTATCAAGATCTTGTGTATCAGGGTTAATCCACCCATCTCTCTTTCTATTCCCACTTGTTAGAGGAGAACATCTGCTAGTCCAAGTGTACGCGGCCGGGGGGACCCATAGAAAATGACATACCCTGCACACTGGCAATTGGAAAGATGAGGAATGGCCCCCTGAATGTGTAAATCAGTATTATGGTCCTACCACCTGTGCAGAGGATGGGTCCTGGGGTTACCACACCTCCATTTTTATGCTAACCTTCATAATTAGACTGCAAGCGGTTGTGGAAATTATAACTAATGAAACAGCCAATGATCTTAACGTGTTAGCCAAACAACAGACCAAAATGTGCTATAAAAATCACTTGACCTTAGATTATCCTTTTGCTTCTGAGGGAGGGGGTTTGTGGAAAATTTAACCTAAGTAACTGCTGCCTACAAATAGATGATAAGGGAAATGTCATATAGGAGTTTACAGGCTGAATGAGGAAAATTGTTTACGTTCCAACCCAGACTTGCAAAGGTTGGTATCATGGGAAACTGTTTGGGGGAAGGTTTTCAACTCTCAGGGGATTAAAACCCCTCATAGGTATTACACTCCTATTTGATCCTGTGTTGCCTGGCTGTCTTGGTTGTATGTTCTATCTTCAGCCTCATTGAGATGACGGTCGAATTAAAAACAGCCACACATGATGATGTTATGTCAATATAAACCTCTGAACCAGGATAATGCTTGTTGACCCAATATAGGATGGGGTTCGAGCATCAAAGTGGGGGGAATGTGGTAGGGCCCCTCCTGGTGTGACAGGGCAGGAACTTTTTTCCAATGTAGCGATATCAGCCTCTGTGATACATGTGTAGTTCTGATGAGACTCTGTAATATAAATCACACAACACCAGACTGTAGAATGTTAATATGTGACCAACCAGACTATAAAATGTTAATGTATGCCCATATGAGGGAACAAAGACATAAAAATTGTATAAAATGGTGCAAATATGCCATGTTCAGCACTCAGCCTTTGCTGAGTCAGTGCTGGCATGAATAAAGCTGCTTCCTGGGAAAAAGGCCTCAGTGTCCCATTTCCCTACATGAAAATCCCACAGCAGTCGTATCTAGCAAAGGTGATGAACTTGAGATGAAGAAATTAGATTTAACCAGCTCCACCTCTAACTGCAACAGTAATACAGCAAATTGAAGGACAATTCTTGCCAAAGAAAGAACAAATGATGGACTTCTAGTAGTCAGTGATTTAGGGAGGGTAAAGTCTATGCTGCTATAACATAGCAAAAGCAAATTATAGCTTACATAAGGTAACAGAGAAGTGGTGAGTGACCCAGACAGACACAGGTGTTTCTGCCTCATAAAATTATTGAAGGAAACATAGTCTTCCCATCTTGTTACTCTGGCATACCTTGATTGCGTGGCTAAAGCTGCTTTTTTCTGCTCCATATGGGAACTGGCCTAGAGGAAATGGAAAGCAAAGTGAACAATTTCTCATTTAGTGGACTATGGCAAAGGTACACACCTCATCATGTTCTATGGGTGAGCACTTACATATTTTTATTGTAAATGAAGGAACAGATAATGCGAGGTTCTTTCCTTTCTTTGTCTCCTAACCCCTTGAACATATTGAGCATTCAGTGCTGGCTTTGTCCATTAGCTAGATTCCACCCTATGTCGATGTGCTCTGAAGTTCTCAAATTTCTTGGACTTATAAAAGGAAGCCACAAATATCCATTTTTCCACTTGTCTACTTATTTTTCCCTGAAAAAAAAAGAACATTGATAATATTATAGCCTACATTTTTGTGCTTCTCTCATCTTTAAAATATTTTTGCATTTTGACTATGTATACTAATACAAAAAGGAAAAATGTGTTGATTATAAAATAATGATGTTAGATTTGTTATGATGAGTTCTTAATTTTTACTTTAGCTTATCAGTAATTAATGCAGTGGTGGTGTTTATGTGCACAAAGGGATAAAATGAGTATTTATAAATATTTGATAGTTTAAATATCTATAAACATGTCTTTAATTTTGATATTTGAAATATTTAAAATGATTGAATATGAATTTTTCAGTTAAATAAAACTGAGCTCAGAGCTACAAAATAAATTATACTGTAATACATGTACTCTGATTTCCTTTGTATGTTAGAAAATATTTGATGAGGTAACTCATCATACCACCTATAGACTATCATCGAAAGTCAGAGTATTTCAAAATAGATATTTGAAAAATAGAGTACGTTTGGTGGATCTTGAAAAGGTTTGTGATGAATTTGGAGGAATTCTAGAATAAGTGCCTATGACAGATGATTTAAGGAGTGAAAATAAGGGCAAGGCTTGATCTTCCACTATATAATGGATTCATAGTTATGTTTGCTTTTCATTGCTTCAGGTTAAGCCTCAAGACTAATAGGAACAATTAAAGAAAGATAAACATTGTCTCACAACACAAAAATTTACCACCATTCAAAGCACTACTTTACGAGGTAGTAGATAGCAGAACAAAGGCTCAATGATGCCTCGCAGGAGCACTGCAGACAGGACCGTTCCTGGGATGTGATGTTATGTAGCCCCTAGTATCCCTTCCGTGCACCAGATTAGGATAACTAACCTTGCTTCTTTAGAGAGTTACTCTGTTATTCTTAGGTGAGGGTAAGTGACCAAGAAGGAAAATCAAGTAGTGTATGAATAATAATAATTAGAGGAAACAAAATATATGTAGATGAAGGTTTGCCATCCCAGTTGAAGGTCTCACTGTTGTGAGACCGCTGTTGTGAATAGGGCAGGCTGAAATAAGGCTAACTGGCAGAAATCAGGATTTGAGAACATTTTTATGCCATCCAAACAAGAATCAAGGAAAGTTCTTAGTGCACCCAATAATTTCATCAAGCTTTAAGCTAAATAGGATGCTTTACTTCACGAAGCTCCTGGTCATTTGACACAATCTGCCCAGAAACATTCTTATGTGCTGGGAAGAATAAGGACATCTTTAACCAATTTCATATCGTCAAGATGATAGCTAGTTTCGATCTCCACGGAAACCTCAGTGTCCAATCTATGGAAAGGTGCATACTGAGAATGTCATTGGAATATATAACTTCGTATTCACTATATTATTTCCTTAAAACTCTTTATTTCAGACTTGTTTACAGAAAGTTAACAAGAAACAAAAAGGTTTAATATCAAATATAATGTGTACAAACTCATTAGACCTTGTCTTTACCATGCCTCATGAAGGCAGATAGATAGATGCAGGTAGATATAAAACTGAATAAATTTTAAAGTAAGAATCACATTTCACTGGTGTTTGCCAAACTGACCTGGGATCTCACGAGTGGTAGAGCTATTTTCCCCTTTGATCCGGAAGTGAATTAGCAAACTTTAATATTTCAATTTTGTCTAATTCCATACACGATTAAATAAAACATTTATTTATTGAAGTATTTAGAGAACAACTCTGTATTTTATCCTTCTTTCTTTATAGATCCTCCTTTTCTGAAGTCATGTTTCAAATTATTTCTTTTCTACTCAACAAGAAAAAAAATGTTGAATGCCAAAAATATACTCAATTTTAATAATAATTAAAGCATGATCTTCTTCTCAGTGGATGCTGACCTTGCCTTATCCACCTCACTAAAAGTCCTACCATTTTTGTGCACAGTGTGTAATAGCCCTATTTCCTGCAGTCTGAGGTATTTTTTTTCTTTTTTTTGCTCCCTGATCCCATTCTGTATCTGAATAAAATAGGCAGAAGCACCTGAGACATTATCATATCCCAAGAACAATTCCCAAAACATGACTAAAAATAGTTCGGGTTCAAATACTTCACCTTCTCCCTAACTGAGATACTTTAGAATTTCTATTTATCCACAGTCTCCATGATTTTCCAGGAAAATTGCTTGTCATTAACTACTGTGACACTGGTTTAATAATTTACCTTTTATTGGCTTTCTTCTGCTTCTTTTCTTAAGTTTTTATTTCTCTACTGATGCTATCTGGCATTAACTTTCCCAAAACATTTTGAGTCTAATCCTAATCATAAGATCTTTCTCCAGGGGAACACAAACTAAAAACTCTTTAGGTAGAGTGAACAGGAGAGAATGTCACTTCTTGGGAGAAAATCCTCTAACGTTCCCTCAAGTTTTAGTGGGTGTTGTGAGTAGAAACACTGCCTTCGTTCTGGAGGATGACCATCACTATAATTGGGAATAAAGTTCCGTAGATGGCAGGGCCAGAGTGTCTTGGGTCAGGTGGAAAGTCCGATTACTCTCCAGTACCATACAGACGTCTTTTTCTGAGGAAGGGATCAAGCATACTCACTGCTTATTAGAAAATATTCACCTTCTTAGGCCAGGGTTCCTTTCTTTTAATTCAGGTCAGTGTGTGCAGCGATAATCTGGTGATCTTCACATTGCCCGGAGGAAATTGGGGCTTGATACATAGACGCAGTGCTGATCTTCTGACTTCGCACGGCTGTGGTAACATGTTTACGTCCCTGACACTGCAGTCTTCCATCTCCTGTCAGCATCCAGGAAACTGTGACTAAGTTGTAAGCTTGTAGGTAGGAAAGTCTCAGATTCTTCAGAGTTTTGGCATACTTCGGTAAGTAAAGGGATTAAAATGTGATAGGTATTCTGCCAGGAATCGAAGAAGGTGCTTAGTAACATTAACGTTAAGAGAGTTAGAGTAAGTTTGGAAAGACCATCAGTATGGCCAAGGGTGACACTGATATTTCCTACTGGAAGCCACAAGAGGAAATATAAATGCCCAGGACATTCATGCAGCTTGGTAGAAACAGCATGGTGAGTCTGAAAAGTTTTCCTATGCTGATTGTTATGTAGAGGTCATAGGCCTTAACGGAAATATTGGACTCCATATATTTCTAACCGATGCCACTAATTTCATGTGCCATCATTTTTCGGTTGAACCCCTACAACCTGATGTGCAGTATCTAGGAGCTAGTCTATCATCCAAATTGTAATGTTATAGAACAGGATCCATATTTATCATGGCATGGGTACAGCTGTGTGGCCCTGTAATTCAGTGAAGTTAGCATTGCAACATTATCCAAAAATTCTAGTGTTAGGATAAAAGTATCAAATTAACTAAATTATAATTTCTTTGAAAGCATTGCATATCAATTGCTAATCCTAATTTCATTATATATTGTTAATTATTGCTAGTAAATATTTTATTATTAAATCTAGAGAGATTTTTCTCTTCTAGACATAAGTGTATTTTATTTATTTATTTATTTATTTATTTAGAGACAGGGTCTCGCTGTGTAGTTCAGGCTGGACTTGAACTCACTATGTAGCCCAGGCTGGCCTTGAACTCACAGCAGTCCTCTTGCCTCAGCCTCCCAAGTGCTGGGATTAACGGTGTGTGCCACCACACCTGTTTATAAGTGTATTTTAAATATATTTATATTTTAAAAATGTTTCTGTACTCTTCTGTCATTTAATTTTCTATGCAAAAGATTACAGCAAAATATTTGAATGAGGCTTTAGTTCCTAAGGACCTAGAGTTATAAAATATTTTTAAGTATTTCTTGAATAAAAGTTTTTACATTCCAGAGGCTCTTTTAAAACATGATAAGATGTTTTAAACCAATATCTAAGAAAGAATAGGGTGATATTTGCTCGGATTGTAAGTGGAAAAAAAAGAGTGGTTATCAAGCTGTTTATTTCCTGATAGGACTTTTCAGAAGTCTATTAATATTTATCTCTAAATAAAGAAATGATGTTTTAAAAGTCTTTCCTTAAGCCATTCAGTCTAGGACAAATATGTATGAAGCAGCATAGAAGGTCATGAGAAGAAAGAACATAAAAACACTGTATGGAAGAGCAACTGTAAGCCATGGTCCTCTGGCCACGGCCAGGCTATCACCTATTTTTGTAAGGAGAATTTTACTGGGACACGACCTTTTCATTTATGTGTAGTCTGTGTCACATTGCAATGAGGGAACTGAGTAGTAGTGACAGAGATTATACAACCCACAGAGCTAAAATTTTATTGTCCGGCTCTTTATAGAAAATGTTCACTGACTTTGATATATGTACCAAGAGTAGGAAAAATTTAAATTCCCCATAGAGCTCTCATCCAGATGATATTTAATGAGATTACCAGACCAGGGAATATCATTTTTTATATTTTGGATATTTAAAAAAATTAAGAACCTGATAGGCTTACCCAGTGAATTAAACAAAAAACAGCAGGTAATGGAAATCTCAACTTTATGGTCCTGAGAAACTTTGAAATCATTTCTCGGGAGTTCATCCCTCACTGTCTCCCTCCCTGTATTAATAAATTCAGTGGCAACAGTCCAATCAGTTACTGCTCTGTCGCATTGTCTGTAACATCTGGTGAATTCTCAGGAGGGAGATAACAAAGCAATCAGCTATGCTTGGTCCACCATCAGAAGCAGCAGGTAATAGGATGCCTCTGATTTCACTTGAAAATTTATAACTACATCGGATTGTTGTGAAATTTAAAACAAACCTTTTTATGACCTTTTTTATTTATAATTTACATTTCAATTACCTTCACCTGGACCATTCCCAATGTTAAAAGAAAGTGTACAACTTGTCAATGATTCCCATTAGACGTAGAAGAAAACCTACGCGTCAATGCATCTTTCTTGAAATTGCTGAATTTCTGGTTGGAGACACAAGCTGAACAGTGAAGTGCTGTCAGTCCGAGGGTTCCATCTGGCTCAGATGCGGCTCTTGCAGGAAGATGACACACATCTAGGTTCGTCATAAACCTGTATAGACTAGGCAGCCACAAATTCAGAGTAAGTTTAGCTAAACAAACTTCTTGTCTGCTCCTCAAAATATTTACTTCCAGTTTTTTCTTTCTGCTTGCCATGCAAGACTCCCATTGCTCATTCTCTTTGTTTAGCCAATAAATCCTCTGTGAGCGGCATGCAATAATAGGCAGTGATAACGAATTAAGCCTAAATAAACCATGAAGGCTTTTGATAAATTAATTAATATAATGAACCAGCCGAGTCCCGAGGTGAAAAATAAATTTGGATGATAGAAATGGTGATCAGACCTTTGTATTACAGCACTGTGCGAAGATTCAGCCTGTCCTTGTTGTCATTTAAGCAGCAATAATAGCAACAATTCCTGTTAGGCTTGAGGGACTTGGCTTGGAACGTAGTAACAGCAACAGCGATAAGGAGCAAGTACTTGAGAAATAAGGAACTGTATTTTGCTGTTTTGTCGAGGGTTTATTCATAACTAATACTGAAGAATGACTTCAGCGATGGCACACTTTGGATTTGTGCTGGCAATAACTGATACATGAACAATGGTTCTTTGGGAACTAAAATAACCACATAAACTTTAAATCTCTGAAATTTCAAATACCTGCCTCTATGCATCTGTGAGCTGTATGTTGCTTATTGTGTTAGCTCTTCTTGTGGGTACATTACATCATATCTAATTTTAATAAAATAATAACGATCCATTATAATCATTTTATGTAAAAACCGTATGTAGTGAGGTGGCCACTCCAAAAGATGTATGGTAACCAATATCTAGTGGGAATGTCTTTGGTACTGATTTGTATTTAGGCCTCTGGTCAATCACCTTGTCATGATCTAGGTATTGGGTTTAACATCATTAACCCACCTGGGTAATATGAAATAGGTATTTTTGGCTATGATGAATTGCACTGTTGTGTCAAAGCTAAATAATTACTAAAGTTGAGTGATGTGTATTTTTATTCTGCAGAATTTGAAATCACTAGCTCAGTTAATTTTAATCTTCATCATAGGTGGGTACGTAAAGTGATAAAACCACTATGGAAATCAGTATGGAGATTCCTCACAAAGCTAAAATTAGAAATTCCATTTGACCCAGCTATTCCCCTTCTAGTTATAGTCCCCAAAGAGTTAAAAAACATCCTACCACAGTGATGTATGTGTACCCATGTTTATAAGTAGCACAATTCATAATAGCTAAATGTTAGAAACAGCATATATGTCCACCAGAAAATGAATGGCCAAAGAACATGTGATATTTATACACAATGGAGTAATAATTTACTATAAAAAAGGATAAATCTGAGTCATTTATAGGAAAATGGATCCTCCCTCAGACCATAATGTTAAGTGAAGTAAATCAGACACACAAGCTTAAATATCACATGGTTTGTCTTATATGAAAAACTCAATATATAAATAGTGTATGAAATAAAAAGACAACAGGAAAAAAAGATAGAGAAAAAAGTTATTGTTATCTATCATGGACAATATTTCTAAAAGTACCTTGATTTAATATAATTGTTTGTTTGTTTGTTTTTTTGTGGGTACTGGGGGTCAAACTCAGGACCTCGTGCGCCAGCAGGCGCCCGTGCCATTGAGTGATATCACCGGCCCCTTTTTCATATGTGGGTTCCGGGAGTCAAACTCAGGCCCTCTCACTTGCCAGGCAGGCGCTTACGCCGCTGAGCCACCTCACCGGCCCAATTTAATATAATTGTCTTGTGTGTTTTATATGTTTTTTGGCCTGTTAGTGTTGTTGTTATTCTGTATACATGATAATTAACTTTATAACGACTTATAAGGTAAATAATTGCATCTGATTTTGGCAAAACAAAAAGGGGTGGAGGGAAAAGGTAAAAAAAAAAAGAATTGAGATGGGTTATTTACATGTACAAATTTCCTACAATAAATGTAATCATGCACTGAAAACATGTGCTAACAAAAATTAATTTTTTTTTAAAATAGAAGAGAATTAATCCATTTTGATACTGTGAGTAAATAGTATTTTTCACTGTAACCACAAATATATCTCATCATTTCTGAGCTTTCAGAGACAAGCTGAAAGACTGATTTCAGAAGAGACCAGCCAGATACTCAGCTAAGCTGAGACCAAAGTGTGAAACATGCTGAGTTGAAGCACATATTTGGTTTTAGTCACTAAAATTTGGGATATCTTAATACAGAAAGTAATCAGAGACTGAATTACTGTCCCTCTCCCACAGTGTACTGCATTTATCTTAAGTTAACATTAAAGAATAGGACAGCTCACTTTCATGAGGCCAGAATTACTTCACAAGGGCAACTTTAGTCTTTCTGAGGGCATTGCCCACAAAGGCCTCACCACCCTCCAATAGCCTTTGTCTGAATTCCATGAAAAAGACCCCAAAATCTTTTTTTGAGTTTCTCTTTCTCTGCTTGCCTCCTTAAACTTTGTCATTCCCCAAAATACGTAATCACTTAATCTGTATTCCCTGAGCAAATTTCTAGACTAATCTTGGCTAAAAATGATGTTATTTATGCAACTATAGACACTTCATTGTGATTGCCTCAAAATCATGACAAGTCCCACATACCTAATAATATTAGTTAATAATAATACTAAAAAACTAATCATTTAGTGTTTGCTTCCTGCCATGCAGTTTAAGTAGTTTGCAATATCTTATTTCACAGAATACTGTATTCTTTTTTTTTTTTTTTGTGGGTACTGGGGGTCGACCTCAGGACCTTGCGTGCCAGCAGGCGTCCGTGCCGCTGAGCGATATCACCGGCCCTTTTTTCGTATATGGGTTCTGGGAGTCGAACTCGGGCCCTCGCGCTTGCCAGGCAGGCGCTTACGCCGCTGAGCCATCTCACCAGCCCAAGAATACTGTATTCTTAACATCCCTGTGAGACAGGTGTTGCTATTCTGTTAGAGATGACTTTCAAGAAGTCTTGTCATGTGCCCGAAGTTACAGCACCTTGGGTGACAGAGCATCCTGGGGGCCTTTTGCATTATAGATCTCTCTCACCCATGCCTTGCCCAAATCAGAACACGAGAACTAAACTGGTTACGTTTAAATGATCTCCAGGTACTTTTATCATCTGGATCCTAAAGCATTTCTGATATACTGTCATTTCCACTTCTCTTCTAATATCATTCAATTTAAGCTTTTTGTCTCCTCTTTTACACATTCAGTCAAAAGTCTTTTTGCGGGTATCACGGCCTGTAGTACTAGGCCTTCCAGATTAGCCTTGTAGCTAATAACAAAATAACCTTATTAATACACATCTAATCACACATATTTCTGATGGCTCTCCATTGTCTGCAGAGTAAATTTTTAAGGTTTTTTTTATTGACAAATTGCACATGTTTATAGTGTGTAATACAATTTTTGATACATACATATGTTGTGTAATGATCAAATAAGAGTATTTAGACTAAAAATCACCTCAAATATCTATCACTTCTTTGTGATGGGAACATTCAAAATCCTCTCTTCTGGATATTTTGTAATATACAGTACATTGCTATTAGCTATAGCCATCTTGCTGTGCAACAGAACACCAAAACTTATTCCTCCTGTCTGACTATAACTTTGTACATGTTGACCAATATACCAATTTCCTGAATATTTATCCCTGCTGCCCAGCTGCTGGTAACACAACTTTACTGTTTAAATCTATGAGTTCAATTTTCTTGCAATCTGAATACATATAGGTGATATTATAAGGTATTTCTCTCTCAGTGCCTGGATTATTTCACTTAATACCATGTCTTCTAGATTTATTCATGTTTTTGCAAATGACAGGGCTTCCTTGCTTTTATTGCTGAATAGTATTTTATTGTGTGTGCATTCATCCATTGATGGACACTTAAATATAAGAAAAAAATGTTCAACAGCATTAATCATCAGAGAAAATAAATTAAACCCTCAATGAGACATTGTTTCACTACTGTTAGATTGGTTACTATCCTAATGGTTAGAGGCAAGTGTTGGTGAAGACGTGGAGAAGAAGGAACTCTTATCCAGTGTCGGTGGGAATGTAAATCAGTACAGCTGTTTTGGAAAACAGTCTGGGTTTTCCCCAAAAAGCTAAACACAGGGTAAAATTTTATGCATCTTTTTTTTTTAGCATCTGTGTCAAGACTTGCAAGCCTATTACCATATAAGTCATATTTTTCTTCACTACCTGCCTATATATATGTGCAGATTCATCTCTCCGGTATCTTATACTTCAGTTTGACATGCAGAGTGACGCTGAGTTCTGAGCTCTCTCCTGACCATTTTTCCACATATGTGAAATCGTTTCTTGCTACCCCGATCACCACACTACATGCTCCAACTCCCATACACTTGCCTGTCTAGTGTCCTTCTATTTACCTGTCAAATCTCAGTGCCTGTTCTCTGAAGTCTTTCCTGGGTTCTCAAGCAGATGTAGATTTTCTTTCTCTGTTCTCACAAAGTGTTTATGTGCTACTACTTCTGGAATCCCACAGGTGGTGGAAGTAACACTTCATGTCTGCTTCTCCTCTGCTATTTGTGTTGGTTTTTCTTTTTTTTTTTTTCTTTTTGTTTTAAGAGGGGGTCTTTCTATATTGCTTAGGCTATTCACAAACTCCTGAGCTCAACCAATCCGCCTGCCTCAGCCTCCCAAGTGGCTGGTATTACTGGTGAGTGCCACTGTGCATGACCTAATGTCCTGTATATTTCTTGAAAGCAGGTGGTACTCATTGCTTACAATATTTGTTTCTACACACAAATTACAGTCCCTGGCACAGAATGGAAATTTGTTAAGTAGATGTAGAATGAATATTTGGCAGTAATAAAATGACCCAGTCAAGATTTTGTGGCAATTTTCCAGATATCCTTTCTTTTCCTGGCTCTTTGCTTATTCAGATCTTAATTCTGACTCCAACAATTTCTGACTTCACAAAGAAGCGTGAGTGTATGCCTATGTGTGAGTGTATGCACAAGAGAATATATGTAGAAAGTATTGTAATTTGCTGAGGAAATAACTGTAATATTATAATGAGACATAAGTGTAGCAATTTTGTGTGGGGCAAAAGGCAATTTGGAAGCTTTCAATGATACATGTCTAATAAAAGGCTGTATGATCTTTTCTCCAACACGATGAGACTTTCTCACTAGGCCTTTTACTTTGACCTAAGGGTTCACCACATCTAATAAAAGGCAATAAAAGTGCAGACTTTGAAATAATCCCAGCTAAGGGATGTTAGGAGATGAATAGTGGGCCCATGTCCTGAACAAGAGGTTAATTGCTCAAATGCAAAACATCCTGGGGGAAAATGTGGCACAAAGGTTTGATCTTTCAACCCAGGGATGTTAAAAATCTCAGCTTTTTGTCATCAGATATTCTAATTATGCGCTCTGTGCAAGAACTTTTTTATTATGAAGAATCTGAAAACTTCTAATTAGCTAGGATTTAAAAAGCAAACAGAAAATTGAAATGTTAAAGGTCAATACAAATAAAAGCCAGAGTATACTCAGAATGGGATAAAAAGGAAGCAGGAATCAGAGAGGATCAGAGTATTCAAAAGGAGCTAATTAGCAAAGTCCAGTCTTTAAAAAAACTAAGAGAGCAATTATAAATAATATATAATGAATGTAACTTCATGATAGTGATGAGTTAAAAGGCATGATTTTCCATTTTGCTAAGTAATTCTGATACACTTAAAATTCTTACATTACAAAGAAATTATAAATCTAAATCATTGTATTTCTATCTATAAATACAATCTTTGCATTGAAACAGTCTGATTTAAAAATATACTAACGCTTATTTGTGGGTTTTGCAGTATGGTACATGTAGCAGATTACTTTCTATGATGTAAAACCCTATAGTTCCTAAATCATTATCAGTTCCTTAAATTATCTGGCAAGATTTCTCTTTTTTTTTTTCTTTGTGGGTACCGGGGGTCGACCTCAGGACCTCGCACGCCAACAGGCGCCCGTGCCTCTGAGCGATATCACCGGCCCTTTTTTCGTATGTGGGTACCGGGAGTCGAACTCGGGCCCTCGCCCTTGCCAGGCAGGCGCTTATACCGCTGAGCCATCTCACCGGCCCCACTCTTGCTTTCTTGTAACCTCAGTTTTTATAAAAACGTTGTCAAGTACTATTTCAAATGAAATCTTTTAGAGGTGTTGCATCTTTAGTACAGGTACTAATGGTCTTACCAGGCCATGCTCAGCTACCAGTGTGAGTCAGCCTCTATCACTCCTGACTTGAACTATTTCATCATGCTTGTAACTTGTCTGCTAGCACATTCACTTCCCTGAAATACCAGTGTTCCACAAAGAAGGCAGAGTGACTCTTTGGTCAAAACCTGTGACGGCTTCTCATCTCACGATGACCAATGGCCTCATCCCCTGCTACTCCATCATTGTTCCAGTCATGAAGTCTCCCTTACTTCCCCAAAATGCCCAGCTTCTCAGGTCTCCGGTATTTTGCACCAACCATCACCCTTCCTTGGAGCAACTTTTCATAAGCATCCTCGTGTCTTGCTTCTTCACTTTTCTTCACTTCTTTGCTTTAATGTTTGTTCCCTTATGCATGATAATTTCACTCATCACCATATACGACGTGACAACAACTCCCATCTTTAACCTGGCCCTTCCTATAACCTACCTGCTTTGTTTTACTCTTGTGGACTCATTCTCACCGTGTGTGTGTGTGTGTGTGTGTGTGTGTGTGTACTATATATATATGTTTATGTGTGTATATGCGCACACAAAACACATAGTACATATGCATGAAGCTATATATGTGTGCCCTTCATAAAAGCAGAAACACTTTGTTCCTGGTAATTAGTAGAGGCTGCATAAATCTGAGTGAATGAAGACACTGCCAAATTTGATTCTTTTTTCCTCTAACTTCTCTACTCTCCAAGAGCTAGTTTGTATTTTTTGTTTTTGTTTTTTGTTTTTCTTGGTTTTCTCAGCATCATGAAAATTCACAGCTCTCTTGTATTTAGAACAAGCTTAGCATCCATCCGTTGTAGGTCCCATAGGCCAAGAGCAAAAGCTGCCCATTCACACTCTATCACTAGAGTCCATTTCCTATTTGTTTTTTAATTGGCATATTTAGACCCATTTAAAGAGATTATTGGCATATATGGTTTGATATCTACCATGTTGATAAATGTTCTCTATTTGTTCATCTGTTATTTGATTCATGGTACCCAACCCCCATCTCCTGTCATATCTGGCTTTAATTGGACATTTATATAATTCTATTTTATCTCCTATCTTATAGATCAATTATATTTACTTTTAAAGATCTTAGTTTTCCTTGGAGATTATAACATTCCTTTAAAAACTAATTCAAATTCATCTTCAAATATGCTGCTTCGTACATAGTGAAATAATCCTAGCACATTCCCAATTTCTCCCTCTCCTTCTCTGTGACATTTCTGAGTCCTTCTTTTGCTCTGTTGCATGCTTCATTTTTCTTATAGCACTTTACTTTCTAGCATTTGTTATTGATTCTTTCAAGCTTCCATCTCTCTGTATGTCTCACTGATCCATTTCTGCGTGTTGACTGCTTCTTCTATTACAGCCGTTTCCTTATAAACCATATATCAACCCCTCTCTGATAACTTCCAACCCATAACCATGCTGAGTCTAGTCCTGTGGTTGCATTTTTCCTTAAGACTATAGTTTTATTTTTTTCTTGTCTGGTTAGATTTATAATGTTTTACTAAAATGTGGATATTTTATTTTGGGTAATATGAACATAGGCAAATAAGCTTTTAGAGAATTAGAATACATGTAGAGCATTTAGGTTGAAGCTCCTTAGCTACAGTCCAGGTGTTATGCAGGAGCCCCTTTAGTGTGGTGGTAAATTATGAAGAAGGAGGGGTCTTCTTAACTCTTCCAGTTCTCAGTTTCTTGATAGGCCAATGTCTTGGGGTCTTTGACCTTTGTAAATGATTCTCCAGGACTACAGCTTTGTTTTCTCAAATCTTGCCTAATCCCTTCCCTGGCTTAGGGATTGCTAATATATTTTTTAAAATTTGCCTCCCATTGACTAAATTTTTTCCTCCTTAGGTTAGACAAGGGCCTAGTGAAAGCTGAGCTGGCAGGAATAACCTGCTAGCATAAGGTTTTGGACAAGACCTTTCCCTGGAGAACTGACTTTTCCTATAGAAAAGGTGCTAGGTATGTTTAGCAGTGATTATTCTTCCATCCATCCTGTCAGAGGCTGAGATCCTTCTTGGATCTTCACCAAGAGAAGCTGGAGAAAAAGATCATAAGAGTATGGGGGAACCTCCAAGAGTACAACCCAGGGGTTTCTCACTTTTGTGGTGGTCCATGCTCAACTTCTGATATTCAGTCAGAATTACCATTTAAATATTCCTGCTTGGTATGGTTCCAGTGGTTTCAAGACCAGGTATAAAGAGGTTAGCCATATCATGCCTTTTTCTCCTCTCTGAGAGGCAGATGACTTGCACTTGCAGATCTCTGCTAGATAAAAAAATAGTCATGATTTTCAGTTGCCCAGTATTTGCATATTTCAAATATAGCTTGGTGGTTTCCAAGTACACTGTAATTTGGAGCTAAAATCATACATTTAAACATATCCTTTAACCTGACTAAAGATAAATTTCATACAATATTGTTATCCATAAGTATGTAGAAATGAGGAAGAAAAATTTCATCTGAATAAATTGATGCACTAAATACTCAAAAATGCAGCAATGGAGTACAGGTTTGGTGGCAGTTAAGGAGGAAAATGGATGCGTATTCAGGAAATTCCAATCAGAGGGGGAGAGAAGAGGTATGTACGTGGTATATTTCATGATTCTTATAGAGGATAGTGGATGTGAATGGGATGGGTTTGGGGTAAGGGATATCAGAGAAGTATCCTGTACTCTAATGAGGACTTGAGTGATACTCTGAATGAGAGAGAAAGTTTGAATATTTATGCAGAAAAGTGACATGAATTGATTAAGAATTTAGAAAATTTTAATACTGTATGAAGAATAATCTACAGAAAAATCAGTAAAAAGGCTAGTTCAGATGGAATGCTGTAGTAGTCAAAGTAGGTTAAGAAGAGAGATGATTCTGGATATATTATGAAAGTAGAACTTTTTAATGGATGACGTTGTGTGAGAAATAAAAGAGTTGAGAATCACTGCAGTGTTGACGTGTAGCTCAGTGGTAGAAGGTTTACCTGGCAAGCACAGGGCCCTAAGTTTGAACTCTAGTGACGAAAGAGATGAAGGCCATGTCAGGCTAGCTGGAAGACAGGATGTAACCTGTCAATTATAAAGATCTGCACTGGAGGCTGAGAACTGGATGTGCCTATATAGCCTAATCCAGAACAGATGCAACCTGTCAATTACGGCCAGGATGCAGGTGCAGAACAACTTCCCACTGACCAGATATGAAATGATATAAAAGGCAGCAACCATCGACATTGCTGCCCCTGCTGCAATCTTGCTGTTCTGCTGTCCTCCTGTTTTTGCAGTGGCTCGTGCTGTTTGCAGGATGTATCTCTTTCTTTTCTTTTCTTCACTCTTTCCTTTTCCTCCTTTACTTCACTTTCTTCACCCTTTCTTTTTCTTCCTTTACACTGAATTTTCCTTTACATTGAATAAAAGCTGGGTTTAACTGTTCCTCGGTTGTCCTGGCCACTTCTTTGGGGAGGACAAATAGAGGCTAGAATCTTCTGCCATTAAGCAACGCTAGCACCACAAAAAGTAAAAATAAAAAATAATTACATGGTGGTTGGTCTGGACAACTAGAAAAATAGTACTGATATTTATAGAGGGCAGGTCACCACCGGGAAAAGTAGTTCAGGGGAGAAAATCAAAAGTTCTCATTTAGACATATTTAACTTGATATACATCAGAAAAGAATTACATTTTATTTGTCAAGTGGGCATACTAATCTGTATAACTGGAGCTCAACTGTAATTGTGATGAAATGCTAAATTACTATATAATGATAGCAATTAAGAAAGTGTAGAATAAATCTAGAATAAGTATGGGAGAGGACTAACAGAAAAACACTTTTAAAAAATTGCAGACATATACAGATACTTATGTGGCTAAAGTGGTGATAAGAACTGGTAGGAAAGGATAAACTATTTTATATACCTTGCTGAGGCAACTGGTTATTCATATTGAAAAAAATTAAAGAAAAACACTTTCACATACAAAAACTAATACCAGGATGTTAAAACTATGAATAGACTGTTACATAAAAATTTAAATAAATTTATAAGAAAAGTAAAATAAAAAAAAGGGAAAAGAAATATTTGACTACATTTAAAATAACTTTTTTTTTTTTTAATGTGGGTACCAGGAGTCGACCTCAGGACCTCACGCTTGCCGAGCAGGCACTTATGCCACTGAGCTATCTCACCAGCCCTAAAATAACTTTTGCCCTTAAAATAAACTACCATAAGCCAAATGAAAATACAAGTTATATAAATAATTTTGACCAAAGTTATCAGATGTCCATTAATCATTCTAAAATGAAAAAGTAAAACTCCAGCTCAGTGAAAAATAAGTCAAAGATCTGAGCTAATAGTTAACAAAAAAGGAATACCCAGTGGTGTGTTTGTATTTGAAAAAATAGAAGATGTTTAACATCATTGGTAATTAGGTAAATGTCAGTAAATCTTCAGCCCAATATCATTTGCTCCAATATCATCTGCTGATGATGATAAGGAACAAAACCAACCCAAATAGTGACAGTAAAGCCTGTCCTCTGAAAGCATAGGTGGCCATATCCTGAGAAACTAGAAGATTTTAAGAATGTTAATGGCTGTATAATATATGAAGAAGGAAATCAGAGATACGTAAATCAAGTTAATTGCAGCATTGTTTACTTACTGAAAAAGTAAATACCTTATGTGGTAATTAACAAAAATTGATAAATTATATTAAATTCATGTGTACAATTTATATGCATTGGTAAAAATAGACTATAATGTTTTGGGTTATGACAATTAAATTTAAGTATTAACATTTTTTCATAAAACTGTGTAAAAAGATTCAATACCACAAAACCTTGTTTAGAGCTATAAAATATGTGAGGTTATGTACATACATAGTAAAATTATTTAAAAAAACCATTCCTGGTAACAATAAATATTATATCCAATAAATATTAAATCCAATGGACTTTACTTCTGATAAAAGAAGAAATAGATAAAATTTGAAAAATTGAAAATTTACTTGTAATATTTTATTCTTAAAGTGTTTGTTGGATATATAATTCTAAAACATATTATTTTGGATATATAATTCTAAAATCTGTTAATTTCTATAGTTTTTGAGTACCTGAAATATGGACATATTGTTTTATCTCTTTACCCTGTTAAAAAGGAGATGAGAAGAAACAGCTATAAAATTATTTTAATTGATACATGTTTATACATAATTATAGGTATAGTTTAATTTGATAATTATATATATAATGTGTAATGATCAACTCATGATATATTTCATACTTTTATTTTCTTCTGATACATTTTATGAATAAGATAATACAAAACTGAAAATCTGCATTTTTAATTATTTAAAAATGTAATGATTTTGAATTATTTAAAAATTTATTTTCTTCTGTACTAGAATATGTATTTCCATAACTACTCTTCTTACATGTTTTCTCCTTGCCTATAACATAATTTATGTTCAACTTGAAAATGGAGTAGTAGAAAAGATGGCAGAAACCCTAGATTTTCTAGAATTCATTGCCTTATTTATTCAGGATTCTATTCTTTTGACACATATATATAAAGAACATTAAAAGAATGTTTGCCAGTTGGTGTCATTTCTTAGTTGGATGAACTAGAAGTAAATATTTTCAGATAAGCAGAAAATGCATCTATTTTTGCTTACAATAACGTCTGTGATCTCTATCACAGATTCTGGCATATGGTAAAATCCCAGCTGTTCACTGGAATAAAACACAGCATGAATAAACAAACAAACAGAAGTGCACAAATTACATAAATTGAAGTGAAATTATTAAGCCTAATAATTTACTTAATTTTATATTGCATTATGGTTTTGCATTATGGTTTTCCTATTTTAAACATATGGTGATACCTGAGTTGTAGAACAGCTTCAAGCTCAAACTTTCCACTACTTGAACAGCAAAGTATGGAAAAAAATCTTGGTGTTTGTAACTTTGCTCAATATCTGAACCAAAAATCTGACTTGAAAAACCTGTGTGGGCTGAGAATGAGTCATGCATCGCATCTCACTGCAGAAACAAGATGATGCTGTAGTCTAAGCGCTGCTGTCTCCCAGGCAAATTTTTAGTGAGAAAAGGTAAAAAAAAAAAAAAAAAAAGATAGACAAAGAGAAAAGACCCCAGGAAGTGTACTGCCAACAGTTATTATGGAAGGAGATTCTCTTTCTTAAAAACAGCATTTCTTCTTCTCTTCCAATTTCTCTGCAGCTTCTGGTATCCCAGGAAGCCTCCAAATCAAGATAACATACCTGTACAAAAATTTTTAAAAATTTTATTTACTGTACTATGTTTTCATATTTAATATACTGTATTTATTGTGTTTAGATGTTTTGGGGGGTATTTCCACAATCTAAGGCTGTTAATTTGTGTTAAAGCCTGGAAAAATAAATTCATCAGTGTAAATTTTGGACCTCAAAACAATTATTTGGTTTTCCACGACTTCCTTTGAGAAAAATATGTGTTTTATCAGTGTTTGAACATGAATTTGGAATGAACTGAGTTCAACAACCGAGGTATCACTATATATTTAGTATGAAGTAACTACACATATTTGAGATGGATTGAATGCATATGAATCAAATGAATGCCTGTGGATAACATTTTTATATTAATAGTCATAATAGTAAAAGTACTGTTTTTATTAAGTAATACTTTCAGAATTTTTAAAGTAAAATCAAATTATTAAAATAGTCCTATGTGGTTGCTAGTTTTTCAGCTGAAGAAACTGAATCCATAAATCACTCATCAAACTTTGGCCTTGATTGTCCTGTCTCCCAGTCTAATAGTTTGTAACTTTGCTATAAGACTCATTTTTTTTTCTGTCAATCTCTAAATTTATAGCAATATGTAAACAAACAAATGAACAAAGAATGTATGTTGATAGGAAGCTAAAATTAGCAGATAACATATATGATATTTGCCAGATCTATGACTAGCCTAAAGTTTATATTGGTCATTATATTCAATTATCACAGCAACTTGAAAATTAGCAAGTATTATCATGTCACTAAGAAGTAGGAGAAAGAGATGAAGAATTAGAACTGGAAGAAGGAGAAGGAGAAAAAAGAAGAGAAAAGGAAGAAGAAGAAAAAGAAGAAGAAGAAATCCTTGAGGTTCAGTGAGATTGCTACTTACAGAATGTTAAATGCTTACAAAGTAATGGAGCTCAGATTTGCACCCTCAAGTAGTGTTTTTTTGAGTCCACACTATTGCCTTGTGCCTATAAGAGAAAGAAAAGCTGGATGAAAGAGTGCAGAATATGTGAATTGCATTTCATCCTTGAACTTTGTGTTATGCTCTAGATTGAAAATGTCCCAAAAGAGTCCCATGTGTTCAGAGGTGGGGCTTTTGGATGGTGATTGGATTATGGGGGTGCGATGCTCATCGGTGGGTTAATCTATTGATGAGTTCTTAGTTGAATGCACTGTTAGGAGGTGGGGGCTGGTTAGGGGTGGGTCACTGGTGGGAGACCTGGCAGGGTGTATTCTTGTCCCTAGCTCCGCCCTTTTCTTTCTGCTTTCTGGTTTCTATGGTTGAGCGGCTTCCCTCCTCCCTGCCTTTTCGCCGTGCTATTTCTTCTGCTGTGGAACCAGTGATGCGTGAACTAAAAGTGCAACCAAAAGTAAACCTCAACTCCTTTAAATTGTGGGTATTACAAATTTTGTCTCTTCATCAGAAAAGTGGTTATTACAGAAATGTTGTGTTAGAAAAGTGGAGTTAATGGGGCCGGTGAGATGGCTCAGTGGCATAAGTGCCTGCCTGGCAAGCGCGAGGGCCCGAGTTTGACTCCCGGAACCCATGTACGAAAAAAGGGCTGGTGATATCGCTCAGCAGCACCGGTGCCTGCTGGCGTGCGAGGTCCTGGGGTCGACCCCCGGTACCCACAAAAAAAAAAAAAAAAGTGGAATTATTGTTGTGATTGTCCCTGACCATGTGGATCATAAGTTTTTGGAACTGGTTTGTGGGAGGAGTTTGGGAAGGTTTAGAGATATGGACTAGAAAAGCCCTAAAATAGTATACGCGGATCTTCATGGGTGACTCTGGTCAGAGTTCAGAAGACAAGAATGCTGATACAAGTAAAAACGGTAAAGTTCAGGCTCATGAGGTTTGGGTTAGTAACAAGCATTCTATTGGAATCTGACCCAGAGGCCATTGTGTGTTTAATTCAGACAAAGAATTTGTCACATTTTGTCCATGTCCTAAAACTTTGTGAGAACCTGAATTTAAAGGTGGCACAATAATTAGTCTGGCAAAAAAAAAAAAAAAAAAAAAAAAAAAAGGGCCAGTGAGACGGCTCAGCGGCTTAAGCGCCTGCCTTGCAAGCGCGAAGGCCCGAGTTCGACTCCCGGAACCCACATACGAAAAAGGGGCCGGTGATATCGCTCAGCGGCACGGGTGCCTGCTGGCGCGCGAGGTCCTGAGGTCGTCCCCCCGGTACCCACAAAAAAAAAAAAAAATTTCAAGACTGGCAAAAGTTTGAGGAGTGGTAGTTCCCATGGGCTCATTTTAGCCAGATGTACAGTGAGAATCATAAGTAGAAAGCAGAGCTAAAAGATAGAAAAAATATGTGGGTTAGCCAGAAAGGAAGCACCTGTAAAATTTAGGAAAACCAGAGTGTATTTGCTGAAAATATTAGTGCCATTAGAACTGAAACAAATACTTTGCTTTAGGACAAAAGAAAACGGGGCTTCAGGACAGCTCAGGAATTGCCCAGACTCCATGCATCACAGTCCCAAGAGCATAAAAGGGTAAACTGCTTTGAAGGATCTTGCTTTGAGAAGACAGTCCCAGGGTGTACCGCTTATTTAGGACTGCCTAGGTAAGATCATCCCAAAGTTTAACCGTCTAGGCACTCAGAGACTGCTGTAATCATGGGAAAAGGGGGCATGGCTACTGCCTAATGTGGTGGCACGCCTTGGTGTCATCTGCGTCATGTTGGTTCTGTAGGCATAAAGAATGGAAGAGTTATGGGGTCATAGATGCTTCCATTAAGATTTCAAAGGAATGGTGAGGAGGCTGAGTGACATGTCCCTGAGAGGGGAGGCTGGAAGCTGTGAGAGTGGACCCAAAAGTGCAGTGGAGACTCAAGAACTGGGAGATACCAGAAACATTGAAAATCAACTGCAGAAAGTGAGGGGAGCCAGCCCAAAAGGGGGTTATGTGGGCTATAAATTAGAAGGTTATTGGGACAGTTAGCCCAAGCCCTGTGGAGCTTATATCTCACAAAAACATGTTCCAGGTATTGAATTTGGAGCTACAGGTTGTAATGTTTGTCCTGCTGTTTTTCAGTCCTTCTTTGTTCCACTTACTTTCTATATCACTCCTCCTCCCTTTTGGAAAGGGAACATTTACTTTGTGTCATGGTATGTTGGAAGAATTTAAGTTTGTTTTTTAATTTTACAGGAACTCTCAATGAAGAATGTGCCTTGAGTCTCAGAGGATGCTTTGGTCATGGACTCTTCTGCAGTGCTGAAACTGTTAGCACTTTGGTGACTCTTAGAGATGGACTAAATACATTTTGCAAAATAGGATAAACATGATCATTTTAGGGGCCAGAAGTGGTATGCTATGGTTAGATCTAAAATATTCCCACATGTGTCATATGTTCAAAGGTGGGACATTTGAAAGGTGATTGGTTCTTAAGGATTTTAAACTCATCAAGGCACTATGAGTTCTTAGTTGAATGTACTATGGGGGGGCTGACTGAAGGTGGGTCACTGAGGACACATCCTGAAAGAGCGTATTCTTGTCCCTAGCTCTTCATTTTTTCCTTTTTTCTCTGCTTTCTGGCTGCAATGGGTTGAATAGCTTCCCTCTGTTATACCTCTCTACCATGCCATTTCTTCCTTGAAGCCAACTGACTATCTATGGACTAAACCCTAAGAACCCATGAGCCAAAATAAACCTCTTCTCTTTGAAGTTGTGGGTGTTAGATATTTTGTCCCAACAACAGGAAAATGACTAATATACTTTGCTTGACAAAATTTAAGGCTATACAGCAGTGAGGAATATATGATTGTAAATTTAATCCTTATTTATTCATGTTACTCTGTGAGTACAATGTTTATACTTTGGCACTCATCAAGCTAGTTATTACACTTTTGCAATTGTTCATGAAGATAAGCTCCAAATAGAAAAGGTTTCTAGTAAATTTTGAAAGGGAGATCCCTCTGCTGATTGAACATCATAGGTAACAGTATATTGATGAAGATTCTGCAGCCAGGATCTAGATTCAGATCCCAGATCTAATAATTACTAACTTCATGATTTGGGGCAAGTGTCTTAACTTCTTTGAGCCTCAGTTTCTTTTTCTGGAAAATTGGGATAGAATAGTATGTACCACATCATACTAGAGCAAATATAAAACTCTAATGCTGATGGGAGTATAAACTGGTATGACTACTATGGAAATAGTATGGAAATTATTTTTAAAAATCCCTAAAACTAGAGATCCCATTTGACCTAGATATTCCCATTCAAGTATCATCCTGAAACAGTTAAAATCATCATACCATAGTGATACATGCCTACCCAAGTTTGCAGCAGCAAAATTTATAATAGCTAAATCTTGGAACCAGCCCATGTACCCATCAACACATGAGTGGATAAAGAAAATATGGTATTTATATACAATGGAGTACTACTCTGCTATAAAATAAGATAAGCTTGAGATATTTTAGGGAAATGGATCCACCTGAGACCATAATATTAAGTGGAATAAATCAGGCACACAGTTTAAATATCACATTGTTTTCTCTTATGTGAGAAGCTCAAAATATAAATAAGGAGAAAAATGGAATATAGATATTAAGAAATAAGAAATTTTTCAAATGGGAAAGGGAACAAGAGATGGGGAGAGGGAAGGGAAGGAAGGTAAAAGGGATTTAAAGAAAAAGAGAATTGAAGAAACAAAATGGAAATAGAGCTTTTGTAAGTAGGGAGGGGAAGAATGTTTGCAGTGAGGGGAGAGGAAGGGGGCAGAAAAAAATAATTAAGATGTGTTATGCACATGTACAAATCCTCCATGATGAATGTGACTGTTATGTACTGCAAACATGTACTAAGACAATTAAATAAAATTAAAAAAAAATAATAAATGAGTTACAATTGTGTAATTTTAGATACATAGTAGGTAAAAGAGTTTAAATTGTTACTATTATTAAAGGTCTTTAAAAACTCTTGGTAATAATCTCATCAGCCTACCATATCAAAACACCATAAATTTGTGATTTAAACAACAATTTATTTTCACCATTCTGTAGACTGGGAAGTCCAAGTCACTAGCTGAATCGGTTTCTAATGAGATCTTGCTTCTTGGTTTGCAGCTGATTATAGCGAGTCTGGAGGTTTATATTTGTAATCCCAAAGCAAAGTTACTGGAATTCCAGTGAGTTAATTCCAATCTACCACTTCCAATGCAATCCACAGTGAGAATAAAGACACTAAAGCATATCTATAGTTGTGGTGAGCCAAAGGGGTCATAAGTCCAGCAAGAGTAATGTACCAGAACAAAGGCCATGACCCAGGGCCAAACTTGGGTTTTATTAATTGTCGAGGAGGCAAGTGGCTCGGGATGAGTGACTGAAAGTGGTGGGAAGTCCGTGAGTACCGTGAGCTGTGCTGGGTAGGTGGCCTGAAATCACCTTTGCAATATGCAGAGGGAAGGATATGCAGAAGGAGTAATCTGCATAACACAATTTGAGGTAGTATCTACTGTTTTGGGGTCAGTGCTTCAGCTCTGATGTGTAATCTTCTATGCCCTGGGAAGTCATAGCCTCTTACTCGAGGCTCAATCCCAGCCAACAGCGTGGAGCACGGCTCCCCATCCTTCCCGGCTCATACATGTGTTTTGGGGGTTACGGGGGCAGGGAAACACTGACTTGTCACCTTGCTTCAAAGACTACACATCAGCACCTTGGCTAGACAGATTTGCATTGCTTAAAGCCAGTTGAAGGGAGAAGGAAAAGTCCCAGCCAGCTGTGTACGTATCAATACATGGAAATAGGGCCAGGTTTAGCCATAATGGAGCTATTGCTCTTTTTTCAAGGAGAGCCGTCCAGGTGTCCTCCACAGCTGATCATCTTCTACATGTGTCCTTCCATGGAGTGGGGAGGAGGGTGGGGAGAAAGGAGTGCTAGTATGTGCAAAGAACACAGACAATAATTTCTTTTGATGAGAGGCAGACCCTGCTTATCCTGTCAGGGAGAATAGATTTCCTTTAAGTAAAATCTACTCAATCTACTATACCTTGGATAGGTCACTCCTAAATGATGCCAAAATTTCTTTACTACCTATTCCATTACCTGTCATTACCACCAGGTTGATAACTAGAATTATATCCCAATAGATGAATCCTAGGTAGTCTGAAGCCTGCTCCAAGAAAAGAATAACTGTGACAAGAAAGGGTATTGCCAGTATCCCTGCCATAATGACTCTTCACTGTCCAGTATAACGGTACACAGTAACTGAAAATCTCAGATTTGTTCTCTGACCTGAGATATAAGCTCTTATGAGAGGAAAGAACATGAAGTTCTTGGATATGCTCCCATGATCCAAGGCAGTGAGTCAACAGCACTGCCGTGTTCCTCAAGGAAATGCGGGAATTAAGGCCATTTTCAAAACCTTCAAATCTGCAGGGTTATATTTCCTACTATATCCCAATTCTAAATTGCTTGTTTGATCACAGCAAAAACCAGATGGATCAGGGACAATGACAGGGAAATCACTGCAAACTTAATCAGACGTTTTTGTCAATTGTAGCTGGTTTCTGGAAGAGTTATCTATATTCTAGCACATCAGCACAAACCCTGGCACTTGGTGTCCTGCCCCTGAACTAGCAGATGCTTTCCCTCAATTGTTTGCAATAGAGAAAGCAGAATCATTTTGCTTCTGAAAAGGAGAGGGTTGTGCCTTAACTGAACAGCATTGAAGATGGGTCGTTCCTTTGGCTCTCAATCATACTAATGTCCAGAAATATCTTGGTAAGTTTAAAATACCACTGAATATTACTTGTTTTAAAATATGTAACATTCAGTTATTTGGACTCAGTGATCAGGAAGCAGCAAGTACTTTTTCAGATACCTTAGAAAAACACAGGCCAACAGTGATAAGTTAAATCCTGCATAGCATTAGGGACTCGCCTTGTTGGTGACATTCTAGGTATCCACTGGTTTTGGACATATTGACATATCTGTCAAAGACAGATAAATCAACACTGTGCATTCACATCCTATTTACCTACTGACTCAGGAGGGAAAATAAGAAAGGGTTCTATATCTAGAAAAGTTATCCTGACATTTGGGCCAGACGTCACCATATATGGCTTAAGTATGGAGCTGAAGGAGTCACTCCCTTCCTTCCATTATGGTTACTCCTACTTCCATTGTCCTTAGAGGGATAGAAAATAAAGTGACAAAGACCCAGGAGATCTCTGATGCTCTAGGAGAGAGCATATGCATGTTGGATTTCCTAGCCTGATCTATGTTTACCTTTATCTTACTCCCACCATGTTACAGGTTCACAGATATGTACTATATTTCCGACATATAATTAAGGTCCGAGTGAATTCTGAGACAGCCATGCAAGTTCAGAGCCCCTAAGATGACTCGTCACCTTGTCAGTCACACCTAGAGGTTCCAGGGGGAGGCACCTGAGTGGAGGCACCTGGCCTTTCAATTCTGAAAGCCTGGTTTATCTGCACCCTTTGTTGTTGTGTTGCTGTTGCTGCTGTTGTGTGCTTTGACCTGTGTGCAGTGCTTTTCTGTCACCCCAGCACCTTTTTCTCTCTGTGCCCTATCTTTTGTTGGCACGGACTTCCCATGATCTTCAATAAATTCAGCTTCTTGGCTACTTACTACTGGGCGTACACTTGGCAATTCTTTCCTTGTTGTACACAAGAGACAAGACTATTATTGGCCTGTGCCATGGCAACAGAAAGAAACTGACTGTGACTGGTGACAGAGATGTAATACAGAACATCTGGCAAGTCCCATTTGTCCTAATAGAAGAATAACAGTTACAGATCCCTAGAGTGTTAAAGTGAGCTCTGACCTCCTTCTGTTTAAGAAATTTTACTCAGCTTGTTATGGAGCACTGGTGGAGATGGAGCAGCTGACCATAGCACACCAAGAAGCAATTATACTTATGTCAGGTCAGGTCCTCTGAGTAGTAGCTTCCAAGGCAACATTTAAAATGCAGATTTTTTTTTTAAAGAAACACTTGTAAAGAGCAGACAGACAAGGAGCAGGAGTGAACAGAGAGAGCTTTCAGACAACAATGACATTAACAGTGTGATAACTCCAAAGGCAGAGAGGAAAGAGGTCAGGGAGGAAGATGGTGATAACCCAGGATGGCAGTGAAGTTTTGAGAGAGTTTTTACGCTATGTTGGGAGGTGCGTGGCACAAATTCACCATTAGCATCTATCACTGAGAAGAAATATGTCAAAGCTAGCACTCTTGTGATACCCAGCCATTGTCAGGAGCAGCCCAGAAAGAGCCTGGCCTTGATGCCGACCCTGCACCACATCCCAGAGGTGTGGTCAAGATAGGCTGTCAGCTCACCGCAAGCTTCCCAGGAGCACCCCCTGGAGGCAGACCTGAGGGGTGCACCCACATGGTTACCACCCAAAGTTCCTTCTATGAGCTGGCAGTTATCACCTGGAGACAGTCACCATGGAAGGCACAAGTAAACTCGAAGAGCCGGAAGCTCAGATTTTCATGGTAAGTGCTCATCTGGTTTCACTATTTTTCTCTTTGAGGAGATTCATTTATAACCTGATAATGGTCAACAAAAGGAACTGCACAGTAAACAGTACCAGCTGAAACTGGGCAACCACGTAACTACAGTCTTGTTCAGATTGTTCCTGTAACACATTGCTGAAGGAACCCACGGGGAGAACTTTGAGTAACACATCGGTCTACTTTGTACGGAGAAAGAAAAGTCCTGAGGTCTGAATTTACTTCAGTCTATGAACAATGGCTAAATGTTTGGTAAGCTGGACGAGACTTAGAATAAGATTGTAAAACTAGTGACAAAGACTTGTAGGAGAAAAGTATATATTTTGAAGGGGAAATGGTACACAAATGTTTATATCCTACAAAATGCACCTCCTAGAAGATACTGACAAAGGAAAAAGAAAAGATGGAAGAAAAGAAGGAAGGAAGAAAGGAAGGAAAGAAAGGAGGGAGGAGGGAAGAAGGAAGGAAAAAGGTAGAATGGAAAAAAAAGAAAGCTCAAAAGAAAGGCTTTCATTTTTTTAAAGTGGAAAATTTATATATTAGTGAATGTCAACCAGCTTCTTTCCTGGTTGTCCAAGAGTTTCGGTAATAAACACTTAGTGACAACCACTGGACATTCCAGTGGCCCTGGAGTAAAACAGCCATGTTTTCAGGGATGATAGTTCTATATTGTTTTAACAATGCCAAATTTCACTCTAGCTGGTCTGGAAAGTGCTACTACTTCTGCTACCACAGAAGAAGCCTACAACTTCACCTCTTCACGAGAAGACCGATCCAGGTTCGCGACAGGTCTTTGCTTGTGTCATTTTGTCCTGTGAAGGGCGGGCTGCATGTAGTTAGTATAGGTAGCACAGCTGGGGCTGGGAGACCACTCCTCTTCTATCCACCTCACTTTGGGCAACAACACAGGGCTTCCTACTGTCCTAAGGAATGCAGAAAATAAAAAAATAACATAGACCCAGGAAATCGCTAAAGCTCTAGGCAAGAGCACATGAATGTTAGATTCCATGGCCTCACCTCCATTAATCTTTTACCCACTCAAACCTCCTTAAAAGTTTACTCATAGGGACGTGTATTTGACTTAGTCAGAGTGAATTCTGGGGCAGGCATGCATATTATCATGCCCCTGAGGTGACTCAGTGCCCTGTCTTTAATTCCTGTCAAAATTATCCAGAGACCCAAGGATGAGGCACCAGGAGTAGGGTGCACAACAGTTAATATACAAAAGCTTTATTTGTCTGTGTGCTTTTTTTTGTGTGTGTGGGTACCGGGGGTCGACCTCAGGACCTCACGCGCCAGCAGGTGCCCGTGCCACTGAGCGATATCACCGGCCCCTTTTTCGTATGTGGGTTCCCGGAGCCGAACTCGGGCCCTCGCGCTTGCCAGGCAGGCGCGTATGCCACTGAGCCATCTCACCGGCCCATGTCTGTGTGCTTCTCATTTCCCTGTCATCCTGACACCACTTTTCTGTTACTGCCACCTTTCTGTTTCTGATGTCACCGACTTACCCTGAGTGCCCATTCCTATTACCTTCAATAAATGTAGCTGCTTTTACCATTGGATGTATGCTTGCAATTCTTTGCTCACTGTATACAAGAACCCGGAATCATTTCTTGGATCCATCGCATGATATCATAGAGACAATCACTTCTATCTCATAAATTTGCTATGTAAATTCACATGGTAAGTTTGTATGGCATAATGATGAGATTAGGTTGCAAAAAGACTGGTTTCTATCTTACCCCCTGACCCTGGGAGAAGGAATCTTGAATCTGCCTCATAGTAAATAGTTATATGTTCTGATTACATGATGAGAACTTGATAGCTCTTATTAAAAGCCAGCTGGAACTTGAGTCCTACTAAGAACTACAAGCATGGACTTGGACACAGACTCTGTCTGAAAGGTCTGCACTGGAAGCCAAGAGTTGACCTCCAAGATGAAGGTAAAGGCTGAAGCTCCTCTGAAGAAACAAGCAAGCCTTCTTTTGTTGTCCTCCTTTTTATTCCATTCAGTCTATAAGCCTATTGGTTGGTTCAATTCAGTTTTCTGTCTTCAGTAAATCCATTCAGCCACACCCAGAACAATGCTAATCCAATTCGTGGGCTGTTTCTTACTCAAGTTGACACAGTGAGTTAATTATTACAGCCACTGTCCTACGTTATGAGTAAGTATTGTACCACTTATCACTAGCCTGGAAAAAAGATTGAAATTCAAAGTATCCTTTTTAATGAAAACATATTGCTTTTGTACTACCATGAGATTGAAAAATCATAACCACCATAATTTAGGTTCCCTCTGTATGTGGGAGTGGCTTGAGCAATATTGAGGATAGTGATAGTCATTTTATTTGCTTTGGGTTTGGGAGAGAGGTCACGTGAAGCCTGCTAATAGTGCTGTTGGTGACTTTGGAAGTGGGTCCTTTATCTACTGAGAATGGGCTACAGTCCTGGCTGGCTCTGGATAGAAACCTTATGAGAAACTTGAATAAGAGGCATCCGGGTGTATGATCCACAGAAAATGTGAGAGAACAAATATTTGTTCTTCAAACTGATAAGTGTTGCACTATTCTTTTTATGCCATAATAGGTTACTAATGCCTCCTTTTTATAGAGGTGGAGAGATCTTGGTCATTCCCGGCAATATTGTCTTTCCTATCTTTAACACTTCGTTTAGTATTATCACCCAATGTGGACTGAATGCCTCATCCATCCTCTTGATATTCTGAAAACATTGCTTCCCACAGAGGTTATATTTTGTATTAGAGGGTTTATTTCTCATATTAGCCACTTTTCAAGCATAATACTTGATGCTTACAACTTAAAGGTGCAGAGGTTTATTTTCAGTCATGATTTCAATCCATGGTTTGTTGGCTCCAATGCCAAAAAAATGCATGGTGGAAGGTTCTGGCAGAGGACTGCCATTCATCCCATGGCAGCTAGGAAGCAGAAAGTGGATAGAAGACTCAGGGACAGGAATCCATGCACCCTTCCAGTCCACATCCCTGGAGACCCATCTCCACCCAGGCTCCACTTTCTAACAGCACATTCAGTATCTGAGCTGATTAACAGATGAATCCACTGATGGACATAGCATCCCTCCGACCCAATCACCTTTCAGACACATGAGAAGTGATGAGAACATCCCTCTGGGGACAGAGCAGCAGCAGGTCAGTACGACCCATGAGCTCCCAGGCCCATCGCATGAAAGCCTGAGCCATGGGGAGACTTTCTTAACCATAAAATTAACTAAATCCCATGGGCCTTGCATGTTGCTAGTTCCCAGAGGCAGCCGACTTGATAAAATTTAGCTTAGTTCTAATATCAGCTTGAGAACCAAACCATGTGATACTGGGGTAATGGTTCTATTGGGTACCTCATGTCCTTAAAAACTACCTTTGATGTTTGGCTCTTTCTTTCCTATTAGTCATAATGTACAGATCTGGGGGAAATGGGTGAAAGCGATTCTCTCATTATTACTTATTTTATAAGGTCTGGACTCAGTTGCTTGGAGTTTCTGTTGCTCAAAAGATTTTTTTTTTTTTAAATCAAAACCATAGTCATAGTTTTGCTGAACTGAAGTTCGAAACTTCTCTCTTGCCAATTCGAGCTCCACATCTGACTGACCCAATAGCAGAGAAGGAGGTCACTGTATTGCCTGCAATGAGCAATCCTAATTATCAGGGGGAAATTAGGTTGCTGCTGTGCAGGAAGAGAAAAAAGAAGACTACATCTAGATCCCTATGGGACTCACTATGGCTCCCTTTATTACTTCCTTGGCTCAGGGTCCATGTCAGATAATAGATTTATAAACTTAACTAGAGTGTATTACTTTGTAGTTTAAATTTGCATACATAGCCAGTTAAGTATGCTTTAAGGAAAATTCAGGTACTCCATCCTGGATTGGGGAAGGGGTCCAGGATCTTTCCTTCAGGAAGGTACTGCTGTCCTACATGTTTCCTAACATCATTGGAATCTGAACTCTAAGCAGTTCTTTTGGGGTTGAAAGAATTTGTCAAAGTGGCTAAAAGCATTCTTGCTTCACAGTTCACTACCACTTGCTATAGTTTCAGTCAAACCTGAAAATCTTTTTTTTTTTTTTTTGTGGGTACCGGGGGGTCGACCTCAGGACCTCGCGCGCCAGCAGGTGCCCGTGCCGCTGAGCGATATCACCGGCCCCTTTTTCGTATGTGGGTTCCGGGAGTCGAACTCGGGCCCTCGCGCATGCCGGGCAGGCACTTAAGCCGCTGAGCCATCTCACCGGCCCCAAACCTGAAAATCTTGAAGACTATTTGCTCACAACGTCTTCAGAAAAGTGATCTTGTTAAGGCTTGCTCTTGAGCTTAGGTGGGGGCTGCTCAGTTTCATTGGTTTTAAGGAATGTGATCATTGTCGTACTCCATTTGTGTTGCTACAACAAAATGCCCCAGACTAATTTATAAAGAACAGACATTCATTTCTTATAGTCCTGGAAGCTGGGAAGTTCATGATCAAGTTGCCATCAGAAAAAGGTATCTGGTGAAATTTACTCTTTGCTTCCAGGAAGGGTTTTGATCCTGCATCCTTTGGAGATGAGGAACACTGTCCTCCCCTGGCAGAATGGGGAGGAGCAGGACAGAACACTTATTTCAACCTCAACACCTTTTAGAAGGGCTCTAGTCACCTCCCAAAGGCTATGTTGTTAACACTATTGCATTTGATATTAATGTGGCATCAGTGATCAGGTGCCAACAGAAGTTTTAGAGGGAAGGCCATCATCAAACCCCGTCGATCACTCCATCTGACTCCATCCCAGCAACCCATCCTGTTCCAGGTGTGTGCTGTGAGGGGTGCTGCAAGCTGCCAGGGCAGTGATGGCTTAGCTCTTGCTTAGCTTAGCTCTTAGCAGTGCTTCTTCAGCCCTCATGCATTCATTTGCTATGACTCACTCATTCGTAAGAACAGGCAAGCTCTCTGCACCTATAGCTTCTCTCCTTATAGAGATTTTATCCTGCTGAACTCATTTCTTCTCAGCCACTGATCCTTGCTTAGTGCTACCAGAGCCAATTTGAATCCCTTCATTGACTTTCTCAGAAATAAGCTTCAGAACTTCTCTTCCCAAGGAATCTGGGTCCTGATTTAAATATGCTATCTACTGCTCAGTGAACTTTCTCATCTCAGGCCAGTATCTCCTTCCTTAACAAAGACAAAAGGTTTGTGTTGTTGTCATTGTTGTTGTTATGTTTTGTTTCATTTTTGTGGTTTTGGAAATTGAATCAAGGAACTTCACTCTGAGCTATATCCCAGTCTCTTTTTATTTTTTATTTTGAGACAGTGTTACTAAGTCACTGGGTTCGCCAGGCTAGGTTTAAATTTGCTGTCCTCCTGCCTCAGCCTCCCAGAGTGCTGGGATTACAGGTTAATGTTAATGTTCCTAGTTGAGACAGAGTGTTCTTCAATTAAATGTCCTAGGTACTCCATTTTATTTGTCTCCATAATATTGATTTTTATAATTATTTCATATTACAAAATGCAATTTTATTGTCTGTTAATTTTCTTTTTTTTAATGTGGGTACCAGGAGTCGACCTCAGGACCTCACACTTGCCAGACAGGTGCTTCTGCCCCTGAGCTATCTCACTGGCCCTGTTAAATAAGATTTTTTGATGCAGTATTTGTGAAAGACAGATGGATAAACCTAGAAAATTGCACATTATAATCCATTAAGCAGTTGATATAGAGCACTACAAAATTAAAAATAATACCCATCCCTGCTAGTTGAATAGATTATAATCAACTTCTTTCATATTGATCAAACATATCTAATCTACCATTAGCATTTGCAGAATGATGCACTAATGTGTTAAAATGCCATTGATCATGGGTGTTAATTATGTGTCAAAAATTTAAGCATTTTTTGTCAAAATCAAGTGGTGATTTCAGCGATATTCTGAGCTCTTAATTGTAGTGTCTATACGCTCTTTATGGATTTTTTTATTAGAAAGATAATTTGTTGTTAGAGTGGCTTACTACTCATGGCAGTGAGGAAATAAATATCATTTTAATATGGATGTGACTTCACAAAGATTAGTGAATGAATTTACACTAAGCCAACATGTATTTTTGACATCTGCTCTTTAAGAGCTGGGCTTGATCGCGTGGAGTGGGGTGATAGAATTCAAGTGGATTTTGTTGTTCAACCGTCAATGTAGAGAGCTTGGAGTGGTTTCCATTTGAAGATCTTCCTGTGAAATATGCTTAAGTACTGATGTTAGCTAGTGGTAAATAATTAGCCAATGAAAAAGTGTTTGGATTAGAAATTTCTTAGTTGATACTGTAGACAGTTAATTTGCTCCATGTTTTCTATTCCAGGTGGTAAAAGCATTCTTTAGAAAATAATTGAAAACAACTTATTAAAAAGCCTGTGTCAGAAGATTAGACTAAGTCTGGGTGATGCAACAGAGTGGATCTGTCTCTTCAATACAGAATACAGAAAATGTAAAGAGAGAATGCTACAAGGTTACTAATTTAGGGACGGTGAGATAGCTCAGCGGCATAAGTGCTGTCTAAATAAAATAATCCTTTTTTGTTTAAAAGATACATTGTTTTTTCTTTATCAGTTATCATATGCCAACATATCTAAGTAAATCTCTACAATTTAAGAAAAATTTCCAAATTTTAGCATGTTTGTGAATATTTACATCCAAAACCTCTCATACATACAATATTTACATCACTTGATCATTCTTTACTTTGTTATTCAGAAGCTTTGATTTTATATAATAATGTAACAATGTATGCACCTGTGAAACTATAACAGTAATGGCCTTGAGCCAGTGGTAGTGGTGCATACTTGTAATCCCAGCACTTGGGAGGCTGAGGCAGGAGAATTGCCACGAGTTTGAGGCCAACCTTGCCTACATAGTGAATTCAAGGCCAATCTGAACTACATAACAAGGCCCTGTCTCCAAAAAAAGTTCTTGAATTAGACCATTCCTAAGAATAAACATTTGGGGTAAATTATATTAACTTATTTAAAACAGACTTACAGAGATATACACATTATTCCCATTTTAATTAGATTTTAAACAATTTGTCACATCTATTCTGAAATTATTCCATTATTCTATTTTTCTCTTAACCTTATATAAAGACATAGGTTATAAAAATCAGGCAACTATGAAATTTTTAACCAAACAAATGTAAATGTGAATCATTTTGGGAAATAAATAATTTTGCTTTAAATGTGAATAGTCCAATCTAATTATATTAATTAAAATCTTTTGAAATTAGAAAATCTCACATTGGATTTCTTGAAGTAGAGAGGTCTTTAAATTTATTTAGCTATTGCTTGCCTAAAACAAAGTTCATATTAAAATTATTGTGATTCAAATTTAAACACAATTTTGGAGCTATAGATAGTATTAAGTAGAAGTTGTTTACTTTGATAGTATATAATTTTGCTGGGATATAGCACAGTGGGTTCATGTGTGAATCTTAGAACACCTCGCTTGTTAGTTGAAGTTATATGGCACTAACTTAACATCCTTGGGGTAGGAATTTTTCAATCAGTCTTATAGACTTTCAACATTTGCACATGCAGTGAAAGGGTCAAAGCCTATACTTCTGAAACTTAATAACATAGAAATAAAATAAAATTTCTGATTATCAGCCCTAAACTTCTTACTGTGAAATCTAAGCATTATTTTTTAAAGCTCTCACCTCTGAGATAACAATTTATCTTTATTTTTCCCTCTAGGAATAACTTTGAAAATTATATAGCTAAATCTTATGTGTAAAGGTTATGCTTATTCCAGAGTTCTTGCATTTAGGAAACTCGTACAATTTTAAGAGTGTTGGGTATTGTCAGAATCACATTTCTACAGCAACCTATGTCCATGGACAACCTCTCGAGATACTTAAAAGACATGACTAAGCCAGTTGCAATGAGGTGCAAAAAATAAAGCTAAATTTATTTTTACACAATTCTAGAAGTTATGCAATGATCGAAGGTATCTATTGTTCTGTAATTTTGGATTTGAATTTCTTGATGTTTGACTAAACCAAATGCTATGATAATCATTCTATCAAATGATTACAGAGGAACTAACTTCATGAAGTTGTATATTAGAGTTTGAGGTAAAAAACTAAAATGGAATTGTTAATATTTCCTAACCCAGCTAGAGAATCAGCAGTGCTTCTCTGCTACTGTAACCTAAATCAGAATGTGCTGACTGGCAGCTCTACTGAGGTGTGAACTCATACCGAGGGACATCTCTCAGAGGCTGGAGAACTAACAAAAAACCATCAGACAGAGTCAGATATTTTCAGAGAAATCATATCCGCTTTATCGGGAATGAGGGGAAGAAATGGAATATGTGGAAGCAGGAGATAAGATTAAACACTGAATAATGTAGGATGATAGAATTTCTGAAATACCCTGCGAAAAAAATTAAGTTTTGGCATTAAGCATTTGAAAGTGGAAAGATAAATACTACAAAAACTTGGAAAATACTCAACTCTTTAAGGATAATTGGCTACAAGTAAGGAGATATACTTATGAGAAGGCAAAAGCTTACAGTTGATCTAGAGATCTTGGAGATAGAAGGAACTGAAGAGGAAAGAGAATTTTCAAAATTAGCTGTGATATGCGAAATTAAAAGAAGTAAAGATGCTACTGGAAAACGGATCTGTGTGGTTTGGTCATCAAGTCTTCATTTTTGGAAAAAAACTGAAAAGTACTTTAAGGCAAGAAGTTAAAGGATTTGATATGGAAGAGTTGAGGATTGATATATCTAGGAAATATTTCATTTTGTTTGGCAAGAGAAATAACCATCCAGATTGAGGAGAAGGGATGCTGATAAAGGACTCTGCACACCAGGGTGATAAGTAAAGAGGTGGGAGTGAAAAGAGATCAGATGAGGCGAAATCCATTTCACTACCAGCATTCCAGGACAGGGTGGGAAGCGAATCTGCCAGTGTGATTTCATGTCAGGAATGGTTCCAAGTCAGGAATATAAACTCGCTTACATTGTAAGACAGAATTTTTTTTGTATGCCTTTAATCTTATCTGTTCGACATAGTAATTGATGCTAAGATTTACAGTATTAACTCTACTAACAAATACTTTTACACAGATGCATAGCAAGGGAATTTCATAGATTAAGAAAATGAATTCATTAAGATTTACTATTCAGGATTTTATGTTATCAAATATAGAGGTTTATCTTCCAAGCAAGTCATAGTGCTTATATATATATATATATATGTATATATATATATATATATTTTTTTTTTTTTTAATGTGGGTACTGGGGTTCAAACTCAGGATCTCACGCTTGCCAGGCAGGAGCTTATGCCACTAAGCTATCTCACTGGCCCTGAGTGCTGTTATATTTTTAAGGACAAAGTATTATTATTATTATTATTATTATTATTATTATTATTATTTGGTACTGGGAATTAAACTCAGGACCTTGCACTTGCCAGGCAGGTGCTGTGCCACTGAGCTATATCCCCTGCCCTAAAATTTATATTATATTCTTGTCAAATGAATGTTCAGCATTGTCTGGATGTTTAGATACACATATATTATAGGTAGATATACACATTGTACTTCATATAAGTAATGATATGGTATACCTGGTTTGCACTCACTGAGTGACTATTATACTTCATTGTATTTTACTGAGTAACAATTTTTGTATTCTCTGAGTATTAGTGTCACGTGGATCCAATTAGTTCAGTGTTTAATGCTAGAGACTGGTATTTGTAGAATCTATTTCTATTAATAATCACCCTGCATTTATGTTTAAGGTCTTCTATTAAACTTTATTTCTAGAAGTAGAACCTCATCTTTCCATCTCTACTTACTATTTAACACCATATACTGTGTGACTATATGTGACTCAGTCAACTCGTAGACATGCATGCTGAGAAAATGGGACATGTTTTATCTTAGACTTATGAGGAATATGTAGCTTCACTTTACAAAATGTTGTACTGGTGGATGCAGTATCGTATCTCAAACTGACCCTGGTTTAGTATAACTTGAGGATTCCCCCAGTGGTGAAAAACTCCCATTAGCATTCTCTGCAGGTGTGTATACATTTCCTTTGATGTACTCACCACCTGCTCTGGTGATTTGAGTAGTGTGGATGCCCACACACTAACTATAAATAACTGAAATAAAATAATTTCCACACATTTTTGTTGCAAGATTATGTGAAGGGAATTTAAATTCCAAGGAGCTTTCCCTAGCAGCCCAGAGTTCAAGCTAATATGAGATCACTCCTGCATAGACCAAAAGACATGCAACACACACAATAAAGCCAGAAAATTACCCACAGTGATTTTTGAAAAGTAATTTATTTTATAAGGCTTAATACCTTATAATTAAGAATGAATTAAGAAATGAATTAAGAATGAATTAAGAAAGAAAATTAGTTGATGGCCCAAGCAGTAATTCATCTCAGTTGCCTGGAGGAGACTGAGTGATCAGTGGCTACCAACTCCTCCAAGGTAACATGACTCATTTCATGCTTAAATAAAGCCTGATGAAATAGGAGTAAATGTTAAGAAACTGGGATGGATACTTCAGCAAATTCTAGGAGCTTGCCCAAATTCCTCAAGCTGCCAACAAGATGGTCAGCAAGATTTGTCTTTTGGATCTCCTAGGTATTTCCTGACTTAACAGGAATTGGGCCAGGCATTCACTAGGTGGGCTTCCCAGACACAAGTAACACACTGGTCCTTTAAACACGTGTTGCTAGTGTCCAATTCGGTATTTGAAATGAAGAATGGCTTTCTAATGGCTGCATTATAATCAAGTTGTTTAGCCTGCTTTATGTGTGAAGACTTCAAACAATTAAATCATCTGTCTTTTTTTTTTTTTTTTTTGTGGGTACCGGGGATCGACCTCAGGACCTCGCGCGCCAGCAGGCACCCGTGCCACTGAGCGATATCACCGGCCCTTTTTTCATACGTGGGTTCCGGAAGTCGAACTCGGGCCCTTGCACTTGCTAGGCAGGTGCTTACACTGCTGAGCCATCTCACCGGCCCAAAATCATCTGTCTTGAAACAAAAGGAAAGATCTCCTAGCAAAGCAGCATCTGATCGGGTAGCCCAGATATTAAAAAGGATCCTGAAAATGCCTAACAAGAGCTCATCTTGGTGGGATTACTGCTATTCAGGAGAGGATAGTCATCATAGTTTGCTGGGGTGTTATAACAAAATAGCAGGGACTAGGTGGTTTGAAAACTGACACTTATCTTCTCACAATTTTAGAAGCTGAAAGTCTGAGATCGGGATGACAACATGTTTGGGTTCTGGTGAGGACTCACCTTTGGCTTGCAGGGGACCAGCTTCTACCTGTGAGTTCAAGATGAGTGGCCTTTCACCTCTGTTTGAACAGAAAGAAAGGAGAATGTTTTATCTCTTACTCTTCAAATCTATCAGATTAAGACTCTACCATTATGATCTCATTTAACCTTAATTATCCCCAAAGCTATGTCTCCAAATATAGTCATACTGGAGATTAGGACTTCAGCATATGATTTTTTTGTGACACTGGGGCTTTCACCCAGGGATGCTCTACCACTGAACCAAATCTCAAGCCCTTTGTTTTTCGTGCTGAGACAGCATCTTATTAGGACTCCAATGTGCAATCCTCCTGCTTCAATCTTCTTCAGTAATGGAACTGCAGACATGCACCACCATGCCTGGCTCAGATCATAATTCAGCCCACAGTGGTGGAGGAAAAGTAGATTTTTTAGCAATATGGAAATGCTTTTCAAAGTACCAGTTTAACCATTCAATATCTGATGAAATCTAGTAAGAATAATACACTGTTATTCCCTATAAATTTATTTCTATATATTCACATATTTGAAAAATATAACACTTAGAAAAGTTATCAGGAGAAGATGACGATTTTTAAAAATATAGTGTTCTTTAAAGTAACCGCTAGATGCAGGTTCAGAGGACACTAAATAGGATGACTGGTATATGGAAAAATGACTTCTTGGGTAATTCCACATAGATATCATTCTTTTTATGAAGTTTCATAATGTTAATACCATCCATTACAAATATGAGAAGTACAGAATGTGAAGGACAGGTAGATGTGGTTTACATTGGATTTTTAGTGAATGATTTTTTTTTTTTACTACATACACAGAGAGAAGGCTTTTTAGTTTCTTATATACGGGAGTGCCAATAATCCTCATGCAATCTAGATGAAATATTTTAGACTGCTGTTTTATTTTTTTATTATTTTTTTTTTTTTGGGTACCGGGGGGTCGACCTCAGGACCTCACGCGCCAGCAGGTGCCCGTGCCGCTGAGCGATATCACCGGCCCCTTTTTCGTATGTGGGTTCCGGGAGTCGAACTCGGGCCCTCGCGCTTGCCGGGCAGGCGCTTAAGCCGCTGAGCCATCTCACCGGCCCCTAGACTGCTGTTTTAAAATTGAGTGATTTAGGGTGAAGTCTGATCAAGCCATAGGAGTAGTTTTGGAAGCTGGACTTATTCTTATGCAATCTGTTCTTCATGTTTAAAAAATCTGATTTATTACAGATTTTTACATGTGCCAACTAATAGGAGTCAGGAATAGGTAATAAGAGCATGAAGCCAGCATGAGGCTATTCTCTCACTACTTTTATTGAAATAAAAAAAATTGCAATTATCATTCTTAACAAAAGAATTTCCTTTTTGTCCTGTTGAATCAGAAGAGTAAATACCCTGAAAATCGGGATGACATAAGATTATGTCAATCATTCCTTGTGAGTCATGTTAGGTAAGCTACCATGAATATCCATCAAAAGGGTCTTGATGCTAAAAGCAGAGATTCCACCTTGAATTTTGCAAAGAATGATGCAAACATAAATTTATAGAATAATAATTTTAAAGAGGACAACATCTGCTGTCACAGAAAAGAAAATTGCTTCCAAAAGTGGCAAAATATAGATATTATTGGAATATCTGTCTCTGTTAGAATTTATTGGAAAACTGAAAAAACTTCAAATAGATACAGCTGATAAGTTTGGTAAACAAAAGTTAAAGTGAAGGAAAAGAAAAAAATAATTGTTATCTAATTCCTTATGTTTTCTAAAAGCTAAGAAATATGCTTTCCCTAATGTGTAGTCAATAAATTTCTTGAAAATGGCTAAAGTAACCTTGTCTATTTGGCACTTTGGGGGGGTCTTAGGTTATGACCTACCCTCCTTAAATTATTCCAGGGCTAATCGTATTTTGGATTTAATTACCATTGTTGCTGCTATTTGCTTGTTCCTATTCTGCCTGAATTTGGAAGCATTCTCCCCCACCCCACCCTTTCTACCATTTGTTCAGTAGAGAAGGAGAGAGAAAGAAAGCAGACCCTGGTATCTGCCAGGGAATGTTTTGTAAGAGAACTTGCTGGAGCTGTGATATAGCCTCCAATCTACTGCTGAGGGACTTGATGGGGAAGATGGTGTACACTGCTGGTCCTATAGTCAGGACAAGCTTGGGGTTGAGAGTACAGCTCAGTGGTCACACGCTTGGTTAAATGTACTGGAAGGCACTGGGTTTTATCCCTAGCACTGAAAGAAGAAAAGTAGAGAGTTATGATAGGAGGTACGGCAGGGTCAATCAATATCTGAGCTACTCCTTCAGAACTAAGAAAGACCCTGTGGAGTGCTTGTTTGGGAAGAAATGGCTATTAGTTCATAGAAATTTTTATTCCGACTATAAAGAGTTACTCTGGACGATGAGTCAAAACACACTCCTTTCCTTCACCAACCAGGCTGGTAAGCCAGGATTCTGCAGCCCCATGCCTGACAGACACACACAGTTATTCTCAAGCTGGTAGAACTCTGTTCTTTGCACCATTCTTGCTATGATTTCTCATGGAGCTGAAAAACTGCTTTGTCTACTGTAATAGTGTTCCATAGACTTGGAATACTATGGTTTTGTACCAAGGCTGGGGAGCTATGTCCCTGCTTTGTCAAAGTCAACAGAAAACATTACCGTACTTTAACTGAGGTTGCAGTTGTGTACCAAAGCCACAATACAATGACCCTCTCCTGTTAAAGTCAACAAAAAATGCTTCCCTCTGTTAAGACAGGCAGCACAGAGCACTGCAGCAAGGTGATCCAGAGCATTTCAGGTCATGGGTGAAGCAGGGATTTTTCCCATATGTACTCTCACTTTCTTTCCAAGTACACACCTGCGTCCAGCGTGGTGGGATGAGGGGTGAGTCACCCTTGGGCTGCAGTTTTGGCCCACAGTCATCTTCCCTCACCAGTCCACGGCCCTTTGCTTCATCCCTTTTCCTGTGTCATCTCTTTCCTTAAATGCTTCCTCTGAATTCCCTGGGATCACTCTGCAATCTGAATCCAATTTATCCTTCCACACCAAGAAGTGTAGTTTATATCTGCGTTCTGATTGTTAAAAGGACTCCAGTCTCTGCTCTCCCTCAAACCTTTAGGAGGTTCACTGATCTGCAGAACATTTTTCCCCGTCCCCAAGCACCTGTTTCAGCTACGGCATCCAACATATTTCTTTCTCTCTTAATAATGTTGTTTAACTTTTGCAATGAAGGGATTTTCTCAGTCCTATTCAATCATCTCTCCCTTTTCTCTGATTTCCAGTTTTGGAAGAACTACATAATTGTAAATATTATCCTTTCTATCTCAATCTTCAATAATTAACTATCTTTTGTTAAACTGTTCTAAAAGACGACTTATACGTCTAAAAATAAATGATTCAGCTACATTGTGATTTCTAGCTTTGAAACAAGCATTGCAAACACTTTCAAATTAGACAACTTTTTAAATTAGGAGCCAAATATAATTGAGTTTGCCCACAGAATATAAACTCTTAGGAAATATATTAGAAAGAAAACTAAGGACAGATTCTTAAAAAAAATTATCATTATTAGAACATCAAATAAAAAGTTTCACAGAAACATACTGAGAAATTCTAAATGATCTGAATGTCTCTTACAAAACATATATTAATGCAAGCCAGGATGTAGATACATTTTTTCTGTTTACTTTCCTTTTCTTAAATGTACAACTGGTACTAAAATATTTTATATTTTTATCTGCTAGTGTGTAAATTATTCATATATTTATGATAGCACAAAATACTTTTCACTATTTCTCTGTTACCATAATCATCTGAGCGATGACATGTTTTGGAAAGATGTCTTTTTTGGACTTAGGGGAAGTTTCATTCAATGATTAGAAACAGACAAAATCCATGCAAGTTATGACGCTTCTCTCAAAATAAAGACAAAGTTGACAGAGTTGTGTTAATTATTTTTTTAACTCTTCAAAAAATAAATACAGGTAAGGTATAAAAATGAGAACCAAGGGATAATGCAAATGACCTTAAAATCGTACAGTTCTCTTAGAATTATGTTATTTCACTGGAAATTATATCCCTTTTTTGTTAGCAAACTCTTACATGTTTTTTATTTCTTTTCAGTGCCACCACTCCAACATATTAACTTTTTTCATTGTATGTGTATTTTAATCAGTGTTCCTACATATGTTCTAACTGACTTTAGTTTTTAGATTTTATAGAAAATTTAAGAAGACAGTACTCAGGGAATCTATTTACCCCATGATTAGTTTCCTTACTGTCAACATCTTAAATAGTACAGTAAATAACCCAACAGTGATATTAACTAAAAGCCATAGTTTCCGACTGTGTTAGTTTTTACCTATTTTTTTCTGTCCTGGATACTAACATGACATTTCCTTTGTCTCCTCCTGACTATGACATTTTCTAGACTTATTTGGATGATCTTGACAATATTAAGGAATAGCGGTCAAATATTTGCAGAATATCCTACATTTGGAATCTGCCTGTTTTTTGGAATGATAATCCTGGGGTTATGAATTATTGGAAGACAACAGTAATAAAGTGTCCCAGTCATGCTATCCCATCATATCCTACTAGGAGACACACTGTCAACATGATTTTTGACTGTTGATGTTGACCTCGATCATGGGGTTAAGGGGGTGTTTGTCAAGATTCCAATTGTCATCAGAAGGAAATCACTACAGCCTACATTTGAGGTGTAGGGTTTTATGTTCTCCCTCTTTGAGAGCACATGGTTTAGATAAATTATTTAGATTTATTCTGTATAGAATATTAATTTTCCAGTTTTAATAATTTATTGAATAATTTATTTATGCCAGCAGTATTTTCTTTGTACTTTAGGTTATAATCCAATACTACTTTATTGGTTTTGTTGCTTAAAAGTGTTCTAGCTTTGGATATTAGAAACCTTCAGTTAGTTCTTAGTTTCTTTGAATTACCCTTTAAAGTACACATATTATTTTTTTGAGTGTTTCTTTGCTTTTGGGCACTACAGGGTAATATAGGTTTGTCTTGTGTAATTCCTGTCCTACTTTCAGAATCCAGCATATCTGTAAGGACCCTTCTTTCTTTTTACCAAATATACTAGAAAACAAGATTTTGCTAGTTAGTGTGGCTGTGGTTATTGGGGTATCACTGTTTCTATGCCTTCTCAGCTGACAGAGAAATAACTGATAACCCACGTACATACACATCTAAAATATTTTTACATGTAACCATTTATATCTTTATTACATAAATGTGAATCCACACTAATATAGTAGCTCCAATCCTAAACTATTGCTACATGGAGCATTCTAACCTCCTTCACTGCTTCTCTGTAAATTTTCTAACAGCGAAATATCTGGCTCCCACCCCTCACTAACCCTTTATTTAATTGCTCAATTCCAGCTACATGTGTAGCAGTACTGGAACTGCTAACAGTACCTTTGTGGCTTATACATTTTTACATGATAACAAGCATATGTTACAGATTGCTTCACATCCTGGCTTTTTATTCTCAACTCTAAATTTGAGCTAATGATCCAGAAACTGATTCCCAGAAATCCTTAATTAAGTGATTCTTATTTCTATTGTATAGTTATGGGTCCAGGAATATGCTTGTACAAAGCCACGCCAGCCTGGACTGGGTGAGAGTACTGAATGAAGTGTTTATAGGCAAGAGTGAATTAAGTCACAACATAATGTAGAAATTATGCTGTACTTTATGTAATTCTGAGATAGATACTACTTATCCCAGGTCAGAGGATTTTAGCACATCTCTGGTTTGGGGTTCATGCTGGGGTCTACTTTGACCTTTGGCATATGGAGACTACACGTGAGAGGTAAGGCTTACAGAATTTCTAATGTATGTACACCCTATAGGCCATCACTGGGTCACGCATCTCCGCGAGCCACTGGTGAGGGTTTGTGAGCTAGGATGTTTTGCTTTTTTCTCTGCTGGGAATATGACAGTGCTGACCTCTGTATATCATTTATGTAAGTAAATATTGTTTAGTTTGGAGTAGTAATGTCTATGCTGGCCTTTCTTTCCTGATTGATACTTGTGAATAATATTATTTGTGTATGTAAGAAGTGCGATACAATGTTAATGTTTCAATTAAAAATGTATTAAAATAAAACATACATTGACATTGACCTCAAAACACTTTCCCTCAGTGCAAACACGTTTTGCCCATCATTCTTGCCACTTTCTAAAGCAGTCCTGGAAAGTCCTCTTCTGTGAGTGTCTTTAGTTGTGTTGTCATGGCTGCCTCCATGTCCTGAATCAGTTTAAAACATTTAGCTTTCATGGTCAGTTTTTTAGTTTTAATGTAACACAAGTAGATATTAATAAAGAGTATATTAAACACTTTTTCTTACTTCTATACAAATAAAATGAAATTTCATAATAAAATAATTAGAGAATGATTAATATACTGTGCATCATGATCTCAATAAAATGGCCAAAGTATTCCTCAGAGTTCATGGTGATTTTGACTTTGGGGAGGAGCCATCTGGTGTAAGATCCTGTGACGCTGGATAAGGACACAGAAAAAAGTTTTAATTTGAGAGAAATTATCATAATTTTTTATCAGTGACAGGGGTTCAAAGAATAGAGTCAATGTTTAAATAAAAGAAATTATTATAATAAAAGTCACATTATAATTAATCTTCCTCAAAATAATCCCTTTAGGTTTGAACATAATTATCTCATCATTCTTGGCATTGTATCCTTTACTGTAATAAATTCTATTTATAAAAAAGTAAACATTCAATGTATATTTTGATCACTCGTTTTATCTTGTGTTATTAAAGAATGAGTATAATACAATAAAAAGTATGTTTCTTTGCATGTATATTATGATGTACCTAAAATTATCTCCACTTTTGGTCACTTAATTTTTTTCCGATTTGGAAAAAATGCTTAAAAGTTGGTTTCTCTTGTTGGCCTCATTATCAAATGTGCTATCATTCTGTTGTCAACAGCATTACCAGGCCAAATTCTAGAGCAAGTGTTTCTGTAAGAAAAATGTTCCAATTAGGAAGCCTGAGACTAATCACATGAATTATATGAAACATCACGGTCCTTTTTCTGCTCTGTTTATTTGTTCTTCTTTATATACACCATTGATCCTACTTCCAGAAGTTTTTCTTATCTCTGAGAATAACAATAATGTTGTATTTATATTTATGAAGGCTATGCCCTTTATGATTTTGCAAAATGCTTTCTGTATTGTAGTCAATAAATGTTTGTTAAATGGAATAACAAAGGTACTCAGAGTAATGTTATTAATGTAATATCCTCTAACTAGGCTTATATCAGCACTACCTTCTCTGCAAGCTTTCTTGTCAACCTGGCTCGCCCCCTTTCCTGTACTCTGTCGGCATTAGACAACTCTGATATTTAAATGTTATCTAATGATTTCAAGAATATTAGATTTTTAAGCTTATCTGGGACATGCTATTTACCCAATTTTTTTCTCCCTTGGAGTTTTTACAATTCTCTGTCACTATTTTAGAGCCAATCAATAGAATGTAAAGATTGATTATTAACCTAGAATTCAGCATTTTTATTGACTCAGAGTCACAATAAAATATTTTAGGTTGAACAGATAAAAAATGTGTCTTATAGAAGAGAAAAAAAAATAGAAAACTTATACTCAAACTGGTTTTTGCCCATTATCTTTGCATTCCGCTTTTAATCCTTTGGGGGAAAAATCATTAACAGTTTCAGCAAAGTGAGGTGCAGTATTTTATTTGTTTCAAGAGTAAACAAAGCAGAACTAAAAATTTTAAATGAAGGAAAGAACCATACGGATTGACACAGAAAGTTCTTTGATTGTACAAAGTGCCAGAAAAATACAGCGGAAGCTTTCAGCTACTGAAAGCAAAAATTTCTCAGCACCATTTCTTTTATCTGCTTGACGACTGCCTCAAGAGACAGAGTTCTTCAGTCAGCCAGTACAGAAGGTTGTTAAAGTATGACACACATCCTTCTAACTTAAAATGCATTTTTACACAAACTGAAAGCAGCCATTATTATCTACTTCATTACTTATGATGTAATTTATTTGTAATAAGTGATTTATTGTCATTTTTGCCTTAATCATTTTAAAGAAATTTAAAATGAAATTATCCCATCTTAGTTTTAGAACCCTAACTAAATGCAACATTTGCATTCCAATCGTGCCCAAGGGATACAAAGAGTTTTGGAGTGGACCAAAAAAGTACAGTATTGTGTTTGACGCCGAGTTTTTTATTACAATTCTTTCATAGTGTTTGGTTGAAAGGATCATAAACCCAATCAAGCTAATTCAAATAAAAGGGAGTTAATGACAGAAAGGAGGCAAATTTTAGCTGAGTATTCTTAGATCCAGAATTGGGAATAAAGTGATATCAGGGATTTTCTGCTACTTCTTCTAACAATTTCTCTTTTAATTCAAACTTGTTACAAGGAGCAGAAAGCTCTTAAAAATAATGTTTCTTTTATTTTTTAATCTATACACACGCTTTAGTTTATCAAATCTTGTCTCATGATTTAAATGCCTTGGTTAATGACTTCTTAATTCCTCATTTTATTGATGAATATCTGTGTGATCACTGCTCGTGAAATTTCTGTCAAACCTACTTGCTAGTTTTCCCCTTTCCCAAGATCTTATTTTACTTTGGCTGGTATATTACAGGTGTGTTTGTGTGTGTGTGTGTGTGTGCACATGCCTTCACGCATGCTGGTGTGTATTCCTTCTTATTTATTTTCTGCCTTCCCTATCTTTCCCATTAGAATAGAATCTGGGAGCACAGATTTTGTTTTGTCCATTCCCCTATTTCCAGCATGTGGAATAATCATAAAATACAAGCTCAATATCTATTTGTAAAACAAATGAATGAGTCAAAAGCATAAAAGTTATATTTTAATAGAAAAATGCAGATAGTGTACTGGGTTTTACTAGAATTAAGTTACAGGATAAACTTAGGTGCACTGAAATTTTAAGAGTGAACAGACAGAGATTGATAGAGCAGGCAGCATTAGAGCATATGCATTTCAGAGTTTTCACAGGAGAATATGGAAGTAAATTAAAGAAAATGTTTGATTGGCTAAAATAGAAAGATATCCTACTTTGATCATCCCAATATAAAGTCCCTAGCTAAAGGTTAGTTGGACGTTTCTGATTAGTTAAGCTTAAATTTTGTTTTACTGTTTATACTAAGGAGGGTTTTGGTTTGCTTTCATAGGACCCCAGGGCGCTGGAGACACCTCAGCCCATGTCTTTCCAAGTAATGATTTTAACAAATAGAAAGTTATAAAAAAAAAAAAAACTGGAGCCCCACTTTCTCTCCTGAGCCATGTGGTATCTCAACTCTATCACTTTCTGCCCACAGACTTTGCATTCTTGCTCCTGTGTGCTTTGCTGTCTTGTACTTGATCACCAGATGCTCCTAGGAGCTGGCACCTGAGTCTCACTAAGCTTTCACATGAACTCTAGCATGGTCCCCTCAAATCTAAATACAGAGTACTGGCTCTTTCAGTTAGGTTAATCTAGAAATAGAATTTGCTAAGTCACTGATGGAGAATGTAACGACCTCTTTCTGGAGAGAAGTCCAAACCTCAGCTAATGAGTTTTATTCATGGCTTCCTGTACAGCACACGGCACGAGCCTATTCCTAGAGCAGATGCAACCTGTGAGGCAATATCTAGAGAAAGAGGCTTGGCGCAGTTGCTTTTCTGAGCTGTTTCAAAGTGATTGGCATTATTCGTCTTTCCATTCCAGAAATAATCCTATCTTTAATATATGCATCTTGAAATATTTCCAAGCATTTACTATAAGCATTCATTGCTCTAGATGCAGGAGGTTTAGCTGGAAGCAAAATGAAAATTCTCTGTTCTTCCTTTTCAGGGCATAGTCCATGGCACCCAGTTCTCTTTTCACTTCTCACAATACTTCTTAAAAGCATAATTTCTTGAGACATTTCCATGCTTTTCACGTAGTTTCATTTTATATTTTCTCATCTAACGGGATAGTGTGGCACTCATCTGGCTAGTGTACTGGTATGTCATAAAATTTTCCAATTTTCCTAGAGGAAACCTCCAGCAAGGTAATAGGATGCTCCCAAATATTAGGAAGTGAAATAAATTTCATTTGACACCCGACTACTTACACTTTAATCAGAGTTATCCATAATAGAGAACTTTGATATAAAAGTAACATCATGCCCCAAGTCTTAAATAACCACACTTACGCTTTTACAAAGCACACACAGTGTAGATTATTCTAATTAAAATCACTGTCTGATCCGCTTGTTGACATTTTTTGTTTACTGATTCTATTTTTGTGTTTTTTAAAGCTGCAAGTGTATAATGATGACTCATTATTCTAAAATCATTTTATTTTTATTTATTTTTTAATTCCTACACATCCCTTGATAGTATAAATGAATTTCAGGAGACAATTACTGTAGTGGCTGAAGGAAAGTCATGTCCCTTAGTACTCAAATTTTTCAATCACAACTTTCTAAATAAAACATTAATTCTTGTAAATATAACCTTAAGATGCCTGGTATATATGTGTGTATCTCTGTGTGTGGATGTGCATACAGAGTTGTAAAAAAGGATGTTTAAATGAAATTGTGATGCTTAAAGTGGGAATAGAAATTAAAAGGTAGAGATAAATTTCTAGAAAATTTATCCAGTTTAAGAATTTCTGGAGCTTTGCTATATCTTCCAAATATTTCTTTTTCTTTTTTTCTTTTTTCTTTTTTTTTTTTTTCAATTTAAAAGATTTGAGACAGGAAGAAAACTATCATATACCAATGTAATCAGATAAAACAAATGTTAAACATTTTATTATATATTTATCAGACCTTTTAGATATATTTTTCATTTTGATTACAATTTTTACATTCAGATTTATTTACGGTGATATTAGTATTATCAAGGCATTTTTTTGTTGTTGTTGGTAAGTATTTGCATCACACATTATTGCCATACTTTTCTCTCAAACTTTCTGTAGCTTACCTTTAAGATAGGGTTCTGGATGAGGGTAAATTGGTTTTCTGATATTATCTAATGTTAAAGGAAGTGCAGGGGAAGGCATTGTTTGGACTGCTCACCTGAACTGGTCTCCAGCAGACTACACCAACCCAGAAAGGAGTCATTTGAGTAAAGTGTCATCGAATTGATCGGACTTTGAAAAGGGCCAATGTTCAAAATACTGGAGATTCCAATCCACCTGAATCAGCGTAATGAGGAGGTCCTCTCTGTTTTAATCCTATGAGGATGGATACCCAACAACTATCTGAAAGCTTTTTCTGCTTTTTTCAGCCCTTTTTCTGTTTCCTAAGTCCTAACCATGTATTCAGCTCATTGGAACATTCATTTTATTTTATAGAGTGAGGTGCTGCTTGTTCTAGGATTGTAGATAAAAGCCAATTAGGTGTTTAAAGTGAATTTGTTATAATTTTACCACTTGATACTATTCTGAGAATATGTTTTTTCAAAGGTCACGTTATATATCTCTTCATTGGTATATGTGGTATATGTAAACTTATGTTATTTTAATTTGTATTTTTAACTGGGCATTCTTTTTTGTTGCTATTTAGTATTGAAGTATATGATTCATGTACAGTAAAATTTATCTATTTTGCTATACACTTGTATGAGTTTTGACAAATGTATAACAGTCTATTATCACCAAGACACTAAAATTATAGAGCAATTCCATCCCCTACAAAATTCTCTTGCATCATTTTATAGTCATTCCCTACATATTCTTTCTCCACAGTGCATCAACTCTCCTCTTTTTTTAATATCTAATTTAGTTTTTTTGCTTTTTGAGACAGGGTCTCCCTATGTAATACAGGCTGGCCTTGAGCTCTCTATGTAGTCCAGAGTGGTCTCGAACTCACAGATATTCTCCTGCCTCAGCCTTTCCATGGCTGGGATTACAGGCATGTACTACTGCTTCTGCTCTCCTCTTTTCTGTCCCTATAGTATTATCTTTCCTCCAGTTTCATATAAAGTAAAGGCATTTTCCTGATCTTTGGGCAAACCTTTGGTTGTTCAGTAGTTCAAAATTATGTGTACTTTTAGATTACATCTTATCATTTATCAAGTTGGTCTTCCACATTTTAACCATAGGCTCTAAAACCATGCAGGATCAGGCCTTTACATGAGAGCATACTTGGCTAAGAATCATTAATCTCAGAGAAAGTGAAATTCAGGACAGTGACGCAGAGTTTTACACTGTGTATTGCACAAGGCAGCACATCTAGGTGTGAAACATTCACATTGTGGAAATCATGGATGTGTATGTATTTTCTGAATTTTTTTTCTGGAAGATGACAGTAAGTATCTGAGAAAATCAACACATTATGAAGATTTCCCTAGATGGAAGTAAAGTATCAGAAGTAGGGATTCTTTTCAGTAATTTGTACAAATGTACCCTAAAAGCAACTGGAAACCCTAAAAATATCCAGATGACTCAGTCACCCACATATCCACTTTAGTCATCATACTTACTTTCCTAAGAATGCATTCTGGCTTCAATACTTACTAGCAATAGAACTGTCTCCAAAATTACTGTCATTACTGTCATTAGAACAATAAGGAAGTTCTAGAAAATTATCTCTATTGCCATAATCCTAACCTTATAGTGATGAAAAGTATGAGGTCACCAATTAATGGCTAAATATTGGAAGGAAAATTATAGCATGTACATGGGTTGAAAAATAAAAAGCTCAAGAAAATTTAAATGGACAACATTTTAGTTCTTCAAAAACTGTGGAACTGACTCATCTAAATAAACTAATGACTTAGTAGAGTAACTGAGGAAGGGACAAAAGAATAAAAGGGTTCCTTTTCCATCTCTGATTCTCTTTTCCTGGATATATTCTAAAAATCAGACACTAGGTCAATATCAGTCCCTCAGCAACATGAGAAGAGGAGTTGCTTACATGACTGAGGGTGTACAGAATTCACAGCTCATGTTTTACATTCACTGCTATGGTACTGTCATTTTAGAAGACATTAATTTATCTTTTGTTTATTTGGATGTGTTAATGATGCTGACAATATATTGGAAGTAAAATTATATCATGAAAATATCTCATAGAAATAAGTTTAGAGAGGCTCTGTGACCACTGTAATGGATACTCTTACGCAATTTCAGGGAGTGGGGCAGACTGTTAAAACAGGTCAGACAATTTTATAATAGTGGCTCAGCCTTAAAAGAGGCTCCACTTGAAGCTTTGGATGTTTCCTTTGTCAAACACAGTGTTCTTATAGGAAAAATTGGCCCCTAAGACTTAGGATTAGCATATTTGTGTTAAAAATGTTTAAAGTAGTGGCCGCAAAATACCTGTAAGTTATTGGATTGCAGAAGTAGCTGATTATACCTTACTTGGAGACAGATGAATTACCCAGGTGAAGTAGTGTCTGGAAAGGTGATGTATGGTTCCCAGAGAACCATTCTCACCGCCCTCATTGATGTCAAGTCTCAGACAGGCTAAGCATTGAAGTTCAAGCTCTGTACAGCAAAAGGATTTCAGATCTAGATAGTATTCACTGGTAGGATCTGGAGAACTACACATGAGAGCAGGTCTTAAGGGAGGAAGAATAATGTGAGGCCTATTTATAGGTGTGTTAATTTTGCTGCTGTAACAAGTTACCACAAATATAACGCTTCAAAATACCAGAAAGTCGTAAGAGTGTTCTGTAGTTCGGAAACCTTAAGTGGCTTGGCAGGTCTGTGTTCACTCTGGAAGCTTTGCAAACAAAACTAAACAAAAAACAAAACTAAACAAATCCCCCCTCAAAAGAAAATAAAAAACACTCCTTTGCCTTTCCAGCTTCTAGAGGTCACCCACATTCCTTGGCTTGTAATTACATTCTGAAATCTCTTCAACTCACCCTCAGTGGTCTTGTCTTGTATCTCAACTCTGACTTTCCGACTTTCCTCTGGCACTAAGTTGACATTGGCCCCACTTGGATAATCTCCTTATGTCAAGCTCTCCAATTTAAAACACTTCTGACATTCTCCAATACCATGATAGTTAACATGTTTCTCACAGCTTCAAGGATTAGGAGACGGACATCTTTGGGGAATCATTACACTGTTTACCACAGTGGAAGATAATTATTGATGTGAGGTTCATGTTCTATGATTTGGGATTCAATGCTTTGCAGGGACAGGTGGAACTCATCCCAATGGTGTTCTGGGATAACTTCTCAATGGCAGGCACAACTATGTCTATAGTAAACAAAATAAAGGTAATAGAACATCCTTGGCATATTACTAAAGAAAAGACAAGGGGATTCAAGCTATTGTACATATTAACATAGACATAGTAATAGCAGACAAATTACTTACTATGACTGTGCTCCACAGGAAAGTCCAGAGAACATTCTCTTCAGTAATGTGGTATAAAAGCCATCATAGATGGGGGTACAAGGATTCGTGAGAATCTCGATAATAGCTTTCCTTAGCAGGTCAATGTTCTAAGTGCAAGAAAGTGCTATGTAACTGAGTTTTCTAACATAAGTACAATACACTGGAACTCCAAATGGCAGAGACTAACTATGAGCACTTAAACATCAAAGGTAAGGTGATCATTATCACTGTGATAGGAGTCAAGACTACAGTGACAAACAATGTGCTACAACTTCCGAGGTGATGCTGGTGGAAACTAATAGCTCCTGGTATTTGTAGGAGTCAGTTGATTAGGGCATTACTCAATTCATACAATCAAGAAGGTAAGAGTCGAGAAGAAGACTGAAATTGGATTCAAGATGAGAAAATGAAGATTCACTCTAGCTCACAGATGCAGAGACTACTGCCTAGAAAGATCTTGATTTTTCTTGAAGGATCCTGAAAGTTCTCCACAATTCCATACCGTAAATGTTGCTGCATCCACTACCTCTCCAGCGAATCCCGCATCTAACTGTAGGTTAATAGTGCAATATAAGTGAATACTCAGAATATTTAGGAGTGTTAGATGAAAGGCCTAAGATAATACTAACAACGAGAGTTACAAAATGGTATTGTGGATTTAAGTTATAGTGGACATTAGAGTCCAAATACAAATGGAATTTTGGTCTGAGTCAGGATCATAGTTGGTTAAATGGATCCATATACCTAGCCAGTGATTATTTCTCTGTTTACCAGATATGTAATGATTATAATCACCTTTAGCAATTGATAGCACTTTCACATGGCTTCCCTACCCTATGTAGTAGAGACAATTCTGCTAGGAGGAGCCAAATGGAATCTTGAAATATGTTTTCTATTCTTAACATCAAGGCTGTACACTGCAGGGGAGAAAAAAATTCTCATCTTTGAATCCTGAAGCAAAAGACAAATTAATAAGATAAAAACAAACAGGAGTTTACTAACACTTATATCTCATGTATATAGGAGAAACCCCAGACATGAATGACTTGAAAATTTGGGTTAGAACTCTGATTTATATAGCATCTTTAAAAAAAGCAAAACATTTGGGGAAAAATGCTAGGATGGTAGAAAGCAGATGTAAAATTCCAAGGGTGAGAAAAGCTATGGGAAGACAAATATAAGGGAAAGAGCTAATAGAATAAGGTGCGCTTGTAGATTCAGCCTCTGGTTTTGTGTCTCTGGGCTGATATGTTCAGAGTCATATCCAGCAAAGAATTTGAAATCTGCCTGTAAGCAGAAAAAGAGAAGGGTACAGAGAGTTTCCTTGAATTTGATGCTTTTAAATTGCTTTCAGCTCAACACAATTTTTATGTCAAAGAGGTGTAATTTAGGATGACATATTTTGGTTCCACTCAATACTATACATAATTTTTTATTCAGAGAAGAATTAAAGAGATTAAAACCACCACCAATGATGCAGAGAAAGTAGTCTTAATTAATCCGGTCTTGGCAAAAGTAAATGGTTCTTGGCTGATGGTCCCCTGTCATAAATTGAAACTATGTTCAGGGTCCAGGATTTTGCTCTTATGAGCTGGCAAATTGGCCTGTTAATATTTACTGGGTGCTAGCAGAAAACATAAGACTCTTTGGTCAAAGACAAATGAGTTTATTGATTGATTGATTGATTTTTTTATTAATGATAGAGAAAGCCACATGGCATTATGTTGATCTAGTTCTCTTTGTGCCTAAATATTGAGGGACAATGTGGAGTGGCCTAAGAGGACGTTGTGAGTTTGTGTCACAACTTAAGAACACAGAGATGAGGGATGTAACGTTCAGACACATTACCTCATCCCTAAAGGTTCCCCATCACAGTCCAACCTCAAGTCCAACCCTGAGAAACAGGCCAGGTAAAGAGTGGTCAGGATCTTGCATTCTTGACGTGCTGAGACTGACCATGTAGGGACAGTCAAGCCCAGTGGCAGATTGCCTCTCTCAACTGGTAGCCTGGATCACAACGATTGAGTCACGTAGAATATTTTCAACAGAGTTCGTCAACATAGCCTTTGGCACTTGGTCTGTGGCCTTTCATCTGAGGACTGCTTTCTTCTCAGTAACTATCATCAGGAAGGATTAAGAGCCGTCTGGATTTAAATGACAAGATCAGCTGCCGGCATTTATTGTCTTGCTCCAGGGGTATGTTACTTTCCCTGCAGTTTTTCAGAAAATAGCAGAAGAACCCCAATAATCTTGAATTCTAAATAATATCAGGCTGGTCCACTCAATTGAAGACACTGCTCTAACAAGATCTGGTAAACATGAAATTAAGGCATCCCAAATATTTTTTCAAGATGCACATGTATAGTCAGTGAATGAAAAACTTTATAAAGATACAAGACATGGCCCTGTCAGTAAAATTTGTAATAAAAATTATGGGGCCGGGGTTATGTTGGGATAGTCCCACATAAGGTAAAGAGGAAGTTGCTACATTTTACAAACCTCACCAGACAGAGGGGTAAGTGGTTAGTTGATATTTTTGGATTTTAGAGGCCAAGCTATCTCAGTTAAGAATACATACATAAGACAGCTAAGATAATCACACTGCTAATTTCTTTTAGTTCATTGACAAGAACAGTTTGTACTTAAACTGTTTGATCAGTTTTGCATGCCTATATCTTGTGATTTGAGCAACTACTTTGAAGACAACAATATGCAAGATAGCAACCATTGTTAACTTCCTATGACCTTGTTTTGAAATTCTGTATCATCGTTTTTATTGTTTTTTCTCTTTAAAAAAAAAAGTATGCTTATGTAGACATGAGCTTTCCCGCTGATGACACTGCATCTTTCCTTGCTCTCAGCTCTTCTTTTCTTGCACTCTCACATTCCACTTCTGCAGTTCTTTCTGTCCCTTTTTTTCCAAGCCCCACTCTTTTTCCAGTTTCAGGCTTGGACTAAACAAAGCTCAGGAAATTTATGGGACTCAGAGAAGACACACTGTGGTCTAAGGAACCCAGGAAACATCTACTCTAGGTCTCGGTCTCAGGTCATGCTTCTCTGGGGTCAAGCACTGGATTTGGGATGGGAGGGAAGCAGGTACAGGATTCCAGGACAATTCAATCAGAAAACAGAGCTGCCTGGATCTGCCTTCTGCCTGCTTCCACAGATTCCAAGGGGTCACTTACCTGGTACCTGGGCTTCTGGCGCTCTTCCTGAGCTGGGCACCCCAGTAGGTCCCACCCTGTTCCTCCATCATGGCTGAACTTGAGCCAAAGTCTTTTCCTCCTCCAGTTTGTACTCCACAATTTCCTCTGTCCCTGACCCTTTGCACCTGCAGAGGTTCCCAGTGGTCCTGAGGTGGCAGGAGACACCTCATTCATGAGCTATCCTCATGGTTTCTGATGAAAAGCAGTGGTGGGTCTGCTCACAGAATAGCCACTTTCTCCATCAGCTTCTTGCTGAATTACGATTCTAACAGTGGTTCCCAGAACTTGACAACGTGCCACCCGCCACAAAAATATAGATATAGATTACTTATAATGTATTTAAAATGCATTAGTACACAAAACTTAATGAATATCATATGTTTTTTATTAGTACATATTTGCCATATATAATGATCACATTCTTCACAGGGAATTTGTACCTGTATGTAAGTATCTTAACTCTTTTTTTTTTTTAACCCATTCCCTTCCCTCACTTCAACACTTCTTCCCCTCTCTATTTGAAAAAGCTTTGTTTCCACTTTTCCCTTCCATTCTCTTTTTTAAGTCCCTTCACCTTTCTTTTCCTTCCTTCCTTTCTTGTTCTCCTTCCCATTTGAATATGTCCTTCCCATTTCCCAATATCCCCCATTTTGCTCCTTATTTACCTCTTGGGTTTCTCACACAAGAGAAACAATCTGATATTTAAATTTATGTGTCTGATTTATTTCACTTAAAATGATGGTCTTGAGGTGTATCTATTTACCTAAAAATGACTCAAGTTTAACCTTCTTTATGGCAGAGTATTACTCCACTGTATATAAATACCACATTTTCTTTGTCCATTCATCTGCTGATGGGCATATGGACTGTTTCCAAGAAGGACATCAAAAAGGATATTAGAAAATGAAAGATATCCCTTGTTCTTCAATAGGCAGAATCAATATAGCAAAAATGACCTTACTTCTAAAACTGTTATACAGATTTAATGCAATTGCAATTAAAATACCTCACAGAACTAAATGAAACAATCCTAAAATTCATGTGGACACAGAAGAGACCCAAATAGAGAAAACAATTCTGGGCAACAAGGGCAAGGCAGGGGGAATCGTAACCCCCTATTTGAAGGTATACAAAGCTACCACGATTAAAAAAAACAAATGAACAAAAAACCAACCCCCCAAAACAAACAAACAAACAAACAAACAAACAAAAACGAAACAAAACATCATGGTACTGGCAAAAAAAAAAAAAAAAAAACAGACCTGAGGATCAATTGAACAGAACAGAAGATGCAGAAACAACTCCAAACATACTTAGCCACTTTATATTGAGAAAGGGGCCAAACACCATCACTGGAAGAAAAATAGCCTCTTCAATAAATGGTGCTAGGAAACCTTACTTTCCACATCCCAAAAATTAAAACTAGATCCATATCTCTCACCATGCACTAAACTGAACATCGTATCTTAACACTGTAGACCTTCACTAACATTCTTAATAACACATACACCTTTGTTGTTTACCTTCATTATCACATGGCTCACAGGGAGCAGTGGCCTGTACTGCTTCTGGCAAGCATTTTGAGGGATTTTTGTGCCACATGTCTGTGAACTTAGTCTGGGAATAGATCACATTTTAAAATTGGAAACAAGATAGCTTAGTGACAGAGCACATGCCTCATCTCTACAAGGCCCTGTGTCTAATGCCCAGCACTACATACATAAACATACATGCTCACCTCCCCCACACATAGACAGAGGTACGGCGTCTATTGAATGCATAAAATTTGCATGCCGTTGTAAGTTGGGGGTATCTATGATATAAATCATTAATCAGTAAATCAAACCAGTGTAAGTTCAGGTGTCTGTACTATGTAGCATCTCTTGTAGCAAAGAAAGCACTTCTGACTGCAGTCCAAGAATTGCTATTGGAGGAGGACTACATTCATCTTGGATTTCAGAAGGAATGTAACATGTTATGTTTCTAAGGACATTTAACTCATGTCCTGTAAGACGTAGATATTTTTCTAGATAAAATTTCCATAGAAATAAAGACTGGAATTCATGGGGCCATCAAGGCAGACAAAGGTAAAAAGGACAGATGTTTGGGTGGCTGTTATGGTTTAGGTCAGAAATGGCCCCCAAAAGTCTCATGTGTTCAGAAGTGGAACTTTGGGGAAGTTATTGGATTATGGGAGTGTTATACTCATCAGTGTGTTAATTCTATGATGAGTATGTAGCTGAATATCCTGTTAGGAGGTATGGCCTTGTTGGAGTTGGGTCACTGGGGACATCACTTGGAAAGGTGTATTTTTGTTCCAGGCTCCCTCCCTTTCTCTCTTTTTCTCTGCTTTCTGGCTGCTGTGGGGTGAGTAGCTTTCTTCTGCCACTCCCTTGCATGGTGGCCTTTCTGCCTTGGAGCCAGACAACTATGGACTGAACCCTCTGAAATTGTGAGCCAAATAAACCTCTTCTCTTTAAGTTGCAAATGTCAGGTATTTTTGACCCAGTGACAGGAAGGTGACTAGGATAGTAACAACTGGATCCACATAAATAATATAACTATTATGCTCTATGACATAATCATCCAGCACACTTTTCCAATAACTCCAACAAGGAAGAACAAGCTATAAGTGTAATGAAACTTCCTAGACAACAGTCCCTCGGGCAAAAATCCTTGAAGTCTTCTTTATCTTCCCCAGGTCAGAGTTTCTCAGTACACAAAAACAATGTGAGAGGGGCCAGTGGGGCCACTCTGGTGGCCACCGAGAGTCACAACAGATCATTACCTGTAAGTAAAGTTACAACATACCTGTGACAAGAGTGTTCATGATCATCCACAATCAGTGAGAATCCTAACTCTCAGGTGATGCTAGAGCTCTGAAGTGAAGATGCCCCTCTTCTAGTCTTCCATTTTGGAATGAATTTAAAGTCTAGATGCTTTTCCCACACTCAAATCAGTTGATTGCAACCCTTCCAAATGCCAGATATACCACTTTTAAAGATACCAGAAATCCATTGGGAGCTACCATTAGAAATTCTTACACATATATAGTGTTGAGAAAATTGCGAATCATATTCAAAGCCATATGCAAACCATGGGTGCAAGCTTTCCAGTTTGAAAATCACAATTTTGAATCTGCGTCGATATGTCAGAATTATCATGCTCATCCTCAGCACAGCAGGCGGCATGCTGGCAGGAATGGTCCCACTGCCCAGACTGTACACTTCCTGGGCAGGAGGAAGATGGAGCTATCAGACAATTTAACAGCTTCACTGTGCACCATTGCAGTAACTAAACAGAATCGGCAACAGATCTGTGTTTATTTCTCACAGGTCAAATTGGTGCTGAGAGGTAGGCACACTTGCTTGAAAATTGTTTTTCAGATCAGCTTTATCAAATGTAAAATTCATCTTGTAATATTTACCATGCACAAAAGAGTGACTGTATAAATATTCTGTGTTATATTTGCTAACGGGGTTAATTATTTAGTTATTGGCTAAGGATTAATTTTAACCAAATAGAATTCTAAAGGAAAGCAAGAATAGTTTCCTAAATTGATAACTGGCTTCAGTTAATTGGAGGTTCTGAGATTTTGATGTTTGTTTTCTGCATTCTTTACTTGAGTTTGAATCTTAGTTAGGAAAAGTCTTTGGTTTGAACACTTATGAATGATAGAAGTTAGTTAAATGTTATGCTGATATGTTTAATAAATTAAAAGTAATAGAGGATGTCTTCAAATGCATGTATCCCAAAATATGAAAATATGACACCTTTAAATTAAGCTTTGAAAACCAGGAAAGGCCTGGCTGTCATGCAGAATAAAGAGCTCAGCATTCAACATTACAAAGCCAATTGGGTGTATCCTTTAACATTTTCGATGGTCTGCTACTGAAGAAATGGTACTTTTTAAAACATAAATGGGTAGTGTTTTTTACTTAGTTTCATTGTGAAGTGATTTGCAGTCTTCAGTTTGAAGTTCAGGGTAATCCTATTTCTATACTCGTGTGCAATAATAGATTTCACTCTACTGATTTATTTAGTGACAGCTTGGCTGGGGTTGTACACTCAAGGGATCCGTTTATATCCAATGTGTTGCCTGTCACAGTGCTAATACAAAGTCTCTTTCGTTGTTAAAAATTTTTCTTCTGTGACATTTTTATTGGATTAACAGATGCTGCCATGTATTACATGGGCCTTGAGCGAGAGGGAGCATTAAGTTCAAGCTGTGGTTCAAGGTGCGCTGGGAATGGATTACGTGATCAAGAGGCGAGATGGGGGTGGGGGTATCAGCGCCTACCTTATGTGAGCTCCAGCACGGACATCCCCATCTCTGAAGCAAAGCCCTATTCTCCATGGTAGTGAATGACTTTCCGTTTGAGTAACATCTTAGTGCCTGACTGGCCATGAGTAGAGCCTGCTCCATTACCAATTCCACAGAGCCTGTGCAGTCCAGATTTCCTGACCTACAGGTCTAATACTGTTAGACAGTATTAGATTGACTAATTGTAAGAATAGGTGACGAACAATCCATTAAGTGAAGGAGATGCATATTTGGAACTAGATCGAGTAGTTTTCAAAGACATAGCTAAATTACACGAACAAGTACAGACTCCCACGTTACCCTCTTTGCTGTTCTGTTCGTACCTGGGCCTGCTGTGTTCCCCATAACCCACTGCTTGAGGAGGAGACCTGAGCCTGGTTTACAAACAAATCAGAATGAGACGCTGGAACTAGGAAGGAGTGAACTGTTACGGTATCATTCCGCATTTAAGGCTGAAATGTCTGTGGTGAATGGAAGTCCTCTCTGAGGGGTGTCCATGTCACATTATGTGGGGAGAAAGGCAGGCTGAAAATAGTATTCCTCAAATAGCAAATGGCTTGGTTAGTTGGTTTAGGGCTTAAAGGTACAAACCTGAAAACTCTGTCACCGGAGGAGATGGAGGGAGACCCTTCCAGGGATCACCATTCTTTGGCATGAAGTTTAGTTGACAATGATGTGCTCAGGCTGGCTTAGTGGTTACAAATTCACTGTCAGCTGGTAACTAGGAATAACTGAAACTGGGTGAGGTGGATATAGAAACTCTCTGTACTAGTTTTGTCTACCAATCTTAATTTATTTTCTGAAAAAAATTGATTATAAAGAGATAAAAGCACATATAATAAAATGAATGAAAATAAGCATCATTTAATGAAAATATATATTATTTTGAAGATAAGTATGATTCATGTACTAAAAAGCCCTTTTGAATAATTTTCTTTTTTGTCTTTTTAAATTTTTCATTTGTTTGACCAAGCACTGTGTATCCCCAAACTGTCATGACTTAAATTTTTCAGTCCACACTCTTAGATACAAGTGTTTATAGTTCATATTAAGTGCTCTCCTAAAAGATAATTTTTATATCAAAAAGGACACTAAAATTCCCTGGTGAGAAAGACTTGAATATTTCAAATATAAGAATAGACTGGACCTTGTATAGTAAAATTTATACTATATTTAATAGTGAGCTTTAGACTTAAAGTTATCTTTTATGTTTTCAGTAAAATCAAATGTATCAAAATCAAAAGCAAACACAATGTGCGTTATGTCTGATACATAATCTTCCTCTACACCTTTCTTCTTGAGTGTCAAAATACAGCAAAATCTGGGTAAACGTACTCCATTTTGGGTACATAACACATCTTAATTCTTATGTTTTTATTCTCTTCCTCTCCCTTCCATCCAACTCTCTTCCCCTCCCCATTTACAAAAGCTCAATTTCCATTTTTTTCCCTTCAATTCTTTTCTTTTTTTTTTTTTTTTAAGACAATGACTATGTAGAAGGGAATTTAAGGCAAAATAGTAAACAATGGGTTACTTTGAAACAGATATGATCTTTGTGTACTCTCATGAATTCTCACATTTTCCAAACGCTGATAAGAGTTTGATTAAATATTTTCTACTGAGAAATTGTTGGAGAAAATTGCTGAACCATGACTACACTCCCCAGAATATGAGAAGTAAGTACCCACCCTGCCAATGTGAATTTACTTTTCTTTATGAAACATATCTAATTCCATCTTAAAAGATTTACTTTAATTCTCTATTCTTTTATTTCTTGATCTCCCTGACTTCTTCTCTTTAATTTACATATTTATGCACTTTCTTTTTCTCATGAATAAAATGGACTTCTCCTTCAAATAGTAAAACAGGTAGAAAATCTTCTTGCACTACTTTTCCACAAGTATAACTACAGCCAGGCTTCCCAGAGAAAACAGTAGATTTACAGTTTCTTTTCATACTTTTACAATATTATGGGAGGCTAAAATTAGGACTCTAAATATGATTATGAATAATACCTATCTCTGCCTTGGGGCATACAACTGATAATGCATGTTTACTATAAAACCAATGCTTTTATATTCCGCTGATTTAAACTCTACCAAGATGAATTGGAAATGTGCAGACTCTGTAGTGACAGCTCTGGTTTTAAATATATATTAATAACTGTTCACTCTTGGACAAGTTAAGTCTTATAAGTGCAATTGTTTGCTGTGCTTGTTGTTAACAAATATCTAATAAGCATGGTTTTTCTTAAGGTAGAATGATCTCAAAATTAATTCTGGAGAAACTGTAGAAGCCAGAGTGAAATTCTGGAATAAGAAAACAACCACAGCAGTATGAAAATTCCTGGGGAGAGTAAAGACTGTCATGAGCTGGCATCTGAAGGAGGCGGGAGAGTGGTTAGTTGCAGCGTGGACAGAGGACAGATAAGATGACAGTAAAGCTGTTAATTGGATAACATATGCTAGTAAACTTGAGGTAAAATTTACATACTGTTAAATGCACAGATTGTACTGAGCAATTTGACAGAATTTCACACACATTTCTCTTATACCCAGTTCAGGTGAAACCTGCCTCACAAGATAACCAGCATTGTGATTTCTAACACCATCGACTTTTACTTATTCATGGGCTTAGTATACACAGCATTATGAAGTACACGCCTTTCTCTGTCCAGTCTGGTTTACTCAGTATAATGAAAGATTCCTTCATGTTCTCAAATGTAACAGAGTTTATTTCTTTTTACTGCTGAATAGTGTTCTATTGTATAGACCACAGTGAGATAAAGGGAGACTGAAAGATGGAGAAACTGGGGAGGCAGAAAAGGGGACGGGGATGAAAAAAAAGAAAGTAATACGATGTGTGTGTACATGTTCCAACTCGCCAGGATGAATGTAATCATTATGTACTGCAAACATGTACTAATAACATTATCCCCTTTCTAATCTTCAATGGACAATTTATTGTATCTGATTTGTAACATCAATGAATAACATCAATGAATAGCCTTTTGTGATAATTTTGTGGATATTCCTAGTTTCTAAGAGAAAATTAGGAATAGAATTTCTGAGTCATAGTATGGGCTATATTATATACATTGTATAAGAAACTTCCAAAGAGCTTTTCAACATAGCTGTAGTATTATATATTATAAGTAATATGGGAGCTTCAATTGCTTAAATTTTTTTCCCAACATTGGATAATAACAGTCTTCAAATTCAATATTTTGGATGTGAGGCAATATGCTATAGTTTTTCATTTTCAGTTTTCTGATGGCTAAAGATTTTAAGTAGCATATCATGCATTTATTAGTCATGTATAGAAGTCCATCTTTTGAATTGCTAATATATTTTGCTTACTTTAAAATTTTGAATTGTTCACTTTCTTTTTCTAAATTTAAATTTTTAATGCTTTCCCCTGTATAAATCTACCAGTTTGCACGTTTGACTTTTCATTTTCTCAACAATGTTTCAATAAATACATGATTTAAAATTTTGATGTTTATTTTATTCATGTTTTCTTTACTGGTGCTTTCTGTGTCAGATCTAAAAAATCTTTTCCTATCTCAAGATTAATGGCCTATATTTTTTCTAGATATTTTGAATTTAATTTTAGATGTTTAGTTATATAATCCATTTCAAATTAATTATTGACTGGCACGAAATAGGATTCATTTTTAATTCTTTTCCTATATAGATATCTCTTTTTCCCATTGCAAGTTGTTCAAAAACTTCTTTCTTATATTACATTACATTGCTGATTATTTTGAAAACCAGTGAGCTATGTATGTGTTGATCTACTTTGCAATCTATTCCATTTTGTTGATTGATTTACCAATCGACATTTAAACACTGGATAATCACAGTCACAGTAACCATAGAGTAAATCTTAAAATCAGATCGTACCAGATCCCTAATTTTCTTCTTCAAAGTTATATTTGTCATTATAGTTCTTTCATATTTTGAGATAGATTTTAGAAGCAGCTTTTCAATTTCTATATTAAAAGATGAAGGATTTAATTGGGTAATATATAATCTACAGGCTTTTTATAAAGAATTTGGCAATTTAATATTTAGAATTTCATTTTGGGGCATATTTCTATTTATTTCTTTAGTTTCATTCCTTATAACAATATTTTCTAGTTTCCATTGAAGAGGGTTTATTACTAGGAGTATATGACATATGTTCATGCTCTGGTTTAGACATGGTTTGTCCCTTAAGAGGCCGTGTGTTGGAAAGTCAGTCCTCAGTGTGGCCGAGCTGAGCTGGTGGAACCTTTAAAATGTGGGTTCAAGTGGTCCTTTTTTGGTGGAGTTGTGCCTTAGAAAGGGACTTTGCATGGAACCTTAATTAGTTTTTGGGAAAAGATTGTTATCCCAGAACTTCTTTGCCTCCCCATGCTTCCTGTTTGAGAGGCGATGACTTACTCCTGCACACACTGCATCATTTTCCTGTGCCGTGATGTGATGTGCTGGAAAGGGCCTTCACCAGGACAGAGCCAATAATTACCATGTCCCTCAACTTCCAAAACTGTGAGCTAAATGGGTCCATTTTTATTATAAAATTAGCTACATTAGGTATTTTTGATAGCCACAAATGGTGATTAATTCTTTAAAAATTTATTTGACTTTATCTTCCAATTTTCATTGATTCTGCATAGATATAAAACTAATCTTCGAAGGTTTGCTTTGTCTCCTTGGACACTGCTATATATTCCCCTAGTATTTCCAGTAAAATATTTTTGGTTTCTTGTGGAGTACATAGTATATTGACTCTAAGAATAATGATGGTTTTATTTTTTCCTTTCTAGTCTTGAAGCTTTTATTTTCCTTGTTTTTTTCCTTGTTAGTAGGCTCTGAATACAATGCTCAATATTGGTGATAAGAGGAATACCTTGTGTTCCAAGTGATTAACATTATATTAGTGATGCTATGGATTCCATTGTTGTTAAGTAATTAATATAAGACTATTTTATGGCTATAAAAATATATTTAAAATTAATATAAAAACAGCTAATATGTAGTAGTAACATATATTTGAAACAAATGAGACTAGCTAAATTTTAATGAAAAAGAAAATGATTAACTAATTAAGAAACAGTAGTTAATGGGGAGGCTTCTACCATGGAAAATGTGAATACCTCTGAGAACAACTGCTTTATATACTCCATTTCTACTTCCTAACACAGAGACAGAGAAAGACAATAATAAATCTTGAAAAGTAAAAATAATAAGTTTAGAAAATGAAATATAGATTAAAGGAAATGTAAAGATTTCCGTTCAATAAACAACACATACACTAAATTAAAAGAGAGATTTCGAGAAAGAAAATATATGCTATGTCTAAACAGACAGAAGCATAACGGAGTAAATATAAATACAAATTAACCAGAAAAAACACCAAAAGTAATAAGAAAACTGATAGATAATATTACATAAGTCTGGATAATCTAAGTTATGCTGCAGTAATGAGCAATCCTTAAAATCGGATGGCTTAAACTAGCAATGATTTATATTTGCCTACCACTGTATGTCGATCAGATGTGACCTGGTGTCGCTACTCCTACACTGTCCAGGATACTGGAATCCAGATGACATTATCCGGCAGGTTGTCACCAAGACAAGGAGAAAAGAGTATGTATCGAAAATGCGCAACGTCTCTTGAAATTCCTGTGACACACATTATTTGTGCTTATATTTCATTGATCCAAATAAACAACACAAATGTAAACAGAGGGTACAAGTGAAACACTACCCCATTCTAGTATATGTGCTGCTGAAGCGTGCGCAATACTACCTCATTCTCTGATGGTGACAGGAAGAAAAATACTGTGAACAACCCTAATTACTATGATGAGGTTAAAAAATTATTAACATACAAAGATGTCACTCAGTAATCATATAAATAAATATAAGTGAAAAAATGAGAAATCAGTTCACACCTATTAGATTAGAAGTCATTAGAAAATCACACACTGCGAGTACTGGCAATCTGGGGAATGTGATAACTCTCATGTGCTGTGGGTATTTGTACTCATTGATACAACCATGCCATTCCGCAGAGTGGCGGCGGTACTTAGTGCAATCAGCACTCCTGAGCCCTGTATGTTCCAAAGTCCTGTTCCGACAGGTAAGCAGCTGCATAAATGAGAACACTCATCACAACAATTTCTATTCCTGGGGAGGTGGATGAGGATGACAAAAATGTGTGAATTATGTTTTCAACTAGGATGTGGCAGTGAGGATCTGAGATTACACATGAACCTGAAAATCCTAAGACATACAATATCACTATTCACTATTCTCAATTTGAAAATATGTACACTAAAATAATACACATGCTGATAAAACTTAAGTAAAAATATACACAAATATATTTGAATGGTTCCTTGACATGGTTGAGTGAGGACAGCTGAATATAACGATAAAGGAAACAAAAGTAAGCAAGCAATCAAAACTAACCCCACCACCACGGGAAAGAACGAGTTTTTATGGGCCAATGGTTATAATGGTTATGATGCGCTCTTTTTTTTTCCATCTGCATCTGAATGAATACTTCTACTACTGAGCCTACATCTCTGGAATTTTAGACATGTTTATCCTTTTCAAAAGATGTAATGTAGAAACTTTTGAAAGCAAACAGCATAATATCTTTATTTGGCTTCTACTCCCAAAATAGCAACACAAATCAACATTTTGTGATCTTGTTTTATTCTAGAACACTTTTCATTCCTAAACTATTCTAAAGAAAACAGTAGATATTTTCTTTTGTGATATTTTATAGTTTATTAATTATATATATATATATATATATCATAAATTTCTTGCCCTATTTTTGATTTTCACTATTGTGGCTATGCTATTGTTATTATTACTGCTTTTGTCGCTGTTACTCAAATTCTAGCGGGCACCATGCCTTTGTAAAACTTTTTCTTGCACTCCATTTTCAATAATTCATTTTGGCACAACACTTCCTCTCCAGTTCTGGTAGGTTTATTTCTAGGAGAACTCAATCAATACATAGAGAAATTTTTGTTTATTGATATTAATATGTGTAAAAATGCTGTTAAACAAATTCAGGATTGATTACTTCTGAAAAAGATGAAATGGAGATAGATTAATTTATAATTTTTCTGGGATTCCTTTCCTACATATCATAAAATATAAAATCCAAAAACGTTATGTAAATACTTTGCTTATTCAGTTATATTCTGGGTCACAGTCTACCACTTGTTCTTATAGTTTTTCTCAAAGAAAAGGTAAGAGTATCACTTAGGAAATATACAAATACATTTAGTTTATTTTTTCTTTTGGCATTTCCACTCCCACTGGTCTAATCTATATCAAGTGTTGAAGATCAATGATGACTTTGTATTTCCTTGGTCAGAGGGTGAGATCTGTCCCCGGATATTGTTTTGTCAATGTACTGTATGTTCTGTTTGTATTGCTGTTTGTAGAAAGCATATTGTTGGAATGTATTTTATTACCAGTCTTGCAATCTCTGATTTTAAATTAGAATGTTTAGAGCAGTTACAGTTAAAATAATAATTACTATTTTGGAGTCAAACACTGACTTTTTTGTTTGTTTTTGTTTTTAATCCCATTATCCCCTCATTTCTCTCTCCCTCCCTGCCCCCCCACACCTGTGAGTTACTTGTACTTTTTTTTTCTAAGCTGGGGATTAAACTCATGGACCTTTGGACTGAGTTACATGGGCAGCACTTCCCCCCAAGTTTTTAAAAAATTTGAGACAGGTTCCTGCCAATTGGCTTGAGTTGTCTAGGCTGGGCTCGAACTTCTGAACCTCCTACCTTGGCACAGCCCCCCAGTTTTTTTTTTAAGACATTTTTATATAAACTTTTATAGTGATTACTCTAGGTAGTATATATATACAACTTATCAGTCTACAAAATCAACATTTTACTACTTTGAGTGAAGCTTAGGAATCTTATTTCTATTTAGATTCCTTTACACTCTCCTTTTTTTTTTTTTTTTGTGGGTACCGGGATTCGACCTCAGGACCTCACGTGCCAGCAGGCGCTTGTGCAATATCACCGGCCCTTTTTTCATATGTGGGTTCCAAGGTTCGAACTCAGGACCTCACGCTTGCCAGGCAGGCGCTTGTGCTGCTGAGCTATCTCACCGACCCTCTCCTTTTTTATAATATAAATATTTTAATGTTTTTCTATGTATGAGTATGTGGAACAGTTTATGTTATCATTGTTCTAACTTGACATTAAAAGCTCATAAGAAGAATGATGTTTTATTACATTTTCTCTAACTTTGCCTCTGCCATTATTCTGTTTTCCTTCTTCAAGTCTTGCCTTTTCCTGTTACCATCTGGTTGGTAACAGAGCTTCTGCTGGTCAATTCTTTGAGAATGGGTTTTCTAGCAATAAATTCTTGGCTTTCTTCCACCCTCCCCCATGGGAGAAGGTCTTTAATTTCTCACATACCTCAAAGATTATTTTCCATGAATACAGAACTAGGGTTTAACAATTTTTTCTTTTAAAATGATTTCCATGGTTCCAGATAGAAACTTTCTATCACTCAAATTGTTCTTGTCATATAATAATTTATTTCTATCTGACCTCAGTCGAGATATTTTCTTTCTTTTCAGAAGATTGTGATGTATCTTTGGTGGTTTTAGGTTTACTGTAGTTGGAGCTCACTTAGCTTTTTGAATCTGTATGTTGATGCCTTTTGCTTAATTTGCCAAATTGCATATTAGTCCCTTGAATTTTTATCAGCACTTCTTTATTTATCTTCCTCCAGCTCTTGAGAGTAATAAATGCTAGATATTTTGTTTTATCCCACATGTGCTCCAGGCTGTCTTCATTTATTTTCCATTTGATTTTCTCACTCTTGTTCATATTGAATAATATCTATTGATATATCTTCAAGCTCTATTTTACTACTGAGCCCATCCAGTGAGGTTTTCATTTTGGTTATTGTGTTTTTTCAATTTTTAAATTCCTTGTTGTTTGCTTTTTGTATGTTCTATTTCCTTAAAAATATTTTCCTGCATACAAAATGAATTTCAGAAGTGTTTATGGTTATACATGTAAATATTAAGATTGTTGCTTTAATATCATCAGACAGTCCCACCATTTTGTATCTTAATGGCAATGTGCAGCAATTATATTTTTTATTCCCTTTGTTATTATCCTAGTTCTTGATATGAGGAATGATATTTAATTATATCCCAGATATTTAGGATACTATGTTGTAAGACTCTGCGTGCTCTTTATTCTGCATTTTTAGCCAGTGGCCCCTGCATTCAGGTGAGGTCCATCAGTGCAGCACGGCGTGGATGTCCAACCTCCTCTGGGCCCGTTGGCCCTGCACTATGAGGAGCGAAGCCCTGACTCAGGCCACCACACCACACATGCATAGTTTATGATCTCCTCTCCCCTCTGGGCCCCAGTGATGGGGCAGAAGGGAAAAAGAGGCCAATTCACAGTGCCTTGATCCATGTCTTCTTTTCTGGGGGAGATGAGTGTAGAAAGGAAAACCTGGGAACTCATAATTGGGTCATTCTTCACGTCCCATTGTCCTCAGCCCAGTTTCTTGCTTTCCCCTTTCAGAATCTTTCTGAGATCAGTTGTGTTGGTATGTAGAGGGTTTTTATTTATGTGAAGGAGGGATTCTTAGGAATGCGGAACCTCGTAAATGCTGGAATTGTAAGTCCAATTATGATGTCTTCTCTACCTGCTGCCTGACCTTGAATTTCTTCTCAGTGTCTCACAAACAGACAGTTTCCCCTTTCTTCATCCTACTGTCATTATCCTGCTAGGCTACTATTTTTTAATTTCTTTCCTAATTGTCATCCATACTTCACACAAATTCATATTTTACTTTATACCATGATTGTTATAACTATCACGAATTTATACTAAAATAATCTGTTTCATTTAGGTGAACAGAAATTCAAAGTTGGGGTCAAGAGTAGAAAAATTAATCTCTTGGGGGTAGGAGATTCACTAAAGCAATTGAAATAACTGCACATAAATGGCAGTGTTAAAGACAGTGAATGAAGTGTGGACAAGATTTCAAGAGAAGCACAACCTACGTGGAGTAAGAATCTGATTATGTGTGTGTAAAAGATGTGAGGATCTCATCAGACCAAAGAAAGAATCCCACTCTGGCTGAAGAAAAATAGCTACACAGATGAATAGTGAGAGACGGTTAAAAAGTTGGGATGGCCCAGTGTGGTGGTGGCACATACCTGTAATCCCAGCACTCAGGAGGCTGAGGCAGGAGGATCATCACAAGTTCGAGGTCAGCTTAGGCTACGTAGTGATTTCAAGGTCAGCCTGAAATACACAACAGACCCTGTCTCACCTCCTCCAAAGTGGGGATGATGTGGGAAAAGCTCTTCAATATTTATATGCGGTGTTAGAACTTAATTCAATAGGCAGTGAGTAGGAAGCCATCACACATTTCCATATCCGAGAAAGATGATTAGAATTTAATACTGGAATGCTAACAGAATCTATTGTATAAATATTAATTTTTAAATTACTTTATGGAGATGGTGTACATTAAATTCTGTATCAACTGACTTTAGGCGAAAATCCTACTAAAAACTTGCTTGATAATAATAAAGTCATCTTCATCCTTAAATTCAACTACTTAATTATTTTGGTCTTCCAGTCATCATGGATTTTTATGTGATAACCTATATGGATTCTAGTGAATTATATGTCATTCAGTATAGAAAAATGATTTTTAATTCACAAAATCTCATTATCAGGATAGCAAAAATTCTTGCTCATGATTTTATTTACAGTCGTGATCTTGTGTAGCTCAATACTCCCTTGCTTTGGTCAGCAGGTGTGTTTCCAGGGTGATCCTCAAGGCCACTGCACAAAGCCTGATGCAAATGTCCCTTTTTGTTGATGCTGCTTCCTTACTGTCACCCAAAGCAAGACAAGATGGATTGAAATACCGCTGATTTATTACTCTAAATAGTTGAAAACTCTCTTTTATCCAGTATGTATGATACAGGAGACATTTCAGCATTGAGCAACTTTGTAACCTGACGAGGACACATGGTTACCCAGAAGTGGGTATTTCTTTTCTGTGATGCACAGAACCAGTGTCAGACATGATGAACCATTTACGTAAGTGACTCTCACTTGTAGACTCTAACCTGAGACCCGGTTAACAGTGGAGTCTAGTATGCCCAGCCTTCCAGTTCTTGTCACTTCACAGGAACCCTAAAGAACAGAGATGCAGCTGGTTATGGAAACGCATACCTGTAATCCTAGCACTCTGAGAGGCTGAGGCAGTAAGACTGCAAGTTTAAGCCCACTCTGGCCAACTGAGCAACTTAGTGAGAGCCTGTCTCAAAACATAAAAAAAATAAAAAAAAAGGGCTGGGGATGTAGTCCATTATAAAAGCTGCAAGTGTGATTTCCACTGCTATGGGTGTAAAAAGAAAAAAAAAAAAAAGAGTAGCAATGATATTGAATGGAAATACACAATATGTGGCACAGGAAAAGAATGAAGATTATTAAAATTTCACTTTCAAAGGAAACATTTTTCTCATCTAAAGAGTTTCAGTTTTCCAGAAAACAACTCATTAATATTGCATAGATATTATTTTACATTTAGTGTTTAAAATGAAACCAAAAGGTCCTAAGTTTTACAGGAAGTATGTTTACTGTGTGCGAAGGTAAGGCAGGGGAGGTGCCGGCTTTGAAGTCCAGCAAGGGTTTGAAGTCCAGCCCTGTTCATTGTTAGCTACCATTCTCCTCCTCTGATTTACTCTTCCCCATAATGAACATTAGCGGACAATAAAGGGTCGGCTAATTCCTCTTTCATTACAAGAAGAGAAATAAAAACCTGGAATAAGTTTCTCGTAAAAAGCCTTTTAAGATCCTGAATTTCAAATTTTCAAAAGTCCTGTTTTCCTCAAAATAGAAAATCAACCTGAATTATTCTTAATTATTAATAGCAGCTGGAATATACTGGGATACCTGTGTGTTTGTACTTCAATTACCCTAAAGGCACACGTATGCTTAAGCACATTTTTTATAGACTATGGTTAAACAATTCAGAGTGAATTAAGAAAGACTGTATTTTACAGAAAATATATGCATATTCTTCCCATGGGAGTAGTTAAAACATAGGTTTGGGCAAATCATCTCTCTGCAGTCGCCTCCTATGGCTTCACAGATCACTTCAAAAAAGATCCAGAGTCCTGACAAGAACTTAACCATAGGAGCGCTGTGCGCCCAGAACTCCCGGTTAGTGTCAGGTACCTCAGCAACATTATTAAGAGCATCCTCTTCATCCTCTAAAAAGCCTTTTCAAACAAGAAATGGCCACTGTTTAGGAGGCATTTCATGCTTTGCTCCTGGCAGTCCCTGAGATCTCAGCCCCGTTGCGCCTGTCTTGCATATTTCTTCTCCGGAAACACAGCCTGTGTTGCTCGCAAGGCCCAGATCAACCTCAGAGCCCGGGCCTGCAGTTTATTCAGTGCAGACCGCTCCTCCCTCTAAATCCGCCCCGCTCACTCCCTCGCTTCTTTCACATCTTTGCTCATGAAACTTGCCTTGTGCGCTGCAATACTGTATTCAGCACAGAAAGGTAATGTTTTTTTTTGGGGGGGGGGTTGTTGCATTTTTGCTATGGGGACATGAACCCAGGGCATTTACACTGAGGTAAAACTCCAGCCCTTCATTGATTTATTTACTTTTATTCTGAACGCGAGTGTCAGTAAGTCATTGAATTACCCCGTCCGGACTTCAGGTTTCATCTCCTGACTCCGGAGAGGTGAGATTACAACAGCTCCGTCACTATTCTTCAGTGCTCCCACAAAATTGTAAGAACTGGAAGGCGGGGAAGCACATTCAGCAGATTTCATTGTTAATGGAGCTCTCCATAGGTTTTCCAAAAGAAAATCTAGTAGAAAAATCTCTTAACTAGGTATAAAATTATTAATGAAAAATTAAGTCGTAACAGAGGTAGCAATGGGAGAAAACAGCTGCTATCCCTAGCTTTGAGGAATTAAAGGGAAGCAACCGGGATTCTTACATATTAGGAGCTTGGAAAGTGAGCCTTATAAATCTTGGTCCCTGCCCCTCCGAGGGCAGGGTGTGGCGTAACTGGGGTTATCGTCTTTGAGCTTGGAAGGAGGAGCTGGCTGCTGGGGCCTTAGGTAGAGAACTGGTGTGGAGGAGCCATCAGCTAGTTGGCGGAAGTGTTTCTCTGGGTAGGGATACTGTGAGGTTTGTTCTACAAGTTCTGGAAAAAAAATAAGACTGTGTTCAGTTTCTTCAGCCGGAATGATCCATGTCTGTGTGCTCAGGTAAAGCTGGAGAGATACTTATAGAAGGAGGAAGCAAGCAAGAACTAAACAGGAAGCTGAAGGAGACTCCCTGCTCACCTCAGGGTTTCGGTCCAGCGTCTCACGCAGGCAGGGCCTTTCAGGGGCCTGCTAACAAAGCCGAATGTGGTTTGTAAAGTGCATCCTGGCAACACAAAGTAGCATTAAGAAGAGACAGTTTAAAACTAAAAACAACTTTCATTGTCATCCTATCTGAAATTCCAATTCCTCCCAATATTTCTAATTTACTTTCTGGTTTGGCTTTACTTTTATTCTTTGTGTTTCTCATTTAAGTACTATATAATTTTTTTTTTTAATTTCAGTGTTTATTATTCATCTCTCTTTTGAACATGTAAGTCCCACAGTGAAAGATGTTTGTGATTCTCTTGTTTAATACTTTATTGAATATAAAAATATTTTCTGGTACAAAGAGATGCTCAATAAATATTTCTGAATATTAATACTGATAATAAGTGACACTTATACTGTAGATACAATATATATGGTTGTAGAGTATTTGCTCCCAAATAGAATTCTATGCCAACCTATTTTTAACTTTATCTTACAGGTAAGGAAATTGATGCATAGAAGAATTAAACAACTTGCCTTAGGCCACAAAACCAATAAATTGGAAAACCAGGCTTTGCATCAAGGCACCTGGCTCTGGGCCTGGCAGTTTGACCCACTATGCTAAATCGAAAATACAAATGAAAATACTAAACACATTATTTCAATTATCCATACTTCACAAAGTCTTACTATAATATCCAAAAGCATTACCTTATGTCAACTATATGAGCAAGCTTAATGATTAAGAAGAAATATTGCTATTGGAGTATTTTTAAAATTCTATCCTTCAAAGGAAGGGTAAGTATAATTGGTAGAGTGTGTCCTTTGAAAGATGTTGCTATGTTTAATGGGAATACATTTCACTGACCTTAAAGATGTTTGCCAGAGTCAAAATTTCTTTGGAACTAAGCCTTCTCTTAGTTCAATAAGACAAGAATTCAGCTAACATTGCCCGCTTCATTAATGTGGTGTCAAATTGTTTGCGTTATTAGCTCACACTGCTCTGTGTGGTGCCCAAAAACTTCTTCAGACCCAAATCTCTATTTTTCTTGTGATTAATATTTTATTAAGCATTAATAAATACAAAAGTGAGTGCCTAAAAGGAATATAATAACATTCATCTCCACAGTCACAGGGGAGATAATCTTACTTGATATACAGCATATATACACTACTGTAATATTTATCTTGGAGTTTTTCCCTCAAATTTTAAAATTGTCTTAGAGCAAGAAATTTATTTAAAAAGGCAGTACCTTTTTAATAACCAAATAGAGAAAATGATTCCGTTTCAAATGACCTGGAATCTCCCGTAACGTGTGCAGGTGGGAGGGACACTCTTAAAGTGTCACCAGATGGCTTCTGGTGTGTTTCTTCAGACACAGAGCTGCTCCAACGTGTTTATTTATGTTTGCACATCGTCGTGGATTGTTCTAAATGATGGAGCTCTGTGTAGTTCGGATGCAATTTAAGAATTATAAAATTATGGATTTCATTCATCACCGTTTTAGTACTGATGGCCCTCATTCATTGAAAAGAATACAGTTTGCTTAATGTTCATATTTTGCATCTAAACTTCACAATAAATCTGTGAAGTAAGTGTTCTGATGTGTGTTCTATAAAATAAGGGACAGAATTTAAATAGAGGATCAAAGTCATTAAGATGATTGCTGGTGGTATGTGAAGCAGGTACGGCTGACTTCCTGTCCTTGATATTAACTTCTACAGTTAACTCACACAGCCGAGGACATAAAGCAATGGAGAAGCAGAACACAGGAGTCTCATTTATAATTCTATGTTACTTAATGATATTTCATTGCTTTTCCACTAAAATACTTAATATTACTAGTGTAAAAACTTCTGTTTACAAATTGTGGTTATCATACAATGTTAAAGGATCAGCAAATTATAGGGCAGGGGAGCAGATAGAGTCATTTTTATGGCCTCTGCCACAGGGCTTCTGACTGACATCCAACATAAGTAAGCCTGTGCTCACATTCCTTGCATCCCAGCCCACAGCATGAGCTGCGCCATCCATTTTCAGAAATTGCAGACTTAATACATTTGCACAGCTTGGGTTTAATAATAGGACTCCTTATAACTAGTGTAATGTGCAACCCGATACCTTCCTTGCAGAATCCCTTATTTATTTGACACATTTGAGCAACAAAATTTATGCTCTAATAATTGATATGTGGTGATGGATATACCAGGAGACAAGGGATGAGGAAAGAGAGAAAAGAAAAAAGGAAAAAGGTATATTTTTAAAAAAGAAAGGTATTTTAAAACTCATTGTTAAGGATAAGATAATTTACTTTATAAAATTGAACTCACTAATATCAGTTTTCTCTAGTTACATATTGCATGGGTGTAAAGGTCCTCACAGGTCACTATCCTGTCTGGTTCTTCCTCACCCAGAATCTGGTGCAAATACTTCACCAGAGATCTCAAACTCTGCTGGAGTTTAAGAAGCCCTTTCCTCGAGAATCTTCTCCTGTCTGTTGGCACCCTTTGACTTCTGTAATGGTCTGTGTTGGATTTGAGTGATTCTTGTTTGAATCCAGTTATTACTTAGTTTTCAGTGTTTGAATCTGAAACTGCTTGTTCAAGTTACCTTTCTCATTGCTGAGACAAAATATACAACACCCACAAGTTAAAGGAGGAAATGTTGATTTAGCTCACAGTTTGTAGACATTTCAGTCCACAGTCAGCTGGCTCCAAGGCAGGGTGCCATGGCAGAGGGGCATCACAGAGGAGAAACAGTTCATAGCAAAGCAGGGCAGGCAGAAGGCAGGAAGCAGCAAGCAAATGAAGTAGCAGCAAGCGACAGTCCTCTTTCTGTCCTTTATATTCCATCCAGGCTACCTATCCTTAGGGTGAGTAGCACTCACACCCAGGTGTAGCAACCTTAATTCTACTCAGAACTACACCAATCCAGCAATGGACTAATTTAGTAATCACACACTTAATCCTAGCATCACAAACTCTACATCCAGCCATGTCCAAAAAGATCTACCTATGACCACATAAGGCTTTGGGGGGACATCTAGACAGAAACCATAACACTGCTCAAAACTCATCTTAAGTAGTTTGGGCTTTGCCTCCCACCCTAATGCTAAATAAGTGGCTGATTTAATTCTCAAATAAATGGTTTTACTTCTCAAATGTAGAAATGATATACCTGTGGCATTACCTTTAGCCCTTTTTCAGTCCCCATTTTTCTATCATGTGTGTGTGTGTGTGTGTTTTATACCCTACCGATAATCCTCTTGACTAGACCCCAAATGATAGTTTGTTTGCCCTCTTTCTTTAGTCAGGATGATTCGTAAGTAATGAATCTGACTGAAAAGACTCCCCATTATATAGTTATGACTAATGTTATAAAATTCCATTAAAATCCTTTGAAATCAGTGTCCTGGGGAGCAACTCTGTCCTCACAGCATTAAACGATGTAATTCATTTTTCCTAAAATTATGTGCTTTAGGAAAACATTCATGTAAGACATTTGTTCAAAATTCCTAAATAGGATTTTGAAAAAAATTATTTTCCTAAAGTAAATTTTAATGAGCTTTATTCTGATTAGAATAAGAAAACCTAAAATCATTAAATAAAATAATTTCAGCTATTACATGTCATTCAAAGTCTACTTACAATTAGAATAATTCTTCCTAAATATATCCTAAAAATAATTGTAAATATTTGAACCATTTTTAGGAATAAAATTTATAAAAGATTTATTATGGTATGACAAATAGTGTTTTTTTGTTTTGTTTTGTTTGAAAATGTTTGCCTATGTTTGTACCTCTTTCTCTCTCTCTTTCTAAATTAGTGCATGTTCATAATACAGAACACCGATGTTTGTTTTGGGGAACTGGAGGGTGCATATAACATCTTCCAATCATTTTCAATCTCCCTGCTTCCCTCTCCCTTTCCTTTCTCCTCCTTCTTACCCTCTTCCTCAACTATTTCCAAGAGACTATCTTCTAGTTGAACCATTTAAAGAAATAGGTAGAAAGAAATTTTGTGGTTGGGAGTTGTGACTTATAAACTTGTGGATTCTGTGGGTATCTGTCGGTTTCCACATCAGATTTCCCCCTTGTGCAGTGAACTGATAAGATGGATAAGGTTTATAATTTATTTCAGGTGTACATATATTTCCAGAGGAGAAGAATTTGTGGTTGACTTTAACAGTTATAATGGATTGCTTAATTTTAACCACAATGCATTTCCTCTGAAGTATATTTTTAAATCTTGCTATGTTAGGTTCGAAAGAATAATACGTCCTATTTACTGGTCTTGCTATGTGGTTATTACATGAAGTGCCTTCCATCAGCTAAATCAAGTCTAACAGTAAGTTACGTACCTAAGATATAGAAACTGTTGTTATCTTTTTGAAATTGTGATTCTTAAACTCCCCATAAAATATTAAATATATGTCTATTAGCATGGAGGTTTAAGTAGTGAGAAAGTAAAATAGTCTCAAGATTTTATATGTATACCTTCACAGAAAGAATTTTAGCTCTCAAAAGGATTAATTCATGAAACTGTGTTTATAAACCTGATTATTATTGTCTGATATCTATAAACATTTAAAATTGAATATTAAAATTATGAGTATCTGATAATATTAACATTTTAACGTAATGTATTATACTGCAACTCCAAATACAACCTATTGCAAAAATAAATATGACAGTCTATCTGGTATATTTTCCTGTCACAGATATTCTTTAGACCTTTTCCATATATAAAAAAGTCCCATTTTTAAAATACAAAGCTGAATGATCTATTTATTTACAGTTGATGCCCCCTATAATAGCACATTTTGTTATCATTTTAGAAATCTGATTAATTTAAGTATTCAAATTAATATTTAAGCAAATTTCATTTTTAATCTCTTAAATTCTGTTTTGTATGTTTTACATGTATTGAGAAAAAACATCACATCTCTAGTATGTGAGAGGCAGCAGATTCAGAAAATTTGGAAGAAAAAGTACTACCTACATTTACTATATTTCCCTATGATTATGGTGTCTTGTTTAGTAGATAAAATATTATACTTACAAATGAGATGATGTATTTTTTATTATTTTCTCTTAACAATTGAAATAATTTATAAATGCAAATACATATATGGACAACAACCAAGGGGAAACAATGAACATCTCTCTAGAATGTTAATATTGTGTAATTCTTGTAAACATTTCAGCAAGTCTTTCAAATTGTTTTGGGGATAATTGTGTTCAGAATGTTTATGATCAAGGGCATAAGTACAAATACCTATCATGATATTCTTCAATAGATTAGCCTGTTCTTCAATAGATGATGGGCTGCTTTATGTTGTTATTGTTGATTTTCCCCATTCATTCCAATGCCACTAGCTAGATAGTTTTTTTAATAAACTAGGCATCATATATTGGAAATATATTGACCAAATTGTCCAAGGTATCTTGTTCCAAAGAAAGAATAATTCCTTTATTAATATTGTATAGCTTCATGCTAATGAGGAGATTTTTCAGCTAGCAAGAGAGCAATTTAGGCCACAAAGTACAAGAAAGTTTGTAACTAGAAGAAATGAACACTGAAATCTTTGCTAGAATGTTTTGGGCTTCTTCAGTGTTTTCAGCCTCTGCTAATAAGGCATCCCACTTAGTTATCAATCGACTTGGCCTTTGGTATCTCAAGGCTTGATTTTAAAACCTGGAAATCTTCCTTAGTTAAAGGAAGAGAGAGGATGAGGCTGAGGAACATTAAAGGAAACAGTACAAATGAGCTCTGTTAGCAATGATCAAAAGGAAAATGTGAAAAAACTGTTAGAAGGAAGAGGAGGGTTACCTTTTCTAAGTCAGGCTAATGATTTTTTCCCCTTTAGATTCGACTAAGAACCTTACCTCAAAGCCCCTGAGTGTAAAGTTTTTATTCTTGTTTTGGTTTTAAATTTTATCCTTAAAATGAAGTTTCCAAAACCATGAGTGATGTGGAAAGAACAGTGAATTACAGCCCTAAGGGCTGATAATTTTCTGTCTATGCCCCTCGCTCGCTTCCTGTCACAGGCACACATATTTTTGTCCCTGCAGTAGGGAGCACAGAGTACATGTCCACCAGGTTTTCCTGACCCATACGGTATGGTTTTGCATTTCTTTGGAATTATACCACCCTATTAACTGAGTTAAAACATTGTCACTTCTGTTGTGAGAAGCTTATTTACTCAACGCTTTCCTGGTTCAGCAACATGAACAGATCCCTATGAATTTCATTTTACTAAATATTTCTTTTTTTTTTTAATCCAATGTGTAGTAATTCCTCAGCAGTGTTTGATAATCTTATGAGCCATGTAACGGATGCACCTGTCATGGGTCACACTTCACCTGAAATGCAAATGTGGCTGTTTTCCCATTGACTTTTATGTTCTAATCATGACTTTGAAGATAACTGATGTAGTATCACGTCATATGCCGGATTTTGACATTCAAAGAAAATACACACAAAAGATTTATGGTACATTTCTCCACTGTGCCTTGAATATTTTCCCCCAAGTTATCTGGGGCAATCTGTTAGTAATTATGTTGTACAAGAATTCATAAAATCACAACTGAACTTTAAAGCAACAAATGTTAGTAATAATAACTTGCGAGATGTGAAGATATAGACTTTTGTAGAAGAGTATATGATACAGAATATTGATAATATGCCACTAAATTGTATTTTTAAATATTTGAATGTTCTTTTTACAGTGGATTCTGTTAGTTTAGAATGCTGACATATTTTATACAAAAGTATTTTTTTTTCAAATTGCCCACAGGTAGCTCTGAGTGTAGATTGAGATTTGCAGAATGATATATGAACAAGGATAGCTTTAAGGAAATACATGCTCACATCAACTTCATATCACATCAGACCCAATATAATTCATGTGAATAGTAAACATTTTCTACACTCTGTAGACCTGAGGTCAGAGGGTAATGACTTTTTTTATTGTGTTTTTGATCTCTAAGATGCCATTAAAGGAAGTGCATGCTAATATGGAAAGCACAGTTACAAGGCAGTCAGTGAGTTTTCTTACTTATTAATTTACTATTTAACAAGTTTATCACTGGTTTTGCAGTAGATTTTGTAGAGCATTTTCTGTTGCTTGGAAAGTGAAGCTACTGTTTTTTAAAGGAAAGCTATTTTAAGACCACTGTATGCTATTAGACAAGTAATGTCCTCTTCAATGTATTTGTTTATTTTTTTTTAATTTTAAATTTAAATCAGTACATTTTTGCAATATAATAATAATAATTACTTTCATTGTGGGACTTGGTATATATACATAACACATTTCAATTTGTTTTTTTCCCTTTCTTTAGCCCCTTTTATTTTGCCAGGATCAGATTCATTTATCTATCTTATAAGTCATTATACAGTTAATTATCATCAATACAATTTAAGAACCAGACTAATAGTACAAAAAAAAACATATAAAACAGGTAAAAGAATTGTAATAATCATGATACACTTTTAGATACATTGTCCATTCTGGGTAACAACTTTTCTTCTCTCTTTTTTCCTATTATCTGTTATTTATGTACTTCATGTTAGGTGAAATAAGTCAAACACACAAGCTTAAGCCTAACTATGGCATGGTTTCTCTTATACGAAAAACTCAGTATATTTGCTCAGTTTATGTGAAGACAAAGAGCAGCTTTGACCAAGTTACTGTAAAAGCTGATATCTTCAGCTTCCCTTTCTCCCTACAGCCAGTCTATATTCAACGAATGACACACACTAGGCTGAACAGAGGTTGTATTGGCTGGGCTTGCTGCTTCAGTGCAGAAATATTTTTAAGAGTGATGATTATCCAGTCCCTCTCTTGGTAGGGAGGCTGACAAGCGTGTCCCTGGGGTCAGAGTAGGTGACAGAAGAACTGCGTTTGTGCACAGAGCTGGAAGTGTACATCGAAGTGTCCTCAAACCTGTGGCAGAGGAGTGCGATTCCTGCTGATGGAAGCCAGGCAAGTGACTCCCTTGGCATTGAGAACTGAGACTTCAGTCTGAGAGACGCCAAGTAAAAGGAAGAGCTCTTGGCAGCAGGAGTCAAGCTGTTTGCAGTGGACGAGAGAGAGGCACTCGGAGCACATTTTTTACACATCCTCTGTCCGTATCCTGGCTACCTCAGGAGAGAGATGAGCTGCGTAATTTGTGATCTCCACTCATTTACTGGGAAGCATTCGTTTCTCCAGGAAATTTTCTTTCTTTCTTTTTGTGGGTACCGGGGGTCGACCTCAGGACCTCGCACTTGTCAGCAAGTGCCCGTGCCGCTGAGCGATATCACCAGCCCTTTTCGTATGTGGTTCCGGGAGTCAAACTCAGGACCTCGCTCTTGCGGGGCAGGTGCTTACCCCGCTGAGCCATCTCACCAGCCCCAAAATTTTCTTTCTAAAATCTAATGCAGAGGGATGTGTTTAGTTGTTTCTTCAAATTTATTTAGAAATAACTTGTTATGAAGAATATTGTGGTTCTCATGTTTGAACTACTAAAAATTAAAGTAAATTAGGGTTCATGGTAGTTACAATCTGAAAATTCATTAACATTAATTTTGTCAGGGTTGAATATCTAATTTGTTATCCAGAATTCATTTTCACTAAATTAAGTCAAATTTCAAGTGCAAGTGATCAAAATGGTATATTTCCACTGGGGCAAAGCTTGGCTCTTTGAAAGTATGAGCAAAAGGAAAAACAGGAGGATTGCCTAAGTCAGTTGTAATCGATAGTAAATTATTTTCATTATTGAATAGGAAAGCAGGGACTTTGAGGAAACCAGAACTTCCTCTCTTCCTTCCTTCCCTCCCTCCCTGTCTTCCTTCCTTCCTTTGTTCCTTCCTTCATTTCTCCCACCCTTCCTCCCTCCCTCCCTTCTTTCTTCCATCTTCCCTTCCTCTCTTTCTTCCATCTTTCCTCTGTGAGGAGGGTTGGAGAACACATTTGGCTACATTATGGATAGTGGACACTTGGAACATCTGGACCGTGGGTGGATTTAATATGGATACAGGAAACTTAGTCATCCACTAAAAGCAAAAGTACTTTCCTGAGCTTATTATGATCTTTTGATCTTAAATTTTTAAAACTTTTTTTGTAATGCTCATGATATGCAACCCAAAATAAAACAAGAATGTGATAAAGACTAAATAAATAAAAATAAGCAGATTTAGCCACTGATTGTCAAAGTTATTAATGTTCCAAGTAACCTCCATTTAAAAGACAAACCATACCTAATATTATAGCCTGAAAATCTATAAAGAAAAAGGTGAAAGAGTGAAAATGCACAATCAGAATAGAATATCTTCCTGTAAATTTTAGAACTATCCAAAATAATTTAAAAATATCTCTACAATATCAAATAAATATACTTTAATATACATACAGTCCATCTATTAAGGTACTAAAAATCATAAAAAAAACTGAAGTTTACAGAATATTGCTCTGAAAAATTTATTGGAAATTAAGATATTCACATACAAACATATAGGAGAGGAAGAAAATTCAGTGGTAGAAAATATTTTAATATTGATTGTGCTATTATTACAAATAATTGTGGGGATTAGTTAAAGCAGTGTTTGGGAGAAATGTGGTAATTTAATTGTTTATATATTGTAGAAATGAGCTATACCTTTATCTCAAAGTTAAATATACAATAAATCAATAAAAATAGAAAACATAAAGAAGAAATTAATAATAGAAAATAAAATTAAATAGGAAATTCATAAAGCAACTTAAAAAACTAATGCCAATGTTTCTCCTTTCAGTTTCTATTTTCATGAGTATATTATGTTTCCAGTAGGTAATAATTACATTCATTGTGAGAAGTTGGTACATGTACATAACACATCTTAATTATTTTTAAATCCTTTTACCTTCCCCTCCTCTCCTCCTCCCTCCATCTTCTGCTTACCTTCCCTTTTGAAAAGTATCTATCTCACTGTTTCTTATTACATCTTTTATTTTGCTCTTTAATTTATTTATACTTTGAGTTTTTCATAAAAGCAAGAACACGGGGCCAGTGAGATGGCTCAGCGGCGTAAGCGCCTGCCTTACAAGCGCGAGGGCCCGAGTTCGACTCCCTGAACCCACATACGAAAAAGGGGCCGGTGATATCGCTCAGTGGCACGGGTGCCTGTTGGCACGCGAGGTCCTGAGGTCGTCCCCCTGGTACCCACCAAAAAAAAAAAAAAAAAAAAAAAAAAAAAAGCAAGAATGCGTATTTTAAGCTCATATATCTAATTTATTTCACTTGACATTATGGTATCAAGTTGTATACATTTTCCTACGAACTACTCAAATTTATCCTTCTTTATAGCAAAGTAATATTTCATTGTGTATAAATACAACATTTTCATTACCCAATCATCTTTTGATAGACATATGGGCCACTTCCAAGATTTAGCTATTATGAGTTGTGCTGTTGTAAACATGGGTATGCATACATCACTGTAATATATGCCTTTAATTCTTTTGGGGAGATATAAGAAAAGAAATAGCTTGGCCAAATGGAATTTCTAGTAGTAGTTTTTTGAGGAATCTCCATACTGATTTCCATAGTGGTGTACTAGCTCACATTCCCACCAACAATATAGAAGGTTTTCTTTTTCCCTGTAGCCTTTCCAGCATTCATTATTATTTCATATACTGATGATTACTGTTCTTTATGGAGTAAGATGGAATTTACATACTTTAATTGGCATTTTCCTGATGGCCAGTAATGTTCACTATTTTTTCTTGTATCTATTAGCCATTATCAATTTATCTTCCAGCAGATTAAATGTTTCCATTTTTATATTTAGATCTTTGATCCCATTAGATTTTAGTTTAGTACATGCCTTCAATATTCTGTATATGGATAGCCAGTTTTCTCAGCAACATTTGCTAAAGAGATAATCTTCGTTCTAGCAAATGATTTTGGTCTCTTCATCAAAAATCAGAAGGTTGAATGTTTCTATGGTTATTTTAGCATCAGCTATTCTGTTCCCTTGAACTGTATGTCTAGTTTTGTGCTAATATCATTCTATTTTTATCACTGTAGCTTTCTGATGTAACTTGAAATCCAGAATTGTGATGCCTCCTGCTTTACTCTTGTTGCCCAAGATTGCTTTTGCTGTTCTGGGTTTCTTCTGGTTCTATATGAATCATAGGATTGTTTTGTCTAGTTCTGTGAACCATGGTGTTGGTATTTCAATGGGATTGCACTAAATCTATATATCAGTTTTGGAAGTATGGCCATTTTGACTATGTTGGTTCTGCTTATCCAAGAAAAGATGATATCTTTTTATTTTCTGATGTCCTCTATCATGGCCCTTTTCAGACTACTGTAGTTTTCCTTATAGATGTCCCTTACTTCTTCTTAGGTAATTTCCAAAGTATTTAATTTTTCTTGATGCTATTTTGATTTATGTTATTTTCCTAATTTCTTTCTTGGTAGGTTCATTTTTGTTGTACAAGTATGCTGCTGAGTTTTGTGTGTTTATTTTGTATCCTGCTACACTGCCGAATTTGATTATTAATTCTAAGAGTCTTTTGAGGGAATTTTTGGTTCTTGTATATAAAGGATCATGTCATCCGCAAATACCAATAATTGGAATTCTTTCTTTTCTGTATACATCCCTTTTATTTCTTTTTCTTGCCTAATTGCTCTGGCTAATGTTTGGAGTACTATAATGTACAGGAGTCATGATGGTTGACATCATTTTATTGTTCTTGACTTTAGCAGGAAAGTGTTCAGCTTTTCCCATTTAATATGATATTGGCAGTAGGTTTGTGACAAATGGATTTTATCAGATAGAGGTAAGGTCCTTCTATACCTATGCTCTTAAGGACTGGTTCATAAATGGATGTTGGATTTTATCAAAGGCTTTTTCTCCATCTATTGAGATGATCATTTGATTTTTTTATCTTTGCTTCTGTTTATTTGATATATTACATTTTTGATTGGTGTATTTTGAATGAGCCTTGGATCTTTGGTATGACTCCTACTTGGTCAGGATGACTTGTTGCATTCTCCTTGCCAGAATCTTTTTGAGGAATTTTCAGTCTACATTCATTAAAGAGATTGGCCTATACTTTTCTTTTCTGATTGGGTCCTGGTCTGGTTTTTAAATTGGGTAATTGTAGCTTCTAGGAACAAGATTGGAAATCTTTCTTCCCTTTTGATTTCATTAAAGAGTTTGAAGAGTATTATACTCCCAAAAGGTCTTTTAAATTTCAATGTTGAATCCCTCAGCTTTTCTTAATTGGTAGGTTTTTCTTAATTGGTAGGTTTTTCATTATGTCCTCAATTTCATTGCCTGTAATTGGGTTGTTGTTTTCACGTCTTCTGCATTCTGTTTTGGTAATTTATATCTGTCTAGGAATCTGTCCATTTCCTCAATATTCTCCAGTTTGTTGAGGTACTATTTTTCACAGAAGTTGCTGGTAATCTTTGGAATTTCAGGGGAGTCCACTGCGATTTTGCCTTTTTCTTTTCTAATTGTGCTGATGTGTATTTTTTCCTCCCTTCCTTTGGTAAGTTCCATTAATGGTTCATCTATTTTATTTATTTTTTCAAAGAACCAGCTCTTTGATTCATTGATTTTTGTATTATTTTATTTTTTTAGTCTCAAATTTAAAATTTCCACTCTGATCTTTATGATTTCTTTCCATGTACTAGGTTTGGGTTTGGACAATCCTTGTTTTTCTAGTATGTTGAGGTGCATCTTTAGATTATTTATTTGAGCTTGTTCCGTTTTTCTAACATGGTCATTCAAAGCAATAAAATTCCTTCTTAGGACTGCTTTTATTGTGTCCCACAGGTTCTGATATGTGGTACTGGCATTATCATTTGATTCTAGAAATTGATAAATTTATTCCTTGGTTTCCTCTGTGACTCACTGCTTTGAAGTGTGTTAATTAATGCCCAGGTGTTTGTAAAATTTATGTGGTTTCTTTTGAAATTGATTTCTGTCTCACTGCTCTATAATATGACAGTATGCATAGGATGATTTTGATTCTTTTTATTTAATTCATGTGGTGCTGAGAAGAGTGTGTATTCTGTTGTAGTATGTTAACACACTGTAAATTTCTTTTAAATCCATCCATGTGAAGGAGTGATTCAGCTCTGACACTGCTGTTGATTTTTTTTTTAGTTGATACATCTATTTATGAAAGTGAGGTATTAAAAAAGTCACCCACTATTATTCTGTGGCAGTTTATTTGATCTTTTAATGTTCTATAGTGTATGTTTTATGAAGTTAGGTATGCTGATAATGTGGTGCATGTATATATTTATAATTGTTACATTGTTGAATTGTTCCTTTTTTGTTTAACTATTCACCTTGCTTGATGGATTCAAGCCTGCATTACTGGGTTTGCTTTTGGTGCCAGTTGTATCTGTAAGGCATATCAGGAGGATGATAGACATCTGGAACAGGTCTGTGTTGCCCTCGTCACTAAGTCCAAAGAAATAGTGAAGAGTTGCTAACTATTCATTAGCCAACCCAAGACCAGTAAGCAGTAAGCAATTATGTGGATCTGAATTAGGTTTTGGATTTTTTTTCTTTCGTTATTTTCTAATATTATTGTAGCTATGAATAAAGATGTTTCATTGAGTAAAATAATATGGTTAAAGTAACTTGTGAATCTGAATTCAATTCTTATTATATTTTTGACAAATTTGAAATAATTTAAAATACAGCAAATCCTTGGTTTGTGAGCATAATTTGTGCCAAAAGCATCCTTGTAATCCAAACCATTTGTAGATCAAAGTAAATTTTCCTACAAGAAATAATAAAAACTCAGATGATTCGTTCCACAATCCAAAAATATTTATATGAAAATGATTGATATTGAAATATAATACAAAATAATAAAGAATATATAAAATATAAAGAAAAATTAATTAACCTGCAATTACCTTTGGAAACCTTCATGGCTGATGTGAAGGAGACAAGAGAGAGAAGGGTTCCTTCACCTTTTGCTTCTCCTCTACAGATGAAATCGCCTCCATAACCTCTTGGTGTTGGGAGATGATCACCCACAATCTTCCACTGAGAGAGAAAGGAGCCATTGGCTCAATTGGGATCATTCAGTGTCATGTACTCCTCAATTGCAAAACATTGCTTTTTTATTAAGTTGAAATTTATCAGAATGTTTGCTTGTCTTGTGGAACACTTGCAGTATAAGTTACTCACAATCCAAGGTTTTACTCTATTGAGATTTCAGATAAAAGTTTAGGCATATTATCTATAAAAATAAATGAAAACCTAACTTTTTGAAAATTAAGTTTTATCATTAAAAGAAATAAAGCTACCAAGTGTGCAGATACACGCCTGTAATCCCAGCCCTTGGGAGGCTGAGGCAGGAGAATCACTGGGAGTTCAAGGCCAGTCTAAACTACACAGTGAGACCCTGTTTCAGAAAACCAAAACAAAAAAACAAAAAACAAAAAACTAAATTACTAAAAGTAGTTATAGATTAATATAGGAACAGGTACTATTAAATAACAATTAAATGAAAATACTATTTACCTAAAAGTAAACTCGGGGCCGGTGAGATGGCTCAGTGGCGTAAGCGCCTGCCTTGCAAGCGCGAGGGCCCGAGTTCGACTCCTGGATCCCACATACGGAAAAGGGGCCGGTGATATCGCTCAGCGGCACGGGCGCCTGTTGGCGCGCGAGGTCCTGAGGTCGACCCCCCGGTACCCACAAAAAAAAAAATAAATAAAAAAATAAAAGTAAACTCATATTTATATGGAGTGATAAAGTCATGAAACTGCAACAGAATTTCTAACCTTTTTTTCATTATCAACTGTAGTTTACAAGACTTTTTCTTTTGTATAGTAGTCAAATAATATTTTTACCTATGATGGGACCATAGTACTATGACAATTAAGATTTGATTACTAAAAAGATTTAGTTACTGTTTCAGAGTTGATTGAGAAGTTGGTGATAAAGTCATTAAAATCAATATTTTTGTTTGCTTTTAAATGTTTGGTCTACTGTGCTTCTCCACTCTTAATTTCTTTTCAGTCCTTTTGGCTATAGAGTTTAGGAATAGGATCAGTACTTTAAACAATATTCCATAGCTTTGGGTAATGATTTGTTCTATTATATTTTTCGTAAACCCTGCATAGAATTACTTCCACATCCACAATAAATCAAGATCATTTTCTTCATGTATTCATTTAATTTTAAAGAATACCACTAATACTTTGCATACTTTTTCAGTGTCTGTACTGAACTATTTTTCTTTCTGAAGACTACTGTTTGAATATTTCAGTTATAGCAACTCACAAATACAATTAGTTTAAAAGACTAGTTCATGTTTTGTATCTGTTCAAAAGCAATTTATAAAGCAAATTAGTGCATGATATGCTACAAAAAATAATCAAATAGGGCCGGTGATACAGCTCAGCAGCATAAGCGCCTGCCTGGCAAGCACGAGTTTGACTCCTGGTACCCGCATAAAAAAAAAAAAAAAATCAAATAGACTTTTAATGACTACTTCCTTCATTCCCATATATTTAATTATATTTCATAGTAAAGGCCATAGGTAATGTAAATAAGCATTACTTTAAAGATGCTGCTGAATGGGCAATAAAGTAGGAGAGACTGCTTGGGGCCAACAAAGAAGAGGAGGTGAAAGACAGAATAGTCTATGCTCTGTAGTCACATGACCACAAGGTAGAAGGAAGAGAAAGCTGGGAAAGGTGGCCTGTCAGAGCAGGAAGCAGAGAAGGACTCTGGATTATAATTTACATTCTTCATTCACTAAATCATTTATTTTTTTCCAGGATTGTGAATCTTGATCTGGTACACAAGGGGAAAGCAGTTGAGCAGTGCCATGTATAATCCGAACTTTAGCTTCTGCTTCATAAATTATTATTATGTTCTGGTTCCAGCATTTTCTTATGTGACATTTTCAGCTTTCTTATCAACTCTTTTAGCCTCTCTGCATAGACACAATAAATTCTTTCTATTACTCAGATTTATCAGATTTGGTTTATGTGGCTTGCATACAAAGCATCCTGCCATACAAATAGAACATTTAAAAAAAAAAAGGAAATTGCTTCCCGCAATGTACCATGAACTTGGGCTCTACATATCCTCTGTAGGTAGAGTGTTTCAATTAATACAATCATAGAGCTTCCAATATACATCAAAAATCTCTAGCCAGCCAAACATTGCAATATTTTTAGAGCTAATCTTTCTAAACCCTGGTTATAAGTATAGTCTAATTATTTCTTACTATTTTTCCTCACTTATAGCTTACTTTAATTTTCTAACTTAAATGTGTATGTATATACGACTTAAGCGTGTATGCATGCCAGATTTTAAAATGTGGCTTTACCTGAAATTCCACTTGAATATTGCATCCAACTTTACTGAATTTCAGCCACCTATATTTCTGACTGATTGAAAGAGAAACTTCCTGGATATATGTATTATTAGAAGTATGTGTTCATATTATTGGTTATAATGAAGTTTATATCTACTTAATTACATGCAGCAAAAGACCTCATTATTAAAACCCTACTGTCTTTTGGACTTCATGTCATATATTTTTGAAATACACACATATATATATATATATATATATATATATATATATATATATATTTATATATATATCCCTATGATTTTTAATGTTATATATGTTTATATATACGCATATTTATGTATGTTACATATACACATGTAATACACATATAATACATGTAATACACATATTTTTGAAACATATATGTTTACATATAAACACATATACCTATTATTTTTATTGTAATTAAAACGCATTAAGTGATGTGGTTTCATTGGTATTGATCTAAACTGATACAGATTTGCACATTATTAAGTAACATTGCAATGCTATGCAAATCATTTATATCCTGAAGAACTGTGATGAAGATTTGCTGACACCTTTAATTAATGATTTATAGGTATTTCCAAAGAATTCATATGGTGTTGTTGAGCTAAATTCCAAGTATTAAATAAGTTGTATAACAATAAGAATTTAGTCATATAGTAAGCCAGAATCACATTTATGTTTCTCCAAAATAAAAGTTCTTTTCAACTATGGGAGTGACTACATTTACTTCTCAGTCCAGTTCTATTCTACCTTAGAAAAAATAATTTCTGGGCTGGTGAGATGGCTCAGCGGCTTAAGCGCCTGCCCGGCAAGCGCGAGGGCCCGAGTTCGACTCCCGGAACCCACATACGAAAAAGGGGCCGGTGATATCGCTCAGTGGCACGGGCGCCTGCTGGCGCGCGAGGTCCTGAGGTCGACCCCCCGGTACCCACAAAAAAAAAAAAAAAAAGAAAAGATAATTTCTAAATTATGAGCTAAAGGGTTGTAAATAAAGGGACCAATAGAAACAGTTTTAAAATTATTAGTTTTAAAATTAATAGTTAATAGTTTTAAAATTAATTATTTTTCTTCTTTCCCTAAATTGCCATAGTGAACTAAATTATGGAATTATCACAGATCTCTACAAAAGAAATATTTAATTAAAACCTAAAAGTTATTTAAGCAAAATACACAAAAGATTATGAATAGAAATTCTCTTGTTATTTTCAATATACATTGTTATCATTTGATTGGGTAGCCTTATAGTTCAGTATATGAACCACTTTAAATGCAAATTCAAATAATGACTGTATATAATTGTATGTATTCATTACTATTTGGCCTGCAAATCAATGGAAACTTAGAAATAAAAATTAAGAAGTCCTTCTTTGTTACTAGTTTTCTCTTTCTAATATTTAAAAAGTAGGATTTAACAATTTAACTGTAAAGACTAACAGATTAGGAAAAATAAACCCAAACAACGATAAATCAGCCATACTGGTTAATACTCAAGTTTGGAATAGCATTGAAATAAATTTCAAATTGAAGATGCGTGTGAACATACTTTGAACAGAAATGACAATTACATGGGCCATCTGAGCAAAGCTGATGAAGAAATGGACTTTTTAGGTGCACCACCAAGTATGACTTTGACAGTCACTTGAATAGAAAGTGCTCCAGGAACGTTTTTTAGAAAAGTAAAATAAATTTTGGGTGGACCAGCTCACCAATAATTTTTATTTTCATTTTCACTTAGAATTTCATGAGAGTTTCAATATTAAAATTGTTTAGGCATTGAACCATAAGTATTTTAAGCAATCTTTTTATTTTATCATGTCTCATATTTAACGTAAGTTGCAGATACTTCCAATATTTTACTCTTAATATATTAACAAATCATATAATGTTCATATCTTGAATTTTTCCTAAGTTACTGACTTCACTGATATCACACTTATGTATCCCTCCCTTTCCTCTTCTGGGATGTGTACATGAAAAATGTCAAGAATATGAAAATCTTGTAAAAGTTCAATAGTGTCTTAAACTCACTGTACCAAAACTTATCATTGAGGGAGAACAAAATATTACTGCAGTTTAATGTCATTAATCTGGCATAAAATTAAACTTCTGTTAACACTGAAAAAAATGTCTTTATTGAACCAAATGCCATTTAGTATAGGATGATTTATAAGCCTGGTGTTTAAAGTATACTTTAGTGAATTCAGTATCTATCATAAAAAATGAGAAAATCTTTGCTTGTTTCTCAAAACTTCTCTGTTACTATTCTGAGAGGGTGCAATGTAAGTGTTTTAGATTCCTATTCAGAAACTTTCACCTGCAAACTAGAGAAGATAGTTGGTCACTGATAAATAAAAGAAAGCCATGCATTGTCTCAAGGAATAAAAGATATCTAGGTTTCCCATGATTTTTCACTAATGTATATAATGGCAATTGCATGCAACAAATACATTTTCTCTGCTTAGTGTGTATAAAGCACTAATCTAGTCAAACTTTCGTCTTATCCAAAACATGCTTCCATATAGTCCTACATTGTCTCTTTTTATGTAACTCTTGAAGATCAACTGCCTGATCTCTATGTGTTTTCTCAACCACCATAGGTGCTACCACGAGGGGCAAGGCAGGACTGAACAGAGTATGCTAAACATCCCTTGTGATTTTGAAGTTTTGGATAGAAAAGGGAAGTCCTAGACATTGACTGCCCTTATCACTAGGAAATTTAACATATAAAAAGGAAAGAAAAGAAAATGGAAGTAAAGACATAACTTTTAAAATAGTGTCCATAATAGAATTTGGTTTTCTAGTACAAGCTTGCTTTATTTTAAAGAATAAAAGAAGAAAATGTCCAGTTACATTTTACCAAATCCTATGAATTTCAAGGACCGAGTAATAAACAAACTAGCTCAAAGACTGGCACTTCTTGGAAGAATATGAGAAAAGTAAGAAACACCTTCAGTGAGCTGAAATGTCTACAAACTAATGTCCACAGAATAGATAGAATAGATGTAATGATTTTATAAGGGCATAATATATAAATATTGCTAATCTTATGTCAAATCCAGGGTAAAACCTGTTCGAGGGGGCCAGTGAGATGGCTCAGCGGCGTAAGCGCCTGCCTGGCAAGCGCGAGGGCCTGAGTTCGACTCCCGGAACCCACATATGAAAAAGGGCCGGTGATACCGCTCAGCGGCACGGGCGCCTGCTGGCGCACGAGTTCCTGAGGTCGACCCCCGGTACCCACAAAAAAAAAAAAAAAAAACCTGTTCGAAAGAGATGTAATAAAAGATTAGTACAACAAAAATACCCCCAACTGAACATGTATGTATGAAATGTGATTAAAATATATGGTGACTGTTTAAATAAAGCAATTTGTTATAGTAAAAGACCTGTCAGCACTAATCCCCCTCAGTATCTCCTTCTCATTACAAACACACTTATCCCTTCATTCTTATACTTTCTGAAGCAGCTCTGTAAGTTTTCTTTGTGTGTGTCTTTATGAGGTGTGATTAAAAATATTGTGAATGCAGCTACTAAAATGTGATCCAGCGAGAGGCAGGCTCACAAAAGCATTACAGTGTGTTCTTATCCACCTTATTCACCAGATCTGGCACGTTGTAAAATCTGTTTTTTCCCCAAAGTCAAAATGACCATGAAATGGAATTGATTGAATGTTTTGGGTTGATTCAGGACATGGAGACAGTCACAACAGTGCAACTAATAATAAGGAAACTCATGAAAAAGGCCTTCCTGAACTGCTGTGGAAAGTGACCCAAACGTGTGTTTGAAGCAAGGGGGGCATATTTTGAGGGAGATTGGTGGTAATGTGTCTTATTCTATAATAAAAACATTCACTGTACTGTTTAGTAACACCTCATATTAGCATCCTGCCAGAATCAATTTAATACGAGGTAACCCTCATGTGAGACAGTTGACTGGGAACATGATGGCTCAGTAGAAATAAGTAAGAGGGATGACCCTGCCTACCTTCCAAGGAACGGCGCATCACCTGAGTTCTACCACATTAGAAATACCCACAAGTGTAGTGCCAGCGTTAATTAGAAACAGAAAATCACGGCTCAGGACAGAGTGACTCAGAAACACAGAATTTGGCAAGGGGGTGATGTGGTTGTGCTTAAAATAAAGAAACCAAAAAATGAAAGTGAATGAGTCTGATGAGAACTGAGAAAAAAAAAAATAAAGCATGCAGAAGGGAAATGTCAGAAAAAAATAGGAAAATTAGGAGGAAATTTGTCTGTGAAGGTAAAAGAGACCTTCAAAAAGGAGAGAGAAAATGTAGTTGTGAAGGTCTAAGGTAGAGTAATATTGATAAAAATGATAGGACATGAAAATTCAAGTAAAATTCATTTACTAAAAGCTGGAAATATTTGTACAAACCACAACAGAACTGCTTGAAAAAATTTCCAAGAAACCCCTATTTTTCAAGAATGTTCACAATGAAAGATATAGAAGAATATCATTTGTAAAAATAATTTTAAAAATAATCACAAAGTTTATAAAATCTTGATTTTTTGGAAATGTTTGAAAAACTTACAAAGCTAGCAGTCATTTAAAATTATGTTCAGATCATATAGAAATGTATAAAAGATATAAGACCAATATTTATGAAATTTCAATAGTGTTAGTAAATTACAATTTTATTTTAATTAACTTAGTAAGGTATTATTAATTTCTTATTATTATGTGTATAAATATAATGTAACGTAATATTAAGTGTGAGCTAGTTTTTCAAGATAGGAATACAAGCTAAAGACTATATTCTTGCTATGAATAATTTTATGCCCTAGAGGAATATCAAAAGGAAAAAAAATGATACAAATAATCAATAATTTGCTTGGTGGCCCACAGTAAGTAGATGTCTGTTTTTTATTGTATCTGATTGTGTGAAGTCAGTTAGGTCAAATATTCTTGCTTAAAACATGAAACATGATAATCCATGAAAAATACTGTAGACCGGAAATGATTCCAGTTTATACAAAGTCAGGCAAATTGGTTCTAAATACTGGTAATCTTAGTGCTGTTGTGTAGTACATTCTGGATTCGTTACTATGCAATTAATAATGAATACTTTGAAAATACTATATAGCTCATTGTATATTCACAAAGAACTCTAATAGTACTGTGGATCTCATAGGTAGTCAAGAGTGTGCTTAAGAACTTGCTTCTCTTGATTTTTAGTAAGCAGCATATTTCTTTGTTCAATGGAGAAATTCAGAGAGTGTACAGCTAGGTATATTCTCAGAAGAACAAATGGTTTTACCCAGGAATAATTCTGTGTGGCTCAGTATTAACTTGGGTTATGCACCTAGTAAATTCTGCAGTTTTTTAGTACTTCTCCCCCCTTTCACTCTGTACTGTTTTTGTCAACTCTATATCAGACACTAAGAGCCTACACAAAGAATATTTGATCTTCTGAATAAACTGAGGTTATTCATCACGTTAATACTGGGAGCCGATAAGGATTCAGATTCTGTGCACTTCTCAGTAATTTTAGCTGTTAAGGAAGCAACACGTGCATGTGTGTCTTCGGCCCATGTTTGCTCGGCGTGAACATTCTCGTGAACAGTTCTCGGCAGGCGGCTTCTCACAGCAGTGATCTTCAGAATGTGCTACCCTTTCTAGGTTCTCAATCTCTACTTTTCTTCTTTCCTGAGTTGGGGCAGGATGATAACAAGTCTGAGGTCAGTTTCTGGCTTGCTTTCTCATTGCTGAGACAAAATACCTGACACACAACTTGAAGGAGGATAGGCATATTTTGGCTCACAGTTGTGCTGTAGATTTCAGTCCATAGTTGGCTGGTTCCAAGGCAGGGCAGCATGGCAGAGGCATGCAGAGGAGGAAGAGCTCATGCATGGTAGTGGGAGCAGAGCCCACCAGATTAAAGTAGGGTGCATCACTCCAGGCCAAGGCCCCTTGCCCTCCTGCTCCCATCAAGCTTCCCCTCCCAATATCACATTTAGCTATAAACTCACCAGTGAACTAATCCACTGATGAGCATCAAGCCCCCGTGATCCAATCACCTCCCCAAAGCCCCACCCCTGAGTGCTTGAGGCTTTAGGGGAACATCTAGAAATAAGCCATACCAGCCTCATCCTAGATTCTCATTCTCCCATTTCTCCCTTGCTATCATCTCTCCCCTACTTTAAACCAGTGATGAACCCCACAAGCATCCTGGATTTACTCAGAACAACCCCAACTCACAAATCTCAGAAATGTCAAGCACAGACAATTAAGGATTTTGTGTTAAGAACAACAACAACAAAAACAGATGGGTTCAGTGACCCGAGAGCACTAGTGTTCCTAAGGCATGTGATATTAATTTGCATTCAATAAAATTGAAAAGAAGGACTAAGTTTCCAGCTGACTATTACAATGACACTTCTTCTAAGAATATTATCATAATAATAGGGACGTGTTTGACAAAACTGAATACCCAAGAGAAAAATGATTCTTTTCCTTTCCATCAACATATTTAGGTAAAAAAGCTTTCATAGCTTTTGCTTCTATAAAAATAAAAATAAAGTATGGAAATGGAGTTGATGCAGAACTCTGTGAAAAAATATTCTTCTGTAGAAAGTGAATATATGGAAAATATTCCTCCATAGAAAATGAACTAATTAGAAAGAGAGCTCTTCATGTCATTAGCAGAAGTACTTTACAACCCTATTTTATACTAATATTGCATATCAAAACACATGGAATGATAATTTTTAAAGTAAAAAGATTATTATTATTATTATTTTTTAATGTGGGTACCGGGAGTCGACCTCAGGACCTTGCACTTGCCACCAGGCGCTTGTGCAGCTGAACAATATCACCGGCACTTTTTTTCCTTTATGTGGGTTCCAGTAGTCAAACTCAGGACCTCACGCTTGCCAGGCAGGTGCTTGCACCGCTGAGCCATCTCATCGGCCCAAGTAATAAGATTATAACGATAACTTATTCCTAAAAAGCATATTTTAACATGACTTTATCATAATTTTTAATATCACATGTGTTCTTGCTGTAGATCTAGCATGTCAGTGAGTTTTGGGGCTCAGCTACAGGCCAGGAAGAGAGTATGAGTGGCCTTAGGACCTGGAGGTCCATGGATGTGTCCCTCCTTCCTCCCCCCATCTCTATCATTTGATGTCTACTCTCCCTCACCTTAAGGTTTCCTCCTTCCAGGAGCGGCTGGCACAGCTACTGGTCTTGACATTTAATATCCAAACAGAGGTGACCAAATTGAGTGCAAAAATCTCAGAGTAGGGCTGGGGAGATAGCTCAGTGGCACAGTGCCTGCCTGGCAAGTGTAAGATCCTGAGTTTGATTCCCAGTACCAAAAAAACCCAAAAACTCAGAGCGCTGAGCACACTTAAATAAGCCATTATGATTAAAGCTAAAACTGGTTTCATAGTGCCCAAAGCTTAAAGAATTGTTGTTAATATTGATATTTTGTCGTAGGACAACTAACTGTGTGGTTTTTTTGTTTTTGTTTTTGTTTTCCCAAAACACTGAGGCCCAACACTCCTCACTCAGCCCTGCCCAATGTCAAAAGGACCACCAATCCCTTCTACTTCTCTTCAACTGACACAACAGTAAATCATATCAGAAAACTTCATTCACCTTTCAGAAGAGGAAGAGGAAGGCAGAAACATAAATTCTCTCTTGAATGTTATTCATCCATACATGATCTATAATGGCATGGTTAAATCTGAAAAAATATATAAGATATAATGGTACACTGTTGTAATCACATGGTATATAGCTTATATTTGCATTTACAAAGATTTTGTCCTACTATATTTGTCAGGATATTTAAAATATCTGGATTTGGCATTTAGATAACAAGATACTTATATGCTATTATTATTAATTTTTTTTAATGTGGGTACCAGGAGTCGACCTCAGGACCTTGCGCTTGCCAGCAAGTGCTTGTGCCGCTGAGCTATCTCACCTTATATGCTATTATTTGAAAATAACAGTACAGTCCCATTTAAGGCAAATGTGCCTTTTCTTCACATGCTTTAAAAAAATAAGCTTTTCAACTTTAAAAATTCCTGAGAGGTAGCCAAAATTTGTGGTGACACATTTGCCCGATTATTTCCGGTGATGCAGATTATAGTTACATGATAAACAGATACACATGTGAATGCAAATAATAAATTCCTTGAAACAATAATTTTGGGGGCTTTTCTTTTCTAGCACAAAGAACCATCTCTTCTATAGCTTATCCTTAAGCTAATAAAGATGACCTTATGATCTTATACATAATTCTTCACATAAATTTAAGTCATTTCATCTCAAAAACAGTATTTTCACTCTTTAAAAATAGAATTGTTTTCACAGACACTTATTTACAAAATAAAGATGTCAAAAGTAATCAAGCTGCAGCAACTCAGTGGCTGGTGCCTGGATGTAGAGATAATAGTGCAGCTAAGCTGCTAAAAATTTTGCACAAATGTGTAAAACGCAACAGTGACAAAACAGTAATAGCACATCTCAACTGCAACTAATTAAAATATCCTGTTTTTCTAATATGTAAATGTCATGTTTTTGAGTGTGTGTGTGTACTGGGATTTGAACCCAGGATCTTTCCACTGAGCTATATCCCTAGCCTATTTTTAATATTTTATTTTGAGATACAGTATTGCTAAATTGCTAAGTTTCCCAGGCTGGACTTGAACTCACAATTCTCCTGGTTCAGCCTCCCAGAGTGCTGGAATTACAGGCATTCACCACCATGCCTGGCTCACATTAGGATCCTAACATTGCTCTACTAAGTATTTAGTCATGTGAAATGAAAGCATAAGTCTAAGAAAGACTTTCGCATGAATGTCCATACCATCTTTACTTGGAATAAATAGTAAAAGAAATGAACAAGCCTGTATTGAAAGCATCTTAAGAGACACAGTTTAGTTCAGTCATACCTACTTCACTTATGGGTAATGGATTCCTTCTCCATGCTCAACAACACCCAACACCTATGGCGTCAAGCATGCTATAGGGCATGTTTATATAACTCTGAGCTCTTAGTACTCGTGCTTTGTATTACCTCATCTTTTGCAGTATGAATGGTGAGCGTAGCTTGCTGGTGCCCAACATAATCCAGAAAAAGTGATAGGATGTCACTTGCATGGCAAAGGTGAAGCGATTTTACAGCAGTAATTAAGACCCCCAAACAATAGATTTTTTACCAGCCCTAAAAGGAGATGATTCTGATTTAATTAAGTGAAAACCTGAAAAGATAGATTGGGGCTTCCCTGAGATGAGAGAGTCCAAGCAATGGAGATTGTTTCCTAATTGGCTAGACAAGATCACGGACCATGCATTAAGGAGCTGTGTGCCTGAAGTTGCTGAGGAGAGCTTCCATCGGACATTCCACAAGGATCTGCAGAGCTTAGTCGTATAGCTGCAAGGAAACGAATTGTGCCAAAAACATACATAAGTTTGGAAGTGGGTTTTCCTCCCTAGTTGAACCTGTAGATGAGTGTGCAGCCCAGCCAACACTGATTTTCAGCTTGTGATTTCTGCAGAAGAGCTAGCTACGGGGGGGGGGGGGGGGAGACGACTCCTCTCTCAACCCACACAGATTCTGAAATAATATGTGGCTACTGCTTAAAGGTGCTAAGTTTGAGTAATTTATTATTCAGCATAAGAAAACTAATACATGCATGTTTTTAAAGAGAGAAAGATTAACTTCAAGGACATTGGTATTATCCAGAGTTAATTCAGGTCCACGGTAAAGTGGTTAATTTCAGAATAATTGCTTATTAGCCTTGCCTCAATTTGTAGTGAATCTGTCTTCATAGTTTTCCTTTGGCATGGGTTCTTCTAAAATTTGTCTTAATCTGTAAAACAGATTTGGAATATGTTTACTTTGTGTTTATTTAAAGTCAACGTACTTTCATGCTCAGTACCATATTTCTGTATATTGGAATGCGTTACTCACACGTAGCAGCATTTGATTATTAAGCAGGGTGTCCGTGTGAAAGTCTGTTTATTATGCGTGTTGTCTGTGTGCACTCGGCCTTGAAAGCAACACTCAGACGCTGGGGAACTGCGCTGGGGAAAGACGCAAACGCTAGTTCATGGCTCTCAGAAATGTATTCCCTTGTGATTTTAAAGGTTATTTAACACACTAGAACTGTATTTTTCTACCTGCCTCAGTTTCTCCTTTTCACTCAGAGCACTGCTCTTAGTAATGTGTGTGAAAGTATTTGAGAAGTGCATTCTAAATGAATATAAAGGATTAGAAACTTTTAAAATTATTTAATAATGATTCGATATTAGTCAAACATTAAAATTTTAGATTGAAGGAGCTAAGTATAATGACGCCAGTCTTGAGTCCTGTATGGCAGAGCCACTTGTCCTTCGAAGACTATAAAAGGTGTAATTTAGAGCCTAGGTTCAGGGAATCAAAATCCATCTGCTGCTGCCCTCTTTTTGTCAGATGCGACTTATTCTGCGCTACTTCACTGACACACTGTTTTGCACATTTATGTCTAGTACCATCTGGATCATCTGGTTTACTCAATAATGTCACATGTTTCAGTTTAATATCTCACCTCCTATCTGACCCATTATTCACTCACCGTGTGATTCTGCATCTCTGGCACCATTTTTCAGGGGGATCCTACCAAGGCACAAACTAATTCCATGTGGCCACTGCTTACTTCTACAAACCTAGTGACTATCCTATAGGGAATGACGAAGCCGTTTCTTCATTGCAGCCTTGATTTGCTCTTTTTGAACAGATGTTTTTGCTCTTTGTATAACTTTTATCTATTTTTTAAACTTCAAAGTTGTCAGATTCTTAGTGTTTTAATAAGATTGGTTGTAGGGCTATTTTGGTCTTTCACTGATGAATTAATTCATTTATCAGCATAAAAATACACATATCAAAAGCATACCACCAACCAAGCACTGGAATAAATGCTGCAAATATGGAAAGTAAGGAATATTTGCCTACCTTCGCAGATTTTGGAGGGTGCAAATGTTGAATGTTTCTCACCTACTATCTGCCCATTATTCATTGGCCTATTAAATACTTTGTTTCTCTTTTTAGGGAGAAAACTACCAGAGAAACTTTATCCTCTCTGTGTGGTGTAAAATAATTCCCACTTTCCTACAAATGAACTGCATTCAGCCAAAGTTTGCCCTGACTTAGGGTCGATGTACCAGTGACATGAAGGAGCATACACAGGGTTCCATCGGATGCAGAGGAAAGTATCTACTTCAGACAGAATGATTTTCATGCAGGTCTGCCTGATGAACATCTGTACTAAGAATTGTAGTGTTGTATATAGCCAGAACAGAAGTAGAAGGATTAGCCTAGTCCAGCAGAAATTTTCACTTTGAAAATTGAGTTACATAGAATAATTTTAGCAATTATTTTAAAACAAAATGGGCAAACAATCAAAAAGAATTGGGATTGTGCTCAATTTGAGATGATGGAAGAATTCCTGTAAGACCGTTCATTACTTTGCACTTTTTTAGTTCTAATATTTAAAAGTTTTCTTCCCTGTTGCTTATCTCCTAATTTTGTGATCAGAGAACTAATTGTGATACTTTATCATCTGAAAACTGAATTCTCTATCATGTCCAATTCTATATTTTCAACTAAATAAAAATTCCATCCATCTCCCACTTTATGAAATACTAGAGGCTTACATTATCACAATACTTTTCTCTCTGGCTTCTGGGCTCACATGTGCTTTTATGCACAATTCCTTGAATTTCTCAAAAATTATTTACTGACCTGAGGAAAAATGTAGACTTTATCAGATACTTTAGAGAGGAGATATACAAGGAGTGTAAGACAGAGAAAATCTCATCAACTAAGTTACAAGTCCTATCTTTCCTCTTCATCCAGATTTCTTTTTTGGCTACCCCATCACTGCAAGTCAGTTTGCATGGCCCTTTCCCTGCAATTCCAGCCTCCATACCTTCTTATCTCTTCCCCCACCAGTTTTTCAAATCAAATGTGAGTCAATTTTTCATATGTGTTTGCAGAACAAAGCCTTCTCTTTTTTGAAGTTCACATGCTAGCATTGTGGTGGATTAACTAATGGTCAACTTGTAACACCCAGCTGAACTGAATAAGCATGGTGCTGGGTGTGGAAGGCCCACCTGAGGATTGTTGTCAACAGCATAAAAGGAGAACTGGAGGGGAAGATGGTGTGCTGTTGATTCTCTTGGAGAAGCTTGTCACGCTGGTTTTCCTGACATGAACTCAGCTGTTCTCATCACTGGAGGAGCTGGGTCCTCACTGTCACTGAGGATGGCCGCGGTTCTCTTCAGGGGAGCTCTGGTCCTTACCTTGAGCATCACTTCCTAGGTCCAGCGCAGATCCCTCAGCCTGCTGGCACAGATTCCTCACCCTGCTGGGACAGACTTTCTAGTTTCCACCACTGACCTTTGGGCCTTCCCAGTATAGATCCTTGATACAGATCTGCATGAGACATTGTCCTGGGCTCTAGGCTTCCAACTGGACTAATGGAGGACATTGTCATGTGCTGTAGGTCTTCAGCTGGACTTGGGCAGGATACTGCCGTGGGGTCCAGAACCTGAGCTGGATTCTTTGGGTCTCTAGTGTGTGGATAGATCTCCCACACTCTTTTGCATTTGACTCTTTGGGTGAGTATTATAAAATAAACCTGTAAATTATGCGTCCTGTATTAAATCTTTTCCCTTGTAAACCCTGACTACAACAAGCATGAAACCTGGACTTTTAAGCATGCATCTTTGACATAGTTCAATCTGAAATTAAGAAAACTCAGAGACAGTGGACTCTCTAGAATATATTCTAGTACGTAAACCAAGTTCAGAGGCAGTTTCCTGCTTTGAATATTTACTTACATTGAGGTCTTCTCCAAAGTACAATATTTGTGTTTATCTTTAAAAGATTATGGAATTGAGTTTGTTATGTACTATGGTTCATATACAAAGATGTCAGTGTTTCCATATGAGCTTTGCACTGCTTTGTAGTGAATGAAGTACATTATCGTAGGGAAACACTACGATTATGAAGAACTAAGCAAAAATTATGAAGAACTAAATTTGTGTAAAATAATGGCATCATACTCCCTTAAACTCCAGTTAATAAATTTCATTGTTAATGCTCAAATATCTTAAAAGGATTATTGTCTTTATGACTGAAAATAGTAACATTTACTATATGCCACTTCATATATACTTGGTCATAAGGGAAAATTTTGCACTCATATTCTGGGTCCAGAATTAACTGACTATGGCCTCTTAGTAAAAATATTTCTGTTTCGCTCCTCAGTTTCTTCATAGTTAAAATAAGAATTCATTAAGTATTTTACCATGAATCCTATGTAGAATCATAACCCAATTTATCTCAAGCCATTCATCAGTGAAGAAGGAAATGCTACCAACTTCACTGAGTTTTGATTGGATTAAATAAAATGGTATGGACATGGAAGGTGTAGTGAAGTGTTTGGAGTATGGAAGCTGCTTCAGAGCTTCTGCAAACTCATTTCTGCAAGCGTCTCATTTATGAAGGCAGCTAGAAGTAGATGAGAAATAGATGCGTTACGTTTTGCTCTGGTTTATCAGGCAGCGCATAAGCACTTCAAATGTAATTACCTTTGCTTCAAGATCGGGCTTGCTGGGTAACTTCCACTGCACAGAACTGCTGATTTGTTTCATTAGAGGATTTTTTTCATTCTCTTTTCTTCCCCTCATCTCTAATAAGTCATACCAGGATGCACAGGAAAGGTTGTATGGACTTCCCTGTTGATCCTGAATGTGTCAAAGCATTAACTATAAAACAAAATTGCTATTTTTCCCTTTTCACACAAGAGCCATCCATTGAATGGGGAGAGAGGCAGATCCCTTCCCAGAGCACCATGGCGTGCAGTGAAATATTGGTATTCGAATTAGAGTCTAATCAGGCAAAGCAGACAAAGTGACGTGTTTCAGCCTTGTCTTTTTTGTAGCCAATTACCCCAGACTCCTAGTGTTCATGTCTTCCATGTACTTTCTTTAATTAGCACTTTAATAGCTTGGCTTCAGAGAGTTGGTTCAGGAGAGATCTTTTCCAAAGCTGCCAAATGGTCACAAGCAGGAGGTGATTAAATTTAGTCTCGAGCACCAGGCATCTGCACGCATTCTTTGTGTCACAGTGTGCTTTTTCAAGATGTGTTCCCAATAACTCCTGACCAGAAGGGTGTGATGCTGTCAGGAAATGCACCTGGGAGAGGTGTCTAGCATCATTAACCACTGTCTGTATTCTATTGATTCAGATCAATTTTCATAATAAGGTTCTTGACTCTCCATTAACCACTGGTTTATGTGGTATGGGGAAGAAAAAACATTTATGCACAGATTATTGTTTTGTTAGCCTTGAACTAGGAGAAACAAAAACCAAAAACTGCTGTGTTTTAACTTTTTATTAGCCCTTCATCTGTTAATTATGGATGGGCCTCATTGGAATAGTCTCTACTGAGAGGTTTAACCCTTTTCATTATATATACTCATTCAACTTTCTGCAAATTTTGTTGATAGCCAACAATTAAAGTAAGAAGAAAACCTCCTATTAATGCATCTCAAAGGATTTGATACAGTAACTTTCATAATATAATATTTAAAAAATACAGCCTCTATGGAAATATGGTGAGTTTTGTCTTCTTCATATTTAACACTTCTGAAAATAAGATGAATAATACAATAAATTGACAAAGGATAATTTTCAGTTTAATTGTTTGGAGATCAGTAATGGTGTACATTACTATTAATGACATATAGAATATATAGTTTTCCGCTTATTTAATACTTGTCTTTCTATAAAACACAATTTGCATTAAATACATGTTGCTTGTTTGCTTTAACAAGTTATTATACCTAATTTCTTTGTTTGAGTCAAATTATTTCTCGCTTAGTATTTACACAGTGCATATTTAATTTTTTAAAAATCCTTAGGTAAAAGCATTATGAGATACTACAATTTTCTCATGTAAAATTCAAATAATTGACTGTATGTTTTTAAAGTTTAATTTAAAATTCAGTGTCTACATAAAAGAGTTGGTTACTTGGTTTGAGAAAGAAAGCCCAGAATGTGGGTGATTGAAAAGTTCTCTCTTTCCATGCAGAATTGTTGAGGGCCATTCTATAAAATTTGGGGGGAAAATCATTTCATAATTCATTGGTGATTAGGGCTTGTCTGAGGCCTCATAGCTCGCCACGCAAGCCAGCTGTGGTGTGAGGAAACAACCCCGTGGGCCTCCTGTCCAAAGCGAGGCCTCAAGGAGCCCGTGATGCTGTGATGCTCTGGGTGAGATTACATCAGCTGAAGACATCCTGGTTCCTTGAGAACTGAGTACTAATAAAAAAATTGTTTTACCTGGGGAAGGGACAAACTTCTTATTAACCTGCCGGCACTCTCTCTCCACTGTCCTCATCAGCATAAGATCATTAGCTTAAGATCCCTCCACCCGCTGAGTCATTTGAAGTGATCCTCCTCAACATAAGATCCTTCTCAGCGTGAGACCGCTGCCGCACTCTGAGTCCTCCAATAATCCCCTCACCATTTTCCTCAATGTAAATGTGACAATACTTAGGTTCTGGCTGCCTCATAGCATTTTGTTCCCCGTGAACAACTCACCGTCCCACATACCCATTGCATCACCATTTTGTCTCTTGCTCTTTCTTTTCGCCATGCGCCGTAAGACCTTGAAGGAGATTGGGGTCCACTCAGGGGTCCCCAATACAGAATCCTCTAAAGAGTCTGTGTAGAGGGGAGGTACACAGGTCTTCCTGTTCTACAGGACAATGAAAACTAGAAATGAAGTTAACATGAAGGAGACCTTTAAATGTTGACAATGACATGATAAATTGAAAATCATACTCTAATTTTGTAATTATGAATTACTACATACCTATTCAGAAAGAAAATAATTGTAAAGAAAGATGTGAGAATTATGCATTAGTATATATACTGCAGCTTACTATTGTTTATGGAGATATATACACGTAAGATCATAGTGTGATGCTATGTGAAACTGACTTTTTCACTGTAACATGTTATATTTAAATATGGTACAAAATTAATGTAGATAGAATATAGGTATGGGTCATGGACTATGACTCCAGCATATTAAGTGTGAAGCTAGATTTAATAATAAACAGAGCAATGCCTAAATTTAATTTTGCAACTAGCTCATGCCAGGCACTATGCTACTTCACGTATCAGCTCTCACAAAAGGCCTTTGAAGTGCATACTTTATCTTTTTCAACACTCAAAATAATCCTATGTGAGAAAGCTGAAGCTTAAAGAGGAATGAGCTGTCTTATTAATGTGACTCAGCTAGTTAGAAACAAAGCTAAGACTCTTAACTTGAATGCTAGGCAATGCTCACAGAGGGTTTAAGCATTCTGATCTTAAATCAATCCTACAGTGATGGTGCTGGTAAGATTGCTCAGCAGCATAAGTGCCTGCCCGGCAAGCGCAAGGTCCTGAGTTCGACTCCCGGAACCCACATACGAAAAAAGGGCCAGTGATATCGCTCAGTGGCACGGGCGCCTGCTGGTGCATGAGGTCCTGAAGTCGACCCCCGGTACCCACAAAAAAAAAAAAAAATTCCTACGGTGATGGACATTGAAGTTACTCTCAAGATTTTTATGATGTAAATAGTATAGTGTTTACTATCATTTTATGTTTATTTTAAGGAGTTAACGAGTTGTTTTCTTAAGGTAAAATCTTAAGTCTAATATATATTGTAATATTTTTCTCCCAGATAGGCCACACTAACTTGTATGCTCATATCAGTATATAGATCATGCCTATTTCTCCACATCCTCACATATACTGGGTATTGCTGTTTAGTACTTTCTATGCAGGGATTGAAGATTCTAGGATCTCTAGGATCACAACCTGTTCAGGAAAAAGGTAGGATGCATGAATCTTATACTGTAGATCATTGTTATGGCTTGTATCTAGATGTTCCCCCAAAGCCTCATGCACTCTTAGGTGGAGATTTTCGGAGGTGGCTGGATCTAGCATGTGTGAACATGAATTAAGATTGTGTGACATCCGGTTTATTCCACTGATTGAATTAACAACTTCTGGGTGTGGCTGAATGGATTTACTGAAGAGGTAAGCCCCACCCTGGATGTGGGTGGCACCAATCAATAGGTCTATAGCCTAGATGGAATATAAAGGGACAGAAAAATGGCAGGCTTTGCTGACTTTTGCCTGCCCTACCATGAACTGTTTCTCCTCTGCAATGCCCCTCTGCCATGCTGCTTGCCTTGGAACTAGCTGACTATGGACTGGAACTTCTCCAAACTGTGAGCTAAAATAAACTTATTTTCCTTTAATTTGTGAGTGTGGGGTATTTTGTTCCAGCAACAAAAAAGGAGCTAAGATAGTCATCGCATACTTTCTATTGTAGTTTTAAAAGATATGTAACCAATCCATTTTGGAATATAAAGAAATGATCACTTGTTCTGAAAGCTCTGCAAAAACTAGAACACGATGTACAGATTGTTGACAATGATGAAGTGAGCACATATTGTCACTTATATTTATTTTTATAAGTTTCTGAAATTTAGATATTGACTGTTTTAGAAATAAAAGATAACATTTAAAAGTTAATTTTATGTCCTTCAGTATTATTATGCACATTGCAAGTTTTGAAATCTTTCAGCAGCTGGCATTGTTTTCTTTTAAAATTTAAATTTTCATTTGGACACATTATTTTAGGCTCAAAGAAAATTCAGAGTAAATGTACAAAGAATTTCTCATCCATCCTTCAGATTTCCCAAATAGAAGCATCTCCCCCCCCCAATTTACACATACAGAGTTATCTATATTATATATTGTTGGGGGAGTTGCATGGTATATTATGTTACACAGTTACTGTCCTTAGATACTTAAATGTTCCTGAAAGCAAGGATATTCTTTTATATAACTATTGCACACTTTTAAAATTAGAAGTTTATATAAACACGCTATTATCTAATCTATAGAACTTCTACAAATTTCATCAAGCATTCCCATTTTGTTGTTCACAGGAAAACTCTAGGTCATTTCTTGCACATATTTTCATGTCATTTTTGCCTACTTTAATAAAAGTTGCTCAGTCTTTTTAAATAGGGTAAATAGTGACTAGCCATTTGTAGAAAAACTTTCAGTATTGTTGCATTTTCTGCTGAGAATACTGCACTGATACTGGGTTCTTGTAAGTGATCACTTCCTGAGGTGTGAGGTTAGGCTGTTCCATTTCCAGCGATGTCAACTTTGGTCAAGTGGAGGATCAGCCTTGTTTGTTGAAAGGTTCATATTTTCTTCTTTGTAAATACTACTTTGAGCTAATGAAAATATCCTGTTAGTCCTCAAAATTTCATCTCCAGTTTTACCATATATTAATAATTTTAGCTTTAATTATTATCTGGATGGTTACTGACTAATGGTTTTATTCCTTCTACTTTGATTTATGCTGTTATAAAATGTTCCTGTTCTCTTCGCTACAAGTGATAGTCCTCACCAATTAAATAATTAAGTAATGTGTAGATTCTTGCGTGTGTTTATGTTAAACACAGGGTTATAATTCTCTTTCATTTTTCAATGAAACATTTTTAATGTCTCAGGTTTGGCCCATTGTAACTACTGCATCCAACTCCTGTGTCCTGTGGACAAGTGTTACATAATGGTTGCAACAATATTTCTTACAATCGCCTTGTATTTTTCCAGTCCAATCCTGAAATTAGTCATTTCTCCAATTTTTTTTAGTGTATAATGAAATTTAGAACCCGAGATCAAGCTCTAGGATGGTCATTTCAGTTGCATGCAATTGTGTGTCAGACCTTCAAGCAGACAGCTCTAGGAGATAAGTCTACTCATATGCAGAAGCGTATAGTTTTCCTTGCATATATATATATATATATATATATATACATATATATGTATATATACATACACACATAAAGACAAGCTATACATTTCAATAGATATGCATTTAAACTTATAAATTCCTATTGACAGTTTAAATTCCAAGTGTTACAACTAATTCCAGAATTCCCTATGTCTATAGTATACCTCTATTTTCTGACACTGAAGAATCTTTTTCTCTGCATAAAAATATATTTACTTACTATCTTTAATCTCAAAATGGACAGGGAAGAACATGGAAGTGCATTTTGAATTGCCAGTCAATGCCTTTGGATGAAAAAATACAGGTAAAAAAAAAATATATATATATATGTATCCATATATTTACATTTATATTTTTTAAATTGCCATAAAATTACTACTCCATGCAAAACAGAATGTAAAATGTAGAAGAAAACTCTAAGCTCCTTGAAGAAAGGACCTTGCAATAGCTTGAATATCCCCCAGTGGCCAAGGCTTGGTCCCCAGAGTGGTCTATTTGGAGGTAGTAGAAACTTTAAGAGTTGGTATTTAGTGGGAGGTCCTTAAATCGTTGAAGCCATGGCACCAAATGGTGCTCTGGGACCCCATCAGCACTTCCTTTTTCTCTGCTTTCTGGATGACCACCTGAGCAGTGTACTCTCATGTGTATTCTTTCGTGTGTATCTGCCATGATGCACTGTTTTTACCTGAGGCCCAAAGCAATGGGGCACTCAATCAGAGACTGAAAGTTCCAGAACTAGTAACCTAAATTAACCTTTATTCTTTTTAAGCTCATGCTTCAGGTATTTTATTACAGTGAAGAAAAGCTGACAAATATAGCCTCTTTTTCAACATAAATTTTAGCTCCCAAGGTTGTACTCAGAATATTACATAATATAATTTGTAGAGTAAATAGGGGTCCAATTTTGTATGAGAAGGTTGATTTCTATCTTTAATATGGGAGGCCCTACAGAACTCAATTTCATAGCTATATATTCTCCTGCAGATGACCTTTGCCTGACTCACTTGTAAATGGCTTCATAGAGTTGACATGTGTTATTCATTACCTGGTTCTGTTTTGGTTGCCAATCTACTATGAGAGACTTTTAGCCCCCTATGTTGGATTGTATCTTACATAAAAGGTTCAGAGGGTATTAGACTGATTTTGACTTTTCTTTTCTATTTACCTACCTGACAAGAGTATCAAAGCACACACACACACACACACACACACACACACATTTTTTTAATTTGTGTTTAGAGATGACAATTGCATGGTCTACCTTTTTCTATATATTTAAATATACTTTACATTTGTTTCTTCAGCTATGATATCCATCCTCACTAATGGAATCTCATCTTCAGAACAGTTCTTGAATAGGAAAAGTGCGTGAACTTCATACTGTGTGGATAAACAGATCAATTTTTATTTCAGTGAATTTCGATTATTTCATTGAGATTCTAAAAGCAGTAACTAAGCTGTGTTAGTTGTGATTTCATCTGTGATGGTCTTACTTTGGTTAAATATCTAACTCTTGCACCAGAAACAACACATATAAGGGGTATGTTGAATAGCCCAATTGAAACTTGAAAAAAATTTAAAATGCATAAGATTTTCACTTTTTTAGTTTATTTCTCAACAGCTACACATATTCATATCCTGGACTATTGTTTTTATAAACTCTGTTTCTCACTCTAAGAATGGCTTGGACTTAGTTGCTAGTCATACTCAATTTGAAACGTTTCTTTGTTTTATAGATTAACTGTGTAGAGTTGCTAAAATCTATAAGTATATTAATATATTCTTTAATCACTGTAAATACCCAATAATTTTTACATGTGACTGTAGGTTGATATAAAAATTAAACTGAAAGTAATGCTCTGCATGACATTAGAGAGCACTATAATGAAAGTGGTTGATCAATACTCATTATGCAAGTTTAACGAGGCTTGCTATTTTAACAATCAAGCAGCAAGTAGAAATGCCTGTCCATATTCTCCTGTTTAATATCAATCTGCCTTTACATTTTATAAATTGTTTTTAAATTGTGTTCAGTTATCAAGATAAAATTACGTGTGGAGCTTGTAAAATCTTATATTAGGAAAACAGAAAGTGTTGTCATAAACCGGGTGACCAGAGTGGTTCCTAATAAGCCACAGGAAGCTACATGATATCTAAAATGAAAGTCAAAGCGATGAAGAGAGTAGTATCTGAGCTATTCTCAGTTCTCATGTTCAAAGGTACTGGTGCATGGAGAACTAGGGACTGCTTACTGTCCTCTCAGCTTGGTTTTGTGATAGCATATGGTAACTTAATGGTTTGAGAGAGTGTGAAAACTGGTACAGATTTTTAGATGACGTTTTGTTACATTTTTGTTTACATGTGGACATCCAAGCAACTTTATATCTAAATTTATAAATACAAGTCTTTAACATGGCAATTGAATTTCTTGAATTTTACCTAATTGATAGTACTATGGTTTAAGGATATACTACAGAGATGCTCACAGTATCAGTGAAGATTAAAATGCTTTGTTTTAGATTTTCAGACCTCAAATATTTTTCTTTCTTGATTCTTCATTGTATTTCATGCCCCATATCTTATAAACAGTCAATTGCATTAGTTTCAATGTAGGACTAAAGTCCATCTTCATCTCATTTCTTCCTCCACTGTTTTGCTCTCAATCACCACCCCCTCTTGTCTGGTTTCTCCTCTACCATTGCTTCAACTTGGTCCACCTTTTGTGGAGCAACCAGGTCTTAATGACCTTGCTAATCCTATCATGCTGTAATGAGTAAATTTATGTGGTTAGTATTTTACTGACATAGAATATGACATGGGTATTTTTCCTATTTGTTGATTATTTAATTATATTAAAATTTAGGATAAGGGTAAACTGGTTTCTCATCTTAATAAAATGTATTCTTTTTTGGTCATTCACACATTACAATTTTAATGATGCATGCTTTTCTCTTGGCTTCTAGTGGATGCTAGCAATCCTAAGAATTGCTGAGCTTGTGGTAGCATAAATCCAATGAGTGTTCCCATCACCACAAAGCCTCCTTCTGTGAATATATGTCATCTTCCTAAAAGTATAACAATCATTGGATTTAGAGCATATCATAATGCATTATGACCTTTTAACCTAACTAATCGTATGTGGAAAAGTCCTATTTCCATGTAAGTTCACAGTTATAGGTAGAGGGTGTTAAGCCTTCAGCATTTCAGTGAGAAAGATATAATTAAATCCAAAAAATATGCTTCTTAACAATTCCATTTTTATTCTTTTTTTTTTTTTTTTTTTTGTGGGTACCAGGGGGACGACCTCAGGACCTCGCGCGCCAGCAGGCGCCTGTGCCGCTGAGCGATATCACCGGCCCCTTTTTCGTATGTGGGTTCCGGGAGTCGAACTCGGGCCCTCACGCTTGCCGGGCAGGCGCTTAAGCCGCTGAGCCATCTCACCGGCCCCCCATTTTTATTCTTATGTTAAAGACACTGAAGACAAAATCTCCTAATAGAGAAAGCACTTGAAATAAGTAACAAAAATAAGAAATAATTTTATTGTTGAGAAAACATTAAATAAAATAAGATTGCAGAAGCAGATATAAATTTTATCATTTTATAGAGTCAAGCACATGCAACCCACTGCATACTTGTTCTCAAGATACATGATAACTTTTCCTTAAGAAAGAAAACTTATGAGCACTGTTTCTCAGAGTTTACCCTACCTTTACCTGGCAATCTGAATAGTAATCTTCCTTAGCTAATTGCCTTTAGCCAAAGGGAAAATAAATTTCAAACATATTTATCATAGAAATTTTTGCTACTTGGATCCTAGGGTCCCATAAAAGAGACAGGGCCTCTATCTTTCTTGATGACTACATTTCAAAGGAATGGTTCCTAGGTATTTGAAAAGGATATCCTTGGATCTTAGTGCTGGCAAAAGGCTTATTTAACGTTTTAGTTTCATACATTTCAAAGAGACAGATAAAGAACTTTCAATTAACAAGTTTTGTAAAATAAATGCTCTAAGAAAAAATAGGGTTGAGATGTCTCTTCCCTTATTTCCAATGGGGAGAATTAAGCCTTTTATTTTTAATTTGTATTTGTTTTTAGAATATATGTGTTAATGAATTAAAACATAAATAAATAATTTGATTAAAAGTTGAGGAACTAAATGTCAATAGAAGGTATTAATATTGACTGTAGACTATTGGTATTGACTATTGAATGTCATAAAAAGATCCTTCAATAAATTATTTTCAATTTTAAAAATTTTCCCTTTTCTGCATTAATGGGCCAGTTTACATGTTTTGTAATCCCACATTGATTTTAATGAAAATTTTTCAGTTCTGGTTTGTCATTATTCATATTGGATTTAGGGTAATCACTTTTTTTTTTTTTTTTGGTGGTAGACTCAGGATCTTGCACTTGCCACGCAAGTACTGAGCCACTGAGCCATATCCCTGGCCCAGGGTAATCACTTTTAAAATGTTTAAATTTTATTCTGGAAGCCCTAATACACAAGAATTATCAAGGTAAATTATGTCCGAAGAACATTGAATTTTGTGTGTGGCAAGAACATGATATAGTAAGAAGCCCATGTGGGGAATAGGAAGGGTGCAGAGCCGCAACAGTGGACTGTTTCAAAGAGCGTGCAGTTGGAGGACGCTTTGCTCAAGACAGATTCCCTTCCAGCACATCTAAATTACCAGCTTCCTCTGATTTCTATTTGTCTACATTCTAGAATTGGGGGAATGCGAAGTCTGAAACTGTTAGATTCACAGGAAGATTCAAATAAAAAAAGGCAGTTTTCTCAGTACAAAAATGAAAACAAATAAATCTAAAATGGTTTCAATATATTAATTAGTTTATTCTTAGAGATAGTTATAGAATGTAGCCCCTTGTTAGAGCATGAAAAGAATGGAGATAAACGAAGTATTCAGCTTAAATATTTATAAACAGGGAAGTAGTGTGAAACACTAATGAAGAAATTTTAAATATATGACAGAAAAGTGAAAACTTCTGAAAATTCATAAATTGTTTTCAAAAGGCAACAAAAGTATATAGGAAAATGTGGACACAAAAAGACGAATCCAGAGTAGTACAATTTTGTTAATCAAAAGTGGGAGATTTTTTTTAAACATAGGAAAGAGAGAAACTTATGCAAACATAATATTAGACCATAAGATTTAAAAATACCCACAAATACATTATTTGATAAACAATTAAATGTATCAATAAATCATACAACTTTAAATTGTATCATCCAGTTAATATATATAAATCTCATAAGTAAAATAGAATAAATATTGAAAAATATGTTTTTTTATACCTTCTCCCACGTTCATGTAGTTCATTCTAGAGGTAATCAACATTATCAATTTCTCTGTGACGTCCTGGGTATCTTATACACAGTTGAATATATTCATCCATGCATGTAAATAAGTATATTAACTTATATGCTTTGCTGTATAGTGTTCAATCATATTGATGGTTGGAGATTATTCATTTAATGACCGCATGAACATTTACATAAATAGCACTTAATTGATGTATATTTGGCTTTTCTAAATCTTGTAGCATAACACTAAATATAAATGCAATATATTTGAAACATTTTTCATTTTTAATTTGTGTTGTTTTAGTTTTAAAACAAACCTCTAAATACACAATTGCTGGTGAAAATAAAGTATGCTATCTAATTATTACTTTCTACCAAAAATGATACATAATTTTACACAAATAACACTACTATGTGTCTATTTTTCTACAGTCCAAGCAGTACAGTGCACAAAAGACCAAATATTTGAAATCTTATAAATTATGGAAAACTATGCATTTTTATTTACATCACGTTTGCACAGTAGCGGTAGATGCTTCTCTTAAGAATCATCAATGTTTCTTGCTTTATCAATCATTTGTTCATAAACTTTGCCAAATTTTCAGTTGTATTTATAATCCTGTTATTGATTTGTGAAAGCTCTTCATTATCATTATTTTTTACCATGGTAAAATACGCATAACAGAAAATTTATTATATTAATCATTTTTAATTGTACAGTTCAGTGGTATTAAGTACAGCCATCATTGTTGCATAACTGTCAAATTATCTGACTTCAAAACTCTTTTCATTTTAAAAGACTGAATTGCTACATGCATTAAACAGTAATTCTCTACCCTCTCTTGCTGTAGCATCAGGTGACTGCCATTCTTTCTGCTTCTATGTCTTTGACTACTCAAAACACTGTACCTCATACGTGTAGAATCATCTAGTATTTGTGTTTTATTGTGACTGGCTCATTTCTCTTAGAATAATGACCTCAAGGCTTATACATTTCTAGAATATGTCAGATTGTCTTTGTTTTGGAAACCTGAGTAATATTGCACAGTATAAATATACTACATTTTGCTTATTCATTCCTCTGTTGGTAGACTCTTGGGTTGCTTCCACATTTTTGTGAGTAATGCTGCTATGAACACGGGTGCACAGGTATTGCTCCCAAGCCCTATTTTCAATTATTTTAGATCCATAATCTGAATCAGAATTGACCACTGTATGATAATCATATTATAAATTTTTGTGAAAACATGGCCCAGTTTTTCACAATGGCTGCATCATGTACATTGCTACCAACAGTGCACGAGGGTTCCAGTTTCTCTATATCTTCACCAGAACTTCTAATTTTTGAGTCTTTTTTTTTTCTGTTGAGTTATCCTTTCATCCCAGTAATGGCTCCCATTTGATCAATGTATTGTAAGCCTTTTAACTGTAGCTGAACCCAGTTTGCTTTTATTTTGTTTAGAAAGTTTGCATTGGTCTTCACCCTAACCAACAACAGCGGCATAGGCATACTGATGAAGTGTATGTGGGACATTTTTTTTTTTTCAAGAGAGACTGTGTGTTAGGCCACAGACTAAATCTCAATAAATTAAAAAAGTTGATAACATACAAAATATCTTCTCTAACTTCAATGGGACAAAGTTAGAAATCAGTAATAGAAGTAAAACTAGAAAATTCACAAATTGTGAAATTTTCAAAACACATTCTTAAATAACTGATGGATCAAAGAAAAATATCATAAAGGAAATTGAAAAAATGCTTAGAAACATGTGAAAATAAAACAATATACCAAAATATGTGGGATTCAATTAAATTACTCCTATAAATGATTAACAAAAAAGATCTCAAATTAGCATCCTAAACTGAAGAGCAAATTTATCCCAAAGCTGGAAAAAAGAAGGAAATAACAATTAGAGCAGTGTTATGGTTAAGATCAAGAATGACCCCCCAAACTCTCATGTGCTCAGAGGGAAGGTGATTGGATCACGGAGGCTGCGTGGCTAACCTGCTGTTAGGAGTTAGATTCTGGGTGAAGGCAGTAACTTGAGGAGTCACCTAGAAGAGTACATCTCCCTCCAGGTCTCCTCTCTTCTCTCTCTTCTTCCTGGATGCCCTGATGTGAGCAGCCTTCCTCTGCCGCAGGCCCCTCTACCTTGCTGTTTCTGCACTGAAGCCACCCGAGGATGGACTGAAACCTCTAAAAACCATGATCCCAAAGAAGGTTTTCCTCCTTTAGATTATGGGGTCAGCTGTTTTGTCCCAGCAACAAGGAACCTGACCAAAACAAGCAGAGATAAGAGAAAAATAGGAAAAAAAGAAACCAAAAGTGTTTCTTTATAAAGATCAAAAAAAGTGCAGATTTTTAGCTAGACTAAGAAAAAATAGAAAGAAAAATCAAATTACTAAAACCAGAAAGAAAACTGATGACACTACCAAGTCTACAGAAATAAAAAGGAAGGAAGGAGAGTACTATGAGCAGTGGCTCACCAACAAGTGTGATAACCTCATTCCATGGGGACCCTTTAAAAGTAGAAAATATTTACTTATAATATAAGCTGAATTTTTCCAACTTCTCATTTATCTTTGAATTTTCATACATTCTTAATTAATTTTATTATGTAATGTTTATTAGAATAAAGGTGAAATTAATAAAAAATACATATCTTTCTGCCCTAAAGATATGTAGCATGAATTACATGTTACAAATACTATTGGGACATTGTGTGTGTTCTCCAATCACTGATTCAGTAAAGTCTTGATGATTTTTGTTACTTTGCTAAGCCATGTGAAGCTTAAAAATAATTTTTAAAAGTAGATGTAAAAAAAGCAGGCCGGTGAGATAGCTCAGCAGCTTAAGTGCCTGCCTGGCAAGTACAAGGTCCTGAGTTCAACTCCCAGTACCCACATTAAAATAAATAAATAAATAAAAAAGATTCAGTATGTTGGTTGAAATTGGACATCATTTATAGATTAATTGGGGTAATTAGGGAAGAACTGACACTTGATAAGCATTGACATTGATAAACATCAATTTGTTTCATGCATATTTTATTTACTTATATATTTTATTGTTAGATAATTCATTGTTCATGTTTCTATTCCAAATGTTATCTTGATAAAAAGCAGTGAACTCATCTGGAGGTAGGTTCTTGTGTGGACTGGTATAGTGACACATACTCAGCCTGTTACCTGAATAGGTTGCTGCCTCTCTTATTGCTCACCCAGCTCATATTGCAGTGTATGGAAGCTCTTCTTTCTCTTCTCCTTCAGTTCTCTTCCACTGGTCAGTTTGCTGAACCCTGGACTAGCCAACAGCAATCTAAATCATCATAATATTAAGAGTTTTAGCTTTTCCCCTTCACTTCCTTTTGCTGCTGCTATTCTTGTTCTTATTTCTTTCATTCTAAGTTTTATGTTATTAAAAACTAATTTTAGCAAAATTGAGTTTAATGATGTAATTGGCTCTTGCTAAAAATTCATGAGTTGGACGACATGTCATCTAAAGAACAGAAAAGATGTTCCATCAGGCCTGACAGACAGTAGGTTTTTATGAGGTGGCTGATCAGGAACAAATAGAGAATACAAAATAAAGCAATTGCTAACATCAGGTTAATTCAGGTTATTTTCCTTATGAAGGAAAGGGGATTTTCCCTTCCTAAGGGGATTTCCTTATCATGTTGACTAAACCTGGCTTGTTGGAGTACTCAACTATTATCTCTCTCAGGATTTCTTGGAAAGTCAGATAAAAATTTAGATTCTTTTGGGTGATGTGAACTTTAGCCTGAGTGCCATGACATTGATATGGTCTGTTGTGACCCACCATAGGCCAAGGCCTATCAATGGCTTCTTGTATTTTTTTTTTTTTTTTATGTGGGTACCAGAAGTCGAACTCAGGACCTCAGGCACTTATGCTGCTGAGCCGTATCACTGGCCCTTCTCATAGTTTTATTTAACAAAATTAAATCATTACCATACAAACATTTCTTCTTGTGGTGTTGATTAAAATTTCATTATTTTTATTAATTTGTGAGACTTGAAGTCTTTTTGGTATTGAGTTTTCCTGTCCAAAAACAGGCAACAGCATCTCCACTTGCTTACTCGTTTTTTGACATTGAGTAAAATGTTACTATTTTCTATGTATCAGTCTTGTATAACTTTTGCTAGATTTATTCCTAAGTATTTTATAGTTTGCTGTTTTACTAGTTGAAACTGGTGACTTTCAATGCTGATTTAAGAAACATATAAATGGTTTATTTGGTTCTGAGTAAACACTGTTTGCAACAGGATGTTATTTCTACTTAGAAAACTTGGAGAAGGGAGAGAAAACTTAAAACCGTATATTTAAAGTCTTCAAAGTGCTGACAGCTATGATGAGGTTATTTACTGACTTTGTCTCAGGCCAGCACCTCAGAATATGTCCAGAGCAGTGGGCTTTGCCACAGCGGAAGGCTGCTGGTTTAGCATAAAAGTCATTAGAGTCACTGGCCAAAATCAGAGATTGGAATGTTCTCCCACACAAAGCTTGTCACATCTGTCATACAGCCACGAAACTTAGATCTCTACAGAGTGGAAGGCTAAAGAATTAAACCAAACATCTGCAAAAGCAGGTTAACATTTTCTGCCATCCCATAGCCTCTATGAATCAAAGACCTAGTAAGAAGGGTCCAAGAACAAGAGTCACTTTTCGTCCTCGTGAGTTGACAATGGACTCAACAGCTTTCTCTGAGGTGAGCACTTGGGGCCCTGGGTGCTGTTGAGAACCTAGGCTTGTTCCCCACGGAGGGTTTCTGAGCTCTTGGGGATTCGTGTCACAGTAGCGTCTTGAGCAACGTTAAACACACAGTCCGTCACTACCTGGATATCCACTAATGGTCGGGTGTCCCAGAGTGGGAAGCTAACAATGAAAACAGAGTTCCGCACAGTAGATCAGATTTCCGGAAATCCCACTGGTGAAGACTCTCATGACATTTTCACCTCAAATGAAAATTCTACAGTTGTAGTCTTAGAACAGGATAAGAAAAAGGTACACAAAGTGTCATTAAAACTGCACACTGATTTCAGACCACTTCAGTCTATGAGAGGATTAAGGTATTTATCACCTACCTTATCTGCCTAAAAGGGTAAGCTCTCTTTAAAAACAATTCTAAGAATATGAAAGGAGGGAATCATGTAGTCAAAATCAAGAGAAAATGATAGACTATACATATAAACTTACAGGAGGTCCAGACATAGTCTTTCTAAAATAGTTATAGTTACCATGTTGAAGAAAATAGAAGACAAATTCTGGTAGAAGGACAATAAAGGTAAGCACCAAAGACATATACTTCAATCAATATTTCCACAGAAACAAATAACAACAGTGAGGAAAAATAAAATATGAAACTATCCACAATCTCCGACTTCAGCAAATGTGAAGTTAGGAAATATCCAAAATTCAAGATAACCCCATTTTATACCAAAAAGCAACAACAAAAGCCCACCAAATTTCAACACGCAATCTCTTACACCCACCCATTTTACCTTGAGAAAATCAGAGTATAGAGCCAACTAAAGTCTATCTCAAGTGATCAGTAGAAAGGCCAGGGAAACTATAAGTCTGGCAGTACTGAAAGACATAAGAGTGTGTTTTAAAAGAAAGAGCAGTAGAGACAAAACATGTGAAGGAACTGTCACTTGAAATGCATAGTTTCTTGGGAGAAATAATCACAAAGGGGAAAAACAGGCTTTCTTGCACATTTGGGTGGTAAAAAGGAATAGAAGTGAAAGGGGAGACAGGTGTTGTGGTGCACACCTATAATCCCAGCACCAGGGAGGCTGAAGCAGGAGGATTGCTGGGAGTTCAAGGCCAGCCTGGGCTACATAACAAGACCCTGTCTCAAAACACCAAAAAAAAAAAAAAAAAAGGTGAAAGAGGGTAAGTTTAAGCCTGCAAAACAAAATGTAAGCAAGAGGATGATACATAAGCCCTCTTCTATCTCTTAAGCCACGTGGATTCATTTTCTTCAGCACAGAATGATGCATAATAGTTTCCTATTTTAAAGTTAGTTGAGGAAGATTGTTACTTTCTCTAATGCCTGATCATTTCTGGAGAACTCCAAGATGATATTTGCTAGGAAGGACCTGATTATACAAAGATAAGTTAATCTTTGTGTGCTCACAGCACTGTAGCATTTCAAGAGACCATACTGCTGTGTTATGGATTTGAATCTCCATGAAGAGAGGTCTCAATTTCAGTACCGACACCCTTACTGTAGGATGGCAGTAGGCAAAAACACTTGCTCTGCTTCATTTTTACATTTTAATAATGAGAACTACATCATCACTACTACAAAAATAACACCTATATTACAAATTCTGTTATTTTTTATGATACTTATCTCACCATAATGTTGGAAATGTTTATTTTTTATGTCCCTTCCTTGAGCTCATGCAGGGAGTATGTGCATCATGGAAATCATTGTATTTTCATATGTAATCTGGCACATAGAAGGACTTCAATAAATACTTCTGGAATAAATTATTTTATGATATGCATTGACCACTCGTGGGTGAAATTGTGTACTTGGGTCCATGGAGTAGGTCAAATTACATATGTGTATATTAGTTTTTTTAGAGCACCTAAAATGATGATAGCATGTGTGTCACAAGAATTACATGTGTATGTGCATGAAGTTCACAATGATAAATACTCAGATCCAGTTTGACTTGACATTCAAAAATTATTCTGTGATGTCATGATTAGTTCGGTCACACAGCATTTTAATTATTGATGCCTTTTAATTTGTTTCCTATGAGATGTTCTGAGTTATACTTGTAGTAAATGTTAGTGCTTAAAGTCTTTATTTTTCAGATTTTATGCTTGAAATGCTACAAAATGATACCTAAACCAAATTCATGGTTTTGTTTAGATGATATTAATATATTAAAGACACACCCATTGCTAAATGCTTTTCCTTAATTTTTGACAGATATTCACAGCACTTTGTTGTCACAATGAATGCTGGTCTTCTCCCCATTGATTTGCGTGCTGTAAATATCTCTTCTACTTGAGATTATTTGTATTTCTGACAATTCATAACTGTATTACTCAATCTTAGGACATGGACAAACTGCAGACAATTTTCTTGCCAAAGTGTAACACACATAATCTCTAGTCCAATTTCCAGCAGTCCTTCTTCCCAGCAGAACCTCACGAGGCTGGCCTTTCCTGTCTGCATTCCTACCAGAATTCTGGTGTTCAGAGCTCTGAGTAGAACCACCCGTCAGGCTCTGTTCACAACATTTTAGGGCTTTTCTAGCCCATATCTTCAAACCTTTCCAAAATACTGCAACGAACCTGTTTGGAAGGTTTCTGAACCACATGATTATGTGCAGTAACAAAAATGACCCCATTCTTAGTGCCAGTTTTCTGGGTTAGTCAGGTTTCCTGTTGCTTGGAAAAAAATACCAGGCATATGTAATTTAAAGGAGAAGTTTATTAAGCTCACAATTTCAGAGGTTTCAGTCCATGGTAGGCTTGCTGCAGGGAAGAGACATCATGGCAGAAGGCTTGCCAGACGGATGCTGCTTCTCTCATGATGGCTGGAAGCAGAATGGATTGGAAAGAGCAAGACCACCCAAGTGTAAAGGAATAGAAACTAGATATAGTTCCCAAGGTGATAGCCCTATGCACCACACAGAAATTCCCAGATATGTGCCTTTTTAATCTGCTAGGCATCTCCTAATCCACTCAAATTGGCAATCATAATTAATGGCCAAAATATTGATACAGGTTTGTTTTTCCTTAAATTCAATTAAATCCAGCAATGTAATATAAATCCTACAAACACTCAGATTGTTTTAATGAGATTTCATATACAAATATCACAATCTTGAATTTCCCTGAAAGAAATGCTTAAAGATAGACTAAAACAAAAATATTTGATACAACAACCAATATACGCTCTTAAATTGATATTCTTGGGTGAAGGAATAGGAAAAATCTTGTGATTTTTTCCCATAATCTTGTGATTCACAACTTAGACTATGAATATTAAATGAAAATCATTGTAAACAATAGGAAATTGCAGTGAATTTAGAAATGGTATAGAGATTAAAATTTCTGAAATAATTACTCTTTTTAGAAAATTCAATCAGAAAATATATGACTTTATTGTTTTAAAAGAAAATATGATAAAACCATAAAATAATGAAATAAATTTTGAAAGAAAGAATTATTTGATCATTGCAATATGGATCAAAGAATTTCGCTTTTATTATAAAAAATACCTTTTTAAAAGAAAAATGCTAGAAGATAAGATGAGGAAAATGAAGCTGAGTTATTAACCCTCTGGGTTTTGAAAGAAGAAATAATGTTTTATTTTTATTATTTAAATAGAGTAATTTATGTTCAAAAACATTGCTTAAAGCCTTCAAATTAGCCACCAGGGGAATTTGAATGTATAGATTTCAAATCACCGGAGAACAGTAAGAACAAAAACAAAATTATGACTCAAAAGGGAAAACAAGGCAAAATAGGGAAAACTACGAAAAAATCTCCTTACTGCTTTGTTTTGCTTAGAACAGGACACATACTAAGCAAGTAGCCTTCCAATTATGGGTGTGTACAAGTCTGCAATTTATGGAAAAGTTTGCTCCTAGGGATTTACAAGGGGCAAAAACCTATGACTCAAATACACAAAATTCATTTTTATTTTTTGTTAAAATATATTTTAATTAAAACGTACATACATTGAAGGGCACAAATAGTAGATTTAGCCACAAGAAACTCATTCTGTTGTATAATTTTTATGTGGAGAATTACAGTTTAATGTATTAAAATAATATTGTTACTATTATTGCAACATTAAAAACCATATTTGTCAAGAAAACAAAGATTTTGTTCTTTGATTTTAACAAACATAATTTTATTCGTGTATGATTGGTACAGGAAATGTATATGATAAAATGATAAAACTCAGTTTCAGTATTTTCATACATAGTTGGAATTTCATTTTTATTCATAGAGTGAAAGCAATATAATAGTTTGTTACCTCTTACCACTATCACTCCATTTGTATTTTACTAATGTATTTGCCCATAAAATAAATACTTTTTATTTTGTTCAACTTAATGCAAGTTTGGAATTGCTGGTTATACTTATAAAGTATAAATACTTTACTAATCTAATTTCCATTTTTTATATTATGACACATTAGTAATCCATATGATATTCAGGGTAAGAAATCATACAATTATGTTAAAACTAATGTTGTGATTTAATTCTCAATATACATCACTACTTTATAAATTTGAGGCCAACAATGATTTTGGAAAAGTAAAGAAAGGGGATGAAGGGAAACGAGCAAAATTTTCATGCATCACACATTTTTATCTGCATTATGTTACTCAATCCTTATAACAATCTTCTACAGAAAATAATGGTATTATATCCACATTATAAATTACAGGTTTCAGAATGGTTGGTTTATATAACCATCAGGTACTAAAACCAGAAAAGCAATTTGAGTCTCTCTGCTTTTTTCTTTATTTTGAATTGTTACACAATGAAATTCTAGATTACTACCAAAGAAAGGAAGCAAAATATGTTTTTCTTAAAATTCATGCCATTTAGTACAATTTCCACTTTCCTGTTAGCAAATAGTAGTAAAAGAAACCACAAATATGTAATGTAATTAACTCTAGATTATATTTCAACATTGGCAACTCCTGAAAAGGAAAGCTGATGCTAAACTTAAGAACACATGCCTGCTGAGTTGCATAAATGGAGAGTAATTTTAGAATTCTTATGTGTTTTGAGAACCAAACATTTGGCTTTGTTGAGAATTTAAAAAGTATGGATTTTAAGTATTAGTTCATATAAGAGTATTCACTTATTGTATTCAGGTTTAAACTAAATATAATCACACTTTAGAGATTAAATGGTACATTTAAGAAAAAGGTATCATGTCAACTCCAAATTAAAAACAAAAAATTAGACGTTTACTCTAGAATTTGATTCTTCACACTGAAAACTATGTAAACACTCCTTTTGTAAACTGAATGACTTTGGATAAGTTACTGCCTCAGTTTCACCATTGCAAAATAGACATAATATTACTAACCTATTGGACCATTTCTTTAAAAAAATTAAACAAATGAATAAATGTATTAGAAATACTAGACACATAGCTAGTGTTCTGCATGCATTATCTATTCTGATGATAGTGATCTACTTATTTCAATATACAGCGTTTCCTGTTGAACAATTCTTTTAATACTTTCACAGGTGTTCGCCTTTGTTTTTTACAAATGACCACTTGTAAATCATATTATCATATCACACACCATAAATTGTAAGCAGTTGCTTTCAATAATTTTGATTTTTATGTTAAAGAAAGCTACAGGAGTTATGATGAAAATAAGAGAGTAAAAAATGAAAACAAACTTTCAGTCTCAGAAGAATATTTTCTAATTTCTGAGGCAATATGGAACGTGGTTTTAAAATAATTATTGTGAATAATGAATAAACCTTAAAATCTTGCCACTTAGTAGAAACTTTCTTAAGATCTACACAGATTTTTTCACTAAATAAAATCTACCAAATACAGACTGTCAACTTGAAATTTAAAGTTATAATCAGCAGTTGATGTTATGCAAAATCTTTTGTGAAAAAGAAGAAGCTCTTCTCGACAGTAATTTCTATAGGCAGTGGTAAAATTTAATAACTTTATCTTTTTATAATTCCTCAAATAGAAATGGTTTTTCTTCTTGTTGCTTTAAAATGTGTGATTAAAAATAATAGCTTGCTGATTAAACAGAATACAATTAGATCCAATAATTAGATATTTAAAATGGACACCATAGTTATGAATTATAGTAGTTCACGTCATGGGGGCCTTTAAGAATAACAAATGTAATGACACAATAGAAAAAATATGACAAAAAGTATTTTAGTATCTTGAAAAACTTATAAGCAACATCAGGAAACTTCCAGGGACAGAAAGATTGGAGCCATACTAATGAGTTTCTGGAATGATTTGAGGCATTCATGTCTTCATAATAGGGCATTACTTTAATGCCCATATGAAAATGCAGGAGGAAAAGAAAAAAATCATGTGTTAGGCCTAAGGGAGACAAGACGCACCTTCCAATCTCTTGTTAACATTGACAGAAACCAAAAATCTGCTCACCTCAAAGTGCCTAAACCTGGGATTAGGAAATGCTTCATACTAGCCTGGAGAAATAGCAAGAATGCTTGCTGTTCAGAGTCAAGTGTACATATGTCAATATAAATCTAAATTTAAACTTCAGCACCGTGAAACCAGAATACCAACAACATTGAGTAATTAAAATGAAAACTGGTTCTGAGTTTGTGAACACCTAGTTTCAATGGCATAAGTAAATGTAAAACTAGGAGAGAGCAATTTGTACAATCTGGGCACAGAATTCTCATGAAAAAAGAAGCCCTATTAAAGAAAACCTCCCTATACAGGAATTTGCTTGCTATATAAGGAAATTAATTAAATAAATCAACATACAGTAATACATTGGTTCACAGATGCTTCTTTTCACAAACAATTAGCTTCACTAATAGAAGTGTTTGGCAAAATTTTGCTCCAGTTTGTGAACTCTACATCAGATGGTGAACATGACCGTGGCCATCTTCCCCAGAGTCCTGGAATGAATTAAACTTGTGAATCAAGGTACCAGTGTGTATGATAAACAAGAACATGATCACTCCAAAAATAGAAAATAGTAGAGTGATAATTTGTGAAGAAAAAAATATAAAATATCAAAAAAACATGAGTACTGAGAAGTTTTACTATCAATTTGTGCTCCATTTATTGAAGTCAAGTGGTCCAGTGCTGTTGCTTTGTTGCTTTGTTGTAAAATCCATCCTTCTGGACATAGCTTGCTAATAGGGATGTGTGTCCATCTTGGGATGAGCTATCTCATGGTGGATGTACCTCTGATGGGACCATGACATCTAATTAGCCCAGGAGGCAAAGAGCCCAGGGTAGGATTTACCACAGAGCAATGAATTAATACTAATAAAATATTTCAGACAATGCCTATCAAGTTGTACTTGACTTATAAGCAACTGAAAAATAAACATATAAGACAAGAAAATAAGCATATTTAAGATGTGAAAATATAACAAAAAGAAATAATAAGGCATGATTCAAAAGCACAAATTACCTGCTAAAACTTACTTAAATTTATATATATGGACAAAATAGAAGTGAAATAATTGAAAAAGCAGTGGTTAAAGTACTTTAGAAAATGGAGTCCCAAAGTGTCAACTTGGAATAGAAAATGGAAACATACCTCTAAGATGCTCCACCCTGGGGGGTTGTTCATAACACACACACATACACACACACACACACAATTTATTCTTTGAGATTTGTTATGTATTTCAGCAAATGGCAGCAACATTCCTTTATTGTAATACAGCCAGCATATTGTGAGTGTTTTCCTAGAGAAGAAACAAAATTTGTCTGGAAATGGATAACTCTTTAAAATTTACAGGAAGGTAGGTTGAAAGAACCCTGACCAGAGACCAAAAGAGTAGTTAATTAATGCATCCATGAACGGTACCCGTTGTGTGCCTAGCATAGAAGAGACTAACCTAATTTTTCAAATTGCCAGAATTTCTTTTTAAATGGCCTGAAGTCATAGAACTCAATATGAAAATCTATTAGGAAAAATGTAATCATGTAAATATAAGAAATAGAATAGGAGAATATGTCGAGTCATTACCAGAGAAACAAAACTAAGTCAAAGAAAATAAATAGCAAAACATGAATATTAAAAATAGATTTTCCTCTTTAGTCCAATAAAATAATTTCAAAAGTGAGAATTAAAAACGAAAAGTATAAAATTCTAGGCTTTAGGTATTCAGAGATATCACTAAGATTAATTAAAATATTTTTCACCTCACTTAGCATTGTTTTCCTTTCCTTAAAAACCTGACTATTTCACTGTCAAAGAAAACTGAACAAATGTGCTCTAGCTAAAATAAACAGAAAACAGGAAATAAGAGCCTTACTTTTCACTGAACTTGCACTGTGACAGATGGCTCATGTGTTAACAAGAATATTAAAATGATCCTCACTGACTGATTACCAACATCTCAACTAGGTTCCTCAAATGTGCCGATTACTTGCAGAGCTTGAGGGTTTGAATGTATGGGAAGAACACATGTTATGATTGTGAACTAATATACATGGCATATTTTATTCATATGTTTATAGCCTCATGCTAATGAAGTTTATGCAATTTACAAAATAATATCACTATTTATAAAGCCATCATGCACACTGCACACCCAGATGCAATGTGTGTGGGTCAGCAAAATTATCAGGGAAAAGGCCAACATTGTTTTGTTCTTCTGCTTGTTGAAACTGACTCTCTGAAACATGCTTTAATTTATTTTTATCTCATTTTCCTTTGCCACTAATGGCAATATTATTGTACTGAGTTACTGAGTGAAGTGGTTATATGAAATAAGACAGTGATGCTTTTCATATATGAGGAGCTTTATTAATAAATGAATTGGTGTAGATTATGTTTTGTTTGAATATGATTAAGGTAGTTTTAGATAATCATGTGGGGATGTACACTATGTGACATGATCTAATGTTAATATTGGATTAGTAGTTCAGAAAACACTCTGCATTCAATTTACTTAGCTATATTTTGCATTCATCATGATTTTTCTACAAAGTTAAGCCATCTTCTATGCATCTGCAAAATTGCTACTATTGTGGGGAGAATTTTTTTTTAAATATCACTATGTCACAGTCTTACTTTTAATGCTGTGAGAAAATAGGATAAATAGATATTGGCATATTCATTCCCCCCACTTACTTATTGCTAACAAGTAATTTCCACATCCCCTGCTACCTGCTGGTGAAAGAAAAATGCAGTGTACCATCCTTGAGAGTTCTGTGTGGATATGACAACCAAAACATCTTTTTTCTTCCTTTTCACTACCTTCACAGGTGAGTCCTTTAAGTTAGAGAGCAGGCACGTTGCAGCCTGTGAGGAAACTTGCTTTCAACAGTGTTTACAGCTCGAGTGAGAATCTGTAGAGATTCCTTCCTCAGGACAAATTTTATTTGATGATAAAACATCAAAAGTCATATTCTGGAAGATGAGGGCCTTGGTTTCATATTGCAATTGCTTCAAAAGTACAAAATTATTTTTTCTCTTTTAAAATATTTCCTAGAAAACACTGGAAATCATAATTATTAACAGAATTAACATTGACCCTATCATATGAAAAACTATTAGGAGAGTTGAGCACCACCCACATGTGACCTCCTCTACCAAAAGCATCACCAGGAGGTACATGTAGCTCATACTCTAAAGGCAAATGTTTTATGTGATTTCCAGTCATTAATGGCACTCAGCTATTTTTAAATAGAATGTTTTACTGAATTATGCAATAATAGGACATGTAAACAAGTTGCAAATTTCAATAGCCACATGACCACAATATGGGTCATTTAAAGAAAAAAGCAGCACCCCAGAAGTTTCAGTCATTTTTTACAGTGCCAAGCTCAGCAAATCTGCTCTTCTAGGAAAGAAGCACTAACTAGACCCGATAGGAAAAGTAATCATTTGAAGTTCCTGAAAATTGTTCAAAATGCTTGTAACTTGTTAAGTCTTCTTTTCTCAAGAAAGTTTACTAACACTCAATAAAAATAAGAATCAGTGGAATTTGACCAGGCTGTACACACACACACACACACACACACACATGTGCACACACACAGCTCTGCATTGAAGCAGAACTTTGCTGGTCAAGAAAGACAGGAGAGCTGTGACCTGTCAGCCTGGCTACTGCAGAGCTCCAGCTCGGTGATGTCATCTGTTCTAAATGTTTAGCTTACTTACTGTAATTTCACTCTGAAAACTCTGGTACCTATTTTCAAGCCCCGTGTACTTACTGGCCCAACCTCAGGTTTCATGTGAATTGATTTCTGTATTTTGAATCCATACCTTAACAAGCAAAACGCTTACCATGTACAGTGGGCAGACTCTCTGCATACTTCCTTTTCGTTGCTCTTAATGGAACCAAATACCCTTCCCGCGTTTTAATCAGTCCCTTGCCCCATGTCTTTTAGTGTAGTTATGGTGCACATTTTCATTACAATTAGATTCATTTGTCACAGTTGACATTCCATCTTGGGATCTCATATTTTGTACTTTTTTTTTAATGTAGTACATGTAGATATTAATAACAAAACTATAAAAAGCATTCTCCTTACTTCTATGCAAAAATAAAACAATATTACATAAGAAAATAGAAAATAACAATAGCTAATAAACTGGGTTCCATAATATTAAAAGAAGGATGGAAATATATAGAGTTCAAGTCATAGACAAAAAAGACCCTCTTGAATTGTCCTGTTTTTTAAATAATTGGCATGCATTTATATTTACCCCTTCCACTATAAAGTCCTATAAATATTTTAGATGTGCAGAGTCTTGTATCCACTACAACACAGTCATTCAGATCAGTTCCATCACCCTAACAAATCCTTTTCACTTCCTGTCAAGCATTGCACTCTCCCAGTCTTCATCTATGGAGTTGTGTAAATAATAACCCATTTCTATTTATCACTGAGCAGTATTCTTTTGTGTGAATGTACTACAGTTTGCTTATCCATTTACATATTTCTAGTTATTTACTATACCAAGAGAAACTGCTATGGACGTTCATCTAAATGTCTTCCTTAGACTTATGTTTTCATTTCTCTAAGGTAAACAACTAGAAGTAAAATATTATAGTCCTGTGGTACAAGGCACAATTTTGAGTTGATAACAAACTGCAAAACTTTTTTCTAAAGTTATCGTAGTATTTTGTATTTTCTCCAGCAGTAAGCTAGGGTTCCAGTTACTTTGTATTTTCACCAATGCTTGATATGATCAGTATTTTACATTTTAGACAGTTTAATAAATGTCTGCTGGTGTTTCATTGTGATTTCAACTTGCATTTCTCTAATAACAAAAGATATTAAGCTCATCTTCACGTATTTCTTTGTCATTCATCTATGTGCTGTGATGAAATTTGTTCAAACTTCTTAGGCATTTTGGATTAGGTCATTAGTTTCCTTATTATTGATTTCAGAGAGTTCATCATATGTGAGATGTGACTGAACAATACTGAGAATATTCAAATTTAAAAACATATTACAGGGCCGGTGAGATGGCTCAGCGGTGTAAGCGCCCGCCTGGCAAGCGCGAGGGCCAGAGTTCGACTTCTGGATCCCACATACGAAAAAAGGGCCGGTGATATCGCTCAGCGGCACGGGCTTCTGCTGGCGTGCGAGGTCCTGAGGTCGACCCCCGGTACCCACAAAAAAAAAAAAAATAAATAAATAAATAAAGACACTCACAAAAGAGGGCTTTGAGAACTGCTTCAGAAAGGCCAAATAAGTGTATTTTCAAAGTGGCAGGGTTATTTTGAAAAGAATTATTAGCACTGTGTCTTTTACTCTAATAACTTTTTAAACGTAAACATCCCCTTTATATTTTGATTACTCCTTGTATTATAGATAAAAATTGTTACCAGGTACTGTATATGTGTTGCAAATATTTTTTCAAGTTTGTGTCAGGTCTTTTCATTCTTGTGAGAATGTTTTGAAATAATAGAAATTTCAAATTTTGATGTCATTTATCAACTGATGTCCGGTGTTAGCAAAACTGTTGCATCCCATGTGTTTTGCACATTGTTTTGACTATTTAACATGGAGGAGAGATTTGGTCCCTTTCTGTCATTCTGTTTGGAAGTGCTTCTTTGCTACACATTAGGTGGATGTGTTGATTTTGAATCCCTCTCTATCTCTGACATACTTACTGAATTTTGAAATATGTTTTTATAGGGTTCACTTGAAACATTCTTGTTATCCACCAATTATATCACAAAGATAGTTGTTTATTGCTTAAGAATTTCACTCTCCTCAGCTTCTTTAACAAGTCAACTTATTCTTGCCTTTATACCTTTGGTCAGTTACTAGAAAATATGTATTCAATTTTAACATGTATTGGTTGTGTGGAGGACACCTGGATGATTCTCCTTGAAAGAAGAGCAATTATCGGCATTTTGGCTAAACCTGGCCCTATTTCCATGTACTGATATGTACAGAGCTGGCTAGGACTTTTCCTCAGCCCTTCAATTGGCTTTAAGCAATGCAAATCGGTCCAGACGAGGTGCTGATGTGTAGTCTTTGAAGCAAGGCGACAGGTCAGTGTTTGCCTCACCACATAGATCCCAAAGAACATGTGTGAGTTGGGTGGGATGGAGAGCCAAGCTCCATGATGTCGGCCGGGGTCGAGCCTTGAGAAAGAGGCTAGGACTTCCCAGCGCATAGAAGATTACACATCAGAGCTGAAGCACCAACCCCAGAACATTAGATACCACCTTGAATTGTGTTATGCAGATTACTCCTTCTGCACATCCTTCCCTCTGCATACTGCAGAGGTGATTTCAGGCCACCTACCTAGCCCAGCTCACGGTACTCATGGACTTCCCGCCATTCTCACAATCACTCATCCCCGATCCACTCCCCTCTTTACAAATTAATAAAAGCTGGGTTTGGCCCTGGGTCGAGGCCTTTGTTCTGGTTAGCCATTATTCTGACTGGACTTAGGACCCCCTTGGCTCCCCACAACTATAAATATGCCTTAGTGTCTTCATTCTTGCTGTGGGTTGCACTGGAAGTGGTAGATTGGAATTAACTCGCTAAAATTCCAATAACTTTTCCATGGGATAATAAATGTAAATTTCCCAGACTGCGAAGAGGGCCAGAAAGGGCTCGCTATAGGTTGCATGTGGTACCTTCTACATTCTGTGTTCATCTTGTTCATCACCATCAAGAGATACACTTCCAGAGGTTACCCACCTCCTCCAACTGTGCCCCACCTCCTACCAGGACATTCAGCTATTAACACTGGTGGATTAACCCACTGAAGAGTAGAGCACCCTCATGGTCCAAGTACCTCTGCAGGAGTCTCCTCATCTGCTCAGGTTGACAATTAAGATTAATTGGTCCACTTCCCTAGCCAAATGTTCTATCCTTCTCAAATCTCTGGAAATAAATGATCTGTTTTCTGAATTTATAGCTTCGTTTCTTTTCCAGAATATCATGTGAGTGATTACAGAGTACACAGGCAATATTTGACTTTCTTTCACTTACAAAAATATATAAAACACTAATCCATGTTGTTGGGCAAATCAATAACTTATTCCTGTTTAGCACCAACTAGTATTCCATTATATGGACACAATAAAATTTTCTTTTTTCCTTTTTGAAAGATACTGTGTTTTATTCTGGGTTCCAGCAAATATGAATAAAATGCTACAAACACGCGTATATAATTTTTTGTGTGAACATACATTTTAAACTTTCTTCAGTACATATTTAAAACTGTAATTGTTGGCTTATATAAATATATGTTTAAATTTATTAAAACTGCCAAACTGTATCCCAAATAGACTACAATGTTGCCTGTCCATCAACAATAAATAGGAGTACCTTCTTACTCCAAGCTCTGGTCAGCAATTCATTTTGAGTGTTTTGCATGTTTGCCACTCTAATAATATATTGTGGTATTTCATTGTGGCTTTGTCTGCATTTTTCTGACAACAAATGATTTTGAGTGTATTTCCAAGTGTTGATTGGGCATCTGTGTATCTTCTTCAGTGAAGCATCTTTTCAAAATTATACTAATTTTTGAAATGTGATTGTTTACTTCCCCATCATTGAATTTTAAGATTAGTTTTCTTGGTGGATATGAAATTTGTAAATTTTATTTTTAAATGTAGCTTATCTTTTTATCTAAGTAATATTTTACAGAGCAAAAGTTTTTTGCGATTGGCATTTCATATAAATCTTATATCAAATTGGGGAAAATTGATATATTAAAAATGTTACGTCGGGCCGGTGAGATAGCTCAGCAGCATAAGTGCCTGCCTGGCAAGAGCGAGGTCCGGAGGTTGACTCCTGGTACCCACATTAAAAAAAAAAGTTATGTCTTTTAATGTGCAAACATAATTTATATACCTGTCAAGTACTTAGATTGTTGATTTCATTCACCAGTTTTGCAGTTTTCAGCACACAAATGCTACACAAATTTTGTTAGCTTACATCTAAGTTTTTCATTTATTTTAGTTTTTAAAATTTGATTTCTAAATTGTTTAGTGTTAAAATATAGGAATACACTGACTTCTGTATATTACCCTTTTATTCTAAACATTATCAATCTCATTGTGATTTATAGGTTCTTTTGTGATTTTTATACATAATAATATCACCAGCAAATAAATTTTTATATTTTATTTTTCTATAATTTATTTTCCTGCCTTGTTATACAAGTTAGAACTTTCAGTAAGATGCTTAATAAGAGATTTATACTCTTAACCAATTTTTAAGTGCGCAATACAATATTATTAGCTATAGACCAGTGTCTAGAACTTGTTCACCTTGAATTCTACCCTATCCTTGATAGAGAAAAGTGAACAATAGCCACTTTTAGAAACTTTCAGACTCTTTTCCCATAATAAACCCAAGGGTTCATCTCTAGAAGGCGAAGTCAGGCTTCACCTGTGATACAAGAACGTTGCCACGGCCATGCTTGTACCTTCCCCAGCTCCTCCTGAGTCTAGAGGAATCCGGGGTGTGGGGGGAAGCTGTGAGATTGTGGAAGCTGCCAAGTGACTGCTTTTCTGTGCCTTTTCATTGTCACCCCACCCCACAACGTCCCCACCAATTCACCCAAGTTGCTGTTTATGTATTGCCACTGGTCTATGCTTCAAATAAAAAAGAATCTCCTGCGCTGCATACACCTGAATTACAAAATTATTCACTTAATTTCTTTACTAATTGTAGGGCTACTCAAGTTATCACTTACATTTTGGGTGAGTTGTAGTAATTTGTGTTTATTTGGAGATTTGTCAATTTCAACTAGACTGTCAAATTTGTGTGGGGGAAATGTTTTTAGTATTCCCTTATTATCCTCTTGATGCCTGTAGTGTTTGTAATGATACCCCATTTTCTTTCTAATCTTTTATTATTATTTAATTTGCAAATATTTATGGGAATAGCAGGACAATTTGAAATGTGCAAAGTACACAATATTCAAAACAGCATAATTAACATTTCCATTCCATAAGTGTTGGATCAAATAACTGGCATACACATCTTAGAGAAGAGAGCATTTATTTGTTTCATGGTTTGGGGGGTTTCAGTCCATGTGGCTGGCTGGCTGCAAGGAAGAAATATCATTGAAAAAAGACAAGGTGAAGGAAAGCTGCTCGACTCATGATATTCGAGAAGTAGAAAAGAAGAGCAGGAGAGGGAGGAGCCAAGGGCCAGATTTCATCCCCGAGTTCATATCCTGATAGCCCAGTTTCTCCAGGGATGCACCATCTCCTCAAACCCATGCAGCAGTGAACTCATCAGTAGGTGAATACTCTCACAGTCCAATCACCTGGCCAGGAACCTCTTAATTCAGTCCAGTAGATGATCAAGATGAACCAGCATAAACACTATTCTTAATTTTTTTTTATAAATTTGTAATAATTATACATTTTTACATGATAATTTGTCTTTTTTAATTGTCAGTTTTATTAGAGGATTGTCTATTTAATAATCTTTTCAAAGAATCAGTTTTTGTTTACATTGACTTTATTATTTTTCTTTCCAAATTTGGTTGATTTGTGCTTTAATATATATATAATTCCCTTTATCTTATTCACTTTAGGTGGAATTGATTGCTCTTTCTTTATTTCCTAAGATAAAAGATTAGGCTTTTTTTTTTTTGTGGGTATCGGGGGTCGACCTCAGGACCTTGCGCACCAGCAGGCGCCCATGCCGCTGAGCGATATCACCGGCCCTTTTTTCGTATGTGGGATCCGGGAGTCGAACTCGGGCCCTTGCGCTTGCCAGGCAGGCATGTACGCCACTGAGCCATCTCACCGGCCCTAGGTTCTTAATTTTAGATCCATTTCCTAAATATATGTACTAATTGCTATGTTTTTTCCCTCTAACCTCTGGTTTAGCTGAACCTCAAAATTTGTCTTGTTATATTTTTATATCTATTTACTTTAAAAATATTTGGGTAATGTTTCTTTAGAATCCTTCTTTCACTAAAGTGTTGCTTAAAAGTACATTGCTTACTTTCTCAATATTGGAATATTTCCCTCATATCTTGCTATTATTGATATATTAATTCAGATATGATCTAAGAATGTAGATTACATGCTTCATTTTTTTGTTTTAAAAATATTGCATTATGAACATACAACTGGTTAATATTTTAGTCTAGTTTTCTTTATTAGTTTTGACCTGCATGTCTTTCTCTACCCATTCATTTCTAATTCTTAAATAATTTAATTTACATGTTTCTTGTGCATGGCATTAAAATGGATCTTAAAATTGCATACAATCTAACAAATTCTTTTAACTGATTTTTTAGGACATACAAGCGTAAAATAATAATGAATAAAGTTGTCTTGAAATCCACAATTTTTTAGTTGTTTTCTATTAATTGCATCACCTTTTCTTTTCTTTTGTTCTCTCTTATTGTAAGGAGCATTTTTTTTTTTTTTGTGGGTACCGAGGGTTGACCTCAGGACCTCGTGCGCCAGCAGGTGCCTGTGCCGCTGAGAGATACCACCCGCCCTTTTTTTGTATGTGGGTTCCAGGAGTCGAACTCGGGCCCTCACGCTTGCCAGGCAGGCGCGTATGCCACTGAGTCATCTCACCGGCCCGTAAGGAGCATTTTAATGAATCCTCTTACTTTCTCATTTATATCTCTTTTGGAAATATTTAAACGATTATTACAGCATTTGCAACATACATTTTTTTTTTTTTTGTGGGTACCGGGGGGTCGACCTCAGGACCTCATGTGCCAGCAGGCGCCCGTGCCACTGAGCGATATCACCGGCCCCTTTTTCGTATGTGGATTCCGGGAGTCGAACTCGGGCCCTCGCGCTTGCTGGGCAGGCGCTTAAGCCGCTGAGCCATCTCACCGGCCCCAACATACATGTTTTAATAAATATCTGAGTCCCCTTTCATATAATTGTGTATCTCTTTCTATGTAGTAAAATGACTAAAAAGGGTATACCACCAATTCTTTCCTTCCACCTCTTCTGCTATTATAATTTTATGGTGTACTTTTAAATATGTTCAGGTTACCATCTCATTAACAGTGCTTGTCTTTCTCTATATTATGGGATAGCTACTGTCCTGCCATCTTAGTATTATTATGGATATAAAAATATTGGTTCATTTTGCTCTTGTGGATTATTTTTTGGCTGTGTGGATGGGAGACATTTGCAGTGCTCCATTATCTTCAAGCTGAAACTGGTACTTAGATCTAGTAGGGAAGTTGTAAGAAATTATGCTATGCTACACAAGGCTTTGATTATCCCAGGTTCTCATGTGAAATTTTTGTCTTCTTTGTCTTGCACCCCAACATTTGGATTGTCTGCTTTGGGGTACTTTTGGAAAATCTCACAGACACCACAGATCCCCTACGCTTACAAGCAAAACTCATTGTGTCTTCCTTATGACTTTTTCTAATCTTCCCTACCTCAGTTAATGATCTCTCCAGAGATTAGCCTGGACCATTTACTGTGTGTGCCACTCCACATGTAATACTTATCAAGTATCCCTAACTAATTATATTTTGCCTTCAAAACTCGTGCTGTTATTGCTCTAGTTAAAGGTTTTTCAAGCTCTCACTCTGGTATGTTTTAAAGTTTTCCATCGTCTAGCCTTAATAATATCAAGCATTTTCTTTTTCCTGAAATATAAATCTTCTCATGTCACTGTCCTAAGCCTCCGAGGTTTTCCAGGGCAGCTTTCCTCATCAAAAACAACTCATCCACTTTTTAAACAAAAGCTTCCCTTTCTAATAAGCTTTTGACTGACCATAGTTTATCCTGCAGTGTTTTTCTTATCCATCGTCCTTCAGGAATCCATTACAGAAGTGATTTCAGTGCTGTATGTAGTTCTCAGAACCCCAGACCCAGGCCTTCTCACAGTGACCCTGTACTACTTCAAAAGTACCTATGTGTGGGCTGCTTTCCAACAGTAAGTTTCATCAAGTCGAGTAGTCTTTTATGTTTGTCTTTCAGTCTCCAGCGTTTGAGCTGATTTTTTTTCTTTTAACACATGTTGGGAGTAAATAAAACACCTGACAGGAATGTAAATGAGCTATTGTGGAAAATAGTACAGAAGTTCTTCAAATAATTAAGAATATAACCACTATAAGATCTAGCAATCCCACTTATGGGTATGTTTCAAAAGAAATTCAATCAGTATACCAAAATGATACCTTTATTCCCATATTTATTCCAGTACTATTCACAATAGCCAAGAAATGGTAGCAACCAAAATGTTCAACAACTGACAAATGACTAAAGAAAATATAATTCATATACATAAGGGAATGCTCTTTAACCATAAAAAGAATGAAATCCTGTCATCTGTGGCAACTTGGCTGGAACCGGAGATCATTATGTTAAAAATGAAATAAGCCAAGTATAGAAAGACAAGGTACTGAAAGAGAAGTACTGATGATCTCACCCATATGCGGGATCTAAAAAGGTGAGAGTAGAATGATTACAATCAAAGGCAAAAGGGAAAGGAAGGGGAGATGGATGGGAAAACATTATCAATGGGTACTAAACTATAATTAGTAAGAGCAAGAAGTTCTGACTTGCCGTTGCGTACTAGGGGAACTATAGGTAACAATATCATACATTTCAAAAAGCTAGAAGACAGAATTTTGAAAGTTTTCACCATAGAAAGATGAATAATGTTTGAGGACATAGATATGCTTAAAATGCTTTAAACTTAACAGTGTATAAAGGTATCGATACATTACATGATATCCTCATTGATACGCCAAAATTTATGTTTTTATGTATAGGTAATAAATAATTGCTGGGCATGGTGTCACATCCTGCCTGCAATTAAAGCAATCTAGGAGGCCAAGACAGAGCAATTTAGAGGCTTAACAATATCCTGTCTCAATATTTAAAAAATAAAATCGTAAAGTAAATAATGCTATATAGTGATTGTCACTACTGAGCTCTAACCATTGCTCCACAGAATATTACGGGTATTTCCCCTATAATTAATTCACATATAACCACTGAATTTAGTGGTCTTGGTCTTGAGCTCTTTTAGTTTGAGCTTTTTGATGTCACCTTTTCAGCATAAGGGGCATGTTTATAGCTGGGCAAAGAAAATTAATTTTTTCTTGCTTTCCCACTTCTAAAGCACAATGGAATCGTGAAGCTCAAACTGTTAAGAGAAGTGGACATCAGCGTTGGCCTCCCACATGGCCCCTTCTGACCCAGGAGACTTGCTGCCGCTCTCAGACTAACTGTACTGAAGTGGACAGTGGCTGGGCTCTCCTGTCAACTGCCCCTAGCAGCTGTGGGGTCAGAGTTTATTCACTGGTGCTTAGAGTGTAGACATTTGCCAGGATTTCCAGGGATTATGTCAGCTAGTCTTCAAAGATTTAATGTTGATTTAATTTTTCTCTTAGCTTCACACTGTCATTAAGGAAATTCAAGCAAGTTATTTAGAATTCTATATCAGAAATGATTTTGTATTATTAAATAATTCCCTGAAAGGGTGTGATGCTTTTCAAATTATGTCAGTAAGAGTCGATTTAAATCATAGAGGAACAATTGCATCAAAGTCAGCACCCATGAAAGCAGCAGCAGTGAAAGTTGGTCCGCCACTGTGCTTCAGTTGTTGGGCACCATTTTGCATCCTGTGCGGCTTTCCTGGGCACAATCTGCCAATAGTCTGGGCAGGGTGTATCACATAACAGGCGTGAGTGCAGTCAGTCATTTCTCCCACTGAGCGGGGTAGACATCAGTGCCAATCTCTAAACATAGGAAAATGCTACAACGCCAAATCTCCTCTCTATTGTTTATCTGTAACTTAATGTTCACAACTTGGTGTAATAAAAATATGAAATGTTGCCATCACTGTAAAGTGAGTGTACTGTTTATGTACATGAAGAATAAGTTACCCATATGTATCAAGTGAAACTAAAAATGAATATGTGTTTTAAAAATTACCTAGATGATATACAAACATCCTATTTTAAGATCAGTTCTATAACTACTTCTCTGTAGTTTGGGAAAAAATAATCACGTAGACTAAGGGTTCATTTGCTAGATAATATTCTATCACCTAATAGTTTAAAAAAAGAATACGAAATTTGCTTCTGATTCAGGCAACTGAGTCACTATTTTAAAATTTCTGGTGCAGTTCATTTCATACCTGGCCTGGGAGCTTGTGATAGATTAGTTAGGTTCAAGGTTGCTATGGCAACAAGTCATTATTTCTAGAAGTAATTTGACACATCTCAAGATTTTGGCCCTTCTCTATTTCTATATGGTACTACAAAGAAAAAGTGTTAGCTAAGTTCAGAAATATTTTCAGTAGAGGCAGCAAGGGAAAAGCACAATATTTTGCTTCAAAGCTGCTAGCCCTAGAGGAAATTTAATTGAGATTTTTAGGAAAAGTAGTTTATCAGGGTATAAACTATGCTGACACCACACTTAGTTTTTAATCTTGCAGGCTTTATGGAAAACTATACAAATGATTAGTTGCAGTTTTCAGTTAAAATTAAAAGCAATAAAATATAAACTTTAAACCCACTTAAAGCTTCATTTCTTATATCTAATATATAATGATAACTTATAGTACAGTACTTACTATGTGAAATTCAGTTGTGGAACTTTACTTATATCATGCCATCTGATAATCTACCTTTTACTTTAAGGTTTAAAGATAAGGATCAGGACAATATCCTGTCACAAACTGAAGATGCACTAATTCTACCTGGTAATTATTTTCTAGTTTCCAAATGTCAAGGTAATGTCCTATATCCAAAGGTTTATGAAATGAGTTATTGGTATAAAAAGAAATTAACACACTACTCCATTGTGTAAGAATTTTTGTAGGATGTTAACTAAATTGTGTCCTTAACTCTGATGGTGGTAGAGTCATTTCTTTTAGACAAATCCATATATTTGGACTCAGTTAAGTTAAATACATTTCAGTATTTAATAAACAAGAGAATGAGAATTTAATAAAGTTCTTTATCATCCACACAACTATATTCCAGTAGCATTGAATCTGTGTATCACTTTATTCACTCTGATTAAGTTTTAACTCTTATGATTCCATGAGAATGGGACTTCAGCAGATATATTGCGCAGATTAGAGTTGGAAATTGACAAATTAAAGAAAAGTAGAAAGAATCCTGAGTGGTGAGTTCTAATGAGGCTCAGTACTCATTACCAGTCATAAGAGGTAACCAGGCTCTTGAAAATCACACTTTGCACAAAAGCAAAGTGGTGAGGGAAAGAGGAGCTACATTGCAGAGAGAAATTATATTTAAAATAATTTTGGCACATTAATAATTTATGAGGAGTAAACATAACTTACATTGTATTATTGTATGTGTATATATTGGAAAGATGTGTAGGATATAACTTGATGTTTATTTTCCAAAAAATTATGTAAGTTAATATATTATTGAATATTATGATATTCATCTAGTAAATTAGTATATTGCTGAACAGTCTTTTGTATGACAGATATCAAATTATTTTCATTGTACACTGCAAGCTTCATGAGGTCAGTGTTGATTTAGCATCCATTCCACACCATATTTTTATTCTCAAATGCTCTGGGCACGTAACGGAGACTAAGTTACTCAGTAAATGGAGTGATTTGCCACGTTTGTTTGGTCCTCTGCCAGGTAATAAGGTGTATTTCAATGGTAAAAAAAGGAATACAGCTTGGTATTTGTACATATTTTATGAGGTATGATCAAAACCTCCAATGAATGCTTAAATTAAAAATAAAAATTATTGTAGTAGAGTATAAGACATGAATTCCCTTCAAAATACACACACACCATTGTTCTTACCACTTTCTGAAGCAGCTCTTGAAATCCTCCTTCATGTAAGTCTTTTGGTGGCTGCTTTGATGTCCTGAATCAATTCAAAACATTTATGACAATTCCTGTCAAAACATTTTGGTGTGCCGTCAGCCACCATGTTCACTGGATCTGGCACCAGGTAACTTCTTGCTCTTCCCCAAGGTAAAAATGGTCATGAAAAGTAAGCATCTTGAATTGATTCAGCATAGAGAGACCTATAATAGTTCAACTAAAGACCCTCCTAGAAGAGGACTTCCAGAACTGCTTCGGAAAGTGTCAAGCGTGATAGGTTAAGTGCGTATAATGTGGGGTGTGGTAGTTTGAGAATTAATGTCAATGTGTCATTTATTGCAATAGTTTGAACATTCATCATATTTTTTATCTCATCTTATATTTATTGTGTCACATATAAATATTAGGTTATTTACCCAAATATATTATGAACTGCCTTATGCAAAGAGTAATGTTTACTCCTTGTTTGATCATCAAAGGGAAACAAATGGTTGCCACATAATATTCCAAATAAATACTTTTGAATTAATTAAATAATTTTGCTTTCATTTTATATGGTTTAAAAGAGAAAGGAAATATCTTAAATATGAGAACTATTGATCATGTCATACCACGATTTTTATTTAATTTATCCAATGAGTATTTAATTGGCAAATAATACAGAACAAGATAACAACTTGAACCAAAGACTGATTACTTATGATGGAAAATATATCAGTTCATAGTTACATTTTGAGGATTTCTTTATCAGTTCTTAAATAAAGGGAATATACAAATATTTCCTTCATTTAATAAAAGTAGAAAACACAAAAGCAGGGGGCCGGTGAGATGGCTCAGCAGCATAAGTGCCTGCTGGCAAGTGCAAGGTCCTGAGTTCGACCCCCGGTACCCACAAAAAAAAAAAAAAAAAAAAAGAAAGAAAACTGTTAAGAGAAGTGGACATCAGCGTTGGCCTCCCACATGGCCCCTTCTGACCCAGGAGACTTGCTGCCGCTCTCAGACTAACTGTACTGAAGTGGACAGTGGCTGGGCTCTCCTGTCAACTGCCCCTAGCAGCTGTGGGGTCAGAGTTTATTCACTGGTGCTTAGAGTGTAGACATTTGCCAGGATTTCCAGGGATTATGTCAGCTAGTCTTCAAAGATTTAATGTTGATTTAATTTTTCTCTTAGCTTCACACTGTCATTAAGGAAATTCAAGCAAGTTATTTAGAATTCTATATCAGAAATGATTTTGTATTATTAAATAATTCCCTGAAAGGGTGTGATGCTTTTCAAATTATGTCAGTAAGAGTCGATTTAAATCATAGAGGAACAATTGCATCAAAGTCAGCACCCATGAAAGCAGCAGCAGTGAAAGTTGGTCCGCCACTGTGCTTCAGTTGTTGGGCACCATTTTGCATCCTGTGCGGCTTTCCTGGGCACAATCTGCCAATAGTCTGGGCAGGGTGTATCACATAACAGGCGTGAGTGCAGTCAGTCATTTCTCCCACTGAGCGGGGTAGACATCAGTGCCAATCTCTAAACATAGGAAAATGCTACAACGCCAAATCTCCTCTCTATTGTTTATCTGTAACTTAATGTTCACAACTTGGTGTAATAAAAATATGAAATGTTGCCATCACTGTAAAGTGAGTGTACTGTTTATGTACATGAAGAATAAGTTACCCATATGTATCAAGTGAAACTAAAAATGAATATGTGTTTTAAAAATTACCTAGATGATATACAAACATCCTATTTTAAGATCAGTTCTATAACTACTTCTCTGTAGTTTGGGAAAAAATAATCACGTAGACTAAGGGTTCATTTGCTAGATAATATTCTATCACCTAATAGTTTAAAAAAAGAATACGAAATTTGCTTCTGATTCAGGCAACTGAGTCACTATTTTAAAATTTCTGGTGCAGTTCATTTCATACCTGGCCTGGGAGCTTGTGATAGATTAGTTAGGTTCAAGGTTGCTATGGCAACAAGTCATTATTTCTAGAAGTAATTTGACACATCTCAAGATTTTGGCCCTTCTCTATTTCTATATGGTACTACAAAGAAAAAGTGTTAGCTAAGTTCAGAAATATTTTCAGTAGAGGCAGCAAGGGAAAAGCACAATATTTTGCTTCAAAGCTGCTAGCCCTAGAGGAAATTTAATTGAGATTTTTAGGAAAAGTAGTTTATCAGGGTATAAACTATGCTGACACCACACTTAGTTTTTAATCTTGCAGGCTTTATGGAAAACTATACAAATGATTAGTTGCAGTTTTCAGTTAAAATTAAAAGCAATAAAATATAAACTTTAAACCCACTTAAAGCTTCATTTCTTATATCTAATATATAATGATAACTTATAGTACAGTACTTACTATGTGAAATTCAGTTGTGGAACTTTACTTATATCATGCCATCTGATAATCTACCTTTTACTTTAAGGTTTAAAGATAAGGATCAGGACAATATCCTGTCACAAACTGAAGATGCACTAATTCTACCTGGTAATTATTTTCTAGTTTCCAAATGTCAAGGTAATGTCCTATATCCAAAGGTTTATGAAATGAGTTATTGGTATAAAAAGAAATTAACACACTACTCCATTGTGTAAGAATTTTTGTAGGATGTTAACTAAATTGTGTCCTTAACTCTGATGGTGGTAGAGTCATTTCTTTTAGACAAATCCATATATTTGGACTCAGTTAAGTTAAATACATTTCAGTATTTAATAAACAAGAGAATGAGAATTTAATAAAGTTCTTTATCATCCACACAACTATATTCCAGTAGCATTGAATCTGTGTATCACTTTATTCACTCTGATTAAGTTTTAACTCTTATGATTCCATGAGAATGGGACTTCAGCAGATATATTGCGCAGATTAGAGTTGGAAATTGACAAATTAAAGAAAAGTAGAAAGAATCCTGAGTGGTGAGTTCTAATGAGGCTCAGTACTCATTACCAGTCATAAGAGGTAACCAGGCTCTTGAAAATCACACTTTGCACAAAAGCAAAGTGGTGAGGGAAAGAGGAGCTACATTGCAGAGAGAAATTATATTTAAAATAATTTTGGCACATTAATAATTTATGAGGAGTAAACATAACTTACATTGTATTATTGTATGTGTATATATTGGAAAGATGTGTAGGATATAACTTGATGTTTATTTTCCAAAAAATTATGTAAGTTAATATATTATTGAATATTATGATATTCATCTAGTAAATTAGTATATTGCTGAACAGTCTTTTGTATGACAGATATCAAATTATTTTCATTGTACACTGCAAGCTTCATGAGGTCAGTGTTGATTTAGCATCCATTCCACACCATATTTTTATTCTCAAATGCTCTGGGCACGTAACGGAGACTAAGTTACTCAGTAAATGGAGTGATTTGCCACGTTTGTTTGGTCCTCTGCCAGGTAATAAGGTGTATTTCAATGGTAAAAAAAGGAATACAGCTTGGTATTTGTACATATTTTATGAGGTATGATCAAAACCTCCAATGAATGCTTAAATTAAAAATAAAAATTATTGTAGTAGAGTATAAGACATGAATTCCCTTCAAAATACACACACACCATTGTTCTTACCACTTTCTGAAGCAGCTCTTGAAATCCTCCTTCATGTAAGTCTTTTGGTGGCTGCTTTGATGTCCTGAATCAATTCAAAACATTTATGACAATTCCTGTCAAAACATTTTGGTGTGCCGTCAGCCACCATGTTCACTGGATCTGGCACCAGGTAACTTCTTGCTCTTCCCCAAGGTAAAAATGGTCATGAAAAGTAAGCATCTTGAATTGATTCAGCATAGAGAGACCTATAATAGTTCAACTAAAGACCCTCCTAGAAGAGGACTTCCAGAACTGCTTCGGAAAGTGTCAAGCGTGATAGGTTAAGTGCGTATAATGTGGGGTGTGGTAGTTTGAGAATTAATGTCAATGTGTCATTTATTGCAATAGTTTGAACATTCATCATATTTTTTATCTCATCTTATATTTATTGTGTCACATATAAATATTAGGTTATTTACCCAAATATATTATGAACTGCCTTATGCAAAGAGTAATGTTTACTCCTTGTTTGATCATCAAAGGGAAACAAATGGTTGCCACATAATATTCCAAATAAATACTTTTGAATTAATTAAATAATTTTGCTTTCATTTTATATGGTTTAAAAGAGAAAGGAAATATCTTAAATATGAGAACTATTGATCATGTCATACCACGATTTTTATTTAATTTATCCAATGAGTATTTAATTGGCAAATAATACAGAACAAGATAACAACTTGAACCAAAGACTGATTACTTATGATGGAAAATATATCAGTTCATAGTTACATTTTGAGGATTTCTTTATCAGTTCTTAAATAAAGGGAATATACAAATATTTCCTTCATTTAATAAAAGTAGAAAACACAAAAGCAGGGGGCCGGTGAGATGGCTCAGCAGCATAAGTGCCTGCTGGCAAGTGCAAGGTCCTGAGTTCGACCCCCGGTACCCACAAAAAAAAAAAAAAAAAAAAAAGAAAGAAAACACAAAAGCGTAGGTGTCAAATTGATTTAATTAAGGAATATTCACTTATGTAGTTAATAAAAATATTTATTGGTGGTTTTATGAGGAAGATTCTGGAAGAGATTGGCACTTGAAAGAGTAGGCTGAGTAAGGAAGACCTACCCTCATCTGAAGTAGACGATGTTATGAAAAGCAGGAAGTTAAACCTAAAGTAAATGGACATCCCATATGCTGATAGTACAGATAGGGGAAAAAAGGCAGAGGAAAGATAAATTATTGCTTTTCAGAAGCTGGGACACTGCTCTTCTTTTGCTGTTGGACATCAGAACTCCAAGATCACTGGCTTTTGAACTCTGGGATATGTACCTATCTTCCCCCATCCTCAGCTTCTCAGGCCTTTGACCTAGAAATGAGATGCACACCATTTATTTTTCTGTTTTTATGCCACCAGACTTGGACAGCCATGCTACCACCCTCCATTGCTGTCCAGTTTGTAGATGGCCTATCACTGGATGAACCAATTCCTTTAATAAATCCCTTGTTATCTCTCTCTCTCCCTCTCCCTTTCTTTGTATTTTGTATCTATATCATATTGGTCTATCATGGCTCATGACAGGACATACCATTCATTGCTTTCCATACTGGAATAGGTAAAGCATGGGTGATATATCCTGGATTTCTTTTTTATCCTCTTTATTGTTATAAAATATGTATTTTTCACCTTTTATTTTTAAACCCTTATGTATTGATTGGTTGGTACATTTTAAAAACTAGTATACTTTTGTAAAATTTTTAATGTCATTTCTGCCTTTGAGACTGTGGTGAACTACCATCTACCATGGCAAATGGTAGTAAATGGCAAATGAGTAAAGAATTAGCAAAATACTCTTAAGCTTTGTTGGTATTGAAATAAACTTTTCATCAACAACATAAATTTAATTCTATCTTTCACTATATTATACATAAGAAAATATTTCTCAGGAAAAGATCTGTCTCTGAGATAGTCCTTATCAAGGCAATATAAGTAGAAAAATAATGACTTAATGTAAAATGAGTAGAAATTTGACCTTTGAACCTAACATAAATGGACACAACACAGGAATAGAATTAACTAACCATCTGACTATTTTTAACTAGCCTTCTGGCTATTTAGCATTCATTCACAATTACATAAATCGATAGTAAAGACAGAGGGATTGATAGAGAAGGATGAAAATGTTAATCTAAAATAGTACTTTCTAGTCTACAGTGGTATATCATGAATAAACACTAATGATATTTAGCCATATCTTTACATAAAACTCAAATATATTTCCAATGTGTATGTGCCTTTTTACCTTTAAGTATGGTTACTTATAAGAGGGACAAGAAATAAAGATGTTAGGGGAATTCAGTTCTATCAGTATGTAGATGGATTCATTACTAATTTTAGGAGTAAATTATAATTTACTGAAATTAATAGTTTTCATATTCTTTTATGAGTCTTGAGTAGCTGAATAGAACATATAGAAAAGTTTATCAAATTCTCTTCCAGTATGAATATTTGTAATTTTTGGAAAGTGCCATACTATGTTAAATATCCTTCAGATTAAAATGATGCAACTTTTTAAAAGGCCTGTTTTTCCATCTGTGCATGCTGGAAGCACTCCTTTGACTACTGAGTAACAGATGCTCTATGCAATCCTGGTGGACAAAATCAACTCTTATTACTATTGCTGAGAAGACATATCTCTATGTCCAAAAGCTCCACAATTAAGATTATCCATATGTGAGACCAAATGAATGAATACTTTTATGTCATAATCAATTTTCTTATAAAGATGTCAAAATTTATATTGTAGTGATTAGCTTAATATCCAGTAATAGTACATTCACACAAAAGATTGGTATAGTGAAGCATCCTGAAATTCTGAAGTCATGTATATATGCCATGAATTGACCAGCAATGTAAAGGAGCAATATGTTGATACATACATACATACATACATAGATACATACATGTATACATACATACAACTGAAGCATTATTTAAGTAAGTACTTTATACCAAATAGGCATAATATTTCCCAAGGAGTCACAAAGGGCCTGGTAAAAGAGAATTTACCAGGCATGACATTATGGGCATTGTCCTTGTAATGCAGTGAAGCTCTTGAGGTTGGAGAGTTGAAAAGGCTGTTTGTCAATTCAGCAGGAGACCAAGAATGCTGTGCTTCTAGAACTGTGGCTCCTCAGCTCTCTCCCTCTGTTCACATTTCTCACTTTTTACCCTGGAGATGCCAGTATGTGAACGGCTTCAATATTCAGGCATACTTCCAATACAGTTCTCTCAGGGAAATCTGTCTCCTACTCTGGAGAAAAGTATATGCATTTTATGAAAGGACATTATTTCCCAGAGAAACTGGCTTTGTGACTGTGAGCAGACACAGCACTGCTATATACATCTGAGATAATAAAAAATAGTATTTCCAGATTTTATTAGTTATTTTTCTGTCACAGGATAAAGTATTTGACACATTTAAATTAAAGGAGAAGAGGTATAGCTTATTCATGGTTTCAAAGGGTTCAGTCCATGGCCAGATGGCTTAAATGCAGAAATGGCATTGGTGGAAGGGCATGAAAGAGAAAAAATGCTCAACCCATGAAATCCAGGAAGCAAACAAATGGAAGGAGGTAGGAATTATATAATCTTCAAGATCATGTTCCCAAGAAACCACTGCTTCTGCCCAGGCCCCACATCCTAACCAACACATTAAACTATGAACTCATAGAGTAATCCACTGATAAGTATAGCACACCCATGTTCCAATCGCCTTCCAAATGCTCCACTTCTGAAAACACACTTTATGGATCACTTTAAATCTAAACCATAACATTCTGCTCCTGGCCCACAAAAGTCTCATATTCATATCATTATGCAAAATGCATTTATTCCATTACCAAGAGTCACCAAATTCTTCACAATTCTAGCATTGCTGAAAAATCTAAGTCCAAAGTCTCCTTCTTAGACTCAAGGCAAACTCTTAGCTGTGAGCCCCTATAAAATAAAAAATATGTAAATAAATATTAACACACAGTTAGTGTTTCCACTCATGAAGAGAGGAAAGGAATCAGACCAAAGTAAGACCAAAAGCCACTAGAGAAAGCATTAAATCCTATAGCTCCATGTCCAGCATCTGGGCAGGTGTGGGTAAGAGGTGAGGTCCGAAGGGCTTGGGCAGCCCCACCACTATGGCCTTGCTGGTGGCAGCCCATGTAGCCTGACTCTTGGACTTGACGTGCCCACTGCTTGTGGCACTCCTCAGCAGATATTGCACATTTCTTACCTCTCCAACTTCTTGAAGTCTCCACTGCACTTTTTGGTTCTCTCAGAATTCAAGAACTGCCCACTAAAGGGCACATTGCCTGGGATCCTAGGCCTTATTTTCCAATCTGAGTGGAAACGTCTATGATCCCACAATTCTGTATTCTGCTGGTCTGAAAATCCAGCAACATGTGAATGACACCAAGATCTGACACAGTTCAAGCCGCAGCCACATCCCCTTGGATCACTGCAACAGCCTCTGAGTGCCTGGATGGCTGAGCTAGGGGGTCCACTTCCACAGGCTGCCATGAGTGAGCAGGAAACCTTGGGGTGTTCTCAAAGCAAAACTTTTCAAAGGAGTTTACCCTTTTACACCCTTAAGACTGCAGCCAGTGTGAACTGATCACTTTCTGACATACCTCAAGGTGCCTCTCCTGTTGTCCTGGTATGAAGTACTTGGCTTCTTTTAATGGCATTAATATTTTCAGCAACAACACTATCCTTGGTCCCAACTTTATACACATTTGCTTTCTGGCCAAATTGCAAACTTTTCACATCTTTCAGCTCTACTTTTTGGTCTTGACTCCCACTGCATCTCATTAAAAGTAGCCACCAGTACCTGTGCCATTGCCTGAACATTGGGTTGCCTTGAAATTTCCTCCACAATATCAACTAGTGTTCTATATTTAAATTCAGTCTCTTATAATATCTTAAAACACTGGCAAAATGAAGACACATTCTTTGACAGAAGATAACATATATAGACCTTAGTCCATCTCTTAATAAAGTCCTCAATCCCATCTGAAACCTCCTGAGCCTGACCATCCACATTCATATCAGCATTCCAGTCTTCTAAGTTCACATCAATATTGCTTACAACATTCTGGGCCTTCTCTAGCCTGTATTACCTAATCTTTCCAAACTTGAACCACGGAGTCTGATGTAGTTACAGAAATTGCCCCACTTCTCGGGTGCCAGTTTTCTGTATTATTCACTTTCTTGTCACTGGGAAAAATACCAACCCTGGCAAATTAAAGGACGAGATTCTTCCTTGGCTAATGGCTTCAGAATTTTCAGTCTATGTTCATCTCTTTCCAAGGCAGAAACAGCATGGTAGAAGGGCATGGCAGAAGAAAACTGCTGAACCCACAGCAGCTAGGAAACCAAGACAGAAGGGAAGAGCCAGGGATGAGAATAAACCCATGTAAGTCAGGCCCTCAATGACCTTCCTCCACCCAAGTCCCACCAGCTAATAGCATGATTAACAATGAACTCATCAATGGATCAATCCGCCAATGAGTATCGCACCCCATGATCAAATCACCTTCTAAGATCTCCACCTCTGTGTACATAAGACTTGGAGGGTCACTTTAAATTGAAACATCAACAGGGAGAGTAAAGGGAGGAATAAAATTCTAAAAGCAAGAGAAATCTCTGTCTGCTTTCTTTCTTAAAGTAGGTGACAATGATGAACCTATAAACTTACATTTGCGGAAACCTATAACTCCTTCGTCCAGTAATTATTTATTGACTGAACAACAAATATTTGGCAAGCACCGTTCCAGGCACTGAAAATTCAAAGCCTAGAAAACATTCCATTCTGAAGTCCCAGATAATAAGTGTAAACTGGACCTGAGAGGTAAAACAAAGTAGTAATTGGAGCCAATGAAGTCTGGATTTAAATTTTGATTCCATGTGTATTTTCGCCTTGAATAAAACACCTGAACTTGGATCTTCAGACTTTTTATTGATAAATTAGGTTTTATCAAGTAAGGGTTTTTACTGGCTTACCTCAATTAATGCTGGTTTACTTTAAAGCCTACAATACGTAGGCTTTATATATGATGTTCCTCCAGCTAAACTATACTTCCAGAAATGACTCCATTTTGGGAGCTGCAGTTTATCCAACCAGTTGCAACACTTTCTCACTTCCCATTCTGTTATGTATATGAAAAATATATTTTCCTTCTAACTACCAATAGCTGGGTTACACGTATCTGGAGACTATAGGGAGAGCCTTTGCTTTCCTGATGCGAAGGTCATCTCTTTCATTTATTTTCCTTGCTTAGTGCTGCAGTGGAGAATCACAAAGACCTACGCTCTGACTTAGACCCTGATACCTTTCAGTGCCTGAATCCAGGAACAATCTACTTTCAGGTGTCTGCCCACAAAAGAAAGATAAACCTGTGTTGGTTTTGCATGGTTTAAATAGGTTTCTAATAATGCAGCTTCTTCAGCTGCTGCTTAAGCTATTGACCAACTCTTATGCTTTGTATTCCGAATGCCTTTTCTCAAAATTTAGGAATGACAAAGAGGGGAAGGAATGTGTTAGAATTTTGGTGATAGTTTTTCTTTTTTTGTTTTTAACTAATTAAGTTTATGGGTACTTCTTAGATATGCATAATGATCACATTCATCTTAGGGAATACAATATATCTTGAGTTTTCTTTTTTTTCCTCCATTCTTCTCCCCTCCTTTCAACCCATCTTCTCCTCCTCATTTACAAAAGCTTTGTTTCTATTTTTTCTTCCTTTCTTGTTTTTTTATTTTCTTTTCCCTTGCTTCCTTTCCCCCTCCTCCTCCCTAGTTCCCCTTCCTATTTGAACATTTTCTTCCTGTTTTACAATATCTATTATACATTTTGGTCCTTATTTACACTTTTGGTTTTTAATTATTTTGACACTGTTGTCAATTTTAGAATATTGGGTAGAACAAAAATGTCCTTAGTAATCACTCACGGGCTGCAGGAAATTGGGAAATAGAGTCATTTTTTGGTTGGGTTACCAGTCTTCTTGTTATTGAGAAAAAAGCAGGGTGACATAGGTGAAAGTATTTTTTCATTCAACCTCATAATCCATGAAATAAAAGTTTGATGACCCTAGGAAATAGGATTTGCTTATCATAACAAATTTACAAACAGGGCAATGATTTTTTTTCCCTGATCTCCTGACAACTGATCACGTACTTTCCCTTCACACTGTGACTTCATTGCAAAATTTTTTCTAAACACAGTGGTTTACAAGTTCCATAACTTCCGTGATACCTCTTAAACACTTCTAATGTGTGCTTTGGCACTTCCTTCTCGTCCTTACAAGGTCATTCGTATACCATATACGTTAAATTCTTGGACTTCAAATGTGATTTAAAAATGTTCCTAGGTATTTAGAAAATACCCCACTCCTCAAATTTTTCATATCTATATCTGTATGCTAATTAATCTGTATGCTAATTTTAAGTAAATGATACTGCAAATTTACAAAAACTCTAAATAAAAATGGCCAGACACTGACAGCATGAGATCTAGCCAGGCTTAACACCATTCTTGCTAATTGCTGCCATTGCAAATTAACGGAAGCCTTTTAAATCTCTTGACAGTGGTTATGCAACTTTCCACAGATAGAAAGAACTCTAGGCAAAACATAACAGATGCAATCATTAATATGCAGCTGCATAGGCTTCAAAGCTCTAAGTTTTTGTGAGTCTTTCTCTATCTCATTATTTGCCTCATTGCCAAAATAGATAAATGAGTCTTCCATTTGAGAAAGAGTGAAGTGGTTCAGTTTTCATATGTCTCATCCCGCTCTATTAAAATTTAAAGAGGTAAAAATTACACTGTATCCTCTTAAAGGATATTCTTGTTTTCACAAAACACATGGTGAAATAAGTACCATAAATTCAGGGGCTAATTTTATCTGACTTTTTTATTCTTTCGTTGTCTGAAGGAGAGCTTAAAATTTTCTTTTTTATATGACTCAATCTATTTATTTTTTTCATTTAAATCTTCAGTGTTTTCAGAATGAGATCAAGCATATCATATAAACTGAATTTATATTAAACAACAAAAAATAATACAGTGAAATTTTCTATGTGACTTTTTATTTAACTAGTCATTTTAAATGTAGTATATGTAAGCACATATATCTATGTATATATGCATGTGTATGTACACATGTATATAACTCTTTACACACATATTATATATCCATATGTGCTAGTCAGCTTTCCTTTGTTGTAACTGCACTTATGAGAAAAAACAACTTAAAGGAGGAACAGTTTATTTTGGCTCTTGGCTGTATTATTTCTGGTGCTGTGGTCAGGCAGGCATCATGATGGAAGGGGAATGATGATGCACAGCTACTTGCCTCATTACACCAGGGGGGGTGTGGTTTCTAGCACACCTTTCAAGGGCAGAACCCGGTGATCTGTTTCCTCCACCTAGAAGGAACTTTTCCTAAAGTTTCTACCACTTCCAAACTGTGCCACTAGCATTGTCACAATTGTGACCCAGATTTCAAGTACTGTGGTGTCTACGTGGGGGAGTTAGAACATCTAAATTGGACTTGCAGAGTGTGGTTATAGATTGTTTCCATTAATGGCAGGGAGATTTTTAGACCAACTCCACCACTGAGAACAAATAAAACATTAAACGAATCCATGGACATTACTGGATGACTGTCAAGGTAGCAACAATCTATGAAACTAGTAGAGCTAGAGAGCAAGAAAACCCCGAAGGAGCTATTTCTGGCTTCCCTCATCCTCCTACCTTCCATGTGTGTAGTCTTCTTATTGGGTCTTCATTCAAAGCATCTAGAGTTCTACCACTTCCGTTTAATCTCTCTGGTGTACTCTGGTCAGCACCAACATCCCTCTTTGCTTCGTTGTTGAAATAGCTTCTAATTTAGCCTTCTTCCAATCCTGTCACCCACACTCTATTACAAGCCCTTTTCAGCATAAAAGCCAGAGTGATCCTGTAAAAAAAGAAGACACTCATACTACTTACCTGCATGAGATCCTGCAGGAGTGTTTCATTTCTCTCTGGTGAAGGTTGAAGCTCGGTTAGTATTACTGAATGATCTGACTTGATGTCATCTCTTACTATTGTAACTACCATATATTCCTACTGTGATATATTAGTATTAAACTTTTAATCTTTTCCACTGGACTCATTAATCTTCATTATTTCATTTAATTTCCTGGACTCGCTTCTGATGGCTATTGTATCATCTCTGTCCTAGGAAGCTTTTCTGCCAGTTTGCCATGAGGCTCATTCCTTCTCATTTGTCCAATCTTTGCAAAAATGTTACAGTCAGTGAGATGTACTGTCCGCACTCTGTCTCCTCTGAGCATTCTCAAAATCCTGTGATTCGATCTGCTCTTATATTGTTGTAATAGAAAGAGAAATGAAAATTTGGATGCTTCCAAATCATAGCAGCTGTAGTAAAAACAAACTACTATTTTAATGGTGCATCATTTGAGTTCTGGAAAAGTCCTTGGTTGTCCAATGGAGTAGGAGACCAATGCAATTAGTAGTGTATATCACTGTATTCAATTAAAATACTGAATGCTAGATGGAGGTTAACCAGGATGATGGCAAGGTGAGAGAAATATGATGAACTATGTGCTGAAACCTCCAAAGATAGAAATCACTGGGATATGGCCAATAAACATGATTTCTAGTAGTAAAGGATGTTATTATTTGTTTAACACTCAAAGACTCAAGGTTTGCTATAAAATAGGGGTAGTAGTCTGAAAGTAGTACTTGGAACCAAAGAGGATGCTTTGGTCCTTTTGGTAGGATCACCTACCGTGAACAGTGAGGTAGAATGAACAGTCTTCACTCACTTGAATCATGTTGAGGCAGTGTTTTCAAGCACTGCTAAGACTGTGTAGAAAGATCATTTAATAGATGCAGAAAGTAGTACCGTTAAGATTCTATTAAATAGTTGAGAAAGGAGAATAATTGGAGCTTGATTTGACAGAGTCAATCTAGAGCAACTTAGGGAAGTAGAATTTTATGACTAGAGGGAATGTACAATATTGCAGTTGATGTGAGGAATCATGCATTTCAACTGGTGACAAATTCTTAGAATAAAGTGTCCATGGAAATTAGCTATGTGTGACAGGTTATTGCTCTGGTCACTATGGCACTGTGGGCAAATGGCTCAGGTGGACCTCTCTTTAATCACTGATCCAGGTTCAAAACCTCTATAGCTGGAAATTAAACATGAGGCCCTTTGGTTTGGAGTAACAGACACACAATTTTCTTTTTACTTATTTTTAATATGTACAAACTGATGGAAATAAAAATGATAGGTGTTTACAGCAATAGATATTATATATCCATCTAGATATTTAAATTTTTAATAAAGGAAAGACAACATTTTGAGATAAATTAAATTTGGCAGTTGAGCATCAAAATTAACTTCAGTATTCTGGTAGATAAAGAACAAATAAAAATAATATATATTAGGTGTCCTTAACTGGAAATGCCAATATACTAGAATCTATTGACGAGAAAGACAAGGTAGATGCAGGTTGGCACATGTCCTCAGACCACCCATATTTCATGTGAGTTTCCTTTAAATTTCTCCCACAGGTCCTTATACAATGGGTATTAGGCAACCCCTGGAAAATGTGGTCAGTTATGGAGTTGAAGTGATTTAAAAGCATTCTTCAAAGTTCGCTCTTTATATACACAGACACGGATACACACTATCGCATTTCTCTATAAAATTTTATTCACATTTTTCTTATTTTGTTAATATTTAATTGTAAAGAGCGAGAAACTTAGATATCAAGAGGAACGGACTTATTACACTAACAGGGTAATGATTTCATAGGCTGTCTTTCTGTAATATCAATTGTTTCAAAGAACCTTTGGTTTTGGCAAATAGTAGGTTGCAATAAATCCATGGTCATGGTGGCTAATGAGTTTCTGAGGAGGTTATAGCAATTACATGTTTAGATTTGCATATATCATGTGAGTTTATTACAAAATATTATTGTGGAAGAATGTCTGGGGTGGATTATATATTTTACAGATAGGCTATTTCAATTTGTCTCTTAGTTTACCAGAGTATTTTGAATTGAAAAGTCTGTATATGGTATATTTAACAAAAGTAAAATCAGCCTATTTAGTTGGGTGAAATGTCTAAAATAGAAAAACTCCACACATTGCTCACATTCCTTCTTTATTGTCCCACTCATATATTAGATCCCAGAAAGTAATACTTGTTACAGAGCAGATTCTTATGTCTTAAAATTGATTATGCAATATGGTATAGTAGTAACCCTTATTCATGAGGGATATTTCAAAGACCTCTGAGGATGCCTGAAACCATGCGTAGTTTTAAAGCCTATACATACAATGTTTTTTCTATGAATACATACCTATAACAAAGTTTAATTTTTGTCATGTAGGCACCTGAAGAGATTAACAACCATAAGTAATAATAAGATAGATGAATTATAACAATGTACTATAATACAAGTTATATAAAACTCATGAATTATTTATTTATAAAATATTCCTCTTAATATTTCACGACCACAGTTAATTGTGGGAAAATGAAGCTATAGAAAGTGAATCCAGGGCCGGTGAAATAGCTCATCAGAATAAGCGCCTTCCTGGCAAGTGCGAGGTCCTGAGTTTGACTCCCGGTACCCACATGAAAGGGCCGGTGATATCGCTCAGTGGCACGGGTGCCTGCTGGCATGCATGAGGTCCTGAGTTCGACCCCCGGTACCCACAAAAAAAAAAAAAAAGAAAAAGAAAGTGAATCTACAGATAAGGGTGGACCACTGTATCATATATATATATATATATATATATATATATGACAGAGAGAGAGAGAGGCAGAGAAAGACGGAAAGACAGAAAGAAAATTGTGTGCGCAATAGATAGATAAACAGATATGATTACTATGACACATGTAAAAACACTGTTTTAGAGCTATAATGTTTGTCGTGAGGGATTTTGACTGTGTACCAATAATTTAGAGAAACAAGATTCGGGCCAGTGAGATAGCTCAGCAGGCATAAGTGCCTGCCTGGCACACGCAAAGTCCTGAGTTCAACCCCCAGTACCCACAAAAAAAAAGAAAAGTAAAACAAGATTCAGGACTGAACATATATACATTTTACTTTTTATAAAACATGACAAAAGTTTGTGTGTATGTGTGTATAAATGAACATAAAGATTTATGGAGAACATACATTGGATTGTTGACATTGATTACCTGCAGTATTAAAAGTTTACTCTGGAGGGACAACAAAAGAAAGGTAGTAGGTGAATGAAAGAAAACAAAAGCTGTACAAAACAAAACATGCAAAATGGTACATCTGAAACTAAATCATATTTTGAAAGACATTAGTTTAGCTTCATTTCTTTCAAGTACAGCCCACTTCCAGTGTTACACATCCATGCAGGGAAGACCCTCCTGCATTCCTTCCAATGTTCTGTCTCTGACTGCCTTAAATAAACACAAAAACATAAAGCCTATGCTTTAGTAGGTAAATGGACATTAGCAGTTCATGGTGGAATAGAAAAATATTCTAATGGAAGTTATAATTTGTACAAATGCACCCTGCCTTCAGCATAAATAGCCTTAGTTCTCTTTCCCAGCACAGTTGCATTCTTCAATTCATGGAACAGAAAATATCATTTCAGGAGATCTTGCCTTTAAGTAGCAAGGCTTTTAAATACAGTTCAGAATGTAAAATTTAGCAGTGGAATAGAATCTAAATGTTTCCTTTACAACTTGCTCTTTCAATAAGCATTTCATTGATTACATTTTCAACTTTAATATAAATATATTTATAAAAATTTCATTGCAGTTTCAGTAAGCACATATTATAATTTTATTGAGAAAACATTAATAGATCTAAGTCATTTATCAGACTGGTTTTATTTGAAAACAATAAGAATTTTCTAGAGATACAAAAGTGGATATAAATCTCTGAATGTCAGTTTTTCCATTTAAGTAACTGGATTGATTGTAGTAGCAATCCTGTAGCATGATTGAGGCACAGACCGTGTGGCCCTTTCTATAGAAGTTAGGACTAGGTTGTCATTAATATGTTCAAACGGAGAGGAATTTATCCTTTGGTATTTATCACATTGCAGGTTATAGGCTATTTATTGTAAATATAAATATATTTATTATAATCATAAGAATATGTGGAAGAAATTTTATAACTTAGATCCCCTATCATTTCTCTGAACAGCTCTATGGAGCTATATGTTTTAAAGATAAATGTCAGAAAATGTTCTTCCTGAAGAATAACCTGCCACAAATATTGCCAATCACATTACTGGGTACTTGGAATATTTTTTATGGAATTCAACATTCAAGAATTGAACATCCTAGTACATGATAAAATTTGCATTTGTCTAAAAATTATTTGTGTTATTTTAATTTGGCTTATTTGCAACTCTAATGAGTTCAGCATTTAGTAACAAATATTTCAAGGATATCCTTTTCTGGATGTTGTATTTAGACAGCCAGTTAAGTAAAATATTCAAATTTAAATGAAACTTCTAAGTTTTAGGGCAAAATGATCAGGACACAAGTAAGCAAGGAAACTCAGATGGCAGCAACCACCATTAAATGAATTTTTAAAAAACTAGGATGGGGTCAGTGAGATGGCTCAGTGGCATAAGCGCCTGCCTGGCAAGTGCGAGGACCTGAGTTTGACTCCCGGAACCCACATACGAAAAAAGGGGCCGGTGATATCGCTCAGTGGCACGGGCGCCTGCTGGTGCACGAGGTCCTGAGGTCGACCCCCGGTACCCACACACACACAAAAACAAAACAAAACAAAACAAAACAAAACAACAACAACAAAAAAAACTAGGATGAACGAAACACAACTGGAGTAAATGGAGAGTTTAGATTTGGTTTTCTGGGCAGTATTCAGAAGGTGTTGACCCTGGAGCTGAAACCTGCTGAAGGCAAGAGTACTTTGAGCTGAAGAAATGACAAATCCTAAGGTCCTAAAGCAGGACTAAATTTACAAGTTATAATAGGAAAAAGCCCAAACATGTTCAACAAGCACATAGTCCAAAATAGTAGCAATGAAGATAAAAAGGTGGGCTTGAGACAAATAATAACATTAAAAAGCTTAACATTTTTTGTAAATTTACTGAAATGGCATTGGAAGTTTCTAAGGGATGGGGGTTTTGCCCAGACTCATGTCTTTAAAATATCACTTTGGTTGAAAATGTATGTTATGTATGCATGAGTAGCAGGAGACAGGTGGACCTGGAGACTGTACTGTAATCAAAATGGTTTGGAACAAGGTGGTGTTTGTAGATACAGATATGTAAGATTGCTGTGATACTTTCTGGAGGGCACATATTTAGCGTTTGATTAAAATGGGGAGGTTGATGAAACAGAACTGGGGGAAAATTTGGATTTTGTAGTGTAAAGTATAGGATGAACGATAGTGTTATCACTATGTAAAAGTTTTAAAATGGTGTGTTATGATGAAATTTCCCTAGAGTCAAGTTATTTATGCAAGAAAAAAATACTAAAATGAAATGGGGAATTAATTTGGTAAATATAATTTGGTAATCTTAGAACTAACCAGATAAAATATTATTTTTAAATTAAGTTTTTTGTACAAGTTATATATATGTAATGATTACACTATTCATAGGGAATTTGTGCTTGTACATTACAAATCTTGATTCCTCTTTTCTTCCCATTCCCCTTCCCTCCTTTCAACCCTCTTTGCCTCCTTATTTACAAAGCTTTGTTTCAATTTTATCCTTTTCTCACTTTTTTCCATTCCTTCATTTCCCCTCCCCCCTCCCTAGACCCTCTTCCCAATTGAACACTTTCTTCCTATTTCATAATATCTAGTGTGCCTTCTGGTACATTTTTAAACTTTCAGTTTCTCACACCAGAGATACAATGCAATATTTACACATGTGTGTCTGATGCATTTCATTAAGAATATGGTCTCAATATGCATCCATTTACCTAGACATGTCTTAAATTTATCCTTCTTTATGGCTCAGTAGTGCTCCATTGTATAGAAAAACCACATCTTCTTTATCTGTCCAACAGTGGATGGGCATTTGGGTTGTTCCCAATATTTAGTTATTACAAACTATGCTGCTATAAACATAGGTGTGTTTATATCACTGTGGTATGATGCTTTTAATTCTTTTGGGAGGCTACCAAAAAGGGGACTATCTAGGTCAAATGGGACCTCTGATTTTAGTTTTTTGAGGAATCTCCACACTGATTTCCACAGTGTTTGCAACAATCTACACTCCCACCAACAGTGGAGAAGGGTTCATTTTTCCCCACATCCTCACCAGCATTTGTTACTCGTTGATTTCTTGAAAATAGCCATTCTTTCTGGAGTGAGATGGAATCTTGGCATTGTTTTAATTTGCATCTCTGGAGTGACCAGTGATGTTGAACATTTTTTCAAATATTTACTTACCATTTTTACTTCTTCATCTGAGAAGTGTGTGTTGATCTCAGATACCCATTTTTGGATTGGGTCTTTAAATTTGGGGAGTCTGAATTTTTTTTTTGTGGGTACTGGGGGTCGAACTCAGGACCTCACATGCCAGCAGGCGCTTGTGCAGCTGAGCAATATCACCAGCCCTTTTTTCATATGTGGGTTCTGGGAGTCGAATTCGGGCCCTCACGCTTACCAGGCAGATGCTTACGCCTCTGAGCCATCTCACCGGCCCCGGGGATTCTGATTTTTATCAATTATTTATATGTTCTAGATGTTAGTCATTTGTCTGAAGAACAATTGGCTAAATTTTTTTACACTCTGTGAGTTTTCTTTTTATTCTGTTAATGACTTTATTGCAGTGCAAAACATTTTAATAAAATGAGATCCCAGTTGTCAATTCTTTGTAACATTTGCAGTGCAATCAGGATATTGTCCATGAATGCTTTGCCTACACCTATGTGTTCAAGAGTTCTACCTATTCTCTCTTCCAGCAGAGTTAGTATTTCTGTTTTAATACTTACATCTTTGATCTATTTTGATTTTAGTTTAGTGCATGGTGATAAACATGGGCCTAGATTTGGTTTTCAGCATGTGGGAAGCCAATTTTTCCAGCATTTATTAAAGAGACTATTCTAGGTCTCTTCTGATTCCAAATGAATTTTAGGATTGTTTTCTCTAATTCTGTGAGATATGCTGTTGGAATTTTGATTGGAATTGCATTAAATCTGTATAACAATTTTGGAAGTATGGCCATTTTCACTATATTGGTTCTTCCTATCCAGGAGCAAGGGATATCTTTCCATTTTCTGATATCCTCTTCAATCTCCTTTTTCAGAGTACTGTAGTTTTCAGTATAGAGGTCTTTTACATCCTTCGTGAGGTTGATTCCTAGATATTTCATTTTTTTGGATGTTATTGTGAAAGGTATTGTTTCCCTAATTTCTCTTTCAGTAAGTTTGTTATTTGTGTACAGGAAGGCTATTGACTTTTGAGTATTGACTTTGTATCCAGCTACACTACTGAATTTGCTTATTAAATCTAGCAGTTTTTTAGTGGAGTTTTTGGGGTCTTCTGTGTAGAGTATCATGTCATCTGCAAATAATGATAATTTAACTTCTTCCTTTCCAATCATTATTCCTTTTATTTCTTTCTCTTGTCTAATTGCTCTGGCTAAAGTTTCCAGAACTATGTTGAATAAGAGATGCTGGAGGGGCTGTGGAGAAAAAGGAACCCTTCTTCACTGTTGGTGGGAGTGTCGACTGGTACAGCCACTGTGGAAGTCAGTGTGGAGATTCCTCAGAAAACTAGGGTTGGAGGTCCCATTTGACCCAGCTATTCCCCTTCTGGGCATCTTCCCAGAAGAATTAAAAACATCGTACCACAGCGATATATGTGCACCCATGTTTATAGCAGCACAATTTGTAATAGCCAGATCTTGGAAACAACCCAAATGCCCATCAACTGAGGAATGGATAAGAAAGATGTGGTATTTTTATACAATGGAGTACTATTCAGCCATAAAGAAGGATAAACTGGAGACTTTTATAGGTAAATGGATGCAACTTGAGAAAATACTCATAAGTGAAATAAACCAGAAGCACATGTGTAAGCATCGTATTATCTCTCTAGTATGAGAAACTGAAAGAGTAAATAAGATCCAAAATGTACAATAGATATGGTGAATCAAAAAGAAACTGGTCAAAAGGAAAGAGAGACTGGAATAGGGAAAAGAAAGAAGGGAAAGGGAAAAAAAATTGTATATATATATATAAGATGGTTAAGATAGATACACTACCATTTTTACTTAGTTCATTGAAGAGTAAGGTTTGTGCCAATAATGTTTGGACAATTGAATGCTAATGTCTGGTGTCCTGAATAACTAACTTAAAGATAGTAATACGCAATGTATTAACCATTGTTACCCTCCTATTATGTTGTTTTGAAAATTTGTTCTTCTTTTGATTTGTTTTGTTTTTTCTTCTCTTTAAAATAAAATTAAAAAAAAAAAAGACACACACACACAAAAAAAAAAGAGACTATCTTTCTTCCAGTGAATGTGTTTGATCCCTTTGTCAAAGATAAGGTAGCTGAATGGGTTTGGAGTTGTTTCTACATCTTCTAATCTGTTCCACTGATACTCAGGTCTTTTTTTTTTTTTTTTTTTTGCCAGTGCCATGATGTTTTTATCACAATAGCTGTGAAGTATAATTTCAAGTCAGGTATTGTGATGCCTCCTGAATTTTCTTTGTTGCCCAGGATTGCTTTTGCTATTCTATGTCTCTTCTGGTTCCAAATGAATTTTAGGAATGCTTCCTCCAGTTCTGTGAGGTATGTTAATGGTATTCCAAATGAGATTGCATTAAACCTGTATAATAGTTTTGGGAGTATGGCCATTTTCACACTGTTGGTTCTTCCTTCCCAACAGCAAGGGATATCTTTCCATTTTCTTATATCCTCTTTGATCTCCTTTTAAAGAGTACTGTAGATTTCAATGTATAGATATTTACTTCCTTTGTTAGATTGATTCCTAAGTACTTCATTTCTTATGCTATTATAAAGGGTGTTGTTTCCCTAATTTCTCTCTCAATGAGTTTGTTATTTGTGTACAGGAATGCTATTGATTTTTGAGTGTTTACTTGTATATGTTTACATGTCTGAATTTGCTTATTAAATATACAAGTCTTTTGGTGGAGTTTTTGGGGTCTTATATGTATAGTCATGTCATCTGCAAATGATAATATAATTTCTTCCTTTTGCATCATTTTTTCTCTTATTTCTTTTTTTGTTGAGTTGCTCTGGCAGATGTTTACAGAACTATATTGAATATGAGTGGTGATAGTGGATGTCTTTGTCTTATTTCTAATTTTAGAGTGAAAGTTTTCAGTTTTTGACCATTTAATATGATGTTGGATGTTAATTTGTCATAGATGGCTTTTATCAGATTGAGATAAAGAACATTTATTCCAATTTTCTGGAGGATTTTTATCATAAATGGGTGTTTGACTTTGTCAAATGTTTTTTCTGCATCTATTGAGATGATCATGTCATTTTTGTCTTTGGCTCTGATGATATGGTGTGTTACATGTATTGATTTGTATATGTTGAGCCATCCCTACATCCTGGGGATGAATCCTACTTGGTCATTGTGTGTAATCTTGATGATTTGCTGCATTCTGTTTGCCAATGTCTTATTGAGGATTTTTGCACCTATGTTCATTAGGGAGATTGGCCTGTAGTTCTCTTTTTTGGTTGGATCCTACTCTGGTTTTGCAATCAGGGTAATACTTGCTTCAAGGAATGAATTTGAGAGTATCATTTCCCTTTTGATTTCATTAAAGAGTTTGAGAAGTAGTGGCATTAGAACTCTAAATTTCTGAATTTATGAACCCATAAGAACCTGAACTTTTCTATGTTTTTAAATTTTTAATTACATCTTCAATTTCATTACATATTCAGTTATTTAGAATTTTTATATCTTCTTCAATTTAGGTAGTTCCTATATATCTAGGAATTTGTCCATTTCTTCTGTGATTTCTAACTTACTAGAATATAGGTTCTTGAAGTAGGTATTGATGATATATTGGATATCTACAGTATTCATTGTGGTTTCACCTTTTCATTACTAATTGCATGGATATGAGTCTTTTCTTTCCCTTTTTTGATAAGATTGGCTAAGTGTTTGTCAATTACTTTAACTTTTCAAACTTATTGATTCATCAGTTTTTTTGTATTGTTTTCTTAGTCTCAATTGCATTAATTTCTGCTCTGATGTTTATAATTTCTTCCTTTGTACAGCTTTGGGCTTGACTTTTTCTTCTTTTTCTAGAAGTTTAAAGTTCAACATTAGGTTGTTTATTTGAGCTCACTCTGTTTTCCTGCTGTGGGTTTCAGCAGTAGAAAATTCCCTCGTAGAACTGTTTCATTGTGTCCCGTAGGTTCCAGTATGTTGTATTAGCATTATCATTTAATTGTAAATACAGTTTAATTTCTTCTTTAATTCCATTTGTGACTCACTGGTTGTTCCAGAGGGTGTTATATAATTTCCATGTGTTTATGGAGTTTTTGTGCTTTCTTTCACCATTGATTTCCAATTTTATTGTGCTATGTCTGATAGTATGCATGGCATAATTTCAATTCCTTTGCATTTACTTAAGCATATTCTATGAGCCAGTATGTAGGGTATTTTGGAGAACATCCCATGCACAGTTGAGAACAATGGGTATTCTTATGTTGTAGGGTGAAACACTCAATAGACATCTAATAAGACTATTTGTTCACAGGTTTGGTTTAGTTCTAATATTTCTTTGTGTTTTTTTATCTAGTTATGTGTGTATTTGTGATGGGGGTACTAACGTCATGCACTGTAACTGTATTAGTGCTCATTGGATTTTTCATGTCTATTAATATTTGTTTTGTATAGTTGGTTGTGCCAGTATTTGGTGCATATATATTTATGACTGTTATCTCTTCCTCTTAGAGTTTTCTCTTAACAAATATGTAGTGAACTTCTTTGTCTCTTTTGATAAGTCTTGGTTTGAATTTCACTTTGTCTCCAAATAGATTAGCTACTCCTGCTTTTTTCTGGGTTCCAGTACCATGAAGTATTGTTTTCCATCCTTTGAGTTTTAGCCTATGAATTTCTTGTTGAGTTAAATGTGTTTCTTGTATGCAGCATATTGTTAGGTTATTTTTTGATCCATTCTGCCAGCCTGTTTCTTTTAATTGGTGAATTGATACCATTTACTTTTTTTTTTTTTTTTTGTGGTAGTGGGAATCGAACTAAGGACCTTGCACTTGTCAGGCAGGCACTGTGCCACTGAACTATATCCCCAGCTACATTGATGGTTATAGCTGATGTGCATTGGCTTATCCTTTTTATATTATTTTCTTGTTGTTGGTTCCTTGTCTGTCTCCTCTGTTTATATGCTTGCCTTGGCTGGTGGCTTCTTTCTGTTGGTGTTCTTAGAATTGTGGTCTTCATTATCTCTTTCTAAAGTATCCTTCAGAACATTTTGTACAGCTGGTTTGGTGGTCATGAATTTCTTCAGTTGTTCTTTGTTATGGAAGTATCTTATTTGTCCATTAATTTTGAATGATAATTTCGCAGGGTATATCAATTTTGGTTGGAGGTTGTTTTCTTTCAGGACTTGAAATACTTCACTCCAACTTCTCCTTGTCTTAATGATTTGTGTTAAGAAATCTGCTATGATTCTGATGGTCTTTCCTTTATAGGTGATTAGAATCTTTTCTCTAACAGCTTTTAATATTCACTTCTTGGCTGAACTTCTGGAATCTTGTTATATGCCTTTTTGCAGATTTATTTTTATTTATGGCTAGTTAGAGTTCTATCTGCCTCACTTATTTGTATGTCAAATTCTTTTTCCATGTTTGGGAAGTTTTCTGCCTTTACTTCTGTAAATAGGTTTTTTTTATGGCATTTGTGTTGTCTCTGACTTTCTCCTTGATTTTGACCAATCTTACGTTGTTCTTTGCACCATCTTAAAGGTTTTGAATTGATGTTTCATGGTCCCTTCCTATGTTTTAGAAATCTTTCTTTTCATGGTTGCTAACCACAATGCTGTCTTCTAGATCTGATATTCTGTCCTCATCTTGGTTCAATCTGTTGTGTATAATTTCAATGGAACTTTAATCTCCTGAATATCTTTCTTTCTTATGTTGGAAATTCATGGTTTTCACCATTTTCCTAAGCTCTTCTATTTTTCATGTGTTTACTTTAGATTCATTGGGCAATCTAGAGTAGCAATCTAGATTTGCCAAACTATTTATTTATTTATTTATTTATTTATTTATTTATTTATTTATTATTTTGAGATAGGGTCTCACTGTGCAGTTCGGGCTGGCCTTGAGTTCACCATGTAGCCCATACTGGCCTCTAACTCATGATGATCCTCCTGCCTCAGTCTTCCAAGTGTTAGGATTGCATGGTGTGTACCACCATGCCCAGCTGAGCAATTTAGATTCCTTCATTTTGATCATTTCTTTTTTTAACCTGAAAGATTATTTCTAATCTGAGTTTTTCTACAGCCTAATTCATGTAGGGTTTTTTTTTTTTTTTTTTTTTTACTGCTGTTGGTATCATTTCAGAAAATTTAGTCTTCCAATTCCCTTGCAGTCATTGTGCCCTGGACTTGTCTGCATGGGCTGGAGGGCTAGGGTTGCATATTGTTTCTGCATCTTGTCATTTTCTAATTTTTAAATTTTATTTTGTTTTCTGTGTTGATGCTTGTAAATTTCTTATGGTAGATAGCTTTATCACTAGTATTGAGGCTTCCTTAGGAAATGTCTATTCCTCAAGTTGTGTTCTACATGTAGGTGGTTCTTGGTCTTTGTGTCTTTCCTAAGATCCTACCTTCCCAATTTATTAGTGATGAGAAGTTGCTATCAATTTGGCTCAGCACCCAGTCCTTTGGTACTGGACTGTAGTGATGATTATGACTCCAGATAATCACAGTGTTGTACTACAAGGGAGAACAACTGATTAAAATAGGTGTGACAACCTGGCTAAAGTGGTACATTTAGCAATAACAATAGCATTAAGCACAGCCTAGAATCTTACAAACTGTTGTAACTATTGATTGTAACTATTAATTTGGTGCCTTTAACCATAAAAGAAAGATGTACAGTTATATAACAAAATCAAACATAAACCAGGAATTTGTGTGCAATGAGTTTCCCCTTAGTAGAGTTGTTTTACCCTGTGGGTGTGGGGAGAGGGGATTTAAAAGCCATGGGGTAAAAAGTAGATAAATGAAGAGAAATGTAGTAGATGCAAGGTTGAAGGACAAAAGATGATCACCCAAGCTTCAGGAAACTGGAAAAGAGGACAGGAGAAAAAGAATGAAGCAGAAAGCAAAAGAATATTAAAGTGGAACCAGAAAGACTAGAGACAACATTCACTTACATGAAAAATAAATAAAATAAAATAAAATAAAACAAAATAAAATAAAATATAAAGTAAAATAAAATTCCTCTGGTGTCCACAGTTCTTTTGTAGTATCCAAAGCAGAACCCAAAACTGCTGGGTAACCCTAAGCACCAATTCTGCAGTGGGATTAGTGCTGGGTATGAGTCTGATCTTAGCCTCTGGACTCATAGGCTGGGGCCAGGCTTCAGCTAGCAACTTTCTGTACGTCCCTCAGTGGCCCACCCACATCTCTTTACTCTGCATTGCTCTCCCAGTTGCTGTGGTCTTCTCAGATGAGACAGCCTGGGGCTGCTCCCAATGCTGTGTACAATTGGCTCCTCCTGGTCTGTGCACAGACTCCTCTGTTCATGTTTCTGTTGTCTTATGCTTCTTACTGAAGGGCAGATGGGCATGTTGTCACCACTTCTGAGACATCTCAAGGTTGCTTGGTCCATCTTCCATCTCCTCTCCAGTGTGTGTGTGTGTGTGTGTGTGTAGGTGTGGGTGTGGGTGGATGTGGGTGTGCTGAACTCCCACTTGTTGCTCCAGAGCAGCCTAAAGATGCTTAAACCTGGCATGTCTTCATCCCTCTGTCAAGCCACTGGTCATGGGGCAGGAAGGATCATGCTATTCCTGTCACTACTTTCACTGCCTCTGCTTCCTAACATTGTCACTGGGGTTCTAGTTAGATGCTATGGGCACATGACAAAAACAAAACCAAACAAAACAAAAAACCTGGCAGCCTGTTGGAGAGGGAGCAGTTTCCTAGTCCCTACCCCCTGTGTGTGCTGGCAAAATTTGCTGCCAGTCTGCAGTGTTCTCTGTGTGGAGGAAGGCAAAAGGGTCAAGAGTACTTACATCCCAAGTCTATCCTGTGTGGCTTGGTTTAGCCACACTATTGCAGTGCATTCATTTTTTGGAAACTTCCTATAATGGTGGTTCCTGTTTCACACACAGGTGGCAGTTCCACTGGCAGCCCTATGGGCTGGTTCACCATTTTATGAAGTCCTATGTGTATGTTTTGTTTGATCTACAAGTCTCTTATTTAAGATTGATATTGGCATCAGGATGTATGTCCCTCCTTTTCTTCCTATTACCTATGTTTTTGGTTGATTTTCTCTGAGTAGCTCCAACGTGGTTCCTCCTCTATTCAGCCATATTGAATCTCCTCTCCTATAAAATATTCTTAAGGCTTATTTATTTGTGCCTTGGACAACCAGTGAGATATTCCTTCGTGTATATTAAAATAAAATTTAAAAGAATTAATATGGATACAAGACAATAAATCTATAGAAAAAAATGAAATGGCTGACTAGAGGCTAAATAAGAGTTCTTGGCTAAACTAAGAGTAAAAGCTGCTAGTAGGTGTCCTAGGGCAATTCAAGAGATGAAACAAAACATTTTCACTGAGATAAGTGTTCTTAAGAGGAGAGTTGTAGATTGAACACTCAGAGATTAAAGTTCATTTACTTGACAAATTCAGCAAATATTTATGGAAATCAGTGAAATCAAAGTAGTAAAGTGTTTGACTCAAGACTCAGGACAGGGTCTTACAGTCCACACCTGAGAGGAGAACACCAGGTTTTCATCAGCAAGAGCCAGCACTGCCTCTTCCCCACCTATCTCCTGGCACCTCCAGCATCTTTTGAACTCTTTTCTCTATTTCTTTCTGCATCCAGAAGGTGGTTGTTATATAGTACATAACAGTACCTGATGCCCATGTTGGAAAGGAATCTTGTTGGCTGGCATAGCATCACAACTCATACTACTTATGATTTGACAACCATAAATCCTTACCTTTTATCATCAAGTACTGTACTAGATAAATTTTATTTTCTTCATGTTCTCTTACTTGTCTTGTGTTCGATCATAGAATGGGAGTGTGTTTTTCTCCTGCAGTGAAAGCAATAAGCTGACAATAGAATGGGCACTGGAGAGAGGTTTTACAGGATCAATGCCTTATTTGTCTGATATTGCACCTAAATGCTCCAAAAGCTCTAAAGCTGACTCATTGTTACAGGAAACACAGTCACAGCTTCAGTGAATATGCACTGCATCTCTACTACTTGCTTGAAATTAGGTAAGCCAACATGCATGAGATATTATAGCATGAGCGGTGAGCAAGAGACGGTAAACAAATAAACAAGTGGGAGACCGATGGGCAAGTAACATCCTTTAAGTTGTGGGTAATGTCTTGTGGACAAAGAATGAGTGCCTTGAGCCAGTAAACAGGCCAGGATGAGTGTGGGGTGTTAAGCTGATGAGCACAGGAAGAAGCATATTCTAGGTAGAAGAAACAAAAAGCTGAAAAAGAAATCAAGGTACAGGAGGACCTGAGACTGTTAGGGGAAATTTTCTTGACTCTAAAAATGTGACACATTAGTGAATCTCAATATCAAAGGGGACACACTGATTTTTTAAAAGTAAAATGCTGGGCTGGTGAGATGGCTCAGCGGCATAAACGCCTGCCTGGCAAGCATGAGGGCCCAAGTTTGACTCCGGGAACCCACATATGAAAAGAGGGCCGGTGATATCGCTCAGTGGCATGGGCGCCTGCTGGTGCATGAGGTCCCAAGGTTGATCCCCAGTACCCACACACACACACACACACAGAAAAAGTAAAATGCTTTAGCATATATGCATTCTTTCTTCATTTATACATAATTCTTTAATATCACAGGTATTAAGCTAAGTTTTAAAGCTTTAGATTTGCATACTAATTTTGTGTTTCTCATATTTCAACAGATGGAATATCACAAAAACATAAATTTTCAAGATGGCCCAAACATTGGAAAAAAACAGTGAATATATAATTGAATACATTAAGATGGCTAATCAGCTAAAAAATTAATCCTTACCAAACCTCTAATAACATGAATTTAGAAAATGAATTCCTTTTCTATTAACAAATCAATTATTTAAAGCAATTAAATTGGAGAAATACATATTAGGATAAAATAGATTCTTAAAGCCAAAGACTACTGGGAACATACCTATATTTGAATAAGTTATGTTTATTATATTTTGTAACATGAGAATCTACATGTCTTCAGGTCCGTGGGGTATTTCAGTAACAGGGTGTTACAGAGAAATTCAGATTCAGGCTGGTTAAGTAATTTAGGGAAGGTTTGATGAATGAATTTTGCTCTAGATTGGATGCCATCAGGAAGCAGGGTCAATCCCATACTTGTATACATTAATAAACACAACCATAAATAAAGCAGTGTTTGATAGATAGGTAAAAATCACTCATATAAAACCAGACTGGGGATGCCTCAGTGATTTCTTTGTTGGAGTTATTTAGCCCGACTTTAACATTTAATTTAACAATCACTTAAATATATCATTTTGAAAATATAGTATGTCATTTAAATATTGTATAAATAATGTATCATTTAAATAATAAAATGATAACAAATTTATATAAAATTATATTTTCTAGTATCTATCTACAGTATATTGAGTAATTCTCAGATGTTCTTTAAAATCAGATCGTCTGGTCTGCTTATGTACCTCTTCCTTTGATTCCTATTGATTTGTAAGTGATAAGAGGTACTCATCCTAAGTACCTGCCTTAAAAGATTAACTAGAATATCTTTTCTAAATTGCCACCCATTTTCTGAGTTTCACATGGTAACTCAGAAGGTTATGCCTACTGCTTTTTTTCTTGATATTGGAGCAGAATTCAGGCCTGAGTTCCTACCCCCAGAAAAGAGCTTTTCAACCCCTACCCATCCACTTGTTTGTTTGTGTGTTGTTTATATTGGAGATTTATCCTTCACACTGAGCTATCTCCCCAGCCCTTTTCATAATTTTTAATTTTGAGAAAAGGTCTCCTAAGTTACTAAGCTGCTCCAGCTGTCTTTAAATATCTGATTCTCTTACCTCAGGCTCACAGAGTGCTGAGATTACAGATGGGTGCCACTGTGCTAGGCTCAGCTGTTTATTGACCATCATTGTTCTACAAACAATTACACATAGGCTGGTTTTCTTAATATTCCATCTCCAAATCTAGTGATGTAGATTTTAGAGTGGGGACTGATAAAAGTCTCAGATGACCCGGGGGCATGAGGCTAAAATTGTACCAAAATCCTCTGTGGAATATTACACTTAAGAAAAATCTATACCATTTCTCATGCCCGATATCCTAACCTTGATTTTGTGGTGTTCTTTGTTGTCCAGACAATTTAGGTTGAATTACTTTGTACTTAGAGGAAAAGCTCTTAATATTCAATGCTGATGAAATACCAAATGCCACAATTGCTAGACACCTATTCACTAAATGATTTTTGAAAGAGAATGTCATTTACACAGTGAAATTAAATCAGTGTCAAATAAAGTGTTACATGTAGTTATGATTCATGAGACCTGTAAAGTATTTATTTTGTAGTTCACTCTACCTACAAGCAGTTAATTATTTTAAGTTGTGTTTACAGAATGCAAATAATATTACATGAATTCCTGTTGTCATTGGTAGAAATAACAAGCATCTGAAAAATAATTGTGGTTAATTATATTTTGTAAGAGACTTGTGAATATTACATGAAACATTATTATGGATGTGAGTATAATGCCTTTTGATATGAGTATGTGTCTCATTTGGATTTTATAATGATATGAGAAATTAAAATTAAATGTTATTTTAGGGAAACTTCTTTAGAATAGGCATGTGTAACAAATAATTTCATTATAAGATTTGATGTAATAGTCTTATCCAGGGATTCTGGATGATGGAAATGCTTGCCATTTTGATGCAGTGACATCACCTCCAGTTGATGGCACAGAAAGAAGAAAGTGCCAGTCATTGTGACCAGGCTACTTTGAGTCTTAACCCCATTAAAGCTGTAGTACATGTGACATTTTTAATGACATAGAATAGAGTGATTTATATCATGAAATGAGTAACAGAATGAAACAATTCATGTTAGTTCTTGTGAAGAGGAACAAGTTTGAGATTTCCTGAAGTCTTTTTTATTTAAATTAAGGCTAATAATTTGCACACAAGAATTTGGAAACAGGGGATGAGGCTAGCTCAGTGTAGAATACATTTTGAGCAGTTACAAAGCCTTGGATTCAATACCTAGTACAAAAAAATGGAGATAGATGATGAATTAAACAGAGTTTCACTCTTGGATAGGTTTGATCATATGAAGAGAATCTTCTTGCAACTGGAAGTAGAAAGAATGGTTTCTCACAGAAACAAATGAAGTTAGTGTCTGGACTGTGTTTATAAGACCGTTTTAAAATTAATAACTGAATTTTAAAAACACCTGATTGTAATCTGATTTTATGCCACAAACATTTTTTATTATAATTTTCTTATGGGCAGAGAATGTGATGATCAAAGAATATATTTATATAATCTGTTTAATAGTTATATACCCATAAAGTATTAATTGGTGTGCTGCATTTCTCATCTTTGTGATTTCAGTCACTGTGTCTATGTTCATAAGGCTGCCCTTGATTTTGGATGGATTCATCATCAGATTATTTAAATCTATATGACAAATATTCAATCTTCCAGGGTAGCAAAATGATTCTGGTATGAAATTTTAGGGCTGTTTGCTTCCTAGATCAGAGTGCAAAACTCATGGGGTGTGGATGGGCTGTAATCTTCTCTGAGATACTAATCTCCTAGCATTTAGAAGCAACGGGGACAAATTAAATTGTGTTCAGTGACCTACCTATTCTATGTACACCTATTATCTTTTTATATTTAAGGCAAGATGTGAAGGTTCAATTTTGAGAAGCCACATCTGTGGATGGCTTTCTTGCCAAGTCCCAGGCCACTCAGGGTGTCACATGACAAAAGACTGTGCGTGTGTGTGTGTGTGTGTGTGTGTCTGTTCTGCTCCTTCTTATAAAACCAAGATTCACTTATGGACACTGCAGCCTGATGATCTAATCTAATCCTGATTATGTCCCAAAGGCCACTCCACTAAACATGGCAGTCACATTAGGTTTTTGCCTTGCTAATATGTCACAATGGGGATTGAATACCAACACACGAAGTCTTAGGGGGCACTCAAAATGTATCTGTAAACCGCTACCTCTAACTGTCAAGCTTTCAGGTCCTCCTCACAATGAATAATAACATCATTAATTCAAAATTCAAAGTTTCTTCTGAGACGCAAAGCAAACTCTTCCAGGTGCAAGCCTGTAAAATCAAAAGAGTTGGTCTGCTTTTAGGACACAATGGTGTTATAGGCACAGGGTAAATATTCTTATTCCAAAGAAGAAGAGTAGGTAAGTTGAAAGGAGAGAGGTTTGGGGCCCAAAGAAAGATGAAAGCCCAGAAAGGCAGGCATTATATCCTAAAGCCCCACGTCCAGCATCTTTTGAACTCTGTGGTGAGAAGTAAGCCCCAGGCTTTGGGCACCCCATCTCTATGTGTATGTCAGAGACAGTGGGCCAGGCCTGCATTCTGATGGCAGCTTTCCAAGGTGCGTATGACACTAATCACTGAATGAAACAGATTTTCAAAACAGGTTAGTAGGACAGTTACAATAATTAATACATTGAGTATTGTTGTCTTCATAGTAGTTATTCAGAGTACAAGATATACACATGATATATTGTCCAAACAATATTAGCACAAACCTTTCTTTTCAATGAACTAAGAGAAACTAGCTGTATAACTATCTTAACTATCTTGTGTATACTTATTTCTTTTTCTTTTTCCCTTTCTACCTTTCTCCTTTCCCCCATCTCAGTTTGTCTTTTCTTTTGAACAGTTTCTTCCTAGTTCACAATATCTACTATACATTTTGGAGGTTATTTACTTGTTCTGTTTCTCACATTAGTGAGACAATATGATGTTTACACATATGGGTCTGATTTATTTCATTTGTTAGTATGGTCTCGAGTTGCACCCATTTACCTATAAAACTCTCCAGTTTATCCGTATTTATGGCTGAGTAGTACTCCATTATATAAAAAAAGCCCACATCTTTTTTATGTATTCCTCAGTTGATGGACATTTGGGAGGTTTCCAAGATTTAGCTATTATAAATTGTGCTGCTATAAACACAGGTGCACATGTATCACTGTGGTACGATGCATTTAATTCTTCTGGGAAGATACCCAGAAGGGGAAGAGCTGGGTTGAATGGGACCTTTAATCCTAGTTTTTTGAGGAATCTCCACACTGATTTCCACAGTGGTTGCACCAGTCTGCACTCCCAACAGTGGAGAAGGGTTCCTTTTTCCCTCCAGCCCCTCCAGCATTTGTTATTGGTTGATTTTTTGATGATAGCCATTCTTCTGGGGTGAGATGAATAAATTTAATTAATGTCTGGCTTATGGATATTTTACCAATTTCAATTTTTTTGTTTTAAATTATGGTGTAATAAGAGCTGTTATGTTTATTCACAAATGTGTACATACACTTTATATTATGTCAGAGACTTTATTCATCCCCAAACTTACTAGATACTGGCACGTGCTTGTATTAGAGTGACTGTAGCAATTAATTCTTTCACCAGTAGTATATAAATATTCCTTTATCCTTATATGTCACAGTGTGTGACTCTGGCAGTACAGAGGATAAAATATTACATGCAGTTGAAGTCCAACTTTAACTCCAGGAGAAAGAGAGACTGCTTCACCAAGACTTATCAGCATGAGAAAGCCTCAGGAAGAGAGGCCCAATCTAAGAAACATTTGACCTTTGATTTGTAACCCAGTGACATAAGAACAAATGTGCAGAAGAGAAACACTGTAGGAATGAGGGGACAGGGAAGGAACAGGATGGTCTGCTATGTGGTACACATCATTCTAATCTAACCAAGCTTATCAGGGCAAGAGGAACAGAATGGCGGGAACAAACATATCTGAGAATAAATTGTTTTTTATCCTGATCAGCTGTTGTCCTGCAGGTCTGTTCTAATCATTAACCATGCATTCCAACAGCCCTGTGTTGTTGCTACAAGGGTCCCTTCATCTTAGAACTCATTTCAATCACTCCTTTGGCCAGAATTTCCCCACAGTTCCCCCCTTTTTTGTTTCATAACCCAAATGGAGCAGAGAAGAGTGCACAGGGTAGAGGGGCATTGGGCTTGGCATAGGAAGGCAATCAATTTTTTTTGCACAGAGGGCTCCTTGGAACAGCAAACAGAATCCTCTTAGGACTGCAAGAAAGAGCAGAAAAATTGTTCCAATAGCTGTAAGATATCAAATGTGAAGTTTGAGACCAGAGAACAAGTTCCTAGGATTGAGCAAGTAGGCAATATCATTCAGATGATCTAAAGTAATGTGTCTAGCCTCCATCTGAAGCTTATTAAGTTGAGCTTGAAGTCAGCCATGGAGATTAGTAATTTCAACATCCAGGTTTGTATGAAAAGCACTGTGGAGAAGATATTGGACCTCCTCCTCCTCCAAAGTTTCCGAATGATTGAGAGGAATAGGAGAAATGCACATTGAGCGATACCCACTTTCACACTGAGGTGACTGTGTTCATAGGGCCTGTTGATATTCACCAAACCAGCTGACAGCCACCTCAAGTGCATCAAGCCTTTGTAGAATTTCTTTCTCCATATTAGTTTGAGTCAGCAGTATTGAGAAAACATTTTGGAAATAGTCTGAGCTTTTGTCTGCTATGTTCAAGTGCCATGGTGACTGGTTCAAGAGTGGAATTTCCCATCCACTCTAGAATGAGATTAGTGGGGAGTTATGCTTTGGCTTGCTTTGTGAGTACCACAAGGAGTCAATCAGTTGGCATTGGCAGGCAAAGGGATATTAAGTGTTTTAAAGGATCTGTAATAATGATTAGAGGAATTATATTTAGTTATCTCAGTTTCCTGATTAGTAAGAGCTAGAATATATGGACAGAAAGAACAGATCATAATATGCTCAGAAGTATCATGAGAAAATCTATCTGAATCTATCTGAATACATATATATATATATATATATATATATATATATATATATCCACCAATTCTAATAATGCTAAGGAAGAATGAGATAGCTAGCCACCAGAGGTATTACTTGACAGGGGAAGGGTAAGTACCTGTGGAGATGTCCAACAAAGATCCAGCAAGCCCAGGATACCATGAAGGTGGACTGCCATTTTAATTAAAAGGCAAAACATAATTTCAAGTAGAATTAGACTCTAATGCAATCAAATTATGAGTTTCTTAATTTTCTAGGGTTAGGTTACAGGCAAGATGTATAGCAAGGACAGCAGACAAGAATAAAGGGGATATTGGTGGACTGAAATAAAGTCCAGCCCAAATCGAGTCCATTTTCTGTAGGCACCCATGGATGAGAACATAACAGGATATTGGGCTTTGAAAGGTGCCTGCCAGACATGGAGGAAAGCAGGACTGATGGTGGGTCACCTTGGTGCAGTTGGGCCCAATGAAAATATGATTCATATACAACTGGGGACTAAAGGGAACACAACAAGAACTATTAATGACATTAAAGACCAAACAGAGGGGGAGTTCTTTAGCCAAAATGTACCATTCATAAGGTAATAAGTGCCAGCCATTAGAGTATCCACAGTTGCCACAATCCCTACCACAATCCCTTAAAGAGCCAGGAGGGGGCATCTAGGCTCTGCCAATAAAAACGGTATTGTTGGAAGAGAAGGGAGACTCAGGGTCATTCCAGGTGACTATATAAAAATACAGGAGGTGTAAGTATATGTGCCCAATATACCACGCCACTTACTTTCAGTTCACAGCTAAAGGGAAGAAGAATAAAAAGGAACACTTTTATATTTGCTATCTTAGAATTATAGATGACCTGTCCTATCATTGCCAGGAAGAGGTTTTGTGGGATAAAAGGAACGCCAGTGTTTTACAGTGTGTGTTCGGCTTGAGCAGTAAATTGTTTAATGTCTTCCCAGGTGGGTCTTTATGACCATATTGCAAAGGGCAGCAGACCTGCTCTCCTCCTATCCCTGGAGGGGGTTGAAGCACAGTCTCCTGCAGCCTATACGTGCGGTTGCTTCTCTCCTAGTTCTACATTATATGGATCAACAGTCTTTGTGGGAACCCAGAGAAAGACTTTAGGGGATAAAACAGATGCATATTCCCTCTCTTAGGTTAATAATTCTGTTGAACCTGCTTATTCTAGGCTGGACAATGGGTGATGGTAAAGGACCAATGGTTTTAGTCTGTGCTTTGTGGTAATAAAGTGTTTCTCTACTGCAGTGAAACCTTCAGAGTCACAATTCAAAAATTTTAAAGTAAATAGTGTTTAAGATACTTGTTCTTGGGCCGGTGAGATGGCTCAGTGGCTTAAGCGCCTGCCCGGCAAGCACGAGGGCCCGAGTTCGACTCCCGGAACCCACATACGAAAAAGGGGCCGGTGATATCGCTCAGCGGCACGGGCGCCTGCCGGCGCGCGAGGTCCTGAGGTCGACCCCCGGTACCCACAAAAAAAAAAAAAAAAAGATACTTGTTCTTGTGAGGAAATTTTCTCCATCATATTCCACACCCCTTTTTTTAATAATTGGGTTTCGAGGAGCTCATTGGTTTGCTTTACAATGGCTTGTCTTGTGGGGTTATAAGGGGGTAATGGTGACATGTTTAATGTGTCAGAATTGCAGGGATCTTTGTAGGGAATTGGAATTATAGGCAGGACTATTATCTGTTTTAATTTATCAGGGTAATTCCATTACAGAAAAATATGATTGTAAATGATGTTTAATATATTTTATAGTTTCACCTGATTGTAAGGAGCCATATATGTAACCAGAGTAGGTGTCTATAGAAAATGAATATATTTAAGCTTATCAAGAGGGTTATGATGATTATGTTTATTTGTTGAATTTTATTATTTTAAAACCATACAAGTTGATTCTTATTTTAGGAGTAAATTTTATCTGTTTTTGACACTCTGGGTATTTATTAACAATTTTGATTTTTAGCTTGTTTATGTATGACATAGAAGGAGTGGACAAGGGCTTTAGCCCTTTGATGAAAGAATAGATAAGAAACAAGTGCCTCATTTAGACCAAAGCATCCATGTGAACATTTCCCTCCACTTGAGGGCCAGGGAAGGTAGAGTGAGAGTCTATATGTATAACATAAGAAGGTGAGATATGCTGCCTGATAAGTTTTTGCACATGTCTGAACATGTGAAACTGCATCTCATCATTTCCATTATGTGCTTTTAAGTATCCACAACATAGGCTGAATCTGTGACAATATCGAAGGATTGATCAGGGAACTGTTTTTTTTTTTTTTTTAATCAATCATGGTTGTCTTAGAAATTGAATCTTTGTAGAATGTTAACAGATAGCAATTATAAGGTTTTATAAAAAAAACTTGAGATCAAGGGCAACATAATATATTAGCATAACAATCATGATAACATTATGACATGAAACTTTTATCTAAAGTTGTTATTTATTTATTTATTTATTTACTTATTGGGGTACAGGGAATCAAACTCATGACCTCACATTTGCCAGGTAGTCACTGCACCACTGAACTAAATCCCTGGTCCTAATGCTGTTATTTTTAATAGAGTGTCATCTAAGAAGAATGTATCTGTCTACAGAAATATTTTATGTGACATTGTTTGAAATGTACGCTGAGAATTTGTAAGTGTTGTGACACATATATGGCATACCCATAGCAATCACATAAGCATAAGACTTGAAAAAGAATTACACCATATGAGTGGCTGTTTAATGTTGGATTGGCATGCACATTTCACCATAAATAGTTAGAAAACAAGTAAGAGAAAGCCAGATATTTGAGCCTAAAATTTACCACCATAAAATTTTTTAGTCTAGAAATCACCAATATGATAAGATTTTTTTGAGTTTTGTATCTTTGTACATTTAGGAAACAAATTCATTTAATATACAAAGAAGTAATAAATTAGGTCGGAACTGCCCAAGGAGGTAGTTTTGCCCTCCTTCTTGTCATTGACCAGTGTAGATGCCTCTGCTAGCCTTGTGAAAAGCTAATGTTTAGTATTAATCTCAGAAATGAGAGATTAATACTTTGTCTGAAAGTACCAGTTAAAGTTGGGAGTTGGGAAGGAGTGACTGATAAGAGTCAGGGGCATACCCCCCTAATCTTTGAACAACAAGGAGCTATTAGAAGAAATAGTAGGGGCTCAACCAAACTAACAGGAGCAAAGCTTAAAATAACTAAATATACACATTCCTTTCAGCAAGCTGTATCTTCTACAAACTTTTTCTTGACATACTTGAAACTTCTAGCTTTGTCACAATTTCTCTTTTTCTTTCTAGTAGAACAAGAACTTTATCATACAAAATCCTGTTACATCAAAAATAGATCTCTATACTTACAGCCTTCTTCATATTTTCTTCTTCGTTCTACTTAGTATAATCTTTCCATAACAAACCTGGAGTGGCCACTTGAATTTTAAAGTGCCATTCTCCTCTTTTTTTCCCTTTGGTCTCAGATTGTTATATTTTAAATTTGGCTGGCTGCCAATAAACCTCCACATAGCCTTGAATAGTACTTTTATTTTGAATGAAGCAGCAGAAGACCCAATCTTTTAGAAATTACTAAGGATAGGAAAGTGGAACTTGTTCTATTTCTATATAAAATAAGTATAATTCTAATGCTAAAATCAGAAAAAAGGTAAATAAAAATAAGATTATTAAGAAAAATACATTAAGGATCAATTTCACTGATTAACTTGAATATGAAAAACTCTGAAGAAATAAGTAACAATAATTTATAAAAATGACAATGTATCAAGAACTCCCTTGGCTCATGATAAGAATGGTACCTTTAATATCAGAAAACCTATTATTATAAGTCATAAAAAAAGAGATTGAGGGCCAGTGAGATGACTCAGCGGCATAAGCACCTGCCTGGCAAGTTTGAGGTCCTGAGTTTGGTGCCTGGTACCCAAATATAAAGGAAAAAGGGGCCAGTGATACCACTCAGTGGCATGAGCACCTGCTGGCAAGTGTGAGGTCCTGAGTTCGACCCCTGGTACCCACATAAACAAACAAACAAAAAAAGAAATTGAAAAAGAAAAACCAATAGATTTGTAACATATGGAATAAAATTTTATACTCGTTTATGACAAAAAAATTCATATAAAAGAAGAAATTTTAAATAACTTCATTATATTTAATTTTTTAAAGATCATGTCAACTAAGATGTTTTATATACATGTATGTATATATGTATGCACACATAAATGTAATTTTGTACTGCCAACATATAATAATAAAAATCCGGTACAACTAAAATATTAAAAACAAGCAATAGGTAATTGAACAGTGAGTGTCTCATTTCCAGTAATATGGCAGAATTGGCAATTCCTCATAATTCCTTCTACACTAACGTATGTTGGTCAAATGTTATAAGCTGTATTTCCATGAAAATCACAAAAGTACAAAAGAATAATAACATAGACTAAAGTAAAAGCAACAGCAATAAGTCTACAGTTATGTCCTGGGTGATTGGGTAAGGTAGGGATGAAAGTAGAAATTAGAGCCAGCAATCATAGACATTGGGTTTTAAAGGCCACATGAATGAGTGATGGGAATTTGAATTTTCACTAGGGAAGGTATTGGAGGTAAAATTCATAAGGAAATCACAACTTTTAAACTAGTCTCCTGTTCTGTATAGTAAAACAAACTGGCTCAAAACACGCACACACACACACACACACACACACACACACACACACACCCATACACACTACATTGGGCTTGTAGCGACAACTGATCTGCCAAAGAATTTTCTCAGATAAACTCAGGATTTATACGAGCATAAAATTCTAAGTTTGAAGGAACATGAGGGGGGAAAAAAGCAGACTATGAAAGGCAAAAAATCCAACTTTGTGAAAGAAATAGAAAAATTTACTAAGGCACTTACCCCCACAAAAATCACCATATTCAATTGACTTCCCAAGGAAATTCTACTGAACTTTCAAAGACCATATATTTCCAATACTCTGTGAATTAGTCCCACAGTGAAAAGCATAGAAACTTTCTAATTGCTTTTATGAAGTAAAAATCTAATACTAAGGTAATACAGAGAACAATTGTACAAGGGACATTATAGAACATTCTCATGAATATTGATGCAAAAATCCAACAAAAATATTAGCAAGTAAAATGCACTACTATATTAGGAAAATAATAAGCCAGAACTAACTGTGATCTATTCTAGAAACTCGAGGTCAATTCACTGTTTGGAAATCAATCTATAAATATCACATGTCATGTTAATACATCTAAGGAAATATGTCATATTATTCCTACATTTTCCTAAGAAAATAGTGGAGAAAATTAAATTCTTCCTTAAAAGAGAAACTCAAGAAATTAGAAATGGAGAGCTGTAAATTTAAGCTGTTAATTTCCCCTGTAAAAATGGGATCAACAGTCTCCTTTCTCTGAGGCATTTGCATTTGGATAAATTTGTTATTTGTTTTCACTTTTTTATTTTGAACTATTTCTTAACTGATAGAAATTTGGAAAACTAACCCAAAGAGTACCTGTATCCCTCTCACTCAAATTTGCTATGTTAACAGCTACATAATCATGTTTTCATTGTGACTAGCTGGAAATTAATGTTAATATTTTTAAATGGAAGGCATTTCAGGTCTTAACTTATTTTCCATCATTGTGAGATGCACATTGTTCCAGTTTTACAGAGAGGAAGCTGACGCTCAGAAGGAAAGGGCGTTGGCCAAGGTCTCCCTCCTAAAATGCAGCAAATGTCAGACCATCAGAACCAGATCTGTGGCCTCAGACTTTGCTCAGTTCCTAGCAGGCATCATTTCTTCCTTGTTCAGTTCTAGGCTCACTTTCTTCATTTTACCTACAACACTCTTCCGCTCCTGTCACAGTTAGGGTCCAACCAATGCTGCTCCCACCAAGAAGTGTGTACTGTCTGCGGAGGGTGGCTCCTTTACCATCCTTCATCCTTCCTTCCAATGCATCAGTGTACCTGGTATGAAACACAGCACCACCACAATCCCATTGCATTCTTACAATAAAAAATATACTCAAGACATAAGGTATTTTGACAGAAAAAGTACGGAAAAACATTATCTCCAAAAGAGTAGTTGTTTGAGATTTACTAAAATCAGATGAGGCAGGTTTTAATGAAAAACAATGTTTTAAGGGGTCATTATTAGTTATGGCTTCTATCTGATGTCCCCCCAAAGCCTCATGTGCTCATAGATGAGGCTTTTTGGAAGTGGCTGGATCTAGGGTGTGTGAATTTGGATTAAGGGTCTGTGAATATGGATTAAGGTTGTGATAATTGGATCAGCCTACTGATTGTTTCAGCATTGTTCTGGGTGTGTGTAATGGGAAGCCTCACTGTGGATATGAGTGTTACCAATCAAAAGGCTTATAGACTGGATAGAATTTAAGGGGAGAATAAAGGAAAGCAGGCTTGTTGCTTACTGACTTCTGCTTGCCATGCCATGGACTGTTTCTCCTTTGCAGTGGCCCTTTGCCACGTGGCCCTACCTTGAAACTAGCTGACTATGCACTCAAACCTCTACAAACTGATCTGAAATAAATCTTTCCTCCATTATCTTTGGGTATCTTGTATTTTGCTTCACCAGTGAGAAAAGTATCAAGACATTATCCAATTTACTTTTATCTCACAAAGAAGTTTAACTTATTAATTAACATGAGCAGTAAGGAAACACTTCATTCATAGAGGAGAAAAATCTCATCATTTTGAATATATTTAGAAGAATGCTGGAGCTACTTTTATAGAACCCTGTACCTCAGAAGTAGAAAATATACTCATTTTAACTCAGGTAAAGAGTTAGACAGTAATCACCTAAGTGACCCTAGAAAAAGTTTCATTAAAAACATCTTAACTTTAGCATAGCATGGGACACTCATTCACTAATTTAGGGGAAGTATGGTAGAGCTTTGTCTGGTTAATTTCTTCACCAAGGACAACTGGAAAGCAGAGGGAAGATCTACTAAAAGCTTTAAATATTGGATGAGTGGCTAGAAAATCTGGGTGGTTCAAGGAGAGGGGAAGGAAATTTTAAAAAATCAAGTCACATTATGTACATGTACCACTCCCCAACATGATCGGAAAGTGCATGTACTGCAAATAGGTAGTGATAAAAATAAATAACAAATAAATAAAAAATTACCATGATCTCAGACCCAGAAGACTGTGGACAATGAGGTGATGTCCTCCTGTCATGTTTTCTCCAGAACATATTTGTAAAGCATGGGAAGATTGCGATGTTCTTGACCTTGCTTAACAAAAGGGCTAGAACCCATCAGTCCTTTTGGGCCAGAAAAGAGCAGAGCCATGCGAGGTTAAAATCCTTTGGAGAGAAAAGAATGAAGCCATGGTCTTATGACTTTGACAGTTTTCAATAAATTTTACTTCATTAAAATGTTTTCTGAATTAGAACCACCTAATCTGTAACATCAACAAAACTTATTCCTGGAAAGAAATGTAAACTTATGAACACAAACAAGCAAATTCATATTTCTCAATGCCTATTTATTTCTTCTATTAAATTATAATTATAATTATAAAATATTGGGATCTGAAAATCATAAAAATACTCTCAAACATAAATGTAGTTAATGTCATATATGTATAAATTCCTTGAGCCTTGACTACTCATGGAAAGAGGTTTTTTAGAAAACAGTGCTAAAAATTGATGACCCCATCTGTGCTAAATTTAGGATGTATTTAATGAAACTTTTTCTAGGGTCAATTAGGTGCTCACTGTTTCTTACTCCTTACCTGAGTTAAATTGAGTGTATATTTTCTAATTTTGAGGTACAGAGTTCTATAAATATTAGCTCCAGAATTCTTCTAAATATATTCAAAAGGGGAGATTTTTCTCCTCTATGCCTAAAGTATTTCATCACTGTTCAAGTTTTTCTTCAGACTACGCCATGTTAATTAATAACTTGTAATTATAAAATAATTATGTAATATTTAGATCTGAAAATCATAAAAATACTATCAAATATAAATAAAGTCAGACATGTATAAAATCTTTGAGCCTTGACTATTTATGGAAAGTTTTTTGAAAACATGCTGAAAATTGATGGCTTGAATACAAGTTAGAAAAAGAAAATTAAAAGATAGAATTTGGCAAATATGACTCTGAACAGAAATATCAAAGGATAACATAGAGTATAAAAAGTGCTGTTTCATTGTTTATTTGTAATAAAGTAATAAATACAAACCCCAGGAAAAACACCAAGAATAAAAGTAAGATTTAAAATTAAAAAGTGATAGCTGGACATAGTGGCACATACCCACCTGTAACGCCAGCACTTGGAAGGCTGAGGCAGGATGATTATCAGCAGATCCAGGCCAGCTTGCACTAAGTAGCAAATTCTAGGCCATCCTGTACTACATAACAGGATAAAAGATTATCAAATACATGCCAATACTCATCCAAATATGAATATGACCTGAATAGTTCTAAAATAACAATGAATTAATAGTTGAAAAATATACACAGAGAAAGAAAAAAGAAAGTAGGAAGGGAGAATGGGAGAGAGACAGAGAAAAGCAGAGAGAGAGAGAGAGGTTTTTAGGACCCAAGCAGCAGAAGGGAGACTTTTCCTTATAATTGTAGTCTAAGAATTTACAATATACGAGAAATGCTTTAAGCATATCAATTAAACAAAAATATCAACTCATATTGGAAACCAAAAGTAAACTTACCAATTGCTAAGCTTTATAACAATGGGCTCTTATATTTAGGAAATGATATTTATAGCTAATGAACCATCTGGGGCAAAGTCCCAGGAAGAATTTATTTGCCTTAGCTTTGTTTTCCTAGGCCTAAAATTTTTTATTTTTTATTTTTGGGTGGACTGAGTATTTTTTAAATCGCTTCTCATCCTGAATTGATTTTCTGTGTATTTAAACCCCACCTAGAATTCCTCAGTCATCCTTGACTCCTGAAAATGTTTGGACCACCAAGATGCAGTATTTATCGTCTAAGGTTCTACTTTGGTTCATGCAGTGTTTTCTCATCACCACATCAAAGTTCATTTTTTTCCCCTTACCCCTCTCACCCTCTGCTGCTCCTTCCAACTCGTGGTCCCCTTACCATTAACAAAAATTCTATTTCTACTTTTTCTTCAATTCAGAAAAGGTACATCAGTTTTTACCTTCCAATAAAAATTTTAGAAATTTTCATAATATATATCTTGCTACAGCAAGAAAAATAATGTAATTTTGCTTCATTTTATCACTCTGAAGTAGAAACAATGTAGACCTTTATATAATGTGTTTTTAGAAGGGCAACATTGTAATAGCATGTGAATATATCATAATTACAAAATTTGCAACATATACTTGAAGTGAATATGTTCACTTCTTAAAACTGTACTTCCACATCATTCTTATTTAAGTGATACATTATTTCTTATGTAGAATACTATTATATTGATAGAAACTTTTATGTTTTTGTAAAATAATGACATATTTAGCTATTTTTTATAATTAAAAATTAAGTGTTAACTGTTTAATATTGGTTTATGAAGAGAATAAAAAGAGAATTACTACATAATAACACATGACACTTAATGATATTTTCAAGTAAGCCAACATTACCTTAACAACATGGTTATAACCAACATTTTCTTAGTGTAAAGCTTTTCCTAAGGGACACAGTATTCATAGGGGTGATGGAATGATAGCCAAATTGACAGTTTTTAAAAAAAATAAGTTTGATTGTTTTATGAAAAATTTTATGGATATCTTGCAATGGGTGGACTAAAATAAAAAACATTTTATGGTGAAGAATTTTGTATATATTTTATATGACTCAGTTCATCTGTCCATTGTTAGCTAATTCTATTGGTGATCTTTCTAAAAAATATCATTCATATGAATTCCAACCAAACACACAAAAACATTGAATGCATCATGCCAGATGTGCATTTTGATGCTGTAGTTAGTTGAACGTTACCTCAGTAACTTCTTTCTACATATATTTGCCACTAATTTTACAGTTTTTTCCAAAATGTAGGGGATACAATAATAAATATCCATTTTTTTTTTGTGGGTATCAGGGGTCAAACTCAGTACCTCACGCACCAGCGCTACTGAGCAATATCACCGGCCCTTTTTTCCTATGTGGGTACCGGGAGTCGAAGTCACGACCTCGCGCTTGCCAGGCAGGGGCTTATGCCGCTGAGCTATCTCACCGGCCCCCATTTTTTGTCTATAAATTTTGTGTGAATGTTGTTTAGAAAGTTGTAAATATACCCATTTACTAACAGAAAGAAAAAAAAAAAGCATAGACATATATGTCTTGAGGAAGGCCCCAAACCCCCTTTTTTTTTTCTTTTGTGGGTACTGGGGGGTCGACCTCAGGACATCGCGCGCCAGCAGGGGCCCCTGCTGCTGAACGATATCACCGGCCCCGTTTTCGTATGTGGGTTCCGGGAGTGAGCCATCTCACCGGCCCCCCAAACCCTTTTTGACTCATAGATGAATAGCATATTACTGGGGATGCCTGGAAAGATTTACCAAACAGCAAAAATTAATCTGTTTAGCTTCAAATGACAGCTGAAGTGCTAATTTTTAATTCAGTGGAGTATTCATTTTACTTGATAAGCCTACTTAGATCCACTTGGTTAACTGTAACAGAAAAGCAGTCTCCAAGTACATCAAGCATGGTCTTTAAATAGGATGAGATACAAAGAACTATAAATAGATTGGAAAGTAATATCAATGCTGAGCACAGCACTATGAATAAAAAATTTTAAGTGTCAGCTCAACCTTTACAAATGCTTTGCTACAGTGCTTCTAATATATGCCTATAATAATGATAATATTGCGGAGTTTCCAATTAAATTGTGTTGATTTTATTAGGAAATGAATTGATTCTGATTTCATTAATTTATAAACATTGAAACATAGAAAAGGAAGTTCTCCACTAAATAGCACAGCCAATAATAATAACTGATAGACATGTAGCAATTAAACAACTTAAATTATGCGTTTTAAAAGGAGAGAGAAGTGGACTCAGAGGAGCAATTACTTAGATGCTAACCTTTTTAAATAAGAAAATAGGCAATAATTCAGTCTTTAAATGCATTTTAAAAGTTTAACTATACTCACTTTTAAAGCTGTAGCTATCCTGCCGCACAATATTAAATTTTACACAGTTGCTAAAGATAAATGATTTTCCTGATCAAATTATATGAGGATGAATAATTTTATAGTATATAATTGGTGAGCTGGATAATTCAATAAGTCCATTTGCTGTGGTTGACATCTTTTCACAAGTAGAATTTCTGCAATGAGGAAGGCAGTTCTATCAGAACAGCTGCCAAATAGTAACAACATTAAAATATTAATCAGTAAATTAATTAAACATTCTCTGGATATACAGCATGTTACATGCAGAAAAGTGTAAGCATTTTGGCTATATTTGTACTGTTTTCATTAAAATATTTAGGAAACAATGCTAATATGACCCTTTCTTGTAAATAGAAGTCTTTTTAAAATAAATAGATCATATTTTCAGCAAGTAAAAGCTTTATATTCATTTTTACCAGATGTATGCAAACGCTAAAATCACATTTTCAACAAGATACCTGTTCTTAAGCTATTAAGAATGTTTTATTGAAGGTATTTCATCTTAATATCCTATTTTACTATCTCCTTTTTTACAAACATACTACAATGGGTATTTCTAAACATATTCCCACAAAATACATTTATTATAACAAATATTTTATCAACTTGAGAAAATAAATTTGTACGTATATATATATTTATGTTTTTTAGACAATTTCATATATTGGCTCATAATTGTAAAACATCCACACATATTGCATATTTGTCCTCTTTCTAAAGGGCTATCTAGCTGGTTGGGCTCTCTACATTTTGCTGCTTTAATTTTTAATGGCTACTCCTCACAGCTATCCCTCACAGTTCAGTGATATGTATGTTTTTAAAATATATGTACGCTATTACTATAAAATTTTAGATTTTTTTTTGTTTCTAAATGTATTGAATCAGCATTCCAAGTTTGGATATAAATGAGCAATGGCTGTCTTTTTGCCTTTTGGCTAAACATAATTCATTCACTGTAAACTCTTCTTTCTTACCCCATTACATGTTCAGCATGTGTAGAAATTATAGTCCATGAAAATAACTAGAAATATGCTAATTCATACTCCCCTGTTTGGTAAACTAAAATATCTTTCAACAAATGTTCATGTTGGCTCTACCTCCATGGGGAGGATATTATGCCATGGTCCACTGACCCTGAGATTTGCCCTGTCCAGTAGGATGTGAGCAGACATTAAGACAAGCAGAATTTTGAAATGTACTAGCAGTCAGTGTGCCCTTTTGTGATTCTGCCATGCAATGACGAGAGCATGTTTTTAAGCATCCTGGGTCCCAGAATAAACATGAGAGCAGAACTCAGTGGGCCTGTGGTGAGGGAGCAAGTCCCACCAACATTCCACTTGATGCAGAGATGCCCTGTTCAGCCCGGCATAACTCAGCCGATCTGAAGCCCACCCACAGATGAATGAGCTAGAGGACATGGCACCTCAGACCCCTCAAAGCTGGATGTGGGGAGTAGAAGTGCTGGATTTCCCCAGGGAGCCACAACAGTGGTATCTGCATAGCTATGTGAGGATGCAGCCAGCCTTCTCTCCTCTTCACCCCAAGACTGATTTTCTAGCTTCACACTCCTCCATCCTCAATTCTTCCCATCTCTCTACTCCACCAGAAAAGCTGGGTTTCACATCTTTGAGAAAAGTGAGGGCCTCAAGCAGATCTTCCTCATTTCCTTATTTTCAGGTCATAAAATGTTCAGCATCTGTCTTCAATCTGCACTTTCTTCTTTAGCCTCACAGGTCATTTTTCTCACATACTACACAAACATTTGCATTTGTTTCAAATTTAAACCACTGAGATAGTAGAATATTCCTTTACTGGATATAGTGATTAATCTCAACTAGCAACAATCAGAAATAATGATAGGAAATTTTACTCTGTGGCTGGAGAAAGAAAAAACATCTTTCTTCTCTAATGTGCACTTTGTAAAATAACTTGCCTATCTTTGTGTTTTTTTTTTTTTTTTCTCAGGGAATCCATTCTTAGTATGCAATTGAAAGAATATGCAAAATTCACAGTTTAAAAAAATTTAACTGTGTCCATCTACATATTAAGCAACCTCTGCTTACAATTTTTTTAACTTTATTGGGATGAATTTACATATTCTTTCCCTAAAATTTGGAATTTAATGTGTTTTAGTACTTTCCCAGAGTTGTGTAACCATCAGCACAATTTGAGAAAATATTAATCACTCCCAAGTGGAAACCATATACCTCTCATCAGCTATTCACCCCAATCCCTAGATCTGAGTTGTCTCAGATCGACAACAAATTTATTTTTGACTTTGTAGCTGTGCCTGTTCTAGACATTCTGTGTAGATGGACTCTCAAAATATGTGACCTTTTGTGACTGGTTTTTCCTTAATACAATGTTGCAATGATTCATCTGCATTTCATTATTTTTAATTCCTGAATAATATTTCATTTTATATACATGTCACATTTATTTACCATTGTGTGCACTGGTTGCTGGACATGTGTTTTGTTTTCATCTGTGTATAACTTTCAGTCAATTACACATAGCTGTATCAGTTTTATATTAACATAACACAAATTACTAGAAGATTAACAGTACAGTAAGTTATTATACAGGCTTATTATCTTAAACTTTCTGTTGGTCAAAAGTCTGTGTTCATCACTAAATGTATCAGATGAAAAAAAAATATTTGCCCAGGAATATAAACTCATCTGAGGTGCTGAGTCCTGAGTTTACTGATTTTTGGCAGAAATTCAGTGCCTTGAGAGTATAGAAATAAGCTCAGCTTCCCCAAACAGCCTGGTTTTCCCTCAAACATGTCCCTCTCTACAGTGTGGTAGCTTGATCTTCCCAGAACAAAATATTAGATCCTCACATTTCAAGTTTTTTTGTCTTTTTTTGATTTCTACATGGTTAGGTCTAACTTACCTCATTATATTCTTTTGATTCACTGAAAATTCAATTTATTTGGGATCTTCACTATATCTGAAAAATTCCTTTACCTTGAAAATATTTTGACATAATCATTGGCGTGATTCATGATTCTATTCATACTCAGGGACAGTGGATTTTGTATAGTATGTACACAAATTGTGGAGATCTTTTGGGCCAAATTAGAATTCTGCCTGCTGCAGCCTACTCTCTGGTCCTCAGAAATTCATATCTTTCCCAGATATATGATATATTTCCCCCCCTTCAAATCTCATCATATAAATCCAGTGATAGAAAATTGACTAATAAAAAAACATTTTAAATTTTGGATTTGATCTTTTACCTAGGCTAGTGATATGCAGTGTGTTACTCTCCAGTAACATGGGGCAGCAGCACCATGTTGTAGTTCCTGGTCAGCCACTAAGCTATGATACTTGGTAGGTTGGGCATATTAAAGGTCTATGTATTTGTACATATTCCTTATACATAATAATAGGTTTCATTGTGCTACTTTTATTAAAGCATATATTATACTTTGATCATACACTCCCATTATCCTCCTTTACCCTTACATCTCTCCCTTACCCTTACCTCTATCCCCTGATTCCTTTCTCTAATATTGTCCCTTTCCTTTTTTTTTTTTTTGTGGGTACCGGGAGTCGACCTCAGGACCTCGCACTTGCTGGGCAAATGCTTGTGCCCCTGAGCGATATCACCGGCCCTTTTTCTTCCTTTATGTAGGTTCCGGGAGTCACACTCAGGACCATGCGCTTGCCAGGCAGGCGCTTAGGCTGCTGAGCTATCTCACCGGCCCCTCCTTTTACTTTTATGTTGTCTTTTTATTTCACATATGAGACTAAACATGCAATACTTTTCTTTCTGAGTCTGCTTTATTTTGGTTAACAACGTGATCTCCAGTTCCATTCATTTTCTTTGAAAATGTTATGATTTCATTCTTCTTCATGGATGAATATTCCTCCATTGTTTATATTTACCACATTTTCTTTATCCATTCATCTGTGGACAGGTTTCTAGAGTGATTTCTTAGCTTGGCTGTTATAAACATAGATATGCATGTACATTATCTCTATAGTATGGTGACTAGAAGTGCCACAGGTAGATTGTATAGTAGTTACATTTTTCACTTTTTTTTTTTTAGGAAACTACAATTGATTTCTATACTGGTTGTACTAATTTACATTCCCACTGTATGGTTTGTGTATAGATGTTCCCTCAAAGCCTCATGAAGTTACAGGGGTTTTTTGAAGGTGGCTGGATCTAGAGTGTGTGTGATTGACTTGTAGTGCAATGCTGGGATTATGGTTGGGTGATTGCTGGAATAGTCCACAGATTGGATTGGCACTGCCCTGATCCCTGTAGACTGGATACAATATAAGGGAAAGAGGTTTGTCTCACTCTCTCTTGTTACTTTTGCTGTCTCCAGATGCCATGCACTGTTGCCCTTCTGCCATGTGCCACCTGGCCTTGGAGCCAGCCAATTATGGACTGAAACCTTTACAAACTGTGGGGTAGGTAGACATTTCCTTCTTTAACTGTGGGTGTCAGGTATTTTATGTCAGCAATAAAAAAAGTAACTAAGATACCCACCAATGTATATAATGGTACATTTATCCCCCAATTATGAGTTTTTTTTTTTTTAATTTTCAAATTTGATGATAGCTATTCTGACTGAGGTGAGATGGAATCACAATGCAGGTTTGAATTGCTTTTTCCCGATGGCTAAAGATACTGAACTTTAAAAAAAAAATTATTGACCATTTGAACTTCTTTTTAAAAGTGTCTATTCATTTCATTGGTCCACTTATTGATAGGAATGTTTCTTCTTCTGGTGTCGTGACTTTCATAATCTTGATATTAATACTCTCACAACAGTATTAATCACTGTTAGAGATTTAAATCACTGTTAGAGATTTTTTCTCATTCTATAGATAATTTCTTTAATCTGTTGTTTCTTTTGTGATACAAAAGGTTTTTGAAATGTGATGTAACTCCATTTGTCATATTATTTATTATTTACTAAGCTATCAATGGAAATCATTTGGTTTGCCTATATCTTAAAATATTTCCCTATGCTTTCTTCTAGTAATATCAAAGTTTCAAATCTCATACTCAGGTTTTTCATTCATTTTGAGGTGATCTTTGTACAGGATGAGACTTTGGGAATCTAATTTCAATCTCCTACCTCAAGATATCCAATTTATCTAGCACTACTTGTTAAAGCGGCTGTCTTTTCTTTAACGTATGTTTGTGGATCCTTTGTCAGGAGAGAGATGGATGAGGCTGCCTGTGTTTATTTGTTTTTGTGGTGGTGGAGGTATGAGGTGTGAAACCCAGGACACTCACAATAAGCTGCATCCTTAACCTTCTGTAAATTTCCAGACAGGGTGTTACTAAGTTTCTAAGTTGCCCAATATGGGCTCAAACTTGTGATCATCCTGTTTCAGCTTCCCAGAATGTTGGGATTACAGGCATGTGCCACCACACCTGGCTGCATGTATTACTTATGTGTCTTACATTCTATTCCATTGGCCTACATGTCTGTTTTTATTCCAGTACTATGGTATTTTGTTACTGTGACTCTAGTATATTTTGAAATTGAATATTTGGATGCTGATAGTGTTGCTTTTCTTGCTCAGTATCCCTTTGGATATTTTATGTCTTTTCTACTTCTATATGGAATTTGGGATTGTTTTTCTAGCACTATGAAGAATGTCATTAGTGTTTTAATGGGGGTTGCATTGAATCTGTAGATTGTGTTTAACAATGTGGCTATTTTAACAATATTAATTCTGCTGGTTCATGAACAAAGGAGGTCTTTACAACTTCTAGGGTCTTCTTTAATTTCTTCATTGTTTTGTAATTTTCATTGTAGTGGTCATTTACTTCCTTGGTTAGGTTGATTCTTAGGTATTTTTGAGGCTTTTATTAATGGAATTGTTTTCCTCATTTCCTTCTTGGTGTGTTTGTTATTGTTATGTGTGGGTGCATTGGCCAGAGGTATATATGAGATGGATATGCTACAAGCCCCAAATCTCCTGGAAGGCATGATTAAAGATTAATAGACAGCCTACAGGGCCCCAAGTCCAAATAGGATCAACACACACGGCCTTAAGGAATGCATGTTCTGGGCCTTGTCCTTCTCATACTCCAATTTTTGGCTTACATTAGTCCTAAGTTCAGTCATGTAACAGATCACCCTGACCTTCCCTGTCCCCCTCTGTCCTTCCCTGTCCTTCCTCTGTCCCCTACATGAATGCCTGTACAAATGTCCTTCTTTTATTCTTTATCTTTGCTTCTTGGTTCTATCAATAAAAAACAACAGATGCCTCAATCCAGGGCTGTTTATTCCTGAGACTTCCATGCTGAGGGGTCTCAATGAATGCAGCCCAAGGTCTGCCTTAGAGTTTAAATTGGACATTATTTGAAATTATTGAGACAGGATCTTGCTATGTAGTTCACTGGCCTTGAACTCACTATGTAGCCCAGGCTGGGTTCCAACTCTCAGTGATCCTCCTGCATCAGCCTCCAGATTGCTAGGATCACAGGTGTGTGCTACCATGCCCAGCTGTAAGCTGGACATTGATTTCAAGAAATCCCTCATCCTTTGTGCCACACTATGTCCGTGAACCGTAACAGTTATGTAGAAAGACAATTGATTTGTTTCATTGATTTTGTATTCTGCCAATTTGTTAAATTTGTTTATGAGATCTAAAAGTCTTCCAGTGAAGTCTTGGAGGCTTCTAACTATATGATTATATATCTTCGAATAGGGATAATTTGGTGTCTTCCTTTCCTATCTGTATTACTTTTATTTCTTCATCTTGCTTAACTGGTCAATCTAAAATTTCAAGGACCACTTTGAATAATACTGGTGAGTGTAGACATCTGTGTCTCATCTGTGGTTTTAGAGAAGTTTCATTTTTTCCATGTTTGGTTGGCTATGGGAACATTACATATAGCCTTAAATATGTTGAGGAAATATCCTTATATATCTATGTTTTTCAGGGCTTTTACCATGAAGGGATGTTGCATTTTGTTGAAATTTTTTTTTTTTTTTTTTTTTTTTTGTAGCTAGTGAAAAGATCATGTGACTTTGATTCAATTTAAGTGCTGTATAGTTTTTATCGATTAGCATATATTGAACCATCCATGCACCCCTGGAATGAAATCAACTTGATCATTTTTAATGTATTGTGAAATTCCATTTAAAATAATTTTATCAATGTCTTAGTTACTTTCTTGTTTCTGAGACATGATACTTGACACCCACATTTAAAAGAGGAAAGTTTTATTTTGGCTCACAGTTTGTAGAGGTTTCAGTCTATATTTGGCTGACTCCAAGGCAGGGTAGCATGGTAGATGGGCATGGCACAGGCGCCATTGCATGGCAGCAGGAAGCAGTGAGAGATCAAAGGAGGAGGGAGAGAGGTATCCCTTTCAGGTTATGCCCCCAGTGACCCATGTGCTCAGACAGGGCTTCACCTTCCAACATCATATATAGCTATAAACTCATCAGTGGCTTAATGATCCAGTCACCTCATGAAAGCCCCACTTATGAGCACATGAGGCCTTGGGGGTAACCTCTAGAAATAAAATATAACAATTGAGCATTATTAAATCTATATTTCTCAGGTCTATTGTTCTATTGTTTTCTTGTTTTGTTAGTTACTTTGGGAATCAAAGTGATAGTGACTTCACAAATAAATTTTGAAGATTGAATGGATTAAATTTTTCATTGAATGGAAAGATGTAAGGAGCATTGACATTAGATTTTATTTAAAAAAACCTGGTAAGTTTTAATTATGAATTCATCTATTCCTAACTTTTTGTTCTGTTGGAAGCCTTTTTAGTTCTGCTTCAATCTCACTTCTTGTTTTTTTTTTTTTTTTTGTAAGATTTTTCTATATTTTTTGTTTCAATTTTTGCAGGTTAAATGTATCTAGAAATGTGTGCATTTCTTCAAGCTTTCCTAATTTTGGAATATATGGTTTTAAAATAATCCATAAAGATTTTCTGTGTTCCAGTGTTATCTGTTGTAATATCCCTTTTTCTCTGCAATTTTATTTATTTGGCTCTTCTTTCTTTTTCTTTTGGTTAGTTTGTCTAAGACTTATCAAGCTTGTTTAACTTTTTTTAAGGAAACAACTCTGTTTTATTGATCTCATTTTTATCATTTCTTTTTTTTTTTCTTTTTTAATATGCAGGTATCAGGAGTCAAACTCAGGACCTTGTGCTTGCCAGGCAGGTGCTTATGCCTCTGAGCTATATCACCAGCCCTTATTTCTTTTCTTCTGTTGGCTTTGTGTTCTGCCTGTTCTTTATCTAAACATTTGAGACCCACCTTTAGGTTATATATTTGATAGGGCTCTGCCTTGTTGATGTAGGCAATTAATAGCTAAAAACTGTCTTCTTAGAAAAGTCTTTGCTGCATCTCACAGTCTGGTCATTGTGTTTCTATTTTTATTGGACCCACAGAACTTTTAAATTTCCCCCATGATTTATTCAATCATCCATTGATTGCTAGGGAGTGTTTTATACATTTTATATGCTTGCATAGTTTCTGTAGTTTTTCTGGGTGTTTATTTCCAGCTTTATTTCATTATGATCTGATAAGATGTGATAAATTGTTTCAGTTTTTGTTTATTTATTTTTACTTATTTATTTCATTTTTTATGTCAGTACCGGGAGTTGGCCTCAGGACCTCACGCTTGCCAGGCAGGCGCTTATGCCACTAAGCTGTCTCACCGGCCCTATTTTGTATTTTTTAAGACTGGCTTTCAGACCTTAACTCTTTTGGAAAGATATCCAGGAGAGGTATAACAGGCTCAAATGGAATTTTTATTTTTAGATTTTCAGGAAGCTCCATATTGATTTCCACAGTGATAATACTAGTTTACATTCCCACAAACAATGTAGAATTCCTTTTTCACCACTAGCTCACTTTGTTGTCATTGTTCATTATGACATCCATTCTTACCAGAATAAGATAGAATCTTAATGTTGTTTTGATGTGCATTTCTCTAATGGCCAAAGACGATGAACATTTTTTCATGTACTTATTGGCCATTTGTATTTCTTTATATGAGAAGTATCTATTCATTTCAATTGCTCATTTTTAAAATTGGATCTTTTGGTTTTGTGGTCTAATTTTGAGTTCCTTAAATATTCTTGAAATTGTATTGTATTTCTTTATTTGAGAAGTATCTATTTCTTTATTTGAGAAGTATCTATTCATTTCAATTGCTCATTTTTAAAATTGGATCTTTTGGTTTTGTGGTCTAATTTTGAGTTCCTTAAATATTCTTGAAATTACTGCTCTGTCTGAAGAATAGCTATCAATTATTTTTCCATTACGTAGGTTTTCTCTTCTTTCTATTGATTGCTTATTTTGCTGGCAAAAGATTTTTATTTGATATATTCCCATTTGTTGATTATTGACATTATTTTTGTTCAATTGGAGTTCTGTTTAGGACATCCTTGCTTATAGCTATGTTTTCAAAGTTTTACCTATTTATTTACCAGCAGATTCATTATTTCTACTTTTATGTCTAGATCCTTGATCCATTTTCATTTGATCTGAGTATCAGGGGAGAGGTAAGATCTAGAGGCATTCTTCTGTGTGTAGATGACTATATTTCTCTGTACTATTTGTTAAAGAGGATATATTTTCTCCACAATTTGTTTTTAGCCCTAATGTCAGAGATCAGATGGTGAAGTTTGTCTTCTATTCTATATTGTTGGTCTATATGTTTATGTTTGTGCCAGTGCCATGTTTTTATTAATGTGTTACGATATAATTTGAGATCCAGTATTGTAATGCCTCCTACTTTGCTAACAATAATGTGATGTTTTTAGAGATGAATAAAAGGATTTGGGGAAAGGAGAAGAGAGTGGGTTGAGGAAAGAAGATTAAACTGATAAGATAAAATATGCAGGGCCGGTGAGATGGCTCAGCAGCGTAAGCACCTGCCCGGCAAGCGCGAGGGCCCGAGTTCGACTTCCGGATCCCACATACAAAAAAGGGCCGGTGATATCGCTCAGCGGCACGGGCGCCTGCTGGCATGCAAGGTCCTGATGTTGCCCCCCCGGTACCCACACACACACAAAAAAGATATAATATGCATATGTACCAATTCCCCCCAAAGAATGCAATTATTATCTATCTCAAAATTGCATTATTTATCCTGGGTCTCTTCTAATCCTGTAAACTTTTAAGAATCTTTTTCTATTTCTGTGAAGATTGTTGTTGGTATTTTGATTGGACTCACATGAATCTATGTATCACTATTGGTACTATGGCTTTTTTTGACAATATTAATTCTGCCTGTCCAACAACAGGGTTCACCTATCTATTTTCTAGTGTACTTAAAATCATTTTTTTTAGAGTACTATAGTTTTCATTACAGAGTTTTTAACTTCTTTTGTTTGGTTAATTCCTACATATTTAAACTTTTTTTTGAAACCTCCGTAAATGCAGTTGTTTTCCTGATTTTTTTCTCAGTAAGTTGATGGTCAGTGCACAGAATGCTGTTGATTTTGTGCACTGATTTGTAATTTGATGTATTCATTAAATAGCTCTAAGTGTCTTCTAGTGGAGATTTTTGGGAATTCTGTGTAAAAGATCACATTACCTGTAATTACAGATAGTTTGTCTTCTTTCTTTCTTATTAATATAACTTTTATTTCTTTTACTGGCCTGACTGTTCTGGGTGAAGATTTGAGTACTACATTGTATAGAAGTTTTAAAAGTGGACACCCTTGATTTGTCCATGATTTTAAAGAGAACATGTTCAGTTTTTTCTCATTTAGCATGATGTCGGCAGTTGGTTTTTCATAAATTGCTTTTATCAGTTTGAGAGAAGATCTTTCTGTACTTATTTTCATCAGGGTTTTTAGTCAAGAATGGACGTTAGATTTTGTCAAAGGCTTTTTCTGACACTGTTGAGATGACCATGTGTTTATTTGTGCTTGCTTCTATTTATGTGATGTGTCACATTTATTGATTTGTGCATGTTGAACCACCCCTACATTTTTGGGAAGAAATCTACTTGGTCATAATAAATGATTTGTCACATTCTATTTATAATCTCATCATATGACAGTGATACATGAATAGCCATATTTATAGCAGGACAATGCACAGTAATTAAGTTATGGTAGGGGCCTACATTCTCATCCACAAATAACATGGATAGTGAAATTGCAGTATACATAAATAATAGAGTACCTTTTAGTCATAAATATGTTTAAGTTTGAGTTATTTGTAGGAAAACAGTTGAATCTTGAGACCATAATTCTAAGTGAAATAAATCAGACACATGAGGTTAAATATTGCATGGTTTCTCTTATATGAGAATTCGAAAACATAAATAACTGAAAGAGCAAAATAAAGAAGAGATGGTAGAAAACAATAAGGTGAAGTTTTTAGAGATGAATAAAAGGATTTGGGGAAAGGAGAAGAGAGTGGGTTGGGGAAAGAAGATTAAACTGATAAGATAAAATATGCAGGGCCGGTGAGATGGCTCAGCAGTGTAAGCACCTGCCCGGCAAGCGCGAGGGCCCGAGTTCGACTCCCGGATCCCACATACATAAAAGGGCCGGTGATATCGCTCAGCGGCACGGGCGCCTGCTGGCGTGCAAGGTCCTGACGTTGCCCCCCTGGTACCCACGCACACACAAAAAAGATATAATATGCATATGTACCAATTCCCCCAAAGAATGCAATTATTATCTATCACAAACGTCTATTAATAAAAAAAATTTAAAAGCTCGCTTTAGGGACTAAGATATGATCTATTTTGGAGAATGCTCCTGGAGCTGCTGAAAAGAATGGGTTTTCTGCAGTGGTTGAATTCAAAATTCTATAGATGTGTGTTGAATCTATTTGATCTATATAGAAGGTGATATTGTGGGATATTTTTTGACTAGATTATCTATTTGAAGAATGGGATGTTGATGCCACCAACTATAATTATATTCAGGTTTATCTGTCTTTTTATGCAAACTTGTGCATCATTTGTTTCTTTTCTAAAGACTACTTACATTTATGATGATATTGAAAGATATGCCTATTTCCTCTAATGTTATTTCAATGATTGCTTGTAATTTCCACTTGCTTATAAACTTGTCTCCATTTTATTTTATTTTAATTCTTTTAGGAGTCAATTTTTTTTTATTTTTTAATCAGATTTTATTGATACATTTTAGATATACATAATGATTACATTCATTATAGACAATTTGTACCTGCATATGATGTAACTTGTTTTTTTCCCATTCCCCACCTTCCCTTCAACCCCTCCTTCCCTCCCCATTTACAAAAGCTTTGTCTTCTTGTTTTCTTTCTTTATCTTTTTTTTACATTTCCCTTCTTTCCTTTCCACCCTCCTCTTTATTGTTCCCCTCCCCATTAAACATTTTCTTCCTCTTTCACAATTCCTATTATACATTTTGGTCCTTATTTACACTTTCAGTTTCTCACATCAGAGAAGCAATGTGGTATTTACACGTATGTCAGATTTATTTCAGTTAAGAGTATGGTCTCAAGGTACATTCATTTTCTTAGAAATGTCTCAAGCATATCTTTATTTATGGTACAGTGGTACTCCATTGTATAAAAAAAATCTTCTTTATGTATTCACCACAAGAGGAATCATAATCCCCGAATCAAAATTATACTACAAAGCTACTGTGATAAAAACAGCATGGTACTGGCAAAATAAAAAACAAAAAACAGACCTGAGGATCAATGGAACAGATTAGAAGATGTAGAAACAACTCCAGACATACTTTGCCACCTTATCTTTGACACATTCATTGGAAGAAAGATAGCTTCTTTAATAGATGGTGCTGGAGAAACGGGCTTTGCACATGCCAAAGAATAAATTTGGATGCATATTTTTCACCATGTACTAAAATAAAGTTGAAATGGGTAAAATACTAAAAATACTAAAACTAAATACTAAATACTAAAACAGAAATACTAACTTTGCTGCAAGATAGAATAGATAGAACTCTTGAAGACATTGGCATAGGCAAAGACTTTATGAAGAAAACCCCAAATGCATGGGAACTATCACAAAGAATCAACAAGTGGGATCTCATCTTATTAAAAGGCTTTTGCACAGCAAGGGAAACCACCAACAGAGTGAAGAGAAAACTCATAGAGTGGGAAAAACCTTTGCCATTTGTTCCTCATAGGACTAATATGTAGAACATATAAAGGGCTGAAATAAATCAGTCCCCCAAAATTTAAAGATGTAATCCAAAAATGGGCATCTGAAATGAACAGACACTTCTCAGATGAAGAGGTAGAAACAACAAATAAATATATGAAAATATATTTTATTTGAAAGATGCAAATAAAAGCAACCCGGAAGTTCTATCTCATTCCAAAAAGAATGGCTATTATCAAGAAATCAAACAATAACAAATGCTGGTGGGGCTGTGGGGAAAAAGGAACACTTCTCCACTTTTAGTGGGAGTGTAGACTGGTACAACCACTGTGGAAATCAATGTGGAGATTCCTCAAAAAGCTAAGACTAGAGGTTCCATTTGACCCAGCCATTCCCCTCCTGGGTATCTTCCCAAAAGTATTAGAAATATCATACCACAGTGATATATGCACACCCATGTTTACAGAGGCACAGGTTGTAATAGCTAAACCTTGGAAACAACTTGTCTCCTTCTGAATGTAGTATCCCTTTAATTATATTCTATAGGACTGGCTTAGTGTTTATGCATTTCTTTCATGTCTATTTATCTTTGAATTTCTTTATGACCTCTGATTCTGAAGGATAGCTTTGCTGAATATATTCATCTTAGTTATAGTTTTATTGCATGGCTTGAAATACATCATTCCATGTCCTCCTGGCCTTCAGAGATTTTGCCAAGGAATATGCTGTTTTTGTTTTTGTTTTTGCTTTTTATGGGTTTGTCTTTATACATGACTTGCTATTTCTCTTTCACCTCTCAATATTCTTTCTTTACTCTGTAAACTTGACATTTTGACTATAAACATTAGGAGATTTTCTCTGGATATATTTTTTCGTGGTCAAAATGCCTCCTGTAGCTGAATGTTCAGATCTTTCCAAGGTTTTTGAAAATTTTTGTTCTTATTTCACTGAATGAAAATATGCCTCTTTTGAGCTACATCTTCTGTACCAAAAATTCATATATTTAATATTTGTTTTCCAGAATTCTTATGTGTATTACTTATAATTACTTTATTTTCTTCCTATCTAAAGGTTATAATTCATCAGTATCATATTCACATTCTGAATTGCTGTGTTCTGCTTTATCTTGTCTAATGGCAAGGTTTTCCACTGAGGTTTTTATTTAAATTAGTGAGCTTTACATTTCCAAGATTTCTATTTCATTCTTCTGTTTATTGAAATGCTCTTTTATATCTTGTATTCTACTTTTAAATTCATCTGGTTATTTATTTGTATCCCATTTGAAATCATTGATCATTTTAAGAATCAATCTTTTGAGTCCCTTTTCTAATAATTCACCCATTTCAATGTCTATGGGTTCTGTTACTAGAGAGCTTTCAGCCTTCAGAGATGTTATGTTGCTTTGTTCCCTCATATTCCTTGTGTATCTGTGTTGACAATTGGGCATCTGATGGATGGAAAATTCTTCTACTTTTATGTGAGGGTCTTAATACGTAGTTTGAGAGCTTGATCCCTATATTTGAGTTTGAGCAATCAGATTTTCCTCCCACCAGGGAGCATGGTTGATCTTGAAGACTGCATTATACATTTGCATGCATAGCCAGTCTCTTCTGTGCTTCTTAGCTTTCCCATCTCCTCTTTCTTGATTCCCGAAGCTCTTCCTCTCCTCTTCTCTTCAAAATACAGTTTCCCCTTTCTAATTCTAACTGCTTTTAGTCACTGCTTTTATTATGCCATCCTACACAAAAGCCCATCAACTGCTTTTATTAAGTGTGTTTTTTACACACAGTATTTTCCACATATGATGGGTGTGTTGGGGATATAACCCTATCATAAATTTAAGGGACATTTGTGTTCTGCTTGTTTTTGAACTTTACATAAATGCAATTATAACTAATTTTTGTTTCCTTTTTGTTTATCTTCTTTTGTTCAGTACTCTTTGTGAAATTTATTCATGATTTTGCATAAAGATCTTTCTAAATCATGAAATGCACATAAAACCTTAAACGTTTATATTATATTAGTATACTATTACTATTTTACAGCAAGAATAATTGTGAATGTTAAGGAAGCATAGGGAATTACAAACAATGCAGAAACCCAAACTAGAAACATCAGTTTCAGGGGGCCGGTCGGATGACTCAGTGGCATAAGTGCCTGCCTGGCAAGCGTAAGGGCCCGAGTTTGACTCCCGGAACCCATATACGAAAAAAGGGCCAGTGATATCGCTCAGCAGTGCTGGTGCATGAGGTCCTGAGGTCGACCCCCAGTACCCACAAAAAAAAAAAAAAGAAACATCAGTTTCTGACTCTACACAATTGTGGACAAGTTCATTGTTTATACTCAGTTATTATTTTCAGTTTCCTTTCTTGTATCCTAATTTAGCTAGCAAGATTAGATTAAGTACAAAAACTCATTGACCTATAAATATTTTATTATTCTTTATTCTGTGGTTCCAGGGACTTCAAACCTAAATTAATCTTTCTCAGTTTGCATTTTCATCATTCATACTGTATGACTTATCAATTAGCAAGCAAATCAAATTTAGGGGCTAACTTTATGGTGAATTATAATAAGTGGTTAAACCAAAAGTCTTGGACTATGACTCCAAAGGAAAGAACAAATATTCTAGTCAATGCAGAAGCATCATTATGAGCTCCATGAAGGGAGGGATGCTTTTGGCATATAAGCAGCTTGCTTTGTTTTGCCTTAGCTTTGCTTTGATCTCTTTCTGTCCTCTTTTCCTTTCTCACTGATGTTACTTTACTCTTCATTCAATAGGCATTTAGTGTTCGTTCCAGACGTCAAGCTCACTACCTTGGGGTGAGGATACTAATGAGACAAGACATCCTGGAGATCATGGGGCATGAGAGAGGCTGATAAATAAGCAAAGAATGTTCAGTCAATGTATTACAACTCTAAATTAATGACTGAGCTGTACTTGACCCAGCTTTTAACCTGCTTACTATTCAGGATTTTAAAAGCAGTAAACCATTGAAATCTTTTGATAAGAGTTTAGCCCTCGAAAATGGATTAAATGCCTACTCTGCATTAGACACTATCCTAAAAACTGCTGATGTTTAGATTGTAAGAGGTGGTTATTTGTAAGGAGACATTCACACACATTCCTACCTCTTCACCACCATTGAAGAGAAGTTTGTCTTATTCATTTGCAGCTTGAATTCCTTTGAACAGTGACATATGGACAGAAATGACATTGTCATTTTTCTGGCACTTAAAAGCCTCTGCCAGTCAGGCACAGTGGTACATGCCTGTAATCCAGCACTGAGGTGGTATGAAGCATGAGGATCACAAGTTCAAGGCCAGTGAGGGCAACAGTGAGACTCTGTCACAAAATTAAAAACAAAATGTGTCAGGGATGTAGCTTACTGGTAGAGTATCCCTGGGCTTAAGACATGATACTGAAATAAAATATAAAATAAAATAAAATAAAATGAAATAAAATAAAATAATCTCTGTATTTCTGCTCATGCTTTGAAATCTCTCACCTTCTTTACCTTAAGGTGCATGTTCTCTAGGTAGCTATTGACTTTTCAGCCAGGGCCATCGAATATGATAGGTGGAGCAGAATGATTCAGCCTAACTGCACATCATGGACTGAAAAAGAAATGCCCTACCTAACCACATATAGTTTAAATCATGAACACCACTTGCATATATAATGAAACTAAAAGGAACTCAGTTTTAAGGATGATAGAATGCATTGTAGAAAACTTTACACTTATTATATGTGCTACACTTTCCTTGTCTCTGATACACAATCTTTGCAACTGCAATGTAAGGGACAAGAGGTTTATCATAGTTATAGTCCATAGTCTTCTTGTTCCTTGCAAGAAGTGCACGGTGCAGAAGAAAAGCTGCTTATATCGTGGTGGCCAGGAACCACAGAGAGAAGCATGGGTCTGGGGAGGGAGAAACACCATTGCAGGTCACAGCCCCAGTGACCAGCTTTTTCTGACAAAAATCTCCCTCTTAACAGCACATTTAGCTATCGTGTCTCCATGATTCATTCATTTTTTAAACACCCTTGAGACCTTTGGGAACATTCTCAATCTAAAGCATGACTATACTTAAATTATTAAAATGTGTTTCTGAAAAGTATTTAGATATATGATTCATTTGGTTTGACCAAACTGCTAATATAGTAAAGATGTGATTAGATGAACTAAATGAGCTATTTGACTCCTCATTCCATTTATGTTGATTCATTTCTGGTTTAACATAAGTGATCAGGAAAATCCTCCTATAAGCATAATTTAAGTTATAGAAATTTGATATTATCTCACTGGACTCTGATTAAAAACGCTTCTGTTCTCATCATCAGAATTACATCCTTTACTCTGAAACTATCAGTCTGAATTCCTCACAATGATATATACACAGATACGGAGACAGTTTTCTGGACAGAGCTGTGCAAAGGTCATCAAGTGAAATTTAAGAAATGCATCTCTTGTTGCTTTTACTGCTATTTACCATCTCACTATCCTCTTTCATGTATGCGTCTATGGATGTATTTTGAATAAAAGGGACAACATAAATTAACTTTAAAATACCATGGGACTTGCAGCCAATGTGCATCCTTCCTGATAAGATAGTCTAGATGAAAATTCCATACATTTCAACACTTGAAGTTGTTTTAGAAAACTGGCAGTGAATAAAATATTCGTAGGAGGGTGCTCTTTTCAGCAATGCCTTTGTTACTTATTATGGGTATGAATAAAATGGTAAAGCTATTTCACTATTTATGGCTGTGTATCTTTTTCCCACTGTAAAAGGTGATATACATTTTTAATTATTAGACTGCTGAAATTATTTTGCAATTTTTTGTAATTAAGCATAATATGGGGTTGTCAGTTGTTGTATCTGTAATTTAGCAAATGGAATCTTGAAGCCCTTTACCTCTGTAGGAACTTTCAAATCATGTTCAGAGGCTATGGAACAGAGAAAAGCAGATCATTGCCATATGTTCATATGCATTAACACACACATATATATTTTTTTATTTTAAAGAGAAAAAAATTGAACGAAATTTCAAGACAACGTAATTGGAGGGTAACAATGGTTAATAAGATATTTGAGAGTAAGAATCAAGCTTGATTTTAGCTATGAAGATGTCAGGCTGGATATGGTCATTATTGTTCCACCCTGCAGAGTTGTGAAGGGGTAAGCATGGAAGTGCTGATTATATTATCTGAATAATCAATAAAAACACAAGCATCTCTGGACTTTTTAGATATGCAAGATAGTGAATTTATACTTTTTTGTTTATTGTTCCTTTGATTAAGTATCTAATATTTAAAAGATTAATACATAAACTGGTAACAAAATATACATAATGTCTAGCAAATGATAAGCATCAAAATATTAACTTCCTTAGGATAAGTTAAAGTTCCTCCCTTCTCAGCAAGGATGCTCTCAGTCCTTGTTATGAGCAATAATGCAGCAAATTATCCATTGCTGCTTTAGTTTGGAACTCAAGTCATGAGGGGGCTGGAGATTGTAACTATAGCAGTAGACACAGAAAAATAGCAAGATGCTGTAATATGTTGCCTATACTTTGAGTCACTCTTTACTTTGCAAGGAAGCAAAAACAACTTCAGTTTAAGCTTAAAACCTAGCAAGCCAATATGGCAGTTCCATAACGTACAATTTTCTTGAGAGAGGCTTAGTGTCTGTATGAGCTACAATCCATGAGACCTGAGAGCAGAGAATCACACATCTTGTGAAATCATGAAAGCTAAATTATATGTCTAACACTGAAGTAAAATTTAGCAAATGTAAAGAAACACAAAATAATAGATGCGTGATATTAAAAAAGAAGAATCCCAAGAAATGGAATTATGAACCTAAGCTGTTTACCCTACCTAATGTGAAAATGAGTGGTTCCAGTTTAAAGCATTGTTCATTATTCACTGTGATGAAGGCAGGTCAAAGGAAGTGATTAACTACACCACCCTACCCCAGGCAATTCTTTCACATGGCTTTCACAGGGGTGGCCAAAAGCTTGAGCATTTAATTTGAAGCATAGAGTTCCACAACTACTGTTTAAATATCCAAATCTTTATATCTGCTGGACAATTCATGATGGCACACTTCATCTAGTCTACCTTCCTAATAATACCACCCTGATATGTGCTGGGATTGTTAAATATTTTTATTTTTAATTTGTTTCTACATTTATTTATACTCTTACCCCTGTTCCACATATTTTCATATTTTTCATATCTTTTCTTTTCAGCAGTGGAGGGTAAACCTAGGGACTTCACACTGAGCTGCATACCAAGATCTGTGTTTATTTTTTGTTTTGAGACAAGTTCTTGCTGAATGGCTCAGGTGGTCTTGTAATTGCAATCCTCCAGCTTCAGCCTCCCAGCATGTTGGAAATATATGCATGTATCACCACTGCTAGACATGCTTTTTATCTTTTGAACTTGTAAGTCAATTTCATCTTCCTATTTGCTTTTTTAAAAATAAAGTTTATTTTCTATTGTAATATTCCATTTGTGCATATTCTCCACAATGGTCCATTGAATAAAATTCAAGCTGCACTTTATTTATTATTCCAGGATTTTTGAACATGCTATCATTGAAGGGCTGAAGCCATTTTTTCACCTAATTTTCACTTATGTTTCCTTCTGAGATTTATTGGGAACTTGCTTAAGTATAAATCATTGCTCTAAGTACAACTTTGTTTATTCCATAATATGCATAAATGTATAATGTTATAATACTTTATATTTTGCATGCAAATATACACATTTACATGTAGATATCTCTTTTTTGAAGTCATCACACTTTAGTAAACTAGCCAATTTGAATAACTAGTTTGATGTTTGTGACTATTCTGTAGATTGTCATACACTACAGCACAATTTGATGCAAATACATGAGATTTTCAAAGCTGAACAAGTCAAAAAATATAGAATATTTCTATATTCTGATAATCACCATGAATAGTGAAATTATTTTCAAAGTGTATATGAAGAACAGAGTTAATTTCTTAGTTTTTCTACTTTCTGAAGATGTTCCACACATAGTTTTCTTCTGATAATCTAATTACAATCAACAATTTTATGTTCTGTCCACCTCTAAACATGGCAGAATGCAGTATATCTGAAGAGTTAAAGCACAAAACAAATATGAATATTAGCATTACTTATTGTTTTAGGTCAATCTCTTACATCCATAATTAGAACATTAGTAAATAATTTTTATTTTCTATGTCTCCACTTCACATAATTATTTATCTCAGATCTTGGTTTCAACACTGTAAATAAATATGCAAAGGCATTATAATAAAAATTTTGATGCATCATTTTCTAAGTTATTAAAAGTGGTTGGAGAGCTAGGCATGGTGACGCATGCCTGTAATCTCAACACTTGGGAGGCTGAGGCAGGAGGGTCACTGAGAATTCGAGGCCAACCTGGCCTCCGTAGTGAGTTCAGGCTAGCCTGAACTACATAGAAAAACCACCCCCCCAAAAAATAGTGGTTGGATGAGGTGCCACACACCTGTAATCCCAGCACGTGGAAAGCTCAGGCAGGAGGATAGCCACAATTTCGAGGCCAGCCTTCGCTACATAGTGAGTTCAAAGCCAAACATTATTTTAAAAAAATTACTAAACATTTGTATTTTACAACATAAATGAAACTGTTCATCAGATCAATACTGAAGTAGACCTAATACAAAAGATATAGGTACAATATGAGTTAAAATTCTCCATGTGTGTTCTCACTTCTATCTTTGAATGGTTTAAAAAATAGATTCACACAAATACTTTCACAGAATTTATTTCATATGCAAGTTTTCTACATGTAATTTATAAACAATATTTTAAAACTTGATTCTTTGTACTAATCATTGCTTTACAGCAACAGAAACTGACATTTTTAACAGCAAATATATATTTAATATATATTTTAATATATATTAAAATTGTTCTATCATGCACGGTGCAAAGAATTCTGTGAATACTTTAATGTATCTAGATATACATGCGTCAATATACAATAAGATTCTTTTTTTTTTGTGGGTACCGGGGAGTTGACCTCAGGACCTTGTCCGCCAGCAGGCGCCCGTGCCGCTGAGCGATATCACCGGCCCCTTTTTCGTATGTGGGTTCTGGGAGTTGAACTTGGGCCCTCGCGATTTACGGGCAGGCGCTTAAGCCTCTGAGCCATCTCACCAGCCCCTACAATAAGATTCTTTCAGTTGTCAATATGTTTAGTCCAATGTTTCCTTTTTCTCTATTTGTTTTTTCTTCTGTTTCAGGGGGAATTCAGACTATCAGCATTATTGTAATTTTGTTAATTTTAAAACTTATAAATATAAAACATATAGTACTCACAAAAAAGATTCCGTTATCAAAGAAGTTTCCAGAATTCTTAAATTAGAAATACTTTAAATAGGGAGATGTAAAATTCATATTTTATTGCAGAATCTTTTCTCATGGAATCATTGAAAAACCTGATGAGGACAATGTATTAGGATTCTCTGGAAAAAAGAACTCATAGAGCATTTATAAATATAAGTGAAGTTATTCACTATTGGAACTGATGTGAGAAATGTAACAGCCGGACTCTGAGGGCTATGGAAATCCCAGGTCCACAGAAAAAATAGAAAAGTTCGCTTTTCTCTGCCATTTTTGTTGTATTCCAGCTAGCAACAGATTGGAAGGTGTCCACCCATGTTTGTGGAAGTAGAATTCTTTAATAAGCCTATTGATTCAACTTCTAATCTCTTGCAGAAACATCCTCACAGACACACCTAGAAATAAACTTTTCCTGCCAGCTGGTCCCCTCAACCCCATCAATTGACACATAAAGTTAAATATTAGCAATAGCCAATATTCTGAAAATAAAGCACTGCATTATATGAATATTTATATTTTAAATATCTAACATTGTTCTTTAATTTCTAGAATTTATACTAAAAATATTTTGTTATATGTAATAATTAAATTTTTTTGAGAATTTATTTTCAAATGTAAACTAAATATGTTATAAGCATTAACAACCTAACAAATGTCCTTCAAGGAATTAGGAAAAAAAAAATAAGCCAAACCCCAAATTAGTACAAGGAAAGAAATACTGAAAATCAAACCAAAGTAAATGAAATAGAAAGTAAAATTTACAAAAGCTCAATGAAATAAAGATTGGATTATTTGAAAAGGTGAAAAAAATTCACAAATCTTTAGTTAGACTAATAAAAAACAAATAAATAATATCAGAGATGTACAGTAGGATTTTGCTAGATTTAAACAGAGGACATATTTTCATTAAATAATATTTTTCTGTGTATTACAATTGTATTCATTTACTGACAAGTAATTTTAAAATTAAAAACTTGTTTTAAAATAAAAAATCTGGGCCGGTGAGACGGCTCAGCGGCTTAAGCGCCTGCCTTGCAAGCGCGAAGGCCCGAGTTCGACTCCCGGATCCCACATACGGAAAAGGGGCCGGTGATATCGCTCAGCGGCACGGGTGCCTGTTGGCGCGCGAGGTCCTGAGGTCGTCCCCCCGGTACCCACAAAAAAAAAAAAAAAAAAAAAAAAATCTTGCCCATATTTTCACCATGTAGACAAAATCTCTTTTACTATTTTGCTATAATTATTCTTTATACAGGTGAGTTTAAAAATTAAATTAAATATTATGTACTTCTTATTTTCTTAGTTAATTTCATAATTTAATTATAGTATGTCACTATTATGCTTACAAATATTCTTAATGATATAATAGTGTGATTTTAGAATTAATGAACACTTATGGATATACTGTGTTTTGTAGTTTCTTTCATGCAGTTATTTTAAATACTATTTTTCTCAAATAAATTGTATAAATAGTTAATCAATGCATTAATTTTCTAGTGCTGCTATTACAAAGGGTCATTACCTAGGTGGTTTAAATAGCCAATATTTATTCCATTACACATCTGCAGTCTTGAAATCTGAGCTCCAGGAGTCAAAGATTTGGTTCCTTCTGCAGGCTTGATGGGGAATGTACTGTTGCATTCTTGACTGGTTTGCTGACAATATTGGGTAACTCTTAGCTTGTAAAACAATCAAACTTGTCTCTACCTTTCTCTTAATAATGTGTTCTCCATCTGTGTGTGTTCTGCATCTAAAATTTCACCTCTGTATAAGAACACCAATTATCCTGTGTTAGGGACTACTCTAATGATCTCATTTAACTTGATTATCTTTGAAAAGCACTTATTCCCAGCCAGATATGGCCACATCCTGAGGTACTGAAGGATTAAAACATATCTCACTTTGGAGGACCTCAATTGACTGCTAAGAATGAGTGCTTGCACAGTGCTGAGTAAGCAAGTGTGGTACAAAGTTCTGTCCATGACCAGGTGGCTCCATTGATATAGGCTTGTGGCCCACCAGAAACATCACAGAGGAGAGGCATAATGTGGGAAAGCTGCCAACCTCATGCAGTCTAGGAATCAAAGGAGAGTTAGAAAGGCAGAGAGAGAAAGGAGCTAAAGACGAGATACACCCTTCAAAAGCACATCCCCAGTGACCTACTTCATCCAACCATAACCACCTCTCAATGGCCCATTCGGCTACGAACTCCTCAGTAGATTAACCCATGGATAAAGTGTGTACAGTACTGCCATGATCAATCAGTTACCCAAAGCCCACAGGGAATAACAAAGCCTTCAGCATAGTGAACATTCTGGTTGATATTTTGGATTCCGGCAATAACAGTTTGTTATTTGCCAAGAGGAAGATAAAATAGGGAAGAAAGACTAGCTTGGATACAAGGAATAGACTTTTAGAGGGATATCTCAATGAAATATTGTAATGCAGTACACAAAAATCACCTGGAACATTATTTGGCATAGAAATAAATGTGCTCAATAGAAGCAAGGTATGGCGGTGTTTACCTGTAATTCTAGCGCTCTGAGGTGAAATATAGTATGTTCAATACCAGCCTAGGCAACTTAGTGACTTGGCAAGTCCTCGTCTCAAAACCAATCAATCAATCAATCAATCAATCAATAAAAATAAAAAATAAAAAGCAAAGAGGAGTCAGATATAACTCAGTGAAAAGAACTTGGACTCAAATTTCAATACTACCAAGAATAAAAAGAAGTAAAAAACAGTGTGTTCTTTCTTTTCTCTTTCTTTTCCCTCCCTCTCATTCTTGGCTCTTACTTTGTTATGTATCATATATATTCCATTGCTAGACTGTGTAATCAATAAAAAAATTTCCTTTAGATCTTTTACACTTTCTATGCTATATAGTTATTTCCTTTTTCCAGTATTTCTTTACAGTCTTTTGTTCTGCCTCAGTAGTAGAGCTAAAGTAGTATTCTATTGTTCTTTGATGCTTTTCTTATTCTTATTTGCTAGTCCTATTAGTTCATTTACTCATTTTTGCTACAATGAAATAATGAAAAATCTAATATTTCAATAAATTACTATTATTTTGCTCTGAAATATTTCAGAATACTCTTGATATGTTTTATTTTCTTTTTTATGGAAAAAATAAAGCAAAATTTCTTGACCAAATGATAGGAAAATAACAATAGTTAACATATTGTGTATTGTTATCTTCAAAGTAGTTACTCAGAGTACAAGATATGGGCATAAAAAATTTCCCAGATGATATTAGCACAAAACTTTTTTCCATTGAACTAAGAGAAACTAGTAGTATAACTACCTTGAATTTTTTTTCCTTTTCCCTTCCTTCCTTTCCCCTTTCCCTCACCCTAATTCCTCTTTTCTTTTGAACAATTTCATACATTTTGATTTTGGAATATGATGAATATTCCACTTATAAATTTTGTTCATCATTAAATTCATTCATACTTTTAGTATAGAGCATCAAGTCAATCTATTACTAGCTTATCATTTATAGTGCAACATGTATTTCTTTCAGTCAAACATCTCAGTCCTATGAAGCCATTCTGACCTGTCTTGCTCACAGCCATGCTGTTTAAAGTTTTAATTCACCTTCATAACACTGTCATTATATAGTTCATTTGTTCTAAATCATCTGTAAAGTAACAGCTTTTAGAAAGGCATTTAAGGAAGAAAGACATTTTACGGGAAATTAGAAAAGTCTTCTAAATACTGTGAATATTGTGTAAAAATAATTTATATATCTTGATTCTGCTTTGAGAAGAGTTTTGAAATAAAATACAAAAATATTCTGCACCTAGGCAATTAAAAATTAAAACTAGTGAATTTCAGGTAATTTTATGTGAAAGCTAAAAGTTATAAAAATGTAACCACCTATTAGTTAATTTTCTTGTTATATTGGTTAAAAATCCTCCTATCTTTTCTAACCAGTATGCCTGTAATAAAATTATCTTAAAATACCACTAAATATTCCAACTTTATTATATTTCAGATATAGGTATAAGATATTATTTTGAAAGTTAGTTCTTTTCTGATGGAGGAGAGAAAGAATTCAATCAAATAATAACCTCCTTGCCATTAATGGCCATTTGGCTTTCAACAAATAAAAATAGACTGCATTAAGATATAGCAATATAGTGTTCACTTGAGATGCTACTTAAGTGATCAAATAGTAGAGTCATGTCACTATGAAAACTGGAGAATAGAACATTAAAGGTATGCACAATTTAATGAATAAAATATATCAACTATTTATTCTTCTGTTATATGAATAATTGGCTTAAAAATTTAACATAGTGACCACTAAATGGAAGAAATCTACAGGGAAATCATCTTTCAACTGGTAGTTATAATTTTCATCATCTGCCCATTTTGGAATGGATATAGATGTGTGTGTGTGTGTGTGTGTGTGTGTGTGTGTGTGTTGCGGGTTAAGGGATTGATTCACTGATATTGGTACTTCCTCATCCACTTTTCCAAAATAGTATAACCTCATATTGTTGTCAAGAATAAGGTGTCCGAAATGATAGACCTCCAATCCCAACATGCAGAAGTCTTGTTATAAGTTCTTTATGCACTGATACTCCAGGTAGTCCTCCTCTTCAGAAGGTACAACACCATAGAGAAAGTGATACCCTACATGCTATGTCACCTGCCATACATCAACTTCAACAATAGGCAAAATTTTGAGTCATTTCCTCCAAAGGGAGGCTATTGGATAGCATTAGAATAACTGCTTAGCAGAATAGTTCAGGTAGTAGATAAATTATTTAAAAATGAAAATAATGGGTTGTCTACAAAAGATATGTTAGCACAAAATGACAAATTATGAAGAAAGAAATACATTCCAACTCAAGTGTTGCTAGATAAACAGTTTTGCCTAATCTTCCCATTACTCCAGCCTGTATAGATAGAAATGCAATTAATTTTTAAGAGATTAAGTAAGCATGATGTTAGTGAAGGATGACAAAGATGGAGAAAACTTGAAATTCTAGACTAGAGTTTACTGTGAGGCTTGGCACATGGTTATGCTTAATTCACTGCTATTAATTACAACCAATAAAATGTATGCTGTGTTTACTATGTAAACTTTTTACTTGGAAGTTTCATGAATAGAGATAGGAAAAGATCAATGGAATTTTCTAAAAATTTCTCACAAAATGCCAGTAAATCAAATCATCTTCTTTATATGTCCAAATTTGCTCTGAAATAGTCAGTATGCTTCAGTGTAGATTATTAAATCTCTGCATAAAGTGCTGCTTCTACTTTTATTTGAAATGCCTGTATACATTAATGTATACATACTGCATACAGAAATGAGTTTCCTTTTCTTTTCTCTTGTAACTTTCCATGGGGATAATAATTTTCTACCTTATAATTTCATGTTTAGTGTAAGTAATTTTATTTTCCATCTCTTTTACTTTGGAGTACTAGTATTGGTTAAAATTAAATTTTGTCTCTAGTGTTTTTGACTACCAAAATTTAGTACAATTTTACAACCATTTTGAACATTTTATTTCTCTCAAATACAATTATTTTCACCATTCTATTTCCATTTAAAATATACTACATGGATCTATATTTTTGTCCTTTTTTGGTAAATATATTCTGTTATCTTCTTCTAAATGCAGTACCCTAAAAATCCATCAGAGTGCTCAAACCCTTTGTATCTATAAAAATCGAACATCCTTAATGAAAAGCATTTGATACAGACATTTATACTTTTAAAGATAGGCTTTACAAAAGTTGTATCACCAATTACATAACAGTTTATTTTGTTCATATTGTTGCTCTGTTTTATATGTTATATACCAGAAGTATAGTCCACAGAAAGATTTTCTTATGAAAGACATGTCATTCAACTGTGGCTGAGAAATTCATCTGATTCAACTCTAAAGCATCCATTACTTGAAGATAATCCTTAAAAAGATTTTCCTGAGAATGAGAATTTGCTTCTTGATAGAAAGAGGTTGTTATCGATGCTGTTTTTTAAAAGCATATTATATGATAAGTATGAGTAGAAAATGAAAAGGCAATTCCTGAAAGAACATTTTATCATTTATTTTGTGACATTTTTGCTTTCATTCCTATATTACAGCAGGATTGTGTGTGCATGAGCATGAACATGCATGTGTGCATATGTGTGTGTAAAATTTCATTGATTTATGTTAAATGAATCTGGCACATTCTAATTTGTTGGAGAAATAATCTATTGACGAAATATGCAAGTGTATGTGTATATAACATATTTTCAAAAATTCAATGTATTTTGCTGAAAAGATTCTAGATAAATTATAAAAGAGGATAGAAGTTAAATTTCCTCACTGGAAACATTCAGTCCAGTCCTAGCTGTTGGGACAGTATTAGCTTGGTCCATTTCTCATGTCTTTCCACTTGTGTCTTCATGCCAATAGCCTTGTTACCTGGGCATGTTCAAAGCTGGTTTACCCTTAAACCCTGCACTTCTGCATTTGAATCCTGGGGCCACACTTAAAAGAAAGAGGTCACTTTGGGAGATTCTATGTTATTGAATATCCACCCCCATCCCACATTCACCTTAATGTGAACAAAACTTTACTTTTGCAAAATTTTGTTTTTTAAAAGTGATTGTATAATAAAAGATTTCAAAATATTAAAATAATCAGATTGTTATACAAAGCTTAAGATATGAGCATTTGGACTACAGTGAGAGGAACGAGAGTGATTTTTATGGCTTGAGCTAAAATCTTGGTCTCAGAGGCACTGAATGTCTACTGTATGTGGTGCTGTAAGACAGAGATATTGGATTTGAGGATTTGAATACCAGAAAAATCAGTATTTTAAAAAATAAAAGAAAGCAACACATTCTTTTGTGCCTTGTTCACTCAGATGAGTGCCAGAGGAACCTAAATGAGAATGCTGTGGTATGGTGAACCAGAGTCACCCATAGTATGGGAGAGAGCATTTTAGGAATTGAATCTGGAAATCCATAAAATATCTTTTAGATTTATAACATATCATATTATCAATTTCTTTAGAAACTGAAGATCTAGAATATCAACTTCTATATAAGGTAACACAAAAAATTTTGATGCTTTCAAATCTTTGGACCTTTGACATAATCTGAAATTGTTCAGATTCTTCCAATTAACTACTTACAATATAGCCTAGAGTCCCCTACTTAGGTCACTAATTTTTTTCCTGCTGGAAAAGAGCAGAAAAGGAGAGAGACAAATTATGCTTGTGTCCACTAAAGATCAAAAATATGTATTATTTTATGTAAATACTAAGTCATTTGGTACATAGATACCATACTTTCTCTTAAATTAAATGCTATTCTCAAGAAAATGTATGTTGTTATGGCTAGTGTCTAGATGTCCCCTGAAAGCCTCATGAGATCATAGGTGGGGCTTTACAGAGGTGGCTGGATATAGGGTGAGTGATTCTGGGATCAAGGATGTGATGCTCAGATTGATTCATGTTGTGATGCTAGGATTAAGGCTGCCCCACTGTGGGTGTAAGTATTGTAAGGCTGCCCAACTGTGCGTGTGAGTACCCTAGGGTTGGTAGTCTGGATAGGATATAAGGGACAGAAAGAGGGTTCCTGCTGTTGCTTGTTTCTTGCTACTGCTGCTGCTTGTCTTCTGCTGCCTCCTGCCTGCTCTGAGATGACCTTCTGATATGTCACCATGCCTTGGAGCCAGGAGATTATAAACAGAAACCTCTACAAATTGTGAGCCAAAATAAACCTTTCTTCTTTTAGCTTTGGGTATTGGATTTTTTTGTCTCAGCAATGAGAAAAATAACTAAGATTGATGTCAGATATAATAATATAAATGCTCAAATTAAACCAGGATATGAATATACTTCAACATTCATTCTTCTAAAGATGTAATATAGAGTAAGGAATTGGGAATGGACACTAGACAATACTTCAGAGACAAGTAGTGATCAAAGAGCCAACTTGAATATTGACAGAGCTATTGGAGAATATGTGTCTGGTGTGCACAATAAGAACCAATTTAGAGAGCTAGTCAGTGACAGTCCCAAAATCTTCAGGTCTGGCTGCTATACTCAGAATGAGTGTCTCACAAAGCAATTTCTTATTCAAAAGGATTGAAAAAAAAAGGCCTGAAGCGAGCATGTTGCAATCCCTGTCAAGCACATCAGACTCATTGGTTAAGCGAGTCATTTTTCATATTCTTCCAAGGAGTAAGCATCTAGAGAAAGACTGGAATACTTTTCTAGAAGAAGATTCTTCTATATGGAAGGAAATATCAGGAATACGAAAAAAGTATTTTCCTGTGGTTGATGATTTAAAAAATCTAGTTAAGGGGGCCAGTGAGATGGCTCAGCGGCGTACGCGCCTGCCTTGCAAGCGCGAGGGCCCAAGTTCGACTCCCGGATCCCACATACGAAAAAGGGGCCGGTGATATCGCTCAGCGGCACGGGCGCCTGTTGGCACGCGAAATCCTGAGGTCGACCCCCCAGTACCCACAAAAGAAAAAACAAAACAAAACATCTAGTTAACAAAATTCAATGTGATTTTTAAATTTTCTTATGAAATATCAGTATCATAATGAAAATAAAGTCTTATCATTTTTTTAGTCCATGTAGGAACTTTCTTTTTTTTTTTTTTTGTGGGTACCGGGGGGTCGACCTCAGGACCTCGCGTGCCAGCAGGCGCCCGTGCCGCTGAGCGATATCACCGGCCCCTTTTCCGTATGTGGGATCCGGGAGTCGAACTCGGGCCCTCGCGCTTGCAAGGCAGGCGCTTTAGCCGCTGAGCCATCTCACCGGCCCCATGTAGGAACTTTCTTTGGGAGAAATTTGGTCATGTAAAATTGTCATACCTTGTAGTTACATAAAGAAATCTTGCAGAACAGTGGATGATTTTCATTATAGCTTTAGTTCAGAAACATAAAAATAAAAACAAATCTACTTGACTTTTTAAATTTAAAACTAAATATTTGGAGGGTGAGATGGCTCAGCGGCATAAGCACCTGCCTGGCAAGCGTGAGGTCCTGAGTTCGAGTGCCGGAACCCACATACGAAAAAAGGGCCAGTGATGTCGCTCAGCGGCACAGGCTCCTGCTGGCACGTGAAGTCCTGAGGTCGACCCCCGGTCGACGCAAAAAAATAAAATTAAAATTAAATATTTTTAAAGAATGATGTTCATTTTTGAGGATAGTTCTTTATTTTTAAAAATAGTTTATCTTTAATTTTTAAAATTAAAATATTATTTTAACCATGAGATATATCATGCTAATTCCAAAAGCAAAAAAATACATAGAAAATGGTAGAAAATTTTGGTAGAAAAATTTTCTATATTTTGCTCATGTCCTGAGACTTTGCAAGAGAATGAGATTAGAGGTAGTGGACTAAATAACCTAGCAGAGGAAATTTCATGGCAGTCCAATGTTGGGGCTGTGGCATGGATGCTGTGGGACTTTTAGCCAGATTTATACTCAAAACCAAAGCAAACGTGAACATAAATGTAATAAATGTAACTATGCAGAGGCAATGTCTAACATTTTGCTCATTCTTTTCGAAATATCTATAGGAATTTCTTGAAGATTTATGGTGCAGTATTTTTTTTTTCAACTCGATCATTTAGAATTCTTGATTATGGTAGTAGAAATCAAATGACGGTAAATATTTGAACTTTTTCATATTCCTGGTGGAAAAAAATGTAGAAATAAGTAGTCTATTAAAATTATGCAAAGATTTAACATAAACAAAATATTGAGGAAAGGTTTTATTTTTGGTGCTACATAATAGCTCATCAGATGTTTTTGTAAAAATAACATGTCAGTAGAAATAGTGACACACTGTGTTCTTACTCAGTTTTGGAGAAAATGTGTTTAGTCAAAGTATACAAATGTCAAAACCATTTCTTCCTTGGTGGACCTAAAGTAGTTACATACAAATTTAAGGTGAGATCTTTGAGTAAATAAGCCTATTTCTCTGGTATGCTGCTGCTTACTAAAAATATTTATGTTCTCTGAGACTTTTCAATGTTAAAATGGTTAAAAGTATATTTTTTCTAAAATGACCATGGTTATGTCTTTAAATAAGTGTGCTTAACATTTAATTATTTATGATTCTGCATAGTCTATTAAAATGCACAATGTATTATTAGTATATACATCTTTGAAAGAGTTTATATATAGTTTTACCATTTAAAAAGTAAATGAGGCCCTTTTATGTTAAGCCCACAATGATCTAAAACCATCTGCCATTAATAGTGGGTTGATGACTGCTTTTAATCAAAGATTCCCACCTAGTATCATCAAGAGACATAAACAAAATCACTGAATATAATCTCACCACTCTATTTTATGGTGTGCAGTAAAAGCCAGTGAGATAGTAACTAATATAAAATAATTAAAAATATTTCTCTGAATTGTCCTAGAAATATTACAATACACACTTCCATTGGTATCTTGCTTAATTAGCAAATTATTTATAAATTGTACGTGGGGATAGTGGGAAGGCTTATTTTGCTTAGCCATTAATTATTAGTCCTCATTCTGCTTCCCCTTTTTCTGGGATGCTTAATAGTTTTAATCTGTTTCATCATACTGTATGTAGCCTGGTGTTTTACTGCCTTATGCTGCCATTTTTGAAAAGTATAAGTCCTCAGATTTATTTTGCTTCTTTTTTTAAATAATTCAAGGAATGTGGTTAGAAATCTATTAAATATTTATGCCAAATATTAAATATTAATTTGTATAAAGTAAACCAACTTAACATTTCCTCTCTTCTCTTGCAAGTAATATTGGTTTTCCTCATGAACAGCTCTTCCCTCTTTGCATTCACAATGGGGAACACCATCCACAATGAGGATTCTAATGGAAGTAGCTACCATGACTCATTGTAATTTTTTCAATGATATCCTGTGGACTTCAGAACAATATTTAGTGCTTCCCAACATGATTTCTGCTTCTTTTATCAGAGAGGCCTCAAACCAAGCATATCCACGAAGTGTCACCCCCTCTGTCTTCAAATTCACCCTTCTGCATTCTTGGTCTTCTTTTGTGTCTCTAATATCTAGATTTCCTAGTATGATGGCCTCTTATGGATGAAAAACAATTTATTCTCTGCTAACACATGAAGACATAGATGCTGCATGTGGCTGTGATTGTAGGACATATCTAGAGGCTGTGTTCTGTGACTGTTACTGAAGTTCCAGATAAGTACTGTTATGACTGAAGGACTCAAGGACTCATTCTTTCAGTGTTCCCTGTGTTTTATTCTCCACCAATGACAGATTTGTAGGAAAGGGATTCCATACCAAGTGTTTTATGCTTCGGTAGAAAAATTTTCTACATTTTGCTCATGTCCTGAGACTTTGCAAAAGAATGAGATTAGGGGCAGTGGACTAAATAACCTTGCAGACGAAATTTCAAGGCAGTCCAATATTAGGGCTGTGGCATGGATGCTGTGGGGCTTTTAGCCAGATTTATACTCAAAATCAGGACCGAAAAGCTCATTTTTAAAAGTTTTTGGTTTTGCCAGAAAGAAAGCACCTGCAAAAATGAAACTGAGGAAAGTTTGGTTGATAAAAAATTAGCATTAAAAAGAAGACAAGTACTTAAGAACAAGACAGTAAGAAAAAGTACCTCGATGACATGTGAGGAACATCAAGGCTCCACTCTTTAAAGGCTCACAATTGCAAACTGAAGGACTGCTTTGAGAAGAAAGCCTCAGGACTGTGCTGTAGAATAAGCACCTAGGAAATTTGCTGCCCAGGATTTATTTCTTAAAAATCATTCATCCAGTCACTCAGAGATCTCTGTAGCCTTGATATGAGAGTGACAGGGTACCATTCAAGCTGGTGTGGCAGACTTTGGCATTGTCCATGTTGTGCTGGTTTCACAGGCATGCAGAATGCAGAGTTGTGGGGTCAGTGAGCCTTCCACCCAAATATCAGAAGCAGGCTGAGTGGCCAGGCAGGTTGCCCCTGAGAGGGCAGTGGGTGGAACTGTGAAAGTGAAGCTGAAATTAGAGTGGAAGCAGAAAGTTGAAGGCACCAAAAACGTGGAACACTTGAAGAAAGCTGTGAGAAGTGATCAATGGTAGACCAAGAGAGAAGCCATGAGAGCTACAACCACCAGTAATGCTGTAGGGGTGGTGACATCCAAGACTTTTGGAGTTCACATTTTACCACAGCCTGCCGTGTGCTGAACATCATGCTATAGGATTTAATATTTGCTCTGCTGTGTGTTAGTCTTGGTTTGATCCACTGATTCGTATCCCTGTATTTTTCCATTTTGAGATGGGAACATTTACCCTGTGTCATTGTACACTGGCAGTGTTTAACATCTTTTTAATATTTACAGGGCCTCATGGATAAGAGTTTTCTTTGTGTCTCAGAGGTGACTTTGGACTTAAACTTTCTAGCAATGCTGAAATTGTTAAGACTTTTCCAACTCAGCATTGAACTAAAGACAGATGCAAATGAGTCTTTTGGGGACTAGGGGTGGAATGTTAGGATTTATATCTAGATGTCTCCCTAAGTCTCATGAGCTCATAGGTGGGATCTCAGAAAAATGATTGGAATATGGTAGCAGTACAGCTGACTGGTTTTAGGAGAGGTGATATGGTTGGAGGAGGTAGGTCACTAGGGGCATGACCCTGAAGGGTATCTTTCCCTCCCAGGCTTTCCTTTGTTCTCTGCCTTCTCTCTGCCATACCAAGAGGAGTTCTAATCCACCATTCCCCTCTACCATGTCTTCCTTCCCTGAAACAAGTAAACTATGGACAGATGCATGAGAGAAAATAAACCTCTACTTTTATTTATTTATTTATTTATTTATTTATTTATTTATTTATTGGTACTGGGGGTTGAACTCAGGACCTTGTGATTGCAAGGCAGGCACTGTGCTGCTGAGCTATATCCCCAGCCCGTCTTCTTCTTTGAATTGCAGGTGTCATATATATTGTCCTAACAGTGAGTGAGGTAATTAAGACACTATTGTCCCACAGAGTAAGCACCAGGGGAAAGGAAATGATCATTAGCATACAGAGACTACATAATGAGTGAAACCAACCCTCTTCAATTGTCATAGACAAGGCAGCCACACATAGACTGGACACTAGAAAAATGAGTGTAATAGAGGCTAACATATCTATAATCTGACAATACAACTGGATTAGCGCCCAATGATTAGAAATAATTGAGACAAGCCACTACTTCCTTCAGGAAGAACTTCGATGGCACCAGAAGAAGGCCACAACTCTATATAAAGTGTGCCATGTGAGAGAGCCCCACTGGTACATTTGCAGCACAGTGGAACTTGACAGCTGAACAATATTGGTCAAAGAAATATCAACATAAAAGTAGAGCAAAGTTAACTACTGATATATGGTACTTCAACGTGAGCCTATATGAAAGGAGAGAGAAGGGAGTTGAGGAAGAAGAAGAGGAAAAGCACAACACACTCTCCTCAAAGCTTGATAAATATTCTTCGAGGAGAGAGGTGTTTAATATTTCACTCTTTTTTTTTTTTGAGGGTACTGGGGGTTGACCTCAGGACCTCGTGCGCCAGCAGGTGCCCGTGCCACTGAGCGATATCGCCAGCCCTTTTTTCATATGTGGGTTCTGGGAATTGAACTCGGGCTCTCGCGCTTGCCAGGCAGGCGCTTATGCCACTGAGCCATCTCACTGGCCCCTAATATTTCACTCTTTAGCACATACTTGATGTTATGGTTTAGATCTAAAACACTCCCAAAGTGTATCATGTGTTTGGGAGGTGATTGGACCTTTGGCGTGCTATACTCCCCATGGATGCACCCATTGATGAGTTCAGTAGCAGAACGTGCTGTCAGAATGTGGGCTTGATTGGAGGTGGGTGACTGGGGACTGAACTGTAAAAGTGTATTCTTGTCCCTGACTTTTCCCTTCTCTCTCTTTACTTCCTGTCTGCCATAACACAAGGAGCTTTCCTTTACTTAGCCCAGCCACATTGCTGTTTCTTTGGAGCTATCAGACCATGGATTGAAATCATGTGTCAAAATAAACCTCTCCTTTTTTTTCTGTTAGGTATTTTATTCCAGGGAAAAGAAAGTGACTAAAACACCTGAGCTATGACTTATGGCATTTCTCAGAATTCCTGGTTTTTCAAAACATAAAGCCAATAGATTTTAGTAAATTATAAAGTCTATGACCTGGAATGACTATCAGATGTTACTCTTCTGCATGATTTCTATTGACATATTATCACGTCTCATCCTGTGGATGGAATTTTATTAGGTAAAATCAAATTTTCCAAAAACAGTGGCAAGAGAGTGAACAAAATAACTAAAAGGATATTTCATCTGTATTTTATCCAGTAGATTTAAATTACCCTCTACATAATATCAGGATTTTTCACATCTTTTGGGGTGTTTAAATTCCTATTCTTAGTTTGGTTGCAGAGAGCCTACTTTCCTAGTAGTGAAGTTGGCCAACAGAGACTCAATGTCACCCTTGAAGAATTTTTATAAAATTGTGGGCTGCTATACCCAACCATTCAAGACTGACTTACAAGAGGCATATGATAGAGAGAGACTACTGTTTTTCAGGTTTTATCTTGCATCATCAATTTCCAAAGAGGAAAAAGATAAAATACTGGCACATGATGTGTCCTGAAATCCAAGAGTTTCAAATTCTGCACTTAGGTGATATTGATGAGATCAGTGACTTAAAGTTTTTTAGAGTTATCTCAGTCCTTGCAGGATCAGTCTTACTATGAAAAATTATTGTTCTAATTTGGATATATTTCCTGTCAGGCTTCATATAGTGGAAAACTGGACACCCTAGCATCCTTGTGTCCTCTGACTCCCTCTCATGTCACTGTGCTTGACCCCTTCCACTAAAAACCTTGATAGGATGCTGCAGCCCTCTGTTTCAACACTCCCTTGAGGAAGTTCTATTGGTTGTAGCTGTAGGTTCTTTATTTACTTCCATCTATGGACACTTCCATGAGTTGCAAAGTAATTTAGATGTAAAACTGTTGCACACTTTTGTTAGGTGTATGTTTTATTATGGTAAAGATTTATGATGTAAGTCCTAAACATACATTATGACCTTGTGTTTTTTTAAATATGATGTAGCTTACATATGTTTGCATTTTAACTGAAATATTCTCTTGAATAATAATAAAAATAAAAATGAATGAAAGAAACATTTTGTCCAAAAGTTTCATTAATTTTCTTGTCTTTGAATTAAACAAATAGACCAGTTATTGAATAATGGAAAGGCTGTTTCATTATTCTCAAACTAAATACAAGTAGTAGATAATAAAGGCATAATAGAAGATAATAGCAAATCCTGCGTTCAGAGCTTGTCCCTGAATATTATAATACTAACATTATTGTTTTTAAACATGAATCTGAAATTTAGATATTGGGCAATTTAAGAGCATGGAATGACTACCACTTTACACAGGGTAGTATATTCTTGATTTTAAGTAACTTTGGGAATTATAATAATTTTTGAAATTTAGAGAGGTAGATATTCTAAGACCTGTTATTTTCTAACATGATCTTTCTTTCACTCTTTCAATCTATCATTTAAAAATCTGCAAACTTTGGTGTTTCCAAAAATTTTTAATTTGTTTATTTAAAAAAGAACTTGGTTTTTCTGTCTATGAGATGCTTTTAACTATGAGAGGTAAAAAGCACAAACCTCATTTAAAAAAAAACTTTAAACATTATGTTATTGTAGCTGTTATATATGTTATATCTAAGAACTCTGAAAATAATCAGCTATCTAAAAAAGATTTTTTCCCACACCTAATTCATCAGAGGACACGGTTACAGCAGCCAACCAGATTGAATTTCTCTTACATGTTTTCTTTTCAGTTCTTCTCAGAGGCCATGATCCACACCTGCCTGTAGGTGACCAAGCCCCAAAGAATGTCTGTTATGCTTGTGAAAACAACAAACCAAAATAACAATTTCACTTCTTTTGTTCCTTAACTTATTTTGGGATTTTCATGCACCGTCCTCACATGTGGATAATATATTTCATTGGACATATGTAATTTACTCATCTTTGCTATTATTAACATGGAATGCAATTATTATAGAAAAAGAAAGATTGCTCCTATGAATACACTCACTCTAATCTTATTTCAGACAGGCATTACAAGCACCGTCCAAGGCATAATGTATGCTTGGGAGCTACAAGTTTAGAGGGAATTTTGACTGGTTCGAGGGGAATGTTTATATAGCCAAGGTCATTTAGGAAACAGATTGGGATGTTTTTTGGTGCTATTTGTTTTGATTTGTTTTATTAATGATATAGTAGTGAATAAATAATGAAAAGTTTAGAGTAATATGAATAACTGCATATGCATTAAATAAAAACAATAGGTATGGTGATTTTAAAAACATTTTAAATATTGGATTTTAAAATGCAATATTTTGAAGAACTGTACAGCTAAGAAAAGTTGAAATATGTACTGTGATTTGTAAGGAGAGACTGGGATATGTTTTGCATTAAGAAATATATAAAGCAACAATTTTAAAATATACTCTATAAGTTCTTTATTCACATGGTCATGTTAATTGGCACTTGTAGCTGTACAGACTGCTTATTTCTCTGGAATTATTTGAATATTTTGTCCTTTTTACATTAATTACAGTGCTTTAAATATATAGTAGATAATGTATAGCTGCTATTAAGTAGCATGCCCTATTTATGAAAATCAAAGAGGAGAAAATTTGATGAGATTTTGAATGTGTACATGTTTGAATATATGAAAGGCATACAGACTCCTTCATGTATGTCCTCTTACTTTTTGTAGTGTGAAACTTCAATTTAAGCAGTATCTATTGCAAACTGGTTGCCCTTATGAAACTTCCTATTTAGCTAGTTGGGATATGTTTTCAGATAAAAAATTTTCTAGGTATGTGAAGAAACTTATTTCATTGTATATTGTTTACAGTATTCTTCTCCACATTCCCAAAGCAGAAAGTTTGTGTTCTAAATACATTTCATTTGTGGATACTTGTGAGTTTGTATGTGCTCTGAAAACAAAATTTTTGAAAACAAAAATATTGAATAATGCTTCCAACATTGAAGCAAGTGGCACACGAGAATATAAAGACAAACTAACATTGGAGATATATCTCTTTCCAAGAAAACAAACAGTGGAGTGTAAAAGAAAGTTTATATTATTTCTGAGAACAGTGAAATATCTACCTATATATTCATACTTACACATTTATCCAAGATAATAGTCTGAGATTTAAATTTGCCCTGTGTTATAGAATAATCCCAAATAATTGGAGATGGACCATGCATTTGATGCCAGAACTTTTTTTCATTCTGACATTAAGAGGCAGTATGAAGAGCATTATGTCTTTAAAAGTGATATAATTTTTTTGGAAGAGATAAATAGTCAAAATTATTTTCATAATGAGACAGTGTATGGGCTTAGTAGGAAAAACTTTGTCTTTGTTTTCAAAAGAAAAAATGGAGAATTGGTTGTAAAGTGTTTGTGGGAAGGGAAGAACAAAACTGCTTCCAATTTGTACTCTGAATAAAGGTTCCATTATTGTTTGGTTTGGAAGACTAGAGCTTGAAGACTTTTTTTACTTTACTTCACTTTACTTTACTTCACTTTAATTTAATTTAATATTTATTTACTTTTGGAGATAGAGTCTAGTTATGCAGTTCATGCTGGCCTTGAAATCACTACATAGCCCAGGCTGGCCTTGAACTCTGTGATCCTTCTGCCTCTGCCTCCTAAGTGCTTGAATAACAAGCATATGCTACCACACCCTGCCAGACTTTAAACTCTTAGGAACGCTTCCATTAGCAGCCACTGCTCCAAGCGCCATGACTGAGGAAAACAATGACAGCCAACATTAAAATGGATCATGTTCTGGTTTGTATCAAAAGTGTCCCTATGGAAGGCTCCTGTGTTCAGAGTTTGGGCTTTTGGAAGGTAATTGGATCATGGGAGTACTCAGCTCATCAATTCATTAATCCATTGGCTAGTTCATAGTTGACAGAGCTGCTCTCCCCCTCCTGCTTCTTGTTTATCAGGAGGTGAGCAACTTTCTTCCCCAACACATAATAGCCATGATGCTTTGTCCACTGCAGAACCAAAAACAAAGAATCTAGTGGACTATGGGCTGAAATCTCAGAAGCCATGAGCACAAACAAATCTTTCTTCTTTTAAATTTTGTTATCGGGTTTGAACACAGTGACAATAAACTGAGTGATACACCGTATAGGGCTGAATGATGAGCATTAGCTATAGAGATCAAGATGTATTGAAGACCACAATTTCTAACCCAGATAATTCCTTTCCCAAATTAAGAGTGAATTTTGTGAACTCTTTTAAAATCTTCTCTTGTTTTCCACTCCCCCAGGAGCCATTACATTAACCTATAGCTTACATAAGGGGATTGGTTTTGGCACTATAATCCCTTGGATCTGGACAAATTTGTAGTTACAGATATCCGCAATTATAATATCATAGACTACTTCTACTCCCCCCAGTTCTAGATGTGCATTGTCAAGATTCACCTGAATTTCCATTTGACATTCAGTTTCAACAACTCCAACAGAGCACACTTTAATCTTTAATAACTCCAGAGTACCATCCTGTATCTGTTGACTTTTTGGCATAAGAAGTTCAGGTGATGATTTCATCTCCCAGTTTCAAAGAGATCTTGCAGTGCTTCCTTGTGAAAGAATTTCTCCCTTGAGAACAAAGGATGCTTGACCAGTTAATCCCAAGCAAAATCTTATTAGCAAACTGATGGAAGTAGTAGAGAGAAGGAATACTCTTGATCCTTAGACTTATGGATTTTTTTTTTTTTTTTTGTGGGTACCGGGGGTTGACCTCAGGACCTCGTGCGCCAGCAGGCGCCCATGCTGCTGGGTGATCACCGGCCCTTTTTTCGTATGTGGGATCCGGGAGTCGAACTCGGGCCCTCGCGCTTGCCAGGCAGGTGCTTATGCCACTGAGCCATCTCACTGGCTCTAGACTTATGGATCTTAGCTGTGAGAAAACTAATATTATATTTATTGTTGAATGGGGACATAAACCACATTCTGGAGATATTATTCCAGGTTTATAATGTTTTGGCCAAGGAAAGCACTAATGCTAGAAATGAGATGCTGTGGTTTGTAGAACATATTCATAATTACACAGAATAAATCATGTTCTATTATATAAGTTTTATTGGCACAATTAGAATAAGGTTAAAAATTTTTGAGGCAATATGGAAATTAATATCTGTTTTATCTTTTCTCAGAGAAAAGCTAAAGCATTTGGTAGATCATTTATGGATAGGCAGGGTCATGAGATTAGATCTGCCCAAAGAATTGTGAAAGGAAGGGGTAGGCATTGCATTCAGATTGAGTAGAACTGTCTCCTTGAGCTTCCTTCTTCCCTTTTCTCAGGGAATGGAGAAGTGTCCTGTTGAGATGGAGAAAGTTTCTAACTGTCTGCATCGTAAGTTTTTACATGTAGAAGCTGCCATCCTACAGGGGACAGTAAGAGTGAACGATAGATATCTGTTTTAGTATGTTACAGAGTTTTGAGAGTTTGTTTATTTATTGTAGCTCTATATCCTAAAATATGTTAAGGAATAAATATTTTTAAAGGTAATGTCATATGTAGAAACTTGGCTGGTGAAGAGTTATCAGTTATCAAATTTGTTCAATTATCAGCTTACTTTCAATGAACTAAATGTGTGGGCATATATGCTGAATTATAACATATTGGAAATAGTATATATACTTATTGAATATTCATTTAGAATATAATGGGTACTTTATAGAAAAGTGAATATGAAATGAAGGTAATTTAGATTTTATTAATGCTGAATTATATAATTTAATACTAGTTATCAAAACTCTTCTGCTAGTGTGGTTAATCTATGTATTCTAATCCTGGATATAATTGAGCCCAAAGATTCCACCTCTTTCTCCAGTCTTTAGCAAAAATTTCCTCTGATTATTCTCTTTGAGGTCATAAGTTTGGAGAAGGTCCTGCTGCTACTCTTGAAATTCTCTAATACAATAATGAACACTTAAACAATAAGCAAGAATCTGCTTGCTTGAGAATCATTTAGATTTTCAATCTTCATATAGTATTTTCACATATTAAGGAAAATTTAATAAATATAAAATGTGCTATATATATCAAAAAATCATTTTCTCAGAATTTAATGCTAAGTTATGCAGATTTTATTTCTGAAGCTGTGTTTTAGTCTGAACTGTGAATTTTGAATCAGAATGAGGTGAAACATCTAGCTGTAAAGAGTATCAAGGCTCAAATCACTTTGTACATTTGGAAATCATCTTCTTCATACCTTTATTATAAAACATGTGGAAACCAAGAAAAGTGTCTATCTAGTTTGAAGATGGCAGGAAAATATCACTGATATAAAATTACTAGATTTCTTTTTTTGTACTGGCACAACTGCAACAGTTAATATGTGGTTTGTAAAATTATTGGTCCCTTTATAAATTTCAAATTTTGCAATTAGGCCTCTGGTAATTTCCCCCAATCATGGAGAGTCCAGCGGTAGTCAATCTTGTGTGTGACTTTATCTTCCTGCTCAAAGAACTTGGCCTGCAGTTCCCATTCTTATGCTTGTCTCCAGATGGTTACTCTTTTGTGCTCTAGTTCCAGCATCTCAAGTGTGTTCTAGGCAGAATAATAAGATCAAAAATATAACCAGGTGAGCATATCCACTTCATCTGTTTAAATTATATTATTTTTATTAGTACATGTTTCCCATACATGATGACACACTCAATGTGGGGATTCTGTACCTCTACTTATATCTTACTTCTTTTTTCCCCATTCTCCTCCCATACCTCCAAATCTGTTTCCCTCCCCATTTACAAAGCTTTGATTTTATTTTTTCTTCCATTCTTTGTTTAATACATTTTCCCTTCCTTAACTTCTCCCAACCCCTCCCTATTCTCCTTCCTACGTGAACAAGTTCTTCCCTCTTCCCAATATCTGTCCTCCATTTGGGCTTCTCACATGAGAGAAACAATGCAATATTTAAACTTATGTGTCTGATTTGTTTCATTTAAAATTATGGTTTTGAGACACATCCACTTACCTAAAAGTGACTCAAGTTTACCCTTCTTTATGGCAGAGTACTACTCCATTATATATAAATGCCACATTTTCTTTATCCACTCCTCTGTTGATGGGCATATGGGCTGTTTCCAAGATTTAGTTATTAAAATGTGTGCTGCTATAAACATGGGTATGCATATATCACTGCAATACGATGCTTTTAACAGTTTGGAGAAGTTACCTAAAAGGTGAATAGATAGGGCAAATAGAATCTCTAGTTTTAGTTTTTGGAGGAATCTCCATATTGATTTCCATAGTGGTTGTACAAATTTACACTCACACTAGCAAAGGAGAATGGATTCCTTTTTCCCCACAGCCTCAACCACATTTGTTATTGATTGAGTTTTTGATGAATGCCATTCTTTCTGGAGTGAGATGGAATCTCACTGTTGTTGTAATTTGCATTTCTTGTAGCATAGTAGTATACAAAGTCAACACTCACAAATGAACAGCATTCTTGTACACAAATAACAAACTCAGTGAGAGAAAAGTTAAGGAAGCAAGATCTTTCATAGTAGCATCAAGAAAAATGAAATACTTAGGAATAAATCTAATGAAGGAAGTGAAAGAGCTTTACATTGAAAACTATGGTACTCTGAAAAAGGAGATCAAAGAGGGTATTGGTAAATGAAAAGATATCCCCTATCTTTGGATAGGAAGACCCAATATAGTGAAAATCACCATATTTCTAAAACTATTTTATAGATTTAATACAATCCCAATCAAAATACCAATAGCATTCCTCACAGAACTAGAGAAAACAATCCTAAAATTCATTTGGAACCAGAAGAGACCTAGAATAGCAAAAGCAATTCTGGCCAACAAGAGAAAGGCAGAGGGCATCACAGTTCCTGATTTGAAGATATACTACAAAGCTACAGTGATAAAAACTGAATGGGACTGGCAAAATAACCAGACTCAAGGATCAACGGAACACAATATAAGATGCAAAAAGAAATCCAGACACACTTTGTTACCATATCTTTGACAAAGTGCCAAACATCTGCACTAGAAGAAAGATAGCCTCTTTAATAAATGGTGCTGGGAAAAGTGGCTTTCCACATGCCAAAGATTAAACATAGAAGCATATATCTCACCATGCACTAAACCAAAATTAAAATGGATTGAAGATCTAAATATTGAAATAGAAAAAATATACTGGAAGATAAAATAGGTAAAACACTTGAAGACATAGTTGTAGTCAAAGACTTTATGAACAAAACCCCAATTGCATGGGAAATAATCAACAACTGGGATCCTATCTGATGGAGACCACAAACAGAGTGAGAAGAAAATCCACAGAAGGAGAAAATAATTTATCAGCTACTCCATAGAAAAAGGACTAATACCCAGAATATATAAAGAATTCAAAAATTCAGACCCCCATAATTTAATGACCCTATCCAAAATGGTCATCTGAAATGAATAGAAATTTCTCAGATGAAGAAGTACAAACAGCTAATAAATACATGAAAAAATGTTCAATATCACTGGTCATTGGGGAAACACATATCTACTTCAAAAGTGCTCTCCAGGAAACCTGCCTATTCTTTGTTGAGCATCCTACTGACGTCTGTTCACTTGCTCATGTCTCCCCCTAGCTGCACACAGGTGACAAACTTCTCCTTCCCCCCTTCTCCCAGTATGCGTGTATATATATTATATTATATCATTTTCAGAGGGTATTGAGATGCTGAGTTACATGGATTGATTAAAATGTGTAACAGTATGGACATTTATGGGTAGCTAACCAACTTTGCCAGGTTACCCAGTTATACTGAAATAATATCAGTAAAATTTATAAACCAAGAGAACAAATTCTATGTCTTTTTTCCTGTATCTCAAATATGTAGAATATCTAGCATAAGGAAAGTCATAAGAAAATAGCTCTAATGAAACTAAAAGTGAATAAGTTAGCATGGTTTAAAATAGAGTGCCTTCAGATTCTCATATGGCACAATTTCCTTTTCCTTCATTCTCTTTCTATTTTTCCAGAAAACCATGTTATACAATGATGGTCTATAAAGATGTATTTTTGTTTTTGGTGCTAGTGGATGAAGAGAGTACACAACAGAATGTGCTTAACGTGCCTAAATGTGTGGATTTAGGGGTGAATCTTTATGAAACAAAAATTGACCTGATTCCCTTGCTAGTCAGTACTTCAAATTATTTCAACCATACATAGATGTTAAATATATTCACCTACTACAATAATTAAATATTAAGGCAGGAAATGTGCCCAGAGTTCACTCAGGCTGCCTATACAGATAAAAAATAGGCTCAAATTGAGCAATCACTTATTGATAGTTCCTAGTCATTTCTTTTGAAGTAAGTTATTCACAGAAAGTCTTGCTCAGTGATGTGCTGCATGCTCACCCCACCCAAAGGGACCTGCCAATAGGTACAGAACAAAGACATGTAGAGTTGTAAGGGTATCATGGGGCTTTTGACTCTTGGCTTAGTTTTCCTCTCTCTACACTATACATTGTATTCTACAAAGTGTAGAATATTAAACTGACACTCTGAAGTCTTCTTGAAATGATTATTAATGAAAATCACATTAGGAGTTTGTTTAAGCTTTCTATTTCTTCAGCCACATTTCTGTGAGAATCTAAATCACTATCTGGTTGGGTCCCATGAAACTACATTTTCTACAAGAACCCTGAGTGATTCTGATGCAGATGGTACTGAGATCACAAACCAGAAAGCTCAGAAATAAATGAAATGAGGCTTAAATTTTACAGCTCATGGAAGAGCACATGAAAATTCTGAACATGTAGAGACCTAGAAAAAAATTACTATGTGTAGCTAAAGACAAGTATTTTCCTGATTAAAAAATCAAAACACAATGTTTAAATATGAATTTTCCTTCCACCGCTCACTATGACAGTGCACATGCCTAATAGGCCTCACTAAAACACAAACTTTATAAACTCTCTGTCATGTGTGTATTTAATTCATGTAATTTAATGGCCCTGGTGCTGGAGATTCCACTGCAGAGCACCAGCTGTGGCTACCATCCAGGGGAGAACACTGTGTTCCAAATGCTCAACATTTGCTGCTTGATTTTATGTCGCATCTAATTGGCTGCTCAAAAATGCATTGAAATGAACATGAAGCAGTTTTTAATTATTTTCCCTGAATCACAATTTATGCCTCATTTTTGGTACAAAAAAAAAACTAGGAGAACATGCTAACAAGTGGAGAATCTTGATAGATCTGAAAAAGATATATACACACTTTCCAGAATCATACTGTTGCTTTAAATTTATTTTCTCTCATTTTTGTTCAGACTAATTCTATTGGATATATTATCTCCATTTCATAGACTAGAAACTTGAGGTTCAGGAAGACAAAAGAATAAAATCATGTTCCCATTGACAGTAAGACTTCAAAACTGAAACTGCGTATGGCAAAATATTATCTTCTCAGTTCATTGTGGTGTCTCCATATTTCTGTTTCTTTCTATCTCAAACTTACTTCTACACATTCCATCTCATTAACATTTTGGTTTTCTTCCAATCTCTGGAAGTCCTGGCTTTCCTTGGAGTCACCTACACAGTGTCACCATTTAATAGGAAATAAGGATTTGGGCAGGCATTCTGAAATAGTAATATACTCTAAGTTCTATTCTACAAAGGGTAATAGATTTTTTAAAGTAAGATTATTTACTTTGAAGAAATATCAAAATCTCTCCTATTATATATGAGGAAATTTAGGACCAGTGAGATAAACTTCTTTACACCATTATATTAAGTTATTGGAAGAGCTTGAATATAATTAGGTCTTTTCACTCACAATTAATTTTCCCCTGGAATTTTAGGTTGAAGATGAGTACTTACATATTGAATGAGATCAAGTATAATACTTTCAGCTAACTTAAGGAAAAAAATCAATTTACAAAAGTATGTCTCATAAGTGGAAAGACTAATTTTACAAATCATATGTATTTATAAATTCCATAAATAAAATGTGTTTTCTAGAGATTGATACTGTTATGCAGTACAACAAGCTACATTTCTGAATGGAACTGGCTTTCTAATACCGTGGTCCCTTGATAGACTTGGGAAAACCAACCCAAATTATAGTTGGTAACTCTAAGAGCTGTAATAATAAATTCACAAATTACATATATATTATAGACAAGTATTAAGATTTTTCAAATTGATATTTGAAGTACTGAATGACATAGACTATAAATAATATTTATTGTGATACCTAGTTTTAGAAATGAATGTGAAATTTGCTTCACATATGGCATTAATGTAAATCCTTGCAGTTATGCTTTAATAAAATAGATATTTGAGTAACTTCAAAATATTTATTACTTATGTGGTATTAATGTCTTTATCAATTTCTAAACTATATTCAAAAAGTGGAAACTTCCTTTTTCTATTAATTTTAAAGAGGAAAAAGATAAACATAACAATGAAACTGAGTTTCAAAACAGGTTAGTAGGACAGTTACAATAGTTGATATATTGAATATTGTTGTCTTCATGGTAGTGATTCAGAGTACAAGATATAGGCATGCTATCATGTCCAAACAATATTAGCACAAGACATTCTTTTCAAGGAACTAAGAGAAACTAGCTCTATAACTATGTTAACTATCCTGTGTATACATATATTTTCTTCTTTTTCCTTTTCTTACTTTCCCCATCACAGTTTGTCTTTTCTTTTGGACAATATCTTCCCATTTCACAACATCCATTGTACATTTCAGATCTTATACATATGGGTCTGATTTATTTCACTTATGGGTATGTTCTCGATTTATATCCATTTACTTATAAAGTGTCCAGTTTATCCTTCTTTATGGCTGAGTAGTAGTCTATTATATAAAACAAACACGCACACACACACACTCACACACACACACACACAACTTTTCTATCCATTCCTCAGTTGATGGGCATCTGGGTTGTTTCCAAGATTTAGCTATTACAATTGTGCTTCTATAAACATGGGTGCACGTATATCACTGTGGTAGGATGTTTTTAATTTTTCTGGGAAGATACTCAAAAGGGGAATACATGGGTCGAATGGGACCTTTAATCCTAGGTTTTTAAGGAATCTCCACACTGATTTCCACAGTGGTTGCACCAGTCTGCATTCCCAACAACAGTGGAGAAGTGTTCCATTTTCCCCACAGCCCCTCCAGCATTTGTTATTGGTTGATTTCTTGATGATAGCCATTCTTTCTGGAGTGAGATGGAATCTCAGTGTTATTTTAATTTGCATCTCTCAAATGACCAATGATGAACATTTTTTCATGTATTTATTTGCCATTTGTGTTTCTTCATTTGAGAAGTGCATATTTTACCTCTGATGCCCATTTTTGTATTGGGTCTTTGAATTTTGGGGGCTCTGTTTTTTTCAATACTTTATATGTTCTAAATATAAGTCTTTTGTCTGAGGGACAACTGGCTATAATTTTTCCCACTCTGTGGGTTGTCTTTTCACTCTGTTGGTGATTTCTTTTGTTGCACAAAAGATTTTTAATAAGGCGAGATCCCATTTGTTGATTCTTTGTACTATTTCCCTTGCAGTCTGGGTTTTGTTCATGAAGCCTCTGCCTACATCTATGTCTTCGAGGTTTCTGTCTATTTTCTTTTCCAATAAATTTAGTATTTCCATTTTAATATTTAGATCTTTGATCCAGTTTAGTGCATGATGATACATATGGGTCTAGTTTTAGTCTTCAGCATGTGGAGAGCCAGTTTTTAAAGCACCATGTATTAATGAGGCTATCTTTCTTCCAGTGAACATGTTGGCGCCTTTGTCAAAGATAAGGTGGCTGAGTGTGGTTGTAGTTGTGTCCACATTTTCTATTCTGTTCCACTGATCCTCAGGGCTGTTTCTTTGCAAATACCATACTAATTTTATCACAGTAGCTTTGTAGTATAATTTCAGATGGGGGATTGTGGTGCTCCCTGACTTGCCTTTGTTGCCCAGAATTGTTTTTGCTATTCTAGGTCTTTTTTGGTTCCAAATGAATTTTAGGAATGTTTTCTCTAGATCTGTGAAGTATGTAAATGGTATTTTAATTCAAAAAGTGGTAACTTTCTTAAGAGCACATAGAGATGATTACCCAAAATAAATTTCCTGAATAATATATATAATAATGTATATATACTTGTTATTCCCTGAATAATACATATATATATATATTCTTGTTATGCTTATATAAGAAGAATAACAATGTAGTGGAATACTCCAGGGAATACACTTATAACAAAAAGTGAGTATATAGAAAAGTACATTTGATGATTCAAATTGCAGTTAACAATTTAGGTTAGATTAATTTCAAAGTAGATAAATTACTTATGTTAACAACATTAAAATAACAAAATTAAAATGAGAAATATATGGTACTTTCTTCCAGAAAATATTTTTCACCTGTTAAAATATTCAAATATATGCAAATTAGAAAATATACTCAACGGCTAAAATAGTTGATTACACTTATCAATATAATAACTGCTGTAGAATTTTGAAAAGAATCATACTGCTCAGTCTTTTTATCCAAGAAACTTGAAAACTCACTGAAAGTAGCCCCATAATTATTTTATATTTTGAAAATTTTCATAAAAATGTTTTTGTGTGGCTATATTTTAAATATTTTCTTTTAATAAAGTTATGTCTCTTTCAGTGATCTAAGGCAAAATAGCTGCTGTAATGTAAATATGAGTAAAATCCCCAAAATCCCATGTGGTAAATGCTGGTTCCCATGGGTGGCTCTCCTGGTGCTGGGGTGAACCTGTAGGAGGTGGGGCCTGCTGAAGGTTACATAAGTATCCATGAATGTGTCCTTGAGGGTCTTGACAGGTCCTGATCCTATCCTTGTTCTTTGCTTCTTGGTTCTGAGTTAAGTACTCTGGTCCATCCATACATTTCCTGCCACTGCATCTGGAACCTTCAACAGTGGCCTATTGGAAAGGATGAACAATGAGCTGGGATCTATAAAATCATGAGCCAAAATAAATCTTTTCTCTTTATAAGTTATCTAAGGTATTTTGTTATAGTGATAGAAAACTGACTAATAGAATTACATTTGAATGAAATCTGCAAGTAGATCACTTGGGTTCAAACCCCACCTCTGGCACCAACCCTTGGGCTTAGTCACTTAACTTCGGTCTTCAGTTTCTGTAGCTAAAAAACAGAGAAAATTAACAAATTGACTCTTAGATTTGTTGGCGTTATATGAGTTAATCATGAACATCACTTAAAAGATTGCTCAAGACATTGCCTAGAAATGTGTACAATACTCCTAACAGAAGTAAAGAAGTATTTTGAGGAAGAAATTACCATATATCCATCATTTAAAGATTGTTAATATAGCCAATTTTAATAACCTGGAACCTAGTTCAAATCTATTAACTGTAACATTGTTATTATTAAATTATGATTCAGCAAAAATTTATAATCATACACTTTGTGGACATTTCTGCTTTTGAATAAGGATGAGACTTGATTAAATGAATATAGTAAAGAGAAAAACAATGCCATTTACTCTTGCAGGGATGTGTGATCTTTTTCTAGTTAAAATGGATGTTTATCCTCAGATAGCCACATGCTGGACAAACCAGAGTAATGAAAGGGGAGCTGAGTGAGATAGGAAAGTTAATGATCTTCTCCACCAGGGAACAAATGCAACATTAGAGCTTGGAGAGGTCCTAGAACCATGTTCTCTCCTCAGGACAGGCCACATCTATGCCCAGAGGAGAGCGTTATTCTAGACATAGAGAATCAATCAATTCCGATGGTAACTCACTGCAACATCTAATCCTTCTGATCACAGGAGTCAAAAATTTAATTCAGGGGGCCGGTGAGACGGCTCAGCGGCTTAAGCGCCTGCCTTGCAAGTGCGAAGGCCCGAGTTCGACTCCCGGAACCCACATACGAAAAAGGGGCCGGTGATATCGCTCAGTGGCACGGGCACCTGCTGGCGCGCGAGGTCCTGAGGTCGTCCCCCCGGTACCCACAAAAAAAAAAAAAAAAAAAAAAAAATTTAATTCAGGAACATAAATCTAATTTAACTTTATGAAAGAGAAATTCACACTTCTGCCCAAACTCTTAGCAATTATAGGATTAATTTTTGTAAATTAAGAATCCTAACTTATAATTTCAGTAACTAGGAATAAAACAGAATGGATGATAGTGTTGTCACTATTTAATACATCTTTTTTGTTTGCCGTACTCATCACTCATGTTATGGTTTGTGTCTGGATGACCTCCAAAGCTTCATGTAGTCATGGGGGGTGGGCTTTACAGAGTCTAGTGAATCTAGAGTTTGTGATTGAGTCATGGTCTGATGCTGTGATAAGGGCGTGAGTGCTACACCCACCATAGAGTGAGTTGCAGGCATACAATATAAGGGACAGAATAAGTTCTCTCTCTCATTCTCTCTCTTTCTCTCCTCCTCCTGGCCCCTCTCTCTCCCTCTCTCTGTCATTGCTTTTGCTATTTCCCACCACCATGAATATTTGTCCCTCTGCCACGTGCCTCCCTGCCTTGGAGCCAGGTGGTTATGGACTGAAAACGCTACCAACTGTGAGTTAAATAAATTTTTCCTCCATTAACTCATGGGTGTTCAGTATTTTGTCTCAGCAACAAGAAAAGTAACTAAGACAACTCACTTATTAAGAATAAACATGTTAAACACATACTATGTGTCAAAGACAAAAGTACCCTCTCCATAATTTGTTTCATTCTCTGAAGGCCTTTAAAATTTGCCACTTCATTTTTAAAACTCTCTCAGTGGTAAACTTCCAGAAATAATAACAACAGATTTACAATACTATTTGCTAAATTACTTAAGGTAATTGATTTGCCATCATAAAATATAAAGAATTAATTTAATGAGAAAAGATAGTCTCTCCCTTTTCAGATGATATTGCACTGAGTGTTGCTATTGACTTTATATTTTTATTTGGGTCCAAAATACCATCTTTTAAAAAATAAAATGATTAGATCTATGTTTTCCTGTTGTATGGATTTGAGAGATGGGGAAGAAGACAGAATGGAAGTAACACCTGTGGAGTCAGCGTCGAGAAGAGTCAGTTCAACAAAGGATAAACTACTCCCTCATGCAGGGAAAGTGGGGAAGAGCTCTGGGAATGAATTGAAAAATGAAAGGAAGCTTAAACACCATGGAAATCCTTAAAAGCAATGAAATGAAGGGTATAAAGCAATGGGTAACATTAACCCAGGCTTTCCTGCGAGCAGGCGGGGATCATGAAGCCACTTTCAACTCATTTGTCCCTCATTTTTATTGTTCATTTGACTACTTTTTTTCATTGCAGTTAGACTCCATGTTCTTCACAAAACTCTTCCTGTTGAGATCAGCTGGTGTGTTTATGTGTGTGTGTGAGAGTGTGTGTATGTGTGGGTAGGGTGAAAGGGATTGCATGCAAATAGTTATATCAATGTGAAAATATACTACCTATTTTATAGTAGAACAATATTATTTGTCCTGTCTTACTTTTATGGATGGATGAAATACTTTTCTGCCATCTTAGCACAATTCTTTAATAATTTAACAAATGTTAGTTAACCCCTACTACTCACAATACACTTGAGTTCAGTGGCTGCCAAATATCCCTCTCTAAATTAGTGATAGCCTGGGTTTGCAGTATAAGATGGTACTATAAGAAAAATAAGATTTCCAACTACTGCACCAAATATTGATAATGAGTATGTATGGGTTGGGTACTTGGTTAGAAGTTCTCCATTAGATTAAATAAGATAATAACTACAATTAAGAGTAATAAAAGATTAGAAGGATTTTTAGGAGAGGACAAGGTTCTCTCTCCAGTAGGCCCATACTTTGTCTTTCTTGTCAGAGACAGTGACTTAACGAGATGTTGATTTTATACTCTAATAGTACTTCTTCCATAATTATTGACATTTATGTTTTTAGCATTATGTGTTAACTTGCTGCTACCCATTGTCTTGCCATCATGCAATATGTATTAGATATTATTTAATTTGGGAAATAATTGTACTTCCTGCTATATTTCTTATTCATTTCAGATATCTAATTCTTTCCAATATTTTCACATGATTCAAAGGGTATTTCCTCCAGTACAAACTCTAGTAAATGGCTAGAATTATTCCTTTATTGGCATAACTGAAAGTTTTAGACTGAGAATGAAGATAACTCTAGGATAACAGAGTAGAAGATACAAAAATAGTCTCTGCTGAAAAATTGAGGCAAACCATCATCCACCTAATATGAAGCTCCAATCTTCGATCTTTATTTTTTCTGCCTCCAATTTTTAAATTATAATTTTAGGATATCAAGTTATATTTCAGCTTGAATTTATTTTCTACAACTAGCTACTAATTATCAAGTTGTTGAATTGGGTGATGCAATACGGAAGATAATAATTAGTTCCAAAATATTTTGTGAATATAATGATGTTAGATATAAAGTCTTTTCAAGAAAGTTTTATTTATTAACTGCAATTACATTTGGAAAATAAACATATTGATATATCCAGGAAAATTTTTTAAAAGAAGGGGAATTGGAAGTTAAAGACATTAAGATATTTTTAAAAACTAATATAAATTTATTAATATGATTGATGTCCTTATAAGAAAAGAGACCATGAATACAGACCCAGAAGATATCATTAAAATGTTACTAGAAATATGACCCAAAGAAGAAATAGTAGGACTTAGAGAAAATTTAAAATGTCTTCTTTCCAAAAGGCATCTTTAAGGGATTGATAAGAAAAGGGAAAGTCCGAGAGCACGTTCATAAGTTATCTGTCCTATGAAAGATGTGCACACAGAATACATGAAAATTATCAAAACACAATAACAAGAAAACAAAGAAAATGCACATATGTGCACAATATTTGAATATAAAATTCAACAAAGAAGATTATACAAGTGAGAAGCAAGCACATAAAAAGATTTTCAGCATCATTAATCATCATGGAAATGTAAATGTGTACCATAACAAGATACAACCACACACTAAATAGTTGAAACAAAGCAAATTTCATCATACCAAATATTGGTGCCAATTTGGGGATGTTGGAATTTTTATGTATTATTATTGGAAATGTGAAATATTAAAACCACTTGGGAAAACAGTGATAAAATAAATTAAATGAAAGTATTCTACTATGGTAATCCAGCCACTCATTTCTATATATATATATATTCAAGAGGAACTGAAGGATGCTTCCATAAGAAATATTGTGCATGGCTGTTCACACAAGCTTTACATGCAATGTACAATAGGTACAAGTGACCCGATGTCCTTCAGTGGGTGAATTGTCAACTATTATTTCCACATTAATGGAATACTATTCAAAAACAAAATTGGAATGAAGTATTTATAAATTCTACAACATAGATGAATATAAAAATTATATCAGGTGAAAAAGTTATATAAAATGTATAAATATTTTATTTCATTTTATTATTTTTTTAAAAAATACAAATTAATCCAGAGTGAAAATAGCAATTACATGGAACCTAAGAATATGTATGGGGTTTAACAAGATAGGATAGGACAATTAAAAAGAGTTTAGAAGGAAAATTTAGGGAACAATTTATATCTTAATTATTTTGATTGTACTGTAATAGGATTTGTATTTATATACATATATCAAAATGTAATTTAAATACATGCAGTTTTATTGGGTGCTAATTGTATATTGATTATGCAGTTAAATAATCAATACATAAAATTGATGTTATCTTGCTGCTATCTGACCTTGAAAAATTATCTGGCTCATTATGCTACCAAAATTATAGACAAATAAAACTAGTCATAATTATTAGCATTTTACATTGTATTGGAAAACATGGATAAATGATAAATTTTCTGAATGAATCTTTGCAGCAAATATGGTCTTTCAATGTAAAATCTCATATGTCAAAGTATTTGGCATTCTAAACTCATACTAAGTATTATTTACTGATATATCATGATATGCACATTCATAGTGAATGTGTCATTTGGATAATCAGTGAATAATCTAAACTGTGAATTTTATATCTTCCTCCCTATTACTCAATTGCATTAAATCTCTTTGAAATTTATAATGAAATGAGCTTTTCCTCAGGGACTTGTTCATCAATATGGCCTAATACTGCAAACATGATGTAATCTTTTCCCTGGGTGTTACTTTTAGGATATTTATTCCTTTCACAGAGTAAATGTGTTTACATGCTACACGTTGCCATTAACATGACTGTTACACTCAAGACTTTATCCTGACTATTTCCTTTCATCTCCTATTTCTGTTGCCTAATGCTAATAGAAAATATTAATTCTTTCCTTGGTGGTTATAATATTATTAGACCTGTTTCTTTAAAAGTTAACATTTATTCCTTTTGTCTTGAGGTATTTGTTCTTGTAACATATTAATTTTTATGGTTCTACATCAAGAAAGCCTGTATTCGTGAACTTGAAATGTTCTCATCATTTATTCAAACAGTAAGAGCAAGTAATCATCGTAAAGGTATCACTTTTCCTTTTTTCTGAGATATTTTTGTTTGCCTGTTGAAATTTACATATCTTTTATCTTTCAAAGCCCCTAGGTTTGTTGTTGGCCCATCCTATTAGAAGTATCATCTTACAGAATCTCTGTATATTTGAAATATGATATGCAGAACATAAGCACATGACAGATGTTCTAAATTTTCCTAATATAATTTTGGAAAGACACTGGGTCTTTTATCTTAGTGCATTCAAAATATAGTTTTGCTTAATTGTTTTTCTGTAAAGATTAAATTTGAGACAAGCCCTGGTGGCCTAATGTTTTATAGTCTTTCCTCTGATTTACTCCTCCAAGATCAGGAAGGTTTTATGTGGTCAACAATTCAGTCCATATTATCAGTAGAGATTTTTATTGATTACAAGGCTTTGTAATGTTTTAAAAATATTATTAGCTGTCCATTAATTATAAAATCAATTATGTATACTTTTGATATTATTTCAACTTATCTTTAAAGTTGCTTAAAGCTCATCATAGTTTGGTATTTATTCATGTATTTCTCAGCACAATATTTATTGATTTGAGTGGGGAAGATGTCAGGCATTTGGCAAGAAACAGTCAGCCATGTTCAAATTTTCTGAAAGATAACCAGTCCTTTACCTGTTTGGAGTAGACACTTTCACCAAAATCCTGGTACAGCCTTCAGATATGTTCATAAATTCCATGGAAACTAGCCAAATTCAATAATGAAGAATACAAAAATTGGAAGACGTGAAGCCCTGTAATCTGTCATCATGCTTTTGATGAAGGATGACTCCAGAATGAAAACTAAGTTTTGGGTAAGACTGCTCCTTCAAGACAAGGTCAGTTCCCTGGGAGAGGTCAGATCCAATGCTTCCTAGATGCAGGGGAAATGTGATCCTGAGTTAAGAAAGGGACATATGTGTAGTGTACTGGATCATGACCTAGAGAAATCATATGAGGCTGGGCTCTCTTGTTCCGGGGGCTAATCTGGAATCTTTGGTCTGGGATCTATTTTGAGTACTCATAGCTGTGTCCAGTGTAATTCTCGAAATTTCACTAGTGTAAGAGTAATTAAAAATCTTAGTTCCCCATAGATAACTGCCACTAGAACATTTTGTAGACAGTAATGTCAAAATAAGTGCGGAAAAAAAAGAAACAGTCCAATTAACAAAATCAAGAGAAATTAACTGAAGAGCACAGATATAAAGATAAATTATAGTTTATATAATTGCAAAAAATATTACTGAGAAACTAAGGTAACAATTATGCAGAACTAGGCCTTTTCAAAAAATTAAGAAATATTTTGTTATAAATGGAGACAACTTCTTTGTTTTACTTGTATAACTCTTTTTCTATGTATTATTCAGTAATATTTTGAAGCTTTATAAAGTTTTCTTCATTTCAATGTAAAAATGTCCATTAACATTGAGCTAAATTTTTGCTCAACATTTTTATACTTTCTTACATTTTTCTATATCTTACATTATACAAATCTTTGTAAATTTTAACATAATTTCAATTTTTTTTAATGTGTGTACTGGGAGTCAAACTCAGGACCTCGTGTTTGCCAGGCAGGAGCTTGCACTGCTGAGCCAACTCATCAGGCCATAATTTCAAATATTAATAAATGATATTGTGTTTAGATAACATAATCATGTACTACATTGTGAAATTTTAATTTTAATCTTAGCCTTAAATATCATTAACTTTCTGAGCATATAAACATATCTAAACATCTAAACTTTCTAACACATCACTCATATTTTAGTATCAAATTTATCATTTTCTTAAACTGAAACACAAAATAGATATTATAATGTATGTAATGTTTTGTACATGTGTATATGTGTTCTACATATCCAGACATGTATATGTACTCATATGTGTACTTATAAGTGTGTAAACTTATATTTTGTATGTGTATGCACATATTTGTATTTTTAAAGAGAAATAAAATCATCCTGACATTGGTAACCATTGTTTTATTTTCTATTTCTATATATTTGACTTTAATTTTTATATTCCACAGACTTATATGAGTCCATTTCATATATATTTTCTTCTGTTCCTGGCTTGTTTTACTTATAATATCTTTTTGGTCCATCCACATTGTGGCAAATAGTAGGATTTCTTCTTCTTTTATGGCTAGATAAGATTTCATAAGGATACAAAGTAGCATTTATATACTCAGGAGGATCAAAACAAAATAAGTATTGTATGACATAATATCTATAGTTAATAATAGTGTACATGTTCAGGATTTTTGCTAAATGAGCATATTGCAGTTTCCCTTGCTACAGGGAAACTGGAAACTCAGGGAAGAGAGACATGATTATTTTCTTCATCATAGTAATCATTGTACTGAATATATGTATATTTGTAACATCATGTTGCATACATTAAATATAAATGATAAAATTAATAAACTGAAATACTCCCAACTTATGAAATATTTTACTGATTTATATCCTACTTTTTTAAACAAAATTAAGGTAGTGATCAAATTTTATACTATCTTTTTCTATTTTGAAGATATCCAGATTTACAAACACTTAAAAATTATTTGAGTCAACATTAGTTTATTGTTTAACCTTTTTTTTTTTTTAATATGCATGTACCAGGAGTAGAACTCAGGACCTTGTGCTTGCCAGGCAAGCGTTTATGCCACTGAGCTATATTGCCGGCCACTTATTTAACATTTTTTTTTTTTTTTTTTTTTTGTGGGTACCGGGGGGACGACCTCAGGACCTCACGCGCCAACAGGCACCTGTGCCGCTGAGCGATATCACCGGCCCTTTTTTCGTATGTGGGTTCCGGGAGTCGAACTCGGGCCTTCGCGCTTGCAAGGCAGGCGCTTAAGCCGCTGAGCCGTCTCACCGGCCCTTATTTAACATTTTTAAGGATAGGAAATATAGTTTAAGTCAACATATTTGATGCTTAATTATTGTAGCATTATAAGAACTTATAACTTTAAACATGCTGAGAAAACAAGTTTCATTAACATTTCACTTGAAATAAATTGTATGTATTTGTACAGCAAAGAATATCCTTGTGCAAAGAGATCTTTGGTCTTTGTCTCTAGCTTGTATAAATAATCTCAAATCCAACATAATGTCCTACTTTATAAGATTATCTTTGTTTACCTGGAGAATTTAGGCTATGACAAAACCTATTCTAACATTCTCGCTTACGGTGGTGTCTTAGGGCCATATGGTATCAAACTTTGAAAAGTCTGGAGACTAAATTCATCTCTATTGATAGGGAGTCAACCATATGCAGGAGAACCTGAAAAAAAAAACAAAACAGAACACCAAAGCTTGATTGAATTTGCCTGGTGGGCAACTGCGTGCATATTATCAGACACAATTTCTAGGATAAAGAGGCACTATTCACATGACTTCTCTGAAAGAGGACATTTGGAAGCTTATATTTGGTGAATCTTGAACACAATTTAGATCCTCCCCCTTGACTGAGTTTTATCTGTACCCTTATCTACACAACACAGTAATTCTGGATAGAACGTCTGAGGTTAGTATGTTCCTCCTAGTAAATTAGTGAAACTTACATGGTGTGGGAGATCCAGACCTGCAACTGGTATCAAATGTGAAATTTGTCTTGAGGATTGAAAAACTTTGCAATATTAATGTCTGAAATATTTATGCAACACCTACTAATTTGCTTGCATCTTACAACCAAAGTAGAACATCTCGAAAGTGGAAAAACATTTGACCGTGGAATTGAATAAACTAGAATTTCATATAGGCACTAATTTAATACAATAAAATATGGAAGGAGAAATATTCTATTCTCTGAATTTTATTATTTACTCATTCTTATTTGTCCAAAAAATAATATATATTTCTAACTATTATGTGGACCTACACAAATTTGAAATATGATTTACAAACTTATGAATTTGTCAACTGCTTTTAAAGCAATTGAAGTCATGTTTATAAGTTCCTTTCTTTTATTCAAATCATATCTCTTATAAGCAGCAAGAAAAGCTATAACTACATGACATTTCTTAGTTTTACTTTGCTCTTCATTTTTGTTTCTATTTTTTTATATAGCCTGCTTTTTAACATTTCTTTTTATTACTACATGTTTGTAGTACCTATGTTTACATTCATTGTGTGGAGTTGATACTTGTACTTAATACATCTTTGGTCTTTTTTTCATCCCCTTTCCCTCCCTCTCTTTTCCTGTGCCTCCATTTCTTGATATCCTTCCCATTTGAGAAAGATCTATCTCCCTAATTCCTATTGTATATTATATTTTTCTCTTTATTTATAATTTGGGTTTCTCATATAAGAGAAACCATGAGATATGTCCATCAACACATGGAGCCTGCTTTTTTAAGCAAAAACTTAAGTTTAATAATTTTAAAATCTATTTAAAATTTAATTTACCTGGATTAAATATCTTAATGTGAATATACTATGACACCAAATATAATTTTGATCAACAAGTCTCCAAAGTGTTCCAAAAGAAGGAAAAATAGTGGGAGGAGGAGAAAATAAAAAGTAAGAGGAGAAATAAGTGGGAGATGGCTTTGGAGAAATACTAAATTATTATTGGCCAAATGTATGTATCTCCCTTTGGAAGGACGGGAGAAAGAGTAGATGCAGGAAAACTCATTTTTACCTACACAGAAACAATCACAAACAAATATACACTTGCACTTAGGCATACTCAAAAACATGAGTTTTTTTTTTTTGATTCGTTGAAAATGGTGACTTCAACTTATAAGAGCTGTCTTCTTTAGATATGAAAAGTTTAAATAATAACCTTAGATATTAGTAATCACCATTTTTCAGAGGACAAAGAACAGTGTTCAGAGGATTTCAGTAACATGCAGAATATCATCTGGCCAATACTTGGTTACCTGGGATTCATAATTTCTTAATTGTCTTCTGAACCATGTTTTGCAATAGCAACCTGTAACACAACTGGGAAAATATCAAAAATAATTTGCAATTGTCATTAACTTAAAGCCCCTTTGGAGTAGTGTGCAGTAACCACCTCTTGGACTTAATCATGTGTTCTGAGATTTTGTTTTATCAAATTTTTCATGCATTCAGTCTGTGTCCTCATGAAGCCTCAAAGAAACTTGAAAGTTATCTTTAATTTATTTATATAATTATAGCATTAAGTTGTGGAAATGAACATGTTAATATAATTTTTTTTATGTGGGTACCGCAGGTCGACCTCAGGACCTTGTGCTTGCCAGTAGGCACTTGTGCCACTGAATGATATCACCGACCCTTTTTTCCTTCTTTATGTGGGTTCCGGGAGTCACACTCAGGACCTCATGCTTGCCAGACAGGCTCTTATGCTGCTGAGCCATCTCACCAGCCCTAATATATTTTTTGACTTATTTTACTTATTATTTTGGGAATACATAGATACTACAGTATTTGAGCTCTATTCATACCTATACTTCTTTGGGAAATTTGCTCTATTTGTTCAGGTGTTGGCACAGTTTTCCACAATGAAACATTTCTTTCTTTCTTTCTTTCTCTTTCTTTCTTTCTTTCTTTCTTTCTTTCTTTCTTTCTTTCTTCTTTCTTTCTTTCTTTCTTTCTTTCTTTCTCTTTCTTTTTCTTTCTTTCTTTCTCTTTCTTTCTTTCTTTCTTTTTCTTTCTTTCTTTCTCTTTCTTTCTTTCTTTCTTTCTTTCTCTCTTTCTTTCTTTCTTTCTTTCTTTCTTTCTTTCTTTCTTTTTTCTTCCTTCTTTTCTTTCTTCTTTCTTTCTTTCTTTCTTGCTTTCTTGCTTTCTTGCTTTTCTTCTTTGTTTCTCCCTTTCTTTGGTGGGTTTTTTCCTTTTTGGTTTTTTGACACAGGGTCTCACTATGTAGTTCCGGCTGGCTGTGAATTCACTCTGTAGGCCAGGCCAGTCTTGAACTCCCATTGAACCTCTTGACTCAGCCTCTCGAGGGTTAGGATTATAGGTGTTTGCCACCACACCTGGCTCCAAAGCTTTTCTAAAGTCTAAGGATTGGACTTTGTGGAAATGGACAAAAAGAAATGAGTCTCACACAATCTGCTCCTGTACCCATTCCAGGCAGCCTGCTGACATCTTGACCTTCCTTCTTGAGTCCTTCCATTTGGAAGGATATGTTGCCTCAGACAGTGATCCAGGGTTTCTCTTATATTCCCTTCTCCTAAGTTTATTTTGTGGTAAAGGCATATTTTGTTTCAGGAATATAGACTTCTTCCCTGTCCAGTATTCTGAATGGCGCAGAAAAGAAGAAAAATACATCTCGTAGAAGTAAGGTGGCTGATTAAGTCATGTGCTTATTCACTGGGAATGTTTTGCTGCTGCATCACCCAGGCACCTGGCACCGAACACTTCAAGGGACCATCATAAACTAGTGTGTGATAGGTGCCTTGGTGTAACTCTAACAGCCATTTACTTCATTCAAAATGAGCAGGAGGTAATGCAAGACAGTCTGAAGAACAACCCGATGTATGTGATTTGTTAGTTTTACACTCTGTGACAGTCAACTAAAAATACACCCACTAGTGAATAAATATATGGTACTATTTTGGTATCAACTTTATTGCTTGGAAAAGAAGGGGCAAATTATCGATCTATCCATCCATCCGTCTATTCACTCCAGAAAAGTGTATTAACTATTTGCATTTAACACAGTTCTTCTATTTATATTGGTTTAAAAATATTAAAAATAATAATTGTTTTAAAAATAAATGGAGGGCCGGTGAGACGGCTCAGCGGCTTAAGCGCCTGCCTTGCAAGCGCGAAGGCCCGAGTTCGACTCCCGGAACCCACATACGAAAAAGGGGCCGGTGATATCGCTCAGCGGCACGGGTGCCTGTTGGCGCGTGAGGTCCTGAGGTCGTCCCCCCGGTACCCACAAAAAAAAAAAAAAAAATAAAAAAATAAATGGAAATTTGCTTCAACAAAGCATCTGTATTTCTGCATGTTATGATTATAAAGTGTTTTATGAAGCATTTTAATAAAGCAATCAGTCCTCTGTCAAAATATCTGATCCCAAATAATAAAAGGGAAAATCCACATTATGAAAAATATCCTGGTGAAATATGTATTCTTTAGCAAGAATATTTTCAGGAAAAGTGACTTATAAGAGCCAATGCTTGGCCTGAAAAAAGGAAAAGACCTTAATGGACAAAAGATCCTTATCAAAGTCTTGGTGGTCACAAATTACTGTCAGAAGGGAAAAAAATATTAGCTGTAACATTAGGTAGTCCTGGTGATCTAATTAGAAAAAGCCAATGTAAAGAACAATATTTTTTGTGTAAAAGCTTCCTATAAACAAGCTATGTGATTGAAAAAGTTATTTTGTTATTTTACTGCATAAGGCTCTGACAAGTTCTTACTTCTTCATGATTGTTAAATTTGTGAAAAATAAAATTTTCTCAAAAAATTTCTTCCATTCTTGTCCTTTATTTCAGTTTTGTTTTCGTCCTGTAAATGTTATATATGTTTGCTTTCTCTCATGAAGTTTATTCCTGTTAATGTTTACATATCAATTTTCTAAATTTTTAAAAATGTTTATGCTTTTTATCTGGTATTAAAAGTTGACTTATAGTAAAGTAGGTGTAGCCTGTTGCTTATGGGTGGTTATTATACTTTGTACCTGTACCTACCAAGTATGATTTTTTTAATCTTCTGTTTTTTCCCCCTAGAATGATTAGTTTCCTTTTTCTTTAGCTCATTACATCTTTATTTTCACATTTCTAGGATATTGTCACAAATTCATTTTGCAAACTCTTAAACTTAATTATTTATTTAACAATCATATATTAAGTTGTGAAGAACTGTTTCTTTAAAATTTATTATGGCAATTATATTTTTAATATCCAAGAGCTCCTCTTTTTCATAGCTTATTTTGTCTCATGATATAATATATCAAGTCCCTGTGAGATACTAATTAGAAATTTTTATTTATTTTTGTATGTTATGAAACTTCTTTTCTTTAAATCATTAGTGTTTCCTCTGAGATTTTAACATTTTTTCTTTCGGGAAACAAGAACTAGTCTTTTTTCCCGTACAACAGAGCTTTTCTCATGTCTTAGACTCTTTCTAATTACTGAGACACAATGCCTGATGTCCACAATGGAAAGGGGAAATGTTTTGCTTTGGCTCACATCTCCAGAAGTTTCAGTATATGTCTGGTATGCTTAAACACAGACATGGCATGGCAACAAGGCCTGGGCAGAGGAAAGATACTCATGTCATGGTTGTCACGAAGTGGAGAGGGGAGCTAGGAGCAGGGAAGGAAGATATACCCCTCTCTGTCATCCCTGCAGTGATGTACCTCTTTACACCAAACTCCACCTATCAGCATACAAAGCTTTTGGAGGAGTGATATAAACCCTAATATTCTGCTCTGATTCCCAAAATATTCATGCTCGTCTCTTTATGTAAAATAAATCTAGACCATCTGTAAGTGCCACTAGCATGTTAACAATTCCAGCATTGCTGGAAGTCCAAGTCCAAAGTCTCCTGAGTCACAAGGCAAACTCTTAGCTATTAGCCCCAGTAAAAACAAAAAAAAATTAAATTTAAACACGGGCCACATACAGTGGCATAGCGTAAACTTTTCCATTCCAAAAGTGACAAATGGGGGATAGAGACAATTCTAGAAACCTAGGTTCACTGAGACAGTAAAGATTTTCATATTTCTCCGTAAGTATTATTTCTTCAGAGAAAAATTTCCAATTCATAGTTGACATGGTGCATGTCTAATTGTTTAGAATTTTATGAAGGAAATCATTGTATGGTTTCTTGGATAAATTTTTTATTACTCCCCAAATAAATAAACTTCAAATCAAGAATTTTTTCTCTGAGGTCTCTGGCACATACTTCCCCCAACTGGTCTTTCAAATTCAAATCTTTTTATTTCAAAATTCCATGTGTGTTTTAATCTGATGACCTCCAACTTCTTTATATTCTTATAAGTTTATGATAAATATAATTAATAATTTAATGTACTTCCTATGGCTAATTTTAGCTAGGAGGAGATAGTTTTACTTGATCATTCTGGTGTCTTGAACTGAAAGTTTTATTTCTCAAATATGTAACATAAAGATTAATTAACTCTGCAGTAATTTACTATTCTTAATGATTCTAAATGTTTGTAATTAATTTTATTATCTTGCTGTGAATTTTTTTTGAAATATGTTTCTCAAATTTACCCAAAGAATATGAATGGCTTAAGGGCTTCTGGTTTAGTACAAACATTTTTCTTCCTATAAATTTCATTTTAGATGTACTTGAAAAATTTTGATCTTTGTTACAAATTTCAACACCTGACTCTCAATATAAGGCCTGATATGTTTTTGAAACATCTGAAATTAAAGGACACAAACAGAATTGGAGTTTAGCTCAGTGGCAGAGTACATCTGTGAGGCTCTGGGTTCAATCTCTAGCAACAAAATAAATAAAAAAAAATAAATAAGTTTTAAACTTAACACATAAAAATGTATTACTTCATTGGATTTGTATGAGTTCTTAGGTCTCTACATTTCTCACAATTGTGTATTTTGTCTTAAAGCACAAAATTTTATGGGTCATTACAAGACATAATTAAAATTTGGGATATTTATAATCACATTTGATTAATTTATTATTGAATTGAATTACTGTAAGAGGTTACTTTTTGGGGCTGGTGAGATAGCTCAGCAGCATAAGCGCCTACCTGGCAAGCACGAGGTCCTGAGTTTGACTCCGGGTACCTACATAAAGAAAAAAAAGTTACTTTTCCTGTCAAATAATATTATCTTTTATAACTATTGCAGGACATGGAGTACTGCACAATTATTAGGTTTAGCTTTAATTTCAGTTTTAAAGCCTCGTATGAAAAAGTACATAATTAAAAATTCTTTGACATCAGTGGCTAAGCCCTATATCATTTACTGTCTTAAGATATCTTATTAGAATAAAATAAAACATATATACATGTATTTGTAAACATATGCATTTACAGATTAAAAGAACTTGGTTAGTGAATATTCTATATAACAACGATTTATAGGAAGTTTTCTAAGCTTCAAAATAGGTGTCTTTCACCTAACTATCCAATTTTTATATCCCATTGTATATGAAATATATTTTTACTGCTCTAGATAATGTTTAAATTCAATTTATACTTATGTATTCTGTAACTCTAATGTGGTTTCTATAGTGACACATACAATAAAATATTTAGAATGAAATTCAACAGGATTCAAGTTATTCCAATGTCTGATATTAAGATTTGCTTCTTTGTATATGCCTCATACACTTTCTGTATACTATTATTTGAATTGATATTTTTCTTGTGTTTCTCTTGCAATTATTTTTCCATAAAATTTTCAAAACCCTAATGTTTATTTTCATATAAATACTATTTTCTCAGATGATTCCCATCTTCCACCAATCACCAACCACTCAAATAATTATTAATTCAGGCAAAGAGATATTTCTCATGATCTAGAAGATATATTGGTATATAGGATAAATGGAAAAAATAAAATTATTTAATATAATATATATATATTTAGGGACCTTGTTACTTACATTGCCTTCATTTTCTCCTTATCCCTTTTTTATATTTGTGGCAAATCCAATTATGGTCAGGTATTGAAAACAAAGAGTGCACCAGTCAAACACAATATAAAATATCTACTGTGTCTCTCAAAACCTGAAAAGTAGCACAGTGTAAGGATTTCCAGACATAATTAAGTAATATTAAAGCTTTGATGAAACTTTAATAATTTTAATTATGTTTATACACTCAGAAGCACAGACTGATCTTTTTTAATATGTCAAAATTGGTATATCACTGATCATGTCATATTGTATTTCTCTACTTGTTTGTCTCTCTCTATAGATTGAGAGTTTACTGAGGCACAGGGACAAAAATAATATAAAAAGGAAAAAGAAAAAAGAAAACTAAAATAGTTTCTTCTGCTTAGAAGAGCACTTGGCAGTATGTAAAGTGTTCCATAACTATAGGACCATATTGATCCACTCATCTTTTATTTTCTTACTCTGCAGAGTGCTTCTGCACAGGGAATAGAGCTCAACCATGCATCATTCCTTCAAAGCTCATATGTGACTGAATTTCAAGTATAATTTGTCTCAGAGAAGAACACACTTAAGTCAGACTACTAAGATGAATTCTAATCTATTCACTTAGTAACCCTGTTACCTGTGACCACATTTTCATGCTTATAGAATGATCAAAAAAACTTTAGGTATTTTTACCACACGGTTCTAGGTTGTTTTTTCCAAGTACTGTCAAATAAAAAATTTTATAACTCAGGGAATTAAATTATTTATATAAACTATGTTCTTGTATGAAACACAAGACACTATACTATAGAACAATATATATTAAAAAATGCAAAACACATATGAAAATAATTGCCCATGACTTTTTTCTATATTTAAAAACTACTCCAATTGTATGACATATGAGGAGAGATGAACATAAATTTAAAAAATGGGCCTCTTAAGAAAGAAGAAGAGTAGACTTGCTCATTATTTTCCACCAAAATTAAAATTAGACTAAGGAGTTATTTATCTAAAATTCATCAAAAAATGATGAGATGTTTAGAATGAGTGCATAAACAGAGAAGTGTAGTTACAAGAGCACAATCTTTTTTTTTGTGTGTGTGGGTACCGGGGGATCAACCTCAGGACCTCGCGCGCCAGGAGGCGCCCATGCTGCTGAACGATATCACCGGCCCCTTTTTCGTACGTGGGTTCCAGGAGTCGAACTCGGGGCCTCGCGCTTGCCGGGCAGGCGCTTAAGCTGCTGAGCCATCTCACCGGCCCAAGAGCACAATCTTTAATGTATATTGTGCTAATTCTTTACAAAATTTGTACTGCACTATTACCCACTTTGGGGAAAGGATTATTTTTATAAGCTTTTGAACTCCTGTTTATAAGTTTTCTCAAAGGTCTATATGAATAAATTTAGAATATAATTATTTTAGTAAATTAACATAAGCCAATCTCTGTACAATAATATCTTTACAGCCAACTCTATGGAATCTTGGAATTCCAAAATAAAACTCATCATGGTATGGAGTCATTTGAACAAAAACAACAAAAAGTCACAGCACCTGGAAAACTAAAATATATATTTTGAGTAATTCTTTGCAATTAGTGAAAAAATAGTGAAATTATACTGTGACAAACAATATTTATAACATAAAATCAAATGTGAGATTCTGATAAATTATAGTGCAACTATTCTGAAAATATTAAATGAAGTTACTATAAATATTACTATATCTTTATAAAAGAAGAATAACAAATTGAGAAAAGTAAAAAATGTTTAATGAAAATTAGAGGTTTCATATAATATGAAAATGCTCTTCTGATTTTGAAAGTAGACTGATGACCCATTTATTTCTCATTGTTTTAATTCAGTGTGTGCTAAATATTATCAATACTCCAATCCATTTTTAGATGGAATTTGAATAATGCCTTAAATATCCCCAATTGTGCTACCTTCTACCTTATTTCATTGTTCTGGAAAGAACAGTGTATTCATTTTCTAATGCATGATAAAAATGAGACGTTTAACAGCTTAACATAGCATTATTTTTGCACAGCTTTTGTGAATCAGGATCCAGTCATGTTTAGGATGGGTCTTCTGCAGTGTCTCATAAGCCTGAAATGAAGCTGTCACCTGGATGTGCCTTTCATCTAGAGAAGTCTACTTCCAAAACTCTTTAGACTCTTGGCAGAACTTATTTTCCACTTAATGTATAGCTGGAGTCCCTATTTTGTGGTCGCTGTGGGCCATGGCTATTTTTAGCCCCTAAAGCCTCTTGGAGGTGCTTGCCATGTGGTATCTCCATAGCCTCACTGACAACTTGCAGCCATAAGGCCAGCAACTGAATATCTCTCCTTCTTCCACCTGCTCTTTAGAAAGAGCCATAATCATTTATGGGATCACCTGATTGTGTCAGGTCGTCACAAAAATAATCCTTCTTTGGATTAAATGAAAGTCAGTACACACATAGATTTTTTTATTTTATTTTTTATAGATTATTTTTTGTCTATTTCAAATATTTGGATATTTAAATGAGTCCAAAAATTCCAAGCCTCTTCGTTTTCTCTCATAGATTCACAGAAATAAAATGAATTATATTCATAGTTCTGCCCATGTTCAAGGAGAAAACATTACACAACAGGATAAAGAATCTTGAGGCCAATTTTGCAGTGTGAAGGCAGGTAAGGAAATCTTAAAATAAAAACAAATTTGGTCTATACAAAAAACATATACAAGTGTTTTAATGAAAACAAAGTGAGATATTCACCAAAATAATAGACAAAATATTAAAGTATAATATAAAAACATCAATATATTTTCTATAGAATACAGTAGAAACTAGGAGAGTAACTTTCAATTTAAAATATAAAATGTTAGTGTTTTAAAAAATGATGGGGATTAAGTGTGGACACCAATGAGTTATGAAAGGGATACCTTTACTGGACAGATAACATATGTACTTACTGTGCTGAATAAATGTGTGTCTTCTTGTAGATCTCATGTACGCTTCATTCTTCATAGCTGTGAGGGAAGCAGTGGCTGTTGAGCCCAGCTTACAGCATGTTTGTGTGTTTAAGAGAACAAAACACCACGTTTTACAGTAAACGGCTGTGTGATTTAATAACTCTTTTGGAAATTTAGTATTTTATCTGTTGGTGTACTTAATGATGTCTATTTCCTAAACAAACTAGTTTTTAATTGGGTCTTCTTTCAAGTGTAGACAATAATTTTTGAATTTTTTTATTAACTGTATTTTATTAATCAATATGGATGAGCATTTAGTGGACATCAAGATGATTTAATTTGAGAATCATTAAATGTCTGCTAGGAAATATTTATGATGTAATATAAAATGTATAGGAAATATTTATGATGTAATATAAAATGTATATTACTTTTTATTCATTTTTAAATTTTTTATTAGTATGTGTCTGCAGTACATAACAACATATTCCTCATGGGAGTTGTTACCTGTGCACAGCACATCTCAACTCTTTTCTCATTCCCTTTTCCTCCCTCCCTCCCTCTTCTCTTCAGCTGCTGGTCCCATTCCAGTTTGCAAAAAACCTAGCTCCTTATTTCCTATTATGTATGCTTGATTTTGTTTTTTATTTATAATTGGGTTTTCTTCTATAAGAGAAACTTTGTGATATTTAAACTTGTGTGTCTGTTCTATTTCACATAATATTATGGTATCAAGGGGCATCCATTTTTCTAGAAATGACTCATTTATCCTTCCTTATGGAAGAGTAGTACTCCATTGTGTATAAATACCACATGATATTTATCCATTTATCTATTAATGAATGTATAGGCTACTTCCAAGATTTAGCTATCATGAATTGTGCTGCTATAAACATAGGTATGAATGTATCATTATAATATGATGTCTTTAACTTTTTCAAGATAATATTGTAAAGAGGAATTGCCAGGTCAAATGGAATGGCTACTTTTAGGTTTTGGAGGAAATTCCATACCAGTTTCTATATGGATGCACTATTTTACAGTCCCACCAACAGTGTGGAAATGTTTCTTTTTCCCAGCAGCCTTGCCAGCATTTGTTATTGTTTAATTTCTTGATGTTAACCTTTTATTTTTTTTTTTTTTGTACATGAGAACCAAACTCATGACCTGGAACTTGCCAGGTAGGCTCTGTGCTGCTGAGCTATATCCCCAGCCCTAACCATTGTTTTTGGAGTAAGATGGAATCTTAGTGTTGTTTTAATTTACATTTCTCAAATCAAAAAGCTTTTACACAACAAAGGAAACAACCAAGAGTGTGAAGAGACAACCCACAGATTGGTAAAGGAATTTACCAGCTCTTCCTTGGACAGAGATTATATGAAGAACTCAAAGAACTCAAAAAATTAAATCCTCAAAATAAAATACCCAACCAAAATGAGTAAGTGAAATGAATAGATATTCCTCAGAAGAAGTACAATTGACCAAGAAATACATGAAAAAAATATGCAACAGTATAAAATACATTACTCTGCATTAAGTTGCAAAGTGTTGTGTTTTTGAATCCACAACACATAAAGAAGAGCACAAAAGCATGTATGTCTCTAGCCTCGTAGGACCTGTTTATATAAAACTCTCGTAGAGAGATGTGGCCATCGAAATCTAACCTGGGTCTGTCCCAGGTTCTGAGGAATGTTTGACAACATTGAATAAGACATTGCTAGGTGCTACTGATTTTTTGTGGGTGTGAGTTTCTGACTGGGCCTAAATAGGACTACTTTAAATCTGAATTAAGAAAGTGGGATTGGAAATTCTGAAGAATTTGCTAAAATATTTATGTAGAGACTGAAATGAGACAGATGGAGGCTTAGTGAGTGTAGTTACATGCCTCCAAAAGTGTAAGCTTATTTTGGAGAAAAAATACATTTAGTCAACTTAAAATTTCAAAAAGGTTCACTATTTCATCTGGTCGCTGATGGCAACATTCCTGCTGTTTATTTATTATGCTACTTTCAGATGGTTATGGCTCTCATATTCATATAAAACAGTTCTGTTCACCTTTTTTATTGTTTTCATTATTGTCATTTGACTTGTAATTTTGTATGATTGTTATTTTTTTGCATCAGAATCGATGAGAAAAAAAGATGAAATTGTTATAGTGGTTAAAGAACAATGATAAAAATTCAAAACTCTTTAAAGCAAATTAGGAACATGCTCCTTACAGATACTTATCATTAGTCCCCCTGCCCCAGTCCCTCTACATTTTAGAGGAAATGAATTATTTAAGTAAATATGAATAAATTTTTTATTGTTAAGTAGAATTGCAACAACACTAGCAAAAATATATTTTATTGTTCAAGTTCTCCCACTTGATAAGACCACGTATCCCAATGAAAGGGGAATGATCTCAAGCATTAATTTGGTACCATAATACAAGTTTTTCTAGGCTTTCACTTTGAAAATATTTATCTCAGTATTGCTATTATTTTCATGTGGAAAGTGGAGATGAGTTTTGATTAATGAATCAGATAATATATATGGAATAATTATACTGGGTGCCTGGTTTTTTGCGCCATACTTCCTAAATGATTACCAGTTCTTAAATTGCATTACAGGTAATTTTATGGTGTCATAGTTATCAGTTAACTAATACAACCCAAGGTTCTACTAGTTAATGTATATTCTAAGCACAAGTCTATTTACAATTTGCAGATGAGCTTGTACAGGAGTTATATTTTTTACACATTTTTATTAACTATCTTCTGCAAAATATTGATGCCTAATCTTGCAAAAGTGTTAAAGTACCTCTGAAAATGTCTAGTTATACTTAAGAAGCAATGCATTTGCTCAAAGAATCTGACTGAACAAATGACTTCATTAAATTGGTAAGTGTTTCTACAAAGAATGATATTAAATGGGCAAAGCAAGGATTATTAATTATAGCATTTTCATTTCAACTCACATGAAGAAAAAATAAGATGGAACAGGGAAATGCATGTAGTTTTCAATCTATTAAATTTTTAATTTTTTAGGCTTTTGAGAAAATCTTAACACTTGAGAAATAACATTTAAAAATATAACATCTCCCATTCTAAAGATTGTAGGAAAAATAGTGGGCCAATAAAAACATATGTTCTTCTTTGATATTATTTATGATGAATCAATGCAAACACATAACCATGTACAACAGTATGTTCAAGTTCTTTACTTGAATATCTATTAGTTCACATACTTTTGTTTGAGATAAACTTTAGGTCTCAGAAAAGGCATATATGAAAGGTAAATACTTTCTATTCTAGGCCATATACTTAACTAAAAACACAAATTAATTTCACAATAAGAGCGCTTTTAACTTTTTAATTTTTGATTAAAACTTTTACTTTAATTAAATATTTACTGGCCAGTAAGATAGCTCAGCGGCATAAGCGCCAGCCTGGCAAGAGTGAGGTCCTGAGTTCGACTCCCGGAACCCACATAGGAGAAAAGGGGCCGGTGATATCGCTCAGCAGCACTGGCGCCTGCTGGCACACGAGGTCCTGATTTCAACCCCCAGTACACACACACACACACACACACACACACAAAGATTTACATGCAATTATAAGAAATAAGATAGAAATCCCAAGCACCTTTTACCCAGTTCCGTGCAAGGGAGACACATTAAAAAACTAGTGTAGGGCCGGTGAGACGGCTCAGCGGCTTGAGCGCCTGCCTTGCAAGTGCGAAGGCCCGAGTTCGACTCCCGGAACCCACATACGAAAAAGGGGCCGGTGATATCGCTCAGCGGCACGGGTGCCTGTTGGCGCGTGAGGTCCTGAGGTCGTCCCCCCGGTACCCACAAAAAAAAAAAAAAAAAAAAAAAAAAAAAAAAAAAAACTAGTGCAATGTCACTGCCAGGATATTGACATTGGTCATGTCTAGACACAGGACGGTTCCAGTATGACAAGTTCCACAATGAGAGCCATAATCGTGTCTTCTCCTTTCCCTTACCATACTTAACCACAGGTGACTTGTTCTCCTTTTCTATAATTTTACCACTTGAAAAATGATATTTTTATGGATTTCTAAGCATGTAAACTTTTGGGATTGATTTATTTCTTTAATGACTATTTGGAGCATTATGAAGGTTTGGGGTGTACCCGTAGCTATTTATTGTTGCACAGTAGTACTCCCTGATATGGATATACCACAGTGTCTTCAAACATACTGTGTGCAGTTGGTTTGGTCATGTATTGATTTCAACATTGAAAATATTTGGGTTCTTTCTAATTTTATACCACTATTTCTAAAGCTGCTAAGACTGTTCATGCCTAAGTGTTTTATTTTCTTCTTTTTTCTTTTCTGTTGAATTTTATTTTAATTATACATATTTTTGAGGTATGTTTTGATAGTATAATACATATAGATAGGCTGTGTTGATCAAATCAGGGTTCTTAGAATTTCTACCTCCTTAAACATTTTCTTTTGCTTGTTTTTCTTTGAGATTGTGCTTCACTCTGTAGTTCAGGCTGGCCTTACATCACTATGTAGGGCAGGCTGGCCTTGAACTCAGGGCAATCCTCCTGCCTCAATCTCTCAAACTCTGGGATTACAGCTATGCAACACCACACCCAGGTTTCCTTAAACATTTAAAGAATTGTATTAATGCACAATAATGTATATTTATGTAGTTCAGTGTGTTAGTTCAACATACATATACAGTGTGGGCTGGCCAAATCAGAACTTATCATTTTGTGAACTATAGACACTTCGCTGTGGAGTAGAATATTAGAAATTATTTTATCTATATCTGTGATATTTTATCCCTTATCTAAACTCTATTTCTCTCTCCTACCTTCCCTGCTTCTAATAATTACTATGGAAATGTCTTTTCCATTATTGTTTCCTCTGCACCTAGCTCAGTACCTAAAATATGATCATTATGTGTTGCAGGGTAAGACAATAAGGGTCCTTTTTTTGAAAATATGTAATTTAAAGAGTCCATCCATTTTAGGATAATTTATTTTAGAACTTTATTGAAAGTCAAAGTATTTTAAATGTAATATAATAAATGTTTGAATAATCTACAGGTACATTTGAAATAATAATCTATATGGGTGACTGAGTGCATGTTTATTTTGTTTTTTGGTATCAGGAATAGAACTCAGGACCTTGCACTTGCCAGGCAGCTATATCCCCAGCCCTGAGTGTGTGTTTATGTGCATATAACATATTTATCTTTTTTGATATTATTTTGAATCTTTATTCTAACATGAATATTAACTAAATACATTAGGAAGTGTAATGGTATCATCATGGCCACAATCATCATCAAGAGCTTTGGGGAAAAGATTTGTGTGCAGGACTTTTGCAAACTTTTAGACACCTAAGAGTCACTGACTGGCATATGTGGTTCAGAATTCCTGCCTTCCATGTATTTACTAGAGTTTGGTTTAAGGTATGTAATGCATAACCTAATAATGCATAATATATTGAAATTTTAATTTGTTGCAATTTTTCTCCAAAATACATTTTTTATATTATAACATAATTTTGTATGTTACTTAAAGTACTAACCAAGAGAAATTGTAGAAAAGAGAATAGAGCAATACTGAGAGCAATGCTTTAGACTTGCAAATTATTTCATTACACACATGAGCATTTTAATTTAACACACCATAGTGTAAGGCAGAGGTTGATAAATCTGACATTTCCATAGTACTAATAAACATGTTTGCATGGTATGCTTTGACTAATATATATTCTTCTCATCTAGACATTAAGAAATACATAAACATGTTACCTATCACTGTAGTAAAAGGTCAGTTATATCTAGTATAAAATGCCTTCTACCTGTGTTTAAGTATTTACTGTGTATATTTTTAAATATTTTTTGTATGTAATTTTACTTCCTAGATGCAAATGTAGTCTTTCTTAGTCCAAATCTGGAGTACTAAACATAGTAGAAAACTATGTTTTCTTTTCTTTTTCTACATTGAAGAACTTGGTGATATATTAATACAACAGGTAATTACTTGGATATATTCTTTATTCTCCAGTAATATAATGTTCACTTTGATATACAGGCATTTATGAGTACTTATATTTGATGTTATTCTAAAGAATGAAATTTACCTTTTTCATTGGCTATGACAAATGATGTTCAGGCAGCTAACTCTCATTGACTTGATCTGATGTTATTGGAAAAAGCAGCAACAGTGTGAAGAAACTGGTCAAGTGCTCTAACAGTATGGTGACTATAGTTAGTAATAATGTATTACATACTCAAAATTTGCTATAGGAGTACATCTTAGGTATTTTTACTACAAAAATTCCTAATTAATAAGGTGATAGATATGTTAATTAGCTTGATAGTGGCAATAATTTCATAGTGTTTACATATATAAAAGCATCACTGTACACTTCAATAATATACAGCTTTTATTAGTCAGTTAAACATGAATCAAGTTGAAAATAAGCACACACTTCATTTCCTTCACTTTTTACTTCAGCCTGAGGTAGTACCTCTTGTGTGGGTGATGGATATTTTGGTAATTCTATATAATTTTGTAAAGTAGAAATTGTTTGGAGCATTAGAAAATAGGTTTCCAGAACTTCCTCCATTTTCACTCACTTTTCTTAAATCAGAGAGTAACTCCACAGAAGAAAGCCTACATAAACAGAGTCAATATATTACTGTAGAGCTTGGGAGAGGTGAAGCAGTAGTAGTCTGTCTTTTCCAAATATTTTTGGAATTTTATTTTGTGGAAAAAAGGTAAAAAAAAATTTCATAACAAAATTATAGGAGAAAAACAATAGTTAATCATTATATGTTGTTATCTTAAAAGTAGTTGCTCAGTGTAAAAGATATGGGCATAAAAAGTTATCCAATTGATACTAGCACAAACTTTCCTTTTTAATGGACAAAGAGATACTACTAGTAAAACTGACTTGCATTTGTTTCCCTTTTCTCTATCTTTCCCCTTTCCCCCATCCTAGTTTCTTTTTCTTTTGAAAAATTTCTACCCATTTCACAATATCTATTGTATATTTTAAACTTTATTTTCTCTTGCAGTTTCTCACACCAGGGAGACAATGCAATATTTACACATGTGAGTCTCATTTATTTCACTTATGAGTATGGTCAAGTTGCATCCATTTACCTATAAAAGTTTATCCTTCTTTATGGCACAGTAGTACTTCATTATATAAAAATACCACATCATTTTTATCCATTCCTTGGTTGATGGGCATTTAGGTTGTTTCAAATATTTAGCTATTACAAATTGTGCTGCTATAAAAATGGGTGCACATATATCGCTGTGGTATAATGTCTTTAATTCTTCTGGGAAAATACCCAGAAGGGGAAGAGCTGCGTCGAATGGTACCTCTATTCCTAGTTTTTGAGAAATATTGACACTGATTTCTACAGTGGCTATAGCAGTCTACTTTCCCACCAACAGTGGAGAAGAGTTCCTTTCACCCCACAGTCCTCCCAGCATTAGTTATTGGTTGATTTCTTGATAATAGCCATTCTTTCTGGGGTGAGATGGTATCTCAGTGTAATTTTAATTTTCATTTCTTGAATGAGCACTGATGTTGAACATTTTTTCATATATTTATTTGTCATTTGTATTTATTCATCTGAGAAATGTGTATTCATTTCAGATGCCCGTTTTTGATTGGGTGTTTGAATTTGGGGGTAGGAATTTTTTCAAATCTTTGTATGTTCTAGATATAGGTCATTTGAGCAGCAATTGGGTAAAATAATTTCTCACACTCTGTGGGTTGTCTGTACACTCTGTTGATGATTTCTTTTGCTATACAATTGTTGTACAATGCATTTTACTAAGATGAGATCCTAGTTGTTTATTCTTTGAAGTATTTCCCATGCAATCTGCATTTTGTTCATAAACAAGTGCACCTCTCTACACACCTCTGTTTTTAAGAATTCTACCTACTTTCTCTTCCAGTAGATTTAGTGTTTCTGTTGTAATATTTGGATCTTTGATCCATTTCGACTTTAATTTTGTGCATGGTGATAGACATGTGTGTAGTTTTAGTTTGGGCATGTAGAGAGCCAGTTTTTTCCAGCACCATTTATTAAAGAGGCTATCTTTCTTCCAGTGAACATGTTTGACTCCTTTGTCAAAAGTAAGGTGGCTGAGTGTGTTTGTAATTTTGTCTGTATGTTCTAATCTGTTCCACTGGTCCTCAGGTCCATTTTGTGTGTGTGTGTGTGTGTGTGTGAGTGCCATGTTGATTTTATCACAGTAGCTTTGTTGTATAATTTCAAGTCAGGGATTGTGATGCTCTCTGTCTTGCCTTTGTTGCCCAGAATTTCTTTTGTTATTCAAGGTCTCTTCTGGTTCCAAGTAAATTTTAGGAGTGTTTTCTCTAGTTCTGTGTGGTATGCTAATGGTATTTTGATCAGGATTGCATAAGATCTGTATAAAAATTTTGGGAGTACGGCCATTGTCAGTATGTTGGTTCTTAATATCCATGAGCAAGGTATATCATTTCAATATCTGATATCCCCTTGGATCTTCTTTTTCAGAGTACTGTAATTTTCAATATATAGATCATTTACTTCCTTTGTTAGATTAATTCTGGAGTGTTTCTTTTTTTGGATGCTAGTAAAGGATATTTTTTTCCTAATTTGTCTCTCAGTGAGTTTGTTGTTTGTGTACAGGAAAGCTATTGAAGTTTGAGTGTTGACTTTGTATCCAGCTATGCTATTGAATTTGTTTATTAAATCTAGAAGTCTTTTGGTGGAGTTTTTGGGGTCCTCTATAAAGAATATCATGTCATCTGTGAATAATGATAATTTAACTTCTCATTTCCTATCCTTATTCTTTTTATTTCTTGCTCTTGTGTTATTGCTCTGGCTAATGTTTCCAGAACTATACTGAATAGTAATGGTGATAGTGGACCTCCTTGTCTTGTTCCTGATTTTAGAGTGAAAGCTTTCAGTGTTTGTGTATTTAGTAAGATGTTGGCTGTTGGTTTGTCATGGATGGCTTTTATCAGATTGAGATAATAACTATCTATACTGATTATTTGTAGGATTTTTTCATGAATAAGTGTTGGATATTGTTAAAAGCTTTTTCTGCATCTATGGAGATGATCATTAGAATTTTGTCTTTGGCTATTTTGATATGGTGTATCACATTTTTTATTTGCATATGTTAAACCATCCCTGCATTCCTGAGATGAATCCTATGTATTCATGGTGTTTAATCTTCTTGATGATTTGTTGTATTCTCTTTGCTAGTATATAATTGAGGATTTTTGCCTCTATGTTCCTTAGGAAGATTGGCCTATAGTTCTCTTTTTTGTTTTTGTCTTTCTCTTGTTTTGGTATCAGGGTAATACTCACCTCCAGGAATGCATAGGGAGTATTGCTTCCCTTTCAATTTCATTAAAGAGTTTGAGGAATATTGTGTTAAATCTTCTCTAAATTTCTTATAGAGTTCAGCAATGATTACATCAAGAGCTGGGCTTGTCTTTGTTGGTAAGTTTTTTTTTTTTTTTTTTGTGGGTACCGGGGGTCGACCTCAGGACCTCATACACCAACAGGCACCCGTGCCACTGAGCAATATCACCAGCCCCTTTTTCGTATGTGGGATCCGGGAGTCGAACTCGGGCCCTCGCGCTTGCAAGGCAGGCGCTTACGCCGCTGAGCCATCTCACCAGCCGGTAAGGTTTTAATTACATTTTCTTTTTCATTGACAGATACTAGGTTATTCAGAATGTTTATATCTTCTTGATTTAGCTTTGGTAATTCATACATATCTAGGAATCTGTCAATTTTTTCTGTGTTTTCCATCCTATGAGGGCAAAGATTTTCAAAGTAGATATTGATGAGCTTCTGAATTTACACAGGATCTGTAGTGATTTCACACTTTTCATTCCTCTTTGCATGAATTTGAGTCTTTTCTTTCTTTGTTTGCATAAGGTTGGCTAAGAGTTTATCAATTTTATTTATTTTTTCAAGAAACCAACTCTTTGATGTATTAATTCTTTGTATTGTTTTCTTAGTCACAATTGCATTAATTTCAGTTCCGATTTTTATAATTTATTCCTTTCTATGGGCTTTGGACTTGACTTGCTCTTCTTTTACTAGAAGCTTGAGGTACAGCATTAGGTTGTTTATTTGTGCTCATAATATTTTCCTGATATGAGAATTCACTGCTATAAATTTCCTTTTAGGACTGGTTTCATTGCATCCCACATGTTCCAGTATGTTGTATCTGCATTTTTGTTTAATTGTAGATATTATTTAATTTTTTCTTTAATTTCATCTGTGACCCACTGGTTGTTCAGGAGGATGTTATTTAATTTCCATATGTTTATGCAGTTTTTGTGATTTCTTTTGCCATTCATTTCCAATTTCACTGCACTATAGTCAAATACTATACATGGGAAAATTTTGATTTTTTGCATTTACTTAAGCATGGTCTATGAGCTAGTATATGGTCTATTTTAGAGAATGTCCCATGTGCAGCTGAGACAAATGTGTATTCTGATGTTAAGTGGAACACTCTGCAAACACCTACTAAGTCCATTTGTTCACAGGTTTGGTTCAGTTTTGATATTTCTTTGCTGATTTTTTTGGGTTAATCTATCTATTTGTGAGAGTGGTGCATTAAAGTCCCTCATTACAACTGTGTTATTGCTCATTTGATTTTTCAAGTCTATTTATATTTGTCTTATATAGTTGTGTTCTGCTGTATTTGGTGCATACATATTTATGATTGCTATCTCCTCTTTAGGCTTTTCTCTAACAAGTATGTAGTGACTTTCTTTATCTCTTTTGATCATTCTTGGTTTGAAGTTCACATTGTCTGCAAGCAGAATAGCTACCCCTGCTTTTTTCTGGGTTCCTGTTGCATGGATCATGGTTTTCCATTCTTTGACTTTTCATCTATGAACTAATTTTTGAGCTAAATGTGTTTCTTTTATACAGCATATGGTTGGATCTTGTTTCTTGATCCATTCTGCCAGTCTGTTTCTTTTGATTGGTGAATTGAAGCCATTTACTCTGATTTTTATAACTGATATGTATTGGCTTATCTTTCTCATGGTATTTTCCTGCTGTTGTTTCCCTGCTTTTCCCTTCTGTTTAATTGCTTGCCTTGCTTGGTCATTTTTTTCTGTTGTTGTTCTTGGAATTGTGGTCATTTTTATCTCTGTCTAGACTATTTTTCAGTACCCTGTGTAGTGTTGCTTTTGTGTTTATGAATTTTTTCAGTTGTTCTTTATCATGGAAGTATCTTATTGAAAAATAATTTTGCAGGGTACATCAATCTTGGTTGGAAATTGTTTTCTTTAAGGACATGAAATATTTAACACCAAACTCTTCTTGCCTTGAGAGTTTGTGTTGAGAAGTCAGGCATGATTCCGATGGGCTTTCCTTTATAGGTGATTTGTTTTTTTTCTCTAACAGCTTTTAATATTCTGAAATCTGGATTATTATATGTCTGTGTTTAGATTTATTTTGCTTATGGTTATTTGGAGTTCTACATGCCTCACTTTTCTGTATGTCAGATTCTTTTCCCATGCCTAGGAAATTTTCTGCTATTACTTCTACAAATAGCTTTTTGATGTCTTTTGTGTTGACTGCTGCTTTTTCATTCACTCCAATCATGCTTATATTATTTTTTGCATCATCTTGTAGCTGTTGAATTGTTATTTCCTGATCCTTTGTTATTTTCAAGAGATCTTTCCTGTCATGTTTGCCAACCCTGTTTCTGTCCTCAAGGTCTCAAAGTCTGTCTTCTGTTAATTCAAGCGATTTTGCCAGCCATCAATGCAATTTTTAATTTCCTTGATATCTGTTTGAATCCATTGCATGTATTCTATTTCTTTCCTATATTAATCATTCATGGTTTTCATCCTCTTCCTATTGTAATCAATTTTTTTATGTATCTCCACTCTAGATTTGCTGAGCAATGTCTTTATACATGTTGACATTTCCTTTTTTACCCGAGAGATTATTTCTAATCTGATTTTCTCTGTAGCCTCATGAATTTGTTTCTTTATTTTGGTTGATATCATTTCAGAAATGTTAGGTGTGTGTCTTCCATTTTCCTCTATCTTATTGTCTCCTGGACTTGTTCTGGGTGGGCTGAGGTTGCATTTTGCTTCTATATCTTGTCATTTTCTCTGTCAAAACTTTTTATTTTGTTTTCTGTGTTGTTCCTTGTAAGTTTTTATAGTACTTAACTTTATCACTGATATCAAGGCCTCTCTATGTAAGGTTTGTTCTTCAGGGATACCTTCTGTGTGTAGGAGGTTCTTGGTTTGTTCTGTCCCAAGATCCTACATTTCCAATTAATTAAGAATGAGATGTTTGTATCTATTTGGCTTAGTGGCCAGTCCTTTATTGTTACGCTGTGGTAAGTTTGTTACTCCAGGATTTCCCAGTATTGCTACAGAATTGAGAACAACTGATTAAAACTGATATGACATCCTAGGTAAAGTAGTATAATTAGCACTGACAAGAGCATCAAGCACAGTTTAGAAACTGACAAACTGTGGTAACTATTAATTTTCTACCTTTAACCATAGAAGCTAAATTTGCAGTTATGTAATAGAACTGATGATAAATTGGGAGCTTGTATGCAAAGTGTTTCTCCTTGGTAGAGTGGTTTTACCGTGTGGTGGGGAAATTTAAGGATAGTGGATAGAACAGAGATAACTGAAAGAAAATAAAGTAGAAGCAAGATAGGAGGATAAAACATGATCATTTAAGGATTGGAAAACTACAAAAGAAAGTAGAAAAGAATTAGGGAGTAAGCAAGGGATTATTGAAGTTGACCACAAAAATTAGAGAGACTGTTCACTCATGAAAATATTTTGAAGTCTAGAGTGGTAAAAGGAGGAAAGGGGGAAGAAGATGAATATATTAGAACAAAAATACAAGTAAAACACAAAAAAAGGAAGAACAAGTGGGAAAGAAACCACAAGCCAGAAAAAAAAAAAAAAAAAAAAAAAAAGAAAGAAAGAAAAGAAGGAAAATAAAATAAAATATAAAACAAAATTCTTCTGCTGTCCACCAAGGGTCCAAAAACTACTGGATAACACTGACAAACCTGCAATAGATTTTGTGCTGGATTTGAGGCTGATCTTGGCCTCCAGATTTGGGGGCCTGGTGCCAGAATCTTCGGCCAGTACTTTCTGCATGTCCCTTAGCAGCCTCCCACTCCTTATCCTGTTTCCCTTAGAGATATGTCTCTCCCTGTTGCTGTGCTGTTTTCAGACAGAGATGGGGCTATTCCCAGTGCCATGCACCTTTCACTCCTCCTGGTCCTTGCTCAGCCTTCTGTGTTCCTTTTCAACTGGCGAGTCTCTGTCCTCTCAGGTCATTTGTTGCAGGGTGGGGTGGGATGCTGTGGTATGGTCTGGTCCTCCACTCCTGCCATTGCAGTCCTAGGCTGCTCAGTCCCAATTCTTATTCCTCTCCCAAGGTGGGGTGCTAACTTCTCTTTCATTGCTTTACATGTTCTGCTGCCACCATCACTCACCTCTGCCATAGTCTGTAACTACCTTGGGCAAGAGGGGGGTACTGACGAGTGCCTTTCTGCTCCCACCCCTGGCATCATGGGTACAGCCTGGGGTTGCACAATCCCAAGGTGCATGGTTGTTTAATTCCCTGTGCCTTTCTAACCACAGGTAGTGGGTGAGGGTTTAGCTGTTCCATTTACTATGCACCTCTGTAGTCTTTAATCTTTTTCTTGGCAGTTTCAGTTAGTGCTCTGGTACACAAAAGGAATGTGTAGAAAATGAAAAGAAAAGAAAAGAGGAAAACTGGCCAATCATCAGGGAGGGGGCAGTTTGTGTTGGCAGAATTTACTGCCAGACTGTAGTATCTTCTGTTTGGAGGAAAGTGGGAGACACAGGGAACCTTATATCCCAAGTTTATCCTATATGGCTTGATTTATCCACATTATTTTAGTATATCCTTTTTTCTTCTTCTTTTTTTTTTTTTTTTTTTTTTTTTTTTTTTTTTTTTGGTGGGTACCGGGGGGTCGACCTCAGGACCTCGCGCGCCAACAGGCGCCCGTGCCGCTGAGCGATATCACCGGCCCCTTTTTCGTATGTGGGATCCGGGAGTCGAACTCGGGCCCTCGCGCTTGCAAGGCAGGCGCTTATGCCACTGAGCCATCTCACCAGCCCTCTTCTTCTTTTAAGATTCCATGTATGGAAGGCCATCATCCCAATCCAGGGACCCACCAGCACCCTGGTGGGCTGGCTGGCCATTTTATTAAGTCCTTTATCTATGTTTGGCTTGGTCTATTAGTCTCTTATGTCAAATTGATTTTACTTTCAGGGTGTGTGTCCGTCCCCTCTCTTCCAATTACCTGTGTTTTAGTTGAATTTTTCTGAGTAGTTCTGAATGAGGCTCCTCCTCTATTCATCCATGTTGTCTCCTCTCTAACTATTGTGAGTTTTTAACATCATTATTCCCTTCCATTAAGATCCTCATTTGTTGAAATATTTATGTTATCATGAGGTATCCATGGTATTAATTTATTTACTTTCAAAGGAAGTGTCATTTCTTCCCTTGTGATACTTAAAAGAATTCCATTTTCCCACAACTGTGAAGGCAAGTGTGGTCACATGTTTTGTCTTAGCTAGTGAAATTTGATTAAAATTTGACTGTGCTACTTCCAGTTGGAAACACTAAAGACCAGGTGCGTTATTTTAGATGCTCTTTCCCCTATGGTGGTAAATTACTATAGTTTCTTTTGTGATTGCATCCTCTCAAGACAGGAAATTCACAAGCTTAGATATCAGAGGAACATCAATGAAGCATCTTCAGGGTGTGTAGTTGTATAGTGCAAGTAAATTTGAAAAAAAGAAAATTTGAATTTGTGGTATTTTAAAATCGTTATAACCTAGCTCAAACTTATAATCGCACCTGCTATAATATTTTTATTTATAGACTGTATGTGTGAACCTGTTCTCACCTGAAAAGTAACTTACATTTCATTTTGCATAGCCATGAAAAATATTTGTGTTTTGTTTCTCTCTGTTTAATATACTGTTATTTATTTCCATAATTTCCCTACTACCAGTGAAAATTTTATACAAGTACTTATCTAAAATAGACTGTAGATTTAACTTAAAAGTAAATAAAGAAATTTCTTGTAGGATAGTAATATTTTTATTTCACCTTCGAGATGGCTGTCACAGGATATAAACACTTTTCAAAACTCATGAATTAACACACATTACATGAAATTATTTTATTGTACACAAATTATATTTCAGAGCATGTGAAAAAATAAAAGCTTAAAAAACACACCCTGCATGCCAGGTTGAATAAAAAAATTATCTTCATTTGTCAAAAAACAAAACACAAATTTCCTACAGTTAAGTAGATAATTACTTTATGGTGAAGTTTTTTTTTTTTTTTTCATTTTTGTATAATGCCGTGGAAACTGCTTAACTAAAACTCCTAATAATTCTCGATATGTGCATTTTGAAATCTTCTTGTTCATTACTAATGCTATATAATCACTAGTTGAGGAGCCATGCTCAGAGCAGGTTTAAAGATTTTTCCTTCAAATATTTTTTTATTTCAAATATATTTTTTATTTCTCTGAATTTGCAAAATTCACAAATACAACTTTGATGATCATATTTATCCATCTTTAAAAAAACTCATTTTTACTCATTTGAAACAACAAATGCAAAATTACAACAATAAATATGTGATTTGGTATTCATATAAGAGAGAAGTTCTACTTTGCTCCACAAACATATTATAATTAATGTTAGGCACTTATTTTATCTGGCTAAAATTTCATCTCATTAATATTTTCTTATACTCTGTCTTCAAATTCCAATAAGCACTTGTCAGTTTCTCTGAACTTACACAAGATTATAACTGACCAGTGGGTCACAAGGAGCATATTATTAGCTCTAGCCAATGGGTTTTGAAAAGTCAGGGGTCCATCCCAGGCCAAAGTATTTGCCAGTGAATTCTCTAGTTTTATCTTTTCTCCATAACTTCAACCGAAGAGTCCAAAGGATTGAACTAAATGTCATATAATAAATAATAGTAAATTGGTCATCTAGGTGTTGTATCTTATTTTAATTCTTCTTTAGAATTACCCCAAATGTTCTTATTTTGTATGATAAATACCAAGGGGACTGTGTCTATTTCAAGTCATAGATAATGAACACTAAGGAATTTAGCACCTAAAATTTTTTTCATTAAGATTGAAGAATATCAGTGGAAAATTTTCTATGACAAAATATTTTTAAGAATTAAATTGAGGATAGTAAAAATATGTGGAATGCTGAGTGTCAGCTACTCAGTCTCTCTAGAAATAAGTGCCGAGAGTCTGGAAATGACAGCTTGGAGAGAAATGAAAGAGATTCTGAACCACAACAGATCAACAGGGGAACTAACAGAACAGGATTTACTGCAGGAGGAATAGCTCATTGCTGTAGACTTGAGACCATTCAGTGTGGCTGGAGCAGCTGTGTAGAGGACCTGGTGAGTGGGGAGTCAGCAAAAGCAACTTTCTTCCTCACCAGTAGACTGAGACCTGACTGAATCAGGAGAGTCTTGTGCAGTCAGAGGCAGCAGCGAGAACATGAGCCACTTTCCTGTGTGGTTTGCCCCACAGTCATTGGTTTGTGAATGAACCATAGTGTGCGCCACCTGCCCCCTATGAAGCCACATAGAGTAGCAGCTGGAGGGTGGACCCAACCATTTTATATCAAAGGGCTCTGGGGCTCAAATTCCAGCAGCAGAACAGCCTTGGGGTCACTTCAGTGCCAATGTCTGTGAGTGGAATGAGGGAAGGGCTGTTCAGTAACAATGGAAATACCGCAGTTGGACAACAGACTTGGGGAAACTCAGCTGAGAAGTAGGAGCAGGAACCCAGACTCCAATCCAGTGAATACCAAAAGCCAGTCTTAGCCCTAGCTACAAAGGACTAGAAGCAGCCGCCTGCCCCCGTGGCACAAACAAGCAAATGGCCTTGGCTTGCTGTGGGACAAGGGCACTGCCCACCCCCTTCAGCCCAGAGGCACAATTAGTCAAGAGGCATTGGGTGGTGACCAAAGTCACCCCCCTTTGCCCTGTGACCTGTGGTGCAAGCAGGCAAGCAGCCTTGGGCAAGACAATGTCACCACCACCTGCCCTGTGACCAACAGGTAAATGTCCTTGACTAGCTGTGGACAAGGGCTCTTTCCATACCCTACCACCAACTCATGTAAGAGGACTCGGTGGTTCTGTATTGGTGTGGCCAAGATCAGACCCACACTCAGCAATAATCCTACTACAGACTTCCAGAATTATTCAGTGCAGATTCTGGGTCTGACTAGGGAACTAACACCAAACTTGGGGGCACAAGAGGAATTTTTAAAAACTTTCTTTCTCTCTTTCTTTAAATCTGGGAGATGTATAGGTTTTGATTTTTATTGTTTGGTTTTCTCTGACCTATGTCTCTCTTTCTGCACTGGTCTTTTGGTGTTCTCTGAGATTTACAAGTGAATGAACACTGTGTCTAGTCTTTCTATTTTGCCTCAAAATTCTTTTGATTTCTCCTTCATTCTTTCTCTACTATCTTCTTCTCCAGCTTCCCAAAGTTTGGGTGATCATCCTTAGCTCATGAGCCTTCTTCTACTATATTTCTCTTCAGCTATTGCTCTCTTTTGCCCCATTCCTCTTAAATTCCCCATCTCCACAGAATAACATTATCATACCAAGGGGAAACCCACTGCATAAAAGTTACTTGTCCATGTTGGAGGTTGTTATATAACTACAGATCTTGCTCCTATGGTTAGAGATACCAAATTACCAGTTATCACAGATTATCACTTTCTAAGCTGTCCTTGATAATATTGATATTACTAATTGTACTACTTTAGCTGAGATGCTATACTTGTAATAAGTTGTTCACCCCTGTATGTCAACACTGATAATCTGGGGTCACAAACATCCCCATAGCTCAGTACCAAAAGACTGGGTGCTGAGGCAAATAGATAGCAGCACATCATCCATAATAAAGTTGAAAGATAGGATCTTGGGACAGACACAAAGACCAATGTCCAGCTACACCTAGGAGACATTTCAGAGAAATACACATTTCTTAGGGAAGCTTTAACACCAGTGATAAATCTACCTAACATAAGAAAAATACAAACAACAGCACAGAAAACAAATTTAAAAAATAGAAAATGACAGGATGCTGAAACAAAATGCAATACCAGACTTCCAGCCTGCCAAGGGAAAATCCAGGGAAAAATGAGATAGAGGAAATCAGAATCCATCCACCTGAATTTACTGGAATGACAGTAGTAGAAATTAAAAAAAAAATATATATATATATATATATATATATATGAGGCTATAGAGTATATAACAACAGAAATAATCTCACAGGTAAAAAAGAAATGACAACCATAATGAAAGGCTTGCTCAGCAAATCTAGAGTAGACATACATTAAAAAAAAAATAGAGGAGGGCCGGTGAGATGGCTCAGCGGCGTAAGCGCCTGCCTTGCAAGCGCGAGGGCCCGAGTTTGACTCCCGGATCCCACATACGAAAAAGGGGCCGGTGATATCGCTCAGCGGCATGGGTGCCTGTTGGCGTGCGAGGTCCTGAGGTCGACCCCCCAGTACCCACAAAAAAAAAAATAGAGGAGCAAAGAAAAATAATGGGCACCACGAATGCCCAACAGCAAAAGAAATCATCAACAGAGTGAAAAGATGACCCATAGAGTGGGAAAAAATCTTAGCCAGTTCTTCTTCAGAAAAAGGACTAATATCTAGAATATTTAAAGAACTGAAAAAAATCAGACCCCCAAAATTCAAAGACCCAATCAAGAAATGGGCATCTGAGATGAATACACACTTTTCAGATGAAGAAGTACAAATGACACATAAATACATGAAAAAATGTTCAACATCACTGGTAATTTCAGAGATACAAATTGTTTTACATTGTTTACAATGCTGAGACTCCATCTCACTCCATAAAGGATGGCTATGATCAACAAATCAACCAATAACTAATGCTGGTGGGGCTGTGGGGAAAAGGAACCCTTCTCCACTGTTGGTGGGAGTGTAGACTGGTGCAACCACTATGGAAATCAGTGGGGAGATTCCTCAAAAATCTAGGACTCGGGTTTCCATTTGATCCAGATATTCCCTTTCTCGGTATCTTCCCAGAAGAATTAAAAGCATCATATCATTGTTATATATGTGCACCCATATTTATAGCAGCACAATTTGTAATTGCTAAATCTTGGAAACAACCCAAATGTCCATCAACCTAAGAATGGACAAAGAAGATGTGTTTTTTTTTAATACAATGGAGTACTACTCAGCCATAAAGAAGGATATACTTGAGACATTTATAGCTGAATGGATGCACGTTGAGACCATAGTCTTAAGTGAAATAAATCAGACACATAAGTGTAAATATTGTGTTTTGTCTCTGTTGTGAGAAACTGAAAGTATAAATAAGAACCAAATTGTAGAATGCATATTATACATAGGAAATAATTGTTCAAAGGGAAAGGGCAATTGAGGCAGGTGTTTGGAAGTAGAAAGAAAAAATGAGAAAACAAGGATAAAATGGAAGGAAAATTTTGTAAATAAATCAGGGAAAGGAGGTTAAAGAGAAGGGAGGGGAATAGGAAAAAAGAGGAATTCAGATATATCATGTACAAATTCCCTATGACGAAGGTGAACATTATGCATATATAAATTGTACCAATAAACTTAATTGAAAAACAATTACAGAAAACAGATAAATGCTATATTTGGAAAAGGGGGAAAACAATCATAAAAATAAGAAAATCTAAACAAAAATATTCAACATGCATTTGGACTTTTGTGAGGCAGTTGTTCCTTGATATCTGTATTTTGCTGAAGGTTAGAGACAAAGTTTTCATCTCCCAGCCCTAAATGAATGCAAAAAAGTATAGCAAAGCTTGTCAGGTGCAATGGCACCTGCCTGAAGTCCCAGATACTTAAGATTCTGAGACAGGAGGATGACATGCTTGATGCCAGTCTGGGATATTTAGCAGGATGCTGTTTCCAAGAAAAAGAGGTCTCATTGGTAGAGCACTTGCCCAGCACACGTGAGGCACTGGATTCAATCCCTAGTACCCTCTCCCAATCAAAGCAAAGTTTTAATTACTGTCTTCCTTTTTGTGGGAAAAAGGAAAACATTGTTAGAATGTCCTGCTGTTGATGAGATGCTAGTAATAGATGGTTGTCTTTTTTTTTAGTTTTCTTATTGAGAGAATAAAATATTGATTACACTAAAAATAATTAATTTCAGTCTATTTTATATTTTAATCTACATTCATATAGTTCATAAAATGCCAGAATTAATTTGTTTTAATGTGAATGTCATGGGACAATTACTATTATTAAAAATGGGGGAACCTCAAATAACATAGTTGTAAGTGTTAGGCTTGCTCATTTTCCCAAGATCAAATTTCATAAAAGCACCTTAAAAAAGGAAAGAAAAATTTTCACTTACTGCTCCAAATATTCTGACACTAGTTGTTCCTAATATATAGTTAAAAATCTAAACATGCTTCAAGTAAAATTGAGAGCATTATAAACACTAGATGGTATGGTTGTGAACTCCTGTGCACTCACTCAGTAGGAAAGCTGAGCAGGAGTATCACAACTTTGAGGTTACTCGGAGAAATCCAGCAAAATCCTATCTCAGAATAAGAATTAAAAACAGTGAATAAAAGGCTGGGATGAGGCTCAGGGGTAGATTGCCCCTGAATTCCAACCCTAGCACTAAAAAAGAGAGAGAGAGAGAGACAGAGATTGAGATTTTTTTCAATGTGTTACACAAATCTTTTGGATTCTGATGTGTCATTTATAACTCCTATAATTTGATATAATTCTTTTTCCTTAGTTGGGTTTTAAAATGTGTACTTTATTTTTATAACACCATATTCATGCAATCAAAAATCTGTACTTTGTGTCATAATTTTCTGAACATTAAACTTGCTGCAATTAAGCTAGCAAAATTTCTGAGGTTAGGAACAATGTGTTTAAAATTCACAATTTGACCACATGATAAGCCATATCTTCTGTGCCTAAGCAACATGTTAAAACCTAAGATAGAGATTAAAATGAGGATGTATTCTAAAGTGGTGAGAGCCAGAAATCTATGGGAAGAGTAGCCACCACCAAATATCAGCAGCAACCTTGCAAACTCACAACCTGAGTGTCAACCTGAAAAAATTGCCTGTGAAGTTCACAGCTTGTTTGTAAAATAAGGTAAAATACATTCTATGTGTTAAATCACTGGTGCAAGAAGCTGTACATATGTAAGCATACAGTTTATAGAGCTCATTACTGAGTGATGTTAAGTAATACAGAAGGAATAAATTTATCATTAGAATATATATTTTATATAGTTTTGTGAAATATGGTACAGTACATGAATTTAAAAAAGATTATATTGATGTTATCTATGAAGAACTCCAGCAGGTCCATTTCAAGGCTTACATTGTGTTTTGAATGTTTCCCTTAATCATCAAGTTTTTGTTCTTATAAACCATGGTTATTCAAGGAATCTTTGATAGAGAACGCTGATTTTTCTACTAGGCACAAATACTTTGTTCTACCTTGAAATACTTCATTAATAAAACAAAGATGAACTGAGTACTTTTAAAAAAGTTTTATAAAAACATGTTTCATGTGAGTAAAGAATGCTATTCTGCTGTTAAAATTTAAAATCAGCACCCAAATTTGACTCTATGTAATTTAAGTGGTGCAATCATTATTCACTCTAAGAAACATGAAGTTATTATATCCATTGTCTCTATATCTATTTCATCTCTGTATCAATTTTGTTTTCTACTACTCACTTTCAAAGCCAGAAATCAATATTATTCCTGACTGAGGCTAAAAGAATTCCCAATGACTAAAGGTGGGTTTATTTGGGCAACAAAATAAATAATGATAGGACAAGATTATACCTTTAAAAAGAAAATAAATATCCATGAGTTTATACTGACATAAATAAGTAATTCACTATTAAATGAATAGGAAATGAGTGGAAAATATTCCTGATGGATTGTAAATAAGAAATATGAAATAAATAAGAGAGAAAGAAAATCATCATTAGAATATTATAGTCAAAATTGCTGCAGACAATTTTCATGGATTCATATGTAATCAAAACTTTACATTAGTAGGTAAAAGTTTTGTTAAAATGATCATATTTGAATAGCCTCAATGTATACCACTGATAAGAAGTCTTAATTAATGTGATCTACAAATTCCTCAGTTTTCCTCCTTCCAGGAGACAGTTCACAATTATCTCTGCTTAAAAAGAGTGCGGGAAAAGAAAAGTAGCAATTTTGCAGTGGAGGATCCTGGTAGATACCACCTAATCCAAGAATGGTTAATATGCCAGAAATAAGTAAAATTATCATTTTGTATTTCCTGACAGAATGTTATATGAAGAACACTCACATATGTTTTATTTTTCTAAAATATCAAAAACACTAGCTTAACTATGAGAAACCATCTGACAAGACCTTTATTGAAGTAGATTTTTGTAAAATATTACATCAATATTCCTGAAAATTGTAAAAGTTAGTAAACACAAAGAAATACCAACCAACTAACATCTCGTGGAGAAAACTAAAAGGGAATAAAGAAAATTCAAAGTTTGTATCTTATATTGGATCTTGGACTCGAAGGACATTAATGGAAGACCTAAAGAAATATAAATGAAACCAGATCTAGTTAATATTCTACCAGTATTTTTTCTTTAAATGTATTTGTGTGTATTTCTCTTCCTCACATCCTGTTTTAAAAAATTTCTTACTTTCACCACTCCACTATACATCATTAATCTGAAGGCTATAAATTCAGTTCGCATTACCCAGATTAACCGTCTCTCTTTCTTATGCTTATCATTCCTGACAGGCAGCTTGTCTCTCTCACTTTACAGTGAAATGCTATCCTTTTAGGTCTGTATACAAGCTGACCAGGTGAGTGATCTTGCCACACTCTACATTTTTATAAATCTAAATTTATTCTATTGAATATATAATCTAGTACATGAAAGAAAATGAAAACAAAATTATTATACAATACCAAAATATACCCATATACACACACTTACTTACATATGCAGACCCATATGAGTAATACTTATTTTATTTATCAGAAAATATTTGTATATTAAAACTTTGGTTCATATATCAACCTGTATGCTAGGGGTATGTTATTAATTAGTTTACTAGATATTAATCATTTTTCTAATTTAGCTTTTCAAAAGAAATATTGCTTATTCTATAATTTCACAGAAAATATGCTTTCAAAATTTGCTTGTAGGGTGTGGTGGTGCACACTTGTAAACCCAGCACCTGGGAGGATGAATAAGGAGGATCACTGCAAGTTCAAGGCCAGCCTAGACTACATAGCAAGGTTGTATCTTGCAATAATAATAAAATAAAATGCCCCTCTGGGAATAGTGTAACTCTGACTGTTTAAAAAAAATGTGCTTGTAAGCCAAATGTTTTGTCACTTATTTAGCTGACATATTTATATATCATACCAAATTCTCCATTTTATAAGGGTATCAGGACATCTACTTTAGTAGCACACAACTATTTCTTTCTATTACTTTCATGTAAGGCTGAGAGGTAGGGGTATATGAGTGTGTGTGTGTATGTGTGTGTGTGTGTGTGTGTGGTAGAGATAGAGAGAGGTGTTAGAAGGGAGAATAGTCAAGAAAAGATGAATGGGAGAAATAGGAGAGTCAGTCTGCTTTTATAATATGCTAAGGTCAGGTTTTTTGAAAATAAAGATATCAACACAAACCTGATGAAGTACATAGGCAGAAGGAGGATGCTAAAGATTTAAATTGGTAAATTGGTTTTCATAATAGCTTTTTGAAATATTATCAATTCAGAGATTAGACAATCCATTTTTAAGAAAAACTGCTATTATAAAGAGAAATTATTATATATAGTATAAAATATACTTTTCATTTTTCATTGTCTCAGACATATACAATCTTACTCCTTTTACATTTTTTATATTCCTGTGTCAGATTATTGCTCAATTTAATAGCTGGTAACAATGCACATTTATTTTCTCAGGGTTCCAACAGGTGGAGTCCAAACAGAGTTGCACCTGGCATTCTGTTCAGGGTCTCGCAAGGCTGCAGTCACTGTGTGAGCTCGCCTGCAGACTCCTCTGAAGAAAGTTTTAACTAAGGAAAGCGCCACTCTACACTCACTCAAGTTGCTGTGAGAATTCCTCCTCTAAGACTAAAGACACCAACTTACCTGCTGACTAATGTCTCCTCACAGTCACCTGCAGTTGCACATGACAATCCCGATGTCACTGTACACAGAAGTTTGCTCATTTAAACCTAAGAGAATCTTTTGGTCTTGTCTGCTACAATGGACAATTATATTACACAACAAGAGACCATTCCAGTCATATTCTGGTCAATGAAGATAATGAAAGTGGAAGTCACTAGTTATGTTATTGACTGCATTGTGTTCTGGAAAACTTACCTGCTGAAGTTTAACCCCTGTTAATTCAGAATGTGACTGTATTTGAAGAAAAAGAGAAAGTTAGAATGTGGCATGGGTTCCAAACGTAGTATAACTGGTGTTCCTTATAAGAAGAGATTAGGACATAGACAGATGTGGATTTGTTGGCCAGAGGTGGGTATGAGGATACATAGACATGAGGGACTTTTGGAGTCACACACCCAAAACTTCCTGGAATGCATGGTTAGAGATTAAAATATAGTTTACAGGGCCACAATGCCAAGTAGGGTCAAAATACATTGCCTTAAGGAATGAATGCTCTGGCCCTTTCCACCCGATACTCCAATTTATCACTTGGATTCACCCTAAGGTCAATCATGTAACAGACCACCCTGACCTTCTTCTGTTCTCCCTTGTTCTATCAATAAAAAGCCACAGAAGCTTCAGTGTCCTTATGAACCCCCTCATGGTGAGGGTGGTCTCAGTTAAAGGTGCTTGGAGTTCAAAGTGGAGATTGACACTTACCTTTTGCACCATGGCACAGTGATGAACTGTGACAGACAGACACAGAGGAAAGACTAAAAGAGCCAGGGAGAAGATGTTCACCTGTGAGCCAATGACAGAAGCCCCAAAAGACAATAACCGTACTGACTCTTCTAGCCTCTAGACTGGTAAAAAACCAAATGAAATTGCGTTGCTTAAGTTTTCAATTGTGGTACTTTGTTGTAGCAGTCCTAGAAAATTGATACACACAGGCATGCTGCTTAATATCAATCCTATGTCTTATAACTGGAGCCAAAAAGCTTTTGGACAGTAACTGATATGGTTTCCAATCAGCCAATCAGACGCAGGAATTGTGCCACACTCTCTCTGTGGCTGCTCAAAGGACCTGTGTCAAAGGCAGCTGGAAGTCTGCTCTCAGGCAGCTGTCTTTCTTTGTGTCCATTTCCATTGGGGTGTACACTACAGACAAGATGTTGTGCAATGTGAAATTTCACCACAGCAGCCACATCTGAAGCCCATTCATAGGAATGCCAACTGGATTCAGTATTTAAAAGAAATGCATAAATTCATAAATTAGGGAAGCTAGAAGGTCTCCAGACTTTAATGGAGTCTTAAGTGCTGATGACTTCTAGAAGCAAGTCTTTGTTTTAATTTTGAACATAGGATCCAGAAAGCCTAGAAAATTTCATTGTTAGTTTGGCTTACAATGCAGGAATTAAGATGTAAGGGGCAGTATGGAGAAGAAAAAAATAGTAAAACATTAATATTCCTACACTGTTGATTATTTCTACAGCCCTACTGAGAGATGTTATTATTTATATTCTTAATTAGAGGCTGCTTCTCTGGCAGCATTCAAATTCTCATGAGAAATCCAATGCTATTTTACTAAAAAGGCACTGAAGCATTCAAAGTGCATGGCACGCTGTGAAAAGCAGACCTTAGTATCATTACTGAATACCTCTTAAGAGGATCTTCAAGAGTCCAAAAGTTACACTGGATTTTTCTTTGATTTTCCACAGCTGCTGCTCTGTCCAAGAGTTATAAGTTAATAAGTCCTGAATCCAGATGATAATTTAAGCTTTGTATCATTTCTGCCAAAAGGACCGTGAATCTCAATTCACCATGGATTTTCTAGATTAAGTTATTTTCCTGATAAAGAACTCTAAGGAGAGAAAACTTTAACTTCAGAAAAGTAATAAGATCTGAATGCTTCTTAATATCCTGCACAAAACAAACAGTTTACCAAAACATATTGGATTTTAATTATTTTACACAGATATGCATATTCCAGAGTTATCATAAACACCCACTGAGAACATAGGTGGATATTAAGAATATTTTCCCAAATTAAAAAATTTAGGTACTTGAGGCTCATTTTTAGGCATGTTTTTAGCACATGAATATAACATCACACATACAATATTTATAAATATATATGTGTATATATGCAAACTATTTAAATCAAAGGAACAAATTTTAAATTACTGTGTCTTTACTCTCAATCCTGACTTCTGTGATATTATTATATAATCAGGAATATGTAAAAATGCTGATAGGATAGAATTGTTCCTCTATATGCCTCTCTAACATAAATACTTAAATTTGAAATATTATTTTACAGTATAGTTTTGGGTTTCAAATACAAACCCAAAACTTTTCAGGACAATAGATGGATAATTTTAACTGTAGTAAGGTGTATTAGTTCAACTCAGGATATAATTTTTCTCTTGCGTTGTTCTCAAGAAACATTTTCCTGAGACAAATAATTTGGAAAACAAGGACTGCTGTGTCTTGATATCATGTCCCATGTGGAGCTGGTGCCTTAATGATGACTTAAACTTGCATTTTGCCTTAATGAAGGCACTTGTTTGTAACCCAAGGAGAAAATGATCTTTGGATAATGACCTAATACAAATTATATCTATATCTATGTCTATACCTGTATCTATATCTTTATCTATATCTATGTATCTCAAAAACTGCTTGAAAAGGAAGTAAATATAAAATCATATAATTACACATTTAGTTTCACATTTATTTCCCACACAGTTTTAATATTTTCCATACTCTGACATAAAAATATGCACTGTTCTTCACAATATACATTTGAAAAATTAGTATGAATTTTATGTATAAGTGGTTACAATAGTTAAAATGTGAGGGGTCTGAGATAGGCTCTTAATCCCACCATTGACCTAGAGTTGTGTTGACTGGCAGGAAAAGAGTCTGAGATGGGCTCTTGTCCCTGCCATTAACCTGGAGCTATGGCAGCTGGCAGGAAGGGGGTCTGAAGCAGGCTCCTGCTCCCTCCATTGAAGGGACTCAGAGACCAGATACCAGCAGGAAAGCCAGCTACACAGTAGGACCCTGGATAGAGTACACACAATGAACAGGCAAGATTTGTGGTGCAGAAAAGCCTGAAGCAACAGTAACGATATGAGCCAGCAGGTGGTAAGTTAGGTGAACCAGCTTTGTGCTTGGGTACAAAGACAAGTGGAATAGGAGTGGGTGGGTAGTGCTACCTTCTTTTCTTTTCTTTCCTTTTCCTACATTTTTTTTTCTTCTCTCCATTTTTTCTTTTTTTAAATGGCTAGGGAAAACTCCAGCCACAGAAAACTACTCCCATACCCCAAATCCAGAGATGAAGATCAGACCCAAACCCAACACAAGTCCACCTACTATCTTGGCTGGAGTACACGTTCTGGGATCAGACTTGGACCTACCACAGAACTGTAGACACTGGGGTTTTCCTCTTAGTAGTCTGCTGGGTTAGTGTGTTTTGTTTTGCTGTATATTTTTATTTTATTTTTGTTGTTTTTGCTTTTTGTTTGTGTTTTTCCTTTACTTTTCTCTTTTTCTCTCTGTTCTGTTTTGACTTTTTTTATTTTTCTATCTGTGTGTTTGTTATTTTTCTATGTGTGTGATTAATTTTATTTCCTGTTGTTTTCTTTTTGTCTCCTCTCTATTTTTTTTGTCTTCTCTTTTCCACCTTCTTTTCCTTCTCATTCATGATTTAGATCTCTTAACTTTCCTTTGCATTATTCCACTCATCTTCTTCCTCGTTTTCATCAACTGTTTCACTTGATTTTATGAGACTTTCATGTGGGTAAACATTGTCCCTTCCCTTTCTGGTTCACTTCAATAATCTTATGTATTCTCTTTCAATCCCTCCCTCTTCTATCCTACAATTACCCAAAACTTGAATGATCATCCTTTGCTAACCAAAACTGCTCCTACTATATTTAAACCCATCCACCTCTCCATACCCTACTCCTCTTAAACACCTCCAAAACAGGATAATATCACTCTACTAAGTGGAAAAACATTGCACACAAGTTCCTGGTATAAGTTGGATTGTATTATATAACTATAGACCTTACTCCAACAGTTAAAGATATCAGGATAATAGTTATCACAGTATGTTAGTAGCCAGGCTGTGCTTGAGTCTATTGTTATTACTAACTGTATTACTTTAACCAGGATTCCATACCTGTTAAAATCAGTTTTTTTTTTCCCTGTATGACAACACTGAGATTGCAAGGGGCCACAACCATCACCGTGGTCCAGTACCAAAGGAACGTGTCTTGAGTCAAAAAGATAGCAACTCCACATTCTTCATATACTGGGAAGGTAGGTTCTTGGGATAGACAGAAAGACCAAGAAACCCCTATATCTAGAAGACATCCTTGAGGAACAGATATCACCTAGAAAACCTCAACACCAGGGATAAAGCTATCTAACATAAGAAATTTATAATCACCAAGACAGAAAACAAAATAAAAAAATAGAAATGACAAGAGAAAGAAGCAAAATGTAACCCCAAACACTCAGCCCATCCAGGACAAGCCCAGAGCACAAAGAGATAGAGGAAATCAGAAATGAACCACTGGAATTCTCTGAAATGATACCAACAGAAGTAAAAAAAAAATGGAAGAGGCCACAGAAAAAATAATACCTAAGGTACAAAAAGAAATGACAATCAAAATGAAAGAAATTAAAGAGACACAGATTTTTAAAAAAAGAGGAGGTTAGGAAAACAGTGGGAACCATGAATGCCCAACATAAACAAGAAATGGAATCAATGAAATAGATCCATACAGAAATCCAGGAGATTAAACACTCCATTGAAATTATATGCAACAGATTGCATGAAGGCAAGGATAGAATATGAGACCTAGAATGTGACAGGAATGTGACTAGCAACCAGGAAAGAATAAATACCTTAAAAATAGCAAAGGACTACAAAAAAATCAATCCAACAGTTACAATATGAAGCAAAGAAGGACAACATAAGATTGACTGGAGTCAGTGAGAAAGCTGGGGAGAGCACAAATGCCATTAAAAACCTCTTCACAGAAACAATGGCAGAAAACTTCCCAAACATGGATAAAGAATTAAACATACAAATAAATGAAGTATAAAGAACTCCAAATAACCATGAAAAAATAAATCTGCACTAAGGCATATAATAATCAAGATCCCAGAAATTCAACAAAAGAAAAAAGATTAAAAGCAGCTAGAGAAAAGAAAGAAATCACTTATAAAGGAAAGCCCATCAGAATCACAGCAGACTTCTCAACATAAACCCTCAAATCAAGGAGAGCCTGGAGTGAGGTATTTCAAGCCTAAAAGCAAACAATCATCAACCCAGATTGATGTACCCTGCAAAACTATCTTTCAAATTCAGTGGAGAAATAAGATGCTTCCATGACAAAGAACTGAAGAATTTCATGATCATCAAACCAGAACTACAGAACGTTCTGAAGATATATCAGAAAGAGATAATGAAGACCAGAAACACAAACACCAATAGGAAGCAACCACCAAGCAGGGCAAGCAATTAAACAGAGGAGAAAGAAAGGGAAACCACAACAGGAAAATAACATGAAAAAGATAAACCAATACATATCAGTTATAACCATCAATGCAAATGGTCTCAACTCACCAATCAAAAGAAATGGACTTGAAGAATGAATCAAGAAACAAGATCCATCAATATGCTGCATTCAAGAAGCATATTTAACCCCAAAAAATTCATAGACCAACAGTCAAAAGATGAAAAGAAATTCTCCATGCCACAGGAACCCAGAAAAAACCTGGAGCAAGTATTCTATTTGCAGACAGTGTAAATGTTAAGCCAAAACTGATCAAAAGAGACAAAGAAGGTCACTGCATACTTGTTAAGGGAAAACTTCAAGAAGAAGAGATAACAATCATAAATATATATGCACTAAACACCAGTGCACCCAACTACATTAAACAAATATTAACAGACATGAATAACCAAAGAAGCATTAACATGACTGTAGTGGGGGACCTTAATACCCCACTCTTACAAGTAAATAGATCAACCAGACAAAAAATCAACAAAGAAATAGCGGAATTAAACTAAACTTGTGAACAAATGGACTTGGTAGATGTCTACAGAGTGTTTCACCCCAAAACATCAGAATACACATTCTTCTCAGCTGCATACAGGATGTTCTCTGAAATAGACCACATACTAACCCACAAAACATGTTTAAGTAAACACAGAGGAATGGAAATCATTCTTTGTACACTATCTAACCATAGCGCAATGAAACTGGAAATCAATGACAAAAGATATCACAAAAACTACACAAATACATGGAAACTAAACAACGTACTTCTGAACCACCAATGGGTAACAGAGGAAATTTAACACAAAATAACACAGTATGTACAATTAAATGATAATGCTAATACAACATACCAAAACAAGAGATGCAATGAAAGCAGTCCTTATATGGAAATTTATAGCAATAAACTCTCACATCAGGAAAACAGAATGAGTTCAAATAAACAACCTGATGTTGAACCTCTTTTTCTTGTAGAAAAAGAAGACCAAATCAAACCCAAAGCTCATATGAGGTAGGAAATTATAAAGAAAGCAGAAATTAATGCAATTGAGACTTAAAAATATTACAAAGAATCAACAAATTGAAGTTTGTTCTTTGAAAAAATTAATAAAATTGATAAACCATTAGCCAACCCCATCAAAAAAAGGAAAGGAAAAACACAAATTCTAGCAATTAGGAATGAAAAGGGGAAAATAACAATAGATCCTACAGAAACTCAGAAGATCATCAATACCTACCACAAGAATCTATATTCTAATAAGATGGAAAACACAGAAGAAATGCACATATTCTTAGACACAACCCAACTGACAAAACTAAATCCAAAAGATATAAAAATTCTAAATAACCTCATATCAGTGAATGAAATTGAAAATATAATTAAAATTTTACCAACAAAGAAAAGCCCAGGCCCTGACAGACCCACAATTGAATTCTACAAGAAACTTAGAATGCCACTAATGCTGAAATTCTTTAAGGAAATGGAAAGGGAAGCAATACTTCCAAAATCATTTCTGGAGGCAAGTATTACCCTGATTCCAAAACCAAGGAAGTACCCAACCCAAAAAGAAAACTACAGGCCAATCTCCCTAATGAACATAGATGCAAAAATCCTCAATAAGATACTGGCAAACAGAATGCAGCAAATCATCAAGAAGATTATACACCATGACCAACTAAGATTAATCCCAGTGATCCAGGGATGTTTCATCATACACAAATCAATAAATGTAATATACCACATAAACAGAACCAAAGACAAAAATCACACAATCATCTCAATAGATGCAGAAAAAGCATTTGACAAACTCCAACATCCGTTCATGATAAAAACCCTGCAGAAAATCGGAGTAGAGGATTTTTATCTTAATCTGATAAAAGCCATCTATGACAAACCAACAGCCAACATCATACTAAATGATCAAAAACTGAAAACTGTCATTCTAAACCAGGAACAATATAAGGATGTCCGCTATCACCTCTCCTATTCAATATATTTCTGGAAACACAAGCCAGAGCAATTAGACAAGAGAAAAAATAATATGAATAAGCATATGAAAGTAAGAAATTAAAATTTCATTATTCACGGATGACACGATATTCTACATAGAAGACCCCAAAAGCTCCACCAAAAGACTTACAGATTTAATAAGTAAATTCAGTAGTGTAGCTGGATGCAAAGTCAATACTCAAAAATCAATAACATTCCTGTACACAAGCAATAAACTCACACAGAGAGAAATTAGGCAAACCACACTCTTTACAACAGCATCTAAAAAAATGAAATACTTAGGAATCAATCTCACACAAAAGAAGTAAAAGAACTATATATTGAAAACTACAATACTCTGAAAAACAAGATCAAAGAGGATGTCAGAAAATGGAAAGATATCCCTTATTCTTGGGTAAGAAGAACCAGTATAATGAAAATGGCTAGACTTCCAAAATTGTTATACAGTTTTATTATAATCTCAATCAAAATACCAATAACATATCTCTCTGAATTAGAGAAATCCATCCTAAAATTCACTCAGAACCAGAAGAAACCTAGAATGTCAAAACAAATTCTGAACAACAAAGGCATTCAGGGGACATCACAATCCCTGATCTGAAATTGTAATACAAAGCTACTGTGATAAACTCAGTATGGTATTGGCAAAAAAACAAACCTAAGGATCAGTGGAAGAGAATAGAAGATGCAGACACAACTACAAACATACTCAGCCACCTTATCTTTGACAAAGGGGCCAAACATGTACACTGGAAGAAAGATAGCCTCTTTAATAAATGGTGCTGGAAAAACTGGCTCTCCACATGCTAAAAACTAAAACTAGACCCATGTCTATCACCATGCACTAAACTAAAGTAAAAATGCATCAAAGATCTAAATATTAAAACAGAAAAACTAAATCTACTGGAAGAGAGAGCAGGTAGAAATCTTGAACACATAGGGGTAAGCAGAGACTTTATGAACAAAATTCAGGCTGCATGGGAAATACAACAAAGAATCTATAAAGGGAATCTCATCTTATTAAAAACTTTTGCGTAACAAAGGATATAACCAACAGAGTGAAAAGACAACTGGCAGAGTGGGAAAAATTAAAGGCAGTTGTCCCTCAGACAAAAGACTTCTATCTAGAACATATAAAGAATTGAAAAAATCAGACCTCTCCCAAATTCAAATATCCAATCCAAAATTGGGTGTTTGAGATGAGTACACACTTCTCAGATGAAGAAATACAAAAGGCAAATAAATATATGAAAAAATGTTCAACATCATTTGTCATTTGAGAGATGCAAATTAAAACATAATTGAGATTCCATCTCACTCCAGAAAGAGTGGTTATCATCCAGAAAACAACTAATATCAAATGCTGGAGGGGCTGTGGGGAAAAAGGAACCCTTCTCCACTGTTGGTGGGAGTGTCGACTGGTACAGCCACTGTGGAAATCAGTGTGGAGATTCCTCAAAAAACTAGGATTGGAGGTCCCATTTGACCCAGCTATTCCCCTTCTGGGTATCTTCCCAGAAGAATTAGAAACATCGTACCACAGTGATATATGTGCACCCATGTTTATAGTACGACAATTTGTAATAGCTACAACTTGGAAACAATCCATATGCTCATCAACAGAGGAATGGATAAAAAAGATTTTTTTAATAATGGAATACTACTCAGCCATAAAAAGTAAATTGAAGACTTTTATAGATAAATGGATACAACTCCAGGCCATACTTGTAAGTGAAATAAACCAGTCCCACATATGTAAACACTGTATTGTATCACTATTGTGAGAATCTGAAAGAGATCCAAAATGTACAATAGATATTGTGAGTTGGGAAGAAACCGTTCAAAAGAAAAGAAAAACTGTGATGGGAGAAAGGGGAAAGGAAGGAAGGGAAAAGTAAAAAAAATATATAAACACAAGACAGTTTAGATAGTTGTACAGATGGTTTCTCTTGGTTCACTAAGGGGAAAGTTTTGTGCTACTAATTTCCTGACAATGTTTCATGCTTATATCTTGTGCTCTGATCAGCTGTGAAAATAACAATATGAAATGTGTTGATTCATGTAACTCTCCTACTAGCCTGTCTTGAAACTCTGTTTTATTGTTGTTTCTTTTTTTCTGTTTAAAATAAAAATATATGAATAGTCACTGACAGGGAACTTTCCATGTGTTTTGGGGTATAATTACACAATGAAATGAAAATTAAAATGTACTTTTAAGCTCACAGGTTACAATTTAATTAAAGTCTAAGGTAAGTACAAGTTCCTCAGTTCCTGGTCCTTAGAAGATGATTTTCTAAGGCTTCATCATAAAATTTATCTATAGGTTTATATTTCCTGTGGCAAAATTTGGAGTAATTGAACAGCAATAAAAAAGCTGATGCTAGCTTAATAAGCAGTCTTCTGGAAAACCCCCTTGCTAATGAGTAGCCTGCTGTGACCGAGGTTCTGTCCACTAAGGACCATCCTGCTCAGTATGCAAATCTACCTCATCATCTGACAGCCTTGCTTCCTCCTCATCCTTTAATTATAACTTGGCTATCTTTTCTTAGGAAACAATACAAACAGAAAAAAGGAAAAAGAAGTGTTATTTAAAAATGGAACCCTGGAAGTATGTTATTCACTACATTTAATAATTTATATTCTTTACACTGAAATGTTTCATAACTGCTTTTTATCAAGTTTATGAAAATGCAGAAAATGATTAAATGGAAAGATGTGCCCACTACCCAGATTAGAAGGATTTTATTATCTTCTTCAAATATACTTATGGCTTTGGAAAATTTGTAGCCAGTATTAAAACTTTTCATATTATTCTAGTAACAATATTTCCCTTTTTTATGTTTTGAAGATCATGATGGTATTTGGCATTTTGGTAACATGACCAACCAGAAGGTATCATACTCCATATTGTTACCTGGGGAAAAGGTAAAATTGAAACTTGGAAGCATAATTTCCACTGAATGTGTATGTGCAAGTCTGCAATTCTGATGGAATTTAGAGAAAATAGCCAAAAACGCATAGAGAAAAAGTAAATTGTGGTACAGTTCTTATATATTATAATTCCAAATAATAAGAATATATAAATGTTAAACTAATAGAGATAATTTATTTGATATTGATTTTCTATATAGGAAAATAGTGACACAGATTTTTTAAAATTATGTGTCCTAAAGTTTTATTTCACCAGTCAATTATGCACATGAATGTGTGATGTCCACTAGGCATGAAATATAAATAGTTTGGATCAAATTGGAATAACCTCTGGATATTTGGGGTAAAAATATTCACTTACAGTTTTTTGTTTTGTTTTGGTTGTGTGAGGCAGGGTCTCACCATGCAGTAAAGACTGACCTTGAAATCACTATGTAGCCAAGGCTGCCCTCCAACTTGTGGCAATTTCCTGCCTCAATCTCCCGAGTGCTGGGATTACTGGCAGGCACCACCATGCCTGACTACACTTATAGTTTTATTGGTTTTGTCTGAGGAGCAGATATCTGTTATTCATACATCAGTATTTAGCTGAACCTCTGATATGCTTACTATTTCTAAAACACCAGTAGTAAAAAAAAAATCCTTCATTCTATTATTTTTCAATAAAATATATTTTAGAAGGTATCTACCTACATATACATACACACATGCATACACACACACACACATCTTTCATTTGCTGCATTGAAAAAGCTATCATGAGATGAAAATTTGATAAGTTGTAAATGCATTTAATGCACCTTAGCCATGCAGTACACCAGAATATCAGTTATTTTTCTCATGGTCAAGACTTACTCCTCGATGACTGAGAACTGTACTTCTCAATATCAACAGAAGGTATCATACTACCTATTGCTAGCCTGGGTAAAGGTCAAATTGAAACTTGGAAGTATAATTTTCACTGAATGTATGTAGTTTTCCCACTATCATAAAGTCCACACATCATAAGTCAAACCATTATAGCCTCTGGACCATGAGTAGTGATTGATATACATGTATTTATAACCATAATACATATTCATGCTACGTATACATATATATTTATATATCTTACACATGCATCCTTCCACACATATATATGTATAAATATTTGTGTATGTGTGTGTAGCTTATTTTCTGCTTTGGTATTTACAGTACAGTGAACAGTATTTATGAAAAATGAAGATACAGGATAGGACACACTGGTTTCCACCGTGGATCTGTTTTCTCTTCATTTGACAGTGATGGCTTGAATAATTGGTATGTGGCCTAGTCTATGTATAGAAATAAGTTTACACCTTCCTGGATTCATGCAGTCCTTGAAATGTACAATGTGTACTACTAGTAGGGAGAGGTAGTGGAAAGGAGACAAGCTTCAATTGTACATGGAAGTAGATGAGTTGAGTTAACTGCAATTCAAGGTATGATTATAAAAATTTGGTGAGAGACAGAATGAATGTTGAGCCAGGACCTGCAAGTGGTGTTCTATAACATCCAAAACGAAGTACAGCAGATTTCTGAGTTGAGCATTTCCACAGCCCTTGGGCCATGCCTTGGACATTTCCATTACACAAGCCATATTCTGGTAAGCTTTCTCTTTTGAAAATGAAAAGCCCTGCCACACTGAAGATGTACTGGAATTCTCTCATTGTTCTGATCAAGTGTCAATTTTGAGATTCTTAATCTTCATTAAGGGTGATGAAAACTCTTCCTACAGAAAATATGAAAGTTAAAAATGTTGACTGAAAATATGAAATGAGGTTAAAACTTGGTACTGCCAATGAAATGCAAATCAGGACAACACTGAGATTTCTCTTCAACTGTAAAAACAAGCAAAGAAGTTCTGTTTTAATTTTCTTCTAAAATTATATAATGAGAATTGTCAAGGGTGCATAGCATTTGAACACTAATATCCTATATGTAAAAATTAAAATTAGCTTAATATTATCAGAAGGAGATTTTGTCATCATAAAATACTTGGTGTTGGGCTGGTGAGATAGTTCAAAGGCATAAGTGCCTGCCTGGCAAGCACAAGGTCCTGAGGTCGACTCCCGGTACCCACATAAAAAAAAAAAAAAAACTTGATGTTTCATGAATTTATCTCTTTCATCTCCACTTACAATACAGGAATAAGTTCTTTTTTTTACTCATTCTCACAAATATAACAAGTTTAAGAGCACCAAACATAATTGAATAATAGAGGTGAAGATACAATTTTTTAGAATCTAAAAAGCTACATATTTTTGTTGGTCACACTGAATGGGCCAAGTAAATGCTGCAGCTTAAGCCTTTACACACTAAGCATACTGAATAGAGTAGATGCTAGTAATACCTAAACCTAGAAAAAACAAGCAGAAACATGGGTTTGACAATGGAATTAACAAACAAGACTTTACATTTTTGACACTTTAAAATCCAAATGTTGCATTATAAAGTACATCTCATGTGGTCTCTTGGGTTCACAAAATGAGGCAGCTTCCACTTCTACAAAAAAAGAAGATGTGACTAAGTGTGATAATTTTCCAATTTACATATATAGGATATGCTAAATCCAATTTAAGGAGGGGGAGTCAAATTACTGCAGAAAAATATAAAAAAAGAAACAACGCAAAATATAAATAAAATAAATATGATAATAAGCAAACATCATCTAGATTTATTTCATGTATATATAATGCTTGTCTTCTATGCTTGAAATTACATTTTGTGGGTTTCTGATATATAAGGAGTTGGAGATTTTAGCAGGAAGACTGAAGATATCAGTAATAACACACGTGCTTGAAGAAATGTTAGTTTGGCATATAACTAGAAAGCAAAAGTACTTCCTGTTTTAAGACAAGACACATGGCAAACCAGTAAGTCATAGAGTAGAATTTGGTTGCTGCAATTTGGTCATAGAGTAGACCACCAAGTCATAGAGTAGAATTAGGTTGCTATAATTTGGTTGTCTAGCCTGCCTTAGTGCTTCAACAAGTGCAATTTGACTAAATTATTCCCTATTAAAAATAAAACTCCTCAAAATGTTTGGGGATTACACTTAATGTGTCACACACACACACACACACACACACACACACCCCAAATGTCTATTTAAAAGGATAATGCCATATACATATGCCCCATATACATATATTATTTTCTGAATGAGATTTTTGAAGTGGATAGATGTTCTTGGTCCCAGAATGAATTTTGAAATTAAATAGCATTATGCCTTGATTCCAGACTCTTAATTTAATCCTCAAGATAAATGACAAATTATGTAGTGATTGTTTTAATCTGAATATAACTAATTAGCTTACTTTCCAATTATAGGAACTTAGATAAATATGGTGAGATATTTTTAACCACTACTGAATTACTCCATGAGTACAGGGTGCCAGTGTCTTAACATAGCAACTAGGAATTTTTTTTTTAAATTTTGCAAATGATTTGCAAGGAAATTTTTTTTTGCTTCGTGCAAATTATTGGCATTATTTGGACAATTTACAGCTAATCATATTATTCTGTCTACTAATTGTCACTTGGTATTTTTCTCAGATAGAAAATATTATTAAGACATTTTGCAGATGGTGTGATCCAAGGATGAGAGCCAATCAGTTCCACACCCAAATTTTCAATATGTCATGACATAAAACATCCTCTGATCCAGTGACATAAGGCTCCAAGTAACTGCAATAAGAAGCCTACAATTTTCAAGCTATTCATTAATACAAAGGAGTGATAAAATATGGTGTGTTTAAATTTTTTTTAAATTGCACTAAAAGAAACATTGTCATTAATCTCCCTCCAAAAACTCTCGATTGCTTCAAACACACTAATCCCAACACTCTTGCCCCTTTCTGAAGCAATTCTACAAGTGCTCATTCTCCAGTGTCAGTTGCACCATCTTGGCTGCTGCAGTGTTCTGAATTGATTAGAAACATTTACTTTCATGATAACTTTCACTTCAAGAAGACCCAAAAGTTGCATGGTGCCAGATCCAGTGAATAAGGTGGATGAAGACAAACCACAATATTTTGACGAGCTTGACTTTCTGCTGTATGCCACTGGGCAATGGCATTCATCATAATTTTTTATCACACCATGTAAACATGTTCACGAAAGATGACTTCCAGAACTGCTTCAAAAAGAATGATGGGATAAGTGTGTTCAAAGAGAGGAAAACTATTTTTAGGAGGGTAAATGACAATGAGTCTTTTAATATAATAAATATTTTCTATTTAAACATTAACCATATAGTTTGATCACCTCATATAGATTTTAACCTTTTCAGACTCCTTATATTTCAGCTGAAATATATTCTTATATTTGTATCCTCAGTACTTGATACAACTTTTTTTTTGCTAACTAGGTATGTAGTGAGCACAGACTGTTGCTTACTTATAATAGAGAATATAGACTGCAGAATTCTGCAGCTAAGGAGGAAACATGTCAGTTTCTGAAGCCATCCCTGTTCCTTACCTCGATATTTTGCTCCAACAAATTCATGGCTCCTGTTCCATTTCATCTAGAGATACAGCTTGGTTGTTTCAGCCCTTCAGGCTAAGTAGCTCAGTGTTTTTTCAAATAAGAGTTTAAATCAGTGTTGTTATCTGTAATTTGGGAGAACCATAAAAAGACCAAAGCATCAAGCCTGCTTCATTTAGAATATAGAAGATAAAGGGGGCTCATTTTCATCCTCATTCTACTAATAAATAAATGAAAATAGAATAGCACAGAACCAGAAGATATTATTGGAGATAATTTACATCAAGAAGCTCAGGGGCTGGTGAGATGGCTCAGCAGCGTAAGCGCCTGCCCAGCAAGCACGAGGGCCCGAGTTTGACTACCGGAACCCACATACGAAAAAGGGGCCGGTGATATCGCTCAGCGGCACGGGCGCCTGTTGGCGCACGAGGTCCTGAGGTCGACCCCCCGGTACCCACAAAAAAAAAAAAAAAAAGCTCAGTGTCAATTATTGTAAACAAAAACTTGAAAGCTGTCTAAAATTTTCCTTGATAATAGTTGGGATGATATATTTGACATTTGAGGCAGGGATTATTTATTTTGTCTAAGTAACAACAGCAATCATGTAAAAATAATGTCATCAATTCATAGTTGACTGAAAATGTCTATATTTTACCCTCAGCCATTAAAATATTATTTTGTTGCCAACTGAATTCTAAGCTGCAATATTTTAAAATGTTGAAAATCTAATCTTGTTGCATGATGACTTTCATTATTATTGCTTAGAAATCACTTGCATATCTAACAATTATTTTTTAAAGCAATGTGTTTTTTCTCTCAGCTATGGAATTCTACATTTTAAGTGTGTTCTAATAGATATTTTTAAAAACTATTCTTCAATGACTGTATCATTGTGGTGCTTCTTTATCTGAGGCTTAATTTATTTTATTCATTTTTTAAAGAAACATAATCAGCCATTATCTTCACATTATTTTTCTTCCTTTTTGAAATAAAAATAGAGTAAAAACAAAAAGAATATAAGTAAGAAATATCCATCATTTATACATCTATTTATTTTACATATCCTTTATGCTTATATGATTTGCAAATATTTTGCAAATATGCTTATATGATTTTGCAAATATTGCATTTTGAATGACTATTATGTGTAAAGAATTATACATGTTTAACTGGGTATGGAATGCCCACATGTAATCTCAGTACCCTGAGAAGCTCATGCAGGAGGATTTCAAGTTCAAGCCCAGCTTGGGCAACTTAACAACCTAGCAAGGCCATTCTCAAAAAATGAGAATAAAAATTAAGACCTGGAGATGTAGCTTAGTGCAAAGGTTCTTCGTTAAGTGCCTGACACAAAAAAGAAATTGCAAATGCTTGCAGACCAGTGATAGTGTCTCGTGTGTCCCTTGACTTTTAAAAATCTATATTCAATCTCTGATTTATATTTTTTGATCTTGAATTTTAAATTTAACATTTTTAAATTTAAAACTCAATCTTTCAATTTATTTCAAAATCAAACTATATTTTGGGTAATTTTCATTTCTATATTCCAATTTGTAATATATGCATTAAGTCATGTGTACCAATTTTGTGTGTTGAGAACACTTAAAATCTACATTTTTTAGGTATTTTCAAGAATACAGTACTGAACATTGTTATTAATTATAGTCATGATGTAAACTAAGACCCCTGAGCTTATTCCTCTGATAACTGAAAATTTGCATCCCTGACCAATATCTTCCCAACTCCTACATCCCCAGCTCTAATACAATCATTATATTCTCTGTTTTGCAGTTCAACTATATTACAGATGAAATTAGTGAGTTAATGTGGGATTTGTCTTTTTGTATTGGCTTATTTTAGTTAATATAATGTCTCCCAGGTTTATCCATGCAGGTTGCAAATGATGGATTTCTTTCTTTTTAAAGGTTCAATAGCTGGCAATTTCTTTTTCCATTTCTGTAGGATATTTTTCCACTCTTTTGGTTGCTACCTTTGCTGTACAGAAGATTTTTAATTTTATATAAAACCAATTGAAGGTTCTTGATGATATTTCTTGTGGGTTCTGCTCAGAAAGTCTTTCCCTAAGCCTATGACTTCAAGAGTTACTTATCTTCCAGCAGGTTGATTTTTTTTTTTAATACTGAGAACTTTGAAGCATTTTGATTTTAGTTTAGTACATGGTGAGCGATATGGTCTAGCTACAATCCTCTGTATGTGGATATCACTTTTACCAGCATCATTCGCTGAAGAGGTTATACCTTTCTTCCAGTGTATATATTTTTGGCTCCTTTGTCAAAGATAAGGTAGCTGAATGTGTCTGGGTTTGTTTCTGTATCCCCTATTCTGTTCCATTGGTTCACATGTCTGTTTTGTTTTAGCACCATTCTGTTTTTATCTTTGTTATACATCTTAGTATATGTATGTATGCAATGAATGTACTGTATCTTTGTAATATATCTTAAAACCCGGGATTGTGCTACTTCCTGCCTTGCTCTTCTTACCCAAGAATGCTTTTGTTGTTCTGGGCCTCTTCTGCTTCCATATTTATTTTAAGATTTTTTTCTCTAGCTCTTTGAGGAATGCTGTCAGCATTTTGACTAGGATTTTGTTAAATCTATGTATTGGTTTTGGAAATATGGCCATTTTGATAATGTTGGTCCTGCCTATCCAGGACTAGTGGAAGTTTTTCTGTTTTCTGATGTTCTCTTTGATCTCCTTTCACAGAGCACTGTAGATTTCACTGTAGTGATTTTCACTTCCTATATTAGATTAATAACTATGTATTTAATTTTTTGAGGCAGTTGTAAAATGGCATGGTTTTCATGATTTTTTTCTTGGTGGGTTCATTAATGGTGAACAGGACTGCTATAGAGTTTTGTGTCCTCCTGCATTGCTGAATTTGGTTAATTCTAGATTTTTGGTGGAATTTTTGAGGTCCTCTATGTAAAAGACCATATCATCTGCAAATAATGATAATTTGATTTCTTTTCTTCCTATATGTATTACTTTTATTTCTTTCTCTTGCTCCCAATTGCTCCGGTTAATGTTTTGAGCACTATATTGAACAGGAGAGGTCATAGTGAATATTCTGTCTTGGTTTTGATTTTAGAGGGACAGCTTTCAGGTTTTTCTACTTAATAGGACATTGACCATTGTTTTGTCATAAATGGATTTTACTACATTGAGATAAGGTCCTTCTATACATATTTTCTATTTTTTTCAGGGTTTTTTTTGTTATGAGTGGATGCTGCATTTTGTCAAAAGCTTTTCTGTATCTATTGATATGATCATATGATTTTTATTCTTGCCACTGTTTATATGGTATATTACATTTATTAATTTGTGTATTTTGAACCATCCTTGCATTTCTGGGATGAAACCTACTTGGTAGTGATGTATTATCTTTTTGATGACTTGTTACATTCTATTTTCTAGTATCTTGTTGAAGATTTTTGTGTCTCTATTTTTTAAAGAGATTGGCCTGTAGTGTACTTTTTTAGTTGAGTCCTTGCCTGCTTTTGGAATGAGAATAATGTCTTGGTTCAGTTTTGTAATTCATATAGTTTTAAGAATCTCTCCATATCTTCAAGATTCTCCAATTTGCTGGAGTACAATTTTGCATAATAGTATTTACTAATGATTATCTGCATCTTTTTATGTCCTTTATAATTTCTATTTTTTCATTTCTAACTGCATTGATGTAGGTATTTTATTTTTTCTTTTGGTAAATTTGGCTAAAGACATCTATTTTCGTTATTCTTTCAAGGAAGCTGCTCTTTGATTTACTGATTATGAGTATTGCTTATTTTGGTTTCAACTTCATTAATTTCTGCTCTGATATTTATAATTTTTTTCCTCATACTAGCTTTGGTTTCAATTGTTCTTGTTTTTCTAGGATCTTGAGGTACACCCTTTGTTTCTTTATTTGAGATTGATCTGTTTTACTCATGTGAGCATTTACATCAATAAATTTTCCTTTTAGGACTGCTTTCATTATGTCCTATAGGTTCTGGCATATATCATTTGATTCTAAGAATTGTTTAATGTCTTCCTTTATGTGTTCTGTGACTCATTGAATATTCAGAAGGCTATTTAATATGGAGATTTTTTGAAAAATTTTGGAGGTATCTTTTGTGATGTATTTCTAGCTTTTGTGTGGTATTGTCTGATAGTATATATGAAATTATCTCCATTCTTTTGTATTTTTTCAAGCATGTTTTACAGATGAGTATGTGACCTGTTTGGAGAAAGTTCCATGTGGTGCTAAGAAGAATATGTATTCTTCTGTAGTAGGTAGAATAATTTGTTGATATTTATTAAATCCATTTTCTTGGAAGAGCTGGTTCAGCTCTGATATTTCTTTGTTAATACTTTGCTTAGTTGATCTATTTCTAAAAGGGTATTATGGTCACCCACTTTGATTGTGTTGGTGTTTATTTGATCTTTCATGTCCAGCAGTATTTATTTTATGAAGTTAGGTGCACAAATATCTGGTCTGTATATATTTGTAATTGTTACCTCTTCCTGGTGAATTGCTCCCTTAACTAATATATAGTGACCTTTTTTTGTACTTTCTGATCAGTATTAGCTTGAGGTTTACTTTGTCTGAGAAAATTACATCATAGTCAGAGAATTAATATTTATAATATACAAAGAACTAAAAAATTAGATCCCCTAAAATAAAGGAATCAATAAAAAATGTACACTGAAATAAATATACACATCTTAGAAGAAAATAAAAGTGGCCAATAAATACATGAAAAACATGTTCAACATCACTAGGCATTAGAAAAATGCAAATTAAACAGCACTGTAATTCCCTATTATTTCAGAATGGCCATCTTCAAGAAATCAAACAATAAAAATTGTGGATCAGGAAAAATGAACACCTTTACATTGTTGATGAGAATGTAATTAGTAAACCACTATAGAAAACAATATGGAGATTTCTCAAAAAATTAAATTAGAAATTCCTTTTGATGCAGCTACTCCCCTCCTAGTTATCTTCCCAAAAGAATTAAAGACATCATATTACCATGATGCACACACACCCATATTTATAACTGCACAATTCATAATAGCTAAACCTTGGAAGCACCCTAAATGTCCATCAACAGATGAATAGATAAGGAAAATGTGGGATTTATATACAACAGAGTAGTATCCTAGTATCAGAAGGATAAACTTGAGTCATTTGTAGAAAAATGGTCTTACCTTGAATCCATAATATTGAGTGAAGTGAATCAGGCACACAAGTTGAAACATTATCTGGCTTCATTTATATAAAAACTCAAAGTATAAATAAAGAGCAAAATAAAAGATAAGCAATAGTAAACAGTGAGCTAGATCTTTACAAAAGTTAAAGGGACCAAAAGACGAAGTGAGAAGCAAAAGAGGAGATATAAAAAGCATTAAGATGTGTCACGTCTATATACCAACAATCTATAATGAATATATTCATTAAGTACCACAAACATGTACTAATAAAATAATCAAAGTTGCATAGTGTTACATCTCACATATGTACTACATTTTCTTCATTCATTCATGCACTGATTATCACTTAGTTTAATTCTACATCTTAACTAAAACGAATAGTGCTGAAATAAAAATGGGAGCACAGATATCTGTTCAACATTGATTTCCTTTCCTTTCCTTTCCTTCATTTCATTCAGTCCCAATCGTGGGATTGCTAGATCACATGGTATTTCTATTTTTAGAAAACTCCAGTGTTTTACATAATGATTGTACCAGTCTACACCCCACCAACAATGTACATTGTTTTCTCCAAATTTGTGCCAACAACTGTCATTCACTCAAAACTTGAATCATTTGTTTTTTGCAAAATAGCCACTCTAAATTGTGTTCGTAATGTGCATATCTCTAATTATTAATGTGCATTTTCTAGTTATGTTGAAGACTTTTTACGTTATTTTTTGGTCATTTGTATGTCCTTTTTGGAGAAATGTCTTCAAATAATCTTCTCATTTTTCAATTGTGCCATTTGTTTCCTTACTCTTTGTTTTCATTTCTAATATATTATGGATATTAATGTCTTATCAGATGTATGATTTCTAAATATTTCTCTTGCTCTGCAGTTTTTCTCAGCACTCTGTTGACTGTTTCCTTGGCTATGCAGAAGCATGTTAGTTTGATACAATAGCATTTATCTAATTTCAATTTTATGCACTGTAGTTTTCAATTCAAATAAAAAAAATTGCAAAGACCAATGCAAGAAGTGTTTGCCATCTGTTTTATTCTAGCAGCTTTCAATGCTTACATTTAAGTCCTTAATGCATTTTGAGTTGATTTTTTTCATATGGTGTGAGATAATGATTTAATTTTATTCTTCCATAGGTAGATATCTAGTTGTCCCAGCACCACTTATTGAAAATGCCATCCTTTCTCCATTGTGTGTTCTTGGTAACTTTGTTTCAAATCAACTGGCTGTAATTGTATGAATTTAAATCTATGCTCTCTAAACTCATCAGTATATCTGATATATATATTCATCAGTATATCTGTTTTTATACAGTTACTATGCCACTTTGATTACTATAATTTTGCAGTATATTTCAAAATCAAGTAATGTGATGTCTCCAGCTGTATTCTATTTGCTCAGGATTACTTTGGCTATTTAGGATCTTTTGTAGTTCCAGATGAATTTTATAATGATTTCTATATCTGTGAAGAAGGCTATTAGGATTTTTGTAGAGATTGTGTTAAAGTTATATATTTTATAAGGTAGTTTGTCTGTTTTAACTTTATTAATTCTTCCAATCCATGAACGCGGGATATTTTCCAGTTGATTTGTGCCTACTTCAATTCCCTCCATTCATGTTTTACAGTTTTAAGTGTACAGATCTTTTGCCTACTTGTATAAATTTATTCCTATTTTATTTTAATAGCTACGGTAAATGGGATTATTTCCTTGGCCTTGGATTATTTCAGGTAGGAATTGGTATTACATCTTGAATATTGTGTATTTCTAATGGTTTGAGATACGGATATATTGTTGGTGTTACCTGTGCCTCCATTATAACCTGCCAAATTCTGAAATTTCTGGTTTCAAAGCTTTATTTCTAAGTAGTTTTCTTCTCTCCAAAACTCTGTTCTACAACTTTCACATTCTTCAAATTCTCTTAATTCTGTATTGTCAGTGCAGCTCAATCAAATAACTAACATTGTTTAGTTTCTGCTCTCAGATTCATAACCCAGAAGGGATATTATTGAAAGAAGTCATAAATAATTGAAAAAAACTGATCCCATTTCTTTTTTTTTTTCCTCAGGATTCATCCATTCACTGCCTTGAATCACATATTTAGATTGTATCATTTCAAATAATTTCTTAATCTTTGTAAATGTTTAAGTTAAGCAATTTTTGTCTTTTCTATACAATATAACTACCAAAAAAGTCCCAGAATTCAATGTTAGAGTGGGCCAAACCCGGTAGTGAGATATACACTGAAGAAAATCAAGTGGAAAAAATCTGAGCTTAATATTGAAATACTAGTAGAATGAAAAGTATCTTTAAAGTGATAGAGAAATGTTACATCATGCACTTAGCAACATTTAGTATACTCACTTCATTAATAAAGTCTACTCTAGAGTTAATATTTTTATTGATTTACAAAGTAGACTAATGATAATTGGCTATATTTCTCCATATAAGAACAATTTTATTTAATAAATATCTAAACATTTAGTAAAACACAATTAGCCCACTTGAATTCTTTTTTCCAACAAAATCAACCTTGAATTAAACTATTTACAGTGGTTTTTATATAAACATTTTCTAGAGTTCTTTTCATTATATGTCTACTACCTGTGCTGTTTCTTTACAGATTTTTCTTTGCAAAGCCATTTAATTTAATATAATCCCATTGATGATCTTAGAAGAGAATGAATTGGCCATTAGTTTCTGGAAAGATCCAGTATTTTGAATTTAAAAAAAGTTAAATAAGGTAAGTACGTGACTAGCTAACTTTCACACCAGTGTCGATATACACTGCATGATTGTTTTCTTACATTGAGGCATTTTATTGGCTAAATAATGGACAGACAAGGTGGAATGTATGCTGATATAGGTGCTGTGTTTCTATTTAAGCAATGCAGTTTGTTTAAACTGAAAACCGATACATTAAAATTAGTGTTGTATCTTTCAAAATACATTATTTATTCATCAAATACTCAAGTGAGACTCCAGTTTAGAGTGTTAATCAAGTTTGTCTCTAACTGGGCTGGTGAGATGGCTCAGCGGCTTAAGCGCCTGCCCGGCAAGCGCAAGGGCCCGAGTTCGACTCCCGGAACCCACATACGAAAAAGGGGCCGGTGATATCGCTCAGCGGCACGGGCGCCTGCTGGCGCGCGAGGTCCTGAGGTCGACCCCCCGGTACCCACAAAAAAAAAAAAAGTTTGTCTCTAATGCATGCTCACCGAGGTAAAGTCAAGAAGGGAAACTGCCCACATTTGGCCCCGTTAAACAAGCTACATAAAACATCACTGGAGTCGTTACCAGGAATAAGAAGATAGATGAGAATTTCCACTGCTAAATTAGATAGATTCATGTTCTTTCTAATAGATATATTACTAATTACCTTCATTATAATGTTTTATATTTATTTTATTGAGCTTATAATAGCTATCACATGCACAGATTCTTAGTTGTAGGATGTATACATCCTGCATCTTATGAACAGATTGGAGATGAATTTTCTACCACACATAATAAATACTAGCAAATAATAAATAATGATTATTAGTAATTAATAGTTATTTATTAGTAATAAGTATTTATTATCAATAAATAATAAATAATAATAGATAATTAATAATTTATAAAATGTGTTTTACATGTTTTTCAATTTAATCTTTACAAAGTAATTATCTTTATCTTAATCATTATCTTAAAAAATAATGCACTAGATTTATAAGGTTAATTTGTTGAAGAGCTGGTAGTAAATGCGAGAACCATCATTCAAACATGAATGGAGAACTCAGAGTTAAAATGCCTTTTGATAAATGTTTTGTTAACAAGAATTCCTTTATCATGCAAATTGTCCATCTGTTGCTTTATCCACATTCTACAGGTGGGTGCTTTATATCTTTTCATCAACAGAACACGAATGATGTTTCTGAGTCAGTTGCCGTCTAGTCAGCCACTCAAACCATTCACAAAATATCTTAGGTTTTACTTTATATTTGTTTTTGTTTTTGTTGTTCCACTTTGTATTGTTGCTTTTTGATTTTTGACTAAATGAATACTGGCTAGGTTGGTGTCATTTGCATCTCAGAGCACCTGGTTTAAATCAGTTACTCAGCTCTTCTGCTCTGCCTTCCAACTACTACTTGGTATTCCCTTCAGCTTACAAAAGGGTTTCATATGTATATGATTTTATTTATTTTTCAGACTAAGCCCTACATATTCAATAGTTTATCCATATGTTGCAGAAGAAGAAAACAAAATGTGAAAAATCATTTCCATTTTTTATTATATTTGTGAGAGAGAGAGGCAGAGAGAGAGAGAGAGGGAGATTGTTTAGAGTCACTATTCCTCTATAGATTAACTGCATGATTTCAGAGAGTATGTGTATGTATATCTTTTCATTCCCAATAAGCCACGTATTTACCCCCATAATTGGGATTTAATATCATACTCATTTTCTTGGGTTGCCGTAAGAAGAGTTCTGGATTAAAATAGAAGAAATTTACTTACTCTTTTATAACTCTGATATAAAGGAGTTGGCAGGGACACAGTCCCTCTGAAACATGCAGAGGGGAATCCTTCCTCACCTCTTCATTTCTTCTGGCAATTTGCTGGCAAACCTTGGTGTTCCTTGGCTCAAAACTTTAGTACTCCATTCTTTACCTCAGCTGTCCCATGATGGTCTCATCTTGTTTGTCTGTGTCTTTGTGTTTTTCTGCTTTTAAGATTAGCAGTCATATTGGACTAAGGGCCCACCTTAATTATGTATGACCTCATAGTAATCATATCTGCAACAGCATATTTCCAAATAAGGCCACATTCTGAGGTTCTGGTGGGCAGGACTTCAACAAGGTTTTGGAAGACACAATCCAACCTATAACACTTCTTGAATAATTAATAGCTGGATAAATGATGTCATAGTACATAAATATCCTTTTAAAATATTTGGTATATTAATACATGAAGATGCAAAAACTACTGAATTATTAGAAAGAATATCTAGCCTGTACTTTATACCAATAAGAGCAGGCCTTTCAAAATATGACACTACCATACAGAAACTATAGATTGTGTCAAGTTAAAAAGTAAATGTGGAGAACCACCGCGTTGAAGACCTCTGACTGCAGCCCCCTGCTACTACACCCTTTTTCCTTTTCCTTACTAAACCCGGCATAATAATTATAGAAGTACAGGCAGTGCTAGCTACAGAGATAAATTTCCTTTTAATTGGCCTAAAGAATGCAACTGGAGTTCAGCTGAGGTTCTGACGTGTACCACGGAGACAAAGTGGTAGTATATGGGCCTGCATCGCCCCCCTCCCCCATTAAAGGCGGCCCCTGAGGCCAGATAAGCTGCCCATGAGGGGACTGGGCTGAGATATGGGATCACGTCTTACGTGAGGCAGTAAGACTCAGAACGAAATCTTCTCAGCACTAAAAAGTTGCTTATAGCAACACACTAAGTACCTACTAAGCTGATATGGGCATTTGTTAGTTTTGCACTTGATGCGTGAATGCCTTGCTCCTCTCATGCTAGCCACCTTGCAGAAGTGATTGGTCCCATGCATCCCGCCATGACCCTCTGCCCATACTCTCCTCAGGCCTCTGTCCTTGCACACTCAATAAAAGCTGGAAGCTCCTGTGGATAACTGCCTTTTGCTCTTCAGAGCTATTGGTCAAGCCAGAGCCCTTTACTGCTGCAGTTTTCTCTTGGTTTCATTTTCAGCTGTGCGCCTCAACACTGAGTAGAAGACTGAACCTTTCACGAGGGTTTTCGGTAACTGGGGCCCCCGTAGTAAAGATCTGGTATTTGTTGTTTTCCGGATCACTCGTGCTCTTTAGCTGGTATATTACTGATCGCATCATTAGCCTGAGCATCTAGGAAAGCAATAGGTGGGCCAAGTGCAGCATCTCATAGGAGACTTCCCTTGCTGCTTCAAGCCTGGCAGTTGCCAACTTTGCCATTCTCTCCTTGCTTGCTAATAAGTCAGGAGCAATTATATTATGTACAGGGGAAGATTCACTGTGAAACTAATGAAGTTTAACCCTCAGGGCCTTCCAAATGCATTGCCCCTTCCAGAGACGTATCTAATTTAGTGTCAGTACTGCTATATACATTTTAAAAAGATTATTGCCCAGATTGTATGAGCTTCAGGCCTCACAAAACCTGGATGTGCCTTTGAACAAATTCTAGGGACAGCCAATTAATTAACTTACATTTTGATTGGCAGACTTTAGTTCTCCAGAAATGAGAATGCTGCTCAACATAAGTGGTAAAATGTGGATGACACATTCTGTCTTGGCATAATTACAGAGAGATTGTTCTGTTTAGCTCCTCAAAAACTTTTCTTTTCATTTTTTTAGGTGCTGTTGCAGTTCATCTTTTGCTGGAAAAAGAAAGATGCACAACGTAGGAGACCAGGAGTTGGGTGGCAGTGTGAAGAGGATGGTTACTTCCAGTGAACATGAAAAGAGGAAATGCAGACTCAAAAGATGTGATAGGAACATTTCAGGTCAAATGAAAAAATATAGACTATATTTTATAAGCAACCTTTATAAGCCATAGAAGAGGAAGTATGCTGCTAACAAATTACTAATCTTGGAACCACATGGACACATAGCACTCAGTATCATACAAAGCAGTACTGATAAGTGTGAGCTAGTTAGTCTGAGGAATTAGGGATTCCTTACTTTGGTTCTTCTATTTTTTCTTCCTCCTCTTCCTCTTCTTCTTTTCTTCTTTTTGTCTATGATGCTTCACTGTGTTTCCCCTTGGATCTTATTTTAGTAACGCTTTGTTTCCCTGCAGTACTTTTTTTTTTTTTTAATTTAAGGTACATGTGAATAAGTAAAGCCTTTGAGAAATAAAAATAGTAAATGTCAAATGTTGGAATTTCAAATTTTGTGGTACTTAGAGGTAAATATATTCAATGGTAGGTTATGATGGACATTTTATAGAGCCTAACACATAGGTATGGTTATCCCTGACACAGTATTCGCTTTGGACAGCTTGTTCCATATCACTTGATACATCATTACATATTCTGTTTTCTATCTACAATTCTTTTCTATGTTTTCTTTTGTATCCTTGATATAGCTTGTATATGGAGGTCCCCCCCAAAAAACTTCATGCAGTCCTAGGTGGCTGGATCTAGGGTGTGTGATGCTTGGATTAAGTGTGTGATGCTGGGATTCAGGGTGTGATGCTGGGATTAAGTGTGTGATGCTGGGATTCAGGGTGTGATGCTGGGATTAAGTGTGAGATGCTGGGATTCAGGGTGTGATGATGGGATTCAGGGTGTGATGCTGGGATTAAGTGTGTGATGCTGGGATTCAGGGTGTGATGCTGGGATTAAGTGTGAGATGCTGGGATTCACGCTGTGATGCTGGGATTAAGTGTGAGATGCTGGGATTCAGGGTGTGATGCTGGGATTAAGTGTGAGATGCTGGGATTCAGGGTGTGATGCTGGGATTAAGTGTGTGATGCTGGGATTAAGGGCGTGATGCTGGGATTAAGTGTGAGATGCTGGGATTCAGGGTGTGATGCTGGGATTAAGTGTGTGATGCTGGGATTCAGGGTGTGATGCTGGTATTAAGTGTGAGATGCTGGGATTAAGGGTGTGATGCTGGGATTCAGGGTGTGATGCTGGGATTAAGTGTAAAATGCTGGGATTCAGGGTGTGATGCTGGGATTAAGAGTGCCACACCCTGGGTGTAAGTGGCACCACCTGAAAGGCTTCAGTGCTTTGCTTTCTTCTGGCTGCCAAGAACTATTTCTCCTCTGCAAGCCCCTCTGCCATGCCACCTGCCTTGGAACAAGCTATGGACTGAAACCTCTACAAACTGAGCTAAATATACCTTTCCTCCCTGAAAAGGTGTAGTGTGTTTTGTCTCAGCAATGAGAAAAGTACTGAAAACAATCCTCACCTATCTTGCCTTAATTTTGGCCCTGATGCCTCATGTCTACTTTAGTCTTATTTAAACTATTGTTGATCTTTACCTTTTCACCTCCTTCATCTGTTCTTTGCTTTAATTCCAACTTCTTGCAGAGTACACTGTGAATAATCTTCAGTGCAGCCAACTGTGCTTCGAAACCAACTCTGGAACCTCCTCATCCTGTTCTGCTCCTTTTATCTAACTATCTAATCTACTGGGATACAAAGAGATTAAGTTATTTGCTTATTAAAATCTACAAAATAAAAGCAGAAATTAGAACTAATTAAGTATATGTCCTATTTTTCTTTGCAACTTTAATGCTTTATGTATTTTACAAGATAAATAATTCCCACAAATCATTTTTTCCAGAGAATTGCCATTTCATAAAGGAGCCAGAATAGAAACTGCTTATTGCAGTAGGGACCATTATTCACAGTGCTGCTTTCTTCAGCTTCCAAGGAATGCACAAATATATTTTTGTAATTCAATATGCTTATTAGTTATTATGTGAATTAAATTGCCTACCTAGAATCAACATTACTACCTAAATGGAATTAGAAATTTTATTACCAGTTCTTTTCCGGTACCATTAATTATTTAAATATGGCCCTTAATTTTCATCACTATATTAAAGATATTTTTGGTTTTCAATAATGTTGATTTAAATTTGCTTAAATATTCACCTAATATGTTTGTGTTTAGATTGAGTAAGAAATTCCTTTTTTTTTTTTTTTTTTGTGGGTACTGGGGGGTCGACCTCAGGACCTCGCGCGCCAGCAGGCGCCCGTGCCGCTGAGCGATATCACTGGCCCCTTTTTCTGTATGTGGGTACCGGGAGTCAAACTTAGGACCTCGCGCTTGCCAGGCAGGCGCTTACACCACTGAGCTATCTCACCTGCCCAAGAAATTTTTAAACAACATATTCCTAGTTTGTAGTAGAACGTTTCTAAAATGTAATTGTAAGTTGTGTTGCTGTAAACATGGGTATGCATACATCATTGTGTTATGATGTCTTTAACTCTTTTGGGAGGATACCTAGAAGGGGAATAGCTAAATCAAATGGAACTTCCTTTTTGAGTTTTTTGAAAACTCTCCATACTGATTTCCATAGTGGCTGTATCAATTTACAGTCCCACCAAGGTTTCTTTCTCCCCCAGAGCCTCAACAGTATTTGTTACTGGTTGATTTCTTTTTAGTTTGTTTGTTTTTTAATTGGATTGGCACATTTTAGTATACATACTGGTAACATTCATCATAGGGAAATTGCACCTGTATATGACATATCTTGGTTCTTTTTTTCCCATTCCCTTGCCCTCCTTTCAATCCCCCTTGCCCTCGTCATTTACAAAATCTTTGTTTCCATTTTTTTCTTCTATATTCTTTTTTTTTCTTTTCCCTTCTTTCCTTTGATTGATTTCTTGGTGGTAGCCATTCTTTCTGGAGTGAGATGTAATCGCAGTGTTGTTTTACTTTGCATTTATTGACTGGCCAGCAATGTTGAATATTTTTTCATATATTTATTGTTTATTTGTATTTCTTCATTTGACAAATATCTATTCTTTTCAGATATTCAATTCTGGATTGGATCTTTAAATTTTGGGGGGCCTAATTTCTTTGAGTTTTTTTTAATATATATATTCTAGATATTAGTCTTTTGTCTGAGGAGTAACTGCCAAAATTTTTTTCCCTGTTCTGTAGGTTGTCTCTTCATTCTGTTGTGGTTTCCCTTGCTGTGCAGCAGCGTTTTTAATTTGATGTGATTCCATTTGTTGATTATTGGTATTACTTCTTGTGCAATTGGTTTTGTTTAGAAAGTTTTGCATATACCTGTGTCTTTAAGAGTTTTACCTACTTCATGTATTTCTGTTCTAATGCTTAAATCTTTGATTCGTGTGTGTGTGTGTGTGTGTGGTGACAGATGGGTCTCTAGGTTCACTTTTTGTCATGTGGATAGCCGGTTTTCCCAGCATCATTTGTTAAAGTGGTTATCTTTCCTTCAGAGAGGGAATTTGGCTCCTTTGTCTAAGATAACTTAGGTGAGAGTGCCTGGACTTTTTTCAGTATCTTCTATTCTATTTTATTGATCCACAAGTCTGTTGTTTTTCCAATACCACACTGTTTTATCACTGTAGCTTTGTAGTATAATTTGAAGTCTGGGGTTGTGATGTCTCCTGCCTTGCTCTTGTTGCCCAGAATTTCTTCTGCAATTCTAAGTCATTTCTGGTTCCATTTGAACTCTAGGATTGTTTTCTCCAGTTATTCAAGGAATGCTGTTGATATTTTTATTGGGATTACATTAAATCTACATAAAAATTTTGGCAGTATGGCCATTTTGATGATAGTGCTTCTACCTATCCAGGAACAGGGGTATCTTCCCATTTTCTTACATCCTCCTCAATCTCTTCTTTTGACAGTACTATAGTTTTCATTGTGGAAGACTTTTATTTCCTTGATTAGGTTAATTCTGAAGCATTTCACTTTCTTTGATGCTATTGTGAAAGGCATTATTTCACTAATTTCCCTATTGGTGAGTTTGTTATTGGTGTACAAGAACACTATTGATATTTGAGTGCTGACTTTGTATCCTGCTACACTGCTAAATCTGGAAATTAGTTCCAGGAGTCTTTTGGTGAGTTTGGGGGTTGTCAGCAAATAATGATAATTTAATTTCTTTCTTTCCTGTCCAAATCCATTTTTTTTCTCATTTCTAATTGCTCTATCTCACATTTTGAGAATTACATTGAACATAATTGGTGATGGTGGACATGCTTGTCCTGCTCTTGATTTCAGGGGAAAGCTTTCGGCTTCTCTCCATTTAGCATGATGTTTGCCATTGCTTTGTCATAGATGGCTTTTATTAGATTGAGATAAAGACTTATTCCAATTTTCTTTTTTTTTTTTTTGTGGGTACCGGGGGGTCGACCTCAGGACCTCACGCTCCAGCAGGCGCCCATGCCGCTGAGCGATATCACCAGCCCCTTTTTCGTATGTGGGTTCCGGGAGTCGAACTCGGGCCCTCATGCTTGCCGGGCAGGCGCCTAAGCCACTGAGCCATCTCACCGGCCCTCCAATTTTCTTTAGTTTTTTTTTTTTTTTTTGTCATGAATAGATGTTGAGTTTCATAAAATGCTTTTGCTGTATCTGTTGAGATGATCATATTGTTTTTGTCCTTGCTTCTGTTAATGTGCTGTATTACGTTTATTGATTTGCATGTTTAGAACCATCCCTGCATTGCTGGAGTGAATCCTACTTGGTCATGTTGCATGAACTTTTTGATAATGTGCTGCATTCTGTGTATCAGTATCTTATTAAGGACTTTTGCATCTATGTTCACTAACAAGATTGGTTTGTAGTTCTTTTCTCTGGTTGAGTGATCTAATAGTTTTGTTTTCAGTAAAATGCTTGCATCCAAGCATTTTGGGAGTACTGCTTCCCTTTTAATTTCATTAAAGAGTATGAGGAGTATCGGCATTAAAGTTCTTATAGAATTCGGCAGTGTATTCACTGGTACCTAGGCTTTTCTTAGTTGTAGTTTTTTGTTTGTTTTATTACACAGGCTATATGTCTATCAACAGGTAAACAGATAAAGAATACATACAATGGAATTACATACAATGGAATACTATTCTGCCACAAAGAAGGATAAACTTGAGTCATTTGTAGGAAAATGCATGCACCTCGAGACCATAATGTTAAGTGAAATATATAAGACATACAAGCCTAAATATCATACGGTTTCTTTCTTTTTTTTTTTTGTGGGTACCCGGGGTCGACCTCAGGACCTCACACACCAGCTGGTGCCTGTGCCGCTGAACGATATCACTGGCCCTTTTTTCATATGTGGATACTGGGAGTTGACATACGGTTTCTTTTATATGAAAAAAAATATGCATTTTATATATCTATAGAGAGAGAGACAGAGAGAGATAGAGACAGAGACAGCAAGAGATAAAGAGAACAAAATAAAAGGCAGAAAAACAGGAAATAACGGAGAGAAAAATGATCACAATTCAGTGTGCACAATATATAAAAAAGTGAACCTTGAGTTAGGAGTTAGTATAATTGTCAAAAATGTTTTATATGTGTTTTGGCCTATTAGTATGGTTTTTGATCTGTATATATAACAATTAACTTTATAAGGTCTTATAAAATAAATAAATGAATCTGATGCTGACAAAATAAAAGGGGAGTTCAAAGGGAGGGGAAAAAGAATTGAAATGTATCTTGTACATGTACCAGTTCCCTACAATGAATGTAATCATTATTTATGGCAAATGTGTACTAATAAAAGTCAAAAATAAAAAGTAAAATATATTTGTAATTGAAATAATTTTCCAAACCACACTTTTAATTTTGAAGACACATTTTAGTAATGTAAATTTATTCAATTATATATCGCTAGTTTGTGCTAGGACTAAATACTATGTTTCCATATTATGATTAGTCAATAATTTGATCTGTTTTAGTAACTAGCTGTAATACCTAGGCAGGTATATATAGCTATATTTTCATGCTTCCTTTTAAATATTTGGAAACTGAGTGCATGACAAGAAAGAAAATTTCATTTTACATTAAAGTTCCAGGTAGACTATAAATATTTGAATTTCACCAGATGCATAGGGGAAAGCATTTTTGCATGTTTTTCATTATAATGCTAGAGTCCTGAAAAATGCCTGGTTTGTGGTCAATATTTACCAAAGTTGTTGAATTATTGAAAGTGAAAGACAATAGTGAAAGTTGGAAATGATTTCAGGGAGGAAAATTTTAAGTTCACCTTCAAAAGATTTGGTCTCAAACTCACTTTGACGTAGCAACATTCTTAGACTGTGCATCAATATTCTAAATCTTTTCAGATATTTACAGACCATGAGTGAATGGTTGTCAGAAGGGAATTCTTTCAAATATTTCAAGAAACGAGACCACTGTTTTGCTCAGTAAGATTATTTCCATCATTGTTTTCTAAGCAATGCCGATTCCTAAACATGTTCAATGGCTTCTGTAAGGTATTGCACAACTAATGAGAACTAATGTCTTGATGTATTTCAGCATGCATATGTCCACCAAGACTGAAACTCACGCAATTATTCAAAATCCAAAATATCTACCCATAGAGAGTACTTGTGTTCCAGTAAATTTATTTTTCAGAAAATAGCTGGTAGTAGACACTTAGAATATATTGTATTTCATTAAAGCTGGAAGAAAGGATTTTGAATGTTTTAAACTAAAGAAAAGATAAATGTTTGAAGAGATATATAAGCTTACCTTGATTTGGATTTTAAACTATATATATATATATATATATATATATATATATACATACTGCATTACATGATACCTCAAATATATACAATTTTATGTGTCAATAAATATGATAAGGGCCGGTGAGATGGCTCAGCGGCGTAAGCGCCTGCCTTGCAAGCGCAAGGGCCCGAGTTCGACTCCCGGATCCCACATACGAAAAAGGGGCCGGTGATATCGCTCAGTGGCACGGGTGCCTGTTGGTGCACGAGGTCCTGAGGTCGACCCCCCGGTACCCACAAAAAAAAAAAATAAAATAAATAAATAAATATGATAAAAGTACAGTCAAAATTGGGATCCCATAGCAGCTTATAAGCTAGTGGCTATTTGGAGCTACAATATCCCTACAAAATATACAATTATTTATAGATTGCTTTTCAAATGAAAACACCTGCTTCCAAAGAAAGAAAAAAACAATAACAAAACAAAAATACTTGGAGAAAATGAAAGTGTTCTCCATTGAAAGTTTTGACTGAGTTTTATATGTTCATATGACTCAACCTGAGCAGTTACACGAATTAAACCTGAAGCAAAGGGCCGGTGAGATAGCTCAGCGGCATGGGTGCCTGCTGGCGCACAAGGTCCTGAGGTTGACCCCCGGTACCCACAAAAAAAAAAAAAAAAACCCTGAAGGAAATACCACTTTATTTGAAATTAAAGTAAAAATGAAGAGACAGAGTCAGGATGAAACTAGTTAGTTTAGGTAGACTCATTTTCAGCTTATGAAATGAAGTTTGGAAGTAATGTAGTCCTAAAGAATGAAGCAGGTGTAACCAGAGGAGACCAGGCAATTCAGGGTGGTATGGCCATGGACTAAGCAGATGTAACCAGAAACAATGATTCAGAAGGCTGAGTCCGTGCCTTCCACCAAAGCAAAAGCACACATATTTGAACACTGACACTACTCATTACACCTCATAATCCACATCACAAATGCACATCGCAGAGATCTTTTCTTCTTTTTGTTTTTCCATGGAACAGAGCAAATAGTAAAAAAATTGAGAAACATCAGCTCTGAAAGGAATGGTTGAAATTTTCCTTGCAAGTACCTGACCTTGCATCACAGTTGCGCGTAAATTCGACACTAGTGATTTTTAATAAAACTATGCCTACGTGGTAAGTGTCTATTCAGCATAGAGTTTTAGCTCGGCTCTTAAGGGATGGGTGTAATAAATCCATGGAACTTGGTGAAAATCGAGCGGGAGCAGTTTCAGTGTTCAGCAGGTTCCTAAGCTTAATATTTAGAACACATACAGAACAAATACATATTTTAAGTTCACACACACATATGTATATTTTAAATTAAAAGGAAGATAATTTCATTCAAGTACTTCCTTAGGATACTCTTTTTGGTTTCTCATAACTTTTTTAGGAACTAACACATTTTAGTATCACCAAAGAGGAGCATTTATAATAACAAAATCTGAACTTCATTTCAAATTCACAAGCCAGAAAACTTAAAGGTATCACTGACCTATGCTGGTGCTGTGAAATAAAAATTTACCCTAATTTTAAAAATTTATATCATCCTTCAGCGTAAAAAAAATCTCTTACTATATACAGCCTTCAGCAGAAATCCATCCTTCTCTATGTGGGACACTATGCCATATTTGTTACTTTTTTGTAAGATATTTATACCAGAATTTTCAACATGCACAATTTTAGGTATATAATTATATATTTTATTTTATAAATTACAACCTACAGGCCTATGATGAATATTCTCCAGATCCCATTAGAAAAAAAAATAATCACTTCTGTATAAGTTCATGCAGTATTTTGCATTCAGTTTTACTTAACGATCAATTTTATATTTGTTTTACATATCAAACTATAGAAAATAATGATAAATACAAATGGTCAGAAAGTCATGTATATCGATCGGGCCAATGGAATGGTGTGATTTAGGAGTGATGTAATTACTCAGAAGCACATGTAAGAGCTAATCTACGTAACAGTGACTCTTCTAAAGTACAAATTTCCAGTTATCTGGATGATTAAATTGATTATAATGTTAATGAGTCAGCAGAGGTGAATTTACAAAATCATTCTTACCTTGTTCAACAAAGGCTCAGTAAAGCGAAAGATACTGAACATTAGTAATTTTGGGTATAGTGGTAAGAAGTCTTGGAGTCAGAGGGAGGGGCTAAAAAAGAGTTACTGAATGACTATGGAATTAGCTTTTGTAATTAAGCATTCATAGAAACTATATTAATTTTAAAATATTTTATTGTGTTGGAGAGTGTTATCACACACATTGTAATGACACAACATGATAATTGCGATTTATTAAAATACAATACATGGGATTAGCATTACTAAGAAAATCACGTATACGCAGAATAATGTCAGTTGCTTAAGAAGAGAGTATGAGCCAATGACAGTTACTACCCAGTATTAACAATGAAACCTTACACATCTCCCACAGAATGCATTTCTTCATATTAAATGGAAATTAACACTGCTAATATTAGAGCTGTTATTATTTTTATTAATAGCATGCTCCATATGGAATTTTGAGGGAAAATTTTGTGTACAATGAGATGTATGCAAACAAAATTAGGCTTTGCTAAACCACAATTGAATAAGATGATATTTAGGAATTAAAAATGACTTAGTTGTTTATTCATCAAATATTTATTATGACTCTATCATGTGAAGGAGAAAGTTTTGGAAGGTTTGTGTAGTGGCATTAATAATGCATAATCTCTTCTTTAATATTCTGTAGAATCTTGTCTAAAAGTAGGTTAATAAAAATTATTGAAATAATAGAATACATTTTAGGGTAGAAAAGTAAAACATAAATAAAAGTATTACTTTTTACCTACCTGGGGTCACAGAAGACTTCCTGAAAGACATTAGGTCTGAGACAAATTTTTAGAAATAAAATGTAATTCCAGTTCTCTCTTAATCACTTTTCTTGTTGGTGAAATGCATTAACAGGCACAGGCAACTTAAGGGAGGAGAAGTTTACTTTGGCTCACAGTCTGTAGAGGTTTCAGTCCATAGTCACTGGCTGCAGGCCGGGTGGCATGGCATAGGAGAGCTATTCATAGCATAGTGGACAGAAAGCAAAGACAAGTCAAGGGAGGGACCAGGAAAGGAGATTTAACCTTCAAGATAATGGCCACAGTGACCTGCCACTGCTGACCAGGCCTCACCTCCCAACGGCAACACAACTATAATACTCCTATCATCCAAGCACCTCCTAAAGGTCCTGCCTCCAACTGCATCAGCCTTTAGGGGGACATCTAGATATTAATCATAGTAATTTCCAAGACTGTAAAAATCATTAAAGCAAATGGAACAGACAATGTGGGCTATGTACAGAGCTTGTGAAATATCATGCTGCAGTTGGTGAACTCACAGAATTTGGTATTAAAGAGCCAAATAAACTGGTTTCCAAGGTAGGCATAGCTGAGGGTCTGGTAATGGAAATAAAATGTTAGAAGGTATTATATGCTATGCTAATGGAGTGGGATTTCATTCTATAGGTCAAATATCAACATTTTTAACATAAAATACAACTGCATATTCAACTGTGCTCTGGTCTGCATAAAAGCAGTCATAGATAACATGTACATTAATATGAGTGCCTGTATTCCAATAAAAATTTATTTACAAAAATATGTAGTGGGATGAATTTAATATTAGTCTGTAGTTTGTCAGTCCTTCACTGAGTAGCCTCAATGAATATACTGAAATAATCATCTATGGAGAGGGCACAATGAGGTACAGAAAGCATTTTTTTGCAATAAAATGTGTACATTCTTGATAACTCAATGCATTACAATATTAAATGAGTGCAAATGGTGGGTCATAAAAATATTTAGGAGAAATAATCAATATGAATGGATTTTTAATCACTACAGAGGGTGCAATATGTGCTAAATCTGTGGACTAGTAAAGGGGAAGCAAGATAAAGTATAAGAATGGATCCATGATGAAAAAAATAGTAAACTGAGGGCTAGGTACCACAGGGATTATGGTACCAGATGAGGTTCCCTTATACATATCAATGAGCCTGCTGTGATTCTGTCTTTGAAAGTTAAAATCTTAAGGACCAAGACACCTAAGAAGAAAAAGAAAACTGAAAAGAGTCTATAGGGCATCCATTCACTGCAATCACTATTCATATTTGTCACATCAAATTGCAAACACAAATTCTGTATCAGAAATTTCTTTCCCACACTCTGTGCCAAATATCCCCTGATCTTAAGACAGATGGAGTCCAATCGTTCACATATTGGTCTAAAATAGCAGTTCTCCATTCTGAGGGTATTTGTTTCTCTGTATTAAGAAATATTAAACAGCACCCAATGTCTGGACATTTACATACAAAGAATCATTTAACCCATAATGTCCATTGCTGAACACTGATCTATAATAACACTCTAACTCTATGTGGGGATTTGGGGATAGAAATTTGAACTAGTATGGTCAAAAAGCTGCTCAGTATTGACACTGGGGCTTCCCAGACAGGGACCAGCAAGTTTTCAATTAGTTTTGTATTTAGAAGCTGGCAGGTTTGCTCTGCTCCTTCCTTCTTGCTAACATACTTTGTACAAAAATGCAGCGTACACATGAAGGAGAAAAGAATCAGCCCAGGTGAGAGCAGACAGGATCTTGGTTACACATTTTAGTACCACAGGGAAGCCCAGCCACCTCTGCACAATTCTATCCTGCACCAATAAATTCTCTATTTACACAAGTCGGCTGAAAAATCGTTTTCAACAGAAAGAACATCTATCTTTAAAAGAGTCATGAATAGAAAAATTTGGAGAACATGACAAGTTAAACTAGAATCACAATAATAGGAAAGAGAATAAGAAAGAAACAGAAATGTGCAGTGGCATAGAAGAATCAGAATGGAATGATTTTACAAAATCCATGGAGTTTTGAGAATTTTTTTGAAAGGTCAACAGTGTCATCTGCTGCAGGATAATGAGACCTGTTGAAAAGTTTTATATGTAGCAATAGAGAAACCAGTGCCAAAGTCTGCCAACTTAATTTCAGGTACAGAAGCCAGATGGCAACTTTACTACTATTGCTTATTGGCCCCAACCAGTTATGGGCTTACTTTTATTAAGATGTGATGAGATTACTTAGTATATTACAGAGGCATAAAAAGGATGGAAAATTATTGATGACATATTTCAGACTGAAATATATACGGTTTGAAAAAATGTTCTTTGAAATGTATATACACACACATAAACATATGTGCATGATGAACATAACATACCACTCTAACAAAAAATTCATGATTACAATGACATGGTAGGTTAATGACAAACTACATTTGTTAGGAGATTAATACACACTAAGTCAGAGTCATTTCAGGGACAGGGTTTCACCTCCGTCTGCATTCTCTTTGGCCTTTTTGCATCTACTGCTTCTCCTGTGGTGCTGTTGGAACAATGGAACATGGCAATTAATTCCAAGTTATCATTTTCTTTTATAATCTTAAAGAAGAAAAAGTTAATGTCATACTCTGAAATAGCAAAAAGAGACAATCCTGGGGACAGAATAAAAGTAAAATGTTTCCATAACAGGCTGGAAGAATAATCTGCTTGGATGGAAGGAACTGGGTATGAGACATGAAGAAAAAAAATGATTTTTTTAAAAACTATATGGAAAAGGATGTGACTGAATGAGATAAGAAATGTGTCCCCATTCTCTAGGGACTGATTGGTGGGCAGAGCACAATTTCCTTTTTTTCTTCCTTCCTTTCTTTTTTTTTTTTTCTACAGTTTTCTAAGTAAACACGGCAAGCCTACTCATCACTGAGAGGGTGTATGCCTAGTGACGAGGTTGTGGGATGAGCCAGAGACTTGCAGGGAATTTTAGCATGAGGATCATGAAAGTTAGAAGGCCACTGTGAAATCAAAAGTGGCATGATTCTCCAATCTAAGCAGTTGTAAACTAGATCAAACGCACACAAAATCGGGTGCTTTGCAGTAGCAGGTGAGAATATCCTGAATTTTCATACTAACTAGAAATTAATGAATTGTGTTAACTAAATGTATTACTCTAATAGTGGGATGTCTCAGAAGTTATCTTCTTCTTGGGAACTTAGTACTTGGGAAAAAGCAGGCCGAAATAAACCATTGCTATGCAAATCCAGGATGAATATTTTAACAGTACAGACTTACGCATTGCTCAATATATAATTATTCAAAAATTTAGACTCTTAAATTAGCCCCCCATCAACTGTAGGCTCAGAGTTAACATCAACTGCAAACGTTGTTATAATAAGGCAATTTTTCACTTCTTCTCTAGTATTTTATCTGAAAAAAAAATATCTTGGTGCAACCAGCCCTGAATATTCTAGATTGGCTCATTATTTATACTGTGTTATGAAGGTAGGCATTGTACATACTCCCCAAAATTTTACTATGGAAGGACAAATTCTGGTAAGTTTATTTCATTAAAAATTTGATGACACAAATCCCTATATTTTTTATTAATTTTTCTTGCCCTATTTTCACTGGCCTTTCCTACTTACCCCCTTGGATGAACTATCTAAGTTATGTAATTTATTTGTTTTATGTCCACAGGCTAACCTCCTCTCTGTGAAAATATTTTAGTATTTCTTGCAAGTCTTTTTTTATAACATATTTTTGTTATGAATTTTCAGCATAGATTTTTTACACAATCTTCCATTAGAATTACACACACATATGAATGTGGAGATCAACTTTCAATTGATCAAAAAAAATTAACTGAGTAGTCTCTTAAATTGGTATACAGTATTATCCATGAAAGTGAATGAGAATTTGTGGAAATTAAAGATAAATTTTCTCCATTTTTGGCTGGTTGCACCAAGATATTTTTTTTTTCAGATAAAATACTAGAGAAGTGAAAAACCCCAACCTTTCTAGGGAATGTTCATGATACTTGAATTCTGTGTTTGTCTCCTGATGACTGTACTTCCTAATCTCTATTCTCTTTTTAAATCTGACACAACACAAGTTGTCATTTCATTGCTTTAATAACAAAGCAAACGATGTGTTGCCCAAAACTTGTTGCACAATAGTGGGGTCATTTAAAGAATTTGTTTCCGATTTATTAATTCTTTTGGATTTTCATTTGTTTGCTTTGAGACAGGGTCTTGTTATGTAGTTCAGGATGGCCTTAAACTCATAGTACCCTCCTGCCTCAGACTCCCAATTGCTGGGATTCCAGGTATAATGCCACCACACCTGGCTCAATTCTTGATGTGAAATTCTTTACTAAGTCTCTAACGCTGGACTCTTTTTTGTCCCAGATCATTTTTCTCTCTTTGTGAAGTCATAGACATGCTTTTAAAAGTATTTGCCTCAATTTGGGTTCTATAACAGGAGAGTTTGAGCCAAGAATTCAAGTGCAATTGATATAGTAAGGAAATATTCCTGGTGGTTACCAACCAGGGAATAGGATGCAGGAGAGGAGAACAGGAAAAGTATAACAGAAGCTATAGAAAGATCCAGACTGTATTCACATGATTTTATGCCCTGAAATTGACTCTGCATTGAGACAAATGAGACAGAAGTTTGCTTTCCAAATCAAGCAAGCATTGGCTACAGGATTTCTCCAGGGCAGGAAGTGTTATGTCCTAGACATAGTTGTTCTCCTTATGAAGCAGGGGCTCCTGGTGATGCAGAATTATTTTCTGAAGAAGGTAGAGGTGCACCACCTGAAAAGAAAAACATACAAAACAGGTAAGAAGAGTCAGAGCTGACCCAGGGAGAAGGGACTCACATGGTGGTGGCATGAAGACCTCCAGGAAACCTCCCCCTAGAGAAAATCCATCGAATGGGTCAGACTTAGAAACCATTCTAAGTCACAGCAGACTGACCAAAGGACTTAAAACAAGGAAAGTTATCGTTCAACAATTACTATAGACCTAAGTGAGAACAGTGGGGATCCCCAGCATTTGTGTTACTAGGTGCTGTTCCCATCGGAGGAAGCTCCAAGTTGGGGAAAAGCGACCTCAACAGGTGCAGCCACTGTGGACTGCAGCTTTTGGGTGCAGTGAAGATGTTCTGGAAGGATTTGGTAGCTTAGTGGACACTGCCGTATCACAGCTCATCTGATTCCATCCAGCGGGGGATCTCCACTGTGGTGAAATGGGGTATGAGCGATGTAGAAGAGGATGCATTGACTTGTGTAGTAAATCATATGTTTGACAGGTAATTTAGTTATTATAAGGTCCATGGTACGAGGTTCTTGTTGCTGTGTCCCACTGATATATTTTAGAGTATGAGTTTTTCAGGCCGGTTTGCTACCAGCTTGAATCAAACTTAAAATTCCCTGAGAGTACACTGAGAGAACACCTTGTCACCCATAGCTGTAGAGCTGATGAAGCAGAAAGCAGGCGTGGGGCTCCAAGGAGTGTTCCAATATCAAAGATAGCCCATTCAAGCTCAGCTGCCTGACCATGCCACATGCAGGCCTGATAAAGAAGGTGTTGACAATGAAACTTAAAATGGAGACATCTGTATAGACTCCTAAATGTCTTCATTTCTCTGGTCCTTCTGTGCTTGTCTAGGAAATACGTTCATGTGAGCCAATTGGTATTGTTGATTACTCAATAGAGTATAATTTTCTAAAGGTTAGGTCTGATGATAAATATGGTGTTACAAATAGTTCTTTGGTTACCGGTAGGATTGCTAGGTCCCAGAAAAGCTGAAGCCCCATGGCAAGGTGGGTGCTATTACAGACCCATCTTGACACATTTGGAATGGCAGCCATTTTGTAATGGTCAGGACCTTGCAAGAATACATGGTGATGGCCGATAGAATATGATGTTCCTAAAGGCAATGTACATGGATATTCAGGAAAACTACTGCTCTGTGTGTACAATCATAGAACACGCAGAATGGAATAATGGAAAGCTGAGGTCAGTCTCTCCAACAGAAAATCACGTGACATTTGCATGTGTATCTATGAATGCAAATTGTACAGTTTGCATAAAACCAGGAAGCAATTCTTCACAGTAGGAAAAGCCTAACCATTTAAGCACAAACTCTGTATCCCTAACTATATACTTCCATTTTCCCTTTTAGACAGGAAAATAGACAGGCAGAAAGATCATTGCATAAAATTTTTTTTTTAGGCACCAGTGACGGGTGACTTCTAACAAAGAAGACGGAAAGAAGGAGCAGACCGCGCGCGCGCACCTTCTAATATCCCGGGAGTTGGAGCGCCGGCGGAGGCTCAATTCTACGGACACACGGTGGCAGCTGGCGCCCAGGGAGCCCCCACGGAGGATCCTGAGACAGCGGCGGGGCAGGGGAGCGGCGGAGAACGGCGCTGACCGGCGGTGAGTGTCTCTCAGCCACAGCTGCCCCGCACCAGAGAGCGACCGGCCGGGCGCCATTGTGGGGGGTGTGGCGAAACTCAGAGCGGCTCGGAAACTGCTCTGGGAACTTGTGCTCCGGACAGGGCAGCACGGGGCCTCTCAATTGAGCCCACGAAAGTGTGCTGAGGTCAGCAGGTGAACGAGACTGGACTCTCAGCCACACCTGTCCCGCGCCAGAGAGCGACCGGACGGGCGCCATTGTGGGGGGTGTGGCGAAACTCAGAGCGGCTCGGAAACTGCTCTGGGAACTTGTGCTCCGGACAGGGCAGCACAGGGCCTCTCAATTGAGCCCACGAAAGTGTGCTGAGGTCAGCAGGTGAACGAGACTGGACTCTCAGCCACACCTGTCCCGCGCCAGAGAGCGACCGGCCGGGCGCCATTGTGGGGGGTGTGGCGAAACTCAGAGCGGCTCGGAAACTGCTCTGGGAACTTGTGCTCTGGACAGGGCAGCACAGGGCCTCTCAATTGAGCCCACGAAAGTGTGCTGAGGTCAGCAGGCGAACGAGACTGGACTCACAGCCACACCTGTCCCGCGCCAGAGAGCGACTGGCCCGGCGCCATTGTGGGGGGCGTGGCGAAAAACCAGAGCGGCGGGAACCAGTGCAGGGAATCCGCGCTCGGACAGCGCGCTGAGCCTCTCAGGCCCAGGGACCGTGAAAGGGCGCTGAGAGCGGAGGCGAGCTAGACTGGTCTCTACCTGAAAGTACGCGCCTCTGCTCACCGCCCGCCAGAGGGCGCTCCTGGCTTACTGGGACGGACCTGCACAGAACAGGTAGCTGCCTACAACAAAGTCAACACCTGGAACTGATTCTTTTTAATTTTTTTTTTTTTTTCTTATTTTTATTTTTTTATTATTATTATTATTATTATTTTTTCTTCTCACTGATTTGTTTTTTGTTCTGGTGAAGGGTTTTTTTTTGTTTTTGTTTTGTTTAGTTTTGTTTTTTGGTGGGGTTTTATTTTTGATCTGTCTGTTTTATTGCTTTTATCTTCGTTATTGTTTCTGTATGTGTATTTGCTCTTTCCTTCATTATTCTCTCTGGTTTTTTATATGAGTGTAAACAGCGCCTCTAACTTCTTTGTGATTGTGGTCGTGATCTGTTCTTCCTTTTATCACTTCCTTCTCTTTTTACCACCTGTTCTCTGCACTAGTGTCCCAATTTTAGTGGGATCCCTCTTGGTCCTCTAACCTTATATCTAATTCCTTCCTCTTCTCCCAATACTCTATTTCCTCCTTAACTCATTTTAAATTTAAACTCCTTAGGGAAAAATTGACATACATAGGACTTGTATACTGCATATAATTTTTCTGGTGTGTTTTAGATTTTGTTATATAACCGCAACTCTATACAGCTAAAAGTGGTAAATAACTGGTTAGCTCAGTCTGTCATTTTCTAGGCTGTGTTTGATGCTTTAGTTAACATTATAGACAAATGTGAAATAATTGTTCTAAACATCTTTCCTTCCTGATATTTCATGATTGAGATTGACTAAGGGACACAGAAAATACAGTGGCACAGTACCAAAGAATCAAGGACTGGGCCAAACAGGTAGCAACTTCGCATACCCAACGAATTGAAGAGGTAGGATCTGGCAGAAAGCTCAAAACACAAAAGCAAGCTCCACTTGGAAGATACTGCAGAGAAGTAGTCATCTTCTAAAGATCTTAAACACTAGCAATAAAGTAACCTACTATAGGTAATTTGCAAACATCACCCCAGGAATTAAAGAAAGAAAACATGAGACGTCACTTAAACAAGATGCAACCCCACACATCCAATTCACCAAAGTCAAACCTAGGGAGCAACGAGGTGGGACAACCCGAAAGCCACCCACCTGGCCTATCTGAAGTGGTAACAACAAAGCAACTGAATGAGGTTCTGGAAAAAATTAAAACAGAAATAATCTCACAGATAACTGCAGAGATAATGTCTACAACGAAGACCATGCTTAAGGACACTATAGCTGATACAGACAAAAAAATAGATGAACTTAAGAAAACTATAGAAACCATGAATGCTCAGCATAGGAAAGAAATGGAATCCATAAGGCAGATTCAAACAGATATCCAAGAGATAAAAAATTCCATTGAAAGTATTTGTAGCAGAATAAGCCAATGCGAGGACAGGATCTCAGATATAGAAGATAGGCTTGCAATTAGTGATCATGAAATGGAAAAATTCTTAAAAATAGCAAGGGACCATGAAAAATCAATTCAGCAGCTGCTAGATGACTCAAAGATAAACAACTTAAGAATAATTGGAATAAATGAAAAAGCAGGAGATAACATCAACGACATTAAAACCTTGTTCAAAGACATAATCAGGGAGAACTTTCCTGGAAGAGAAAAGGAATTTGACACCTCTATAAGTGAAGCTTTCAGAACACCAACTAGACATGATCAAAAAAAAACTTCAGCCAGACATATTATAGTCAAGATCCCAGAAATTCAACAGAAGGGCAGAATCTTAAAAGCTGTTAGGGAGAAGAGACAAATCACCTATGAAGGAAAACCCATCAGAATCACAGCTGACTTTTCAACACAAACCCTCAATTCAAGAAGAGCTTGGAATGATGTATTGCAAGCTCTAAAGGAAAATAATTTTCAGCCCAGATTGATGTACCCTGCAAAACTATCTTTCAAAATTGATGGAGAAATAAAATACTTTCATGACAAAGAACATCTGAGAAAATTTATGACCACCAAACCAGCACTCCAAAACGTTCTGAAGGACATTCTAGAAAGAGATAGGAACCCCAACAGAAGGAATCCACCAGGCAGGGCAAATAATTAAATAGCCGGAAAGCGGAAAAACAAAGAGTGGGAACCAACAACAGGAAAATATCATGACAAGTCAATACATATCAGTTTTAACCATCAATGTTAACGGTCTCAATTCACCAATCAAAAGGCACAGACTGGCGAAATGGATCAAGAAGCAAGATGCAACAATATGCTGTATACAAGAAACACATTTAATTCAGAAAGAAATTCATAGACTGAAAGTCAAAGGATGGAAAACAATACTCCATGCCACAGGAACCCAGAAAAAAGCAGGGGTAGCTATTCTTTTGGCAGACAAAGTGAACTTCAAGCCAAGAAGGATTCAGAGAGATAAAGACGGTCATTACATCCTTGTAAAGGGAACGATCCAAGAGGAAGAGATAACGATCATAAATATATATGCGTCAAATACCAATGCACCCAGCTATATAAAACAAGTACTAAAGGACATGAAAAATCAAATAAGCACTAATACAATTATATTGGGAGATCTCAATACTCCACTGTCACAAAAAGATAGATCAACTGGACAGAAAATCAATAATGAAATAGTAGAACTGAACCAAACTTTTGAACAAATGGACTTAGTAGATGTCTACAGAGTGTTCCATCCCACAACATCAGAATACACATTTTTCTCAGCTGCACATGGGACGTTCTCCAAAATAGACCACATACTAGCTCATAAAACCTGCTTAAGTAAATGCAAAGGAATTGAAATTATCCCATGCATATTATCAGACCATAGTGCAATGAAATTGGAAATCAATGGCAAAAGATCCCACAAAAACTCCCTAAACACATGGAAATTAAACAGCATCCTCCTGAACAACCAATGGGTCACAGATGAAATTAAAGAAGAAATTAGTCACTTTCTACAACTGAATGATAATGACAGTACAACATACCGGAACTTATGGGATACAATGAAAGCAGTCCTAAGAGGGAAATTTATAGCATTAAACACTTATATCAGGAAAATAGAGCAAGCGCAAATAAACAACTTAAGGGTGAACCTCGAGCTTCTAGAAAAAGAAGAGCAGGTTAAGCCAAAAGCCCGTACAAGGGAGGAAATTATAAAGATCAGAGCAGAAATTAACGTATTGGAGAATAAAAAAACAATACAAAGAATCAATGAAGCAAAAAGTTGGTTCTTTGAAAGAATAAATAAGATTGACAAACCCTTATCCAACCTTATTAAAAAAAGAAAAGAAAAGACTCAAATCCATGCAATTGAAAATGAAAAGGGTGATATCACGACGGACCCTGCAGAAATCCAGAAGATCATCTATACCTATTTTGAAAATTTATATTCTACTAAGATGGAAAATGCAGAAGAAATGGACAGATTCCTAGATTCGTATGAATTACCAAAGCTGAATCAAGAAGATTTAAAAATCCTAAATAAACCAATATCAGCCAGTGAAATTGAAGATGTAATTAAAAACCTCCCAACAAAGAAAAGCCCAGGCCCTGATGGATTCACTGCCGAATTCTACAAGAAATTTAGAGAAGACCTAACGCCCCTACTTCTCAAACTTTTCAATGAAATTGAAAGGGAAGCAATACTCCCAAATTCATTCCTGGAAGCAAGCATTACCCTGATACCAAAACCAGAGAAGGACCCAACTAAGAAAGAGAACTACAGGCCAATCTCCCTAATGAACATAGATGCAAAAATCCTTAATAAGATACTGGCAAACAGAATCCAACAAATCATCAAGAAGATTATACACCATGACCAAGTTGGATTCATCCCAGGGATGCAGGGATGGTTCAACATACGTAAATCAATAAATGTAATACAGCATATTAACAGAACCAAAGACAAAAATCACATGATCATCTCAATAGATGCAGAAAAAGCTTTTGACAAAGTCCAGCACCTTTTCATGATAAAAACCCTACAGAAAATTGGAATAGAGGGTCTTTATCTCAATCTGGTAAAAGCTATCTATGACAAACCAACAGCCAATATCATACTAAATGGCCAAAAACTGAAAGCCTTCCCTCTAAAATCAGGAACAAGACAAGGATGTCCACTGTCCCCACTCTTATTCAACATAGTTCTGGAAACTTTAGCCAGAGCGATTAGACAAGAGAAAGAAATAAAAGGAATAATGATTGGAAAGGAAGAAGTTAAATTATCATTATTTGCAGATGACATGATACTCTACACAGAAGACCCCAAAAACTCCACTAAAAAACTGCTAGATTTGATAAGCAAATTCAGTAGTGTAGCTGGATACAAAGTCAATACTCAAAAGTCAATAGCCTTCCTGTACACAAATAACAAACTTACTGAAAGAGAAATTAGGGAAACAATACCTTTCACAATAACATCCAAAAAAATGAAATACCTAGGAATCAACCTCACGAAAGATGTAAAAGACCTCTATACTGAAAACTACAGTACTCTGAAAAAGGAGATTGAAGAGGATATCAGAAAATGGAAAGATATCCCTTGCTCCTGGATAGGAAGAACCAATATAGTGAAAATGGCCATACTTCCAAAATTGTTATACAGATTTAATGCAATTCCAATCAAAATTCCAACAGCATATCTCACAGAATTAGAGAAAACAATCCTAAAATTCATTTGGAATCAGAAGAGACCTAGAATAGCAAAGGCAATTCTGGGCAACAAAGGCAAGGCAGGGGGCATCACAATCCCCGACTTGAAATTATACTATAAAGCTACTGTGATAAAAACAGTGTGGTACTGGCAAAAAAACAGACCTGAAGATCAATGGAACAGATTAGAAGATGCTGAAACAACCCCAGACATACTAAGCCACCTTATCTTTGACAAAGGTGCCAAACACATTCGCTGGAAGAAAGATAGCCTCTTTAATAAATGGTGCTGGAAAAACTGGCTCTACACATGCCGAAGATTAAAACTAGATCCATATCTTTCACCATGCACTAAACTAAATTCAAAATGGATCAGAGATCTAAATATTAAAACAGAAACATTAAATCTGCTGGAAGGTAGGATAGGTAAAACTCTTGGAGACATTGGTGTAGGCAAAGACTTTATGAATAAAAACTCAACCGCACGGGAACTATCCCAAAGAATCAATAACTGGGATCTCATCTTATTAAAAAGCTTTTGCACAGCAAGAGAAACCACCAACAGAGTGAAGAGACAACCCACAATGTGGGAAAAAATGTTTGCCAGCTGTTCCTCAGACAAAGGATTACTATCGAGAACATATAAAGAACTCAAAAAAATTAGACCTCCCAAATTTAAAGACCCACTCCAAAAATGGGCATCTGAGATGAATACACATTTCTCAGATGAAGAAATACTAATGGCAAATAAATATACAAAAAAATGTGCAACATCACTAGTCATTCGAGAGATGCAAATTAAAACAACACTGAGATACCATCTCACCCCAGAAAGAATGGCTACTATAAAGAAATCAACTAATAACAAATGCTGGAGGGGCTGTGGGGAAAAAGGAACCCTTCTCCACTGTTGGTGGGAGTGTCGACTGGTACAGCCACTGTGGAAGTCAGTGTGGAGATTCCTCAAAAAGCTAGGGTTGGAGGTCCCATTTGACCCAGCTATTCCCCTTCTGGGCATCTTCCCAGAAGAATTAAAAACATCATACCACAGCGATATATGTGCACCCATGTTTATAGCAGCACAATTTGTAATAGCCAGATCTTGGAAACAACCCAAATGCCCATCAACTGAGGAATGGATAAGAAAGATGTGGTATTTTTATACAATGGAGTACTATTCAGCCATTAAGAAGGATAAACTGGAGACTTTTATAGGTAAATGGATGCAACTCGAGAAAATACTCATAAGTGAAATAAACCAGAAGCACATGTGTAAGCATCGTATTGTCTCTCTAGTATGAGAAACTGAAAGAGTAAATAAGATCCAAAATGTACAATAGACATGGTGAATCAAAAAGAAACTGGTCAAAAGGAAAGAGAGACTGGAATAGGGAAAAGAAAGAAGGGAAAGGGAAAAAAAATTGTATATATATATATAAGATGGTTAAGATAGATACACTACGATTTTCACTTAGTTCATTGAAGAGTAAGGTTTGTGCCAATAATGTTTGCATAATTGAATGCTAATGTCTGGTGTCCTGAATAACTAACTTAAAGATAGTAATACGCAATGTATTAACCATTGTTACCCTCCTATTATGTTGTTTTGAAAATTTGTTCTTCTTTTGATTTGTTTTGTTTTTTCTTCTCTTTAAAAAAAAAAAAAAAAAAAAAAAAAAAAAAAAAAAAAATTTTTTTTTTAAAATATTGCCATCATATTTTAAAAACACCTAAGGTGCAGTAAAATAAAAGTCTTTCTCAAGGAGCTCTCACATCTTATCTTTCTATGCCCAATTCCCTATAGATATTTAAGATATTCTAAAAGTAGGTGAGGTTGATTTTGAGAGTAGAGAATATTTTAGTGTGTTTTAATCTTGATCTGGTTAAATGACAAATAATAAATATGGTGGTGTTAACCCAAGTATATTTTACTTTGAGTGAATAAAACATTTAATTCCTATTTTCACTCCAAAAATGTATCTTTTATAAACAATTTTATGGTTAGCATCTGTGTGTGACACATTTTAGTCAAAATAGCATTACATCTATTTTGACAGTTGCGCCTTATGTCTACACAATATTTTGCTCAAAATCTTTACAATCATTCAGATATGAAATTCATTTCTCCCTGGTATAACTGGCAAGCACTTTTGTTACAAATGGTAAGACAGATATCACCATAAAAATTTTAATCACATTTTAAAAAAAAATAAGTCTTTTATCTTCTATTTGTTTATTCTTTTGTGTGTGTGTGTGGGTACCAGGGGTCGACCTCAGGACCTCGCGTGCCAGCAGGCACCCGTACCCCTGAGTGATATCACTGGCCCTTTTTTCGTATGTGTGTTCCGGGAGTCGAACTCAGGACCTTGTGCTTGCCAGGCAGGTGTTTACGCTGCTGAGCCATCTCACCGGCCCGACAATACTGTTTTATATCATTGTTTTTTTTCCATGACAATCTTATGTGCTACTTTTGGTTCAAATTTTTCTTTAACTTTCTGTCCAAATAATTTATTTTTTCTTATAAAATAGCACATAAATATCTATAAAAATATAAAATATTGAGTAACATCACAACATGATGAAGAAGAAGTAATAGAAATTAAGGTCAAAATTAACTCTATAAATAAGATTTACAAAATTAAAGATTTATGAATATGGAGTAGATAAAAGGCTGTCTTAAGCCTTCATGTAAAGGAAGCATTCCCTAGGCATATGTAAAACTTCAGGAAATTGCCACAGCACCCTAAGACTTTAGTTTTCTTTGCTTCTAAGCCTAAGATTTCCAAAATTGAGTTACAAACATGAAAATGAAGGAATTTTCTAAGACCAATATTTATTGCTCAGATTCAATGTGAACCAAACCCAAGAAACTTGCAAACACTGGGGATAAGATTTCTAAGAGTCATAGTGTATTTAACAGCTTTTCATTGCTGGGACCAGATACCTGGCATAAGCTGTGTAAGTACAATTGGTGCTGACTGTTGGTAAAATATTCCTTCTATGTATAAATGAAGTGACTACATACATTACTTGTAGACTTTAGATGAGGAAATACATTTTCAGTGCAGGCCAGACTCAAGAGTCATGCTGGGGAGAAGTGATATCTAAGACATTGAAATCCCATAGAGACACCTAAATCAAGAAGTTGATTTAGACCTCTTTAAGCTAATGATTGTCAATTTTGCATACTTGCAATTGTTAGTAAAGCTTCAAATTAAGTAAGATATCTAGTTCTTGTAATCCTAATTTAACAACGTAGTCTTTGCTGTTATTTCAGGATACCCAGATGAAAGTTTTCTATCTAAATTGCCCCATATATTTCCTGAATTATCATATTTATTGTCTCAAGTTATCAATTTAAGCTGCTATTTTGCTCTTTTACACTTTGCAGTATTAATATTTCTCTGTAAAATTAATAATTAGATAATTATTTCAGAAATGCTTGAATTTCAGAAAATTTTATAATTCATATGAATCTTTTGAGCAACAAAATGTATGCTCTCACTGTGACGCAGGTGATATGGGCTCCACTGTCCACCTCAAAAAAACACAGAGCTTTTATTCTTGTAATTATATTTTATTACCATGATTCAGAGAATGAGATATTCATAAGTACATCCATGAAATCATTCTTGTTTATAGCAATTACATATCAAAAATTAAAATGGAAGGGCCAGTGGTATGGCTCAGCGGCATAAGCACCTGCCTGGCAAGTGCAAGGTCCTGTGTTTGACTCCCAGTACCCACATTAAAAAAAAAAAAAAAAAAAAATATATATATATATATATATATATATATATATATATATCTTAAAATGGAGTTGCAAGTGATATTGAGGGCAGGTGAAAGTTTAAGAGAGTAAAATCCTTCTGCTTTAAAATTATCAAAAAAGAGTCTCCCGAAAGTAAATAAAGACAAAATATGTTAAAAAATGTAAATGTCAACTGTGCCATAAAGAAGTATTTAAGTTCAGTTTTATATACATCAAATAAAATGTGGATATTATGTACAGAGATAATGTAGATAAATATATAAATGTAGGCATTATTTCCAAATTTCTAAAATTTCAGACATGTAAATACAGGAAAAAGTACAAATGGCCCTTCCTTTCAAGTTTGTAGAATATTTTACTGACTAGTTTCAAAATTTTATTAATATGTAATTGTGCTCAGACACATAACCCTTCCAGCAATATTACTTCTGATTCTTTTTTTTTTTTTTTTTTTTTCTTGTGGGTACCGGGGGTCGACCTCAGGACCTCGCGCGCCAGCAGGTGCCCGTGCCGCTGAGCGATATCACCGGCCCTTTTCTCCTACATGGGTACCGGGAGTCGAACTCGGGCCCTCGCGCTTGCCGGGCAGGCGCTTACGCTGCTGAGCCATCTCACCGGCCCCTGATTCTTTAACTACAGTATTTTAGTAAAGTATCTACTTTGGAAATAGTTGTTTTAATTTCAGAGTTACTTATTATTTTTGGAATGTAGTACTGTAAATTTTGTCAAGGCTTTTTTTTTTTTTCTCTTATCTAATATCAGCTTCGGTTGATTGTACATAGAGGTAGAGTGACTTTTATTCTATATTAAATTAATGATATCATTACTGCTTATCTTCAATACTGAAATTAATAGTAAACATATGTCATTTTACTGAAGTCATTTTTGGGAATCTTAATAGTAAGTGATATGACATTAAATCTGCATGTGTTTTACCAGTTGCTACTTTGTTTAGATATTTATTATAACAATTATAAAAGAGAAATTTCTAAAACACCATATATATAGTGTTTTATAGACGTATATAGCTGTATATGCACATAAAATATTACTCTTCTTTTCTCTGGAAAGAACTACCCATCACCAAGATCAGTTGTCCATATACTCTCATTGGTGTCACAACATAGACGTAGTTGCTTATTGATCAAAAAATAATAAAAAGGGTTGTTCTTATTATTTCCTATTGTCCTTTCTCCTACTTGATGTTTACAATGGTTCAACAATCTGCAGTAGTGACAAGAGTGAAAACAACAGTGAAAACATATTACAGGAACAGTCTGGTCTCTGCGAGTTTTAGAAGTTTTCAGAACATTTACATGTGGAACCGTATATGATCTTAAAAATTATTGAGGGCACTGAATAATATTTTTATTAAGGAACTTTCTTATATGGGTTCTATTTATCAATATTTATTATGTTAGAAATTAAAACATTTCAAAAATAATGTATTATTTAAAAATAATAATAAACCATCATGGGTTAACGTAAATATTATTTATGATGTAGAAAATAGAGAAAATAGACATACTTTCTGAAAATATGTATTAAGGAGTGTAAACTCACGAAATGTTGGTTTGATTTTCACATGCACAGGACTGCCTGTCATGTTGTTTCTGCAAAACTTAGTGGTTTATTACGATGATGATGAAAGTAGTGACTTCCACGATGCCTTAACAGGATCTCAAGCAAGCTCAACAGCCTGCAGATCGTACTTTAAGAAATGCTTCTAAATTAGAACTGAACTTTAATTTAAAATCACTATCACTAGGGAGGCATAGCTATTTTTATTTTGTTTTAACTTGTATTAGTGCATGTTTGCAGGACATAATCATTACTTTCATTGTAGGACATTGGCACATGTACATAACACCTCTCGATACTTTCCTTCCCCCTTCCCTCCACCACCCTGTGAACAGCAATCTTTAATCAAATATTTAAAATTGAAACCCTTTTGGCACAAGTAATTGGTGAAATAAGGATTCCTTAAGGAAAGAAGGCCAGATTCTATAGTTCACGTTTCTGGAATGATAGAAGGCCTGAACGCTTCAGAGCAGAGTGTGATTCTGAAATGAATCCAACACAAGGAACGAATTTTGCAATGAGATATTCTTTCCTATTGCCATCTTCCTTATTTCTGGTCACTATGTTTAATTTTTGGATGAGTATAAAATAATCTCACAAATCAGAGGAAATTAAGATCTTCACATTTCCTTTTCCATACTTTAATCTGATCATAGCCAGATATACGCAAGAAGGAAATGATCACTGGGATCAAAGTTCCTAGAAAGTGCCAGGATGAGGAGGACATTGTTGGCTTCATTTTTCCCCTTTCTAGGTGAAAAATGGGAAGCAGGAAAGGGGGCTTGTGCTGTCATCTCGAGCACCTGTCACTGTCTTACCCTCTCTTCCCATCACTGCTGCCCGTAGGTGTGAGAGCCATCCTGCTTTAGGGAGATAATGAAGATTGTCAGGAAGCCAGAGTGGAGGACCCAGAATTTTAAACTAGATCTAAACTGTATGGCCATGTTTTGGAATTCTTTTCTTTAGCAATAAATGTTTATGAAGTATTTGCTAGACTGTTCTTTTAATTTAATTTTTTTATTAGTACCTGTTTTCAGTACATAATGATCACATTCATCATGAGGGATTTCTACACATACATAATACATCTTAATTCTTTTTTTTTGCCCCTGTCCCTTCCCTTTTCTCCAACCCTTCTTCCCATCCCCTGCCTCTTTCCCTTCTTCCCATCCACATTTACAAAGGCTCTATTTCCCTGTTTCCTTAAATCGTTTTTTGTCTTTAAATCCCTTTTCTTTTCCTTCTTTCTCCCCTACACCATCTCTTGTTCCCCTGTCCATTTGAACAAGTTCTTCCCACTTTCTAATATCTATCCTCCATTTTGCTCCTTATTTATACTTTGGGTTTCCCACACAAGAAAAACAATGTGATATTTAAACTTGAGTGTCTGATTTATTTCACTTTAGATGATGATTTTAAGGTGCATCTACTTACCTAAAAATACCTCAACTTTATCCTTCTTTATGGCAGAGTAGTACTCCATTGTATAATAATACCATGTTTTCTTTATCCATTCATCTGTTAAAGGGCATATGGGCTGTTTCCAAGACTTAGCTATTAAAAACTGTGCTGCAATAAACATGAGTATGAATATATGCATAGATATGGGTATTAAAAATTGTGGTATGTTGTTTTTAACTCTTTTGGGATGATACCTATATGAGGAATAGCTAACTCAAATGGAACCTCTACTTTTAGTTTTTTGAGGAGTCACCATATTGATTTCCATAGTGGTTATGCTAAATTACACTCCCACCAACAAAAGAAGTGTTCCTATTCTCTCACAGCCTTGCCAGCATTTATTGATGGTTGATTTCTTGATGATGGTCATTCTTTAAGGAGTGAGATGGAATCTTAGTATTGTTTTAATTTGCATTTATCTAATAGCCAGTGATGTTGAACATTTTTCATGTATTTATTGGCCATTTGTACATATTCACCTAGGAAGTGTCTGTTCCTGTCAGATACACATTTTTTGAATTGGGTCTTTAAATTTGAGGAGGTTATAATTTTTTGAGTTCTTTATATATTTTAGATATTATTCCTCTGTCTGGGAAATTTTAGTACCATTCTGTCAGTCTCTTCATTCTGTTGGTGGTTTTCTTTGCTGTACAGAAGCTTTGTAATTTGATGTGATTCTATTTGTTGATTCTATGAAATATTTTCTGTCCAACCAGAGTTATACTGTTGAAGTCTTTGCCTACACCTGTGTATTCAAGAGTCTTACCTATTCTGTCTTCCAGCAGACTGTTTCTGTTTTCATATTTATATCTTTGATCAACTTTGATTTTAATTCAGTGCATGATGACAGATATGTGTCCAGGTTCAAACTTCAGCATGTGCAAGGCCAGTTATCTCAGCACCATTTGTTAAAGAGGCTATTTTTCCTCCAGTGAAGGTGTTTGGTGTCTTGGTCAATGATAAGGTAGTTGAGTGTGTCCGGATTTGTTTCTGTATCATCTATGCTGCTCCATTCATCGACAAGTCTGTTTTTTGTCAATAGCATGCTGTTTTTATCACTACAACATCTTAGTACAACTTGAAGTCTGGTGTTATGATGACCCTTGCCTTGCTGTTGGTGCCCAGAATTGCTATCTTTTCTGATTCTGCATGAATTTTAGGATTGTTTTCTCTAGTTTTGTGAGGAATGCTATTAGTATTGTGTTTTGGATTCCATTAATCTGTATGACACTTTTTGAGGTATGGCATGAAAAACTGATAAGCACCAATACAATTGTAAAGGAGTACCACAATAGCCACTGCCACAAAGAGACAGATCAACTAGAAAAAACAAAGCAAAACAAATCAGAGTTAATCCACACTTTTGAACAAATGTGTGGGAGACCATCTTTGAACTTTACTCAGCAACTCAAAGAAATCAGTAATACGCTTTATGTTGTTCCTCTTGGGTCTAAAACTGTTATGCTTAGATATTTATGCCCCACTACCACTGTGGAAGAATAATATTTATTTTGTACTTTATCTTAGGATTTTTCTTTAAAAAAAAAACTGTCTTAAATACATTTAACTATAAATATTACCATATCTACCAAATTTTATAATCTAAATGAGTTCAATTCCTTGCCAGGGCAGGTTTATATACCATGAGTCAAAATAGGAAAGTGCTTTCAGATCCTAAATCTGTGTGGGAGATATGCCACCAGGAGCCTGTATTTTCAACAATTATTTCTAAACTCAATGGCAATATTGTTTACAGTTCTTCTCGACCCATGTTACATAAAGTCTACCTGCTCTTCAAGAGGAATGTAAGGGAGCTATCTTTATGCCAAATGCATCATGTCTACAATGCAGTAACCAATCAGATTGCCATCATCTGAGTTCAGGATTAGAGTAAGGTTTCCTGGGTTTGAGCTGAGCTCACCACGCACTATTCATCTAGTTATGGAACTCACCATGTCTAAGTTTTTTTCCACCACAAAATGCAAATCATGAGGTTTGAAAGAATATACTTGGCACAGAGTAAAACAGCAATGAATATTGGACTTGGATCATTTGTCTCCAGTATAGCTTATCACTATGCTAGACCTAAAGTATATTACCACATTTTCTGATAAAACTAGAGGAAAGAATAAGAAACACAGACTTTATATGTACTTTGATAGTATTAGAATAAAGTTCCAGCCTGGAAAGGCAAGGAAAATGACTATTTATAAAGTTCTAAAGATGCTTATTTTCTGACATAAAAGCACATATGTACTTTTAAGAAGTGTGTATAGGGCTGGTGAGATGGCTCAGCGGCGTAAGCGCCTGCCTTGCAAGCGTGAGGGCCCGAGTTCGACTCCCGGAACCCACATACGAAAAAGGGGCCGGTGATATCGCTCAGTGGCACGGGTGCCTGTTGGCGCGCGAGGTCCTGAGGTCGTCCCCCTGGTACCCACAAAAAAAAAAAAAAAAAAAAAGAAGTGTGTATATACTTTCTCCTTATGATAAGTAGGAATCATTTTTATTAAATTATCTTGCCAATTTCAGTATACATGCTTTTTAAAAGCTTAAAACTTATTTAGAATGCATTGCCAACAACTGTATATGTTAAAAAAAGAAAAGATTGTGAAAATAGGATAAGGAATTAATTTTGATTATTTTAATGCATTTAGTGGACACAATAGAGAACATATCTACTATGTTCCTTGCCAGCTTTCTCCATTTACAGAAAATACATTTGAGAAATAGGAAGCTATCTACACTTATCTCAGGAAAGTATTTTATTGCTAGTGGCTGTATAGTCAAAAGTTTTGAAACTCTGCTCATTATGTGAAGAGAGAACTTAACAAGCATGCATGAAATACTGTACCTCTTCTAACCAGCTACTCTTTCTGGATTTGCAGAGTTTAATGAATCATTTAACAAAAACAGCCTAACTATCCAGGCATATAAAAGTCACATACATTCATCACTTGAAAGCTTTGACCACAGGGATGATGCAGGAATGCCTTAAAAATTGGAATGAATTCAATCATTTCTAGCAAGCTCAGTCTCCCACAGTCCAAGTATTGTTGAAGGTTCATAATGAATCTTATCCCTCGCCCTTGAGATTTTTAAAAATTCTATTCTTCAGTGTCATTTTATGTTATAAAAACATCTTGTTCTTTGGTGGTAAATCTTAAAATCTGGGGTGCTGGATCATTATGAGCTAGGTTGAGAATGGTGGGCTGCACTTAGCAAGAAGCAGGAGCTTAAGAGTCACATATGAGTAAGTAAATACATGAGAGTGTGAACTGCCAAGAGGGAAGTACCAAATACAACAGATGTTCTGTTCAGTGAGTTAGGACTCTAAATCTCTCTGACCATTTGGATATCTCTGGTAATACCACTGAAGGATAGAATTGTTGCCAGGATCTGTTCATGGTCAGAGTCCTTTTAAAACATGAATTGCTATTAAGAGTTAAAATTTCTGTATGAAAAGACAAAAAACTTTCTAGCATGTATAGATATCATGGTAGTATTGATATACCTAGAAAGATCCAGGACATTTATAATAGATTATGTACTTCCTCTTACACATACTTGTCCTATAAAAAGACAAACAAAGCAAAAGTGAAAAAGCCCCCATGTCACTAAAGGAGGCATTAAGAAAGCTGACACCTTATTTCTGCCTGCTGCTGTGCGTACAGGCAACCCAGGGAAAAGCAGCTAATCTCTTTGTGTGTCAATTCTCTCTCTGAAACAGAGATATTAATTTTGACATCTGAAGGGCTATTTGAGAATGAAATGAAATTTTATTTCTGAAACCAACTTGATAAACAGCAAAGTACTATACAAATCTGAGTTATTAAACTTTTAAAGATAGGCAATGAGAAGCTGACAGCTGAAAGAAATGGAAAAGGTATTGAATATTTATGGTAAAACCTTGAAAGTCCTATAGCCAGAAGTAGAAGTAGAAATTACTACAAATATGATCGTAAGTAAAGTTCCAGGTTTGTTCAAAGTGGCATCTGTGCCTGAGAGTACCCCTGAAACTTAACCAGGTGTTCCTTCACAGAATGGCTTAGTCTGATTTCACTTCAAAGTAACAAACTAAAAAATTAAAACAAAGAGACAAAGCACAAGCATAGGATTCTATCCCTTCATTTTGCTGTCATTTTTCAGATACCTGGGGTCTGCATCAATCATGGGACTGAGTCCTGTGTCCCTTTATGTCACTAGAGCCTAACTGGGGGCAAGGTTGATAGGGCTTCTCAGCCTCCACTTTATGGCTCTTCTTCCATTCACTAACCAACAACATCTGTTTTTGTAATTAGAGACAAATTCTAGTTTAAAAAATTGGAAAATGATCTCAGTTGAAAATCAGCAGTTTGCTGGTGAGATGGCTCAGTGGCATAATCGCCTGGCTGGCAAGCGCAAGAGCCCGAGTTTGACTCCTGGAACCCACATGTGAAAAAAGGGCCGGTGATATCGCTCAGTGGCATGGGTGCCTGCTGGCGTGCGAGGTCCTGAGGTCGACCCCCGGTACCCACAAAAAAAAAAAAAAAGAAAGAAAATCAGCAGTTTGGAGATAAGCAGAAGCACAATACAATGATGTCATTGCGTTAATAAATATATGTAGAGAGACAGCCTTCCACCATCTTTTCTTTCTTCCCTCCTTCCTCTTTGTATTTCCTCTTCAATTTTCTTCCTCACCCCGTAAGATTTTCCTTTTTCTTAACACTTATGCTCCTTACATTCATTAAACAATCTGTTCAGTACTCTATATTTCTTTTTGTCTTGTTTGACATTGACTTTTTCATTTCTCCTATTTCTCTGCATTTTCTTCTTTCTTTCACTCTTTCTATGGCATTTCTCTTTATTTTTCCTTCATCTTTATTTCTTAGTTTTATGTATTATATTTTATTAAAATATATTAGTTGTACGGAAAGAGAAAACATCAACACATAGTTGTATTTCTAAAAAATATTAGGAAGGAATAGTCCCATGTCTCTGTCTGAAAACAGCACAGCAATTGGGAGAGAGACGCTGCCGAAAGAAACACGGTATGGAGTAGGATGCCACTAAGGAATGAACAGAAAGTACTGACTGAAGACTGTCCCCAGCCCCCATATCTGGAGGCCAAGATCAGCCTCAAATCCAGCACAAACACTACTGCAGGCTTGGCAGTGTTATCCAGTAGTATTGGACTCTTGGTAGGACACCAGAGGAATTTCATTATTTTATTTTATTTTATTTTATTTTATTTTATTTTATTTTATTGTTGGTTTATTTCCCTTTTCTTTTCCTCTTTTTTTTTTTTTAGTTTTTTTGTGTGTTTTACCTATATTTTTGTTCTAATTTATTCATCTTCTTTCCTCCTTTCCTCAATTTACCTCTCTAGAATTAATCACATTTTCACATAAGTGAATAGTCTCTAAATTTTGAGGTCAACTTCAATAATCACTTGTTTACTCCACTTTTTCTCTTCTACCCTTTTCTCTAGTGATCAACCTGGTGTGATCATCCTTCATCCCCCAGACTGGCTTCTATTTTATTTCTTTTCCATTATCTTTGCTCTATCCACTATCTTTGTTAAATTTCCCCCCCACAGGGTAAAACCACTGTACCAAAGGTGAAACACTTTGCATACAAGCTCCAAATTTATCATCAGTTCTGTTATACAACTGTAAATTTAGCTTCTATGGTTAAAGGTACAAAATTAATAGTTACCACAGTTTGTCAGTTTCTAAACTGTGCTTGATGATATTGTCAGTGCTAATTATACTACTTTAGCTAGGATGTCATATCTGTTTTAATGTTCTCACTTCTGTAACAATACAGGGAAGTTCTGCGGTAATAACCTGACCACACGTCAGCACCAAAGGACTGGGGACTGAGCCAGATACCAACATCTTACTCTTAGTTAATTGGAAAGGTAGGATCTTGGGACAGACACAAACCAAGAACTTCCTACACACAGAAGACATCCCTGAAGAACAAAACTTGCCTAGAGAGACCTTTATACTAGTGATAAAGGACCTAATACAAAAACTTACAATAATCCACAAAGAAAAAACTTAAAACTTTTGAAATAGAAAATGACAAGACACAGAGCCAAAATGTAACCTCAGACCTGCAGCCCACCCAGAACAACAGGAGACAGTGAGATAGAGGAAAATGGGAGACACACACCTGAAATTTCTGAAATGATAGCAACTAAAGAAACAAATTCATGAGGATACAGAGGAAATTAGATCAGAAATAAAGTCTCAGGTAAAAAGAAATGTCAACATTCATGAAGTCATTGCTCATCAAATCTAGAGTAGAGATAGATTTAAAAGATAGATGATAGGAAAAAGATGGAAACTGTGAATGATCAATATAGGAAAGTAATAGAATGCTTGAAATGGATTCAAACAGATATCCAGAAAATTAAAAATTCCACTGAAAGCTGCCAAAACTGCTTGAATGAAACTGAAGATAGATTTTGAGACCTTGAAGACAGGAACAGTGTTAGAAATCATGAAAGAAAGATCTCTTGAAAATAAAATAGGATCAAGAAATAAAAATTCCAGAGCTGCAAGACAATGCAAGGGAAAATAATATAAGCCTAATTGGAGTCAATGAAAAAGCAGGAGTCAACACAAACGACATAAAAAAAAAATCTGAGAAATAATAGCAGAAAATTTCTTAGCACGGGAAAAGAATCTGGCATACAGATAAGTGAGGCATATAGAACTCCAATTAGCCATAAACAAAATAGATCTAAACACAGACATATAATAATCAAGATCCCAGACATTCAGCATAAGAACAGAATATAAAAAGCTGTTAGAGAAAAGAAACAGATCACCTATAAAGCAAAGACCATCACAACCACAGCAGACTTCTCAGCACAAACCTTCAAGTCAAGAAGAGCTTGGAGTGAAGTATTTCAAGTCCTGAAAGAAAATAATTTCCAACCCACATTGATGCACTCTGAAAACCTACCTTTCAATATTAATGGATAAATAAGATACTTCCATGACAAAGAACAAGTGAAGAAATCCATAAGCACAAAAACAACACTACAAAGGATACTGAAAGATATTCTAGCCAGAGATAAAGATGACCACAATTCCAAGAACAATAACAGAATGAAACGACTAAGCAGGGCAAGCATTTAAACAGAGTGGAAAATCAGGGAACTAACAGCAGGAAAATACCTTGACAAGAAACACATTTAACTCAAAAAGAAATTTGTAAACTGAAAGTCAAAGGATGGAAAACAGTAATCCATGCAACAGTAACCCAGTAAATAAGAGGGGCAGCTATTCTGTTTGCAGACAATGTGAACTTCAACACAAAAAATGATCAAAAGAGATAAAGAAGGTCACTACATACTTGTTAGGGGAAACTTTGAGAGGAGGAGATAAAAATCATAAATATGTATGTGCAAATATAGGAACACTCAACTATATAAAATGAATACTAGTAGACATGAAAAATCAAATTAGCAATAACACAATTGTAATGGGGCCCTTAATACCTCACTGTCACAAAGGAATAGTCCAATCAGACAAAAATTCAGAAAAGAAATATCATAACTGAACCAAAAATGTGAACAAATAGGCTTAGTAGATGTTTATAGAGTGTTCCACCCAACAACATCAGAATACACACTCCTCTTGGGTGCACATGGGATGTTCTCTAATATAGACCATATACTAGCCAATAGAACATGTTTAAGTAAATGCAAAAAATTGAAACTGGGGCCAGTGAGATGGCTCGGCGGCATAAGCACCTGCCTGGCAAGCATGAGGGCCTGAGTTTGACTCCCGAAACCCACATACAGAAAAAGGGCCAGTGATATCGCTCAGCAGCATGGGTGCCTGCTGGTGTGCAAGGTCCTGAGGTCGACTCCCCGGTACCCACAAAAAAATATTGAAACTTCTTATGTATATTATTTGACCATAGTGCAATGAAATTGGAAATTAATTTCAAAAGAAACTGCAAATACTCCATAAGCACATGGAAGTTAAATAACACCCTCCTGAACAACCAATGGGTCACAGATGAAATGAAGGCAGAAATTAAACAATATCTATAACTAAACAAGAATGCAGACACAATGTACTGTAACTTGTGGGGTGCAATGAAAGCAGTCCTAAGAGGAAAATTTGTAGTGGTGAATTCTTACATCAGGAAAACAGAACAAGCACAAATAAACAACATAATGTTGCACCTCAAGCTTCTAGAAAAGATGAGCAAGTTAATTCAAAGCCAATAGAAAGGAGAAATTATAAAGATCAGAGCAGAAATTAATTCAATGGAGACTGAGAAAACAATACAAAAATGAATTAATCAAAGAGTTGGTTCTTTGAAAGAATAATTAAAGTTGATAAAACCTTAGCCAAAATTAAAAAAAAAAAAAAAAGGAAAGAAAAGACTCAAATTCATGCAATGAGGAATGAAAAGGGAGAAACCACTACAGATCCTGTGGAAATTCAGAAGATCTTCAATACCTACTTTGAAAATCTTTACCTTCATAGGATGGAAAACACAGAAGAAATGGAGAGATTCCTAGATATGTATGACTTACCAAGGCTGAATCAAGAAGATACAAAAATTCTTAATAACTCAGTGTCAGTCAATGAAATTGAAGATGTAATTAAAACTTATGAGCAAAGAAAAGCCCTGGTCCTGATGGATTCACTGCTGAATTCTACCAGAAATTTAGAGAAGATTTAACACAATATTCCTCAAACACTTTAATGAAATTGAAGCGTAAGATACTCCCTAAATCATTCCTGGAGGCAAGTACTACACTGATACGAAAACCAGAGAAAGACCCAATCAAAATAGAGAACTACAGTCCAATATTCCTAATGAACATAGATGCAAAAATCCTCAGTAAGATACTAGCAAACAAAATGCATCAAATCATCAAGAAGATTGTACAGCACAACCAAGTGGGATTCATCCCTAGAATGCAGGGATTGTTCAACATAAGTAAATCAATAAATGTAATACACCATATCAACAGACCTAAGCAAAAATCACATAATCATCTTAATAGATGCAGAAAAGTTTTTGAGAAATTCCAACACTCATTCATCATAAAATCCCTACACAAAATTGGAATAGATGGTCTTTATCTTATTCTGATAATAGATATCTATGGCAAACCAACAACAAACATCATACTAAATGGGCAAAAACTGAAAGCTTTCACTCTAAAATCAGGAACAAGACAAGGATGTTCATATCACCACTCCTATTTAATATAGTTCTGGAAACACTAGCTGAAGCAAATAGTTAAGAAAGAGAAATAAAAGGAATAAGGATAGGAAAGGAAGAAGTTAAATTATCATTGTTCACAGATGACATGATAGTCTTCATAGAAGAACCCAAAACCTCCACCAAAAGTCTTGCAGATTTAATAACCAAATTCACTCGCATAGCTGAATACAATATCAACATTCAAAAATCAATAGCATTCCTGTACACAAACAACTCCCTGAGAGAGAAATTAGGGAAAACAAACTCTTCACAATAGCATTAAAAAAATGAAATACTTAGGAATCAATCTAACAGAGGAAGTAAAAGATCTATATATTAAAAATTACAGTACTGTGAAAAAGGAGATCAAAGAGGATATCAGAAAATGGAAAGATATCACTTGCTCATATATAGGAAGAACCAACATACTGAAAATGATCATAATCCCAAAATTATTATACAGATTTAATGTAATCCCAATCAAAATACCAGTAGCACACCTCACAGAATTAGAGAAAACATTCCTAAAATTCATTTGGAACCAGAAGAGACCTAGAATAGCAAAGGCAAACCTGGGCAACAAAGGCAGGGCAGGAAGCATCACAATCCCTGACTTGAAATTACACTACAAAGCTACTGTGATAAAATCAGCATGGTACTAGGAAAAAACAAACAACAAACAAACAAACAAAAAAAACAGACCTGAGGGCCAGTGGAACAGATTAGAAAATGCAAACACAACTACAAACACACTCAGCCACCTTATCTTTGATAAAGGAGCCAAAAAATTTCACTGGAAGAAAGATAGCCTCTTTAATAAATGATGCTGGAAAAATTCGCTCTCTGCATGCCAAAGACTAAAACTAGAACCATGTCTGTCACCATGCACTAAAGTAAAGTCAAAATGTATCTAATATCTAAATATTAAATCATAAACACTAAATCTACTGGAAGAGAAATTAGGTAGTAATCCTGAAGACATAGGTGTAGGTAGAGATTTTATGAACGAAACCCATACTGCACCAGAAATATATCAAAGAATCCTCAACTGGGATCTCATTTAATTAAAAAGATTTGCACAACAATGGAAATCACCAACAGGGTGAAAAGACAACCCAGATGTGGGAAAAAAATTTAGCCAATTGTACCTCAAAGGGCTTCTATCTAGAACATATAAAGAATTGAAAAAATCAGACCTCCTAAATTCAAAGACCCAATCCAAAAATGGGCATCTGAGATGAGTACACACTTCTCAGAGGAAGAAATACAAATGGCAAATAAATATATGAAAAAATGTTCAAGATCACTGCTAATTCGAGAGATGCAAATTAAAACCACACTGAGATACCATCTCACCCCAGAATGATGGGTATCATCAGGAAATTCACCAATAACAACAGCTGGAGGGTCTGTAGGGGAAAAGAAACCCTCTCCACTGTTGGCAGGAGGGTAGGCTGGTACAGCCACTGGGGTATCTGTGTGGCAATTCCTCAAAAAACTACGATTAAAGGTCCCATTAAACCCAGCTATTCCCCTTCTGGGTATTTTCCCAGAAGAATTGAAAACATCATACCACAGCAATATCTTTGCACTCTTGTTTATAGTAGTACAATCTGTAATTGCTAAGTCTTGGAAATAGCCCAAATGCCCCTCAACTGAGGAATGGATAAAAAAGATATGGTATTTTTATACAATGGAGTAGTACTCAGTTATAAAGAGGGATAAACTGGAGACATTTATGGGTAAATGGATGCAACTTGAGACTATACTCATAAGTGAAATGAATCTGACTCATATGTGCAAACATTGTATTGTCTCCCTGGTGTGAGAAACTGAAAGAGTAAATATTGTCTAACCTATACAATAGATATGGGAAATGGGAAGAAATTTTTCTAAAATAAAGGGAACTAGGAAAGGTGAAAAGGGAAAGGATAGTAGGGAAAGGGGAAAAATACAAGTCTGTTATACTATTAGTATCTGTCAGTTCATTAAATTGGAAGGTTTGTGCTAATGTCAATGGGAGAAATTTTTATGCCCATATCTTGTACCCTGAGCAACTTCTTTGAAGATAACATCATGTAATGTATTAACTATTGTTATTCTCCTATTAATTTGTTATGAGATTTTGTCTTACATTTTTTCCATAAAATAAAATATAAAGACAATGTTTAAATAAATTCACATTGTCTTGCTTTATCCTTCTAAAAGATCACCATAAGAACACTGAAATAATTATGATAAAAATACTAATAAGAGACTTAAAATTCTCTTTTTATAAAATCCCAGAAAATTGAAGTTGTATTTCTGAGAAATAACCCTAGTTTCTGAGTAATTTATTGCAAACCTATGTGCATGCCAAAGGATTTATAAATTAAACCATTTGTATTTGACACTACTTAAAAAAAAACAAATTATAAATAAGCTTGAATCTGCTTTTCATCAACTAGTAAAAGAAAAGTGTATTTGCACAGAGTTAATGATGCATTTTGGGGCATGTTTTGTATCTAGAGTACAATGGGTTGCTTTCCCTGTCAATTAATTAAGGTATAATCTCCTTGTAAAAAAAAAATCCCATCCTTTAACAGTTTAAATTTATGAGATTTAAAAACTGTAATTAATTCTTAGAAAACATTACAATTCTAGTTCAAAATCATTTTTGATGTCACACATATAAAGCTCAAAATATTTACATTTTTACACGAGTTTAAATATTTCAGAATTCAGTACAGTAGTTATTCCTCTCAGGGACTTCTCTGAATGTTTTTGTAGTCTTTTCAATTATGTCCTTAGGTTGAATATTTTCAATCTATTCTTTAAAGGAAATAAACGTATTTCCCAAGCAAGAGGTACTCATATGATTCCTACTATTTTGCAACTTTAAGTTCAGAAACCAGTGATATTCAGAGCCCCGTGACAGTGACTGCTAAGCTCTGCTGTTGCAAAGATGAGTTAGCATTTCAGTTTCTGCCACAAAGAAATTTGCAGATGATGCATTCAATATCGTAGAAGAAAGAGTTAATCTAACCCTAATATCACCTCATTTTGAACACTAGGGGCTATGCAGAACTATGTCGGATCCCTATCTCTCACCAGTTAAAAAAATTAACTAAAATGAATTAAACTTATAAACAGAGGGGAAGCACTTCACCACACTAGAATGAGCATGGGTATTTTTTGGTCAAGACCCCATAGCACAGGAAACCAAATAAAAAATAGATAAAAGAGATTGATTGCATCAAGCTAAAAACCTTCTGCACAATAAATGAAGCAATCAACACAATGAAAAGACAATGTACAGGATAGCAGAAAATATTTGAAAAGTATTAAAGTATTAAAAGTTCAAATCAAGAATACATAAAGAAACCCAAAAACTCAATAGCAAAGAAAAAATATTCACTTAAAAAAGAAAAGGTAAAATATCCAAATACATCTCCATAGAAGACATATGAATGGCCAAGAAGTATAAAAAATGCTCACATGATTGATCATCAAATAAATCAAAATCAGTGGGAATTATCCCCTCACTCCAGTAAAAAAATCAAAATAAAAATATGGTAAGAGGATCTAGACATGGAGGGATGGAGGAGCAAAGGAAAGAGAAAGGGATTAAAAAGAATTAAAATATGTTAATTGCATGTACCTACTGCCTAAGGGGAATGTAAACATTATATATTGCAAACACATAGTAACAAAAGTAATAAATACATAGATTATAACAAGTCTTAATGACAATATGTAGAAAAGGGAATTCTTGCACACAATTTACTAATTTTAATTAGTACAAACATTATAGAAAACAGTATGTAGTTTTCTCAGGAAGTTAATAACCTAAAAATAGTTAACAGGTAAAGCTTCCTGAACCAGTTATATAAAACAGTGTCAAAGCTGATGTTCTTGGAGGAATTTTATTATTTACACCAGCAACAAAACTGATGCTATTTTTCCTCCCTCCTTTTCTTCTTCCTTCCTTTCCTCCTGTCTTTCTTTTCCTTCTTCCTTGCTTCCCCTTCTCTCTCTTTTCTTTGTCCACTTTCTCTCTTTTTATACAAGGACTAGAGATGGCTTATCTACAAGGATAATGTAAAATATGAAATTTCTTGTTAGGATGTCTTTATATGTATGTATCTCCTTCTGCTAAAATACTTCGTAAGATTCATCACATACACTTTATATCAAAACTTTGTCTAAAATACATCTTACTATCAGGCTTGGGATGTAACTCAATATTATAGCACATACACAATACACCAAAAAAAAAAAAAAGGAACTTTTAAGTATTTGAATATCTTCAATGACAGTGATTCATTTCATTCCTTTAAAATGGATACCTATATATGCTTATACCTTTGCATTACAGTGTTTGTGAATTAAGGGTAAATTTTACAAGGGAAATTTTAGTCCACATCCTCATGGTTCAACAAAATTATCAAAGTTAGGGCCGGTGAGATGGCTCAGTGGCGTAAGCGCCTGCCTTGCAAGCGCGAAGGCCGGAGTTCGACTCCCGGAACCCACATACGAAAAAGGGGCCGGTGATATCGCTCAGTGGCACGGGTGCCTGTTGGTGCGCGAGGTCCTGAGGTCGTCCCCCCGGTACCCACAAAAAAAAAAAAAAAAAAAAAAAAAAATTATCAAAGTTATTGAAATTTTCATCTAAGTACATTAATTCCATTTTGAAATTACTGCCACCAATTTTTGATAATCCCAAATGATGAAGGTTGTCTTAATTTACACACATAATTAAAATGCAGATTAAAATTTATATAAAATCAAGTAGTATAATACCAATAATCAAAGCAGGGCAAGAAATACAGTGGACAATGAAATTGTTCACAGGTAAAATTAACAAAATATTCTAAATCATAGGACCTCATATGTGAAAAGAGAATGATAATATTTGGTATTAAGCTTTTCTGTGGCAAGGCTAAAGACAAGAATATAATCTATTCAAGGGTTATTTTGGGTTATAGAAAGTTTAAAAAGAAAATATAACTAGTAGAGGATTTTAACAATCTAGGATGGGTATGATACAGGAGGTTATGCTTGCTACTCTTTAGTAACCCAATTTTTCTTTTATATTATTACTTTAAATTTGATAATATATTTAGCTTTATGAAACTATTACATGACTTATAATTAATACTGATTCTAGTAAAACTTATAAATTAAAATCTTTGATTCTTTTATATATATGTGGTAACATATGCTAAATATAACCAGATAGAGTGAATTAAAATCAAGGAAAATAAAAGCCTTTTGTGTTTTCATAGTTTAGCAAGGAAGTATAAGACACACTTTTTTTATATGGCAAAAAACAAAAAAAAAATCCAAGCAGAAGTATCATTATAATTCTCCATGGTGTGTAACAAACAGTTCTCTTAATATTTTGATATTTTCTAAATGATTTGTATCCAAATTACTGCCTTTCAATTTAAAAGAGAAAGTAAATGTCTATGAAGATCATGTGACTATTATACACTGGGAAATCTATGTATTTAACCTTTAGTTAATATAATCTGATATTATTTCCCCAGTGACTAATAATATTTCATGTATATATAATTCTTCTAAATTACAAAATGCTTTAGGTGACTCCAGATAAAAATAGTGCTCTGCATATTCCAAACAGTGACAAGATATTGCAGTATTTTGAACGCTTTAACTATAAAGATATGATAAATGTTTAATGAGACAGATATTTTAACCTACTTTAAATATTATATAATGTATACATGTATCAAACCATCATGCATTACATCATTAACATGTACAGATTTTATGTATGAGTTAAAAATAATTTCAATAAAAAATATTCCAATGACTATTATTGATAGTGGGAAAATTAGAATCTCCATAAAATTTGTGTTTCCTTCCTCCCAACATTTCTCAAAATGACAGAGTACAATTGTTACTGAAAGGCTAAAATGGACTTCGAGACAACTATGGCATGTAGGCTGACTCAGGTTGTTTCTATTAAAGTTTACACTGTAAGGCTCCAAAGATCATCTGGAGCCAAAGAAATACTCCCTCCTGTCTAAGTGTTTAAATAGCTGGAGACACAGGTACCAGCCAACAACTTAATTATGGATTTTAAAAATTGGCACTAATCTTTTCTCTTTCCTGTATATATCCTTTGCTAATGCCACAAGTCACAGAAAATTGCTCATTAAACTACAAGCAATGCTATGTAATGCTTGCTACCATTTATAGGCAATGCTCTCCAAAGAACAATTAGAGAGAGTATTATGACACAGAACAATGGAGACAATTATTTCTGAAGTTTATTAATGCTAATTAGCATATGGCATCTAAGACAGCTGCTGATACTTCATTGCTAAATACTGAGGGACTAATTAGTGCTCTATGTTAATTAGCTTCTTCTGCATGTGCTTTGTCCTTAGATGCATATGCACTGTCACCATTGGGCTATTAAAAATCTCGCCCTGCACTCCGAAAGAATATGATGTGGCATTTAGGAGTTTTTTAGAGTATATGGCATTTTTCTCTAAAATATGTGCCCTTAATAAACTTCACAGATACTTTAATAGTCCACTCTTTACTTAAAACATGCTAGTAAATCATAAAATTTTAACTACTAAAATGAAGATGACCTCTTATTTTTCAGATCCTCTTGTAGAGAAGTGATTCCAAATGATAAAAGATCAATAGGCTAAAATTTATTTGAGTTTTAATTTATTAAAAATCAAAATGATTGGTTGCCTGTCAATTTACAATTATGATTTATGACTAAAAAGCATTATTAAACTAAGAGGTAGACTGTATAATCTTCGCCACAAGTAATTCAGTAACAATTTGGGTTTTTATTTCTTTTCTTCTTTAACCACAGCCACATAAGTTTTATTTATTTTAAAATCTGAGAGAATTTATTCCAGAAAATCATCTTTTGAAGACATCAAGTGTAGGGTTAGTCAGTAATCTAGAAAGTCAGGTCACCCCTTTGAGGCTCCTCCATGCTGCTCTTCCTGTGCTTTTCTGCTGTTTGCGGTGTGGGTGACCAACACTTCTGTGATAGCCAGCATAACTTGCGCACATGGTCCCTCACTTCTCTCAGACAGAAATGTCTCTGAGATTAGTAAGTGAACTTAAAAATTCAGCTCTGGGAAGAATGACCACCAAAAAGTACCTCACAGTTTAAAATTCTAAGATAAATGCTCATTTATGTTATGCTCAGGGGTTAGTTAGTTTTACGGTAAGATAGACAGATGATAGATAGATGAGTTATTAAAATATTTTAACAATATTTTTAACAATCAACAATTGTCCAAACATATTTCATCATTATTTTGCATTTAAAATTATTTTAGTGATTGTAACTGGTGTGAAAATATAATGGTTCACACCATTAAAAATAATAATGCTATACACAGTGGAAATTGTAGAATCATTTACCAAAGTTACAAACTACAATATATTTAACATGTGAGTGGGCAGAAAATGTGGAGAAGAGGGACATAAAAGGAAAAAAGAAATTGTGAGGAAAACTCAGTTTTAAATATACTTTATATTTTTAAATTCCCATAATGATTTTCTAGATTATAAAAACAAAAAATATACCATAATGCGAAATCCTAGTTATGTGTTGCAAAATTTAGATCAAGAATATATTTAATTCCAAAGTGTTGGGATATTCTGGGAGAGAGAGATTTATTGTATTGAATAATAAGTACAATTTTATCTTTCATTAAAATATATGTGGGCTGAGGAAATAAGAAAATATATCTATTAAAATGTTTTCATTCTCTCATTTCCTCCTCTTCTTACAACTTGCTGTTCTTTGTGATCAGCATGCTGTTTTACATTTCTTCCCAGAGAGTGAAAAGCAGTATTTAGGCAAGTTAAATTTCAGGAGATGAAAAGTGAATAATATGTGATGTTAAAAATCAACTACTGAGCTGGGCATAGTGGTTTGTGCCTGTAATCCCATGACTCAGGAGGTTGAGGCAGAAGGATGATTTCGAGTTCAAGACCAGCCTGGGCTACATAGTGAGTTAAAGATAACCCTGAACTGCATAGCAAAATCCTGTCTCAAAAAAGAAAACAAAACATAAAATCAGCTACTGTTCAGGAATTATGAATACTGAAATTAAAAAAGGCATAATAGTAATGTATAATGACAACAATACTGAAATTGACTTTTAGGGTACTTGTGGCATTGGACTTTAAAGTCTAAGATTTCTTAGCTATAAGATGAGGGGTTTCTTACTTGCATTGGAAAGTACTGAAGAACATATTCCCTACTCTGAAATGCTGTTGTTTCTAGGAGCTCAGTGACCTTGAGGATTTACTTAGTATCTCCTTGTCTCAAACTTTCCATCTGTAATATTTTGGTGATAACTTGTCTGCCTGTCTTATACCAGGGACTCTAGAAGACAAAAAAGCTGGGGCAAGTAGTAAAGTGAAAATATTTCACTGGACACATGCAATAACAATAATTTACATGATAACTCTAGTCACCTCTCTCAATATTGAGGAACACTTTTCTCTCTTTCAACATTCTAGTAACTTAGTGAGACCAAAGCTAAATTTTAGATAGGACACAAGTCAACAGACTTCTCTTGAATTACTTTTATTAATTTTAAATTAACATTATTATACTGTATGTCATTTCGAATGGGGAACCAGGCAAAGTTACCCTAACATATTTTATCTACAGAAACAGATTCCACTCTGATTCTTGTTCAAATGTAAACAATGACAGAAAATATCTACCACTGAGCCAATGGGACAACTTTTGAATAACTCATAATTATGTCTTTTGTTTCAGAAAATAAAAGTTTAAGCTCTCAACGCCTTCAGTGTGCCAATCTTCCCCAGTTTTTTGTTATTTTATAGCCTCGGAATTCCTTTCTGGAATACCTGGAAGCCATGCCCTGGAAATGTAATCTTCTAGGATGGTAGTGAGCTTTTCTTTTCTTTTGTGATTTTTGGTCTGGACATATCTTTAATGGAGTTGAATCTATAAGTTCTCACCACAAACTTCTTTTTTTAAAATGTTAAACCCTGGATTAATACAATTTTAAAACAATAGCATTCTTCAAATAAGTTTTTATTTCATAACCATAAATGTTTCATTGGTTCCTGTAATAAAAACTGAAAAAGTAATTTCTTTTAAAGTTAAATTTATTACTATCATTATTAACAAACATTAATTGTACAAAATAAAGGGATTAACTGTGATATTCCCATACATGCATACCCCTTGCCCTGATCCTGACTGGGTTCATCCACTCTTCTTTCCCTCGTGCATTCCCTCCATCCCCTCTGAGGGTAATCCTCTTGTCTTTCATCTTTGTAGGAAAGCAAAAGCTAGACTCACCAGTCACCACCAATTACCAAATGCTGTGGTCTAATTTGTTGACCATCCTTGTCCATCTCCCACACTCCCTGCACTTTCCCATTGGCTTTACCAGTGCTTAAAACCCTTTGCCATTTGTCGGGATGGAGTTAACTTCAACCACTCTCCTCTACTGCAGTCACCTGGAATAGAATCTTCCTTGCCTACTTAACTGCCCAGTGCAACATTCTTTAAATACCTTGATGCCTTTATAGTAATCATCTTGGAATATTGATGAACAGCATTATTGAAAGATCTATATGTTATCTTTCTAAATTGTTTGTTAATATTACAAAGAGATATATAATATATCGATACATTAAATATCTTTAACTTTGTGAAAACAATCTAAAAAAATAGATTGCGAGTTCAGGGTAAAAAAAGATACTGTGCTCTGCCTAGTACTTGGGTGATTAATGGTTTTTATAAGACTTTGCTATCTGTAGTTATGATTTTTGATACTTAGCAATAATAAATATGCCATTAAGAGTGATTACAAATTTAAATCCAAAATTTTACTTTACTTTGCTCACCTGCCTTTATATATTGAGGCAAACCTAGGTGATTTATTTTTTGTTCAGTTAATATTTCTTGTGCCACAGTCACATTTAGTTCAATAGCTCCTCCCTAAAATCTGTTCTAACCTTTGTACAGAGCTATTATCCTTCTGATGATTCCCAAAGGTTACAGCAATTAGAACATAGTGTGGCTTTGCAACTAAAATTTAAAAAGTCTATTTTAATCATTAATACTTTATCATAGATCAATAACCCCATTAAAATGTTTCTTTTTTTCTTTCTAGTGACCCTGCTTTGAGTACATCTGCAGTGAGTTCCAAATCAGATATAACTAAAACTTATGTAATTATTTTTTTCTACTAAAACATTTAACTTATCTTGGGGAAAAATAAGGAAGTTCTCTTATTTGTTAAGAGAATAATTTTTCCTTTGCCTGCATAAAGGTAAGTATGATGTTAATAATGTCTCATGCTCAGGATTGGTCTTAAAGGATTCCACAGGAAGTAAGGATTAACTAGATGCTATGACTTGTACACTGTGGCAAAGGTAGTGACCTGTGCTTTTCCATGACTACACTGGACTTTGCTTTCTGTCACTCAGCTGCTATTTATTCACCACACTGAAATGTATCTTTATAGCTGTACAGTGAAGGCAGAAAAAATTTGCTCATTAACTTGGAAAGGATGTCATTAATAGGTTCGTGAGGTCTTCTAAGACCATTTAACTATCTGCTGAGAAGTGAATGTTTCTTCTGTCCTGGACAGTGACTGAGTATTCTAAAAACACTCAACTTTATAATCATTAATAATATGTGATTTTTCTTGTAACTGTTTATGGTGAATCAGTTCAAGGAAACTACCAATAAGACAAGTAAAGAGTACAAAACAGGTGGATATGAAACTGTTTGCAAAACTATTACCTGACACTCATATTTTATATTATTTCAAGATAAAATAAACAATATTCAAAAATTCACCATCAAAATTGAACTCCTCACTATTACTGTCTTTGTGAACTTTGAACGTATTTTAAAGAACCAAAAGTGATTAATCCAGGTACAAAGTCATCTTTTTCACATATGTAACATTTGGTAATTTTTAAAAAGATGTTTAACTGTAAGAACTTTGATTACTGTTTTGTAAGATGCAGAAACGAAGATGAGACGTGTGTTGGTTCAGCATTTCTCTCCAGAGTATGGATTTATCTGGCACATGATCTACCCACTACAAATATTTGCCTAAGGAATGAATCAACAAACCACTCAAGAGATTTTAATTATTGTAATAAAACAGAAATTTTAATCTTCAATTGATGTATGTCTTCAAATACATATGGCATTATATAAATATCCTTATGTAAAATTCATGATGTTAATGCATATATATATGGACATATATAGTATGACATTTTCTAAATCTATATTGCAACAGGTTGGTTTTATTGAAGTAAGTAAATTATAATTTTCATAAAATACATTCTGTCATTTTATGAAAAACTCATCATCATAAAACTATTTTAAAGTTCAAATCACCCTAATATATCATCTGATTTGCATGATCTTGATGAAAAACAGTATATTGATCAACATTAAACTCTAACACATTTTCCTTTAAAGAACTAAAAAAAATTGCATAATTTTTGAATTATAATAGATTTCTAGGATTCTTAAAATAGGTACATTAGATTATTGTGTGGCTGCAGTGACTCTCTTCCATTTCTTACTTATTATACATTTCTAAAACATACTATGAGTATCTAGAGCTCATATGAAAGAAAGGACATTTGGTGTGGATAAATGGAAGACTCACTTTTACGGTCCAGATTTGTGCATGGTTGTGGTGATTATGGTTAAAGCAAGTATTGCAATGATGTCACAGGAAAATCACATAAACTGTAATATAAAGGCCATACATTAAATCCGAATGTGTTTGAAATGTGGGATAATTTTGCAAAGTAGGTAAGGACATTTTTTTCAATAAATGTGGAATTACATTATAAGGAGTGAATAAGCAGTTTGTGAATTTAAAATTTCAAGAAAATAAAGTTTCAAAGTGTACCATATTATGTGTCCAAGCTCCTCTGTACCTGATATTAATAATATCATATTATATTTTTTATGAATTACTTAATATTTTGAAAATCTCCATCTCCAAAATCTGACTATCTGAGCTTTGAGAAACTATACACTTAAATATTCCAACAAATTTAAATTTTCTATACTTTATTCAGTTGGCTATTAATCTATCATTCATCTCTATTTCTATCTATCTACATATCAATTCTCACTTATCTCTATTATCCATCAGTATCTAATCTATTTTTGTATGCAATTATCTATTTTTCTATCTGTATCTGTCACATTTCACCAGGCCATTGGTGCCTTGATTTATATCCTATTTTGATTTTCCTTGAAATTGGAGAAGGAAAGGTACTATTCAAGAATCCTAGGCCATTTTCTAGAGACATAATATATATAAAAGCATTTCTAAGTGTTGTTCTCACAGCACAATTGCCTTGAAAATTTTTGTTTATTTACTTATTTTCAGTGTGGGTGTCAGTTCTCACATTAATGCACATACATATAAATATTTGGTAATGCATTTTGTAGAATTGGTATATTCAAGTTCCCCAGATATCCATTTTCATGTAGGTTATAATAGCATGGGGAAAAAAATCCAGGTTTTCCTGAGTACTAAGAAATTAAGGTACAATTAAAATATAATGCATTGGGGCCGGTGAGATGGCTCAGCGGCTTAAGCGCCTGCCTGGCAAGCGCAAGGGCCCGAGTTCGACTCCCAGAACCCACATACGAAAAAGGGGCCGGTGATATTGTTCAGCGGCACGGGCTCCTGCTGGTGCGCAAGGTCCTGAGGTTGACCCCCGGTACCCACAAAAAAAAAATAATGCATTTAAGGAACCCAAGAATTGTGGGAGCAATAAGGAGTAGAATAGCTAAAATTATGCAAATGAGAGGAATTCAGAGGAGTTTGTTGATGAATTGTAGCTGCCCCAATCCCTGGAAAATTTACTATTTCTTAGCTTGGGCTACAAGTCCAGCTTTGTTTGGACAGATGGCCAATTTTGGGGAAAGACGTTACCAGAAAAATCTTAGTGATCTCTGAAGGTCATACTGGAAACAAAACAAAATAAAAATTGTCTCACATTATATGCAAAAATAAATTCTAGATTGATGTTAAATCTAAATGAAAAAGGAAAACAAGAAAGCTTTTGTACACATAAAATACATTATTTCCAAGGTTTTGGGTAGGCAATAATTTCTTAACTAGGAGAAAAAATAGCACCACAATGATAAATTTACTGCACTTGTCCTATTAAAGTAAGAATATAATTAACTAAAACATGCTTTTAATATAATGTAAAGTAAGTCACAGTCTTGGAATAGATAGCTGAAATATACTTTTTGGTCCTGTATCTAGAATATATAAAGAATACCTTTAAAAAAAAGAAAAAGGTAGAAATAATTTTTATAAACAATACTGTGGCCATTAATTATGCTATCAACTTGTGTGGATTAAGAAATACATAATGGAATAGTAGAGCAAACTTTGGGCATGTCTGAGTGGACCATGGACGTGTGACCTTCGGAGCTACTGTATATAACATCCCTGGTCCCTTTTTTTCCTCTAGCACTGTTCCACTGATCTCTCCTACCACGAAGTAAGCATCTTTCTCATGACACACCCTTCTGTCCTGAAGTTTCTGCCTTAGGACGTGATGACCATGGACTCAATCTCATGAAACCGTGAGCCAAATTAAACCTCCTCTCCTTTAAATTGTGAGTTCTAGGTATTGTGCACTGACAATGGGCAAGCTGACTATTATAATCACTAAACAAAATGTGATGTCCAAGCACTGAGTAATGATCAAAGCATTCTTCAACATCCTTAAGCTTCAAGAGTATGCAAGTTAAAACTACTTATTTGCTTTACATCTCTCAGAAGATCAAATGGAATGGGAAGTGTGGGGGCAATTAGAACTCTGAGTCAATTATAGTGTGAATTCATATAGGTAATACCAGTTTAAACACTCACTGGGCAATGTTTATTTTACTTTATAATATGTATGTTCTATTACTGAGTAATATAACTTGCATTTATATGCTCAGGGAAAAGGAAAGCATATGGATGTTTACAACAGCATTATTTGTGAAAGCACTGTGGTAAAAAGCTTAAATACATATAAGCATTAAAGCTAACAGAAATCATTATTTTAGAATTATACAGTGGATTACTGTATGACCATGTAACTGTTGAAATGGCTTTCATGATAAAAAAAAATTGTTCAAATATGGACATATATTAAAGTTTAAACTTGGGCTAACAAGAATTATTTTACAATTAAATAGCAATGTATGTATAGAATCTCAATCACAGAAGGTAAGATTTTATTTTACATAGCAGTTTAAAATATTCTTCATATTGTTCATATGTATATCTCAGAAAGAAAGAAAGACAAAAAGAGAATATGTATTTGTGACAGTATATGTGTGTTTTTAAGGATAAAATAAAATTCAATGAGGTCTAGAAAAGATGTGCTGAACATAGAGATTTTTTCTAGAGAAAGTATTATAATTAACTAATTTTAAAAAATATAAAAAGTTTTGCAAGTTCTCTAGCCTCTCATGAGTAAAGCAAAAGATAAATCTTGATTCGAGACTATACTAGAATGATTGGAAAGCGATCCTGATTAAGCCTATTAATGTACATCTGATATTTCTGAGGTAATAAAGCATTACAGTTTACATACCAGCCAAACACACAAAAAATACTCTCACTGAATCAAAATAAATGATTATCTATTGTATGGAGGACTGATAATTTGCTCGTTAACCTGTAATTTCCATTTCACTTCATGCAGAATAAACTCCTAATTCTTGCTTTCTATTACTATTTTGCTCAAGACATTTTTGCAGATCTTTTTTAAAAGATTAAAATAAAACATTAAGCTTTTATGCTAACAAGGATTCATTTATTTTTAATTGCATGTCTATTGATGTATAGTTTCCATTCCATACAACCCATCAATATTTTTTGCACAACCTATATATTTTGATAAATACGTAACATCACCTCAATCAATATATAGATTACTACTACCTCCCTTCAAAGTTCCCTTTATCCTTTCATAAAGTCTCCTTGCACCTCACATTCCCTCTCTTATTCTTGGCAAAAACTGATCTTATTTCTATCTTTTGTCCTCCCAAAATCATTTAATTAGGATCATAGATTTTTCTAGCTTTCAGATTCTTTTGTCTTAGAATCATGCTTTTATAAAGAAAATACAGCTATGTTTTTCATAGTGATTTATTTCTATTGGTATTTGTTCCCTCACTAATAATTATTTACATATTACATTCTGTTTTTAGATTTGATCAATTGTGTACTGCAAATATTCACATATAGGTATGAACACAAAACTTTAGAACATAAAAACTTTAGAACTTTAGAACATAAAAATTGTTTGATGTAGTTTTTTCTTAGCTCATATAATAGGTTTCCATTTGCATTGTATTTAAATTTTTACTACAGCACAAAAATTGAACATGAAGGTGAAACTTCTGATATTCAATTTTCATATGTAAATATAATTCATTTTAAATTGAGCTTTTGAAAAACCTAAACATTTTATTTCTACATATGTTAGGAAACGCACAATACTTTATTTTTCTTTAAAAATCACTAGAATTTTTTTTTGCACGTGTGGGTACTGGGGGTCAAACTCAGGACCGTGCATGCCAGTAGGCGCCATGCAGCTGAGTGATATCACCGGCCCTTTTTTCATATGTGGGTACTGGTGAGTTGAACTCAGGACCTTGCACTTGCCAGGCAGGCTCTTATGCTGCTGAGCTATCTCACCAGGCCCTAGAATAGGTTTTAATGTGTGTGAGATACCACAATGTCCTGAATAACATTTAGAACTATAATGCACAAGAAGAAGTGGAAATGACTCATATGTCTGATACACACACACGCACAAATACACACTTATGTTTTGAGTATTTGCACAAATTTCTGCTTCTTTTTTCAAGTTATACTTCTCAATTTTATTTAGGACTTCTGTGTGTAACATTATAAAATAAACACTATATGCTAATATTACTTACCTCAAGGGAAAATTTGTTCTTTCCTCTTGAAGACAGTATTGAAGTTGGTTCTGGATTTATTGCAGATTATTCACAAGACTGGAGTGAGTCTGATTATGAATTTGTTGTTTGTATGTTTGTTTTTCATCAGAACTAGAATATGAAGGCCAGTGAAACCCCTGATTTCAGAACTGAGAGCTCTGATGACCGAGGAGAGAGGAAGATGGAAGATGATGTTCCATTCTTTCCAGTGCCTCTGGTTCTATCCAAGATCTCAGTGGATTGACTGGATGATGCCCACTTCTGTGGATCTTCCTAACTCATTCTGTTGATATAAATGCTGCTGTTTTCAAGAAACAACCTCACAAATGCACCCAAGTATTGCATACCTTTGCCCAGTCAAGTTGACTGTACTTACCATTACATGCAGCCCCTCAGCCTTTTGTATCATCTGGTAGTTATTTTTGCTCTACAGCTTCTTAGTTTCTAAAACTTAAGATACCATTCTCTACACAGCTTCCTACTCAGCATTGTGAACCCCCACACAGGCATCTAAGAGAAGGGTAAGGAGGACAGTTGTTTCAAACATTTTACCCTCTGTTTAATCTTAGTATCAAAAGCCTGTATTGTGTAGACATAGTCTTTGGGCCTCTTCTGGATTCCTGTTTCTCATAGCACACTATCTCTGGCTTTAATAGAGGGTAGGCTAGGGTGGACTTATCTCTGTCTTTTCAGGTTACTCTTTCATTCCTACAGTTAAAGCACAAAAAGAAAGCAGCAATGGTACTCCTTTCTCCTAGCAAAGCCTTGCTGTTTTCTGGAATTAGACCCACGATGTTTCTTGTATCCTCAACTGTGTGATGGGTAGGGGGAAAATGACTTTTTATAAAATATCCATCCATCTTTTCATTTTTTTTCAAGGTGGGGATGTTGAAACTTTGTGATCTTGATATTTCAACTGAAAACAAAGGATTGTACTTATTTTTCTTGTTAAAACAGGAATCTGAAACAAGCAAATTTTAACAATAGTAATTTTTATATCTATATATTTATATATAGATATATATTTTTATACTGTATCCCACAATTTTAATTATATGCCCACTCTACAGAATTGTCAAGACATTTCCAGTTTGTATCTATTAAGTGTCCCAGACTGAATGCAATGAACAGCACTTCTGTTTTCTCTTACTTCATACTAGTCAATCACTTGTGGTCAAGAAACTGGTTACTATATTTTCTCTTTTACACTATGGTTCATCATCTATGCCTCCCAGCATGTAAAATAATGGCCTACACAATGTGAAAACTATTAGACAGCTTCAGGTGTTTTCTCTAGTTCCATGAATCTTCATTTGAAACCAAAATAGTCAGCATTTTCTTTTTTAAATTTCTATTTAAAGTTCCTACCAACCACCATAAATAAAGTATGAGCAAATTTAACCTGGTTTCTAGATAAACATGCTTTTATTTTCTTTCAGTAAGAACCAGCACACTGAAAACAATTAGACAGAATCTAGGTATGTGACTTCCTTAGGAGAGCTTTTCTTTTTCTGTTTTATTTTCATGAAACTCTTAAATGGAACTTCTTTGACAGCTTATCCAGTGATAATTTTCTACATGATGGTTTAAAGAGTGGTTACTGTAATTAGTGTCTTTTTTATATATTTTGGAATTTATGGTTAAGTCTGTTTGCTTCACAGAATCTGGTAGTCTGGAATTTTAGCCAAAAAATCATCACGTTTATATTTTAAGGTTTTTTTCTTTTTTAATTACATGTTTTTTGGCATTCAGAGATGCCAACATAGTCAAGCAATTATTGCATTAAACATTAAAGCAGTTTTGTTTCATTGTTTTACCTAGGTTGCGCTACAGTTGTTAGCCCTCTTCCATCATTAGAAGTTTCAATTAGTTATGAAGTTTTTCAAATATTAGCAGATGAGCGTACAATTATAAGATAATTTCCAAAGAAGATGTTTATAGGAATCAAAATGGGATAAGTTGAATTTGTTACTCAGAATTCTTCTGTTTTAGGTCTGCACAATTGAGCTATTTTAATACTATATTATCCAAGGTACTTAATTTCATTTATATAACAATAAAAACAAAAAGTCAATGTCTTGGTAAAACAATGGCTTATTATTCTCAATGCTGTAATAAACAGAATCACTGTAACAACACCCAGGATTTGGAGGCAGGTTTATTTAACGTCAGATAGGTACTGACTAGAAATCAATCGTTACTCAAAATGTTAGGCCCTGATCTCTGGTGGTTTAGGGCTTACATGAGATAAGCAAGCAGGAAGCAGAGAGGCAGAATGGCTTGTCAATTGGGGATTGGTTCTTACAGTATGCATCATAGTGACCAGCTATACATCCCAGTGACCAGTCATTTCTGAGAAACAAAAATAACAGGAAGTGTAACCAGAACTATTACTTGGGCAACTAACAAACTGAAGTATACTGGCTGGGGAGGGCATCTTCTGCTACATTTTCCCCCTCTTTTAGTTTTCCCAGCAAATCTTTGCTGGGCATGTCACATGTGATCTTCTAAGACAAGGCCCAACCAGAAGCAACAGGATGGGCCATAGCCACAGCCCTCAAGACTGAAAATTCCCACCAGGAGTATGTGGTTTAGTTCCCTTATTATAGGATTTCTCTCTAAGTTGACTCTCACAAGGGAGTGAAAGTGTTAATCTGATCTAAGGGAGTGTCCAGTGTGCCTTGGACACTCATCAAATCTTTATCATTTATAAGGGACTTACTGGTTACTTTCTATTCTCTCAGGGCAATCATCCATAGAGCTAAGGCAAAGCAAGGACTGGGGTAAGCAGCCACAAAAATCAAGGGGAATAGGTATGGAGCAATCCTGTGAATGGTGCCCCCAGTCTTTGTGCATGGACTGGCCAGCATCTGGTGTGACCAGAACAGGGCCTTGAGTGTGTTGTCTCTTCAGAGTGAGCTGTCTGGTCCAGGTAAATTCTCCAGTGGATCTAAGGCTGAATTTCTGAAACTTGTAGAAGTAGTTAATATGTACCCGGGTTATATGTGTGTGCAGGAGTGTCTACAGGTATAGCTGGTAGCAGGACCTTATAAACTCTTGTTATCTTTTCAGTGCAGGTAGGGAATGTCTTGGGCCAGCCAGAGTAAGTGCAGATGAGCACTAAAAAATATTTGTAACCCTGTAATGTTTTATTTCTGTGTAATCTATCTATATAACAAAATTGAGAGAATCAACTATATTGCATGTGGTCAGGAACAGTGACACAGAAGTAGAAGCCTGAGCTGGCTGCAGGAGTACAAGTGCCAGCACTGCAGCTTGAGCTTGAAAACAAATGGTGGGGGCAGGGTTTGCTCTGATCTTGCAGAACAAATAGTGGGAGTACTGGGTAAAATTTTTCTGCCTGGGGCTGATGTTTCAGTCAATCAGATCTCCAGAGGGGGCTTAGGCCTCTGGATCAAATTATTTTGCCTTGGTGACAGGTTTCCAAACAGCAGCTGGAAGCAGTATCAGAACTCTGGCCAAAATAGCTTTGTGCAAGATGACCACAGCATATCTAGCCTGTCAGAGTCCATTCCTAACAAAGCTACTTCCATCCATAAACAGGGTGTACTCAGCATCTCTCAGGATTTTATTTTTCAGTGATGGTCTGGTGGGCCCAGATTGGTGGGCAGGTATATGGCAGGGTTGAGTGGTTGGAGTTTTTTAGGAGGTCCAGTATAGCATGTGGTACCTGGACAGTTAGGTCTCAACCTAAGGTGAGCTTGTCAGTTTTCTTGATCAGAAGGACAGTGGCTATTAGAGCATGGAGGCAAAGGGGAGAGGCAACCCTTAGCTACCAGATCCAAGTATTTGCTCAGTTAGGCACCTCGGTGCTCCCAGGGGCTGACAGTGTGCAGCAGCTCCAAGAAATTTGTGGCATTTTTTTCTTGTAACCAGTTTCTGCTGGATATTGCAGCAGAGCTTTTGTGCCTTTCCAGCAGGCAGCTTGGGTGTCATTAATCTGAAGTGCTTTTTCAAAGAGGAAACAAGTTTTTGAAACTCTGGGAGGTTGAGTTCAGGTCAGTTGCAAAAAGGGACTGGCTGACAGGAGCCAATCAAAGGAGAAGAAGGCATTCTTTAGGTACAGGCAGGTGTACCAGCAGATTGTGGGTGACAGAAGACTGAGGCAATGTACATGAAGGGCAATCACAGTGGCACTGGCAACTCAGAGATCTTGAACTGGCTTTACAGGCAGGAGAGGCGTATTTTAGCAGTTTGACAGTCTACTACTTTTTTCTTGGGGGACCATGATGACAAGCAGGAGGGGACAGAGAAACAGGCTGTCTTGGAGAAAAGGTGCTAGTGGCTTGGCTAAATCTATTGTTGGAGCCTACCTGAAAATAGTGGGAGAGTTTTTAACCACTTGTGGCAATTGAGTCCAAGTGATTTGTGTCTTGTCTCAGGATTTTCCCAGTTGAATGGACTTTTGGGAGCAACTCAAAAGCAGAGGAAGGCATATTTTAAATCTAGACATGTAAAACAGCTGGCATCTGGAGGTAACAATCTAAAAGCAGTGTATGGGTCAAGAACTGCACCGTGTAAAGTGATTAACAGTCCATCAGTATCTCTAACTGCTGTGTGGCTGGATGCCTGTTTGTTCTTCCTATGACATCTGACAGCAATGAGGATCGAAGTGAGGTGGCATTGTTAATGACCAGGCCCAGAGGCAAGTCTTTGGTTCATCCCTGTGGGAGGAGAGTTTTCAGACTTTTAGGATTGCAGTTATCTGTCTCAGGCTGATGTAGGCATCATCTTCCTTTCAGGGAACAGTAAGAGTTGAAAGTGCAGGGTTAAATAAGAGGGAGGCTGGAAGTAGATGAGTCAGGAGAAGGGAGTGAAGCTATAGGTGTTGGCAGCAATTGTGACAGCTGATGAGGGTGCCAAAGCAAAATTCTCAGGAGAATGGGCCTCTTTTTTCCATTTTTTTTCTTTGAGACAGAGGGAGTGGTTTGCATTCATTTTTAACTCTTTAAAAGCCCTTTATCCTGCAGTCAGGGACTGTGGGTTTTGACTAATTCTCATCTCTGACTTGCTATGTGTGTTGTGTACCCTTGAATGATGGGGCAACAGACAAAAGGTGGGTGCCCCTCAGAGAGAGAGAGAGAGAGACCATTCAGTTGCCTGCCTGGCCATACCCTTTGCAGGGACTTTGGCTCAACTTAGCTAAGGAGAGTGCGAGGCCTCCATTATGCTATATATCAATCACCACAGAACTGCAGGTAAAGGCCCAATCAGCCACTGTGACCAGTGCTTCCCACTATTGGTGCACAGACAAAGCAGCATATTGCTTATGCTGTCCATTCCACTCACTCACACATTCGTTTAACAGGCACTCAGAGGTTAAACATTCCAAACCCCTTCCCTTGAGGGTGGTACTGAGGAGAGTTGATCAGACTCTTCTGCTTGAGCTGAACAGGACTGACAGACAGACTAACTGGGGTGCTCCTGGGGCTCTTATTGGAATCAGGTGGGCAGACAGACAGACAGACAGACAGACAAACTGCATCCTCTTCCCTTTTGGGTCTGATGTGAGCCACTCAAGTGGGAGCCAGGAATCCTCCTCCAGACCTCTGAGGAAACTTGAGAAATCTCAGTAGCATGCCTTCCCATCAGGAACTGGAGAGGTCCTTCCTATGTCTGAGGGCCATGACCAGTGACTAAAGAGGTCATCATGGTTGGTTTTCCTGGCCAATGCATCAGATGCTAAGGCAAACAGAAACACTGAAACAATATCCAGGATTTGGAGGCAGATTAATTTAACATTGGATGGGCACTAACTAGGAATCAATTGTTCCTCAAAATATCAGGCCCTGATCTCTGGTGGTCTAGGGTTTATATGGGATAAGCAAGCAGGAAGTAGAGAGGCAAAATGGCTTGTCAATTGGGGATTGGTTCTTACAGTATGCATCATAGTGACCAGCTATGCATCACAGTTTCTAAGAGACAACAACTGGAACTGGAACAGGAACTCTTACCTGGGCAATGAATAAACTGAAGTATACTTGCTAGGGGGTGAATCTTCTGCTACAACATGGCAGCCAAAGTAGTGCATAATTCTCTGTTCCATAGACCATTTTAAAATATATTATTTCAGTCTCATAAAAGTTTTAACTAATAGCATCAAGGTTAGTCTGTAATAAACAAAATAGTCTTTAGTGCTATAGGCATCCTTCTCCAAGCACAGCCAAGAATTTTCCCTTGAATATATTTAGATGTAGTGATCCTGCTTGCAATGGAAGCTTCCAAATTGAAGAAAAGGACAGATACTCATGTGTTTTTATAATACTTGCCACAAATTAGTAGCCAAGTTTGTAAACAGAACTAAGAAGTCCTATGACAAAAGGCCATTGTGTGACTCAAGTGAACACTGTTTCGTAAGATTGCATGTAGGGTACCTAACGTTTGTCAAACACCTGTTACTTCTTTCTCTGTTGCTGTCCTTTGTTTGTGGTGCTGAGGATCACACCCAGGGCAATATACTGTATAGGCCAGGAAGTAGTCTCCCATGAACTACACCCCAAACCACTGTCACAAGTGTTAATAATTGGGAAATTTAAAAGATGCAAAAAATGGCTTCTAAGCCATACAACTCATAAGTACTAGATCACATAAATGAATACATTTTCTCTTATTCAAGTTTAAGTGCCTTTGCAAAGATTTTATGTTGCCTCCAATGCCCATCGTGGACTCTTATCAAATATTTCCACATATTTTTCCATTTTTCATAACTATTGAAGAATTTTAGTGAAGGGTTTACATGAGAAATCCAGGATCTGAATTTAAAATAAACCATACATCTTGACTTTTAGCATACTTCTGTGTGAAAAAGATTCATTGCCATGGTTCATTCTGTTTTAAAATCACTGATGGTTGAAAAAAAATTCTATAATGGTGAAAGCACTTCAAAGTTGGTATGAACTTTTACTCAAGTTAGAGCTTCTCTTGTATATTTTTTTAACACCAAGCAAGGCAAAATATCTACATATTAGAATATTTATTAATAAGTCAGCTGCTAATAGTAGAAAAAGGTGAGAAATAGAAATAATCTTTCATTCCTTGATGTATGTAAGAGTCAGCTTAAAGTCATTAATAATATCATGTTCATTGTAGTGATGATTCTTTTGTTCTAAAATTATAAAGAATTTACAAACTAGGGTTTCTATAAGGGAAAATAGAAAGCATATTTCATGTTTAATAATTTTACTTAAATCATGAAAACCATTAACCCAAAGGAGAAATCTTTTACTACCTTGGCTTTGTGCTGTGAAATAAAGACAATTATTTATTTTTGTATGTGTCATTTTATATCAATACCCATGTCATTAATAGAGTTACATTTTTTATATATTAGCCATTTATTAATGCTTGATATAGATTTTTCTTAACATAGATAATGAAGGATATTCTTTTGAATCAATGTATATACATAAATATATAATGATAATTCACGACAAATTTTTGTGATTTATTGTCACTTTAGGAAAAATTGAAAAAATAAAAATAAAAGGAATCATACCATGAAGAAATTCACTGTTACGTAAAATGACAAATGCTGTTGAAAGTGTTAAAACCTATGAAAGTTAAAAGAGCACATGATTTTGATGAGGACATCAGAGAAGTACACCTCAGCAGATAAAATGTGTAAGAGGGTGTATTATTCAGCTTTTTGTCTCTGGGTCAAACACCTAACATGCACAACTTAGAGGAAAAAGTTTTATTTTGGCTTATGGTTTCAAAGATTGCAGTCCCTGTTCAGCCAGCTTCAAGGCACAAAGATTATGGGGGAAAGGCAAGATAGAGGAAAGCTACTTGACCTATCACAACCAGGAAACAGAGATAAAAGGAAGAGCAAGAAAATGGGCATATTTTCTGAAGGCATAACCCCATTAACCTACTTCCTGGTACTGGAGCCCAGCACCTAACAGCACATGCAACTGTGAATAGATCATCAAGGAATTAATCTGCAGATGAGCATAGTATACTCATGATTCAATAACCTCAAGGCCTCACCTCTGGACACATGATATTTTGAAGGAAATTTTAGATTTAAATCATAAGAGAAAGGAAGAAATGTTTCTATTAATATATAGCAAAGGAGGGGAGGATTTTGTGTTTTCCAGGTAAAAGGAAACGTTTGAGGTGATGCATCTAATAATAGTTTTAAAACAGCCTAGGATTTAAATCATTTCTAGAAGAACAATACAAATTAGAGTGGTAATTCAAATTAGAGTTATTCATGAATGCCTTAAAATAAAATATTTTATTCATCCAGTATTTATTAAGTGCCATGCATTCATTGAGGTACTATGTTAGGGGAAGATAGAAGCATTAAGAAAACAGACAAAAGTACCAGTTGTCCTTAATGTGAGGTTCATGTGGTAGAGGCACATGAAAGGGAAGGAGAAAAACTAAAACTAAGTCACTGAATAAGGTCCAAGTTTCTGATTATGAAATGTTATGATAATACTTCATTAAAAGGTAGACTTGAGGATTTCTATTTTTTGTGTGTGGGTACCAGGACCTCACATGCCAGCAGGCACCCATGCTGCTGAGCGATATCACTGGCCCTTTTTTTGTATGTGGGTTCCAGGAGTCAAACTCAGGACCTCGCGCTTGCCAGGCAGGCACTTATGCCGCTGAGCTATCTCACCAGCCCAAGGATTTTTGTGTAGTGGTGAAAGGTGTGCAGAGACCCTAGGCTGGCCAGTTTCAAGGGCTTGGTGGTGGCAGTACAATGCCAGGAAAAGCCTGCATGGCTGAGATACTACAGATGAAATACTGTAAGAAGTTGAGGTTTTTTATATTAGAGCATATTTTAATTTTTTTTTTTTTTGGAGACAGGGTCCTGCTATGTAGTTCAAATTGACTTTATTGTGCTGTATAGCCCAGGCCTCAAATTTGTGGAGCTCCTCCTGCCTCAGCCTACTCAGTATTAGGATTTACAAATATGCACCATCATGCCAGGCTTGGAGTGTTTTTAAAGAAGTGTGTTGTGATTGTCTTTATATTTTTTAAAAAAACCCTCTGGCTGACACATAGAATAAATTGCAGGAGTCACATAGAAGCAAAGAAGCCATTTATGGGGCAAAAAAACAGATCAAGTAATAATATTCACTGTGCACAGATGGTAGAGAATGATGAAGTTTTAAATATATTCTAAGAATGGAACAGTATGAGTTGGATGTGGAGTATAATAGGGTTCTAAAAGCATCTATAGCATTTTCCCTTGGGCAATTAGGAAGACAGTGTTGCCCAGACTGGGGTGGAGGAAACTCAGAGACAAACTTGCAAATGATAAAAACAAAACAGAACAACAAAGCCAAGTTAGAACAACAAATGAAGAATTATTTGGTGAGTTTAAAAAATGTCCATCATGTTCCAAAAAGATGCTGTTGAGGAGAGAATGAATACAAAATTTTGAGTTCAGGAAGTATCAAGGGGAGGTTGTAAATCTGGAAACTTTTAGCATCTTTAAACTCTTGATACTGGATGTACTCAGCAAAGTACGTGTGTGCACAGAGAGTAAAGATGAACACTGATTTACTGACCTTGTAAGAAGACAGAGATGAGGTAAGAATGCCAAACAAGGCAGGAAAAAACTCAGAGAGAACAAAAAGCATTGCAGGAGAATGAGGAAAGTATTGTCAATTAGTTCAAATTCTTCCAGGGATGTAATGAAATGAGACCCTGAGTTGGCTACTCAATTTAGCAACTTGTCACTGATGAACTTAAGGAGACCAAATGTAATGGAATAATGGGGGAAAAAAACCAAGTGAATAAGTCTCAAGAGAATATAGGTATTTATACTTATATTACCTAGTATTATAAGATTTGTAGATTCTTTTGTAGGTGGGACATAACATATGGGTGGATGAAGGCAGAATACTTCTCATAACTTAAACCTCCAACCAAAAAAGAAAAAGCTGTCAGACATGGCCACATGGGAGGTTACCCACGGACATAGTAACAGCAAGTTGGGGCTGGAGGGTCATTCTTATGTCTGGCAAGCTTCATGGTGTTATCTAGGGCTTCCCAGGATCCTTGTGGACTGGTAGTTTGAACAATTTTACTGTCCCATGTTTATCTGGTATCTGGCCCTGTGTGATATAGGGTTGATGCAGAAATGAGCTGCAGTGTGATAGCCTGAAGAAGATGATTGAAGATGTGAACTCCTGAAAAGGAACTGACCAGCATTTATCCAGAGCTTCAACAATGAGGCCAGGTCTTTTTTTTTTTTTTTTTTTTTTTTTTTTTTTTGAAAAGTAAAACTAATTGCTGCTCAAGGAATTTAAAACAACTTCATCTAGATACAGTCAAAAGTGCATGTTTAAGTTAAAATTAGGCAGCATTATATTTCCTAACTATTATTTTTTACACATTTCCATTCAGGAAGAAATTGTGAAGCAACTGATTTTTCAAGTTTTCCTCAGGCTCCAGTTGCCCCCTTTTAAGTGGCATGGTAGATTAAGTGTAGTAGATCAAAATGCCATGCTCTCTCCCAGTTTCTTTCAGATTAAACTCTGAAATGTTTTGCTTGTGAATTTAAATAGTCTTTCAAAGATTATTTCTTTCCAGACTCTCACACACTGAATTTCTAAAGCAGAAACCCAACATGAGGAATTACTCAGGGCATATTTCAGTTCCAATCTAATGTTACCAGAAACCATCATGAGTCACTCTTTTTTGCTGAATGTCAAAATCTGACATATCTTTAGTTTACCTTGAAAAGTTCCTTTACTTTAAGTTGTGAATTATAATACATCAAAAATCATTGTTTCGGGCCGGTGAGAGAGCTGAGCAGCATAAGCACCTGCCTGCCAAATGCGAGGTCCTGAGTTTGACTCCTGATACCTGCATGTAAAAAAAAAAATCATGGTTTCATTTTAAAATGTTCAAATAATATTATTTCAAATACGCTAGCAGGTGTTCTTCAAAGTGACACTTGAGCTTTGTTTGAGACTTGGTGGATTGTGGCATCTGGCAAGATATTACTCCTAATTTCAAGTTCAGTAGCATACTTGGAAAGTACCTGCATGACTATCTACAGACGAAGGTTGCCCTTGTGTGAAAATAAAAGTTCAGGCTGTAGAAAATTACAAAATTATGAGGCTCTTTAAACAAAACTGTGATCTTCTTGAATTTTTTTTCAATGCAAATAAAGAAAGAAATCTTGATGCAAATCTTTGGTGTTTAAAAACCCTATGCATCCAGGAATGTGTTCTTTAATTTACTGGTAAATCACTCTACCATCATTTCAGCAAATTGTTTCTTTTATCTAGGATGAACCTAGGGAGCATGAGCTGTTTCATTGTAACCATTGTTTTATTCTGTTCAGCTGAATTTCTACACAGAATCTGTGTCACCTGATAAACAAGTCCAACAGGAGAAACATCATATGCAACTGTGAGAATTTAGATGTCCCTGAAATTTAATAAATATAACATCATATCACAGTATTATTAAATTGGTAACTTCTTTTTAGTAACTGGAAGTTTCGAGCTTGGTAAAATCTTGCTTTCCCCCAGAGAAAGTTAAAGATAGGATATTAGCAAATAACTTGGTCTACATGTATAGTATTCCCTTAGAACAAACCTGGGGCTGCAGTGTATCAACACAACAGTGAATACAATTAGAGTTATGGTACACTGATAAACAACGCTCATAGACAATATATAATAAGTTTCTCCCTCTATTGCTGTGCCTTTTGGCAGTTACACCTACAACTGATAGTATTCTGAAGATCCTGACACAGGTAGAATAATTAAGTTTATCTTCAACTATATCATCTCTCCATTTTTAGTCTCTTCTTTTCTGATCTTTTTACCAATTAATCATTTAGGCATTTCTTATATATGCCTTTTTAGAATGACTTCACTTTCAATACATTATACATATGTTTTTCTTGTTGGGCCTTACCTTACAAGCAAGCTTTTTAAAAATTGTGGATATCTCCAAGTCTTCCTGCCCCACAGATATTCAAGTTAGTGTGCACTGTGCAGAGAGATAAGCTTGGGTGTCAAAGCAACTTCTATTCGGCCCACCTGAAAAAACAATTCAAATCTATTTGAGTTATTCATCTTTGATTTTTCTTCTACATTAATAGTGTTACCACGTACATAGCTGTTTCCCAGTCATTGAAAATTCATCTTTTCAAAGCTGCATTTAATACACTAGTACTATAAGTTGACCAAAGGAATCAGAATCACTGTACTTTACTTCATGATACTTCCAGTCTTCACACCACTTGCATTTTGGTTGTTCTTTTTATTAATTTCATACTCATCATTTGAAAAACTGCTGCATAGTGGGAGCTATTTCTATAAATGAAGCAGTATAAAATTTTATTGTATTTTATTATTGCATAACTGTTATGCCAATAAACATATTGAAAGAAAACTATTGGTGTTTAACATGTAACAAACTCCCAACATAATGCTATTTGAAACCTTCATTTAATGCTTGACTAAGCCTCATTTCACACAGTTGATTTGAATGAGAATCGTTGGAATTTCACTTACGATAACAAAAATGCTACAATAAAAAGAGATGTTCAGTTTGCTACTTGTACTCATATCTGTCATTGAAATAGAAATAATAGTTTCATGCATAAAAATAGAAGGAAAAATTGCAAGTCTGTAGAAATTTAATCACATTAAAATGAATATTATTTTGACATTTTAAGTAGATCATGTGAAGTTTTTCTTTATTCTACATGACCTAATTTACTAAAATGAGAAAGATAGCATTTGTATGGTTCAGAGGTAAAGCTTAGTTATGCAATATTTTCAATTGCTCTGAGATCACTGATCTCATATCACTTACCGTTGCACTTCTCTGTGATAATAAGAGTAGTGTAATCAATGATTCATGTACTATATTTAAAAATCCTTACATTTCCTAGGATTGAGAATTGAGAGAAGCATAGAAATTTAGTCATGCCAAACTCAATAACACTATTGAATAGGAGAAAGTCAAACTCAAAATGATAGAACCAAAGACTCTTCACTAAAGTGAACCTAATGAATATCTATTTGCCTTTCATAAAATATTTTCCTAGCTGTTCTCAGTTTTAATATTCCATTAAACAATATATTTTGAAATTTGGGGGAAATTCATTTTATAAAACACTGTGGGACACTTTGAAAATGTATTGTAATTTTGAATATAGTTTTTTTATTAGAGAAAAGAAGCAATTTCAATATGTAAGTTCATATTTATTTTTACCTAGTTTATTTAATCAAACCTTTTCTGGAAGGTAGACATTTTCTAGGAGTTGTGATTGCTAATCAAAATTTCCAGATTTTTACCTCCTGGGGAATGTATATAATCTCCAAAATGGTATCATCCCTCTATGGATTTACTGAGGTACAATGTGTTTTATCCTAGTTTGAAATATTGAAACTTTACAAAGAAGAAGGGAGGAAAATCATATTCTGCAAATCTGCAAATCTAAAGCTGATTTAGGAGAGCTCATGGGAACATTTAAAAAAAAGTGTTCTTCGTATTTATGGCTTTCTCTAATCTTCAGAAACATCCAGCTCTTAATAACTCTGTCTAAAAAAAACAGCAAATCACACCTTTTTCCCTTTTCTTTCCATCTGAGCTCTAAACCAATTGGTATAATGGTGAGTCAAACAAGAATCAAACTCAATATATTAGCTATTAAAGCTAAGATTGTAGGATATGGCTTGAGCGTGATGAGACCATGTAGATGTTTTGATAATTCTTCCACTGAGTGAACTCTGTCATCTAGTTACAGGATATTGCCTGACCTTCAAGAGGCAATTGTCTTTTTTTTTTTGCCAGTTATGGGAGTGTAATTGTTGATACATTGTGTCAACATGAGAAGTCCAGAAGCTTAACTAACTCAACAGTTCTACACCCTAGGGTATAGAGGACATGCCCTTATGCTCTAGGATGTTGTTCATTGTGTCAACTTGAGAGGTTTAGAAGTTTAACTAAGTGACTCAGCAGGGGGCCAGGGTCCTCACTTTGTAAACATCCCCAGCCTATGCAAGAGGAGGGCATGGAGATGGTGTGAGTGCTACACCCACCTGAAGGTGGGTAGCCTGCATTCAATATAATGGAGGAAAAGAGGCTTGTTTCCCCCTTTTTGGTCTAGTTTTTGCTGTCTTATGCTACCTTGAACAGTTGCCCCTCACCATACCACCCTACCTTGGAGCCAGGTGATTATGGACTGAAACTTCCACAAACTGTGAGCTAAATAAACCTTTCCTTCCTTAATTTTGGGTATTGGGTATTTTTTTATTGCAATGAGAGAAAAGTAACCAACACAGGGAGTCACACCCAACACCATCTCATTGAACTACATCTCCAGCCCCTTTTGAAATTATTTTTAGTCAGATTTTACTAAGTCTCTAAGTTGTCCAGGATGGGCCCAAATATGAGATTCTTCTGCCTCAGGCTCTCAGAGTGCTGGGATTATTATAGGCATGTAATTTGGAGAAACGTAACCACCACTTCCAGTTGCAATTTATTTTTTTTTATTATTTTTTTTTTGTGGGTACCGGGGGGTTGACCTCAGGACCTCGCGCGCCAGCAAGCGCCCGTGCCGCTGAGTGATATCACCAGCCCCTTTTTCGTATGTGGGTTCCAGGAGTCGAACTCACGCCCTCGCGCTTGCCGGGCAGGTGCTTAAGCCGCTGAGCCATCTCACCGGCCCCTCCAGTTGCAATTTAGAATTTATCCACAGGGCAAACTTATTATGAGTTACTAGGAATGGCATAGCCAATGCTGCCCTGTTCCTTCTCCTATTTTCACCTGCCAGAAAACCAGCAGTTTTTCCCTAAGATAGCCATTGTTGAAAATATGGAACAGAACTCTAGCTTGACTTCTTTCATTCAGAAACAGAAGGCAAGGGAAGTAGATGCTTTTGACTCAAACTTTTCTTAGGCAGTATAAAGCAGCTCCTTGCCATATTTTCTTGTAGCAGCCAGTAATTAAACCATTCTCCCAGCTTCAAAGCTACTTTCCTAAATTTGGCTTTGGCATGCCAGTTCTTTGTGCTGCCAGCTGAGATAGGCTCTGTTCATAGGGATTGCTAAGGAAGACCACACTGAAGAGGGAAGGAAGTTGTTTCTGGCTCTTGATTATTCTTGCTGGGTTTTTCTTCCTTTATTTTTATTTTTTTAATGGTACCAGGAATCAAACTCAGGACCTTGTATTTGCCAGGCAGGTTCTTCCTTTCTTTGTTACTAAGCTATGCTTCTCCTCATGGTAGCAGCAGAAGTTAAAAGTGTGGAGGACCACCTGGATGACTCTCCTTGAAAGAAAAGGAATTATATCCATTTTGGCTGAACCTGGCCCTATTTCCATGTATTGATACATACAGAGCTGGCTAGGACTTTTCCTTATCCCTTCAATTGGCTTTAAGCAATGCAAATCAGTCTAGCTGAGGTGTTGATGTATAGTCTTTGAAGCATGGTGACAGGTCAGTGTTACCCTGACCCCTTAGCTCCCAAAAAACATGTGTGAGCCTGGTCAGTGCTCCATGCTGTCGGCTGGGATTGCGCCTCAAGATTATAGGCTATGACTTTCCAGGGCATAGACGATTACACATCAGAGCTGAAGCACTGACCCCAACACATTAGATACTACCTCAAATTGTGTTATGCAGATTACTCTTTCTGCATATCTTTCTCTGCATATTGCAAAGGGCATTTCAGGCTTCCTACCTAGCCCAGCTCACAGCCCTCATGTACTTCCCACCATTTTTACAGTCCCTCATCCTCAAGCCAGTCCCTTCTTCATGAATGAATAAAACCTGGGTTTGGCCTTGGGTCATGTCTTTGTCCTGGTTAAAGACTCCCTTGGCTTCCCACAACTACTAATATGTCTTAGTGTCTTTATTCTCACCATGGGTTGCACTGGAAGTGGTAGATTGGAATTAACAAGCTAGAATTCCAATAACTTTTCCATGGGATTACAAATATAAACTTCCTGGACCATGATGAGGACTGGGAAGGGCTCTCAATATAGAAGCACTTCAATCTATTTTATATTTTCTTCAATACTCCCAGATCTGGCCCTTTCAGCCCTGAAGAGACACCAACCCCAACTGGCCAGACACAATGTTTCCTTCTCAGAGCTGGGACTCAGAGCTGCCACTTCTGCCTCTTTTGAGGTACAATAGCATGGGCAAAGAAGCACCCTTCTCAAAGAGGAACTAGCTCCTGGGTATTCATCTGAGCCTCTCAGATTTACCAATTTTAGTATCTCTGTACATGTGGTACTGTTTGCCATGTTGTCTTACTGTAATACTTTATTACACCCTATTTTTACAGTCACCTAATCAGCAATTTATAAAATGCTATTGATAACTTCTGAAGTTAAAGTTCCTCATTTAACACAATTATTATTATTAATTATTACTTTTTCAGTTCATTGCTATACTTTTATCTGTATAGTAATCTTTTTCAATACTGAGGACAATATAACCTCACAGAACTTCTTTTTCTCCAGGATTCATGTCTTGTTTAGCATAGTGGTAATTTTAGGTTAATGTATTTTTATTCACTTATAGTTCCCTTTGCATGTGACATTAACAATAGCAGACACAGGCCCAGTGGGAAGAGCATTGTAAAGGAATTTTGAAATAGCACCTTGATTATGCTGATTATACAGTATATTGCCACAGCTTGTGCTTCCTAGAAACAGATATTGAAGCACAGTTTCATGTGAGATACATATCAGGAAGGACCTTTGGGATATATATCTCCTTAGAGATCAGCAAGATTAAACAGAGGAAGAAATGAGATGTGATATAAATCCTCCAATATCTCCTTTAACACATGAAGAGTTCTAAGAATGAATTGACCCTTAAAAATTGACCACAAGGAGTTAAGAGCATCATATTATGGTGATACATGCATGTCCATGTTTTTGGCAGCACAAGTTTTAATAGCTAAATTTTGGAAGAAGCCTATATGTCTATCAACAGATGAAAGGGTAGAGAAAAATCTGGTGTCTACACACAATGAAATACTACTCACAGAAATGACAAACTTGAGTCATTTGTAGGAAAATGAATGTGCTTTGAGACCATAATGTTAAGTGAAATAAGTCAGACACACAAGCTTAAATATCACATAGTTTCTCTTATAAGAGAAACCCAAAAAGTAAATAAAGAGCAAAATAAAAGGTAGATAAAAGGAAATATGGAGACAGATCTTTCTTAATGGCAAGAGGACCAAAAGGTGGACAGAGAAGAAAGGAAGGGAAAAGAAGCGGATCAAAAAATTATTACATGTGTTATGTACATATGTCAACTTCCCACAGGAATGTAATCATTATGTACTGCAAACATATACTAATAAAAATAATTTTAAAAAAATGTATCAATATCGGGCATTTTATGCATTAGATATGAGGCCTTCTATGAGGAGTGTGGTCTTATCTGAGATAACTCTGTGCCTGAGGCAGTCCTAGAAGGGGCAGGAAGCTGAATTTGATTTGAGACTGAGAAAGGAGAGGATGATGTAGGAGGTGAGAATACTTTTAGGAGGAAGCTGATATACATAGATTTGTATTTTCTATGATGGCTTAAATGTTAGTTTAAATTGAACATGAGGAGACAATGAATTTGGGGAAACTAAATGTGGCCATTGCAAGTAGGTTAAAGTGTCCCCAAGGGTTTGAGTTAAGATAGGATGAAGAGTAAGGGTGAGTTTGAAATAGGCCCTTTAGCATTTGGTAGATGGAAGGCAAAGGAAGGGCAACTGGGAATATTAGATTGATTAAATGTATAGCATATGTGATTAATGTTATCATAGAACAGAAATTAAAGAAGGTAAATATGGTGAGACACTATTGAATAGGCATTTTTTATATTTGAAGTGCCTAAACTAAATACCAATGTAAATGTACTTTTGATAATTGGAGGTTGAAGTTTTGGAAATCAACTACACTTTTAAATAGATGTGAAAGTTACTGACAGACAGGTAAAAGTTGAAGCCATGGGATTGTATAAGACAACATTTCAAAACTACATGCAGAAGAGTCCTAAAGATGGATTGTGATCTTTTTATACAATCATTTGACCATGCTGTCAGCAATGTTTTTTCATTTTATTTTCTTTTTCTTTATTTATTTCTTTTTTTCTTTTTTTGTTTGTTTGTTAACAAGACAACTGGTATAAACATTTTTTTTTCAGGGGGATCAGATAAGAGAGTAGGAATGAAAGGAGAAATCAGACTGAGGATTTATACTTAATTTTCTTCTTATTAGATTCAACTTATCTACCCATCTTGTCAAAATATTTTTGAAATTGAGTTTTCATTTTGTGGAGTTTTTCCAGTCTCTCCAGACTTGTCAAACTGAGATTTGCTATATACATTATTCACTTCCCACTGAAATGTCTGATAACTTACAAAAAAGAAAGAAATCTTAAGGTTTAACATCAGTTTGTTATTATTGTTAATGATAAATGTTGTAATTTAAAATACATGTTACTACAATTCTATATATGACCTTTTGAAATATAACTGAGTGCTATTATCCATGTCCCTTATCTAATAATACTTGTTGCTAATAGAATTATATTTATCATCCAATATATACATTTCTATATATGACTAATCAAGATATAACTGCATAGTATAATCCATGCCCCTTTGCCTTGTGAAAATACAATAGATCAAATTCAATGACCACAATTTACCTAAGGGCTTACCATCTGTCACTACATTATTCTGCAAAAGTAATGTGCTATTTTTTTAGTAAATGTTTATATTATATACACAAACACATATATACACACAAATTTGTGTTTACTTGTACATAATAAAAATTCAAAAATGGGAAAACTACATTCTTTTTACACTCACAGTAACACCAAGAAAATAGTAATTGTAGCTGTTACCAAGAGTCAAGAAAAGGTTTACATCCAAGAAGGAACAAAGGAGTAAAGATTCATTATATCACAGAGGCATTAAATTTATAATCATCAATCAAACCCTGTTGTTAATTGTTTACAGATAAAAACACACATGAATGCATAAAATATTTAAAAATCAAATTTTAATCTTTAAAATTTACATTTTGTCATTGTTGGAAACAAAATGAAAAGGTATAATCTTAAGAGTTCAAATCATTAGCCAAAACTCATTTTACAAAACCATAGATTTGTAGCTACCTACTATAGTTTTAAAGGGACTTCTTCCTTTTTTTTTTAAATATGTATCTATAATGCAAGGGAAAATAAGTTCTTATGCTTGTATCTTTTCACTTTATAGCACTCACTAATTCTATAAGTTTCCATTTATTTTATTGAGGTTTCTAGGTATACTATTTGCGGATACTACCTCTTTTCCTACATGCTTATTCCCAACTTTTTGCATACTTTTGTTACAATTTTCTAGTCAACTCTGTTTGTTGTGTACATATCTTAAAATTGTTGTACATATTGAGTGTGAACAAGAGAATAGTAATTGTATTTGAAAAGACCACTTACATACTTTTTTTGAAAAATGTTGATTAGAGTTAATGTATTTTTCAGGAAATTAAAAAAGTTAGCCTACTCCAGTGACAGCAAATCTTTTAGGGACTAAGTACCTAAACTGCAACCTCAAACCCTCTTATTTATTGTAAAGTGTCAGCACTGCCCCTATGTGTGCTGTTATCCAATGCTTGGCTGCTGGAGCGATGCTGAGGTGACTTGCCTTAGGTGCAGACAGAACACACGTGCCATGAGTTCACCTCCACTGGCCCTAGTCTACTCATCTATTTTTGATTATTTTATATATGGATATATTTTTATTCAGCTGCACTTAAATATTCATGAGATATTTATAATGATTATATTTTAGAGTATGAATGGTATACAAGATCTTACAATATTCAGTGTAAAAGTTCTAAAATCCTTTCTCTGAAACCAGTGGTATAGAGTAGAAATATAAGCATTTATCTTTTAATTATAAATAAAGTCAAACTTTATATGGTTCAAATTCCATGAAAGTAAAAATATAATAAAATGTATCATACAGTGACTCATTGAAGTCAAGAATAAAGTATTAATATATAGAATAGATATGTTATAATTTAGAAAAATTATAATATACAGATGATTTATTGGGAAACTGCATCTTTATCTCAATTAAACTTTGAGCTAGCGTGAGTCATGAGCCTTGAAAACTGTCAAACTTTTTCTAACTGTGCTGTCACAGAGATTTCCAGTGTTGTACTTTGTTTATGACCAAGAGTCTATTATTTCCATTGGATTTGCAACTTATCTTGGATCTCAATTTCCATTTGATTTAGAAAACCTCATCTTTATCTCAATTAAACTTTGAGGATCATAATTCCTACTTACAGAGCTAGCGTGAGTCATGAGCCTTGAAAACTGTCAAACTTTTTCTAACTGTGCTGTCACACATACTAAAATTTAATGGAAAAGTTACTCCCAGAAATCTTCACATATTTTAAACCTCTTATTATTTCAGATTTCTCATAAATGTGATCTTCTCAGAAAGCCATTTTAATAACTATACCTTCATTCTTTTCTATCCCCTTCTTTACTGTCTTCCTATTATATATTTATAAAGAAGTTCTGCATTAGATTTCCAGTGTTGTACTTTGTTTATGACCAAGAGTCTATTATTTCCATTGGATTTGCAACTTATCTTGGATCTCAATTTCCATTTGATTTAGAAAACAAAAAAGGTATTCTCATCTTTAAAATATTTACAACAGTGTGTAACATTTATGAATCATGATCTAGTGCAGCTGTCATGCAGCATCAACTTCTGTGAGGAAATTCCTGCCTACAAAGGGTTTATATGGATGGGACATCATTTAAATGGGTACTTAAGTCCTGTTCAGCTAGTTCCTGAAGTTACAGCTTTACACACAGTATTATCTGTTAACTGCAAAATAAGAACAAGGCAAACAGCACACAGGTGTGAAATTTCCCTTTAAATTTCTATTTTGACTTTTTATAAAAAATACTAGATTATTAATTTATTTTTGTTGACATATAATATTTGTATATTCCTCGTGGGTATACAATGTGATGTTTTGATGTATGAGTGCACTTAGAAAGATTAAATTAAACTAATTAACGTATCCATCACTTGAATAACTTATCAATTTTAGAAGTGAAATGTGTAAAAAATATTCACTGTTTTAGAAGTAGTATATAATACAATATTATTATCTATGGTCAGCATGCTGTGCAATAGACCACTAAAACTTATTTCTTTGATCTTATTTAAACACTGTACTTTAATCGAGATCTCTCCTTTGACCCTACCTTCCCCACTCCAGCCACTGTTAACCACCATTTTACTCTCTTCTTCTGAATTAGACTTGTTGATTGCTGCTTTCTAGTTTGAAAGAACAAATGACTTTTATATGTCCAAACAATTAGGCATATTTGTAATCTTTAATATTTTATAAATGGGCAGATTAATGAAGTTATTTTAATACTCTTATTATAAGGAAACTGTTATATTGCCTTTGATATCCCCATTTTATTTTTACTTTTAATATGACCAATTAGTGAAATTAGGAAATGTTTTCATAAATGACAGATAACTTTGACTTTGAAAAGTGAGAGCAAAAATTTCTCTAGGAATTTTTTTATAAATGTGTTAATTTGATGTGTATTTTCTTCCTCAAAATGAACTTGTTCAAGAATTTTAACAGTTCCCTTTATAATAAAATTCTTAACTGATAATATGCATTTTGTCTACAAAGATTTGACCCCAGAAAATAAATAAACAAAGGGCAAAAGTCTGAACAAATTAAATAAACTGAGTAAATTGAAGGCAACGTGAGATAAGCCGCTAGGGAAGTTGGAGCTGCAAAAGACAAATAATTCATTGGATCTGCTGGTGATGGAAAGCCTGAAAGCGTTGGCAGCAGACAGCGGTGACAAACCTGCAATTTCCCGAGTCCTCTGCCCTTTTGTCTGCCCTCCCCAGAGCACCAAAGAGCTTTATATAAGTTTTTAGATTCAGGCGCTTCCTTGGGGTCCTCTTGCCCCTGTCTAATAAAGCACACTTGGTCATTCCTCACCGCTTGCCCTGCCCTGTGAGGCTGTCTCCTCAGTCCCTTCACTCTCAGGAGAAGCACCCAAGTAAAAGGAAGAAGCTGGTTATAGAGCCAATATTTACTTATTTCTTGATTTATTCCTTCATTTTACCACTGTACTGACAGAGAGAGAGAGAGAGAGAGAGAGAGAGAGAGAGAGAGAGAGAGAGAGAAAGAGACAGAGGGAGATTGAGAAAATATGAATAGCTACTGGTACACAACATTAGAAATACAGTTAGTTGCAAAGTGTTTACTTTTCTCAGTGTCACCAGAGTGGGTCTGAGCCAGTTCCCAAAGTAGATCCAGGGAAGCTAAACCCACCCTACATTAGAATTATGTTCCAGGCTCACTGACTCTTGTTTCAAAAATAGAATCTTCAGCACTGGAGTGTAAGAGGCATTGGAATGATTTATTAGGCAGAAATTTTTAAAAATATGCACTCGAGTGTAGTCCAGGAATTCAGAGAATTAAAACAAATTATGATTCAGACCTGTGTATATTTATGGGACTTTGGGGTTGTCTTCAAGGTGCTGATCTAAGATGTGTATTTGTATTATCTGTCAGGTTATCTGTCTGGCAGGCTATGTCAGAATGCAAGCCATTTGCCTGTGTTTGAGGTTGAAATATGCTTCCCCCTAATAATTGCTGCTTCCTTGAGTGTGGAGGTCTGCAGGAGGACGCTACAGGTGAAAAGCACAGTTCTAGATCCTAATTCACAGGCTTATTGTGTCTTTAAGACTCAGGAATTTTTTTTTTAAGTATGTCTCCTGGAAGGGAAAAAGGTTTGAGTCCCTTTTGTGTCCTTAAGATGCAGTTCTTCTTAAAAGTATGATTTTAAAATTACAATTTTCTTCTCTCTTCTCTCTCTCTCTCTCTCTACCTTACATTCTCTTTCATCAGGACACAGAACTCACTGCTACCAAACTTCATCAAACCATTCCGAAAATGTCTAACAAAGATGTCACCCATTTTTATTTGTAAATATCACTGTAACAGCTTGATTTCTTTTTTTTTTTTTTTTTTGGAACTGGGTATTGAATGCAGGACCTCACTCTTGCCAGGTAGACGCTTTGCCGCTGAGCTATATCCCCAGATGCTTGATCTCTTTTTGAAAATTACCTTATTTACAATATTTTCATTTCAAGATTTTATTGCAATAGGTAAAAGTTAAGATGGTGTCTGTCATATTCCCTGGGAAAATGGATAAAAAGTAGATGGCTGGGGCCGGTGAGATAGCTCAGCAGCATAAGCGCCTGCCTGGCAAGCGCAAGGTCCTGAGTTCGACCCCCGGTACCCACAAAAAAAAAAATAATTGATGACTGGATAGACAGATAGGTATACATAAACATGTAGATATGTACAGATGTAAAGATACATAATAGATAAATACGTGAAATATTTATACCCTTGGTCAAAATTTCCTCTCTGTATGACTGAGCACAAAAAATTAATTATTGTGTGTTGTTCTATTTTTAAAATCAAGTAAATAAGTTTTGTGCATATTATGAAAATCAAGTAAATATGTGAAGCCCATAGACTTTACTTCATCAAGCTTAAGATTACATACATCCTTTATAATGTTCCATAATCATTAATAATTCAGTGTTCTGCATCTTACATGAGGATGATTAACATGCTGCATGTACTGTGGCTGCAGCCCTTCCTGACCCATAAGACACCCAACTGCACATCTAAATAACAGATATAATCAGCTTGCTCTGGATTTACCTGTAAGTGCAACACGTGGAATGATGCAAAATGTGCCTTCACAATCCTCAGTAACTAAACTTGCACATATTTTATTATAGGAATAAGGACATTAAAATAATTAATGAAGAGCATAGAAGTGCTTGTACTCACCATTGTTACCATCTAGGTAAATTCGCTTATCAGCAACATTTCCAGAAACATCATTTCCTTCACCTTTAAACACTTTTTTTATTGGCTTTCAGAACACGACACATTTATTTTTCTCTTTCGTCCTTGGCTGTCTCCTTTACATTTCCTTTGATTGTAATTTAGAAGCACACACATGTTCCAATGTTGCAGTGTTGCAGGGTTCAGCTGTCTGACCCTTCTTGTCCATTCCCTGGGTGAAATCATGTGGTCTAAAGTCTTCAAAATCTGTGTGCAGAACATGCAAGGTTTGGACCTTCAGCCTGCACCTTTGTTATAATTACTCATATACCCAGTTAAATTGGCTTATCTTTCTAATTGTTAGACTTTAATTTGAGCTCTTCATCTTCCTGAGACTCTAAAACACAGACCTTCTACAATCTTTCTTATTTTATAAATAGCCTCTCGTTAAAACTGTTTCTCAGGCCTAACTAAGTGTGTCGTTTGTGACTTACCGTTTCCTTTCATAGCCCTATGCAATCCACTAGGCATGTGCTTTTATCAAAATACCCAGGACTGACCACTTTTACATCCTCACTGTTAACATAATTTATTGCTTGAATTGGTGCAGTTGTCATCTGCCTGGTCTTTCTGTTTCTGCTTTAAACTCCCTGTACATTCCTAAAGCGTAGTCCAAGTGATCTTTTAAAAAACAGATGTCAGACTGTGTCACATCTGCCTCAGAGTCCTCAGAAGTTTTTAATTTTCCTAAGAATAAAGCTCAAAAAATATATACCTGTGCTGGACAACACAGTAGTTATTAGCCACATCCGAGTATGGAGCACTTAAAGTGTGCATAACACACACTGAAATGTGTGAAATCCTAGTAAAAGAATGTGTATTAAGCATCATTTTTTACCTTGACTGCATGTTCGATAATTTTATTTTTTGCTGTCTTACATTTAATAAAATGTGTTACCAGAATCTATTTTATCGAATAATATTTATTTATTAAAGTGACTATGAGAAATTATGCATGTGGCTCACCCTGCATTTCTGTTGGGTACCACTGTGCTGCACAATTGCTCCTGATTCCTGTGGTTGCAGCCTTTGTCACTACTCTGATCTGGCCATGTCAGCCTCCTCGCGGCTCTTCAAATATTTTAAGTCTGCTATTGAGGGCCTTGGAACTACTCACAGTCTACCCGCTTCCTGTACAGAAGGAATTATCTTTCCATGTATGCATCATGCATCCCATTCAGTTCTTCACAGGTTTGTTGAAATATCGTTTTCTCAGTAAGGGCTTCCAAGTCTAGCTTATATAAAACTGCAATCTCCATGATTAATAATGATTATCTACACTATATGAAAATAATTTCAGAGGTTATCTCTCTAAACATGTTTGTAGAAAGGAAATATGAGAACATGAACTCAAAATGAATACAGCACATAAAATTATTGTCATCTTAATCATGAAGAATTAAGGATTGATTCTTAAGAATTAAGAATTATTAATGTGTTTGAGAACTTGGGGACTCCTTAGTTTTACTTCAGATGAGGTCCTCTAAATACATTTTTGGAACGATGATCAGAAAAATGGTGAATATATTGCTATGAATATATTGCTATATTCCACTTTATAATAAAGGAAGAGACTTCTCAAAAAGACTTGATGTACAATTAATCAAGAAATGTCTTTTCATGGGCCGGTGAGATGGCTCAGCGGCTTAAGCGCCTGCCCAGCAAGTGCAAGGGCCCGAGTTCGACTCCCGGAACCCACATACGAAAAAGGGGCTGGTGATATCGCTCAGCGGCATGGGCGCCTCCTGGCGTGCGAGGTCCTGAGGTCGACCCCCTGGTACCCACAAAAAAAAAAAAAGAAATGTCTTTTCAAATTCCTTATTTATAAGACAAAGAATGAAAGGGCCCTTACAGACCCTATTCTTGATTAATGAGTTTTTAATATAATTTCATGTAAAGTCATTATTATTTTCAACATTATCCTAATCAAATTGAACTCTTTGTTTGATAAAAGCAATTACGAAAATCTCTTTAGTTTGGAATAATGTAAATATAACAAAAAAACATTTGAAAGACAAGTGAGATTTTTGACCTGTATGGACTTCTGAACCATTAAATAATTGGTTCAAGTTAAATATCCAAAGATTTAGGAAAGGGGGCCTAAATACTTCCAAAAATTTGAACAAAGGGAGTCTTTGAAAGTTAGAATGCCGTTACGCTTTAGAGTATGAAACTAAATATTGTGATAATATGAGGAGTGGATAGTGTTTAGTTTCTCATAATCTTGATGTACAAATACGTGCTTCTTATGAAATTGTGCTTTTTTTGAAAAATTATTTTGATATTTTAGATTCACAAGACATAGGATACATACTAATATCACAATTATGAGATATTTCATTTTTCCTTTATAAAGAAAATACATATATACTAGGGAAAGTTTAATAAGCACACTAGCAATTGTAATAAAGAACAGAAGACTCATAGTCTCACAACCTTAAATTAATTAGATAATCACCCCTAATACTCCGATCATTCAGAGAAAGTTTACATAGTGAACATACTACATATTTATATAATTTGGCCACATTACATACAGATTATTGAAAATTTATATTGTTTTGCATTTTACCACCACTAAAATAAATTTTGAAATATATTCACATTCAAAGTTATACAACTTCCCTTTTCAGGTAAGTATATACATGTCTGTATAGGACAAAGTAAGTCACAGGAAATCTCTGGCATAATTTAAGAAAATAACGTATTTCTTGTCAGATAGAAATGATTTAATATCTGGAAGATTAAATTTGGTATCTGTGCAATAAAACAACTAGAAAATCAACAGCTTTAAAAAAGTGAAAAAAGATTTGCTTGACAGTTTATGAATTACAATGCATGAGTATGAAGAAAAATATATATTTCTGTTTAAAAAAATCTGGAGGTAAACATGAAAAATGGTCACCTTTGGTTTACAAAACACATATACTATAAGAAAAATGGCATGTTAGGAAACAGTTTATCTAAAAAAATAATAAAGGCATTCCTGACACTTGTGTAATTGATGGTGGTGATGAGTAACAGGAATTACCTGAATAATACCAACATGACAATGATAAAAACAGTAAACTCTTAATTGGGTGATTGAAAGTGTAGAGAAGTTAATATTTCTAGGCAGAAATATTTCACAGATTTTTGAAAGTAAGTTTACATTGTATCATTTTATCCTACTCTCTAATTTTAATAATTTTTGAATCAGTGCATAATCATCTTGCCAGTTGTTCAAATAAGATGCTGACACAGACTATGAGGAAATCTAAATATAAAATCGCCACATTATCATATTGTTAATGGGTACCACTGAATAATTCAACACCAATAAGAATAGGGGATAAAAATCCATCCTATATTTCTGCATTATAATTTAAGATGGTGGTTTACTTCTAATAATCAAAATAAGTAGTACCTTTTTTAACTTTTTGAATTTTTTAAAAAATCTGTTTTTGCTTCATTCATTGTCAGGAAAATAAGAGAGACAAAGAGTGGGGTAGTTGAGAAACTAATCTAGACCTTAATATTTATCAAGTGGTTAAGCCTCTGCATATTCAGTTTCAGGAGCAGGACAGGGAGTTAAGATTGATGTCAGTTTCCTGTTATATATACAGAAACCGGAAGGTGAAAGAAAAGCCTTTAGACTAGAGATGACAGAGCTCTCAGACATCATTACATCTTTTTGAACTCTTATTTCTGTGGTTTCCTTTTATTTTAGACTAGAGTCAAGTTTAAAGGTGAAGAGGAAGAGAATGCTACATTGTGGTAAAACTTGGCTAACCTGTCACTTTAAAGAGATCTTCCATAAAACAAAAGGAATTTTTAAGGTAGTATTTACAGCTCCTTGGATGGTTCATCAATTCAACTTCACTGAATCATGGATAATTTTTTTCTGTATAAGAATCATTAATGTCTTTGTGTAGAGAAAGAGTTTAGAGAAAAAATATGAAACATATTTTATTAAAGAGTAAGGTAATAGTCACAAGCTGCTTCTTGCTTACTTATACTGATAAGCGCTCATAAGATTTTATCAATATTTATTTTTTGAAGGGAGCCTATCTAGGTCTAGAGTATGTGAAGAGAATTTTAGATGAAAACATGCAGAACTTGCAATTGAATCAAAATATTGAACTTAATTTTGAATTTTTATTTTGAAGAAATACACAATTATTTTATAGGTTTTATATTGTTTAATTTGATAGAGATGCTATAACAAAATATAGCAAACTGCTTAAACAGTAGAAATTTACAATTTACAGTTTGGGGCTAAAAAAATAACATCAAGAGATTCTTAGCACAGTGAGGGAGGATCTGTTCCATGCCTCTTCTATTTTTTTATTTTTTTTGCAGCTTTTGGAATCTCTTTGGCATTTTTTCTCACTTAGAAGTATTACTCTGACCTCTACCTTCCTGTGCATAAGTTTTTTCCCCCCTTAGGTGTTTATATATTTCCTTTCATCCATCAGGAAGCAGTCATATTACCTTAGATCTCTTCTTGATAACTTCAGTTTAACTAGATTATGCAAATGATTTATTTATAAATAAAGACATGCATTAGTCAGTATTCTCATTGTTGGGACAAAATACCCAATATCCACATCTTAAAGAAGATCTTTAATTTGGCTCACAGTTTCAGAGGATTTAGTCCATGGTGGCCTAGCTCCAAGGCATGAACCTTATGGCAGAATTGCATAGTAGCACAAATCTTCTCAATTTGTGGCAGCAAAGAATCAGAGCACAGAGTAATAGTGCCAGAGAGAAGGGAGCTAAGAAGCAGGTACAGTCTGTAAGGTCATGCCCCATGACTCACTCAAACACACTTAGACATGTGCTTTATTAACCTGCTAGGCAACTCTTAATCCCATCAGTACATTTGACAATCATGATTAATGATCACAATGTACACTTTATCAGTGTGACACCCAAACATATTTCCTTAATCTCCAAGAAAATGACAAGATCTTAATTTCACCTACCATGATGGCACTATCCTGCATATAAGCAAAGTTGAAATAAACCCTTCCTAAAATCCCAACAGTTGCTCAAAATTCCACATCAGTGCCTACGAAAGTCAAAAATAAGTTGCATAATCTCAATGTACAATGGCACTAGGTAAATCATCCCATTCTAAAAAGGAGGAATACAGAATGGAAAATAGTAAGACCAAAGCAAGAATGTAAGCCAATAAAGCAAACATTAAATCCTGTAGTTCCATGGCTAGCATTTGAGGCACACTGTGGTGAGATATGAGTTCCAATTTGCTTGGTCAGCCCCACCCTTGCAGCCCTGCTGGTTGCAGTTCACAGGATCTCTCTGTTGGGCTGGCTCTGCTTTCATTCTATGACTTTTCTTAGCAGACATTCTATATACCTCATGTTTCCACTACACCTTCAGCTTCATTCCAGCAGCTTCACACACCCATCTTTAATCAGTTCTTGACTGGGATTCAAACCGTGCCACACATTTTTGTGAGGGCTCCCCAGCTTTCTTTTCAAATCTGGGTGGAAGCTTCCCTCACCCAACAACTCTTATACTCTCCATGCCTGACAAACTAGCATTGCATGTATAACACTAATGTCTGCCATTGGTTGGAACATTAGCTGGTCTTCCTTGGAACATAGGTGTAGAGGCTTCTGAGTGCCTGTGTGGATGACTGAGCATAGTAAAATGAATGCCAGTGGCACATTTCCCTAGGCTGCCATTCTTGAGCAGGGACCCAGGGGCTTGATTCTCAAATAAAATGTTTACACTTTTGTGTCCTTGAGTCTTAGAAGGGTGGAGTCTTGTTGATTCCTGAGATGTCCTCAAAACCTCTTTCTATTTATTTTTAATGGCAATAATTTCTTCAAAAACAATTCCTTTTGCTTCAACTTCACACTTGTTCCTTTGGAGCAAAATTTAAATTTTTTAAATGTTTTTGATGAATTTTTGCTCCTAATTCTCACTATAAATCTAGCTAAATGTAGGCAGTAGTACCCATGCCAAATCCTGAACACTGGGCTGCCTTGAAATATCCTTTGAAAAATTAATTAGTCTGCTACCTTTAAATTTATCATCAGACAATGTCTTAGGACATGGACAAAATGTAGACAAAATTTTTGCCAGGCTGTAACATGTATGGTCTCTAATCCAATTTCCAATAAACTCCTAGCTCCCACTGAAATTTCATAACCCTGTCTATTACTCTTCCCATTCCTAGTGTTCCTATGAGTAGTCTGGTCTTCTGAGTTCCAGGTCAGAATCATCCTTCAAGTTCTACTTAGAGCTTCTCTAGTATGCATCATCAAAACCTTCGAAGTCCTCCAACCAACCAAATGTATAGGCTTGTGAACCAAATGGTTAGGTATCGTCACAGCGAAGACCCTTCTATTCATACCAAATTCCTGTGTTTATTAACTTTCCTATTTCTGGAATAAAAGACCCAGCATACACAATTTAAAGAATGAGAGGTTTATTTGGCTCAAAGTTTCAAAGGTTTCAGTCCACATTTGGCTAGCTCCAAGGTAGGACCATCATAGTGGAAGGTGCTTACTTATGGTGACATGGAAGTCACCATGCTGCTTACTTTATGGAGTTTACTTCAAAGCTTCAAAGCTGCTTACTTCATGGTGACCTAGAAGCAGAGCACAGAGGAAGGGTGTCAGACAGGAAGGGGATAGGAAATCTAGTCCACAATGTCATGCCCTCATGACTCACACAAACACACCCTGAACCATGCTTTAATAATCTGCTAGACATCTCTTAATCCCAGCAAGTTGAAAATCACAATTAACATTCACAGGTCATATCTACAGATACTAGTGATTAGGATTTTAATATATTTTGGGAGAACTCTTTTCTACTCATAACAGATATTAATATATCAAAAATTCTCATTAAATTTCTGTTCAAGTTTTTGTAAGTTTACAATTTGAGGATTCCTCTCTGCCCTTATCATTAAATATTAAATTCATTGTGTGTCTTAGTTGTGGTGTCATCATTGCTGCGTTGTCATTAATTGATTTAAAAGTTTTACCTTTCACAGTTATTTTGATTTTGGGGGGACAGACAGAAATCACAGAGTATCAGATCCAGTAAATAAGGTGTATGGTCATACCCCATCATGTTTTTATGAACCTGACCTTTGGGTGGCACTCAGTAGTGGAATTATTGTGTTTGACCACACTTTGTAAAGATACAATAAAGGACTGTTAGAACTGCTTCAGAAAATGACAAGAACGATAGAACAATTTTGTTTGAAGTGAGGGGTAATATTTTGAGGATTAATGGCACTGTGTCTTTCACTGTAATGATTTTTAAAATTTAAATATTCACCACATATTTCTATCATTCATCATTTTAATGGATGCATTGTCTTAAATTAAAGAAGCCATGGTTGTTTAGATTGAAAAGCACAATATATAGAAGTGATAATTTATAAAATGTCAAATTTAATATTCTGTAGAATCCAAGTCTTCTCTTTCTATATACATACACACTATACCAACTTTCATGCTCACAGTAGTTAAATCACATGAAGTATGAAGATTGCCTTGCCTTAGCAGTCACTCCCTGTTGCACAGTTTCAAGGTCAGCCAGAGGTGATATGTTGGGGCTTCTCAGGTTTTTCTCAAGAACCCACAAAACCCTGCCGAAGTGCAACTTCTCAGCTTACAAGGTTTTGTCCCAGCTCTAAAATCCTATCATGTACATCTCATTCTCCAGAATATTTGTCAGTTCTCTACATGTCATCATACATAGTAATGCTGAAAGTAACAAAAATAAATAACATTCTAAAAGCATTAAAGAAAAGCTATGTTAGGATGTGGAAATGAGAGTGAAGTTCTGGTAACTGGAGGTGACCAGAAGACCATCCTGAAGGATGTGAGAAAATCTTTTCTCCTGCAAAGAAAAATGAGCAGATTTGGACTGTATTTTAGAGTTAGAGATAATCTGGATGCGTGGAGTGAAGGAAGGCATCAAGTTGGGGAGGCACCAAGAGGGAAGCCTGAATTTTTTACTCCATGAAGACTGGTAGTTCTTTTTACTGAGTTCAGAAGGAGTGTGGCTGAAACAAATTTGGGTGGGGAATCAAGAGGTTTAGAATTTTTTAAAGTATCATGAAGTATTTTATCGACAGGATGCCTAAAAGCCATGAAGTTAAAAGCTAACAGTTGTAGCTTTATTAATGTATATTCAAAGGCATCACTTACAACATATAAAATTCCTCTTAAAAATTATTTAGGAAAAAAAAATTCTGGAGGGGGTTGAGAAAAAAATGATTCCTACCTAAAAATAATCAAGGGCTGGTATTTATAATGCACAGAAACTTCTTAAATGACAATAAAATAAACAGTGTTATAATTCAGCAAAACCCATGAAATGACAAATAATTGTTCAAAAATCTCAAATTCCCAATCAAGATAAGAAAAAAAGCTATTCCCTTAGAAATTCAGCCAATGCAAAATATATGTTCATATTTCAAATTGGTCAATAAGCAAAAGGAAATTGCTATAATATTCTCCACCTCTGGCATTTGGAAAATAGGCATTCTCTTCATACATTTCTGAAGAGAATGTGAATTACTGTTGATTTAGGAGAAGACTTCATCGCACTTTTTGAAAATTTAAGAGTTCATCATGTGATCAAAGTTCTATGAGTCACCTATCCAAAAATAACAACCACTAAATGTGAGTGTATTTGTACAAAGCCATTTATTTTAACATCAGTTGAACTGGCTGAAAATGACTCCAAAAAAAAGTTCTGCATAAGCAAATGAACAAATTTAAATTTTAAAAAATTGAGAGGAGGGGCCGGTGAGATGGCTCAGTGGTGTAAGCGCCTGCCTGGCAAGCGCAATGTCCCAAGTTAGATTCCTGGAACTCACATACGAAAAAAGGGCTGGTGATATCGCTCAGCGGCACGGGCGCCTGCTGGCATGCGAGGTCCTGAGGTCGACCCCTGGTACCCACAAAAAAAAAATGAGAGGAAAAGATATGAAGGAAAAAGAGAAGGACACAGGGGGACAAAGAAAGAAAAAAAGTAGAAAGGAAAAGAAAAGGAAGTCTATTCATACAGAACACAAAGAAAAAGGAGACATAACATGTTGAAATATTGCATTGTTATACAGAATCAAATAAACCTAGGCATATTAAACTTGAGAGAAACTCATACTTTTGTAGAAAGCATTTATTACATATTTAGCCACTTTTCATTTGACCAATATGGGATAGATATAACTTTTACTCCTTTGCAGTGTTTTTTAGTTATACCATAAATTTATTTGTAGTAAGATATTTAAAAGAAATGTATGTGTAGTGATTCTCCCATCAAGTTAGACCACAGCAGACCATGTGGACCAAAGGAAGAATGTCCCAGGGTCTCACACAATATATTTTTCCTTGCTGTCCTTCATGTACCTCATGAAGGAGGTACATCAAAAAAGTAACACATACCTCAAATAAAACAAACAAAAAAATTTAATCTTCACTTCACCTAAAGTAACACATAGCTTTTCATAGCTTTTCAAGGACACTAAGTAAAATTTCATTCTTTCCCAAAACAGGGTTTGCTAATACTTACAAATCCTTGTTATAAATTAATCAAGTGCCCCTCGGTAGTGGACTGAAAAGCGAATAAAACATACTTGAAGGACACTATGCAAGCTGTATAATTTGTTGTGATTCTCTGATGGATTGTGCAAGAAGAGAGGTTACAAATAAATGTCAGAGTGTTTTACTGAAGAAGTTTATAGTTATTAGTCTCAGAGAATGAGTGTTTGCACCAGTAGTCTCCGAAGTCCGTGCAATGTTCTGAGTCTAATTCTCTGTGTAATTGTAGCTGGTATTATGCCCCAGTTCTCAGCACACTATTGTAAGCTTCAGCTAATTCCACATAATTTAAATTCCTCAGCATGTCCTACAGAGCGCCTCTCATAAACTTCCCAAGTCTAACTCTTGCATTTCATTTGACCTAAACCTCATTTTGTAACTGAACTACAATTATAACCTTGCCTCAAAAAATCCACACGCTTACCACTCTGTCTGTAGTGCTTTATTGCCCGATTGTCTAGCTCTTCCCCGGGTTAGCAAAACTTAATCTTTCTTTGTTTTTTCCCTTGGTGAGCATTTTCACATATTTAAGAAGAAAAACCCACTCTGTCCTTTAGCCACAACACTCGGTTCATAAGTATATTTTAACAGAAAATTTAAAACATCAACAGTAAATTTTTATTCTCCCTGTTAGCTGTTGCTTTTAGAAAATATGTCCTGTATTAGATTCTGTTAGATGGCCTAGTATATATGATAAATGATTAATCATTCAATTATATATAAATAAACACTTTTTTTTTGTGGGTACCAGGGGTCGACCTCAGGACCTCGCACACCAGTAGGCACCCGTGCCGCTGAGCGATATCACCGGCCCTGTTTTCGTATGTGGGTTCCGGGAGTCGAACTCGGGCCCTCGTGCTTGTCAGGCAGGCGCTTACACCACTGAGCCATCTCACTGGCCCAAATAAACACTTGCCAAAGCAATGGTTTGATCTTCAGAAAGGCCTAAAAAATTGGAGTTAGCATGGGTTAACTTTTAATATATTTTCTGTAATAATATAAATTTATAGCACAAGATAAAAGATATGCCTAGAGAGAAAAATTTCAACGACTGTAATTACTGCATTTCATGTGTAAGAGAAATTATGTCACATTCTGGCCAAAAAAACTGAATCAAAAGAAAAAAAATTTAAGACGTTGTATACCCTGGCCTATAATTATTTAAGCTAATTTTTGCCTCTTATGTTTAAAAATATCTAGTTTTCTTGGAATACCAACCATGTAATTATATCTTTTTTTTTTTTTTTTTTTTTTTTCCAGAATCAGTCTTTACCTTGGATGTAATGATTCTGGCTAGCAGTAGAGCACCATCATTATTAGTCAAGCAAAGTATAAATAATAAGTACTGGTAATAGTAACGCTGGCCAAAATACTTGCGCTGGAGAAGAAAATGTGTATTTGAATTTTGTGACGGTATTAAGTATATAATTTTTTTTTAAAGTAATGACTAGAAAATACCCGTAAAAGTTATACAGAAATTTTATATCTGAATTTTCCTTGGGCCGCTGAGATAGCTCAGTGGCATAAACGCCTGCCTGGCAAGTGTGAGGTCCTGAGTTTGACCCCCGGTACCCGCAAAAAAATATAAGTAAATAAAAATAAATTTTCCTTACATGGTTGGAAGAATTGGAATAAAGGAAATAAAAGCGTTTTTTGTTTTAAAGTAAAGGGTATGTGCACACACATGCACATACACACCAGACCAGATATTTAATGTAAATGTGTCTGTTTATAAGACTAATATCTCTAAGAAGAATAATTTACAATATCTTAATTTCTGAATTTTTACCATAACTTGTTTTGAACTATTTTTAAAATCGAATAGAGAAAAAATAAGATCCGTGTTCCCAAAGTGTAATATAACTGGCTAATAGGGAATAATCGGTAATAGACAGAAGTCAGCAGAAACAGGTAATTTATTGTTATCTTCACTTCCACTCCAACAACAGATAGGCACACTTTAGTGCTGTGTTTTTAATTTGTACTGTTTGACAACACAATAAACTGTCTTTAAAATTGAGGACAGAGGAAAAAAAAAAAAACAGCAGGTTCTGCCCACCCCCACTCCAATTATACATTCTCCATATTTAATCCCAAAACATTAACTGAAATGAGCTGAGAAATATAAATGAGTAAAATAAGAATAAATATTTTATATTCGTACCTTGCCAAATTAAGCAAAACAATCTTTGGAACAATAAATGCATAAGAATAGAGAATTTTTTTAAAAATTCACTTATCACCACAATTACACAATTTTACCTTGGACAATAATTTTATGGAGTCTAGAGTTTCTGATACCCTTATACTAAATGAATTATTTTTAAGGAGAAAATTATATCTGTGTTATTAAAAGTACGCTGTTTTCTTAATTTTTAACCAGTTTCATTAGAACTACCTGTTTGGGAGATATTAGCCCATAACTTCTCTTCACTTACTTGTTACTTGGTCCCAATGTCCCTTGGGTGCCATATTCTTCCATCTCATTTTTTGTTGTTGTTGTTGTTGTTGTTCTTCAAATGAGCATCTGTAACAGAATTAAAGTTTCTGTGGTCTTGGATACATTTTTAATTTTTCTTTAGATGTGGTATTTTCAGTATGTTATAATTGCTCTCATGACATTGAGGATTTGTTTTTATAGTTTCTGTGTGTTGCTGAGATGTGTAATACCATATAAAAGTTTTCTTTTGTGTATGTTCTATGTGTATGTCTCTGAAAATGACCTTTTTTTTTTTTGTGGGTACTGAGGGTTGAACTCAGGACCTGGCGCTTGCCAGCAGGCGCTTGTGCCTCTGAGCAATATCACCAGCCCCCTTTTTTCCTTTATGTGGGTACCGGCAGTCGAACTCAGGACCTCGTGTTTGCCAGGCAGGCGCTTATGCCACTGAGCTAACTCACCAGCCCAAATGACCTTTTCTTAATTGGTGATGTTCTGAAATTTTGCAAGGAAGAATCTTGTTATAATTTACTGTATATCAGTGCGACTTTGAATTATGGGGATATATCCTCTATATTACCTTCCAATTTTTTTCCTATTATTTCGATGAATTTTCTTTATGTTATTAATCTTATGAAACAAAATATTAGACACCCTAAATTAATCATTGATATTTAGCCTCTCTCATAATCTCTATTTTCTTGATTTTTATCCCTCTTTTCTGGGAGATTTTCATGGTGTGATCTTTCAGTTCTTCTTTTTTTTTTTGTTTAATTTAGCTAATTCTTAACTTCAAATAAATTTGTACTGCTGCCTAATTACTTACATGTACAGCTTGTTAGTTTTTAGTTTTTTATAGTTTATCTTCAATTTTCATTTTAAAATCATTTACTATTAATTACTCGAAAAGTTACTAATAGAACTGAAAGTAGATATCTAGTCCTCTATTTTCTGTGTCATAATTCAGTAGAAATATTTATATTTAATTTTGTTCTTTCCAGAATCTAAAAGACATTTTATCATGTATGAAATAATATTGATGATAATTAAAACAACAGCTAATATCTGTTGAAAACTTGTGCCAAACACTGAGGCAAAATTTCTATGCATGATGTCATTTAATTATCACAGCAAATCTATGAGGCCAATATTACTCTTTTCTGATTCACTGTGTCCATGAAACAATACATGAGAGATATTTACAGTAGTATTACATAAAAAAAGTCCTGATGTTAAAGAAACTATTTTAAGTGAGAATATCCATTTAGGAATTAGTGAGTTTTATGACTGTTCTATTTTTATCTTTATTTTCCCAGCACCTCACACACCATGGCATATAGTTTGTGCTTACTTTGTTCCGTATGAATGGATAAATCAATGAAGTGAGGATGCAGGTTTTATTTTGGACACATCATCTATTAGATTTTAGGACACAATGTATAAACAGAATCAAACAACATCGCTCCACTTTTGAGTAGAAATAGTTTTACCTGTTCGTATTGAAGTCAGCCTTACTTCAGGCTGTAGCTTCCAGTGCGACGAGGCACACCGAGTTTGGCTTTTCCAAAAGCTCTGTACGTGTGGAAGTTTAGCGTCAACACTAATAACTCAGTGAGCTGGAAATTGGTCTTTCCAATAACTTCTTCACCACCTGTGGGAAGCAGCCGGAGGAGGATTTTTCTATCTATCTCACGAAGGTGATATGACGTATGAAATATAACAGTTCCAAAACCTCTAGACTCTGTCTTAATGACTCTGTTATAGATTCTGTTTTTCCTGTTTCTTTTAAAAATTACAATAAAGAATACATCACATAAAAGTTACCTCTTTGACTTTTTTAAGTGGCATTAAGTACATTCACATCACTGAACAGCTTCAGTCCACCTCCAGGATTTTCACACTCCCAAACAAGCTCTCTATCCATAAAAGAATAATTTCATTCCCCCCAGAAAGCTATTTTCAAAAAAGAAACAGACTTGTGATCTCAGTAAAACCAATGAAAATGAAATTGTACTGTAAGAAAGCATATGTAAATTCTAAACTCCAATACTAGTATGTTTTAAATAGGAAAAAAACTAAGTATTACTATTTTTCTTTTTATACTGTAATTCATTGATTAATTTTACTTTATTTTTATGCTTAAAATTTTTACCTACAGGGCCAGTGATATACTTCAGGGGCATAAATGCCTGCCTGGCAAGTGTGAGGTCCTGAGTTCAACTCCCAGTACCCACAAAAAAAAAAAAATTACCTACAATTTTATGTTGTGATTAGTCTGAACAAAGAGAGTACAAAAATCAAGAGCAATTTTCAGAATACGTATGAGAAAAACAGTTTCTACATCTGTAACTATATTCTATGGTATCCTCTATGGTCTGATGTTTGTGTCTCCCAAAATTTGTATTCCAAAATGTTAACACTCAAGATGACAGTACTAATGGTTCAGGTCTCTTGGGATGAGATTCAGTAGTCAGGGTAGAGCCTTCAGGAATGATGTAATTGCCCTAATTAAAGATGTCTGAGGGAGCTCGCTTACCCCTCAGTCCTGTAAGAACACGGCACATATAGCATGAAGCAGCATACACAGAACGAGGAAGCCGGTTCTCATCGAACACTGAGTTGCCCCTTGACATTTGACTTTCCAGCCTCCAAAAGTTTGAGGAACAAATTTTGTTTATAAACTACTCAATTTATGGCATTTGGTTATAGCACCCTGAGCAGAGTAAAATATAAAGGAAAATTAGATGAAGGAAATAAATTAGTGGCACATTATTCCTATGCTGTGGAGGATACAATGGTGTGGAAAAAGTATTACTCTCTATAATGGGAATGTACTTATGGAAAATAGAAAAGATTTGGGAATAAAATGAGCTTAATAAATCTGACACAATCTTAATTCCAGTACACAAAAGTCTTAATATTACTGAGCAAAAGTTGGCCTGAAAATAAATAAGTTGATTTTATATCACTTGAAATAAAAATTGTGGAAATCAGTATGCAGTTATTTCAAAGATTAAAAATAGTAACTCTATTTGAGTCAGATATTCCCTTTCTAGGTATCTTCCTGAAAGAGTTAAAGATCATATTACAGGATACATTCATACTCATATTTATAGCAGCAACTTTTATAGTAGCTAAACATTGGAAATGGCCTATATGTTCCTCAACAGATGAATGGATAAAGAAAACGTGGTATTTATACACAGTAGAGTACTACTTTGCCATAGAGATACACCTGAGGCATTCGTAGATAAATGAATGCAACTTCAGACCATAAGATTAAGTGAAATAGGCGAAACACACAAGCTTAAATATCTCATGTTTTTTCTTATATAAGAAACTCGATATACATCAAAATAGAAGATAAATAGGAAGTAGAGGGATCTTTTTCAAATGGATGTGGGAACAAGAGGTGGAGGGATAGAGAGGGAAAGAGGCAAAGGGGATGGAAAACAACTGAAGAGAAAAAATGATGAAAATCGAGATTTTGCGAATAGGAAGGGGACCAAGAGTTGGAGGAACTGGAAAGAGATGGAAGGGATAAGGTCTAAAAAAAAATAATAATTAAGATGTGTTATGCGCACGTACCAACTCCCCATGATAAATATAATCATTTGTACTGCAAACATGTACTAATAATTATATATATATATATATATGTTTAGTAGTATGTTGAAAATCCCTTACAATTAGTTAAATAAATACACCTGTTCTTCAAAAATGGTCAGAAAAATGTATTGGTAGATCAAGAAAATTCTGTGAAGAAATCTGGATATACAGAATGTATCTGGTTAACTAGGAATAAAGTATCATTTAGCATTGATTTTGCAAGTGCTTATATGCACATGAAAACCCTTTTCTAATGCTTAGTTTTGCATTGCTAAAATAAAAATATTAATTAGTGAAAAATAAATTAGTTTAATTTGATTTAGTCAATATTATGAACTATTTGGATAAACATTAAAATTATTGCTTTGAATTCCTCAAAACCTCTTACAGACTAGGCAGGTTTTTCTTTTTTCTTTTTTTTTCTTTTTTTCTGTTGAGTTCCCTCTTTTGCATTTCATTTAGATAGTAAAGCTAGTTGAGCTGCATCATTCAGTAATTCTTATTTCACCCTTCATAAACTCCTCTTTCTGCCTCCAAGGTTACAATAGCATTAGCAATTTGTGTTTTCTTTTCCTTGCCTTTTACTTTTTTGAAAGGATCTGAAATGTCTTAGGTTTGAGAACTAAGCAAGTTGCCTGTGAATGTACATTCTGGTCTATTTGTTAATGTGGCAGTAGTAAATGTTCACCTCTGGTAATACAGTGTTAGGAGACATTTGTACTATCCTTGTTTCCACGTGTTCTTTGACGGACGCCACTGTGTGTGGTTCAGTATTAACATGTCCCCGGTTTTAAAGGATTCAATTTACAATAGCCTTATCCCTCAAAAAAACAAAAACAAAAAAACAAAACAAAACAAAAAACTTACAAAAGAAAGGTGTTTTCACTTGTGAAATTTCATGTGACCATTTTTATTAGCTTTTCAGCCTGTGGTCAGATGTGTTTTGTAACAGCAACAAGCATTCACGATGACCTGCCATCCGGAACAGCGGGCTTAGTTCTTCTGTGGACAGCTGAACATTCTGGTTAACACCCAGCCCTATCCATACTGTTGTATCAAATATGCCTTCTAGTCACCTGACCCCCCCAAAATAACTAACTGTAAAACTTGCAAGGAATATATTCAATAAAGCTGTGCTAGGCATTAGTGTTCGTCTGAATTTATAGCACAAAAGCAAACAATTCATCTGACCTCTGTTACGTATTTTTAAAATGCTCTTTGGGCTGCAAAGTAGAATCAGCCTGCTTGTGTAGTACCGTGAGAAGTATACTAGCTTTGTTATTTAAATGTGCTTTTTATGAACAATAATGTTTTCATGTGTGTTTTCTTTATCATACTGCTTTTGATTATTTTTCATTGTCCTGGGTAAATGGCAATCTTGAAGTTTTCACTTAATCTACTTTATAAAGAAATGAATAGCTAAATCTATATACATGTCTGTACTATATATATATTTATATTTATAAATGATCTGAAGAAAACCATTCATTTTGAACCAGTTATCTTTGGAAGCATTTTCAAAAGTTTAAGCACTTTTAAAGTACATAAAGGGATAATTCTGCTTCCCTTTATATTTTGGAAGGAAAGAACTAATGTATGCATATGTTAATTTTCAACTACAGATAATTTTCTATTTCCTTATATAAGCATGTATGTAAATGTGGCTTCATGTAAATAAATATGCTTCCCTTTCCATTTTAGTTAAGAAAATTTAAGGAAAAGATTCAAATTATTCATCTTTTACAACTGTAGAAGACCTTCACTCCCAGAATTTTATGAAGCTACTTCATACATAGTCTATAAAAAGAAATAGTTATTTAGGGATAAAACATCTGAATGAAATAAAATTCTAATAGTCATTATAATAATAGTCAAAATATACCAAAATTACATAAATTTAAAGGGCTATTTTAAGCTATTTTCTATAGATAAGATGACAACGACAGTGACCAGTAATAACAACGATAATAATAGTTACATTGTTCATACCACATATTCAGCATGCATTTCTAATTTAACCTGGTGTCTGAATCCCTGATGTAAATTTACTTGATTGGAATGAATTTCTTTCCGGTTTTCTGTCCTTTTTTCTATTCCAGTTTAGTAAGAGAAACTGCTCTAGATAGTTCTCATCAAGGGGACTATCCTATTTTAGTTGATTACAAATGTTTTGGAAGGGCTGAAGGGGCAAAGTTGAAAAGGAAGTTGTCACAGATCACGAGGCTTTTGCTTGGCTGGATGAAAACCTGAAGGCCACACGTCCCTCAATCTGCCAGAAAGGCACATTTCTCCCCGCTCCTGGAAGAGCAACGCCAGTGCATAGTTAACAGGGGCCCCGCTGCTGCTGGTGCTCAGAGCTGTGGGCTGTTCGCAACCACTCCTAGCTTCTGCTCTCACAGACACGGGCATCACTAGGAGCAGAAAAATACGTTTCCATCTTTTCTACCTTCTATTTGTCTGATAAACCTCTCTGGCAGACTCCATCAGAAAAGCATTTCAAGGAAATGTGAAGAGAGTTTGTTATTGATGTTGTTTTATTTATGTGTTTGTTTTTGATATTCAACACGGATGGTACAGAGTAAAAAGAGAGATCGGAGAATTAAAGCCAAGGGACCATAGGTCCAATTCAAGGTAACTGTTATCATGCTTAGTAGGACGTGTGGCAGAGTCGACGCATTGAAAGATGGATGAATGAAGGCAAATTTGAGGAGCGACTGGAAACAAGAACAAATGCTGAGAAAGAAGCTCCTTCTACCCGGCTGCTGCAACTTGGGTGCTGAATATTCCCTGAAGGTCCATGTGTTAAAGATGTGGTCCCTGGGGGGGGGTGTTGTTGGAAGGTGGTGGGAATTTTATGAGGTAAGCCTAGGAGAAAGGCCTTAGGTCACAGGGGAGCACGCTCTCACAGGGGATTGTGGGACCCTGGTCTCGGCCTCTCCCTCTGCTGCCTGGCTCATGAGGTGTGCAGTTTTGTTCTCCATTAGCTCCTGCTCACTGCTGTTTACCGTGCTCCATAGAGGCTCAGAGCAACAGGGCCCTCGACAACTGGACCGCATCCCCCACAGCTGTGAGCCCAAATGCGTGTTTGTCATAAAAGTTAATCATCTCAGATGTTTTGTTAAAGCAGCAAGAACCACAATCTACATTTACCAAAACCAAAGGTGGTAATCCTATCCGTGAACATATGAAGGAAAATTAAATTCTGAGCTAACATTTCCAGTCAATTAACAAAATGCAAATCAACACATGTCATGTTGATGTCTGATGAACAACCATGTGTCTGCTAGTAAATTTGGCTTGGTACCATGACATGTCATATTTGAAAAGAGTATTGCTTCCCTTGGCCGAAGGCCAAGAAGATTCCTTATTATTACCATATTTTTCTCTCACTTGTATATTGATCGCATTGTTGCCTAAGTCTCTGAGGGGATGGGGTCCCTCCTTCATAGCGGCCCACCCACTCCCCTGGGTCAGCGCCCTCACTCCAGTAAAGAGTGAAGAAATGGGGTGAGGCTGGCTCAAAGCAAAAAGCCTCGCAGAAAATGGGGGAATCGGGTCTTCTGGAGAATGAGGAAGTCAGAAATGAGAGTAAAGCGAAGGTTTATTTATGTCCCACATGTAGGGAAGAGCTACCTTGCAATAAGGTACGGGAATGTGACTGAGTTTTCCCCAGCAGCATTCTGGGGTCTCAAAGAGGAAAGCTGATTTCTAAAAGTAACTGCTTCACTGATTGGTGTAATCTAGGCCCATCAGGGTCTTAGCCTTTGTTTCTGGGTTGAAGAGAAGTTCAATGGGTAGGGGTTATAGCAAGTGCATGTTATGGTTTCACAAGGGTGACAAGCAGGTGGTGAATTCACAATCCTCAGTGACCCAGGTCACGCCCTAATTTCCCTGCCTATGCCCCTCTAACTGTCCCTACACCATTCCCTTGCATGATTTAAATTATCATCTGTAAACACTAATTCTTATTGCTCGCAATTAACTCCCTAATCTATAAATCTTATAACTTCGCAGTAATATTTTCCTTATAAGTCAGATCTCAATGAAGACAATAGTACTATCAAACCAAATCATATGAAAATCTTTCAGAATGGAGACATGGCCAAGATCCCTGGCCTTAGGTTCTCCCAATCCCTTTATTTCTATGCATCATGTTTTACAGTGTGATCTTATAAATAAGTGTTGTGACATTTTTACATGGTTTCTCTCTGTCTAGGGGCCGTGAGGTATTATGGGCAGACACGATGTCTTATAATTCCTTTTATGTTGGGGGAAATATGCCTAGCCCCAGAGAATACTTACTGTTTATTAAATCACATCACCCCCTGACCTATGCAAAAGCAGCATGGAGAATGGATATTGACGCAACATTACCACTCCCAAGGCCCACGATGTGAACAGCTTCTTGACAGGAGCTTTCAAAAAGGGCATGAAAAAGAAATCCAAAATAGGATTCATGATGGAGCATTAAAACTAGTCTTTATTAGATTATGACAACTCTGTGAAAGTATGCACTCCATTTGGAACTATTTTTGGAAAAATATTAACAAACCTCTGCAAGCCCTCTGTACAATGAATCAGCAATCAAAATATTAAGATTCAAGAAGATCCTGTGATAAAAGATGTATAATTAAGTGTTCAAAACCCATTTCACAAGGACGGCATTATTTTATGTTTTCATGTAATGGAAATATTCTCTCTCCATGTTCAGTCATATGCATGTATTAATAAATAAATAGTACATATATATATAAATCATAAAGATATTTAGTTTTAAATCTCAATAAAAACTAAACAACATTCATGAGAAAGGAGTACACACACAATCTTCAACTGTGGTTCTGTAACTAATGCCCAGTTTTACAGCAATGGATGATATTTATATAGCATTCAAATGGAGAAACAGCCAGATGTGGTGGCACACATCTGTAATTGCAGCTACTAGGGAGGCTGAGGCTGAGGCAGGAGAATTGCTAGTTGGAGCTCAGCCTGGGCCAATTAGAATCTTAGTGAGACTTTTCTTTCTTCATTTCTATCATTTTTGAATATTTTTAAAATCACTTTAAGGAAGTTTCTTAAAATAATTATTTTCTTAACAGCAGAACTGCTATGGAGGTAGCTTTTTAAAACTGTAAATGTGAATTATATCCACTGATAATTAAATGTTAAAACACTCTTTTATTTCTGTAATACATTCCAGTCCTCATGATGAGTTATTGGTATTTCATATTACTGAATTTGATTTACAAATATTTTGTTCAGGATTTAACATCTATATGAGAATGGTGGATCTGCATTTTATTGTTGTGTGATATCCTTGTGGGGTTTTGATATTAAGATTAAAATTGTGACACTAAGTGAATTGAGAAATATTCTCCTCATTTTATCCTTTGTAAGAATTCATACAAATTTGTGTTATTAAAAAGTGTGATGGAATTTGCTGACAATGTTTCAGTTTTTCATTATAAGAAAGTTTTTGTAGTAGATTTAGTCTCATTAACAGATACTGAATTTTTGATAATTCTATTTATTCAATATTCACTTTATGTTATGTTTTTCAAGGCATATGCTTCTTTCATCCACACTTCCATACTCATTGGTTAAAAATTAATCATAAATTTTCATAGTGTCTGTAGTGGTCCCCTTTTTTTCATTTTCTTTCAAGATTAGATTTGAGAAGTATTGGTTCAGTGTATTCAGTAATATTTTCTAAAAACTAAAATTGACTTGTTTATTATTCTTTATTGTATGGTTCTTTATTTTACCGATTTCTGCTTTTTATTTTATTATTTTTTTTTATGCACGTACCGGGAGTTGAACTCAGGACCTCGCGTTTGCCAGGCAGGCGCGTATGTCGCGGAGCTATATCACCAGCCCTTTATTATTGTTTTTAATTTAAATTTTCTCTTCCTTTAAGGATCTTGAAACAAAACTCCAGATTGTTGCTTTGAATATTTTCTAATTTTGTCTAGAATACTTTTTCAAGACAACGTTGAGTTTGTGACTTTCCTGCTAAGCAACTTTTTATATTAGCTATATGTATCATATTTTTGTTATCAAACCAAAATATTTTCTAATTTCAGTAGTAATTCTCTTTTTATTTTGTCCTATTGGTTGTTTAAAATGTTGATGATTTCCTTTTTAAATTTTGATTGATACTTTATTTCCCATTGATAACAAAGGACATGCCATAAATTACTTCCTTTGTGGGCAGGCATACTCATTTTGTTTGTTTTGTTTTGTTGTTTTGCTTTGTTTTGTTTTTGTCTTTTTTGAGACAGTGTTTCATTATGCAGATCAGGCTGGTGTTGAACTCACTTTGTAGCCCAGTCTGGCCTCAAACTCACAGTGATCCTCCTGTCTCAGCCTCCTGAGTGCTGGGATTACAGGCATGCGCCACCGCCCCCAGCCTAATAACTTCAATTCTTTGTATTTTGTTGAAATTTGCTTTATAAATCAAAATATGGGCAATTGTGGTAAATGTACATATGTTACTAAAAAGTATGTGTACTCTGCTTTTACTAATCTGATAATACTGGGCATCATGTTTGAGTCTGTATTTTCCGTATTATTATTTTTATATTATTTCATGATTCTTTAATCTATTTTATATGTCTTTATATTTCTGTGTTTGTAATAATCATTTTTAATTTTCTATTTTCTAATATATTAACTTCATTGATATTACTACATTTACCAATATTTACAAAATTCTAAAATACATTCATAGTTTATTTATCCTACTTTTTCAGAGACAAGATTTTTCTGACTTTGTCTATAATTTCTACCTATCTTCATATTATATATATATATCGTTGTCTATATTCATATAAAATTATTCCATGCTCTGTAAGATAGTTTTAATTGTTCCTGACCAAATTTATTATCTGAAACTTGTAAAGATTATTCAAATCCACCATCACGTTTAATTTCTTACTTTTGACTAGTTTCTGCTGCTAATTTTAAATAACAATTACTAAAATAGTATAAAGTTAGCTGCAAATAATAGAGGCCTACCCTGACTACCTCTGTTTGAGAGGCTGGTAATGGGTCAAACGGACTGATAAATTTTCAGACAACTAATCTCTGTGGGCCTCTTCTCAGCTTATCTTTTTGACTCAGGTAAACTTCTCAGCTTCTATTTGCAGACTTATATTTATGTACCTGCTGGTTTACCATGACCAAAATACATTGCAATAAAGTAACCATAAGTTCCCCAAAGTCCTTATGACATTTCAGGCCCAATGCTCACCAGCAACTAATCAAATTGATATCTGCAAACTTTTATTTAGCCTCCAGAATGCTCATGTCCCCCTCATTCCGTTCCTGATAGAATCGGGGAGAACAGGTGGCAGTATTCAACTGTCCCATGCATGGCTATCAGGACTGAGCGGGACAGGTGTGGGATAGGTCAGGATCTCATAAACAAGTAATGGTAAGGAGATAATGAGAACATTTTATTTCTCCCTGTTAAACTTCATATTTTATGTAATTTAGAACTATTCTTAAGCTATATTAAGGGCTTAGACTATCACAATTTTGGCTCTCATTTGAAGTTTACATTAATATATTTCAGCATAAATTTGATACACACAATTATTGTTAGTGAAATATTATTTTATAGAAAGTAATTTATTTCCATATTCTACAAAAATAGTTCATTTTCTACACAGGAAGGCATAAATTTAAGAATATAAATTTAAGTGATAAAGTTCCCTTATATTTTTAATACCTCCTCTACAATACTCATTTTCTGAGGGTACCCACTTTAGTATCTTCAATTTTTTATTAATACCATTAGGTTAAGGAACTATAAAAACTTATTTAAGTTGTTACATATAATATAAACCTCTGTGTATTAAGGATTACATCATATTCTCTAGTCTTCATTATTGATATTCTGCACAATAGTAAGATTACATGTGGAATCTAGTCATGTGAAAAATGACTAGATTTAGAAGGATTCCAAATAACTCATTTGAATGTGAATTAAAATTTATCTTGGAGACTGTATTATTCAAAATTTCTAGGTCAAAGAGGTAACTGCTAATCTTTAAATCCAATCCATATATAGAGTATTTTTATCTTAATTTTAATAAGACAAGCATTCCAAAGAAGATAAACAAGTAAAATTTATTTTGCTGATCAACATATTGTGTTAAGTTAAATGATCATGTGATTAATGTTCAGATTAATTGACATTGTTCTTTATTGTTCCCAATTATAATTTCTAATGGGCTCTCATTTTCCTCCTGCATTAGATTTCATCAAGTGAGTACATTTTAATAAACATCCTTAACACTTTTTCATCTGTTTTTATGATTGGGCTTAGTATTATTTGTGCAAGCATCTGAGCATTAGGTTGTATTAAGTACAACACTTGTCTCAAGCAAATGAGTAAAACAGCAATTTTCCTCCACCATTTAACCATTATGTTGTACGTTCTTATGTCCTTCTCAAAATTTCCACCTCAAAAAACTTAGTTCTCATTTACTTTTCTTCTCCCAGTCTCTTTCTGTAAATTAGCTTCAGGGGCAATCTAAAGTTTACTTTCCCGAATTGTAATTCTAGAGTTACTTGGCAATAATTAGTAACCTTTGTAATTCGGTTTCCACAATTATATAACCATGGAAAAATTATTTCAGCTTTCTAATTCTTTTTAGAAAATGGACATTGTAATAGTATGAAACACACAATTTTAATGAGAATTAAATAAAACCATGTATATTAAGATTTTAACCCAATACCTGGAACAAAATGATCACCTGCAATACTAACTGCCTCATCGTCGTAGTGTGTAAAGCTCTCTTAACGATCTCAGTTGTGTAACTGCTCAAACTCAGAATAAGCTCACTCTTAAAGCACAGTTCAGAGTGGACGTTGTAGGGTAAAAAGGGGGCTTTGCTTCCTGCAGGAGATCCCTGAATGTAGCAGTGTGTGCCACCCGGATGGGTCCTCTCTGTTTTTATCTCCTCTAACCTCCTCTGATGATGATGAGTGTGGTCATGGTGGTGATGATGCTGATGACGATGACTGTGTTACCCACGATACCTATTTAGAGGGACTCTGATACTTTAATCTTTAAAATCTTTCCAGTATTCTCTCTCATTAAATCCCTACTAATGGGACGATATTGGCGAAGTAAGATAGACTTGATTCATTACAGACAGATGTCTTCTTTAATTTAAAAAAAAAAGATCTTAATTCTCTAGATACGAATGAGTAACAAATAAGCTTAACATTACCTGGGAAGAGCCAGTGGAAAGGCCTCTAGGAGAGGAAGATTCCCCACTCATGTAGAGATTGGAAGTGAAATTTAATGTGTTTATTAGGCTCTCAAACATAGTTATTAGTTCATTTAATTAGTTATTAATTCATCTAGTAATTGTTTTATTTGAAGAAAAGCACTCAGAATGGAATTTCCCCTCGTTAATGACTGAAACTGTTACTCTACAGCAGCTGCATGCCAGCACAGGTCCTCCGCCAGATGAAATGAGCGCGTGCTCTCTGATAGTCCACCCCAGGCCTCCTCTGTGCAGGGACCCGGCCTGGAAGGAAAGGTACGCAACTGCTTCTAAAACGCTTGCTGTATGTGTTTGCAAAGTGTGGGCCTCCCTAATGCACAGTTTGAAGAGGAACTCTTTTGCTCAAAATGAAGCCAGACAATACATTCATAATCTGATTGTTTTTTCTTTACTGATAATTTCCATCAGTGCAGAAAGTTGGTGTAATTTTTTTTGTTTTTTTTTTTTTGTTTTGTTTTGTTTTGTTTTAATCACGTAAAATCAATCCCTCATGCTACACATAACTTCTGGGATATTTTCTCCCTTGTTTTTTTCTCCTTTTTAAACAGCTGATCCTTGGTGGCTTATGACATTTACCCTTTAGTCTATTTTTTCCTTTCATTCTGCATGTAGGAAGTGATCTCTTTTACTTCTCTGGAAAGGCCCATAGAGTGCTTAGGAATACAAAAATGGGCACACATGCTCCGTGCACACTGCACAGGGTCACTGAATAAGTGGCCAGATCATTGGATCTCAAATAGAAGTTGCCTGAAAAGATACTAACATTTATTGAGATTTAGATGTCTCTCAGAGACTAAACTTAGTTAATGATACTGAAATTTTTTAAAGGACAACAAGTGATTCTAACTTACAGCACCTGGCGAGGACTAGAGCATTAGATGGGAGATTGCTAGTCATGGCAAATTTTATACTACAGCAGTTAAAATAAATTATCCTGAAAAGTCTGTTCCTTAAAAAGAAGGACAAACAAAAATGATTACAATGACAAGATATGAGACACCTGATGATGCTACCAATCAGCTGAGGCAGAACCTCCCACCGGAAGTCAGAGGGAAGCCCCCTTGGTGTTCCCCGCTCAGCAGCCAACAGGAATTGCATCCTATTTCTAAGCACTGGGGAAAATAATTTTGAATGGTGTAATACAGGTAGGATACCCATCCTGTTCAATCTGTTATGAGTAGCAGACAAATTGAAACAGGGTCCTGGATGCAGTTGTTTAAGGAAACATTTGTTTTCTTAAAAATTTATAGGGCCGGTGAGATGGGTCAGCGGCATAAGCGCCTGCCTGGCAAGCGTGAGGTCCTGAGTTGGACCCCCGGTACCCACATAAAGAAAACAAAAGTTATAAACAACACAAATTTCTGAAAAAAAAAAAAAAACCCTGATTTTATTCGATCCATTAAAGCAAAGGACAAAAATAGTTTTGCTTTTTGTGAAACTTCTAAAACCTTATTTAAACTTTCAGGTACAAAAACTTACAAGCATATTATATATAGCATGTAAAGAACATTTCATAGATTTTATTTCTTTCTCCTGTTTTTCATTCATTTGCTTGTTCTTCTCAGTGCTGGGATTGAACCCAGAACCTTGCACATGCCGGGCAAGTGCTCTACCCCTGAGACACACAATTAGTCCATGTTATTATCCTATGATTAAAGTCAAAAGGTTTCCATATTTTGGTAAAATATACTGTACTGGAAAGCTCCTGCTACTTCAGAACACTTTCAAATGTATTTTGGGATATTTGTTCATTTTCATATGCATTATTTACATACGTAGAATTGGAGAAGTAGAAAATCAAATTCTATGGAGTCTTGTTTCAGAGTTACACTGCATACAGACAATAATCCATCAGCAATGTTCTTTAGTTTTTCTTTAGGCCACAGTCTAAATAAGGGAGAATAGAAAATATGAAAATAAATCTCAAAGAAAAGCTTTGTTCCCAAACCATCCATTTGTTCTGTTCATTAAACGATAACCAAATAGTAAAATGTTAAGCAAGGTTTGTCTTTAGGAATGCAAGTTGGCAGAAATGTATATCAAAAGTAAGGCTCATGTGATGTTTTCCCTACTAGAACAACAGAATTATGGAAATACTTCTAACTTCCAATAGAATTTCATGAGGTAAAATGAGTCCCATTGAGGTTTCTGTTTCTCTGAGGGTGCATCATGCTCACATTTCTCAGGTAAAGGGTTGAACCTTTCCTTTGTCCAAACACAAAAATCTCAATTAAGGCAACTCATCTAAATTCCACTTCACACTATTAGGTGGCACATAAAAGCACTGAAATTCAAATAGAGTTAGATGACCAGATGCTTAAGTGAATTGTTTTTTCTTATGTAGTCTCATTTTAGCTCCAACTAGTGTCTATAAATCAGTCATTTAAATAAACATTTCAATTGATAATGTTCCCATAGTAATTAATAAAGATTTAATTAAGCTATTTAAATTTGAAAGCAAAAATTTAACTGGAGAGTTATGCTTGTGTATTTTATTCTATATACAACATTAATTCTTTTAGGGAATACCTATGTCAATGTTAAAAGTATTTCAGAGAAAAATATAATAGTATATATTGTATAGGTAGCAAAATTTCATAAACACTTTAGTTTTAAAATTATTTATTTTGGGCCAGTGATATAGCTCAGAGGCATAAGCGCCTGCCTGTCAAGCACGAGGTTCTGAGTTCAACTCCTGGTACCTGCATATATAAAAAAATAGATATATTTATTTTATGACATTAATATAGTTTGTATAAAGCAGCACTAACAAAAAATAATTTTTTTGTGTGTGTGAACTACTTAAATTATTTTAATAACCATCTCTGCCTATCTGTTGATAAATGACACTAATGTAATAAAAGTTTTGGGAAGAGTGTCCTGATATTTTCATTGGCTTTAAAAGTGTCTGTTTTCTACTTTCCCCCTTTCCCATCCCTAAAAAAATGATGAGAAAAGAAGTAAAAAATGAAAACAAAGCTTTTGTAAATAAGGGGAAGGTGGGTTGAAGGGAGGGTAAGGGAATGGAATAAAAAGAATCAAGTTGTATCATGTACAGGTACAAAGTCTCTATGATGAATGTGATCATTATGTACACCTAAAATGTACCAATAAATGTAATTAATTTTAAAAAATTAGGTGTCTGTTTTTAGGAAATGTGTTGATAATGGTGTTGTGGTTAAAATTGTCCACTACAATGAACGTATAGTTCTGAATCTATCTGGGACAGCTGAAACATTTCAGACTAAAACCATATTCAGCAGGTGTAAATTTCTACATATAGCCAAATTCACTGAAAATAAAGATTCATTGAAGAAGAGTAAATATTCACATGGTCTCAAGTACTTCCATAGAATTTTATGGGGAAAACAAGTGATGAATGGAAACATAAACTTGAAATGTGCCATAATACTAAAAGTTCTAATATTAGAGTTGGTATAGTTTGTTTCACTAAAAGTAGGCCAGCAAAAATTTTTGTTTGTATATATTAAAACAAATTGGTCACATTTTAAATTTTACAGATTCCTGATTATGACATGGGGAAAATTTTTACATTCATTTCAACTAAAAAGTATTTATGTGAGGATAAGTTACAAAATAGATCTTGAACATAATTTAATACAAATTATTAAACACATATCTTATAACTTGTTTCATTCATAGTAGCAATCATAAAAGGAGAAAAGTTACTTGTGCAACATGTGACTAAGCTGATCTCATTTCTTAGCCTATCAGAAATAACAAAGGGTTTTCCTTTTATTTTCAGCAGATTTGTGAAATTTCAAGAATATGTAAGAGTTTTTACAATATATATGTTTCTTGTACCTCTGAAAATCTGGAACATAAATTGAACAATTTTATACATATAATGAGATGTATATATATATATATATATATATAGGAATCAATGCAAGTACTTGCATATTGGTTACTTTCTTATATCTTCAATGGCATCTGAAGATATTATTAAGGTCTCATTAAAATGCTGATTTTAAGAAAATAGGGAAGGGGGACTTCCAGCAAGATGGCAGGGTGGTGAACAGCAGATCTTGAGCATCTCCAAGATTTGGTGTACACACACAGGAATATGACAACGTGAAGGAGGGAAGTGGGCCCCTAGGACCCAGGAAGGATCTGAAGTGAGAACTGAAGCCCACAGGGAGAGTGAAGAGAGAGACTTCAATGAAGAAGAAGGAGGTGACAAGTGGTGGTTTCTCCTTGAGCCCTGACTCACTGCATGGGAGCGTCAGCTCAAACCTGCAGATGTACAGTGACTACTGGTGACCCCAGTGCCCTCCGCAGAGAAATGCAACAGAAGAACAGAGCAGGGAACATAGTGGACAGCAGTGGCTGGTGAGTTACTGAGGTCCAGACATCTCCTAGGAGAGGGCAGTGAGCCAGCAGCCATCTTGGAGAGGGGCCAGCTGAGTTCAGAACCCAGAAGAGCTGCAGGCTGGCTCCATCTAGCAGCTTCCAGTGTCAGGGTGAGGCTGCCAAATTCAAGTTGGTAGGAAGTCAAGGAGCCAAGTTTAAGCCAGCAAGGAGACAAGATCAAGCCTGGAGGAGGAACATGGAGTATTGCAGAAAAAAATGAATTGGGTTCCAACCTTACAGAAACCAGCCCAAACGTCATTGGAGCTAAAGGTGCAGGCTTGCTGGGATTATCTACACACTGTAAATCTATGGATGGCTTGCTGAAATCAATGAATACAGATCTGGGCTCTGCCCACTCTACCAGTGACTGCAGAGACACACCTTGAGGTGGACTTTTTTTTCTTATTTTCTTTTCTCTTGTATTTATTTTTGTTTTATTCTGTTTTGTATTGTTTTTCTTGATTGTTTGCTCTTGTTTTTATGAGTGTAAACATTGTTTCTAGTTTTTTTTTAGTTGTTCTGTTTTGTTCTTGTTTTTATTTCTTCCTTCTCTCTTTCTTTCCTGTGTTTTTCACCATTTTCCTCAAATTTGTGTAATATTCCTTTCTCCTCCAGCCTTGTTTCTAACACCTTCTCCTCTCCTTTTCCTCCTCCTCCTCTTCTTTGTTCTTCTTTTCTTCTTTTATTTCTTTATTTTTGCCCCAACCCCTTTTACATTTTCTCCCCTGAGGGTGAATTTGCCATACTGAAGGCTTATTTACTGTCTGCAATTTTCTGAAGAGTTTTAGATCTTGTTATATAACCACAATCTAGCTTATATGGTTAAAGGTGGCAAATTAGTAGCTACCAGAGTTTGTCATTTTCTAGGCTGTGTTTGATGCTATTGTTATTGCTGACTGTACTTTAGCCAAGGTGACATAATTGTTCTAATCAGTTGCTCTCCCTGGTACACCAAGACTGAGATTGCCTAAGTGTCATAAACAATATTATAGGCCAGAGCCTTAGAACTAGGGGCTAGACCAAATAGGCAGCAAATGCTCATCTCCAATAAATTCAAGAGGTAGGATCTTACAATACACACAAAACGCAAAACCCAGCTACACCAGGAAAACATCATTGAAAAGTAGTCTTTTCCTAATGTTTCTGCATACTAGCAATAAAGCTACTCACAATAAGCAATTTACAAGCATCAACCTAGGAATTAAACTCAAAAAAAAAAAAGGAAAAGAAAATGAGAAGACATGGAAGCCAAAACACAACCCCTGACTTCCAGCTCACGCAAGGCAAATGCAGAGGGCAATGAGGTGGAAGAATTCAAAAGCCATCCAGCTGAAGTGGTAACAATAGAAGCAACAAAGCTAATATGTAAGGCTTTAGAAAAAATCAAATCAGAAGTAATTTTTCAGATAACTAGAGACATGGTCACCATAATGAAAGACAAAGTTAATGACTCTAGAGAAGATATAGATTAAAAAAAATTGAGGAGTTTAGGAAAATGGTGGAAAACATGAATGCCCAACATAAGAAAGAAATGAAATTCATGAAACAGATTCAAACAGATATCCAGGCTACTAAAAGTTTCATTGAAAATATATGCAGGAGAATGAGGCAATGTGAAGTAGGACTATCAGATATAGAAGACAGGATTGTGGTTAGTGATCATGAAAAGAAAAATTCCTTAGAAAACGGTAAGGGACCATGAAAAATCGATCCAACAGCTGCTAGATGATGCAAAGAAAAATAACATAAGATTGATTGGAGTCAATAAAAAGCAGTAGATGGGACAAAAGACATAAAAAAACTTTTCATGGAACTAATGGCAGAAAATTTCCCAAGCAGGGTAAAAGAATTTGACATACAGAGAAGCAAGGCATGTAGAACTCCAATTAACTGTGATTAAAAAAAAAATGACACCAAGACATATAATAGTCAAGATCCCAGAAATTCAACACCAGAACAGAATATTAAAAGCTATTAGAGAAAAAAAATTACTTACAAAGGAAAACCCATCTGAATCAACACAGACTTCTCAAAATACTCAAGTCCAGGAGAGCTTGGAGCAAAGTATTTCAAGCCCAAAATGATAACAACCTCCAACCTAGATTGCCATACCCCATAAAACTATCTTTCAAAATTGATGGAGAAATAAGATATTTCAATGGCAAGGGACACCTAAAGAAACTCATGACCGCCAAACCAGCACTCTAAAAATTTCTGAAGGACATTACAGAAAGAGAGAACAAAGACTACCACTCCCTGAACTCCAACAGAATGAATCCGCCAGAGAAGGTAACCAATTAAATAGAGGGGGAAATAAGAGAACCAATAATAGGATAATAACATGACAAGGATAAGTCAATAAATATTAGTTATAACCATCAGTATTGGTCCAATTCACCAATCAAGAGCAAAAGACTGACAGAATGGATCAAGAAGCAAGATTCAATAATGTGCTACATATAAGAAACATTTAATTCATAAAAGAATTCATATACTGAAAGTCAAAGTATGAAAAACAATATTCCATGTGACAGAAATCTGAAAAAAATAAACAGAGGTAGCTATTCTATCTGCAGACAAAGTTGATTTCAAGCCAAGTCTGTTTAAGAGAGACAAAGTCACTAAATCTTTTTAAAGGAACAATCCAAGAGGAAGAGAGAACATTCAAATATATATGCAAATATATGTGCAACAAATATCGGTGAACTCAACTAAATAAAACAAATAGCAATGGACATGAAAAATCAAATAAGCACTTATACAATTGTAATGGGGAACCTCACTACCCCAACAGTTCAAGTAGATGAAAAATCAACAATGAAATATCAAAACTCAACCAAATTTTTGAACAAATGGAATTAGTAGATATCTACAGCATGGTCCCCCCCCCCAAACATCAGAGTACACATTCTTCTCAGTTGCTCATGTGATGGTCTCCAAAATAGACCAGATACTAGCTCATAGAACAAGTTTAAGTAAGTGGAAAGGATTTGAAATTATCCCATGCATGTTATCAGACCACAGTGCAATGAAACTGGAAATTGATGACAAAAAAAACCTCCAAAAGAACTACATAAAGACATGGGAATTAAATAACACCCTGCTGAACAAGCAATGGGTCACAGATGAAATTAAAGAAGAAATTAGACAGTTTCAACAATTAAATGTTAATGCCAATACAACATACCAGAACTAATGGGAGGCAATGAAAGCATCCCTCAAGGAAAATTTATAGTGGTGAATTTCCATATCAGAAAGACAGATTGAGCTAAAATAAGCAGCCTAATGTTGAACCTCAAGCAAAGAAGAGCAAGTCAAGCCCAAAGCTCATATAAGGGAGGAAATTATAGCAGTCACAGGAGAAATTAATGCAATGGAAACTAAGAAAACAATACAAAGAATCAATGAATAGAAGAGTTCTTTCTTTGAAAAAAATTTTAAAAAATTGACAAACAGCCAACCTTATCAGAAAAAGGAAAGAAAAGACTCAAATCCATGCAATTATGAATGAAAAAGGTGAAATCCCACAGACTGTGCAAATATCCAGAATACCATCCATAGCTACTTCAAGAACCTGTATTCTAATAAGATGGAAAACACAGAAAAAATGGACAGTTTCCTAAATACATATAAATTACCAAAGCTGAATCAAGAATATATAAATATTCTAAATAAACCAATATCAGTCAATGATATTGAAGATGTAGTTAAAAACTTCCCAACTGAAAAGCCCAGGCCCTGATGGATTCACTGTTGAATACTACAAGAAATGTAAAGAAGACTTAATGCTGCAACTCTCAAAATCTTTAATGAAATTGAAAGGGAAGAAATGCTTCGAAAGTCATTACTGGAAGAAAGCATTATCCTGATACCAAAACCAGAGAAGGATCCAGCCAAAAAAGAGAACTAGAGGGCAATCTCCCTAGTGAGTTTAGACACAAAAATCCTCAATAAGATACTGGCAAACAGCATGCAGCAAATCATTAAGAAGATTATACACCTCGACCAAGTAGTATTCATCCCACGGATGCAGGGATGTTTCAACATACACAAATGAATAAATGCAATACAACATAGAAACAGAACCAAGGACAAAAACCATATAATCATCACAACAGATTCAGAAAAGGCATTTCACAAAGTCCAACACTCATTCATGACAAAAAGCACTACAGAGAAGAGGAATAGAAGGTCTTTATCTCAATCTGATAAAATCCATGTATGACAAACAAACATATAGTAGATAACATCATAGTATATGATCAAAAACTGAAAGCTTTCACTCTACAATCAAGGACAAGACAAGGATGTCCACTGTCACCACTCTTATTCAATATAGTTCTGGAAATATTAGACAGAGTAATTAGACAAGAGAAAGAAATAAAATGAGTAAGGATAGGAAAGGAAGAAGTTAAATTATGATTTTTTGTGGATGTCATGATAAACTACATAGAAGACCGCAAAACTCCACCAAAAGACTTCTAGATTTAATAAGTGAATTCAGTAGCATAGCTGGACACAATGTCAACACTCAAAAATCAATAGCATTCCAGTACAAAACATAAACAAACTCACTGAGAGAAAAACTAGGGAAATCATATCTTTCACAATAGCATCCAATAAAATGAAATATGTAGGAATCAATCTAACAAAGAAAGTAAAAGATCTTTATATTGGGGCCGGTGAGATGGCTCAGTGGCTTAAGCGCCGGCCCGGCAAGCGCAAGGGCCCGAGTTCGACTCCCGGATCCCACATACGAAAAAGGGGCCGGTGATATCGCTTAGCGGCACGGGCGCCTGTTGGCGCGCGAGGTCCTGAGGTTGAGCCCCCGGTACCCACAAAAAAAAAAAAAAAAGATCTTTATATTGAATACTAAAGTACCCTGAAAAAGGAGATCAAAGAGGATGTCAGAAAATGGAAAGATATCCCTTATTCATGAGTAGGAAGAACCAATATACTGAAAATGGGCAGACTTCCAAAATTATTATACCATTTTATTGCAATCCCAATCAAAATACCAATAACATATCTCACAAAATTACAGAAAACCATCCTAAAATGCATTTGGAACCTGAAGAAACCTAGAATGTCAAAAGCAATTCTGAACAACAAAAGCATGCAGGGGGTATCACAATCCCTGATTTGAAATTATACCACAAAGCTACTGTGATAAAAGCAGAATGGTACTTGGCGGGGCAGGCCCAAGGATCAATGGAACAGATTAGAAGATGCAGAAACAACTCCAAACATACTTGGCCACCTTATCTTTGACAAAAGAGCCAAACATCTTCACTGGAAGAAAGATAGCTTCTTTAATACATGGTGCTGGAAAAACTGGCTTTCCACATGCTAGAGATTAAAATTAGATTCATGTCTCTTATTATACATGGAAGTAAAATAGAAATGGATCAGAGATCTAAATATTAAAACAGAAACACTAAATCTACTGGAAGAAAGAATAGGTAGAACTCTTGAAGAAATTGGTTTAGGCAAAGACTTTATGAACAAAACTCTGATCACACAGGAAATATCACAAAGAACCAACATCTGGGATATCACCTTATTAAAAGTTTTTACACAGCAAAAGTAACCACTAACAGAGTGAAGAGACAACCCACAGTATGGGAAAAAAATTTGCTAGCTCTTCCTCAAAGGACAAATGTCTTGAATATATAGAGAACTCAGAAAAATCAGAATCCCCAAATTTAAAGACCCAATCCAAAAATGGACATCTCAGATGAATACACACTTCTCAGATGAAGAAGTAGAAATAGCAAATAAATATTTGAAAAAATGTTCAATATCACTGGTCAATTGAGAGATGCAAAATTAAAACAATGCTGAGATTCCATCTCACTCTAGAAAGAATGACTATTATTAAGAAATCAATCAATAACAAATGGTGGTGAGTATATCTTTGAGAAATCATAAAAATATCCAGTATGTTTTTTTCTATTTGGCAAACACTATTTGTTTACAAACTAACTCCAGTATTACCTTCTTTTTGAAGCCCACTTTCTCTATTCAAACAAAATTGATATCTTTTCCCTCCTTTTGAATTATGGCTCTACATGGTGATCCCCAGTGCATAGCTCATTTTGTTTTACAATATTTTTATCTAATTTATGTTTCTAATTTCCAGAGAACTATATTAGTCTCACTGGTGTGAGAAGCGGCATAAGCGCCTGCCTGGCAAGTGCGAGGTCCTGAGGTTGAGTCCTGGTACCCACATTAAAAAAAAAGTCAGTTGAGTGTCTCAAGACTATACAGTATTTTTCTGCAGTTTTATATTAGTATAATTATGAACCCTGCAAATGACACAAGAAGGAGCCACAGGTTAAAAGTGAAAAGTGGGAAGAGAAAGAACTCTAGGACTAGAAGAACAGCAAAAATATAGTGTGTCTTATGACCTTACCTGTATGCCACACACCCGTTACCACCAGGAAGGCAAACCAGGACCAGCATTTTCAGACCCTTCAATTTAGCAAGAGAAGGTAACCCCAGAGGGCCCACTCCTCCCAGTGAGCAAGCAAGAGTCCACCCAACATTAGCAGGGGCAGCATGGCTCCCTGTCATCTCATGCTCCTGCACGGAGTCTCAGACTCCCCTCCTAAGAGAGAGATACCAGATGGCTGGCATTCTTCAAGAAGGGAGTTCTGGGAGAGAATGGGCACCTGGCCATTGAAGTCTGTTTGCAATGGCCAGATGGACACTCTTCCCCAACAAGAAGCATCAGAGTGACTGCTAATCGAGTGAATACAATAACAAATTATACTATAGTGATGCTTGCAAAGCTCTGAAAATACTGAAATCTGTAGAATTGCCCAACTTAGGTGGTTAAGATTATGCATTATAGCTCAGCAAACCTGTTGTAAAAGGCATAATGACATATAACTAAACAACTATCAAAGTGGCTAAAATAAAAATAGCCATAAGAAAATGCTGCAGAGAAACAGTTTCATTCATACATCTACAGTGGGGCTATGAACCAGTGCAGCCACTCTTAAAACAGTTTGGAAGTTTCTCACAAAATTAAACATGTGTTTTAGCATATGGCTCAGCAGTTACACTCTAGGGCCTTTGTACCACAGAAACTGAAATTCATCTTCATATACGTATTGGTAAATGAATTTTCATAGCAGCTCTATTTATTCATAAAGTTCAAAACTGGAAGCCATCCAGGTTTCCTACGGTGGGTGGATGGTTAGAAAAACCAACGTACTTCCACACTGAGGAATACCACTTGTCGATAAAAAGGAATGAACTGTTGAAACATGGAATAGTTCAAACAGATCAGAAGAAAATTATTCTGAGTGAGAAAAAGCCAGTGTGAAAAATTTTCACACTCTTTAATTCTATTTATGCATGCTTTCTTGTTGTTTCTGAGACAGGGTCTCAATATGTAGTCCAGGCTGACCTTGACTTATTGTGTAGCCTAGGCTGGCCTTAAACTCATGGTAATACTCCTGCCTCAGGCTCCCAAGTGTTGGAATAACAAGCATAAGCCAATATGTCTGGCTTATTTATACAACATTTGTGAAGTGACAAAGCTACACTAAGTCCCTGATTTACAAACATTCAAGTTGGAAACTTTCACAGGTTTAAGACTCAGAGTGAAAGACCCGCTTTTCAGATGATGAATGAATCCAACTTAGGAACATTCTCCCAGCATGGAAATCTGTCACAATTTGGGGACTTACTGCCTAAAAATGAAGAACAGATTAGTGGAGGACTGGTGTTAGGGGCTGCAAGGATGATTGATGTGATGATACAAAGGCATCTTTGTGGTGATACCACTCTTCTGTATCTTGACTATAGTTGTAAATGTACAAAGCTTCACAGGTGTTTACATTGCATAGACCTGGACACATGTACAGAAACATGAGTAATTATAATTAAACTAATGACATGGGAGATCTGTGATTTCATGCAGGACCTTATCCTGGTTGTGGTATAGTGCTATAGTTTGCAGGGGGTTAAAACTGCAGGCTGTGGGTGAAGGGAATACAGAATCTATTATTTTTGCAAATGTACCTTTTATTTATTTATTTATTTATTTATTTATTTATTTATTTATTGTTGTTGGTACCAGGGGTCGACCTCAGGACCTCATGCGCCAGCACGTGCCCATGCCACTGAGCAATATCACCGGCCCTTTTTTCGTATGTGGGTTCCGGGAGTTGAACTTGGGCCCTCATGCTTGCCAGGCAGGTGCTTACGCCACTGAGCCATCTCATCGGCCCATAAATGTACCTTTAGTGAAATGGTTTTTCCTGTGATTATTGGGACATAGGCCCTTTATTCCTTATATTATCTTCTTGAAATGAAAACATATAAAATTTATTTCTTCATTCTCCTCTAGGATTCCCACATCCTAGTATTTAATTATGTGTAAATAAGTGAGTGACTGACAAAACAGGAACCAATATTTCACTTGAATATGTGACCTGGGACATTTTAATGTAGTTGTAAAGTACTTGATGAGGGATCATATATCAGGTAACTTTATTCAAATTCCTATCAGGTTTAAAGCAGGTGATTCTCTTGAAATTATTTAATATACAAACTTAAGAACATTCTAAACAAATAATTCATACTTTGCATTACAGTCTTTCTGAATAGAAACTATTTTTCAGGACTTACTTATTTTGTTTATCAGGGGTCCTTAGTCTGGAACAATTTATTCTTTCCCTCTATGGGAATATTGATATTCTTGAACAATGCGGACCTTTCATTCTGTAGAGTGAGCCTTAAATTTTTTCATCTGAAATTTCCTTATGCCCAGAGTCAGGTCCTTCATTGTCAGCAACACAAGTGCATAAATGATATTTTCAGGAGCTTGACATCAATAGGTACATTATAGTCACTCATCTTTCACTGGTGTTATTAAAATCAGTTCCCTAAAGTAGTTGGTCAGTTTGGTGTCTGCTAGCCTTTTCCCAATGTAGATTCACCATTTTCTTGTATTACTAGTTTGGTTTTTGGAAGCAGAGGTGGGTTCTCTCATTATGTAATTCTACAGGTTGGGGCTATCAGTGCATACTAAGAATGGCAGGTGAGCATAAGATAAAGCAGATGATAATGTCATAAAACTTTAAAACTTTTTTGTTATTGATAGAGTCATATTTCTACTGTTTATATTAATAACCAATTGATAATTTGATGATACAGCTCATCTTTGCAGTCAAATAGTGTTTGTTATTGTGTACTCATGAAACCCAACAGGGTAGGGTTATGATTTACAACGTGTTAGGTAGAAAACTACTGGGAATCCATATGTTTGTATACCTGACTGTATTTGCAGAAAGTACACACAGTGGGAAATTAAAATTCATGGTAAAATACTAAACTAAAGCAAGCCTAGATACCTGATGTTTTAGACATTAGCTGGTATAGCATCTACCTATAACATGACCAGGTGAGTCATTTCAGATATGCATGAGCTACGAGTGAAAATTCATCACATTTTTGTGATTGAAGGTAGTATAGGTATTTTAAGGAATACGTACTTTCTAGATTATATGTGAACTGTGTTCACATAGAAAGATGAGAAACTACATTATAGTACAAATAAGATAATGCAGTAAAGAAGTGCAATGGAGACTCATAAATTTATGTTTCACAAGATTAAATTGCCTTCTCTAACATTCTCACTCTTTTTCTGCAGATTCAGTAAGACATACATTTTCTATTATTCACTCCTTTTGTATTGTTATCACTTGCCATAAACTACACATTTCACCAACTTGTAAATGCTTTCCTCAGCTGCCCTGAAATACCAAAATCCATTCTATGGCATTTTCCCTCTCCTAACATTTCTGAGAGAAGGAAAGATAAATAAGACAGTGATATCTGTGATATTCTACTCTTTTAATATGGCCTGGCCTAATATTGAATTTTTGTTGATATACTGGCACTTATCATTCTGCCTTACAAATTTTACTTTTTTCTGGGCTATATTCCTTACCTTTAAGTATGTCCAATAATAAAAATCATGAGATAAATATGTTCAAGTAAAGGCAAAATGCAAGGAAATTATGGGATATATTTAATATGTAAAATTTATTTGAGCACAAGAAGTAGTCTGTTTTCAGATTGGATTGGATAATCTCATTATTCAATGTTTCCTAGGTCTCTCTTTGCTTTTGCCTACCCATATTAAGAAGTTTGGGTGATATTACACAGTATATGTTATTAACTGCAGAATATATATCGATGTCTTTATGAATATTTGTATCTGTGTAACATAATATATTTAACAAAAAATGTACTTAAATATAGTGGTAACCAAGAAGACAGGCCCAGACCCAGTACTTAAGGTGTCATTTAGCTTCAGAAGAGATCAGAAATTTTCCAGAAACTGAAAAACTGTCATGTTTTATATTTCTGTCTGCTTGGTCTTCAGTCTTTGTTTCCTGCCATATTTGCTTTCCAGTTCATTTCCATGCACTCTCTCTCTTACCAACCTTTCTTTACATCTCTTTGTTCATTGCTTCAATGGAAATAAGAAATCTATTTTGTGAACTTTCTTTAACACTGCTTCCAATTTTCCTGGAGGGGAACTAGGAAAATTTCCCCCAGTTCATCTGGGGGCAGCAAACCACCCTTCTACCAATTACCTGTAATTAGAAATGGAGGGAGGAAGAGAGAGTTCACATAAGACACATACACATTTATGTTCCTGTCTTAGGAAAACCTACAGAATTCAGGTCTCAGAAAAGAAAGGATGGGCAGCATCTATTGAGTTCTACTGACCTTAAAATATTTTCCCCAGAAAGTAGGAACTGATTTCTTTTCTCTTTAAACTATTTTCTTGCAGTGTCAAAGGAAACATCAAAATTATTATTTGAACTCATGACTATCTTAAAATTCTTTAGCATCTAACTTTCCTATTATTAAACTAGTAGCATTTTCTTCTAAAAAGTATTTTATAAAGTTCTGAACAAAAATTTCTTTCTTCATCATCATATTTTATTTTAAGAAATATTTCTTTACTTCTATATTATCTCAAGTTCTTGTTGCATTGGGAGTTTCTCATATTTTAAAGATTGCATTTTCCTTATACTTTTTCATTAATACCAAGATAAAAATTATATACACATATAATAGACATGTTTTATGCACATAAATGTATATATATATATATATATATATATATATATATATATATATATATATATTGCAGGATTGGTGATTAAACCCAGGGCATTGTACATGCTAAACAACTGCTCTACCACTTAGCTGCAATCTCAAACTTAAATATTTTACAACACAGTATATTTACTAGAGTTTCACATTAGGCTGAGCCATGATCCAGGTGCCTCTTATGCTCCAGTTTATTCAGTTATAATATTATGGGTTGGATATTTATTATATTTATAGAAAATAAGTTTTCAAGTAATCTGTGACTATGTTTTAATCTACTAAATACATTGGATTCTATAAAATTAATACTAGCATTTTCTCCACACAAGTATCCACAACAATGCTCAGTTTCATAACTAAAGTGTTAGATGTGTAGATAAAGTACTGAAAGATCATTGGGCAAGTTGCCCTGAGTTTTTGTGCTCCATCATAATTACGAGCCCATTCATTTTTATTAGAATTCTAAGGCTGAGGAAACAGTGAGTAACAGCATTTTAACTTTGTTGACCATGTTGTTATTATGCTGTCCTTTCCAAGTTACATTTTTGCTTCAAAGGAAATATGGACATAGAGAGATCTCAATTTCCCCAGTGTCAAAGTCTAAAGCTTAAGCTGTCTTGTTGCAAGCTCTGTGATAATAATGAGCTTCTCTATAAATACAAAAGCCAATATGGTTTGATTTCAGAAAGGAAAACAACAATCAAGATTGTAACTTCTTAAAGAAGTGGTATAGAAAAATAAAATGGGAAATTGAATCTGTTGGTCTATCCTGCAAATAGTTAAAACAACTTACGACTTTAAACAAAACTACAAAATTTCAAAAACATCTTTTCTGGAATTCACACATTTCTTGGTGACTAGATTGCACAATTTCAAGACATTTTTATCCATTCATAATTTAGATTTCCCTAATATGCTAAAATGTGAGAAGTATGAAAATCTGGTAAAAAGAAAATATCAAAGCACATCCTTTTGGTTAGAGACTCTGTGAAGATTGTGACAAACTAAGGAAAACATCTTCAGATTGTTTTGCTTTGTTGGTTAGTCAAACTAACTTTTGTCGTTGGTTACTCAAATTAACTTTTAGTATATGTGCAACTTGTCTGGAATCCCATAATTTTCAGTATGATAAAAGGAGATTATCTAGAAGAGAAGGTTACTATTATTCATTAAGTAACATTGATTAAAAATACCAAATTTAGTGATCACAAATTCTTGATATTTTTCCAGTAAGGATGCAAAATTTCAATGCAGATAGTTAACATCAAAATTTGTGGCTTGCAACACTGTTGACAGTAATTACAAAAACCAGAAAATTGTGTTTTCCCAAACTCAGAAAACTTACCCTTATATATCTTCTAAGAATGAATATATTTAGTATACACTGGTTCCCTCATTCATACCAATTGATGAATTGTTGAAGATTTTCTTTTATTATCTGAGCCTTTGAAGAAATCTAAAGATAAAGGAATGGTGTAGATTTATTGTGGGTTGGATGAGGCATGAAAAATATGGTTTTCTAATCTTTTGGGTTTATCTCTCTGTGTACTGCTGAAATCTAATAAATTAAGAAATCTATGCCAAATGGAAAGAAATTTCTTCAAAAGCTGAACTAGGGCTTTCTGGATTTCTTTTATTAATTAATGATTCAGTTTACTGTGTTATTTGTCCAGTAAAAAACAAACAAACAAACAAACAAAACCTCAGTTTTAAAGGACAGTTAATTGAGTTTTGGTAATTGTACATAACTATGCAGTAATCCCAGTAATTAAGGTATAGGCCAATTATCTTCACAACAAATTTTTTCTTTTTCTATTCCCAGTCAGTCTATTTCTTGTCTCTCTGGAACAAGTAAACTGCTGATCTACATTATGATATTATGAATTTTACTTTTCTAGAATTCAACAACTGAATTGTAATATCTATAGTCTTTCCATGATAACATATTTATATTTTACTCATTTATTTAGAAGACTAGTGTTATCAATTATGTCTGTCTTCATATATGATGTTTTGAAAGAAAATTGTCAAGGATCAGATTATGATAGTCTTCAATTATTTGCAGTTATAACTTTTCCGGCAGTGTCACATTTTTTTATCTCATTTGCTAATATTTTTATCCTGTTGTTCAAAACTTTCATTTATGGCAAGATACTATTATCACCGTATTTGGAGAACAGAAAACTGTATTAATACTCTAAGTCAGAAAAATTTCCTAGACATCACTTCAAGGTAAAAAAAATCTTCAATAGAATCCATGTATTATGATACCATTTAGACTAGCAAATATTAAAGAAAATAATTAAGCAATGCTAGGAAAAATCAAAGATTTCCACATTACATTTGCCCTTGAAAGAGGGCAATGTTTTTGGAGGGCAACCTTCTTTTTTTGTATACGCAACATGTGTTTTTGTTAATTTAACAGCATTGAGGCATGAGTTTGATTTTGTCAGGGCATTCAGGGGCCTGTCTTCTGAACAATAGAAAACCCATTTCCTGTCTCCTCGGAAGCATTTATTTAATGCCAGGTAATCACTGTACCTCTGATGTGAGGTCTTTCTCAAGCGTGTACTCCATTGTCGATATGTTAAGTCACAGGAGAAGATGTCAAAAGCAGCACAAATCAAAGGCATACACATATACATGTTTCAAAAGTTTGAATTCTTCTCTCTGCATTCTTTAAAACTATTGATCTACCAAGATAGTGTTAACAAGTCTACCAAAGGCAGGAACAGGGAGCTGAGGATGCGGCTTAGTGGTAGAGTTCTTGCCTTACATGCACAAGGCCCTGGGTTCAATCCCTAGCACCACACACACACTCACATAAGTAGGAACAGAGTTAAAAATATCTTCAACATACAAATGGAAACCACTACTGAACTTGCCTAAGCTCTTCCATCATCTTGTGACTCTGTTGGGAGACTTTGTGCATAAACACTAACCACACTGATCTCTGCATACTCCTTCTCAACATTCAAACTTCTAGGCTGAACGTACAATTTCTGAAGATTTTATAATATTTCAACATCCTATCATTCAGCACACCAAGAGCCATACAATAAAATTTCATCTCAAACTGGGGAAGATATTTAGATAATAGATACTTTGAAAAAAAAAAGTCATCTTGGTTTAGGTTTTAAGAAATATTTTTATTGAATCATTAAAATTGCCTGGGCCGGTGAAATTGTTTAGTGGCATAAGCACCTGCCTGGCAAGCACGAGGGCCCGTTTGACTCCCGGAACTCACATAAGAAAAAAGGGCCGGTGATATCACTCAGCGGCAGGGGCGCCTGCTGGCGCACAAGATCCTGAGGTCGACCCCCAGTACCCACAAAAAAAAAGTCTATATGTGCAGATAATATTAAAATTATCTGAGTTATTTTCCATATATTTACCTTATTTAATATATAGATGATGGTGTAGAAAATAGAGTGAATAAATTAGAATTTTAAAGTTCAATACATAAGTACAACTTTTACATCATCAATTAGTGGCACAATCAGAAAATTGATGCAAATACAACTTTTTTGTCAGTTTTTGTAGAGTTTTTGGCAAGAAAGCAATTCTTACTCAGAAAAAAAAAATTTCCATCTGAAAAAATGTAGTAATATACTGTGGAATGATTAAATAAATTTTCTATGCATATTTCAAAACATTGTTTTGTACATGCTAAAATGCATACAATTTAATCTGTCAATTAAAAGATAAATAAAAATTTTAAATGTGATAGGTTTTCAATCTGGATTCTTTGATTTTTTTTTGTTTGTTTTGTTTTTATGTATCTGAGATGGAGATGGAGAAATATTTCTCAGAGAAGCCAAAGTTTTGACTAAAATAGAACATGAACTCTTTGAGTGCTCTGTGAGTATGTGAACAATATCTTGTTTTATATGAAACTAATTACAATACACATGTGATCTGTAGTGGAATGAACAGCTTCTTGTAGTAAATTCAAGTGTTTCCAGCTCTTTAATCCTTCCTGTCTTGATCCTAGCATGCTATGGGTCTCTTTTCTCATGAATAGAAGTGATTTCTTTTTTCCAGAGTAAAATAAATAAAGAGGGATTAGGGAATCATCCTAAAAATGTACTTCTTTGGAATCATGCTCATTGATATTTCTCAGGATACTTACATCTCAATGAGGAAGCAGTTTAAATGCTGAATTAAGAAGCTCAGCCCAGGGCCGTTGAGATGGCTCAGCAGCATAAGCGCCTGCCTGGCAAGCGCGAGGGCCGGAGTTCGACTCCCGGAACCCACATACGAAAAAGGGGCCGGTGATATCGCTCAGCAGCACGGGCGCCTACGGGTGCGTGAGGTCCTGAGGTCGACCCCCGGTACCCACAAAGAAAAAATAAAGAAGCTCAGCCTGTTGTCTTTGAATAATTATAAATAAAAATTTGTCACTTGTAGAAAGACAAACATGTCAGAACAAAGTAAACAAATTAAACATTAAATGTGTCTAGGCAGTTCACTGGGGGCAAGTACATAGGGTTATATAAAAGATGAGGATAAAATAATCCAGTATACTCTAAATTAGTTCCATTCAGGAAGTCATTCATATGACAAACTTGATAGGAATAGTTTGTGACTGATATTCATACAGTAAAGTTGCAAACACTAATTACATAATGTATGTCATGAAATAGTTAAGGTAATTTCTTGGGTAATTTCTAATCATTTATCTGAACAAGTTTAATTGTTTATTTAATTTTTTGTGTTGCTCTTCTTGCTCCATCATTGTCAAAGAAAATAATTGATAAATTATTCTTTTGAGAAAATTATTGAAACAAAATTTTGCAAGTTCAAAATAATAGTTTTAAGTTTGTTTTTATTTGACCCATGAGGATATTCAGAAGTATTTTATTTCACTTCAGATACTGGAGATTTTCCAGCTATGTTTCTTTTGTTGATTTCTAATTTAGCCTTATAATGATCAAAGAATAGATTTTGCATTACATGAATCCTTTGAGATTTATTGATATTTATTTGATTGATATTTTATTGATATTTTATTTGATTTATTTGATTGATATTTTATTGATATTTCTGGTGGACAGAAAGCCCTATAAAAGTTAAGTAGGTAAATGTGATTAAAAGTCATTCTTTTTTTCATTTTTTTTGAGACATAGTCTCACTTTGCAATTCAGAGTTCAGTCTGGCCTTGAACAACTGTGTAGACCAGGCTGGCCTCAAACTCACTGTAATCCTCATGCTTTAGTCCTCTGAGTGCTGGGATTACAGCCATGTGCCACAATGTCTGGCTGTGACATTGTGTGTCTTAATCAATCCTTCGATATCCTTATCTTTTTTTCTACATTGGTCCTATTACCTATTGAGAGATATGTTTTGACCAGATCTATTTTTCTAAACATTTTGATCAGTTTTTGCTATATAAATTTTCAATCTCCATTACTAAATCAATATATATTTCTAATTTTATATATTTTTGATGGATTTACTCTTTTATTATTAGGATATGACCATCTTCATTTTTAGCAATTTTCTTCACTCTAATATTTTTTGTTTGACATTACTATAGCCATATCAACTATTTTATTTTTGAAACTAGATTAGCATGGTACCATTTTTGTTCATCATTTGCTTATAATTTATTTTTGTCTCTGTATTTTAAGTGGGTTTCTTCTGGGCAGCATGAAGTTGGGCCTTACTCTTATTAAATATGATAACATTGTACTTTTAATTCCATATTTTTTATTATTAATCTAATAACATTTTAATATTTTATGTTAATCTCATCTGTACTCTTTGCCTTTTAAAATTTTTCTTGGATGCTTTCTGAATTTTGGTGATTTGTTTTCATATCCATTCTGGTGTGTCAGCTGCAGCTTTCTGACATTTTTATTTGCTTTTGTAGTTTTTGGGTAGTGCTGTTGAGACTGTATTATAAATCTTTAACTTATTACAGTTGAACTTTAAAAATATTGACAATTTACTACTTAAATTATCTTGCAAGGATAATGCAACAACGTTACGCATTCTGATAACTTTTTCAGCTTATTATTATAAGCACACATTGTGCTTATATGTACATTTGTTTGTTTGATTGATTTGTGTGTATTTCTGAAATTGAAACTAGGGCTTCACATGTGTTTGGCAGTGCTCCACCACTCAGGTCCATCCCCAGATATTTTTTATTTTATTTTGAGACATGGTATCACTAAGTTGTCCAGATATTTACCACCACACCTGACCTATACCTATGTTCTATACCCCAAGATTCATTGTTATTTTTTGCTGAAATCAAATGTAGTTTAGAGATTTTAAAATTTAAAAAAAATTACCTTTAACTTTTTAACCATGTCTCTTTTCTTCATGCCTTTGTAGATTTGAATTTATACCTTCTTTCATTTTATTCAAGAAGAGCAAATTTTCTTTAACATTTTCTTTTGGAGTTTAGATCAAATTGTGATAGATTTGTATAACTTTTGCTTGTATGAAACAAAATAATATACCTTCAATACTGAAAAATTGTTTCATTCAATAGAGTGGGAATCACTCAATTAGCTATTGTTTTTAATGTAAATAAAGTACACTTCAGACATATATTTGCTCATTAGTTTAAATATAGTCTGTGGGGCCTTTTTCACCATGACTACAGAATCAAGTAATTGTAACAGTGATCATATGTCCACTTAACCTTAAATATTTACTCTTTCACCCTTTAATAAAAATATTTCCCTTTGCTGGAATACAATAGCTTAATTTTAAAATACTGTTTTGTTTTCTAGTTCTGTACTTTAACCATGAACCTCCCTTGTTCTCTGTCTTGCATAATGTTTGCTGTCCTCTGGGTCTTTGTTCCTCTGCACATGTAATGTCTTTATCCTGTGTCTGGTATTAAAAATGTTCTTTATTATTGATTTTTACCAATTATTTGTTAAATTAAAATGTGCCTTTATTTTCCTACTGCTCCTTTTGATGAGGTTCATTGATGTAATCTCTATGAACTTGAAAAATTTAACACTGTCATTTCTTCAAATATTTTCTCCTCCTCTTCTTGTTTAGGTATTCAGTTGTATAAAAAACATAGTTTGAGGGCCGGTGAGATGGCTCAGTGGCATAAGCACCTGCCTGACAAGCAAGAGGGCCTGAGTTCAACTCCCGGAACCCACATACGAAAAAGGGGCTGGTGATATCACTCAGCAGCACGGGTGCCTGCTGGCGCACAAAGTCCTTAGGTTGACACCCGGTACCCACAAAAAAAAAAAGATCTTCACTTGCTAATATTAAATACACCATTAAATTTTGCAGAACTTTTGTAACTCTGCAAACAACAAACAATGAAACAATTCCTCTAGCTCAATTACCTGAACTAAACTTCAAAAAAATAATATTACTCCACAAATCCACCATAGAATAATTACTCTATGGGAAAGGGATATTATTTTCTATCTAATAAATAAAGAATTGACAGAGATGAGATTTTGACCCAGAACAAAATGCTGATTCATGATGGCATTGACATTAAAATATAATGTGTTTAGTACTCTAAGGCCCATACAATAAAGTTAATAACAGTCAGATTTTATCATCTATGAAGACACATCTTGTTCCCCTACACCCCTCACCTATATCCCTTACACTTTGTTTATATGGTCTGATTAAGATGGGAGAGTTTGGAGTTAAGATTTCTATGGCATTGCAGCCTGGGTATTTCTTTTTTTTGTTACCTACATAATCCATTCATTGTGTTTCCATCAGTTGTATCTGGGTATCAATGATTACATAAAACCCAAACTTGCTAATATATTTTGAGAGAAAGGAAACAGAACTATATAAAAATTATGATATATTTGAGTGGGCCTTAATGAATTCTGGCATTTGCACATGATGTCAGCACTTTTGACCAGTTTTAATCAAGCAGCCTCAGGACTGGATTTAAACAGATGCCTATAGAAACTAAAACCTGTTGTTTCCCAGACATACATATTAGTTGCTCCCTATGGTGTGCCAATCATGGGATGCATTAATTGATGAAACTGATAACATAGTTATTAACTGTGTTTATAGATTTAAACAAAATACTTTCAGTATGTAAATCAATGATAATGTTTGCTATAATCATATAGATGATAAGGATACAGCTAGTTGTATTTATCATAATGCACATTAAACTCATTTAGTAAATAGGAAGTGAATTTATTCTTGCTATCTCTGTTCTCATTTAAGAAGATAAGTGTATAAATTGGTAAAGTAAATTTTGAGATTATTCTTGTGCACCATATATACCTAAAATCTGGTTAGATTATGAAGTTGGGTAAAGAAAATTATATATATAATATTATATATTACATAAATATTATAACTTTTATGTAATGTTATAATGATTGTTCACATACATCTACAGACACATATATCTTTAATTTTATCCATGCGGCCAGATCAGATCAATTTTTTTCTTGAAAATGATTACTTTCTAGTCCAATTTTTGTCCTTGTCATTTCACATTCTATTTGTACCTCTATTACTAAAACTCAATGAAAAGAAATTTCATCTTGAAATGTTGTCATGGTATTATTTACTGTATTCTGAGGGACATAACACCAATTTTGTCATAAAGGTGCATTATTGTGGAGGTATACTGCCCATGTTCATTCTTTAGACTATTTCTATTGATGAATTATTAATTTTAATTTTAAGAGTTTTATTATATTAAACAACAAATACTTATCAGGAAAAATATCAAAATACAAAGTATTCAATCTTTAATTATTGAATGTTTATAAAAAAGCATCAAAATTTTCACATCGACTATTTTTTGGTGTACAAAGTCTAAAAAATAACAAAAGACATAAAGTCCTGTATGAAGTACAGTGAAAATACTAATGGAATTCTACAAAAAGTAATCTTTACTTCAATTATCATGCCTAAGGCAGTCTTCACACATGATAATAGCATGTTCTATAGACAAGTTTTGCTTACACTGACAGTACATGTGATTTGCTTTTCTGTCCTTTTTGTAGGACACACTTGACATCTTGCTAGTCTTGCTGTTTTTTCAGCAGTTTCTTACCATATTATACATTTGTAGTTAACAGGAACATAAAATATCTATAAAATAAAGTATTAAAATTTTCATATGTATTGAATGTTTAGAATAAACCTCAACATTTTCACATCAGCTGTGCACTTGCTTACAAAACCTAAAAGATAACATCAGAAAAAAATTCCTATATGAACTATAATGAAAATACCAATAGAACACTACAACTAAAATAATCTTTGTTTCAATAGTCACAACCAAGGCAGTCTTTACACATCACAACTCTATGCTCCATTCACATGCCTTGCTTACACTGACAGCACAAGTGCTTAGCTTTCCTCTCCTATGTGGCAGGCCATTCTTGTCACCTCTCTTGTTTTCCTGTTCTGTAGGAGCTTCTGATTTTATTGTACAATGTGCATGTACCAGGAAAATACAATATCAATAAATAAAATATCAAATATGTAATGGGTGCTTAGAATAGACATCAACATTTTCACATTAACTGTTTACTTGCTTACAAAACCTAAAGATAACATCAGAAATAAAAACCCATGTGAACTACAATGTAAATACAAACAAAAGTCCACCGCAAAAATGACATTTCCTTCAACTGTCACACCCAAGACAGGACCTACATGTTCCATACACAAGTATCACTTATACTGATAACATGCATTGATTGTTTTCCTATCCTTTCTTGTAGGGTACAGTTAACATCTTTTTAGTTTTCCTGTTGTCATAGTAGGTCTTTTGGATGCTGTGCCTACCTATTCACCTGTCAGTTCACCAGTGTGGTCCACAATATTTTGCATGGTTCCCTAGGGAGAAAACATTATTTTCCTCTGCTGTAAATGATCTCTTATGAGTTCCCATCCCAATCCTCTAAGACAATTTCTCTGTGCTGTCTTGCACTTGCTATTTTCTTTGTAAACTATCAAACTATTTATGCTACACATGTTTAGGATCAAGTAAAACACAATTATTGGCCAACACTTTGTGATTTGAGTGGCAACATAATTACTGCACAACTCATCAACAACATCTCTGCCTTTGGTTTTGTTGTAAAAAGTTACCACCTCAGGCTTCTGTTTTGTCAAGGTTTCTTTATCAATATTTCTATCATCATGCAATGTTGACATCAGCAGTACTAGTTTGTTTTTCTTTGCCATATACAAGGCTAATGTTCTATCTTTTTGAAATCCAAAGATTGTACTATACAATTCTCTGTTTTGAAATTGCAACATTTCATTAGAAATTTTTGCTTTGTTCCTGTGCACAGTTCCTATGCTGCTCTGTTAGCAAATGTAACATCAATGGGAAACTGGTAAACCAACTGTCAAATGTCACTTTTCCATTCGTTGGGAGATAGGAACAACAAGTCTGTTCACAACATCATTTAGTCTATTACAATACAAATAAGGAAGTGATGTCTGAGTTCCAGGGTAAATTTCTGAATTGAAACCATAATGAGTCTTTGCATCCACAATGGCATAAATTTTTATGCTATATTTTGAAGACTTTTTAGGAATATATTGCCTGAAGCTTCAGCAACATGAATACTCCAAGATGTTCAACACACATGTATTCAGATGGTGTGTAAACTGCTAGACAATTACCCACAAATCTCTCAAACCATGAATGGATAGCAGCCAGATTATCTGTTCTTTTTTTTTTTTTTTCCCCTTGGTGAGGGCTTTTGTCATCAAACCTCAGGCAAATTTAAAGGAAAGCAATCTCTTCAATGTCATCAATATTCTACAAACCTGAAGCCCACACCCATCACTTTCCCATAATCTTTTACATTCCTGTGATTACCAATGGAAAGCCCCGCTAAGTACAGGATACCTATGAATGCTTTCAGTTCAGCTAGTGAGATGTCATAGTAAACACATTTTTTTAGTATGGCTATTGGTGCATACAGAACACTTTACTTGTATTTTAGCATTTGTGTATTTCACAACATCTTGTAGCATTTTGTCTGTTACAATTTCCAACACTGAAAGGCAGTTTTGGCATTCTGTCCAATATGTTTCATCCCTACCATATCCTCACTATATTTTCAGACCTAGTTCTAATGTTGGATTGTTTCATTTGGTTGTATGACTATTTTGTACCACTTCTACTACTCAAATATGTACTCACATTGCTGCTTTCTTCATCATCTGAATCAAGGAGGTGTGTATTCCCTGTGTCTGTATCAGTCAATTCCTGCTCCGTTTCACTGTCACAGGAACTTTGACTCATATGGCCAACATCAAAGTCATTATCATCTTCATCATCCATGTATGAATGATCTGATGATTCACTTTTGATCTCCTCTAAAACTTGCAAGGCTGTTTTACATGTGGGATTGTACTGAATTAAGCAAATTCTACCCCCACCAAAAAAAAAAAAATCTTTTTAAAAGACAAATCCTAAATGCACAGAAATTTAGCAATTAGCATTCTATAGGTAAAACTCACCTCTTGCTGCTTTGGATCTCCTCTACACACCTTACTGTTCATCTGCCAAGTGGGTGAATGCACAAATGGGTTTTGCTTTCCCCAGGTGCAGCTACTGTGAGGTATATCCACATTCCATTCATGATAAAATGTATGTTTAGAGAACAGAAGAGTAGTGTGGGTGTATTTTACCCCCTGTGATGCTCAGGTAAACATACACAAAACCTGTTAGATGGAGAATTGTGTGGGTAAAAATCCTAGGTTGACAATTTTGCACACATGTACACATCTTGCCATTTGTCATACCAAGTGGGTAAACGCAGTTAACACCACATAATATTAATGTCTCCATGTACCTTACATTCAATAAGTCAAATGTTGAATGTTCTAACTTTAATGCAGATAACAAATTTTCCTAACATGTTATGTTTATTTCTTTCCTGTAAATCTAACATGTTTTTATATGCAAAGTGAAATATAAGAAATGAAAAATAAGAAAATATTAGAAAGACATGTTTTGTAGAAGGAGATTGTTGAAAATGAGAACAAAAGGAGCATATCTGTTGATTTTATAATAATTTAGTTTTTCATCTTTATTATTTAACAAGCAGATTACCTTATTATGCTTTTTCACTATTTTAGCTTATGGATAATGGACCTATAATCACCAAGAATCAAAAGAAAAGAGATTTTAATCATTTCTAAACTTTACCATTGATAAATAGCAAAATAATATTTGTATCTTATAGCCAGTGAAAATTGTTCTAATTTAATATACGGTTTTGTTGTGATATCTCAAATTTGGCTTCTAAGTAATGAAAGTTAGAATGAAATAGTGTGGGTCACTCAACTACATTTTCTAAGTTGATACTTATATTTGAATAAATATGTTAATATATGAATAAAAAATTAAAATGCTTATCTTAAATTTTAATTTATTATTTAATATATGCCTGTACTACAAAACAGTAAAGTTTAGTCTTTCCTATTAATTACAGAATAATAGTCTAGCATGGATATTGTTTTCAATGTTTTTCATGCTAAGAAATTCTGTAATAATAACTTCCCATCAATTCATCTATTTTAGGAACATGATCCCCAAAGCACAGTTAACAAGCTGATAGATTTGTGTTATAAATTAAAGTAAAAATCTTCTTCACATCAAAGAAAATAATTTTCAGAGTGAAGAGACAACCTACAGGATAGCAAGATATATTTGTAAACTAAACATCTGACAAGTGGTTAATACTCAGATTATATAAGGAATACAAAAAACTCAAATAGCAAAATATGAACAAACACATAAGCTAATTCTAAAATGAAAAAGTTGACCTAAAGAAATATTTATCAAAAGAAGATATATAAATGTCCAGTAGGTAAAAACATATTTAATCTCTAACTATCAGGACAACCAAAATCAAAATCACAATGAGACATGACTTCAACCCAGTAAGAATGGCTATTATTAACAAATGTTGACAGATATGTAAAGAAAATGGAAGATTTGAACACTGCTGTAACACTGCTGTAACTTAGTACAGGCACTGTGGAAAACTATGTGGAGGGCCGGTGAGATGGCTCAGCTGCTTACGTGCCTGCCTGGCAAGCGTGAGGGCCTGAGTTCGACTCCGGGTACCCACATACAAAAATGGTGCCAGTGATATCACTCAGCAGCACGGGCGCCTGCTGGCGCGCGAGGTCCTGAGGTCGACCCTCGGTACCCACAAAAAAAAAAACTATGTGGAGTCTCCTCAAAAACATTAAAAATAGAACTACCATGTGTTTTAGCCATCCTACTCCTGGGTATATATTCAAATAAAATAATATCAGTATGTCAGAAAGACATCTGCATTCCCACCTGCATTATAGCACTGTTCACAATAACCATAAAATAATTTAATTGTCCAAAATGAAGAAGGGATAAACATATAAAAGAATGACACATCTTTTACAACATGGAAAGAACTGAAGATTGCCATGTTAAATGAATGAGAGGTGCGAGAGTTCTAGTTTTACATATCTCCATCATATATGGAATATTTAAATGTTGATCTCATAGTAGTTGAAAGAAAATTGTGGTTAGCAGAGGCTAGGAATAGTAAGGCAGAAGGGGATTGGGGTCAGTTGATTAAGGCATACTAATTTACACTTAGATAAAAGCAAGAATATCTGGTATATTCTGCAAAGTAGGCAGAATTTCAATAACAAGGATGTACATTTCTAAAAGCTAGAAGAAAGGAATTTTAATATTTTAACATAGCAGATCATAAAGAATTGATAAATGATGAGGTAGTTATGTTTAGCCAGGGTTAAATATTATGTAAATATACAAACATCAAAATACCACATGGTGCCTCATTAACACACATAATTCTTTAATTTTTATGTGCCACATGCCAAAGACTAAAATAAGACCCATGTCTATCACCAAGCACTAAACTAAAGTCACAATGGTTCAAAGATCTAAATATTAAAACAGAAACACTAAATCTACTGGAAGAGAAATTAGTTTGAAATTTTGAAGACATAGGGGTAGGCAGACTTCATGAACCAAAACCAAACTGCACGGGAAGTACTTCAAAGAATCAACAACTGGGATCTCATCTTATTAAAAAGCTTTTGCACTGCAAAAGAAATCACCCACAGAGTGAAAAGACAACCCACAGAGTGGGAAAAATTTTAGCCAACTGTCCCTCAGACAAAAGACTTCTATCTAGAACATATAAAGAATTGAAAAAATCAGACCCCCCCAAGTTCAAAGACCCAATCCAAAAATGGGCATATGAGATGAATACACACTTCTCAAATGAAGAATGGCAAATATACATATGGAAAAATGTTCAACGTCATTGATCATTCAAGAAATGCAAATTAAAACAACTCTGAGATTCTATCTCACCCCAGAAAGAATGGCTATCATCAAAAAATCAACCAATAACAAATGCTGGTGGAGTTGTGGGGTAAAAGGAACACTTCTCCACTGTTGGTGGGAGTGTAGAGTGGTTCAACCACTGTGGTAATCAGTGTGGAGATTCCTCAAAAATCTAGGATTAGAGGTCTTATTTGACACAGCTATTCCCCTTCTGGGTATTTTCCCAGAAGAATTTAAAACATCATACACCAGCAATGTATGTGCACCCATGTTTATAGCAGTACAATTTGTAATAGCTAAATCTTGGAAACAACCCAAATGCCCATCAACTGAGGAATGGATAAAAATGATGTGGTATTTTTGTACAATGGAGTACTACTCAGCTATAAAGAAGGGTAATCCCGAGGCTTTTATAGGTAAATGGATGCAAGTAGAGACCATACTCATAAGTGAAATACATCAGACTCACATGCGTAAACATCACATTGTCTCCCTAGTGTAAGAAATAGAAAAAGTAAATAAGATTCAAAATCTACAGTAGATGTTGTGAAAGGGAAAGAAACTGCTCAAAAGGAAAGAACAAGTGGGATGGGGGGAAGGAGAAAAGAGAGAAGGGAAAAGATATATATAGATAGATAGATATACACGTAGATAGTAAGATAATTATACTAATTTCTTTTAGTTCATTGAAAAGATTGGTTTGTACTTATATTGTTTAATCCATTTTGCATGCCTATATTTTATAACCTGAGCAACTACTTTGAAGATAACAATATGCAATATATTAATGATTGTTAATTTCCTATTATCTTGTTATAAAATTCTGCATCACTGTTTTTATTTTTTTCTCTTTAAAAGAAAAAATTTTATGTGTGAGAAAATAAGTAATTAACAAAAGTAATTCTAAATAGTAATACAGGAAGAGATAAGAAACTGACAAACAAAAATATATTGGTAAAAGTAAATGCATATTAATTTTAAAATTAATTTCTTTGTTGGCTCTGCAGATAGCCTTCCTTTCAAAAAGCACAGTAAAAACGGGGATAGACTATGACTTGACAAAGGAGAAATCTGACAAACTGCCTCAGTCACATGATCAGCCAACATCAACTCTCATAAATCATGTTAATACTATGTTTTCTTGAAACAATATGATTAAAAAATGACATGCTTTGTTTCTGTGGTCTTTCTTCCCAATAAGCCATAACTTCAGTCTTTTGAAACTATACTAGATAGCCCATAAAATATCTTACCAGTATGCCTCAAAACTGTCAAGTTCATAAAAACCAAAGAAAGTCTGAGAAACTGCCGCAGCTCAATTGTCTCAGGACCTTTTACTAAGATGTCCACATTTTTATCCTGTTAGTTTACTAGGGCTTCCGTAACAAAATGCTACCAATTAGGTGGCTTCATCCACAAAGTAATTGTGTAAAACAAAGATGCAGTAGGGATGGTTGCTTATGATGTCTCTCTGGCTTATTGATGTTTAACTCTCCCTATGCCACCACACTGTCTTCCCTCTGTAGTTATTTGTGTCCAAATTCCCACTTATTATAAGACAAATCATCATATTGGAGAGCACCTAATACAATGACCTCATATCAATTTAATTACCTTCTTCAAAGCCCTCTTTCCAAATATGGTCTCATTCTGAATTACTAGTAATTAGATCTCAACATGAGGATCTTGGGGAAGACTCAAGTTAGTCCAAACTATAGACAGATCCACTGTAATACATTTGCTACTTAATAGATGTTAATATACTTTGAGGATGTTTTCTTAGAAATTCTCTGCTTATTAAATACATTTATATCAAAACTCTTATAATTATTATAGCTGCATAATAAGGGTCAGTAAATGGTGCACAAAGTGTTTATTCTTCTTCAGGTGTGTCTTAGCCAGCCTTGTCTATTCGTAACAGTTTGTATCTGGATGTCCCCCAAAGCCTCATGTGGTCAAGGAGGGGCAGGCTTTTTGGAGGTGGCTAAATCTAGAGTTTGTGATTGGTTCATGGTCTAGTGCTGGGATTGTGTGAGTGCCACACCCACCCTAGGGCGGGTAGCCTGCATACAATATAAGGGATGGAAAGAGGCTTGCTCTCTTCTCTCTCTCATTACTTTTGCTGTCTTGTGCTGTCATAAACTTTTGCCCCTCTGCCATGTATCACCCTGACTTAGAGACAGCCAATTATGGACTGAAACCTCTACAAACTGTGAGCTAAATAAATCTTACCCCCTTTAACTTTGGGTGTTGGGTATTTTGTCTCAGCAATGAGAAAAGCAACTAAGATACTATTAAAACTTTCTATTAAATGTAGAATCATTTAGCAATGTAAACAATCTAGACATGTGTGAGATAATCTATGGAACAAATTTCACACCAATAGTTTAGTATACATTCAAAGTTTCAATAAACTATTAATATTCTTAATCTAGAAACTATGACAGTGGATATGAACATGTATCCATGTAGTCTCCACTGAATCATAACATCCAAGGCAAAAATAAGGATAAAATCTAAAATCAATTTATGAGAAGTAAAAGAAATCGCTGCCTAGCTCAAGATATAGTACTACAAGAATTCACAGTGTAACTTCAGGAATTGATTCAGTGCATGAAATAATAATTTCATGATAATATTTAATCAGAAAGTAAAACAATTTCTTGAGTAACAGTTTTAAACATCGAGGCTCAAAGACAGTGAACACTCACACTGCGTACTTTGCCACAAGATGTATTTTTATTCCACTATCTAATAAAATTATATGATTATAAGCTATTTTTAATAGCTAAGTTAATTATAAACAATTCCTACAAGTCTAATGCCACTGCCTTGCCATCTTTCATTTCTATTTGTAACTTCTATTTTTTTTTTTTTTTTTTTTTTTTTTGTGGGTACCGGGGGGACGACCTCAGGACCTCGCGCGCCAACAGGCACCCGTGCCGCTGAGCGATATCACCGGCCCCTTTTTCGTATGTGGGATCCGGGAGTCGAACTCGGGCCCTCGCGCTTGCAAGGCAGGCGCTTATGCCGCTGAGCCATCTCACCGGCCCATCTATTTGTAACTTCTAAGGACAAATTCATGCCGTGTGTTATTTCTTTTCGTGATAGAGTTATTTATCTGTGTTTTTTTCCTATTACACTGCCACATGCTCACACATTAGGCTGTTCTGTGTAAACAAGACTATTTCCCTTTAGAGATTTTGATTTTTCTCTTTGTCATTATAGACAGAGAATATGTTTGGAGATGAGAGAAAGCATAACTGGGATTGAAGCGACAGGAAACTAAGACTTTTTGAAAATACGAGATTAAAAGCATGAGTCTCAGCTTGAAACACTGTACAGAAAAAGTTGTTCTGGAAGAAAAATGGCAAGGAAATGGGGAGTGCTAAGAAAAAAATAGATAATTTAAAATCTTATTTGGAAATTATCAAAGATATAAATGTCTAACATATGTGCCCAAACAAAAATATAGCAACATAGGAGAGTAAATACATGAATGTACAAGTAAAACTCAGCAGTAATAGTCTGAAAAATTGCAAATTTTTTTTTTTTTGTGGGTACCGGGGGTCGACCTCAGGACCTCGTGCGCCAGCAGGCGTCCGAGCTGCTGAGCGATATCACCGGCCCCTTTTTCGTATGTGGGTTCCAGGAGTCGAACTCGGGCCCTCGCACTTGCCAGGCAGGTGCTTACGCCGCTGAGCCATCTCACCAGCCCCAAAATTGCAAATTTTTAAATTGAAACTCAGTGTATTGATAATGCAAATAACAAAAAGTAGAAAACTGTGTTGTCTCTAGAGTTGCTATACACATACATATATGTGTGTCCATATAAATTCAAAAGTCATTTAAAACTTTTATCTAGAAACTGTCCTGATTATTGTTGGTGATTTTACTTCTGGTGGTGCTGTTTCAACTTCCCCTCTCTATTAGAACCCCTCAGCAGGTGTTTTTTTTGTGTGTGTGTGTGTATGTGTGTCTGAATTCCACACTAATTAACATTTTGACATTTTCTGGTACTATATTCTTTTCATGTATTTCATACCAGAAATAATCAGGAAGTGCAGCAATGTACAATCCTGTTCAGGGTTATACATTTTTTTTTCATTTTTTAGCTTTTAATCAGCCCTAATATATCATAGCTATTCTTGGAAGTTTACAAACATGCTCTTACTTAAGACCCTGAAGTATAAGCATGAGGTGGTATTTTCCAGCCCTTTCAATATATCTGAAATCCTCTTCAGTTAAAGAATTTTGTAAAGACACATGTTTTCCTTTCACAGTAGTAGCAATATATTGAAAAGAGGGAGTTTATTTGCTTTTTACCTTCCTTGTCTTAAATTGTTCTTGAAAGTTTTCTTTACTTTCCAGTGTGTACCATCCCTGCTAGGTGTCAGTCCAATCAATATCCTATCCAGTTTGACTATTGTATGAAATTTTCACTCTGTATTATTCTATGATTACCTATTGATTTATACAAAACCATTTGAGACAATAATACTAAAAATAATTGAAATTAATAAACTATTCCAAGATTTTCTGTCATGGGCATTGGTAGACCTTAAGGGAGGAATTGGTTAGGTGTTTCACCATTGCTATTTTTTTACTTGGGATTCCAAATTCCTTATATATTCTTGAAAAAAAAAGCCTACTGTTAATTCTTTTATATATATGTGAAAATATGAGCAGGAATGATATTTAAAAATAATAACAGCCTATATGTCCATCAACAGATGAATGGATAAAGAAAATGTAGTATTTAAACACAGTAGAGTATTACTCTGCCATAAAGAAACATAAACATAAACATTTGTTTGAAAATGGAAGTACCATGTTAAGTGAAATAAATCAGACACATAAACTTAACTGTCACACGGTTTCTCTTATTTGAGAAACCCAAAATATAAATAAAGAGCAAAATAAAAGTTAGATAATAGGAAGTAGAGAGATAGATGTTTCTTGAAGGGGAAAGGGATCAATAGATGGAGGAGGGGGTTGGGAATGGCGGTAATAAGGATTGAGAAAAGGAATTAAAGTGGGTTCTGTACATGAACCAAGCCCACATAAGGAATGTGAACATTATGTACTGCAAACATGCATTAATAAAATTTAATGAATTATTTCACTGAAAGATTTAGGGAATTTGCCCTGAAAGATACAATTATAGTTTTGTTGCTATGAGATTTAGTCTATATTTATGGTCACTTTATCTAAACATGTTGAGCTTCACATTCTTGAGTCAAAAGAGACTAAAATATTTGCATGTATAATTCAAATGTGGTTGTGCAGGACTGTAATCCCAGCTGCTCAGGAGACTGAGGCAGGAGAATCTCAAATTTGAGGCCAGTTTGCACAATTTAGTGAGATTCTGTCTCAAGATAAAAAATGAATACATAAATAAGGGTTAGGCCTATGTATAGTTCAGTAGTAGGGTGCTTGATGACCAGGTCTGAAGTCCTGAGTCCATCCCATTATACCACAAAAAAGAAAAGAATTTCACTTATTAACTGTATCATCAGGATATTATTCTTCATAGTCAGAATCGAGAAAAATTCAAGATTTATCCTTTCTCCCAAATAAAAGAAAAATTCATTATTTTCCTCTGCTTTAAATGCTTTATGTTGTAAAGCTTTTACAGTAAAGGAAATAATTGGCATTACAGTAAAGGAAATAATTGGCATGAGGTAAATAATTTTCACAAATTATGTACTATCCTCTATTACATATATCTATCATTCCTTAGGTCACTTTTAGAAGTTTTTAAAGAAATATAATTGATATGATTTGAAGGCAAAATTTGAATCATAAAAATGTTGATTTAAAGTCACAGAAGCCAGAAAGAAAAGGCAACAAATAAAAATTGAAAAGAATAAGTACAACAAATGAAAATAATAGCAAATATGGTTGATATTTACCTAATGATAAAATTAAGTACTCTAAATCTAAATATTAAATACAAGAATTGTTGCAAATATACTCATAACAATAAGCAATGTAAAAACCAATCTAAATTACAGGATACCTAATTACCATAGAAGACATCTGTTTGGTTTTGGAGGCAAAAATATATAATTATTAATTATTTAACTCATATAATTAGTCCTTTAGTTTATGTAGTTTTATAATGATTCACCTTCACAAGCTTAGAAATACAAGCCTGATGGATGATTTTGCATTTTAATAGTGAGTAGACAGTTGGATTACTTTATTCAGAAAGACCCTGAAATGAGTTCTGATTAGATATTAAGATTTCCTCTTTACCCCACTATTCACTATTTTCTTTATTGTAAAGACAGTTTGACATTAAAAAAATTTCTTCTCACATCATCCTTAATCATTTGTGGTACATAACAATCTTTCTTTGGCTGCTCATTTATCTAAATGTTACATTTACATAATGCCAAATAAAAAATACATTGTTTTTATTCACATATATGGCTTATATTTCTTTCCTTCAGTATAAGGATGTATCTTTCTCTTTCCCTATCTCCTATCTGTCATCTATGTATCTATCATTTATCATCTATCATCTATCATCTATGTAGTATATTTCTATCTCATGCAATTAGAATTTATATTTTTATTATTTTTTGATAAATATTATAATATTGTTCTTTTTAAATATGATTTTTGGGGCTGGTGAGTTAGCTCGGCGGCATAAGTGCCTGCCTGGCAAGCGCGAGGTCCTGAGGTCGACCCCGGTACCCACAAAAAAAATAAAAATAAAAAAATAAGATTTTCTATACGTGGTGCATATGATTAGACCACATTTAGAATGTGCAGAGTTCAGGAAGATGGCATATCAAAGTTTTATTAGTTTTATTGTTAAATATATCTAAAACAAACTTTTAACAAATGTAGTCTAAACAATTCTTAGCTCAGATATTAATTTTTATCTTCTCTCCTCCTGGATGTGGGCAGGGAAGAGGACAAACATGATTTCCAGGCTGCCGATCGCTACTGAATCTGCCTGCTGCAGGGTCTCTCGGTAGGAAAGGCAAATTCTCAGAAGTGAGGTTAGTGCCTTCCCTGGCCACTAATTTTTAGCATGAGCTCCTCTCTGACCCAATGCAGTGGACTGTGGCTCTCCTTTGGTGTCTTGGAGAGGAGAGGATGGAGGTTTTCTTTACCACATTCTTTTACTTGAATTCCAGTTCCCATTCTATATCTCTTTCTGTGTGGGGAATTGAAGATGCCCAGCCACTCTGTTGTTTCTTCTGTTTTGCGCTCCTAAACTGAATAGCTTTCCCCTTATTCCTTTTAGAGTCTTTCTCAATGACTCTTGTGTTATTTTCACAGGCTAAATTTGTACTCATCAGGCTGAATATGTGGACATAAATCTCTCCTGTATCTTCTGGACCCAAAGTCAATGTTTCTTTGTTGTAATACTCTTGATCAAAAACATGAGAAAAATGATTACTTTTGAACTGAAATTTCCTTTTCTCTGATGTTTCTAGAGAAAGAATTAAGAGCCTTGAGCATACTTAACATATTCTCTGCCAATGAACCACATCTCCAGCCAATAAAACACTTTTTAAAGAATGCACAATTTATATGCACTTATATATGTGGGTATGTGGGTATGAATGTATGCACAGGCATACACACATGTGCCCATTTATAAAAGGGCATCTTACATTGCCACCCATCACTAATTTCTCAAGATGCTTAAATAGTTTTATATCTACATTTGATGACAGGATGCTATTCAAGTCATAAAAGTTTGTAACAGGACAGAAACTTTGAAAACAATAAATTGTTTTCTTTACCTACTCAACATTTGATTTTTAGAATCACTTATTTTGATGGTACTTTGAATTCAGTCTTCCTCAAAAGCTTATCCGTGTGATGGTAGACATACTGCCTAGTCTTTTGTAGTTTCAGTTTATTTAATAATAAGTTCAGGATTTTGAACCATTGTGACACAGTTCTTGTGGTGGTGACTTGTATAATTCTAAGCAATGGGCTTTATCTTTCTTTATCTCCATTTATTATATTTAAAGAAGAAATTATTATAATGTCTCCTATATAAATTTACATGATGGAAAATATGTGAAGTTACTTATTACATGGTGAGTTTTTCTGTGTGTTAAAATTTATTAAATTTATTAATAGACCATAATTATTAATATTTTAGATTTTTTGCTTTGTTATGTTTTAGTCATGTTTTTAAGAATCTAGTAATTGTGATTTTTTTGTTATTTGTTGATTTATTTACATGAACCTACATAAAAATATTTCACAGTTCACTCTTTTTTTTTTTTTTTTTTTTTTGTGGGTACCAGGGGGTCGACCTCAGGACCTCGCGCACCAGCACGCACCCGTGCCGCTGAGCGATACCACCGGCCCCTTTTTTTTCGTATGTGGGTTCCGGGAGTCGAACTCGGGCCCTCGCGCTTGCCAGGCAGGCACTTCTGCCGCTGAGCCATCTCACCGGCCCTCACAGTTCACTCTTGAAATATCATATTTGATTTCTAATTTGTTGTGATTTAAATTATTCCCAGTGCTATTTATAATGCAAAATCTGCCAGTTCTTAATGTCTTTCTTTATTCTTTTAATTAATCTTAATGATATAACCTTGTGACTTCTAATTTTAATAGGACCAAGGTCTGTGAATGTTTGAAAAAAGATATAGATACTCTGGTGCATCTAAATGTAATATGAATGGGAAAATTACCTCCAATGAGGAGACGAAATGAAAAAAATTAACACATTTCAAGTTGTAATACTGATGATTGAATAACTGAATATATGGTAGGTAATATGCTAACTTTTCCACATTTATTGCTTTCTGTATTTTCCAAGAAAATTTACATGCTAAGGAATATTATTACTAAAGGTTGAGCACTTACTTTGTTTTGTTTCTTTAAATTCCCCCAAAAACTTGTGTAAAGCTCAATTTTGATAATAATTATTTCCTTCCATGATGATTCCACTTTTCGTGAGTGGACTCCTTGAGAGCAGAACCCAGACCATTTTTATTTTTCTATCATAGGTACATGGCACACATATTTTGTTAAATTCAGAAATGAATCAATTCTCTGCCTCTCATAATTACCAGTAGCCTTCATAACATGAAATCTTCACAGATTCATATATTTTCTACCCTACACAATGAAACTATCTTGGTGAGATTTGATTTTTTTTTAATGTGGGTACCAGGAGTCGAACTCAGGACCTCATGCTTGCCAGGCAGGCGCTTACGCTGCTGAGCCATCTCACCGGCCCAAAATTTGATTTAAAGGAAGAGTGAATGTGTATTTTAAGATCATAATCACTGACTTGCAGTTTTTTAAGTGTTAATTCATTCAACTGATATTGCAGCACATGTGGTGAATTTTCATTGTTTTCATCATTGAGGATCAGTTCACATAGTGAAAGGAGAAAGTATGTTCTTGACTACAGAAAGAATAGAATTTTTATCCTTACTGTACTATGTTATATTATGTTACATAACCTTCAACAGTCTATATAAAGCTTCTAAGAATAAACATGAAAATAATATGATACAGTGTGTGTTTCCCAGTACAGTTGAAAAGCATTGCTGCCTACCACATGAACTTGAAAAAAGTTGTACTCATTAAGGGTTATCCACTTCTATCTTAACAAACACTAGTTTATGTAGCATTTGGGCATGAATATATCAAAACGAGAAAGAATGAAGGACCATGCAAGATTTTTGAGCCTATGGAAGCCTCATGCACAGTATAATGCCAAGTCTTTAATTCTCTTGCTCCAAATTAAATTGTGCCTTTGAGATTCTGTTTTCTGACATAAAAAAAAAAATGAGTAGAAATTTATCCAAGAAGTCCATTTGTAATTTTTATTTTAGTCTTTATTTTTGTTAGAAAAAATATCATAAAGAAACATTGTATTTATCTCGATTAACATACTTATTTTGTAAGTTGTTCAATAACATAGAGGAGTTTAAATGAACACTACATTCAATTATAGTAATACCTCGGTTCATGAGCACTTCTGTTTGCAAACAATTCTTTTTGCAAACAAAAGCATTCGGTAAAATTTTATTTCACATAGCAGACTCTGCACTGGGTGTCAGACACAATCATGGCTGTCTTCCCCACATACAAAACAAAAATACAGCCCTCTTCCCCAAAATATTAAAATAAATTAACTTCATAAAGTGAGGTACTACCATATTTTCCATACAACTTCTTGATTTATTTACATTTCAAATGATGTGACACTTGTTTAATTATAGTTACTACAAACATCCATGCACACAGGAATCATCGAAATACAGAGTTTGATAAAAATATATTTTAAAAATCAGTATAAAATTGTGCTTCAGGTAAGGTGACCTTATGGTAAAGGATTTTATTTATTTAGAAAAGATATGATAATTTGTTCATAAAAAAGTGATGCATTTTTATATTTTTAAAGCTTTTAAATTGTTCTTCAATTTTTGCTTTGAGCAAATTCTTTTTTAATCTAAAATTGTATTTGCTTTTTAAAATGCTATATATTTTACATGAAAATGATGACTTGCGATGTGTGAAAATTTGTAAAATTTACACTTACTTTGGAAAAAAAGATATTGTAAAGCTTGATGTTAAATATGCATACTTTGGGAAGAATAATAATTTGGTGTACTCTTTTTAAAATAAATTCGTGATGCTATAGAATAAACTACAAATCATATTCCTGTTTTGCACTTCACAAATATGAAAGCAATAATTTCTTCTTGTATGAAAGTTCTTTGCTCGCCAATTAAATGAACATTGATATACTTATTTCTAATATTTGAGAAGGTCTATCATATCTAGAGAAAATTTATTTTAAGGCACCTGATTAGCAATATGTATTTTAGAAAAATATTCCCAGGGGTACTTTTATCTATATACCAATCTAACTAATTAAAGTACATTGAAGGATGTTCAAATGTAGTTCTAAATTGATATAAATACAAGGGAAAATATTTTCTTAGATAGACTATTTGAAACACAAAGGAAGTATTATTTTTCCAAATTTGCATATAGTGAATTCAAGGGACATGTGTGAATAATAAGTTTGCTTGGAAATACGGAGTAATAAGGAGTAGAATTCTGACCTATCTTTTGTATAAAGTATTTTCACAGCAAGATAGTAGTGAGAAATGGAGTGCCTTTAGTCACCTGACAGCCTTGGGTGAGCCTCCCCCCACAACTCCGGGAGAATTAAATGACATCTGTCCACACACTTGAGTCAGAATGAGTCATTATGGAATAAAATATTTACTTCGTACTTCAAGTTCTTCCATAATATTGAATTAGAGGAGATCGACAGGCAGCCTGGAGTGAAGAAGAAACGCAGGGGCAGAGCAATGGATTCCGAGACAACCAGAAGGTCTAGGTGGTACCATAAGATCTGTAATAAAACTTGGTATCAGGTTTAGGCCTCAGCATAGAACAGAAACCAATCCATTCTAGTGATTCTGGTGACTTCTTAGCAGCCATACCTACCATATGACCATGCCTAGGTGCAAGCAGTATTTTATATTAGAAAAACGCCACTCAATACAAAACTGAGATTCTATTAGTAAGAAAGACAAAGGAAAGCAACCAACAGTATCTGCCATTATCACAGTAGGAGGCTGGAGGTCTTGAAACTCTCATTAGTCAAAGATAAGATCGGTCTAATTATATGCAGTTACATTCCACCTGACCATATCCTAGAGCACTCAATACTGGAGAAATTTAATGTCCCTGATTGTCACATCCGCAGTGGAGAAGGAGATTCTGTGTCTAAAATATTATATTAGTAAAAATGTCTTAACATTAATTAGTGTTTTATGTCCAGTAAGTTAAAATTGATAATGAAATCAGTTTTCTATAATGGTAGTTATATTTTTAAAATATAATAGTAATTAGAAAGACAAAAGGAGCACCAAGTCTTGAGGAGATTTGAACAATTTAATGCAGTAATGAGCATAAAATTTGCCTGAGTTTTGAAAGGATTGCAATTTTCTGTTTCCCCTATTTTTTATTTCTTCCAGTGATATCAGTTGTGTATGATTCACCATAAACTCAGTGTCTATAAGTATTAAAATGTCCTTTCACATTTAACACAACTGTGACAGCTGTCTGGCAATCATGAGGAATAATGATGTCGAAGAATTTCAAAAATGGCTTGGGCATCAATTGATGTCATTTGTCACCTAGAGACTCCATTCCTGCAAAAATATTCATGAAAATCATAGGAATCCATTTTTTTTGCTTCGAGTTTTTTTTTTTTTTTTTTTTTTAAAGGGGAAAGGTTTATTTAGCTCACATTTTGTAGAGGTTTCAGTCCATAATCAGCTGGCTCCAAGGCAGGGTGGCACACAGCAGAGGGGTAACAGTTCATGGTGGCAGAAGACAGCAAAAGCAACAAGAGCAAAAAGGGAGGAGCAGAGAGAAAGCAAGCCTCTTTCCCTCCCTTATATTATATGCAGGCTGCCCACCCCAGGGTGAGTGTAGCACTCACACCCATAATCCCAGCGTTGGACCATGAATCAATCACAAACTCTAGAAGCCCGCCCCATGACTTCATGAGGCTTTGGGGGTACATCCATACACAAACCATAATATTCCGCCCCTGACCCCCCAAAGACTCATGAACATCTGTTTATATATAAGGTATTTAGTCCATCTCTAAGAGTTGCCAAAGTCCTAAGAGTTTCAGCATTGCTCAAAAGTCCAAGTCCCAAGTCTCCTCCGAGATCTAAGGCAAACTCTTAGCTGTGAGCCCTTGTACAAATGAAAAGTTAAACACTTACAACATTCAATGGCACAAGATAAACATTTCCATTCCAAAAGGTACAAATGGGGATACAAAGCATTGGGACCAAAGCAAGTCCAAAATCCAGAAGGGCAAACATGAAGTCCTGTAGTTCCATGTGGAACATCTGAAGCAATCTGTGGCAAGTTGTGAGCTCCAAAGGGTTAGCGTGACTCCGCCCCTGTGGCACTGCTGGTGGTTGTAGCTCCCATGGCTTCTCTCTTGGGCCCACTCTGCTCCCTCCTTGCAGGTTTCCTCAGATGATCCACGTTCCTGGCTTCTCCAGACTTCTGGGGTCTCCACTGCACCTTTGGCTTCACACTCACAGCTTCACACCCTGCCCTCTCAGGGGCACATTGCCTGGCCTCCCAGGCCTTCTGAAATCTGGGTGGAAGACTTCTTAACCTTGTAACTCTTGCATTCTCCATGTGCCTAATACCAGTGCCATGTGGAGGATGCCAGGGTCCGCTGCCAGCTGGAGCAGTAGCCAGGCTTCTTCTCTCTTGGCTATAGGGGTCGAGTGCCTGGATCGCTGAGCACACTGAACCTGATTCTGAGGAACAAATTCTCTACACCGCCACCATTTCAGAGCCTGGTGTAGTTGCCGCCATTCTGGAACATGGTGCTCTGTAGCTTTCTCCTCAAAGCAAAGTCTTTCCCTTTTGCAGTTTTGAGCCTGTGCAGGGTGGAGACCTGCTGCTTCCTGCGATGCCCACAGGCCATCTTTTGTATTCTGCTGTTCCTTCTCAGCAGTCAGGATCTCTTCAGCTCTATCTTTGCAGCCCACAGCATTACTGGTGCTTCTGTTCTGGCCAAACACATAACATTTTAAATCATTCTGCTGGGCTCTTTGCTCTTGAGTCTCAATAATGCTTCGAGTTTTATATAGAGAGATAATTCATACTTAGAAATTAGCACAGATTTATTAAAATGTGTCAGAGAAAATGTACCTGATTAAGAAAAACTATCAGATCAAATTCAATTGATTAAGAAATCTATCAATTATACATGATGGTGACAGTATAAAGTGTGCCAGTTACTGTTGGAAGAAAAGAGAGGGGTCTGTGTGTGTGAGTGTGTGTGTGTGCAACCTTTGCTTTAAAACAACTTTCACATTTTGCATCAGTATTGTAAATACATCCAATAGTTACTTATCTGTGTTATCTTTATTATCTGTCATTTATATTCTCATTAATTTATACACTTTATACACCTCTCTGCATGATGTATTAAAACTTTTGGGACTATAATTATTTTGCTTCCTATCTGAAAAAAATGTCACTCTTTTTTTTTCTAAATTTGAAATGAACTCTTAAGATTCTAGCCATTAAGAACATCAATAGTCGTAAGGATTTTTATGTTAAGCATATGGTTTAAGTTACTTTCCATATTTGTTGTTCGCATTATTATTTAATGAAAAACTACTTTTAAATTGCTAAAAACTCATTCACCCAGACTTATGTCATGGAGGTGCTTTTGTTGTTACAATACTATTTAGTTTCAGCATTTCACTGGCATTATGTTTGCCTACATACACACTGTCTGGATTCTCATATGTCAGCTCACATCTTGGAAATTCTCTCTGGAAGATGATAGTATCTAAATCTTACTGATTTCAGAAACATTATAAGGCAAGGGCCAAACTATTGTTAATATCAAAGAACTGGGTCTTTGCCTTTTTTTCCACTTGTTTCAGATTGTACCATTTTTATGGAGAAGGGATTCTTTTACAACAACAATCACCTCAGAGAACTGTACCATTGCTGAGTCCTGGGCTATCTTGTATCTGAAACAGAAATTCTTAACTTCAAGTCTGGGGTCTTCTAAGTTTTTATACATGAATCTTAAAGTTATATTTACTCTGCATCAAGTATGACATATATTTAGTGTAAAACTTATATATTTTACTCAACATTTCAAAAGACTTTGACCTAGAAAGACTAAGAACTATAGATCCAGCAAGTGCCTTCCATTTAGTAAGTTCTAGGACTAACCACTGAAAGCAGCCCTGAGTTCCTTCTGCGTTTCTGCCGAGGATACTCTCGGTGGTCAATCCCTTTCTCGTGTAGTAAAGGTAATTTTTCTCTGGTGAAAATATATTATCCCCCTTTTCGAGATGCAATGAGTAAATCTGTTTCTTACACAAGTTTAGACATTTATGCTATTTGTAGTAAAAGGGAAGAAATATCTCTAGGATAAGAAGAACAGAGCAATGAAAACGATGCATGTATGTGCGTGCTTGCGTGTGTGTGTGTGTGTGTATTTTATGCCTGTGCGTACATACTATGGGGAAACTGCTTGCCACATTTTTGGCATTCTCTGAAAGTTTTGCTGTGCTCTTATAGCTCTACTAACAGTCTTCATTCTACCCGAGATTCCCATACATACATTACATACAGGTAATTTTCCAAGTGAATGATTGACAGTACGTGCTTACTAACATATAAAAATGTGGTTTGAAAGTAATCAAAGATGCCAAATATGGTCTAGGTACAAAAGTAGCCAAAAAGACTCACCCTCTGTGTCTGGTGTGGATGGCTTCACTTTCAGTTACAAAAGTGACTACAAAACAAACATGTTTAAATAAATGTCTTAACAGACCTTAGTGCCTACTTATTATAAAGCAGACTGCAACAGTTTCTGTACATTTTTCTGACCCCTTTTCACAGCTTGAATGCACTGGGCATTTATTTAATACAAACAGAGAAAAATAAATAAATCAATGTATGCACAAATTTAAGCCTACTCTGTGATAATATAAATCACTTGCTATTTTACATTTTAGTACATAATCTATCCCTTAAAGCTAGTTGCTTTTGTAAATAATTATTGACTCCATTTGAGTTATATGTCCTGAAAATAAATGCTTTTTCTGAGATATTTCTATTTGTGTTTGTCTGAGATTATCTGTAAATCCTATTCAAAAGTCTTCTGTGCCCTCATTCTTCTTCCTGTGATTCCAATTACTCATACTCTTTTTACCTCCTTTTTGTCATTTAAATCTGCAGCTGACATGACTATGCAGATGAGATATTTTCACATGCAGCACACATGTGCCTTTTGAAAGTGCACTGTGCAGAATTTCCCTTTCTGAAGAGAAATTAAACTTCCTCATTCACTTCCACATTCTTGATGTGTGTAGGGAAAATGCATTGAAAATAAATTTCAATGTTGTATGAAGTGTGAATTTTTATTGATTTAAAATAAAACTTTTAAGGAAAATGATTCCACAAATTGTTTAAATTTAATGTTTTATAGAGAAAGCCAGCTAAACTGTACCTCAGCAATTTATGAACAAACAGTAAAGAAATTTTAACTAAAATCTGGTAATACAAAGGAAACAATATAGGTTGTGCATTAGTCAGCTCATGCAACCATGACAAAATGCTATACACTGGGTGGGTTAAATGACAGACATTTATTCCTCAGAGTTCTAAAGGCTGCAAGTCCAAGATCAATGAGTCAGCAGGTTTGATATCTGGAGATGACTTTCTTCCTGACCTCCATCTTGCTGTTTCTTCACATAGCTGAGAACAAGAGCAGAGTGCTGTTTCTCCCTCTTCATAAAAGGATATTAATTCTAAATGGGGCCTGGAGCTCATGTAAAACTACTTTTCAAGGACTCAGCATCATACGTCATCACGTTGGAGCATGGAGCATCAACAAATGAATTTGGGAGAGTCACAAATACTCATTCCATAACAAGATATTTACATATTTCTAATATTTACATATTTCCATCACTGTACTTCTTCAGGTATTCTAAATCAACAGAGGAGGCATTATTAATGTTTCTACCTTCAGAGTAAATAGTGATGTCATCTTTTCTATCATTGCCAAAATTCTCTGTTTATAATTATATGCATTATCATTGTTTCATGTGTAAATCACTTTTGATCTACATCACTACCCTAGAAGGATAATTCTTATGCTATCAGACTTTAATAAGTTCTATATGATGGCTGCATAATGGCATACAAACTCATGTAATTCTCAACTCTGGAGTGTGGGTGGAACATGTGGCTGATTTTTAATCACCAGATTAGGGCAAAGATCATGAGATATCACTCCATGACTAAATTATGTCATGAAGGATTCACCATTGTTAACAGACTTGTCTCTTCCTGGATTCCTGCCAAGAACCAAGCTGCCATGAACATTACAGCCACATGGAAATAATTTCTTCAAACAACCTGAGGAAACTTGGAAGTGAATCCTTACATGGAGTCTCTAATTGAATCACACCCTTGGCCACCACCTGCATGCAGCCTAGGAAGACACACTAGGTCATGCCCAGATTACTGACCCATGGAAACTGGCACCTGATAAATGTGCATTGCTTCAAGATGCTGTTTTGTGACATTTGGATACGCAGCATTTAGAAACTAACCTATGCACACTTCATTAGATCCATTTTTGGTAGAAGAAATTATGACTAAAATTTAAAAGCCAGACCCAGGAAGAAGAAGACAAAATTGGTAGGAAAAAGATTAAACTCTCCACCTAATCTGGACAAAAGTATATATTCTTACAGCAACACAGACCTGCGTCTTTGGAGAAGCAGGGCAAAAGCACCAGTCCTTCCTCTAGGATGAGGCATGACAAGACAAGGCACTGAATTCCAGATGTGCCCTTAGGACTGGCAGTAACTGTGATGCAGCTACTACTTCTCCTCCCTCTCCAGAGCCTAGCTTTCTCAAACTGTACCTCTTCTCCTCACTTCTGTGAAGAGTTGAATGCCTTTAGTAATAATATGGCACAAATATTTTAGAGTCTAAACATATTTAGAATTCATAGTAACCCGCACACATTTTCATAAACTTAAGATCAATGTTTCCTACTGGACCTCCTCGGTAGGAGGGAGGCTGCATCTGTCAGTCTTCCTGCCACAAAAGAAATGGCAGTGATACTGCCGCTGTAAGATAAGATGTCTCGTCATCACTCAACATTTCTTAGGAAGGAAAAGAGAAAAGAGTCTACCTGCAGAGAGTGTAATCTGACATTTATTTTTCAAGATAATATTATAATGTTACAAATGGATCCCTAATACTTATCTAACAGGTATTAATATGTCATGTGCTTGAGAGAAAAAAAATTGTATATATAGTATAAGGGTATATAGTAGAAAGGGTATATATATATATATATATACCCTTTCCTTAACTGTCATTTTCCTTTTTATACAGAATTGCTACCTTCTTTGTTCAGTTTCCTTACTGTTTCTTTGGAGTGAAGTTGTAGAATCTGGACTAGAGAAGGGAATTCTTCAGCTTCTGACTTCCCATGGGTCAGCCAAGAGATCTAGAGTAAAGGACATTTAAAAAGCAACAACTCTAATAATTCATGATATTTTACAATCTATTACAAAATTATTCTGTTTAGTATTTACAAAGATGAAAATCATTGCTACAAAATAGATGGCAGAACGGTTTGTGGCCATCCTTTGACATCACTGTTGACTACTGAACAAGCAATCCCTGGCAATAGATTAGTGCTCATTAAAAACAGCTGTCTACTAAGTGGAGAATAAACATGGACAAGAAAGAAAGCATAAGGAACAGAAAAGGTTCTTTCACCTGCTTCTTTCCTGCTAGGCTGACACAGTCTCTGAAAATCCATGTACTACCTCAAGGATGACTAGTGCTGTAAGAAATTAACCTGTCTCTTCGGTTCATTTTGAGGAAGGCCGAGGTTCGTTCTAGCAAAAACATTCCATCTTGCTGTTATTCTTGCTCTTCTAATCATCTGCCCAGGAATCCATGCTGCATAATGATTATATGCAAAAATCAGAACATATGGTGCAGAAAACTAATTACTGTATCAATATTTCACTTTGTTGTCAGAGATAGGATCTTCGTGGCAATTCTACAACTGTAGCTTAGCTGCAGTGCCAGCATGTTAAATACTGTCAATAGTGATGTGCTGACTGTACAGAGCTTCAACTTACTGCAGTGTCTTAGGGAGTTAAGCATTCTCTGTATTTATGAAGTAGTGTAATCTCTAGAGGGGTGCAGGCTGACCTCTTAAACCGTCATCCTTTATGATGATCAGCCTAGTTAGGAGCCATATGCTCCCATGTTTTACATACCACAGATGTACAACTTAATATAAAACCTGCTCAAACTCCAGGCACTAAATCAAAACTGTTACTTAATATAGCAAAGGGATACTCAGAACCCAAACAAAGCTGTTTGGAATGACTGACAAACAGTCTAGTAGAGAGGAACACCGGATGATGATGGTAGTGGTGATGACTGTTAATATATACTAAAGAATTACTGTGTATCGGACAAGGTTCTACACATTTTTCACAGATATCATCTCATTAAATACCTAAAAGAATCTACTAGATAGGCACTATTACCAGCATATATATATATATGTATATATATAAAAAAAAATATATATATATATATTTTTTTTTTTTTTGTAATGTGGGTACTGGGAGTTGACCATTGACCTCAGGACCTAGCTACCAGCATATATTGAAGGTGAGGGCCTACAAATATTTTACCCCAAATAATTCCACCACTGAATTGCAAAGGCAGAATTTAAATGAAATTGTTTTGAAATTGTAACAGTTGCCATGAAACAATATTTCTTCATCTCCACTCTGACTATAATTTTCAACAAAATGCCACATCTTAATTTATCAAATTAAAAACATGTTGAAGTCACAATTGAGAAAGAATAAAAATGTACATAAATTTTGATCTAGAGATTCGTTTTGTAGACATTCTTACCAATATGGCTGTGTATGTAAGTCCTTGTGGTGTGGTCATAGTAAAAGTCCTGTGCTGGTTGATCGCAATTGTCACCTTGACTGGTTTAAGAGACTACTAGAGAGGTGACTAGATTATAAATGCACTAACACCATCAGCGGTTTAACCCATTCATCTCTTCATGACTGAATGGATTATTAGGAACTGAGGACCAGTTGGAGGAAGTGAGGCATGGAGACGTGATCTTGGGGTTTCTCTTTGGTCCCTGGTCCCTCCGTCTCTGGCTGCTGCTATGCACTGTGCTTCCTGGATGCCATGAATTGAGTAGCTATCCTCTGCTATGTCCTTCTTCCATGCTGTTTCCTCCCTGGATTCAGCTCATAACAGACAGACACCTCTGGAACTGTGAGCTGAATAAGCCTTTCCTCTTTTATATTGTGGGTGGCTAGTCCTCTTTCTCAGCAGCAGGAAACCTAACAAATACAAGTCTATAGAAAGTGTAAAGCCATGTGTGTTGGCACACACTTGTAATCCCAGCACTAGGGAGGCTGACACAGGAGAATCGCCATGAGTTTGAGGCCAGCCTGGGCCACATAAGCGAGTTCAAAGCCAGCCAGCCTGCACTACATAACGAAACCCTGTCTCAAAAAAAAAAAAAAAAAAAAAAGGCCGGTGAGACGGCTCAGCGGCTTAAGCGCCTGCCTTGCAAGCGCGAAGGCCCGAGTTCGACTCCTGGAACCCACATACGAAAAAGGGGCCGGTGATATCGTTCAGCGGCACGGGTTCCTGTTGGTGCGCGAGGTCCTGAGGTCGTCCCCCCGGTACCCACAAAAAAAAAAAAAAAAAAAAAAAAGTAAAATTTTGTTGGTATTTCCATAGGTAAAAATTTATGCTAAAGAAATATAATAAAATATAAGTCATTCAGAAAAATAAAGTAAATTTATGAATTCAGACATGGTGAAATTGATATATTTTTATATATCAATATAAAAATATATTTTGAAAAATCAAGATGTTAAATGTTACCTGCTTATCGATGTTTAAAAGGTAAAAACACTTCAGATAAGATCTTCGGATAGTGATTTAAGGTCTTGGAGTACAGGGTAGTAGTAAGGTTAAATTTGATATTGTACTTCATGGGCTTTTGAATTTCTGACATTAAGCAAAAGCTTGCACAATGAAATAAACTATACAGTGTACTATGTCAATTTTTAAAATATAGCATTGCAGATGCCTTGTACATTGCAATGAGTTACTGCTCAAAGATGGACAATAATCCTCATTTTGAGATTGTAATACAGAGATGTACTGACAAGATAGCTGATGACATCACACGAGAAGAGAGAATAGCAGGGAAATATTTGATGGTAGTAGTAACAGGACAGCAGCCTAGCAAGCTGGCTAGGCAGATTTCCACCGATAAACCAGTTTTTCCTGGAAGAATGTATTATTCACTAACTTTCTGCTGTAACTCATGACTGAATCTCACCTCTGTTTTATTCCAAGAAGTGAAATGTTTCATGGTCCTGTCAAGTATAGAAAACTGAGGAAAAGTGTCTAACACCTGATGCCACCCGAAGGTGAGAGAGATGGAATTAAACTGGGGATTTCCTGATTTTGAATTTGTTCTTTTTTACATTGGATACAGAAGGCATGTTTCATATCATGGCATAGGATGAGAAGAGAAGGGGGAACAAGTTATTAGCAAAGAATACACTGGAAACAAACAAAGTTCTGTGTCAGATATGACGCGACGGTTTAAATCCCCTGTTGAATTTTCTGGACATGAAATTGCTTTTCCACTGGAGATATAAGCACAGCTGAAGGTGCCCCAGTCTCTCACTTGGTACCTGGTGCCCTTTGATGGTGCGTGAATAAAATGTGCTAATAAGCTCCTGAGTCACAGAGGCCATCCCCCAGGGTGACAGGCTTCAACATTTATTGTTTGAAACAAGCCAAGGGACACTTTCTTAGGCCTTTTCTCAATGTAGCCCCAGCCAGGGGAGCTTTCAGAAAGATGGCCACATGCTTTGGCTTTTATAATGAGCTTTTTCACCTAGATGGACAAGGGTCCTTTTGTGAATTCTATGAGACACATAACCAGTAAATCATGCATTAAGAAAGCAGGATATCACTAAAATTGCCTCATATAGACAATTATCTTAGCCTTCTTTCTCTTTACCTTGAATTAACCTTGGAACTGGGACACATCCCATGCATGTGTGCACTTGTACCCACACTCTGATTATTATTGTGAATTTTCCAAGATAAGAAATAGAAAACCAAGATTCCTAGAAATGTTGAATCAGTGAGTAAAACACAGACAATTACAACCTATCTAAATGCTGAACTTCCCTTGGTCAAATACATCTCCCCTGGCACAGTACGGCTTTAATGATTTTGCTATTATGTTCCTATCATCCTAAGTAGTTTTGGTTTAGTTTTATGAAAATACAGTTCTAGATACTGTTTTACATATCTGGGTAGATAGAAAGATGTTGATATATAGATACAGACATTGATATAGATATGATGTGCATGAGTATAGAATTACAGTTCCTGTCGTGGACGTGGGCAGGGTAACCGCCGCCTAACAGGCTTAATTATAATACAAAACGCTAGGTTGCTAGATTCTTCACAAAATATGAGATGGAACTAAAAAGCCATCGATACTGCTTGTGATGGCTGGACAAAATTCTAAAAACCTAGATATATTTATAATTAAGAAAACATGCACTCTGGATTCAGGCAATCTTCCTGTTTCTAGTTTCTTTCATATTTTTTCTCATCACAATAAAGTAATTAAATTGTTTAACATTTAGTTTCAGAAATCTGTAATAACAATACCTATATTTTAGGATTATTATGACTTTGTACCCACACAAGAAGAATCGTTAGGAAACTTGTTAGCCATTCAATAAATACTATTTTCTCAGAAATAAAGAATACCAAATCAAAACAAAAGCAACCATACAAAATAACCTCTCAGATTTCATAACGTGACCTTAGGCCAGTACTATCAACTGTAACAATAAAAGTGAATGGAATTAAAGGAAGAGCTCTACTGTTTTTGCATCTTCCTGTACCACTTACTTTTATATGCCTCCTGCTTCCAGGGTTCAAAGTCAGACTAATATAGTTCACACTTTTGCATTACATTAGAGGTTAAATGGGCTGCCCTTGGAATATTTTGAACACTTGTAAAATTTTCTGAAAGAAAAAAATTCCAAATAATAAGAGTTTTGTGAAGTAGTGACTGTTGGCCGTAAGGGACTGACTGTGCTGCTTTCTAAAATTTTAACCATTTAAATCTCACTTCTTTTTTATTATTTCTTAATGCTGTGACATATTATTTTATAAATAATATACTACATAAATCATCATTAAGATCATATTATTTTTGTTTCCAGATATCTCCAATGAATTGTCATTCCTTGCCTCCTCATAATATAGGATTATAAAGCTATTCCCTGGAAGATTTTAAGAATAACATATTCTGATATATTCAAAATAACTTTAAAATACTCACTTGCAAAGGGAATTGCGTTTTTAAAAATATACTTCATATAATTTATCATTAATATTTAATGCCTCTTAACACTATTCCATTCTGACTACTGGGAATTCCACAGAATATGATTATTTCTATTGTATTTGATAGAACTTCTAGTTTTCAAATATATGTATATACACACACATGATTAGGGAGAATAAAATTTTTGATTAAAATTATTGAATCTGACAGGGGAAGCATTCTGTTTTAATATAACAATGCTCAGAATAGCAACTACTTCAGGCTAAATCAATATTAAATCCTTCAACAGAATCACTTCAGTGACAATTCAAACTTGCAACCAGCCTCTTTTGATGCTGACAACAAGCAATAGATCTATGCTACAGGGAAAATTTGCAATTGTCCAGATGAGAAGTGTAGGTCAAATACATTTTTCCTTATAAGTAATTAAATCACCTCCTATCTGGATTAGTTACGAGTGATAAGACAGATAGAGCTGGTTCTTCATTTAACAATTTAGAGAGGTTGGAGAACCATGGGACTAACTACATAGATTATTCTTTGCAAACAAGAATGAGCAATATTCTCCTCTTTTTAAGGAAAGGATATAAGACAGAAGTGATATGTAAGTGATATAAGACAGAAATGATATAAGACAGAAACACTTTTTTTTCAGATGCACAGTGTATAGATGCATATTACAATATTACAGTGAACTATAAAAAAGTCTATACCAAACCACAATGGAACTTGAAGGTCCCCGACAGCTTTCCGAGGCTTTTACCCCCATATTATCTTTCTGAGGCTTAGCTAAATGTGACAAAAATAGCAAAATTTGTCACTTGTCAAAATTCCAATATCCCTATTAAACTTCCATTTTTTAAAGGAACGCTATTTCTCAAATATCCCATTTTAAAGCCATGGTTAAGGGAATATGACATAGTCTTATGAAGTATATGCAAACTGAAAATTTTCCAAAACAATCAAGAATTACAGAGGTCACACGATAACCACATCTTTTGTTTTCAAGATATATACTCATTGCATTTTTGTATAATGATTTTTTTTCCATGTCTAAATAGTTCATCCATGGGACCACTTTAGTAATCATTTCCCTTTCTTTTAGCAGTATTTTTATTTTCCACACATGGAAAATGGTTATCTTTACCTTAGTCTCCACTTTTTCGTCTCCTCTTCCACGAATTCATTGAATAAGTTTTTTCTAAAAGTCTGACTTATCCAGTCATTTCCTTCCATAGAGGAAAGCTTTGGAAGCCTTAGAGAGAAATACTTAGCTAGAAAAACTTTGTCATTAAAGGATTTACAATTTTTTTCTGAATCTCTTTTCTTTCTGTCTACGCCTGATCAGTCATTGACTTTATTTTTATTTCATTTATTAAATACCAACAACCCAAGAGGCTTTACTTGGCAACAGGTATGGAGGATGGAAAGATGAGCAGAACAAGTCCCCTTCCCTTGAGAAGCACGCCATCTAGACCAGCAGAAAAATCACACACAGAAATTTAAGGTCCTGGGGTAGCACAGAAGAGGGAAATTCCTGAAATCGACACATGACACCATTTGCCTTGACACCCTTTCTGTGGTCTTTAAAAAATCATTTACAAGTCTAGCTCTCAGAAAAAGAGCTGATAAGCTTGATGAGTGGGTGTGCCTCTCATTTTTCACCTAACTTTTTGATAAATTGGCTCTACCAAAAGAACTTCATAATAAGCTAACTAGAAAGAATTGTTTCTAAAAAGTCAGAGAGAAGCTATGAAAATCATCCATATTGTACCATTGAATTATTTAGGCTTGTGGGGTTATTTTAAGACTATTTAAATAAAATCAGAGGCTATGTATTTTTCTCTCCACTCTGTTGATAATTTTCTATGGTATGCAGATGTTCAGTTTATTGTAATCCCATTTGTCTATTTTTTTGCTTTTGTTGTAGGTGCTTTTATAGTTGTATACAAATAATCTTTGCCCAGACCAATATCCTAAAATATTTTGCCTGTTTTCTTCTAGAAGTTTTATACTTTTACCTTTTACATTTAAATCTTTGATTCATCTTAGTTGATTTTTATAACTAAAGAGAGTTAGGGGTCTAGTTTAATTTTTTTGCTGTTGATGTCTAGACTTTCCAGCAATATGTACTGAAGAGACTTTGCTTTCTCTAACACATGTTCCTGCTGACTTTGTGAAAAATCAATTGGCCGTTGGTGCCTGGACTTATTTCTGAGCTCTTTATTGGTCTGTGGGGCTGTTTTTCTGCCTGTATCATTACTGTTTTGCTTACTATTGCTTTGTAGTGTATTTCAAAGACTATTATTATTATTATTATTATTATTATTATTATTACTTTTAATGTGGGTACCTGGAGTCAACCTCAGGACCTCGCACTTGCCCGCAGGTGCTTGTGCCGCTGAGCGATATCACCGGCCCTCGAAGACTATTATTTTATTGCCTCCAGCTTTGTTCTCTTTGCCAAAGATTTCTTTGGCTCTTCATGGCCCTTGAGCAGTTCTTTATATATTGTAGGGGTGTTTTTTCTATTTATGTGAAGAATGCTTCTATATGTTCATAAGAATCACACAGAATCTGTAGATTGCTTTGGGTAGAATTGATATTTTAACAATATTAATTCTTCCAATTCATGGGCTTTCTACTTTGGGGAGAATACATTTCTATTCTTGTGTTCTCTTTAATTTCTTTATTCAGTATTTTGTAATTTTCATTATAGAGATATTCCTTATATTAAATTTGTTCCTGGTTGTGTGCAGGTGTGTGTGTGTGTGTGTGTGTATGTGTCAGTATTGTGCATGGTACTTCTTTCATGACTTCTTTCTCAGCAATTTTTATTAGTACATAAATCCACTACTGATTTTTGTACGTTGATTTTGTATTCTGCTACCTTACTACATTCATTTAGCAGTTCTTACAGCTTTTGGTATGGTCTAGCTTTTTCATTATAGAAAATCATGTCATCTAGAAACATGTATAATTTGACTTCTTTCTTATTTGAGTGCCCTTTATTTCTTTCTCTTGCCTTCACTGCTATTTTAAATAACACTGTTCCAGAATTTTTTACCTAAACCTCTTATAAAGTATCTAAATTACCTCTTTTGAGGTGATTGTGCTTTGCAGCCTGCCCCAAGTTTGCTATATTCTATTGTTGGCGAAGTCAGAAATGAATGTTTTTGTGCCTATATTTGTAAGATAGGTTTTATATTTGTGTTTGACTATACTATTGTTTGATTCCTCAAAAGCCTCTTACTCCTCTTTATTGCAAGTGATGGGAAGTTTCAAATATGACAGGATTATTCTTTAAGTTACAGAAAATGAATTAAAAAATCAACCGTTGTTTGGAACATGGATATCTAATCTCAAAGGCTCAAAATTTGTAGTATTGAGAGTCAGAAGAAAAACATAGGCAGACAAAAAATATAGAACAAAAAGAAAGACAAAGAAGAAAAGAAAGGGAAGAAAAGAAGGGAGGAATGGAGGAAGGAAGGGAGGAAGCTTGTAGAAAAACAGGAAGAAAAGAGATTTAGGATATCAGATTGAAATACTCTACCAAGATTTTTTTTTAGAAGCTTTTAACTAAATAAGAATATTAGTTCTTAGATTGGTGGTTCCAGAATTGATTCAAATTCTTCCTGTAGATAAGTGTAGGGACAAAAATGGTAGAAGATCCTAAAAGAGGCTTATTTTCAAGAGGATGGTGTAGGAAATCTGATGGTGTGTGACAGGCCACTTACTACATTACTTTTTTTAATAAGTGGTTAAACAATATTCTATTTCCCGAATAATCAAGGAAATATAAATTAAAATAACAATGATAATCATTCCCCACTTTTCTGATTGGCAAGAATTAAAGAAGTTGTCCAGGGCAATGACAACATCATTGTCACTCGGAGTATAAACTGTTCCACTTTGTACACAGTTCTTCAATAACATACTTAACAATTAAAATCATGTTTTCAACTCAGCGATTCCACTGCTGAGAATCAACTCTATATAAACTTCAGCACTCATAATTAAGTATCCATGTATCAAAACATTTGTAATATTAAAAATCAAATCAAATTAATAACTGTCATTGGGAAATTGCTGATAAAATAGTTGAGTTACTGATGGTATTCAAAATATAAAAAACAATAAAATAATCTGAATGCATAAATTAAATATATATATTTCTTTATTAAATATGAGACAAAACTGCTTATCAAGTGACATTTATTTGAGGCATTTATTTGAATCAGTAGACATGTCCAATTATTGAACTATAACTTGATATGTAAAATGCCACTTACTATTAAAATGATTTGAAAGTAAATTGTCATTGGTCACATCAGATGACTTACCTTAAAATCAATGACTGTTTTCTCTTCCGTCAATACTGTATTACACTATTATCTTTTTGATAATTTAACTTTTATATATTTATTTATTTTTATTTATTTATTTTTTGTTTGTGGGTACCGGGGGTCGACCTCAGGACCTCGTGCGCCAGCAGGCACCTGTGCCGCTGAACAATATCACCAGCCCCTTTTTTCGTATGTGGGTTCCGGGAGTCAAACTCGGGCCCTTGCGCTTGCCAGGCAGGCGCTTATGCTGCTGAGCCATCTCACCGGCCCAACTTTTATATATTTAATATCTTTATCAACTTAATTTAAAAATAGTTAATGAGAATGCTCATTAAGTTCTAATTTATTCATTACATGATTATGTGATAAAATGGAAGTGAAAATTGTCCCAAGCTACATCTCTTTATATCAACTACAGAAACCCCTCTATGTGTCCATGGGTTTATATGCAAAGTAAGGGCTGTAGTCTCCTCGATAAGGAAGTTTAACTTCAGTATGGTGCCCACCACATTAACTTAGTAAGAATGCATGTACCTGGTGAGCTCTCTAGGGGTTTTAAACATCTAAAGTCCTAAGTGAAAACTGAAACTTAACATGGACAAGTATCTTCTGGCTCCCATGGCAACCTCCAAATATAGCAGTAGTGCCTGCTATGGGGAAGACATCACTCACTCCTTCTGTGCCTTTCAGGCTTTCTTAGAGTCCAGCAAACAGTTTCCATTAAGCATCAACAAAGGTAATTTCAGGAAGCACTGATCCATGGTGGATGTTGTCATTTTTGGGGGCCACATACATGATCATGAGTGTTACTCATAATAGTACCAGCAATACATCGATGTCATTATCTCCAGACCTGGCACCTGGCCCAGTTCTGCCCAGCAGGAACATGAGACCCTGAGGGATGCAGAGAGTATGTGGTAGGTTGATTTTTAGGTGCTGGATCATGGAAGAAGTGCTAAGTAAATATTGAGGTGTGGAGAAAAAGTGAGGGACCAATCAAACCAATAGTTGAAATATTTTAACTTGTTTTTCATTTGATTGTAGACATTTCTGCCACAAGAATAGGTCCTACTTTGCGCAAGATGGATTCCACCTCAAAATATCACAGCAAATTTACCCTTCCTAGTGATGAACTTGGAAACAGTCTGCAATACAGTGAAAGGAATAAAAAGGCAGAGCTGGAGTACTGTGCTCCAAGGGGCATGATCTTGAGCTCATTTCCCCTTCAGCTCCACTCCCTAGGTTACTAATGGACCAAGAATCCCAACCTGAAAACACTGCCTGGACTGCAGAGGTTGGGCTAAGAGATCACATACCAAGCCCACTTCAGGTGAATTCAGATTCTAGCACAGATTCTAACACCGCACTGTCTACTAGAGATTTTGAATAAAGCCTTTAATTTATAGGCTAGATCAGTTCTTCTCCACTACTAATTTTACAAAACTCAACTTGGCTAATGATGTCACTCAATCTTGCATTAGCAAGAAATACTAAATACACGCAACAGCGTGTATTTTACTAATATAAAGAAGATAAAACATTTTAATTTGGATAAGAAGTTAAGTGGGATTTTCTATAATCAACAATTGCTCTTAATACCTACTTTTATTTCACTTTTAGGAAACATTTTTTTTTTTTCCAGCAGGTCTCCCAGCTGTCACCTCTCACAATTTCTAGCTGTTCCCAGAACAGCACAGGTATTTTCAGTGATGAGGACATATGCCAACAAGGAACAAACGAAGCAGAGTTGTGATTGTATTATGAACATTAGGGAGAAAAATCAGTGTTTTCTTTTTTTTTTTTTTTTGTGGGTACCGGGGGGTCGACCTCAGGACCTCGCGCACCAGCAGGTGCCCGTGCCGCTGAGCGATATCACCGGCCCCTTTTTCGTATGTGGGATCCGGGAGTCAAACTCGGGCCCTCGCGCTTGCTGGGCAGGCGCTTAAGCCGCTGAGCCATCTCACCGGCCCTAATTCTTATTTTTTAAGGTGATCTACAAATATGCTTTTTTTTTTTTGTGGGTACCGGGGGGTCGACCTCAGGACCTCGCGTGCCAACAGGCACCCGTGCCGCTGAGCGATATCACCGGCCCCTTTTTCGTATGTGGGATCCGGGAGTCGAACTCGGGCCCTCGCACTTGCCAGGCAGGCGCTTAAGCCACTGAGCCATCTCACCGGCCTCCAGTGTTTTCTTAAAGTAACAAAAAATCATGAGAATTGAGAAGATCATCTTCTTTTCAAGCTTCTTGCAGAACATTTAGGCAAAAGCTAAAATAAGATGCATCAATACAAACCTTCAGCAGTTTACCTGTAATCTGCGAAAAAGATGTAGAAGAAACTAAGAGAAATACAGGAAGAAATCTGAATTATCAGAAATACATGGATAGATTGTCTCAAAAGTTATTTTGTTATCAGAAAATCATTTAGGAAAATCAGCAAATACTGGTATTATTAATAATAAAAAGTCTCATAAAATAATCTGGGATAACCAACTCATGGAAAACAGTAAGAGTATGTGCTTACTGAGTTATACACGTACACATAGACTACAAATTCATCTCATTCTCTATTCCGAAATAATGGCAATATATATCTGTAATGCATCTAGCACCCTACAAAATGTAAATCATCTCTGGAAGAAAAACTAATTCATACACCAAATTAAATAATTTATAAAATTTTTGTTAGCCATTACTGATATCTGTGTTCCTATATCTATGTGTAATACATTACCTGATATACATATAAATTTGCATATTTTATACAGGTGTAATGCAATATATTCACAAAATATAATTAAAAATAAGAGAAACAGTGAATAATAGAAGTAGAACCATAACACACCCAGAGAGTATGAAGATACTGCAATTATTTAATACAGAATTTCAATAGATATAGATAGCGAATGTTGACAAAACTGAGGGAGGAAAGATAATCCAGTTGAGACACACAGACAGATATTTTACAATGACGGTGCAGGACAAATGTAAAATTCTGTTGTCAGAAAAAGATAAATACATGAATCCAGTGATAAGAAAAGAGAAAACAGGGCCGGTGAGATGGCTCAGCGGCGTAAGCGCCCGCCCGGCAAGCGCGAGGGCCCGAGTTCGACTCCCGGAACCCACATACGAAACAGGGGCCGGTGATATCGCTCAGCGGCACAGGCGCCTGCTGGCGCGTGAGGTCCTGAGGTCGACCCCCCGGTACCCACAAAAAAAAAAAGAGAAAACATTCAAACATTTATTAGAGTATTGGTATGTGTTCACATTTGTGCATACTTATATATACACGTATAAATGTATATATATATCTGTATGCATATATATATTTATATCTGTATATATCTGTATGTATGTGTATGTATATATATACATATATATAGTGTGTGTGTGTGTGTGTACATATGAAATAAAGGAAATGAGATGAAAAGACTATGTACATGATAATAAAATATAACTGAAGAAAATATGTTAACATAAACAAAAGAGTTAAATCAACTTAAATATTTTCAAACTTAATGTAAAATACAATAAATAAAAAATCAAAATTCAAATGCACAGATTCATAAAATTTATAAAAATATATGGAAAAAATACATATACTAAATGCAAAGTATAAATCAAGTTCTAAATCTACTTATCAAACAAGGTGGATTTCAGCTCAAAAATATGAGAAATCTATTTCTCAAAGGAAAAGAGCAGTTTGTACTATAAAAGTTTAAACTTATAATAAAAATGAATTATTTATTAATAACACAATCACCAAACAATAGAAATATCTGTCTTAAATCAGTGAGTGTGAGAAGCTCAAAAGAAAACAAATGCAGGGCCGGTGAGATGGCTCAGCGGCGTAAGCGCTTGCCTGGCAAGCGCGAGGGCCCGAGTTCGACTCCCGGATCCCACATACGAAAAAGGGGCCGGTGATATCGCTCAGCGGCACGGGTGCCTGTTGGCGCGCGAGGTCCTGAGGTCGACCCCCGGTACCCACAAAAAAAAAAAAAAAGAAAACAAATGCAATATTATCTCACAATTTATCACACCTCTCAGCCTGTGAATAAGCAAAGTATCAAAAAATAATTTAAAACTTGGAAGATTTAAAGTAATCAGTAAGATATATTTAGAATTACAAAGTTAAATAATAATGTGTTCTCCTTAAATGTATGTATACAGTTTATTTTAAAACCTGGCTCAAATTAGCCTTCATAGAAAAATCATTGTAATTTCTAAATATTGAAATGTTCAAAGTTCCATTCGGCTACAATAAAATGAGAGGAGAAAAAATGAATAAAAATTTAAAAATATCTTCCACTTATGTATGAAAAATATCTAGCCCTCTGTTCAGAGATTCATAATTTTGTGATATCCAAAGCATTTTCAGAAAAAATTCTCACAGCAAATGCCAATAGTAAAAGTGAAAAGTGACATAAATAAATAAATGAAAAGCTACAAAAAGGATAAAATACAAAGAAAAAGAAAGATATAATATACTTTAAAGCAAAATTATTGAGATAAGTTTGAACTGAATTCAAAAGCTGGATGATAATTATATGAGAATATATAATTAGTTTTGTATATATTCATTTTTTAATGAGCTGAAAAACCAATAGATATAATCCACTGCATTAACAGAATAAAAATTTTGATAAATGTTTTAAGAAACTATTTGGTAATCTCAGCCTGTATTATGATATTAAAATTTCTTGAAAACAAAGACAAAAGGTAATCAGATTGTGAAAAAATATGCTCCCAAACACACCCTGAATAATAGATTAAATGTTGAAATTGTAGGAAATTTCTCATTTATTTTACAGAAAAATGAAGATTCTCATTCTCAACTTTTATTTAAATTTCCTGGTGTGTCTAGGCAGTGCAGTAAGTTATGAATCATATAAGATGAATAAAAATAAAGAAATAAGATATTTTTTTCCTGATATCCCAGTAAAGTATAAAATTCAAAATGTTATACAATATATTAAAATTAGTGAGTTAAGTATGATTATCATATACAAAATTAATATACATAATTAATTTGCACTTTTGTGCTAGCATTATCTAATGATGAAAAATAATTTTACCATTTATAACTCTATCAAAAATCAAGTAGGAGAGCCAGGGATATAGCTCAGTGGCACAAGCACCTACCTGGCAAGCACAAGGTCCCGAGTTTGAGTCCCTGTACAAAAAACAAAAACAAAAAATCCAGTAGGAATACATACATAGAAATGTAAAACACATGTTCATAGAAAACTTGATTATGTAGGTGGAAATAAGACAAACAGAGCTATCGTGTTTTACTTCAAAATTCATATTGCACAAGTAATAGAGGTTTAATATTTTATGAAATACTAAACATAAATCTCAAAAGGCTTCTTCTTTTTTTTTTTTTTTTTTTTTTTGTGGGTACCGGGGGGACGACCTCAGGACCTCGCGCGCCAACAGGCACCCGTGCCGCTGAGCGATATCACCGGCCCCTTTTTCGTATGTGGGATCCGGGAGTCGAACTCGGGCCTTCGCGCTTGCAAGGCAGGCGCTTAAGCCACTGAGCCGTCTCACCGGCCCCAAAAGGCTTCTTCTTAACTCTTAGTCAGATTAATGCATATACACAACCATGAAAAGAGCCAACATTATGCCAGACGTACTTAAAGAACCAGAGGGAGAAATTCCTTCCCAGATACCAAAAGTTGCAGTGAAACCGTACCAATTGAGATTGTGACGTCATTGCACAGATGGTGGAGGGGTGAGGCAGGAGAGATAATCCAGAGGGGACACACAGACACAGGCATTTTATTATGACTGTAAGGCACTGTTTCATAGTGGAAAAAAGAAAAGATTATTGTTATTACATGGGAAGGCACCGATTATGTGGGAAACATAAATGATGATGGTTTCTTCATACCATACATAACATTACATCCAGCTCAACCGTAGCTTAAAAAATCAAAGGCCCATAGAGGAAAACATAAGTTAATAATTTCATGTCTTGCTGTAGGATTTTTTGTTAATTTTACAAGATGCAATTAAATCATACGATGAATGTTTGCATTTTTTAAAATCATTACCAAAAAGACATATTACCATTTACCCCCCTTGAAATATTCCTCTTTGCTTCCAACACTCTTGTCCTATCATTCTTGCCATTTGTGAAGCAGTTCTGAAAGTTATCTTTCGTGTCTTAAGTTGTGCAATCATAGCTTCCTCTATGTCCTGAATCCATTGAAATTTTCAGATCTGGTGAATAAGGTATATGAGAACACAACATAAAGATTTTATGGGCCTGCTGTTCTTTTGGTTGGTTTAAATATTGCCATCCAAATGGCAGCAGGATTCACTGTAGTTTTGATGAAACTTCTTGAAGCAGCAGTATTTACTGTATTTTCGATCAAACTTTCTGAAGACACTCACAAAAAAGGACTTCCAGAACTGCTTTAGAAAGTCACACAAATGATATGATAAGCGCATTCAAAGTGAGGGGAAGTATCCTGAGGGAGACTAACGGCAATGTTCCCTTCATGCTGGAATCTACCTTATACAAGTCGCGATCGAAATATACAGTAAATGTTTAAATTTAAAAGAAAATCACTGTAAAAGCATTTCTCAGATTAAAATTCACAGTGTATTTTGATCAGACCCTGTACATTATTAGATGTATTAATGTATAATTCATAATTTGGTTTATATTAAAATTTAAAGCTTCTAGTCATTAAAGACTACAGTTAACCTAGTAGTAGATCAAGTAGGGGGGCAATATATACACTCTTATAATTGAAGCAGTTGCTTAAATATATAAGGGTATCTCCAAATCCAAATTTCAGAACTCCAATGCCTTATTTTTTTTCAACAAATTATTTTTTTTCAACAAATACACGACTACCCACATTTTTTAAAAATGCCTTAAAAAGATGATGTTCAAATTATTATAAACATGTGGAAGAATGCTTGAACTTGTGAACATTCAGGTAAATTTAAATTACAACTAAAACTGGCACCTGTCAAAGAATTCTACTGTGATAGACTAGGGTAGGATCGTTCTTGCTGTACTGCCCTTAAAACATTGGGTTCAGTGATGCCTTCATACACAAGTGAATGATACCTTCAGGTTTGGTATTGCGTGACTCATTCTGCTAAAGTGTGAAGCAGATTTGAAGATGATACAGCTGAATGAAAGAACAGGACGTTGTCTCGTCAACTAGGCTGCATCCTGTCTTTTAGGAGTGAAGAGACATCAATTACACCAAAAGTCCCACAGGAAGGAAAAGAAAATTATAAGACATTGATGCTTGTATTATTTTTAATTCAAGAGTAACTAACTATGAATAGGAACAAATAGGTTTCTAGACTACATTTTCATATGTTTTCAGCTGAAGTTTCATGGTTGACATTGAAGTGCCTATTTCACTTCTATTGGAGGAAGTGTCAGCTTATAATTCTGTATTTTCTGTAGATTTTTCTACCAGCAGTTTCTTAATTCTATAAAATTTCCACTCTTCTTTACTTCTCTAAGATCTTTCTTCCTGAGATGAATTTTGTGTTAGGATAATTGACTTTAAAACTGAGGTTTAAGCTCTAATATTAATAGCAATGATAAATGTTTTTTTGTCGTTCTTGTTATTCCATGTTAAACATTCCATATCTTTTGGATGTCTTGACTCTAGGCTTTGTGTTTGTTTCCTCACCTTCTCGAAGGTCCTGTGCAAAGGTTCTGAGGGTAAAAAACACTGAGCACTCTGAACAGCTGCAAGTATCTTGTCATCTTTGGAGCCCAGGGAAATGTGAAGAAGTACAGAAAGGCTCCCATTCTCACATTTGGTCGGATTGGGGAGAGCCATGGGTTCTTTTGCTGGTTAGCCTGAAACACTATCAATGAGGAAACAGTTACATTTCATAAAACTTCATCTCAATTATCATTCTGTTTTCATTTTCTAATTGTGAATTGTTTTTTATCTTTAAATACCTCTACACTATCTGGAACCGTATTCTCTATGGCATATGTTTTATGATTTTAATACTAATTTGAAAATCATTTGTATATATTTTTGAAATTTTGATAAAGGGATCAATATCAATGCATGGCAGAGACATACAAAATTGTGGAATTAAGGAAGAAGATTTTTATTTCAAATTTGGAATCAAAATGTTATAAAAATATCTTAGAAAAGTGATAAATATTATTTTATAGATACTAGCTATTCAGTTTCTTCAAAATTGAATCATGAATTTTTAAAATCCTAGATAAAGCCATATCAATTTATGGCCTGAAGCATGCATAAAAGATAAGTAAAAATTATGCTGGCTTTTCATAGCCTTAATTTCACAGTCTTGACAAAGGTGTCTTGTTTTATCTATATTTGATTTAAATGGCAAAGCAAAATTTTTATTTTTTTCTTATACTTCATGAGAAGCTCATTTTCCTTAATCCAGCCTTTCACTAGAGTTGTTTGCTTTTTAATATATATTTGGCAAGTGTGCATCTCTCCTTCAGAAGGATGCTGGTAATGCTTTTCAAATGAAGTAAAGAAAACATTATTTAAAACAAAAAGATTTTGCTTATAGAGAGGTGAAGTCTAAATTATTGATAGCCTCCTTCATCCAGAAGCGCTGACCCTGCTGTCTGTGTTTCTGCCTGAGGCACAGCTCCTGCCGGAGTTCTGCACCCTGCCAGAAACACCAGCCTTGTGGCTTGCTCCTCTTTCCTGCAGGGCGTTTTTGGAACACTTGCTTGTTTACTGGTCCAAAGCAATAGCCAAACAGAGCACATAAGCCAAGTGGAACCCTGTATTCCAGGAGGGCGTCTGGAGATGGGGTAACAGGGACTGCGGTTATGATTCAGAGATAAGAAAACTAAGATTCCATTAACAAAGAGGCACAGAAATAGTTAAGGTCTTCTGACAAGTATTATCTTAAAGTGTACTAATTTTTTAAAGGTAAAATAATTATACTGCAAGCTTCGTCTTTTTTTTTTTTCCATTTATCGTCTTCCAACAGGAAGTAAGAACTCATCCAGAAATAGAGTCAAGCACCTTACCTATTTAAGGAAAGAAGATTCCCTTCATTTGAGGTTTCATTATGCCTCTGGGCAGGAGCAACCGAGGAGGGGGCAATAATGATTACCACTTTGTTTATATTTTCTCCTGCTACCAGCCTGGTAAAAAGAGATAGGTATCATATCCCTCTGGCAAAGAGTGGTGATACAATGACCCAGAATCTTTCATTTCTCTGTGTGCACAAGACTGAGGCAAAGAAAAATATACTGATAGTAATATTTGTGAGATAAAATAAAATTTAATTTATTCTCACTGTATTTCCAAATTTGAAAAGAAATGGTTTACCATGTTCATTACAGCAAAAAAACTACATCAATAACAGTGGTGTCTCTATTTATTTTACTAATACTATGTTATTACTTATCTGAGATAAAGTATGCTTAATAAGTACTATTATTCTTTTTTATTTATTCAATATTATTTTCCTTAGGACTTGTGTGTCAATGTTAATATATAATCTGGTAAAGTTCAACCTTTCCAAGAAAATCCAATTTCAAAATGTGTTAATTAAACATAAAAACATAGAACAGTAGTTTATAATATATGTGATAATGTATATACATGTTATATGTAAATATCTCAAAAATAATTTGGACTAATGTATGAAGAGAAGATCGGAGGGATATTTATGCAAAAATAAAAACAATAAAAATGCTAATGGGAGAAAATATATGGTATCTTTTTCCATATTTAGTGTATACTTCTTTCAAATTCTATGTGTTTCTAAGTTTTTATAATGAAATATTAGAGATATTTGTTATAGACTTATTAGACCTGAGACATTTGATAGATTTTACTCAATCATATAAATGAGTTACTTTCTATAACCTCTTTTAATAATATTTCTCACCTAAGGGTCCCAGGTATACTGTCATTCCTTAATGACTACTTCAGAGATTAAAGCAGAACCCTGTCTTATTGGACAAATTCTTACGACCAAGGAAATCATTTCATACATAAATAGACAAACTTGATCATGTGGCATTCACCAACCTGTGGAAAATTCCTGAGGCGATTTTGAACCAACGTGCACACTTATTCTTAAAATCTTCCCTTGATTTCTGGACTTAACCCAATTTGGTCACAAGAGTAGAAAAGTACTAAACTCTTTTTATTTTATTTTATTTTGTTTTATTTTTTTGGTGAGACGAGGCCTCACTATGCAGTTCAGCTTGGCTTTGAACCTACTTTGAACCCTGTCTGGCCCCTAATTCATAGTGCTCTCCTGCCTCAGTCTCCCGAGTTGTGGGATTACGGGTGTGCTCCACCACACCTGGTTGGAAAGTATTAAACTCTTGAATGACCTTTCAAAACGATTCAATAAAGTGGCATTAATGAGCTAAAAACAGAGTATTTTGCCGGTGAGATGGCTCAGCGGCGTAAGCACCTGCCTGGCAAGCGCAAGGGCCTGAGTTCAACTCCCAGAACCCACATACAAAAAAGGGCCGGTGATATCACTCAGCGGCACGGGCGCCTGCTGGCACACGAGGTCCTGAGTTCGACCCCTGGTACCCCCCAAAAAAAAAAAAAACCAAAGTATTTCTTTTTGTGTATTTTCTCCATACCTCGTTCATAAAAGATGAAGTTTCCAATAGATGGAAATCTTACTATTCTAACCTTCATTACCTGTAATTTTAAGAGAGTTTATTGGGCAAAGATATGAAAATTGTGCCATTTTATCACAAGTAAAGTATGATTCAGGAAATCTTAAGTTTCTAAACTGTGGTTTAAGTGCTCTCTGTTTAACTACAGTACTTTGTACACACAGGGAATTTAGAAAAATATTGAGAGTGACTATTCAACAGTTAAACGAACATAAGTAATGGCAAAGAACAAGCATCTAACTCATTCTCTGTGAAGATACAGCCTCTTTTCCTCAAAGATGATGAAGAGAAAATTTTGGAGTCTCTGCTGTCCTTGCAGAAAGCAAGAAGAAATGTAATGCTTCAGGAGAAGAAATATTGGTATTGTGTGTCACACCCACCAAAACTTCACATGGCTGTTGCTAGGGGCTTTCAAGAGAAATGTCACTCCTCACAGCAAGTGATGAGGTTTGACATATGGCATCAAAGCATCATTAAAACTACACCTGCAGCAGGAGAGACTGTGTCCTTCAAAAGATGTTCAGGCAGGAAAGGTTACATTGAAAATATGAAAGACTAAGGCTTACTGTTTTTCTTTGCAGACAATTAAATGCTCTGAAGAAAACAATATATTGTACAAATATTAAGTATACATGTATAATGAAAACTGCAGGAGATAATAATTACTCTGGACTTGCTGCAAAAGCATTTGAATACCAGAGGATGGAATTCTCTCAAGGTCCCTCAATCTCGGTGAAATTTAATGGAGTCCAGTGGTGTAGAGCACACATAAATATCCTTCTAAAATGAAGAATAAATTGTTTCATCTGCCCCCCCCAACCACAAAAGAGGCACAGTACTTAGTATGCTTATTTGGATTTTGAAGGCAACAAAGTTTTTACTCAGGTGTGCAACTCTGCCCATTCACTGAGTGAGTCAGAAGGTGCTAGTTTTGAGTGGAGCAAAAGCAAGAGAAGGCCCTCCATCGGTCCCATGCTGCCGTGCAGGCTGCTGTGCTCTCAGGACCAAATAATCGAGCAGAGCCAGTGGTGTTGAGGTGTCAGTGGCTCATGGGTATGCTGCTCGGAGCTAGTGGCAGAGACATACTAAAGATAAAGAATATCAGTCATCTCCAGCTCACTCACATCAGACCACCTTTGGATCTACATTTCATCCAACCAGCAAAATGAACTATTAACACCCTTTTTAACTTCATGAACTACAACTTTACACTGAGAATCTCTACTTAATGGGCCCATAGACAGAAATAGCCCCATGGCAGTTTATGTGTTCATGTTTTCCTTTCTGACTGTATTAAACATCTTTCTTATTGATAGAAAAATACATGACATCCACAACTTGAAGGAAGAGAGGTTTAATTTGCCTCCATATTTTCAGTGGATCTGGTCCATAGTTAGCTGCCTCCAAGGTAGAAACATAGTGGAAGAGCAGGGCAGAACAAAGCCACTCACTTCATGTTGTCCAGGAACCAGAGCATGAAGGCAGTGCCAGAGAGGAAGTCTCAGTAATCAGGTAAATTACCCGAGGCCACGCCTCCATGAGTCACCCAGACACGTAAGTGTGCTGTTCCAAAGCCAATAGGCAGCTCCAACGCCATTGTGGTTGACATAATAAAGAAAGACAATGTGAAGCACAGTGGAGGTTCATAGTGAGGGACAGGGTGCCCTGTATGTAGGGAAAAGATAGATGGAATGAAGACCTCATCGAGCTTTATTAAAAACCAATAGGCAGCTTTTCCTCTGCAGCTAGACTGGAACAATAAGAAAGACAAAGGCAGCTAGACTCTAGCAATTAGAAAGACAAAGGCAAAGAAACTAGGTCTGAGAAGGTCCCAGTAGCCTGATTAACATAAGCATCACATACTTTCCCTTTACTTAATCCTTAAACCTAAACTACTTTTCCATAAAGCCCCCTCCCCCATACCCAAGGACAGGAAAATGTCCAAGCCAGAAGAAACCCAAGGTTAGGATGAAAGATAAGCCAGGGAGCCAATCAGATTCCAGAAGCCTACATGAAACAAGGATTTCAATAAAAGGCTGCAGACAAAAAATCCAGGAGTATTTCACTTTTAAATACTCCCTACTCATCCAGAGTAGCTGTCTGCCCTGTCTCTCTTCCTCATCCCCACCTTCAAATACTTGTCTTCCTTTATTTTAAACTCTGCTTCTTTAGTTGTTTACTGACGATGGGTTTAGGATTGCCTGGAGCTGCGTGTTCCAGCAGAGCAGTGGCATGGCGTGGGGTATACCCCTCTCCAGACGTTACAATAGGATTTTGGACCAAGGCTCTGCCATTACCTATAGATAACTACTGTCCCTTTGAAAACAAGCTCCTGGTGTGGTAGTTGGCCTTAGTAGAAACTGAACACTATGATCAGTTGACAAAGGAAGAGAAGACGAGGGCCTGGCTTACAGATAGCTCTACAAGTTATGTAGGCACCACCTAAAAATGGACAGCGGTGGCATTACAGCCTCTTTCCAAACTATCTCTGACAGACAGTGGGGAAGGAAAATCTTCACAGTGGGCAGAACTTCAGGCAGTGCATCTTACAACACATTTTACTTGGAAGCCAAAATGGCCAGACGTGAACTGTATACCAATTCATGGGCTATAGCCAATGGGCTGGTTAAATGGCCAGGGACTTGGAAGGAGGATGACTGAAAAAAATTGGTGACAAAGTTATTTGGGGAAGACATATAGATATTTGTGTTCCATCAAATGGTGACCTCGGCAGAAGAGGACCTTAATAATCAAGTGGATAGCACGACCCATTCTTTGCATAGCAGTCAATATTTTTCCTCAGGTAGTCCTCTCTCACAAACAAAGTAGCCATGGTGGCAGGGATGGTAGTTATGCATGCTCTCAGCCACATGAGCTTTCACTCACCAAGGCTGACCTATTAGCAAGTTAATTATTTTGGAACACTTCCATTATGGAAAGAGCAATGCTTTATTCTTACTGGCATAGACACTTATTCCTTGCAGGCAATGTTTTAGCCAAAACCACTCCCGTGGAGTTACAGATGTCTCATTTGCTCTCATAGTATTCCACACAACATTGATTCTGACCAAGAAATACAATGGGCTTATGATCAGCGAATTCACTGGCCATAACGTGATACTCACCATTCAGAAGCAGCTAAACTGACAGAAAAGTGGAAAGTTTTTTTGAAGATGCAATTACAGTGCTACCTGGGTGGCAATACCTTGCAGGGCTGAGGTAAGGTTTTCCAGAAGGCCATGTATACTTTGAATCAGTGTGCCTTAAACGGTACTGGTTCTGCCATAGCCAAAACTGAGGTCCAGGAATCAATGGGCAGAAGTGGGAATGGTACCACTCGTGATTATCCCTAGTGACCCACTACCAAAATTTTTGTTTCTGTTTCCCATGACTTTATTCTCTGTTGGTCTAGAAGTCTTAGTTCTGGAGAGAGGAAGGCTTGTACCAGGAAGCACAACAATGATTCCACTGATCTGGAAGCTAAGACGGTATAGTTCGGTCATTTTTGTCTTCCCGTGCTTCTGAGTAAACCAATTTTAAAAAGGAGGTACAATGTTGGTACAGGAGACTGCTCCAGAATACCAACAGGAAATTGGACTATTACTGCACAAGAGATAGAAGGAAGAAAATATTTGGAGTGGAAGGTGTCCCATAGGGCATCTCCTCATGTTATCAAGCCCTGCTATTAAGGTCAATGGAAAAGTAAAACAACCCAATGCAGGCAAGATTAGAAATGGTCTGGAAACTACAGGAATAAAGTATAGCTCACCGTGCCAAGTAAAGGAGCAAGACCTGGTGAGTGGCATGCTGAAAGACATGGAAATATAGAATGTGTAGTAAAGGAAGTTATGAACGTATGACAGCTTACAGAACTAAATATTGTAATTGTGATGGGTGCTTCTTTCTTATTCTGCAAATATGCTTCTGCATATACACACATATATTAAGCAGCTATCTTTTTATTTTCTTTGTAATATAATGCTGATAGACTTAATATTTGTTCTACAGTATTGTTAAATCTATATTATAGTGTTTAAGTTATAGACTTAGAAGAGGAAGCAACACCCAAAGAAAAACTGCATTCTGTTCTAGAGAGATAATTAGTCCATTTTTGTTTGTACACGGGATAGTTGGATCCTGATAGGTGTAATTATGAACTCGCTATCATATTTGGAGATGAAGCATGAGTTAAGAAGATGTGCCTGTTTGTCAAGTTGACAAAGGGTGGATTGTTATTATTAATTGAGATATGTCAACTTGAGTATGAGCAATGCCGCAGATCAGTAAAGCTCTAGGTGTCCTTGTGGATGATTGAGACATAGGCCATGAATCGAAGAGGGAAGACACACACTGGATGTGGAAGGCACCAACCAATAAGCTTGTAGCCTGGGCAGAATAAAAAAAGAAGGCTACCTTTTTTTTTTTTTTTTTTTCCTTTGGAGGAGCTCCAGTATTTGTCATCGCTCCAATATTTGCCATTCGTTTCTAGTTCTTTCAGGCTTCCAGTGCAGACTGTACAGCCCTCCATATCAGACTCTAATATCAGACTTTCTAATGCAGACTCGCATTAGGCCTGCAGAGAGTTCCAGCCCTTCAACCTGAGACTGAAGAGTCCGGCCCTTCAGCACACACACAGCCATTTTGCATTTTCTTTGGCCATAGACATTGGGACTCTTCTATTTCCTAACCTGTAAGACTTCCTAGTAAAACATACGCATGCATATATATGAGACCTTTGTCAAAAACACAAAAAGTTTCTGCATAGCAGAAATATTTACCACTAAGTATTTCTCTTTCCCCTCCTATCAATACCTTGGTGAGTTTTTGACAATGGTCTCAGTAATATAAGATAGTGAAAAGGACCAGAACTTCAGAAAAAAATGCATCAGCGTATTCAGAAGTTCTGTGGAGAAAAGAAGAAAGTATAAATTCAAACACAGGAAGCTCCAGTGGCTGGAAAATGAGGACGAGTTCTGGTCAGATGTCCATGAGCGTGCTTTTGTTAGCTACAGTTCGCTCAATGTCAAAAAAAAGGAAATGTATTTTATTTTTTTCTCTATTTCAATTATTAAAAATTCTTTTTGGGGTTGGACTATTTTTACTACATGTGGGGTACAGTAAAATCTACATCAAGTCCAAATATAATGGAAAGAATTCAGAGATATATTCTTCAGTGTAGAGTGAAGCTTAACTTACTTTAAGCTTTATCTTACTTTAAACTTTAGCTTAAAGGGATATAATGTATTTCACCAGAAAATTCAGCTAAAATGTAATAAAAAATACTAACATATCTAATAAAGTAATCACAAGTAGGTAATTAAAACAATATGACAAGGAAAATAAACTCAGAGCCAGCATTGGAAACACTTAGGGAACAAATATTTAGAGATAAAGACTAGATCTGTCCAGTTACAGAGGTAAATTCTTGGAGTTGGACACATTTGGAAATTTTACCTTGATGCCTTTAAATATCTGAATTGTATGCCCAACAATTTGACCCCCTCCATTCTGTGTGTACCGTCATTAAAGAGAACTCTGTTAATTTGCTGCATGTGAGAATGTCAAGAAGAGAATGTGTTGAGCAAACAGTATGACTGGTTTATTGTTAGGGCAATTTATCTTTGTAACAAGCTGAAAGGCATTTTCAATTTAGACATCAATCTCTTGACTCTTGGCTAATGTAGCTCCTTAAGAAATAGGGCTGTAGTGCAGGTACTGAGTCAATCAAGTTCCTCAACTCCATGGGTTAAGGCCAGACTTAGCTCCCAGCAAATAAATTTCAGTAATTGCCTCATGGCAGTTCTCCTTGGAAGCAGCCATCGCTTTTTCCTCTGCCTTCTCAGTTTACATGCACTGGCATTGGAATGTACGGCACATTTTCTCTTCATGAGCTCATACAGAAAGTGATGACAAGGCAATAATTGTGGAACAAATAGTTCTCCTAAGTAGCTATTCTCTTAAAATGACCTGGAATATCAATTTCTGGTACCCCCCCCCAAATTACCTGGAATACTGATGCCAAAAGCATTCAGAAAGAGTAATCAAAAGGAAAAGAGGTTAACTATGTTGGCTAAGTTTATAAGTTAATTACTCTACTGGAAAGAAAACAGCTTTGATTTCACTAATATTTTTATCATTAGGAAATATATTGGCCAATTATGCTTCTGGCCAAAATAGGTAACAGGATGTGGATTTGCTCTTACACTTTGTCTTAGTTACTTTTGTAGTTGTTGAGATAAAATACCCAACACCCAAGGTTAAAGGAGGAAAAATTTATTTATCTCATAGTTTGTAGAGATTTCAGTCCCTAATCAGCTGGCACCAAAGCAGGGTGACGTAGCCAGGGCCATCGCAGAGGTGAAATAGCCCAAGGCAAGTGGGGAGGGGTGACCTCATTAGCCCTCTTTCTGTCCCTTATATTTTATGCAGGCTACAGCCCCATGGTGGGAATAGCACTTACCCCCTTTATCCTGCCAGAGCTATGCCCAACTGATCAGTGGACTGACTTAGTAATCACACACTGTTGATCCCAGCACCGCAGACTCTAGGTCCATCTACCTCTGAAAAGTACCTGCTGCATGAGGCTTTGGGGGGGACATCTAGACACAAGCCATAACATACTTAAAATAAGCTAAAACAGCAAAAATGTGTAAGAACATAAAATAGTCCATAAAGCACTGGACATAAGAAGGACTGAGAGTCAGAAAATAAGATGTGTCTTAAACTGTCACAGTTTACTCTCTTTAGAGAGCTTCCCAGGATAAAAGCAAAGAGGGCATGTTGGCTTTCTGTGGCTGCTGTAAAAGATCACCACAAAACTAATGAAATGTAAACAATTTAAACTTATCATAGTACATTTCGACGTGTTAGAAGTCCAACATGGTTCTTAGAGCTGTAATCAGGGTGTGAGCAGATTTCCATCCCTCTGGAGGCCCTAGAGGGAAAGGCGTATCTTGCCTTTCTTAGCTTTTGTAGGTTTTCAGCATCTCTGGGCTTGTGTTCCTTTTCCAATATCTTCAAAGATCACAGTGGTGGGTCAAATAATTTTTACTTTGCCTCACGCTGACTTTTTCTTCTGCTTTTACATTCTTTTTTATAGACTCTCGTGATTATATTATTGCTACTCAAATAATTTAGGGTAATTGCACTATTACAAGAGCAGATGCTTACTGATCTTATTTCCATCTACAACCTTGATCCTTATTTTTTATTTAACCTGACATATCCACAGTTTTATAAATGAGGACATGAACATCTCTAGGGGATCATTATATGCCTGCAGCAGAGAGGAAGCATAGCAGAGCCTCGTGTCTCCCACAGACGAGGAAATGAGTACTGAGAATGTAAGGAGAACAAGTCATCTAAAGTTTTGCAAGACAGAGAACAGAAAAAAAGAGAGACAAAGAATGGAGTAAGTAAGAACTGTGGATATCTGCAGATGGATTTCCTCACCTGACTAATGCAATGGATGGGAATAAACCACAGGTGCCATGGAAATCTCAAAAGGATTACTGAACCATACAACGTAGAACAGAGTTGGAAATTTTGCCTCATTAGGCTATCAAAAGACAACACTTTAACATAGTTGGAGAATTTGATAGAAATGTCTTTCATCAATAATAAAGAATAATTTCCCCTCCATTGACAAGTATTCTGATTCCATTGAGCAATCCTTAAAAATAAATCCTTAAAAGATAATAAAGTTTTCTATTAACTCCACAATAAAAATAATTTCAAGTACTTGTGAGGATATAAAAATATGCAACATCCAACAAGCAATATTCAAAATGCATGGTAATTAGTCAAAAATTGTCAAGCATAAAAACAAGCAGAAAAAAAGTTACATAATGAAGATATCCATCAATAATTGAACCTGGTCCAGACCAGAAACAGATGTCATATTAGCAGATAAGTGCATTAAAACAGTTACTATAACCATATTATGTACATTCAAATTGTGAACAGCAATATGGGCGATATTAGTGAATGAATTTCCTACAGAAAAATCTATAATGAGTGAGATTAAAAAGTACACTGAATAAAATTGATGACATATTAGCTATGTAAGAAGAAGAAAAAGTACATGAATTTCAATATGTAATGATCAATGCCTCCAAAAGAGGCTCAGGGGGAAAAGTGCAAAATGTTTAACAATCATCACTGAATTTTAGGACAATTTGAAGAAGACCAGTACAATGAAATTATAGTCTCATAAAAAGGATCATATAGAAAAGAATAGTAGTAGGAAAAGTGACTGAAAAATCTCTAAATTTGATTAAAAACTATAAACCTGTACATCATAAAAATTCAATGAATCTCAAGCATGAGATATATGAATAAACTAAAGTGCATCATAATTAAATTAATGATGAGTGACAAATAAATAAAACTATACCGAAGTACCACATTATGAAATTGATGCAAAGAAGTGATAAGAGAATGATATTATAAGCATGCATGGAAAATAGGACATAAACAGATATAAAGACAGAAAGTTTTTGTTTGTTTATTTATTTATTTATTTATTTATTTATTTATTTATTTTTTGGTTACCGGAGGTCGACCTCAGGACCTCGTGTGCCAGCAGGTGCCCATGCCGCTGAGCGATGTCACCAGCCCTTTTTTCATATGTGGGTTCTGGGAGTCGAACTCGGGCCCTTGCACTTGCCAGGCAGGCACTTACGCCGCTGAGCCATCTCACCGGCCCTGTTTGTTTATTTTTGTGTATCAAAACAGTGAGAAAATAGTGAAGTGACAACTTTGAATCACTGAGAACAAAGAATATAAATAAAATTTTACACCCAATATAAATGCATTTTGAAAACAAATCTTAAATAATTTTTCCAATTACGCTGAAAGAAATTATCACTAGCACTCAGTTCAATAAGAAGTGATATAGAAAAGCCTTCAGGCAGAAAAGCAATCATACCAAAACATGTATGTATCCACCAAAGTAACGAGGAACACCAGAAATGATAAATGTATAGGCAAATGTATATTTTTCTTATTATTTAAATCTATTCAAAGCTAATCGAGAAACAAAAATTTTAATGATAATGTAGTGAGTATTATATGCAGAGGTAAAATCTTTGACAGCCGTAAGATAAAAGCTGAGCTGGGCAGAGTGAAGTACGTTCTATTTAAAATTCTTATATAAAGCATAAGTCTAAATACTTGAATTAGACTACTATAAGTTAAAGGTTATCACCTTTAACTGAAGAGTGGGAATGTAAGATAATAAATTTCCCTTTTGGTGTGAGTTAATAAATTTAATTTCACTTTTAAATTAATACATTGATGGTATTGATAAAGTGGTAATTAAGCTATCTCATGGAAGTACATGTGTTCATGGTGTAACAGACTGAAGTACTACCACGTCAGTCCATTTATGAAGGGTCAGATGCTCAATTTGAGAGATGTCTAGGAACATCTAATTATGTAGCTACATAATTTATATTTCTTTTATCTTCTTTTCCTCTTTTTTTTGAGCATTTCTGTTTTTATAAAGGCAGCATAGCTCTACTTGTATGTAATCACCATACTGATAAGACTATTTCAAATTCCCACTTAAAACTACCAAACACATTAGTTTTCAATTTAATTTAAAATATTTTATACCTGCATTCATTACTTACTGAGGAATGAATTGCTAAACTATTTCAAAATTTGATCTCACTAACTTCTTTATTATTATAATTATTAACGCATTAATCATACAAGTTAATGGGATTCACTGTGTTATTTTCATACATAGGGCACATGGATATACACAGGCTACAGGGATCAGGGCTGTCCACCCTCCCTTTTTCCTCCTCTTGCATCTCTCCCAGTACCTAGCAATTCTGCTCCTATTATCAGCTCATCTTTCATTTTTTAAAGATTATTTAGTTTTTTAAAGATTCTCTATAAGAGAAATGTGATATCTGTTTTTCTATATCTATCTTATTTTGCTTAGCACAAGGTCCTGCAGTTTTACCCATTTTCCTGCAAATGACAGGATCTCATTCATCTTTGTAGCTGACTTATACACCATTAAGCGTATATATATCATATTTTCTTTATTCATTCATCTCAGCTGTTAAAGGAAACAAGGCTGCTCAATATCTTAGCTTTCATTAATAGTGGCACAATAAACATGGGCATGCAGGTATTTCTTTTTTATGCCGATTTCATTTCCTTCATACATAGTTTTCACTGAAGGCTGTATTGCATGGTTGTAAAAAAAAAAAGAAAAGAAAACCACAAACTACACTAATAATCTAATTAAATTTTGAAAATATGGACATCTCCGTATTACAATCAATTATATTTTTCAGTCATATAGATTGTCTACATCATTTTATTGATGAATCACCCATAATAATGCTATTTGTCTTTTTATGTCAAAGAAATATTGAAAAAGATTTTCTGTTCTTCTTAAAGATGTGTCTATTACTTCATTATTTTTTTCATTGAAGTCCTGCTGATAACACTAGCCGTATGAGTGAAAAGCAAAGCTACATGACTAGTATAGCTGCATCTTCTTTATGGCCTTCCCGGTGATGGATATAGAACCTTCTTTTCCTGAACTATTCTTTCTTCCTTCTCCCTAAGGTTCCCTTTTTGTTTGTTTTTTTGCCCTTTTGCTTCCACTACATTTCCTTTTTTGACTTGAGAACAGAATCAAGGGTGCATCAAAGGTGTTCTACTTGGTTTCAGTTGCTATGTATATACACAGAAGGGAAGCATAAGATGGGACTCAGAAGTAATAAAAGACAGAAGTCCAAAATATCTTCTGTTGTTGGCATTTAGTACTTCTAAAATATCTTAAGATAATACATGTATTTCTAATGTAATAGAATTAGTTTGATACAAAATTAGGACACCCATTGTTTTTCTGATATTATTTTTCTGAAAAATGGCTTGTCTCCTTTAGGTGCAGAATAAAACCATAAAGCTCATGTTTATTGCTTGACAGTTAAAGTGATGTGTTCAATCCCTCTTTAATAATCTTAGCATTGTCTCCTTGCTGTGGGATTAAAGTTGTAGATAAGGCTGTAGAAGAAATATGAGTTCTGACCGCCTGATAATCTCCATTGTATGATTTCAAATCTCTGTAATATCATTGCCAATTATTTTCCTTAGTATTTAAAAGCAGGTCATCTCCCATTTCCCTTTCATTGAACTAATTTATGTCTTTTCTTATATGCTTACAAGTTTCTTTTTCTCAAGAATAATTTTTCTTTTCCCTCTCAAAATTTCATCTGATTCTTCAAATTTGAACACATTTGTCCTTGCAGAATATGTTGTCCAACAAATTACTAATCTGTCACTATGAAACCAGTTGCCCTTCCCAGTCTCTTTATAAGAGGTTCCTTTACATTGTGTGTGTGTGTGTGTGTGTGTGTGTGTGTGCACTTGGATTTACTAGTTCAGCTCCTTATTTGAAATGACAAGATTTTTGCTTCAGACACAAAATAGTCCTAATCTTGTTTTTTTTTCTAGAAACTTACATTGTTCTCTTAACTATAGCTAGCATTTGTCTCTGAAAAAAGAATGAGACTCACTTAAGACAATCATATCACCACACAAAGACAAGAAAACATAATTTTAGGTCGTGTTTATCATGCACAGTATATAAAACATTTGAGCTCATTGGGTACATATTTTTATGAATGTATACTGATAAGATATATTGGTGCGCATTTAAAATTCTTTCTATATAAAGGTAATGGATTCAAGCCACCTGGATATAATGCCTCCATCTCAATCATGGTAAATATTTCATTTTAATGTAATTTCTTTCCCTTCGAGTTACTACAATTGAAAATAAAATGACTGGGTGACAGGTGTTTCTCTAGTTCTCTTTCCATGCTCCTTCACCGCTCCAGCTGAGAGAGCTCATAAAAATGTCAGTTCTCTACTGGCAAAGCATGCTGCACCTGCTTGCCATGTGCTTAGTGACTACTAACATTTATATTTCACTATATCCTGAGTCAAGTAAATTGATAAAATGCAACTCAAATACTCACCACACTGCATCTCTAATGCTTTTTAAGTAGAAATGTTTTTCTTTCCCAATCTTCATGCAAAGGGGCCATTCCTTACTTCATTTAGCAAAAACATGTCCAATTCTATATCCAATTGAATTTGGAAAATGGAGCTAAAAAATATTAAAATAAGATAGATGCACTTAACCAGACAACAGAAGTCTCTTTAAGCTACTTTAGGACTGTGTGCCACTGTCACTGAATGTGCTAAGCCAGCTGAGATTTCATTCTCTACTGAGGCTTTGTACAAGTTAATAATTCGTTAACTCACACAGTTTCCATTAGGGATGTAAAAGCTCTAAGTGATGGCAGAAAGCAGCATTAGCACACTGATGTATGCAAATGGTGCTTTGGCTGTCCCTTTCCTTTTCATGAACATTTTACTTACTTGCCATTTGAATTTTTATTTTTGCATCGGCTTGCTTTCATGTAACAAATATATTCATCAATTTATCAGACTTACATGAGGAGAAATGTCTAAATTACCCATTAGAAATATTTCCTATAATAATAATAAACTTATATATCTGAAAAACAAATAAAAAATGACTGTCAAAAGGATTTAGTATATTCTGTTTTTCAAAAAATTTAAATAGATACTTTATACTAATATTTTAAATTTCAGGTTTTTTCACCAGTGTCCCCAGAAACCTTACACATTAAAGACTGATGTGAATGTTCTGAACGAATTTTGTATCTCTTTTGTTATCCCTAAGAAGTTAGGATGTGTGACTTTCTTGAGTTTCTCTTTTTCCCTTTGCAATCTTCTTTTTATTTTAATGAATGTCAAGTCAGGCTCTCCACGTAGACATCCCCCCTAAACTCTAGACCAGAGAACACAGTTCTAAATGACTCCAGGATCCTGACGATAAAATAAGTGAAGAATGTCCCTGCCAGGCTGACCCTTCTCTCGCTGACAGGACATGTGCTAGCTATTTACTGTTTTCAAGACGCGACAAACTCCCAGTGCGGTTAAGCCCCATCTCCGATGTCAGTAACCGTAGCATTATAAAGAGTATTTGGAGACTGACTTTGAGTTGAATTCTATACCTGGTCTGATTTGTGATCAATGGTAAATAATGACAAGATGCATTTACTAACTTGTGAAACTTTTTAGTCTGCAGTAAAATAAAGTTTGTTTTGCTCAACCACCAATTATAAAATGATAGATGTACTGTTTTTACATGATTCAGCATTTCTCAGTAAATTAAGTTCCTAGAATAATCTGAAAGTAGCATAGACCCTACTTTGGGTTGCAGTTTCTATCATTTAAATGATTTTTATACTTCATTATTTGATATGAAGTCTTTCTCTTAATAAAATAGAAAATATTTCAATGTCAATTAGGTGTATGTGACAGTATTATTTTAAGTCACACATGATTAATTGTCTTTCATATTTTTTAATTTTAAAAATAAAAGGATGATTAGGTGATGTAACTCATTGGTACTTTTTAAATTTATTTGTTTTCTTTTACTTGGAGATAAGTAATTCAATGACAAGGGGACTTATCAGTCTAGTATAACTGGTAAACATTTTTTTAAAATAGTTCTTTGGTACCGTCTATGTAAATGGAAGTTACTATCATATAAAATAAAAATGTATAATTTTTGTGCTGAATGCATTTCATAGTGCTTCTTTAGGATAGCATTATTTGAAGGTCACAATCAGCTATAACCCAAATAACTTCATAATCCTGGGCAAATAAATTAAGTTTAATACAAGCTTTGGGAATAAATATTATTCTTTCATTTGACCAGATGGACACTTAGGAACATCAAGATGACACTTGGAGAATCTCATACCTTTGTTAAGTATAAGAATTACATCATCTAAACAGCTTGTAAAGTTGGGCTTTGGTTTTCTTCATATGGAAACAAAAAGCCAGCATACTCATTGTTAACGTTCACTATCAAATTATCTTGGTGTTGTCTTTCATGTAGATAATATTAAGGCAGTAGATATTTCCAAAAGTTTGTTATATTTACAAATATCTTCCTTTTTAATCTATTAAGAGTTTGTAGGAGACATTTGTAAAGGAATATATATTAGCTTATGCATGCATAAAATTTAATTTCTAGTTACTATTCTATTGATATTCTATAATTACATTACATTTATGATTACATTTTGTGTAGTCATTTACTATGTTTATCAGTCAATAATGCATTGTTGTTTTTAAAACTGTTTACAATAATTTTAAAAGTGTTATCTGGAATAGGATGGATAATTCTGGATGCTTACATTATAAGAGACCACCCAAAGATTTCTACTGATGAGTCTGTACATTTGTGTGTCTTTAAGCCTCATTAAAATTGTGATAGAATTCATTTGCCATAAGAACATTTTCTATAATTTGGAAAATCTGAAGAAGTTATCAGTTTAATGGTGTGGTGATATTAGAGAGGAGTTCTAAACTTTACTTTCGATGTGTCTGGTATGCAGTTCCATTCGCAACATCCCTCAAGGCTAAACTAAAGTAAGCGCCATTTATTAATAATGTCCTGCACTACATTTTTATTTAGATCAACCTTTTTTATATAATTCACGTTACATTTTGGGTTGTCACACATTGTCATATAAAAAAAAATCTTAAGACCAGTGTCCGAATTACTAAATTTTATTTCTTCTTCCATTAGTACAGTACAAAGCCTAACAAAGAGGTGTTCTTCTTGGATATTTATTGAATTAAGTAACATTAATGGGATTAAAATATATAGGTTTGCTTTCTATACTAGAAGTGACTATAGCATCATCAAAACTGACCACTCCTTTGAGATTTCACAAGAAAAAGAATTGAGGTCCAACCGTGCATGTGTTTGTATGTGTGTGTGTTGCTACTGGTTTCCTCTATCTAGCACGTATGACTGAGTTTAATGTCTATCTGAAAAAATGTCCATATTTTAGAACATTTGGGATATAAGTTATATTAATGCTTTCATTTTAAAACTGATGATTTTATTCGAATACAGAAGCCTAGGCTTATGTTCAGGTGAAATAAAAGCACCAAATGGTGTGTAAAACCCGAAATTGGGCAGAAGAATTCATCTGGCAAGTTAGAATAATAACCTCACAGATTGCTGTAATTCAAAAACTTGAATAGTCTATTTGTCCCTTTCGACATATGTGATGTAGTTGTTTGGAAAATCACAATCATATAATACTGCCAAACCTCAATAAATGAAAATTATTGATTTTAATTAGTATATAAATTTCTCAAGTGAAAATCCATATATTTACATCTCAGTTTCCCCATAGGAAAGCAGTAATCTGTTTAGAAAATCTCATTTGTCTTGGAAGAAGAACTTCCTCAGGTGAGAAATGCTCTAACTATAAAATCATAGATATTTTACACTTTATGATTTTTCTCAGTAAGTATTACTATGAAAGTACAGACTCTGAACCTGTGTGTAAGACTTCTAATTCTGTGAACGAAGATACCGCTTTCCTGGAGTAACCTCTCTGTGTTGATCTAACATTCAAACTCCTATGCCAGGTTATTTTTCTTAAATAAATTGATTAGAGAAGGTACTGTGCTACAATGTGTAACGCTATGAGCTTTACCCTCAGCATATAAACTCTGCTCTTTGAAATTAGACAAACTGGGCTGGTGAGATGGCTCAGCGGCGTAAGCACCTGCCTTGCAAGCGCGAGGGCCTGAGTTCGACTCCCGGAACCCACATATGGAAAAAGGGCCGGTGATATCGCTCAGTGGCGCTGGCGCACGAGGTCCTGAGGTCGACCCCCAGTACTCACAAAAAAAACATAAATAAATAAATTAGGCAAATTATTTGGTCCTGCAATCCTTGTTTGATTTTATTTTTTTTAAGTAATCTCAACAATAACAATCAGTCCATTTTGTTACTACTACAAAATATACAAGCCAGTCTACTTTATAAAGAAAAGAATTTTCCAGTCCAAAGTGAAGACACTGTAACTGGTGATGGCCTCATTGCTGGCAGTGTCAAAGCAGCACGGCGCATCACATTACTAGAGACAGGATCATGTGATGTCTATTCTGGTCTCTCTCCCTCTTCTTATAAAGCTATCAGGACCCAAGGAGCTTTTATCTAACGACCTGATCTAATCCCAAACACCACAGTCATATTCAGTTTTCGCACTCTTCATATCTTGTAATGTGAATTTAATTTTAACACATGAATCCTTGGGGGAAACACTTAAACCATATTCAAATCATAGCAAATGTCTACACATTTTTATTGCAAGTGTTGAGTGAGTCTCTATGAGAAATAAATATAGCCAAATTAAAGCTATCGTGATTATACCATGGTAATTAGTTTGTCAATTACCTTATTTCATAAGAACACACAGATTGTGAATAATTATAAACAATGGCTGGACAACATTATTTAGTAAGTCCCCAACTTATGAATGGGTTCCATTCCAGGAGAATGTTCATAAATTGGATTTGTTCATAAGTCTGATGAGCCTTATATACCTTTGACACAAATATACACTGTAAAGCATAAAAACAAAACAAACACAAACACAAAAATACAGTAAGTCCTGACTGAACTGCACGACTGTACACTATCACATGCAGTAAGCCCACAGTAGCACAACTGTCACAGTGCCCAACAGACACACAGCCTACTTCCCAATCGGTTCCCATCTATTAATGTTCATAAGACGAGGTCCATACATATCTGTGAAAGCTTGCAACTTGAATACGTGAGTTGGGGATTTACTGTATAATTTTTCTTAAACTATGATCAAAGCACAAAATATTACTGGAGATTCAACATTTAGTCTGTCTTTAGAAAGATCTTCACATTCTTGGATTTGCTTCACATTCATCATGTCTCTCACTTATGTAACCTGTTTCTTATTGCATAAAACACGAAACTTGAGAATTATGGAACTTGTGAGGCAAGGAGACCACTGAACTATAGGATCAAAGCATGTTCTCATCATCTTAAGCCATTCATCAAAACATTGTTAGTCTGCATGGAATTGACGCGAGTGAGCAATGATCTTTTCTTATAACTTATAAGGAAAAAGGGTCTTCAGTTTTGTTCAAAGTCTGAGAAATGCAACCTTGGCCTGAGTGTGGAGAACAAGGATTGTGAGAAAAAATTTTTGCAAGAGGTTTTGGAAATGGAATTGTCAGGCACTATGCCTTTTGGTGTGTGCAAAATGAGACATATGATTGTAGCTGAGGCGTTCTGTCCACTCTGAGATTTTTCTGCCCACTTTCACATCTCTATCTGTTTCTGGAATTCTGCAAATTACAAGATGGCTGCAGAAATAATGGCAGCCTTTTTTTAGCATTTGTGGCAAATGGACCTCTTTTGGAGGAATGCTTTTATGCATGTGTCCAAAATAAGTCTCTTTCATCTAGATAACTTATAATCAGAAATTCACCAATTTTCCTATGATAATTTAGGAAAGAAGATTATAAAAAAAAAAACAGCATGAGTTAGAAAAACGTGTTCTTTATTTCTTTTTTAAGTTTTTTCCTGGTCACAGTCTCCCAAGTAGACCAAGATCCACTGCAACTAGCAGGAATCCATCATTATGCTAGCATGAAATCACATTTCACATAGACTACTCCCAGCCACTGACTGAGGGAGGGTGGGATTCTGAGGCTGACTTTCTCCAGGAAGACAAGACTTTACCTTACGGTAGACTTTGTCTATTTGTCTGGGACCTTTTTATCTGAAACTTCTTCCTTTCCTGTCCCCTTGGCTCGGGGTCAAATTGAATCATAATCTGCTAACTATCTCTCCATTCCCCTATTATTTTTTCTCACAAGTATTTCTCCTAATAAAGTTCTTGTACATACAATCCCATCTTTGTGTCTGCTTTTCAGAAGACTAAAGGATGAAAATAGCTCACCTGTTTTTTAACCTTTCAGCTCCCATGAAATGTTAAAATCACCTACTCTCCACTTGATGGCCCATGAAAATTATTGGTTCCAGCAAGTCTTCTTCATTTGATTTATATATTAACTTTTATGTCCACTGAAATGAATTCAATTACAGAGGAGCCCTTCCTACCCTGATTACCCTTACTACCCTTACCACCATTACTATAATGTTGGCAGACTGTTGTACTTAATTTACTTCTGTTTTGTCATGAACTTAGCAAACTTGCATTAGAGTCATGTGATTTTCTTTTAAATGTAGACTTAATTTTAATTTGATTTTATAAATAGTAATGTGTTAGAGTTTCACTTTTTCCATATTTGCGTTTTTCAGATTCAACCTTGTCCTAATATATATTTGTACATCCTTTCTTTCTAACATGTCCATGGTGTGCTCCTACCAACTGCTTCATATCTTTTTCTTTTTCCCTGTAGAATAAGTTGTTATCAACTTGCAAGAAATAAAAGTGCTATGGTAATAAAACCTTTGTGCATGTCTCTTTATGAGTAGAAAACTGCTGAAGCGGATTCTACAGCACACACTCTGTGGTTCATAGGCTATGCATATACACACTCCTCTCATCCTCATGAAGTGTTCCTCACTTTACACTGCTGCCAGCTCCAAACAAGGATGAGGGTCAAATCATCAGCACATATGTGTTTTAGAAATTTTATTACAGTATTACCATTTCTAAAATGATCTGCTCATATCACTGTCCATTATATTAATTGGGGTATTATTCATTGTCATGTATTCATACTAATACCTCTTTTTAATATATTGCTATAGGCTTGTCTTATTTTAGTATACAAGTATTATCCTTAATTTGTGTTTAGTAAATCTTGGCAAACTTTTGGCATCTGTAGTTTTTTGTTTTTGTTTTAATGAATCTTATCCCAATCTAAGTCAACATTATACTCTCATTTTTTCAGTTCCATTTTCCAGTAATTCTAACATGTAACATTGAGTAGAACAGAGTTCATCCTTGCATATTGCGTTAAGAGGTATCTTATTTTATTTTTTATATAAAGAGTCATTGTTTACAAAAGCAACCATTAAATATCATTTCCCATTATTTTGTCATATAATGTCTACCAGATTATACGAGAAGTGATAAAAAATTGGTATATAATTAAATAAAAATTATTACTGTAAAAGATTCTGCTATGGTTTGTGTCTAGATGTTCCCCCAAAGCCTCATGTAGTCATAGGTGGGGCTTTTTCAGAGGTGGCTGAATCTAGAGTGTGTGATGTGCTGGAATTAAGGGTGTGTGATTATTAAATCACTACACTGATTGGTTTGCTACTGCCCTAATCCCAGTAGATTGCATAAGGCAAAAGGAGCAGAAAGATGCTGTTAAGTTCCCTTGCTGCTTTGCTACCTTCTGCTCACCATGAACTGTTCTCTGGGAAGCCACCCCACCTTGGAGCCAGCCCACTATGTAATGAAAGCTCTACCAACTATGAGCTAAATAAACCTCTCCCCCTTTAACTTTGGTGTGGGGTACTTTGTCTCAGCAACTGGAAAAGTAACTAAGACAGATACATTGACATTCATCCGCCTCCAAATACTCCCTCTCATTTGAGATGCATTTATCCCATCGTTCTTGCCACTTTCTGAAACAGTTCTGGGATTCCTCTTTCCTGAGTATATTTAGTTGCACTGCCCTGGCTGCCTTGAGGCCTAAATCAATTCTAAACATTTACTTTCTTGCTTGCTTTTCACATTGCTGAGGCAAAATACCCATCCAAAGTTAAAGGAGGACAGGTTTATTTGGTTCACAGTTTGTAGAGGTTTCAGTTCGTAGTTGGCTGGCTCCAAGGCAGGGTGGCATGGCAGGGGGCATCACAGAGCGGGCAGAGAAGGCAGCAAGTGAGTGACAAACAACAGGTGACAAGACTCTTTCTGTCCCTTATGTCTTATCCAAGTTACCCACCCTAAGGGTAACTCAAATCCTTAATCTTAGCACTGCATCCTTGATCCCATCATCAGACATCCCAGATCCAGCCACCTTCGAAAAGCCCCACTTATGGACACGTGAGGCTTTGTGGGGTGCATCTAGAAACAGCCATAACACAGTCCATGGTCATTTCCACTTTGGGGAACAACTGGAAGTCACAAGATGCCCAATGTGGTGAAAATGGTGGATGAGGACACACCGCAATGTTTTAATAAACCTGTCTTGTTGTCGTCGTCGTTGTTGTTGTCTTCCACTGAATGGCAATGGAAACTGGGCCTCAGCATTCATTGTTTTTTTTTTTTTTTTTTAATGGAAAAAAGTAGAACGAATTTTCATAACAAAATAATAGAAGAAAAACAATAGTTAATACATTGAGTATTGTTATATTTTACTATATTTCTTTTAATCACACATCATAATGACACTCACAAAAGAGGACTTCCAGAAGTTGCAGAAAGTAGTAATAATACTGGGATAAGTACTATATGTTCAAAGCAAGGAGACATATTTTGAGGACAATTAATGGCAATGTGTCTTTTACTATAATAATTTTGTTTTAATTTAAACACTCGCTGAGGTTTTAGATCAGCTTTTTATGATTCTATGTTAAATGTAAAAGTCAGAATTTTATTTCTTTATGTTGCTACCTTGATCTACTTGTCAACTCTTACAGCACTACCTCTTTCCTATTATCTTTGCCTTGTAATATATGTTAACATCTGTTAGGTTACACACCTTGCTTTTTCTCACTATTGATTTATTTATTTGTCTATTCGCTGCTAGGTATAGAACACAGGACCTAGTGCATGCTAGGTAAGCACCATATCATTGACCTACATACCCATTTAAACTTAATTTTTAACACTTAATTACATAACAGGTGGGTTTTTGTCTCTTTCATAGTTAATTACGTATGCTATCAAGTGCTGTATTATCTGTATTGCATTTATTTTTCTCTCTGTCAGTTATTACTATGGCAAATGCGTTAATAGATATTCTATTTCTTGTTTGTTTGTGTTTTTTTGGTACCAGGACTCGAAGTCAGGACCTTGCACTTGCCAGGCAGGTGCTGTGCCACTGAGCTATATCCCTGGCCCAAGATATTCTTATCTTGAACTATCATTTTTTTTTTTTTGTGGGTACCAGGGGGTCAATCTCAGGACCTCACGCGCCAGGAGGCACCCGTGCCGCTGAGCGATATCACTGGCCCCTTTTTCATATGTGGGATCCGGGAGTCAAACTCGGGCCCTCGTGCTTGCAAGGCAGGCGCTTAAGCCACTGAGCCATCTCACCGGCCCTTGAACTATCATACTTAGATCAAAAGTAAATGTTAACTTAAAAACACACAATTAGAACACACTACAGAATACTATTTTGGGTTATTCTGAAATATATCTTCATATATGAAGTATATTTACAGTATTATTTCAATGTATTATTGTTTTCTATTTTGGAAATATGATTGCAGAAGTTTCCTTAAATGAACTGCTCATTTTGCACTACATTTTCCAGGTCTATAAAAATCTTAAAAAATATAAATTAGCTATTCCTTGAATGATTGACAAAAAAATCATATGGATATATCATTGAGAAGGGGCTTATTTGAGTAAAAGCTTGAATGACAGTTTGTAGGGAATCCTCTATACAGCATGGTAGGGAAGCCATTAAATATAAGAGTGGAACAGTGACTGGGAAGGCCTGAGCCATAGCTCAGGAGATGAATTATAATCATTGACATCAAGATCAGTGTAGCTGAACTCAGTGAATAGGATCAACTGCACTTCATGCTGTATGTGTGTACATGTGCACACATGCATGTATGTTTTTCTGGCCATATAAGATATTGTTGAATATTTGCACACGTTGACTTTGGATTTGCATTAAATGATGGCATTGATTGAAGTTTTGGAAGTGAGAATGAAGATGTGGCATTTATTTTAAGGAATTACCTATTTCTATGAAAGTAGACTACAGTGAAAGAGCATAGACAGTGATTACGAGCAGTAGATACTTATGGTAATCTAGGTGGGAATGGCAGGTGGACCACAGTATCTGGTACCCTTGCAACTAGTAGGAAGTGCTTAAATTATAGATATATTTTGTAGGAAATACTGGCAGGATTTCCTGAAGGATGTATATAATGTGTAAGAAAAATTGAGAAAAAATAGGGGATATGGAAAAGTCTTCTGATGGAAAAAACTGGGGGAAGAATTCAATTTTAAGATTTTGATTTAAATTTTTAAAATAGTAAATTTGATATTTGACCACAGACAAAATTGAAGTGGGAGAGTGATCTGAAGATACTAATGTAGAGTTGGGCGTGGATGGACTATCACGTATGCAAATCCACAGTAATCAAGATGGCCCTTACCACCTATCATAAGGTGAATGAGAGACAGAGAAGAGGGAGGTAACATTAGGGAGGAAGTTTGCCAGAGTAAGAGGAAACAGCACAAAGCAGGCCACGTAGATGGGGCCGGAATTATCATATCATTATATATGAACATTAACAGAGAAAAAGCAGAAAAGATAGAGATCAAAAAGAGAAGAAAGTGTGTCTTATTTTACTGAATTTAATTTAAAATTTCTATCTGGACCCAGAAAGAGATAATTTTATTTTATTTTATTTTATTTTAATTTATTTCATCTATTTTATTTTTTTGAGATAGGGTCTTACTATGTAGCCCAGGCTGGTTTCGAACTTGCAGTAATCCTCCTGCCTCAGCCTCCCTAACAGGTGTGAGCCACCACACTGGCTCTCACTTTTAGAATGGAAACTCATTCTCTCAATTTTTTCTGATAAATGCTCCAAGGATCTGTAATCACTTAAAAATCTTAACTAAATGACAAACATATTTTCTGATTTTCTAAGGAAAGATAATTTGTAGAGGAATTTTATTTCCATGTCCTGCTTTTTTGTCCTTCTTAGTGACAGAGCCAGCTCTGAATGAATTGTAGTGTCACGAAGATCATGCATATGTATGGTGTTTGCCTTCTTATTGTTGCCCATTACTTTACCATTAAACAACAAATCCCCAACTGACCATTTGTATTAAATTACAACAGTAAATAATATTTTCTGGACCAGATAGTGGAAAAATAAAAAAGGAATATGTAAGGCTAATTGAGGTGATTTTTTGATTTATTCCAAACTAGAACCTAATTCTTTGCTTCTTCTAATCCTACTGATCTGAATTGTTTGTGTAAGAAGATAGTAAATGAAATTATTTGGCTTCATATTTAAAATATTGTCATCTGGAAACATTAAAAGAATACGTTACTATAGCATCCTCCTTATTAGAGAAGAATATACTTACCTGACACAAAGCATCTAAATCCAAGAATATATTGATTATACTGAAAATATCTCTTTATGTACTTTAAATGTAAATATCTTTAAACAAATAGAAAATGAATATGATTTCTTTAGTTTTTACACATACTTAAAATTACCTCCACCTCTCACCCACATATGCACACATATAAGAAGGTAGCAGTGTAAATAGTTATTTTAATTTTTATATTAATTAGTAGTAATACAAACCAGGATATCTGAGTGGTTAGAATTTCTTTCTTCCCTTTCTCTTTTCTTTTTTTCTTCCCTACTTCCTTCTTGATCCTTTTCTTAATATTTTTTAAAAATTGATACTTTACATATCCTATGAGGGTTTCAAAAACAAATAAAAACCAAATTTCTGCAAGTGGCTTAAGCTATTACGGTAATGATTGTATTGTATACCTGGAGGTCAATGCTTGAGCAGGATTTACATTTTCTTAATATTGTGGAATCAATTACATCACCAAGGACCCAAGTATTTTTTCTACTTCTTTTTCCATCACCATGGAAAATGTCTTTCATAGGATCCTTTTACTCATTATTAGGGAAATCCTGCCAGTAACAAAGAGATGCCAGCTTGTCTCCATGTTCCATGCATACCCTAAACCATTAATTATTTCTTGGAAGGACATGAACCAAGTCTTAGATTCTTCACAACAAAGGAAATGCAATCATTTTAGGAGGTAAACCTCACACAAAATATAATAGTAGAGGTCAGATCTTCAAAGCCTGTTCTAGCTACACAGAGAAGAACGCTGGAATTCTCCAATGCAGAGTTTCAAGCAAAATGCTGAAGTCGAATCTATAAGCAAGGCTAGAACATGGTTTCTGTGCAAGTGAAGTTGATAGTCTGCTTGAGAAACAGAATTGAATATAACATGTTGCAAAACCTTATATGATATTGTAAAACTGAAGGACAGGGAAAGTTCTATGGCACAAAAAGTAAAGAACTATTTGTGCCTGAGTGTTTTCAGGGGCCAACTCTTCAGTGAAGGTGGTTTGAATGGCATGTTAGGGTTTGTGTAAGTTCCCTCTGTCAGGGAATGGGAAGCAGAGTGAAGAACAGAATATATTTAGACAGGAATTGCAATGTAGCTGCATTTTTGGAATATCAGAGGAATAATTATGAAAGAAGAGATGATGTAGTAGACAGTCTTCAAAATGTCTCAGAACATATTTTGTGGGTAAAGGGGGGTATGTTGAGTATTTCTAAAATGAAAAGTGGAGGAATCAGATGTTCATCTTAAGAGATCATCAGCATAAATGCAAAACTTACAAGAAAAGTCAAGAAAACATGAAGTCAGTAGGAAAACTATCCATTGTTTTATTTATTACAAATAAACTTTGTGTAGAGACTAAATGAAGATATTATTCAGCAATGACTTAAAGATAGGAATGGATTTGAGAATTCGTGTTGTATAATATCTTCATACATAGAAAGATGGTAGACAGTCATACCTCAGGCTAAGGGAATTTGTTCCAGGACCTTATTGAAGACACTAGAATATGTAGATGCTCTAGTGCTGCATATAAAAAGGCATGGTATTTGCATATAAGGTACACATATCTTCACATATATTTTAAATTATCTCTAGATTACTTATAATACCTAATACTATGAACACGCTATGAAAATAGCTATCCTACTGCAGTATTTAGGGAATAACAACAAAAAAGTCTGTATATGTTTAACATAGACATGACGGTGAATATTTTCTATAGACTGTTGATTGACTCCATGTGTTTTAGCTACTTTTCTTGTTGATGAGACAAAATACCCAACACCCAAGTTAAAGGGGGAGAGGTTTATTTTGCTCAGTTTGTCAATATTTTGGTACATAATTGGCTGGCTCCAAGGCAGAGTGGCACATGGCAGAGGAACAACAGTTCAGGGTGGCAGAAGACAGCAAAGACAATGAGAGAAGTGGTGGGGGGAATGAGGCTCTTTTTGTCCCTTATATTGTATGCAGATTTCAGCACTGGACCTTGAATCAATCACAAACTCTAGATTCAGCCACCTCTGAAAAGCCTGCTTCCACAATGACTGCATGAGTCTTTGGGGGGTACTTCTAGACACAAACCATAACACCATGGATACAAAACCTGCAGATACTAAAGGCCAACTATAGAAATAAGCTATAGGAAAGGACCAAGGTCTACATTTTCAATAAAATGGAAAATTGACTGAATCAGAAGTCATAAAAGTAAATGTTTTTATTTGAGAAAGCTCTCAGTGTTTAAACATTTAGTGTTTAAATCAATTTTAAGGAGGCTCTGGGAATTTTATGAAAATGAAAATAGTAATGAAATAGCTGCTGCTTCCCTGAAATATTGACTTGATGTAAAAAACGTAAAGTAAGTTACAAATGAAATGAGATAAGCAAGTGAAATATCAAAACAGGGAAGATGACCAATTTGAGAAGGCTGTGGTTAATAATACCATAGTTGAGGAATTTTTCACAGAGTAGGAATATTGAATGAATTTTAAAGAAACTCAAATAGGCAGGCAGAGAAGCAAGAGAGTAATTTTTTTCATTTGTCAAAGGAGGAATATTTCAACAAGGATATTTCAAGAGTAGTGGTTCAAAAAAGACAATCTACAGAGAACAAGAAAGGAGACTTTTGTGGTTTGGGACCAGCTATTATGAGACAAGCATTTTCAAGCTCATTCATAATAGGAATTAAATCTGAAGAGGTCTTGAGAATCAATAATGAAGATAGAAGATTTTTAATATTATCAAAACAAAGAAATAATAAATGTTTGAGGTGAAGAATATGTTAATTACACTTATTTGATCATTATGCAATGCATACATATATTGAAACATCACACTGTATACTGTAAATATGTATAATTACTTATCAATTATAGATAAAATAAATTTTAAAAAGATTATAATTGAGTTCAACTGGAAAATAAATTGAATATTGAATACAGTATATTATAGACTCACTAATGAGGAAGAGCTGAAGGAACAAAGAAAATTCAGAATCTTGCTCAAAAGTGGATCCACAAACTCCATTGAGTAATTTCTGTGTATATTGTGAACTTGTATTTTAAGAACTTGATTTCTGAATAAGGTAGAAGTATTATAATTTTCATAAGACACTGTCTTTGTGCTATGAGCAATGGTTCTTCTCATCAAGCTATTTAATAGATGTTAAACAAAATGACAGAGGTCGAAGTAAACTTATCTTTCTGTTGCATAATCAAAAACTTCATGGCATTCTGTACCTTAACACATTGGGCATATTTTAGCATGTAATACAGGTTCTGTTCCCTGTGGGCTTCTAGGCCCACACATGATGCAGTACTGAGGAGCTGAAGAGTTTTCCACTGTCTCTGCTGTTCACATCTACCTAGTGGTACTGTGGCGAAATGAAGAAGCTGCTGAAAGTGGAAAATACGAAAGTTTACCAGTGAAATAAGAACACTGGGATCATGTCATTATGATTTAGAGAAATATAATTCTCAACCTGTTACATGTCAAATGTGCAAGTTCATGATCCCACAATGTCGCAGAATGAAGTCATGAACCAAAGGGAGAACTTAGGATAGTTTTATTGGAAATAAGGAAAGAAGAATAGCTCCTGGATTTTGAGGAGGGGTCCCAAATGGTGTGGCCACCAAGGCCCTTTGTCAGGGGTAATTTATACAGCAAGGTCACAACATGGGTACATGTGCATCAAACTACAATCAACCTATAGGATTACAGGTATAACCACTTAGCTAATATTGAACCAATAGGAAAATGGGTCATGTATCAAGTGTACATGGAAAGAACAAAGGCATTTTTGGGAAGGGATAGGTCTGGATGCTCTGGTCACCCACCCACCTGGGCAACTGATGCCTAAGCGGACTTAATGGCCTAGGTGGTACTAATTACAATATAATCTCACGTTACTGTTTACCCCTTAGGGAGGCATGTAGGTCTGGCCAGTGCATCTTTATCTTGGTCCTGGCCTTCTTCAAATGCTCCTCCAGCCACAATTCTGAAGTCTTTAATTTTTCTGCTTACATCTGTGAAAGCCCAGTCTCTCTCTGACTCTATATTTATTTCTATGTAATTTAGCTGCCTCTAATGGCAATAGAATTACTATCTTACAAGAAATGCTTTCATTGGGCTGGGGATATAGCTCAGTGGCACAGCACCTGCCTGACAAGTGCAAGGTCCTGAGTTTGATTCCTGGTACAAAAAAAAAAAAAGTAAGAAATGCTTTCATTACATATATTTAGTTTGTCCATAAAAATGGCCCCAACCAAATTAATGTAAAAATTGCTACACGTTACTGAATGAATTTTGAGATCTCTTTAAGGAACTGGAATTAAGCTGACAGATGCTTTTAGTAGAGTAGGGGACTTTTAATTCTCTCTACATTCAACTCTCCACAAAAGGCAAGCAAGAAGTTCAGGTCAATGTGATTTGGGGACCTGGCATGAAAATTTAGCATAAATTCAACTTGGAGTTTAAATCAGATTAAAGTTTTGGAATGTTACATCTGAATCCACCAGAGACGGAGTTTGATTTCTGGAACTATTTCTATTCTAGAGAACTTTGCTGTAAACTGATTTCTGGGGTTGAATAATGAATGTTTATGGGCATTTCCCCCCATTATTCCATAGGAATAGGCAAAGGGCTTTCCTCAGAAGGACAGCTGGCTGTCTTGGACATAGCATCTGTTTCTCCCTTCTACTGCCATCCATGCTTAGGCACTGTGCTACTCACCTGGTTGTGTCCTTTGAATAATGTGGATGCTGAACCTGGAGAGTAGGACACAGAAAGCAGAGATATAAGATCTTGTTATCCAGCACTGGAAGGAAAATTTAGCTATTTCTTTTATTGTCAGAGGATTTACCTATTTCTTTTCACAATACTTAAAACATTCAGATAGTAAATTTATAAATTGTTATTGTTGAGAAGGATGTGGAAGCAGCACTAACACTTTTAGTTTCCTTTTCCCTTAATGAAAATTTAAATAATATTCAAGCCCTGCAAATCCTAAATTGTAAGTCCAAATAAATTCATTAAAATAAGAATCAGAACAAAACACCTATACTTTTTTTGGCCAGAATGTGGAATTTAGATTTTAGCAAATAATGAAAAACTGTTTTTTGTGCTAGAAATTGTTATAAAACACATGTTAGAATTGCCCCTTTGATCTTCATGCCCAGGGGTTGGGGATGCCAGCTTCTCTGAGACTTCTGTTTAATTTAATATGTGCAAGAGTAGTGCTTCTTAGAATTTTAATACTGCATATGAAGTGCTCAAGCCTCCGGAACCATATGGAAGCTCTTGCACATTTTTCACAAAACTTTTGACAATTTATCACAAAGAATTTTTTGTGTTAAAAACTTGATAACAAATGATGCTCAAGTATGCTCATGAGAATTAAGCAATATATTACTTAAGTCCTAAGCACAAGTGTATATGGGATTGATACTCAAAAATACAAATTTCATGTGACTCCACTTATTACAATACTGACTATATGTTTGTACCACAGTTTGTCTATATGCAGAGGACTTTGAGACATCATTGAGTTATAATTCTTGGTGTTAAGGACTTGGTTTTTTTCTTGGATCATGTGTTAATTGTTGGTTAATGTTTTTTTTTTTTAAAGAAGTATGCACTATTTATGGAGCGAAAGTGAAAAGATGGAAAAAAATACTCCATGTAACAGGAACCAGGAAAAAAGTGGAGGTAGCTATTCTATTTGCAGACAAAGTGGATTTCAAGCTGACTGATTAAGGGAGACAAAGAAGATCGCTACATCCTTGTAAGGAGAAAAATCTCAGAGGAAGAGATAACAATCATAAATATATATGCACCAAATACCAGTGCACCCAACTATAGAAAACAAATATTAATGGACATCAAAAATCAAGTAAGCACCAATACAATTGTAATGGGGGACATCAATACCCCACTGTCACAAATAGACAGACCAACTTGACAAAAAATTCAACAATGAAATAGCAGAACTGAACCAAACTTTTGGACTTAGTAGAGGACTACAGGTGTTCCAACCCACAACATCATAATCCATATTCTTCTCAGCTGCACACAAGATGTTCTCCAAAATACACAGTGTTCTAGCTCATAGAACATGCATAAGTAATGCAAAGGAAATGAAATCCTCCCATGCATATTATCAGGCCATAGTGCTATGAAATTGGAAATCAATGACAAAAGAAGTGACAAGAACTTCATAAACACATGGGAATTAAATAACACCCTCCTGAGCAACCAGTGGGTCACCGATAGAATTAAAGAAGTAATTAGAGTTTCTACAATTAAACAATAATGCCAATGCAATATACCAGAACTAATGGAACACAATGAAAGCAGTCCTAAGAGGGAAATTTATAGTGGTGAATACCCATATCAGGAAAACAGAGCAAGCTCAAATAAACAACTTAATTTTGAACCTCAAGCTTCTAGAAAAAGAAGAGCAAGTCAAGCCCAAAGCTTGTACAAGGGAGGAAATAAAGATCAGAGCAGAAAGCAATGTAATGAAGACAACAACAACAAAAAAAACTACGAAGAGTCAAGGAATTGAATAATTGGTTCCTTGAAAGATTAAATAAGATTGATAAACCCTTAGCCAACCATATCAAAAAAATATTCAAATCCTCGCAGTTAGGAGTGAAAAGGATGAAATCACAGTGGTTCCTGCAGAACCATTATACCTACTTTGAGAACTTGTATTCTAAAAAGATGGGAAATGCAGAAGAAATGGACAGATTCCTAGATATATATGAACTACCAAAACTGAATCAAGAAGATATAAAAATCCTAAAAAAACTGATACTGGTCAATGAAATTGGAGACATAATTAAAAACCTACCAACAAATAAAAGTCCAGGCCTTGATGGATTCACTGATGAATTCTACAAGAAATTTAGAGAAGACTTAATACTACCACTTCACAAAGTTTTTAATGAAATTGCAAGGGAAGCAATACACCCAAATTCATTCCTAGAAGCAAGTATTACCCTGACACCAAAACCAGAGAAGAACCCAACTAAGAAATAGAACTATAGGCCAATTGTGCTAATGCACATAGAAGGAAAAATCCTCAAAAAGATATCGCCAAAGACAATGAAGCAAATCATCAAGATGATTAAACACTATAACCAAGTAGGATTCTAAAATAAGGATAGTAAAGGAAGAAGTTAAATTATCATTATTAATGGATGACAGGAATCTCATTCTAAATTTAGAGTTCATCAGTATATATTTTCTAGTCACAAAACTCCACTCTACGTGGACTAACTCCTAGTGGCACACTAAGTAGGAGAGGAGAGAGGGGAAATATAGAATTGTCTTTGCATGGATAAGTAACAACAAATGGATGTTTAGTAGGTTTATAAAATTGTTTCAAACTTTCTGTATGTACCACCTTAAGGTCTGAACTTGGTCGGTTTGCAACCACTGCAGTCCATCACTGGAAGGTTTATATTAAACTATCCAGAAACCAGGTAGGATCTATTGAAAACAATCCTAGGTCAGGAGTTAATACATAGCAGTACCAGTGCACAAACCTTTATCTCCTATTTAGGAAAATTCCTTCAGATACTGGTGCAAAATGATTCACTAGCCAAAGTCAAACTCTTATACTCATCCTGAAGTAGGATCTAGTTTTCTTTTTTTTTTTTTTTTGTGGGTACCGGGGGTCGACTTCAGGACCTCGCACACCAACAGGCACCCGTGCTGCTGAGCGATATCACCGGCCCCTTTTTCGTATGTGGGATCTGGGAGTCGAACTCGGGCCCTCGCGCTTGCAAGGCAGGCGCTTACGCCGCTGAGCCATCTCACCGGCCCCTGTTTAACTCTTTCACTTAATGGTCATATTGGGCACTTTATCTTTTCTGTGTCATTTATAAAATAATAAAATTGGGATGATACTATGTTTTAGGTGCTTGCAAGGATTAGGTAATATATTGTAATGGATTTCTTGCCTCAGTTCCCACTGTGATAATCTTTGCTTAAGCACATGGATAAGTTTCTATTTTGTGAACACTCCAGGTGTGTCTCCATCTTCCTTTGCATAATTTTTTCACCTCTTGCTCTGTCTAAAGCAATTTTTGTAGGATGGATCCCTTTCTTTCACCCCACTTCAGCTGAAGAATCCTCTACCAGGACAGCCAACTCCAATGGATTGGTAATAGCTACCAGACATCTCAAAACATGCCCAACCATGCCTTGTATCTTTTTAATTATAGCATAACACTTATTGTCAACTGAAATGATCTAATTTAATTACTGTCTGTTTCTCTCAATCACCAGGTATTTCCAGGACCAGCACTAAAGAGAACAGCTAATGGATAGTATATGTTCAATAAATGTTTCTCTTAAGAATTAACAGTGGGCCGGTGAGATGGCTCAGTGGCGTAAGCGCCTGCCTTGCAAGCGCGAAGGCCGGAGTTCGACTCCCGGAACCCACATACGAAAAAGGGGCCTGTGATATCGCTCAGTGGCACGGGTGCCTGTTGGCCCGCGAGGTCCTGAGGTCGTCCCCCCGGTACCCACAAAAAAAAAAAAAAGAATTAACAGTAACTTATTGAGCATGCACAATGCAACAAGCAGTTATCCTGGTGCCCTGATACAGGCACCAGGTCACTATTATCCTCCCATGGCTCGTGGAACCATTAAACAGAACTCATGGAGGAAAATTTGTAAGGTATTGAAAGTGTGTCCCACTTGATGGGAATTCTGATGGTCTCAAAATTTTCAAAACCCAGGACTGGCCCTGATTACATATATAGATATGGGCCAACTTCCATCAGGTGGGAAAAATACCGAAATGCCCAAAAATATGTAAAGAGTTTTATAGGTAGATGTGAAGATATTAGCATATGTTAAAACAACAGTTTTGTTGATCAAAAATACAGTATTATATAAGGAAAATTTGACCTAGAATTTTGTATTCTTTGTGATATATCTTTTAAAACATATGAATTCCATAGCTATTAATACAGTTTACCAACTAAAGTTATCTGATAAGTTGTAGCTGCTTTCTATTTTCTTTTTTTTTTTTTTAAGGCTATGTGTGTATATTTGTTAACACTATCTTAATGGGAAAAGAAGGATTTGGCATCAATAAAATATTTTCTTTTGCAGGAAGAAGGACTTTAAATATCCAGTAAACCAGAAAAATATTTATTTGAGCAGAAAAATTTGAAAAGAGCTCAAATATTTAGGGATAACTCTTAGAAATTAAACTAAAGAGGAAGATTGCTAACAGAAATGTCTAACATATGAAAACATTTTGCAGTAGGAGTTACTATACTTTTTGAGGAAAAAATTTCTACTGCATATTCATTGCCAGTATTTAATAATATAATGTGGTATATTTTGCTCATCTTTCTTTATCATTTATTATTTTCTGCTTTCATTTACTATTTGATCTTCTGGCTCACTTAATGGTTATGCATTTTGAGGGACAGGTGATATATTTGCTGACATTTGACCACAGAGCGTAGCACATGAATTGACATAGCATATGTTTTCAAGTGTATTTAAGTAAACCAAAACGATACTTATCTCAATCTTTCTCCCACTTAAGTTGCCTAACAAGTGAGTTACAATATCTGTTTACTTTTGCTGCCTTACTACTGAAGCCAATCATGTCTCCCTCAAAATTTTATGTAACAATACCTAAGCTGAATCTGTCTCTGAACAGAGAGAAATGATAGTTACCTTTTTTCTTGTTCTTTTCTTCCTTTTTTTTTTTTTTTTGCTTTGAGAATTAGGGGCTGAACTTCTCTTGCCATGGTGTGTTAGCCAGGTGAGTTATTTTTACAAGGCTTAAGCTAGGCATTAAATTGTCAATGCAGAACTTTCAAAGGTTGAAGTCAAGAGCACCCTTTAATATTTTAAAATTGTGATGAAGATGATGCTGGAAATAATGATCCCTTAAGTTGTCATATGTGAATTTTGAGAAGAGACAGGAATGGTTTAGAATCTCAAAGAATTTTATAATTCCCAGGATGTTATGATACAAATTTAAATGCATGCAAGTATAGACAAGCACAAGGAAACTGAGAGTAGAACATTACACTGTATTCCAGAAATACAGGTATGCAAGAAAAAAAAAAGAAGGATGTGAGGAAAAAACTAAAGAAATACAAAAAATGTACTTTAGAAAATAATGATACACAATGTTTTTCATTCACATGAGGACTGTACCATATTATTATAAGGCCATATAGGAGAAACTGATGTGTGCCCAACTTTTCTGTACACAATGTGATCTGAATTAAAATATTAAAAAATCAAAGAAGAGAAATTCACCAAATATTTTGATAATTAAATTATGATTTGTGAACTATTTTCATCACATCTATATATTGTGTGCCATTGATATTTACTCTTTTAACAGTTTGTTCATTGTATCATGAATTTTCATCAATCACTCAATAGTTTGTGTACGCTCAGAAAGTACCACTAAGTAGTCCCTGATCTCACAGAGGACAGAGTCTATTAGTGGAGACAACTGTGAAACTAATAACCCATGTCCGGAATCATCTCCATAAAATCACAGCTATGTCGAATATGTAAGCTGTGTCCAGTAGGGGATAAAACAACTTCCTAAGAAAAGCATTGTATTCACTAAACTAAATTTGTAGGGGGAAAACAAAAACACATTCTTTTTCTGGTAAATGAAAATTTTATGGAATTTTCATTTGTTCCTAGACTGACCAAGACAGAACAAGATACAACAGGAGAGAAAATGGAAGGAAGGAAAATACTAGTTTTAACAAACAGGATTCAGTGAATTTATGTCTCTGATCATTTCAGGAGGTCTGACTTGGGCTGGTGATCAGGACCATGCACTGATGGACAGGAGCCACGAAGTGGTGACCTAGCAAATGCTCCTGTTCCTCTCTCCCATTCTTCTGTGCTGAGAGTGTCTTGCTATGACTGAATGTCACTAAGCAACAAACTTCTGTGCGTGCTCATTACGCAAAGCTGCTTTGAGAACATAAAATATTTAGTAAAGAATACATTATTGGAAAATTTGGTTTTCAATAGCATTCTTTTTTGAAAACTCTTATAAATTTCTATTTTTTATTTTAGTAAATGTATTTTAATAATTTTGTGTGGAATTATAAAAAACAAAAGAAATAAAAATATTTTCCTTTGCTGCATTAAAAATATCACATAGTTTTCTATATACTAAATAAATAGTTTTACTCCAATGCCCTTTAGAGATAATTTTGGTTTCACAAATGCCTCCCTCAGACATCAATTATCAAGTAAGTGTGGCACTGACAGTACTATTGCATAGTACCACATTTCCAATATGAAAATAATAAAAAAAATTTAGAATGTCATAAAATATGAACTGCTTGTGAAAAAACAGGCTTGTGCTTGTTTAAAAGAATTTGAAATTATTGCATGTCCATTTGTAGATTCTTTTTTACAATTTGAGTACTAAAACTATTCATAAGTTTCTTATATTGCTACTAAATTTTAACCATTTAGAGGAAAATATTTTGGGACTAAGACAGCTATATTCCTATAGTCATCATGACCATCCATATCTAGTAATGTCATAACTATCTACAAAAATTTTCTACATTATCTTCTTTTACAAGCTTCAATTTTATAAATCATGTCTAATGCTTAGAAAAGAAAAAATATATAAAATTTCTTGACAAGTTTTAGTTATACCATTTATATAACCACAGATCTTACAAGCTTAAATTTGACAATTTTGTAAACTTTTTGGTATGTTTCAAGGTTGATGGCATATATATCCAATGGGTCTCTCAATAGCATTTTAGGTTGTCTTTTAACTATTGCTTTATATAAAACAATTCACAAAATGCCAAATTCCTGCGGTGGTTCATTTCAAGTTGTCAGTGAAAATATTTACTTGTATGTAGGATTCCTATAGAATCAGGTTGGTAATGGCCTGCATATTGTTCAGATTTACTTAACAATATAGAGATTGACCTCATATAATTGTTTTCATAAATTTTTCATTTTGTTTTTGAAAGTACAATTTTCTCCTTTGTTCAGTAATGGAAATCTACTTTGAGAATAACTGATTGTCAGTGTTCAGATGTTTTCTTGCTCTTCAACCTTGTCCTTTCAAGTTGTAAGTTTTCTATTACATTGAATCGTGTTTCTCATTTTTAAGGACATCCATACTTAAATAACAACTCCATTCTCATATGCGTATATACTTACATTTCTCTAAGCATACCGATCCAGCTCTTTAATACTTTCTTTAATTTCTCCAAAAACTTGTATCACAGGAATGTGAATAAGAATCCATATTATTACATGAGAGTAATTTGTGACAGAAATACTGTGAAAAAAAATGATGTTTACAGTCTACTGTCTGTATAGCTATTTCCTCTAATGTTCTGTGAGATTGTGACCTCAGTCCTTCAGGTTCATTAATTCATTTTTATCTTTTTATCTTATTTTATTTCAATTTTTAAAATTTGTGCATTATTTTTTCAGAAAAGTACATTTTAAAGTTTCTCAAATATACTTACAAAAGTAAGACAATTCATTCATAAATCAAAAACACCACTGGTAGGAAGTTCTTCATTTATTTCTTCATTCCTTTCTTCAACTTTTCATTGTGCATATTAGTATTACAAAATCATGGGGTTTGCTTTGGGAAGTTGTTACATACATTTGGCACTCTTTAAACTTTAGATAATTTGGGAGTAATTGGACATTCAAGAGGGATAATCTGGACTTTCTGCTAAGAAGTAGGAGGATAAATCTGTATTTCTCTGCAAATATTCCATGCAGTAGTTTGTTAATACTTACTGATACATGCGTTGACTTGGAAGAGTGCCCAAAAATATGATGTTTTAAGTGCTTGATCCCAGATTTACACAATTGGAAAGTAGTGGTACCTTTAGGAATGTGAGCTGGCAAGAAATCCTCAGGTCTTTGGGGTCACACCATTGGAAGAGTTGTGGGACCAGCAGCCTCTGAGTCACTCACTGCTTCCTGGCTCAGGATATAAGTGGTCTGTCCCACCATGCACTCCCTCCACAACCTGCTGTCCCCAAAGAAATGTGGCTGTTTAGTCCTGGACTGAATCCTCCAGAACCATGAGCCAAAGCAAAACTTTTATTTGTGCAATTTAATTGTTTCAGGTGTTTCATTTTAGTAACACAAAGCTTATTTCTGTAAAGAAATCATAAAACTTGTTTTGGGGGATGAGATTTTACTGTATCATGATTGTTGTGGTCAAAAAATCTATATACGCATAAAATTTAGAGAACTGAAGATTAAAATTTACTGTATTATACTTTTAAATATTAGAAAATAATGGAAATACTTGTTTTATTACCAGTTTGCAAAACTAACTCATTCACATTTAACTTAGGATATTTGTGAAGGCTGGATCAATTGAAGCCTCTTCAGCTACTCTTTATTATTACTCTTGATTATTGACCTCAGATTTTGTCTCTTTGACATAGATGTTCTCATAAACCAGTTGATGGCCACTTGTTTCTTCTTGCAACTCCATTTGCTCTCATGCAAATGTTTAACATAATACTTATGTTTCATCAACATTGTCTATGTACAATGTGTACTTCTCATTCTAATCAGAAATGGCCAGTTTGTTTCAAGTTACCTGTAAAGTTAACTGGTTGTTTTTGTGAAGCTGGTTTCAGAGGTCATGCTTTATAAGGTTGGTTAAAGATTCATTTCTAGGTAGATTAAGATTGCAACAAATTAAAAATCAATGCTGACTTTCAAAATCTACCAGCCTAATTGTATTCTTTTTTTGGTTATTTTTAAAACAGAAAGACACCAAATCCAAAAATGTAGAAATTTCTCTGTGTTTACAATTATATGTAGTGCTACACTGTATGTCATGTTATAATGACTATTTTTTCAGTGTTATAACCATGTATATTGGTGTCCATGTTAATAGTAGAAGTAATAATAATAAATGTAATATCATAGTTAATAATAACACAGTCTTCACACATTTTCATACTTCATGTTAAAGCTAGTTTTGTGATTCATTATTTATTTACCAGTAGACAGTTGAAGAGTAGAGATCTCTTCATTCAAAGTCTTACATTTGCAAAATGTATTTTTAGATTTCAGCTTGCACTTTTTCATCCATTAGAGATAGGGAAAGGCATACATTCTTCCAATAATCATGTTTCAAGTTCCTACTAAATTCAGACCCCATATTAAGCAATGCAGATTTGCAATGAGTCAAAAATCCATAATAGTTTCTATGAAAATATAGCATAGTGAAAAGGTAGATACACAATTAAATAAAATATTGTCAAACTATGACTTATATTAAAAAAGGATTTAAAAAATGATTGCCCAAACATTAAGTTTCCCTTTTAAGTTGTAAGGAAGTTTTATTAAACACCACTGACCATATATTATGGTAAAGATTTCACTTATCAGGATTTAGTTGAGATATTTGTAACTATATTTTCTCAAGTGCTACAGTTTTGTTTTGTTTTTTTGTTTTTGTTTTCTGGTACTGGAAATCGAACCCACAACCTTGCATTTGCCAGGCAGGCACTCTGCCTCTGAGCCATATCCCTGGCCTGTGCTGTAGAATTATACAGAGTAAATTTATTCTAAAATTTTACTATAATTACACTAAATATTGCTACTTTGTATATTATTTATGACTTTGAAAGTACCAAATCCAGCTATTGCTACCACAAATAGAATAGTTACATAAAGATGATTTTTTTTTTTTTTTTTGTACCAAGTATCAAATTCACGACCTCATTCTTGCCAGGCAGGTGCTGTGCCACTGAGCTATATCTCCAGCCCTACATAAGGATCTTGAAGGTATTACCTTTATTTGCAATGTTTTCTGAGTGCTTTAACTATCACGGGTAATTTTTTTTTTCTAAATAAAGATATTTAGTGCTGAAACTTCTATCATATTTCAAAGCAGGTTGTGCTATTCTAACATCATCAATCTAACCTTAGATAAGCACGTTTGATACTGGATCCTCGGGACTAAATGGCCTTTGTCTGTAGCTGTTGTTGCATTGTCTAGAATACTGCACGTGCTTTACATGGCTTTCAAAGCTAATAACTGGACCGTGTTAAATTGCGGATTTTGAGCCACAAAGCAGATAGCAAAAAAAAGTACCTTCAACACTATTTTGTTAAATAACACTACATTCGTGAGTGTGTCATATAACAACAAAAAAGGGAAGAGGACAATTCTTACAGATGTTTGTGTTGTGTTTCAAAACACTGTGTTCTTAAATCAAAAGGTATTTGGAAATTGTGATTACTTAAATTTGCAATAAAAAAGATTTATTTTTCGAATGGGTTGCAAACCAGATGTTGAAACAGCAATCATTATAACTGTTTTAAAATAACTGCCTCTTCAAAAGCTGGACACCTGGATTATTGAAATTTCAAATATGCTAGGATTTTAAACGTATTCTAAGTTATAAAGTAATAAGTAGGCATATATTTACATATAAGAAACTTTCTTCCTTACTGACCATGTTGCACTGAAATGTCATTGCTAGAATTGCTAAAATTCAAGTGTCTCTTCACAGAAGTATATTAAAAAATATAGTAGTAATCCTGCTGAAAAGTCTGACAACATTAAGTAGGACATAGAATAAGTATAAAAATGCATTTTGGAATTCAGCTAGTGACAGGATTTTTTACAATAATTTGTTTAAATATTTCATGATATGATTATAGTTTATATAATATGCCCACACAGCATTGAAAAAAATATGTTAAGGGAAAAGCATCTGATGGCATAGAGACAAACATTGTTTCCACTTGAAATTAACATATGTTTGCAAAATCAAGTGAATTTCTTAAAAATTTTTAGTATATACAAGTTAATATTTGCTCCCAACAGTGAATTAAATATTCTCAATGTATTCATAGTAGAAAAGGAGCTAGCAAAACGTGATGGACAGACAAGCTGTGTTCTTAGTTACTCTATAAAAGCCATTTTACTTTGTCCATTGTAACCCTGATTAATAATCAAGCTGCTGTTTTAAAATAGGGTTGCAATTACTAGTTCCTGCATTTTTACACCATTACCATATATTAGACTCTAGTTTTGAAATAAACTTCCTCATGATAATGCTACTGTAGGATATGATTCTAGTCTACTCATTCAATAAATATTGTGTGGAAATTAAGATCTCTGAAGCATTATCAAATATAGTAGTGACATTCATGTCTTACTTTTGTAAATTGTGATTAGTCCAGTTCTGGAATTGCCATGAAAGTGTCATCAGCATCAGGTTTTCTCGATCTCGCTTGCTTTTATGGTTTGGCTGATGCTGTGCTGTTGAAGGTGCTGTCTTGTGTCCTATAAGCATTCCTGGAACCTGTGCTCTACACAGCAGCAGCAACAACTGTCTCACCAACCATGACTTCCATGCACCTCCAGACGTTGCCCAGTTTCCTCTAGAACAACAACTTCTCCAGTTGAAAAGCACTTATTTAAATAGTGAGTACTAATGTTATCTGCAGAAAATTCATGTTGCTTTCTTTCCTTGGAAGACCAATGAATTAAATAATTGTTCACATTTTAAGACACATGCATAGGTGAAAAACTTGCCCAGTCTTTTTTTTTTTTTGTGGGTACCGGGGGGTCGACCTCAGGACCTCGAGCGCCAGCAGGAGCCCGTGCCGCTGAGCGATATCACGGGCCCCTTTTCCGTATGTGGGTTCCGGGAGTCGAACTCGGGCCCTCGCGCTTGCCGGGCAGGCGCTTAAGCCTCTGAGCCATCTCACCGGCCCTTGCCCAGTCTTTTTTTTAAATGTGCTTGCTCCTACATTTAAATAAACTTTAGGATTCCCCACTACTGCAAAAATTAAATAAACTTTATGCGACAGAGGATAAAGACATCATAAATATGTAATAATGGGCAAGTTTGGTAGGAATGTTAGAAAATGCAGGGAAATGCAATGCACTGAAGATAATTAATCAATATGGCAATTTATTACTGAATAAAAGGTAAATGTCTGAGTTTAAGTGTAGTGAAAATTTTATCTAAGCACAGTGCTTCCGGTTTGAGTGTCCTCAGATTTTGGCTTATAACTAAAAAAGATTTTATCATACTACTTTCACCTGCTATTTATAGTACCTCCAAGATACAAAAGAGAGGAGATTATACATTGCCATTTGGTTTTAAAATTTGAATTGAATAATTCTTATCATTTAACAGCTTTTATTGGATCCTCCTAAATGTACTACTTTATATCTTCCTCCTTTCAGGTTTTAAATTTTGACCCCAAAGTAATAACTCCCTCATGTTGGCAAACAAGCACTAATTACGTTCACTTCCTCTTCTTTCAGGCAAAGACCCCTCCGAGGACAGCGCTGGGGCCTCGGGTGTCCATCTATCTGTGTCTCGCCCTCCTCCTGGATGCTTCCTCATTTTCCCTTGTTTAAGTCATTCTTATATCGACAGCAGTTTTCTTGAAGGTGGAATACACGAGTGAGAAAGGACAATGGTGGAAAGACTAAGTCCTGTCAGGATCTATCAGAATCTAGTTTCCAATATTAACAGGTATTTCATCTGTCTCTTCCTCCACAAATTAGTTAAATAAAGAAAAGTCGTTAATGTAAAAATCCAACACTTAAATTGGAGAGAATAAAAGAATTAAATTTAATGCATAATCAAATATAAAAGGAAAGTGGTCATTGCCTAACATGTGCTTCTGATGAGGGTTCGATTTTAGATAATAAATAATACAGTAATCAGTTTATAATTGTGTTATTGTAGAGTAATGCAAATGTGTCTTAAACTGGGATATTCAAGCATGCGTGACAGTTCAGATTTGTAGATTTAGGAGAAACAGTCAATTTCACACCCCTGATTTATTATTTTTTTACGTCAAATAGTGTTCAGGTTGAATAATTAAGTGGAAGCTTTCATTAGTTCTTCTCAACAGCATCATCACAAAGCAATGCTTCGATTCTGGTGCAGTATCTCCATTCATATTCACTACTTGTACAATCTTTCCAAATATGTGGTTGGATGGACTGAATTTCAGCCTCATCCCTTTATTTTCATTAACATAACAAAATCGAGTGTGAAAAAAAAAACACTTTTGTGTAAATGGCACAGAAGAGCAGAGCAGAAAACAAAACAAATTAATCACAACAACTCTTTTATTTGTTAGAATTAATGTTTGGTTTGGTTAACATGTTGTTCTTAAATAAAAAATTACTATTTTGCACAGCCTGTGTGAAATATAGACTGGAGTTTGCTAAATATTCTAGACTACTGTATCATATTTTTCAGACAAAATATATCTTTCTATGTGAATAACAATTACAAAATTATACTGTATACTTATTTAATTATAATAAAACAAGGGTAAAAAAATAGTTCTTGCATTTTAATGCAATCATTGTTAAAATCAGCACCTTAGCCTTGTGAAATTTTACATCTCAGAGGCAATTGTGTTTCCTCAATGAAAAAACACTGACTTAATATAGACTTCAAAAGTATATTTCAGAATATGGAGTTTTAAACCGGGTGTGGTGGTGCGCTCCTGTAATCCCAGCACTTGGGAGGCTGAAGCAGAGGAATTGCCATGAGTTTGAGGCCAGCCTGGGATATAGTGAGTTAAAGACCAGCCAGAACAGAAACAAATAAATAATTAAAAGAAAAATAATATGCCTTTCTACATACATAACTAAAAATATTTACACATATATGTATAGGGTCAACTATTCATTTTTTAATTTTGGTTTGAGAAAATTTCAAAGTGTTTTTAAATCTATGAAGAGGGAATACACCTAAAATCATTTTTTTCAAATTCAATAATTGTTTTCTTAGTTATGAAAAAATACTATAGTCCCAGTGTTTAGATGGGTTCTGTAGATTTCTAGGTAGTAAAAATATATTACATATCTTTTGATCATTAGATTCATTGACTGAATTATGATATTTTATTCAAAGAACATTATAAATTACACCTGTAAAAACATAGTTTAAAATTAGATTACATACGTACTTGGAGACCAGCTGTATCTGTCTTTAATAATTATACTTGCATAGAAAAGCTGCTGTGTTGACACAACACAGAATTAGATTTTCACCATGTATATAGAGAGCTGAAATTCTTTCTCAGATAGCTAGAAAGATGATAGATAGATAGATAACAGGTGACAGATGATAGATATATGTGAATACATGTATATTATGTATACATGTATAATACATATTATGCAATGCAGGCAACTTGAACACATTTGTGTTCATTTAAATTTATACATTAAATATATTGAAAAATTCCATTTAATACTTCAAAGTAATGTTAAGAAATGAGCCTAAGGATACAGTCACTGCAATTCAATTCATTAAGTAAAATGTAATAATTATAAAATGCATTTAAATCATGTGTGGTTCTTATGTTTATCATACATTTAAAGCTTCTATATTATTTGTAAAATCTTTAAAAACCTTTTTGTCTTCTACTTAGACCACATTATTCTATTAGAATATTTTTTCTAATATGGTTTATTGAATGTATTCATAAATACAATAAATAGTTTACAATTTATTTTAGATGTATTTCTAATTTTTTTTTTTTTTTGTGGGTACCGGGGGTCGACCTCAGGACCTCGTGTGCCAGCAGGTGCCCGTGCCTCTGAGCGATATCACCCACCCTTTTTTTGTATGTGGGTTGCGAGAGTCGAACTCGGGCCCTCGTGCTTTCCAGGCAGGCGCTTACAACACTGAGCCATCTCATCGGCCCCTGTATTTCCAATTTAATATGGTGATATTAATTTAGTATAGTGATGTACATATGGATATATATCTATCCATCTCCCTGTTCACCTACCCATCTGTCCAACCATCACATTGAAAATAACCTGCATATTTTATTTAGTACTGCCACATCAAGTTAGCTCTAAAACTACAATTAATAGATAATAGCATTTAACATTACTAGTGAATTATTTTTAAATATACTTTAATAGAAGTGAAGTAAATGAACAACTGGAGTTTCACTTTGTGACATTGTTTCCAAAAATTTTCAAAGGAGACTTATAAATACTTTTTATTAATACACAATTTAATTGTAGAGTTGATACCTTTGAAAGAGCAAAGTGATTTTAATCATGGTAGAGTTGCACTGGTGGATTCATGAGTTCTTAGCTAATCCTTAGTAATTCTTTTATCGCTGAAGTCTTTCTACAGTTCTGGTCTGTTACTCAATACTTACGTACTTGATAAAGGTACTTAAAAAAGAAATTTTCTCGTATATCACAAGTCTACTTCTCTTTAAAATAATGGTAACTTTGGAGAACTAAAATTCTAGTGCAAGAGAAGTTACTTACATTTGTTTTTCTTCACAATATCTAGTATGTCTCCTGGACACCTTGATGAAATACAAAAGCTTAGTAATATAGTATTGCAATATTATTGAAAAGATTTTAATTTTTTTTATATTACCTCATTGTCCTAGTTACTTTCTTATTGCTGGGACAAAATAACTGATACTGACCAGTTAAAGGAGGAAAGGTTTATTTTGGCTCACAGTTTGTTGAGATTTCAGTCCATCATCATCTGGCTCAAAGGCAGGGCAGCATGGCCGAGGGGCATGGCTGAGGGGAAGCAGTTCATGGCGTGGCAATGAGAAGCAGCAACAGGTCAAGGCAGGAAGAGGAAGATACACCGTTACAGGCCACTCCCCCAGTGACTGACCTCCTCCAACCAGACTCCACCTTCCAAAATCACATTTAGCTATAAACTCAGCAATGGACTAATCCCCTGAGGAGTATCAAGCCGCCATGGTCTGATAACCTCCCCAAAGCCCCACCTATGAGTACATAAGACTTCATACATAAACATTTGGACATAAACCATAACACACATTTTTTGAATAATCAGGGAATTGTTCATCCAGTCTGTTATTTAATACATGTATGTTTTAATGTGATTTAATAAGAGCCATGGATAAAATATTATATAAATTATATAAATCATGAGAGGAAATGATCACTTGATTAAACATAATGAAAGACTCCAATGATAATGAAGTCTTTGAAATCTGGGCAATATTTGATGTGGACTACTACCAGAAACCACACTTCTGACAACCACTAAACTTTCATAACAGCAGCATTCACAACATCATTGTCCTGCTATCACCTTCAAGTTAGAATCTGAAGGACTCGAATAAATCTGGCTCAGTATTGAGCAAACTTCTAAACTGGTTCAAAGAACCTTAAGAGGAATCACAGATACATATTAATACCTACATGGTCCAGGAAATTATCAAAAGACATTAAAAGAAAGAACATGCCATACTTCTCACTTTAGCCTTGGATAAAATCTATTACCTTCAGGGGCAAGTGTCATCTCCAGGAGTGTGTTACTTACCCATGACAGAAGTCTCCAACTTGTTCTGGTACTATTCAATATTTAAACGTGTGCATGACTCAAATCCTTACCCTTATGTAAAAATCATCTAAATGTTTACATCACTTGATGTGGGACAAAAAACAGACCTATTATATGTATGTAAGGAAAAATATGAAAAGATGGGTCAAAGTTAATGTTAGTAGTTATAATTAATTGGAATCTATGACCATTTTGTATAAGAATAAGGAATGTATTGGGCTAGATAAAGACCAGTCAAATTACTATTTTAAAATTGTATTGGGCTAGATAAAGACCAAATTACTATTTTAAAATAATAAAGAGTTTGCCTTTTAGGAATACTAAAATTGACAGAGAGAAACAGGTCAGTAATATGTATTGTAAGGTGTGGATATTGATGAAGAAACTGATTTTATTCATCTGGGATTCATGGTGTCTAAGGGGGAAAAGAGGGTGCATTGACAGGACCACATCTTGGACTTGCTGAAGCTAACATTTTCTTAATCATAAGATTCTAGTAAAATTTGATCCCAGAAAAATGTTTATGATAGTAACATAACTAAACATGACATTTAAAAACCCTATATAGAAAAATATATTCTCGGGCCGGTGAGATGGCTCAGTGGCATAAGCACCTGCCTGGCAAGCACGAGGGCCCGAGTTTGACTCTCGGAACCCACATACGAAAAAAGGGCCGGTGATATCGCTCAGCAACATGGGCGCCTGCTGGCACGCGAGGTCCTGAGGTCGACCCCTGGTACCAACAAATAAAAAAAAAGAAAAAAAAAAGAAAAATATATTCTCTATTAAACAATGTGAGAAAATGTTCAATGTGTATAGATATCTGGGAAAATGAAGAATTTAATTTGTATAGTGTAGGAGCATTGAGAATAACAAATGGGTCAGGAGTAATGCTAGAGTTTAAGAAGTTGGTTATACTGAAAATATTGTCAAATTCTGAATGTAAAATCAAAAGTTAAAAAAGAAAGTCCTTCGACAGATATCAGAAAGAATAAAATTTTCAGAATGCCCAACAGGCTAGCCTATATCTGAGATTCTAAAGTGAAGACATTATCATATTCATGTGAATGAATAAAATTTTTTCTCATGTCCATAATCAAAGTCATTGTAATAAGTGAACCAATAATAGTGTATTTAATCAAGACCTTATTTTTATTCATTAAAAGGTCATAGATGGTCTGCTATTAAGTATAAAACTTACTTAGAGACAATTAAACAAAAGTGCAAATGGAAACAAGATTTTACCAGCCAATTAAAAAATGTACAGTAGGTCTTTGAAGAAAGTTGTTTAAGACTGAAATCTAATTTAATTTCATTGATTGTATTTTCATTTTATTGTTAAGGCCATTATGACCATGCAATGTTTAATTTTCCTAAGACTATTCAGAATATAACCAGAGTTCTAGGAGACAGAAGATTTATATTGAATTATATAATTCTTGGGGATTTAAAACAGTTATTTTATTTGATAGTCATTCTAGAAAATAGGCTAAAACTATAAAGGAGGTTACTTTAATCATAAATATCTCTCTACTTTAGGACAGCAGATTGTTTTCTTTTATCTTAAGAGGTACTGTTCCACCCTTTTAGGTTGTGACTTACATAAAATGCACTGTTTACACCTCATGATACAATCTGATAATTATATTTGGGGCAGCTTAGTAAAAAATATGTTAGTACATAAATGTAGCATGTATGACACTCAAATAACAATGGAAACTGTGTTTCCATCCTTCATTTTCCAGGGCCAGAATCTTTAATGATCTCATCAACTCATTTCTCTATTTCTAGTTTGCATTATTTTTGAAACAAATTAAAACAAACAATTCTTCTTTAAAAAAAGAATTGAGTATCTTCTAGAAAGATTCCCAGGTTTTGATTTTTTTCTTATTTGAATACCATTATGAATTTATTTATCTTAAATGATTCTGTGCTTTCAGTAAACTGGATTTATTACTCTTGTTTGATTTTCATATAATTTCAGCCTCACTTAGTGGTGACACTTTCAAGTTGGCAGGAAATACTACTCATTGGAAGCTCCCTCCCCTCCTGTCCATCATAAAGTGGTTTCCTTCTTTGCATCACTTTGTCCCAGGCTCTTCTTACTCTTCCCAGACCTTAGACCAGAACTTAGCCATTTCCTAAGACAGCTGCCTAATGTAAGAAAACTTCATTCCAAGGTATAATTTAAACATTTAAGTTATGATCTTCACCAATGTAATGCTAGTTTCTAGGACAGTTCCATGAAATCTTTAAAAATCACAAATTTACAACAATCCAATTTTATTTCTCTTCACTGTATTTTTTTCAAAATATTTTCCCTTTTGTAACACGGTACATAAGGTAGCTGTGGCTAAAAGCAAATTCACAATTTAAATGCTTTTAAAAATAACACATATTTCTTAATTTTATTATAGGGGCTCCAGATAAACTGCAGCACTGTGTCTCCACTTGGTTGCAAATGTTTTTGCACTGTCGAGTAGTTCCTGAAGGAGCTATTCAGCATTTACCATAACCAGAGTATCACATCTCCAAACCCCAAATCAAAGATGCATGGCAATGTGCTCCCCCCACAAAAGAATGATACTCATCACATGCATTATTTGGTTAACAGGAAGAACTAATAGTTGACTGCACTACTCCAATTTGCTACACTTTGCCTTAAGATTTCCAAATATTTTCTTTCACCTACACACAATAAAAATTGTGACTCTAAGAATTTCATGCAAACCTGACAAAAACCTTGATGTCAGGATATTATCATCCAAATTGTGCCGTTTTGCTGTTTTTGTTTGTTTTATCGAGTCAGAGGCAACCCTCCATCATAGAGTTCCCCTTGCATAGGTTGAAAATGGGCCGCTGTCCCAGAAACAGGACCTCTGAGGAATGTCTGACTCCAGTTGTCTGCACCTTCTGCAAAGGAGAAGAGACATGTAGAGAAGTGGATATGGCGTACTGGAACATTCTTCCCCCTCTACTTCACAAGTCAACACTTAAATTACTGGGAACCGAGTTCCCTACCGAGATGGACTTAGCCCACGCATCCAAGGCACTGTGGCCTTCTGCCAGCCATCTTACTGAGGCTCTGCCGTCCTGCCACACAGCCTACCAAGGCCTGCAGAATGGTCAAGAGACAGTGATGTGAGAGAAGGACAGAGTACACGTTTTTGATCGAGATGTCCACATGTATGTACCAAAGCCCCTTCTGGTGCAGGACAGGTCTAGTTTGGGATACAAAGGAATAAAACAAGAGCAAAGGGAATTTTCTCACATTAACCCATAGAAGAGAGGGTTCAGCAGGAAATTAACAGTGTTTAATTTTGTTCTCATTTTCTAGCTCACTGTGAAAAATAAAAGTGTTTGTGTGTTTGTGTGTGTGTGTGTGGCAAATGATAGAATGCATCCTGACCATTACCTCAGTTTATAACATTTTAATTTGTATAGTACAATATATAAACTTTATTTATTATTTTTCCCTACCACACAGAATGTAAGAGTAGACCTGATCTCATACCTTCAACATAGAGTAGTCAAACACATATAGAATAAGTGAAAACATAACCAACATTTGAATAGGTGAAAAGCAGGAGGCATTTAGTCAGGTATCTAGAGAAAGCCTGAAATTTCCCAGGAAAAAATGTGGCAAGGCATGTTTCTCTGTTCTACCCACCATGTTTCCAGTGTGCTGCAGTCACACCTGAAAAGGCACAGAAAGGTCGCTCCTCCTTAACGTTCTCAGACTGGCGAGTGAGTAGTGAGGGGCCAACTTTTGTAATAGTCCCTTTTAAAGATTGTCATCTTTTCTGTGGGGACTTTGCTCTCATGTTAAGTTTAGAATAATTTATTTTACACCATTTAAGCCCAATAAATTTCTAAACAAAGAAGATTACTTGTATACCATTGATTAATTTAGTTTTTTTCACAGTCCGTGTATAAATTTGAAAATTACTTATCACTGAGGATGAGTTGTGCTTTTTATTGAGTTGCACTTTTAGTGTTTCATGTCCATCCATGAATTTTTAGATTTTTTCCTCTTCCATTCATGAAACTTTTAAATAGATTATTTTTTTATGTTCTCATTTCTTTCTTTCTTTTTTTCTTCCTCCCTTCCTTCCTTTCTTTTTACTTGTAAACAAATTGGTTTCCTAGGCTCTGCACTCTAATCCTTCTTCTCAATAATTAAGACCAAGTTTCTTGTGTTTTCCTTAGGATATACACGTACATCTACCTGAGTTTTGTACCTTGGATTTGTTTTATTTCTAGTTCTATGCAACATGCTTTAAAATTTTTTCTAGATTTACTGCCTTTAAACAATATATTCTACTCTACTAAAGTTAATGTGGCAATTAGTAAACATAGATTTGCTTTCAGAAGTCTGTTACTACTGTCAATAGTGACACACTATCAGCACTCTTGTTTTCTACATTATTACTTTTGTGTATACAAAGTTTATAAATTTTTCTCTTTGTGAACGTAGTTCTTATCACTGCTCTTAAGTGTAAATTAACAACCATTAAACAACTATCAATAGTAATTATGAATCTACAATAAGTTTTCTATTAATCTTTGATTAACTAGGATTTGTCTCAAATGCTTTTATTCAAGAAGTACTCCTTCACCTACACTCTGAATTATTTTACTTGCTTGGATGTGACAATGATATGTATGTTTAACCAATACTTGTGTGAAATATTCTTGGTTCTCCCTTACTTTTCTCAGGATTTGTAGGCATTACTACATGATAAAAATCTACAAAACTGAAATACATATCTGGGAAATTCTTAAGATGAGGCTAGATTTATTACTCATTTGAGAAAACTGAGCATTTCTTCTAATTATCTGATTTTTATTCTGTTTCTTTATCAATGGTTTCACCAGTATTATTTCTTTTGTACAAAATATCAGAGATTATTGGGTAAACATTTTACCTGAAGTTTCAATTTAGATTTTAAGTTTAACCTTATTTTTAAATGATACATGAAAATTTAAAACTTGTACATATTTATGAGAAACCATGTGTTTGATAAGTGTATATCTGTATAATGTATTGATCTGGGTACATATATCCTCAAAGGTCTTCATTTCTTTATGGTGGATTTTTAATTCAGAAAAACAACTTTCTATAACAATGAAACTTTACTTTTGAAGTTAGTATTTACAATTATGAATTATCTTCATTTGTCTGCTTCTATTTTTTTATTCTTGAAAAGATTTCTCTGTATTCATTGAATATTTTTTCATTAAGCTTTTATCTAGGTCTAAAAAGTATTTATCAGCAATACATATTATTTTCTTCAATAGCTCCATTTATGTGAGAAGAAGTAATGTCATCTATATCTCATTTTATATCTTTTGCTTTGTATCCCATATTTTAAATTGCCTGTGAACTAAAATGGTATTTTTTAATTCATAGCTCAATGATATTAGGAAAGGTTTTCTTTCAAACTTTATAATAATATTCATGAGCTATGCCATCCACTGAACTTGTTAACTGTTTTATAATGAGTGAGATTGGTTTTTTCAGAGTTTGAAACTCTGTGTGAGTATGTCTATTTTATATTATATAAATGCAATGTATACATAAAACTACCTATATTTTCTAGTAGTAACATTTTATTGTTTTAGTGACTTCTTCCTTTTGTGTGTGTGTGTGTGTGGGTACCGGGGGTCGACCTCAGGACCTCACGCTTGCCAGGCAGGCGCTTATGCTGCTGAGCCATCTCACCAGCCCAGTGACTTCTTCCTTAACGAATATTTAAGAGACCTAGAATTTAGTAACAATTGTGCTGAATTTGGGGTAAAACAGACCCATAATTTTAACTGATGTTATTAATACTAAATAACACTGAAATAAAAAAATATATGTGGGTGATGCAGAACTTTGCATAAGTTATTTAAAACTCCCACAAAATAATTTAAATTAATAAATTTTAATATTGCCATTCTATTAGACACACATAGATTAATACTTAAGTGAATGTCAATTTATACTTTTAATATTTGAACTTACCATACGTAGTTATACTTGCAAATATAACAGATTAAATCTTGAGTTGAAAGAAAAAGGATACTATTAGTTCGGAGAAAGTTACTAAAAATTCAACTTACCAATATTTTAAAGTGTATTTCCAGAAAGTACAAGAAAACTAGGAAATATGTTGGAGAGAAAGTAATTTTCATTCTTAGATCTAAGCTTCATGGAGCAGCCTGACTTTATAAAGAAGAAAATATTGAGCAGAAATTTCTTCTTGAGAGTTCTGTTGACTACAGTTTTTTGAGTTCACATTTATAAATATTTATCGATATCTTTTAATCCCTGCAGTTTCTGAAATTCTTGACTATTTTCTGTCATGGAAATTCACAGTTCATCCTTTACCTGTATGTCTGTGTACTTTTTGTGCTTTGAATAAAACAAGAGAATTGACAGTTTTTGGATATACAGGCATAGTCATGATGGAAGAATAAATGGGACAATTCTTTCTATTCTCTGTTTTCTTTCATAAATCTCTAATGGAATATTACTGGTAGGGCAATAGTACCAATCAATCACAATAATTTCTATTATATGATAATGAATGGGAAAAATAGGCCATTTTGGCTCCACAACTACATAAGCCAAAGTGATGTGTAAAGAAAAAATGCGAGTGTGACAGTGTACTTTACTGGCAAAGATTGTTAGCTTTATTAAATTTTATATTTGTTGAGTTCACTTCTTAACATGTTGAATGAAATTGGCAAACACATTTACAGTATCTTTTCCATCACTGATAGTCATAAACACACTGCAAATATTTTAGTCATTTATTTATCAAGTGCTTAGTGATATTAAATAAGTAAATGATCAAAACACTTATTGATATATTTGACAATTAGATGTTGGGCACCTAGCAAATACCAATACCATAATGGACAATAAAGCTATGAAAGAGAAGGTATGGTTATTAAATTTCTAGAGTGTGTAAGATTTAAATTTATTTAAAGAAGTAAATACTAATGAAAATAGTGTTTAATATATTGTTTGTTTCATAAGTATGCAAGTTGCTGTGTACTTTACAAAGCATTATAAAGCTTTATAAGACCAATTGCAAAGGAAAGAAGTGTTTCTAATTGTTTGTAAATATTTTGTGTAATTGAGAAACTTTAATTTATATGTATTACTAATACAAGTAAAAAAAAACTGGTTAATACAAAAAGTAGTAAAAATACAGTTTTGAAAATTGCATGACCACACAAATATGTGTTCCTTTTGGTCAGAGAATGCTCAGAAATTTTCTGTGTCTAACATGAAATTTTTAAACTTGAGTAGGCAATTGTTTGAAGAAAGCAAGTGGTAGGTATTTGTAGGTGGCTGGAGAGGAAATGATAGTGCTTTATATAAAAACAGGACCTGCAGGACAGTGGAAGGAGGCAGCACAGAGTACAGGCAGGAGACACACATACAATGAATCGTTGTCTGGAGACCAAATATAAAAAAACAATATTCTCTGATCGTCCTGCATAGGAACATAATATTCTTAGCAGAACAGTGGTAAATAGAATTCAGCAATATCTAAATATAATTATACACAATGGTGAATTTGACATTTATTATAAGAAGCCAAGGCTTCTTGGATATTAGAAAGAAAGAAAGAAAGCGAGCAGAATTGTGGTTGGAGGTGCATCTAAGAAGTCCAGGACTCAGGATAAAGATGCAATGGCCAGACCTATGTGCCTCCCTAGTGGATAAGCAGTAACTCAGAATTACAGTATAATTAGCATCACTTGGTCCAGGAAGTCCACCTAGGCATCAGTTCCCCAGGTGTGTGACTCGAGCATTTGGACCCATCCCTTCCCAAGAATACCTTTGTTCTTTCCATGTACCCTTGCAACATGACTCGCTTCCCTATTGGATCGATATTAGCTAAGTTGCTATACTTCCTAGGTTGATTACAGTTTGACCTATGTTTTACAAACATTGCTGTGTAAATTACTCCTGACAAAGGGCCTTGGTGGGAACCCATTTTCTGGACCCTTCTTTTCTCTCAGGAGCTATCTCTTAATAAAACTTTCTTACTCTTAAGCTTATTTGTCCTTTGGAATTCATTCGATTTCAGGGGACATGAACTTGGCACAACTGATATTTAGCAGGTTGGTAGTTATATTTCTCCTATGTCAGTATTGTACTAGAGTTAGCCAAGGTATTGCCACTGCCAGAAATTCAGTAAATGGTATAGTGCATATTTCTGTGTATTACTTCTCACGACTGTACAATAATCTACATTTATGTCAAAATTGAAATTAAAATATACTTCAGGTAAGTAATGATCACCATAAAAACATGTATTGAGAAATACAATGACTCTTGGAAAAACAGTGAAACACAGATAGGAGAAAACATAGCTCTAAGAAATTTACAAATGAAGTCACTCACATTTATCAACACCTGAAAGTCAAATTAATAATATTTTTAAAAATATTCTGAAAAATAAATATCAAAGTACTTAACAGGAAGGCTTCATGTGTTCAGCAAAAGAAATTCCAGTTCTTTATTGCTTATATTCATCTAACTGGTTCCTGATCTTCCACAAATCTAGTGTGTGCATCACATATTGCAGAATTTTCTCTTATAAGAATTCCTATTTCCAGTTTTGTTTGTTAGAGAAACCCTGATTGTACTTCATCAAGGTCCTCTAGGATTATAAACTGCCTCCTATCTGAGTATTAACTGACAGGTTCCGAACCTATATTTTGCTGGTTAAAGTCATATTTTTGATCTCAAGAATTAACCTTTTGTTTTATTTTATTTTATGTTTTCTTTTTTAATTTTTGTCATTTTTATTTTTTATTTTGTATTTTTCTGTTCTTCCAGTTATCAAGTATGAATATTTTTTTCTTTAAAAATTGTTTCATTTTCAATAGTACGTTTGAGGTTTATAATGATTCCATTCATTCTGGGGAGTTGGTACATGCACGTGACACATCTTAATTGTTTTCACTTTCTCTTGTCTCCCTTACTCTTCTTTCCACCTTTAGATCACCTTCCTATTTCCAAAACTCTATCTTCATGTTTCCTGTTCTCTTTTAGTTTTCTCTTTAGATTATTTATATTTTCTGTTCCTCAAATAAGAGAAACCATTTGATATTTAAGTAGTATGTCTAATTTATTTAATTTAATATTATGGTCAAAACTTGTGCCTATTTTCCTACAAATGACTCAAATTTATCCTTCTTTATGGCATAGTAGTACTCCATTATGTATAAATACCATATTTTCTTTATTCATTTATCCTTTGAAGGACATATAGGCCACTTTCAAAACTTAGCTATTATGAGCTGTGCTGTACATATCACTGTAAATTGATGTCTCTAACTCTTTCAGGAAGTTACAAGGAGACTGGGTAGAATGGAATTTCCCTTTCTTTTCTTTCAGAAAGCTCCATACTTATTTCCATAGTGGTTTTAATAGTTTGCATTCCCACCAACAATGTAGTATTCTTTTTCCCTACAGCCTTGCCAGCATTTGTTGTTTTTTAAGTCCTTGTTTTGTTTATTTATTTCATTCTTTCTGGAATAAGGTGGAGTCTTCATGTTGTTTTAATTTATCTTATTTCTCTAACAGATAGAAATGTTCAACATTTTTCATGTATTTATTGATCATTTGTGCTATTCATTTCATTTTCAATTTTTGACTGTGTCTTTTACTTTGGGGGATCCAATATTTTATTTCTTCATATATTCTAGATATTAGTTTTTTGAGAAGTAGATGGAAAATATTTTCTCATTCTGTATGTGATCTCCTCAATCTATTGGTTGCTTCCTTTGTTGTGCAAATGCTTTTTAATTAGATATAACCTCATTAGTTGATTTTTGGTGTTATTTCTTGTGTGATTGGGGTTCTGCTCAGAAAGTCTTTACATATGCCTATGCCTTCAACAGTTTTTTTTTTTTTTTTTTTTTTTTTTGTACTGGGAATCAAACTCAGGACCTTGCACTTGCCAGGCAGGCACTGTGCTGCTGAGCTGTATACTTGGCCCAAGAGATTTTATATATTTTATCTTCCAACAGATTGCTTCTATTTTAATATTTAGGTATTTGTTCAATTTTGATTTTAGTTTAGTAAATGGTGACATACAGTTTTCTGCATGTGTACAGCCTGTTTTCTCAGTGTCAATTATTAAAGAGTCAATTTTTCTCCAGCGTACGTTTTTGGCTCTACTTTCAAAGATTAAATGACTAAACTTGACAGAGGTTGTTTTGGCATCCATTCGTCTGTTTCATTGAACCGCATGTCTGTTTCTGGGACAGAACCACTGTAGCTTTGTAATACAAATCAAAACCCAGGATTGTGATGTCTCCTGTTTTGTTCTTGCCTAGTTTTGCTTTGGTATTCTAGATTTTTTCTGATTTTGAATAATTTTAGGATTGCTTTTTCCAGTTCTATGAGGAATGGTATCGGTATTTTGATTGAGGTTGCATTAAATCTGTATATCAGTTTTGTTAGTGTGGCCAATACTGGCTCTATCTATCCAGATGCAGGGAATATCTATCCATTTTCTGATGTTCTTTTTGATCTCCATTTTCAGAGTACTATAGTTTTCATTACAAAGCTCTTTTACTTCCCTGATAGCTTAATTCTTAAACACTTATTTTTTCTTTAAATTATTGTGAATGTATTCTTTTCCTAATTAATTTCTCAGTGGCTTCATTTTTGGTGCACAGGAAAACTATTAATTTTGTGTCCTTCTTTCTTGCTAAATTTGATTATTAGTTCTAGGAGTCTTTTGGTAGAATTTCTTGGATCTTCTAGGTAAAGGGTCATGTCACCTGGTTTCTCTGGCTAAAGTTTTGATTATGGAATTGAAAAGATGTGGTAATGGTAGACATCTTTTTCTTGTTCTGTTTTTAGAGGAAAGGCTTTATATTTTCTTCATTTAATATGATGTTGGAGGTAGTTTTGTCATGAATGACTTTTATCCAATTCCAAAAAGGTTCTTCTATACCTATTTTCTTCAGGGTTTTTATTATGAATAGATGTTCAATTTTGTCAAAGTCTTTTTCTACATCTATTGAGTCATGTGATTTTTGATGCTTCTGTTTACTTGATGTATTGTATTCATTGATTTATGTATGTTGAACCATCCTTGCATCACTAGGATAAATCCTATTTAGTCAACAAGCATGGTCTTTTAAACAATTTCTGCATTTCAGTCTGCCAGTATCATGCTGAAGATTTTTGCATCTATGTTCCATGCAGAGATTGTCTTATAATTTCCTTTTTGATTTTGGTCTTTCCCTGGTTTTTGAATCATGGTAATGCTAGCATCCAGGAAAGTGTTTGGCAGAACTCCTTTACTTTCAGTTTCATTAAGACTTTGAGCATATTACTGTTATATTATCCCCAAAGTGCTTTTAGAATTCAGTGGTGAATCCATCAGATACTTGGCTTTATATATTTTTATTACTGTCTCTATTTTGTTGCCTACTCCTATTGGACTGTTCAGAATTTTTTATACTCTTGTTCAATTTGTTAATTCCTGTGTATCTAGGAATCTATCCACTTTTTCTATTTATTGGAGGACAGGTTTTCAAAGTAGTTCCTCATAATTTTCTCAATTTTGGCAGTTTTCATTGTGATTTCCCTTTTTTATTTCTATTTTTATTAATTTCAGTCTTTTATTTCCTTCTTTTAAAATTTGACTAAGGATTTCTCTGTTTTTTTTATTTTCTTTAAGGAACAAGCTCTTCATTGATTCCTTGTATTATTTTTTTACTCTCAATGTCATTATTTTTCACTCTGATATTTATAATTTCTTTCCTTGTATTAGCTTTGGATTTAGATTGTGCTTGTTTTGCCAGGATCTAAAGGTACATGATTAGGTTATTTATTTGGGCTCATTTGTTCTGATGTGGTCATTGATAGCTATAAACTTCTTGCTTCAGATTGTTTTCATTGTGCCCCATAGGTTTTGTTATATTTTACTGGCATTATCATTTTATTCCAGGAACTACTTCCTTTTTTGATTTCTTATGTGACCCAGTGATTATTCAAAAGTGTATTATTTAATCTTCATATTGTGGCATATTTTTGTGGCTTATTTTGCCATTGATTTCTAGTTTTACTGCACTATGATCTCATAACAAGCCTGAGATAATTTTTATATTTTTGCTTTTATTTTAGCATGATTTATGGGTTAGTACATGGCATATTTTGGAGAAAGTTTCCTGTGGCATTGAAATGCATGAACTGTTTTTGGGTAGAACACTCCATAGACCTCTCTTAAGTCCAATAGTTTGATGTTAAGTACAACTCTGATGTTTCTTTGTTGATTTTTTTGTCTAGTTGATCTGTATTTTTTTCAAAGTGGGGGAGTGAGGTCCCCCCAAATAATTATGTTTATGTTTATCTGATCTTTTGTGTCCAGTAGTTTTGGTTTTAGGAAGCTGTGTATACTGGTATTTGGAGCATATATATTTATAATTGTTATCTCTTCCTGTTGAATTGTTCACTTAACCAATCTGTAATGACTATCTTTGTCTTTCCTGATCAATTTTGGATTGAAGTTCATTTAGTCTAAATATATCTATTGATGCTTTTGTCTTCAGCTCCTTTTGTATGGAATGCTGTGTTTTGTCCTTTGATTTTTAGTCTCTGAACTTCTTTTTGAACTAATTATGTTTCTTACATGAATACTGTTAGGTTTTGTTTTTCATCCAATCTGCTGATCTATGCCTTTCGAGTGGCGAGTTGAGACCATTCACAATGACAGTTATTGCTGAAAAGTGTTGACTTACTCCTTTCAAAAGAATTTTTTAACTCCTGGTTTTCTGTTTGGTACACACATAAATTATGGACACTAATTCTTTATTAAAATGATCACTTAATGTTCTGTATCATTTTGTTTAGCTTAGCTAGGTTTTTCTTTGTGTCTTCATTAAACTCAGTTATAATTTTGTTTAAGTCTATTCTCTTCTTAGCTATATCATTTTTACGCTTGTGAGAACACATCATTCATCTCATTTTGTGAGATCACTTTGTAAAATTCAAACATTTTGTTCTTTAGTTCTTCCTATTGATGCCCCATGGATCAGCTTTTGGGGAGTGGAGAGTTTTTGGAATAATTAGTTGCCTTGTTTTCTCATGTTTCTATCTTTTTTCTTTGTTCTGGGGGTTAAAAAGCAATTATAGTGGAAACACTATGATGCTAGCAAGGAGATCTCTTTAGTGTCTACATTCCAATGATGAGATCATGACTCTGTGATTTGGTATTTATCTGCCTCTTCAACCTGTTCAGTTAAGTAGGATGAGATATGATCATTGCATTGCAAAGAGAGAGTCCCTACAGGGTCTTTCTGCATCAATAGATCTGCCCTTATATCCATCATGTATTTTGAAATTTATTTTAATACTTTCACACTTTATCAGTGTTGCATACATAGTGTAACATGATGCACCAACAGGTAGATTTGGATGTGGAGGAATGGAGGAGAAAAAAGTGAAGAGCAAAATGGAAGGTAGTAAGTAAGAAGAGAAGGAAAAGAGAAATATTGATGGATGAAAAACAGAAGCTCTGACTCTTGGAATTACTTTTATAGCTGGAGTAAAAGGCTAGTATTGAAGGTGCTGAGAGAACATTTGTGGGAGCTAGAGAAGCAATGTAGAGAGAGAGGGGAAGTACAGCTGGAGATGGGTAGAAGCTGTGAATGTGTTGGAACCTGTTAATGGGCTAATAGTTAGCTTACGTTAGGATCCTCTGTTCAAAATTTCAATAGGTGTTTCTCTGTGTTGCCCACAAAAGATGCAGTTTAAATTAAAGCACTGGTTAATGCTTATTCTTCTTTGCATATATACAGACTATACTTAAATGTGTGTGTATGTGTATCAGATGAGAGAGACCAGAGGAAACAGAAGTAGGGGACGAATAAAGGGATAAGAAAGAGAAGAAAATGAAAAAGCTAAAAAGAAATAAAGAGAAAAAGAAAGAAAAATGAACAACTAAAAAATCTCAATACAATTTCATGAACACGAAATCAAAATTGCCTGGCAGTCCCATTTATGCTACATTCTTAATTCAGTTGCAGGTTTCTGAGCTGGTGCTACTCCCCACGGATTGCTCAGTTGCTAGTTCAGGAGCAAGGAGGATTGTGAACGGCCTTCCGGGCTGCCTCTTGACTGCAAGCCAAACTTTAGCAAGACTGGCTGAATTTTTTTGCCTAGGTTCTAAGATCTGACTACCCTGGTTTAGGAGTGGGAGGATACAGTGTGATGAGCTCAAAATGCAGTTTTCTGGAAATTAACCATAATGTTTGTGATAGAAAGACAAACCATATATTGGCATACAATAACAACCAATTGATGTGAACAATTATGCTGTCACTGACAATAGTAAATAAATGAGCAAGATTAATAAAATCAAAGACAAACTGGATATTGACACACCACATGAATAAATAAAAACTACCACTGCACCACACTTAACAATAGAAAAGAGATATGCAACAATGATATGGACACTAAGAAAGACCCATTATCAACATACTATGAATATCTAATAAATATAGCAACAACTATACCACAAATAAAAAAGGAAAAATACCAATAATAATTTTGAGCTAACTAAATATCTTAAAATTAATAAAGCTTAATTATTAGTGATGCTAATAAAAATGCAGTGGGCATGAACAGGAAAAATGAAAGAAGTGAAATTTGAAAAATAAGAAATGGAAGGTAAGGAGGGGGAGAAAACAGTGTGATAAGAATCTAATTAAAGGATAGAAGAAAATTAATAGGATAAGAGTAACAGAAAAAAATCAAAAGAAGGAAAGAGGGAAGGAAAAGAGACTGAAAATAATTAAAATGTGATATGTATGTGTATCCACTCCCCATGATGAATGAATGTAATCATTATGTACTGCAAACATTTACTAATAAAAATCAAAATTAAACAAAAAGAAAAATATAAAAAGAATAAAAGAATAAAAGAAAAGCAAAAGAAAGGGGAAAAGGAAAAAGAGAAAAAAACCTTCAATCATTAAAAAAAAAAAAGACAGGGAAAAAGAGAAACAAGTCCCAATAATTCTACCATGTGTTTGAATGAGGGGTTTCTTCTCAGGGCTTCATTACAGGAATGCATCAGATATGTGGGAAGGAATAGTTTGTTTCCACACTCCTTTTGTGTGTGTTATGGGTGCTGAGGACTGCCCTGCCTTTCCAGCTCCAGGGCTCATCCCATGATGTGGTAACTGCCTGAGGGACATATTCGCTCCAGCTGCTCACAGTGTCCATGTCCCTCTGTGCACCCTAATTCAATTCTATCTCTGCCTGGCTTTACAGCCTGTGGGTTTGTGAGCTGCCTCTTTTGCTCCAGAGGCCTGTCTGTCTGTCTATACACCCCAGGCTGTGCCACCTGTCCAAGGTGAGGCATATCCCTGATGACACTGACAGATGGGGAAAGCACAGACCACTTGGCTCTGCGTTGGATATAGGCAGAGGGGCGGGGCTGTCAAGTAGGCTGCTGGAACTAATGCTAGCATATCTAGACCCAGCTACCGCAGAAAATCACGGGTGATTGTCCTGACCTCTTACTGCAAAGGGTGGGACCACTGTGTCCTCCCTGGCCTGAGTTTCCCACTGCTTAAATTTCTCAGGGGTTCATAGTGTCCCAGCCTGTTTCTTTCTTTTCTTTGCATCATACTCAGTTCCTCCAGTTTCTTTATGATTTCTACTTTTCCTGTGGAGTCTTGGTTTCCAGAGCTTTTCTTCCTTTTCTGTTCTCGAACTTGTTTTCTAGATGTTGTGAGTTCCAGTCCTAGAGAGGTTGTGGTTTGCTACCAGATTTTATGCCACAATTTTTCCCATTCCTCAAGTGTGACTTTAGTGTGTTAATTTTACTTTCAAGCATGCTATGGTCAATAGTCTCAAAATATCTACACAAGTCAACTCTATTGATAACTGCTGTGATTCTTCAAAATGACAGAAATGGTACCACCTTGCTTCTCTAAATTAGTGCTACCCTTTGCCATCTGCCACTTGTGACTCCTGGTACAGCGCATTAAGTGAGACCATATTGATAGGGGCATTTGCTGCTGTTCTGGCCATGGCAAAGCAATGAACGCAAGGATACCATGACTACTAGACCAGTATCTTTCTAAAAACCTTGATGAAGTCACTGTGCACTAGGCCCTTCAGAAAGAAATATTTCGAATACTAGTCTTCCTTCATCTAGTATGACTGTTCCTCTGTGGTTTTTCATGATTTATTGCAAATCAAATAAATACTGGCATATCAATGTAGATCATGATTTTGTCCAAGTATCAGTCAGCCAGCTGAGCAAACTGTCAATACCTTTCTCAGTTGCTCAAGCTTCTGCATAAACCCTAGAAATTTTTTATTAATGTGGTTCCATAAAATATTAGCTCCATTCAAAATAACTTTTCCTCTGCCCTCTTTCCTGATATCACTTTCTCTGTATGGTTGAGGATTAAAGTTTACTAGTGGGAGAAATATATGTGAGAGTTAGAAGATAAAAGTAAAAGTAATTATTTTTTCAAATGGGATGAAGGTATGACACAGTTGGATTTCAAGTGTCTCCAGTCACCTACTGGGCAGTAATGACAGCAGCAAATGTCTACACATTGGGGCTTTATTCCCTGTTGCAGATCTGCAAGATAGCATCCAGCTGAGGTTTCCTTCAATCCTTCAGTGATATTAATATAGATTCTCTAACTTTCCTGAACACGTAGTTTTTACACAAAACCTTACTTCTGTAATAATTACTGGAAGTGTGCCTCGATGATCAAATCAGACTGAAAAAGTATGTAAGGAAACTAGGGCACTCATTCTTTTTTGTTATGTTCCTTGATTAATATGATCTTATCCTGGGTTTTTGTTATTGATTTTTTTCATTGGGTTAACTTTGGCTTTTGCTTTCTTTGTTTTTAATGTCAATATATTTATGCACATCAACTACATATGATTAATAATCCTGTCTTAAACATTGTTTGATATTAATGTATCATGAATTGCATTGGAAAATAATGTGCAACTCACAACATCAGAAAATATCAAGGAATTTGCCTGTTTCTTCTTTCACAGAGCCTTGTACTCAAAGACCACAACAGGAAGACTGCATTATAAATCTTTTTTCCTAATTATATTTTTTTGAAGGATAATTTACAAGTAGTCATAGGACTATTTTTTTTTTAAAGTTTTCACCATAAAAGTTATTAATTTCCTAAATATTTTTCAAGGCTTATTTTTGTCAGGCAATAGAAACAACAAAGTAGGGAAAACACAAAGCCCTTCTACACCAGTAGAATATTTAGACTCTATAAAAGACATTACGTTGAATTTTCCCATTAAATTTAATTACATATTGCAGAAAATGCTACGACACAGATAGAGACGTGACAGCCTATAGCAGGATTGTATGACTTGTTTGCTTAGGGTTAAGGAAAGCTTTCTTTAAAGTGCTTTTCTCAGCTAAGGTGTAAAAGACATACAAGAATTCACGTGGCTGTGCCAGGTCATAAGAACTACATTCACAAAGATTTTAAAGATAGAAAGACAATATTGCTTTCATTCCTCAGAATGCAAAGTCAAGCTTACAGAGGTATGAAATGAGTGTAAAGAGGAAGACGGGGCCAGGCAATGCAGGGAGTTATAAGAATTTTGATTTTTATTCTAAGACTATTGGAAAATGGAGAAATTCCTGGGCTATATTTATATTTTCCAAAAAATATTTTTTCTGCAAGATAGGATCTGGGTTAAAAGGGAGGAAAGGGAAGTTCGTAGAGGTGAGAGTAGTGAGAAGGGATTTTCCTATTGCTTCAGTGAGATAAGAACACTTGTTTGACATTGTTGTTATAAAGCTGAGACACTTTAGATATAAAATTATTAGTACTTTGTGATGAATTCACAGGAAAAATGATAATGTCAGAGTTACATTTTATCTTGTTTTCTGCAGGTTTAGGATTAGGAATATGTTTCATGGAACCAGGAAATACTGAAGGAAGGGATGTGAGAATGTGATAGCTTTGGAGAGGCTACACAACTGTCTGTGTGAGGCTGGATCTGGAGAGAAGGTTTTATCTAGAGATATAAAGTTGGAACTAACAACAACTATTAGGCAATTGATATCACATAGAATGACATGGACTGCGAATAAAGAGAAGCCAGATCTTACATTTCAGGGAGGTGAGCAACAAGAGATTTTGAGCTTCCATAAGTAAAGTATTTTTAAAAAGACAGGGGCCAGTGAGATAGCTCAGTGGCATAAGCGCCTGCCTGGCAAGTGCGAGGTCCCGAGTTCGACTTCCGGTACCCACATACGAAAAAAGGGCCAGTGATATCACTCAGCAGCATGGGCACCTGCTGGTGCGTGAGGTCCTGAGTTCGATCCCTGGTACCCACAAAAAAAAAATTAATAAATTAAAATAAAAAGACAAAAAGATACTATTACAGAAAATAAGTACAGAAAATCCTTTCAAAATATAAATTGGTGGGGGCTGGGGATTTAGCTCAGTGGTAGAATACTTGTTTAGCAAGTGGGAGGCCCTGGGCTTGGTCCTCAGCACCAAAAAATTAAAAAGCTAAAAAAATATATATATAAATTGGTGGTTAGTATTAGTTAATTATTTTGTATAAAGAGTACATATATATATATATGAAAACATATGTATAAAATCCACCTTTTACTTACAATAACTTTAGTTTCTTTTCATAAAAACACCCTTTTGACTTGTGACTACCAAAGAACAATAGTTTGTAACCCTCTGAACTTGGAGTCATATAACGTTCAGCAGAATGGAGGACTTCGTTTGAAGATTAATCAGTCATCGGGATGTAAGCACCATCCTCTGAAATTCTGTCTCCAGTTTTCTGATGGTGTGGCACTGTCTCTGCCCATTCTTCCAAGCGCCTTGTGCATATACCAATATTTTCACAAATAAGAGTTGAGGGAGAAAACTTTCTCTGGTAGATGCTAAGATATGTTATAAATCCACAGTAATAAAAAAGTATTTTATTACTTTACTATTAAAGCAATAAAATATGAAGAACTCATAGTGTTGGTGTGAGGACAAATAAATGAAAAGGACAGAGTAGAACTCAGGGAGAAAGATAAATACTTGAAATTTTAATGCAGCTCATATTTAGTACCATGAATGGATGGGGAAAGTGCAGTGTTCTATGGACAAGGATGGAAATGACTTCCTATGTAAAACAGCTAAGTGGTTGGATTTCCAATGTGTTTAAGACCAAAATGAAACCTAAAAAGTTAAGTTTAATACAGATCAATTTAAGAATAAATAAATCTTCATAAGGTAAATGAAAAAAGATCTTAATACTTTCTAATTACAAAGCATACAGCAAAAATGATGAATATGATGAAGGCTAAGTCAGAGATTTACGTTCAGCAAAGAAAACATGTGATGAACAAAGAAAAAACCCTGTATGTATCATTTTGGCAAGAACAAGTATAAAAAATATACGAATGATGAGATAAACACATTCAAATATTAAGTATGGGTAGGTGATTATTCAGTTTATGATTTTAGAAGTTACCTAACATATATTGTTTGCTATCTATGGTCAAAGAGAGGAGAATAGATTCAACTATGGACACACACATGCGCACGCACCCACACCCACACACACACACGAAATGTCTATATGCAGTTGTGTACTGGAAAATGCTAAGTTTAAAAACAATATGCGCACTTTTACATACATGTAAGTGTGTTATAGTTTTTCTGATATAAAGAAAGGGTAGGACACAATTTACTAAAGCGATAAAATATAATGAACTCCTCATAGTAAATTTTATTTAACCAATGGAGTCTCACAATATACTTTTCTTGATTTTTGGCTCTAAATGCTTAGCCAAACTATGCTCGCAATTCTACCATGATTTTGATAGACAGAGTTGCATTCCACTGTATGAACTATTTTTCCAGTAAATTAATTGCCATTAAACCTGATGTAGCATGCACAGTTAAACTGTTCCTTCTCCTAATGCAAACTTTATTCATGAAAGTAAAACTGCCTTCAGCCACAGCTCCTGATTTCTTAGTTTTACTTGTTCACTCATGACATGAGCAAATTTTTTACTGAATTGGTTAATAATCTCAAACACTGAAAGAATATTTTACCATTTTTGTGTGTTATTCACAAATGTAGCACTGCAGATAATACATATTTTTAAGTTTATTCAGCATTCCTCATATTTTCTCCATCATTTTAGGCTTAAAAAAATAAATCAAAATTAAACCACTCCCTGGTTTGTACCAAGAAATAATTGCTATGGATGAATACTCCCACCGTGGCCATTTTCAGGTAATTAATATAATGGGTCTGAGAAAGGAACTAGCAGAAGATACATAGTTATATGAATGAAAGGAATGATGTGGAAAAAAAAATCTTATCTGCCTCATGTTTCTCCTTTTCCCTTTGTGTCATTACTAAACATACTAATGTATAGTATCTCTGTGAGCAAATACACAAATGGAGATGCTGACAAAATAAAAAAATATATATTAAGAAATCAATATTCTGCACTGTGTTTGCTTTGTCCTGTTGTGTCACCATCCGGAAAAAGAGTGTGAAGTGCAACGGGGCAGCGGATACACTCACAGGGATGCAGCATTTGAAAAGGAAGTGAGAAATACAAAGCTGTCAAAATACTAAATTCTGTTGCATCACTTTGAACCAAAGATAAACATTGGGACAGTCATTTTCCCCAGCCCTTTCCAAACCTGGAGTCCCATTGCCAGAGGAAAGTCGATTCACTGTACTTACCTACTCTGCACCTGACATTAAATGTGCGTGTGCCTCCTAAACAGGCTCTGCTTTCAATCTGGTCTTATCTTTGCAGTAAAACCTGATCATCAGCATATAGTGAGAGCTAGCTGTGCATTAAATAAAATGCATGTCAACATTTTACAAATGTTTTATACAAAATTATTTCTGACTATGATGACACATTTATTCTGACAATTTATTCTGACATTTATTCTGACAATATATTCTGACAAATTTAATGAATTGAAAAATCCTTTTGATGTCATGAGATTTTTCATTTTCTGTCTCCAAATTTTTCAGGTAGAATAAAAATTCCCCTACCACTACAATAAAAATTATTATTTTCCAAGGTAGTTTATCTATGACCCATAATTTTAGTATTGAATTTATTTGTATAGATGAATGTATATATGCATATATATATATATATAAATATATATATAGTGTATTATTTATCTTGACTAATTTATGAGAAAAGCAAAAGATAAATAATGTATTGTAATGCAAATACAAATTAGAAATATATATGTTTATTTTACATTATTAAATTTATTTATTTATTTATTTTATTTATTTTTTTTTTGTGGGTACCGGGGGGTCGACCTCAGGACCTCGCGCGCCAGCAGGCGCCCATGCTGCTGAGTGATATCACCGGCCCCTTTTTTGTATGTGGGTTCCGGGAGTCGAACTCGGGCCCTCGCGCTTGCCAGGCAGGCGCTTAATCCGCTGAGCCATCTCACCGGCCCTATTAAATTTATTTTTAAAGGCCGTTATTTTGTAAAAGAAAAAAATTAGAGCAGAAAAGGAATAAAATTACAAAATTCAATACTCCAGTGGTCAATCCTATTAATAGACACACATATTTTTTCAGATCTTTTGTAATACATAGATATGTGTGCACACACAGCAAAAATAGACTAAAAATAAACAGAAAAAAGAAAGACAAATAATAAGTTGGGAGATAAATCTTTCTCAAAGGGGATTGAGCAATGGGAGAGGGAGAGCAGGGAAAGGGGATTAAAAAGGGAATTAAGATGTCTTATGTACATATTCCAACTCCTTTCAAAGAATATAAACATTATGTACTGCAAAAAAGAACTAACAAAACAGAAAAATAAATATTTATTATTACAACTGTATTGTTTCATTTAAAATATTAACAATGCAAAATGGCCCACTTTTTATGTGAGACATAGCCTGTGGTGTCTAATAACTTTATAAGTAGTATATAGCATGATTTTTTTCCCTTTCACCATATGAAGAAAACAAAAAAAACTTACCAACAATCTAAATATTCTTTACTGTGTGACTGCATTTCTCAGAACCTCCTAAGTCAAGCTTGATTGCAGACTTTTTTGCAAAAGGTTCTTTTCTAATGAATGGCTCCCTAATGGCACTGAAGAAAGATGCTTTGGCTGGCATGGTAACTGTCTTCCCGCTCAGTTCACTTGATGGATGGATCTGAAGCACTGTGTGTCCTGGGGGAATGGCATAACCTCAAGGCTTGGTGCCATTATTATTTGTCTTCTGACTGTTTTCACTTCTTACTAAGAAATTTCAAAAGATAATTCACACAAATATGAAATGAATATATTTGATAAAGCAATATTTATATAAGCATAAGGTACATCTTTTAAAGTTTGCTATCAATTAACATTCTAAAATTTACATATGTATGAAGTCAAGAATGAGAGTTAACTATATCCCATACAATAATCTGTTTCTCTTTTTTATAGTTCATAAATGTCTTCTTATTATGCACCTTGAGACCATAATGTTAAGTGAAATAAATAAGACATACAAATTTAAATATCACATGGTTTCTCTTATATGAGAACCTCCAGGGTCCAAATAATTAAAGGACAAAATAAAAGTAGATAACGGGAAACAGAGAAACAAATGTTTTGCAAATGGGAAAAGGCTCAAGAAATGGAGGGAAGGGCCGGTGACATAGCTCAGCGGCATAAGAGCCTGCCTGCCAAGCGCGAGGTCCTGAGTTCGACTCCCAGTACCCACATACGAAAAAAGGGCCGGTGATATCACTCAGCTACATGGGCGCCTGCTGGCGTGCAAGGTCCTGAGTTCAACCCCTGGTACCCACAAAAAAAAAAAAAAAAAAAAAGAAATGGAGGGAAAATGGAAAGAAAGGAGGAGAATGGGAACATAAATAGATTAAAATGGGTTATGTACAGGTATGAATGCTACAGAAAGATTGTAACCATTATGTACTGTAAAAATATATACTGATAAAACTAAAAAATATATATTTAATGATATAAAATCAATGGATTTGCAATATAGCCTAAATATTTATATTTTAATTTCTTTGTGGTATAATAAGAATAATCATATTCTTTTGACTTTTGAAGTTTTTGATATTTTTCTGTTTATTGGGGATTTATGTAAAATTTCTGTTTTGCACGATATTTTGCCAGCTTTTATTTCCTGTGTTTTTAAAAATTCAAAATTCTTTGTCCTGGAAAGTGTGTGAGAAAAATGTATGTATTATATGGGCTTAAAATCCTTGCTGAACTACATTCATATAAATAACAATTTTTGGTGATCACATATCTAATTGCTCCAACAACTATTATAACATCTCTTAAATAAGTGAAACCAATAATAATAATAATAATAACTTTGGCATAGCTGACAACCACCAGTAGTTCGTGAAAGTTTAGGAGAACTTTAGCTATGGGGACATAGATTCACTGATGTATCCCAGGAAAAATGATTCAGTCTTCAAATTTTTGTCTCTGAAAACTACTTTCTTCAAGTTCCTGTTCTATTCAAGTCATCCCTTACTAATTATTTTGCTTCTGCAAGAAGGGTGAAGATTGCTGCAAAGGCAAATTTGTCAATTAGAATCTGGGAGCAACTTAATTTAGCTGAATACTACATACTATGATGCAGCAGGAAAAAAAGATTTCCCTTTATTGTGGAGTTTTAAGAGTGTTTCCACAGTGTGCACCATTTGAAATGGTGGCTATCTACACCAGAAAAGTGTAAAAACGGGAGGTAGAACATAGCAATTCACGATAATATAGTAATAGTCATAATAATTTTGAAAATGAGCTGGGGACCAAAAACTGCGCATAGATTATTACTTGGGTTCGATTTGCATTTGATATGGTGGAGTTGACGACATAGAATAGTCTAGTAAGGACAGTAGCTGCACTAGGGAGTGCCAAGGAGTGGAAATTCTCTGTGAGTAAAGCACAGTGTGTTTCTTCCAGAATTGGCCGACTGTCGATCTCAGCCCTCACCACCTGTGAAGATGTCTCTGGGAGGGAGTGAGCTGTGTTTTACTGTCTCTTCCGTGGGCTTCTGGTTTCCCCAGTGCCTGAGAAAGTGACATCTATAGTGATTATTCCTGTCAACCCCTCATACTCCTGAATGCCTCAAACACATACCTCTGCCTGCCTAACAGTCAAGTCCATCTGAGCTGGGTGCTGGATTCCTTGGTGATGTGGATACCAAGAACAGGCAAGAGAGGTCAAGTGCTTAGAGAAGAAAGTAGGATAGGGCACAGTGGGAGAGGCAAAGTTTGTCTCCATGACTGGAAGTAGAAAGGTGGGGAGAAAAACGGGATGAAAACCAGGGATAAGGAAGGCACATTTTCTACAGTGTGTGGGCAAATGAGAGGCTAAAGAAAATATGGAGTAAGGAATTTGAGTGGAGAGAAAATGAGAAACAGTTGTTAATTAAACTAATATTTGTGCATTACTTATTGTTCTTGTAGGTCTTAGAATAAAGAGCACTGACAATTTTAAATTAATTTTTGATCTTTTCAAATGTGCTTTAAAAACATGACCTAGCTCTTATAATGAACCGCAAGGGCTGAGGCCTTAAGAAGTTATATTAAAATAACACTGTTGTGCTCTGAACGCTCTCAGCATTGAAATTTCTTACTCTGTAGCCTTGTGTACTCTACATATGTTATGGGAGACAGAATTTATGTCAGGTTTGATTATAGGAGGGAAGGGAATTTCATTGTCTCTGAAAGTTCAACCTATTAAACTGAATTAAAACACAGGCAAAGGAATTAGTTATCAAAGGGAAGCTGCACATGCATTTCATTAAGATTGCTCATGGAGTTTAAAACCACACAATACTGCCCTTTGGCTGGCTGCTGGGGAGAGGATGCAAGGCAATATTGTACCCAACAACAAGATGAAAACAAAGTGCTGAACTACCCATGACTGGGGAAGGAAGGAGTGTAGTGTCCAAAGGTTCTTGGCTTTCTTAATTCCAGATTGTTAGTTGAAAAAAGAGAGAAGTAGCTGGGAATGGTGGTACACACATGTAATCCCAGTGTTCTGGAAGGCTGAAGTGAGAGGATTGTAAATCAAAGCTAGGCTGGACAACTTAGGGACTTACTGAGACCCTGTTTCAAAATAAAAAAATAAATTTAAAAGGCCTGGAGATGTAGCTCAGTGTGAAGGCCCAGAGTTCAATCCCTAGCCCTGAAGACAGGGGGAGAGAGAGAGAGAAGAAGAAAGAGATAGAGAAAGAGAGAGAGAGAGAGAGACGGAGGGAGAGCTCCATATGGAAAAAAATCGGGAGTCCATGGACTCTTACGTGTAAGATAACCCCTATGGTGACAATACTAAACAAACAACTCATGGCCAGAGGCTTCCAGAGAGGTCACTTCCTCAGCATTTGTGAAGACAACGGGAAAGACAGGAACAGATTCTGTAAAAACTCACTTAGCAATAACCCAAGACACTGAAGGAAGAAAAATAAAAAGAAAACAGAGAGAGAGAAAGGAGAAAATAAATGAAAAAATTCTTGACATTGACACCTAAAAGTGGCTACCGCTGCATCACTGTATCATTCTGTTACTGTAGTTTACAGATATCTGTCCATCTGTCTGCCTGTCTGCCTCTCTGTCGATCTGTTTATTCTCAGTGCGAAGAAATGGAGGAGCTGAGTTATTCCAGGAAAATCCCAATAGAAGTGTAGGCCACAGATGGAGAACATGCAGGCAAATGCATTTTCCTCACCTTCAGCCACTCTAAGTAGGAAAGTACAAGCAAATCTGGGAAGGAGACAGCAAAGAGACTTGAGTTGTATCCTTTCATGTGAACTAATCTTAGTTCTTGTTGGATTCATTAAGATAGCCTGTATATTAACTTTCTATTGTTGCTATAATAAATTACTACTCACAGTTGCTTAAAAATATATTATTATCTTAGAGTTCTATAGGTCAGAAGGTAGCATGATGCACAGTGGTCTAAAATCTAGATGTCCTCAGAGATTTGTTACTCTCTGCAGGCTACAAGGTGATCTGTTTCCTTGCCTTTCCTGCCTCTAAGAGCCTCCATCACTTCTTGGCTCCTGGCTGCCTTCTTCCACTCCAAGTCAGTCATGTCCCAGTATTCTAACTCTTCTTCCATGGTAACATCACAAATCAACAGACCTTGTTCACCACACATTATTTTAATGACTCCTGAAATTAAATTGGGTTCATCTGGCTAATATAGACTAATCTCTCATCAAAACTCTTAATCACATAATATAATATATATTCCCAGTTTTCTGGAATTACTTCATGAGTCTCTTTGGGGCAGGGAAGAGAAGGGTCATCATTCTGCCCATTACACTTTGCTAAAAAAAAAAAAAAGTCCCCACTTGTCAAATGAATGAGGGAAAAGGGATATTAATCTATCTTAAAAATATTTTTGCATATTATTGTATCTTAAAAAGGCTCCCTCCTGTGCACTGGACCCTCTGTGTGGCATCAGAGGCCCTGTTGAAATAAAGACTCACTTTGGTGTTACTGTAAAAAAAAATGTCTTGGAGCATGAAAGATTCTACATGTATTCAAATTTCAAAAGCAAGCAAGCAAACTGGAAATCACAGAATACAATAATAAAATCAAAAGTAAATGGCCTCTGCAGTCACGGATACTTACTTCATTCGTGGTTTAGGTGAATCTATTTCCTCTCTGAGTCTCTTAAGCATTCCTGAAATGGAAATCAGTGATGTATTTTATTTCCATAAACTTTATAAAATACTGATCATTAGACTGAGTAAATTTCTAGGTGAGCACCCATAATATTCACTGTTCTCAATCTTCACACCCTAACCAGATGATTAAACCTTAGCTCAGAACTTGGAACTAAACCAACCCATGTACTAAGCCCTTATCTACCAAATAGCATGTTTAGATGCAAATACTGAACAGTTTTTTGACAACATAGGATCTATTCAAATTTATTTTGAGACAAAATAATGATTTAAGATCTATCAAATGAACACTTCCATGAGCCTGGAGATTTTTTTTAAAGGAACATTTTGCCTAACATATCAAATAATACAGGAGGGGATTTATTTGAGATCAGACAAATGTGATAAAATATATCTATATGAAAAGATAACTACTGTAGACAAATCTGTGACTCTTAACAGCATTGCCAAAATTTATCATTTTTGGTTCCAAGTATAAAGTGACAGCGAATGCCTGAAATAGAGAAATTTAAATAAAATTGAGGTTATAAACCTTTACTCCGGTAGATGGGAACTTTTATTTTCATATAGAAATGAATGTGCTTTTGATAAAAGAAATTAAATGAAATGATTCAATACAAGTAATAAAAACTTTTCTCTTCATTAAGAATTAGAAAATTCATATTTTATTACTTATCATTAAAACAATTTTAATTTCTTTATTGACATCTCTGTAAGATAACAATATGCAGTTTGAAATATGTTCTTGGAAAAAAGAAAAATAAACTTGGATCTATATACTGGAAAAAATATTTTAAAATGTTAGAAGTGAAGTTTTTTTTTGTTTAGTATTCAGTCATTTTTCAGCATTCTATAGTTACAAAAAGAACTCACATTTATCTGATGATCTTGAAAGCAAGGATTTCCACTGAACACTCCAGCAGTGATCACATATTCAGAGCAAAAATGGTCATTCTCACCTTTCAGCAATTGACTGTGTCTGTGCCTGCAGTCCATAATTTTGGATGACTATCTAGCACTGGGCTGTATTCCATCTCTTATGGAGTTGGGGTTGTCAGTACAGGACCTAAAAGATTGAGTATTTTCCTACACCTGATTTTGACTGTCTACTACTTTCTGTGGACAGAAGAGCTAGACTTCACCTCGTGTTATTGAGAAAAGTAAACTAACTTTAAATATACTTTTTTTTTTTTTTTGGTGGGCACCGGGGGTCGACCTCAGGACCTCGTGCACCAGCAGGTGCCCGTGCCGTTGAGCGATATCACCGGCCCTTTTTTTGTATGTGGGTTCCGGGAGTCGAACTCAGGACCTCGCGCTTGCCAGGCAGGTGCTTGTGCCGCTGAGCCCTCTCACTGGCCCTAAATATACTTTTGAACACTATGAAATACTGTCATTGTCTATCTACTGGACTGCCACCTCCTCAAAAGCAGAATTTATATTTAATTTAATTATATTTATATCCTATAAGGTTTATTGAATGAATGCATAAAACTAATCCTAAATATTAACTCATAAGATGTTATTGCACATTTCATTAGAGAAGCACTTAAATATAAAACTGTTCAGATTCACATTTGGACAATGACTGATACTTGTCTTCTCTAACTTCATATATAATTACTTGTTTCTGTCATAGAACAAGCAGTTTTAAATGTTGAGACTAATTTTTACTTCCCTTGAAAAATAGCAGTTGTGACTTGTGCTGGTCTGTATTTAGGAAAAAAAATGAGAAAAAGAAAGAAAACAAGAGCTTTCAATTAAATTTTGAATTACGGAAGATTACAGATATAAAATTATATCTGAGGAGTAAAGTAGCAACCAACAGAAAAGGATAAATACTAGAATTTTTATTCATCTACTATTTATCTTAAATGTGTTCATAATTGATGTATATTTTTGGTGGGTGTCAGAAAGGATAAGGCTTGGAATAATGAGGATAAATAGCTTACCCTTCACAACTGCAGAAACGCTATGACTGCATTTACACTGCAAACCACCTCACATATTATTATATTGATCTTTTGTATCTAAGATAGTGAGCATTCAATTTTAGGTTTCAAAGCAGAATATGTTATTTATCTTCTGATCATTGTAGAAAGAGTGCCCCAGAAAATGTGTGTTTCCCCCATAATAAGACCTAGTCAGAAAATAATCAGTCTTGAAAACTAGAGATGAAAAATGGCACCCCCATCAGCCTATCCTTGCCCTACCTGCTATGGCTAATCTCTTGCTTGGTGGCTTCTCTGTATTTTTGGGGAAAGATGCACATATTCATCCTTAGAATGTAAGTCTCTATTTTTTCACTAGGTTGTGACCATGGGAAATTGACCATTTTCCTTTACTGATATCTATATCTCACAACTCATTGGTGATTAAGTGAAATGCTTAGAAAACAGTCAAAAATCACTTACTTTCATAATTGAATATCACCATAACTTTTTTCTCTCTATAATTTAACAACTTAGGCCATAATATTTTCAATAAAAGATCACACATACACATGCAAGCACATATAAATGTTATTAACTTTGAGATTAATTGAGAATTTGTTAGCCTGAATAATATGAGAATATTAACTTGTTTTACTTTATTGAATATTTTAAAATATCATTATGATTTCTCTAGAAATATTTTCTATTAAAAGTAAATATTGTAATAAATTGTTGTGTAGGATTATATAAAATTTACATGCATGTGTAAAATTAAATTTGTGCACATTTTCCAATTAAAAATGCAACTAGAGAGGTATATTTCTCCAGTCTAGTGATATACAGTATTATGACTAGTTGCATTTATTCAGTGAGTTTACTGTGGTTTAAAATGTACATTACTGTGTTATTTTTATTCTTTCTTTTCCTATTCAATTCTTTCCTTTTCCCAATGAAACACTGAATTCTAAATGACCATCTGTCTAATGTACGTCTGTTGTAGAAAGAACTGGTTTATTTACAAGGCATATCTTGGCAAACATTCTTAGATCTCACCTAAAGTCTCAGGAAAACCTAAAACATTTTCATTATTCATAGGATCAAACAAAAATACTTCACATCACTTTGGGTCATCAACAAAGAGCATATAAAATATTTAAACTGTGTGAATGAACCTAAAACCGTGGTTTGTCAAATTCTGTTGGCACTTGCTTTTTCATATTGCTAAGGCAGAAAGTTAAAACGAACCTCCTACTGATCCTTATGTCCAAAAATCAATGTTACAATCATCTTAATTAATGAAATTGCTTTCTGTACCCCCTATAAATGGAGTTGCACGGACACACAATGACCAACCCATATGTAACTAAAAAAAGAAATTGCATGAATAATTTGCTAAATTCAATTCTGTGGAATACACATTTTTTAAAAGAAAACAATAATGTACTGATGTTATGCATGTAAGTAATTTTTGAAACTTTTATGTTATCATCAAATATTTGGACTCAGATGAAAAGGAAAGCTACTACAATGGTCAGTTTGTCCATCTGGATCCTTTGTCTGCCATGCACAGATATAGTAGGACTACTCTATTTTACAAAGGGTCATAGACTATAGCAGTATTCAGGGTATAAATATATTTTAAATTGAAATATACTCAATAGTAGGTGGTCCTGAAATATTTAAAGATCTTATCAATATTGTCAAATACGCAAGCATACAAATCAAAATAGACTGGTTAATAAAAAATTAATTAACTCAGCACTTTGTCTCCTTTCTCATTGAAAGACTTTGGAAATGAGGGACTAAAAAGAAGGTTATTAGAAATTAGAAGATGATGCTGAGATGCACTTTTACCTTTCAGATGAGCACTACAGATGAAATTAGGCTCATATAATATTCTCAAGGCTTTGGACTCTATCCCCAGCACTGCAAAATAAAATGAAATAAATAAAATTAGAGGTGATTATATAAAGACACGTCAATCAATCAAAAAGCAGCAATACCTACATCTTTTTTGGGGGGTGGGTACCAGGAGTCAAACTCAGGACCTTGTGTGTCAGCAGGCGCTTGTGCCGCCGAGCGATATCACTGGCCCTTTTTTTCTTATGTGGATACCGGAAGTCGAACTCAGGACCTCGCGCTTGCCAGGCAGGCTCTTATGCTGCTGAGATCTCTCACCAGCCCAATACCTACATCTTAATCCAAAAGAAATGATTAACACATATTTACTGTACAAAACAAGCTATTTCATATCAAGAAAAGGAGAGATGTAAAAGAGGAGCAAATTACATTTCCATATTTTCATCTTCATTCTCTAAACCCAATGAATGGCTCAATAAAAAGAAATAAACCTGATTTCGTTGTTGAAAACAATTATAATAAAATAATCTTTATGAGTAATTAATACCCATTAATCAAATGGTTTGCTAATCAAATATTTCTGAAACTATTTTCCAATAGTCTTTTATTAAGGAACTAATGCAATAAAAATAGTATAAAAGTTCATAGGCAAACTATATATATTGATAGCATTACTTGCTAAAAAAAATGAAGAAAATGGTTGCCTCCCATGAGGGATGATTAATAAATTGATATATCGTTAAAATTGAATACTGTGCAGATATATTTTAAATCAGTAAAATGCTTTAATTTCAATACAATAAGCACCCTTGACAGGCTTAAATAAACTTTTATGATAGCATTATTCCTAGTGGAGTGTGAGGCCTTAAACTGTGGGTGGCATAAACCTTGTTATATCTGAAAACTTTTACTCCACTCAGTGATTCAGAACAGAATATACTAAAAAGGAACTAAATAATTATTTACACATTTAATGCAATTGGGAAATGCTTAGAATAGTTCACATGAAGATCACTTGGAAGGTTAAGAATTAAGAATAAAAAAAAGATAGCCACTTATGTTATTTTATTTTATTATTACTATTGTTATTACATTTTTGGTACCAGGAATCAAACTCAGGCAGGACATCGTGCTTTCCAGGCTAATTTTATTTTAAAAGAGATGGTCCAGTTAGTCCACGAATGCTCCCAGTGTCTGTGCTATATTCTCAATACAGTGTCAGCTGGTGTCAATACAGGAGATTACAAAAGTCAATGAGGAGGGGCCGGTGAGATAGCTCAAAGGCATAAGCACCTGCCTGGCAAGTGCAAGGTCCTGAGTTTGACTTCCGGTACCCACATACAAAGGAAAAAGGGGCCAGTAACATCACTCTGTAGTACAAGCACTGGCTCACAAGCACGAGGTCTTGAGTTCGACCCCTGGTACACACACACACACACACACACACACAAGTCAATGAGGAAAACAAAAAACACAGAGAGGACAAAGGGCTTGATGTTTGGTCAAAATTTAAAGAAAATCATTGCCGATTAGAAGACCTAAAATCAAAAGTTCTCGAGTACTGATACATGAAAGATAATATCAATTATAGGAAGACTGGACAGTGAACAAAGCACAATTTGTAAATGCCTTTATGTAGTAATTCCTGCACGGACGATGGCTCAGTGTGACACAGAAGTAAGGGGAATCTTTCATCTTCCTAACTCTGCAGAGAGTTTTGTTGAATTTTTGTTCCATTGACATTTCAGTATTTCGTATTACTAAAATTATTACAAATATAACATATCATCAAGTTGTATTATTTCGAAAGCTCATAGTTACTATATAGAGACCATATTTTGTGTGACATCTATTACTAATTAAGGTAACCAATTTTATACACTTTCATTGCTAGTGGTCATATCGAAGTGAAGAAAAAGTAAGAATGTAAATTAAAAATATAAATTTTTGAAAACTAGATAGTGCACTAGTGTTTTAAAAATAAAATAGAAATCCTTCATGAAGAACCAGGTGCTTGGTAAATTTAAGCAAGATTTTTTTAAAGTAACAAATCAAGAATATAAAAACTTGGAAACTATGTATATGTGTTTATGTATATGTATGTGCTAGTTAAATTTGTATTACTATAAGAAAATAGCTAAAACAATAAAATTACAAAGAGAAGAAAGCATTTTCTGTTTTGTTTGCTGTTTTTTCTTTTCTGTCTATTTTTTTCTTTTCCTTTTTAAATTTTCTTTATTTTTATGTATTTTTTTATCACCACTTTGGACCTTTCAGTCTATGATCATATTTCAAAATATGACTGAAAGGTCCAAAATGGTCAAGATTTCTACCTACCTTCTCTTCCAGTAGATTTAGTGTTTCTGTTTTAATATTTACATCTTTGATCCATTTTGACTTTAATTTAGTGCATGGTGCTAGATATGGTTCTAGTTTTAGTCCTCAGCATGTGGAGAGCCAATTTTTCAAGCGCCATTTATTAAAGAGGCTATCTTTCTTCCAATGAACATGTTTGGCCACTTTGTCAAAGATAAGGTGGCTGAGTGTGTTTGTAGTTGTGTCTGCATCTTCTACTCTGTCCCACTGATCCTCCAGTCTGTTTTTTGGCCAATACAGTGCTGATTTTGTAACAGTAGCTTTGTAGTATAATTTTAAATGAGAGATTGTGATGTCCCCTGCCTTGCTTTTGTTGCCCAGGATTGCTTTTGCTATTCTAACTCTCTCTGGTTCCAAATGTATTTTAGGAATGTTTTCTCTAGTCCTGTGAGGTATGCAAATGATATTTTGATCAGGATTGCATTAAATCTGTATGACAATTTTGGGTGTATGGCCATTTTCACTATGTTGATTCTTCCTATCCATGAGCAAGTGATATCTTTCCATTTTCTGATATCCTTTTCAATCTCCTTTTTCAGCATATTGTAATTTTCAATGTACAGATCTTTTACTTCCTTTGTTAGATTGATTCCAAAGTATTTCATTTATTTATTTATTTATCTGTCTATTTATTTATTTATTTATTTTTTGGATGCTATTGTGAAGGGTGTAGCTTTCCTAATTTCTCTCTCAGTGAGTTTGCTGTTTTTGTACAGAAATGCTATTGATTTTCAAGTGCTGATATTGTACCCAGCTATGCTACTGAATTTGATTATTAAATCTGGAAGTCTTTTGTGGAGTTTTTAGGGTCTTCTATGTAGAGTACCATGTCATCTGTGAACAATGATAATTTAACTTCTTCCTTTCTGTCCTTATTTGTTTTATTTCTCTCTCTTGTCTAATTGCTCTGGCTAGTGTTTCCAGAACTATATTGAATAGGCACGATGATAGCTACATCCTTGTCTTATTCCTGATTGTAGAGTGAAATCTTTCACTTTTTGACCATTTAGTATGATGTTGGCTGTTGGTTTGTCATAGATGGCTTTTGTCAGATTGAGATAAAGGCCATCTATTCCGATTTTCTGTAGGGTTTTTATCATGAATAAATGTTGGACTTTGTCAAAAGTTTTTCTTCATCTATTGAGATGATCATGTGACTTTTGTCTTTGGCTCTGTTTATATGGTGAATTTATTTATTTATTTGCTTGTTGAACTATTTCTGCATTCCTGGGATGAATCCCACTTGGCCATGGCGTATAATATTCTGGATGATTTGCTGCATTCTGTTTGCTATTATCTTATTATTTTTGCATCTGTGCTCATTAGGGAGACTGGACTGTAGTTCTCTTTCTTGGTTGGGTCTATCTCTGGTTTTGCTATTGGGTAATACTTGCCTCTAAAAATGAGTTAGGGAATATTGCTTCCCTTTTAACTTCATGAAAGAGTTTGAGGAGTATTGGGGTTAAATCTTCTCTAAATTTCTTGTAGAATTCAGCAGTGAATCCATTAGGACCTGGGCTTTTCTCTGTTGGTAAATTTTTAATTACATTTTCTATTTCATTGACTGATATTGGGTTATTTAGAATTTTTATATCTTCTTGATTCAGCTTTGGTAATTCATACATATATAGGAATCCATCCATTTCTTCTGTGTTTTCTATCTTGTGAGAGTAAGATTTTTGAAGTAGATATTGAAGATCTTCTGAATTTCCACAGGATCTGTAGTGATTTCACACTTCTCATTCTACATTGCACGAATTTGAGTCTTTTCTTTCCTTTTTTGGATAAGCTTGGCTAAGGGTTTATCCATTTTATTTATTCTTACAAAGAACCAACTCTTCAATGCATTAATTCTTTGTATTGTTTTCTTGGTCTCAATTGTGTTAATTTCTGCTCTGATCTTTATAATTTACTCCTTTGTATGGGCTTTGGGCTTGACTTGCTCTTCTTTTTCTAGAAGCTTGAGGTGCAACATTATGTTGTTTATTTGTGTTTGTTCTTTTTTCTTGATGTGAAAATTCACCAGTATAAATTTCACTCTTAGGACTGCTTTCATTGTGTCCCACATGTTCAGGTATGCTGTATCTTCATTTTTGTTTAATTGTACATATATTTTTTTAATTTTTTCTTTAATTTCATCTGTGGCCCATTGGTTATTCAGTTGGGTGTTATTTAATTTCCATGTGTTTATAGTTTTCATGGTTTCTTTTGCCATTAATTTCCAATTTAATTGCACTATGGTCAAATAATATATATGGGATAATTTCAAATCTTTTGCATTTAATTAAGCATGTTCTATAGGCTAGTATGTGGTCTATTTTAGAGAACAAACTATGTGCACCTGAGAAGAATGTGTATTCTGATGTTGTTGGGTGGCACACTGCAAAAATTTCTACCAAATCCATTTGTTCACAGGTTTGGTTCTGTTCTGATATTTCTTTGCTGATTTTCTGTCTAGTTGATCTATCTCTTTGTGACAATGGGGTATTAAGGTCTCCTGTTAATATTGTATTATTGATTACTTGATTTTTCTTGTCTATCAATATTTGTCTCGTATGTTTATGTGCTCCTATATTTGGTGAATACATATTTATGATTATTATCTCTTTCTCTCAAACTATTCCCCTAACAAGTATGTAGTGACCTTCCTTATCTCTTTTAATCATTCTTGGTTTGAAGTACATATTGTTTGCAAACAGAATATCTACCCCTGCTTTGTTCTGGGTTGCATGGGTTGCATGCATGGGTTATTGTTGTTGCATGGGTTATTGTTTTCCATCCTTTGAATTTCAGTCTATGAATTTCTTTTTGAATTAAATGTGTTTCTTGTATACAGCATATTTTTGGATATTGTTTCTTGATCCATTCTGCCAGTCTGTTTCTTTTGTTTGGTGAATTGAGGCCATTTACACTGATGGTTATAATTGATATGTATTGGCTTATTTTTGTCACCCTATTTTCCTGCTGTTGGTTCCCTGCTTTTCCCCTCTGTTTAATTGATTCTCCTGCTTGGTGCCTTCTTTCTGTTGTTCTTGGATTTGTGGTCATATCTCTATCTAGAATATCTTTCACTATCCTTTGTAATGTTGATTTAGTGATCATGAATTTCTTCACTTGTTTTATGTCATGTAAGTATCTTATTGCTCTATTAATTTTGAAAGATAGTTTTCCAGGGTACATCAATCTGAGTTGGAAGTTGTTTTCTTTGAGAACTTCAAATACTCTACTCCAATCTCTTCTTGACTTGAGGGTTTGCATTGAGAAGTCTGCCATGATTCTGATTGGCTTTCCTTTATAGGTGATCTGTTTCTTTTCTCTATTTTATTTTATTTTATTTTTTATTTATTTATTTTTTTGTGGGTACTGGGGGTCGACCTCAGGACCTCGTGTGCCAGCAGGTGCCTGTGTCTCTGAGCCATCTCACCGGCCCTCTAACAATTTTAATATTTTGTTCTTGTGATGAATTACTGGGATCTTGATTGTTACATATCTGGGTGTAGATTTATTTTGGTTATGGCTAATTGGAGTTCTATATGCTTCACCTATCCGTATGTAAAATTCTTTTCCCATGCTTATAAATTTTCTGCTGTTACTTCTGCACAAATGTTTTTTTTGTGGGTACCGGGGATTGACCTCAGGGCCTCACACACCAGCAGGCAGCCGTGCCACTGAGCAATATCACTGGCCCTTTTTTCATATGTGGGTATCGGGAGTCAAACTCAGGACCTCACGCTTGCTAGGCAGGCGCTTATGCCACTGAGCTATCTCACCAGCCCTGCAAATAGTTTTTTTGATGTCATTTGTGTTGACTCCTGCTTTTCCATTGACACCAATTAGACTCATATTTTTCTTTGTTTTCTTGTAGTTGTTGACTTGTTTTTCCTTGATATTTTGTTATTTTCAAGAGATCTTTCTTTCTTGATCATTAATCATGGTCCTGTCTTCAAGGTCTAAAAGTATATCTTCAGTTTTGTTCAAGCAGTTTTGCCTGCTTTCAATGGAATTTTTTAATTTCCTAGATATCTGTTTGAATCTGTTTCATGCATTGTGTATTTTTCCTATAATGATTATTCACAGTTTTCGTCATTTTCCTATCATCATCTATATTTTTACCTATCTCTGCTCTAGATTTGCTGAGCAATTCCTTTATGAATGTTGATATTTCTTTTTTTACCTGAGAGATTACTTCTGATCTAGTTTCCTCTATAGCCTCATGGATTTGTTTCTTTACTTCAGTTGTTATCATTTCAGGAATTTCAGTTGTGTCTTCCATTTTTCTCTAACTTGATGTCCCCTGGACTTGTACAGGTTGGTCTGGAGGTCTGGGATTTCATTTTTGCTTCTGCATGTTGTCATTTTCTATTTCAAAATTTTTATATTCTAGATATTAGCCCTCTGTCTGATGAGTAGCTTGTGAAAATGTTTCCCCATCCTGTAGGCTGTCGCTTTACTGATTGAATCATTTTCTGTGCAGAAGTTTTTAGTCTAATATAATCCCATTTGTTGATTTTTACTGCTATTTCCTGTGTGATTGAGGTTCTGTTTAAAAAATCCTTTCATATTCGTATGTCTTCAAGTGTTTTACCTATTTTGTTTTCCAGGAAGTTTAATGTATCTGTTTGAATATTTTTGATCCATTTTTATTTTAATTTAGTATATGGTGAGAGATAAGGCTCCAGTTTCATTCTCTTACAAACAGATAACCAGTTTTCCCAGTACCACTTGTTGAATAGGCTTTCCTCCAGCATATGCTTTTGGACCCTTTGTCAAAAATCAAATAGTTGAATATGTCTGGGGAGGTTTCTGTTTCCTCAATTCTGTTTCATTGATCCATGTGTCTGTTTTTGTTCCAGATCCATGTGTCTGTTTTTGTTCCAGCATTTTTACCAATATTGCTTCGTACTATAGCTTGAAGTCTGGTATTGCTAATCTGCCTGTTTTGCTCTTATTGCCCAAAAATACTTTTGTTATTCAGAGTCTCTCCTGGTTCCATATGAATTACAGGATTGTTTTCTCTAGATCTATAAAGTATGCTGTTTTATTTTTATTGGGACTGTGTTCAATCTGCAGAGAAGTTATGGCCATTATCACAATATTGTTTCTGCCTATCCAGGAGCAAGGGACATCTTTCTGTTTTATGATATCCTCTTCAATCTCCTTCTTCAGAGTGTTATCGTTTTCTTTGTTGAGGTCTTTTACTTCCTTGGTTAGGTTAAAACAAAAATATTTTATTTTTCTTGAAGAAACTGTGAATGGTATTGTTTTTATAATTTCCTTCTCATTCTGTTCATTGTTGGTATCCACAAATGCTAATGATTTTTATGTGTTGACCTTGTATCCTGCTGCTTTGCAGATATTTCTTATTAATTCTAAGAATTTCTTGGTGGATTTCTTTGAGTTTTCCTTGTAGAGTATCTTGCATATGCAAATAATGATGATTTGAGTTCCTCCTTTCCTATATGTATCACTTTAATGTCTGTTCTTTTTTTGTGTGTGTGGGTACCGGGGATCGACCTCAGGACCTCACGCACCAGCAGGTGCCTGTGCCTTTGAGTGATATCACTGGCCCTTTTTTCATATGTGGGTTCCGGGACTCAAACTGGGTTCCTCACGTTTGCCAGGCAGGCGCTTACGCTGCTGAGCCATTTCACTGGCCCTCATATCTGTTCTTGCCTAATTGCTCTGATTAATGTTTCAAGTACTATGTTGAAGAGCAGAGGTGATAGTGGATATACTTGTCTTGTAACTGATTTTAGGGGGAATGCTTTTACTTTTCCCCCATTTAGTATGATGCAGGCAATTGGCTTGTCATAGATAGCTTTTGTTATATTCAGGTGTGGTCCTTTTACACCTGTTTACTTCAAAGTTTTTATCATGAAGAGGTGTTGGATTTTGTTGAAAGCCTTTCTGCATCTATTGATATCATCATGTGTTTTTTTACCTTGCTCCTCTTTGTGGGATATATTACAATTGCAGACTTAGGTATGCAAGGATGCTTGTATCTCTGGGATGAAACCTACTTGATCATGGTGACTCAGCTTTGTGATAACATGCTGTATTCTATTTGCCAATATCTTTTTGAGAATTTTTGCATCCATGTTCATTAAAGGATTGGCCTATTGTCTTTTTTAGTTGGGTCTTTATCTGGTTTTGATATCAAGGTGATTGTGGATTCCATAAATGAATTTGGGAGCACTCCATCCATTTCAGTTTCTTTGAACAGTTTCAGCAGTATTGGTTATGTAATATCCTTAAAGATTATGTAGAATTCAGCCATGAATCCATCAGGTCCTAGGCATTTTTAGTTGGTAGATTCTTTATTACTGAGTTAATTTCATTGCTTGAGATTGGATTGTTAACTATATTTATGTCTTCTCAGCATAGATTCTGTGGTTTATATGTGTTTAAGATTCTGCACATTTCTTAAAAATTTGTCATTTTCTGGAATATAAATGTGCAAAATAGCTACTGACTAGCTTCTGGATTCCAACAGTGTCTGCTGCGATTTCTCCTTTGTCATTTCTAATGGCATGTGTGTGAGTCTTTTCTGTCTTTCTCTTGGTGAGTCTTGCTAAGCGGCTATTTTATTTATTCTTTAAAAGAAAAAGCTCTTTGCTTGGTAGATTTCATAGTTTTTTTTTTTTTTTAGTCTCAATTTCATTAATTATCACTCTTGTCTTTACAATTTCTCTCCTTACCTTTTGTTTGGGGTTGGTTTGTTTTTGTTTCTCAAGTATCTCAAGATTTTTCATTAGGTTATTTATTTGGTCTTGCTCTGTTTTCCTAATGTGAGCATTAATTGCAATGAATTTTCCTCTTAGAACTGCTTTCAAAGTGTCCCAAAGGTTCCATTGTGTCGTATAATCACTGTCATTAACTTCCAAAAATTTTTAAATTTCCTCTTTGATTTCCTCTGAGACCCATTTGTTGTTTATGAGTACGTTGTTAATTTTCCAGGATCTTTTGCCTTTCCCAAATTTTCTTTGTTGATTTGTATTTACATTTCACAGTGTGGTAAGATAGTATATGTGGGGTAATTTTAGTACTTTTATATTTACTTAAGCAGGCTTTGTGATTTAATTTTGAAAAATATGTGCTGCTGAAAAGAATGTGTACTGTTATAGATGGATGGAATGCTCTGTATCTATTAAGTTCATATGTTCAAGCATGTGATTCAATTCTGAAATTTCTTTATTAGTTTTTTGTTTAGCAGATCTGTCTCTTCATGCAAGCGGGTATCAAAAGCCCCTGTTATGATTGTATTAATGTTTATCTGATCTTTTAATTTAGGAAGTATTTGTTTTATGTAGGTAGGTACTCCAGTATTTGGTGCATATATGTTTATCAATGCTATCTCTTCTTGTTGGATTGTTTATTTAACTAGTATGTAGTGACCTTCCTTGTCTCTTCTAATCCATTTTAACTTGAAGTTTACAATGTCTGAAATTAGAATTGTTACCCCTGCTTGTTTTCTGGATTTTGGTGCATGAAATGTTGTTTTCCATCCTTTAATTTTAAATCTCTGAGTATCTTTTTGATTAGATGATTTTCTTGAGTGCAAAAGATTGTTGGATTCTGTTTTTTGATCCAGTCTGCTAGTCTGTATTTTTGATTGGAGAGTTGAGGCCGTTAGCATTGGTAATTATTACGGAGACATGTTGGTTATTTACTATCATTGTCCTCTTTACCTCTTGGTGTGTTATTTGTTTTACTTTGTCTGTTGTTTTTTATTGTTTTTCCAATGACCTCACTAGTTTCCTCTGTGCGTTTAGGTGTGTCCAATTCTATATTTCTGTGGAGAATATACTTGAGTATTTTTTCTAGAGCTTCTTTAGCAGTGATAAATCTTCTGAGTTGGAATTTTTCAAGGAAATTATTTCTCCAACTATTTTGAAGGATAGCTTTGCTGTGTAAGTTAATCTGGGTACAAGTTATTTGTTCTTAGGGCTTGAAATACTTCACTTCAAGCTCTTCTGGCCTTGAGGATTTGAGCTGAAAAGTCTATTGTGATTCTAATTGGTTTATCTTTATATGGTATTTAATTTTTCCTCTGGCTGCCTTTAAATTTTTTTCCCTGCATATCTGCAAATTTAATGAAGATATGCCTTGAAGAACTTCCCTTTTCATCATAATTGTTTGGTGTTCTACAAGCATTGCTTACTTGTACATTTAAATCTTTTCTTATATTTAGGAAATTTTCCTTGATAATTTCTGTAATCATGTTGGTGAATCCATCTGCACAGTCTTCTAAAATTTTCTAACTCTGACTAACCCTAGATTATATTTTTTGTTGTTATCTAATGGCTGTTGGACAGTCTTCACTTGTACCCTTATTTTCTTTTTGGCTTCCTTGATTTCCTTATCATGATTCACTATATTGTCCTCAATATCAGATACTCTTTCTTCACACTGGTCATTTTGAGAATGTACAAATTTTATGCTGATTTTTATTTCAGGTTTTTCCATCTGACATCTTTTAGAGGATTCCATATCCTTGTTGAATCTCTCATTCAAAATTTGAACTGTCTTGCTTAGCTCATCCATTTTTTTATCTATTTCTCTGAAATTCACCATGGGTGTATTGAGTGTCATTGCTGTAAACATTGGTTGATCTCCTCTTTGAAAGCATATATTTTCTTTATCCCTTCTAAGAACTTTTCATAGATTTCTGTTGTCTGGTATTTTTGTTCTTCTCCCTTTGTGGCCTCTTGCTGTGCCTTGGGGAGTTGGAGGGGGGCTCAGAAATCTTCTATTTCCATTTTTACCCATTCTCCTATTTGAAGATATATATATATATATATATATATACATATATATGTATATATATTATATTATATATATTACATAAAGAGATAAATAGAGTATAAATGGAATATATAATATAGAATTATATATAGAGAATATATGGTATAGAATATATGTTACATGTATTATAATATGTATAATATAGAATTTTAAATTATGAGCACTCTCATTTTTCTCCTCCTTTTTTTAGGATGTGGGGCTACTTTTAGTTGAGGACTAGAGAAGTGAGGCAAGTATGTGGCTATATGGAGATTTTTAGTAGGATGCTGCCTCCCCATGAGTTACTTTCAGCTTTGTATCTCTAGTTTGAGTATTTGCTGCTTATGTGTTTACCTTAAGTAATTTTATCTCTGTCCCTATGTTTTGCCACAAGAATTGCTTCACTTTATAACAATATCCACATTTTCAAACTTACAACATTTTCATATGATAGTCCTTGCAGTTACTCTTCTCCTTGTTTGTCTATTCTTTTGATGAGGAAGAGAACCTAGACACCTATTAAATCAGAGCCAATGAAAGCACCATTATACAAGTGTAACAACCTAATATGTACATGAAAACATAAAAGTAGTTAATGCAACATTGTTAAATAACTCAAAGAAAATACAGAACTAAAACCAATAAAATATCCACTGGGAACACCAATTAGATATTCCAGTGAGTCATTGCCTATGTGATTCCCACATCACCTCTTTGCCAGAGTTTGAGTGATCATACCCCAATCATGCCCATATTTCCTTTGCTGCAAAACTAGGGTTAACTCAGACTCAGGGCTTCTTTCTGCCAGATTTCAGACATTCTTGAAGAGTTTGAGCAAGCCTGTGATCTAGATTTAGAATACTTACTGTCCTTCTCTGTGTGTGTAATGATGAGTTTGGCCATTAAGTTCACTGGCACTCAATTGTCCTCTGAGTCAGGATTATTCCTATGGAATTAATTCAACTACTATTAACAGGCTAATCTGTTGTAGTGGAATCTATCAGGGATAGTTGAGAAATTACATGTGATAAGACCCTGCTTTGTGTCTCCCTTTAGTCTAGAGAAGAAATCCATAGCTATGGTGCAAACATTGTAAAAACCCAAGGCCTAACCCATCGTTAAGTGCACCAAATGTGTTGGCTGTGTCTCCCCTACTGGTAAAAAGCAACATTCAAAAGTACTTTTATAGAATCAACCATCTGAAGCCAAGAGGTTTGTGTAATACCAAAGAGGGGAAAAGAAGAGGAATAGAACTAAAAAGAAAAAAATATTCTCTGCTGCCTTCAATTGTGTAAGATTTCCCAGTCCAAGTCAGGTCTCAGTTTCTCCATGAGGAGAAAATTTGTTGATTTCACTGCCTTCTTATTGTTGGCTACAAATGCCACCCTTAGCAGTAGCACATGGTCTCTGGTTTGCTGCATGATCTATTTCTTCTGTATTACTTAATCTTATTTGTTCTCCTCTTTCAGTTCTCTTGTAGTTCCATGTGTCCTCCACTTACTTCGGTTCTTTCTGAGCTGTTCTTTTCCAGACTCTAAGCACTTTGTCCTGGAGAAGTTGAGTTGCTGACGGTCACTGCTCCACCATTTCTTTCCCTCCACCATTCTTTTTTATTTTTTTTATTTTTTGGTTGGTACCAGGTGTCGAACTCAGGACCTGGCATGCCAGCAGGAGCCTTCAGTGTTGAATTTAGTAAAGGAAACCTTCTAATCTTAGGTTTTTGTGCTTTCTTGACATAAATTATGCTAGTGATTTTTTGTTTTGTTTTGTTTTTATTTTTGTGGGTATCGGGGGTTGACCTCAGGACCTCACTCGCCAGCAGGCTCCCGTGCCACTGAGTGATATCACCGGCCCTTTTTTCATATGTTGGTACCAGGAGTCGAACTCAGGACCTGGCACTTGCTGGGCAGGAGCTTATGCCACTGATTCATCTCACCGGCCCCTCCACCATTCTTATTGGAGAGATACTGGCCTTATTCCACACCTTAAGACTAGAATAAGGCAGGATGCCCTCTCTCACCAGTCCTATTCAACATTGTGCTGAGAGTTGTAGCTAATGCAGTAAGAAAATAAATTAAATGCAGATTAGCAAAAATGACATGAAATTGTCTTAAATCATAGATGATAGGATTGCCTAGTCAGAAAATCTCAGGAATTGGAAAAAGAATAAAACTAACAAAAACCAGAGGAGCTCCTAGATTAAATGTTCACATATAGCAGGGCCATATGACATAAGCTTAGTGTGAAAAAAATATTTTTTTTGAGACCAGGTCTCAATATATAGTTCAGTCAGGGCTTTATCTCACTACGTGCCCAGGTTGAGCTGAACTGGAGGCAGTCCTCCTGCCTTACACTACCAAGTGTTGGGATTAGAAGATCGTACCATGGTGCCTGGTAATATACACGATTTTATTTCTTCCAAAGAGCCAAATATCAAAATGGGAAAATGCAATAGCTTTAGAAGAAGTTTATATTGGAGACACCTGACAAGATTAACTCAGGCTGATGGTCAAGTTTAAGGTCAAAAAAATATGATGAGTTGTGTTTGCAGCAAAACTTTTCACTTTCTGATGAAATAAAAATGGCACTTTCATCCTTTCGTCTTTCTTTAAAAACCCCATATCTTCAGATAAATCATAAAAGGCACATCACACAAGTTTCAACTGATGTCCTTTCTAAAAAATACTTGACCAATATGCTCAAAATTGGCAAGGTAATCAAACACAAGAAAAATCTCAGAAACAGTAGTAACCAAGAGGAGACTGAGTACACATGACCATTAAATATTATGACATCATGGAGAGGATTAGACAAATATATTAACTTAAAACTGAGAATATTTGCATCTAACAGGGTTTGTTGTTAGTAATATTAATAATATTGTATCAGTATTGGTCCATTATTGTGACAAAAGTATATATTAATTTAAAAAGTTAATAATTGGGGAAAGAGGGATTCTCTGTAGTATCTTCTCAGGAAGTCACTTGTGCAAACATCAAGAAGTAGGTATTAAATAAGCATAGATCATAAGAAAATTTTAAGAAGTTTAGGCCATATTTTCACCTAATTGAAAATGATGACCTAGCATATAAAAATTTGCAAAATGTGGCTAGACACTGACATAGGCTATTTTTACAGTTTCCAAGTTCCTCGCATAGGAAGGACAGAGAGAGAGAGAGAGAGAGAGAAATTGGCCCAAATTTCCTTCTGTTACAATAAGCTTGAAGAACATAGTAGTAATAGAATCACAAGGACCTCAACAATTATAAGTTCAATACAAAACATTAATTTACAAATATCGAATTTCAAATTTTATAAATTTATAAATATTAGGAAAAATGGTCCAGAATAGGAAATAATTATTTTATCATCATGAAGTATAAGATATTATTCAAGTTCCTAGAAACATCATAATGTTGGTAAGATCATGTTAATATAATAGATTTGGCGCTAAGAGCAAAATGACAAATTTTCTTGAAAATTTATACTTACATGTTTAGAGAAGAATTTCAGAATATCTATTTAAAAATAATCAGATGAAAAATTTTTCAACAAAGGAAAACTCTAATGCTTGTGGCATAACTGATGACATTTATCAACAATAATATGTGAGCAAATATACCAATAGAAAGAAAAAAAAAGTTTATTTTACAGGACTTTAGATAAAATTAATAAAGGTCATAACCTATTTTATAAATCTAGATTTTAAAAATCATGAAAAAATATTTATCTGAACAAAATTGTATATCATCATGGACTGATTACTATTGATACAGGTATTATAATTGAATATTTAGCAAAATGGGCAGTAAATAGAAAAAAAATATTACTATATGATATGTGGCTTGGACCTACTATAGATATTTGAGAGCACTAACAATCACAACTCTATGAATATAATTTTGTACATTCAACACTATTATACACAGTGAGTGAGTCTAGTTAATGCAAGAGGGCCAAGCGGCAGTTGTAGTGTGTTTTCATTTCTTTTTCTTGATCTGAGACCAAAATATTGGGCAAGTATGGTATGTGCAAATTCATTATCTGTACTTATTTGATATGTATGTATACTATGTTTCAACATCTATAAAATAAGTACATGTATGTGCATAAATTAAGCTAAAAGCATTAAAGTATAATTGAATAAAATAAAGTGAATTAGCTAAGTGTAGGCTCTCAGAATACACATTAACTCAGTGTTTTTATAATTGCCAGCACACATTTAAGTTTTATAAGCCTTATTTAATATACTGTAAAAATACATATTCTGCACACTTCTGCTTTTCTTGACTCTTCATGTCTTTGTGTATTACTGTGGTTTGGTCTGCAATAAATTCTTTCATCTAATAGAACATCTTTCAGCATTTACATTAGACACATATCATTTTGGTTCTCCAAGACTTTATTTGCCTGAGATAGCTGTATTTTCCCTCTGTACAAAAACAGAACAGAACAAAAAACAAAACAAAACAAAACAAAACACACAAGAAGAACAAATTGTGTTGTAGCTTTTACCATTAATAGGCAGATCTTTTTTTTATTTTGAAAGACTTTAATATAGTGATGTATAGCAATTATGTGTACATGTTTGCAGTACATAATGATTACATTTCTTGCATGTATCTAATTTTGATCAATAGAATAAGAAGGCTACACTTTGCAAGTTCCAGATTCTAGGTCATTAGTGTTTCTTTCACCAGGTTTTTTTTTGGAGTATCACCTTAAAATGATTCTTATACATCCAAAATGAAGCTCAATATGGTGGGAGGGGGACAACCAGACCAACACATCCTGTCACAATTTAAGGTAAGACCAGATATAAAAACAAAAATAAACACTACATACCAAAATTTAAAAACGCTGTGGTGTTTACTTTATATAGTACCAAAACCCAAAAACTCATATATACTTTAATTTCTTATGGATAATTCAGACACAAAAGCATGAGTTTGATTTGAGTTATGTGAATTTTTGACACTGATAAAAGTAAATTAACATACAAAGTTCAATTTATATTTACTCTGTACAGAGTAGCCTCTTTATATCATAATTTCAGTGGCTCTTTCAACTCTTTATAATTACATGATATTAATTTAGCCTCTCTGGAAAGAATCATTTCAAAAGGTCTGATTAAATCACATCTATGGATAAGATACGTGAAAAGTGATGTGATTATATTAGAATCAACCAAACAGCTTTATTTCTTGAAAGTTACTTATATTTTTCTATTTATCTGGCCTTTGCTATTAGTTTATTTTACTCTTCTCTCAATCTACAAAAGGGAGCTCGGAAAAGAATTTAGTTCAAACATTTAAGGTACAAATAGAACAGTCATTTCAAATAGCAAGTGAGAAAAGCATTTCACATGGGAATGTTCTCTATCAGGAATTCATTTTTTGAATGTATCTCATAGCTACAAATTTTGTGTTTCACTAAAATAAAAATATGTATATTCTGTGTTTTAAAAATCTGAAGCAAAAAAACATAATTAACATTGATATTTTCTTCTGCTTTAAAAATTACTGCTAATATGTATACACAATAATGTTATATCAAGTGTTCAGATTCTTCTGCCCAGTGCTATAAATTCAAAAGGGCTAAATGAATTGTAACAATCATGATTTAAAATGGACTCCATAGTTATATACTCAATTTTCAGTTTTTCTTTTCTATGGTGTTATTAATTGTAAAATATTTACATTTTCTTTTAGGGTCAAAAAGGTCAAGGCTAACAGAAGAAAAGGAATCTTCCAGCAGGGATGATAAGCAAAGCAAATGCCTCTCTGCACAGCATGAGGTTTCTTAAACTGCAAAATAAAATGAATCAACCGTGGAATTTTCCCGACAATGTATATCTACTACTATAGCAGTAGTCATTGTAACTTTGTGGGATTAAATTTTCAATATAAGTAACTTTGTAAAATAGGTCAACATTAAATTCATAGATATAAAAATCAAGTATAATATTAAGAAATATGGCAAAAGCAGGTTGCTTAACTTGTATGTTTCCAGGTTACTCCTAGCTTCTATGATTGCAAGTCATAAATAAGAAGATGTCTATGTATGCACGTCTTTTCCTTTTTTTCTTTCTTTCTGGGATGCATGCTTATTCTAAAAATAAGTGTTAGAAGCATATATACCATGAATTATTCTCATGAAGCACATCCATACCTTCTCTTTGAAAATATATCTGTAGTATTCCATAATTTGCAGTTGGATGTGGGATTCTGGTCATTTTTATGTTTAATAAATTGGTACCCATTTAAAAATTAAGGTAACTGAGGATTTCCTTCACAGTATAGATTCATTGATTTTTTTCCATTTTTTATTCATTCTGAAGTGTTCAGTAAAATTTAAATCAAATAACTTACCAAAAAAATGTTAAACGTCAATAAAATTAAATTATCAGAAATAATTAATGTACTTAATTACAAATTATGCCATAATTTTTGTATCTATAATTTACTATGTATATATTGTGTGAACTTTAGATTCAATATAATCACTATCAAAAGTCCAATAGCAGTCTGCACAAAAGAAAAAACAAATTGTGAAGTACAGATGAAACCACGAAATACCCAAAAGCGCCAAAACAGTCTTGAGAAAAACAGCAATGCTGAAAATATCATGATACTGAATTTCAAATTATACCCTAAAACCGTACTAACACTACATCATACCAGTACAAGATCCTCATGTAGAACAATAGAATAGGAAAACACACACACGTAGAAACAAACCCACATAACTTTAAGAATTGTTTTGAATTATGAGGAAATAATTGACCACCACAAAAAGTAACAATAATCTTATACTTAATTTTTAATGGAAATTGTTGAATCATTTAGAGTTAATACCAATTAAAGAGGGAACACCAAAGGAATAACGGAGACAGGCAAATAATCTCCCAATGGCCAGAGCTGGAAATATTTGAACAAATATAACATAGGATGACAAATCAAAATATGAGATAAATAGTATTGTGTCTCTGCCAATATAAACAATCTTTGAATAAATAAGTAGGGGGAGAATTCACAAATCCCCATGCAGAGTTCCCAAGAGTTTGTGAACTGTTGTCCTCATTTAAAGATGTGAAACATAACTCCCCATCCCTTAAGGAAATGATGTTTCCTTCCAGAGAACAGAACATAAAATGGAGAAAATTAGAGTAATTTTAAAGTGAAGAAACCTGGTCATACTACCCCACTGAGGTGATCATGTTTACTATTGACATTAATAAATCATGGAGATAGCAGAAATATTTCATGGTATGATGTAAAAAGAACAACTATTCTGGTCTTTTTAAAAATCCCCTAACCCCAGTCAAATCATGATACCAATATCAGGTAAATTCTAATAGGTATACAGTCTATAAAACACTTAATCACTATTCTTCAAAACAAAGTCTTCAGAAAGAGGAAAATGTAAGAAACATTTTCAATTTAAAGACATGGCAATTAAATGTGTAGGATCTCAGAACAGAAAATTAACATTAGGTAAAAACCAAGGAACTTGGATAAAATACAGATGTTAGTTGATAATTACATATCAGTGGTGGTTAGTTAAGTTTAATACAACTACTGTAATAATGTTAAATTTTAGCCATAAGGAAAACTGTGAAGTATATGACAACTCCCTCTTATGTATTCACAGAGTTTCTTTAAATTTTCTGTGATCAGTTTAGGAAAGGTTTCCATTTCTTAGTTTATTGAATTCTCCCTATGATTGTGTGAGGTAGATATTATTTATTTACATTTGGGATGAAAAAATAAAGCTTACAAATTTTTACAACTTACCATCACTCAAGTATCACATGGTATAAAAAGGACCTGAATCATATGATTCCAATATTTTCTACAACAAATCAAATGGTGAAATATTGCTGTTGATGGGACATTTGATGTTAGGCCACATCTTTGAAATATCTGTTCAAGTTCCTTAGTGATTTCTACATCATTAAATGTTGACAAGTCATTTTGGCTGATAGTGGTATCTGAATAAGATGAAAGTACAATATAAGCATTAAGTGTTTGGGTTTTGAGGGCAAAATGCCTTCATTTGAATCCCACTGTAACACTTAGTAGCTCAGTGAACTGCCCCAGGATCTCTGTTGCTTGCTGTTGCTTCTGTGTTATTTTTCATGAAGCAGAAATGATGCTATGATACCTATTTCAAACAGTTTTTGAGAGAACTAAAGTTAATGTTTAAGCAACTCACACCACTTCAAATCCCATAATAAATGTCCAATAATTAATGAAAATTATTTATAAAATTTCTTAATTAAACACTTATCAAAATAATTTGTTCTCATTTAAGGTAAGCAATTACAAAATGCTGTTGAATAGGAATATGAATGTTAGAACAGATAAAGAAGTTGAGTAAAACCCAATTATGAAATGAAATAGAAGGAATGAAATGTGAATGGTAGCACCTAGGCTTGCCTCATAGATCAAACAAAAAACTCTTGGTAACTCAGGAGAGGGACTGAGAAGAATTTTCTTCCCTGTTGAAGTGAATATCCTTATGGATGTTTAGGAATAACTTCACAGAACAAAATTTTATGATTTTTATCTTTCAAAATTGTTTAAAATGCTCTGACATCACCTTATATCTATAGCCAACTATCACTTCTTTTAATAGAAGATTTTTCCAAAATGTTTTGTAACTCTCATTCATAAATTAGAGTGGTTTTCTTTTACTTCATTTAATTATACTTGTATCTACAGGTTATTAAAGTACTTGTTATGCCATTAGGTAGACTTGTGAGTAAAAACTGCCCTGTGTACAATATATTAACCTTTCACACTGTGCCCAACTGCAAGACTCAAACTACCTGACTGAGGCAAAAGTTAAAGACCCACCATGACATGCATACTTCTGTGCAGGTGATTTTATTTCTGTGAAATAGATTCCAAAGTAGGATGTATGAAACAAGGCCATGTGAGCTTACACGTATTTTTAATTTTATTAGAGACAAAGCTTTTATTTTATGTCAGAAAAAGAGATGTCATCCTTGTTACCAATATAATCCTTGGGTTTTCTGAATGAATAAAGTTACAGAAAAGAGATTGCAGTTGAGTAAATACATTAGTTGAGTTGCAGGCTCAGTTATTTTGGTGAGTACAATTTCATTGTTCCTTATTTTATTCTTTAAGTTTATTGATACATTTTAGATATACATAATGATAACATTCATTATAGGGAATTTGTACCTGTATATGGTATATCTTGATTTTCTTTTTTTTTTTTTCACATTCCCCTCTCCTCCCTGCAACTCTTCATCCTCTCTTTGTTCATAAAAATTTGTTTCCATTTTTCCTTCTTTTCTCATCATGGTACCTTGAGTTTTATTTTTTTGAAGAATCTCCACACTGATTTTCACAGTGGTTGCACCAGTCTACACTACCACCAACAGTGGAAAAGGGTTCATTTTTCCCTATGGCTCCTCCAGCATTTGTTATTGGTTGATTTCTTGATAATAGCTATTCTTTCTGAGTGAGATGGAATCTCGTTGTTGTTTTAATTTCCATCTCTCAAATGGCCAGTGATTTTGAAAAATTTTTAATGTACTTATTTGCCATTTGTATTTCTTCATCTGAAAAGTATCTTCATTTCAGATGTCCATTTTTGGAGTGGGACTTTAAATTTGGGATGGCTTTTTGTTTTGTTTTGTTTTGTTTTGTTTTTGAGTTCTTTTCATATTCAAGGTAGTAGTCGTTTGTGTGAGGAACAGCTGGTAAAAACTTTCCCACCTTGTGGGTTGTCTCTTCACTCTGTTGGTGGTTTCTTTTGCTGTGCAAAAGCTTTTTAATAAGATCCTATTTGTTGATTGTTAGTAATATTTCCCATGTGATTGGGGTTTTGTTTATAAATTCTTTGCCTGTCTTTCAGGCAATGTCTTTCAGGGTTGTACCTATTCTGTCTTCTAGATTTAGAATTTCTGTTTTAATATTTAGAACTTTGATCCATTTTGATTTAACTTTGTGCATGATGACAGATGTGGGTCTGATTTTAATCTTGAGCGTGTAGAAATTCATTCAGTCAGCAACTTTCTGTATGTCCTTCGGTGACCCACCCAAGTCTGCTCACCCTGTGTGTCTTTGCATCACTCTTCCACTTGTTGTGATGCCCTCAGACAGAGTCATCCTGAGGCTGTTCCCAGTCCCCTGTACACACTTGGCCCCTCACAGCACTTGTACAGCCTCCTCTGATCCACTCTGTTGTGTCTGTCTTTTCATGCTGTGGGATCCTGTTCCAATTACTACCTTCACTGCTGCCACTGCAGTCCCTAACCTTTTTGTCACTAGAGGGTCCAGTTAGCAGCTGTGGTGCATGACAGAAAAAAAAAAAAAAAAAAAAAACCTGGTGGCCCACTGGGGAGGGAGCAGCTTCCTGGTCCCTTGCCCCTGTGTGTGGCAATAGAATTTATTGCCAGGCTACAATGTCCTCTGTTTGGAGGAAGGTGAAAGAGGCAAAGAGCCTTATATCCCAAATTCATCCTGTATTGTTTGAGTTTGCCATGCTATTGAAGTCCATCAGATTTTTGGGAAATTTCCAAAATGGTGATTCCTGCTCCATAGTCAGGCAGACTTCCCAATGGCTGCTCTGTGGTCTGCTTCACTGTTTTATAAATTCCTATGCCTATGTTTTTTTGACCTGTGAGTGTCTTTTTTTCAGATTGATTTTGGCATCAGGATGTATATCCCTCCCTTTTTTCCAATTACCTATGTTTTTAGATGATTTTCAAAGAGTAACTCAAACATGGGTCCTACTCTATTCAGCCATGTGGAATCTCTCTGAGCTTGGACATTTGATAAATTTTGCCAGGGTATTTTAGAATAGAAGGTGACTTTTTTTTATTTTGATCATCAATTTACAAAGTATTTTTGCTCATCTTTATTTGTATTGCTCTATTTCCTCACTTCCTAACTCATTACCTAAATTTAACAGCTGAAATGATAATTTACTATGGTTTAAATCTGCAAGCTATAGATCCCAAGTAGTGTTAATAACTTTTCTTAGTTTATGAACTATTAGAATTGTCAATTTTGTGATTGTTACTTAATATTCTTGCTTTTTCTCTCCTTTTATTAAACTTGCCTTCCTCCCTTCCTTCTTTCTGTCTTGATTTCTCCTTTACTCTTATGCGCATTGAAGTTTATAGAGTAAATCTCTGACTTATGAATGACACCCATTCCAGGAGAATAGTCATCAGTCTGAAAAAGTGAGTTATAACCCTTTGACCCAGTATACAATGTAAAGCTAAAAAAACACACACAAGAAATACTATAAATTAACTATTTTTACTTTTACAATTACCTTAAAATGGTGGTACAGCACAGTACAGTACAACTGGCATATAGGGGATTGCATGGAGTAAACCGACAAAAAGAGTTATCAACTAGAGAAAGGAGTTTAGTCAGGTAGACCTGAAAGATCATCAACAATAGGAGATGAAGGGCATGATGGAATTTCACTCACACGTGATGTGGATGACAAGGGTTTTTTGATGGATTAAATCCTATCTATCCTCTTGAAAAACTGATCCAGTGATGTATGTGTAGTAGCCCTTTTTTTCTTGTCATAGATGACTCTGTAGAAATGGATGGGATTTTGAACAGCTTCTGTAACCTTTGTGCATCATTCTATGCTGGGATCCTGTGCCTCAAGCCAACAGTGCCTCTTCAAGTAAAGAAAATCCCCTTGCCATTTCCTGTGTTGTTAATCTCTTTGGTTTTTCACTTATATCTTCCTTTTGGCTCTCTTCATCATTTTGCTGGGCCTTTCATTCCATCAGGTCCTCACTGGTAAGCTCCTTGTGTTGCACAGCAAGGAGTTCAATGAAATCATCCTCTTGCAGATCTAGCTCCAGATTCTTGTGAAGGGTCATTAAGTTGTTGAAGACCTCTTTGGACTCCTTACCCATCTTCTCAAGTCCATGATTTCATGAACAAACTATGGAGAAATGTTCTTCCAAACTCCATCCAAGGTGAGAGCTGAAACCTCACACCAATCAAAGTTCATGTTTTTATGGCATTATAGATATTATATTTTTCCAAAATTGTCACAAGTGTGTTCCTGTTTTATCAGTTGCCTTTACTGCATGATGAAAATTGTGACATAAATAATATTTCTTAAAAGTTGCAATAACTCCTTGCTCCATGGGTTGGATGAATGCCATACTATTTAGAGTCAGATGCACTACTTTGATGTTGGGATGAAAATCATCCATGCTTTGGGGATCATCTGGTGCAGCCAGATTCTCCAGGAGCAAAAGTATGGAATGTGATACCTTTCTCCAAACATTATTTCTCTATCTAGCATAAAGTAGTGGAAAATCCAGTCCTGGAAAATGGGCTTTGTAACCCAGACTTTGGAGGTACTCTTCCACACAATGGGCAGAGTCCTTGGCTATGTTCTTGAGGGCTCTTGTGTTCTATAAATGGTAAATTAAGAGAGGTTTTAGTTTCACATCACAGAAGCATTGACAGCAAACAACAGAGTAAGTTTGTCTTTTGCTGCTTTGAAGCCTGGCATCAATTTTTTTTTTCTCTTTACTGATTAACTTTGTTCTAGAATCATCTTCCAGCAGAGTCCTGTCTCAAAAACATTAAAAACCTGTTGGGATAAATAAGCACCTTCATCAGTAATTTTGCTAAGTGTAGATGGAAATTCTTGGTCAGCTATGTTATCTGCACTTGCAGCCTCACCATTTGCTTCACCATAGTGAATATTGGGCCTGACCTTGAACGTGTCTAACCATCCATGGCTGCAGTAAAAGATGCACCCTGCTCACCCCATTTTTCAAGTGTTCAAACAGGCCTTTAGCTTTTTCTTGGATAAACATTAAGCTGCATGGGATTTGATGCTGATGTGAATCCTGCATCCACACACTGAGAAGATTCTCCACCTCCTCTGTCACTTTACCATGCTTTTTGGATATTATTGTTACTTCTTTAGCTCAGCAGACTTCACAAATTCCATGACCTTGTCTTTGTTCTTTAGAATTGTGCCAATGGTTAAACAATTCACACCTTAAGAACAATCGGTGTCTACAGTCTTTTCACCTCTCTCAATTATTTTCACTTTTGTTTTCATCATTATTGATTTGCAGTGGCTAGCAGCCCCCTCCACATCACCGCTGCTTTTTCTCTTGCTTCTGGACATCTTCGGTTCTGACTGAGCACTGTACTACTGTACAATATCACACTGTATAGTGAATGCACAGCAGCACAGCTGTTGACGATGTTGGCAGACTTGTAAGTTACTTCCATGATTTCTTTGCATCTGCAGGTGTTCATAATATGAGCTTCACTTATATCTTTGAAAGTTCACAATATTTGTAAGTCAGGGACTCACCATACATACACTAAAATCTTAGACTGTGAGTAACTTGTTCTGTAAGCATTATGCAAGATAAGCAAGAATTTCTAGTAAATTTATCTTGATACATGAGTGATTTCCTGCAATATGAGTAGTATGTGATGCCAAACATCACATGATCACAACTGAGCCAATGAAACTTTCTCTCTCTCTCTCTCTCTCTCTCTCTCTCTCTCTCTCTCTCGCTGTAGTATTGTGGGTGATCACCTCCCAACAATGAGAGTTTGTGGAGGAGACCTTGTCTGTAGAGGAAGAGGAAAAAAGGTAGAGAAATCTCTCACTTTAATTGAGATTAGGGAAATGTTGAAAATGTGGAAAATGGTGCAAAATTTTGTAGAACATACCATCCAAATAAGGCTAGCAGTGTGAGTGATGTTTGTCTATAAACAATGCAATTTGACATTTCCGGGAAATCTCAAAAGGAGCCAAAAGTAAGTGTCATTAGATAGGTTCCTTGTTAATGTTACATGAAAAGAAAGATTCCACTGAGCCAATATGTAGCAGCAATTCTGTTAGTGAGCCTGAAAGTCATCCTGTACAATAACTGTTTTCTCTTTTGTCTCCCTCACACCAGACATGAAGGTTTTCAAAGGTAAGTACAGATTAATTTGTTTATTTTTCTTTATATGTTATTATTATTATGTGTTATATTATAGTATTTTAGTTATTTTTATATGAGTATTTGTGGGCTGTGGAGTGAATAATCTGAGTTTCATTATTTCCTATGGGAAAATTTGCTTAGACATACAAGTCCTTCCTTTGGGTTAGAAGCCTGTTGCTGGAACAAACTATGCTTGCAAAGCAAAGTTGTATTGTAAAAGTATATATTTATATACCATAATATTTATATTACAGTATATATAGTACATCTACTTTATATATATATATATATATATATATATATATATATATATATATATATGACAATATCATGCTTATTGGGTAAGTTTCTCTATGCTAGCTTAGTATTTTTTTAAAGAGAACCTTAAGATCTTAGAATAGAGTTTAATCTGCACTAGAATGAACTTTTCCTTATAATCATATTTACACATTAGAACATTAGATTGGGTATGATTTTAATTCTCATAGTAATTTACTTAACATCTCTGTACTATAATGAATTCCTTTGTAAAATGGAGATAATAACCTTTCTCTTCTTCTGAAGGAACAGCTGAGGGTTAAATGAAACAGCACATAAAAGTGCTTGGAAAAGTATCCATCATTAGATAAATACTAATCCAAGTATAATCAATACCATGGGATGGATCCAGCAGGTAGGTTCCAGGATCTAATGTATAGCAAGCAAGGAATTGCAAAGCATACATCCAGTGGTAAACTAAAAGCAGCTACATCTTCGATGATCATGGGTAGACGTGCTTAGGGTAGGTCCATGCCAAAAATAAATAGATAAACAAATAAAAAATAAAAATTAAAAGATAAAAGATGTGACACAAACAGAAAAGAGGTGCCAGAATGACAGAAAAGTAAAAAGCACACGACACACAGACAAGTCAGGCTTTGGAATCTAAAGCACAGCCCTCCCAGCCTGTGGGTCACTCACTGGGTGTCTAATAAGACTGACAGCAATGATTTCCAGAATACTGAGTGACCTCAGGACTTTCAACATGCATGCCTGTTCCAGAATACACTCTGATTTAATTATACGAATGAAATGAAGTCCATCTTTAGGAACTTTTAATAAAGTTTAAGTGGATGAAAGTTACTGAAGGTCATGCTGAGATCTAACACACATGTGCTCTTGCCTAAAGCTTCAGGAATTTTCTGAGTGTTTGTTATTTTATTTTCTACCTCTCTTAGAATAATGGAAAGAGGACTGGCCCTGGGGTGTTGCCTAAAATCCAATAGGAGGACAAAAGTCATTTTCCCAGCCCCTATTGTTCTAATGGTACAAAAATTCTTCATTTGACAACCTGCCTGTTTAAGAACTTTCAGACTGTTTGGATTTACCCCCCACCACTTGGACTCGTACCTGCATTCTGACTTATGGCACAGAAACATGAGTGGCACTGCAAACTTGTGGTGGATTCATCTACAGTGCAGTACTTAAATTTTTGCTGGCTGTAATGTACAGAACAGTACTATAGTTTTATGTTCTGTCATACATTACAATACTACATGTAAGAGTTATGTTGATCAGAGCAAAGTCATCAAGCTGGAGTTTCCTTTGACCATTTCTTTGTTCTAAATATTGTAACGTACACACTGTTTTAGTTATGTTCTCTCATTGCTGGGACCAAAAACAGTGGTATCTCAGTTCACAAACTCAGTTCCCTCCATGATTCTGGTCACAAACTGAACTGCACAAGAACTGAATCAAACTTCTTCATGAGGTCAACATTGAACCTACCATTAAATTTGATTCATTTCTCAACCAATCGATTTGTGACCAGAATCATAGAAAGAATCCAGTCTGTGAACCAAACTACCACTCTACCTAACACCAAAGTTAAAGAAGGGAAGGTTTATTTTGGCTTAGCTGACTCCAAGGTAGAGTGACATAGCAGAAGGGCATCACAGAGGAGAAACAGTTCATGGGAAAGCAGCAAGGAGGCAGAAAGCAGCAAGTGGAAGCAGCAAGTCTGCCTGTCCTCTCTTCCGTTATATTCCATCCAAGCTACAAGCCTACTGATTGGTGCCATGCACAGCTGAGGCGGGCTTCCATTATCCACACCTAGAACTGTGTTAACACCAATTAGTTATCACACATCCTTAATCCCAGCATCACACGCCCTGCCAGCTTTGAAAAGCCCCATTTATGAGTGCATGAGGCTTTGTGGGGGCATCTAGATAAAAGCCATAGCACATGCTCTATACAGTTTTCATTTAGTGTTCAATTCATTTAACAACAAATCATAGGAACAAAACCCCATCATTAAGGAAGGAATGTCTGTACTATAATGATTGATCTTTTTTCTTGACTGATTTTACTTTGGTAAATTGTATTCATTTTTACCATTCCATTATTATATTGTTGTACACTTAGGAAATATGATTACATTGTTATTTCAACATTAATTCAAAATATCTGCTCTGATTTGTTTACAAGTGTCTTATTAAGATTTTCAAAAACCATATTATTTCATTTCAGTACTTAGCTACCATCCAAAATTTTTCTCCATACTTTGTTCATAAATTTTTTGTATAGCTAAATATGGTTAATCTACTGTTCTGTATTTTTCCCAAAGTTTTATCTAAAGTATTATCTATTCATGTGATAAAATGGTTTTTATTTTAGGTACAAAATACAACACACATATCTTCCTATAACAACATGCAGAAGCATCCAATATACAGTGGTTCAACTTACAAATATCTTTATCAAAGGCTATTTTTAAATAGTGAAATGTTACATTTTACAGGAAATTGGAGAATGCAAAGTTTTGTACATTTTCCACCTTCGTGTTGAGTGAAGCATTGTATTCCATATATAAAGCTTTACTTTGCTGAATGTGAGATACAAAAAATAATTTTGTACTGTTGGAAATACTACTTTTCCACAGAGGGATGAAACTAATTGAACTAGTAAAACACTTAGCTATCGAAGGTTTGATGTGTGTGCAGAGATATTGCAAAGCTTAGCTATGAGAACATTCACGTGTTTTTACCTTCATCCTTTGTGTTTAATGGAAGCTGATCGTATCTGCTCAGTTGTGTGTGTTCATGTGTCCAGGTCTGTGTGACAGTGCTGTACAAAGAAGAACAATTCACACATTCATGGTGTTAAATGTAGGACTATAAAAAGGTGACAATGTTAACGTCAGCAACAATTAAGTTGACTGGATGAGCTCCCAGTTCAGAGGAATAAGAATACAATAGCACATTTAAAACAATTTTGAAAGAGTCACATTAATTATGAATTTGCACATGAAATGGAACTCATGCCTTTGTGAATGTATTTAAGGAACATGTTTTGTCTTCATTTTAATAAAAGTGCTATAGTTATGTGTAATGTCTGTGAACATCTCTGGGCTAAGAGGTCCCAGAAATTTTACTCTGAAATGTCAGGTAATGGAATGGAATGAGATGCAGAGAAGCAGCTGTGTCACTCACAATACTTTTATAAAAAGTGCATCAAATAATTGGGTAATTCAGAGTCCAAAAAGTAAATAGAATAAAATTTTTAAAAAGACTCTTCTGGGAAGAATTAACCTGAAAGCAGTTCTAAAATTATAAGTATTTGAGGTACACAAATGAAAATTTTGAAGAAAACTCTCACTCCTGATTTTTACTGAGCAAGTCTCAGATTCTTCATGCAGAGGAGGGTATGAAGGAGCCTCTGACCCTGCATGGAATCTGTCAGTGCAACTCTATTGCTCTGGCCTGAGTTTTTATTATCTTCATTCCTTGGTGGGCTCCAGGTTGAACATAAATCTTGAAGGAAACTCAGTGAATTGGTGAGAAAACAGATTTTCCTGCAGTATTTATTGCCATTCCTGTGCTATGGAAATTGTATGTGCAGAACAGCAGATTGAACTGTTCTGCAGGGGTTAGAAGAAACCGGTAAGTGATATGTAACAAATTTTATAGGCACTTCCTTCTATAGATTTGGGACACACTTTTGAGACTCATTTCATTTCCTCCAAAACATTTTTGCTTTAGAAAACTTGATTTTTTTTTTGAAAATGCAAAGTAAGTAAAAAATTAAGCTGTCACAAAATTCATAACTTTTTAGGATTTTAGATAGCTGATTATTTCTAAAGTCATTCTCAGACTATCAGTAAAGCACCTGTGCTTCTGTCCAAAGTATTTTTAAATCTTTTTTTACTTAGAAATATTCCGTATCTTTCAGCTTTATCAGTTTTGCAGTTTGGATTCCTGTTGGAAAGCCTGCATTTTAATTATCATGATGTATATTATGTATGACCATAGTGTCATATTCAAATACAGTCAAAGAAATGAGTCCCAGAGAAAGTCAAGGAAAAGCTTAATGAAACATCAACTTTGGGTAGGATAGAAAAAATAAATATAGGTAGAAAAGAGACAAGAAAACTGGAATTTTAAAATTGTACTTTTAAGGGAAACTTATGCTTCAGGACATGAATGTTATTTTTTTTTTTTTTTTCTTTTTTTTTGGGTACCGGGGGTTCGACCTCAGGACCTTGCGCGCCAACAGGCACCCGTGCCGCTGAGCAATATCACCAGCCCCTTTTTTGTATGTGGGATCCAGGAGTCGAACTCGGGCCCTCGCGCTTGCAAGGCAGGCACTTATGCCGCTGAGCCATCTCACCGGCCCATGAATGTTATTTTTAAGCCCAGTTTAAATACATTTTTCTCTTCTCCCAAGAAACAGTAAGCCTGGGCAATCCCCTTTCACCTGCAAATTAGGCTTTTCACCTGTGAATAAAACACCACTTTTAACCTGTAAATATCCCTTCCTTTCACAGTCCATATCTCAACTTCCAATATATGTAAATGATTTATATTCTAACGTAGACCGCCAGACTGGCAATAGGACAGAGAGTAGAAATACACTTCCTAGTTCACCCATCTTAAAGATACCTCTAAGCCTCATAAATATATCTGTCTCTAGATAATAATACACTTCTTTCTTTCTGCTTAATAAATCCATTTATGCCTCTTTTGATGCATCTTGAAATACTTTTTCCATTATGGTAGTCAGTGAACCTGCAACCTAATTCCAACTCCAGCACTTCTGCCCAGGTTTATAAGCATATTTCCATTGCATGGATAATCCAGGATAAACTTCTATCTCAAGATCTGTAACTTAGTCACATCTGCAAAATATTTTCTGCTATATAAGGTAAAATTAACAAGTTCCCATGTTTAGGATACAGACACCTTGGTGGGGCATTATTTTGTCTAACACACATATCTACTAGGTGTATGCCATTGCATTGTTTACTACACTGAATAATAGAAATGCCTGATAACATTAAAGAACTTACAATAGATGTGGAGAAACTGACTTATACTACAGTAATATGAGGATTTTGTTATTTTTATAACAGAATATATTACTGTTGTATAATAGAAGTACAGAGAAGATGGGAGTGCTAGGAATTCTCCGGGCACAAAAAGAATAACTCACTACAGCTCTCTGGTGAGACAGGGCTGGAAGAAATGCAGGAGAAAAATGGCAGGGATTAAGAGATGAGAAAAAGCATCTCTTTGGTGAAAACAAGAGAGTTTTCCAGGAAGAACTAGGTATGTGTGTGGGATGTGTGGGAGCTCTTGAAGGTCAAGAGAAGGAAGTGTTTGCATAAGACAAGGGAGAGATGATTCATGAGTTCCATGGCATGAGCACCAGATTATGAAATGTTCTTTGTGTCTGCCCACAACAGTGGATCTCCCATCATTAAATCCCTTAGGAACTTCCTCCATCATAGTATCATCATGGGGAGTGATGATACTAATAAATATTAACATTTCATTTCAATGTAGATTCAGACTGAAAAGCCCTGTGGATTTTTCAAGACTTAAATTATATCTAGAGCAAGGAGAAAAAATAATGAAAGATTCTCAATGGCTCATATCTGACATGAGACTATTACATTGCAATTTCTAAAGATACATAGGATGATAGTGTGGAAGTTAGTTTGAATTACAACAGATGAGAAACAAATTAGGAAAAATTTCTGATTATATACCAGAAATCACAAGGATATGAATTAGAGTGATAGAATTTTTATGCATTTTTAATAGATTTAAATTAAAAATGAATAAAGCTCTAGGACTGAATTTATAGAAATTCACAGTAAATTTGATGTGGGAGAATTACATGAGAGGAAGAATAAATGCGTATGTACACAGAATCACATGGGCATGTGTGTACATTATGTGTGAATTCATGTGTATAAAGTACCTGGATAAGTGAAGTTATGAACAAAGGCAATGAAGCAAAGGTAAAATTTTCTATTGTATTTCTTGGTACACTTGGAAAAAAAGAATCATGATGTTAGACTTGAAATGTATTTTGCAACATTTTCATACTGTGTTTTTTGACTGTTAGAAACCAAATTTGGTATATTATAATACTTAATTCAAACATCAACATATATTAAGACTTCAGTAATAGTATTGCTTTTTTTGTATGCATTTTCCTACAATCTGAAATAGTCACCTAGCTGAGACATAAACCCATGGTTCTACTTGTAAGTTGCACTGATATGTAAAGGTTTAATAGAGTTATTTAGCAATCTCAATATTGTTAAAATAACTTCTCTGAATATTTTATATTTGAAAGTTATATCAACCAATTTGTTATAGCCTTGTGCTAAAGTAAATATATTACTCTACGTGAACACTGATTAATGCCACATTTCTGTTTCCCTGAATTAAAAGTCCACAATCATTTCCAAAAATATGCTAGTTAATTTAATAAAAAATACAAACATAAATGAATAAAATTTCTGGAAACTTAGTATTTTTCACGGGCAATGATTTCAAACCTGGTTCTAGAAAATAGTAATGCTTTAAGGATATCCTTACCTATTTGGCATATGTACCCTTAAGTGAATGGCAGATAGGAACCTATTCCTTCTATCTTAAAAGCTGAATAGTACATGATTTTGTAAGGATAAAAACAAATATTTTCTCCAGTTACTTTTAAAATTTAAAAATAAGTCTTTAAAAATATTAAATGGAAACATATATTACTGTGAGTAATGACAGTTCACTATTCATAAGTTATAATTTTTAGCATCTGAACTTGACAATTATTCTATAGTATAAGTTGTATATTATAATATTTTTACATCAAATAATACATTTTTAAGATGGATAAATTTTTAAAAATAGAATTAATTTGTCCATTAAATTGGTATTTTATTTTAAACCATTAAATCATTTATTTTTTTGCTAGATCATTCAGTCTCTAAAGTACAAAGAGACTGTAAACTATTGAACTCTAACAAATGTCTAAGAAAAAATATTGAATAAAGACAACAAAAGATTTCTGGGAAATTATATTTTGTTTATAGTCAAGGGAAACATACATTTTGTATTTTCTGTTTTCTATTCTTTCAAGGGTAAGTTGTGTAAATTGTATTCTTAGAGAAACAGAGCTAAAAGATCTAAAATGGTTTAGAGCTCAAAATACTTCAGGGTATTCTTAAAGAAAACAGTTTTGAATAATTTTCTTCCCTCTCATAAAAGAGCATTTATATGCATTAAAAAAATGCAAAATGAGGCTGGTGAAATGGCTCAGCGGCATAAGTGCCTGCCTGGAAAGCACGAGGTCCTGAAGTCGACTCCCAGTACCCACATTAAAAAAAAAAATACAAAATGACAAATAATTTTTTTTTTTGTGGGTACTGGGGGGTTGACCTCAGGACCTCGTGCGCCAGCAGGCACCCGTGCCGCTGAGCGATATCACCGGCCCCTTTTTTGTATGTGGGTTCTGGGAGTTGAACTCGGGCCCTTGCGCTTGCCGGGCAGGCGCTTAAGCTGCTGAGCCATCTCACCGGCCCAATGACAAATAATTTTGACAAGAAAAATTGCACATAGATATGAAATTTTTTAAACAGGTGATGATTCCCCTGCTCTACTTTAATACAAATGATCATGTTAATTATCACATTTATTATTTCACATGTGAAATAAAATAATAGGGCACTTCAGCAAGGCACTGCACTGAGGCAGGAGAGTACAATGTGGAAGACTGCCTGGGCAAGTGGTTGTGACCTGTCACTCATGAAGAATCAGGACAAATTTTTTCCAATGCCATAGGACCTATCAAAAAGAGCTATGTTCAGTTCTTTTCATAAAAACTCTAGCAGATTTTGATAGGATGGACTTGAACTGATGTCAGTCTGAGGAATGGAGGATACAAAATAAAGTGGCTATTAAGCTTTTGGCCACTTTGTTCTTTCTTTCACAGTGGTCTGCTTTCACCCTGTGTACTATGTTCCCTACTTTAAATGGCCTACACTAGCTCTGCAGAACACTTTTCTTTTCCTCTCTTTAATGTATGTAAAACCTCACTACATTTGTTGCTTGTTTTGTCCAATTCTTTGTTCACAACAAGAAGAACCTAGAAAGCATCTCTAGAAGGTGTCCCCAGAACCCATAGCAGTATAAATGAATGAGAAAATATCAATAAGATGGACATATATCTGCACTTACATGAATTGCATCACCAGATGAGAGAAGAAAAAAATTGAATATGTAGCTATGTATAGCATACTTTGCAAATATGCTATAAGAGAAAGTTCCTAACCCTAAACTATTCATGAAGAAGGAAAAGTAGAAGCTTACATTGTAGTAACAAAGTTCAGTATTCAATTCTATGTACATTAAGGACTCAGAAATAAAATATGAAAGTAGAGAATGAGAGGATGAGAACAGAGTTGGAACAAAACTTCTGAAATGAAGTCAGGGAGGCTGAGGTATGTCCAGGAAAGTTGGAATACTTCTTTAGGAAAACAGGAACCACTGAAGAGTTCTATCATTGGTAGTCTTAGACCATTTCTGTTGCAGATAGATATCATGGTGCTGTAAAGGCAGTTTAGTTAGTTAGCTTATGCATAGGCAGCTAGCAACAGAGCCTGAAGTAGAGTCCAGTGGTCAGTCACAGGGATACGAATTAAAATAAGAATAGGCAAAAAGGACTTTGATCAGGAAAGGGGTTCTTCAGGCAAAGTGGAATGCAACACTTCCCTACATTCAGGGAAGAATTTGAAGGAATTTAAAAATGCAGAATAATTAATGTTTTGATAATCAGTTTCCTTTGAACTCTGTACTCTGAATAGAGAGCCTGAGATACAACTGGTCATTTTAAACCCACAGAGCCAACTGTTGTAGTTAGCTATCAGACAAAGGAGAAATTTGTGTGCTTTGTTTATACATAAAATGTTCTGCATTGAGATGCCACACTGGGACGCTTCTGGGCTTGCTCCCAACTGGGAGCTATTTTTCTTCTTTTTTACTCGGTTTTATGTGGATTGTACAGAGTTATCTGTCTCAGTGGCATGGGAAAGACACATAAGAGAAGAGTCAGGACTGTTAAGTTTTGTGTCTAGATGTCCTCCCAAAGGCTCATGCAGTCATGGGAGTCAGGCTTTCTCTGAGGGAGCTGAATCTAAATTTTGTGATTGATTCGCAGTGCAAATCTGGGATTAAGGGTGCAGAAAATAAGGTGATTGCTGGCTGGATCAGTCCACTGATTGAATCGGCATCGCCCTAATCCCACCAGTCTGGATAAGGTAAAAGGGACAGAAAGAGGCTTTTTCCCCCCATTTTGCTCTTGTTGTTTTTGCTGTTTTCCACTGCCGTGAACTGTAGCTCCTCTGCCACATCACCTTGGAGTCAGCTTATTATGGACAGAAACCTCTACAAACTGTGAGCTAAATAAACCTTTCCTCCTTTAGCTTTGGATGTTGGGTATTTTGTCTCAGCAATGAGAAAAATAACTGAGACAAGGACTAAAGCATGGAGGAATTTATTGGGCTGAGTGCAGGGTCAAGACAGAATAAGATACTGTTTAGAGGTATCAGAGGTGGAAAGAGGATCATGAATGTGAGTGATACAGAAAAGAAGTGAAATGCTTTTATAATTAATGCCATTATTGTGTTATTGTGGATGCTTTATGTTCTGCAGAGCAAAACCTTGAAGATGGTCCGATTTGACTGTTTTTATTACCTATCATATGCCCTTACCACAATGCTGAGTTTATAATAACTGTTCAACACATATATTTTTTAATGAATGTGGAAGCAAGAAGAAAATACGGTAAAATTGGAATCAAGGTTCTTTAGGCATCTGTTTTAATGGTGTCATCATTCACTACTACAGGGATATCTGGCTCAGAAACTACATGTGGAAATGATGAATATCTTGCCTGGTGTCCCAGTGAAAATAACCAATAGATGGTGGGACAAGTAAACCCAATTTTTAGGAAAAAATAGGAGCTGAAATGTAATGACAAAGAGGAAGACAGTAGAAAACCAAGTGATTCGATCAGGAGGATGTGGAGAATGATTTTTAAAAAGAAATGAGAACATACTGCAGAAAAACACATATGCAGAAAAGTACACTAAAAAGACAAATAAATGTCTAGGAAGATATAAGCAGAACCAAAAGATCATAAAATTAATCCAATTCTTTTTCACAAAATATATAAACAATTGATATTCCTAGATATTATTTTGGATGCTGGTAATATGGAAAAAGTTTTCCCCATGATACTTACTTACAAGTAGGGGGAAATAGAAAACAAACAATAAAAAAGTAAAAAAAAACAAACAAACAAAAAAAAAAACCTATATATGTAGTAAATACTATGAGGAACAATAAGAAATAAGAATATGGAGGTATGTGGCATAAAGAGATCTCTTTGAGACAACATATGACTAAGAACAAAATAAAACAAGTTGCAAGATTTGTATATGTGTAGATGGAAGAGCATTTGAGGCAGTAGGCACGAGCAGTGAGCATTAAGCAATGCGCAGTGTAAATGCAGTGGGTAGGAAAATGTTGGATGTGTTCTAGGTACCATAAACCTACTGGTGGAGCCAGAGTGCAGGGACGATGGAGTGAATAATGGACAGGTGGGGAAAGAATGTAAAGGATCTGTGGGTCAGTGTAAGGACCTGGATTTTCCTCTGGGAAAAACAAGAGAAACAGGAATAATTTTAGCAGAAAAATGATAGCATTTTACTTAAATTTTAGTAGAATTCCTTATTCTTCTGTGGTGTACATATAGAAGCAAGGCAAAATCCCAAGCATAAATTATTATTAAGGAACTACTAGTGCAGACCAACTAAGATACGTTAGCGCTGTGAACAGGGTGTTCATGGTGGAAATTTTAAGTGCTCATGAGATTCTGAATATGTGATGATTGAGAAAGAGGGATTTGTTGTTGGATTAGCTGATTCGTGAATAAAAGAGAAGGCAAGGGAGAGAGAGACAGAGGGGAGAATGAGAGATGAGAGGAGGAGAGAGAGAGGTAGAAAGAAGAGACAGAAGAGGAGAGGGTAAGAAAGAAGAGAGAGAGAGGAGAGGAAAGAGATGATAATTTAACAATATTTTCCTAGGGCCCTGGAACTATGCAGTGGGTAAGCATAAAAGTAGAATAAGGGTAATAATTGATCAGAATTTTAAATTTTGGTATGATGAATTTAAAATATTTATTAGACATCCAACTACAGAAATCCTGCCAACATCTATAGATTAGTGGAAAGTTCAATTAGGTGATGCAAATTTGGAAATCATTACATATAAGAAAGAGTATGACTTGGCAATGATGTTTTTAAAAAATAGGTGTTTGTATTGTACCGGATTATTCTACAGAATTTTACAAACATACAAATCAAGGTAAAGTTTAATTACTAATCTGACAAATATGTAAATTAGGATGAGACTTAATGACCACCGGACAAGGAATCCCTAAATATTGCAAGTGTTACTAATGTCCTGTTCGTATGACAAGAGATCCATTTGACCTGAGTAAGCTTTTGCTTTGGACCATATTGCTGCTGCCTGAACACATCTTCAACTTTTACCACAGTGTTCTTCTCCCAGCCTGGAGCAATGGGCTTCTCCCACTTTACATTGGACAAGGAAGATCGGGTCCATTATGACTCAAATTATGGTGCACTGACCCAGGATATAAAATCCCTAATGTATCAGGAAAAAAAAAGGAAACATTCATTTTTTCCATGCCCCCACTATTTCATAGATGTCATGAGGTAAGTCTTCAAAGTTATATAAAAATATATTTAAAGCTCATCATAAGGTATAAGCACTTTATCTATAAAGATAAATTTATAATATTTCTATTTTCTCAAACAGCTCTGAGCATATTAAGTTAAATGAGTGTTTCCAAGCAAAAAAAATAAAAGGTAAAATACTTTGACAGTAATTTGTAAAATCTTTTGAAATGTTCCCCAGAAATTGAAAAAAAAAAAAAAAAAAAGAGATGCTTCAATTATTTCAATGATTCTAATGATGGCTATGTAACAAATGCTATTGCAAAAATAAATGTTTTAAAATACTTCAATTTCAATCACACTGAAAGAAACAACTAATTGATTTACCAGCAGTCATATATCACTAGATAATTTTTGGCATATGAACTGGAAAAAATTTAAATGATAATCACATTGCTATAGTGTTTTGATTTTGATATAATTCTAATTATGGATTGAAATCATACTGAAGTCTGCCTCATTCTCACAGCAATAAACACAATAAAGGAAAATCTTAGTATATTCAGAGCTGTTTGAGAAAATAGAAATATTGTAAATTTATCTTTACAGGTGAAGTGCTTATATCTTATGATGAGCTTTAAATATATTTTTATATTCTATTAGTCTTATTGAGGGATACATTTCAAAAAATTACTTTTTTGGTGCTTTACAGTTGTTCATCAATGTGCGTAATAACTTTTGTGGAATATATTAGATGAAAAAGGAAATTCATGGATAGAAGGAAATAATTTAAATATATTACTATTAAAGGAGTTATAGAGTAGTACCTACTTATCAACAAAGGGTGTGCTCTAGGAAGCCTTATACGTGCTTGAAATCAAGGATAGTACTGAATCCTATAAGGTTTACTATTTTTTTCTTATGCACATACCTAAGATAAAGGTTAATTTATAAATTTGATATATAGATTAATAACAACAATTAGTAATAAAATTGGCTGTTGTAACAGTGTACTTTAGTAAAAGTTTTGCAGATGGTCTCTCTTCCCCTCTGTTTCTCAAAATATCTTAACGTATTTTCACTTATCACCTAAAGGAAGCATTTTTTACTTCTCTTTGGCATATTCAAGTTACCAGACTCACTATTCTTACACTTTATGGACTTTATTAAATTTAATAAAAGTTACTGGAACACAAGCACTGTGATGCTGTTAGGGCTGATCTGAAGAAGTCAATGAGAGCAGGCAGTCAGTACACGCAGCTTGCATAACTCTGGCAAAGGGATGATCCGTAGCCCCTGCAAGATGGAGAAAGATGGCTGAAAATGCATCACATGCTTCAGAATCACACAAAATTGAAAACTTATAAATTGTTTATTTCTAGATTTTTTCATTTAACATTTTCAGACCATGGTTGTCTGAAAGTAACTGAAACCCAAGAAAGGGAAACTATACCTGAGGGAGGGGATACTGTGGGGGGCGCACTCATAACACGTGATTATGATCAAATTGCTGTAGGTGGAGAACACCATTAGACTGAACTGTAAACTTTTTTCAATATTGTTATTTAAATTTGATAATTTTTTTCATATTTAGCTAGGTTTGCCACACTTTGAATAAAATCTTTAGCTGTCTAATAAAAATTCTTTGACGTTTGACAACATTTTGCAAACATTAAACGGAAAGAGAGTAAATGGGTTGAAGTTGCTACCTCTGTCATTTGGATTTATCAGATTCAGCTATTTCTGATACATTTTCTTTAATGATTATAGAAAAAAAGTTGGTAAGATGAAGTAACAAAAAAATTATAATGAAAGTTTAATATATGGATTAAAAAAACTTTTAAACCCGCATTGAAGACTGTCTCTTAAAAGTATTTACAGGAGATATTAGAGATATGTGTATAATAAGGTTTAAGGATTTGGCTAGATTGGGCTTTGAAATCTCATAATAGATTTTGTGTTGTCCCAATTGGAATAGCTGGGGAAGAAAAATTAAGCTGTCTCTACCCAATGCCAACAATTTCGTTGACTGATTGATAGATATATTGAACTTACCCTGTGTTTAATAAATCAACTGATTTATTAAGATGATCAAATTAACATTAGTCATCTGCACAGTCTTTAATTGCAGAAGCATGAAAGGCTCATTCTAGGATGGGTTTAAGATTACAGTTAAATTATTTAGTTATGAATTTAGAGGAAATCATGACTTTTTTTTTTTTTTTTGTACTGAGAATCGAAATCAGGGCATTGCGCTTGCCAGGCAGGCACTGTGCTGCTGAGCTATATCCCTGGCCCTGTATCATGACTATTATCTTTTCAATTAGATTATATATTTTTTCTTCAGTTCTAAATTGGAAAAATTCAATAATGCTGTATAAGTATGTAGTTAGCACCCCTAAAATACTACAGCTTTATTTCTCATAATCTTGAATTTATAATTAATAATTGTCATTCTGATAAAACATGTTATTAAATATCTGCTCGGGGGAAAAACTATAAAATTAAATATTTATTTTCCCAGTAAAAATTTTGTGAAGAATATTGGTTTTCACTTTGTATTCAAATTTTACCTTACAATTCAGTCTTCAGAGCTCTTGAGTAATATGGTAGACAGGGAGATTTTTGTTAAGTTAAATGCCTAGCATTTAAAAATTTTAGTTTAGCAGTGGTCACTATTAGTCTTGGCACTACAGATAAGATTTTGAATTTATCTTCTGTTATAAACACTGACCTATATTTATCTCTTAAACACACGCAATAAAAAAGGAATAATAACCGTTCTGTTAAAATTGAGCAATAAAAATAGCAGTTCTTTGGTAAGGTCACTAAAAGCCAAAAACATTCAATTTTCAAAATCTCAAATTATACTAAAGATATGTAAATAAGATATCTTTTATACAATATCCTCTCTTACTGTCTCACCTCTTGTGGATCCCAGTATATTGCAAAATGTACAAGATGCCCGTGTATTTGAACATAGTATATCAGAATACACTGAATCACTTATGAAAGACTAAATTATGCCTATCACCAGGTATTCTGAACTTGAATGTTTAACATCTTTGGTAGCTGTATTAGTTTTTTTAAGTGACTATTTATATTTGTATTCCTAGCCAAGAAATAGAAACTCACACAAACGCAGAATGTAGTCAGATAACAAAATCCTGAACATGCCTTGCCCTAAAAGAACAGTGGCCGTGGTCCATGGAACTCAGGGAGCCTCGAGAGAAGAGAAGACAGCAGCTGGCCGCTGGCCATCAGAGAGAGCAGTAGAGAGTCATCCATACCAGAGTAGGCGCTGTACTGAATGCCAACTCTTCTTACTCTTCCTCATCTCTCACTCCCCGTTTTTTTCTCCCATTAGATGAAAACCCATACATTAAAAAATATTGACTAGAGATAGGAAAAATAACATTTTGTTCAGAATTTTGTTTTTCTTTTTTGGAAGAAGACTTTTGCCAAGCTCATCCATCATCACCAACCCTCTGAATAAATATAAAATCATCCTACATCAATTCTTAAATTTACTAGAATAATGACAGTTGTAAGCTTGAATATTTGGAGATTGGCAGCACTAACCTTAAATCCCTAGGAGACACCAAATCGCCTATTTTGTACAGATTCAGAAAAAAAAGTGACATTTTTTTTTCAGAAAAAAGTGACAGAATATTCTTTGAATGTTCATTTTCTATTTTTTTTTTTTGAGAGATTAAATTTGCTTCCCAGCATGTGTCAACTCAAGACACTCACAAAATTTGGAAATTATCCACACAAAGACTTAAAAGCTTTAAAACCCTGGCAAAGAAACATTTCAAATAAGCCAGTTTTCAACAATTCACATTATTTTATGAAGTAAGTGACAGTAAACTATGGTAATGATTCTGCAGCAGAGATGTAAGTAATTGAGTATGCCCTGACAAATATAAATTCATAAATGATAATTCACAATCATTATTAGGTTTGAATGATTTTAAAATGTTTTAAAGTCATATGTAAATGTTTATGATGAATGTAGGCTAAATACATTTGTTTAAATATAGACAAAGTTATTAAATACAAATATAGATGTACATAGCATGTATAAATATATAAGTACAGACATGATTGTATATATTATGAGTACAATACATATATAAATAAATAGAGAATAGATATTTCAGGTGTTTATTATGTGTAGTTGGTGTGTTTATGACATATTTTTTGCACTGGGTGAGCAGCTGGAGTATAGTTGGCTGATATGCAGCCATGCAAATGTGTGAAGATAAAATGGAGAACAACAGAAAGGTCCTGTTTTGGGGGGCATATTGAGGAGCTTTGTGGAAACTTCTGAAATAAATATGTATTCTCAAAAATACAATATGTTACCATAGGTATACATATACTCACATATATTTTCATATATTTGTGGAGTGCCTACTATGCAGAAGGCAAAATAAAAGGACACACATGAGGTCTCAGTCTTAAAACCTTTGGAACTGTTGAGTAGCCATTTTGGGAGGAGCAGCGAATGCTGGCAGAGTGATGGGGACTCTGACATACGGAATCTAAGTTTAACATATCTTATGCAGCCAGGTATTACCATAGATATTTGGAAATTCATGTTCTGAGGGAACTCAGAATAGTTCAAAACAGATATTCACTCAAGGGACAAGGTGGCTGTTGGAGGGGGTATGTGTCAACTTCCTAGAGATGCTGATTTTGGAAAGGTCCCAGGGTGAGATGGCGTCCTGGGATTGCAACCCGCACTGCACATGGGCAAAGCAGCTTCCATGATAGTCACAGAAACACAAATGTTGACAGCTGGACATCTATGGGATACACTCTTACACCCCAAGGGATATGGAGAGACCCTGGAAATATTTGTAATCATTCATAAAAACATTTATTCATAAGCCAAAAAACAAGGTTGTATATATATATATGGCAATAAATATCACATATAAATGTTTTGGGGCAATAGAATAAATTTTTGCTCATAAAATGTGTTATAGAATGTCATGCATTATTAAAATGTTAACATAAAAATATACTGATATTCATTTTGGAAAATGACAGCTAAAATGAATACTACTTTCTTTTCTCCCACAGCAAATGATGCTCTATGGAATTTTGGTGCACAAATGCTCAACTTTAAAACCTTTATTATAAAAGGGGAAAATCATTTTGGAGAGTATAGGTATATTTTATCTGTCATTTCAGAATATTAATAGACAACAAATAGTTTTTAAAAGCTGTTCTTTTAAGGATAAAAAAGCATAAAAATAATTTTACAAAACTGTACTTCAACATATTCTCTAAGTTTTAGGTAAAACTAACAGTAGTGTAATTTTAAAAAGAACAAAAAATATTCCTATATATTCTACAAGCCACTTTTTTATTTTATTTAAAAGAAAATAGGGCCAGTGATATAGCTCAGAGGCATAAGTGCCTGCCTGGCAAGCACGAGGTCCTGATTTCGACTCCCGGTACCCGCATATTAAAAAAAAAAGAAAGAAAGAAAAAGAAAATAGAAAAATATTACTTCCTGCTACATATTTGTAACAAGTATCCTTTGGTTCAGAGGAATAATTCAAAGAAAGTATTATCATATACCTTTTTACTCAATATATGTTTCCCAAGCAATTTTTTTCTCAAAATAAGAATTACTATCATGTTAAACGATTTAATTTACCGACTTCCCATGTTATATAGTTATATTTATAGATAAATCCTTTCCAACTCATAAAATTTCAAAATTATATTCTATTATATTACTGATAAGTTTTTACAATTCTTTGATTAAACATGGAGCAGTATTGAGAATTCTGTATTTTTAATTTTATAAGGAAATGGCAATGCACACATGCACACACAATCTTCTACACATTTATATAATAGTTTATGAATTTTCTGTCAAAGGGCTGAAATCAATTTTAACTAAAAATCCGAAGGAATATGTAGTTATATATGAAAAATATTTTAATAACAATGTTATAGAACAATATTTTCTCTTTATTACTCAATTTATCTGCTACATTATTACAGTATTTCTACGACATAAACAAATTATATGGATTATTAAAGATATAATATATACAATATGTCATTAAAATAAATGTTGAATTTAATGGTAAAATTTCATTCAACAAGAAATACTGTTTATTAAAGTTTTTATTTGCTAATTTGATCCCAAAGATTCTATATCTGAAGTATGAGTTCTCCTTTTCCTTATATTTTCCATGGCATTACACAAATGTAGTGCTAATTGTAATGTAGAGTAGTTTCTAGTTATCCTGATGCATCATCAGCAGGAGAGGGTGGGCAGAGTGGCCCTTACTGCCGTCTCCGAGAGCAGAGCAAAGCAGCGGAAATGGAAGATGGTGACCATGAGTTATCGGAATACATGGAGGGTCTCAAATGGAGAAAACGAGTTTACTGTTATCTTGGGTCATCATTTTAACAGCTTATTTCCCATTTCATTCCCACTTTTCAACTCCATCAACAACATTCCTCTCTTCCTCTGTGTTCCAAAGGTGCCATGCAGCTCCCACGAAGCCCCAAGTTTTCCTCCACCTGTGGATTTTGCAGAGATGGCTCCAAGATTGAGTAGTCTCTAAATCTTCCCACCAAACCTTCCACCACTGCTTTACCTGGCTGACTTCCCTAATTATTCTTCAGGAGGCTGGATTTCATTTCCTCATGTAAACCTCTCCTTACTCTCAAGGACTATTCTTGAGGCTCTGAAGTTTTTCATGATTTGCCAGGGACCTCATTTCATTGCATTTTTGCTTTGTCTTCCTTTGCTTTATTTGACAGCATTCCCTGAAGGCAAGCACTATAAGTTTAAAACCAAGCCCAGGAAAAATGACTGCTTTTCAACACTTAAACTAAGGATTTGTAAAGTATGGGTTTTCCAATTCTTTAAAAAACTGAGGGCTTGGGAATGTGGAAAGGTTTTGTAAGGTACATATGGCATTTCAGTTTTGAAATGGCTCTCACACACATTGTTTTAGGTAAGATCTTGTCTTAAAATTTTATTTCTTCTTCTCATCTTCACTTTTTCAGGGTATGGGCTTAATTTTCACCTACCACTGTCTCAGGGGGCATGTGACAAAGTCTGCATAACTTTCCCTGAAAATAATACCTAGCTGGAAAATAATCATCCTTGAAAACTAGAGATCAAAAATTCCAGTCCGCATCAGCCAATCCTTGCCTTACTATTCTTCATCACTATTCTCTTGCTCAGTGGCCACTCTTTTAGGCAGGTTAGGGCAAGGTTAGGCTGACTGGGGCTGGCATTTTTGATCCCTAGTTTTCAAGTATGATTATTTTCCAGCTAGGTACTATTTTCAGTGAAACATGGGTAGTAGCTCCACACTGCCAATGACTGAGAGAGGGAGGGGTCATTAGTTCACACCACAGAAAGCCAAGGCCTAGGTCTGTCCTCTGATCAGTTCCTGTTAGTGTGAACCTGTCCAACATCCCCATACCTAAGAGGAAGCCAGAAATTTTGATTTAGTTAACATTCCTTGCCCTGGGATTGGTGGAGTGAGGATCAATTTTTCTTAAGGAGGTGGAGGAGAGGTGATGGGATGATGGTAAGTGATAAATGCTGCTTGAATCATCTTAATTTATTCTTACAATATCAGTATAGAATGTTACTTTTATTTATGTGAAGAACCTGAAATTCACAGTGATTAATATTACATTTTGAGAGGGTAAATATTGACATGGGAAATTGTAGAATTATCATAAAATGATGTCAAAACTTGACATTTTTTTACTGTTTGAACATCATATTTTCTTTGTTTATCTGTACAAACATATATATTGCTTTTTGTTTACCTAAAGATTGCTGCAAATTTATGTTAGCCTCAGGATACCTGAGCTAGCTCTAGAGAACAAACATCTTAGGAAATATTCAGAGTAGAGGATTAAATCCAGAACAAAGTTTTTTTTCTAATTTTTGTAATTCTTATATTTTTTCCAAATAATTGTAGTATAATGCTAACAATGGAGAGAATACAAAATAAACAATATGAAAATAAACTTAATATTGGTGATTAACTTCCAAAAATACTTGAAGTCTATCCAAAACAGTATGGGGATTTCCCTGTTATTAAATTGCATTGAGTTCACTAGTTAATGGCTGAATCTCACACCCTCACTTATATAGATATAGTACCCTGTACAGTATAATTCACAGAGCACTTTGAAGCTTTTCCCAGACCTCTTAGAGTTGCTTTTCCATCTCACCAGTATTTAAGTCATTACATATATGATATAAAATTATCTAGTCTTCTGTTGTTTGGAGGAGGAATCTGAGACAATACTGAAGTATTGAAAGATTATGCATTTTGTATCTCTTAGAATAAAACAAAACATCAATTCTTCTAAACACTAGAAGGAATATTGCCTTTTGATTAAGTATTAATTACTGGATGTTACTTTACTATACAGAACAATAGTTCACTAGAAATAGGAATCAAGTTATATGATAGGATTGTGAGACCACATCTATCTTAAAAGTACAAAATATTTTCCTCTACACTTTTTTAGTGGAAGTTAAAGTGCTAATGATGATATTTCTCTCTGTCTTTGTGTATTAAAAGTAATTATGTTAAAAGCAGTAGGAAATAACAACAGCAATGACATGATAAGAAACCCAGGATATATGGTACCTTTGATGAATGTTCAATATGTTAAATTAGTGAAGTTTAATCATTCTATTCTATATCAAATTTTACTTTTCTGGAGATCATTTCCTATTAAGAGAAAAAGTAAGTATGTCTTAAGTTACTTCTTGCTGCTGTGAAGAGGTTACTACAAATTTGGTAGTTTAAAGCAGCACAATTTGATTGATTTATAGTTCTGAATATTGGAATGTAATTTAAATATCACTGAGCTGGATTCAAAAAGTGTCAATGAAGTTGTTTTTTCTTAGAAAGTTCCGTGAGAAAATTCCTCTCTACCTTTCCCAGCTTTTGAAGACCTCCTATGTTCTTTGACTTTTCAGCATAGGAGATCTTCAGAATCTCCTACAGCATAGCATCTCTTCATTTTTATTCTCATTCTCATTCTCATTCTCATTCTCATTCGCATTCTCATTCTCTCTCTCTCTCCTCCTCTCTCTCTCACCCCATCTCTCTGATTACCTAATCAAAGTTCTTTCCTAACTTTAAAAATATTGTACATGAAGCAAACAGATATCCAGGATAATCTCTCCAACCCCAAAACATACCTCCAAAGTCCCTTTCCTCATAAAAGATAACATATTTCAGGGATTAAGAGACTGGCATTTTTGGGAAGCAGACATAACTGAGCCTCTCATAGCTCCCCATTAGACGGACATGACACTTTTATGATAAGGAAAACATTTTCATATGTGTACTGGTTTGCTAGTTTAGTGTTTGATGTGAGCATGCCAAATCATTGTTCATTGCTAGAGTTACTATAATTTCATCAACCGATTTTCTACTTTATCAATACAACAGACATAGGAAAAAAATGTATTCTTATATGCTATATCTGATTTTTAAATAAAACAGAAATTCACAAAATCTTACCTGGACTTGGACAAATAAAGAATGCTTGAGCAGTATTTGAGAAATGAAAACAGAGATATTACAAAGAATGCTTCAGAATTGGAAAGGATTGTAGAGATTTTTGTAAACAATTTCAAGTCCATTCAACAAACTGGACAACTTAGAAAAAAATGAATCAATTCCTAGAAGTATTCACTTTGGCAAAAATGAATCATGAAGAAATAGAGAGTTTTACCAGATCAATAAGAATTTGAAGACTGAACCAACAATTAAAAACTTCCTAGCTAAGAAAATCCCAGGATATGATGGCTTTACAGGTGAATTCTACCAAAACTTCAGAGAAGGATTAGTATCAAAATTTTCTTAAACTCTTCCAAAGGGAAAAAAAAAAAAACAGATGAAATACTTCCAATTTCAATTTTATGAAGTAAGCATCAGCCTAATACCAAGGCCACAAAGATACATCATAAGAAATAAAACTATAGACTATTACTTCTGATGAACAGGCAAAAAGAACGTGAAGATGGTATTATCACATTGCATTTGAAAATGCTTACACACAATGGTGAAGTGGTATGTATTCCTGGAATGTAATGTTGATTCAACATGAGTTAATCAATCAATGTGATACATTGTTGAGGCCCATTCTATGTAATTTTTTGGGAAAAATCATTTCACAATTAAACTGTGGTTAGAGCTCATCTGAGGCCTCATGTCTTGTCCTGAGAGCTGGCTGTGGTATGCAGAAACAAAACTCCATGTGCTTCCTGTCACAATTGAGGCCTGAATGGGTCTTGTGATGCCAAGGCAAGATTACATCAGCTGAAGACATCCTGGTTCCTTGAGAACCAATTAGTAATAAAAAAAGGGGTTTGCCTGGGAGAAAGGACAAACTCCTTATTAACCTTCTATCTCTTCCCAGGTGCTACTGTAAGAATGCCTTGCACATTCCACTGTCCGCATCTGAAATAATCCTCATCAATATGAGGTCCTCATCAGCATAAGATCACCACCACCCTCTGAGTCATTGGAACTGATCCTCATTAATTTAAGACTCTCATCAGCATAAGATCACCACTGCCCTCTGAGTTATCTCGATAATCTCTCCGATTATTGTGCACACCCAATAAATAGTGGCTAGCTTGGAGTGACTCTGTCTTTGCGAATCCTAAGGTTTGACGTCCCAGCTCCCCTGTCATGCATTATGAAATTTGTCTCTGTCTCTTCATTTCATCTTTTTCCCATATCCCTCATACAGGCACCTGGGAATCATGGCCAGGTCCCTGATAATACATTACATTAAAAATGAAAGTTCAGGGGGCCAGCGAGATAGCTCAGCAGCATAAGCACCTGCCCAGCAAGTGTGAGGTCCTGAGTTCGACTCCCAGAATCCACATAAAGGAAAAAAAGGGCCAGCGATATCACTCAGTGGCACAAGCGCTTTCTGGCAAGCACAAGGTCCTGAGGTCCACTCCCAGCACCCACATAAAAAAAAAATGAAAGTTCATATCCATATGATTATCTTGATAGATGCAGAAAAAGAATTGACAAGGATCAACAAAATCTCAAGAATAATATAGATAATATAGAAGGTATAAATAATATAGAAGAAATTTAACAAAGTCAAGTCCTCATGAGAAACACGTGAGGTTACTATCCTTATCAAACTGAAAAACTGAGCACTTTACAATACAGTAAAGGGAAAAGAAACCACTGTCACAGCTAGACTCGTACATAAATAGCATCCAACTAGGAAAGAAAGAAAGAAATATGCCAGTTGGGTTTCTTTCACTATAGCAAATACCAATATAATCAATTTATTAAGATAAAGAATTTATTTTAGCCATGATCATGGAGGTTTTAGTCCACCATCACATAGACCCATTACTCTGAGTCTTTGGTTTGATGCCAAGAACAGCGTATGCATGTTTTAACAAAATTGTTTACTTCTTGTCAAAAAGTGAAAAGAAAAGAATGGGCCAGGGTCGTACTACCCACTTTGAGAGCTCATCCATGATGATATACAATGACTGGAAATACTTTCAATAGACCCCAAACCCTAAAGCTTCCAGGACTCCTAATAGAGGCTCCCTGGGTAATGGGCCTATAATACCAGTACTTGGGGTGGGGGTAATTATACAAAACATAGCATAAAACTATCTCTGTACAGGATATGATCCTTTCCATAAAAACCTTAAAAGCTTCATTAAAATGTGACCAATAAATGAATTAGTAAAATTGCATGATGCAATGTTAATAAAAATAGTGAGGTTTTTATATCAACAATACACTATTGAAAATGATCAAGAAAACAATTTCATTTACAGTAACTTCAAAAACAATGAAAGGCTTAGACACACATTTAATTAAAATGATAAAAGATTTGTTCATTAAAAAAATAAAATACTGATAGAATAAATTAGAAAACATAAAATGAAGATGATGTGGTATGCACAGGTACCAAATCCCATGATGAACGTAATCATCACCTAATGTAAACATGTACAATAAATATTAAAAAGTAAAGATATTCCACATTCATTTATTGTAAGAATATTTGTATTGTGTCCATATTTCATTTCCACATGATTTACACATTCAAGTAATTGGTATAAAAATTGTGGTGACATTCTTTATATTAATATAAAAAAAATCTTAATTATAAAATATAATCTCAAGTCCCCTCAGTAGCCACAATAGTCTTCAGCAAGTTCAAAGTTGGAGAATCTTATTCTCTGATTTCAAATTACACTATAAACTTATATTAATCAAAATATTATGTCAGCATTTAAAAGACATACAGGCCAATGGAGCAGAAGAATAATAATATAATCAATAAATCTACACAGATATATTCACCAAAATTTTGAAAAGTGCATCAAAGTTACCAAATGAAGAAAGAATAGTTTTTTAAATAATGGGTGTTAGGAACATTTGATATGTATTTGTGAGAAGGAAATTGGACAATGGTCATACACCATACACAAAAAATCAACACGAAATGTATTCAAGACTTAAATATATGCATAATTTTTTTAAAAAACTCTGAAAAAATGGAGGAAATCTCAACGATATAGATTTTGGTAATAGGTTTTGAAAATTACATCAGAAACACATGGCTAGCAATATAGCTAAGTGAAAAATCCCTGGATTCAATTCCCAGTATGGCAAGACAATAAACAAAACAAAAGTAAAACAAATAAACAAAAAACACCATTTGTCACTTGATCTAGCAATTCTATTTCTTGGATTGTATACGAAAGAAAAAAATTAGTATCTTGAATAATTGCAGCATTATTCATAGTAGCCAAGATATCATTTGATGGACGAATCCATAAAGAGAACAGACACACACCACAGAACACTATTTAGCTTTTAAAAAATAAGGACCTCCTGCTTTGTGACAATGTGGATGAGCCTGGAGGACATTATGCATGAAAGTCACATGCAGAAATAAAATTACTGTATGATTCCATTTTTTTATGAATTCTAAAATCTTCAGATTCATAGAATCAGAGAGTAAAATGTTGGTTACCACCACGGTCAGGGCTGGGGAAAATTGGAAGATATTTATTAAAGGATACAATATTTTAATAAACTGAAGTGATTAGAAGTGCAGGAGAGTGATGAGAGTGAATTTTTACAGTGTGTTATATACTCAAAATTTACCAAGAATTTAGGTCTCGTGACTTTTGAGTCCCCTGAAGTAGCTATGTGAGGTGAATGGGTATGTTAATTAATATTATTATGGTAATCATTTCATGATATTTTATAAACAGACATCTCAAAAGTCACATTGCATACCTTAAATATGCGCAAATAACATACATTATATATATACAAATTATTTTTTCAAAAGAATTTATCAAAGTAAGAATATGGGAATGATCAGCCTGTGATTACTTGGAGTCTAATGAGATTTTCTCAGCATTATTTAGTTTCAAATGGAAATTTTTAAATTTTTTCCATAGAAGTGAATGTCTCTCTCTGTCTCTGTCTCTGTCTCTCTCTCTGTTTCTCTCTCTCCCTGTCTTTTATTGGATGATACCTGATTGGTGTTTCATTTTAAATGCAAGTGATTAATTAAAATTCACTGGTATTTATAGACAAAATATATTATCACATGTAGACATTTGATAGCAGTAGTTTTATTGTAATTTATTGTTCTTTATTTGATTGTAGAAACCACTTAAAGAACTGAATGCATGTTTTATGTTTAATTCTTATCTTGGAGAACTTATTAAGTCAACAAATATTTGGGGGATTTAGAATAGTTTCATGTATACTGGTAAAGAATATAAATGCAAAAAGATTGAGGTAAATTTTTGTACACTGTATTGATCATTTTCTTTGTAATCTCACTACAAAACACACTAGACCCCTATTGCTTGTATATAATTTCTTTGTACATGAAAATAGTGCGTAATATCCATGCTTTATGAGGATTTACCCAATAACTTAAAGGACAGTAATGTGACATACACATTTTTCCTTCTTTATTTTGAAGTATTTCTCATTGGAAGATTATATGTTGAAAAAGAAAGGTTTATACTGTTCTTTGAATTATAATGTATTTCCAGTGTAATGACCTTGAAATAGATCAAAATTAGTCTTATATATCATAAGCTTTTTTAAAGTTATTTTTTTAACCATACATATTTTTAGGACATAATTTTGAATGCAAATTTTTTTTTTTTAATTTAAACACTTCTCTTTAATACACTGGTCAGGTGAATGTCACATCTGTTTGTAAAATTTGGATAATGATGTTCAAAGCCTATTCACCCTCAGTTATTGTAATTTAACTAGCTCTTTTATTTATCAAACCACTGTATGGATTTATAGTTTATACAAATTTTAAAATATTTCAAATTTAATAGGAAATAAGCAAGGATGTAGGAATCTAACACAACCTTTAGACAATGGCTGTTTGATATATAATGTGTTGCTTGAGTACTACATTAAAGAAAATCAAACAATTAACATGTAAAGATAACTTTATTGAAGTAATCAGGGGATTTATTTGAATTAGTCACCACTTTTAAAATATTACTCCTTTATGACTCAGAATTAGCGGAATCATATAAATCAAACGAAAAGTTCATGTGTACTCATAAATACACAAACACACACCCTAGATGGACATTCAGGGACTCTCTAAACATTAATTAATTCTTAGAAATTACAATAAATCTGGATATGTCTGGTGTTGATACATTTTAAAGTCTAAAAGTAAAGCAGTTGTACTAAAGCAGATGAGAAGAGATTATGATCACATAATAAAAACCTGCTGATACCTATATAGACAGATATGAAATAAAATTTACATCTATTCCAGAGTAATTTTTAACAAGAAACCAATTTAATATACATTTAACATTATAAGACTATTGGCAGAAATTAAACATTATAAAACCAAGTAAGCCATGGATAATATGAGATAAATGTTTAGAAAGAAGATTAAGATTGTGGGTAAAATCTTATAGATATACTCATAGAAATGATACAATAAATTTCAGATTTAATGTGATATACAAGGAGGTGATTGCAAATAGCATTAACTCTGAATCTGTGAAGTACATAAAATTAGATCGTACACAAGAAATTTAGAATCTGATTTATACCTCCTGATTTTCTGATTTGTTAGATCTCTGTTGTGGGTGCACAGAATCTATAGTTGCTTTACATAGTTCCCTTCATTATACTAAGGCAGAGAACCTATAGAGTGGATCATGAGAAATTGCCAAAGTTGTAAATAACAAATGTCGATTTTAGATGCAATTACACTGAGAAGGAGATTGGGAGAAGGAAGTAGAGAAAAGAAATTAAAATATAAAGAAAAAACAGTCTGAATTTGAAAATGTTAAAAATCTTCATGGAAGCATAGTCAATGATATTCATTATGGCAAATAGATACAAAAAATTCTTAGGAAAAAAATAACTTTGTAACTGATGACATTATTTTGTACATGGTGGGGCAGAAAACAATTATTAAGAATTGTAAATATGTTTGAGAACAACCACATAGAGTATTCTTTTAACAAGTGTGATGCCAAAGTAGCAGTGAAATAGGGTAACACAAGTTTTTGAAGGTTTTTCAAATCTTAACTGTTTTATCATTAGCAGGAGATTTCGGAATGTTTGCCGAGCATACATCCAGTCTAAAAAAAAAAAAACAAGGCTAAAATAAATATACATAAGAAAGAAGAAAAATGAGCACAGCTTATGATAATTTTTAATTTTTTGTTTTTGATTTTTTGAGACAGGATCTTGTTACATAGTTCAGGCTGGCCTTGAGCTCACTAGCCCAGGCTGGCCTCAAATTTGTGGTGATTCTCCTGCCTCAGCCTCTGGCTCTTTTTATCATTTTATTTTATTTTATTTTTTCTTTTGATCATTTTAGAGGAAAGAAAAATTCTTAAGTGCAGAACTTTCCACTAGAAAACAAGAGTTACATGTATTTGTGTGCACATACATGTGTGCAGTCTCTGTGTGTCTGTCTCTCTCTCGCCTCCATCTCTCCCTTTCCATCTCTTTCTCCTTTCTTCTTTTACTCTCACTCTAATGTAAACATATTTAATATTATTATTACCATCCCTCTCTCTATTTTCCTCATTCTTTTGTCCACCTCCTCCCTCTTCTTTGTGGTCTGACAAAAAATGGTAGTGGCTTTAGCATAACTCAGTGTTAGAGCATGTACTTAGCATGTGTCAAACTTGCCTTCGGTGCCTGGCACCAAAAAAGAAAGGAAGTGAGAGAGAGGAAGAGATGGAGGGAAGGAGGATAAAATCACAGAGATATAATTGCAGGGATGTGAGTAAAATTAAGTGAAAGTACATTGAATTCTCTTGATCTTGTCCAGAAAGTATGGGTAAGAGTCCACCAGCACAAGGGAATATAAAATAAACCTGGTCACCAAGGCTTAATGAAGCTGACAACATTTGTAAGGAACTCTGTGGGAAAGATTAGAAACTAGTAGACTAGAAAATATGGATGGGAGTTGATTAGAAATGAACAAAGAATTGAAGAGCATCCTACGTTCAGTGCATTAGCACTGTATTAGATTATTGGAGCATTACTCTCTGGTAAAAGAAAAAGGAGGGCGTATTTTCCCAAATTCTGGTATTTGGGAAACAGGAGGAGAAAAGGTAAAGTAGTTGTCGACTCTAGTCAGGACCTGGAAAAACATTTTAGACAGAATGAATGTTTTAATTATGTTTAATTGCTCATCATAGAGCAGTCTATCTGAGAAATAGCTTAATAGAGAGGAAAGAGAGCGAATCACCCGGAGACAGCACATCCTGGTGAGTTTGTGAAGCATGTTTGGAAGAAGCAAAGAGTGTAAGCAGTGGATAAGTTGGGAGTAATGAAATAGTTTTTAATGCAACTAGCTGTATGAAGTTAGTTCTGAAACATGAAAATGACATTTATCTGACCTTTTAAAGAATATACTAAATGTCAGAGTTGGAGAGGATATTTTCACATTTAAAAAAGTAACAATCCTATATGATGTGATTGTTTTTTAAAAAAATCTGATGAAAATGTTCATATTAGTTTTCTACATATGTTGATTTCTAAATAGATAAATGTCCCTTTTAATTTGCACTTCTTTCAAATGAGGTGTTGCAATTGGCTTTTAGCAATATTCCACTTCGTTTCTGTTCAATATATATTTACATAAAAATATTGGAAATGTCTTTACTATTCCTTTTGCTTTTGAGTTTAACGTTAAACCATGACTTCTCTTTGTACATATCAACTATTAGCTGTGTGAAAGTTCCCAATATCATTTATCCATAGCTAAAATATACTCATGCTTAATAAAAATATGAATTTCTTTCTTTCAGGCTGTTAGGATTTCATAGGTAACACATTACAAAATATATCACACAAATATCATTTGAATTTGTATGGATGTGCTTTTTATTAGACAACTGTCTTACAAATCCTGACATAATAACTACTGCTGTTGTTAACAAAATATTTCATTTTTAATTAAAATATTGCATTTTTCCAATTAAACCACAAGGCTTGGCTGTTTAATATATAAATATGAGTACTATATATTCAAAACAAAAATAAAATAAAGTGGCTTATTAGTATACATGTCCTAAATGAGGTAATGTGATTGACTATATGTATTTTTACTTCCATTTTATGTAGAAGTAATAAAGCAATAGTTTTTGGTCATTATTCCCCTCATTTTCCCTAATAATTGATGCTTATCTCCCATAAAACTTTTGGTAGAGCAAGAGCTGTATTTAAAATATAACATCTAAATTTTACAATAAAATTTAAGTTGTACAATATTTATATTTATTTTATATAGTCTTACTGTTTTTCTACCTTAACATTGTATGTTTTAAAGATACAGCATATTTAATACCATATTTAAGGCATCAGCAACTGTCAAATAATGATGTCAATAATAGCACTATCAATATCACTGTCAACAGCTCACATATATTAAATAATTGATATTTCAAGATATTTTATGTACCTCACACATATAAAATGAATTAATTCTCAAAACATATTCATGAAGGAGTTAAAATTGTCATTTAAAAATGACAGAACTGGGCCGGTGATATCGCTCAGCGGCACGGGCTCCTGCTGGTGCGCGAGGTCCTGAGGTCGACCCCCGGTACCCACAAAAAAAAAAAAAAAAAATGACAGAACTAATCCTTGAAGAACTTAGGAACTTATTCAAGTTACCTGTCTAATAAGAAGTAGAACCATGAAACAAACACAGGTTAATTAAATTATAAGCTTTCTTACTGCAAAGTTCTACCTCCCATAATATTATAGTGATATACACTATATAGGTGCCAGTGAATAACATGAAAGAAATTCAGAAAATCACTGAGAGCAGTTTAAAGGTGCTGAATTAATGATTCCTTGACTCAGGTGTTACTAATACAACTCAACTCACATATTCTCAAAAACAACAACAAAGAACTTGGAACATTGAGAGATAATACTGAAGAATTTCAATTTAAAGAAAAAATCAGTATGGGAAACTCACTGAGAATTCAAAGATGTTTAAGTGAAGGATGTATGTATATATGCAAAATTCAAATAAATTAGTTGCAAACATTATTACTACAGTTGGTGGTTAATACCTAACCCTCAGTTGCATTATGTAACAAGTATAATAGTTTGAAGAGATGCAGAACTATATTGGCCACATCTGCTAATTTTACTCATAGATGTATCGTTAGACTACTATATATACTAATAGGTTGGTATTCCACAGTTTCACCTTATATATTAATCTGCGTAACAAAGCATTTTTTTCACATAAGCAAATTTAGTTATTTAGGCACAACATGTATTGTATAACATTGAATGCTGAATACTTGAGATTTATTATCTGTTTTTTAACTGCTTGTCTTATGAAAATTACAATAGGTTTGAGATAAGATAAAAATTCTAGCTTTCAAATGACATTGCCTTTGGGTAATACTGCATGAAAGGAAAGCAAGGTTGAGCTATTTATCATGAAAAGAAGAAAAATACCAATTAAATAATGAATGTGGTCCAACTTTTTTGAAGCGTCCCAATGAGAAATCAAAACAAGCCAATGATAATTGAGAATAAACATTTATCCAGAATTTGACAGTAGGAAAATTTTGAGAATAAAATATCTTCATGCCATATCATTTAAACAGTATTCCATCAATCTGGATTCTATATTAATCATTAATAATCTCAGTATATCTACTAGATAATGATAAAAGAGTGCTGGTTTTGTAACATCCTTGTAAATATAAAAATGAAAACATGCTGTTAATATCAAAATAAAACAGCATGGGAAATGGTTTTGTGAGTTCTAAAATTATTTCTTATTTTACATAAAAGTTTACCTTAAGTTATATGTTTCAGGAAAACAAAATAATTTACTCTTAAAATATGTGATATATATGTACCCCTCAGGATAAATGGAATCATGTACTGCAAAATGGTACTAATAGAAATTTTAAAATATTAAATAAAACTGCATATGTGTGTGTATAAATGGAATAGTTTAAGTTGTCCCAAGTTATGCTCATTTGTATGTACTACAAAATTTGTGTTACTAGAAAAATAGTGAAAGAAGTTTCTTACACACATGATTTGTTATATTCATGACAGAAAAATGACATATAGTTATCAATAATGTCTTAAATTTTGGAGTGAAAGCTTTTCAATTATATGACAATTTTACTAATTAGGAAAGATAACACATTTCTGATTAATAAAGATGTGCTTAGCACATTTTATGTATTTATTTATGCCAGCCATAGTTTAAGGAGATCATTCCAATGAATGATAGACTGCAAAGCAGATGGACACTAAAAGCTCTGCTATTAGTTTGTATGTAATCTTAAGTAAGGCTTTAATCCTTTTTTAATTGTATTGCTGGTTTTGAAAATGAAAGGATAGAGCTAGAGGACCTTCATTGTACTGTCTAAGCCTCAGTTCACCACCTGATAGAATTTTAACAGTGGTTCCTCATGAAGTTAGAACTCCATTATTTGAATTCTTAATGAAATTTTAAGGAGTATTATCACTAAGCACTCTATTTCTCCTTACTGGCTGATTATCATGAGGAATAAAAGTTATCTATGGATTTTACCTAAGAAAATGACAACTGAATTTTTTTTAACTTGTATAGATTAATTGAAATAAATATATGCCAAAAGATATTCACTAGGCTTTGCTTTTTTATTAGATTTAATTAATACATAATAATTTCACATATTTATGGTATATATTGTGATGTTTTGATAGATGATAAATACATAGGTAGATATATAGGGTAACAATTAAATTAGGAAAATTAGCATGTCCATCAACTTACACATTTATTGTTTCTTTGAATTGAGGTAAGAAAACTCTTCTAGTGATATATATATATATCATATATATATATATGATATATTGTTTCCTACTGCAGTAATTTTACATTGCAATATAATAATAAACTTGTTTCTCTTGTCTACTAGTAAATTTGTACATTTTGACCTGACCAACCTCTCTCAATTCACTCCTGTTTTTATCTCTGCTAAGCACTTTCTACCATGAAGCCCAGTTCAATAGTCTATGTATAAGATCTTATAGAATTTTTTCTCTATACCTGGTTCATTTTACTTAACATTATATCTTCCAGTGTATCCATGTTGTCACAAATGAGAGAATTTCATCACTTTTATGACTAAATAGAATTACATTGTTCATGTATACACATATTTGTGATCCATTCAACAAAATTTGAACTTTTAAGTGGATTTCAAACCTTGGCAGTTGTTAATAGTACTGTTATAAATATCACAGTGCAGATCTTTCTTCCCAGTGCCCATTTCATTTCCTTTGGATATATATAAACAGTAGTGACATTGATGGGGTCATAGGGTAGTTCTATTTTTATTTTGTTCAGGAACTTCCATATTGATTCTCACAATGGCTGTACTAATTTACATTCTCACTAAGACTGTTTCAGAGTTTCTATCACTAGCATTTATTTTTCTTACATTTTTGAGGTCATTGTAACTGTGGTGAGATGATATCCTATTATGGTTTTTAATTACATTTCCCTGATGATTAGTGATGTAGGGCATCTTTTCAAATACATATTGACTGTCTGGGTGTTTTCTTTGGAAAAATGTCTGCTTAAATATTTTGCCCAATTTTAATCAAATTATTTGTGCTTTTTGCTATTGACATATTTTAGTTTCTTACATATTCTGTAATTTAACCCCTTGTCAAAAGTATAGTATGCAAATATCTTATCATTCTGTATGTTGTCTCTTCACTCTCTGCTGATTATTTTCTTTTCATTTAGAAGATTTTGTTAATTTGATATAATCCCATTTGTCTATTTTTGCTTTTATTTTCTGTCCTTCTGAGACCCTATCCAAAAATTCTTTCCCAGTCCAATGTTTTCAGATACTAGTTTTCACATTTTCAAGGTTTATGCTTTAATCTTTCAGTTGATTGCGTACGGTGAGAGACTGAGGTCTAAATTTATTTTTGTGCAAGGAGGTATCCAATTAATTTACCTACATTTTGCTATTGTATGTCCTTGTTTCTTTGTAAAGTATCAGTTAGTTGTAAATGCACTGTTTTTTTTTTCTAGATTCTCTGTTCTATTGAGATATGTTTTCTGTTTTTATGCTAATATCATGCCATTTGATTATTATAGATCTGTAATATATTTCGAAGTTAGTTAATGTGATGTCTCCAGGATTATTTGTTGCAGTTGTTGTTGCTCAAGCTTGCTTTGGCTACTCAGAATCTTTTGTGATTTCATTCAAATTTTGGGAATTATTTTTAATAATTTTAAATAATTTTAATGTTTCTGTGAGACATGATTGCAAACAAGGACAATTTAAATTTTTCCTCTTTTGAATGCTACTTATTCCTTGCTCTTGCCAGGATACTCTGGGTAGAACTTCCATGCTCTATTGACTAGTGTAACTCGTAGAAGTGCACACTCTTCCTGTGTCCATATTGTATGGTAGTGGGGACTGAACCCAGAGCCTTATGCATCCTAGGCAAACACTCTACCACTAAAATAAAGCCTCAGGCCTTGCCTATGTCCACATTTTAGAGGGAAACATTTCAATATCCAATAATATTGATATGTCTCAAGGAATTAAGATACATTAAAGAGGGCCGGTGAGATGGCTCAGCGGCGTAAGCGCCTGCCTTGCAAGCGCGAGGGCCCGAGTTCGACTCCCGGAACCCACATACGAAAAAGGGGCCGGTGATATCGCTCAGTGGCACGGGTGCCTGTTGGCGCGCGAGGTCCTGAGGTTGTCCCCCTGGTACCCACAAAAAAAAAAAAAAAAAGATACATTAAAGTGTATTTTGATAATGTGAAGATAATTAAAATTCTGTAATAAAATATATTTTGGTAATGCACTAAGCAATAAATTGGAGTTAATGTTATTAAACATCAATCAATATTAAGAAAATTATGAAAGAAGAATCACAATATATCCTTTATGAAATATATATATATATTTTTTTTATATGCGGGTACCGGGAGTCGAACTCAGGACCTCGTGCTTGCCATGCAGGCACTTATGTTGCTGAGCTATATCACCAGCCCTGAAATATTTAATTGGCTTAAACCAGACTATAACAAGAAATATATATGGGATATATTGATGATTTGAATATATATTTGAAAACATTAAGTATGAATTTAACAGTTGAAGATATTGTATCACAAGGTCTTGGAAGTTACAAAAATATATTAACAAATTTATAATATTTGCATGGATATACAATGATATTTACCATTCTTTCAACTACTGTGTATTTGGTATTCTCTCCTTTATAGGTCACCACAAAAATAACTCATGTTCATAAAACAGAGTATATTTCGCAAAAACAACAGTGGTATGAAAAAATGCTCATCAGAAAGAAAATAATAATTGATTTACTTAATCTCTGTGTTTATTTAATTATCCTAAAAGTCTACATATTTTTATTATACATAAAATTTTTGTATGTTCATTTAGTTATGCTGTATATTCATATATTTTTATAAATGTATTTTAAATGTTACTTTGTCTATGCACAATTTATATTTCATTATACATGCACATGAACTAAGGCAGCAATTGCATTTTACATATAAAATAATAACTATTAATGCTATATATTTTCAATATTTGTTTCTATATACGTTATGATATTTATTCTATGGATGAGTATTTTTGTGTAGGCACAATCCGATCTAATACACATTTATATGAAACTCATTAAATCTCTGTAAATCTCTTTTGTGAGTGTAACAAATCCCATTAATGTTCCTATTTAATGGCAAGGAAACTGACCCTGAAGTATTTTAACTTTCTAGGATCATGCAGCTACCAGATCCCCTAAGTAAGCCAATGTCTGCTGGCTCAGGGCAACAGCCCAGGAGTGTTTATTGTTTTTCTCTGTGAAGTGCTTGAGCAGCACTGATTCAACAATATAATTACTCCAAAGCAACTCTAACATACATGGCCTGTACCTTTGACTGCACGAGATAAACATTTGAGCAAATGTTACAAAGCTCAAAAATAAATAAAATATTTAAAAGTGACCATGACAAAGGCAGAGACTACTGGCGAACACTGCTGCTGACTTTACCCATTTGTTAGTTTAGAAAGATTCAAGGATGATATAATATATACATTATTTTAAGTGTGTTTTTAGTCTTTCTCAAGTTAATTCTCATAATAATTATGCTCACTGTCTTGGTTACTTTTCTCTCATTGCTGAGACAAAATACCTGATGCCCAAAATTAAGGAAGGAAAGGTTTTATTTAGCTTACAGTTCACAGAGGTTTCAGTCCATAGTCAGCTGGATCCAAGGCCGGGTGGCGTGGCAGAGGGGCAACAGTTCATGGCATCAGAAGACAACAAAAGCAAGAAGAGCAAAAAGGGAGGAATGAGCACAGAAGACTCTTTCTGTCATTTATAATTGTATGTAGGCTACCCTCCCTCAGGTGGGTGTAGCACTGACACCCATAATCCCAGCATCGAACCATGAATCAGTCACAAATGAATCGTGAATCTGCCCCCATGACTGCATGAGGCTTTGGGGGGAGCATCTAGCCACAAACCATAATATTCACTGATACAGGTTGCGATTTAGATTATTATTTTCTTTAAAAGCATAATCTCAAGGATAAGAAGAAGTTCAAAGTTCCAAAGTGGATCTATTAATTAGGGTAAAAGCTGATAAAGTACAATAAAATTTCTGATCACCTTAAAATAGTTAATTACATCTCATGTCTTATAAACTATACACTAGGAAATAATATTATTTATGTGTATATATGTTTGATCTGACTTCTCAATTATTTTAATCATACTAGGTATCATTAGTATTAAAACACAAAAATGAGAAATAATGGGGCCAGTGTCAAAGCACTGCATCAATTACGTGTGAACATAGACACATGCTTAAATTACAATAAATTAGTTGAGTAATATGAGAAACACAAGAATAACACACACAGAATTTCCTTGCATAGAAACTTTGGGGAATACTTGTGGTACATGATTCATATGTAAGATACTCACATGCCTTTAAAAGTTTATTCACTGTGTTAATGTTCACAAATCATTTGTTCACTTAATACTTTCTTCATTCCTTAACTCATAGATCCCACAAAATGTGGGTCTTTGGCAAATTTTATTTTAAGTATTTGTGCTAGGCAATGTTACAAAAAAGAAATTTCCAAAACAATGAAGAATGTTTCAATTTTGAAAGAAAATTAGATATTAAAATTTATACCTAAAAGGTCTACAAATATGATACTACTTAATATTGATTTGTTCTGCTTACAGATTTCAAGTTACAATTGCTGTCTCATGTAAAGATCACATAAAAAATTTGAGCTGGAAAAGTAAGAAAGACATATGTAAATTCTCACATTAAAAACTGATATCACTCTAGCAGAAGATGCAAAGCTATGTTTTATGAAATCTTCTTACAATTATATACATAAGTATTTATGTGCATATACCATGTATATATATGTAAGTGCATGTGATATATTTGTATACACGATGTGTTTTTAATAAATATTCACATAAATATTGAGACTCAGAAGAGATAAAGAAAAGCAAATATAGATATATGAATAGACAGGGAAGAAATATAAATAGAGGAAGAGATAGCACATTCCTGAACTTTCTAAAAGACTATCTGTGCCAGCATGAAGGAGAGTTAGGTTCAAAAAGGAAAAATATCCATAATCTAAAAAATATTCTATAGCCTACCATTGAGATTTGCTTCATTTTAGCTAAATCAATAATACATTAAACACCAAAGGAATGATGACTCTTGATAATGAAATAAGAATTAATCTGTATATGTAATAAGTAGACAAAGCATGTATCTTATAACGTGTTGAAAATATTTCTAAAATTGCTAAATTTTGGTATTTAAACAGTAATTTTGCTGGAACCAGATTTATATTTGCTTTCAACACTGCTAAAAATGTGGATCAATACTGGTAATAAATCTTTAAATGCTTTTTAACCTTACAAGCTCTTTATAAGCTGAAGGATAATCAATAAACAGGGTAGAAAAACTGCTTGTGATTCATCTTTTAAGACTGTTATTCTATGACTTAATGTCAATAACTCCGAATACAAATGCCCAAATCAATTTTTTTCTGAAAAATTATTTGAACAGATAGAATATAAAATAAGTACTTTATTTACAAATTTACTAGATTGTATTTAATCAAAATAATATTTAGCTATTTTATGTGTGATGTTGAAGAAAAAAGCAATACCTTTATTCCACTATGGCATTTTTTCTAACCAGATATTACTAATTGTCAGGATGTATTTATAAAGCTGAAATCAAATCAAATGTGGAATTTTTATCTACATAAAATTTTTCAAATCATGCAACGACTGTTGTAAGCAGACTTTTATATTTAGGGATCAAGAAAAAATTCAAAGACAGTAAAAATAAGAAAATTTTCACATTTTATATCACTTTAATAACCTTTTAAAATTAATTTTTAAATTACATTTCTTTATAGTGATTTCTATAAAGAATGCCACAATCAATCTACTGAGGCAAATAGCAATTTTTGTTTTCATTTTAAATTCCTATTATAGGAATAATTTCCTTATTAGACTTAAGATTTTATGTTTATTTTTGTTATTCAACAATTGACAAAGATTTATAAATTATTTAATAATCTTAAAATTTATCATATAAAGAATGAATCCTAAGTGCATAAATCAAAACATTTAAGAAGACAAGGAATCACAAAATGAAATGCAGACTGTAAAAGCATTCTAACTTTACGAGCAATATGTGAAATACCCTCATAGAAAGGAGTAAGCTAAAAAAAAGTGTTAACACAAGTAATTGATAATGGGAAATGATAGATTTCTTAAGATTGAAGGAAAGAAGAATGTATGCTAATTCTGATTCCATACATATGCATACTAGGATTGGAAAATGAATGACACGGATAGCTGAAGTAAAGATTCAAATTTCTCCTTGATAGTGGTAGGAGGTTGCAGACACGACAAGAGCACATGTACAGTAGTACTTTCAGTATTTGGTTAGATTTGGAGACAGTGGTATGAACTCATGCTACTTAATAAGGTAAAAACATGATTAAGACTAATTAAGAACAATGCTAATACAGTAACTAATACTGTAGAAGAAAAATAGCAGCATTGATCATAATCCCTGAAGACACAATCCCTACCACCATGGGAATGTTAAAATCTTGGAAGATTAAAATCTTTAAAGTCTACAATTTCACAAAGAACAATCCTAAAAGGCTAAATACTTGTAATCCTGAGAGCTGAAATCCAGAGAACTGCAATTTCCGTTGAAAAACATAAGGCTATATAAGAGGCGGTAGAAAGTTGAAATCTGGGGAAGGAATTGTGTGTTTTTGGTTGTACAGAGGATAGTTGTCAAATAATTCAATTATGCATTACCTCTGCCCCTTAATGAATAGCACATAACAATATGCAATGTGCTGACAATTGTTACCCTCCTTTTATGTTGTATTGAAATTTTGTTCTATTTTTGTTCTCTTTAAAATAAAAATTAAAATAAAATCTCTTATTTTCAAAAAGGTATTTGTTTCAAAAACATGTGAGAACATGGCAAATCCACATGTCAGCACCATACACAGTTGCCCAAAGAACTGAAAACTCAAATTTTTTCTTTTTCAAATGCAGGTACACAAAAATGATATCTCTTCATTTCCTGAGAAAATTCCATTATCCCACACAATGCTTACATACATTAACCCTTTGATGAAATTTCAAGAGTCAAATTTGCCAAAAAATGCATTAGAAATCTATGAATACAGCATAACACATTATACCTCCATATTGAAAATGATGCAATATGATTGGGTTTTTATTCATTAAAAAAACAAACAAACTAGGATTAGATGTCCCATTCAACCCAGCTATACCCCGTCTGGGTATTTTCCCAGACAGATTAAAAACATCATACCACAGCACATATGTACACTCATGTTTATAGCAACACAATTTGTAATAGCCAGATCTTGGAAACAACCCAAATACCCATCAACCAAGGAATGGATAAAAAAGATATGGTATTTTTATGCAATGGAGTACTACTCAGCCATAAAGAAAGATAAACATGAGACTTTATAGGTAAATGGATACAGCTCTAGACCATACTCATAAGCGAAATAAACCAGATGCACATGTGTAATCATCGTATTGTCTCCCTAGTGTGAGAAGCTGAAAGAATAAATAAGAAATGATTTTTAAAATAATTTTTGATTCTTTTTTAGAATTACATATTTATTTATTGATTCAAGATCTACTTAGCTACCAGCATTGCATGCCATTACTAGAAACTTTAGCTCTAGCTCTTAGAAATTTTAGTGAAATGATGAAGTCATATAATGTTTAAAAAAATGAATACTATTTGAAATTAAACTTAAGTTTGAAATCTTAAATATAGAATAAATAAAATGCTAAAATATTCTTTAAAAAGAATATAGTGACTGGTAGGGGAGATACCATGATCAGGAAGATGGTTTTCCCAGGGCGAGGCTTATCCATTGCACTTCAGATGTGCTGACCGCTGTGATTTCCCCGAATGTGGGAAACTCGACTGCATAATATGTGGTAGTATGGGACTGTGGTTGTACTCTCCCCACAAAAAAAGAAGGCTGTTAAATAAAATAATTTCATAAGTATTTTGCTTTCTAACATATAAGAATTTATACAGTATAAATGGAGAGAAAATGAAAGTGTGGTAACTTTCTGATTTTATACAATTGAAAGTTTGTGATATGAGCATAAGTTCATCATTTTAAAAACTATAGTTTATCATTAGAATCTAAATTTGTATGTTTTCACATATATAAATATCTGCAAAAACATTGACTCAAATGATAGTGTTATTTCTCAGTTGTAAGATTTCAGTTTAGGGCCGGTGAGCTAGCTCAGCAGCATAAGCGCCTGCCTGGCAAGCGCGATGTCCTGAGTTCAACTCCTGGTACCCACATATGAAAAAATGGCTGGTGATATCGCTCAGTGGCATGGGTGCCTGCTGGTGCATGAAGTCCTGAGGTCGACAATCGGTACCCACAAAAAAAAAAAGATTTCTGTTCATACTGATTTAATAGAGTATTTTTTTCCAAACTGTCCCAGTATAATATATGACCTTATCTAATTAAGAAGGAAAACAAATGTGATTTTGATAACTATTCAATTCTAAATGTCTATTTTTAATACTAGTGTAATAATCATCCAGAACACCACAGGAGAATCATTACTAAATGATTTTCTCAACAATACAGAAAACTGACTTCTAAACCAAAATACGTGGGGGGAAATATTTTTGATGTGGCCTAATGGTTCATTTAATATGATTAAATTCATATTTTCTTAATCGTGCTGTCAGCTTTTTAAAGAAATTACCTGTTTGTATAGCCAAGTTAACGGACTTATTCTTCTAAATATTCTTGTAAATTTATCAGGGTAGCAAATAAGTAATCCTTAATTGAAATATTTTATTGCAGTCAATGCTGATATTAAAATTTATTTGAAAACAAAACTTAATCATGTTTTAAAACTCTCATTAGTCCCACTCAGTATGTGTATATGTATATATTCCATAGGTAACAATATATAATGTGAAAATTTCACCAAATGCCTAAGAAATACCCTTTGTGATACAGACTATAAATCTGGCATGAGTCTTACCATCATCATTTCATATCATTAATTGGCTAGATGTGGAGTTGAATATTCTTGATATATAAATATGAATAAAAGTGTATACATATACCCAGAAGAGTGAGTTTCCAAATGCAAATAGACTAAAGTTTGAAATAGTAATACAATATCCTCATTAGAGTATAGGTAGTAGTTATTGATTTTAGATATTGCCTTTTTTTCCTGGCAGTCCTTGCTTTATACATTTTCTTTTTTTTAATAACACTACACTTGCTAGATGCCAATGGATTTCAGGAAGTTAAAGAATGTCCTTTTGCTTTACCTGTTTGGTGACATATTAATTAATATATTTTTACAACATTTAATTTTTTTAAAACAAAAAAATGTAAATTACTACTCTGTCCTCTGTCATTAGTTTTAGATTTTTAACAAATGAATTCTATATAAAATTGAGTTCAGATTTTACTCCTTCTTTAGGAAATATTAGGGACATTTGATTTGAAAAGTAGATTCTTCGGATACCTGATAGTTCCATTTCCTTATATGGAAAACATATTTTCCACTCATATAGAAGTTATAGTTTAGTGTGTGAGTTGAATAACATATATGAATGTCCATAAGATTACATAGTAGTGTACTAATTGACAAAAATATTTAACACTAAAACATATAAAGAATGCAGATTAAAAGAAGACAATTTCAAGTGAACATATTTTTATGGTATTTTCAGAGTAATACACAGAAAGCTTCCGGTAGTCTTCAAAACATTGCTTATCCCACCAGAGAGATGTTGACATTCACCCGGGCACACAGTACACATTCTCCTAAGGTCTACTGTGGTTAAGAAACCTGATGTTGAGTAGACTTCACGGTTCTTCTTGGGGCCCAAACTCTTCATTTTTCCTGTCTTGCCTCCTGGGCAAGCCAGAGATTTTCATGAAGTTTCATGCAGACTTTGAACATGACAGTGAAATTAGGCATTCAATTACTTGTTAGAATCATCTAATTTCAACCACAATTTTGTCTCAGATATAAAAGCTGCCTTACTTTTGAATTCCTATGTACATATTGTGATTCTTCATGGTCAAAGAACATTCCCCTTGCTAGCCTCCCATGCAAATGTTTTGAGCATTTCTCTGTTATTGTGCCAGTTTCGCATGAAAACTCTAACAAATTTATATTTTGGCTTGATTGTCATACACTTGCTATCATGAATGGGAGTTATTTCTAGTCTCATCTTTACATCTCTTTGTCCACCCTACCTCTGTGTCAATTCATACAGTAAGGTAATCAAGCTATCTGATTTTTTTCCTTTTTAAAATTTTGTATTACTATATGCTTGAAATACATAGTGATTACATTCAACTTGGGGAATTGATGCACAACATCTATTTTTAATGTAACTTTTCCACTTCCAAGTACTTGATATTCAGAGATTTGAGTCCCTTTATGTACAGTCCAATATTTTGTTGTTGCTGTCTTTTTTTTTTTTTTTTTTTTGGCTTTGAGTAAAATTATGCAGTGATTTTTATTTTAGGTATAAGAAAACCAGCAACAGTGCTTGGCTAATGAAAGAATTCATCATTATATACTTGCTGAAGACCAGAGGTATATGTCTGTATATTTGCATTTTGTTCAATGATATCATGAATATTCAGATTGTTTTTTTTTAATCTTTCAGTTACACTGTTCTCTGTCAGTTGGCAATGCCCTCATTTTAACTGTCCATGGAATAAGAATATTGCATGTTATTGCAGTGGCTCAGATAACATATTCAGTGTTATTAGAATATGTTATTGCAGTGGCTCAAATATTATATTCAAACACAAGCAAAATCCAGAAGAAGGTAAGAGATCATGTCTTTTTCTTTCTCTCTGGTTCCCTCATTGTAATAGTTGCACAGTTAAATCTCAAAAATGCCAGCAGATCTGTCTCCCTGAGCATAGCTGTTCCATATTCCTTTACCTTAATAAATGACTCACTACAGCACTGAAAGCACCTTAACTACCTTAGGCTTGCCAGGATAAGTCCCTCGAGGTTGAATAATGTACAGCCTCCCCTTAAGTACATGGGTTTTTAAGAGAATGATGGATGACTCAATAAACATTAGCTTGTTGGTGGAGAAAAGAAACAGAGAAACATGGAATTTGAACTTGAGTACCAAACATCAATCAGCTGGATATGTAGAATCCACTCTGGTGTACCAACCATCCACTTACATAACTGAAAAAAATGCACTTACTCATGTGCTCTGAGAAAAACTTCATCCTTCTACTGTATCAAACTCCAGTTACACGAACTCTGGTTTATGATTCAGTTGTGCTCATAAAATCTTGAAAAATTATTTAGGTCTAAAAGAATGTTACTCCTCCCCTAGATAAGCAACATATACTTAAGAAGTGAGAACAGGAAAATATGCAAAAACAGGCAATATTTTTAATGCTCATATTATCTAAATTTTGATGGATCTTACAGATCTTCTCACCAGGATTTAGAGTCTCTTTCTCCAACATTCAGATGTGGGTTACCTTCAAAATTTACTTTAGGTAAAAATATGTGGCAGACTTTCCATATGCAAACCTAGACTCCAAGAGGCCAATACCCATTTCTGCTTTATTTTTTAACTACCACTTGAAAAACCTTCTTTTCATGTAATTATTGTCCATTTGTACTTCTTCTACTGAGAAGTGTCTATGCATTTTCATTGCCTATTTTGGACTGGGGGGATCTTTTATTTGGGGGGATCTATATTTTGTGAATTCTTTATATACTCTAGATATTAGTCCTCTGTTTGAGGAGTAGTTAGCAAAAATGTTCTCATTCTAAGTATTGTCTCTTTTTTCTATTGGTTGTTTCCTTTGCTGTGCAGAAGCTTTTAAATTTTATGTGATCCCATTTGTTGTTTCTCAGTGTTATTTTTTATGCCACTGGGCTTCTGCTCAGAAAGTCCTTGCATACCATTATGTCTTTAAGAGTTGTACCTATTTTATATTCCAGTAGGTTGTTTCTATTTTAATATTTAGATTATTGATCCATTTGGATTTTAATTTAGTACATGGTGAGAAATACAGGTCTAGTCTCAATCTTCTGCATGTGGATACGCAGTTACTCTAGCACCATTTGTTATGGAGGCCAGTTTTCCTCCTGCACATATTTTTTGGCCCTTTTGTTAAAGATCAGATGACTGAATGCACAGGGAATTACTTCTACATTCTTTATTCAGTTCCACTGATCTACATGTCTGTGTTTGTCAGGTACTGTGCTGTTTTATGACTGTAAATTTGTAATGTAAGTTTATCGGGAGGGCCGGTGAGATAGCTCAGTGGCATAAGCGCCTGCCTGCCAAGCATGAGGTCCTGAGTTTGACTCCTGGTACCCACATACAAAAACAAAAAATGTTTATTGGGGACCCCTGCAGTGAGCATCAAATCTCCTGTGAGATGTTATGGTGTACGGTGAGAAAGAAAGAAAAAGAAAAAGATAAAATGGCAGTACAGCAGGAATCTGGGATGACCAGTTGTTCCAAGGAATAAAAGGCCATGAGGCAACCAGAACCTTGGCATTTATTGATTGAGGAGGGGATTTGAAGAGGGGATTATTTGATGACTCAGTGGGTGGAGGTGGTTTTATGCTAAGGATCTTGCCCTGGAGTGTCTTTAGTCTTAGTGGTTTTAGTCTTAGTCTTAGTGGGTGGAAGAGGATGGCTCACCCCTAAAGAGATAATGGGGACTCTCAAAACAGTGATACCAATAATCCCAAGTCTCCATTCATCTCTTAGGGAAGTATGCAAAATTAGCCATTGTGAATTTGTGGTCCTTGACATAAGCTGAAATTCAGGATTGTGATATCTCTTCTTTGTTCTTGTTGCCCAGGTTTGCTTATGCTATGCTGAATTTCTTCTGGTCCCATTTGAATTTTAGGATTGTTTTCTCTAGTTCTCTGAGGAGTACCCTTAGCATCTTAATTAGAATTACATTAAATTTTGGAAGTGTGTCCACTTTAACAATACTGGTTGTGCATTTTCTGATTTCATCTTTAAACTTCTTTTTCAGAGCACTATACTTTTCATCACAGAGCTCTTTCAATTCCTCAGTTAAGTTAATTTATAAATATTTTTTTTCTTAAAGGTATTGCTAATGGTATTGTTTTGCTAGTATCTCAGTTCCTTTTTGATGTATAGGAACAGAATTGATTTTTTTTATATTAAGATTGTATGACACTACTTTACTGAATTTGGTTATTGCAATAATCTTTCTGTAGAGTTCTTTTGGTCTTTTATGTAAAGCATCTTATTGTCTACCAAGAGTAGTGATAGTAGACATCCTTTTCTTCTTTATGATTTTTTTTTTTGTGGGTACTGGGGGTCAACTTCAGGACCTCGCATGCCAGCAGGCGCCTGTGCCACTGAGTGATATCACCGGCCCTTTTTTCGTATGTGGGTTCCGGGAGTTGAACTCGGGCCCTCGTGCCTGCCAGGCAGGCGCCTACACTGCTGAGCCTTCTCACCAGCCCTCTTCTTCATGATTTTAATATGAGGAACTCTTTCATAAGCAGGTTTTATCAGACTAAGGTAACATTGTTTGGTATCTATTTTCTTCAGGAGTCTTATCATGAACAGACCTTGAATTTTGTCACAGACTTTTTCTGCATCTATTGAGATGATTATGTGATTTTTGTCTTTGCTTCTGTTTATGTGATATATTATATTTATTGATTTGCATATGTTGAACCATTCTTTTATCCCTGGGATTAAGCCTACTTGTGCATGATCATTGATATTTTTAATGATTTTTTAATACATTCTGTTTGCCAGTATCTTGTTGAGGATATTTGCATCTATGTTCATTAAAGATATTAGCCTGTAGTTTTATATTTTATTAGTCTCGATTTAATTAATTTCTGCTCTGATGTTTATAACTTCCTTACTTGTATTAGCTTTGGATTTGAATTGTACCCATCTTTTTCTAGTACCTTAAGGTTCCTTATTAGGTTATTTATTTGAGCTCACTCTGTTTTTCTGATGTTGGCATTCACACCTATATATTTCCCTCTTAAGACTACTTTCATTGTGTACCATAGATATGGGTACATTTTACTGAAATTATCATTTGATTCTAGGAACTTTCTACTTTCTTCCTTGATTTCTTCTGTGACTATTAATTATTAAAGAATGCATTTTTTTTTTTTTTTTTTTTTTGTGGGTACCGGGGGGACGACCTCAGGACCTCGCGCGCCAGCAGGCGCCCGTGCCACTGAGCGATATCACCGGCCCCTTTTTCATATGTGGGTTCCGGGAGTCGAACTCGGGCCTTCGCGCTTGCAAGGCAGGCGCTTAAGCCGCTGAGCCGTCTCACCGGCCCAAGAATGCATTTTTTAATCTCCACATTTTTGCATAATATGTATATTTTGCTATGAATTTCCATTTTAATTGTACTATGCTCTCATAAATTTCATGGGATAATTTTGATTATTTTGTAATTATTTTAGCATGCTTTGTGGGCTAATGTGTAATCTGTTTTTCAGGAAGATCCATGTGTTGCTGAGAAGACTATGCATTCTATAGTCAGGTGGAACACTGTAAATACAGTAGCAATTAAGTTCTTTTTTTGTCTCATTGATCTCCCTGTGATAGTGGGGTACTGAGGCTTGTAACTATAATTGTATTGAAGTTAAGTGATAGTTTTTGTTCAGTTTGTTTTATGAAGTTGGGTGTGCCAATGTTTGATGCATATACATTTATCTCTTTTGTTATCTCTTCCTATTCAAGTGTTCCCTTATCCAATATGTAATGACCTTCTTTGCCTCATCTAATCAGTTTTGACTTGAAGTCCACTTTTTCTGAAAGTAGGATAGCTACTCCTGTTTGTCATTGTGCCTCTTTACATGGAATATTTTTTCATCCTTTGATTTTTTTGTCTATGAGTTTCTTTTTTGATTAAGTGTGTTTCTTTTATGCACAACATTCTTAGGCTTTGACTTTTGGTCCAATATATCAACCTGTGTCTTTTGATTGGGAAGTTGGAACTAGTAAAATTTAGAGTAACTACTAAAATTACTGACTCATTATTGTTATTCCATTATTTTCCTCTTGATTTTTCCCTTTGATTCCCTTCTGCATAACTGATCATCCTATATGATGTGCTCATTTCCCTTGAGGTGTTGGCATCATTGGACTTATTGTCTCAAAGATATTTTTGAAAATTTTAGCATTGTTGCCTTTGCGTTTATGTTTATGGATTTCTTAATGAATTCTTTTTCATGGAAAGACCTTATTTCTCTATCAGTTTTGAAAGATAGTTTTGCAAGATATATCACCCTGGGTTGTGAAGTGTTTTCTTTCTTTTTTTTTTTTGTGGGTTGGGGAGGGCTTGAAACACTTTACTCCAAGCTATGTTGGACTTAAATGTTTGTGTTGAAATGTCTGTTGCAATTCTTAATGATTTGCCTTTACAAGTGATTTGCTGCTTTTCTTTAATATCTTTTAAGATTTTGTCTTTATTTGGACTTCTGAGATGATGACTATGATGTGTCCTGCTTATGGTTGTTGGGGTTTTGTATGCCTTGATAATGGTATGTTAACCACTTTCTCCATGCCTGCAATTTTTTTTTTGCTTTTATTTATTTTTAAAGTTTTATGTCATTCATGCTACCTTCTGATTTTTCACTAATTTCAATTAATCTTATGTTAGTCTTTTTTGGGTCATTTAGCAACAGTTGATTCATTTTCCATGTTATCTTGTGGTTGTTAAGGTATCTCAAAATATATGGTTATCTGATCATCCCTGTCTTCTGAATCTGATACTATGTCCTCACATTGCTCACTTCTGCTGCCCACATTTTCAATATAAAATTTTATCTCCTGAATTCCTGTTTAGTATCTTTTGATGGACTGGAATGCTTTGCAAAACTGGTCATTCATCTTTTGTAATTTTTTTAGCTCAGCTAGATGTTTATGACTGTCTCTGTAAGGTCACTTTTAATTTTGTTTATTAAGTACATCATTATTTTAGTTGTATCATCTTTAGCTTGCTGAGTACCTTATTGATATTTTGAGATTTATCTTGCTGATTGTTCTAAGTGATCAAGTCTGAGATATAGATACCAAAAGCTATGTTTTCTGGGAGTCAGCTCAGCCTGATACACAGTTTTAGACACCCAATTTTTGACCAGGGGAATTCAGCAGCCTGCCAAATCCTATCCAATTAGGTGTTCTATTAACACAGACTTAGAGCTTTTCACATAGTAGTTATGATTTCTGCTCTATTTGTTTCCTACCAATCCCAGTTAGCAGCTTCAAACAAGATGTGGATTCATACATGAATTTTTATTGAAAAATTATGTATCCTGGCCATCTTCTGTTTGGTCATATTTGAGACTGGCATCAACTCTGGGAGGGAAATTTTTTCACTTTTAATTTTAATGCATTCATTTTCTCTGCACCAGTTTCATTTATGTGGCATTCAGAAAGAGTTCAGAGAAAATTAGAGTTTAGTTTTAGTAATCTTATATCATCCTCTTCCTGACATTTGCCTTGTTGCATTTAGAAAAGTCAAATATTCACGTGATACATTACTAAATGCTACAAAGAATAGCCCAAAAAATACTCAAGTTATCCCAAAATGCTGTTGTTCATTTAATAATAATAATAATAATAATAATAACAATAAATAATAAAACTATGTCCTTAAAGTCCATATTAGTAATCAAGGTATAAATATGGTCAAAATGAGTCCTAATATCTTATGGCATCTTCATAAATTTTACCAACAGTCCAGTTGCTTTGAATGCCCTCACTTCAGTTTTGATTTTTGATAATCGAACATTTCCACGTAGTTGGCATTTTCAACAACTGGGCTATTTTTCTTTGCACTGTGAGGTATGGAACCCAGAGACTCAAGTCTGCTAGGCAAACATTCACTATGATCTTGGCACTAATTTTATAACACTCACATACTATCAATAAGTGGAAAAAAAGATTAATTCCACATTTTCTTTTAGAATATTAGTGATTACTATTCCACATTAATACTGTTTATGGAAGTGCTTTATTAATGGACATATGAAATGAAGGTTAATAACTTCAATGATTATGTTTATACTAAAAATAATTTTATTTTTAAATATACAAATAGAGACATAAATGTATACACCAATTTATCATCTTTTTTTTATGTGGGTACCAGGAGTCAAACTCAGGACCTCATGCTTGCCAGGCAGGCGCTTACACCACTGAGCCATCTCACTGGCATTATCATCTTTTATAAGTAATTTTATGGAAATTTGTACTAATTAGGCATATAATTGCCTCATTATTAATATGGAGAACAGAATATTTTCTCTTGAAAACTTCTTTTCTTTCCTAGATTTATTTCATCTTCTTTAACCAAGGCTACAAAAATTAATATATTGTTATGTACATCTATACACATATGTAAGAGTACTCAATAGTTCTTGCTGAAAGAAACCACCAACAGAGTGAAGAGACAACCCACAACATGGGAAAAAATGTTTGACAGCTGTTCCTCAGACAAAGGATGGAAGATACAAAGAACTCAAAACTATCAGACCTCCCAAATTTAAAGTTGCAATTCAAAAATGGGCATCTGAGTTTAATGCACACTTCTCAGATGAAGAAATACAAACAGCAAATAAATATATGAAAAAATGTTCAACACCACTGGTCATTGAAGAGATGCGAATTACCATTTCACCCCAGAAAGAATGGCTACTATAAAGAAATCAACTAATAACAAATGCTGGAGGGGCTGTGGGGAAAAAGGAACCCTTCTCCACTGTTGGTGGGAGTTTCGACTGGTACAGCCACTGTGGAAATCAGTGTGGAGATTCCTCAAAAAACTAGGGTTGGAGGTCCCATTTGACCCAGCTATTCCCCTTCTGGGCATCTTCCCAGAAGAATTAAAAACATCGTACCACAGCGATATATGTGCACCCATGTTTATAGCAGGACAATTTGTAATAGCCAGGTCTTGGAAATAACCCAAATGCCCATCAACCAAGGAATGGATAAAAAAGATGTGGTCTTTTTATACAATGCCATAAAGAAAGATAAACTGGAGACATTTATAGGTAAATGGATGCAACTCGAGAAAATACTCATAAATGAAATAACTGGATGCACATGTGTAAACATCGTATTGTCTCCCTAGGGTGAGAAACTGAAAGAGTAAATAAGATCCAAAATGTACAATAGATATTGTAAAACAGGAAGAAACTGTTCAAGAGGAAAGAGAAACTGGGATTGGGCAATGGAGAAAAGAAGGAAAGGAAAAGAAAAATTGCACATATATATATAGATACAAGATAGTTAAGATAGATACACTACTAATTTAGCTTAGTTCATTTAAATGAAAGGTTTGTGCTGATATTGTTTGGACAATTGAATGCTGATATCTTGTACCTTGAGTAACTAATTTAAAGATAACAATGTGCAATGTATTAACCATTTTTATCCTCCTATTATGTTGTTTTGAAATTTTGTTTTTTTTTCTCTTTAAAAAAAAAAAAGAAAAAAATAGTTCTTGCTGGTAACCAAAAAAAAAAAAAAAAAAAAAAAAACAGCCACAGTCAACTTATGTCTACATGCTGGATATCAAAATTTTCACCAGAAGAAATTAACTTTTTTGGAAGAAAGATTTTGTACACATAAAACACTGTATCATCCTGAATCACATTTGACTTCCTTTCAATATACTATAGCAGAAAAAGAAAACAGAATAACATGTTCTCAGGATATCACTTTATTTCCATAAAAACAAACAACTTGAAACTTTGAATTTTAATCATTTTCTCTTTTAGAGAAAGGGAAATTAAAAAGAAACCTAAGCTTCCCCTACATCTTTGAAAGCCGTGGGAGTACACTTCAGAAAAAAACAAAACCATCTGTTTTCACCATTCAAACCTGGAAATGAGCACTGCATTCCTGAATTTCCAGTAATGGCATGTGCTATAAAGGAGCAAACCCCTGCTTATCTAAACCAAGTGGAGAACATTTTCACTAGAATCCCGTCAGGTGGTCACTAATATGATTGCAGATAATGCTGTTTTACTAAAGTGGAGTAACAATACATTCACAATATAAACAGCTAAAACATTCATTACCTCTTGTAATCAATTCACTTTGTGAGTTGTTTGTATTTGTCTACAAATGTCCCAGAAAATCATAACAAATATCAGAACTAATCATCTAGTGTCCTTGATTTTAAACATGAATGGAGAAGAGAATAGATAATTTTAGCAAACCCAGGGTGACAATGGAAATGAAAATCAGTGACAAAGCCACACACAATAATGTCATTTCTCTTTTTCTTCTTCCCCATGATGTTCCAGTGTATATATATCAAACTGGCTCTTCTCTGGTGTTTTATATGGAAATCTTACACTGAAACCAATAATTTGCTGACATTAGAGAGTGACCAGTGGGATTTCAGAGCACCTCCTGGTGAGGTACTGATATATCCTCAGAAATATAGGTCTTTTAAACCTGTTTTACTCTAGGGTCAATGATATGCCTTCCAAAATCAACCTTTTTGGGGAGAATAATTTTCCATATCTGAGACCCTAGATCAGCCCCAAAGCTACCTAGGAAGCTTGCACATACTAATAAAGAGATTGCTTTCTATCTTCTGTAATTCCCATGAGCTCTTTAGCTGAACACTGATTTTATGTGATTTTAAGTGTACATTGCTAATGTAGTGCTGAGAATGGAAAAGAAACTCAGCCAAAAGTTTGGAGAAGTTATCAATGCTTTAATTGCTCTAAACTTTTATTATTACATATGAATTACATAGGGTAGTGGGTTTCATTTAGGTATACTGATATGTACATATAACATTTTGTTGTATGTGTGTGGATATATATTTGAGTGTATACATATTTATATAATTATTTATAATTATGCATATTTTATTTTTTCAGTCATTTTAGAAATATACCATAGTTTAGTAAAGCAAAGAAATAGCAATAAAATAGAGACCAATATATAGGTTTCTTTAAATTCTGCTTTAATTTTTCAAATCTCATTTGCTAAGATTTATTTTGTTTTTACTAGGTTAAAACTTACATATCACTTACTGCAAAACTCATACCTAGATCTTGAAAAATTGATCAAACAATATAGGCACAAACCTTTCTTTTCAATGAACTAATAGAAATTAGTAGTATAACTCTCTTCACTATATACATATATATATTTATAAATATATTTATTTTTTATTTATTATTCCTTTCCTCTTCTTTTCTCCTTTCCCCATTCCAGTTTCTCTTTCTTTTTGAACAATTTCTTCCCATTTCACAATATCATACTTTTTGCATCTTATTTACTCTTTCAGCTTCTTGCACAGGGAGACAGTACAATGTTTACATATGCAATTCTGATTTATTTCAATTATGAATATGGTCTCAGTTTGCATTCATTTACATATAAAAGTGTCAAGTTTATCCTTGAGTACAGCTGGGTAGTACTCTATTATATAAAATATCACATCTTTTTTTGCCCACTTCACAGTGGATGGGCATTTGGATTGTTTCCAAGATGTAGCTATAACAAATTGTGCTGCTATATAAATGGGTGCACATATATCGCTGTTATATGATGTTTTTAATTCTTCTGAGAAGATACCTAGAAGGGGAATACCTGGGTCAAATGGGACCTCTAATCCTAGTTTTATGAGAAATCTCCACACTGATCTCCACAGTGGTTGCAACAGTCTACACTCACACCAACAATGGAGAAAAGTCCCTTTCTCCCCACAGTCCCACCAGCATTTGGTATTGCTTGATTTCTTCATGATAGCCATTCGTTCTGGAGTGAGATGGAATCTCTGCTTTGTTTTAATTTGCACCTCTCGAATGACCAAGGTTGTTGAACATTTTTTCATATATTTATTTGCCACTTCTATTTTTTAATCTGCAAAGAGCATATTCATCTCAGATGGCCATTTTTGTATTGGGTCTTTGAATTTAGGGGATCTGTTTTTTTCAGTTCTTTATATGTTCTAGACATAAGTCCTTTGTCTGAGGGACAGTTGGCTAAAATTCTTTCCCACTCTGTGGGTTGTCTTTTCACTCTGTTGGTGACTTTATTTTCCTTGCAAAAACTTTTTAATAAGATGAGATCCCAGTTGTTGATCCTTTGAAGTATTTTCCATGCAGTTTGGGTTTTGTTCATGAAATCTGTGCCTACCCCTAGTCTTCAAGAATTCTGCCTACTTTTTCTTCCAGTAGATTGAGCGTTTCTATTTTAAAATTTAGAACTTTGCTCTATTATGACTTTAGTTTAGTGCATGGTGGTAGACATGGGTCTAGTTTTACTTTTCAGCATGTAGACAGCCATTTTTTCCAGCATCATTTATTAAAGAGGCTATCTTTTTTCCAGTGAACATGTTTGGCCCTTTTGTCAAAGAGCAGGTGGCTGAGTGTTTGTAGTTGTTTCTGCATTTTCTAATCTGTTCCACTGGTCCTAAGGTCTTTTTTTTTTTTTCGCTACCATGATGATTTTATCACATAAAGTCACTACATACTTGTTAGGAGAAAATTTCAGGAGGAAGAGATAACAATCATAAATATGTGTGTACCAAATACAGGAGCTCCCAACTTTAAAAGACAAATATAAATAGACAGGAATGATCAAATAACCAATAACACTATTGTAACAGGATACTTTAATACCCCATTGTCACAAAGAGATAGATCACTAGACAAAAAATCAGCAAGAAGTATTAGAACTGAACCTAACCTGTGAACAAATGGACTTAGTAGATGTTTTCAGAGTGTTCCACCCAACATAATCAAAATAATCATTCTTCTCAGCTGCACATGTAAGTCTCTAAAATAGACAATATATTAGCCCACAGAACATGCTTAAGTAAATGCAAAGGAATCAAAATTATCCCATGCATGTTATCTGACCATAGTGCAATGAAATTGGAAATTAATGGCAAAAGACACTGCAAAAACTCCATAAACACATGGAAATTAAATAACACTCTCCTGAACAACCAATGGGTCACAGATGAAATTAAAGAAGAAATTAAGCAATACCTATAACTAAATGAGAATGCAGATACAACATACTGTAACTTATGGGACACAATGAAAGCAGTCCTAAGAGGGAAATTTATAGTGGTGAATTCTCACATCAGGAAAACACTACGATCACAAATAAACAATACAATATTGTACGTCAAGTTCCAGAAAAAGAAGAGAAAGACAAGTCCAAAGCCCATAAAAGGGAGAAATTATACAGATCAGAGCATAAATTAATGCAATGGAGACTAAAAAAAATGCAAACAATGAACTGAAGAGTTAGTTCTTTGAAAGAATAGATAAAATTGATAAACCCTTAACCAACCTTATCCAAAAAAGGAAAGAAAAGACTCAAATTCATGCACTGAGGAATGAAAAGGGTGAAATCCCTACAGGTCCTATGGAAATTCAGAAGATCATCAATATCTACTTCAAAAATCTTTACTCTCATAGGATAGAATACAGAGAAGAAATGGACAGATTCCTAGATACATATGAATTACCAAAGCTGAGTCAAGAAGATAAAAAAAATTCTGAATAACTCAATATCAGTTAATGAGATTGCATATGTAATTAACAACTCACCAACAAAGAAAATCCCATGTCCTGATGGATTCACAGCTGAATTCTACAAGAAATTTAGAGAAGATTTAATGCCAATACTCCTCAAACTCTTTTATGAAACTGAAAGGGAAGCAACACTCCGTAACTCTTTCCTGGAGGCAGTATTTCCCTGATACCAACCAGAGAAAGACCAAACCCAAAAAGAAAACTATACACCTTCATATATTTATTCTGGATAATGACTTCATAGTTTTTATCATCACCTATTAATTTTCTGTAATTTCAAGATTGAGAGAAATCATGCAGATGCACTCTATTATATCTCACTGTTTTCAATAAATATTGTGAATGTGATTTATCTCAGCTATTGCATTCATCAGTCATTTGTTCTTTTTATTGTCATGCAGTTCTAGTTGCAAAAATGTTATTTTTGATAACATTTGGCATCACCAATTCTTATAATTTCTGTCACTTTGAGGTTGGATATATTATGCTAAGTATTCCTGATAGAATTATTGGTCGTTCACTAAACCTGCTTGGTGTAGTGTCTATTCTATCTGCATAACTTGATCAATTGTCTTCCTTCTTTTTTTGTAGCCATGCTTTATTTTATTTTCATAACGATACACTTGAATCACAAATACACTATCCTAGGAATTTTATTTTCTGATAACATATTTCTCTTTTGGGAATTCTCATTTTACAGCAATTCAATTTATCAGTATTTTATTACTGTTCTTTTGAGTATTGTCTATAAGATAAATTTCTTGAATAAAACTCATAAGTATATTCACTTAAATTTTCTTTTAAAACCTTCATTATTTTTCTTTCACATGGAAGCCCATGATCCATTTTAATTTAGGTTTGTGTGTGTGTGTGTGTGTGTGTGTAGCTGGTAACTATATAAGCTTGAGTCTCTCTGGACACTACACTATGTTTCCTTAACTTACATTTTTTTCAAATACTACACTTTGCTCATTGTCATATTAAAAATAAGCCTGTATATATGGTGATACACATTTTCTATTTTCATTTTTATTGTAAAGATTGTGTTGGCTTTTCTGCTTCCTTTGATTTTTGAATTAATTTTTGAATCAATCTGTGATGTGTGCTGTGGTAAACTTGGAAGGAGTGAAGTTCTACACAGACTTAAAGGGCTATTCTGAGACTTAGAGAAAATAGGCACTCTTCCATAGTCACTTGCACATACTTTAAATAACTTTGACACACTCCAACCAAAAGCAAATTTAGACCACATTCAGTGATTTCTCTGAAGCAGAGGCAACCCAGATGATACCCAAAGAGGCAGGTCAGGAAAGGGGTACAGTAACTAATAAATCATTTTATTTTGGTCTCATTCACAATAATTTGAATTAAATGCCACCTATAGCTGTATCTCTGATTAAATCTTCCACTGTCAAATAGTTTGCTAGTTTTTCAGACCTAGATATATTCAGGAACTCACTTGAGTTACAAATGCCCATGATTCCCATGTGAATATTGTATCAATGACATTGTCATTTAACCAAGCTCATCTGCACACCTAACTCTGTAGGCCTTGTTTCCAACTCACTGGGATATAATTGCTTATCATTAGTAGAAAGGATCCAGAAAATAAGACCAAAGGAGATCTACAAAATAATTCATCCTAAGCTTTTACCAAAGTGGAGTAAGTGTTCTCTGATTTTTGCTGAAAGCAAAGATGGATTATGTGTGCAAAAGATCTGCTTATGATGTAAAAATGAATTTGTCAGAATTTTACCTAAGACAACACACGGTGTTAGTGTTAGTTTGAAATGCACCTTTGAAGACTACTGCAGCCTGAATATCACAAAATGTTCTTGAGAAACTGAGAAAAGTGAGTTGATGGAAAGTAGGCAGGCAGATGAACAGAAAGATGGTGAGAAGTGTGTTGTGAATGATGCTTTTGCTGTTTTTGTTTTACCTGTTTGTTTGTAACATTCAATAATAACTTGCAAAAAGTCATAAAAATCTTGTCTCATCAAGGTTTTGCTTTCAGAAAAATCTTGAATATAGTTATGCTTAGCAAAATAATGTTAAAACATCTTTTGTGAAAAAACTGTTTTGTTTTAAATATACTAGTAAAAACAATAGAGAAAATTCATTCAGCAAAATGAATGCAGGTTAGAGAGAAGCATCAGGCCTCTGCTGGAATCAAAGAGCACACAGGAATTTCTTGGAACTGTCCAGGTTCAAGTCAGATTACATGCATTCATACAGTCAGTGTTTTCCCATGTGATATGAGGTCATGAGGGTGACTAAATAGGAATGAAGAGTTCACATTTATGCTAAAAGGTACAGTTCATAGAGGTAGCGAGTACAGGGGTGGTTACCAGAAGTTGGGGTGGGGTGGACAGTGAAAGATGTGATGTTGGTCACTCAGTAAAAAGTCACAGGAGGGGGCCGGTGAGATGGCTCAGCGGCGTAAGCGCCTGCCTTGCAAGCGCGAAGGCCCGAGTTCGACTCCCGGATCCCACATACCAAAAAGGGGCCGATGATATCGCTCAGCGGCACGGGTGCCTGTTGGCGCGCGAGGTCCTGAGGTCGTCCCCCCGGTACCCACAAAAAAAAAAAAAGTCACAGGAGGAATAAGCTCTGATATTCTAGAACACAGCAAGATGACATAGGTGATGATAGTAGTGATGCATTGCATATTTCAGACAAGAGTGGCCATGGTGAGGGTAGTATGGCATTAAACAAAGTAACACATATTTCATGATAGTGAAAAGAGACTTTAAATGTTACTATCACAGAGGAAAGTATTTGAGATGATAGATATGCTAATTACTCTGATTTAATATTTCAGTGTGTAATTGTATGGAAACATCACTTTTTTACCCACATAAATATACACAACTATTTTTTCTATTAAAAGTAAAAAAATTGTAAAACAATAGGAGAAAATATTGATTTGTTAGCATATGCAGGCAAATTGTTTTCATACATGTGTGTGGAATGAAGAAGAGGAGGCAGCAGTCTCACCGAAGACTGCTCAATGTGACACCAAGTCCTCCAGAGACAACGGCCACCCAGGACTGGGTTCCTTATCTCTTCTTTTCTTCTTTCCTACTGCACCCATGAGGAAGTCTGCAGAGATAGCACAGGGATCTGAAAAGGGAGAGGAGGCTCAGATAATTCCCTGTGTAATTTTGAGCTTAAGTTTCAACCTCAGTTGAGAATCTGAATCCATATGTACTGTGTCACTGCCAGTTAATCACCACTGAATGTAAAAAAATTTATTTGATGCGGGTAAAAATGGATATTGTGGGCAAATTTTGTGCTGGATAATTTCATCATTCCTTTAAAAATTAAGTTAAAGTAAATTTTATTCGTAAGATGAAGAGTATACGTATATCTGAAAACTTTTGGGTTTCTCAAGAAAAATATATAAAGCGTAATTTTGTTTGGTCTGGAATTTTATGAATTTTGAAGTGATATTGTAAAAATACAAGGTTCTTCAAACACAGGGGTAAAGCTTGAATGCAATGAATGCAAACTTTGAATATAAATATCTAACAAAAATAGGAAAAAGAAGGCGGGTGAGATAGCTCAGCGGCATAAGCACCTTCCTGGTGAGCATGAGGTCCTGAGTTTGACTCCTGGAACCCGCATAAAGGAAAAAAGGTGCCGGTGATATCGTTCAGCAGCACAAGCTCTTGCTGGCAAGAGTGAGGTCCTGAGGTCGACTCCCAGTACCCATGTAAAAAAAATAGCAAAAAGTGGCACATGTTGTATGAACATTAACTTATATAAATATTTCATGCCAAAATTTGATATAGGCAAAATGTGTGGATTTCTTAGAAATCTTTCATTTATTTGATGAAAATACAATTTGACAAAGCTATTCAAAGGTGTGTTATATTCTAAAGAGTAAGCACTATAACTTTTGCTGGAATCCAGGCATATAACCACTACTCCTGAACTGTGACAGTATAAGGGCACTAGAATATTTTTGCAGTGACTGCAGATTTGTAAGGTGTCATCTCACAAAGAAATTCACTGCCAATTTATTCAAAGCACAGTAAAAGATGTCATATAAGAGTAAACATCCTTCCAAATGGAAACATTTTTAATGAAGCTATTACTATGAGATGTATTCAGATTAAGATATAGGGGAAAATTCTGTCATTTCCACGCTCAACAGTGAATTGATCATTAGAATTCATTAAAGCAATCTTTTCAGAAAAGTCAACTAAAGGAGTTGGTAAGAACCTGTGGCTATAGACCTGAGTTTGTTCTGAAGTTTGTTAAGTCTAATGGTGGTCTTTCAGGAAGGACTTGTGAAATTGTTCAGCTCATCTCTGCCAAAGTAAATGAATCAAGACAAAAGTCCTTTGTGTGAATTGTATAACTAACTCTACAGTATTTCGAGAGTGGGTTCTTGTTTCAGGTTAAATTTAATAACTTTATACACCTTGTTTTTATAACTCATACTTCATCCTCTCTTTTTTTAGATGGAGCTGCAGCATCAATCTACTTACAAATCTTAATTTTAAAAGATAAGTTTACTTCATTGATCACATAACATGTTGTAAGGGGTTACCTGAAGATAAACTGCATCTGTTTTAGTGCCTCTGAATTCCATTTTAAAGAGGAGCCCTTTAAAGGACATAACTTTCTCATGATAGAGGAAGAAGATGAATGATGGGACCAGATACTGGCTTTTTGATCAGTCATGGCAGACACCATCAGATGTTGCATATAGTTGGCCAAAATTCCAGAGATGCAGAAATTGTAATTCTATCAGAGAAGAGAGGAAATGTTCATGTATTTGAATATTTACACTATCTTAGAAATGTAAGAAATTTTGCAGTAAAGATCCTGATAAGAATTTATGCTTCATACCTCTTCACATATCAATACATACCAAATATGGTATTGCTCACTCACATAACATTCATTACAAATTGTGATGGGTAGTGTCAAAATGTAGACCAAATATGTCACATGGGTTTATATATCTATCAACCATACATGAGAAACATGTACACCAACATTTGGTTTGGAAAAATTATATATTTTTCTAGTTTAAATTTACATGTTTTTCACTATATGTGAGATTTTCTTCTGCATGGTTATTCTTAATTTGTGTTGTTTTTCTGATTGCTAATAGATTCAGACAGTTAATTATATCATGGATCGTTGTAAATATTTAGAGAGTTCAACTGATATGGTAATGAACCAAATAACCTTTTTGTCATAGTATAAGAGAAGCACTTTTGCTTTTCTATAACTTATATTTAATAAATTTAACAAAATAACCATTAGTAACACTTTTTCCAGAAAATATTTTTACCAGAAATATATTTCTTTATTAGTGTACATTTCCTTGTTAGTGTAACAATAAATATGTTGATTGAACAAAGACAGAAGGCAGTAGTATTTACAAATCTAAAAAATGTTCAAAATACTAGTTCAATATTTATAGAAAGTTAAGTGAATCTAATCCTATAAACACTGTGTGAGGTGTTTTTTAGGGATATTTCTTTTTTTAATTAATTAAATTTATTGATACACTTTGGTATACATAATGGTCACATTCAATGTAGGGAATTTGATCACATTCAATGTAGGGAATTTGTACCAGGACATGATGTATCTTGATTCTTTTTTTCCCGATTCCACTACCCTCACTTCATTCCCTCTTCCTCTCCTTATTTACAAAAGCTTTGTTTCCTTTTTTCCTTCTTTTCTTCTATTTTTTTTTCTTTTCCTTTCCTTTTCTATTTTTTTTGTGGGTACCGGGGGTCAACCTCAGGACCTCGTGTGCCAGCAGGCTCCTGTGCCACTGAGTGCTATCACCGGCCCTTTTTTCATATGTGGGTACCAGGAGTTGAACTCAGGACCTCGCGCTTGCAAGGCAGACGCTTATGCCTCTGAGCCATCTCACCAGCCCTCTTTCCCTTTTCTTCCTTACCCCCCTCCCTAGTTCCCCTTCCCATTTGAACATTTTCTTCCTACTTTATAATATCAATTTTGGTCCAAATTTAATCTTTTGTTTTCTCACACCAGAGAAATTCTGTGGTATTTATAAAAGTGCATCATTTTTTTTTCATTTAAGAATATGATTTCAAGGTACATCCATTTACCTAGGATTATCTCAAGATCGTATTTCTTTATGGCTGAGTAGTACTCCATAGTATAAAAGAACCACATCTTCTTTATTCACTCATCAGTTGACGGACATTTGGGCTGTTTTTAAGATTTTGCTTTTACAAACTGTGCTGCCATACACATGCATGTTCATATATTGCTGTGGAATGATGCTTTGAATTCTTTGGGGAAGATTCCAAGAAGGGCAATAGCTGGGTCCAATGGGACATTTACTTCTAGTTTTGGTATGAATCTTCAGAATGATTTCCACAGTGGTTGCCCCAGTCTAAACTCCCACCAACAGTGGAGAAGCATTCCCTTTTCCTACAGCCCCACCAGCATATCTTATTGGTTGATTTCTTGATAATAACCATCCTTTCTGAGTGAGTTGGAATCTCTCTGTTATTTTAATTTGCATCTCTCAATGACCAGTGATATTGAACATTTTTTATACATTTATTTCATGTTTATTCTTCTGCATCTGAGAAGTGTATGTTCATTTCAGATGCTCATTTTGTGATTGGGTCTTTAAATTTGGGGATTCTGACTTTTTTGAGTTCTTTATATTTTCTAGCCAGTAGTCATTTGTGTGAGGAACAGGTGGCAATTTTTTTCCCCAAAGTGTTGGTAGTCTCTTCACTCTGATGTTGGTTTCTCTTGCTGTGCAAAAGTTTTTTAATAGGATGAGATCCCAGTTGTTGATTCTTTGTAATAGCTCCTGTGCGATTGCGGATTTGTTCATAAAGTCTTTGACTATACCGATGTATTCAAGAGTTCTACTTTTTCTATCTTCCAGCTGATTTAGTGTTTCTGTTTTATTTTTAATTTTAATTTTTTTGTGGGTACTGGGGGTCGACCTCAGGACCTCACATGCCAGCAGGTGTCCGTGCTGCTGAGCGATATCAATGACCCTTTTATCATATGTGGGTTCTGGCAGTCGAACTCAGGACCTCACGCTTGTCAGGCAGGTGCTTATGCCGCTGAGCCATCTCACCAGCCAGTGTTTCTGTTTTAATATTTAGATGTTTGATCTATTTCAATTTTAGCTAGTGCATGGTGAAAGATATGTGTCTAGTTAATCTTTGGCATTTGGAAAGTCTGTTTTTCCAGTACCACTTATTAAAGAAGATATTTGTCTTCCAGTGTCCATGTTTGGATTTTTGTCAAAATAAAGTAGCTGAGTAGTCTGCAATTGTTTCTGCATCTTGTATTCTGTTCCATGGATCCTGTGGTCTGTTTAGTTTTGTTTTTCACCCTCACCATGCTGTTTTTATCACAATAGCTTTATACTACATTTTTAAGTCAGGGATTGTGATGCCTCCCTACTATGCTTTTCTTTCCCAGAATTGCCTTTGCTATTCTAGGTGTCTTCTGGTTCCAAATGAATTTTAGGATAGTTTCCTCTAATTATGTGAGATACCCTATTGGAATTTTGATAAGGATTGAATTAAATCTGTATAAAAATTATAGGAATATGACCATTTTCACTATATTTGTTCTTACTACCCAAAAACAAGGGATATCTTTCCATTTTCTGATATACTCTTGAATCTCCTTTTTCAGAGTACTGCAGTTTTCAATGTAGAGGTCTTTTCCTTTCTTGATTAAATTGATTCATAGGCATTTCTTTTTTTTAATGTTATTGTGAAAGGTGTTGTTTTCCTAACTTCTCTCTCCAGGAGTTTGTCATTCATTTACAGGAAGGCTATTAATTTTTGAGTGTTGAATTTGTATTCAGATATGCTATTATATTTGGTTATTAAATCAAGAAGTTTTTTGGTGGGGTTTTTGATGTCTTCTATGTATGGTATCATGTCATCTGTAAATAATCATAATTTAACTTCTTCCTTTCCTATCCTCATTCCTTATTCCTTTCATTTCATCTCTTGTCTAATTGCTCTGGCTAATGTTTCCAAAACTGTATTAAATAAAAGTGGTGACAGTGGACATTCTTGTCTTCTTCCTGATTTTAGAGTGAAAGATTTTAGTTTTTGTCAATTTAATATGATGTTGGCTGTTGGTTTGTCATAGATGGTTTTTATCAGAATAAGATCAAGAACATCTATTCCAATTTTTGGTAGTGTTTTTATCATGAATGGGTGTTGGACTTTGTCAAATGCTTTTTCAGCATCTGCTGACATGATCATACAGTTTTGGTCCTTGTCTCTGTTAATATGGTATATTGTAGTTATTGATTTGTATATGTTGAATCAACCCTGCATCCCCGGAATGAATCCCACTTGATCATGGTGTATAATCTTCTTGATGATTTGCTGCATTCTGTCTGCCAGTATTTTATTGAGGATTTTTGTATCTATGTTCATTAGGGAGATTGGCCTGTAGGTCTCCTTCTGGGTTTTGACCTTCTGTGGTTTTGGTATCAGGGTAATGTTTGCTTCCAAGAATGAGTTAGGGTATTGCCTCTTTTTCAATTTCATTAAAGATTTGAGAAGTGGCAGCATTAATTCTCTAAATTTCTTGAAGAATTCACTAGTGAATCCATCAGTACCTGGGCTTTTCTTTGTTGGTAAGTTTATCATTACATCTTTAACATCATTGACTGATACTTTTTATTTAGAATTTTTATATCATTTTGATTCAGATTTGATAATTTATATAGATATATATAGCAATCTGTCCATTCTTCTGCATTTTCCATCTTTTTAGAATACAAGTCTCGAAGTAGGTATTGATGATCTTCTGGTTTTCTGTAAGACCTGTTGTGATTTCACCATTTTCCTTCCTAATTGCATCAATTTGAATCTTTTCTTAATTTTTTGATAAGGTTTACTAACAATTTTCCAATTTTACTAAATCTTTAAAAGAAATAACTCCTTGATTCATTGATTCTTTGTATTGTTTTCTTAGTCTCCATTGCATTAATTTCTGATCTTTGTAATTTCATCCCTCATATGAGATTTGGGCTTGGCTTGCTCTTCTTTTTCTGAAAGCTTGAGATTCAACTTCTTTTTATTTTTGTTTGCTCTATTTTCCTGATATGGGAATGCACCACTGTAAATTTCCCTCATAGGACTGCTTTCACTGTGTTCCATAATTCTGGTATGTTGTATTGGCATTATTATTTAATTGTAGAAAATGTCTATTTTTTTCTTTAATTTCATCTTTGACTCATTACTTGTTCAGCAGGGTGTTATTTAATTTCCATGTCTTTATGGAGTTCTTGTGGTTTCTTTTGCCATTCATTTCCAATTTCATTGCACTATGGTCTGAAAATATACATGGGATAACTTTAATTCCTTTGGATTTACTTAAGCATTTTCTATGTACTATTGTGTGGTGTATTTTGGAAAACATCTGTGCAGCTGAGAAGAATGTGTATTCTGATGTTGTGGGGTAGAACAATCTGTAGATATCTACTAGGTCCATTTGTTCAAATTTTGGTTCCCCCATTATATTTGTATTAGTGCTTATTTGATTTTCTGTGTCCATTAATATTTTTTTCTTAAAGTTGAGTGCACTGGTATTTGGTGCATATACATTTATGATTGCTATCTCCTCCTCTTGTATTCTCCACTTTAAAAGGATATAGTGACCTTCTTTTTCTCTCCCGTGCTCAGTCTTTGCTTGAAATCCCTTTTCTCTGAAAATAGAATAGCTACTCCTACTTTTTTCTGGGTTTCTGTCTTGTGGAGTATTGTTTTCCATCTTTTAACTTTTAGTCTATGAGTTTATTTTTTAATTAAATGTGTTTCTTGTATGCAGCATATTGTTGGACCTTGCTTCTTGATCCATTCTGCTAGTCTCTTTCTTTTGATTGGTGAGTTTTGGCCATTAACACTGATGTATGTAACATATGTATTGAATTATACTTGCCATGTTATTTTCCTATTGTTGGTTCCTTTTTTACCCTCTATTTAATTGCTTGCCTTGCCTGGTGGACTCATTCTATTGAAGTTCATGGAATTGTATTCCTTTTTATATCTTTTTGGAATGTTCTTTAGAAATTTTTAGAGTGCTGGTTTTTTGCTCATGAATTCTTCAGGTGCTGTTTGTCACAACAGTATGTTATTTATTTCTTAATCAATTTTGAAAGAGAGTTTTGCAGAGTACATCAATCTGGGTTGGAGACTGTTTTCTTTCAGGGCTTGAAATACTTTACTCCAAGCTCTCCTTGACTTGAGGTTTTGTGTTGAAATGTCTGTTGTGATTCTGATTTGTTTTACTTTATAGGTGATTTGTTTCTTTTCTTTAACAGCATTTAATATTCTATTCTTGTGTTGAATTTCTGGAATCTTGACTGTTATATGACTTTGTTTGTTTGTTTGATCATGGCTATTTGGAGTTCTATATGCCTTACTTATGTAAGTATATGTCAAATTCTTTTTCCCTGCCAGGGAAATTTCCTGCCATGACTTCTATGATCAGATTTCTTATGTTATTTGTGCTATATCCCAACATTTTTTTTATATGTGGGTACCAGGAGTCGAACTCAGGACCTCACGCTTGCCAGGCAGGTGCTTATGTCACTGAGCTATATCACCAGCTCCCTACTTATTAACTGACTCTGGTCAATCTTATGTTTTTCTGCTTTGCATCCTTAAGCAGCTGCTGGATTGTTTTCTCATGCCCCTTGATATTTTTGAGAAAATTTTCTTTTCATGAACTCTAACTGCAATCCTGTCTTCTATATCTGAGATTCCGTCCTAACACTGGCTCATTCTGCTGCATATACTTTCAATGGAATTTTCAATTTTCTGGATATCTTTTTGAATCTGTTTCATGGATTCCATTTTTTCCTATGTTGGGCATTTATGTTTCCACCATTTTCCTCAGCTCTTCTATATATTTTTTTAATTGTATCTGCTCTAGAGTTACTATGCATGTCTTTCATTATGGTCACCATTTCTGTAGTTATCTGAGGAATTATTTCTGATTTGACTTATGTAGCCTCATTAATTTGCTTTGAAACTTCCACTATTACCACTTCAGAGAGTCCAGGTGGGTAGCTTTCAGATTGTTCCACTTCATGGCCTGGGTTTCCTTTGGTCAGGTGGAAGTCTGGGGTTGCATCATGATTAAGTGTCTTCTTACTCTTTTTTAAAGTTTAATTTCTGGTTTGATTCTTATAAATTGCATTTGATTAGTAGCTTTATTGCTATTACTTAGAATCCTTAGGTAATGACTGCTTCTCAGAGGCATCTTCCAGGTATACTACCTTTTGGGTTTTAAGTTTATTGCAAGACCCTACCTGCTCAGTTTATTGAGGATGAAAAGTTGCTGCCTTCATGGCTCAGCCACTAGTTTTTAGGCACTGATTCATAGTATTTTTATGACCCTTAGGCAATCTCAGTCTTGGTATAACAGGAGGAACAACTGGTGGGAACAATTATGCCACATTGGCTAAAATTGGGTAAAATCAGCAATAACAGTAGCATCAAACATAGCCTAGAAAATGACAAACAGAGGCATCTTAATTTGCCACCTTTAACCATATGAACTAGATTTGTGGTTATATAACAAAATCTAGCATGAACTAGAAAATTGTATGCAGTAAATAAGCCCTCAATATAGTAATTTTACACTCAAGGGAGAAGATTTCAATGGGGCTGGGGGAGAAAATAGAAAAATAGAAGAGGAAGAGATTAGAAGCAAAGGTGGAGGACAAAGTAAGATCACACAAGCTTTGGGAAACTGGTGAAGAATACAGAAAAGAAAAGATAGAAGGAAAAAAATAGAAACAAGAAGAGAGCCAGGCGTGGTGGCACATGGCTGTAATCCCAGCACTCTGAAGGCTGAGCAGGAGGCCAGCCTGCACTACAAAGTGAGTTCAAGTTTAGCCTGAACTGCATAGAGAAACCCTGTCTGAAAAAGACAAAAAAAAAAGAAAGAAAAGAAGAGAACAGAAGAACAATAACAGCAAAACTAGAAACCATGTTCACACTAAAAAAAAATCAAGCAAAAGCAAAACAAACAAAAAGAACAAGCAAAGAGAGAAAGAGAAAGAAGAAAGAAAATAAGAAAATGTCTACTTCAAAGTGTGTCTCTGCTGCCACTGATAGACAATGAGGGCATACAGAGTCCAGATCTGCATTGATTAATCCCAGAAAGCCAGCTGTAGCTTTTGGCAGTGTATCGGATAATCCCAGTGAGTCTGCACTGAAGTTCAGGCTGGTTTCTGGCTATGAGGCTGGAACCAGACTCATTCAGCCTGCAGCTGTCCATGCACCACCTCTGGCTTGAACTCAGCTTCCTGACATCCTACCAACTTCAACTTGGCTCCCTTACTGTGAAACTGGGAGCTGCTAGATGAAGCCAGAAGATGCTCTGAGTTCCAAGCTCAGTTGGCCCCTCCCCAAGATGGCCCCTGGACAAGTGCCTTCTCCTAGGAAATATCCAAACCCACATAAGTCACCACCCACTGCAGTTTGCTGAGTCTTCTGCTCTGTTCCACTGCTGCATTTCTCTGTGGAGGCCTCTGGGGTCACCAGCAGTCACAATGTATCTGCAGGTTCAAGCCACCCCTACCACCCAGTGAGTATGTGCTCAGGTAGAAAGTCCTGCCTGCCACCTCCTCTTTCTTCATTGAAGTCTCTCTCTTCACTCTTCCTGTGGACTTCAATTCTCATTTCAGATTCTTCCTGGGTCCTGGAAACCCACATCCCTTCTCCTTCTTCTTCTTCTTCTTCTCCTCCTCAGTTGCTATATTCCAGTGTCTGGACACCACATCTCTTAGAGGCTCTTTCTCTTCTGCTCAATTCTCTGCCATCTTCCCAGAAGTCTTCTTTTTTTTTTTTTATATGGGTACTGGGAGTCGAACTCAGGACCTCATACTTGCCAGCAGGTGCTTGTGCTGCTGAGCGATATCACTGGCCCTTTTTTTTTCCTTTTATGTGGGTACCGGGAGTAGAACTCAGGACCTTGCAATTGCCAGGCAGGCGCTTATGCCACTGAGGTATCTCACTGGCCCATCTTCTTGGTTTTTATATCTTAGAAAACCTCCATCCAATTATCTCTCAGTGGATAGCCTCCAAATTATACTGGATGTATGATATAGGCATGATATATGAGCCTACAAATAATATAAGGGCAATATTATAACTCTGAATCTGCTAGATGTTCGAAACTCCAAGTTTATATCTTCTAAAACTGAGGAATGAATTCTAGGAACTACAGGGTTGAAGAGTAGAAAGAATTTATTGAGAGTAAGATAGTTTCTTCTAAGAGAGATACAAGAAGGCCCAGAAAAAAGGTTGCCCATGTCTCAAAGGTGTTTTATTGACCAAAGCCATGAAGTCTAGGAGTATTTCTTAATTGGGGAAAACAGAACTTACCTTGTAAGGGTTTAGATAAACAAAAAAACCTAATTTGTAATATATAAGTAATCATATCAATAAAATATTTATTTTTAAGACAGATATTAATAGCATTCAAATACTCTGCATAATATAAATGTCAATGCAAAACATTTACTACTACTATACTCAGTATATTCTGTTTATCTTTGAAGAATTATAATTTAGTGAGTGGCAATAGCATTGTTGTCATGAGGAGAGACAAGCAGGTATTTTGTAAGGAAGAATAGTCTAAGTGACATAAGACATAAGAGAAACAATACTTTAGCCTACATATGAAGGAAAATAGGAACTTGTTCAGTGACACTTGAAGGATAAGTTGAATTCCCATGGATGAAAGTTGTTGGTGAAAAACTTTCATATTGTAGGAGATGCCATATAAAGACAGGCAAAAATGAAAACTATTATTTTTAATGTCTGTGTATTGCATTAAGAAATTAAAGGAAGTAAGTCTTGAAGGGTATTCTAGCTAGTGCTCTGGAGTGTGTTGACTCTTGTGATCTCATTTATTTTTGAAATAGTATGCAAATGAGTGCTCTAAAAGATTCAGCATGTGGTAAGATATGAACATTGTGCTATGATTTTAATCACAAACACTCATCAAAGGTTAATATGGCAAAAGAATTTTGGAAAGATATATGCAGGGGAGGTGAGGAACAAACTGTCAAGTGTATAAAACAGAATTAATTATGGGACTGCCCAACAAATACAATGGCTTGGAATGGGACTGGAATTGAAGACACAAGTGTGACTGATACTGCAAAGACATCATCTAGAAAAAACTGTGCATTAGTCATGCAGTAAATGCAAAGGTTTATATAAACACAAGATTAATATATATGGTGTTTGAAGTTAAGCACCTGAGGTGTTATTGTCTAATAGAAATAAAATGTCAAAAAATAATTGATTTGGAGCTGGAAAGATAAGTGATTCGATGATGTTTGATTTTATTCACCCTGAGTCATCAGAATTTTCTAAGTCTTTCTCTTGAATTTCATATTACAGGCTCTGAAAACCTGGGAGTGACAAAGAAGCCTTATACCACCCAGCTCCAGTTATCAGAATTCAAAGTGAATCTGAACAGCAAAAGTTATCTTGAGATTGAAGATACTCCCTAAAATCTATCCCAGGAAGATATTTTAAACAGCATCTACTATGCCCATACTAACATAAAGGAATCAGGTACATTTACAATAGTTTCACACTAAATAAATTATGAGTTTTTGAAAAGAAAAATAAAAAAGAAAGCATGACAATGACAATGACAATGACAATGACGGAATACTGTGTATTCAACTTAGTGTAAAATACACGAAGGTACTTTCTTTCTATAAACAAAATAGTGTAGTTAAAAACATGAATCTCATCCATCACATTGTATTATTTTTGTTTCATAGTACCCTTAATATGCTTTTAATGCAATTTAGGAAGTTCAGTGTCCATACATCAAGTTGTATTAGGATTGTTGTGTTATTATTGTATTAAGATAATATAATTCATTTCTTCGTATAACATTATCAAACTCCATACTGAGCAGTTTCACTAATGTCAGAAAAGTTTTAAGTGCATTTCTACACTCCTTGTGAATCTTTTATGTGCCAGGACATAATAAGAGACTCTAAAATATCTATTGAGACTGCAACAATATCCGAGAGGGAACACTCTGAATGTGTTATTTTTGGCATTCTGAAGGTGTTTCTTGCAGGGATGTCCCAAGGGAACCTGAAAATCTACTTTTAGGGTTAACAACATTTTCTATCCCCACTCTCATACAGGGAGAAATAATTTTGCTTTAGAAAAAAGTAGGTCATGTATTTATCTTCTCAGCAACTATTTGTTTTTGTTTCCTACCTGTCGTGTAGGAAATTAGAAAACAGTTCTGGAGATAAGATGTGCAAATATGAATTTGTTTTGTAGGGGATCTTTATCAAAGTATCCGTGTTCCATTGTGCTTATTATTTGAAAGACCCATGGTTTCAGGCACAGCTGGAGCCATAAAAACAAGATTTTTAATATTAAGGAGCCTATAATATTATGTGAAATGACATGAGCAAAATAATGGGGTGGATGATTAGTATTATAGGAATTTGAAGAAGTGTGCTAGCTGATGAGAAATGGAAAGTTAAAGAAGTAGGATAAGCAGAGTGAAAATTTAAGATTGATTTTTTTTTTTTTCATTTTGCATTTCCTAGGATGGAAGCCTGGGACTTTGGCTAGAAAAACAAGGTCTCTATCACTCAGTCCCAACACAGCCCCTGAATCTGATACTTTTAGCTTGGAGTAAATAATAACAGTGACATTCATTGATGGGCATTTGGGCAGTTTCTAACATTTAGCTATTATGAACTGTGCTGCTATAAACATAGGTGAGTATATATCACTGTGGTATGATGCTTTTAATACTTTCAGGAAGATACTAAGAAGGGGAGAAGCTGAGCCAACTGGAACCTCTAGTTTTAGTTTTTTGAGGAATCTCCACACTGATTTTCATAGTGGCTGCACCAATTTACATTTTCACTAACAGTGGAAGAGGGTTCCTTTTTCCCCACAGCCCATCCAGCATTTGTTATTGCGTGATTTCTTCATAACAGCCATTCTTTCTGGAATGAGATGGAATATGAGCATTATTTTAATTTGCACTATATTTCTTCATCTGAGAAGTGTCTATTAATTTTAGAAGATTTTTTTAATAGAATGAAGTAGTCCTTGCCCATAAAGAAGGATAAACTTGAGACATGTCTAGGTAAATGGATGCACCTCAAGATGATACTCTTAAGTGAGATAAATCAGACACACATGTTTAAATATCACATTATTCTCTGGTGTGAGAAACCAGAAGGGTAAATAAGGACTAAAACATATAATAGATATTGGGAAATAGGGATAATATGATCAAAGAGAAAGGGGGAAAAGGGAGGAAGGAGGGGTAAAGGAAAGAAAGGAAAAGAATAAAAGAGAAAAGATGAAAAATAATGGAAACAAAGCTTTTGTCAATAAAAAGGAGAAGGGTGGTTGGAGGGAGGAGGAGGTGGGGAAAAAAGAAGAATCAAATTATATTATGTACAGGTATAAATTCCCTATGATGAATGTGATCATTATGTATATCTAAAATGCACCAATGAAAATAATTTAAAAACAACAAGAACAAAACATTTAGCTGGTTTCTAAGAGAGATTCAGGCATTACAAATGGGATTATAGGGAATAGGAGATAGAGAATTGAATTATATGTTTTGGAAATTACCTTCTACAAATCGTTGAAGCTATTTGAAGACTGTTTGTATGCTATAAAATAAACTGTTCCTTTCAATTTTTAAACATGCCAGTGTTCTTGTAGGTAAGATAGATGATATAGGTAAGGAGGAACAGAGGACCAATTACCTAGACTACATGACAATCTGGCATAGGTTAACCAAGGGTAAAGAGAAACATAAATATCATATATTTTGAGCTTAATATATACACAGATAGATTGATAATGCATCTAAAATACATTTACATAAATATACAAATATATGTTCTTGTATATTACCTCTCTCTCTCTCTCTATTTATATATATAAACATATGTTGTCAGAATTTTGGAGCTATTTGTATATTGGTAAAGAAGAACATAAAGCACTAATTTTTAAAAGCATAATGCATGAAATAATGAAGTGAGAAAAATAAGGAATGGGGAGATAAGGACAGAAGCATGTAATTGCATCTGGAGTACTGATGCAGTCATGCCGTACTGACCAGAGGAAAACAAGTTTGTGAGGCAAATTATGGTTGTGAACATTAATTTTTGAATCCAGTGAAAACTGTAGTCATACGTTAGAATCAACTCAATAGAGTGAGAATATACAAAAAATGAGAGAAGGTCAAGGACACTTGCCTCCTGTTTATGATTTAGCAGTAATATGCTTTCTTTTTTTTTTTTTTTTGTGGGTACCGGGGGGTCGACCTCAGGACCTCGTGTGCCAGCAGGCGCCCGTGCCGCTGAGCGATATCACCGGCCCCTTTTTCGTATGTGGGATCTGGGAGTCGAACTCGGGCCCTCGTGCTTGCCAGGCAGGCGCTTAAGCCGCTGAGCCATCTCACCGGCCCAGTAATATGTTTTCGATGTGAAATGGAAATCACATCAATTTGAAAACAGACTGCTCTGAAAATTATACATTTCATATGTAGAGTTAGAACAGAATTTTTTCTAAACTGGATACATAAAGTGCAGGACTCCATTCCAATCATAAAACTGCAAAGCTGCTGCAGCAGAGAAAAAAAATCACCATATGTTGTTTTACTATAGCCAATATTGACCTGAAAGGAAAAGAGAAAAAAGTATCCCTTTTCATAGCCCTCATCTCTTTGGTTGGAGAAGATTTTATCGAATCTTTGACACTTACATAGATCAACACTTTATCTGAAAACTTATTTTTTTCTTTTACATGGACCAGTGGATATAATGCCTTTTCTACTGTCAGAAACATGATCTAATCAGCTCTGCCTTCTAAAGAACATGTTCAGTCAAGGAGTAGGAGAATTCCATCTGGTTCGATATGTTCTGGGAGTAGATGGCTTTCTGCACAGCTGGTTCAGACAGACCCCTTAAAAGATGACTGAAGAGGTTACAAAAGATATTCATCTTTATCTCTTTGTCACTTAAAACTGAAAATATTACCCTCAGAATAAAAGACAAAGAATCAGCCTATTTTTCTAGCATTGCTTGCATGTGTGTGTGTGTAGGAAGCAATCCTAAAATACTGATCTCTCCCTGTTTGCACACTAGAACTTTGGAACTCTTGAATGAATGTCCACTACACCTTTATCCTTTATAAGTGAGACAGTCATCAGAAAGGTATAACTCCACACTGTGGTATTGAATTTCCTACTATAATAAGCTGTCTATTTCTGAAAATTCAGGGCATGTAAGGCTACATGAATCAGTATATTTTATAGCATTTTTCTGAATGATACTTAATACTGTGTGTTAAATGTGTGTTTGTGTGAGTGTGTGTTTGTGTGTGTGTGTATGTTGGTGAGTGCTTTAAGGACACAGTTGATTTATTAGGAAAATTGTGCATAATTTTTCTGACATTGATTTTATTTTTACTATATTTTAATTAGTTTTCCTTATTTACACAGGCTTTATTTTTCTATTCTACTGTGTAATTTGTGACCAGCCTTTCAAATGTTTAATGGCTTCTTTTAAATTAATGTTTAATGTAAATACATACACACACATTCAACCATATACATGCCAAATTGAATTTATCATTCTAGTAAAAATTCACGCAGCATTTATTACAGTAAAGTCTAAAGTAAACATTTTTTTTTTTTTTGTGGGTACCGGGGGGTCGACCTCAGGACCTTGCGCGCCAGCAGGCGCCTGTGCCACTGAGCGATATCACCAGCCCCTTTTTCGTATGTGGGTTTCGGGAGTCGAACTCGGGCCCTCGCGCTTGCCAGGCAGGCGCTTACGCCGCTGAGCCATCTCACCGGCCCAACATTTGTTTGCAAATTTTTTATCCTTCTTTGTGTAAATCAACAGGTATACTCAAGCAAGTTCATTGTTATTATTTAACCTTTAGTTCTGTCATTGCAATTATCAATCATTGATTTATGTTAAATTATCTCCATTTATCAAAATTAAGATGAATTTCAACCTGACATATATAATACATTTGAACATGTATGTAGTTGTAGAAAAAAGATCAACGAAATGAAAGGGCAACCCATGAACTAAGAAAGAATATTTGTAAACCATATGCAGTATCAGATAAAGACTAATAATTACATTCTATAAGGAACTCAAACTACTCAATTCACATATTAGCACATACTTACACATTTATAATGAACAAAGTCCATCAATAAATGTTTCTCTTAATAAGTTAAAAAATGGCTGACATGTACAGAAAAATCTGCTCAATATCACCAATAATCAGAGAAATACAACTCAAAACCACAATGAGATATCACATCACAAGTGTTATTATGGCCACTTCTAAAAAGGGAAGCAAGGGCCAGTGATATAGCTCAGCAGCATAAGCACCTGCCTGGCAAGCGTGAGATCCTGAGTTCTACTCCCGGTACCTGCATATTAAAAAAAAAAAAAAAAAAGGGAAGCAAAAACAAATGTTGGTGAAGAGGAGGAGAAAACTTTGTGATAGGAACTGAAATTGGTACAAGTATTATGGGATAATGTTTTCCCCAAAATTTAAAATAGAAATATCATTTGTCCAGCAATATATCTTCTAGGTATATACCCCAAAAAATAAAATTAGCACCATGCAGAGATACATGCATCCCATGTTCATTGCTGCATTATTTATAACTAAGATATGGAAACTGCCTAATGATGCACCTGTGAATGAATCAATAAGGAAAATAGATGGAATCTAAAAACAAATAAAGAAACAATGATTTCAACACATAGGAAGTGGAATAGTGTTTAGTGGGAGTGATAATTTAGAGGAAATTGTGGATATGGAGGTCAAGAAGAAAGTTGCAGTTATGTAGGATGGACAAGTCCAGAGACCCAATGCACAGCATGGAGCTACAGTTAATAACATCAGATTGTGCTCTGAAATTTTTCTAAGAGCATGTGTTAGGTATGTCAACAAAAATTAAAAGTAACTGTAAGATGATAGATACATTCATTTGCTTGAGTATAGGAGTCATTTCACTGTGTATACTGAAATACGCTATACATCTTAAATTACACATTTGAAGAATTTAGAAGTAATAGTTCTCTTATTTTGTTCACTAATAGTCATTTGAAGAGATAATGGAATGAAATATAAATATAGTAAAACCATTGCAGAAAATTTTAGCAGTCTCAACAAGTTAAATATTAGCATATCACTCAGGAATTCCATTTTTTACTTATATATTTAAAATAATTGTACACAGGGATTCAGATAGATGCATGTAGCCAGTGTTCATGGTAACATTATTTACAATAGGCAAAGTAGAAGTATCATGTATGACCATGCACAATTGAAGAGACAAAAATGTTTAATATATATATATATATATATATATAATGGACTGTCTGCCCTGAAAACGATGATATAGTGATATATGCAACAGTCAAGGGAGAACAAGGAAAATATTACATTAAGTGAAATAAACTTAGCCAAAATGACAAAAATTATAAGATTTCATTTATAGATAAATGTATTGGACAGAAAGTAGATTATAAAGACACAAGGAGTGAATGTAATGGAGCAATATTGCTGAAAATGTACAAAATTTCTGTTGAAGGTAATAAATAATTTTGAAAGTAGTGGTGATAGTTGTACAACATTGTGACTATAATTGGTGCCACTGGATTATCCTTAAAGTAGGTAAAACAGCATATTTCATGATACAGGTATATGTATCTATGCCTGTCATATATACATACATAACCACAATCAAATATGCAAAGTAATTTTTTAAAAAATAGAACAAGTTAATGGAAAATATTTTTGTTGAATGGTTGCTTTGTGGTAATTTTTAAACATTTAATGTAAGAGCTAATTGTCAGTAGAATTCATTTCAAAAGACTAACTTACATTGTTACAGTTGCCATTTCTTCTTTAAGTAATAATGGTGGCAGAAAATTACTTTGCAGTCACTACAGATAAATCTAACTGCTGCCACGAGCCCCCACTGTTCCATCAGAGTGCAACTGTGACCACCTTAATATTACTTGTATAAGATGCAATAAATTCTGAATCCCTAAAACAAACCTTACTAAGAAGTGTAGTTCCAGTCACATGGCCTGAAAAAAATGGGAATATCATTGTACAAAAATAGTTTGAGAAAGAAAGTTAGTACTCTTTTAGTACTTAAGAGAAAGAGAAAATAAAAGAAGTGGTACATAAAGTGATATACAAGGTGGCTCCGTGACACAATGGAATAAAGTGTCTTGTATTCCCATTGTTGTCAAGGTCAGCTGTAAACTGAGTAAGGTTTTGTTGGAAAACTAAAAGTTTTAAGCATGAAAAGCTACACATTTTTAGCTTTTTCTCAGAAATGAGATCCTATTGTTTTGAAAAGACAATGCATCCTGTGTATAGAACACAAAAGATCACTTTGGGAAAGTCATTATCAACAGCTTAGTAAAAATAGATGGACTGATCAGATCTTGGTTTTCTATGTGACCAGATACAGAAGTCATACTTATTGGTCCTCATTCCTTGAAATATGAGAGTCTGGTGTTTCTAGAAACTTGTGTGAAAGACTGGAAATCAAGGGAGTTATAACAGGTATAAGAAGTTTTATGAATGATTATTTATGGAAAAACAATGAATGAGATACATTTCTATCATGAGATCCTAAAGGTCTTCATGACATTTGCTTAAGCATGATGCTTGAAACATCATGAGAAATATCTAGTCCTCGTTTTTCCTTACAGCAAGCAAGGTGGCAGAGTTTTCTTGTATAAATTCAAATTAAAAATACAAGCTATTCATTTAAATCAATAACGGTATCTCATGATTTTATATTACATTGCTCATCTTTTGATATTGTTCAGAATTCATAAATTTTTGCACAGGTAAAAAAAAAATTATATAAAATATATTCCATGATTTGTAGCTTATATGTTTGGATATATATTTCACTTACTCATTTTCAAGTTCTCTGAAGTTAAGAAAAAGCTTTGATATTAATCTTATCTCAGGTATATGCCAAGCAAAATTAAGATGAGACTTTTTAATTTAAAACACATAAAGGTTACTTTCCATTTTTATGGCTGTTTCACTTTTAAAAGAAAGGTGTTGGACGTATTATACTTTCTAATTCAATGGCAGAGTTGGTTGAACCCACCATACATAACAACAGTCTCCAAAGTTCTTACAAGAAGGAAGAATCTACCTAACATCCATCAGCCTTAATCTGCCTCTATGCTTGTGTTAAGATGAACAGATATAAGATGATTGTTTATAACTATCCAAATTTTTTTCCTTCTGGTTCCTTTATTTTTCATTCTGGAAAGAGTCCAATAATCTTGCTTGCACCAGCTGACATTAAGGCAGTATTTCTCTACAATTGATTATTCTACCAATATTTTACAGGTTTTTATCCTCCTTAAGGGACAATAAGCTCAATGTTTCTGTGGAAAGTAAATAGATTAAACAGAATTGAATACTATAATTTTTGTTTAAAAATGCTACCCGAAAAGTCACACTGTAGTATATACTGTTAAATATTAAATATTTTCCTTTTAATTTTTATAGATTCCAAAGCACTACAGTGATAGGGCAAATAAAATAATATCTATTTTGCTTAACAAGTTATTATCTCAGTAGAGTCCTTTTTAAAAATTAGATAGAGCTGAAAGTATTTTGAAAAAAATTCTCCAAACCTTATTTCTGGTTCATTTATTAGCCATGATAATTTAAATATATTGTATCACTATCAGAATACTATAATTCAGCATTCTTAATTTTTACCTCTGAGATCAATTATAATAAAATAAGAAAAGATTCTCCTGTTCTTTAATATTCTTTGAGATAATGAAATGTAAGCTAAATTGCAAAAAGTCTATTTTATCTATGTACAATAGAAGGTATTTGTCCAATATCAAGTTAGATTTCTGTATCTTAAAAGAGATTTTTTCTATCCATGGAAACAGGGATCTCTCTCTCTCTCTCTTTCTCTCTCTCTGTCTCTCTCTCTGTCTCCAGGAGCTATTTCACCTAAAAGTATTCCCATACATTAAACAAGAATGATATTCTAGCAAAGAATTTCAATCATGGATATTATTTATTTTTTTAAAAAATACACCAAAAAAGAGGATGTGCTTTTTGTCAATATGCAAGTATGCATATCAATAAGAATAAAAATTTATAGCGATTTCATATTGTCAGTGAGTAAACAAGTACAGAAAATGAACATCAATTGTATATAGCAAAACTATCAGTCTTCCACGTATTATGTTTCCCCTGTTGTGGCATGGATATTTGTGTCCCCAGAATGGTTATGTTGAAACCTAATCCCTCATGTGGTGGTATTGGGGGGGCATTTGGAAGGTGATTATGTCCTGACAATGGGACCTTTATAATTGGGGGCATTTCCCTTATAAAAGGGGCACCAGAAGCCTACCTATTCCCTTCCACTACCAAAGGACACAGTCAGACGGAACCATATATGAGTCAGGAATGGGTCTTCTTCAGATATTCAATTGTCAAGTCCTTGATCTTGGATTTTCATGCATCCTGAACTCTGAGAAGGTCATTTCTGTTATTTACAAGCTATTAAACTTATATTTTGTTATAACCATCTTAAGGTCCTTAATTCCTCCAACATGTCTTTTCCCTATGCAGCCACTAATTCATCTCAACAGTCAGAGTGTGTTCTCTTGGACATAGAATGTGGCCTCCAGAACTATGTCACCCATAATACATTTTCCATATGGCAGCCATAATGATGCTGGAAGAACACAAACCAGACTATGTCTCTATTGCACTCATAGCATCTCAGTGACATCCTGTTGCATGTAGATTGAGTTAAATCCAAACTCTTAACCTTTCACACCATACATGATCCAGCCCACACCTGTGTCTCACCTTACATCTACATAATAGCTCATGAAATCTTTGCACACTGGCCTCTGATCAGTGTCTTCACAAGGGTGGAACCTTAATTTCTTCATGATCATGACATTTTACCGTTTCAGTGGACCATTCATCTTTACTTCTTAGCATGTATTGTGCCAACTCCTTGCATTCTTGGTTCAAATGACACTTCTTTGGATCAGTCTTTGAGGGCTGCTTCATATGCAATGTGCAGTAGCTCCCAATTGCAATAACTTTCTAACACAGATGAATTCAGAGACGTGTGGCACCATATGTGGAGTGGAATTAAAATAGTGGAGTGTAATGTGATTCTACACACAAGTTTGACACTTTATATTTAAATTTAAAACTGCTATTGCAATAAAAAGATAAGCAATAAAATTTCTAGTGACAATTTGGTATTTTGTTTTTTTCTTCTTCGAAGAATATTGAATATCAAACAAATTTCACAAATTTGGAGATATAGAGTGAAAGAAAGGAAAAACTTTTTTAATGATAAAAGTAATCATGTCCAGATATATTGAGGTACAAGTGACAAAATTATGTTCTAAGGTATGGAAAATGGTGATTCAAAATGCATATACCTTATGGAATAATAATATCTATCACTTCATGTACTTACCCTTGTTTTATTTAATTTTCTGATGGGGGAATTTAAGCAAATTTAAAGCACACAGTTCAGAATAACAGTATTGCTAAATATATTCACCTCAGTGTAATAGATTACTGGAATTCATTCATCCTATAACTGCAAGGTGTAAACTAGAGCAATTTCTCCACTTTTGCTCATACCCTTGTCTGGTTTTACATATTCAAATTTTTTGATTCCATACATAAGTCAGATCAATATTTGTCTTTCTCTAATGTATTGTACTTAGCATTAATGCCCTAAAGATTCACCCTCATTGTTGCAAGATTCAGGATTCCTTCTTTTTGAAGGATAAATAACATTCCAATGTCTGTACATATAAAAATTTTTATCCATTCATCCATTGATAGACACATGTTGTTACCTAATCTTGACTGCAGGGACTATTACAGAAAAGAAAATAAGATAATGATATGTTTGCATAATGTTGGTTTTATTTAATTTGTATATTGATGGCTGATATAGTGTTTCAATTCTTAGGTTTTTGGAGAAACTTTTGCACTGTTTTCCAAAATTATATCATCGATCTACATCTACATTCCCAGCAACAGTATACAAGGATTCCCCTTTCTCCATATCCTCCCCAAGGCTCCTCTGTCTCTGTCTCTCTCTGTCTCTCTCTGTGTGCCTATTTCTCTATCTCTTTGTCTCTCTCTCTTTCTCCTTGTAGTCCTTCTAGAAGATATGAGATGGTACATAATTGTAGTTTTTATTTGCATTTCTTTGATGATTAGTGATGTTGAACACATTTTGATGTAGTTTTATGCTATTTTCCCTTTTTTTTTTTTTGAGCAAAGGACCTCACATTTTAGTTTTCCACTGTGAACTATGAATTCTGTAGCCCATTCCATCCTACTGGATTGTCTCAAATATGTGGCTCCAATAACAGCACCTTCTTTGCTTTTCCCACAAGTTCTAACTGTGTGTGGCTTCTCATTCTAGCTCACCCATGAGCAGTTCATTCATCCCTGTCTCCTCAGTAGATTTACCAGAACTTTTTAGTAGACTTGCTTGTTAAAATGCTACCACAGGGCCGGTGAGACGGCTCAGCGGCTTAAGCGCCTGCCTTGCAAGCGCGAAGGCCCGAGTTCGACTCCCGGATCCCACATACGAAAAAGGGGCCGGTGATATCGCTCAGCGGCACGGGTGCCTGTTGGCGCGCGAGGTCCTGAGGTCGTCCCCCCGGTACCCACAAAAAAAAAAAAAAAATTGCTACCACAATAATATCAGAAATGGTATTGATTTTGATTGCTATATGTGGTGATTAAAATATAAAGATAACTCAAGAAAATTTGGGGCCGGTGAGATGGCTCAGCGGCATATGCACCTGCCTGGCAAGTGCGAGGGCCCGAGTTCGACTCCCGGAACCCACATACAAAAAAAGGCCTGGTGATATCGCTCAGCAGCACGGGTGCCTGCTAGCATGCGAGGTCCTGAGGTCGAACCCCGGTACTCACAAAAAAAAAAAGACAATTTACACAGTTTTGCTTTTTTGTTTTATGTAGTTGTGATTAATTAAACATTTATAATTAAATAGTTATAGTATTGCCTAAAGAATGTCAAGTGATAGGTAATGTATTTGCTTTTATATTTACAATGTGGAAATTTGTAGATATATTTCACAGTGCAATTTTGTTGAAAAATTCCCTCAATTACATCTCTTGATAACACACAAGTGAGACTTTCAACTTTTTATTTCTGATATTTTATCTTGATTAATCATTATTATTCGTTAAGTAACAATTTTTTTTTTGTGGGTACCGGGGGGTCGACCTCAGGACCTCGCGCGCCAGCAGGCACCCGTGCTGCTGAGCGATATCACCGGCCCCTTTTTCGTATGTGGGTTCCGGGAGTCGAACTCGGGCCCTCGCGCTTGCAGGGCAGGCGCTTAAGCCGCTGAGCCATCTCACCGGCCCAAGTAACAATATTTTTAAGGTAATCATGGGTATAGATTTTTATAAGTTGAAAAAACATGCCCAGGTTAAGAACATAACATTTATTTAAGATATATATTTTTTATAGTGCTTAGAATGAAGGAGACTTAAAATATTCATCTAGAAAAATTTATGAAGAGTTAACCTAAATGAAGGTTTAGGATGGTCAATGAATTGCTAAAACCATAAATTTTCTATTGTTCAAATGAAAGAGTCTACTATACTTTCCAATTATTTTTTTATCATGCTTATATATAATTGCTACTCAGTATACACTTAACTCCTAACTTTTCTGCAGAAATTCCTGTTTTTCACATTTTTATTCTGTTGAGGAAAAGTAGTAATAAAGCTGATTAACTCACACATTAATTTAATCAGGAATTGCTTATGAAGTGCCTGATATATGTTAGACATTGCATCAGTAAGTAAAATAGAAAAAAAAAAAACCTGAGTAGGCATATGGACCTTATATTCTATTAAGATGAGAAAGAAAGAAGCAATAAAGAAAGTAAGCGATTGTTATATACATCAAACAATTATTTAAAAGGTACAAAAAAGTAGAATAAGTAAAAGAGGTACGGCTTTTAGGAGGAGGAGGAATTAACATATTATATAACACGTTATAACAAAAAGTCTGAACAGAGATTTGAGATGGGAAAGTAAGACAGACATATCTGTTCTACTCCGTAGTTTCTTGATGTGGTGACCATTATTTTCTATACTTTCTGCTTCTTAGAGAAGAAAGTAATAAATCATTTAGAAGAAAAAATTCAAGAAGTTTGCTTCCACTCATGAGATATACTCATTCTATATTCCCCATCATTCCAAGTAGCTGCCTTTATAGAATGACGGGAAGTTCTACTGAAGACACGAGGGAGCGATGGCTCCTGATGCCAGGCACCTCAAAACCTGACTTAGGAGGTGAAGTACCTGTCTTTACCTTGTGACTAACACAACTGCCATGCCACCCTTCCTAAACAAAGAAGAATTATCTCTCTAAATAAATGGGTGGAAGAAGGAGAGGAAGCGATTTCTCCTTTCAGCATAATAAAATCTTGCTTTTCATTTGTAAAATTTTGCTTTGATCTGTGAGAATTTTTTGGTCTAGATGTCATAGGGACCGAAACAAAATTCACTCATTCTTTGAGAGTCCCAATTCAAATTATTTCATTTTCTCCCCCCACATAACTCTTTATTTTCTCTAGTTCCTTAAGTAAGTGATTAAGCACTTCCCATACCACTGACTCTGTTTGCTTTGTGTTATTTGTACAAGAACGATACTACCTTTGGTAGAACATGCTCTACTTCTAATGGTGCAGGTTTTCTAAATGTGTAGCTTTATGTCTGTGCTTTCCAGGACATATGATTTTAGTACAAGGTCTGTTCAGGCAACTTAATTTTGGGGATCTAAAACAAAATGAAAATTCAGGACTCAAGCTAGAAAACAGAAGTCAGTTTTCTTCTCATTGTCCAAACTCAGTTCAGGCATAACACCCCAGTCTGCCAAATGGTCTCACTGAATGTGTTGTAACTTCATGTCCTGGGTGGGTACAGGAAGTTTTCCCTTTCTCACCACAGAGTATGTCCAAGCCTGGCCCATGTTGCTAATAGGATCTGAGGTCCGACACCAGTATGGACTGATTTCTACCATGGATATGGACAGGTGGAGATGTCGCTGAGTCTGGAGCAGGCAAAAGAAGACCAGATGAGAATTGGGAAGTAGGGAGCAGACAAACTTACCCAAAGGATATCCAAAGGACTGCTGTAGATGAACAGGCCAAGGATATAAGCCCTAGGTCATACTCCATGTCCCTTGAACTTTATCATCACAACTTATGACAGTGACTCAAAACAGTTTTTTTCTGAGTACAGGTGCTGAGTGGTGATACAGGCACTTGCTGTAAAAAGCTAGCCTTGGATTCGATATAAAGTAAGAAGATAAAGTGTTTCTGGGACTTAACATTATTTTAATCCTTACAAAAATATATACACACGCATTTATTTATTGAAATTTCAGAATGCTTGCCCTTTATGAGATGGATAAATATTTTTATCATTATTGAATATAGAGATTAAATTTGAGGTTCATCCAAAATTGTTTCAAGATATGCTGAGACACAATTGATTCAGAATATAAGCTGCATTGGAAAATGCTTCATTGCAATACTATCCTACCTAAGTAGTATATCATCCTCATGGTGCTAATACACATTAATAAAATAAAACCTGTATTGGCAGACTTTGTAATGATAATCAAAATTCTGTGTACACTTTTCAAAGTGTTAGTTCATTTTAGTTATTCCCTGTCTTAGGTCTAATGACAAAATACTTTTTTTCCCTAATAGTTTTGACAATGCGTCCTGAAATAAATTCACAGCATGCAAAGAAAAACTGTGGACTCAAAATGAAGATTTACTCAAATAGAATCCATCTTGATGATAATTTCTAAATTTCATTGGTTCATGAATCAGTTGTGAATTATATGAAGCATCATGTATTAACCTGCTGTACTTCCAGTATTATCCACTCTTTCTACATAAAGAGACTCTCATTGAGTTATCAGGGATCAACAAGTAGAACACATGTTTGTGGTTAATCATTTTTTGCCACAACAATAATATACTCAAGGCACACAGACATATGAAAGTTAAGATCATTGAGTAGAAATATAAATATTGATGTGAAACTAAATTTTAATTATACACACAAATAAATAAAACTATACATAAATCTGATTTGCCATAAAGTTAAATTTAACCTTTAGCTAATGTCAATAAAAGAATAAACATGGGTCAGATGGTTCTTCCCTCAAGATTAGTTCCAAAGTACTGTAAAACTATTAGTAATGATGTTGTATTATGTGGTTTTTATGCTTTGATATATTTGTCCCTTTGCATAAAACTTCAGTGGAGCTTGCTGCTAATTGTATTTCTAGTGTCTACTTAAATTACATATGTTAATTATTTTGAAATTTTACTCTAGTCAAACTTTCACTGATTCCATAGTAGCTTACATATTTTTTAAAAACAAAAATACTAAAGCCACTAAATTTTAAGCAATTAGGCTTATTATTTTGAGATTGTTTTAAAATGCATCATGCCATATTTATTACTACTATGTGATTTACTGATGACTAGCTAATTATTTAAATTATAATTTAGAAAAAAAATTTTTTTTAATTAGGGTACCGGGAGTCAAACTCAGGACCTCGTGCTTGCCAGGCAGGCACTTATGCCACTGAGCTATATCGCCAGACCAATTTAGTAATTTTTGAGTAAAAATTCTAAATATGTTATGCATAAATTCATGCTTTATCATCGATGACTATTTATTTTTATATTTTCTATTTACTTACTTCAGCTAATCAGGAAAATAAATATCTGAAGAAATTATTGTATAAGAACCCAATTAATTTACTCATCCATTCATTTAAAAATAAATATGTATTGAGTACTAAATGAAACATTGTGGTTGTTATTGGAAACACAAAGTCAGAAGACAGAATGTAACTATTCCTGGATAGATTAAGAAATACAGGTATGTTGACTAACAACCATAAAGTAGTATATTTGTTAACAATTATAGTACACAGTGTGATGACAATATATGTCATATTGAGCAAGGTCACCTAAGACTGACTTTAAGGTCGGGTATTGAAAATGTGCTAAAAGTGAGATTACAATTAAGTTCACTACATAAGGAAGGGGTAAAGGTTTTATTAAAATTAAACTATAATTAAATGTGTTTATACTCAGCAAAGTGAGAAAAGTAAATGAAAAAAATAACATTCTGTTACAAATAACTTGCCTTAGTTTGAAGTCCGTGGTCGGTAATGCTGACCCTGAGTGAAATGATACTTCAGAAGTCAAACCCCACTGATGAACATGTTTGATTTAACTAAACTGACCGTCTAGTTAGCTGTAAAAAGTTGAAGCTACTTGCTATTCATTTATTACATATTTTTAACTTTCATAGTGCAGAGCACTTGTAAAAAATATTTTCATATTTCTGTTTTTAGTAATTTTGTATTCTTGAACATCTGGTTTCTTTGCAAAGTCTAGATATTTTTAAGATTAGTTGAACTTTGAGGGCAGTATATTTTTTATTTGATTGTGGATTAAGAAAGATGTGGATAAAGTCCCATAGCTTTTTAAAAACTCTATCCAAAGCATCTCTAAAGAAAAATCTCAACAACAACAACAACAAAAAATAGAATCCAAAATATTTGTATTCATTGATGCTGCTTGTATAAGTTCATATCTTTATATAAAGAAATGTCAAGCAGCCTGATTCCTCTAAGATAGAATGGTAGAAGGCCTTTCTTTGGGACCAATTCAAAATCACTATTCAGAAGGTAATATGTATGATAAACTGAGTTGATTCAAAAAATCTTTAAATATCAAAGGCCCTCCATCAAGTGCATCTAAGCAGACAGTCCCAGAAGTAAACATGGATCTGTCCTCATGCAGCAGTATTCACTGCTGTGTGAAAAGATGAAAACCACCGAAGCCTTGTTTCTTCAAATTACCCAGGGGCTTCTCAAAACTTATTAGTATTTTCTTGGGTTTTTATTTTACGTGTTTTCCTGATACCCAGGCTTCCAGCTTTCTAACTCTTGCTTCTCTTCTCTCCCCAGATTCATTAGACATTAAGGTTTTTTCAGACAGAAAAATGCAAAAAATCGTGGGCAGAATATAGGTTTTCTGCACTTAGCTATTTCTTATCTTTATGTTTTGCACACTGAACTGATATTAAACCAAGAAGAATGCAGGTGAGAACACTTTTTTTAATATATGCTAATGACTGCAGTTTGGCCCAAAATGTGCTGCTGCTTCTATATAACACTTTGTTACTGCTGGAAAGATTTTCTCCTAAGTGGTTTTATTGTTAATTAATATCATCTTCACACCTTAATTTGGATTCTATACTACCATTCAACAACATTTTCAGGCTTAAATATCTAGCAAACTAGTGCACAGTTTTACCACTTACACTGAAAAGATTTAGAAAAGAAATTAAGAACCATTTCTTTTCAGTTTGTATTTTCATGTGTTGGAAAACATTTCAGACAACATAAGAATTTCTAGTATCTTATTATATTTAAAAAATGGGACTTTTAAATAGCTTAGAGTTGAATTAAATGGAAATAGTGAATATTCTCTAAAATCCCAATGATATTAGCCTACACCTCAATCAATTTAAAATCAAATGATAGGAAATTTCAACATGAATAATTACTAGAAATATACTCAGTTATAGACTTTGAAGATTGTCTTAAATATATGCTAAGTAGTTCTTATTAGATCTAAGATAAATATATGGAAGCATTGAAAAAAGTATATGAAGATCACATTTAGCTATTTTTTTTCCCCTATACCTTGTTTTTTGCTTAATTTTGGCACAACCAGAGATAGATTAGACTCATAGAATCAATGCCTGGTGAAACCATTAGTCAGTAGATCCATTTCTAAACCTTCTCCTGTAGCCAACTCAGCCATTTACTAGTTTAAGTATTCCTATTCCGACTATGCTATGATTTGTATCATAAATCTGGCAAGTTGTAAGGAGATGAAACTGTATATAATCATTCCTCATTACAAACTGAACCCAGAGCTTTTTTCAACCTTGGGAGGAATAGTGTATGTTCCTACTTAAAACTAATTGAAGAGGGCCGGTGAGATAGCTCAGCAGCACAAGTGCCTGCCTGGCAAGCGCGAGGTCCTGAGTTCAACTCCCGGTACCCACATTAAAAAAAAAAAAAAAAAACTAATTCAAGAGGTCAACCCTTGATATGCAGTCAAAATCATTAGTCTATTATTTAAAACATAACTTGTGAGTGCTTATATATTGCAATAGATTGTGTATGCATACATAAATAAGTCATATAACTTAGTAAAGTAGTTACAAACTAGCAATGAAAAGAAAGTAATAATGTATTTTAATTGAAGTAATCCATAGAATTATAGAGGTATGGCAGCCAAACTGTCATAAGGCAGCAGTATAGCTAAGCAAAAGGAAAACTTCACAAAGAGGTCGAGTAGTATTTCTTCTTAGGTTAGTAAAATATGGAAAGTCTATGTCAAGAGTAATGAGGAATTGAGAATTTCCCCTACTTGTAAGCTGTCAAGCTAGTACACAGTTTCGCAGATTCTGGCAGAAGAAATAAGACTGTTGGATAGAGATCAAGGAACATATTATGCAAGGCAAAGAAAGCATCCTGAGAATATATTTGTGTCACTCCTTTTGGATACAAGTCCCACCAGGGCAATATGATTGACCCCAGTGAATGATGTCACACTGTGGAATGTACTTCAGAAGAGAAACCTTGAGTTTAGGACACTTGAAACTTTTATTATGGGCAATAAACATGCTTGCTTGTAGCTCCACTAGAGGCAGACAGTGTATATTCTTGGGCTATGATCAAATTGGCCCTTTTTACTGATAAGAATCACTATTACTCTGTTTCCTAAATAAATAGGTAAGTTTGAATCTTCTTAGAACAAAGGCAGTCATTTACTGCTAGTAAGAGGCTGACATAATGCTACACACACCTATCTCAGCTACTGGGGAAGCTAAGACAGAAGGGTTGTAAATCCACACTCAACCTGGGCAGCTTAGCAAGACTCTGTCTCAAATATGAAAAAAAAAGTGCTGGGATGTAGTTCAGCAATAGAGTGCTTATCTCACAAGAACGAGACCCTAGGTTCAGACTCCAATACCAAGGAAAATAAAACAAAAAACAAAAACAGATGTACAAAAATGGCTAAAGACTCAAAGAGAACTACTTCCCAGTGATTTTCAGGGACTTTTATTTCAGCAACCCTAAGCTAACCTTTACTAGAATGGAGCACTTTATGTACATAATGAGCTATGTATTGAAATATAGAAAGATTTTGATGGCTCTAAGATGTCCAAGTGGATGAGAGGAAGAAATTTTATTTTGGTTAGGGAAAATTACATAATACAGTTGAACAGATAGGCATTGCAGAAAAAAATTTTACTGAAGAATCCAATTTTGTTGAAATGAAGGAAAACTATAATAGTCTTATAGATTTGAAATTTAAAATACAGAAGTAGAAACAAATAACAAATACAAATCATTGATTTAGAGACTATATGGATATATGTGATGCTTAAAGGAATAAAAGGAGGCTAATTTTTAAGAGGCTAGTTATAACTATAAACAGTTAATTAACCTCCCACCTGTAAGTACCTATTAAGTGCCTACACTATCTTGGATGTTTTTTCAACTCTGTGGGAAATTTGGAGAAAAAATAGAAGAACTAGAGAAATATTTTTATATCTTATCTAGTTAGAGGGAAAAGCCTAGCAGATTTCTGTCAAATGAGACACAAGAAGTCAGTAATGCTGCAGCGCATTCCATTGGCATTATGAGCACAAGAAAAAAATGAACACAAAAACAATGAATGTGGGCTGCAAAGAACAATAGACATTTCACTAAGTCATGTAAGAAAACAAAAATGCAGAAAGAAGCAACAAAAAGTCATTAAAAATCAATGGCACATGGGCCAGTGATATAGCTCAGTGGCATAAGCGCCTGCCTGGCAAGCGCGAGGTCCTGAGGTCGACTCCTAGTACCCACATAAAAAAAAAAAAAAAAATTAATGGCACAACATTATTATGGTATGCGAGTACCTGGGAAAAATTCATTAGTTGGAAAAGGTTGGATAGAGATAGAATAGAATTAAATTTTGAATGACCTTGATTGAATCAGGAAGTACTTGGACACAGTCTGATGAAATTAGCCTCAGAAACTTCATTAATACGAAGCTTAAATCGCAATGTTCCCAAATTGCATTGGTCCTCAATACTGTATGCAGTCACAAATAATGTGTCTACATGCTGTGATAATTCTGTAAATTTTGCCAAGTAATGTTTCCATGTATCTGCTTTTAGAAATATCCTCAGCGAGAGACAGAATGGGTGGAACTTCAGAACATCATGTTAAGTGAAATAAGTCAAATATACAAGTTCAAATATCACATGGTTTTCTCTCATATGATAATATCTGTCTCTGCCTCTCTCTTCCTCTCCCTCCCTCTCCCTCTCTCTCTGTCTCTCTCTCTCTCTCTATATATATATGTATGAAAATACAAGAGAGATAAATAGAGAGTAGAAGGAAGTTCAGATACATATCCAAATTTTAAATTCTATTGCTTTAAAAGTATTTCAGTATAGATCCTAACTGATTTTATTCATACTATTTGTTTATCTTAGTTTGTTAAAAAGGAAGTTTTATGTTATCATCAGTTTTTTTTCTTTTTTGTGATAATCTTTTTGCTTTATGTTTTATACTCTTGAGTTACTTGGAAGATAATGATATATAGTGTAATAACCATTATTTTTCTCTTATTATTTGATTATAAAATTTTATTTTATTTTTACATAAAATAAAAAAATAAAAGGAAGGACAGAGGGAGGGAGGGAGAAAAGGAAGGAGAAGGGAAGCGAAGGGAAAAACAGAAAGGGAAGGGAATGCTCAAAGCCCACCAAAGCCTAAATATTTTTGGAAGGCAGAAGGAGAAAAAATAATTAGTAGAAACATATGAATTGTCAAATTTGAACCAAGAAGATATACAAATGGAATAGACCAATATCAGGCAGTAAAAAAGAAACAATAATAAAAACACACCATACCAACTTTAAAAAGCCCAGGACTGGATGGATTCACCACAGAATTGTATCAGAATTACAAGAAATAATTAAAACCAATACTCTTTAAACTCTTCCATAACATTGAAAGGGAAGGAACACTGCCAAACGCATTCCTTGAAACTAGCATTCAGACAGAAAACTGGACAAAGGCTCAGGAATAAAAAAAAAAAAAAAAAAAAAAAGGACAATTTCCCTAATGGACATAGATGAAAAATTCTCAAGAATATAATTACAAACAAATCATGAAAAAGATCACATATCATGACCAAGTCGCCTTCATCCCAGGGAGGTAAAAATAGTTCAACTTACATAAATTGATAAATCTAATACACTGCATAAATAGGGGGAAAAAAGATAGGCATCACGTGGTCCATCTCAATAGATGCAGAAAATGAAAATGCATGGAGAAGGATCTTACCTTAAACTGATTAATGCCATTTAAAACAAACCCACTATCAACAATTGAAAAGCACTCCTAAAATGAGAAATAGGTGAGGAAGTGAGGGTGTCCTTTCTCACCACTCCTGTTCATTTTAGTACTCAAAACATCAGCCAGAGCTCTCAGGCAAGGGAACAGAATAAAAGCCATGCATACGGAAAAGGAAGACATGAAGCCATCCACATCAGCAAATGACAAGGCCCCACAGTCTCCACCAGAAGACCATTAGAGTTAACAAACAGATTTGGCAAAGTGGAAGGATAAAAAATAAATACACACACAAAAACATCAATATCTTTCTTGTGCATTCACAATGAACCCATCAAGAGAGAAATCAGGAAAACAATCCCTTTAATAGTAGCTTAAAAATATCAAACACCTAAGAATTAACTTAGCCAAGGAAATGAAAGACCTCTATAACAAGAATTATAGTAGTACCCTCTAAAAAAGAGATCGAAGAAGACTGGGAAATAGAAAAGACACCCCTATTCCTGGGTAGGTAGAACCAATACTGTCAAAATGGAAATATTACCAAAAATTGTATATAGTTTTAATGTAAATCCAGTCAAAATACTAATAGCATTCATCACAGAACTAGAAAAAAATCCTAAAATTTGTATCAAACAAGAAGAATCCCAGAATAATGAAAGCAACCCTGAGCAATAAAAGTAAACCAGGAGGCATCACAATCCTGGATAAAAGTTTTACTACAAAGTAGCAGTAATAAAATCAGCATGTCACAGGGTCAAGAATAGATATATGGACTAATAGAATAGAATTGACCATGCAGAAACAACCCTATATACCTGCAGCTATCAGATTTTTGACAAAAAAGAACAAAAACCTATGCTAAAGAAAAACAATTGGTGCTGGGAAAATCGGTTATCAACTTGCAGAAAAATGAATCTGAAAACTGTCACCCTGTACTAAAATCAAATAAAAATGGATCAAAGACCTAGATATAAAACAGAGACAATGAATCTGCTATAAAGTAAAATGAGTAAAATTCTTGAAGACATAGGCATTGGTAGGGACTGTCTGAATAGAGCTCAAGTTACACACGAAATAATAGCAACAATCAACAAATGGATTCCATCAAATGAAAAAGCTTCTATGCAGCAAGGAAAACAAACAACAGAGTAAACACACAACCTATGGGAAAAAATTGCCACTTACTCCTCAAAGGACTAATATGTAGAATATATAAAGAACTAAAAGTGATAGATTTGCAAAAATAAAAGACGATCAAGAAACAAGCAATTGAAATGAATAAATATTTCTCAAAAGACAAGTACAAATAGCCAATAATTAAGTGAAAAATGTTCACCATCTTTGCCCATTAGAGGATTGCAAATCAAAACATTGAGATCCTTTTTTTCTTTTTAAGTATATTTTCATTAGTAACTGTGGATTTTACAAAATACTGGGTTTCAATGTGACATTTTCATACATGCATATAAAATATTTTAATCATATCTATCCCTGGTATACATCCTCTACAACTACCTTTACTCCCTTCCTGGTGTATAATAGTCTCAATTCTACTATTTTAAATACAAAATTCAAATTTTTATTGTTTAAAGTTCAAATATAAATTTGTTTTTAATTGGTATATGTATGCAATACATAATATTTACATTTGTCTCAGGAATAGGTACATATATGTAATAAACCTTGATCATTTCCAACCTTTTTTACTCCCCCCTTACCTCCTCCCTCTGCCATTCTCCTAGTCCCCTTCCAGTGAACTAAGTTAGACAAAGCAAGTTAAATATTGCATGGTTTCTCTCATATGAGAAATCCAAAATATATACAAAAAGTAAAATCAAGGCAAGTTTTTGGAGAAGAGGATCCATTCTAATTTTTTAATTAAGTTTATTGGTACATTTTAGATATATATAATGATCATATTCATCATAGGGAATTTGTACCCTTACATGATATATTTCAATTCCTGTTTTTTTCCCAATCCCCTGTCCTCCCTTCAACCCATCTTCCCCTCCCTATTCTATCTTAATCCAGTTACAATAGCCATCATCAAAGTCTCAAAATCCAACTAAATGTTAGCAAGGTTGTGGGAAAAAAAGGAACACTTTTACATTGTTAGTGGGAACATAAAATAGTGTAACCACTATGGAAATAAGTTTGAAGATTCGTCAGAAAACTAATAGCATAGTAATTCCATTCGACCCAGCTATTCCCCTTGTAGGTATCTTCCTGAAACTGTTAAAGTCATCATATTATATATGCTTAAATGCTTACCACATATATAACAGCACAATTCACAATAGCTAAATTATGAAAGCAGTCTACATGCCCATCACCAAATGAATGAATAAAGAAATTGTGATACAGATGAACAAAGAGTGCTACTCAGCCATACAAAAGGGTACATTTGAGTTATTCATAGGAAATGGATGGATCTTAAGACAATAATGCTATGTGTTCACCCATGTTTATAGCAGCAAAATTTGTAATAGCTACATCTTGGAAACAACCCAAATGCCCATCAACTGAGGAATGGATAAAAAAATGTGGTCTTTTTATACAATGGAGTACTACTCAGCCATAAAGGATAAACTGGAGACTTCTACAGGTAAATGGATGCAAGTCAAGACCATACTCATAAGTGAAATAAACCAGACGCACATGTATAAACATTGTATTGTCTCCCTGGTGTGAGAAGTTGAAAGAGTAAATAAGATCCAAAATGTAGAACAGATATTATAAAACGGAAAGAAACTGTTCAAAAGGAAAGAGAAACTGGGATGGGGGAATAGAGAAGAGAAGGAAGAGAAAAGCAAAGAAAAAAAAAAGAATATATATATATATATATATAAACATAAAGATAGTTAAGATAGATATACTACTAATTTCTCTTAGTTCATTGAAAAGAAAGGTTTGTGCTAATATTGTTGGGACAATTGAATGTCAATATCCTGTACTCTGAGTAACTAATTTAAAGATAACAATATGCAATGTATTAACCATTCTTACCCTCCCATTATGTTATTTTGAAATTTTGTTCTATTTTTTCTCTTTAAAACAAAAATTTAAAAAAATAATGCTATGTGAAATAAATCAGACACAAAGGTTAAATGTCACATGGTTTCTCTTACATGAGGAACCAAGTATATAACTATTTCAAAGAGATATAAGTGTCATGGTGGACATGGGAAGGGGATTTAAATAAAGGGGGTACAGAAGAGAGCAAGAGGGAAGTAGGTTATCAATGATTGAAACTCTACGTGTACATGTATCAAGTCTCCAAGATGAATGAAATTATTATATAGAATACAAAAAAGAATACAATTAAATTCCATGAACTACCACTTGTATTTCTCCAAGTTCTCAGGGCCTCAACATTTACTATCCCCTTTACCATGCTCATATCAGTGTTCTTTTTTTTGGTGGGTACCAGGAGTCAAACTCAGGACCTTGTGCTTGCCAGGCAGGTGCTTATGTCACTGAGCTACCTCACCAGTGCCATATCAGTGTTCTTAGTTAAAACACCTACAACTAAAGGAAATTAAGTTGTTTGCCAGCTCTTGTTTTTCTTCTTAAATAATTTCTGGAAATTCCAAGAAAATATTCATAAGATTTACCAAAACATCCTTCTTGCACCTTCTTTCCTTGGCCAGCCATGGTTTCCAAACTCGAGACCCCACAATCCTGCTCCCCCTGCTTGACCATGGTCAGTGCAGTGAGAATGATGAAACTCTTCCAGGGCAGAGGCCCTCATCTTCCGCCCCATCAGGGCCCAAAGCCTCTGAAGGACCACCCATATCCACACTACCCTAGGCTTTTATCAACTCTTACATAAGACTATGCCTTGATAAAGTCTTTACACATTTAAAGAGTTTCCTCTTTACTTCCCATGAGGTGCAAGTTATCAGAAAGAAGTGGAAGCAAAGAAACCGTGCATAAAATGCAGAACTTTTTGTCAAATGTTCTGGGTTAGGACAAAACTGTTAAAAAGCTTTCAAAACTGATACCATCTGCCATAAAAACTAGTAAAGTAAAAAGCTGGTAAGATTTTATACATATATGTATGTATGATATCTATGGGTTTTCTCTGTAAGGTATAATTTTGATTATTTTCATTTCTAATGTCATAAAATTTAGATTTAATATCATAGGTAATTTTAGATGTTAATATAAGAATGAGCCAAAGGGTGAAGGAAATGAAAAGATTTCAAGGGCGATTTCATCCAACAGAGTGAAATGTACTCACAAAGGAAGTTGGAGAATCTGTTTTTTTCTTAGAGAAATAAGAATGCAATGGATTGCCAGGTAGTTTTAAGCTATAATCCTACTGATAAAGAGTTAATAGTTGTTGGTCCTCTGATTGCTTTCTTCAAATTTTAAAGATATTAGTTTGGTTGGATTACTATAATTAGATACCATAGACTGTAGTTCCAAGAAGATAAATTTATTTCCTCATAATTCTGAGACCAAAAATCCAAGTTCACAATATGGGCAAGTTTGGCTTCACCTGTGGCTCTGTCCTCCCCTGCAGTACCCTCATACAGTCTTTTCTCCGGGTGCATGCACCCCTAGTGTCTTTCTCTCCTCCTATGGAAATCAATCCTGATGGAATTGAAACCCACCTTTACAAGTTCATTTTACTTTAATTAACTTTCTAAAGGCCTAATCTCTAAATATAGTCACCTTAAAAGGAACATAATTCAGGCCTTACCAACCCTCATTTTCAATCAAATAATAGAAGTTATTTGAGCCATCAGTACCATTTGTTTTGCAATAAAGATTAAAGTCCATCAATAAGATTTTAATATGATGAAAAACTGTGTAATCAAGCTGCCCGACTTTGAGTTCTTTATCACTTATAAAAGTTATCTAATTCTTCTGTTCTAAATACTGATCATAATTAAGAGTCCCACTAAAATTTAATTTGAATGAAGATTAATTGAAGTAATATATCATTGAAAGAATCTCTGGCATATAGTAAGCTACAAACATTTTATTTGTTTCTATGAAGTATGGTTGGAGCTTACAACTGGTTAGATAGATTTGGCCTGTGTCTCAAATAAATTCTATGAGAACTCAAATAAATTCTAAGGAACTCAAACAAATTCTAAGAGAGGCACATGTCTACTTAGATTCTGGAGTCCAGTGTAGGATAGAAGTCAGGAATGAGTAGATAATTTGCAAGAACTCACAACTATAGTTTCTAAAACTTATAGTGAAACATATTCAAATAATGGAAACTAATCAGAAGTGAACGCTTCAAATTACACCCATATGAAATCACTGAAATGAAAATATTCATCCATTAAAAAATACCTAATCTACCTAAATAATTCTTCTCATCAAAATCTACATAAGAACTGGTTCATGAATCATTAAACACAAATTTTGACAGTCATAAAAAGCAAAATATATAGTGATATGCATGTAGTGGACATTCTTGAAACTTATCATAATACCAAAACTCAAGTAAAAAAATCACTGACAAAGCTCATGATTAAGTAGGTAAGATAACCATAATAGTCTGGTTCAGTGCCTTTTGATCCCTATGTATCTGTTAGGAGAAATGGCACATCAGGATTGACACTAATAGCAACCCTTTGAAAATTTCCTTTGCTCGCTGAGTATGGGTGGGAAACACGGTGGTGCTGGAAGTGGCAAGATTCACACTGAGCCCTGCTTCACGTGAGGCAGTTGCAACTTTTCTGAGGGCTGAGAGGCTGCATGTGAGCACTCAAGCTCTGGCATCTCCGAGGCTCCCAAACAATACCTGGGCCACCCTCCTACCTTACTAGACAGCGTATTTCATCACTAGCTTTGAGCACCCTATCCTTGTTCCTGCCTTTTTCTGTTGCTCCCCATTGCAAGTTTCATACAAATCCTTCTGGAGTAGCAACGAGATCAAATTATGCTAAGGTAGGTTGAGTAACTATGTCCTGCTGCATGTCAGGAATATATACTACTTCACTCATTTTGGTTGGTCTGTTGGAGCTCTTGTGTTGTTGTCTAATAAGATAATAATATCAATGGTGTCAGAAATGTCTTGGATTTGGCCTTCAAAGCTGATTACAAGCTAGTTTGTTCAGAGACTTGCTCGGTTCACTTTCCAATGGAATTTGATCATGTGATAAGTAAAGGGAAATTACATAAATAGGGAAAGGTCTGAAACATTTAAAAATTTCTAACATTACAAGAGTTTTCTCCAAGCTACGTTCTGTTTTTCATTGCAAATTAAATTGATTCCATTGAAAGAGGAAGTCAGAAATTAGACCTTGATGTTTGCATTAGCAGTATTTCCTCGGCTATTCTGTAGTTCATAAAGCCACGTCATCACGTACAGTGAAAAGCATATTTGAAGGTAATAAGTTATTCAAATTTACAAATGCCAAGGTGAGTTCCTACAATGGGGACAGTTTTTTCAAAATTAATTCACCAATATTGCGCAGCAGAGTTAACAGCTGAAAGTTATTTTAGATAAGATCTATGTTCATGTAAAATGAGTACTCTATTCAGCACCATCTGTAGATTTTAGAGGTTATTTCTCATTGACATAAGCACTGTCTTTGAAAGATGATAAAAAAAAAACTAGCCCAACTGATCATATAAGTTGACAATGGTGAATATTTCTATTAAATATTTGCTCTCAAGTGAAATTTTGACTGAATACTTGATTTGATTTTTCCAGCATAAGCACACATCCAAGTCTTCAGTAAAATTATTTTAAAAGTAATTCAGATGTAATTACAAGAAAATGTACTAAATAATATTTTTAGTTAGAATTCTGACTACATTTAAAACATTGTTCATCTGTTGTAATACAGAGGCCCTAAAAAATTTTAAAAATTGGTTGTATAAGTACAAAGTAAAAGCTATTTTATTTAGCTAACTAATCAAGTGACTTTTAATTTGATGCAGCTATACCTACAGAGAACATCACACATCCCTGAACAGTTAATGCTACCTTTTATCCTTTATCATTTTCTTTATGAGCTAAGGGATTGTTCATTCAGATTCTTGTAATCCTCATAATACCTGGGCCATTATTATAAATCCTTACTGTTCAGATAGCTTCCAATTTCTTATGAATCTCATGCGTATTAAAGAAATCTCGTTAAATGAAAATGGATGTATCACATCTTCCTGGAATTTCATTTGCAATTCAATAGTTTAAGTGCTAACATAAAGAGATCACTCATTTGAAATGCATACTAGTTTTTTTTTTCTCTATCTATAGGTGTGTTGCATTTAGAAAACTATCTCCATTTAATGGACAATAACCAAAAAGTATTTATTTTGAACTCTTTTCTTTATCATGGAAAACACAAGGACAGAGAAGTCGGAAATTCTAAGTAATGTACAAACCTGTGGTCTGTGCAATAAAAATGTTACGTGTTTCAGTTAAGATAAATATACTTTAATATACTAAATGCTTACTTATATTTAGGAACATACTTCACTATGGAAATATATATATATATATATATATATATATATATACACACACGCATACATATATGTATATGTATATGTATTACCTGACATGAGAAATTAAGTGTGAAATCTGTTCAGTTATCATACTCAATAGATTGACCTTGAGAGCATCAGAAAAGTCCATCATCATCTAATTTAGTGTTTGTCACTTTTGAGTTGTAAATACTAGATTTTGTCATTCTACTAAAGTTAGACCAACTTATAATATGCATTGCATTCACTAGTTTTAGAAACTATGAACCTAATAATGTTAAATTGAACCACAGCCCAGATTGCTTGAACATCACAAATTTTTTATTATAGGGAAAAGATTGATGATCAGTAGGCATACACTGAAGCATTTTAGCAAAAAGATCCTTATAATGTTTAAGGGATCACAGTCACAAAGATATATCTTTCAAGGAGATTGCAATATTTGCATCCCTACTCAGAAATTTCCTACAGAAATAAAGGAAGAGCTTTACTTTCAAGCTTTGCTTAATAGAAATAGTATAGATTATATTTTTTTTTAAGAAAGAGACTATTCAAAAGAGCTTTAACCTTTCCTAATCACTATCAATTTCTAGCTGTGCTTTAGTTTGATGTGGGAGGTCTCAAATATTTACATGAATCTTATTCCCTTCTCCTGAGTTCTGTATCTATATATATCAAAGGAGACCAGTGGGCACCCAAACAAAATGTCTCATAAACATCAAGAACTCAGTATGCATACCAGTAAATTGATTTCTTCTAAATCCTGCTTAAAAGCATATATCAGCTTTACCTAATGAAGCCAGGAAATGATTGAAATATTTGTGATTCCATCTTATTTACTGTACTGTTTATCTTGGTGATAACAAATTCTCTTGGAGTCAAGCAAAGCCCTTGAAATATTTCCATAAATATACTTCAGATTTAGTTTCTTATGGTACTATAAAAACTAGGTGACAAAAATAATAAAAGACATATAGCCTGGAGAGAGAAAAATAAAAGTATTGCTATTTGAAGGTAGAATAATTTTCGGTAGAGAAAAATCTTTACAGATTACAATAAATATTACTGCAACTAACAAATAAGTTCGGTCAGATTTGAAGATACAAGACCAATATATAAAAATCAATGTTTTTTATGCTATCTGTAGTTCTCAGTGAAATTACAAAATCATTTATGATAACATCACAAATAATGAAACACATACGAACAAACTTAACCAAATATGTATAAGTTTTAGATATTAAAAATTCAAACATTATTGTCCTTTTTGTGTGGTTTTTGTTTATTTCTTTGCTTGTTTTTGCAGTGGTGGGGGTGACACATAAGTCCCCACACATACGAGGTAAGCATTCTAATCCTGAGCTGTACTGCCAGCCCTTGAAAGAAAGTTTAAGTGACCTAAATAAAGAAAAATATATTCAATATTCATGGATATGAGGACTGCAAATATTAAGATACTATTCACAAAATTTATAGCTGGCTTTAGTACAAGGCAGTTATAAATGGCAATTTTATAAATAAATTGACAAGTAATTCTAAAATTCATATAAAAAAACAGGAAAAGTAGGATTTTCAAAATAAAACAATTTTGTAAAAGATAAAGTAGAAGATTAAAAATTCTCCCTTTTCAAAATGTATGGCAATGCTGCAGTACTCAAGATAGTATTGTAGTGTTACAGGGGCATAGCAAAAAAATAGAATGTATTATACACTGCAGACATAAATTTGTACATTAATCCTCAATTGAATTTCAAAAGCAGTGTCAAGAAAATTCCACAGAATAATTGTCCTTTAAATGACTATAGCAGAGATATCTACACACAAAAATTGAATTTGAATATCTGCCACATATCTGCAAAAAGTAACAAAATCATAGATCCAAATTTATAAGTAAACATGATAAACTTCTTAAAGGAAAAGGATGAAATTACTATGAACTTAGGCTAAGCCGTGGTAGATAATGAAAGCAAAAGTAATAAAATAAAAATACATTGGATTTCATTAAAAATTTTAAAAGCGTATTATTTTCTTCTTCAATACTTTTAAGAAAGAGCAAAACAATTAATATAACAAGAGAGATTTGCAAATCACTTAAGTTTTTCTGTTTATTCTTGCTGTAACAAATTAACACACATTTAGTAAGATAAAAGAGCATACATTTGTTATCTATCAGATTTGGACTTCTGAAGGGTGTATTCCACCTAGAGTTTTACATTCATATTCAGAATTCCATTTCTGTATATATTTTCTTCCTCATAGGAACTGGTCACATTCCTTGGTTTATCGTCCCTTCCAGCCACTGATTACATCATCTGTACCTTTTCTTTTGTCATCACATCTCCTCTTCCTTGCCTTCATTCCTCCTTCCTTTACATGCACCCTTGTTATTACATTATTTCCAGGCAAAATGCAGAATAATTTGCAGTTTTAAAACCTTGTGTCTATCGCATCTCCAAAGTCTCTTTTATATGTAAGGCCTCATGTTTGCAATGAAATAAAGCAGTCACAAAAACCCATATACCATCTGATCACATTTGCATGACATACCAAATAGCAAGTCTGTAGAGACAGCCAAGTAGACTAGCGAATGTCTAGAGTTGAAGGCTGATGTCAGGCAATCTGTAACAACTTCTAATAGATGAGTTTCTTTGGAGGGTAATGAAAATGTTCTGAAAATAATTATAGTGATGGTTCCATAAATATCTATGAAAATACTAAAGTAATTGAATCATGTGGTTTAACTGGTAAATTATTTAATATGGAATTATATCTCAATAAAGTTGTTGTGAAATGGAGAAATAAGAACGTTCTTCAGAAATAGGAAATTACTAATGGTTTGATGAAATTATATTGGCTACTCAGTCATATGGTCTTTTTTTTTTTTTTTTTTTCTGTCTTTTTGAGACAGTGTTTCACTATGCAGTTCAGGCTGGCCTTGAACTCACTTTGTAGCTCAGGCTGGCCTCGAACTTGCAGTGATCTTCCTGCTTCAGCCTCCCAAGTGCTGAGATTACAGTCACGTGGCACCACACCCAGAAATTCATATGATCTTATAATTCAAGATTATTATTAGTGAAAAAGATAGCAATTCCTTTGACAAGCAGTCCATTTTTTTTGAGATACTCAGAGATGGGAAATAACATCTTTGGAGATGGATAAAAAGAGGACACAGACTCTAATGGCAGGAGAGTACAGTTTGTTGGGAGTTTTGAGGGTTGACCCATGGCAAGGGTAACGAATTCAGATGGTGAACAGTGCTGATGGAAGCAAGGAAAATGGTCCATTACTCATCACTAATAACAGGAATAGAAAGGAAATATCAGAATCACGGCCCCCATTCCCTCCTCCAGTCTTTGAGGACTCTTCTATTTCTCCCCGCTTGTGGAAATTAAAAGGAAATTGATAACAGGAATAGAAAGGAAATATCAGAATCACGGCCCCCATTCCCTCCTCCAGTCTTTGAGGACTCTTCTATTTCTCCCCGCTTGTGGAAATTAAAAGGAAATTGGCTATGAAAGAAGAATTGCAGTTTGTATAATAAAAGCCTCAATGTTTCTAAAAGATGGGTTTAGAATTGAGAGAAAAATAAAAACCGGCTCAGTTTTAAAGTGAGGCCTTGGGCTGGTGAGATGGCTCGGCGACATAAGCGCCTGCCTGGCAAGCGTGAGGTCCTGAGTTCGACTCCCGGAACCCACATACGAAAAAGGGCTGGTTATATTGCTCAGCGGCACGGGCGCCTGCTGACATGCGAGGTCCTGAGGTCGACCCCTGGTACCCACAAATAAATAAATAAATAAATAAATAAATAAATAAATAAAAATAAAGTGAGGTCTTGAATCCAAGGGACGTGACACAAGGATATAAAAGAGGGAATAAGTTTGCATAAATGAACCTAAATGTACACCACACACACATTGTGCACTCCCACACACACACGCACACGTCCTTGGAAAACAAGTTAACGTAAGCCAGTTGAGCTGCAACCCTGGACTGATTTGGGTAACAGATTAAACCCCACGGTTTTCTTTCTTCTCTCTGTGAGTCTTTGGAGGGGGAACCTAAGAAAATGGAGGAAATAAAAATGAAGATTTTCCTCCTCTGTGTCTTGAGCTTTAATTAGCATTAATGGGCCTGGCTTTCAAATTGAAGAAATTAACGTAAGCAGCTCAGTAATGTAACAAACGTAATGGCATCATACCAAGTCAAATACAGCCTCCTTACAGGGCTGGGGCTGCTGGTGGTCTGCACCCTAAGGCATCGTTCATCAATACAGCAACTTAAAGGGACGTCATCTCTGCAGCAACTGTGACACACCTAAAACTAGTCCTGTGTCTACCAGACAGGTATTTAAATGATCTGCATATAGCTTTAGCTTTATAATGGAGGAAGTTTTGTCTATCTTATAAGACTTTATAGTTATATAATTCATATAGTACATACAGAGCATCTTGACAGAACTTCACATTTACTACCTATTTAACAACTCATAGCTTTTGCTGTTAAAAGTGTGAACTGTTTTTCATATTGAACTTCAGAGTATTGAAATATTTACAAATGGAAAAGCCAAGAGTAAGTGAATTTTTAAGATATATACAAAGCAAGAGAGAAAATTGGCTGTCTACCTCAGGAAGAACAGTTACCTAGTAAAGTTTCCGGTAGGAATTGAATTCAATGACAAGATAAATAATTTGAGGGTGTAACTTACAACAGAGGTTTAGTACCTAAATAATCTAATCACAGTGGCCAGGAGGTAGTGCGTACCAAATACACACACAGAGAGATATATTTACTTAGCAAATTTCAAATTGTACTTTCGATTATATTTTTAACCACAAAATAATTGAATGTTTTAAAGAACAACACTACAATGAGAGAGCTACTATCTATCTCTGTCTAATGTATTTAATATACTAATATACTATTTCTATAGTTTCATGAATAGTTTTCAAATGAATATGTATTGTAACATGAATTTAAAAAATAAAATGTCGTAGAAATTATTCCTTGTACAATTTATCTAAATAGGAAGTCTGCCTTTTTTCATATTTTGTAGGAAAACCAAATCTTTGTTGAAATATATAAAAATATAGTTATCTACTACTTAGTGAAAATTTTCCACAGATATTTGAGTAGCTTTTTTGCAAAATTTCATTATATCCTCAATATGTTAAAAATATGATTATTGTCATTACCATTACCACTAGTATTATTTTATCATTATAAATAAAATAGAAATAGAAAAAAATCATACTACCAGGTTAAGAAACAAAACTCTGCCATGCTCTATTAAATGCCTTTCAATTGTTTACCAATTTTGTGTAACTTATTCACAGTCTATCCATAAACACCATTCAATCATAATATTCTTTTTTATAATGTTCTTTATTAAAATTTTACATATACTTATCATTCATTATGCAGCATTTTATTTTTATTTATTGAAATAATTAATAGTATATTAATTAATTAATAGATAAATTCTCTTTTCCCATCTTTTCCTTAAAATTTCTTTATTTAATAATCTAAATAAAGAAGACTGTTAAATTCTACCACAGTCCAGAGTTTGCTGATTGTACACCATGGTGCAAATCAATAATTTCCTCAATTTTCTGTATTTCCTCTTAAATGACTATTCATTTCACAGCCTCTTAGATTTAGGCATAATTTCTTTATTAATATTAAATGTGAAAGCAGAGGATATGGTAGTAAATCACTTGAGTAATATATGGAAAGCCCTGGATTTGATCACAGGAGACAGAGAAAGTGAGAGAAAGAGAGAGAGAGAGAGACAGAGACAGAGAGAGACAGAGAGAGCAAAACACAGATCCAAAAATTCCAATTTCAAATCATTTTTCTATGCAATATGAGTAATTTCTGTATGCTAAAAAGTGAAAAGATTATTGAAGGGAATTAGGGAAATCTAGTAAACATAGAGATAGAACTTTATGACACAGGAGATTCTATATTTTATAAGCTTAATGCGATTTTAATGAATATCCTTGCAAAAAATTGATAAATGGATTTAATTTATATGAGAAACAAGAAAATGATAAGTGAAACACATTGTAAAAGACAAGTTAGTTGCCTGCCTTAACCCAGCAAATTTTAAGGCTTACTGCAAACTTGAAGTATACAAGGTTATTTTGAATTGGCATAAGAATAAATTTAATAGATAAATGCATCAGACTGCAGAAGCCAAAAGAGTTCCATACATGTATATTCAGTTGATTTTTGACAAAAGGACAAAGATTATTGCAATGACAGTGAATTTTTTCAACAAATATCTTGTAAAAATTATACATTCATTTTCAAAAATATATACATTGACAATTACCACATACTATACACAAAAAATACCACAAAGTTGAAAATAAGCCTAATTGTAAGAGCTAAAGTTATAAAAATTTCCAGAAAAAACTGTATGTGAACATCTTTCTGATCTTGAATTTTCTCTACTTTCTTGAGTAGGTAACAAAATGAATCAATCATAGAGGAAGAAAAAATTGAACATTTGTATGGAAATTTTCATAAAGAAAATGTAGAATAGTGAAAAAGCACATAATAAAATTGTCAACATCACTTACCATTCAAATTCAAAGCAAAATGAAAAGCTGCTGCACACCCGCTAGAATGCTTAAAAATAAAAAGGACAGCAACAGGACCCAGTGCTGGCAAATGCGACTCATTTGGAACACACACCATGGATGGAAATACAAAATGGTTCCACACTTGGACAATAGTCAGGTTGTTTGATTTTCAGCAACTTTATTTGGCATAAAGTAATTATACAAATATTTGGCATACAATACAAAATAAATTTATTTTATATGATGCAGAAATTCCACTTTTATAAATTTATTTCAAAGACATGAACATGTATATACAGCATAGAAACATATTCTTAGATGTTCTTAACTGCTTTATTCATAAGTGCCCCAAAATGGAAACTACTCAGACATCCAACCACTGGTAATTAGTTGAAAAAACAAAAAAATTGTGGTGCACACATGAAATTGAATCACAACATGGACAAGGAAGACTTTTTATATATTTGACAAGCAAATGACTCTCACTGATATTACCATAACTAAAAGAAGACTGAGAACCTTAGCATGATAGCCTACATCTGTAATCCCAGCACTCTGAGAGGCTGAGGCAGAAAGACCACAAGTTCAAGTCCAGCCTGAGTACCTTGGAGATTTAGTTGTCACCCATCTCAAAATAAGAAATTTAAAATGTCTGGGCATACAGCTCACTGTTAAGATGCTGGGTTGAAACCCCAGTAATGCACACACAAAAAGAGAGAGAGAACATTATATGTAATGCATATATATGCATTGATAGGAAATTTTCAAAAGGCAAAGTTACAATGAAAAACCACTGTAATAGCTGCTAGCAGTTAGTGTGGGACAGAATGAGGGTAGAGGCCACACCAGGGTAGGGGTAATTTTTTAGACTAATAAAACTATTCTGTATGATTATAATGGTAGTTGTGTGATTGTATAGACTCTTCAAAATTTACTGAATTGCTATTTTAAATTTGGAGAACTTAGGTATATTTAAATGATTTCTTAATTAAGCTTTAATAATTATACAAATACACATACATTATAAGTATTGTTTAGCAGGGCAATATATAGGACATATTGTCTGGTGTGATGATTTTGGTGATCATATATATATATATATATATATATATATATATATATATATATAGTTTTGGTGATTTTAGAAATATTAGACTTTTAATGCCAATATTTATTAATTTGCTGGGAGTGTCAAAATTACAGTATTAATATATTTTTCAACTTATTAATTAGAAAACATTTATAAATATCCATAATTCTATTCATTCTATAGGATTATGTAGTGATACTGTTTATAAAGGACATGTTAGATAAATGTTTCAACTTTCCCATGTACTTTCCAACTTTCATGATAAGAAGTTGCTTTCCTACTATCCTTTGTAGAAAGAAAACTCAGTGTGAATCACTTGACATGAATTTAGAAATTTCTGAGTTTCATTGTTTTCAAATATTGATAATAGCAGAATTGTCTTACAGATTTCCCAAACAAATAAATATATATACATGTATGTGTGTGTAAGCAATTAATGGTGTGTGGGGAGGGTGGGAGAAAGAGAGAGAGAGAAAAAGAGAGAGATTGAAAGACTGACTTTTCCATTCAAATATAAGAGAATTTCATAAACTCTTCTCTATCACTTTTACTTCTCCTTTATTCCATAGGTAGTATATTTTGGCATTGAAAGATTCAGCACATTATATGAATGACATAATTAGAATGTTCCACTCAGGGCCGGTGAGATGGCTCAGCGGCATAAGCGCCTGCCTTGCAAGCGCGAGGGCCCGAGTTCGACTCCCGGAACCCACATACGAAAAAGGGGCCGGTGATATCGCTCAGTGGCATGGGTGCCTGTTGGCGCGCGAGGTCCTGAGGTCGTCCCCCTGGTACCCACAAAAAAAAAAAAAAAAAAAAAGAATGTTCCACTCAAATGTATTAGTTTCTTCCATGTTACATTTGCAATCATTTGTAATGACAACATAACTACTTGCAATAAATCTGACTGTGGGAAACATTATTTTTTGTACTCTTTGTCTTTTTATTTATTATACTTCTAATGTAAGTCTATTATTTGCTCATTACCCGAGTGCGTGGCCATAATGTACAATTCTCATTCCCCTGGTCTCCTTTCATCCTTCTTCTGTAGAAAGACGCATATGGAGCAAATACTGTCTGTCCTTATGTCAATATCTTCCCTTCATTGAGGTTATTTATTTATTTATTTTTGCAGAACCAGAAATCTCTCCTGATAATTATTTCCCTGAGTTTTGCACTTAATAAAAATCTGTTTGTATTATGATGTTTTAAAATCATATATCCTATGTATAAAGCCCTTGATCCTGACTTTCTTTCGCCAAAATTCATGAGGTGTGCTGTATTTCTTTCTATCATGCTATGCTATGGATTTTTTTATAAACTATTTTGGGCTCAATTTAAGTAACAGTTACAGAGCTATTCAAATTTTTCTCTTCACCTGAGGCTTTATTTATTTATTTATTTTCTTTATGTGGGTACCGGGAACTGAACTCAGGACCTTGAGCTTAGGCAGGCGCTTATGCCGCTGAGCTATATCACCGGCCTGAGGCTTTATTTTTGATTCATAGTTTATGTAAAGAATATTTAGAGATGTACATGTCAGTTGTTATTTGAAAGTATATTTTTTTCCTCTGTCAGTTGAGAAGACATACAAGCCCTGACACCTCTGTAGCCATGAACACATACCACTTTTGGTTCCTGAAGCTATTATGTAATAGGAGATAAGGCTTTTTGGACAAACAGCGATTCTCTAACTGTGAAAAAAAGAGACAATGAGGTGAAATACTTGTCTTTTGATAAAGTAAATGTTTTGGGATAATCTTTAGAGTGACGGGGTATGTCAAAGTTTAGTAGTATGAGTTGAACAGCCGTGAGTTCGTGCTTATATAAATAAATGACCGGGAAACAAATTAAAGTGGAACAAGCAGCAAGTCACTTATGCAAAATCCCGAATAATATATGTATATTTAGAGCTGGGAAGAGGTGGTGTTTAGTTACACTTTCATAAGTGTGAGTTATACCTACTCTTCCAGAGTGCTCTGAATGAAGAAATTAACAAATAGCATCTCCGCCAGACTGTCAAGATTAACATCAACAATGAATGGGCATGCTCACTGCATATACCCTTTATGTAATTAAATTAAAATGTCATTCTTCTTTAGTGGTCTTTCTCCTCCAAAACCCTTAAGTCCAATCTAATCATGGGAGACAAATCTAAAGAGTTTACTCTACAAAAGACTTTACCAATACTGAACTATCAAGATCATCCATAGGTAAGGAAAGTCTAAAAAATTGTCAATTCGAAGAGAGGCTTAAAATAACCAAAAGTAATGTGACATATGAGGTAGGATCGAGAAGGAAAGAAAACAAGCTAAAAAGAGGAATTCTGAGTAGTGTAAGTATTGGCTATATTTAATGATAATGCCTCAATTTAATTGACATTAACTCTGACAAATATGGCATGCTAATATAAAGCATTACTATGAGGAAAGCAGAGGTTGGGTTCTATGAGAACTCTGTTCTCATCTGCCTATCTTTCAGTAAATAAAAAATCAGTTTAAAACAGCTTATTAATAAGTTTAAAACTTCTTTAGTACTTCTGATTATATCAATCTCTTATGCTGACTTGTGTGTCTGTTCGCTTTTTCTTTCTTCACTTGCCCCACCCTATTAGCTCTTAGGCTATAGAAAGATTAAACTATTTTATCAGCCTTTAAGAAAATAAGCTGTTACACTCATCCTCTTCATTTTTAATTTTAATGACTCAGTTTTAATAAATTTTCATCTTATTTTTTCTTAAGAAAAATAGAGATTTAATTTTGAATGCCTGTTTAGTTATGAAAACATTTAGAGTGATAAATACTATTTTCAGAGATAATGTCAATTTCTCAGTTTATACTCTGCTTTGAAATTTTTCACTGGTTTATAACACATCATTTATTCAACTTCTAACATATGCTTTTATAGGTTGAGTGTCTCAGTTTTCAAATGCAATGTTTTGCATATTTCATATTAAATTCCTTCTAATTTTATAGAGCATATTCAAAGAATATGACCTATAAATAAACTCTTCCTTTAAATATTTTCTTAAAGTTTTAATGTATTTATTGCCAAATGTAATTTTATTTTTTAAATATATTTTCATGAACAATATGCATATTTACTCTTTTAAAATACATGATTTCATATTTTATTATACTTTGTAGCCACATACACTGCACATGGGAAATATATGAAATACAAATATAAACTACATTACAAATACAAATAAAAACATGAGCTACCATATATTTAAAACTGTTTTGGCCAGGGTCTTGGAAATTGCACTTTTTGGCACAGATGATTATAATGTGATATGATTAATGGAACCAAGGCATGCAGATACATTAGGAAACTGGCACAAATGAATCCCCAGTGAATGCCTCTTTCACTTTTTATTTTTATTTTTATTTTTTTTATTTTAAAGAGAAGAAAAAACAAAACAAATCAAAAGAAGAACAAATTTTCAAAACAACACAATATCTTTCACCTCTCTCTTTTTCATGACATATTCTCTGGTCTCTCTAGAAATTTAACTGCTCTTGCTACTAACTTTTTACTTCTGTTTTGTGAAATAGTTTCTATAACTTATATTTTGTATACATTCCCTCATTCCTCACTTCTTACAAATGCTCCATCCTTTGCTGCCGGGTTACTACCTTTACCACTGTATTAAAGTAGCTATGGTCTGTGTCATTCCTTACATGCTTTCAATATCTTACCCAATATGTCTATAGCACTTGTCATGAAATTGTTCTACTCTGTTAATTTCCGAAATATTGCCCCTGTCTGGTTCTCCTCCCAACCCTTTCTCCCTGCACTACATTTACGTTACTCCTCTCATTACGTGTTTCACAAAAGTGTGCCAGAAATTCCAGTTTACTTCAGCGTAATCAATAAGCAGTTTTATGATGAATCCCAAAGCTAGAGTTCTGGCTTCAAACTTCTCATTACTAACATTTTATAATTGATCACCAGAATTTTTTAGTCTCCTTATTCACTAACTGATTTATGAGAGGCTCATTTAAAATGTACATATTGTATGTAGAGCTCATTTTTGTATTTCTGGAATACTTTCATTTCTGCATGGGCAAACACTGATGAACTACATAGCAATGTTGACAATTGAACACATAGACAATTGCAGAGAAACAGTTTTATGTGATTTTCACAGAATAAACTTAAGTGTTTCCTCAATAAACCATAAAGATAGCTTCATTTTGTTCCAGGTAAAGTGATCTTGCTAAATTTGAGAACAGCGGGCTCGCATCATATTGTACTACTGAAGCACATTCTTTTATTCTTTTCAGGGAGCCAAATTATTTTCATTTTATTTTTCTTTTTTGTGGGGTGTGTGTGTGTGTGTGTCTGTCTGTCTGTGTGTATTAGGGATTGAACAGAGTCTTTTTGCACCAGGCTACATCCTCAGTCCTTTTTTGGAAACAATTCTTGGGAAGACGTTAAATCACCAAGGCTGAGTTCAAATTAGCGGTCCTCTTGCTTTGCCCTCCCACAGTGCTGGAGAAACCGTCAATTTCCACCACACCTGGCCAAGGACTCAATTTTTTTTTCTTTTTTTTTTTTTTGTGGGTACCAGGAGTTGACCGCAGGACCTCGCGCGCCAGCAGGCGCCCGTGCCGCTGAGCAATATCACCGGCCCTTTTTTCCTATGTGGGTTCCGGGAGTCGAACTCAGGACCTCACGCTTGCCAGGCAGGCACTTACACCACTGAGCCATCTCACTGGCCCAGGGACCCAATTTTTAATCTGAGTATCTGAAGTCTTAACTCACCAACTTGGATAAATTAATAACGTATTGTATAAGTCATCTTTATTTTTAGTGGATTGTTCATTTATATATATATATATAATATTTATATATTATATTTATATGTATTATATAATATATTAATATAATATATTATGTATATAATATATATTTATATACAATATATACGTTATATATCGTATATAATATTTATATTATATATATTTCTCTATTATATATAATATATACTCATATAATATATATTTATATAATATATTTATATAATATATATTTATATAAATTTATATATAATATACATTCATATATATTATTTATATATAATATATATTTATATAATATATATTCTATGTATTATTCATATAGAATATATATTCATATTATCTATATTATTTATATAGATATATATTCATATAATATATATTATTTATATAGAATATGTATTCATATATTATATGTTCATATATTATATATTTATTTAAATTATTTATGTAAATACATACTTACACATATTATATTCATATAAATTATTTATACATATATATTTATATATATTATATTCATATATAATATTTATATAATATATAACATATAATTTGTATAATAAATATTTATGTTTTTATGTGTTATTTATATATTATGTATGTTTGTATATTATATTTATATAATATATAAATTATACATATATTTATATATTATATATTGTATTTATTATATGTATGTGTATATATATTATATATATTATGCATATATAATATATATATATAATATATATGTGATTTAGAGAGACGTTTTCTAATGTTTAAAGGGAAGTATCCCATGCCCTTTGTTAGGTTTCCTTCGTCATGATTCCCAATCATCTTCATGTTAGATTATGTTCGCCAAGCCTCTTGCTCTAGACTTTGTCTCTAATTGTTCTAAGAGCTTTGTTATTTTCATGTGGATTCAGAGGTGATTATATTAAGCCATTCTTTACATCATAAATGAGGTTTACAGCCATTTCTGTTCTGCTTCTTGTAATTATGTTTTTCCAAATCTGTTTGTGGTGCTATTCATTTCACATTTAGGATGTTTCCCTAGTTCTCCAATCATTAAATTCTATTTATTTACCTCATCTTTAAACTTCGAGTTGATTAAGTTACTCAGCATCTTAAAAGTTCTTTTTAAAGAAAATTAGATGGATGATGCTCTTCACGTTATGTACATTATGCTTTCTTCTGTTAGTTTTACATGGTTTTCTGTTTCCTCTTGTCTATCTCCTTCCTTCTGTTGCCTTGTGATGTGTTTGTTTAAATGCCGTACCAATCTTTTCATTGTTTTCCTAAGAAGCAAAATATTCACCTGCCATTTACTTACACTGATGGATTACAAATGAGTTCCTCTCCATTCTTCCAGTATATCCTAGACTCCCTCACCTGCCTTTTGCGAGTGCAATAGTTAGGTTTAGTTTTGACTTTTTAGATAGTGTAGAAATTGAGTAGATTTAGTTAATATTTTGTGTGCCATAATATAGGAAATCTAAGCTCTGAGATGTTTCCTTTGCTCATATTAGTGTTGGATTTCAAAGAAAGTTACTTTACATTCATAAATTTTTCTAACCCAAAAACCACCTTGAGAATGGAGAATCTTTTTGCTAACATGAGAAAGAAATTCTGGTACATTTTTCATCCATGTTCCCGGAAATACATCAGACAAAAAACATGGGAAAGTTTCCTTTTGGATCCAACTTCAGCAATCCACAAAAGTGTGGAAGGAAATATGTTCTGAGACTCCCAGGAGCTTCTTTTCTTTCTGGACATTCCTTAAAATATTTTTTTTTCTTTTGTTAGATGTTTTTCTAAGTATCTGTTTATTAATGGATATCTTATCTCTGAATAAGTCTTATTTAAATCTTCTCTAGTCTTCTTTTTTCATCATAGTTTTTTTTTTTTTGTGTGTGTGTGTGTGGGTACCGGGGGGTCGACCTCAGGACCTCGCGCACCAACAGGCACCCATGCCGCTGAGCAATATCACCGGCCCCTTTTTCGTATGTGGGTTCCGGGAGTCGAACTCGGGCCCTTGTGCTTGCAAGGCAGGCGCTTACGCCGCTGAGCCATCTCACTGGCCCATCATCATGTTTTTTTAGGTTGTTGTTCTTTATTTTTTTTCCCCAAGGTGGGAAGATTATAGATTATTCTCCAGGATACCTACCAACTTGTCTTTCTGCTTCTCTCCCAAGCCAGTTTACTTGATTTCACTTAGTGGAGCTTACAAAAGGTGAACTCACAGCAGGAGAGAGTAGAACTGTGGTACAGGGACTTAGGTGGAGAGTTGTTGATCAAAGGACACTTTAAGGACTTTCAAGGACTTTTAAGAGATCTACTGCACAACATAGTGACTACTGTTAGTAAAAATGTGTTGTAATATTGAAAATCAAAAAGAGAGCAAAGAGCTGGGCATGGTGGCACACGCCTGTAATCCCAACACTTGGGTGGCTAAGGCAGAATGATTGCCACGAGTTCGAGTCCAGCCTGGGCTACACAGTGAGTTCGAGCCCATCCTGGACTACAGAGCGAGACCCTGTCTCAAGCAAAAACAACAAGAACAAAAAAGGAGAGCAGATTTCAAGTGTTCTGACCGCTAAAAATGAGGAGTATGTGAGGTAATGCATATGTTAATTAGTTTGATCTAGCCACCCTTCGATGTCAATATATTCAAAATTTCATGTTATATATGATGAATATATAGAACTCTTCCTTGTCAATTTAAAAAGGAATTTTACTAATTTTACTAATTTCGTGCAAGGAAAATTAAATTCCTAAATCATACCAAATTCTATTTTACATAATTTAATTAATTCTCATCTCCACTTTTAGCTACCAACATTATTTTAGTTAATGTGTATTAGGAAATTTTTACTGTTTACTTATTTGTGATAAAATATGAAAAAAATTCAACATTATTAGCTATATATTTTTAAAGATACATGTAATCATGGACAACCTAATTGTTGAATTGCTTTTATTGAACATAACAATTGGGATTAAAATAAGTAAGAGTTTATCAAACTAAGATTATAATTGACTTAACTAAATCTGTCTGCCAAAGAGCCTAAGATTTAATAGTTAAGGATAAAATATTTTTAAGTATTCATCCCAATAGACAACAACAGGCATGTAATAGGTACTTATTGTCATAAAAGATAATGTAATAACAAAATAATGTGAAAATAAATTAGTGGTATAATGTATCTATATTAAAAGTAATATATGTATGTATAAATACATTCCTTATGATTATTTATCAATTAGTAATCAATTTATCAATTGAAAATCTGAAAAGTTATTAAAACTAAAACAACCATCCATAACTATAATTTGATATGTGTCTAATATAGCAGAATTATTAGGCTAAATGGAAGCCAATAATCATCATTTAAATATTTATGGACCTTTAGTATAAATGTTTAAAGAAATTGTCAGTAAGTATATGTCAAGCAAACTGCAATAAAACTCTGCTTATTTTATTTGTCCCTGAGGCAAGTGTAGTGAAAAGCTTACACATGATCGTTAATTTCTTTTTCTCCTTGTAATGTTAACTTTAATCTTAAGCCACGTTTTAAACTGTGTACCAAATTTGAATTGTGGCTTCTTGTTCTATTAAGTATTTTTCATAATAAAATACTTCCGTGTGTCTTTCTTGTCCTAACATTTACTTTTTCTACTATAAATAAAGCAACACTGACTCTTTTTTATTAGTGTTGTAGTTATATAGCTTTAATTCATTTTCTTACACTTTTTGAATCTTTGTATTTAATATGCCTTTCTTGGAGTAGCCTTTACTTAATTTTTTTAAGTGCCTTATCCTCTCTGAAAAACTTGGGATTTTTATTGAAGTTTACATGCCACTTAATGTATTACTGAATTATGCTGACAAATATTTGATCTGATTTTATTGTGAAATACTTATTGTAATTTACATTTTCATATTTGCATTTTTATTTAAGAATCTTTTGCCCCTAAGTAAGTACATACTTTTTAAATTTTTATATATTTGTTTAATGTGCTTTTAGTCTATTTCATTTTTCTTTGTGGTCCTTCCGTGAAGGACTTTATTTCTGCTACTTACTTTTCCCCCAGTTACAACCCCATCCCCACCCTCAGCAAACCCTGTTGCTGAACTACTACATTTCTGTTGCAAACACATTGCTGTCTTCACTAAGGCCTTTGAGTACATTGCATTTTTTTAATCTGGTAATTTCTGACATTTTCCGTAGTAAATTCTTCATCTTTTTTTCTGAGTCCAGTTTCTAATTTGATAGACTCAGTCTAGGTTTTTTTTTTTTTTTTTTTTTTTTTTTTTTTAAGTGAAGGCTCTGTGGGGGAGAAGCAAGGCATAAATATTTTCTCAACTACAGATAAATCTGGGTCACAGTGAATTACAGACCAGGCATGTGCGTCTTTGTGTGGGGATGCACACATGTGCACAAGTTTATTCCAGTATCTACCTCGACCAAGATAAATCTACTCCACCAGATTGCTCACAATCACGTTTCTAAGATGCTACTATCCTCAGGAAGTTTCTACAACGTGTAAAGAACTGTGCATTTTCTCCATCTGTCCTGTATTACCAGGTAGCACCACATTAAGTTCACAGAAACTGATCCATCATATGCAAATATTTTCCGCAGAGTGTGTTGCTTGTTTTCAAAGTTTGCCATAAATTTTTTAAAGGAGTGCATTTTGCTGCTGTAGTTGAGAGGTGGAGCGATACCATATTTTCTTAGGGGTGTTTTAGCCGTCTAATTGAGCAACTGTGGCACCATCAGTGCCAAAAGAAATAAAATTTCTTTTCTCATTTTGGCTTGCTTAACTAGGCATTAATAACCTTCTTTCTATTATATTATAATGAGAAACCTTACATTTTATTAAATTATACTTTATATCTATTCCTACTAAGAAATCTAGATATAGCAAATACATTTCTGTGGGTGGCCCTGGGGATGGAATCCAGTGCTTTCTCACTGAGCTGTATCAACAGCCTACTTAAAAATGGTTTTATTTTGAGACAGAGTCTGTCTGAGTCACTAAGTTGCCCAGGCTAGGCTTGAACTCATGATCCTACTCCTGCTTCAGCCTCACAGAGTGCTGAAATTTGAGATGTGTACCAAACACCTGGCCTGAATATATATTTTAATGTAAGCAAAACATCAAGTTAAATTTTGTCACATTGTTAATTGGCAGTTCTCTAAAGTAAAATATTAACTTTAAAATTTACAACAGATTTTGCCTATCACTTATTACCACTGCACGTAACTTAATGTTTAGTAATATGCATGCTCTAAAAAGGCAAGAATCTAACTTGCCTTTTGGCAAAGGAACTTTCTTTAAGAAACACAGAATAAAATACTTTGGATGTGATAATGGGGATCAAACATGTAAGATACACAAACACACACACACGCGCGAGCTTATTGCTATTGATTTCATTTTCCTTGCAAACAAAATATGTTAGGAACAAATATTTTAAAAACCTTTGCTTTAAAATTTGGATTGAGTCCAAAGATAAATAAACAAAAATATGCCAAACTGTGAAAAAAGATCATGAGCCATTTTTATTAGTATTCGTTAACAAATCTCTGGATTTTAGAGATTGTAAGGTCTTATTGCACCTATACTTTGCTCTCATCTACTATCTCTGTGAAGTCAAAATAGATGGGGCTACAGTTCTTTCATTATAATTCATGACAGTTACCTAAAGTAATAATCAAGTGTACCCCTGGTAGTACCTGGAAGGAATTGGCAGGAGTCATCCTTCTCCCTGAAGCTTGGCTACAGATATTAGATGTAATCACTTGCACGTGACCCTCAGGCTTCAAATACCAAATCCTAGGTACGAGCAGAGACATAAAAGCATAAAAGATATATGCTTTGCACACAGTAGCCATCTAGTAATTATGCACCTAATCAAATATAATGGAAGAGCTCTGACATATCTTCCTGGGATATGGAAATGTGATAATATTGCAGAATAGGTGAAATAAATGTCGCCCCCTTTAAAGGTGGCACAGGCTCATTGCAGGTGCTGCAGATAAGCCGTTGCTCTGAAGGAATATAAGCCACATCTGCATGCAGGCCCAGCCATGATATCAATTGAATGGGGAGTCATTTTGCCCGAAAAGAAAAGAGAGAGTGTAATGGTGAGCCGGACAAATAGCAGCAACTTGAAGAAAAGTTTATCTGCAAGGTGAGGATTTTATTTCTTATTTACCAGAAAATGTCAAAATAACAGAAAGAAGCAGGCCAGTCAAACTACAAGAAAAATCAAGACAGCTTTGGAGTTCTGTTGAAATTCTAGTAGAGAAAAAAATAACCTCTTGGATTTGTATAGTGCTTTTGTAAGACATAGAATATAGGGCACGAAATGATTAAATATTAATGCCCTTAGTTGATGCTTCCAGGATAATATTTAATTATAAGGAAAGTGTTATTGTGCAGCACAGTTGGGGACAGTCTCAGTGAGACAAAAATATTTGGCAGGAATTAGGATGCAGATCATTTGTACATGGTAATGAGTGGACCTTAACTGAACAAGCAAAATACTTTATGAAAATTTTTCAAGTACATTATTTTGAGTAATATAAACATAATCCTTAACACAACATATTAATTTCCATTATGTAATGTCAACAGTGGGGCCAATGCCAATTCCAGCTGTAACTATAGAAGCTTGAGGCTGGAAATACAGAGTAGAAGACTGCATTTGGAACAGAGCACATTTGATTTGTTGTTCATCAGTTTATCATTTGGTGCTACTGACCACAATCAAGGGAAGAAGCAAATCGTACTCCTGGGAGGACCCTCTCTCTCTGCTACACAATGGTACTTAGTCACCATCACTGCTTTCCTGACAGAGGCTGTCATCAAGGATGACATTTGTCTGGCTTCCAGGACATTTGGCCACAAGAGGACTTGCTACCAGTCCCTCTGTCTTCTGTGTTCCTTGTGAAATGACTTACATGTCCCTCACCTTGGGTTTCACACACCTCCACCCTCACTGTCTTGCTGCTCTCATTGTTCCCCTCAGCAGCCTAACTAGTGCTCCATCGCAATATGCAGGTAAATCAGGAATGTGTGGAGCAAACCTTTAACTGTTTAAGAATACTTGGGTGTTTAATGAATCATTTAAAACAGAAAATAAAAAAAATTAAAACTTCTGTTCAATACAATCAAAATATTTGAACACAGATAAGAATGGCAAAATCTTGGTAACCTAGTATGTAAAGTAAGAGGAAGGAGTCAGCATTAAGTTGAGGACATGCTCCTTTGTAAGACATTGATGAAAATGTAAACCTGGACCAGATTTTCTTGAAAACTTGAAGAAACATGATTGTGAGCGTCATCTCACATGAGAAACTTTAATAAATATAAAGAGAAAGAAGAAAAATAGCAGAAATCAATTTTGTAAAGAAATGTTACTTTTTAGTTGATTGTCTATTGTAAAAAAAATCTAGAATATATAGATTTGGTTGGGGTGGGGGAAGTAAAACACTAAATAATAACTGATATTTTCAAGGAACCTGACAGATAAAGTGTAGAACTAGGAATCCTCTAAAACTGGACAGTATCCTTCTGAAAACGCCTCACAACCAGGACCAGGTATCTCCTTGTTACTTCAAAACAAAAAGGAGTTTGGCATAAGGAAAACTGACAGTATTGCAAAACTGTGTAAGATGAGCGGATTCTCATTTAGAGAAAAATGTTGGCTTCAGGTTTGCACCTGATAAATCATTGGGAATGTTTGTGTTGCATAAGATCTATGTTTCACTTGAATCTACCTTGAAATTTATCCCACTGAATCTATCTCCTATAAATCAGTGGAAATATAAAAGAACATCACAAAGGCTATACTTTCAGGAATCATTTCTACAGTTGGTTAAAAAAGAATGTCACAAAAATGAACAGACAAGAAAAGCTTATTTTCAAAAACAAGAGACAGACATTTGAAAACATATTTATTTCTTAATCAACATAGTATAAATCCTAATTACTTTTAGAAATAATGAGTTATTTTCTCATATTAATGATATATTCATGAAAAGTAAAGACATATAAAGAAAACATAATAAAATGCATAAAGTGAAAAGGCATAAAATCAGGAAAATCCATATAAGATGCTGCATTAAAAAGCATGTTGACTCAAAATATTAGGAAAAGCAAGAGAATAATAAACACAAACTAAGGAATTATGACAGTTTCTGCAGTGAGGAAAGAATTATACAATTCTATATATCCAGTTAATGTATGTTAATGTCCTGGAATTTCTTTTGTTAAGGGTTCAATATTATCATGATATTTTTACACATTATATATATTTGTATATGTGCTATTTTGGCATTTTATAAAATCATATTTTGAATATTTCTTGAAGTGAGTTCATACAAATAAGACCATAAATAGAAGGAATGTTTGGTAAGTTTGGGATTTAGAAAAAGAAAAAGATAAAAGATAAAGGAAAAGAAAAAGAAAAGAAAGGAAAGGAAAGAAAATGAAAGAAAAAGGAAAGGAAAGGAAAGGATAGTTTAGGTTGTATTATTTTCTCTGGTCTTAATTTCTTTTACTTTTGTGGATATATACATCTAGGACAAATATTAATTTTTACTTTCAAGAAACAGTTTGTGTTCTTGTCAAAATTTCTGCAAGGTTTGTCAAATCCTTTAAAAATATTTTTGACAAGTTCGAAAAAGTTTGCTATTTCTTGCAGCTGTGATTAGACATACTTTCAAATAACCAAATGCAATATGTCACCTAAACATAATAATATGTAAATAACATAAGATTATTTAAAATATTCATGATATGTTTCTTATTGATAAAATATATTTATTACAAGGTTAATTGCAAATTGTGTATTTATAAGTGTGCTATCTGATGAAATTTTTAGGTATAAGGAATCATCAAAGCTATCATCTTGAAATGTAAAAACTGAATGCCAAATTTTAAAAATGCATCTCTGGCACATATTTAAATTATTTTATCCATTTATTTTTATGATTATACCTCTCTAAAATGATTTTTCTACAATTAGAAAAAGCATTTGTTTACTTTCCACGGATAAAGATAATGGTGTGCACTGAAGCCAAATGTATAATAAAATCATAATACCACAACATTACACAATGATAACGTATGTATGTATTTACAAATTGTCATCAATACACAGTCAAGCAAAAAATCATTTTTCATTAATATCTGGTACATGAGAAAATTTGTATAGACATAGAGCTGATTTAACTTTTTCACTTAATGATTATCCTTACAATTCTATGGATTTTCTCATCAATAAATATTGCTTTTTGATGATTAAATACAGTATTACCTCTTGAAAAGTTATCACAAGTATTTCCAATGTATTTTCCTTTTATTGATTAGTATTTTAGCTTTCTAATCTTATTTAATTATTTCTACTTTACTTGTATTTTTTGTCAGCTAACTTGATTAAATTCTTTTTTTTTTTTTTGTGGGTAGCGGGGGTTGATCTCAGGACCTCGCTCACCAGCAGGCACCCGTGCCTCTGAACGGTATCACCAGCCCTTTTTTTTTATGTGTGGGTACCGGGAGTCGAACTCAGGACCTCGCGCTTGTCAGGCAGGCGCTTATGCCACTGAGCTATCTCACTGGCCCCTTGATTAAATTCTTGCATGAATCCAAAATGCAAACTAAAACAAATCAAATTCCTATATTCAAGATACTGTTGAAGCATTTCCAACGAAATCACTTTTTTGCCACAAGTCCATGACAATCCACTTTAAAGATTTATGTCTAATGTAGTGGTGGCAAGTTAAGGACAATTCAGTTCCCCATTATTATTAGAGTGACTAAGTAAAATTAGATGCCCATTCATATAATCTTTATGAAATATGAAGAGTGATGAAAAATGTCTCATTTATACACCATGAAGCATAGATATTTAAAAAATATTTGAGGAAAACTATACAATTTCCTAAGGAAAAAAATTTCAGTGATATATACCAAATGAATTAAAGCAATTACCTATGGAAAACAGGTACAGTACTTAGAAATGAGAAGGGTGATTTCCAATCAACAGATTCATCAATCAGAAGAAAGCCTTGCACAGACATAGTGTAATTCAATATTTTGGGAGCACAATCAATGCATTGCACTAACTAGTTGAAACTAACTTTTTTTTTTCAGAAAAAAACAACAAAAATAGACCGTAAAACCATTGATAATATCAGAGTTTTAAATAGGATTAGATTGTAGCCAAATATATAATGTATACTCTTGGGGGTATATTCAAGAGCCAAGATCACAGCCCTCTGTAGTTGACAAAGTTACTTGACACATATCCTAATCAAGTAAAGTTTTCAGCTGACATTCAAAGCTCTAAGGATACCTAAGAAAATGTTGAAGAACAGAGAGGGTAGTTCTTTGGAGGACAGAGATCCAGAGAGTTAGTTACAGAACAATGGTACAATTCTAAGTCATTATTGAAGAGACCTAGATTTATATGAAAAAAAGATCATAAATAGAGAGTAGCATACGCCAGGGAGCCTTTCTAGCTTGGAATGTACGATGGTGAATTTTAAGTTTCATATTGACTGGGATAAATGATGCACAAGAAGCTAGTAAAACTACTTGATATGTCTCAGGGGGTGTTTAAGAAGAAATTGGAACTTGAATCAGTAGACCGAGGAAAGATCAGTGTGGGTCAGCACTGTCCATTGCATTTAGGGTCTGTCTTAGTTACTTTCTTCATCACTGGAACAAAATACTAGACACAAAATTTAATGAACCTTTTTTTGGGCTCACACTTTGAGTCCATGGCCAGAAGGATGTCAGAGGGGCCTAGCAGACAAAGAAGGACTCAGACCATGACAGCCAGGAAGCAGAAAGAGAGGGAAGAGCCAGAGACAAGAAGAAATCCTTCCAGGTCATGGCTGCAGTGACCCGCCTTCACCCAGGCCCCACCTTTTAATAAGTCAGCTCTAACCTCCCATGCTCAAATTACTTTCCACACACATGAGATTCTGGGGACCACTTTTACACATTTTTAATTCTAAACAATGACAGGGCTGAAGTTGAAGGAAAAAATGAAGGAAGAATAAATTCTCACTCTTTTTTGAGTTGAGAACTCCTGTTTTTGGAACTTTTAGTTTTTATTCTTTCAGACCTGAACTGGGAGCTACCTCATATGCTCTGGTTCTCATGCATTTTGACTGAGACTGGTTCATATCACTGGCTTTTCTGGTTCTCCAGTTTACAGAGAGCAGATGGTAAGCTGTCTCCTTAATCATATCATATGTACATACACATGCATGGATACACATATATTGAGTATACGAATATTGTTTTACCTATTTTTATTTAAACTCATATTATTTGCATATATGCATATATACTTACATGTATGGGTGTATATGTATAGCCATGTGCTGCATAGAGGTGAATTGATCAATGATAAATCACACATATAATGATGATCCCATGATGTTATGTGGCCTGATGACACTAGTCATCTTCTTTTGTGTAAATATACTCTATGATTTATACACTACAATTAAATTCCCTAACTGTGCATTTCCTAGAATTTACCACCATCTTTAAGAGATCTGTGACTGACTATTCGTTCTGTATTTCTGGACAACTTCTAATACTGAGTGTAATGCTAAATAATAGGTATTCATTTTGTCATAAATATAATTGGGATCCAAATATCTTAGATAAACATATTATATCCCTACCTTTCAAAGGAGGATCAAAATCAGAAATTGAAAATAATTCGAATAAAATTTATTTTGAGCACAGTCTAATGTCACTTAACTGTAATTCTATCACTCTGAGGGGTTAAGGGAAGAGGGTCACAAGCTCCAGCCCAACCTGGACAACTGAGAGAGACCCAGTTTCAAAAAAAAAAAGCAAAAAGGTGTGGGGATCTTGCTCAATGTGAAGGTGCTTAGTTCAATCCTTGGTACCACAATAAAGAAAAAAGAAAGAAAGAAAGAAAATAAAAAACCTATTTTGAATGGCATACAATTTTAATAATTTAAAATTTAAAATGTAATTTATTCAAAATAATTTTTGTAAGAACATTTGAATCAGTTTTACCTCAAGCGACCTTCACGATGACCCATAATAATGTTTTTCTGTTACAAGAATTACCTGGGGCCGGTGAGATGGCTCAGTGGCGTACGCGCCTGCCTGGCAAGCGCGAGGTCCCGAGTTCGACTCCCAGAACCCACATACAAAAAAAGGGCCAGTGATATTGCTCAGCGGCACAGGAGCCTGCTGGCACACGAGACCCTGAGGTCGACCCCTGGTACCCACAAAAAAAAAAAAAAAGAATTACCTACAAATTTACTTATTGACACTGATGTTCTGAAAAGAGACAACTCCCTGTCTCCACTAATTAAATATTATTTGTCTATTTATTAAAGTTGTAGACAGAAGAGTTTCAAATTTTCCAATTCTTCGTAGTCTATTATTAACTCATCGTGGTGTCCAAGTTGACCAGATTTGGAAAGTTTCTGTCTCTTTTTGGGTTGTCCTCTTCATCGTTGGGGGATCAAATTATCCAGGGTTATTTCTATTCTACTGTGTTTTATCCATTATTGAACCATTTCCTCAGGGATTCTTGATCAAACACAGAAAATCAGAAATTTTAAAAAATGACAAATTATTATTTATAGTTTCATTTAAAAACCTACAACTACATGTGAGGATATCCCACTTACATTTTATCAGTTTTTTTTTCATAAAGAGCAACCGTGGTTCATTGAATATTACATTAAAACTTCATCACAGATCATGTCTGCTACCTTGTTTTATTTTTTTTATTTTTATTTTTATTTTTTTTTGTGGGTACTGGGGGTCGACCTCAGGATCTCGCACGCCAGCAGGCGACCGTGCCGCTGAGCGATATCACCGGCCCTTTTTTCCTATGTGGGTTCTGGGAGTCGAACTCAGGACCTCACGCTTGCCAGGCAGGTGCTTATGCCACTGAGCCATCTCACTGGACCTGCTACATTGTTTTAGATCTGCAAAAATTTTGACACTTTAATTTTTTGAGAAAGATGGTTAAGTCTCTAAAATTATGAAGATATCAACACCATCTATACCTGGAAAGTTATTTCAAATGTCAGTTACCTGCAGGGTTTAGTTTCATGCCTTTTACAATAAAACCTGTTATCAAACTATATTAAATACTCCATTTCATTATCACATTTCATACAGTGATTCAGAAAGCTGTTAAATTTTGTCATTTTACCATATTAGCAATTGTATCATAAATTGGATGGAGATGTTAGCTCAGGCATTTGAAATAATCAATACTTGTCAGAACAAACTTTCAAATAAAGAAAAAAAGTTCCCTTATCTAGAAAGAATCTTTTTAAAGTTTTATTTTAGTTATAATTGAAAAATTATAATTGTATGTATTTACAATATATAATGTGATATTTTGATACATGTGTAAACTCTGAAATTATCAAATCAGAATAAGTAGCATATCACCTCAAATACTTATAATTTATACCGAGCCTTGCTCTGTGCTACATACATCCCCAGACGTTTTTAAAAATGACATATATATATATATATATATATTTAAATTATATATTATTATATATACTTTAATTACATTATAGATTGATAGATATACATGTATAGGGAGACTCAAGTTCTCAATAAATCACTAAATTGCCGAGGCTGGGCTCAAATGTGAGATCCTCCTGCCTCAGCCTCCTGTAGGCATTGCCACCACCCCTGGTTTCAAGGTCACAGTTTTAGTGAGAGGACGAAGGAGAAAATGATCTAAAACTAAAGATGCTTTGGAAGTCTTCAATAAGCCTGTCTCCTGCCATGCACTGTGTGTGTAAGTGGAATAGAGAGAGCAACAAATCTTCACTACCCCAGGGAGGTGAGCAGGTATGGAACACAACCACTGTGACACGTATGGGTACAATCAGCCAATGTGATTGAATTATGTGGGCTTATAGGAACTCCCAAAGAGCAGGACATCACCTGGTTAAACCATGAACAACAGGGACTGACCCTTTACTTCTGTGTTACCATTGAATGTGAAACATTCTGTATGGTGAAAAACTATCAGTGTTTCAGAAAACTTACAGGTAAGCTAACATTTTGAAGGAAAATCAATTACTCTGTCAAGGACACATCTGCTCTTCCATGTTTATTGCAGCACTATGCATAATAGACAATATATAAAATCAATTTGCATGTCCATCAAGAAATGAATGAATAAAGGAAATAGCATACCTATACACAATGTATACAGTCACATACTATTCAGCCTTAAAAGAAAGAAGGAAAACTTGTCATTTGGAACAGCATGACTTAACTTGGAGGACATTATGTTAAGTAAAATAAGCAAGCGATAGAAAGACAAATAAAATGTGATCTCACTATTTTAGACTGTAAAAATTTGAATCTGGATGAGTAAAATACTGGTCCCAGAATCTAGGGTAGGTAGCAATAGAGATAATGATGATTAGATATAAAATTTCCATTAGAAAGTATAGCCTCAGAAGATCTATCATATGGCTTATTGGCCATAGTTACTAGAGTTATATTCTTAAATATATTGTAAACAGATTTTGAGACAAAAAGTATGAATGTATGATTTAATGTATGAATTAGTTAGCTTCACTGAGCCATTCCAAAATGTATACAGAGTTCTAAAGAACATGTCATAAAGCTGAGGGTATAACTCATTGGTAGAGCACTTGCCTGGGATGTGCAAAGCTCTGGGTTTGATTCTTGGCACCAAACAAAAATACTGTATATAATAAATATATACAAGCTTTGTTAATTCACATAATTGATGAATTATGAAAAGGATAAAATAATGAGAAAACATTAGTATTAGAAAGGGGGTTGTTATGGTTAATATGTAGATATCCCCCAAGATTCTCATACACACACAGCAGGTCTTTTACAATGTGATTGGATTAGCGGGGCTTATAGCTGACTGACTACTGGGAGGTGGTGTCCGGTGGGAAGGAGCCGGTCACTACACAGGATTTGGAAGGCTCTAACTCCCTTCCCAGGTTCTTCTTGATCTCTCTGCTTCTTGTGTGCCATACCCTTCTGCCATGTTGCCCTGCCTTGGAGCCTGCTGAATATAGACTGAAACACCTACAAACTGAGCCAAAGTAAACCTTTCCTCCTTTTATTTATTGGTGTCGGATACTGGGTCAAACCAACGAGGAAAGTAAGACAGAGGAAATAGTCTACGTATTTTAAAGAGCTCAAATCTTTAAAAGTACAACTATTGTTTTCTTACACCTAAAAATTTTTGTGATCCTGGCAAATTCTAAGTTTCCTAATCATAGAAGAAATTAGTAGTAATAGCAAATATTAGTGTGAAAAATAGAATTAATGAAGGAAAGTTTTGCACTGTGTATTTGCATCAGCATTAATCAAGTAGGAACAGCACAAAGATATTTGCTCCCTGTATAATTTTTACCTATGCTTAGCCCCATAACTCAGTTAGTCCACTGTTGTCTTCCTAAGAATACCATTTTTTCTTCTGCTTTCAATCACCACAAGAACTCTGGGATCCCAAGTGGACCCTTCTTTCACATACTCTTCACATCCACGTGATTCTGCATTGCTCTTCTTCCATACTCCCAAAGCTCCTGAAAACATCTCATTTTGTTTCCCTTAAAACTCAGTTCCCAAGGCTCTCAGCCACATTTTTCTTTGTTGCAACTGAAGTAAACTTTCACCTATTGATACTGTTCCTTGGGTTATATTATTGTTTTCCTATTTAGTGTACTAAATGGTCCTGCATATCCTGAGGCTTTTCCTTGCTGAACCCACTCCCTCTTCATAAAAATACAGAGCAATGAGGTTAGACAAACTACTTAAGTACAGTGGATTTGTCAGTTCCAAGCTCCCTGCCATGCACTGGAATGCAGTTCCTACAGTGTGTGTGTGTGTGTGTGTGTGTGTGTGTGTGTGTGTGTGTGAGTGTGTGTGTGTGTGTGTGTGTGTGTGTGTGTGATGTCTTCTATCTAACTACAGTAGGTGACCAATATGTTGTCTTCCTTTCCTTCCCTCCTTCTCATATACTTGTGTTTTCTGCCCATTCATGTCTATGATCACATTCTTTAACTTTTTATTACTACTAGTAGTAAGCCCACCATAATCAATTGTGAATATATCTTTCCCACTGCATCATCTGCTAACCTTCCTGCAAACTTTCTCTGGTAGCCAGCAGGCTTCCTCAGTAGCCCACTGCCATCAATTATTCACTATGATTAGAATTCCTGGTCTGTTTTCACTCTCTTACCTCCCTCCTACCCTCCATTCCCTAAATGCACAAACTTAAAATCCATGGAGCAGCGTTGTAATCACTTCTGTCCATGATATTTTCTCTTTTGGATGCAACTTAAACTAGTTTACTTCTGTATTCTTTCCTACACTCCTCTGAATAACTCACAGCTTCTTTAAACACAACTGTCTGTCTTGTCTATGGCCTCAAAGGTGAACTTGGTTGGAAAAATATACAAAACCCGTGGTGACTGTTCTGTATTTCAGCACATGATCGATGCTTTACCTAATCTCTTTTTCCATTTGGGCATAAGAATTTGTTATCATTACTATCTCAAAAGCAACTGAAAAATTTATGTCCTATGAATAGAAATTCCTTCTTTTTTCCCAGTCCTAAGCCATACATACAAGTATATTTAACTCTTCTGCTTCTTTCATCAATGTCCCTGACATTCAGATGATTTTTCCTTTGTACTTAATTGCACTTTCCTATGACTCTTCCTACTCCTCATTTCGGTTGGAATCACATTTCCTCTACAGTAAGATTTTGAAGCAGTTTTACACACAACTTGGAGGAACAAGTTTCTGAGCCCATATAATGTAATTTCCTTCTTGGGTAAATTTTTCTCTGTCCAGTTAAAATCGACAACTCTACTTATGTGTAAATCCATCCTCTTTTGTTCCAGAAAAAAAAAATCCTTTCTCCTGCTTTATCAATTTATCTCTCTTTCTAAATTATTCATGTCAGCATCAAAAATGTTCCTATTTCTTCTTTCTTAAAATGATTGTCTTTTGTGGCATTTCTCTTTGGAGCTACCATCCTATTTTTTTTCCTCAGGTTTGTTGCAGAAATAATCCCTCTACAAAGATGTGTGTTTTTATCTATTATTTCTTAAATCCATTTTATTCATGATTTTGTCCCCATCACTTTACCAAAACTGCCATTGTTACGATCAACATTTAGCTCAATCAATTTAACATCGATTTATTACTCATCATCTAGTTGATTTTTCAACAATCTTTGTTAATCATACTCTCCTTATTGAAGTTTTTTTCATCTTACTTCTGCGATGCCACATTTGCTTTATTATGATCTTGAGGTAGTGTTCTAGATTTACAGTGTTTCTTAGGGTTTCTTCTACACAATTCAACCTTTATATTTTGGAATCCTTTAAGACTCTGTTCATGGAAAGCTTCTACTTACTATCCAGACTCAATCCCTAGGTTATGTCATCTAGGCTTATGTTTTTGAATGCTACCTATTTTCTAGTTTTTTGAGTTTATATTTCTGCTTCAAATATTTTCTGCATAATCCATATAGGTATTTCAATTACATGTATATTTAACTCTTCTGCTTCTTTCATATCCCTAATAATATATTTTAAATTAATACATTTTCTTTATTTCAGAAAGCATCCAGAATATGAATAGTTCTCTACCATCCCTGTCTTTAATCTGTTCCTAAACTCTTGTCTGGAATATGGCAAGTCCTTCCTAAATAACATCCCTGCTTTTAACACATACTTCCCCTCAACTTACTCCGAAAAAAACAGTCAAATTAATTACTTCAGAACATGAGGCCAAATCATGTTATTTCTTAGTTCAAAACACTTCCAAGAATAAAAGCCAAAGTGAGTAATATGAGATTACCTCTCCTGTCTATGTTTATTATGACTGCTTTCCTCTTTTAATTTTCTCTGGCATGGTAATTTGACTTTTACCACTTTGCTGTTTACTCAGCTCTCAAGAAATGTCTTGAATTTAGTGTCTTGGCATATTTTCTGGGCCTGGAATGCTCTCTGATATCATTCAACTCTTCCCACACTGTTATGTTCTCAATAAAGATTGTGCTTCACACCCCATCTAATACTTTCATAGTGCCCATACTGCAGTTTGCTAATTCCTTCCCCACTTTATTTTTCCTGTTAGTTCTCATTCACTGACATATAAATATCTACTAATTATTTAAAATTTCCAGTAGAACATAATCTCAATGAAGGAAGAAACGTTCTCTATTTTCTTTGCTTTATCTCTATATGCTATATCCCTAGCACTTATATTCTTACTTAGTTAATTAAAATGAAATAGACAACACTTGCTTTATTTATTTATTTATTTATTTATTTATTTATTTATTTATTTATTTTGTGGGTACCAGGAGTCAAACTCAGGACCTCGTGCTTGCCAGGCAGGCGCTTATGCCGCTGAGCTATCTCACCAGCCCAACACTTGCTTTATTGTTCTTTGTAAGAATAGTTCAAGAGTCTGTTGTCACATGAAGTATACAGTTGTTTTCCTATAAAAATTGGGCAATTCCAACACATTACTTTACCATCAGATCTGAGAATCTCTGTCAAAATTCTATGACAGTTGTTTAATAGGAAAACATTTATTAATTGTTCTTTTACACCATATTACACAACCATAACCCTTGATCAATGTAGTTTTATTTTTCTATTTTAAAGAGAAAAAAAAACAATAAAAACAATGGTATAAAATTTCAAAACAAGGGCCGGTGACATAGCTCAGAGACATAAGCGCCTGCCTGACAAGCGTGAGGTCCTAAGTTCAGTTTCTGGTACACACATAAAGAAAAAAATTTTTTTCAAAACAAGATTGTAGGAGAGTAACAATGATTAGTACCTTGTGTATTGTTATCTTCAAAGTGGTTGTTCATATTACAAGATACAGGCATGAAAAATTGATCAAAAAATATAGGCAGAAAAGTTTCTTTTCAATGAATTAATAGCAATTAGTAGTATAGCTATCTTAACTATCTTGTGTTTATTTATTTATTTATTTATTTATTTATTTATTTATTTTTCCTTTTACCTTCCTGCTTTTCTCCTTTTCCCCATCCCAGTTTCTCTTTCCTTTTTACCAGTTTCTTGCCATTTCACAATATCTGTTGTACATTTTGGATCTTATTTACTCTTTCAGGTTCTTACATTAGGGAGATAATACAATGTTTACACATGAGAGTCTGATTTATTTCACTTATGAGTATGGTCTCAAGTTGCATCCATTTCCCTACAAATGTCTCACATTTATCCTTCTTTATAGATGAGTAGTACTGCATTGTATAAAAATACCACATCTTTTTTATCCATTCCTTGGTTGATGGACATTTGGGTTGTTTCCAAGATTTAGCTTTTACAAATTGTGCTGCTATAAACATGCATGCACATGTATCGCTGTGGTATGATGTTTTTAATTCTTCTAGAAAAATACCCAGAAAGGGAATAGTTGGGTTGAACGGGACATCCAATCCTAGTTTTTTGAGGAATCTCCACACTGATTTCCATAGTGGTTGCACCAGTCTACATTCCCACCAAAAGTGGAGAAGTGTTCCTTTTTCTCCACAGCCCCACCAGCATTTGTTATTTGTTGATTTCTTAATGATAGCCATTCTTAATGGAGTGAGATGGAATCTCAGTGTTATTTTAATTTGCATCTCTCAAATGACCAATGATGTTGAACATTTTTTCATATGTTTATTTGCTATTTGTATTTCTTCATCTGAGAAATGTGCACCCATCTCAGATGCCCATTTTTGGATTGGGTATTTGAATTTGGAGGGTCTGATTTTTTTCAATTCTATATTTATATTCTAAAGAATATAAATGTTCTAGACATAAGTCCTTTGTCTGAAGGACAGTTGGCTAAAATTTTTTCCCACTCTGTGAGTTGTCTTTTAACTCTGTTGGTGATTTCTTTTGTTGTGCAAAATCTTTTTTTATAAGATGAGATTCCTGTTGTTGATTCTTTGAAGTGTTTCCTGTGCAGTTTGGGTTTTGTTCATGAAGTCTCTGCCTACCCCTAGGTATTCAAGATTTCTACCTACTTTCTCTTCCAGTAGATTTAGTGTTTCTGTTTTAATATTTAGATCTTTGATCCATTTGGACTTTAGTTCATGGTGACAGACATGGGTCTAGTTTTAGTCTTTGGCTTGTAGAGAGCCAGTTTTTCCAGTGCCATTTATTAAAGAGGCTATCTTTCTTCCAGTGAACATGTTTGGCCCCTTTGTCAAAGATAAGGTGGCTGAGTGTATTTGTAGTCGCGTCTGCATCTTCTAATCTGTTCCACTGGTCCTCAGGTCTATCTTCTTGCCAGTACCATGCTAATTTTATCACAGCAGCTTTGTAGTATAATTTCAAGTCAGGGATTGTGATGCTTCCTGTCTTGCTTTTGTTGCCCAGGACTGCCTTTGGTATTCTAGGTCTTTTCTGCTTCGAGATGAATTTTAGAAATGTTTTCTCTAGTTCTGTGCGGTATGTTAATGGTATTTTGGTCAGGATTGCATTAAATCTGTATAACAATTTTGAGAGTATGGCCATTTTCACTATGTTGGTTCTTCCTATCCATGATGATCAACATAGTTTTTATTATTTATTTATTTTTTTTTTTTTTTTGTGGGTACCAGTGGTCAACCTCAGGACCTCACATGCCAGCCATTGCCCGTGCCGCTGAGCGATATCACTGGCCCTTTTTTTGTGTGTGGGTTCCAGGAGTCGAACTCAGGCCCTCGTGCTTGCCAGGAAGGCGCTTACGCCGCTGAGCCATCTCACCAGCCCGACCCACATAGTTTTTTAACCACTTTCAATTTTATCATTTTTTGATATCTGGAGGAGAAGATTATCATGAAAATATAAGATTATTTGTATAATCTTTGGCCTTTCTGCAGCCTGAGATTCTATGAACAAAAATTATTTACAGGATAAGATCAGTTAGCTTAACATAGACTCCCCCAACTTTATCATAGGCACTGATATACTACAGCAAAACAGTGAGCTTGTAAAAAATTCTGATATACATTCTAAAATTTTTAGTTTGATCCTAGTTTCCTTTCTAATATCCTCTGACCCACCCCGTTTATTCCTTTTGAATGGAATAGTTGCAATTAGCTTCCATTGCTAACCCCACCATAAAGCCAAATTTACAAACATTATTGTTTTCTCATTTCTAGGATATGCAAATATAATTTCCTAGTAGTTATGGAAGAAAACATTTGCACTAGCTGTCTAATCAGAACAACCATGAATATTTGGAAGGAAAGTTAATAATCGAACTTTTTCAAAATTAAAATTACAATTTTAATACCCTGGTAGTTTAACCAAATGACCTTAAAAGTATCATGCTGTAAACTTGTTATTTATTTTGCAAAAAAATTTTGCTTGCTAATCAAGTCAGATGTTGCATGATAAGTAGTTGAGTGATTTCTGATTGTAAAAAAAATGGTACAAGGTCTTAATTTTCCCCCCTTTGGGATAAGGGAAATATCTCATTACACATTCTCAAAGATTACGATGAGATAAGTGATGGGCAGATTCACAGAAAGCAGTATATATTGGGAATATAAATGATGAATTCTACTTTTTCCACATAGCTACTTAAGTAACTGATAAAGACTTGAAACATATTTAGTCCTCCTATCTCCAGGTGCAGATAGATAGATGATAGATAATAAATAGATAGAGAGATAATTTTTTTGTAAATAGAATAGATTAAGAAAGATTAGTTTGCTAGATAGACCTTGCCACCACCTCTTAAGGAAAAATACTTATTTGTATTCATGTATGTACAATGCTTTGCCTACAGTTTGTATTATTTTAAATCAGTATAGAAAGCACAATTTTATTTTCTACTTAAGATATCAAAAGTTAATGTGGAGATTTCTCTCCTTTTAAAACCTAGTGAAGTCTTTTATTTATTATGTATAAGAATGTATTTACCCATTTCTCTACTGGAAAACATTTTAACCCCTCCCTATTGTTTGCTGTTATACACACTGGTGCTGCAAATACCCTTCTCTTAGACATTTACACAATTCTGAATACATCTAGAATATAAATGCCTACAAATAAATTTTCTGGATCAAAAAAGATTGTTCATTTCAAAAGTAATGGGTATTATCTAATTTGTCTTAATGATGGCTTTTCAAGTCCCTACAATAGACAGAATGTTGGAAGTAGGTAAATAGATATTCCTCAGTACTTATTACCCTAAAGTTATCACATTTTTTAATAATTGCTTTTATGATTATGGAACTGTAATTTCATTTTCTTTATATTTTAGTATTCCTTATTATAAAAAGAGGTTTTTATGTTTTTAGGTTGAAGGCTGCTGGTAATAAATTTGTTTTAGTGCCAATATTTCTAATAAAGTTTTCATTTTGCTTTCTTTTTAAAAATATTTTTGCTCTGCTCTGTGCTTTTTTATTTTCCTTTGTTTTCTGATTTTTTTTGGGGGGTACCTCTTGGAAACATTGCAGATACTAAAGTGATCAGACCACTCACTTTGTTGGTTTTTCTTCTCTTGTGAAATCTCTGCAAGAAACTGACTGCTGTCCAAGTGTCAAACTTACTTTGTAATATTTTTCTAAATTGTTTTGTTGCTTAACACAAGAGAATTAATCCAGTCTGTATTATTCCACTGTATTTGGGAGATTAGTGATTCTTCTCCTCTAATAATTTCCCATTTACAAGGTACACATCCCAATTAATACACAGCAATCCACTCTGGCTCTTTTTATTTCAAAGATATTGCTATTGTTGTTTCTTTTGTTCCTCATTGATTTGGTGAGTGGATTGGAGCCCACAGTAAGCTCTGTTTCTTTTGTGATGTGCAGTGTTGATGGCTCTGTCATTAATCACAGCTAAACTGCCCCACTTCCCCTGAGTGAGGGTCAGAAATGGAAAAGGCTGGCCTGGGTACGCAGGGTCTTCCTATGACTTTAGCTATATTGCAAGAACCGATAGTGACTCCTAACCCTACCATGAGTTTTGGATCTAAAAATGTGCAGCAGCAACCCACCGATGGTGGAAGGTCAGGGTATAGACCTGGACTACAGGAATGCCAAATGACCTTCTAAAACACACATCAGGAACAGGAGGAGAAAACTTACAACACTCCAGTTATCAAACTAAGCAAAAGTTAGCAGAAGTCCAGAAACACCCAGAGCCATAGCCTAGGTGGAATGGAAGGAATTATGTCAATAAGAAAGCCTGAAGTGAGCTTCAGTCACTGGCTCAATTGCTTCAAGTTCCTATATTAAAAGTTTGATAAAATAATAAGTGCATTAATTTCTGTGATGGTTTGGTTCACTGGGTCACTTACTACTCCCTTGGCAGAAGTATTTTCCTGTGTACCTGAATAAAGTATATCTTTTGTTCCTGTCTGACAGCTGTTCAGGAAAAAATATACAAAAAGGTAATATTTAAACAGAGACTCAAATTAAGTGAAGATGATTATTGAGGGTGATGATACTGGAAATTATTTGAAATTAAATTTTCATCCCCAATATATTATTTGCCAGGTAGGATCACCTTATATTCACTAATGGATACGATTTTACAAAAGATTAGTAATTAACTATAGCATGAAATACAATTATATATATATATATATATATATATATATATATATATATATATATATATATATTGCTCTTTGAATGGATGTCTAAATACTGTGTATGTTTATTTTTAACTTGATATATTTCATTATACATAGTTATTAAACACATTAATCATATAATTCAATTTAACATTTACTAATTACTTATGTACATTTAATTGGGGCAAATTATCCTCTTTCCTTTTCCTTTTTAAATTTTCATTTCTAAACAGAAAGTAAAATGTATTTTTGTTATTATAAAAGGTTAGTAAAAATGTTGCACTACTGACAAAAGGGATAATGATCATGGTCTCAAGAAATGGCAATGCAGATATATAACACTATGTAGAGTACATACAAATATTTTATAATTGTTATTACATATTATAAAATTAAAATTTAAATATATTTAATATTCTTCACAGTAAACAATCCTGTAATAAAATGGAAAGACATGCCACATTAATTGACAAAGTTCTGAGGTTATAATTCTCTCTGTAAACCTATTACCAGTTCTATCATGTATATATACAAAGATTGACATATAATTATTTAACAAATAAATAAATGAAACACATTCTCTGTTCTCAATTTTGCAAAGTGCTTTCAAATGCATTATATCAATTTTCTCTTAAATATATACAATTTGTGGGCTTGGAATTATAACTCTTCTTTGGTTGAGTACCATTTTCCCCAGCAATTATTTCAGAAGAAAATGTGAAAGGTCTTTATTTTCAAGCTGAATGTAAACCAACTCATTTAAAGTGATTAAAGAAAGTCTATTTTTGAACCAAGAGGCTTATGTATAACAGTTTGCATCTGTTATTGAGATACTAAAGTATAAAAACCTTGTCCAATTGAAATCTGTGTTGGTTTATGCATTATTGTGGATTTATTCTAAAGTGTTTCAGTACCACTTAGAGAACATTAGTTCTCAACTCATTTACAAGCCACCTCAATGTAATTACACATTTTGCAGAGTTATATATGCTTCATCACTCTTGTTTTCTTAGTTTAGAACATTTTTTTTGAATTGCATTTTCACCTCTATTAATTGCAAGAATGTGTGTTTGTAAGCTTTCTTTAAAATATGACAAAGTATATTGGACAAAATATTTTCATTTTGAATGATAATCAAAACTACCAAACTCATTTCTCCTTTTCCTTGCACTTTTTAAAAATTAAAGTCTGCTATACTTCAATGTATGTTCTTTACAGTTAAAAAAAAAATAAATTCTTGGGGCTGGTGAGATGGCTCAGCGGCGTAAGCGCCTGCCTTGCAAGCGTGAGGGCCCGAGTTCGACTCCCGGAACCCACATACAAAAAAGGGGCCGGTGATATCGCTCAGCGGCACGGGTGCCTGTTGGCGCACAAGGTTCTGAGGTCGACCCCCCGGTACCCACAAAAAAAAAAAAAATCTCAAAGGCTAAATTCAATAAGTTTGACAGCTTTAGTAATATGGTAAGCCCATCAATAAATATGCATATGAGAATGGCATTAAGAATGTTGAGTATTGCTAAGCCATGTTTTGGGAATTTTTTTGTGTAAAATATGTGATCAACTCCTAGTTTTTACTTTATTTCCCAAAGATTTGACCTTTGAACAGCAGAAAACACTCATCATATTATGGGAACTTTTTTTTTTGTGGGTACCAGAGGTTGAAATCAGGACCTCGTGTTTGCCAGGCAGGCGCTTATGCCGCTGAGCTATCTCACTGGCCCATATTATGGGAACTTTTAATGACAGCTGGAATCTAATCTGAAGACTTATGGGAGAGACTCACAAGAAAAATACATCAGTTCTACTTTCTTAGATAAGAGGAAGTATGGATTTGGTCAAATATTCTGAGGAAGATCATTTTAATCACTATACCCAGATGTTACATTCCTCATATTTATCATCATGGTTTATATTTTTCAATAATACATATATTACTTACAAGCAAGTGTGGTACTCCTATCACAAAATACCAAGCTATACTTTCATTTATTTATACAAAATGAATTTATTTTGTGGCTCCTCAGCAAGTGTTTTCACTCACTATACATTAAAGCCGTCTAATACAGAAGTTTTCCAACAAGAATGGTGTGCTATTTGGAATCATCAAATCATTTACTCTAAAATTATGCACATATAAAGATCCTTTTTGAAAACTTAAAATTGATTAATATTGCATCAAGTTCAAGGCCCTTCTAGGCTATATAATGAGCTCAAGGCCAGCCTGAACTACAAAGGAAGACTCTGTCTCAAAAAAAAAAAAAAAAAAAAGATCCAAAAGAAAAATAGTAATTCCACTTCAACTCACTTCTTATAGAATTATTTTATAAGACAATATCAACAGAAAAATATATTTGTGTTTAAAGATCAATATAAATTAGTCCATTCCCATTGATTTAGAAATTATATATTTAAAATAAAATGTTGCACACATAACATGAATAGTAAATACAAACAAGTATATACAAAACTTTTATCCTGTTTAAGGTCATAAGATTATTCATCATTGACACTGTAGATGTATATGTTTGTAGTCGAACAATTTTTTAGTACATTTCATGATAATTACAATGTTAAGTAAGCATGCTTGGATGAACAATCATTAAATGTTTTTCTCTAAACCATTAAAATGTCCATTTCTGACCAATCAAAAAACTTAATGTTCACCAGGATGTTCCAACTTTGTGCACATAAGTCACTTAAGTGTCCTTTTAAAAGCCAAACTCCAACTCTGGAGTTCAGAGTGGGATCAGAGTGTACACTTCTCATCATGCCTAGGAGAACTGACGGATCTTCACGTTACTTTCAGTATCATCCATCTCGAGGTTTCTCTAGTGATATTTTATCCTTTGGTTTTACAAAACATGCTATGCTTCTTATCATTGAACTTATATACAGATAATGAGCTGTTTAACTTCCTTTACAGCTTGGAGAACCCATTGGTAGTAAACTGATTGTTTTGATACTCCATCTTCATATTTTGGTTCTGTCTTAATGTATACAGGAAGAATAAATCACACAAATCTTTTTAATGTAGGTAGTTGACATTTTTCCTAAAATTGTATTTATTTTATTTTTCATTACATTTTGTAATCCATAAGATAAACATAAACTTTGGAAATGAAAGCATTTGAATTTTATGACTGTATACAGGTTGGTAATTTGAAATACTCTGATTACATGCTACTAGTAGCCTATAAATTTAAAATGGGAATTACAGCAAAGTAAATGGTGTGTTTAGGAATGCAGATTTTAATAATTTTTTAAAATAAGGGAAGCATATAAAATGACTTCATTTGGAAATTGTGGTCTTTATCCTTTTCAAAAAAGGAAATAAAATAAATAGTCTTTTTTAATGTACTATTCTATTTTATCATAATACAATTAGGTATTAATGAAAAATGTAAAAATGATCTTATTTCTATAAAAAATAAAATAAAATTTCATAACAGCTCTTTTGCTCTTGGTTGCTGCTTTTGCCATCTTCTGCTACCATAAATTGCAACCCCTCTGCTACCCTGCTTTGGAGCCAGCCAATTATGGACTGAAACTTCTACCAACTGTGAGCTAAATAAACCTCTCCCCCTTTAAAAAAAATTCATAACAAAATAATTAGTCAGTAATGCTAGTCAATACATTGTGTATCATGGTCTTAAAAGAATGGCCAAATGCTACTCAGAGTACATGTCATTGACAAAAAGACTCTATCTTTCAAAGAAGAAACAAGCAAATAAAAGGGCAAGGCTTTCTTTTCAATGAACAAAGAGAAATTCATAATATAAATGAAATGAATTAGCATACTTACAATATTTTTGAAACAATGAAATACATAATTTGGAATATTATTTGAACTTCTCCCTACTTCCTATTTATCTGTATAATAGAAATTCAGTTTGACCCAGCTATTCCCCTTCTAAGTATCTTCCCAAGAGTTGAAGTCATCATTTTACAGGAATACATGAATATCCACAGTTATAGCAATGCAATTTATGATAGCTAGATCTTGGAAACGGTATATATGTCTGTCCACAGTTGAAAGAATAAAGAAAATGTGGTATTTATACACAATGGAGTACTACTCTGCCATAAAGATAGACTTGAGGGATTCATAGGTAAATAGATGCAACTCAAGACCATAATGTTAAGTGAAATAAGTCAAACAAACAAGTTTAAATATTACATAGTTTCTCTTATACGAGAAACCCAAATTTTGTATCTTTATAATCTTTAAATTTTATATTTATGATTGACATAAACTTTTATTTAATTATTAATAGAGGAAATAAAATTAAGTTTATTGTTTTTCAAATATTCCTCCTTTGTGTTGTAGCAGTGTGAGATATTTATGTGGTGGTCTCATTGATATTTGATTTTGATATAACTTCTATTATTACAGGTTGTGATAAAGTAGGCTACTCACAGCTATATAAATATCTACAGGTTAATATCTTTTAAATTGGTAAATTATAAAAATTAAATCATTTACTCCATGAAGGATAGGCAATGTGCTTTTCTCCTTTTCTTTTCTTTCCTTTATTTATTTTTTATGTGGGTACCAGGAACCAAACTCAGGACCTCGTGCTTGCCAGGCAGGCACTTGTGCTGCTGAGCTATATCACCGGCCCTCCTTTTCTTTTTGACAATATAATTTTTTAATTAAATAATCTTATATTAAAATGTTGACTTATCAGCAATTCAATTACACAATGGTTGATTATGAACTCTAAAATATATAATTTTAAACTTATTTCATGTTCACTTCTAATATAAAAATCTTGTGCTTATTTTAGGTTTCTCTTCAACTAATTATCTTCTATGAGGCACATTATATATTTTTAAAATAACAGCTCGCCAGTGTTTGACCTTTCCTAGAAACTATTAAAACTACCTAACAATGCTTATAGATACTGCTTCTTTAATGTTTCTTGAAAAAGAATCTTCCTTCTTTTCATTTAAAATTTATTTGCCTCCTTGGTCACATCCTGTAGACTTTCTTGGAATAAAAATCATAAAATGTCATGTGTAATTGATTATTAATCATTTTGAGATTTATTTAATAGTTGTAAATATGCATCTTACTTAATAGTTCCAAACATGCATCTTATATTGAATACTTCTAAATATAATTGGTATATCATACTAAAACAAGAAAAGTGATAGTATGCTAAAATATTATAGATGCTTCGAAATAAACATCTGAGTGATTTGTGACTTCCAGATGAAAATATCTAACAATTCACAAACATGTAAAAGTGGAAAGTAGATTAATCTATTATTAGACAATCTAGTTGTCAAGTGTTGATGAAATTACTCACCATAAATAATTCATCAGAAGTTATATTTACATATAATTTAGAACATAAAGTATTTTATTGCATATTTCATAATATGAAAATATTTTAACATGATTTATAAGAATACAAATACTTCATTTTTAAAAAAAATCTTCAGAAAAAAATTCAAAATAAATGAAGGGAAAAATTTAGGATAATCAGAAAATCAAATTTCTTTTGATAATATATGCATTACTGTTACATGAATTGATAGATTTGTTAGGTAATATGGTATAACATATTGTGATAAGAATTCTAATGTAACTATGAAAATAAATTTCAAAATAATTAGTAAAACATTTTCAAAACAATTCTACAAAATACAATATAGTATGACATAGTCAAGATTTTTTGTTATAATATAAACTATAAAGAAATAAGTATTTAACAATATTTAACTTTTTATTTCCACTCTGAAATTTTTACAAGCAAATATCTTAGCATTTTTTATACCACGCTATATACTTAAAAGTCTTTCTTCACTTATCTGACTGAAAGTAACTTTGATGAATTATCCTAAGCAAATTTTCAATTAAATATTAAAGTGAATGACTCTGTCATAAGAGAAGCATCAGTTAAATGCTTTGCAGACTCGATTGTTCCTTGCCACTAAAAATGAAACTTAGTGATATCTTAGTGTCCTTAATAACCATTACAATTCTTCTGAAATACCTTGTCTACATGACCCCGTGTAAACAGAGGCAGTTTCTCAAGGGCAAATCAGGGACACATTCCATTCACTTATTCCACATCTGCCTCATTATTTCTTCATGTGCAATCATTCATACTAAGGATGATACTGGCTAAGAGCTTTTGTCTTCACTTTGATTGTGTCACTCATACCTCATCTATTATGGAAGGCTTCTCCCATCTCTTTTCTTGTACCTATTGAAAGAGGGAAATTCCTTTCACTATCTCCCACACAAGATTAAAAGCAGCAATGAGTAGGCAACAGAATTTACTAAATTCAGGAATTCAGTATCCCAACACTTAAAGTCCTGAGCCAGTCCATTGTTTGACTATTCTTTAGCTGCTTTTGAACCACAGCAAAATTTTTCCTGCCACAATGCTTTGAATAACAGTGAAGCTCATTCGATTATCTACCTCCAATCTCAATTTCAGGAGTACAGTGCCTGTTTCTGCATTCTAACTCATTACCCGGCTCTGTTAGTAAAAGAAAGGGATCCAGGGTATTCTCCTGAAAAATCATGAATGATTCTTTTTTTTCTCCTTAATGTGTGACCTTTCTCCCTCTGCAGCTCTTGGGAAACTAATAGTGTCCAAGCCTGTGGTCTGCATTAAGATTTGGTGATGGAAGAGAGCTTAGGTATTGACTCGCTCATTCAGCCTCTCATTGGTCTCATTTTTTCCTTCACTCACTATACAACCTCCTCTTTTCCCTGAGAGCGTGCCCTTAGAGCCCACTGGAGAACTCTTCGTGTCTGTGTAGAAACACACGAATAAGGACAAGTTGTTTTGTCTTTTCACCATCACTATTTCCCACAGGTCATATATAGATACAGATAAATACAATTATAGGTGTTATATATTGAAAACTGTGTAAGTATACACAGCATATATAAATATAATTATATGAATGCTATACATTATCTATACAGTAATATAATTAAGCTATAAACTGTAAGTGAACTGTGCTCTATTGAGGGCTGGAGAGATATACTGAAAGACAGGAGACCTGGGAGTCAGTCGTTATTTCTGTGGTTATAAAATTTTGGTAAAACTACACCCATGGGTTAAGTCTGAATTGGCTATTTGATCTGTATTGTAATTGTTTGGCAAGCAGCTTCTAAACAATTTGCTTTCCCTGACTTCCAAGTGGGTTTTTATCATTGGAGGATAACGTAGATTTCTAAAAAATACAATTCTTTGTATAGGACGTTATTAGTAACAATCGAATGATGGTAGGAGTAAAATTCATGAGTGAATCATTAATGTGCACCTTTATTTACCCATCAATTGTAAGTATCTAAATGAACTATTTAATTTTTTGTGTTAAGTCCTCCACTACATTGATTCTAGCTTGTATACATTTGTTCTATTATTATTTCAAAAACCACACATTAAAGTCAACAATTTAAAAATACATCAAGTAAGCTTTCCTTATCTCAATATAGAATATTTCTAAAACCAATAAACTTTTCGTGTGTCCCTTTACAGCCAGTCACCTCTGTGACTCTGGTACCATCTGCTTTGGCTTTATCGCTATAGTTTGCATTTACTTGAATTTTACTTTTAGTTAAATTTCCTAAAGCTTTTGAATTTGTGTTTCTTTCATTTTCCATGCTGTGTTATTAATCAGTGTTGGTGCTTATGTAAATATTTGGTTGTTTCCATTGTTGAACATTGTTCTGCTTAATGCACATTCTTCTATATGTGTATCCAATAATATCCTGGAGGAGATTTCTTTTTATTTAATTTTTCATTCATTTTTTCCTACCATGAATAAATCTGACAAAAATTCTAGCAGAAATCTTCAGAGAAACAAAACTACCACAGATGTATATATAGATAGATATTTTGTGTGCATATATATTTCTTTATTTTATGTTATTTTATTTTATTACATAGTACATGTTTGCAGTACATGAAGTTTACGTTCATCTTAGGGATTAGGTACATGTACTTAACATATCTTAATTTTTTTTATTCCCTTTTCCATCCCCACCCTCCACCCTCCCTTAATCTCTATGTCCCCTTTTCCCATTTTCACTATTATTGTTGTTATTGTTAATTTTGTGACATATAATGATTACATTCTTTGTGGTTATTTGGTACACGTACATGATGCATCATCATAAGTCTTTTTATCTCTCCTTTTATCTCTCCACCCTTGGTCTACTTGACCCTTCCCATTTGCAAAAGACCTATCACCCTGATTCCTTTCATCAATCCTTTATTTTGTTCTTCATTTGTACTTTGCATTACTTAAATGTTAGAAACCATACATCTTGTGCATCTGATTTATTTCACTTAACACCATGTTTTCCAGTCATATCCATTTTCCTACAAATGTCTCAAATTTAACTTTCTTTGTAGCTGAGTACTCCATTGTGTATTGATACCACATTTTCCTTATCCATTTGTCTGTTGATAGACATGTAGATTGCTTCCAGAATTTTCCTATTATGAGTTGTGCTTGTGTGCAATTCTTACATAATTACCTAAGTGTGAAATTGCTCATTTTAAGGAAAGTGTAAATTCCACACTGTAAGAAATGGATAAAATAGTTTTTATTTCGTATGAAGTGATTTTCCATTTTGCATTACTTTAAATGATGTTTGAAAATTTTATTGCACCACAAAAAATCATGTGATTATGCAAATCTTAAAATTCACTATTCTAGTGTATGCAATGTTATCACATTGTAGTTTAAATTTTATTTCTTTCTTTTTTTTTTTTTTTTCTGGGTACCGGGGGGTTGACCTCAGGACCTCGCGCGCCAACAGGCACCCGTGCCGCTGAGCAATATCACCGGCCCCTTTTTCGTATGTGGGATCCGGGAGTTGAACTTGGGCCTTCGCGCTTGCAAGGCAGGCGCTTACGCCGCTGAGCCATCTCACCGGCCCTAAATTTTATTTCTTTTATGACTAAAAATATTGAATGTAGTTACATGGGCTGATTGCATTCATGCATCTTTTCTAGAGAATGTAGTATCAAAATGTCTGGATCACTTTTACTTGAATATTTGGTTTATTATTGAGATTAGTTAGCAATACATACTCTGAAAATTCTGGCTTTATTTTTCTTTGTCTTAACAGTTTTTGAAGGGGAAAAGCTTTTAATTTTGATGAAGTAAAATACTATTTTTTCAGTGATTCACACCTCCAGATATCCAATTTCACATTTGGCAGTAAGACAAAATAGTTATCCTGCTTAGTTTATGACCATTCTTACTTTTCTAATTAATGGATTTTAACTTTTGTCTCCACTGTTATTATAATGTAAGTCTCCTACTTTATAACTTTTTATTCTCATCTTACTTTTTTCAGTATGTATCATTCTTCTTCCCTTGCTCCTAATTATTATTAAAGAGCACAGCTGAAGTATGTCATGGCTTGTGTCTAGATATCCCCCCAAAGCCTAATGAAGTCATAGCTTGGGCTTTTTCAAAGGTGGATGAATCTAGAGTGTGTGATTGATTCACGGTGCAATGCTAGGATTAAGGATGCCAAGATTAAGGGTGGGTGATTACTAAATCAGTCCACTGATTGGTTTGCCACTGCCTTAATACCAGTAGCCTGGATACAATATAAGGGACAGAAAGAGACTTGTCTTGTCACCTTGCTTGCTTTGCTACCATCTGCCCACCATGAACAGTTTCTCCTCTTTGATGCCTCTCTGCCATGCCCCCCTGCCTTGCAGGCAGCCAGCTATGGACTGAAACCTCTACAAACTGTGAACCAAATAAACCTTTCCTCCTTTAATTTTGGGTGTTGGTAGTTTGTCTCAGTAATGAGAAAGTAACTAAGATAAAGTACAAAATTCTTAGAAACTTAAACAATAAGGCTGGTAATTTATATCTGAATCAGATCTTGTTTAACGTTACAATTATAAAACATTAACTTGTAGGGTTTTGGTATTTATGTGAAATATTTTTAAAATTTTAAAGCCTTTCAAGTAAACATCATAGAAAAAATCATGTATATATATGTATACACAAATATATAAAATATTTCATGTATGCATAATGCATATATTTTATATATGATGCAAAGATATACATAAACATTCATACAGTATTAATTTTATACTTAGAATAATATGCTTATCTAGTTTTGTAATACTTTGAAATTATAATTTTCAATATCTTGTAAATTTATTTTAAATATAGGTTTTAGAATTTAATCCTTATATTTGAACTCTTTCTGAGCTTAGTAAGGTTTGAAAAAATTGCAAATATTCTAAATTTCCTTAATTCTTCATTTTATAATTTATTTAAGTTTCACATATATTTTATGATATTACTATATAAATTAAATTAATAAAATGATCATAATTGGTGATAATTATTTTTATTTTTGGTAATGTTAAGCTAATAATATTATAATATTTCATAAAAGTCTCTTGGAATGAATTCCAGATGCCTTCATATTTCTAATTGTTTATACATTATTTAGTACTATTTCATTTAAATAAAATAATGATTAAACTATATCTGTTTTATATTAGACTTCATAACTTTAATTCTTAATCACCTCTTTCCAAAATAACAACTTTATCACCTATAATTTCTTTTTGTTCATTTTTTTGTCTGATATAAATGGATATATTAAAGAAAGTAATATTTCTGATGTACTTAGTAATTATCTAAGCAAAATAATCTTTTACTTTGTTTATCACCACAATGTGACATGGTGTTTCTCATTAATTTCTGGTATTAGAATGGGGTCCAAAATGTGACTTGAACTCAGCACAGTGCGTGTGCAGATAAATGAAGGCTACCCCAGGCCAGCAATGGCAAGGCTTCTGCTTCTCCTCTAAAAAAAAAAAAAAAAGAAAGAAAGTAAGAGGGAGAAAGAGGGAACTAGGAGAATTAGAGTTGGTAAGGTCAGGTCAATTCTATTGTTGCAGTACAGCAGAACGTCTAACTGCATACAAACCTTGAAAAACAAAACGCATTCAAAGAATGGAATTGCAGACCAAAAAAACAGAAATTATGAGAGAGTTTATTGGGAGTATAAGAAGCAAAATAAAGCTTCAAATAGCCAAGAGGGGTCCTGGAAAGTGGAGTGCCACGTGGGCCCCTTGTGCAGAACCCTATATGGTTATGTAAAGCATGGAAATTCACTCAGTTGTCCAGGGACGACCTATTGCAGGTGGCTCTTTGGGCTTCAAATGACCAGTTTAGACCCAGGACCTCTAAACCAGTTACTCAGCATGAAGACTTTAACAGAAACAGGTTTTAAAAGAAGCCAGTTATTTTGCATTTGCAAATTCCTTGAAAATCAGCCCTAGATACATTGAGGGTTTGCATTCCATTTTGCCCAAGGAACGCTTTCTGGGTCAAAGTCTCAGTCCCCCTGCCTATTCTTCCTATCAGTGCAGCTGACCACCCAGACTCCATTTCAGGCACTTCCTCTCGCCAGCTGCCTATTCATAATCTTAATATCTGAACTGCCTCTTACCTTCCCCCTCTGAAGAAGTATCCCCAACAGCCATTAGGGAAGATAGGCGAAGACCGTGTGGTTTCTTACAGCTGAAAGGGGTTGTTTTAGGAGTTTGACGTCAGGAATGTTCTGCTGAGAGTTGATCTAAAGGGCTTGTAGTGGAAGTTGTGGGGGGCCAACAGTTATGGACTCTCTCAGAAGGTTGGTCTAGTGGACCCTCATAAAAAGAGGCCTGCATATTCATTATTAGCTCTATTTGCGAAAGCATTTGGAGTTTGACATCCTCTAAGAGAAGAGAAACAAATCTTACCAAATGATTAAGGGGATGTCAAGTGTAGACACTATTTTTCCGGGATTGGAGTAGGGATTGTGACCAGCTGTAATAGAGTTAGAAATAAAGGAGCTGAGTGAGCTGCCCCTTTCTCTTCATTCAACTGTAAACATCACACTACTATAAGGGGTATCCATGTTTCCATACTTGCAAAAAAGGGAAGTTATGTACACCACCTCCCTTCTCTCCATTCAACCATAAACACAACACCACTCTAATGATTATTCAGGCTTAACCTTAAAAGGTTTCACAGATCACTGACATCAGTAAAGTGAGACAATGAGAGGCGCCTAGGACCAATGGATGTCTGACCATCCATTAATACTGGCAGCCTGAGTTACCAAGGTTCATTTTGCTCACTTTGCCCTCCTGCCTGTTCCTGCTGCCTCTCTGCAGTCTTCAATAAAGGTAGCTACATACTACAAGGTGTACAGGTGGCAATTCTTCCCTCGTTGTTCACAAAAACCTGGACTATTTTTGGCTCACTCAACTGTAGCAGCTGGATTAATATCTATTCATGGAGGTTACCTATAAGAGTCATATTTTCTTTTGTATTCTTTAGATTTTCTTCCACCCAATGTGAATTATTTATTCAAACACAACATTTGCTTATGAGTGTACAAGTTCCTCTGCTTTTGGCTGTAAGGAGATCATGGTTTTGAAGGACTATTTCAGTGAAGAAATTTGAAAACTATTGCTGTGCCTCCGTAGCTGTCACTGTGTTTTTCCAGGCTTGTTGAACCACAATAGTGAAGTGTAGAAATTAAAACCCAATTAGTGATAAAACAAAAATGACTAAGAGTAGAACTAGGTACAGCAGGGTGATTTAAGGCACTTTATCATCATTTATCTCATGAGGGCCTGGCAGTGCATTCTTGAAGAGAAGCTTTAGGTTCTCTAAAGTTCATAGAAGTATTGGTCTGTCTTCTTATTTTCCAGCTGTGTATCACAATTCCGTGGCATAAGTCAGGAGTGATGTATCTAGGACTCAATTCCAGTCACCTTGACAGCTAATGGAGAAGACAGAATCACCACGAGTGGCCCTTTACTTTTAGACTCAAAGGAGGGAGAAAGACAGGGGCTAGACTTCATCAGCAGTGGGTGTCCAGCTTAGAAAGAGAGGCTTGCTCTCTTGGGGTGCCTAAGATAATTGTTGGAGAGTATATTGAAACTTAGCAAGGGCAGTAATGTCCCTAAATTGGGTAGTAATTTCTCAGGCAATTAGGAGTTTATTGGTGGTGAATGTTCATCCATATAGTATTTCAAAATTATTTAATCTTATTGCGTGGGGTGAGTTTCTTATTTGTATTAGGGATAAAGGAAGGAAAGTGGGCCAGGGAATTGAGTTTCCTCGGTGAGATTTCTGGATTGTCTCTTTAAAGTTTTATTCATCTTTTCAACTATATCTGATGACTGGAGTCTCAAGGAACAAGGGAGTTGATATTGAATTCCTAGAGCCTGAAAGATTCCCTGTGTGACAGCAGCCTTAAAGGAGGGACCACTGTCATTCTGGAGGATCCTAAGGAGTCCAAAGCTGGGAATAATTTCTGAAATTAAGGTTTGTATCACTTCTCACACCTCTTCCATTCTGCAAGAGAAAACTTCCAGCCCATTGGTGAGGTATCCACCCAAAGAATTACTGGATCACCTTACTTTTGGGAATGCAAGTGAAATCTATTTGTCCTCCCCTCAATACTCCCCCATTCTGACATAGGAGATTAGGGCATGGCAAAGCTGGCTGGGGAAGTAGGTATGACCTGTTAATGACAAGATCCCAACACACATGTGCAGAACAGTTCCCAAAGCCCTGGACATGGATTTCTCATGAGAGCTTCAGCAGGTTTTCAGTAAGATGGCCTAGACCTGATGTCAGCCTGAGGTGTGGGATCCCTGCACTGCCTCTCAGAAACTGCATGTAGAAGTTCTTCTGTATTTCCTCTAGATTTGGACAGTATAAAAGGACACATCTCAAAAAGAGCTTGCTATTATGATTTTCCTCATGTTAGCCTACCCTGCTTTATCTAGGGTGTCCTGTTATATTGTTTTTCTCCTTTTACTTGGCCCAAGCTTGCTCTGCACAGGCTATTTCTCCTTCACTCTTCACTTTTACATTCTCAAACTTGGCCACCGCTTTTTGCTCATTTTATTTAAGTCTTTGCTTGAGATGAGAAGAACCTGGAATCCAATTTCAGCAGGAGAAACAAACAACCCAGAACCAGATAACAGTTAATTGCCCAGGCACTTTTAGAAAGAGCTACCTGATAATATTTTGGTGTAACCAGGAGATTCCAGTAACAACTCCACTGGCTACTGGGACTTCAGTTCCTTTATTGGGAGGTTTTTTTGTCATACCTCAAAGGTTCCTGCAACTTGTTGAGCAGTATGAAAGAGTCCCTTTCCTGTACATGATCTCTGAGTCATTTGGTATGTTTTTTCTTTTCTCAAGTAGAAAGCTTGGTGAAGAATTTTAATGATTTTTCTTTGGCTGACTAAAACTACCTAGACAGGAGGAGCTGCTATCCCTATGGTAGAGTCTACTCTTTCTTTACCCCAATATAGTTGGACAGGGCATCTCCCAGAAGGTTTTCCCAAAATAAATATCCTTGGATAAGCTCTGGGTGAAACAACTCTAGAGTTGCTGCCTTGGTCACAAAGTTGGCCCTCTTTACAAGACACAACCTCATCCATTTCTTTTTTTGGTGGCTTTGACATTATATAGCAGTCACTTCTGATGGGAGATAGACAAGAGGATAGGAAGTAATCTATTTCCCTGTGGTATTGAATAGGGGATCCATTTGCTGACAAAAACTTTCCACATAGCAGCATAAGCTTGTAGCACCAAGAAAGTATATTTTATATTTCAGTATAAATATTAACCTTTTGACCTATTATAGACAGCTAAGTTAGGCAAAAATTAATATACAGCCAGAACAGGACTAGGCTCTCAAAGAAGTCAGTGAAAGGTGGAGACATCAGAATTGTGGCTGGAGGCACATCTGAAGAAGATGAAGTATCAAGATTAAAATCACAAGGCCAAATTTACATTCTTCCCTGAGGGATAAATGGAAATTTGAGAATATACTGTAATTGGTACCATCCACTCCATTAAGGCCAGATATGCACCAGATACACAGGTAGGCCACCAAAAAACCCACCCAGACCATCCTTCCCCAAAATATTCCTGTTTCATAGATGAGCAACCCATTCAGGACCCTCCTGTCTCTCAGGAGCTATTCCTATTCCCCATTCCTATTCCCTACTAAACTTATCCTACCCTAAACCTCCTTCATCCTTTGAAACTCTGATTTTGGGGGACATAAGCTCAACACATCTGACATCCAGCAGGTGTGGAGTGGTGCTAATTGTTTTTATGTGGCTAACCTACCAGGTCTCACCTTTTCATATGAGACATATTGTTTCCCAAATCTAACCCAAGGGAATGACAGATGAGTCATAAGGCTACCCCGTGAAAACAGAGAGCAGAAATCTCACCAATCTCCTAACTGTAATCACAGTTAACAAAAGCTATAGATAGGGAAGGGAAGGGCAGACAGAAAAAGGAGTCTCACTGGGACCTCCAAATCTGAAATAGTGTGTACGAAGCTTGTAAAACCAAGCCCATTGTCCCACATGGTCAAAGAATGAAATTACAGACATAAAGGAGGCAATTAGGAGAGAGGTTATTAAAAGTATAAGCAGAAAAATAAAGCACCTGGTACCCAGGAGGAGTTCTAGAAAGGGGGTTGCCATGTGAGTCCTTTATCCCGACCATTTATGGATAGACAGAGCATGGAAATTTCCTCGGTCAACCAGCAGCCCACCTATCACAGGTGGGCCTGTGGTTTTAACCTGGGTCTCAGGCCCCCTAAAGGCAGCATGAAGAGTTTAAAGGAAAATGATTTGAAAAGAATACTGGCTATTTTGCAGTACTAAGTTCCTTGAAACTCTGTGCTGGATGTAGGGAGTTCCATTTCTCCTAAGGATCTCCTTTCCAGGTCAGTCTTAGTTGTACTGGAGATTCTTACTTTAATTTGTATCAGTGTAGCTGACCACTCAGACTACTTCAGGCCCTTTCTCTTTCTTGTTGCCTACAAATACATAACTAAACTGCCTTTTACAGTAGATATCTATATCATAAAAAATTCTTAAGAATTATGTAAAATCTCACTAAATTGCTTTCATGCTGTATCAACTAGTTTTTTAATTACCTTTGTTGAAAACTACAGCAGATTGCTAGATGTGATTCCAGAGTTCAGGGACTAATTGCTCTTCACTGTGTCTCCTCGATGAATTAGAATGAATTAGAAAAGAATTCATATGAATAAAGTCATATGAAGCCCAGGGAAAAGGGGAGGAAGGAATTATGTCTGATTAAAGCAGATATAATCTCATTCTGTACCATCCATCTCTTTCAATACTAATTGACAGAAAGTATTTATCCATTTTATTGAATTCTATATTCAAAATGACACTTAACATTGTTATATCCAGGACTTGGGAAGTACCTGCAAATTCCTGGCCCTTTGTTGAAACTGTACTCCTTTTTCAGTAAGTGGAACTAAAAACAGAGTTTATTCCTTACTTTTTGATTGTTCTGTTTAATCCTCAATTGATTCTCATTGCTAAACACTCCTTGTTCTCACAAATACAGATGAATATTGCTCTTCTTAATTGTTTGTTCCACAATCTTTGGATTTTCTCTCCTATCCAAGGTTTTAATTTTTCAATTCTTCACCTAATTTTAGTTAGTACAGTCACGTTAGGAAGTGTCAGTAGAGCCCAGCTAGTGTCCCGTCATTTGCTTTCTTACATTCCTACTCAGTATGGCCCGTTTCCTTCAGGTTGCTTGAAACTGTAATACAGATAATGATATGGAAACAGATTTTCAAATTTCTTAAATGTGAAATAAAGATATATTCAAAATATGATTAATAGAACTTCATTAAATTTTTACTAAACTATAAACAGAACTTTATTGAAAAGGAAACACATTTCATATTAAAAATGTGTTTCATATACTTCTCACCTTCAGATTTTGATAAAGTCCATCTTATAGCACTTGCAAAATAAATTCCAGAAAAATATGTGCATCCCAGATATTTTGAGATGCTGTTTAAAAGGATGTATATGTTTTAAACAATCTAATAGTTATTGTATTGCCTTTCTTTCAACTCAAGAATGATGTCAAATCTAGCTAAGATGTCACTGTACACCAAGGAACTCACTATATATTACCAACTCTCTAATAATGTCTATGAGACTAATGTATAAAATGTTTCCTTATCATAAATGATAATAACTTATATTGTAAAAGTATTTTAACTATTTAAAGGTGACATGTACCTTTAAAATTGTAGAGCATTTTTGTTTTTCTATTTTGAACAGAATGATGGATACCTTGACACAACAATTTAACTGCGTAAAGTAGAGGACTAGGGTGAACCAATATATATGGACATTCCACATCAGATTGTCCTGTCATTCTTATGTGAACAAGAAAGGGGAAATGAGGAAGAGAAAGCAGAGGCAGAGAAGAGGGCATGAGGGAGTCGAGGATGCTCTTGTGTCACTGTTAAATTGAAAGTGTTCAGCACTCTGCACACATTTAATTTCATAATTATTCTATAAAATTTGTTCTGCCTTCTTACTCTTATGAAAAAATTAAATATCTTAGCTCATAAACACATTACTAATAACTAACTGAAGTGGCATTGCATACTATTTTTGCTAAAGTGACAAAAAGTCAATATTGATGTATGTTACAAAAATATACACTACTAAAATCTATACTATTCTAAACTACTGCTTGACTAATTCAAATTTTCTAAAAGGTAAAAATGAAAAATATAAGTAATTATGTTTTATTTTAATGAAATATAATGAATTACCATCTCAACACAAAAATGAATTTTTATATTGGAAAATGTGTTTTAATTTTTTTCTATAATGATAATGTCAAACTCTGAGGTTATTTAAAGTTTAAAAACAATTTTATTTCTCAAAAAAATTATTGGCTTTGATAGCATATACTAATTAAATCATGTACCCTAAAATATTAAAGAAAAATTATCTTTCAAGATACGTTGTAATATCTTATTGAGGGTCAGTGAGAACTTGTAATTTATTAGATGGTGTGTAACACTAAAATTGCAACTTGCTCAAATATTTGTTTTGCTTTAATTTTCAGGTCATTCCTGCTGTACTATATCAAGAACACATGGTACAATTTAAGTTCAGAAATTATAAAAAGGTTATAGAGATGAAAAAATAGATTAATTTTTACAGGTATAAAACACTATAGAAACATATTATATGCACTCAAAGCCTAGCTAGAATATGAAAATTATCTAACTTGTATACAGGAGATTGGAGAAGAGTGTACAGCAGAGTGCCAACCTTGATATTATCTTAGAATTCTGCCTATCGCAGCACCCTACTTGATATGAAATATTTGGTATTTAAAATACTAAAATAGGGCCAGTGAGATGGCTCAGCAGCATAAGCACCTGACCGGCAAGTGCGAGGGCCCGAGTTCAACTCCCGGAACCCACATACGAGAAAAGGGCCGGTGATATCGCTCAGCGGCACAGGTGCCTGCTGGCGCGCGAGGTCCTGAGGTCGACCCCCGGTACCCACAAAAAAAAAAAAGAGCTATTATCTGTGCATAAGGCATTCTAAGTTGAAAATATTTCCTTATTTTCTTACCTAGAATTGTTTTGTCAATCTGCAATAACATAAAAACAAAGGGATGTGGCTCTTGATAATCAGATCTTGTCACCAGCAGTATTTATTTTATAAATACAAACACTAATAATAAGGTACTGATAGGCAAAATGATTGTTTCTAATACATAGTTAGCATAGAGCCTAGAAAAATGTGCCGCATCATTCCTGGGCATCTGAAAAATTAAAATGGGCAAGTTCCAGGACAAAATAGAGGTGCAACTGCTGTTTAGGGAAAATACTGAAATGCACATTTCTCAACCTACAGTTTCTTTGTCAAAATTGTTGGCATGGAAATTATATATTTAATGAAGCTTATCTAGGTGGACATTTACATTTCTTAATTATAATTTGGCTTGTAATAGAATTTTAAAATACCAAATTTGTGATAAATTTTAGAAATGATGATTTGATTATGCAAATTCAAAGCAATGCTTTATAATGAAATATCAAGAGGTGTGTAAGTAACATTTGATAAATGAATTTCATATGAATTAGAAATATACTTTCAAACATTCAATTGTATAAATGTTAGTTTTCAAATATTTTCTTAACTATTCATATAATTTTTTTATTCAAAAACTTTTCAACATAATATATTAGATTTTCATTTTACTTTTTTACCTTCTTCAGGAAAAAAAATGTAGATAGATCTGTGATGATTCTATTCATACTAAATCTAGATATGTGTCACAAAGCACAACATTTAAGTCAACTAGACTCGTGGTTAGAATATGTATAATTTTCATTTATATGAAGTAGAAAAATGTTTTATTGCTCCTGATATTTAGGTAATAATATGCATACTTTTAGAGTAACAAAGAATATTATCCATATGGTTACCATAGAGAAAATATTAACTTTAACATTTAGCTCATTTATTTATTGACACAGCCCTAAAATTTAGGTTGATTCAATATTTAAATATAAATATTTAAATGTAGGTGGATAAATATAGATCTTTGTATGTTTATATTGATAAAGATATATAAATAATATGCTGCTTTAATTTTATTAGCTTATCCATAAAAACCAACACATAATGTTGGCGAATATTTATTTTTTAAATTCATGCTAACAAAGACTTGATAGAATTTTATCAATATGCAAAAATATTTTGATGGGAAAATTTTGATAAACAAATAGAATAACAAGGCACAGAACAGTAAAGATTTTTAATATATTTACCTGAAATAAGGTAACTAAACATGAAAAGATGTCCAATCTTACTAATAATTATAAATATGCCAATCAGATGAGAATGACAAGTGACAGTCAGTAAACAATGCTTTTATGTGACTTTAAATTACTAAAATTACTTTGGCTAGAACTTGAACATGATCTTTGGAGAAAATGTTTGAACAGATGTTGACAACCATACATCTGTTTATTTTCTTTTGTATATGAATAAATCTATGATCACAAACAATTTACAAAGCAAAAATATAAACATTTATCCTTCCAATTGTGTTACCTTGTACAAACATCATATGAGTTAATAATAACATTAAAGTTTTAAAAAGTGATTTATCCATAAAGTGAATGACTTCAGTAAAATTGACATGGTTACTTGAAGATATATATATATATATATATATATATATATATATATATATATTTGTATTTCCTTTGGTTATCTGATAGATATAATGTTAAGTAAAAATGCTAAAAATCATTCTGGAGTTTCTACTTATGCAAAGACAATGTGCACAACCCCACTGCTTTTAAATGAAATATCCATAATTAGGGAAAATAGGGTAATACTTTTTTTAATCTCTGGAAATTATTCTAAACGCTTAGATAAATGTCCTAAGAGGAAATAAAAAAATATGTTTATTTTTTCAAAGCATCTAAATCTCAGCAAGAATAACTACTCAACCATCCACAGTGCAAGTTTCAGAGACTAAATTTCTGGGCAATATATCCAGGAGATAGGGATACCCTTCTTCAACAGTCACCAGCTCCTCCGAGACTTTACATAAGTATCATAGGTAGACATTCATTCTTTTTCCCCATGGTTGACAATGTTATTTTCCAGTGAGATGCACATCATCACAGGTGAGATATCACTTCAAACCAACTAGGAAGGTTCTAATAAAAATACAGAAAATAGCAAGTATTTTTATGAATGTGCAGAAACTGGAACACTCATTCACTGCTGGTGGAATGGTGAAATAGTATAATAGCTTTGGAAAGGAATCTGACTTTTCTGCAAGAGGTTAAATCCATGATGAAATAATTCAACCCTTGGCATATATTCAAGATAAATTAATGCATGCAACTATATGAAATTTCCACTGTGAAAATTCATAGGAGCTTTATTCATAACAGCCAGAAGTGTAAAATTTAAATATCCATCAACTGATGAAAGAATGTTCAAGGTTTCTGATATTCCTGAAAAAGAATATTATTCAGCAGTAAAAAGGAATAAGTAATGATACATCATACAATTAAACTAAACCTTGAAGATATCATGTAAAGCCAAAAGAAGCTAGACACAAATATCATGTGTTATGTGATTCCACGTCTATGAAAAATCTTCACTGGGCAGAAGGCCAGGACAGAAAGTACCTTATTGGCTGCCGGAGGGGGAAAGGAGGATAGAGTAATAACTGCTAGTGGGCAAATGTCTTTTGTTTGTTTGTTCATTTGTTTGCTTTTGTTTTTGCTTTTGTGAAGAAACAAGATAGTCTAAAATTGATATGGCAATAGTTCTGAAATTATTAATTGAGTAGTACACTTTAAGTAGGTGCGTTGCATGGTATATGAATTGTATTTGAATAATACTATTTGTAAAAAGATGAACCTCTTACAAAGCCCACTGTTGACCCCACAATTTATACTCTAGTTATCTCTCTAGTATCATCTCACACTTGTGCTTGGCTCACATTTTTACATAGACACTGTCCTCTGTTCTTCTTGCCACACCTCCTGCACTCCAATGCATGTGTAGAATGTTTCATCTTCCTGAAATGTTCCTCCTATAAACATTTCAGTTACCCTCAATGTCACCTTCTTAAGAAAATCTTCCCTGTAAATCTGTGATTCACACCTGTCCACATCAGTCCTGGTGGCCCTGCATGGGAAATACAAAGAATCAACAACTGGGATCTCATCTTATTAAAAAGCTTTTGCACAGCAAGAGAAACCACCAACAAAATTAAGACAACCCACTGACAGGGAAAAATTTTTTGCCATCTGTTCCTCAGACAAAGGATTACTATCAAGAACATATAAAGAACTCAGAACCTCCAAATTTAAAGACCCAATACAAAGATGGGCATCTGAGATGAAAAAATGTCCAACATCACTGGTCATTCGAGAGATGCAAATTAAAACAATGTTGAGATTCCATCTCACCCCAGAAAGAATGGCTATTATCTAGAAATGAACCAATAACAAATGCTGGTGGGGCTGTGGGGAAAATGGAACCCTTCCCCACTGTTGGTGGGAGTGTAGACTGGTGCAACCACTGTGGAAATCAGTGTGGATACTCCTCAAAAAACTAAAATTAGAGGTTACATTTGACCCAGCTATTCCCCCCCTTGGTATCTTCCCAAGAGAATTAAAAGTAACATTCATAGTTTTAAAATCACAATTCCCCACTATAATTTTTTTATAAAAGGACTGGGATGCAATTCAGTGCAAAAGCTCCTAGGTTCAAACCCCAGTACAGCAAAATAGGTAAATAAAAATTTCTCAGGAACTTGCTCATTCAGTACCTAACACACAAAGTATCCGCTCAACATGTACTGATTCATATGTAATTTTGTTGGATAATTGCTTGGCTCATTGTATTGTTGTAATAAACATTATAGATAGGGAAAATTTCAGTGAATGTATTTTCTGAAAAATATTGTAAGTCCTTTGCTTGTGAACATTCATGGTGCTAACTTTCAGCAATAAGAATGGACCTCGTATTATGAACATTCATAGATGTGAACAAAATGAGGAGGTAGCTCATGTGTCTGCCAGATATTGTCACAGTTGTGCTGCTGTGCGCTTCCTGTACAGTGTGATAATGTACAGTAGTACGTCAATAATGTACAGTAGTACCCTGTTCAATCAGAGCCCAGGATGTCCATGAGCAAGAGAAAAGCAATGGTGATGTGGAGAAGACTGTGAGGGAGTTCAAAGCAATATACATTGTATATTTGTATCAAAGGTATATAAGGCTCACTTTGTCAGACTTACAGATGAATCTGACTTCAAACATCCTCCCAGAACTGAACTTGCTTGTAAGTCAGGGATTTACTGTAGTACATTTTTCAGTTTTATATCACACATGAACACCAAAGTTTATATCAGACACATCATATTTCACTTTGTATGTTTCACAAATACAAATATTTACAAAAAATACTCATTAAAGTATAACATCCAATGGATACATTTTAGGCTTCAAAATCATTGTTTCAAAAACTATGATATTGTATGTCTTAGGTACTTTTCTCACATTGCTGAGACAAAATACCTGACACCCAAAGTTAAAAAGGGACAGATTTATTTAGCTCACAGATTGTAGAGGTTTCGGGCCATAATTGGCTGGCTCCAAGGGAGAGTGGCTTGGCAGACAGGCATCACAGAGGAGATAGTTCATGGTGCCCACAAGGTAGTAAAAGCAACAAGGGACCTTAAAAGTATCTTTCCATCCCTTTTATCTTATCCAGACTACTTAGAGCAAGTAGCACTCACACCCTTAATCCCAGTGCCCTTAAACCTAGCACTGCACCGTGAATCAATTCCAGCATCACACACTCTAGATCCAACCACCTCTGAAAAATCACCACCTTTGCCCACATATGGCTTTGGAGGGACATCTAAGCACAAGCCATAACATTTAAAGTTTGATCTGAGCAGGAAATTTATTTCTGATTTAATATCATTTTTCTTTCCTGTGGTTAACAAGTAGTTCTTACACATGAAGGAGAAAGGATACAGTTGATTAAGAAAGTGGTATACAGTGCACGTTTTCACCTAAACAAACTGAAAAATAATACACTGTTCAATATTTTGTTTTTCTTTCTTGACAATCATCTTCTATTCTCATAATATATATTCACTTTGAGATAGTGCAGAAAACTGAAAGGAATTTTGATCTCCAAATATAATATTTGTTTTTCTGATTGGTTTTAGTTGTTGTTTTAATACTTCATATATGAATATGTATATTATTGAATGCTTTAAGACAACACATATTTCATTTTTCTTCTTTGTTTCATTTTTAATATTCATATATGAATGACACTACACTAATTCTAAAATAAATGGAGAAAACACGAGAAAAAATTAGATGAGACATAGCAAGGTAAAAAAGCAAGATTAAGACAGACAAGCAGGAGGAATACAATGAAAAGATGGACTCTAAGGAAAAATAAAACACAAAAATGAAGCACTTGTACAATGGAACAAAATACCTAGCAAGTGAACTTAAGTCATGCTCTTGTTAAGTGAGGATTTTAACAAGAGTACATTTTCAATTCTCCGGACACAAGAGTGACAAATTTTCTTCACCATATACCTAAAACTCAGTCATATCTCTCATTTAGTCAGTTTCCAAAAAGTGTAGATGCTCTATCGAGACTCTTCCCAAATTAGTTGTAGTGATGGCTATCTTGTTATAGAATCCCTGCAATGATTTTCTTTGAGATATTAGAAAGTCATAAATTACCATATAAATTGCTTTAGACTTTAAAGTGTATTGTAATGGTTTTCTATTATTTATGTGTCAGTGAAATAGAAAGCTGATATGCATTTCAAAATATAATGGGCTTGTTAAAAGTGTGAGTGTTATCACTATTTAATTAAAGGAAGTAGGTATCATTAAAATAGGTACCTTACATTATTTATTATCTATAAAATCTCAGGACTAATGCAAAAGAGTTTCATTTTTATATATAGTGACTTCACATCCTCTCAAGCACAAAATATATTTAATCTCACACTGCTTATCATTTATACTAGCTTTGTCTATATGTGACTTAAATTGGCTTTACTGAACTGATCAAGTCTAAATCTGTTTGTCATATCCTTTGCATTTCTCCAGTGCATATAGAATTATATCTACAACTAAGCCACAATAGTATTACCTTTACCTAACCAATCAGAATAAATATTCATAGTCTATTACTTTTACTTTCCACTTAAGCAGCCTTGCCATTCTAACAGCTCAAGAGTGTATATGCATTACTATTGATCATGTTTGTACCAAGTCCACTATTTCATAGAAGTTTACAGCAAAAATATGCATTCGTGTGTGCTTTCCTAAAGTTTAAACATAAAACACTTAAAATAATTTTATTAATATACAAAATTTTGTTCCATGAATTTTTTATGGGTTTTAGCTATACTGGATTTAATACAGCTGTTAGGAATACTTGAATGAAGCATGTTGACAATAATTCATTTTTTTCATAGTGCTTAAAAGTGTAAGTGGTGAAATTTAAGAAAGGCAAATCTACAACATTAGGAATAGATGCTAATCAGGTTTCTAAAGACAGTATATCATTCTTACAATATGTAATCGACGTCTGAGAGTTCAAAATTTTTTTTGTCATCCTATCCAACATTTGAAATTTTCACCAAAATCATGAGTGCACAGTAAACTCACAGCTCAACTTAATATTTTTCTGGTAAGTTGAGGTCATGGCTTCAAAGGCAAATGCCACATGGCTAACTCCATTTATGAAATGTCTGCTCAGCTTCCTAGCTCTTTTATTTCAAATTAAGCAAGTGGTCTTAATTTATTTATTTACAGAAATAGTTTGTATAGTCTGACTGCATATTCTAAGCACATTTGCCGAAGTATAGGCCTTGGTAAAAATCACAACTTTCAAAAATGAACTGTGACTTTTGTATATTGATATTTTAAAATATTTAATTACTTCAATATACAAATATATTGTACTTTCATAGCTCTCTGTAAATTTTACAGTTTTAAACCTATGCTGTTACCGCAAATGACATTTTTGCATGCTATAATAAATCATTTTTTCCCATACCAACAATATTTTTGTTTCTTTCTCACACTTTGAAATGATATTAAATTTCTAACTGCAATGCATAGCAATTGTTTTGAATACTGAGGAACAATATATGTTTAGGTCTATTTCTAGCCTTTATATTTCATTGTCTTGGTCATTATCATTTTAAAATTTGCCAGTTTTACCTATCCATTTAAAATGATTCTACTATTTTATGTATTTAGAATTTCCAAATAAAATTTATATTTATGTTATCAAATTTTATGTATAAATATGCTGGGGTTTTATAAGAATGGTACTGAATTTACAGTAAAGATTGTTAATAAGTTGCATCTTAATGATACCACATCTTCCAATTTATAAAAATAGTATATTTTCTCATTTATTTAGAGTATATCATTAATTCCTGGTTACAAATTTACATATATTTTTAGGATTTATTTCAAATTTATATAGCTAACTTTCTAAAAACAAGCTGTTAAATATTAAACACAAAGTAAAGTACGAGAATAGAGCCTCTGGAATCTGGATAGACAAATACACTGAAAATGATCACAGGCTTTTTTCTTCCTTGAGAAAAATCCTCTTGGGAAAGAGTAGAGAAAGAGAGGAGATTCAACAACCTGCCTATGTGATGTAGGTCTGGAGGACATCATCAGCCACTGCTGAATGAAAAGTGTGATCTCCTTCCAAGAACCTATAAAATTTAAGGTTGATATGGGAGGAGCAAACAAGAATTCCCTCAAGGCCAAAAGAATGCCCACTGAAATGTGTTGTAAATTTGTAAAGGATTTTTAAATACAGGGCCGGTGAGATGGCTCAGCAGCTTAAGCGCCTGCCCGACAAGCGCGAGGGCCCGAGTTCGACTCCCGGAACCCACATACGAAAAAGGGGCCGGTGATATCGCTCAGCGGCACGGGCGCCTACTGGCGCGCGAGGTCCTGAGGTCGACCCCCCGGTACCCACAAAAAAAAAAAAAAAAAAAAATATATATATACTCCAATTTTCAGAAATGCCACAAATATTTCTGAATCCAGGATATTGTGCCGAACTTATTAAAAGAGTTGTACAGTTGGGAAAGGGGAAAATTTGTTCTAGCAAATAAAATGCACTAAAGAAATGATATAATTTTTGTGCTGGGGAAAGGGGATTAAAAAGAAAAGTGGGAGAAATATTTACAGATCATATATACAGCACTTCAAACTAGAATACATAAAATATTTTCAAAACTCAATAAAATAACAATAACACAAATAAAATTGGCAAAATTAACTATTTTTTTCAAACAACATGTACAAAATGCTGCTAAAATTATGAAAAGAATTTCAACATCATTAGGCATAAGGTAAATGCAAGTTAAAATCACTAGATATCATTCTAGAGTCATTTGAACTGTTAAATAAAAAAATTCAAATAACAATGCCAAAAGGCTGCTTATCAAATTGAGATAGGAGATTTGGGTGTGGCTAAAATGGCTTGGGTTGTATGCATGACCTGTTAGTTAAAAGATCCCAGGCCAGATGCACAGAATGGTTCCCACAGCCCTGCAGGTGGACTTCTCACAAGAATTGAGCAGATTTTCCTCAGGATGACCTTGACCTGACATCATTCTGAGACGTGCTATTCCAACACCACCTTTCAGAACACGTATGTAGAAGTCCTTGTGGGTTTCCTTGAGATTTGGCCAATATAAAGAATAGACACACACCATGAAGAGCTTGCTATCCTAATTTTCTATGATACCCATGGTGCATTTCCCAGATGCAATGTGTATTTTATTTTTGCTTTTACTCTCTTTTTTTTTCTTTACTTGGCCCAAGCTCCCTCTACAGAGCCAGATTCTCCCCCACTCTTCACTTTTACTTTCTTGTGTAAACTTGGACACTGCTTTTTGCTTATTTTCTTCAAATCTTTGCATTTAGAAGAAGCTGGAATCTAACTCTTAGAGGGAGAGGTGAGTAACCCAGAACCTGGTAATGTTTAGTTGGAGAGCCAGTTTTAGAAGTAGGCTACCTAGTAACAAAATGAATTTTTTTATACAGAAATGAAATAATTTAGGTACTCATTTATTATTGTTATGAGGATTTTCCTTTTAATACATTTTTATTAGTGCCTATTTTTCAAACTGTTGGGTTTCAATGATATTATCATACATGTATATATTTTGATAAAATCAATCTCCTAGTTCCCTCCCTTGTACACTCCTCCCTTCCTTCGCCTTTGTCTCCCTCCTTTTTGTCTAATAATAGTGTCCCTTATATGTTCATTTCACTTTTTTTAGATTTCATGTACAGTATTAGGGAAAATATGTGAAACTTGTCTTTCTGACTATGGCTTATTCCACTTAAATGATGATTTTTAGTTCCATTCATTTCATTGAAAATGACAATATTTTTTCTTTTGTATGGCTGAATACTTCACTGTGTACATAGACCACATTTTCTTTACGCATTCATCTGTTGTCTGTTTGTTTATATGTTTGAGTGTTTATTTGTTTGTTTTGAGACAGGGTCTCACCATGTAGTTGAGGTTGGTCTTGAACTCACTCTATAGCTCAGGCTGGCATCTAACTCCTGCCAACACTCCTGCCTCAGCCTACTGAGTGCTGGGATATAGATGTGTGCAACCATCCCCAGCATCCATTCATCTGTTACAGGGCACCTAAGGTTGTCCTGTATTGGCTATTGTGAATTGTGGAACAATAAACACAGATACGCAAATATCCTTATAGTAGGCAACCTGAATTCCTTCAGTCATATACCTAAGTGTAGTAGAGTTAGAATATATAGTAATTCTATTTTCAGTTTTCTCGTGAGCCTCCAGAATAATTTCCATAGAAGATTTACTAATTTATATTCCTATAAGCATTGTATTTCTTTATCCAGCATTTATGATCTATCTATCTATCATCTATCTACAGGATCTATTTACCATCTATCTTCTATCTATGTATCTATCTATCACTCTATCATCTATTTTTGATGCTAGAAATTCTGAGTGGGATGAGATGAAACCTCAGTGTTCTTTGGATTTGCATTTCCTGATAAAGATGCTGAACATTTTCTAATTTTTTGACCACTTATGCTTCTTTTAAGAAATGTTCATTCAATACATTTGCCCATTTATTTATTGTAGTACAGTTAGAAACCATGAGGCTAAGTGAGCCATTTCCTTCCTCCTATTCAACTGTAAACACCACACTGCCCTAATATTTAAAATGATGCCTTAATGCCACATGCTTCAAATAGCAAAAGCTTAGGAGGTCACAATGCTCAAGGCAACAGATCACTGACTCCAGTGAGAGAAGGAATGGAAGGAACTGAGGCTAAGAGGTGTCTGACCCTTTAAATACCGGAAGCCTGAGTTATTGAATTTTCATTTCTTTCCCTTTGCTCATCTGCCTGTTCCTGCTAGTACTGTCCCATAATATTTAATAGGCTAAACTGATTACTACTTACTATGAAGTGTGCACTTGGCAATTCTTTCCTCATAGAACAAAAGACCATGGTCTATTTTTGGCCCACTCAACTATGAGAATTGGGTTATTTGACTTTTTGTGTTAAGTTTTTTGGTTCTTTATATATTTGTGATATTAATCATCTATCAGAGGATATCTGCCATAGATTGACTCCCACTCTGTATTATGTGATTTTACTGTTGTTTTTTTCTCTTGTGTTGCAGAAACAGTTTCATGTAGTCTCGACTGTTGATTCTTGCTATTATTTCCAATGCTACTGGAAACCTACTCAGGAAATCTGCTTATGAATTCAAGTGTGTCCCTTGTTTTCTTCTAATTTCAAAATTTCATATTTTATACTTGATGAAATTTGAATCAATTTTTGTATGATGTGAAAGATGGATTTCATCTCAATCTTCTACAAATGAAATCCAGTTTCCCCCGCATCATTCATTAGAGTCTATTGTTTCTCTGGTGTTTCACTTTTTTTAAGTTTATTGGTACAATGTAGATATACATATTGATAACATTCATTGTAGGGAATTTGTATCTATACATAATATATCCTGGTTCCTCTTTTTACTTTTTCAATCCCCTCCCCTCCCTTTAACCCCTTTTCACCTCCTCATTTACAAAGATTTGTTTCCTTTTTAATTCTTCTATCATATTTTTCTTCTCCCTTCCTTCCTGTCTCTTTCAACACTTCCTAGTCACCCCCCCTTTTTTTTGAGCAATTTCTTCCTATTTCACAATACTTATTATACACTTTGGTCCTTATTTACCCTTTTGGTGTCTCACACCAAAAAGCAATGGCCTCACATTCTGTTACTGAGTTGCAGAACTATAAAGGAGTAACGTTGCCATACTTTTTCATACTTTTTGTTCTTCTATATTGAGTTTTCACTGCTGTTGGGGTGGATATCTCCTCATTTATGTGAAGGTCTTTTTAGTGTCCAGTCTTATTTTGGAGGTTGGATTCCCAACACCACTCAGAGAGGAGAAAATAATTGCAGTAGCTGGTGACATAAAAAAGCAAAACCTAGATAGTGATATACAGTAAAAATTAATTATAAACAAACAAGTAAAACACCATTAACAACAGTGAAGAATCTAACAATAATGACATAGAATAAACTAAAAGGCTAAAGTTAATAATGATGAAAGTAAAAATAAAGCAATAAAAACTGGGGGCAACAATGGAAAAAATGGAAGAAGTATTTAAACAAAATAAAAGGAAGCACTGATGTTAAAGAAAAAGTGTGAAATAAAAATTATGTTAAATAACAAAAAATAAACTAGATAAATGTAACAGAAATAAACAACAAACAAGGAAAATGAAAAAGAGAAAAAATAATACACAAAAGAATAAATGAAAAAATGAAACAAACTAAGAGACCAAAAAATTTCTCCATCCCAAGATATTTGGATGGGGAAATTTCTTTCCAGGACCTGTATTTTTAGAATCCAGAGGTACAAGGGATGGCTAGCAAGTTACAACTGGGTCATCTGTTTCCTCTCCTTCTTATCAGTTTATTGTTGTATGAATGTTAAACCCTGTTCTGTTTCTCCTGCACCCATACTGTCTGCCTCACAACCATAGTCCCTCCATAGGATCTTGGTGTTTGTTTGTGTCCATCTGTGTACTCTGAGCCACTGCTATTGCCAAATAGCTTTGCAGTCAGAGGGCTTCTAAAGTGGCCCACTTGCTTGTGGGGCCCACTGTCTGTGTACCCAGGGACATGGCAAACATCCAAGCAAAGGCATATCACCAACCTTGCTGCTGAGTGCAGAAAACAAAAAGACTAGTGAGTGCTGTGCTGAAAGGAGACAGACAGGAGAATCAAGCAGTCACCTGGGCTTAATCCTAGTGCCTTCAGATCCAACTGCCTCAGAAAACCACATGCGATGGGCCTGGCTCTTCACCGCAGAGTAATGTGGCTGACTATTATGCCTTCCAAAGTCTGAGTTTGTCATTGGTTAAGCTCCTTGGAGGTCTCTGCCTACAATTTCCCCTTTCCATAAGTGTGTCTTGGAACTATCTCCCACAAAGTAAGAAAGTCAGGATAACCCCAAGGACCCTGAAGGATGATTGTTCTGTAACTTCTAATTGCCAGCATAGCATGATCTCAAACAATATGCTCTTTCTCAAGATAGCTCCCGGTTAGATCTCTTTGAAATAGGACAGCTCTGCAGTAGCTTCCTTTTCCAAAACTAGCCTCCCCACTGGCTTTGCAGCATTCAGTAGCAGTGAGTTTTTCCCTGGGCTAACACTGCTTATCAGCTGTTTGTCATTCAAGTTGCTGGCCTTCTCTGCTCCATGATTTTTAGATTTCTTGTCACATCTTACTTGATTCCTGTAGCTCAGCATCTCTTCCTCTCCTCATTGAGTAGCTTCTTTCCAACTGTTTCAATTTCATGTCATGGAGAAGCTGTGAACTGTTTCCTGTTTCTCTTCCTCCATTTTGCCGCTCTTTTGAAATGAAATTGTAAAGCAAGTTGTTAGAAATGCAAAATTATAACAACTAGTTTGCATAATAGTTTAGTTGTTTCTGAAATTGTTGAATATATACTCACCATGTGACTCAGCATTTTCTCACTCGAATACTTACTTGAGAGGTTAAAGAATTGTTCATACAAGAACTGTGCTTTTATACTTTTTTTGCATCTCCATGCACAATCTCCCCAACTGGAAACAAATTTACTTCACTTTATGAGTGGAAAACTCAACTAATCCATTATTACAATGGAACACTACTTACCAATACAAAGGATGAGTTATTGATAATTGACATATATAAGCACAAATGCAATATGCTGAGAAAAATCAGCCAAGTTAAAATGACTACACTCTAGGATTATTTTAAATTTTGGAAAAGACAAAGTTGCCTAAACAGAAAGCAGATAAATATTGCTAAGACTTGAAAACTGGCAAGATATGAAGCATAAGGGAAATTGTGAGTACAAAAAGGTTAGATATTTTCATTATGTTCATGGCTGCATTACTGTACACATTTGGTACAACCCATAGACTTAAATACTTAAAAATAAGTTTTAAAATTATATAAGTTATCTAAATTCAGTAAATTAGAACAAAAATGCCCTTGACTCCCATCACACTAATTGCTCTGCTGTTGTTAGAGAATGTTAGTCAGAATTTCAGGCCAGAATGAATTGTATAAACATTAATGTTCAATTATTTTACTTATTTATCTATGTGTTTATTGATATATGTATGCATGCATTACATCAATAATGATCTTAAAATAATAATGTGCTAAGAATAAGGACATACAGAGAATAAACCTTCTAATCAAAAAGTGTTGACCACTCTTACATGTTGTGAATAAATAACTGCTATCAGACTGTTCCTCTCAGCATCTTCAACCAAAAAAAAAAAATTGGCCAAATATGTGAGGAAATGAGTTTAAGCTAGTGGACAATATGTAGCACACATCAGCAATTCTTAGAACTTCACTCAGTTATCTGTCTCAGAACAGTTTCCTAACTGGGGAAAGAGAGACTGTAAAAACTGGAATTTGAACAGAGCATCACAATCTTGCTGAGCTGAGGAGGCAGAGGCTCAATTTAAGTCAGCGGCAGAAGCAGCAGACATCTGTGTGTTGGGCACCGGACATTTATTTGCTGTGTGTGGGGGAAAGGCCATCAGTGCTTCCTCATACGCTGGGGATTATCAGATAGCACCTAATATAGTTTCCAAGGAGAACGGATATACCGAAACTGAGCAGTGCTAGTAAAACACCTCTAGTGTAAGTTAGTCTTTTAGCCCTTTCCTGCTATAGAGATCCGTGCTAATCTGTCATTCCCACCTCATCAGACACCTGAGAAATGAATAGTTAACTGTATTCAAAGTGAAGACTAAAATATTTCAAAATATTATTCATACAGTAAGTAGAAGTGAAAACAATAAAATCTCGTGAAAATGAGAGAAATGAAAGAATATTTAATGAGAAGAATGGTACTTCTTGTTTTATATTTATGCAAATGACTTAAATGTCTAGCTAAAGGAAAGTAAGACGGACTCTTCTATCAGCTTACTCTATCTAATCTGGCTTGATACAGTGTTTGCTGAAGTGTATGAAGGAAGTAGAGCCTCAGGAAGATATGTAATCTGGGGGACACTGGTTTTTATATGCAGAATTGTTAGTATGCAATACACAATTTTTACTTTTAAAATGCTACATTATTTTTGTTACATTTTGTAATTACACATCTTGACAATAATACAAGCAAGTTAGGCAATTTCTCATTTACTCATAAACAAGCCAAACTGGCTCTCTCCTCTTTTCCTTTTATTTGTGTTTAATTTTTACCTTTCACTACAGAATAAAGATACATGGAAAGCCATGTCTCCATTGTAAACATAGACAGCACTGGGAAAGTCGGCAAAAGCCAGTAGGGAGGCATCTTGGATCAAAGGGTGGTGGGGAGGTCTGGAAGTCTGTGGTGCTCTGCTTGCACATAATGAAATGGAAACTAGTAACAGTTCATTAATTATGCTTTATGTACAAAACTTGTCTTTTTTTCAAAAAATATTTGTATAAAACTTTCAAGATTTTTAGTAACAGATTTGGATATAATCAAATTAAAGTGGTAATACTTTAAATAATCATGATAATTACACATTTAGAATTATGGCTAAGTGTTTTGTTAATGACCTATAGTAAACTATATACAAAGGAATTAATACTCAAAATATGTGATTTTTGAAGTCATCTTTGAGTACATAAATGTTGATGAGATCAATAATGGGGAGGAAGAAATAAAAAGACCTTTTAGGATTTGGTTCTTCTTGATCTCTGAAAATGTTGCTTCCACTCATGTAGACATGTCCAGCTCCACAGCTGCTGGATTGGTTCCTAGAACACAAGCACACAAACTTTATTCACATATTTTTAAATTTTTATTTTTCCTGGATTTGTTCCCTCCTTGATTATGCTTTCCTATACTTGTCATTGATTTAATTCTTTGATCAAAAGTGATCTACTTAGAGAGATCTGTATAGTCTATCCTTACAGCCCTTCTGTATTTCAGCTGTGTTTTTCTTTAAGGATGTGATCAAGAAATGAAATACTTTTATGAAAATTTTCTTTTTCCTATAGCTTAATGAGACTAAGGATACAGTTGTATTCCATGTTCTGTTTTTAACATCTGGAATGGCACATGGAAGAAAGAAAATTTCACAAGTTCCATTGAATTTATTGAAGAAAGAAAAAGCAACTCCAATACGTTATCTGACATGTTCACATTTTGCACAGAATAACTCAGAATTTATTATGGAAATATTCTGCTAAATGATACAATTCACATGCTGAACTTTTTGACTGAAATATGTATTTTCTTCAGGAACAAATCTATTATGGTTTCTGCAGAGATCAAATCATAGCCCATTACGATTTAATATTGTATCTTCATTTTTCAATAAAATCATCATCAATAATAGAGTATAATAAAGTATAATCATTTAATTTATCATTGCATGAAGAATAAAGAAAATACTCATGTTAATAAAAGATTGAAAAATTAAGATTTTGTGTTTATTCTAAAACTAAAATGTTTGCCACCAGTGAAAAGAATACTTATATTTATACACTGCCTTCAAACAAGGATTTGAAGAGAAACATTTAGTGTGGTGATACTATTTTGTACTGTACCATATTTTTAAATATATGGCTCGGCATTAGTTAAAGTCATTGAATGTTGGACATAAAGATTGAATTTTAATATATGCAAATGGAGTACATTTAAATATCAGAGGGATACTGGTATGGAGTACAGAATATGTATGCAAAATATGTAACCCATATTCAGACTGTAAACAAATGTATAAATATGCTTTAGTGCAGGACATGCCTAGAAGTATCTTGATTTTAATCATTTTTTTCTTTTCCCTTCCTTCCCTTCCTCCTTCCCCCTCCCTACTTCCCCTTTACTTTGAACAATTCCTTCTTATTTCACAATATCTATTATACACTTTGGTCTTTATTTACACTTTCATTTTCTCACACCAGAGAAACCATGTGATATTTATACATGTGAGTCCAATATATTTCACTTAAGAGTATGGTCTCAATGTGCATCCATTTACCTAGAAATGTCTCAAGTTTTTCCTTTCTGGCTGAGTAGTACCCCATTGTACAAAAAAACTCATATTTTTACCCATTCCTCAGTTGATGGGCTTTTGGGTTGTTTTCAGGATTTAGCAATTACAAACTGTGCTGCTATAAACATGGCTACACATACATCATTGTGGTGCGATGTTTTTAATTCTTCTGGGAAGATACCCAGAAGGGGAATAGCTAGGTCAAATGGGACCTCTAATCCAAGATTTTTAGGAATCTCCACACTGATTTCCACAGTGGCTGTATCAGTCTACACTCCCAGCAACAGTGGAGAAGGATTCCATTTTCCACACAGCCCCTCCAGCATTTGTTATTGGTTGAATTCTTGATAGTACCCATTCTATCTGGAGTGAGATGGAATCTCAGCATTATTTTAATTTGCATCTCTCAAAAGACAAGTGATGTTGAACATTTTTTCATGTACTTATTTGTCATTTGTATTTCTTCATCTGGGAAGTGTGTGTGCATCTCAGCTATCTATTTTGGGATTGGATCTTTAAATTTTGGGGTCTATTTTTTCAATTCTTTATATGTTATATATCTGAGTGCTTTGTCTGAAGGACAACTGGATAAATTTTTTCCCACTCTGTGGGTTGTCTTTTCACTGTATTGGTAATTTCTTTTGCTGTGCAGAAGCTTTTTAATAGGATGAGATCACAGTTGTTTATTCTTTATAGTATTTCACGTGTGATCAGGGTTTTGTTTATGAAATCTTTGCCTACACCTATGTCTTCTACTGTTCTACCTATGCCCTGTTCCAGCAGTTTTAGTGTTTCTGTTTTAATATTTACATCTTTGATCCATTTTGACTTTAGTTCAGTGCATGATGAGATAAAATAATAAATGAAGGATAAAATGGAAACAGAGCTTTTAGATGGGGAGATGAAGAGGAGTTGAAGGGAGGGCAGGAGATGGGAAAGAAAGAGGAATCAGGATGTATCATGTACAAGTACAAATTCCTTATAATGAATGTGATCATTATGTATATCTAAATTGTAACAATAAACTTAATAAGAAAAAAAAATTTTAAACCTGAGAAAAAGCTCAAGCTTTACTACAGTTAGTCTGTCAGTAGTTACTAATGCTACTGTAATATTTTATATGAATATAAAATAAGTGAATAACTAACATGAAAGAGATAATAGATACTGAAATTATTCTAGGTTCTGCCTTACAAGAAACTTAGAACAACTAGTTTAGCAAAAGTAACACTTCAACTTTAGTACTACCTATTTACTTAGAAATGGTCAAAATTAATTTTTCAACTCACCCCATTACTTTCATTTTCACACAGAAACTCAGCTAGGGCTTTCTTTGTTACTTTTTAGTTACTCAAAAATATCTGTATATGGTATCTATTAGCCTTCATCTGAATGCTACTGAGCCCACGTTTTCTCTAAAACTCTAGTAAGGTTAGCAAAATAGCCACATTGCCAAGAGACTCACAAAGCATCTACTGTTTTTAAATGACTTTCCATTTAAGATGTAGTATAGGGACACCACCCTCAATCTCTAAAACATACACACCTGCTCAAATTCCCTGAAATTCAGAATGTAGAAAATTAATCATATAATCTTTTAATTAGACTATGTACAACATACTCTTTTGAAATTGAAATAATATCCCTTTATTTGTAAAAAGAAAAAGAAGAAGAAAAAGAAGAAAAAGAAGAAGAAGAAGAAAAAGAAGAAGAATAAAAAGAAGAAGAAGAAGAAAAAGAAGAAGAAGAAGAAGGAGAAGAAGAAGAAGAAGAAGAAGAAGAAGAAGAAGAAGAAGAAGAAGAAGAAGAAGAAGAAGAAGAAGAAGAAGAAGAAGAAATATCTTGGTATACATAACTTTGGACATGAAAGTTCTGGTATTTACACAAATAGGAGTATTTCCCTGCCATAAAGAGGGATAAAATTGAGTCACTTGTAGGAAAATGGATGCACATTGGATCATAATGTTAAATGAATTAAATCAGGCACACAAGGTTAAATATTACACAGTTTCTCTTAAATGACAAATTCAATATATAAAAACAAAATAAAAGATAGTAAGAATTTGGGAGACAGATCTTTCTCAAATGGAAAGGGGATCAAGAGATGGAAGGAGAGGAGAGAAAGACAAAGGGAAGGAGATAAAAAAAAAGAACTAAGATGTGTTATATACATGTCGCAACTCCCCACAAGGAATGTAATCATTATGTACTACAAAGATGTACTAATAAAAACTAAAAAAATGTAAAAAAAAAAAAAAGGGGAAATATATTACATTTAAGTACTATACTCTAGGTCATAAAGAGCATCTCATGTAAATGATTTAATAATTTTTATATTGCTATACATGTATGGTGAAATTGAAGAATTACATAAACAGATAGCAGATAGTCCACTTTCAGTAATGGATTTAATAACAAGACATAAGCTTATGAAGGAAAAAAAAAATGAGAGCAGCCTTCTACAACAAATGTAACCAAAAGACATGTATCCAACATTGCACCCCACAGCAGCAGAACGTATACCCTTCTCAAATGCCCCTGACACGTTCTTCAGCATAGATTACACGTTGGAAAACAAATGAATATCATCGATACCACAGAAATTAAGAGATCTTAAGAAAGTCATACACTGACAAACCAGATAATCTAAAAAAAGATAAATACCTAGAAACATATAACCTAAAATAATAAAGACATACAACGTATGAGAGGACCTGTAACTACTATGCAAATGTAATCTAAACATCCTCACAAAGAAAAGCCCAGGGTCAGAATGGTTTCACTGGTGAATTTTATCAAACATTTAAAGAACAAATTCCAGTCTTTCTCTAAGTCTTCCAAAACAACTGAAGAAGAGGAAATACTTCCAAACATTTTTAAAGAGGCCTTGTAAGCATAGATGCAAAAATCCTCAATAAAATATTAACAAACTGCATTGAATCACATATGAAAATATCATGCTTATTCAAGAAGGTAAAGCAAATGCATTTTATTTATTTATTTATTTATTGGTACTGAGAATTGAACTCACAACCTCACATTTGTCAGGCAGGCACTGTGCAACTGAGCTATATCCCCAGCCCCAGCAAATGCACTTTCTGCACTTACAATTCACACTTTCTACTAATTTGATTTTTTTCTATGTTGCCATTGTATTCTATTTTCTGTTCATTAATTTCTCACTAGTAATCTCATTGTCTTCGTGAAATCTTCAAAATATTCAAGTGTCAAACAAAATCACATATATCAGTAACTCGATGTGCTTCTTTTTACAATGTTTATTTAATCATCTGAAATTGTATAAAATACAAAACCCAAACCCTTCAGCAATGTATTCAAGGGTTTTCCTCAAATTCTTGCCCCAAATGCTTCTCCAGATATGTCCCACATGTACATGATATTAGCAAACTTTTGGATCTTTATTGATATAATGTATTCTTACACACTATCATGTGTCTGAAAATGTTATCGTTTCTCTGAAATTTATCTAACTGTGCTATATAGATACAGACTAAGTCCAGTTTACTTTTACCACTGCTCCAAATTTTATTATAGGATTCTTTGTAAGTTTTTGTGCTTTTAGTCTATGAATAAAGTTATGCATATATTTGGACAAATTCATGTTCAATTCCTAGTATGTAAAAATACTCAGTAGGTACATATTGAATTAAATTGTGCTTAAATATTTGCTTTCTCTCCACTTTTATTGATCAAAAAAATCCCCAAACTATGCACAGTTTGTTTTCTCTTGAATGTAGATTTACTATGCCTTTGGGAAAACAGTTAAATATCAAAAATAATTTGTCCTTAACTACCTTGAGATTATGCCTATGCTTTTTTTTTTTTTTTTTTTGCTTTCGTTGTTGGTTAGAATGAATTTAATGTGCTTTCAAAACCCAAGTTTTTCTTTTTTATAATGTCTTTATGATTCTTGTTTTTAAATTTAATGTTATTTACATTTTTGTATCTAGTTTAAGAATGTTTTTGAAAGCCTTAAGTACTGCCATAAAACATGATTTTTGAAAAAGCTCTGTGATATAAATAAGATCATGCTCCAGGTTTTTTTTTACATTATTGTGATAAATCATTTTACAATCCCACTTTTACACACTTATTTTATCAACCACACTACTCATATTTCATAATCTTGAATATTTTGGGAGCAACTAAATGCAAAAAATTGCAGTAATAATTTGTGTTAATTTGGTAGTTACAATTCTTTACCTTTTTGAGTAAATTTTCCATTTTCCATGGTATGAATTTATCCATTTTTAATGGATAGTTAAAAATAATTAGACTACTTCTGGACAACAAAAATGTGAATTTCCATCTTATTGGCTAGTTAAGATAATTATTTGTACATCTAATTATTCTTATTTTTATAGCCTGACACCAGCTGTCCAAGGCAAATAATAAAGTAGAAAGTTTAAGTAATTACTCAGATATTTTACAGAAAATAAAGTGTTTTGGCTAAATGCTATACATTTTGTTTAAAGTATCTTTATTTCTCCTTTTTTATGGAGATAAGGACATTTAAGTCCTTTTGAATATATTCTGAATGCTCTTTGTATCTAGCTAGATTCAGCAAAATACAATTTTTCTACTTATTGACTCAAAATAATATTTACATTGATATATGGCACTAAGAAAATATATCAGTGTTAAAATATATTTAAAAATCTAGACGAAAATGTAGACAACAAATAGTTGGAGGGAATGATAAAGTCATATGACCACTTCGGAAGAAAATCTGGCAGTTCCTCATGAATCTAAACATTACGTTACTATAAAACAATTGCACTCATATATTTACCCAAAGGAGTAGAAAGTTTATTTCCACACAAAAATTTACATTTGAACATTTATAGGAGTTTTATTTGTAAATACCAAAGTTTTGAGGCATCCAAAATATCCTTCAGTAGATGAATGTATATATATATATATATATATATTTATATATGTACTGTAATATATCTACACAATAGAATAGTATTCACCACCAAGAAATATGCTATCTAGCAAAGAAAGACATGGAGGAAACAAATGCATGTTACTCTATAAAAGAACCCAAACTGGAAGTACTAATGTCTGTATGATTCCAACCTTATAATGTTCTTGAAAAGGCAAAACTAGATGGACAGTTTAGACAGTTTAAAAAATTCAGTGGTTTTCATAGGTTGGTTATAGGAGGGATGAGTAGGCAGAGTACAGAAATTTATAGGGCAGTGAGGTTACTCTGTACGATAGTAGAATGAATATGTTAGTTCATATAAAGTCTTTCTGCTTGAAATACACAACAATGAATAGTATGGTAGACTCACTAAATTTGCTGGGGTTACATTCCCGGAACACCCATGAATTGTGAAAAACTGAATGTCAGATATGGTCCAAAAAATGCCTATTTTTATAGTTTAAACAATGGATTTTCTATGTTTACTGCAGTTATGTAATTTAATAAAATACTGTATACAGTGCTATCTTAATTTACTTTACTTTACTTTAATTTAAATACTGTACAGTAGTTCATCCTTCTCCTGAAGTGTCTTAAACTTCTGGCACTTAAGTGCATTTCCAGAAGACTTAGAAGGTGCAAGGCATTTTGATGGCATCTTAGGGATCTTATGGTTTTAAGAAGAACAAAACCAAAACACTTGAGATAGCTACATGCAGTAAAGCAACTTGTGATGATGCAGGAATGTTGGCCCATCTGACAGAGATAGGTTAGATGGCAATGGCCAATCAGCAGGAAGGAGAACTGAATAACCCTCTTTGATTGGCTATTTGCAAACCTCAAGCCAAAAAAATTGCAGAAGATACAGTATTTGTGGACTCCATGAAATTGGGAGAGGTGATTTCTTATTCTTTTTCTTTTTTTTTAATGTGTGTACTGGAAGCATCGATGCAGTAGGTGTCATTTTTGTTTACATGAGATACACTCATAACTTTATTTGTATTATATAGATTTTTCCATATCTTTTTACTGAGAATGTTGTATTCACATGTGATGTTTGTTTCTAGTGAAATGTAATAATATTAGAGCAACTTAGGTTTACTGGAGGTGAAGGAACCGAGCAGCACTCAGAGGGATGGAGAGAACCAGATTTATTATGCTAGTGGCCCCAGAGAAGTTCAGTACTCCAAAGTCTGAGTCCCAAGCATGGATTTGCAGGCCTTATATAGGACCTTTTGGCAGGAAAGAGGGAGCAAGCTCAAGAAGAGAAACAGAACAAAGGCAGTTACTCAAAGTGACAGTTTTATAACTCTGTACATCTGAGCGGCCTTGGCTGGCCAGGGGGTGAGATAGAAGAATGTGGTGAAGCTGTTTATCACATCAAGGTGTAGCTGCTACAGGAAAGGGAGGAAAGGGGGTGCAGTCAGGGAACATCTTGGTTGAAAAATTTAGTTTTCCTCAACAAGAACAAATTCTGGTTATTTTCATTTATTAATTTGTGTTTATTCAATTGTAACAAATGAACTATAATTTGTGCTACAATCTATAAAATCTCTTATCATAAGTTCATTAGATAAAATTTTTATACTTCTCCAGAACTCAGTGATATTCTTTTACAATACAAAACAGGTATGTTTGGGACACTGAGATTGAATAGGAAGGAAGTGCCAAAAGGTCTGTAAAATGAAACCTTAAAGAGAGAAATGCAAGCATATAAGGGAGAAAGGTGTGTGTTATTATTATAGACAGCTAAGTTACATAAAAATATTGTAGATAGTCGGACAGGAATAGGCCCTCAAGAGTCAGTGCAGAAGATGAGAACACATTGCTCCTCTGGAGAAAGTGCACTCATTGAGGGCCAGACCTCAAGACAAAACATAGAAGGATTATATCTCTGCACTTCCCCTAGGGTTGAACAGCAGTGATTGATATTCTAAATAGGTACTGATCCCATTGGGTAGGGGGCCCAGAAGAGCCACTGACTCCAACCCAAGGAAAAGCCCCTGTTCTGTTCCATGTATACTTGCTACGTGACTTGCTTCCCCATTTAATCAATATTGCCTAAGCAATTATACTCACAATCTTATTGGTTGACCACATTTTTATCCCACCTCTCCCCCATCTTGTGATTTCCCATTGGATCAATGTTACCTAAGTGGTTATACTATCTTATTAGTTGATCATATTTTTTCCCACCTTAGATCTGCCTCACTTCATGGTTTTGCTCTATAAAATTGCCTTGAAAACTGAGGTCCTCAGAAACCCACTTGAGACCCCTTCGGTCTTTCATAGACAGAGGCTTTCCTTCCCCAATAAATAGATTCTGATCTTAACCTCCATTGTTCCTAGAATTTATTCTTTGACTTTAGAGAACATGAACTCACACTGTACATTTAGCAGGTTGGGAGTTTCTTTCCCTTACAGCATTATAAAATGGAAAAACAAAAAATGATGTTTCTTATTATCAACTATTCATAATACAGAAATGATAGAACTTGATAGAAGAGATGAAACTAAAAAATTCCAGTAGTGGTCAATGATTATAATAATTCTGTGGGTGGTGTTGACAGAGTTGACTAAGATCTAACAAGCGATACTGTAATGAGAAACTGAGGAAAATATTACTATGAAATATTTATGCACCTTCTGGACCAAACAATATGGAACTAGTTTGTTATTTATTCAAAACAAGGGGATTCAAAAATTCATTTACAATTTAGATTAGATGTAATAGACCAAATAACTGAAAAATGCAGAATAGCGAAATCCTAACCAGCACATACATCATCGATGTCTTCCCCACTGTGTTTAGTGGATAGATATTTCACTGAAGTTATACCACCCACAGAAAAGAAGGAAAGGCTAACATGATAGTGCAAGGTGTATTATTCAAAGAAAGCCACTAGTGCAAAAAGAATTTGGAGAGACTAGATACTACTGTCCAAATTGTAATATTTTGTTGTGTATTGAATATTTTAAGATTCATCATATACAGAACAATTAATGAATAATTTTGACAAAATAGTCATTTTTATATTTTTTGTTATGCTATATTATAAAAATTAATGAAAAAAGTGCAATTTGTAGTCATCTTGTATTTGAATAATTGGACTCGTGACTGGTTTCATGCTAAGTAGAAATGCTAAGATTGAAATTCTCAAAGTCCAGTCACCGTCATTACCATATGCATTCAAATAATAATGTAAATTACAGAGAAAAACTGTCTTCTGTCTCTGTCTCTCTGTTTTCCTCCCAACCTCCCTCTTTCACTTTTATTTTCATTTTATTTCCATTTTGCTATAAGCCTTTAATTTTGTGTGCAAAGAATTTAACCTTCTTTTTTTTTTAGTTTATAAAGATTTTGCAGAATATCTTCCTAAGGTAGTACATTCCATATATAATATTGGCTTCTTGTCATAAATACTTTATTGTATCTGAGGCAGAAATATTAGCTCACCTCAGTGTACATAAACATTTAATTAGAACACTTGGACCAGTATAGACAACCCAGAATGAATACCTATTACCAAGAGGACTTTAATTTTCCCTAAAACTTTAGTCTTATATTATGTCTTTTTGTGCCTTTCTTAAGCCTCTTGAGCTTCCTTCTCTCAGGCTCTTACAGAATTCAGTAAGTTCACAAACACGCTTCTGTGCCTTTTCTTACAGCATTTACTTTAGAAAACTTATAACCATGAATGCTTTTGACATGTAAATCTTTTTACAAGTATCTTGCTAGCTTGAAACCCAGGAATGTCTTTGTCTAAGACAGAGGAATTATCCCTTTGACATTTAATCAACAGGAAGGATGGAGACTGCCTCCTGGACTCTGTCTGACAGGGTAAGACCCTAAAATTCCTTGGAAGTTCTGCTTCCTGTCTTGAGAAACTTTACTTTTTCATTAAGCTCAATGGTCAAAACAAATGGGCATGCAATTTACCCACTACTTTTATTTTGTCTTGTTTCATTTTTTCCCATCTCATTTTGTAATCAAGATAATTGGGGATATTTAGAAATTTAAAAATTTTGATACATTTGAGAAACATAGTTCCTGGACATTCTCTAATGTTATAAATTACTTAGTTTTCAGAAATTTAAATTTCATTTAGCTATTGCAGTGTAATGAACCACATGTGAACTGAATTTCTTGCAACAGTGATATTTAGTATTTTTTAAATTACTCTACAGTTATGTGCTTCTTCAACACTGATCTGGGATCATGTATTTTCCTAAGGGCAAATATCTATTGTCTGGCAGCTGTACCTATGTGGCCATGTTTTCTCACTTAATATAGTAGTTTGAGGTTGGTTTACAGTCAACTAGCAATGTTCTGTCACATTCCACTAAGCAGCCTACTATAAACAAGTTCTCTAGCTAGACAAAGAACTACTTATAGTCACAGCATGAACACTCATGCAAAAAAGCAAAGCAAATCACGTGTTCCTTTAAAAACAAAGTGAAACAAAAATCTGGAGTTTAAATAACTTTTAAATATATTGCTTCGGGTCAAGATGAGTTAAATGGCAATCACAAAGGCAGAACATGGAGAACTACCAAGTTTTGGGAAAAGTCACAGTAATAAGACAGTTACGAGTTATCAACTAACCATATACTAGATTATCCTTCCACCATTCTAGTCACTGATTTTCCTTAATTGCTCTCTTTCCATGAATTTGTCATCAGCTTACTCTGTTAATTACAATGATGTCATTGATCTTCTTATGAAATAAGAATGATTTGTCCATAATCTTAAACATCTACATTCTTGTTCTCTTGTGGGATTACCCAAATTCCATTATATTTATTTTATGCCATGGAAACATTCAATCCTGTCAACTTTTCACTGCGTCACCTGGTTTTATATGCTGAACCCTGTCCTTATCTTGCTTAAAATTCCATCACAAGGTATAACAATACCTTCCTCATGAATGTACTTGATCAATTCTTTCACTATTCTCTCTTCATCTTTCCTATTTTAATGACAAAATCATTATCCTGGCTAAGTTTCTCACTCTATGAAAAGCATACTAACATCCATGAAACCGAATGTGGCTAGAAAAAGATACAAGCACAACAGTAGCTTTTATTTAAAATTTGTGTACACAAAAATCAAAAGGACCCCTAATGACTCCAGGTATAACAATGTATTTCCTTAGTTTACTTACAGTTGCATTATCCTAATACCCAAAGCATAGATGCTTATGTTACTCTGCCATCTTTTTAATCCCTCATAAAATAATCTTCAATTTTCCAAACTCAATTGACAGTAATTATATTCTAACTCAAATTACATGCTTCAGATTATATGAATTCTTCATGCTTATCTTACGTCCAACTTGTTAGAACATACTATTGTTCTAATTTAAAGTATACTTTGATCTCACCATTTCTCACTTCTGCTATTATCTGGATCAGAACCACCACAATTTCTCACCTAGATTACTGAGATTGTCTAATAACAGATATACCTGCTCATATTTGTACTTCTACAATCTGTTCTCTCACAAAAGTCCCTGTATATTAAGACTTTCCACTGCATCACTTTCTCCCAATAAATAATTTTACTTCCTATTTTGCTGGGCAAACATTGGAACAGAGGATATGCTTTGGTCAATAAAATTTGAGAAGTGACTTGTGCCATCCTAAAACAAATTTCATAAAGCATATGATAGTTCAACTAATCCTCTTTTATTCTGCCAGGAGAAAAACAGTTCAGCTAATAGCTGCCTGTTCATCCTATATACTGAGAAGAATGAAAGATGGAGACTTTTAAAAGCTGACTTTACAAAAAATCATGTGACATAAGAGAACACAAAATATTTGTTGTTGCAAGTCAATGCTATTTTTGTTGTTGTATCCCTACAGCATATGTTAATAAAATCAGTGTGACAGTTAAGCTGAGTGTCATCTTGATTGGTTTGAGGGACAGGTATAGAATTAATAAATTTGGTGTTTCTGGGTGCAACATGGAGACATGACCTCGCCTACTATATCTGGTCCCCAGTCCCTTCCCCTCTATCTCTGTTCTGCTCTGCTTCCTGGCTACCATGTCCTGAGCTGCTTTGCTCTGCCATGTCCTTTGACCATGATGTTCCAGCCTTGGAGCCAGATGACTATGAACTACATCTTCTGAAACTATGAGCAAAAATAAATCTCTCCTTTTCTAATTTGTGGGTATCAAGTATTTTTCCCAACAATGAAAATCAAACCAATAAAATTAAACTAGTAGAATCAGAACATTGAAGTGGGATGCTACATTTTGTGACAGTGGTTCTCTACCTGAAGTGTCAGTGGCAAGAATATGTGATTAAAATACGCCAAGAGGTTAGCTCGATGAAACAGGCAGTGAAACTGAAACATATATCCTGGAAGCCAGATCATTTTCTTAATGAGTATTTGGTTTTAGATACAGAGGTTTAAAAACAGCATGCTGGTGGTGTACTTTGTTATTTTGTCTTTATTTTCTAAGAAATTACATAAGCTAAAATACAGCATTGCCAGGTTGATAAGCAGCATGAAAATGTTCACTTGCATCTCATATAAAAAGGAGAAAGAGAACACTGAAAACTGTTCAAAGATACAATAATTGATTTACACTTGTGTTTGAAATAAGAGCTTTGTACAAGCATTAGACTTGCAAATCCCTCACCCTCTGGACTTCATCTCTCAGTACAAGGACAGATAGTACAAAAAAATACTGGATGGTGGTTGCTAGGCTGGGTGACTGGCAGCAACCTGGCAACCAGTGGTACACTCAGCTACTTCCCTCAGGAGGATTTGAGTTTTTACAAAGATGTGTTCACTATACCAGAGCTGTATACAATGCCAAGAGAAAGGCTCTGCTTCTTATTCTAAACACCCCTGTCACTGAATTTCATCCGATGGGCTTCTTTTTTAAGTTGCCTTCGCATGGTTGCTTTCTTTTTATCTTCACTCCCCATATCTCAGTTCCCGTGGATGTTGGTGAGCACCTTCTGAGTGTCCCATTACTACAGTTGACTTTAGCACACCATGGTGTTCCCATCCCACAAGGAAAGTTTTTTTTTTTAATTTTAAACAGAAAAAAAAAAAAACAATGACAGAGAATTTCAAAATAAGGTAATAGGAAATTAACAAATGTTGATACATTGCATATAGTTATGATCCTGACATTCCATCGAATGGCATTCAGTGGCAGCATTCACCATACCTTTTTTTAATCACACAGAAAAAGACACTCATGAAAAATGACTTACAAAATTGCTTCAAAAAGTGGCAAGATGACTCTTGGCCTTTTGGCTAAGATCAAGTGTAAATGTGGCAAGAATAAAGAGATAAGTATGAAGTGAGAAAGATTCATTTGAGGAGGGTAAATGGCAATGTAACTTTTACTGTAATAATGTTTTCAATATAAATATTCACCATATATTTTGATCATAGTTTGTATATTAATGTATTTCTCCATTTTGCAAACACTTACATGCTTTACAAACTTAAATACACCATAGATATTTGATTTTTTAATGCAGGAACTAATTAGAAATATCTAAATCTCAATTAGATATCTAAAAATATGAAATAAGCCTTAGTATACCATATCAAACTAAATAAATCTTTATACTGTTTATTTCCATATAAGTGCAACTATATGGTTAATATAACTCCTATTTTATCTCTTCAGAAAATAATATTTTGTCATTTCATAATTACCACTAATGAATTACTAGAGCTACCACACCAAATAAATTTTTTAAATAGAGCTAGAAATATTGATGAAATTTTGACATGATAATTTCAGACATGTAAATAATTAGACACAAAATGGACCTTTACTTTCTACTGTCATTAATATTTACACAATTTAATTCTATGGTATATAATCTTTATCTTTCTTTAGGTAGGTATTTTCTGAGATCTTTCATAAATTACTAGCCTCATAATTACAAATATTCATAAAAGATTCATAATAAAGCTTTATAAATATAGACTGATGTCTATGAACATTGGTTGCCTTTAGAAGAAAAAGAAATATTAAACAGAAAATGGTTGAATATTCCTAGTGTATGTAAAACATTTGGTTATATACTGTAAGGTAAATATGATACAGGCTATTTAAATTGCTACTTAAAAATTTTATTTTTCTCTTAAAAGTCTATGATATGTCATTTCATTTATGAAACTTTCAAAATTAGGCCAACACAGAGAATTTGTTTAATCTCAGAAATTAATACTTGGGAATGATATTATCTAAAATTTTTATGAAGTAGTGAATGCCTTTATAGCCTATATGAGCTGTGAATTTGTAGTTATAGTACAGAAAACCAATACCTGAAGCAAAAAATAAATAAAATTAACAAAATTCTCAATCTCCAACTTTAAACATTATGAAGTTCACAAAATGTATTTCCTTGGAAGAAAAATTGTTAATGAAAGTATAAAATATTATACAGCTTCTTAGAAAATCAAATCTAACTTATGAAGCATCGGTAGAAGTAAAATGTTCAGAAAATTATAATATTTTGCCATTCTGTGTTGAATTTGGCATATTGCAGCTGTTTCTCTGTTAAGTAAACCTTCAATATATTAATGAGAAAGTACAATATAGTTATTCTTCAAAGACATAATCATCAACAAAGTTAAATAAGCTGAATCACCCTGTGTCTAAGCAATCCTCAACTTCTGTGTAACATTTTGGTGTTTCACGTACCACATATTCTCTCTATCTACATCACAGTAATCCACTATTATTTTTCACTTTAAGCAAAAGCCTCTTATTTGATTCGTCCACATCCAATCATCCACTCAATGTCCAATCTACTCTGTACGGTGTGAACTCAATTAACTGTAACCTTTGACACATAATGATGTTCCTCCTATACACAAAAGATTTCAGATCATTCCCTGAAGAAGAAAGAAAAATTATATATGCACATATTCAGTGCAAGTGTGGCTCATTTTGGGTCCAGCCTCATTTCTTCTCATTGATTATCTTGCTGTTTTCTGATTGTGTAAGTCTGATTTCAGAAATATGAGTGTCCATTGTTCCTCCTACCACTATTGGAATCTCAATGCCTATCTCTGGCCAGAAAGTGGGTCAAAGATACTGTTTTCAGCTATTGCAACTTTACAACGTAATAACTGCCTATAAATGCTTTTTTTTTTTTTTATTTTAAAGAGAAGAAAAAACAAAACAAATCAAAAGAAGAACAAATTTTCAAACAAACATAATAGGAGGGTAACAATGGTTAATACATTACGTATTACTATCTTTAAGTTAGTTATTCAGGACACCAGACATTAGCATTCAATTGTCCAAACATTATTGGCACAAACCTTACTCTTCAATGAACTAAGTAAAAATGGTAGTGTATCTATCTTAACCATCTTATATATATATATATATACAATTTTTTTCCCTTTCCCTTCTTTCTTTTCCCTATTCCAGTCTCTCTTTCCTTTTGACCAGTTTCTTTTTGATTCACCATGTCTATTGTACATTTTGGATCTTATTTACTCTTTCAGTTTCTCATACTAGAGAGATAATACGATGCTTACACATGTGCTTCTGGTTTATTTCACTTATGAGTATTTTCTCGAGTTGCATCCATTTACCTATAAAAGTCTCCAGTTTATCCTTCTTTATGGCTGAATAGTACTCCATTGTATAAAAATACCACATCTTTCTTATCCATTCCTCAGTTGATGGGAATTTGGGTTGTTTCCAAGATCTGGCTATTACAAATTGTGCTGCTATAAACATGGGTGCACATATATCGCTGTGGTACGATGTTTTTAATTCTTCTGGGAAGATGCCCAGAAGGGGAATAGCTGGGTCAAATGGGACCTCCAACGCTAGTTTTCTGAGGAATCTCCACACTGACTTCCACAGTGGCTGTACCAGTCGACACTCCCACCAACAGTGAAGAAGGGTTCCTTTTTCCCCACAGCCCCTCCAGCATTTGTTATTAGTTGATTTCTTAATAGTAGCCATTCTTTCTGGGGTGAGATGGTATCTCAGTGTTGTTTTAATTTGCATCTCTCGAATGACTAGTGATGTTGCACATTTTTTTGTATATTTATTTGCCATTAGTATTTCTTCATCTGAGAAATGTGTATTCATCTCAGATGCCCATTTTTGGAGTGGGTCTTTAAATTTGGGAGGTCTGATTTTTTTGAGTTCTTTATATGTTCTTGATAGTAATCCTTTGTCTGAGGAACAGCTGGCAAACATTTTTTCCCACATTGTGGGTTGTCTCTTCACTCTGTTGGTGGTTTCTCTTGCTGTGCAAAAGCTTTTTAATAAGATGAGATCCCAGTTATTGATTCTTTGGGATAGTTCCCGTGCGGTTGAGTTTTTATTCATAAAGTCTTTGCCTACACCAATGTCTCCAAGGGTTTTACCTATCCTACCTTCCAGCAGATTTAATGTTTCTGTTTTAATATTTAGATCTCTGATCCATTTTGAATTTAGTTTAGTGCATGGTGAAAGATATGGATCTAGTTTTAATCTTCGGCATGTGTAGAGCCAGTTTTTCCAGCACCATTTATTAAAGAGGCTATCTTTCTTCCAGCGAATGTGTTTGGCACCTTTGTCAAAGATAAGGTGGCTTAGTATGTCTGGGGTTGTTTCAGCATCTTCTAATCTGTTCCATTGATCTTCAGGTCTGTTTTTTTGCCAGTACCACACTGTTTTTATCACAGTAGCTTTATAGTATAATTTCAAGTCGGGGATAGTGATGCCCCCTGCCTTGCCTTTGTTGCCCAGAATTGCCTTTGCTATTCTAGGTCTCTTCTGATTCCAAATGAATTTTAGGATTGTTTTCTCTAATTCTGTGAGATATGCTGTTGGAATTTTGATTGGAATTGCATTAAATCTGTATAACAATTTTGGAAGTATGGCCATTTTCACTATATTGGTTCTTCCTATCCAGGAGCAAGGGATATCTTTCCATTTTCTGATATCCTCTTCAATCTCCTTTTTCAGAGTACTGTAGTTTTCAGTATAGAGGTCTTTTACATCCTTCGTGAGGTTGATTCCTAGGTATTTCATTTTTTTGGATGTTATTGTGAAAGGTATTGTTTCCCTAATTTCTCTTTCAGTAAGTTTGTTATTTGTGTACAGGAAGGCTATTGACTTTTGAGTATTGACTTTGTATCCAGCTACACTACTGAATTTGCTTATTAAATCTAGCAGTTTTTTAGTGGAGTTTTTGGGGTCTTCTGTGTAGAGTATCATGTCATCTGCAAATAATGATAATTTAACTTCTTCCTTTCCAATCATTATTCCTTTTATTTCTTTCTCTTGTCTAATCGCTCTGGCTAAAGTTTCCAGAACTATGTTGAATAAGAGTGGGGACAGTGGACATCCTTGTCTTGTTCCTGATTTTAGAGGGAAGGCTTTCAGTTTTTGGCCATTTAGTATAATATTGGCTGTTGGTTTGTCATAGATAGCTTTTACCAGATTGAGATAAAGACCCTCTATTCCAATTTTCTGTAGGGTTTTTATCATGAAAAGGTGCTGGACTTTGTCAAAAGCTTTTTCTGCATCTATTGAGATGATCATGTGATTTTTGTCTTTGGTTCTGTTAATATGCTGTATTACATTTATTGATTTACGTATGTTGAACCATCCCTGCATCCCTGGGATGAATCCAACTTGGTCATGGTGTATAATCTTCTTGATGATTTGTTGGATTCTGTTTGCCAGTATCTTATTAAGGATTTTTGCATCTATGTTCATTAGGGAGATTGGCCTGTAGTTCTCTTTCTTAGTTGGGTCCTTCTCTGGTTTTGGTATCAGGGTAATGCTTGCTTCCAGGAATGAATTTGGGAGTATTGCTTCCCTTTCAATTTCATTGAAAAGTTTGAGAAGTAGGGGCGTTAGGTCTTCTCTAAATTTCTTGTAGAATTCGGCAGTGAATCCATCAGGGCCTGGGCTTTTCTTTGTTGGGAGGTTTTTAATTACATCTTCAATTTCATTGGCTGATATTGGTTTATTTAGGATTTTTAAATCTTCTTGATTCAGCTTTGGTAATTCATACGAATCTAGGAATCTGTCCATTTCTTCTGCATTTTCCATCTTAGTAGAATATAAATTTTCAAAATAGGTATAGATGATCTTCTGGATTTCTGCAGGGTCTGTCGTGATATCACCCTTTTCATTTTCAATTGCATGGATTTGAGTCTTTTCTTTTCTTTTTTTAATAAGGTTGGATAAGGGTTTGTCAATCTTATTTATTCTTTCAAAGAACCAACTTTTTGCTTCATTGATTCTTTGTATTGTTTTTTTATTCTCCAATACGTTAATTTCTGCTCTGATCTTTATAATTTCCTCCCTTGTACGGGCTTTTGGCTTAACCTGCTCTTCTTTTTCTAGAAGCTCGAGGTTCACCCTTAAGTTGTTTATTTGCGCTTGCTCTATTTTCCTGATATAAGTGTTTAATGCTATAAATTTCCCTCTTAGGACTGCTTTCATTGTATCCCATAAGTTCCGGTATGTTGTACTGTCATTATCATTCAGTTGTAGGAAGTGACTAATTTCTTCTTTAATTTCATCTGTGACCCATTGGTTGTTCAGGAGGATGCTGTTTAATTTCCATGTGTTTAGGGAGTTTTTGTGGGATCTTTTGCCATTGATTTCCAATTTCATTGCACTATGGTCTGATAATATGCATGGGATAATTTCAATTCCTTTGCATTTACTTAAGCAGGTTTTATGAGCTAGTATGTGGTCTATTTTGGAGAACGTCCCATGTGCAGCTGAGAAAAATGTGTATTCTGATGTTGTGGGATGGAACACTCTGTAGACATCTACTAAGTCCATTTGTTCAAAAGTTTGGTTCAGTTCTACTATTTCATTATTAATTTTCTGTCCAGTTGATCTATCTTTTTGTGACAGTGGAGTATTGAGATCTCCCAATATAATTGTATTAGTGCTTATTTGATTTTTCATGTCCTTTAGTACTTGTTTTATATAGCTGGGTGCATTGGTATTTGATGCATATATATTTATGATCGTTATCTCTTCCTCTTGGATTGTTCCCTTTACAAGGATGTAATGACCGTCTTTATCTCTCTGAATCCTTCTTGGCTTGAAGTTCACTTTGTCTGCAAAAAGAATAGCTACCCCTGCTTTTTTCTGGGTTCCTGTGGCATGGAGTATTGTTTTCCATCCTTTGACTTTCAGTCTATGAATTTCTTTCTGAATTAAATGTGTTTCTTGTATACAGCATATTGTTGGATCTTGCTTCTTGATCCATTTCACCAGTCTGTGCCTTTTGATTGGTGAATTGAGACCGTTAACATTGATGGTTAAAACTGATATGTATTGACTTGTCATGATATTTTCCTGTTGTTGGTTCCCACTCTTTGTTTTTCCGCTTTCCGGCTATTTAATTATTTGCCCTGCCTGGTGGATTCCTTCTGTTGGGGTTCCTATCTCTTTCTAGAATGTCCTTCAGAACGTTTTGGAGTGCTGGTTTGGTGGTCATAAATTTTCTCAGATGTTCTTTGTCATGAAAGTATTTTATTTCTCCATCAATTTTGAAAGATAGTTTTGCAGGGTACATCAATCTGGGCTGAAAATTATTTTCCTTTAGAGCTTGCAATACATCATTCCAAGCTCTTCTTGAATTGAGGGTTTGTGCTGAAAAGTCAGCTGTGATTCTGATGGGTTTTCCTTCATAGGTGATTTGTCTCTTCTCCCTAACAGCTTTTAAGATTCTGCCCTTCTGTTGAATTTCTGGGATCTTGACTATAATATGTCTGGCTGAAGTTTTTTTTTTGATCATGTTTAGTTGGTGTTCTAAAAGCTTCACTTATAGGGGTGTCAAATTCCTTTTCTCTTCCAGGAAAGTTCTCCCTGATTATGTCTTTGAACAAGGTTTTAATGTCGTTGATGCTATCTCCTGCTTTTTCATTTATTCCAATTATTCTTAAGTTGTTTATCTTTGAGTCATCTAGCAGCTGCTGAATTGATTTTTCATGGTCCCTTGCTATTTTTAAGAATTTTTCCATTTCATGATCACTAATTGCAAGCCTGTCTTCTATATCTGAGATCCTGTCCTCGCATTGGCTTATTCTGCTACAAATACTTTCAATGGAATTTTTTATCTCTTGGATATCTGCTTGAATCTGCCTTATGGATTCCATTTCTTTCCTATGCTGAGCATTCATGGTTTCTATAGTTTTCTTAAGTTCATCTATTTTTTTGTCTGTATCAGCTATAGTGTCCTTAAGCATGGTCTTCATTGTAGACATTATCTCTGCAGTTATCTGTGAGATTATTTCTGTTTTAATTTTTTCCAGAACCTCATTCAGTTGCTTTGTTGTTACCACTTCAGATAGGCCAGGTGGGTGGCTTTCGGATTGTCCCACCTCGTTGCTCCCTAGGTTTGCCTTTGGTGAATTGGATGTGTGTGGTTGCATCTTGTTTAAGTGTCGTCTCATTTTTTCTTTCTTTAATTCCTGGGGTGATGTTTGCAAATTACCTATAGTAGGTTACTTTATTGCTAGTGTTTAAGATCTTTAGAAGATGACTACTTCTCTGCAGTATCTTCCAAGTGGAGCTTGCTTTTAGGTTTTGAGCTTTCTGCCAGATCCTACCTCTTCAATTCGTTGGGTATGCGAAGTTGCTACCTGTTTGGCCCAGTCCTTGATTCTTTGGTACTGTGCCACTGTATTTTCTGTGTCCCTTAGTCAATCTCAATCATGAAATATCAGGAAGGAAAGATGTTTAGAACAATTATTTCACATTTGGCTATAATGTTAACTAAAGCATCAAACACAGCCTAAAAAATGACAGACTGAGCTAACCAGTTATTTACCACTTTTAGCTGTATAGAGTTGCGGTTATATAACAAAATCTAAAACACACCAGAAAAATTATATGCAGTATACAAGTCCTATGTATGTCAATTTTTCCTTGAGGAGTTTAAATTTAAGATGAGTTAAGGAGGAAATAGAGTATTGGGAGAAGAGGAAGGAATTAGATGTAAGGTTAGAGGACCAAGAGGGATCCCACTAAAATTGGGACACTAGTGCAGAGGACAGGTGGTAAAAAGAGAAGGAAGGGATAAAAGGAAGAACAGATCACAACCACAATGACAAAGAAGTTAGAGGCGCTGTTTACACTCATATAAAAAACCAGAGAGAATAATGAAGGAAAGAGCAAATACACATACAGAAACAAAAACAAAGATAAAAACAATAAAACAGACAGATCAAAAATAAAACCCCACCAAAAAACAAAACAAAACAAAACAAAAACAAAAAAACCCTTCGCCAGAACAAAAAAACAAATCAGTGAGAAAAAAAATAAAAATAAAAATAAAAAATAAAAATAAAAATAAAAAATATAAAAAGAATCAGTTCCAGGTGTTGACTCTGTTGTAGGCAGGTACCTTGTGACAAAGTCCTGTTCTGTGCAGGTCCGTCCCAGTAAGCCAGGAGTGCCCTCTGGTGGGTGGTGAGCAGAGGCGCGTACTTTCAGGCAGAGATCAGTCTAGCTCGCCTCCGCTCTCGCCGCCCTTTCACGATCCCTGGGCCTGAGAGGCTCAGTGTGCTGTCCGGAGCGCGGGTTCCCTGCACTGGTTCCCGCCGCTCTGGTTTTTCGCCACGCCCCCCACAATGGCGCTGGGCCAGTCGCTCTCTGGCGCGGGACAGGTGTGGCTGAGAGTCCAGTCCCGTTTGCCCGCCGACCTCAGCACACCCTCGTGGGCTCAATTGAGAGGCCCTGTGCTGCCCTGTCTGGAGCACAAGTTCCCAGAGCAGTTTCCGAGCCGCTCTGAGTTTCGCCACACCCCCCACAATGGCGCCCAGCCGGTCGCTCTCTGGCGCGGGACAGGTGTGGCTGAGAGTCCAGTCTCGTTCGCCTGCTGACCTCAGCACACTTTCGTGGGCTCAATTGAGAGGCCCTGTGCTGCCCTGTCCGGAGCACAAGTTCCCAGAGCAGTTTCCGAGCCGCTCTGAGTTTCGCCACACCCCCCACAATGGCGCCCGGCCGGTCGCTCTCTGGCGCGGGGCAGCTGTGGCTGAGAGACACTCACCGCCGGTCAGCGCCGTTCTCCGCCGCTCCCCTGCCCCGCCGCTGTCTCAGGATCCTCCGTGGGGGCTCCCTGGGCGCCAGCTGCCACCGCGTGTCCGCAGAATTGAGCCTCCGCCGGCGCTCCAACTCCCGGGATATTAGAAGGTGCACGCGCGCGGTCTGCTCCTTCTTTCCTTCTTCTTTGTTGGAAGTCACCCGTCACTGGTGCCGGGGGTCCCAGATTGCGCTTCAGAACTTTTCTGGGTTTCGGGGAGGCATCTCCCCCCCTCCTGCGCTTTCTGGGTCGCTATATTCCCGTGTTCCAATGGTAACTTTTAGAGAGAGTTTTGCTGCCTGCTTCTTACTCATCCGCCATCTTGAGCTCTCGAGACTTGTTGCTGAATCCTTTTTTTCTTGAAGAAACGGCGCCCTCCAGGCCGGCAGGAAAAAGGGGCACCAGGAGATTCGGGTTTTCCTCAGTAGCCGCCGGCTGCCGACGCACGGCCAGAGACAGACGGAGCCTCCCCGAGCCCGGGATTCCACGGCGCGGCTCCCATAAATGCTTTTAATCAGAACAGATGCACATGACTTTTTGTCTTGTGACATGAGCAATCTTAATTTTCTTTTATTTTTTTTTATTTTTTTTTTTTTTGTGGGTACCGGGGGGGTCGACCTCAAGACCTCGCACGCCAACAGGCGCCCGAGCCGCTGAGCGATATCACCGGCCCCTTTTTCGTATGTGGGTTCCGGGAGTCGAACTCGGGCCCTCGCGCTTGCAAGGCAGGCGCTTATGCCGCTGAGCCATCTCACCGGCCCTTAATTTTCTTTTAAATAGATGAGAAGAACTTTTTCTTGTTCTTTGAAATAAACATTCTCGAGTTACAATTTTCGGGCCGGTGAGATGGCTCAGCGGCGTAAGCGCCTGCCTGGCAAGCGCGAGGGCCAGAGTTGGACTCCTGGAACCCACATACAAAATAAGGGCCGGTGATATCGCTCAGCAACACGGGCACCTGCTGGCATGCGAGGTCTTGGGGTTGACCCCCAGTACCCACAAAAGAAAAAAAAAATAGTTACAATTTTCTGTTGATTGAAACTAATCTACAATTGGCCTCCCAACAGTGCTTTTTTTTCTTCTGTCATTAATATTTCAGAGGCAACTAGAAATTATAGTTACTTTCATCAACTCATGTTTTTTATATTATTTACTATCAAAGACACAGAATATAGTATTTTTTAAAATTTATTTCTTCCATTATTTGTTTATGCTAATATTGATGCATGGAGATTTTATACCTTGGCTTATAATTCAGCAGTAATTGATTTCTCATGTGCCTCAAATTTTACAGACTTGGCCATTGAGAGCTCTTCACATTGGATCCCAAATCCTTTTTAACATATCATCATTACTTATGTTTGAGTGAATATTTGTTTGGGGTTCATTGTATATTTACTAATATCTTTACATTTTAGCCTGTCAAAATTGTCTAAACTTATCTTGTTAATTTCCATCTCTACTCCAAGTCAGATATTTATTAGAGAATATCTGGTTACTTTCATTTGGTAACTATATTTTATCCTTGAGCCTCCTTACCAGCGACATGTCCCTTTTTCTTACAACTGGGCTGATCCATCTGATGCTCATCTAGTGCTCTTGCATGAAGGAGGAATACAATTCCACCTTCTTTTCCTGACTCTTGCTTGTGCTATCAGGTTTATGAATAAAAGGCTAATTGCTACTTTCAATTTAGCTCACAGTCCTAGCTCCATCTCACACTGCTAGCTACAGCTCACCGTACTGATGGCTTCATAACCATCAGTATGCATTCAAAGGTAAACATAAGCTTATTCTGATATCTACAATTCTAATTCATTACCACATGGATGACATTGGCTTTATCTCTGAGATCATATGTAAACCTTCACTCTACAGTGAGAAAATTGGGTATCACAATTTATTTACTTAATTTCTCATTTACAGTATATATATATACCACCATTATGATTGTTAACATTTGCCTTCATAAGAACTTTACTAACTAGAGGAGAGTCTAGACTACCGTACTTATATTCATGTTCTTTTGCCTTCAGCTTAAAAGTTAACTCATTTTGAGGATACTCTAGTCAGCTCCTTGCCATCCATGTTTCCTTCAGAAAGGGCATTTTATACATTTTTAATGAATTTAGATTAATGTATTCCATTCTATCTTCCATTCTGGAATTACTAATCTCTCAAATATTATTTATATAGATCAATGAAGATTTACTCTACATAATAAAATTTGATAAAGTTTCATAAATGCCTTCATAGTATTCTATATAATGGCACACCATACTTTGTTTTTCCATTCACATATTATGGTCCATCCTTGTATTTCCAATTGTTGACAATTATGCATGAAATTATTATAAACTTTAATGTGTATGTTTTCATGTGATCATTTCCCAAAGCATTTTGATTACTTGAGTATAATTTCTAGTATCTCCTGATTCATAGAAAAGAAGTGTTTGTGCTAATATTTTTGAACAATATTTCATGTCTATATCTTGTATTCTAAACAACTATTATGAATACAAAATTACATAATGTATTATTGTTACTCTCCTATTAACCTCTTGTGAAATTCTGTTTTACTGTTATTTTTAATTGTTTCTCTTTAAAATAAAAAATAAAATAAAAAATAGAATAAAATAAAATCAAAAGAGTATAATTTCTGAATCATATGAAGACATTAACTTTATTATTCTCTAGTAAACTATAATTTTAGTAATTGTACTTCTCAACTGTACAATTACTGAGTTGTTGCATTTTTAAATTTTATTGGTATGTTTTAGGTATACAAAATGATAACATTCATCATAGAGAATTTGTTCCTGTATGTGATATATCTTGCTTCATTTTTATCCCTTCTCCTCCTGTCCCTTCAACCACTCTTCCTGGCCTTATTTACAAAGGCTTTGTTTCCATTTTTTCCTTCTATTTTTTATTGTTCCTTCATTCGAGCCCCATCCCCCTCCCTTGTTCCTCTTCTCATTTGAACATTTCTTCCCATTTCCCAATATCTATTATACATTTTAGTCCTTATTTACACATTCAATATCTCACACCAGAGAAAAAATCTGGTATTTAAACATGCATGTGAGATATATTTCACTTAAGAGTATGGTCTCATGGTGCTTCTCTTTAGGAAGAAATGTCTCAAGCTTTTCCTACTTTATGGAAGAGTAGTACTCCATTTTATGAAAAAAAACACATCTTCTGGAGACAAAATGGCTGAATAGAGTAGGAGCCTTATTCAGAGCTACTCAGAGAAATTAAACTAAAAACACAGGTAATTGGAAGAAAAGGGAGAGACATACACCCTGAGACAAAAATCAACCTGAAATAAGAGATTAATATATCAAGCAAAATAGTCAAATGATGTAATAAAACAGCCAGCCAGCCCACCCAGCTGCCAGTGGGTCACCAGATTGGGACAACAGCCTGCCATACTTGGAATCTTAAAAGAACAAAAATGGATATACCAAATTAGTGAGGCTACGTCAAGCCATACAAGATAGACTTGGGATATAAGGTCCCCTACCTCTTCTGCCTTCCTCCAAACAGAGGACTCTACAGCCCAGTAGTAAATTCTGTACCAGCACACACAGTAGTGAGTAAACTACTCCCTCCCTCATGATCATCCAGTTTTCCTTTTATCTCTTGCTTTTCTTTTCTATGCTTTTCTTTTCTTTTTTCTTTCTTCTTTCTTTTTGTGCACCAGAGAGCTAACTGGATCCACTAGGAATAAGATTAAAGAATACAGAGGCACATTGTGAACAAACAACTAACTCCTCCCCTACGACCAGTGGTTAGAGAGACATAGGGAATTAAACAGCCTTGAACCACTGGACTATGCAGCCCAGAGCTGTTCCCACACCACCGGGGGCAGGAGCAGAAAGGCACCCCACAGCATCTTCCCCACCTTGACCAAGGAAGTTACAGATTACAGGGGAGGCCACTGGCAGTGGCATCAGCAGTGGATATAGTAAAGCAACAAGTGGGAAGTTAGTAAGTAACACTCCCCCCTCAAGAAAGGAGTAAGAATTGCAACTGAGCAGCCACAGATGGCAACAGCCGGAGCAGAGGACCAGACCATATCACAGCATCCCATCCCACACTGCAACAAGTGACCTGAGAGAACGACTTGAGAGTGGAAGAGGAACATGGAAGGTTGAGTAAGGACCAGGAGGAGCCAACAGTGCACAGGACTGGGAGCAGCCCCCTGTCTGTATCTGAAAGCTGCACAGCAACTGGGAGAATGATGCCAAGAGAAACAGAACAAGGAGTGGGCAGGATGCTAATGGACAAACAGAAATTTCTGGCTGAAGACTCTGGCTCCATGACCCCACTTCTGGAGGTCAATATCAGTCTCAAATCCAGCATAAACTCTACTAAAGGCTTGGCAGTATTATCCCGTAGTTTTCGGTTCTCAGTGGTCACCAGAGGAATTTTGTTTTTTAATTTAATTTAATTTAATTTAATTTAATCTTATTTTCCTTATTTTTTTGCTGGTTTGTTTCCTTTTCCCTTTATTTTTTTTTCTCTTTTACTATATTTTAGTTCTAATCTATTTGACTACTTTCCCCCTTTCCTCAATTTACTTCTCTATACTTAATCATGTTTTCATATGAGTGAATAGTGTGTCTATTTTTTCTGGTCAACTTTGATAATCCCTTGCTTATTCATTCATTCTTTCTCTTCTGCCCTCTTTAGTTTCCCAAAGCTTTCATGATCATCCTTTCTCCTCCATCCTTTTTTTTCCTTATCTCTGTTTTATCCACTCTCCTTCTTCAGTTTTCCCCATGCAGGGTAAAACCACTCTACCAAGGAAAAATACTTTGCATACAAGCTCCCAATCTATGATCTGTTATGTTATATAAACATAGATTTTGCTCCTATGGTTTAAGGTACAAAATTAATAGTTACCACATTTTGTCATTTTCTAAACTGTGCCTGATGCTAATTATACTACCTTACCAAGGATGTCATACCCATTGCAATCAGTTCTTCTCACTTTTGTATCAATACTGGGAAGCTCTGGGGTAATAATCTCGATATACCCCAGTACCAAAGGACTGGGGACTGAGTGAAACAGATACCAACATCACACTCTTAATTAATTGGGAAGGCAGGATCTTGGGAAAGATGCAAACCAAGAACATCCTACACACAGAAGATATCCCTGAAGAACAGACTTTTCCTAGAGAGGTCTTGATACTAGTGATAAAGCTACCTAACACAAAAACTTGCAAAGATCAACACAGAAATAAATGAAACTAAAAATTTTTGAAATAGAAAATGACAATATGCAGGAGTAAAATGCAACCTCAGACCTCCATCCTACACAGAACATTTCCAGGAGACAAGGAGATAGATGAAAATTAAAGATACACACCCAAAATTTCTGAAATGATAGCAACTGAAGTAAAGAAACAAATCCTTGAGGCTATAGAGGAAATCATATCAGAAACAATCTCAGTTAAAAAAAATGATAACAATAATAAATGATTGTTTAGCAAATATGGAGTAGATATAGAAAAAATTGGAGGACCATAGGAAAATGAGGGAAACTATGAATGAACAATATAATAAAGAGATAAAATGCATGAAATGGATTCAAACAGACATTCAGGAAATTAAAAGTTCCATTGAAAAATGTCAAAATCACTTGAACAAAACTGAAGATAGACTTTCAGACCTTGAAGACCGAATCAGAGCTAGCAATCATGAAAGGAATGATCTCTTAAAAATAACGGATCAGAAAATAACAATTCAACAGCAAAGAAAAATAATACAAGACTGATAGGTGTCAGTGAAAAAGCAGGAGTGAACACAAAGGACATAAAAAGACTATTTGCAGAAGTAATAGCAGAAAATCTCCCAAGCATGAGAAAAGAATGTGACATACAGATAAATGAGGCATATAGAACAAAAAGCCATAGCCAAAATAAATTTACAACTAGACATATAATAATCAAGATGCCAGAAATTCAGCACTAAAACAGATTATTAAAAATTGTTAGAGAAAAGAAACAGATCATCTACAAAGGAAAGCCAATCAGAAACACGGAAGACTTCCCAACACAAGCCCTCAACTCAAGAAGAGTTTGGAGTGAAGTAGTTCAAGTTCTGAAAGAAAACAACTTCCAACCCAGATTGATGTACACTGCAAAACTATCTTTCAAAATTAATGGAGAAATAACATACTTCCATGACAAAGAAAAACTGAAGAAATTCATGACCACTAAACCAACATTACAAAGGATACTGAAAGATATTCTAAGCAGAGATAAAATGAACACAATTCCAAGAACAACAACAGAAAGAAATCCCCAGGCAGGGCAAACAATTAAACAAAGGGGAAAAGCAGGGAGCCAACAACAGGAAAATAACATGACAAAGATAAGCCAATACATATCAGTTATGACCATCAATGTAAATGGCCTCAATTCACCAATCAAAAGAAATAGACTGGTAGAATAGATCAAGAAACAAGATCCAACAATATGCTGTATACAAGAAAAACATTTAACTCAAAATAAATTCATAGACTGAAAGTTAAAGGTTGGAAAATAATACTCCATGCAACAAGAACCCAGAAAGAACCTGGGGTAGCTATTCTATTTGCCAACAATGTGAACATCAACCAAAATGATCAAAAGAGATAAAGAATACCACCACATACTTGTTAGGGGAAATTTTCAAGAGGAATAGATAACAATTATAAATATGTATGTACCAAATATGGGAGCACCCAAATATATAAGACAAGCATTAATAGACATAAAAATTCAAATGAGCAATAAGATGACTTTAATGGGGGGACCTTAATACTACAGTGTCACAAATAGATCAACCAGACAAAAAAATCAGCAAAGAAATATCAGAACTGAACCAAACCTGGGAACAAATGGACTTAGTTGATGTTTACAGAGTGTTCCCCCAATGACACCAGAATACACATTCTTCTCAGCTGCACATGGGATGTTCTCTAAAATAGACCATATACTAGACTATAGAACATGTTTAAATAAATACAAAGGAATCAAAATTATCCTATGCTATTTATCTGACCATAGTGCAATGAAATTGGAAATTAATGGCAAAAGAAACTGCAAAAACTACATAAACACATGGAAATTAAATAACATCCTACTAAACAACCAATGGGTCACAGATGAAAGAAGAATTTAAACAATATCTACAATTAAACGAAAATGCAGAAACAACATATCAAAACCTGTGGGATGCAATGAAAGCAGTCCTAAAAGGGAAATTTGTAGCAGTGAATTCTCACAGCAGGAAAACAGAACGAGCACAAATAACCTAAGGTTGCACCTCAAGGTTCTAGAACAAGCTTCTAGAACAAGCACAAATCCTATAGAAGGGAGGAAATTCTAAAGATCAGAGCACACATTAATGCAATTGAGACTAAGAAAACAGTACAAAGAATTAATAAATTGAAGAACTTGTTCTTTGAAAGAATAAACAAAATTGATAAACCCTTAGAAAAACCTTATCAAAGAAAAAACTCATATTCATGCAATGAGGAATGAAAAAGGAATGAAAAAATGCAATGAGGAATGAAAAAACTCATATTCATGCAATGAGGAATGAAAAAGGTGAAGTCACTACAGATTCTGTGAAAATTCAGAAGATCATTAATATCTACTTCAAAAACCTTTACTTGCATAGGATGGAAAATATAGAAGAAATGGACAGATTCTTCTTTGGTAATACATATGAGTTACCAAAGCTGAATCAAGAAGATATAAAAATTCTAAAAATCCCAATATCAGTTAATGAAACTGAAAATGTAATTTAAAATTACCATCAAAGTAAAGCCCAGAGGACCAGGGATATAGCTCAGTGGCACAGCACCTGCCTGGCAAGCACAAAATCCTCAGTTCGATTCCCTGTACCAAAAAAACAAAAACAAGAACAAAAACAAAAACAAAATAAAGAAAGCCCAGGTCCTGATGGATTCACTACAAAACTCTACAAGAAATTTAGAGAGGATTTAATGCCAATACTCCTCAAACTCTTTAATGATATTGAAAGGAAAGCAATACTTTCTAACTCATTCCTGGAAGCAAGTATTACCCTGATACCAAAAGCAGAGAAAGACTCAACCAAATAAGAGAACTACAGGCCAATCACCCTAATGAACATTGATGGATAAATCCTCAAAAAGATACTAGCAAACAGAGTGCAGCAAATCATCAATAATATTATACACCATAATCAAGTGGGATTCATCCCAGGAAGTCAGGGATGGTTCAACATATGCAAATCAATAAATATAATACCCCATATCAGACAAAAATCACACAATCATTTTAATAGATGCAGAAAAATCTTTTGACAAAGTCCAACACTCTTTCATGATAAAAACCCTACAGAAAATCAGAATAGATAGTCTTTAACTCAATATGATAAAAGCCATCTATAATATACCAGCAGCCAACATCATACTAAATGGACAAAAAATGAAAGCTTTTACTCAAAAATCAGAAAAAGGACAAGAATGTCTACTATCACCATTCCTATTCAATGTAGTTCTGGAAATGTTAGACAGAGTGAGTAGACTACAGAAAAAAATAAAAGGAGTAAGGATAGGAAAGGAAGAAGTTAAATTATCATTGTTTGCAGATGACATGATACTCTACATAGAAGACCCCAAAAACTCTACCAAAATTCTTGTAGATTTAATAACCAAATTCAGTAGTGTAGCTGGACACAAAATCAGCAGTCAAAAATCAATAGCATTTCTGTACACAAACAACAAACTCACTGAGAGAGAAATTAGGGAAACCACACTTTCACAATAACATCCAAAAAACTGAAATATTTAAGAATCAATCTAACAATGGAAGTAAAAGATGTATATATTGAAAATTACAGTACTCTGAAAAAAAGAGATTGAAGAGGATATCAGAAAATGGAAAGATGTCCCTTGCTCATGGTTAGGAAGAACCAACATAGAGAAAATGGCCATACACCCAAAATTGTCATACAGATTTAATGCAATCCTGATCTAAATAATATTAGCATACCTCACAAAACTGTAGAAAATATTCCCAACATTCATTTGGAACCAGAAGGGACCTACAATAGCAAAAGCAATTCTGAACAACAAAGGCAAGGCAGTAGGCATCACAATCCATTACTTGAAATTGAACTACAAAGCTACTGTAATAATATCAGCATGGTACTGGCACAAAAACAGATCTGAAGACCAGTGGAACAGATTAGAAGATGCAGACGCAACTCCAAACACACCCAGCCATCTTATCTTTAGCAAAGGGGCCAAACATGTTCACCGGAACAAAGCCTCTTTTCTAAGTGGTGCTGCAAAAACTGGCTCTCTACAAGCCAAAGATTAAAACTAGACCTATGTCTATAACATGTACTAAACTAAAGGCAAAATGCCTCAAAGATCTAAATATTGAAACAGAAACACTGAATCTATTGGAACAGAAAGTAGGGGGAAATCTTAGAGACATAGGGGTAGGCAGAGATATTTGTCCCACTCTGTGGGGTGTCTCTTCACTCTTTTGGTGAATTCTATATCTGAGATTCTGTCCTCATATTGGCTCATTCTGCTCTGTATGTTCTCAATGGAATTTTAAATCTCCTGGATATCTGTTTGAATTTTTTTCATGAATTTCATTTCTTTCCTATTTTGGGGCATTTATGGTTTCCATTTTTTTCCAGAGCTCCTCTATTTTCCTTTGTTTATCTGTATCTGCTCTAGCATCACTAAGCATGTCTTTCATTATGGTCACCATCTTTGTAGTTATCTGAAATTATTTCTGATTAGATTTTTTTCTAGAGCCTCATTTATCTGTTTTGTTGCTTCTGTTGTTACCACTTCCTAGATTACAGGTGGGTGGCTTTTGAATGTTCCACATCATTGCCCCCTGGATTTGCCCTTGGTGAGCTGGAAGTCTGGAGTTGAATCTTGCTTAAGTGTCATCTCATTTTGTATTATTTTAAGTTGAATTCCTGGGTTGATGTTTGTAAATTGCTTATGGCAAGTAGCTTTATTGCTAGTATTTAGAAACTTTAGGAAATGACTACTTTTCTGAGATGTCTTTCAGGTGTATCTGCCTTTTGGGTTTTGTATCATTTGCAAGATCCTACCTCTTCAGTTTATTGAGGATGAGAAGTTGCTGCCTATTTGGCTTACCCCCTTGTTCTTTGGCATGGGCATATAGTATTTTTGATGATCTTTAGACAATCTCAGTTTTGGCCTACCAGAAAGAACAACTGTTTAGAACAATTATGTCACATTGGTAAATTAGTACAATCAGCAGCAACAATACCATTAAATGCAGCCTAGAAAATGACATACTGTTGTAACTATTAATTTTCCCTCTTTGACTGTATGAATTAGATTTCTTATTATATAACAAAATCTAATAGAAACCAGAAAACCATTTACAGTAAATATGTCCGTGGTATGGTGATTTTACCCTCAGGGGAGAGGATTTAAAAGTGGCTGGGGGGAAAATAGAAGATATTAGAAGTCTGTCTGGAGGAAAAGGAAGATTATGCAAACCTTGGGAAACTGTTGAAGAAGACAGGAGGGAAAGAGGAAAAATAAAAACAAGAGCAGAATAACAATAACAACAACAAAACTAGAAACAATGTTCACACTCATTTAAAAGTAACAATCAAGAAAAAAGAACAAAACAAATAGAAGAAAAGAGAAAAAAGGAAATAAGGACATAAGGAAAAATATTTCTACTTCAATGCACGTCTTTGCTGTCACTGGTAGACAAGTTGGGCAGACAGAGTCCCAATACATGTTGCTCAATCCCAGCAAGTCAGCCATAGTAAATCTATGGCAGGGTAGGACTTAATCCTAGGAAGGCTGCGCCTTTAGTTCTACTGAAGTTCAGGCTGGTTTCTGATTGTGAGGCTGGAAACCAATTTGTTCCTCCTGCAATACTCAGTGTGTCTCCTGCCAGCTTGAATTCAGATCCTTCTCCTCCTGCCAACTTGAACTCTGTCCCTTCTCACCCTGACAGGGAGCTGCTAGACAGGGCCATCCTACAGCTGCTCCAAGTTCTGAGCTCAGTCGGCCCCTCCCCAAGACAGCTACTGGACAATTGCCCTCTCCTGGGGGACATCTGAACCCAAGTAACTCACCAACCGCTGCAGTCTGCTGTGTCCACTGCTCTGTTCCACTTGCACATTCTTCATGGAGGCCTCTGAGTTTGCCAGTACTCGCCTTGTGTCTGCAGATTCAAACTGCCCCTCCCACACAGTGAGTCAGGGCTCAGGGAAAAATCGCCATTTGCCACTTCCTTTTTCTTCATTGAAGTGTCTCTCTTTACTCTCTGTGGGCTTCAGTTTTCACTTCAGATCCTTACTGAGTCTTGGAGACCCACTTTCCTCCTTCTCCTGCTCACATTTCTACATTCCAGGGTCTGAACATCAAATTTTGGAGAGGTTGTTTCTCTGCTGTTCACCACTCTGCCATCTTCCTGGAAGTCCTCCTATTTAGTGTTTTAAATAATACTATCTCACTATTTGTATTCTCTCATTGATGCTTTCATGTCTTCTTTCAACTCTTTATATTTAAATTTCTGTAGCTGTTTGAGCACATTCATAATGAGCCCTTTGAAGTCTGTGAATTGTAATGTTAAGGTGGATTTTTTAAAAGCCACTATCTAGTGTCTTTCTCCCCTGTGTATATAGACCACTATTTTCTGTTTGTTTGTATATCCCATAAATTTTGTTGAAAAATATATATTTTAGATAATGCCTTATAGCAGCTGTACTTACTGATTCCCCTCATTCATGGTGGCAGTTTCTATTGTTGTTTGCTAAGTTTGTTTCACTTGTTTACGAATATGGCTGAACTTAACTGTGAAAACTATTTTCCATACAGTGCTCATCCCCTCTTCTCTTTGTCAATTTTTGTCTTGTTTTTAACATTTAGGTAAGGGTTACATGTTGGCACCATTTTAAGTCACTTATCAACCAAAGTTTATGCTCAACTCAGAAGTAGTTCTTAAACTCCCAGAGCCCTGAGGTTCCTGTTGGGCATTTTGTTTATTTGGACCTGATATGTGCGCAGCCTTGGGAATTTTCCTGGCTCCTCCTGAGTGAATGCTCCTTTGAGTATTTGCTTCACTTTCCAAATATGCTTGAGAGTCCACTGTCCTCTTGGGAGGGTCCTTCTTCACTCTCTTCCTCTACTTTTCTTTATGCTTGCTGCTATTGTGTCATGGAGCTATGAGTACTGTTAAGGCTTGAGTTTCCCCACCAAAAGTCAGGTTGAAATTAAGTCACATTGTGAAACACTAAGAGGTGGATCCATATGGGATCTTCACAAATTGATTAGGTCATAAGTGCTCTGCCCTCATGAATAGATTAATTCACTAATGGATAATGTGTTAATGGGTAAATGAGTTATTGTGAGTCAATCTGTTATAAAAGCCTGTTTGATTTTATTCCTTTTATACACGCTCTGTGCCAAGTGATACCCTGTGCCACTTCAAGACTGCAGTGTGCCTGCATTGACAAGAAAGCCCCTTCCAATGTGGTCCTTCAGCTAGTGTTTCACAGCCTCAAAATCATAAGCTGAATAAATATTTTATAAATTATCCAGTCTGTGGCATTCATTTCCAGCAACAAAAAGTAGCTAAAACAAGTGTCCTCTGGATTATGCTCCAGCAAGATCACTGTTGTTTTTGTCAATGGCCCTTATACATGGAATTCTTCTGTCTCTTTTGAAAATAAGTTGGTGGCTAAGGCATAGCCACGGAACTCTTCATCTGTGAGACTTGAGCCTGAGTAAAAACATCATGCCACTTTAGAAGACCTGTTTTATTTTTGTTGTTGTTGTTTGTTTGTTTGTTTTTGAGAGAAGATGTCCAAATAGGATCCTTCCACTCTCACCGTCGTTCAGCTGCTCTACTCTGCGGAGGTTGGTATCTCTAGCCTGCTTGTCTCAACATTCCCATCATGAAATCTTTGAATCTCAGACAAAGGGCCTTGAATCTTCAGCCCATGGCTGGTTTAGGCTTCTGTCCAATGACTGAAGGATCAAAGGAAAGAGAACCTCGGATCTTTGATCCACACACCTTGAATACAGTTTCTGCCACATGAAGCCAGAAGAATAAGCATGCTCCTGGCCTCATCCTCCCTCTGCACCTCCATCCCAAGGGTGCAGAAGCCCTCTGCCATGCTGAGCAGAGGGAGAACAGAGGTAGATGTCAATGCTGTGGACTTTTCTCTTAGACTTAGTCTTTTTAATTATTATTTCTCCATTTACTGAAAGGCCTGAGACAATTTCTAGAGTTTAAATTTTAGTTGCAGTTTAAGTCATTTTCTCAGTTAAATGATTGGGAGTCTGCAACTCCTCACTCCACTCTAAAAGGAAGGTTTCAAATTCACTCTTTTTTATCTCAGTTTATTTTGTGGTTTAATCATTATTTAGTTACAATACACTAAAACATTCTAATCACCCTTGAATACATTCAGCATTGGTGAATTCTCTTTGCTGGATTCATATTGAACTTAGAAACATAAGAATTTTGATATTGTGACACACAAAAAAAATGTTTTGAATGTACAATATTAAGGATAACCTGTTAATCCAGTTGCTATGGGAGAGGATGTAAGGCAGAAATGTTATTACCAATTCATGTAAAACATTGAAAATCTCTTTATGTAAAGAGCCAGTGGAAATTGAGATTAGGTAAATTAAAAATAATTAATGTTGTCTTTTTGTGAAAACCAAAACACAAGTAGTGCTTCACCTACCATGTCCCCAGGTGCACTGGAGAATCCTCTCTATCCCAAAACAAAGGGCCAGCATGTGATATACACACTAAAACTAATTGCTGAATTTAATTCTCAAGGCACATTTTGGACATGTGCTGTTTGAATCACATTGACTGTAGTTTGACCCTTGAGAGTGGGCAGCGGACATGGAGAGTTGTTAGAAAATTTTTGCCGATATTACATCCCTAATATTAAAGTTCATCTCATGGCCACTATCAAAATTGCTTTTTTGGTTAATAAAGAAACCAAAACAATGAGATATTAATTAATATCAGGGTATTTGACTATACATATATTTGCTGAAAACTAACCAAGTGTCATACAAATTCTCAAAAAAATCTCCTGAATTTAGTCATTTTGCTTTTACTCTTTTGTAGAAGACATTAAGTTGATTGTGCACGCTCTCCATTTCACTACCATTAAAGCCAAGACCTGAACAAAGCAGCCTGTCTTCATAGGCAGCATACTTTAATGGCATAAGTACTAGTTAAAGTGTGTTACCAATAGCCTACACCATTATTCCATATTTGTATAGTAGTTATCACTAAAGTAGTGTCTGCTCTTCCATTCTTCTTGATCAAAGATCACAGGTGGTTTGAAACCAAGTACTTTTTAAAGAAGTAATCTAGGGGCCGGTGAGATGGCTCAGCGGCTTAAGTGCCTGCCTTGCAAGCGCGAGGGCCCGAGTTCGACTCCCGGAACCCACATACGAAAAAGGGGCCGGTGATATCGCTCAGCGGCACGGGTGCCTGTTGGCGTGCGAGGTCCTGAGGTCAACCCCCCGGTACCCACAAAAAAAAAAAAAAAGAAGTAATCTAATTTTTTTACATTGCTGAAATATTTCTATGTGGATAAATATGTATAACCACTGAAATACTGCAGTTACTAAAATATTAATATAAAAGGTTGAAATGATGCATAATGTTCCTATTTCAAAAGAAAAACATTGCATTAAACCTTGTGTGAAATATCATATATTTGTGGGGTTTGAAATATCTGTGGGTGTATGTGTGTGGTTGAATGTAACTTGTTTTTAGAACATATTTCATTTCTTTTACCAAGAGTAGCATAACTTTCATACTCAAGGAATCATGGAAGCATACAAAGTGAAAATGCATTATCCTGCTTTATACATTATGCTTTACAAAGATTATAATGAATTCAGGAATCAACTTTAAGCCTTTCATCTTCAAGTAATTCTATGATCTGCCACAGTTTTCTTACACTCTTCTTAAAATGTTACTAAATCATTCTGGAGTTCCACATAAACATGTATATTATATTTTTCTACCATAAAAAATTAAAATATAGCTCTAAATTGTTAAAATGCCAGTGAGGATATTTTATGTCTTTTACTCATATCCAGAGTTATTACCTTGCACCAGAATATTAGAAATTAAATATTTTTTTGTAAAACAAAATATAAGTGAGTTAACTGTTACTTATTTTTTAAAACTACTGACTTGCTTCATATATCTCTTCTGCTAGCCTTCCTATTTCTTTTTTTTTTTTTTTTTTTTGTGGGTACCGGGGGGTCGACCTCAGGACCTCGCGCGCCAACAGGCACCCGTGCCACTGAGCGATATCACCGGCCCCTTTTTCGTATGTGGGTTCCGGGAGTCGAACTCGGGCCCTTGCGCTTGCAAGGCAGGCGCTTACACCACTGAGCCATCTCACCGGCCCTAGCCTTCCTATTTCTGACTCAAATTTTATTGGCAATAATTATCCAAAGGATAGACTCATTAGTTATTGATATTTTTATGAATTACTTATATCCAATGTCATGTTTTGCCTTTTAGCTTTTATTGTTTGTTCTCTTTTTTGCTTTAGTTTTGTAGATTGTTTGTTGGTAATTAGCTAGGTATGATACATCGTTAATAATCATGACTGCTGGAACATTCACTTAAAGTATTCATAGAACTCTAATAGTAAGTCATTAATCAGAAACAACTGTTAAGAAAAGAGGTGGATATGGTAATATAAAAATAGTTTTCCTTAGCAATATTTGTAGCATTATAAATGCCAGGTAACTTAGCCTCATCAGATTTCTGTGACCTTCTGGCACCGATGATATAGAATTGTGCTAAGCCATATTTTTCACCTGTTCCTAGTCTGCTACAAACAGTGCTCTGATTGATGACATCTTTTAACTTATTTATGAATGGAAGGCCAATGGTCTTTTCAGTGTCTATTAGGAAGCCAAAGACACATGCATAGATTTAGGAATTCACAGAATGTTTTGATGATATCCTAATAATTCAATTAAATATGAAAGAATGATAATTCAGAAGCACAACAAATTTCCTTACATAGTATAAACAAAAAATTCTCAAGACTGGTCTTTGAGAATTTACAGTGTCACTTACTTTAAAATTTATATTTTTTAAAACTGAAGTAGAAAAAAAGTATTTGAGAGTGAAAAATTACATTGCGGAGTAGTAGTAGGTCTATCAAAATGAGATTAAAACAATTCTTATTTTATAGATTAGTCTAGAAGCAAAATATATGGAAAAAATACTCCAGCAAAATCTATAAAAACTGCAATTAAACTGTAAATCTAATCAGTATCAATAAAATTAATTTAGAATTCATTTGTGCTCTAAAAGTTATTTTCTATTTTAAAATACATATGATTTTTGAGAGTACAAAAATATATGAAATTAGCATTAATTTTTTTTGGTACAGCTCAATCCCTTTAAAACATTAGTTAAACATGGCTTTTGGGCTTCTTCATACACTGACATTTTTTAAAAAAGAAGTAGCATCATTTTAAGCACATACTAAATTTCATCTTTTATTATCAATCAGGCTCCTCAGCACATTTGTTGGTGGAAAAAGCCATTGTTAGACTATTAAATTGTTATTCTAGTTATTCTTCACATGCATGCAACTGACACCTAGGCTTCAAATATTAAAGTTGAATATTAATGATTTTTAGATAAAAGGTTATTTTAGCCAGGCAAAAATTGTTCCATGATCATATATATTTTACTTTACCATAATAATTTTGAATTCCTTATCTAAAAATATATCAACCATACTTGTTTCTTTCATTTAATAAACTGTCAAGTATAAAAACAAATTTTATATTTATTATATTTAAAAGATATCATTACTATAGACAGATAATGTTTACATAGATTCAAGAGTGGAATCACTTTTATCCAAAGATTTTATTATATATAACATATAAATGGTCTCAAATACAAGAAAATAATGCATCAGTATGTTTACCTTTTTGACATATGCAATCGGCTTAGTTTTTAGAATTCAAGGTACACAGGAAGAAATCTTTGTGTGTTAAATGTATCTGATAGATACAATGAGCATTTTAACAAGAATCCCAGATGGATTTACTATATGTTCAACTTTGAGCATCATATTAACAAGATATGATAACAGTCAATAGAATTCTTTTCTTGCTTTTACAGTATTGAGGGGGTCACTTTTGATACTGTTGCCTCTGAAACATTGACTGTTTTTGTTAATGAACAATCTAACCCACAAAATTTTGCTGTAAATGGGAAGGCAAATTTAATAAAAGAAAATTCATAAAGCTTAAAAGTTTGAAATCCTTACTTACAAGGACCTCATCCAAAACTGTGGGAAAAGATCTAAAAAAATGTCTTCACAAGGTCTGATATATTTTAAATTTTCAAAAAATAGAAGAAAATTAAAAATTCAGTATTAACTGCAATGAGTTAAGATAGGATTCATGTCTATTTTTTTAATCCAGGTATTATTCTAAAACTGTCGGTTTTGGATGGTTGGAGTGGCTACTTGCATTGTAAAGAATGTCTTGGAAAGCTAAATTGATACAGATATATTTTGAGTTTTCAGGGATATAATTTAATTTTTCAGTAGTATTATTGCTTAATGCCACTATTGCTAATCTCTCCTGGACACACTCCTACCAAAGACTAGTTCAAAGTATACTAAGACATATTCCAAATGTTTCACTTCCAAAAATGTACATAAAGGAGGAGAAAAGATATTTGAAATGTGTGTAGTCAAAGCTAGTGTGAAATATTCTTTTTTTTTTTTTGAGACAGGGTCTCACTTTGTAGTGCAGACTATCCTCGAACTCACTAAGCAGCCCAGACCGGCCTCAAAGTCACATCAATCCTCCTGCCTCAGCCTCCTTAGTGCTGGGATTGCAGGTATGTGCCACCACACTCTGCAGAAGTATTTTTCTTAATTAAAAATGCATTCATATACAAAACTTGACAATACTGGAGACAAAAGTCAAAAATTATTTATGGCATTGCCAACAAAAGTTGTTAAGTAGAAACTACATTTTCTACACCATTATAGTAGTCATCATAATGGTAAATAATAAAACATGCCTGAAAATAAGACTGAACATTTTCATCTTCCTATTAAAATTACATTGCAATTTTAATTGTTATCATACAAAGATATCAATGATGCGATCAAAAAAGAAGGAAAAATTATCTCATACAGTCATGTCGAATGGGTCAGTAGTGAAGTATAAAATTATTATATTGATTACCTTACTTGATTTTGTACAATTTTGAAATCTACTTTTAAAATCTAATTTTTGCAATTTATTTTCAAATTTCAGAATAATGTTTGCATGTTTTGCATTCAATTTTCTTTTTGTCTGTAAATGCACAGATTTATGTATGCATCATGGATTTTTATGTAATCAGTTGCTGACGGGCTGCTAAAGTGATTGCTTGGAGGGCAATTTTGCATTGCTGTCTCTGGATTCACCATCTCTCTGTGAAGCTCCCATCTCCTCTAATACCCTGCCCTGTGACTTGTACAGGTGCCAGCGCTCCTGAGCCCCAAGTTCTCCTGTTCTCAATTCAGGGAGTGTGGGACTTTCCACTGCCACCTAGGCAGCATCTCATACACATTTCTCCACACTTGGGGATCATTGTATTGTGCAGCATTGATGATACATGGTTTCATGTACTGTATCTTCTTTTTTGAGAGTAAAAATTAAGTTTGAAGAACTCAGCAAGGTGAGAACTTATTAGCTCATACAGATAAGCAAACCACATGAGGCTGGAAATCAAACATGAAAATCTAAGACTGGACTGGCAGATCAATCTCTGAGTCTTACAGAAGACTGGAAAGGGTTGTATTTCCTGCAGCTAGGGTAGAACAGATATAACAGGGAGGTTTGAGTGGTTTCCACAGATGGGTGATGCTTCAACAGTTGTTTCAGGTCAGTCCTAATCTATAAAGTCTGCCCAATAAAATATCACCAAACATGTAAAAAGAGGAAATCTATGACTATGAGTTTAAAAGTGAAGAAAACAGTCCATTGATAAAAGCAGATCACACATACAGTGCAGATGAGCTAGTACACTAGAATATTAACAACATTGGTTATAAATATATGTAGGAAAGTAGATGTCAATATGAACATAACAAGAAGAAAAATATAAAAAATTAAACACTAAAGTCGAACTTGAAGAGATAAAAACTATAGTGTTTAATATGAAAAGCATTATTGGATAGAATTTATTGCAGATTGGACACTACAGAATGAAAGAATGGGAAACTTGAAAACAACAACAAAAAAACATGAAATACTGTATGTATTTGATCTGTGAGATAACATGAACGGCTATAAATCATATTTACCTGAAGGCCCAAATGAGGGAGTGTGGGAAGGTCAATAAAAATATTTCGGGTAAGAATGCCTGAAAATTTTTGACATTGTATGAGAAATGTAATACAACAGGCCTAAGATATCCAACAAAACTTACAGAGGAAAAATGCAAAGAAACCACAACACCATAAATGCAGTTAGGAGAAAACTTTAAAATGCATAGACAATCCACAAAAGAAGGATACTTTATAACCATAGGAAAAAGGAAATAACAACCTCAGACTTCTTATCTTTTAACTTATTTTTTTATCTATCTTATCTATCTAACCATGAAGTCAGAAAACAGGAAATGGTGTTTCTAAAATCCTGAAAGACAAATAGAAAACAAATTAAAGTAAGTAAATGCTTCAAAAGTAAGGTAATATTATCACCTTGATATGAAAATTAATACAGTTTTCAACAGCTGAATTTGAATTGTTGAAGGAAGTTTGTGGTGAAAGAAAATGACCCTACATGACAGTCTTGGTTTTATAGACAGGAGAATGCAGAATATGGTGAAATGGGAAAATGTAAGACTTTTTTCTCATTTTCAATTGTTTACATTTATGTAACTACTGAATTGAAAGCTAAGAATGTTTTACAGGATTTACAAGATATCTTGATATAAAACAGGCAATAGAAAATCAAAAGGTCAAAGAATCAAAACACAGTATTTTTAAGTCCGTATGTTATTCTGAAATGACATATTGTTATTTAAAAAGTAGAATCCATTTAAGCAAAACCTATATTTTAAACACTAAAACCCCACTAAAGATAATTTATAAGTAACTATATATCATAAGAGGTAATTAAAAGGATTATTTTATTGTTTCCTATAAGAATTCTAACAGTTGACAAAAAATAATGTTCATACACTATTATTAACAGTTTAAATGTAACTACTACTGACAGTTTAAGAGCAATATTTGTAACCCTCTAGCTCCTAAAATCATGTGTCCTGGAAACCAAGTGCTTGGGTTTAAAGCCCTGTAAGAATCCCTGGGGCAATGTGTGTGAGTACTGAATTTTCTCGCTTGTATGTAAAGACATACTAGAATGTACATACACAGGCTTATCACATAGAAAGCACAGGTCTTAATTCCCACTTTTGCTAGACAAAATGCTTAATGCACCTGTATGTATTAATATTGTAGCATCTGGTGATAATCTAGGTGAATTCTATTTGTCATTTTTATATTCATTTTCAGCCTTCATACACCTTATGTAAATAAAATATATTAAACATTTGATACTTGGCAAAATACTCCAAGTATTATCTCACTTGATTTTATTTATTTATTTATTTATTTATTATTATTATTATTTTTATGAGTACCGGGGGTCGACCTCAGGACCTCGCATGCCAGCGGGCGCCCATGCTGCTGAGCAATATCGCCAGCCCCTTTTTCATTTGTGGGTTCTGGGAGTTGAGCTTGGGCCCTCGCGCTTGCCAGGCAGGCCCTTACACTGCTGAGCCATCTCATCGGCCCTATCTCACTTGATTTTAAAAAATCTTATTAAGTTTTCTTATAATCTTTACCTTTTACCGCTGTTTCTACCCCAACCTAAAATGTCATACCCATCCTTTCTTATCAGTAGACATAGATCAATCTTTTATTGACTTCCTGTTCTTACACAGTATGAATGAAATGTAATCTTTCATTACTAAAATAATTCTGCAATAAAGCATTTTTGAACAAAAAAAGGATTATAATAAAATAATGCAAAGAAAGGATGAATAAATTTGACATAAATGTCCAGATTGACAACTTAATTAAATTTTATCAGCAATTATAAAAAACAGTGTCAAAATCAGACATAGATACTAGCCACCTCATGCACCACATGGGAGAGGAATGTGGCCCTGCCTTTGCCCCTGCCACTGGCCCTCTTGTGCATGACATGGGACAGAAAACAGGCCTGGACCCACCACCACTGCTGACACCAGCTGCCTTGCATGCCCTGCAAAGGAGAGGAGATGACCAGCCCTGCCTGTGACTGAACTATTTAAAAGGAAGAGATAACAATTATAAACATATATACACTAAACTGGGGTGCACCCAACTTCATAAAACAACACTAGTGGCCATAGAAGATAAGATAACCATCAGGACAATTATAATGGGGGAACTCAATACATCATTAACACAAATTGACTGATCAACTAAAAAGAAACAAAAAACAGATACTTGAATGATAACTTTGAACAAATAGACTTAATAGATATATACAGATTGTTCCACCAAACAACAAGAAAATACACATTATTTTGGCATTGTGTGGTAGTTTGTCCAAAACAGACCACATACTAGCTACTAAAGCATGCTTTAGTAAATGCAAAATAATTGTTTTTACCAAGCATATTATCAGATCATGGTGCAATGATAATACAAATCAATAGAAAAAGAAGCCACAAAACCTATTACAACATATGGAAATAATGTTTTTTTTGTGGGTACCGAGGGTTGAACTCAAGACCTCACGTGCCAGCAGGCGCCAGTGCTGCTGAGCGATATCACTGGCCCTTTTTTCGTATGTGGGTACCGGGAGTTGAACTCAGGACCTCGCGCTTGCCAGGCAGGTGCTTATGCTACTGAGCTATCTCACTGGCCTCAACATATGGAAATTAAAAAAAACAGTCATTAGTAATCAATGGGTCACAGAAGAAACTAAAGAGGAAATAAGACAGTTCCTAGAAATACACAATAATGCCAGTACAACATAGCAGAATTATGGGACACAATGAAAGCTGCCTACAAGGGAATTTTATAGCTGTGAATGCTAAAATAAGAGAAATAGAATGAGCCCAAATAAGTAACCTATTGATGAATCTCAAGGTCCTAGAAAAATAAGAGCAATCCAAATCCATACTGTGCACAAGGAAGGACCTTATAATGATCATAACAAAAATAAATGAAAAAAAGACTAAAAAATAATGCCAAGAATCAATGAACTGAAGAGGTGGTTCTTTGAAAGAATAAACAAAATAGAAAAACCCTTAGCCAATCTTACCTTAAAAAGAAAGAAAAGACACAAATCAATGCAATTAGAAATGAAAAAGTCTAAATCAAAATGTACATCATCAAAATCCAGAAAATTATTAGCAAGTACTTCACAAACCTATATGTCAAAAAATTGAAGAACTCAGAAGAAATTGAGGGATTCCTAGATACATATGAACTACCAAAACTGCCACAAGAAAGCTTAAAATTCTTAGACAGTCCAATAAGAGACAATGAAATTGAAGCAGTAATAAAAACCTACCAACTAAGAAAAGCCCAAGACCCAATGGATTCATTGCTGAATTTTAGAACTCCTCAAACTCTTTCATGAAATTGAGGAGGAAAAAGTACTCCCAGAATCATTCTGGAAGCCAGATTAATCTTGGCCCCAAAGCCAGATAAGGATCCACTAAAAAAAAAAAAAAAAAAGAAACACACACCTATCTCTCCAATAAATAAAGATGTAAAAATCCTTAAGAAGATACTGGAAAACAGAATGTGAGAAATTATCCAAAAGATTATACACCATGATGAAGTAGGCTTCATCCCAGAGATGCAAGGATGTGATAGTTCAACATACACAAATAAATACATGTAATTCATCACATAAACAGAAGCAATGCAAAAATCCCAAAATCATCTTCATAGATCTAGAAAAAGCCCTTGACAAAATCCTACACCATTCATGGTAAAAACCCTGAAGAAAATAAGTATAGAAGGACTTTATCTCAATCACATAAAAGCCATTTATGACCAACATTCCGCTAGCATCATATTAACTGGGGAACAAACTGAATGCTTTTACTCTAAAACCAGGAAGAAGACAATGACGTCCTGTATCACCACTCCTGTTCAACATAATCTTTGAAACACTAGACAGAGTAATCAGACAAGAGAAATAAAAAAGAGGTATGTATAGGAAAGGACAGAGTCAAAGTATAATTATATGCAAATGATATAATTCTGTAATTACAAGACCCAAAATCTTCCACCAAAAGGCCCCTAGAATTAATAATCAAATTCAGTTATATAGCAGAATACAAAATAAACACACCAAAATCAATACTGTTCCCATTTATTAATAGGGAACTCACTGATAAAGAAATCAAGAAGACAATATCATTCACAAAGCATCAAGAAAAATTAAATACTTAAGAATTACCCAAAGAAAGAAAAATACCTCTAAAATGGATTATGTCACTCTGAATAAGGAAATGGAGCAGGATACCAGACAATGGAAGATGTCCTTGGTTCCTGGATAGGCAGAACCAATATAGTCAAAATGGCTGTACTTCCAAAACTCATATGCATATTTCCACAATCATAGTCTAAATACCAACAAGATTTCTCACACATCTAGAGAGAGAAATTGTAAAATTCATATGGCAACAGAAGAGACCCAGGATAGTGAAAGTAATCCTGAGTAACAAAAGCAAATCTGAAGGCATCACAACCCCAGAATTGAAGTTATACTATAAAGCTACTGTAATGAAAACAGTGTGGTATTGGCATAAAAACTGGCTTGTGGATCAATAAGACACAAAAGAAAAAGCAAAAAGAAGACTAGACACATTCAGCTATTTGACTTTTGACAAATGGGCCAAAGACATATACTGGAAGAAAGATAACTTCTTTAATATGTGGTACTGGGAAAATAGCATGTTCACTGGCAGACGATTGAATCTAGACCCATATATCTCACCATGTGCTAAACTAAAAGCAAAATTCATCAAAGATATATATGGTAAAATAGAAACAATCCATGGGAAGACAAAAATAGGCAAAACTATTGAAGATAGCATAGGCAAGGTCTATTTGAACAGAGCCCATTGGCACAAGAAATAATACCAATAATCCAATTAAAAAGCTTCTGCACAGCAAAGAAAACAACTGACAGAAAGAAGAGTCAAATATAAAATGGGAAAAAACATTTTGCCAGCTATTTTTCAAACAGAGAAAGTATATAAATAAAACAAAAATATTAGTCTCCCATAACAAAAGACTCAAAAATTGGGCAACCAAAATGAATAAATACTTGTGAGAAGAAGTATAAATGGCCAGTACTTGAAAACATGTTCAACATTCCTGGCCATTAAAGAAATGCAAGTTAAAACAACATTGAAATACTTTCCTACCCTTGGAAAAATGACTATCATCAAAAAATCAAATAATAATAAATGCTGGCAAGGATGTGAGGGAAAAAGGTAACTCATCTTCATTGTTGATGGGAATGTAAACTAGTGCAACTGCTATGAAAATCAGTGTGGAGATTCCTTAAAACACTAAAACTAGAAATTCCATTTGATCCAGGGTCTTAGTACTTTTCTCATTGCCAAGACAAAATACCCAACACCAACAAGTTAAGGGAGGAAAGGTTTATTTAGCTCATAGTTTTTAGAGGTTTCCACCCATAATCTGTTGGCTCCAAGGCAGGCTGGCATGGCAGACAGACATTGCAGAGGAAAAACAGTTCATGGTTGGCAGAAGGTAGCAAAGCAAGCAAGGGATGATCACAGCTCTTTCTGTTCCTTATATCTTATCTGGGATACAATCCTTTTGGGCAGGTAGCACTTACACCCTTAATCCCAATACCCTTGAGCCTAGCATTGCACCATGAATCAATCCCAGCATCACATGCTCTAGATCTAGCCACTTCTGAAAAAGCCCCACTTATGACCACATGAGGTTTTGGGGGGATGTCTATACACAAGCTATAACATTCAGCTATCACCTTTCTAGGTATCTTTTTATTTATTATTTATTTATTTATTATTATTTTTTTTAATGTGGGTACCAGGAGTCGACCTCAGGACCTTGTGCTTGCCAGCAAGCGCTTGTGCTGCGCAGCAATATTATTGGCCCTTTTTCTCCTTTATGTGGGTTCCAGGAGTCGAACTCAGGATCTCATGTGTGGAAGACCACCTGGATGACTCTCCTTGAAAGAAGAGCAATTATCTCCATTTTGGCTGAATCTGGCCCTATTTCCATGTATTGATATGTACAGAGCTGGCTAGGACTTTTCCTTATCTCTTCAATTGGCTTTAGGCAATACAAATTGGTCCAGCCAAGGTCCTGATATGTAGTCTTTCAAGCAAGGAGACAGGCGTGTGTTTCCCCTCCCCTTTGCTCCCAATACATGGTTGAGTCTGGCAGGATGGAGAGCCGTGCTCCATGCTGTCGGCTGGGATGAGCCTTGATAAAGAGGCTGTGACTTCCCAGGGCATAAAAGATTACACATCAGAGCTGAAGCACCGACCCCAAAACATTAGATACTATCTTAAATTGTGTTATGCAGATTACTCCTTCTGCATATCCTCCCCTCTGCATATTGTAAAGGTGATTTCAGGCCACTTATCTAGCCCAGCTCATGGTACTCATGTACTTCCCGCCACTCTCAGAGTCACTCATCCCCAAGCCACTCCCCCCTAGAGAATTAATAAAACCCAGGTTCAGCCCAAGGTCGAGGCCTTTGTTCCAGTAGCCACCATCTTGGCTGGACTTAAGACCCCTTGGCTCCCCATAACTATAAATATGCCTTAGTGTCTTTATTCTCACCGTGGGTTGCACTGGAAGTGGTAGATTGGAATTAACTCTCTAGAATTCCAATAACTTTTCCATGGGATTACAAATATAAACTTCCCAGACCATGACGAGGACAGGGAGGGCTCTCTATACTCATGCTTGCCAGGCAGGCACTTATGCCGCTGAGTTATCTCACTGGCCCCTCTGGGTATCTTTTTAAAAGAGTTAAAAACATCATATTATAGGGATGCATGCATACCCATGTTTATACTCACACAATTTATAACAGCTAGAAATTGAAAATAGAATATATGTCCATCAAGAGACTAATGGATAAAGAAAATGTGGGATTTATAAACCAATGGAGTATGACTTTGCCATAAAGAAAGTTAAACTTAAGGCATTTGTAGGCAAATAGATGCAGCTTGAAAACATAACGTTAAATGAATTAAGTCAGACAATCTTAAATATCACATGATTTCTTTTATATGAAAAAATCAATACTGCATATATATTGAGAGAAAGAGAGAGAGAGAGTGAGAGAAATAAAAGATGGATAAACAGGAAGTAGGGAGAAATATTAATAATTCCCAAAGTTACCTATTTTATTGTTTCAAATATATTTGAAGATATATGCTAATTAGTTATAGTCACACAATTAATTCCTCTTTGTTTATTGAAAAGAAAGTTTTGTCCTTTTGTTTATTTCTTTGTAAGAGAGAATCTTTTTTGTCTACAACTTGTACTCTGATTAACTTTTTGACCATTCTTTTAAGATCATGACACACGGTATACTAATTATTATTTTCCAATTATTTTGTTATAAAATTTTATTTTATTTTTCATAAAGTACATTATTAATATCTACTTGATTTACATTACTATTTTTTTTTAAATCAGAGATTATCAGACTGCATGTTAAAGCAACTCCATACTATGGACATGTTCATTAATTTGAATGTGGTAATCATTTTATACTGCATAAGTGTAGAATGTAAAATTGGACACCATGAATATATACAATTTATAATTGTCAATTACAGTTCAGTAAAGTTGGAAAATATTGTAAAAAATGAAAAATATATGCATAAGTATAAATAAACAGAATTCAGAACATGCTACACCAAGGATTCCTGCTCCTTAGTTATTCAGCTAAGCACTAATCTAGATTGCCGAAGGAACTTTGCAGATATAGCTACACCTTAAATTAGGGAAAATACTTTACATTTTGTACGTGAGTCCAGTTCATTACCTGACCCTTGGAGATGAAAGAGTTTTCCATATGGAATAAGAAAGAGATGGTGGCCAGGGAATGAGGGGAGATTAAAGTGTGAGAAAGATTTTACTTTTTGAGCTGGCTTTGAGTTTGAGGAAGGGTATATTAGTCACTTTTCCATCAGTAGTCCCAAATACTCAGCACCCACAACTTAAAAGATGAGAGGATAAGTTTGGTTCATGGTTTTGGGGATTCCATGCGTGATTGGCTGATTCCAAAGCAGAAACAACATGATGAAAGGGCCTGGTGGGAGACAGCTTCTCACCACAAAAGAGACAAGAGAGGACCCAGGGACAAGAATTCATCCTTCCAGGTTTTACCCCCATTGGCCCACCTCCAATTAGTCCCTCCTCATTACAGCACATTTAGCCAAAAACTCATCAGTTTAGGATCAATATAGGATGAATACAGTGACCTGATTCAGTCACTTTCCAAAAGGTCCATGTTTGAATACATAGGACTTTCATGGGACATTTTAAATCTAAACCATAAAAAAGGGATTGCCAACCTAGGGTTACAGAGGGCATAAGGTGCTGAGATTAGCTCCACACTGAAATCTAAGGAGAATTTAAGACTTCAGTACGGTGATAGAAGGCAAATACTAAAGTAGGATATTGTGCTTGATTTCATAGAAAAGATAAGTAGACTTGGGAAAATGGATTTTAATCATAATTATTGCATGATGTTTTCTATCATAATTTTGAAAGTTATCTTAATTTTTGCACATTGTCATTTTTACCAATTATAGATAAAGCATTTATGATTATTAAATATGGTGGATCAAAGGATGCATATGAAAGCAAAAGTAAACATTCAAATGTTGAAATCAAAAGTCCTGAGTTCGACTCCTGGAACCCACATAAAGGAGAAAAAGGGCCAATAATATTGCTGCGCAGCACAAGCGCTTGCTGGCAAGCACAATATGTTAACAGTATTATATATTTAATAATCTATGTATTATAGCTTCCTGATTTTTTTTGCCTTATTGATTAAATATGCTTTCTTTTTGATAGCCATAGCACTTAAAAAGCACAGCACTCGCAGGTAATTGAAGGTAATTTAGATTTTGTGCTTTGGAAATTCTTACCAATTATTTTAGCAGTACATTTTATCTGGAGATTAAAAAAAACAAAATTGGCCTAAGCTTTTTCTTTATCTCTAGTATACCCAGTATATAATAATTATTTTATAAGGCCTTTCCAGTTATGTTCTTACTATAAATAAAATAAATTACATCTAGTTGTCTCTTAAAGATAATTCAAATGGCTTCATTATCCTATATGTACAACTTATCAAACTCAACTTGTAAATTAGCATATACTTCATCAACACCAGCCAAACTTGCATGAACAAGAGCCTTATGAGTCTTAAATGATAATTACCACAATCTAATGAATGAAATAAATCATTAATAATGAAGGGAAATAAACAAGTACTTTGAGATGAGCACATTTTTAAAAGCAAGGAGTAATTTAATTTGTGTGGCATGTCCACAGACAGCAACAATTTGAATTTTACCTATGAAACAATTAGTAGTGAATCTAAAGGGATACCACTTATCTACTAGGATTACTTTAAACTGAAAAATGAAGATTAATCTTATCTCTGATGAAAAATATTTTGATAATGTCCAATAATTTGAAAATCACTATAGAGAAAAAAATAAAGATTGATTAATTTCATTCTGGCAAAACTAGAATTTATTCCAAAACTTGGATTAGTATGCTTTGCAATTCCAAGTAATTTGTGATATGATATAATTTTCAATGATCAACTGAGTCAAATACTACTTGAATGTACATATAATTGGGTGTGTTTCAAGATAGGTAGTTCATAAATTCTGTCTTTAATATTATAAATTACATCATGAAAATACATTATTTAATCTTGTTAAATTACATTGTTAAAAATAGACCTCAAATATAATTAGTAAAGCTGCCTTTTCTCCAAGTCACAGGCATTATCTATGCTAATCCACTTTATATAAGAATTTTGTTTCTCTTCACATTACCTAACCATCATCTTCCTGTCTATAATTAAATTTGAAAATATATTTTCTCAATAATTAAGCTTTCAGTTAATTTCCCTACTAAAGGATAAATACTATATCACATTAGGACCTTTAATTTTTTTTTTGTTTGTGGGTACCAGGGGTCGATCTCAGGACCTCGCACGCCAGCAGGTGCCCGTGCCGCTGAGCAATATAACTGGACCTTTTCTCATATGTGAGTTCCGGGAGTCAAAGTCGGACTCTTGCACTTGCCAGGCAGGTGCTTATGCCGCTGAGCCATCTCACCGGCCCAAGATGTTTAAAATTTTAAAACCCATATATTTACTCCCTCCTTGGTTCATTCAAAAGCTATATAATACAGTGTATAGTAAGACTATGGTATTTAAATGACCAAACTATACTTTTAATTGCAAGGATATAATAGCTGATAATAGGAACATATTATTTTAATTAATATCCACAATTCAATGCAAATGCTATTTTTGTATAATTTATGCCTAGAGCTTAGTGCTAAAAATCATTTTCTGGCAAAGCCATTGGAATTTTATTCATTGTAGTTTTCTAATAAAGTGAATTGAAAACTTGTCAGAATCATAGGTACAAGTGTAATCTAGAACCATGTTAAAAAGTGATGGTATCCTGCTGTTCGCAACAATATACATGGACAAATAGCCAATAAGAAAACAACCAGCTTAAGGAACTTTTGGTCCTCCAAATATACACCTGAGTAGTACAACAGAATGACAAGAAGGCAATGCAAGAAAATGAACATCTAATATATCCCTATCATCACTATGGAAAAAGGAGCAATGATTACCATTAAAAATTTTACTGTGTGTGAATTGATTTATAAATCAACCTGCTTTAGAGATAAACCAGCAGATCTAAAGAACTGGAATAGAATTAATGAAGATAAGTCTTGTTATAATGCTATTCTCTAAAACAGCTTCTTACAGTAAAGACTTCATTTCAAGTATGGGAAGAGAAAGACCTACCTCACTCTGCGTACCTGTTCATATATCTGCCTGTTCTTTATATCCTTTATAATAAACTGAAATACAAAGGATAACATTTTCTTGAGTTCTGTGAGTTATTGTAGCAAATTACTGAGCCTGAGGGGAGGTAGTGGCAACACTCAAATTTGTATTGATCTTGTCTATGCAGCCAGGAAGTCCATCGGCGGATGGTAGGTGTCTGAAATGGAGACATGGTAGTGTGACCCAGCCTTTACATTATGGAGGTGCACCAACTCCGGGTAATTAATATAGGAATTGAATAGAAATGTGGGACTTCTAGATGTTATCAATGAATTGGAAATTCTCAATTCAAAAACTATAGAAGAACATACAAGATAGTGAGGATGCAGTGATAGCCCAATAGGCAGGGATAATTTACTTCATTAGATTAAAAAAAAAGCCTTTACTGAGGACAGAAGTGAATTGAATTGTAAAAACCATATTTTAATATCCTAAATTAGTAATATTGACTTTGTATTTTCTTAAGGAGGTCAACTGGTCTCCACTTGGAAAGATATGTGAGAAAACAAAAGCAAATATGACAGCTGTATCTCTCCATGTGGTAGGGAAGAAAAGAAAACCATTTAGAGAGCAGTTCAAAGTTTTCAAAATTCAGCAGCATGTACATTAAAGAACGGGATGGAAATGCAACCTCAGAGGCAGCTAATTTGGAGACTCACTGCTGCAGGAATACAGATGGTAGAGGAATTTCTCTTGCAATTGAAGTCCTAGGAAATTCAAAATAGAGGAAAACAATTTTATGGAGTATAAAACTCTTAGCCTGGAAGCTTCTGAGGACAGAGTTTGGAAGTTTTAGCAACAACCTCAATCAAAAACATACAAGTGTGACTTCCAACAGAGACCAACGTGGGAAGAAGGAACAATTCCCTATTGAGAGGAAAAACTCACAGACCTTTGGAACTACTAGATCAGAAAAGACAGCAAGTCATTATGTTGCCCCATTTCCTTTTTTTAGTTTTGAGACTCTACTCACTAAATTGCCTAGCATGGCTTTGAACTTGAGAACCTCCTGCATCAGCATCCCCACATGCTGGGATTGCAGGTATGCACCAACAAGCCCAATAGAAATATCTTTTTCTTTTTTCAGTGTGGAAACTCTTACTTGGAAATTTCTCTGTATTGAATTTTAAGGGGCCATTTAGGGGACTTTGAGCATTATGAAGAAGCCATTCCTATCAATACAAATTTAAATAATTTAATATTTTTTCATTTACTTTATCTATATAATTCTCTAGAAAAAAATGCACATAAAAACAGCATACACATAAAAACATCGATGAAATTTTACTTTAATTTTAATAAAACAGGAAGGCAGAATCCAAACCGCAAAGAAAAGTCAGAATGACACATCTTCATATGCGATGAAGCAGAATGAAGGCCCTTTTCCTTGATCTTGGAATTCCTACCTCCAGAACTTTGAGTCTATTTCTGCTCATTATAAAATATTCAGTGTAATATACGCATTAGAAAAGAACTTGTGGCCATTAATCCTGATCTATCAACCTCATTGGATTAAGAAATATCTCACAGATTAGCACAGCACTATTGTGAGAATGACTGGGTAAATCATGGAGGCGTGACCTTGGGTACTATATCTGGTCCTCTCCCCTCCAGCACTGTTCCCCAGAGCTCTGCTTCTTGCCTGCCACCAACTGAGCAGCTTTGCTCCACCATGCCCTTCCACCAAGACATTCTTGCCTTCAAAACTGTCAACCATTGACTGAATCCCCTGAACTGTGAGCAGAATAAACCTTTCCTCTTTTAAATTGTGGGTATTGGATATTTTGTCCCAGCAGTGGAAAATCTGACTAATACAAGTTTTCACACCTGTTTACTTGCAATGGATTCATAAAGTTGGAAAGAATATGAAAAGGCAGAACAAAAGGGAAGGAAATGAAGTTAACAGGAAATAAGGGGGCCCAGTTTGAAAAGATTATCGGATGAGTCATCTCAACCTGTTGGTTTTGTGATGAGTTGTAATTAAGCAAAAATGGGAATGCACTCAAGTGCTCAAATTTAATCATGTTGATATTTGAGAATCAAGAGGAAGCGGGTGTTTCAACAAACTTTTGAAGATGGGCATTTTCTATCTCTGTTATGTGTCTGTTGTAAATAAGACATGACCATAAACTGTTCTAAGTAGCTAACAAATAAAAAAAAATTTCTAATATGGTAATTTTCTGGTTAACTCTTTTATTTCAGTTTTTATTCTATAGAGAAATTTTTTCCCTCACAATGAAAAATTGCATCAGTTATAATTGTAACTATATATATATACATATTTAATAGTATTTATAAGTGCAATATTGTGTCAAAAGTTCTTTTAATAAGTCATTTATCATGTAGCTTGATATGACCAAACACTGTTTGCAAATTCCGATTTACTAGTGAAAAGCTGAAAGACAGCATATGAGTTTGAATAGTTATTGGAAATTCATAATAAGCTTTCTGTTTAGGCGGCTTGACTTTCAATCACAAGATCTTCCACTACAAATAGTTAATTTAATCCTACATACATTAAGTGTATAAAACTCAATCTTTAAAAATTTTGGACACAGTGTGCTAGATGTAGCATTTACTTCCACCTTTAACTTAATTGCCCAGTGTGAAACCTTGTGTCTGTTTTTTGCCTATGTATTTGGCTAACAGGTGCCAGCACTCAGTGCTCAGCAACCAGGTGTGTATGCTGGATGGAAGCTGCCATTGAAAATGAACTGAAAATTGAAACACAATTAGTTGCTTTATCCACCCCTCCATTCTCTAGTCCCCTTATTTTCTTTGTAATATTTGAAACTAACATTTTTGAAATTCATATAATAAGATTGTAAGATTTTATTATATTAAGGGTTATTGCTTTCACATAATATAATATTTCTATTTTGGTTGAAGCATATACTGGGTAAAATAGACTTGAAGTGAAGAGAGTGATTGTACACAAAGGGAAACCACCACACACATCCGCATGGTGGAAAATCACAAGCACAGAGACACACACACACGTAAACACACGTCGGATGAGATCCCTCGAAAAACAGCCTCATGATAAAATTGAACTCCACTGAACATTTCCTACAGAATGGGTTTTGCAATGCTTTTATAACAGATGATTTCCATGAGTTGGATTTTTTAAAGTTTGCATGTAACAGAAATTTTTTATTCAAAGATTTTTCATAGTAAAATAATATGTAATCTTATATCAACAATGAGGGCATTTTGAATATGGGACAATATTACAGAATTCCTGAAATAATACAATTTAGGACTATCCTACTAAAATGTAATGCACGAAAACCCTATGTTTATCAAGCTGTAGAGAGAATAGAGATTCATGTTATTGTATGTTCAGTCTTCCACCACAATAAATTATTCTAACTGGTATACCTTTCCATGGCACATTTTTGGAAATATTATATTAAAAGTATTATTTTTTGTTTTCCTTCTCATGCATGATTAGCAAAAAAGAAAATGTCTTTCTACTTTCAAAAAGTTGAGCATATGGTTTCCTATCAGTTTCAGATCTATTCCCCTTGAATTGCTCACAAAAAAAATTACTAAAAAAAGCCCTATTCATCAATTTTTTCCCTTTCCCTCTTTCAAATAAAAAAACTTGTTTTTGTGGGATTCATTCAGTTGAACTTTACACATATTTTCATTGGCATATTCAAAATTACAAAGAATCTTTCAACAGAAAATAAGTCAGAAACATTAAACAGCATATTTATTAACTATCAAAAAATAAAGTAGCACATATAACTAGGAACAAATCCCTTCCTACACTTGGATCTATTGATTAAGTATGTATTAATATCTATTATATGTGAAGAATTATAAAAGTTAGTACATTTCTTGCTTTTCTAAACTTGCTTTTCGAAGTATACATTAAAAATTTGAGAACAGAATCTATCATGATATTGCCTCCTAAGGCAAATCCTAAGAACCAAATATTTATTCAAGATCTGAAAATTTGTTAGAGGTAACTTTTTAATAGGAAAACCTATTGAACAATAAATTTTACTGTTGAGCACATTTCACAATACTGTAGAAGTACACTCATCTATTTAGAAATATTTCATTTTCATTTTGTCATTCCATATTTCTTTTAGAATTTTGATTTTATGATTGGCTTAACAGTTATTCCTTGTAAAAGGATAATCTAATAATTACTGTTTATTTTCTTTTACATTTTATGGTGTTATTTTTTATTTTAAAATATTGAAACAAATACAGTTTGTTAACATTATCATGATTATTTTATATGCCAACTTGGCTGGGCCGTGAATTGCTCAGATACTTGATCAAACACTATTCTGGATGTTTCTGTGAAGGGAATTTTGGTAGAGATGAACATTTAAATTGATGAGCTTAATAAAGCAGATTATACTGTATATTTTAGCTGAGGCTGACGAATTACTTGAAGGCCTAACTAGAAAACAAATGCTGCTCTTCCATTGTGTAAGGGGACATTTCTTCTGCCTGACTCCTTTCAAACTAAGTTATCGGCTTTCTTTCACTTGGATTCAAACCAAAACATCAGCATGTTCTGCATCTGAAGTTCAGTTATCATTACACAGCAACTTGATCATGAACTGTCCCGGGTATCAGGTCCCAAACTCTAACTGGATGGATGAATCCCCTCCCTGAACCTCCAGTTTAACCCCACTCATAACCTCATTAGTGTGAGCCTATTCTTGATGACAGTATCCCCCACCCACTTTTCTGTCACTCTGCTGTTACTCTGAAGGACCCTAACTAATAAATATATGTGCTATTATGGCAATACTATTTTTTGCTTTTAATGAACTATTTTATTAAAACAGATATCCATTTAATTAAATATTAAATTCCAAAATATAATTTGGTATGTCTTTGTAATATTTTCTTCTTATTGGTTGATTGTCTCTATTTGTTTTCATAAAATATTTCATAGTATATTTTAAAGTTAACATAATCCCCCAAATTCTTCAACTTAATATTGACAAAATCACGTGTAATGCTTCTCACACATAGATTTTGAAATTAGATAGTCCTTATTGTAGGAATTATGTCCTGTTTCTTGAACTATTGGCAAATCTCTCTCTTCCTGATGTACATGTGGATAATTTTAGATTTCATTATTTAAAGTGCTGGAGGTACACAACTGACAACCTTGTGCTTCCATTGATCAAGAGAAAAACATTATAAGCAAAAACTATTCATCCTAATATTCATTATATACTAACCACAAAGAAAAATAGTTATTTATAATCTCACATTGATATTAAAGTGTTTGAACAAATATAGGACAAATATTTCTTAGTAAAGAATTCCAAGTGATACATACAGAAATAATGAGTGAAATAGAAAATCATCATAAAAATACCCAGTAAAAGTTGCTTCAAGGGAATATATAATTATGAATGCTAAAACGAGTGGTTCATATTTTAGCAATAAGGAGATTATTGGCATAGCCTCTAAGTAATCAGTCTAAAATATGTGTTAATGACCATGTTCATGAGGTTTCAGATGTGGAGTCTACTGGAATTGAACTATAGGCTACATGTGTTACTTTTGGGTAAAGACTTTTCCTGCATTTTTCTCATGTCCTGAGACTCTGTAGAAAGCAGAGCTTAAGAGCTACAGGCTAATTGATGTGGTAGAGGAAATTTCAAGGCAGCTCAGTCTTCAGGTTGTGGTATGGGTACTGCCGGTTACTTTTAAACAGATTTATTGTGAGACCAGGAGCAAAAACAGTGCAAAAGTTTTTGGAAAACTTTGATGTTGGCCTAAAAGAACCACCTGAAAGTTGGGGCCAAAGGAGGAATAGTTGCTAAAGAGATTAGCACCACTGAAAAGGAACTGAGTATTTTGAATGGGGACAAGAAGAAAGTTCCATTGATTGCAAAAGTATAAACATTTCATTTGAAAACAAAGCTACTGGACCCACTGTTTGAGAAGAGCGTTTTTAGAGGATTGGCTTCCTGGGATTCATTTCATCAGGCTCAGCCATACTCACTCTCAGAGGCTGTGGCACCATGGTTCAGTGAGTCCCACCTAATTATTGAACTTCCACCAGACATTAACATTGTCCATGTGATGCTGGTTGTTTAGGCATAAAGAATGCAAGAGTTGTGAAGTCATGGAGGCTTCCACCTGGATTTCAAAGCAAGACCTGAGAAACCAAGTAATGTGCCACTGAGAGGTGTATGCGTGAAGCTGTGGGAATGAAGTGAAAGTACAATGGAGAACCCATGAATGTACAGATGAAGACGTGATGATGTAATATCTACAAAGAAAGTCACAAGCAGTAAGTAGATCCAGACCAAGAGAGAGAAATTGTGTGGGCTACAACTCGTAAGGCCATTGGATTGGGGCTGCCCAAGTCCTGTGGAAGTTACTACATCTTACCATCTTATACTCTGGATGCCAGACATAGTGCTACAGTACCTGTTTGCTGAATTTCAGTCTTGCTTTTCCCTATTCTTTTCATTTCCTGCTATTTCTTCCATTTAGAATGAGAATGTTTACCCTGTGTCATTGTATATAGGGATTATGTAACTTGTTTTTAACTTTTACGGGGGTTCACAGCTAAAAGTTTGCACAAAGTCTCAGAAGAAACTTTGAATTGGACTTTTGAGCAATGCTAAAACCATTGAGGCTTTGGAATATGAATTATTATATTTTTGGATTTTCATGAAACATTTGTATCGTGTTAGGTGGAATATGAACTTGTTATTGCCATTATTTGGAGATTGATATGGTTTAAGGACATGTTTGTGTGTCAAGTGGAATGTGAGGGTTAAGCTTAACTGTCCATTTGATTGGCTTGGGAGTAGAGCCATGTAGGGAATTAACAAAGTCCACTTTCGGGTGTGTTGTGGGATCATAGAGGCAGGCCATGGAGATCTACACCTGGTTCCTGGACCCATCCTCTGTGGTGCTATTTCCCTGCTCTGCTTTCTGGCCACCATAAACTAAGCAGTTTTGCTATAACTACCATCCATTATGATGTTCCTGCCTTAGAATCAGGTGGCCATGGACTAAAACCTCTGAAACCATGAGCCAAATTACCCTCTCCTTCGTTAAGTTGCAAGTGTCAGGTATTTTGTTCAGCAAAGGGAAACCTGACTAAAATATAAGGGTATTGCATCAATTACTAAGTTAATTAATAAAAATAGTATTGGGAAACAGCATAATCTTTATATTGATATTTCTATGTATTTTGAATTAATTAACTTAAATGACACTAAAATTTACTTGTAAGGAACACATAAATTTAAGGTATTTTATTATAAATTTTCTTTGGATTGTACTTTGGTTTAGGCATCTTCTAAAACAGTATTTTATTACCATTGTAAATATTCTCATTAATTTTTTCTGAAATTTAATATTGATTTTCTAATTGAAAAATCGAGATTGAGCAACCATAAATAAAAGATATAAGTCAAATTAGAAAGAAATTAAAAATTAGAAATAAAAGTACAATTATGTAGGTTTATAATATTATCACTCTTTAAGTGACTAATAAAATAAATATTAAAGTAATGTGTTATTTGGTAAAATTTGAAAATATAATGATTTCCCTATATTTTAGTTATATCAAAATCAGTTGTATTTGCCAAATACATTCATTATAAAAAAAGAAAAAAAAATCCATGCAGTACAAAAAGAGATAATCATATTGTGTAATTATGTTGTGGATATTTTTATCTGATTTATTTTATGATGGAAAAATAAGGAAAAGTTAAACAGAATTATAACACTTTCATTTGAAGAATTAATTATTACACAATTAAAATATGCACGTTTATAGCAAAAAAATTCAATGAAAATATCTAAGAATATTTATCCTGAATACCAAAAATCCCAGATAAAATAGTTAATTAGCAATTAATTCCTTGTTTCTTTGCCACTGTTTTTTTTTGTGGGTAACGGGGGTTGAACTCAGGACCTCACACACCAGCAGGCGCCCATGCTGCTGAGTGATATCACCGGCCCTTTTTTCGTATGTGGGTACCGGGAGTCAAACTCAGGACCTCGCACTTGCCAGGCAGGCGCTTACGCCGCTGAGCTATCTCACCGGCCCTCTTTGCCACATTCTGGGAGTAGAAACAATGATAACATTTAACAATGATAAAGGTGATGAAAAGTACTGGAATATCCAACATCAGCTCAGTCCTGGAATTATGCACATTTATATATTAAAATAAACAAAACAAAGTTAAATTCTGAGGGTAACACAAGACAGAAAGTACCAGCAAATTGAATGGTGAGAGTTCATGAATAACACAAATATGACTTTGGCTCTGTTGGCGGTATCTTTACCAGTTCAATCTTTGCATGTTCATGGTAATCTAAATGGGAATCTGCTCTTGCACAAACACATAACACATTTAAAAAATTATTTTGCTCTTGCTATATGAAAGCAAAATCATTCAGTAAGTCATATTAAATAATTAGGGGACTACCAACAAAATTTATCCTAGAGCATAGTCTTTATCTAGCATATTTCATGTTACATATTTAGATTAGTCATTGACTTAATTGCTGTCTTCCTCACACCTAGACGCCTTCATTCACTGCTACCATGTGTTATAGTTCTGGTTCTCAATGCTTTTCTTAAAGTTTTCTCCACCCTTTTATATTTTTGGCTCAAGTTAGTAAACAATTTCGATAGTATTTTTTTATGAAGTTTAAGTAACTCAAGAAATAGCCATGGAGAACTTCTGAGTATTGTTTTGGCATTTTGGAGAATCAAAGTAAAAACAAAATATTTTTCTGCAAGATATTGTAATATGTTTTAAATATAAGGTAAATACTACATGTGTATGCATATGTCTACTATGTATAATAAATACTACAAGAAATGTTCCTATAAATGTATATGGTATAAATGTATATGTTTATGGCATGGATATTGGAGAATTTGTTTTGGCATGCAATCACAGAGAACACTTAATTTGCTTGTTACAATTATTAAGTAATGCAGACATTTGAAAGTAAAGAATATGCAAGGACCATAAAATATGGAAGATCTATCAACAGTAATTTCAGAAAAACTTCGTCCATCTTTGACAAACAGAAGTAATCTGACTTTTTAAGATATAAGTTGAATGAAACTACCAACTTCTCTATGAAAGCTTAAAACTATAAAGCACTTAAAAGCCACTATCATGATTTTCTTTGTTCTTTCTAATATTACTGGAGATATTGATGGAGGTAAAATATGCATGTATATGGCACAATTTATATTAGTAAAAATAATATATATGCCAAATAATATGCAAATGTATATTATATATATTTGCCAAATTTCATAATAAAAGGCCCTGAGTAAGAAGAGTAAAATTTTCATTCAAATTACTAATGATAAGCTAAAAAAGTGAGCTAAGAAAATCCAGGTAATTGTTATCAAAATGATGAACTACAACTGTAGTACAATCTGAGGGTTAATTTAAAGTTGAGCTACATTTCTGATTACTGTTAGGGTTATTAGCTGAAGATGTGGCTGGTTTTGTGCCTTGATCCATTTGTGTATATGTACAAACTCCAAATTGCTGTGATTGTCTTGGGCTGATAACAATCAGGTATTGACTAATACAAATGGGAAATTAGATTTTCACTACTCACCAATTTCAAGTTGGAGCAAATACTGTGGTGTAATTTATCTGCAGACCTTCTTTGTGGGACCCAAATGCTTTCCTTCTCTGGCTTAAGAACTTGAACTATCTTAGGTTTCTTTCCTGTCCAGTATCATTGTATGTACTATGAAAAAAACTACCACTCAAAAAAGCACCTGAAGATATCTCTATCTCACGCTCTGCTTTCTGTAATTACAGCCAAGACTCCACTGATTTCAAGCCATGCCATATATCATTTGAGCAATAGGTCCCTGATAATTGTTCTAATTGCTTTTGTATGTAGCCTGCTTGGACCAACATGGCATCATGAAATAGTGCGACTAGAAAAGGGACACAAGATTTCCAAAGTCAAACACAGAACTGGTTAGAGAGTGAATATGCAAATGGACCACATATGGAAATGGATTCTGACCAACCTTCCCATAAAATCAAATCACAACCTTTGCAGTTGTTAGATCTTGGTCAGTGATTGCCAGATTCTCTTTGCCATCTTCTAACTTGGAACTAATAAGTGAAAAGCAAAATGCTTTTTAAATTAATCATTTAAGATGACTTGCTTCTAGTTACCTTCCTGCAGCTTCCTCATACCATCAACCTCTAATCAGAGCAAACCTGAAAAAAATAATTGTTGAGAAAAAATGGAGAAAGGTCATAGAATAGCACTCCCCAGAGATTGTCTCCTTACAGATATGTCAATTTGAACAAATCCCCATGCACAAAAATGCCTTCACAGGGGCTAAAGTATATCAAGAAAGAGTTCAAATCATTTCAGCATAGCACAATAATAAGAAAGAAACACAATGAAGAGGGTAGGAAGGATGCCCCTCCCTCTACTCCAGGAAACATAGTGTGGAGAGACATGCTGTCTGATTAGGGGAAACAGAAAAATGAGAGCTTGCCCTTGACCTGGACAATGGATATGCCAGCAAAAGCAGCCCTGAGAATTCTCCCACAAGCCACACCTTGGTGCTTTGGGATAAGAATCCACCTGTGCCAGTACCAAGCAGAAATCCGTAGGAACTCTCAGGCGGGCTCAATCTCCAGTCTACCACTGCCAGCTAACTACAGTAGCATTGAGCTCTAGAGTACCATCAGTGTCAGTATACCTCAACAACTACGAGTTCCGGGCGTGCCCCTGTGCCACACCAACTCTGTGTCCATCCAACTCCATCCCAGTACGGTGATGCCTGAGCAGCCTCAGAGTCAGGGAGTCCTTCAGCTTCACAGCGCTCACGAAGTCTCAGGCTTAAGGACCACGCCAGATAGCCTTCTCGGAATCTCTGGAGAAGCTTGTAATTTTAGCACTTTACAGAGAAAGCAAATCTTCAAAACCTGGAATAAATACTTCATTTAATTTTTAAACATTGACACGTGGCCAAGGAGATTAAGCATAACCGTGGAAACATGAAATCATCCAACAGACAAAATAAAGTGCCAGCAGTGAATGACTCTAAAAAAAACAAAGATATATCTATTGCCTGACAGAGAATGCAAATAACTTTTTATGAAACTTTGGCAAACTTCAAAAAAGACAGAAATACAATTCAACAAAATGAGGAAAACAATAAATTACCAGAATTAGAAATTTAACAGAAAAATTGAAATAAAAAGTAAAAAAACCCCAGAAATTCTACAGTTTAAAAATACAGTGAAAATAATGATAACACAAGCACCAACAGCAGAATTTGTTAAGCAGAAAAAAAAAGAATTTCTGAAATGAATAGTATGTGAAAACATACAGAAAACATAAAAAAGAATGAAAGGAAGTGAAGAAAGCTTACAGTATTTAACAGCATATTAGGAGCAAATTTTAAAGTTATAGGAGTTCAAGAAAAAAAGAAACCAGAAGGCATATAAAGGATATTTAAAGAAAAAAGAGCAGAAAACTTTCTAAATTATGATAAAGATATACAGAGCCAAAAAGGTCATTGGTCTTTAATCATAGTCAATACTAATAATTCTAGTTCTTAACATACTATAACATTATCAGAAGTCAAAAACAGAGTATTCTGAAACCAACAAGAAAAAAGAAGCAATATACAGAGTAGTAAGTTCAGCACAGAACTTACAGACAAGGAGAAAATGAAATTGTGTCGAAGTGCTAAAGGCAAAAAATAAACAAAAAACCTTGAAACAAAAATTGTCCTCTGCAAATTCGTCATTCAACTTTCCCAGACAAGCAAGAGCCGAGGGAAACCTTTACTACATGACCTGTCTTTCAAGAAATGTTGAAGAGAGTTACTCAAGACTAAAAAAAAGGATGCTAATGAGTAACAGAAAACATCTGAAAGCATGAAACTCAGTAGTACGTGTAAATATAGTCAAATGTAGAATCTCTAATACTACCATACTAGTCTGTGTATATTTCTTGTATATTTATGTTGGCAGTTAAGAGACAAAGCAATTAAAAGTAACGATGCCAGGGATATAGCTCAGCGGCACAAGCACCTGCCTGGCAAGGGCAAGGTCTTGAGTTCAATTCCTGGTACAAATAAAAGTAATGATGACAAAAATTTATTAAGAATTTTGCATTATAAAAATGTAAGTTGTGACATCAGGAATTCAAAATGTAGGGGATGAAGTCAATTAAAACTGTAAAGAGGTCAGTGTGCATCTGTTTGTTACTGAAGTTACCACCTTAAAAGATCTGGTATAAGATGATTTTTATAAGCTTAATGATAACCAGAAAGCAAAAATTTATACTAAACATACACACACGGAAAGAGAGAGACGGATATAAAAATATACCACTAGAAAAGATCATTTAACAACAAACTAAGGTGGTAATGGACTAAGAAAGGAAAGAAACATAAAAAAACCCAAAAACAATAAAATAGCAGTAGTATGGAGATGATCAAAAATACCATGCATCAATTTTAAAAATATGTTGCAATAAATGACACATTGCCATTAGCTACCCTCAAAATACTGCGCCTTGCTTTGAACACACATATCTTATCCCTCCTATCACTTTCTGAAGCAGTTCCTGAAGTCCTCTTTCATGTCTGCACCAGGTGTGATTAATGCTGTTGTCGAGTGCCATACAACTAAAAAGTCTGGTAAAAAATATTTTGGTGCTTCCTCATCCACCTAATTCACCAAATCTGGCACTATGTGACTTTCGTCTCTTCCCCAAAATCAAAATGTTCACGAAAGGTAAACAGTTTGAATCAATTCAGAATGTCAAGGCAGCCACAACAGTGTGACTAAAAACACTCAGGAAAGAAGATTTCCAGAGCTGCTTCAGAAGGTGATAAGAACGATGGGATGTTCCAGGCAAGGCGTAGTGCTTGAGGAGAATTAATAACAATGTGTATTTTTTTTAAAATTTAACCTTTCACCGGATTAATTTTTAAAATTTTAGCATTCAATCACACCTCCTAGGTCTTTAGCTAACAATTAACCTTGAATATAAATGGATTAGAATTTCCAATCAAAAGGCATATAGTAGCTGAATAGATAAAGAAACAAAATTCAACCATATGCTGCCTGTAAGAGACTCACAGCACTTAGGAAAGCACACATTGAGTACAAGTAAAGAGAACGGAGAAAGATCTTTCATATAAATGGAAACCAAATGAGAGTAAGAGTAGCCATACTTACATAAACTTGATTTTAAGTCCAAACCTGATGTCCTTCCTTTATTTCTCTATAAGCCTCCCCTTCCTCTTTTGCTTTGATTCTGCCAACAGAATTGATATCAATGACTCACCTTAGCAAGCTCGGAACGCAGCATGTCTGCTTGTACTTATCCGGCTGGTCTTTGTTCTGCAATGGAAGTGGAAGAAAATGCATGTAAGGGTCTATATCAAAGTCTACGATGTGGATTTAGTGTTTTGAGAGAAAACTGAAAGATGTGTAAAATCACGTGTATTGAGAAGGTACTGCACTCTCGTATATGGAGATTTCCTACAGGCATTTTAAAAGTAAAAATTACATTCATCCCCAATATAACTTTCGGATGTATAAAGGTTATTTTCCTAATTCAAATTCTTTATTCTTTATTTTACAATGTAGTACAGTAATCAAAGACAGCCTTCGATCTTTCTTAATATTTTCTGATCTGAATGATTTTATTGAAAACTAACGAGAATGTGAGCAGCGGTTCATTGTATACCATCCTCCCGCAGAGTTCTCATGTTTTACAGCATATTTGGCGCCACTTTACCACAACTTTATTTGAAGTTGGGAAACACTATTCTATAGACAGATTCTACACACAGTACAGTACATACATTATATACAGAGTGGACACAAACTTAAATTTTAGCATTTCTGTTATTGTCTATCTGAAAAAGTATTTAAAATGCATAGTTTGTAAAAACAAAATCATTTTGTACTTTTAAGAAAATAGTGATATTAATATAAGGCAGCTGGCATCCCCTGTGGAGATGGCCTTGTTTGGGCACATTTACCTTCCTGCAGCTCTCTAACATTCACACAAATGACCAGTTTAGGGGAGAAATCCTCAGAGTTTCAAGCTGTGATACAGATGAAGTTTGCTGTTGACTCCTGGGTTCACATCTCCTGAGGATGGGGAGGGACCCCATGGAGGTGTTGAGTTTGCTTTCCTGAGCTTGTCTTTGGACATAATTGCTTCTCGTGGCTCTTTTCCTCTTTAATCAGGCATATGACTTACACTCTAATACGCAGATAAAATCTCTGCGGTCTAGCTCTGTACTCATTGAGGTCCTCTTAGGAACATCTACTAAAGAGTGAACAGCATTTGAAAGCCTTCTAGAAAATATTTCTTCACAGTTCAGTCTTCTGTTACATATATATGGTAGCTATACACCATTAAATATGAAAAATGAAAGATTATAAGTTTAAGGACAATTTATTTGCATATTCTTCTTGATTGTTTCTATCCCCAAAAATACAAACTCACTTGTCATTGGAAAAAATAGCAACATGGTTATGAAAATGATTTGCATTGTTTAAAAAATTATGTAAATATTTACATATTTTACTTTTAAGAAAATTATATTCCAAGAGTTTCATAATACTTTGATGGGCTTTATAAAGCCAATTTTATAGTGATAAATGATAACTAATGTATAATCAATCTGTTGAAGAATGGATGTGTATTGCTTTCTGAATAAGTGAAGTGATTTTTTGAGTTTAGTATTTGTAGCAGCCTAGAAAAATATGTATTCTATTCACTGTTATCAAATATCCATGCATTACTTGGGGAATCTTACCAGAGATTTTGAGAAACATATGTCTCTGGATAATTTTCTTGTCATTTAAAAACTATTAAAATTATAGTTATTCAAGTGTCATTTTAAAACTCATTCACTTAAATAATTCTTTGTACCACAAATAGATTGTTCTGTGCAATGAAGAAGTGTAATTCATCACAGCTCTCTTGACTCAAAATCAGATTGATACACTACATTTTGCTAGCAAAATATTGACTTGAAATACTCCTATAAATATGTCCTATTTTCATTTTCAACACTTCAGAAAATGTATTCTCTGAATAATAAGCATATGTATATCTATTGTGTAACCAAATATTACCTAGTAAATTTTATAGAGTGGACACAAATTTTATACAGAGTGTTGTGAATGTATAACCTGTTTGAGTAAAATTTCTTTTGGAAATAAAGATCCTGATTCTGTGCACTTTAAACTAATTATTTTGTGGTAAATTTTGTATTTGTTAATTTGTTGCAATCGTGTAGTCTTAGAATTTATACTGACAATACCAAAAACATAGGACCTATGGTAGGAATTGGCTTTTATATGTTTATTTCAGTGTCTATTTTTTCACATGGCAAAAGAAAGAAAACTTATTCTTTCATAATTATTTCTTAAGTGTTGTTATGACCCTAGTAAAAATTCTCATGAGCACATCTGACTTCGAAATTTCCAAACACATGCTTCTACATCCATTGCTTCTTTAATAATTGAAGATTTTCCAACTTGTATAAATAATCATGTCACCTCCAAAGAAACTATTTAGGACACTGTTACCAAAGAAACTTTCTTCTGAATTTTAACTGCAAATATCTCATTATTTAAAAAGTACCATGTATTTTAAACTGAGAATTGAATTAAAAGTTATATCCTCTTATATTTCTAATCATATTCCTAATATACAAATAGAAATTACTTTGTCAGTATTTTGTCTCTTTTTAACATATAGTTTTATAAAATTAGAATGTATCCCAATGAAAAGACCCTGCTTTATCTTTCAGCATTGTTGTCAGTGTATTTTTCTTGGGTAATTATGTGCATATATGATAATTATGTAATATTTTATGTTACAGACTATCATAATTTATTAAACATTTAACCATTGGTAGGTATTCAAGTTTTTTTTTCCAGTGTTTGACTCTTATTAAGACTGAATTAAATATTCTTAAAGCAGATATTCATATATTTTGTAACTTTCACTTATTAATAGCTAATGTATACATTTATGAACAAATGATAGTCCTCAGTGATAATCCTCGATAAAGTTAATTTTTGTTTCAATACTGTCTTTCAACCTGCCCCAGGAGAGTGACTCTGTTACGAGATGAACATTCTAGTAGTCTGAAAGAATGTCTGGTTACTCTCAAGTAACACAAAAGTTGAGAGTTAACTGATATCATAAATCATGTAATTTCAGTAATTAAAATTGACCACATGACAACCAACCCCAAATTTAATTATTTTCAGTGTAAATCAGCTTTCATTTCTCTTCTTCTTTGCTGTAATGAAAATTAGTTTTTGATCCTCTGGTGAAGGGTTTTTAGAAAAATATAGAATGGCTACTTAAGGTTTTTTTTTGTGTGTGTGTGGGTACCGGGGGTCGAACTCAGGACCTCGTGTGCCAGCAGTCACCTGTGCTGCTGAGCAATATCACTGGCCCTTTTTTCATATGTGGATTCTGGGAGTTGAACTCGGGCCCTCGCGCTTGCCAGGCAGCCGCTTATGCCGCTGAGTTATCTCACCGGCCATTAAGTTTTAACTTAAGATAAAAATCATTTTTTCTAGTGTAAGTTCCATTGAAAATGTAGGTCATATTTATAATAAAGTTATTTTTTATCAGCAGTTCTCATTTAAATATGCATCCTGTATTTTTATTTTACATTATTTTATCTCATGTCCCTATTTTGGGAATAAGTACAAAAGCAAGGGTGGAGAAAGAGAAATAAACTATTTAGTTCATGGACACAGTTTGATTACACGGACCAAATTGTGTCCCACCAAAATTTACATGTTGAAAAGCTAGCCTCCAATGTGACTATATTTGAAAACAGAGCCTTAATGAGGTAATTAAGGTTAAATGAAGTCATTTAAATGAAGTCATTAAATGAAGTCCTATGTAATAGGATCGGTAGTTTTATAAGACCGGAAAGGCCTCTCTCTCCTTCTCTCTCCCTCTCTCTCCCTCTCACTCTCTCTCTCTCTCTCTCTCCCTTTCTCATCTCCATATGCACGCACCAAGGAGAGATTATATGAGGATCTAGGGAGAGAATCCCACTCTAAATCCAGGAAGAAAGCGCACATCAGGATATTAATTGGCCAGTCCTTGATCTTCATCGTATTCCAGTGTCTAGTGTGCAGTGTTCATTGTTCTAATGTTCAGAACAATGAGAAAATAAACCTCCATTGTTTAAGCCAACCAGGCTTCAAGGTTATATTACAGTATCTCAAGTAGGATAAAATATGTGTGTTCTGGTCATGCCAGGTGCTTGATCTGACTTCCTTTACAGATGATTTTCCTGAGTTGTTCTGTCTGCCCTGCACTGACTACGTACTGCCTGTCTTTTGTCTTCCCTCCACTATGCCCTTGGAGAGAATCTCATATAAAATAATTCAGAGCCTACATTCCTATTATAATTACCATTCCATCTGGTTCCCAGGTTGCACGCAACTTTGACTTACATGGTGTTCAGGAATAGTTATTTTCTCAGAGCCATTCTTCACTGCCGCCTGTACTGTCGTTTTTTTTTTTTTTTTTTTTCAGACTAACTCAGGTACAATTCTAAAATCAACCCTTAACTACAAAGAGCATTTATTGATCTCTAGGAGACTGGATGGTCTTGGCTTCCTGTGAAGTATGTATGTCCCCTGCATCACAGGAGGCCAGTCCCTACTCTGTTGATGTTAGGATGGCCATTTGACTTATTTTGCAAATGAAATGTGAATAGAAATAATGGCAGCTGTTACAAAGAGGGAGATTTAAGAAGCATGGGGATGTTTAGTGCCCTACGTACACTATTTCTGTGGGGTCTGTGTACCAATTTCCTTTTAAAGCAAAACTAAGAAATTTCTTGATAACTCTGACAGATTTGTCAATGGGAACCTGAATTCCAAAGACCCTGACCTTCACTTTCTTTGTCCTAATTCCTTTGTGCCCTTGATGAATGAAATCAGTCAAGACACATAGGTTTTGCAGAAGTGTACAGAGAATTTATTATAAAGTAAAGAGAGAGTTGCACCCTTAAGCAAGAAGGCGGGCAGTGCCACAAATGCATCTGCACTGAAAGTGAGTTTGAATAAAATTTTATACACACAAAATTACCCCCGGGGTTTGAAGAACTAGGATAGTTGTAATGCTCATCAACATTTTTCTTAGAAGTCTCTTTGGAATTATAAAGTGCTTTCCTATCCTTTTTACGTGGTCAGTGTTTCCTCAGGGGTTTGAATCATGTGAGGAATTTATGAAAGAGAATTTGAGAAAGACAAGTTTTTAATTTAAACCAGGTCCCAGCACAAGGAAGGTATCATTGGGTTGTAAGATATGGCATCCAGGAATGCGGTATGCCTTGTTCTGGAGTTAGGTGGCTAGCTCACCAGATATCAAAAAAAATGTGTACAGTGTATATCCTTAAGGTCTCGTTGTGCATTGTGAGATAGCTTTGGGTCTGACACCTAACAACTGGTTATAAATATATTAAACATTGAAGTTATTCTGTAATTAAGTGGCTATGCATGCTATTTTGAAATCCTACTACCATCATCCCTCAAGCTTGCTGGTGTCTCCTTACCTGCCTAACACTGATCACTGGAATTGTAGCTTACAGTGAGGAAATAAGAAGGAAGTTTTGCTTTCTAATGAAGAACAAATTCCCAAGAAAAGCAGATAGAGTATTAAAGAATATGAAAAATATTTCTGGGAAAGGAGGAACATGAAGATATGATAAATGTTCCCAGAACATTTCCTCATCATTAGGAGACATGTGGTTGTATTATTTATGTTCTAAAAATACATTTTGAATTTTGTATTGGAAAAGATAATGAGCTCACTTCTATTTACCACCTCCTTCCCTGCTAATTTTGTTCAAAGGAGACAAACTGTGAATCTGATGGAGTCAGCTTATGGGCACATGATGGGCTAAACTGGTTCATGGGAAGGCTAGGGTTGACCCTTGGGGTTATAAAGAACGGTCCTGTCCCTGGCTGCTTTCTCGCTTTCCAGGTAATAGCACCCAGATGTCTTTTCCAGGTACATTTCTCTCAACCCTTTTTCCACTTTCAGACACGAATCAATGAGTCGAATGAGTTTGTGTTTCTATGTAAGCTGACAATCTATTTTCCTCCCTATTTTCTAGGAATCATGCCTTATGATGTGGAAGTCCCTTGATGATAAAAAAAATGATACTATTAGAATAGAAACTATGGCATTTATTCCAACACATTGGATCAGGATACTATAACTTGGCATTTAGGTGAAACAATTGATAGAAAGCGATACATTACTTTTCTTTTCTTTTCCTGTTGCACTGTGCATATATTACCTAGGAGAATTCAAATAGAATTTATTTTAGATGATATTAAATTTACTGAAAATTTGAAAAACTGTTCATTTTGTTTTCCTAAACCCCACACCCAACTTCCCCTGTGATTAAATCTTACATGTGTGTGATACATTTTGTAAAATCAATGAAATGATACTGGTATGTTACTATTAACTAAGAAACATAGTTAATTCAGATTCCTATGCTCCTTTGACTTATTTCCCTCGATCTACATGTGCACATGTGTGTCTGTGTGTTGTCTCTTTGTATACCACAAGATGCTTCAAGTTCATTTTGTATATGACCCACCTAGTCTTAGAAAGAGTATCTTTGCCAAAGAGCCAGATTCCTCTGGAGCTGGAGGAGAGTATTAAAAATCTAGTTATAGGGTCTGGGGTGTAACGCAGTGGTTGAGCAGTTGCCTATCATGGATAAGGTCCTGGGCTCAAACCCAAGCACCATAATAAATGAATGAATGAAAGAATAAATAAGTATATACATATAAATGTATAAGATCTAGGTGTGCCTGTTCTTACTGTGGTTCTGTTACTTGTATAAGCTATCAGCTGATAGAAAAAAGAAATGTGTGTGTGCACTATCCCATAGGGACTCTTGTCTATAAATATTCCTATATGCAGCCATTTATAACTATGTTAAGGTAAACATTAGTTTATAAATATTTTTAGCAGTGTTTGTCCTTGTTATTATTTTAATATTCATGGGATCAGTAGTCATGGTTCCTCTATTATTTCTATTATCAACTTCTGTATATTTTTTCTTTTGTGAAAGGCATTGTCTGTAGCATTATCAATTTCATTAGTCTTTTTAGAAACTAGATTTCACCCAGATGATTTTTTTCTATTGATTTTCTACCTTCAATTTCAATGATTTCTGACATATTTTTTATTATTTCTTTTTTTTTCTGCTTGCTCTAGGCTTAAATTGCTTTTGATTTCCCTAGTTTGTAAAGGTCAAAAGTTAGAATTGCTTCCCGAATTCTTGTTTTCTAATATTTGTATTTAATAAGTAAATTTCCTTCTCTACCAGCCATGAAAACATAATTCTTGATTCTTTGCAGCGAGAACCTAGGGAGAGAAGTGGAATTCGTGGAAATAAGACCCATAAACATGTGAGGACCTTCCTAGAGCTATATCCCTATGAGTTTCTGCACCAACATGAGCCTGCACTTAGCTTCCTGAGAGTTATCAAAAGACAATTTAAATGTTCCTACCGACTTATGATTACAGATTTGGCTGCAGTAAGTTAATGTCATTTGAAACACTCTGTTCTCAGCTGACACTTCAGATTGTGAAGTGGAAGTTTTTAATGTGATTTCAGTTATTTGATCAATCCAAGAAAAGTCCTTAATTTTTATTTTTTTTCAGCTTTTCAAAGTATGGGACTGACATCATCTAGGCTTTTTTTGCGTATTGTAGATGAACAAAGAAACCTCTTTGGGTCAGTAAGATAGCTCAGTGGCATAAGCACCTGCCTGGCAAATGTAAGGTCCTGAGTTTGACCCCCAGTACCCACAAAAAAAAAAAAAAGAAAAGAAACCTCTTTTACTTCTCGTATGGAAGTTACAAGACAAGTATCACCTTTATTTAATGTGTTTGAGAAAGTTCTATGCCATGGTGCAGTGTGACAAGTCTATTTATCAAAATTTCTTCTTGCACTTATGTCCACATAGAGATTCCACACACTTCACAGCTAGGTCAGCTCTACTGCTGGCCCTGCTCTTTGTTTTGGTCACCAGTCCTTATATTTGAATACTTATATCATTTGATGCTATCCATGATTTCTACTAGTTTGCACTTGGGACATTGCAGGATCTTTCTGAATCTTCCTATGGATTAATTTCTCACATCTCAGCTCCCTTTCTTATTGATGACATTCCTGCCATCTCTTGCCAAAATTCCTTAAGTAAAACAGCTCACATGCTTTGACATTTACCTAATAACTAATGTCATAATTTCCTAGACTAAATCCCTCTGAGATTCCCAGAAATTCTCCCCAATGTGATGAAACCATCTATTACTCAAGTGTGTTTTCCTTAATACTGTACAATCCAAATTATTTATACATCGTCTCTTCTATAACAGAAAAGTTAACTATCGGTAAAGAATTCACTGGAGTTCAATGTGTTAGTTGATGAATAGACAATTTTTTGCCCTAGTGTTTTCTTTCCTTTGCAGCTACACCTATCTAAGTTCTAAGTTGAAATGATTAATAGTGACATTGTCTGGTGGGTAATATAGGAGATTTCTGCTTATCCTTTCAAATGTTTTGCATTTATCTAAATAAATAAATCATTGGCAGCAATAGTTTTCTTTTGTCTTCCTTATTGAATAATATATATGAATTTCAGTCATGTAATATTCATTATTATGCATGCTGTATTAACAGCAATGATATGGATAACAGACCCAAGAGTATCTGTTCATTTCATACTTCATTTAGTAAGTAATATATGTGTTGGTAAATTTGTGCTACTTAATAAAATCCTCTTATGGTTTCTGAGCTTGTAATGTACAACAGTGTACCATGAAAAATGTCTTGCTGAAAGAATGGTAATTGAATTTTTATATACTAATCTCTCTTGGGAAATAGATAAGTTAAAAAGAAAATACTCCCAACTATTTAAATGTTGGAGACACAATTTTAAGCTGATTTTTGAATGATAGAAAGTAATTAAAGCTAATAGCAGAATTATATATTGTGCATGGAGGATGACTCTCAGGTGATTTGATTAAATTGCAGGTATTTTTTAGTATGATATTTTATCAGAAAATATTTTAAAAGTTATTCCTGTGTTATTTGACCTTATTGAATAAAATACAATCTAATCTTTAGAAAGTGTCTTATATAAAATGAAATTTTGTAACATTATGTGTGGTCTTATTCTGAGGAGTCACTCAGATATTAAAGGACATGTGACTAGGTGGAAAATGAACCTTGAAGTTGTCTTATATCACTAATCAGAACATATGAGTATTTAGGGCAAAAATTAAAGATGTTTAAAATTGCAAATATTTAATACATATGTGTGTTTGTGTGCAGTTTTAATAGTTATGTCAGCTTTAAAATTCTGGAAAATTCTTTTTTGCAGAATACAATAAAATTGCAAAGCAACAAATTAATGTTTCTTTCATTGTTAATTTGATATTCTTATATGCTGATATTATTATATTAAGGTAGGCTATTTTATGTTAGCAAAACACAGTGCCAAAATCTCAGAAACAACACAAAAACCTTTCTTTCTCTTTCTTTCTTTCTCTTTCTTTCTTCTTTTCTTTCTTTCTTTCCTTTCTTTCCTTCCTTCTTTCCTTCCTTCCTTCTTTCTTTCCTTCCTTCCTTCTTTCTTTCTTTCTTTTTCCTTCTACCTTTACTTATGCTTATTATTTTTTATCCTTCTCTCCTCCCTTCCTCCCTCCCGCTTCTTCTTTTTTCTTTATCCCTCTCTTTCTCTCTTCCTTCTTTCCCTGCTCTCTCTCTCTCTTACTTTTCTTGTCATTTTTGTGCTTTCTTTCTTCTTCACACTTTCAGAAAACTAGCCCTGGAGGCTCCAATTTGATGAATGTTGCCACGCTAGTAAAAGTAATTGCATGGTGAATCAGAGTTGGCTCTTAATGATTTTCTGACTGATATGCTGAACATGTTTGCTCATATTTCTTTAACCAAAGTAACTTGCGATGTTTTCTAATTCCAAGCATACAGAGCAATGCAATCCAACTACAAGTTAAAAAACTGATAACTAGGAATATTTATGAAATGCTAAATGACTACAAGATTTGGGTAAAGTAACCACATATTAGTTATTTTCTCAAATTTCATGACTTAGCCAATAAAGAAAATTAAAAAGAATAATCTGCTTCCATCATACCTAAGTGCTTCATATAGCTGCACTGTAGCTAAAAAGACAAATTCACATTCGTCATCTGCAGTTCCAATGTGAAAAGGCAGACATACCTGATCATCCTTACCTACTCTGAAAACTCAGGCACTCCCTCTTTGAAGGTCTCAGCTGAGGTACAACCTTTCTTAAACTGTGATTTTCACTCTCCTTTTCCCAAAATTTTAGCTAAGGATTGTAATAATCTGAGTTCACTCAGTTCTACACTGTTTTCCTTTCTTTTTTTTTGGGGGGGGGGTCCTTAAAAGTCACTTTACAAAACTGACTTTTTAATAAATGTTTGGTCCTAATTAAAATTGTCTTTTTTCATTTGGTGAAATAGCCTTCCTATGCTTTTCTCTAACTATAATTAAACACTAAACTAATATTAAACATTTCAATATTTGTGTTACATGTCTTAAAGTTTAAAATTACCCTGTGATTAGTGACAGAACTGAAAATATTTCAAATTTTTATTTTTATTATCTAGTGATTGTGATAAATTAAATCCTGACTTTATTTTTTATGCAAATTTAAATTTTGTAACTCATTATAATTTTACCCAATAAAAATGATCAGAGGAAAGATGCACACTTTATTAGAAATTTTTACCATTTTACCATTTTAAAGGCTTATAATTACATTTCTGATTGACAAAACTTACTGTTTTGAACAAATTTACTTTCTCTAACCTGAAGCTAATTATATACAATTTCTCCATCTCAATTTTTATGTAGCCAAGCCTGGCCTTGACCTCGTGGTGATCCTTCTGCCTCAGCCTCCAAAGTGTTGGATTACCATCACGCCTGGCTTAATTTGAGCATTTTATTTGAACAAATATAGGCATAACAGGGGCAAAACACCATTATTTATGCCACCATTCATTATTTAATATTATATGTTCATTAAGTCCAATGGCTATGAATATTTAAATATATTTGTTGAAAAATGTCAAAAGCCAATAAGTTAGTACATTTGCCTGTGTTTCTCTTATTTGTTTACATATATTTACATAAAAACAGGGATTAAGAGTAACAATGGATATTGGAAATATGGATAAATAAAATAGTAGCTATTCATGGACCACCAGTTACGTATTAGGTGCTATTCTATGTGTTGTTGAGTCAATTAAAAGCAAAATAATGACAAATCAATCTTGACAGAACTTACATTCTAAAAGAAAATACTGGCTGTGTTCACCTATTGAATCAAGACCAGGAAGAATGAATGGTTACTCACATCATTTGGGTTCAGCTTGACTGAGACCCTGGGGTCACAGTTTTGTAGCTGCTAGTTTCTGGTCAACATCGGTTTAAACAAACATAGAGAGTTTAAACAAATATATATAGCTGTCTTGTCCCACGTGTCTGAAAATTTGTTTTGCTAATGTTGATTATGAATATCCTAAAGAGTAAATGTTTTCTCAGACTTAGATTTCTACTTAATTCGTAATTTGGCCTTTATGAGAAGGGTGTTCTGATAATCCAAATTGGAGAAAGTTTTATCCACAACATTTGTTTTATCAAATTGATGATTCTACTTTTATTTAGTCCCGGACCCTTTCTTCTCACAGGTTCTACTGGATTCCTACAAGTAACTATCCAAAATTTATGTGTTCTTAGGCTCACATATTCGTTTTTGTACTTGGCTAGAAATCATTCTTTCAAACTGAAAGCAATGACCACTTTCCTCATAAGCTACTCAGATGTACACTATCACAGTATGCAAATATTTTATTGATAATGTACAATTTGAAAGCCACCTTTTATACTATAAAACTGAATTTTTCTTAATTTCAATTGTGGAAAACATTGAGAATAATTTATATAGAGTCAATGAAGTCATCATTAAAAAGTTGAGAATAAAAATTATATTTCTGCAAAAAATTGAAAAACAACATGATATATAGGAATTATCTGACTGTTAGCCAGATTATTATAACATCCCATGTAATTTTTGTATTGTAATATTTAGATCTTACAAAAGATACACAAAGCATTTTGCCAAAACTTTTGATTAAACTCTTTGAAACATTTTAAAGTGATTTAGGTGAACAAAGTTTGCAGTATGAAGTAACTTTTAGCAGAAATCTATCAATTACTTGAACATATATATCACAATTTTCAAAGTATTAAGAACTTTGTTCCTTACACTTGATAACAATCAGTGTCATTAATATATAAAATATTATATTTATGTGTGTATGCTAATATTTAATAGGAGAGGACTGCCTTTGAGAAAACATCCTTAATGTTTACATATAACTATAACAGGAACTGTTGCGATATTCAGCTCCGCAAAAAGAAGTCTCTCACAAATGACAATCCAGTTCTAAACCCATGCATGCTTCCTAGTTAAGCCTAATAACACATTTCATTGAATCTAAAGAAGTTACGAGTTGCCCAAGAAAATAAGTACAAAATTTATTTTACAGTCCAGTTTAACGTGTTACATTACTTCTTATGAATTTTGCTATCTGACCTTTCTAGGGAAGTTTCTTATTTGCGTTATGTGGAAAACAGCATTTCAAGTACCTTTTATGGAAGATATTACATCCAAAGGAAACCAAAAGCTCTTAAAATGTGGTTGCTTTTTGGAACTGGGGTGACACATGGGTCATAAAATTTGTTTTCTTCACTGACCTCTTCTTATCTCAATTTACAAAATCAGAATAAAGTATGTTGTCTATTGTTTTTCTATGTAATATTTATAACTCCCATTTCCCATATATGTATAGTGTTAAGAAACCAACAAAAATGGAATTTGAGGTCAGGCAGAACTAATTTTCATTTCCTGAGTCAGAGTTTATTATTGCACAGTTGCGTCCATTCCTTTCCCCCTCACATGCGTAAGGGACACAGCATCTCTCACTATTCCAATACAGGGTGGGCACTGCCTATCTACTCATCAGAGTGCCACACGAGCGTCAGAAGACACGCTAAGTATTTTCACCAGTAAGGAATTTAATTCAGAGATTCAGAAGCTTACAAAATCATCGTAACTGCTGGAAAAATAAAGCAGGTTGAGGGTTGAAGTGCCCTGAGGTGAATCACTGCAGCAACACAGGTCCAGTTGGGAACCATCTGAATGCAGCTGGAGAATAAGCAGAGGACACAGCAATCCAGATAGATTACAGGGTCAGACAAGGATGTCACTAGGCCTGATTTTTTGCTTTTTCTTTGTTTTCCTTCCTTTTTGCTTTGTTTTTCCAGTACTGAGGATTGAAAATAAGGCCTTTGTACTGAGTTATATCTTCAGCCCTTCGTTTCACACACACGCACACACACACACACACACACATATATATATATATATATATATATATTTTTTTTTTTGAGACAGGGCTTTGCTAAATCACTCAATTTCCTAGGGTAGGATTGAATATGGAATTCTCCAATACTGCCTCAGCTTCCCAGAGTGCTGGGATTAAACACTATGGGATTTGCTGCAGGAAACCACAGCGATGCCAGGCAGAAGGAAGCGTGAGGATTGCAAAGTGACCACCTGTGCGTAACTCTTGCCAGGTCCAGTGTCCTTCAGAGCTCTATCTCAAAGGGAATCTGCAATGTGTTCCATCTCCCTCCACTGCTGCAGAGGATGCACACAAAAATGTGTGCGTTTATTTATTTAATTTTTACATTAACTGTAAGTCCATGGTAAGATTTTTTTTTCATTTCACAAAAAAGATTCATTAACAGTTTAATAGTTCACCTTAATTTAACACAGTAAGTTCTTTCGGCTCAAATGGAATCAGTCTTTCCTCCAGCACTGTCTAGGTTGATTTTACCAAGGTCTTCTGTAATGACTAAGTACACAATCCTCAGTGTTTATCTCACTGAACTTCTCAGCAGGATTGAACAGCGTGACCTTTCCTTCTCATGTATAAAAGCAGCGAACAAACTTCCTTTAACTTCTTTTTTTTATTAACTTGACCCCAGTTAGTAACCCCACACTCACAAGATTTTTCTTTTCTTTTTACTCTTTTCTAGTCTCTTTCTTCAGTTACTCCTGTAATATTTGATTTCTAGATGGTGAAATTCTTCAAAGCATAGAACTTTGACTTTTCCTTTGTATATTTACTTACTCCCTGGGTGAACATCCTATCACACAATTTTAATACCATTGTTTCCAAATTTAAACCTCCACACTTTTTCTCTCCCTCGAATTTCTGGCTCACATATTCCAGCTGCCTACACTTGGATATTTAATAATCGCCACTGGCTTAACATTTCCCCAGCCAACTCCAGATCAAAGCTAAATCTGGAGAGATACTTTTACACCCACAGTCAGACATTTAGAAAATCCTATAATCCAGACATCTTCATCACTTTCTTTGTCCATGGGGCCATTGTTCCTCCACGTCTCTCTGAGAATTGGTTCATTATAGATTCATGCATAGGATAATACTTCCTCTACGTCTCTCTGAGAATTGGTTCATTATAGATTCATGCATAGGATAATACTTCCTCTACCTAAGTTGGATCACATTTGCTGGGTGAGAGTCTCTGATTATGTTCCTATTTCCAGTCAGAAAGATGTCTCAAGCCATTGAATCTAACTCTGCACAGGGCGACTGGAAGGGAGAATAAAAATGAGGATGGCTTTCCCCATAGATTCTGTACTTTACTCCTCGACTGTCTTCCACTCAACTGTCATTTCCCTTTCTACTATGCCAATGTCCTCAAGTTTCCAAAGACCAAAAAACTGTGTGGAAAATTTCCTCCAAAAGATTAAAGTTCATATTGTTATTACACTAGCAATTTATTTGAATCATTGTTTTGGTTAACATGAGGTTAAACAGAGACAATGGCTCACAGGTTATAATGAGAGAAGAGGTGAAGGAAAATACAGATTGACATTTGAAATGAAACTATCATTACAGAATTTCACAATCACCTTTAGCTGTCATCACTGCTTCTACTTTTGATTCTGTTCAATCCAGTTTCACATAAAGATTGTTTTAAACTTTTGTTAACATCAGTTCTGTCGCATCACTTTTCTCCATTCTGATCCCACCTAACTCGAGCATAAAATTAAATTCTGAATCTCCAGATCCCCCCTGATCTGATCCTATTTTTACTACTCTGACCTGCTACTGCCATTTGTCCATCTACCTACAAATGCTTACTCTTTTAAACAAGCCTACTTTTTTTGTTCAGTCTTTGTACCTGTCATTCATTTTGTTTGGAGCATATACCTTTATGTAGACACTTGTCTTGTTTCTTTATTTTCTCAGGTGTATATTCAAATGCCACCACAGTACAAATGTTCTCCCTACACACGATCCCCTTCCACAGATATCGAGAAATATTATGGTCTGAGTACAAATCTATGCTTTTCTTCGTAGCATTTAGTGCAACTTCGTTTCTTAGAATATTTTCATTAAGACAGAAAGACTTCAAGACAGTGCCCTCCATGCATATGTGACAGTTAGATGATGTGATTCATATGTAAGTACCTAAGTTTTCTGGTTTACATGATTGAGGTTATAAAATTTTCACCTTGATAAGATTATTATAAACTTTAAATGACTGTTAATAAGTGCAAATAAAATCATAACAATACCTGACACATTTTCTATATTCAATAAATGTTAGTTCACCTTGCCATGTATTACTTTCACTAACGTATTCCCCCTAATATCTCTGCAGGTAGGGACTTGCTGTTTCATATACCATTGTTTACATGGCTAGGTGCCAAATGTAAGTTCAGTTATTGTCAAACAAAAGGATTTTTTGGTGATTTATCAAACACAGTTAAACGAACTGCACTGCATGAAATTATCATATTTTCTCAAAGACATTATCAATAGGCAGTGCCACTTTTCTATGGACAATGAGTAAAGGACATTACATTCTTAGAAAAAGTGAAATATAACTGTGGTTAGGCATACTATCTCAATAAGTGATGCATGTATTAAGGGTAGACTGCCTAGATGAAAAATAATCTCATCTATTGGTTTTTTTTTCTGTTTAATCTAAAATTAAAGGATAAAACAGAACCACACAGCAGAGACGAAACAGAAACATATATGAAGCTAATATACATGAAACCTTCTATACTATTCCGGTGAAGACTAAAATAATGAATAAACCAATGTTTACAAAAAGAAGCTTAAAGCATTAAATTATAAACTGACAAGGTGATCAGTAGGCTGCATATAAGATATTATCTCAAGAGTAAACACAGTTATTTGTAGAAATCAAATCATAATGAAATAAGTTTATAAGATCAAAATCACCAGTTTTTAATAAGGAAATTAATTTTCTTGTAAACATGTTAGGTTTCAGAAATGCAGTTGTGATCTCATTTGCATCTAATCCCAAAATAATACTACAAAAATAACCATGAATGATACATTTTGGTGGTAGGCATAGTTGATGTTTGCTTGTACTGACTAGTTTCAATGATATTGATGAAATTTCATAAGAAAAGAGGTTTCCATAACTGATTACATACAAAGGATACTGATAATGTTCATCAGATATTGTGATAAAATAATCACAAATCGAACATGAGATTTAAAGGTCAAACTTTAGTTCTAATTGTTGCATTTTTTCTGTCCAGAAGATCCACTTGCTCTGAGTTTGGGCAAAGCATACCCTTCAGCACCTAACACCCCATGTCCCACAAGCTATCCATGTGTTTTACAGAAGTCATTAGTAACAACATTTACTATTAAATCTTGACTTAGGTGTATGAAAGTGTTCCTAGATTTTAAAGTATGTTTTCCATTCAAGCCAATCAAGCTCACAATCAAGATTAACTGTCATAAAAAGTTAAAAGATGGCATTCTTATAAAACTATGAGTCCTATTAATCCAACCAAATTTTTTTTTGATATATGTTTCCACAGAATGAAGATATGATCACCATTTGTATAATGATAAAATTGTTATATCACAGTTAAACATCTTAAACTGTCTCAATTTGCAAACAGTGATCATCTCCATTCTAAAATTTCCATATAGCTTTTTTCTTCACTTTAGTCAGGTATAGTAATTGCCACCTGGTATATTTACTGCTAAATCTTTTTCTCCCAACCAGATGTTAGATACTGTGATGGCAGGAGTCCTGTGGTATTTGTCATCTTATCATCAGAATTCAATAAGAAATTCAGCATAAATTATCCATAGAACACACATTAGTTGGGCTTGAGTTTCGTGTGGGGTTTTTTTGTTTTGTTTTATTTTTGGTTTGAGACTGGGTCTTGCTACGTAGCCCAGCCAGGCTGTCTTTGAATTTACGGTGATTCTCCTGCCTCGGTCTCCTGTGTGCGGGGATTAAAGGCTTAAACCACTATACCCAGCTTTAGGCTTGAATTTTAAATTGAATCTAAAAGGAAATATATAATATATGAACATAAAATATGATGAATGTCCAGATTTTTAAAAAGGTATTACAGTAACAGACATATTGCCAACAATCCCCCTCAGAATAGTACCCTTTGTTTTAGTTTTCCCATAATTCTTGTAGCTTATTGAAGCAATTCTGGAATCTTTTTGCTTTGTTTTAAATAATTAACTTCACTGTATAATTTAGATATAGATAATGGCCACATTCATCATAGGGAATTTGTACCTGTATGTGATATATCTTGATTCATCCTTTTTCCCCTCTCTTCAAGCCCCTCCCCTCCCTATTTAAAAAAGCTTTGTTTCCATTTTTTCTTTCTTTTCTCTTTTTTTCTTTTCCCTTCCTTCCTTTTTCCTTCCCCTCCCTAGTTCCCCGAGGGAGGAAAATAGGAACATTTTCTTCCTATTTCACAATATCTATTAAACATTTTGACCCTTATTTACACTTTCAGTTTCTCACACCAGAGAAACAATTCATTATTTATGCATGTGTGTCCAATTTATTTCATTTCAGAGTATGGCCTCAAGGTGCATCCATTTACCTAGAAATGTCTCAAGTTTATTCTTTTTTATGGCTGAGTAGTACTCCACTGTATTAAAAATTGTACAGAACAGTGGGGAAGAGGGTTCTGCGCAGAACAGGGAGGGACTGATAAGAACAGATACTACACTAGATCTTAGTGCAAAGGTCGAGGAAGAGATTTAAAAGGAAGAATCAGCATGGCTGAATAGAGGAGGAGCTACTTTGAAATACTCAGAGGAAATCTACTAAAAACACAGGTAATTAGAAGAAAGGGAGGGACATATATCCTGGTGCCAAAATTAATGTAAAAAAGTCACTTGTAGATCAAATAAACACAGGCATAGGACTTTATAAAATGGAATCCTTTTCCTGAGTGCCTTTTGCACTGACATTGCTGCCTCTATGTCCTGAATTAATTCAAAATGTTTACCTTGCCTGGCCACTTTGATTTTAAATAAGAGCCAGAAGTCACAGTGGGCCCGATCTAGTGAATACAGTGGATGAGGATATACTGTAATGTTTTTACCTGTCTGCCTTTCTGTTGTATGGCACACAGGAGTGAAATTCATCACATGTTTCATCACATAAGTAACAACTTATGAAGACTTTCAGGAAAGAGGTCTTCCACAACCACAGTAAATACCAAGAATGATGCAATAAGTGTGTTTGAAGTGAGAGAATTCTGGGGAGAGTTAATGTATTGTGTCTTTTAATGTAATTTTTAAAGTATTCACTCTATGGTATATTTTGATCATACCTTGTATTATAGAAGTCATATTATATGAAATTGAAATTCTTGTTTGTTGAATGCAATGAACCAGCCGAATTTATAGTTGACATTTAGTAACATCACACAACCACATAATTATAGAGGAGAGTTTTAGTGTATAAAAATTGCAACTCAACACAAATCCCTAACACAAAGATGAAGAAAAGGAAATTGCAATTCCCCTAAATAAATTACTTTCTATGAGCTGATAGAGAACTATTTATATCTTTAATTCTTTTTTCTTTCTCATCATAAACACATTCAGTCCAACCTCAGTTGTTTATTTAATTGTCATGTTTCATAGAAAATTTACCCTAGTCTCCATTAACTTTCAGTTTTTTCTTGTAAATGAAGACAGTTGGATTTTGCAAATGTCAGACTAAGAAAATTCAGCAGAGTTGACTGTTGTAAGAGAACAATGTTACATAATATCCAATTATTATTTTCTGACTTCTCTTCCCAGAGAATGTCAATCAGAGTCTCCTTTCTGATTTCAGTAACTATATGAATCCATAGAACTGATGAGAAAAAAAGAGTCAGCATTGTTTTTAAATGTGTATATGAATTTTTATAATATTAATTTCATTATCATTTCAATGTAGAGGTCTTTTCCTTCCTTCATTAGATTGATTCCTAGGTATTTCATTTTTTTGGATGCTATTGTGAAAGGTGTTGTTTCCTTAATTTCTCTCTCAGTGAGTTTGTTATTTGTGTACAGGAAGGCTATTGATTTTTGAGTGTTGACTTGTATCCAGCTGCACTACTGACTTTGCTTATTAAATCTACAAATCTTTTAGTGGGCTTTTTGGGGTCTTCTATGTAGGGTATTATCTCATCTGCAAATAATGATAATTTAACTACTTTCTTTCCTTTCCTTATTCCTTTTATTTCTTTTTGTTGTCTAATGACTCTGGCTAATGTTTCCAGAGTTATATTGAGTAAGAGTGGTGACAGTGGACATCCTTGTCTTTTTCCGGATTTTAGTGTAAAAACTTTCAGGTTTTGTCCATTCAGTATGATGTTGGCTGTTGGTTTATTATATTGAGATAAAGACCATCTACTCCAATTTTCTGTAGGGTTTTTATCATGAATGGGTGCTGGACTTCATCAAATGCTTTTTCTGCATCTATTGATGTGGTTTTTGAACATGTGTTTTTTTGTCTTTGGCTCTGTTCATATGGTGTATTACATATATTGATTTGCATATGTCAAACCATCCTTACATCCCTGAGATGAATCCCACTTGGTCATGGTGTATAATCTTCTTGATGATTTGCGGCATTCTGTTTACCAGTATCTTGTTAAGTATTTTTGCATCTGGAGTTTCTTTGTTGGTAGGTTTAGTTACATCTTCAATTTCACTAACTGATATTGTTTTACTTAGAATATTTATATCTTCTTGATTCAGCTTTCATAATTCATATGTATGTAGGAATCTGTCCATTTCTGCTTTTTCCATTTTACTAGAGTAAAAGTTCTGGAAGTAGGTATAGAAAATCTTCTGGATTTCTGCAGGATCTTTTGTGATTTCATCCTTTTCATTCCTAACTGCATGGATCTGAGATGTAGTGAACTTCTTTGTCTCTCTTAATCAGTTCTGCCTTCAGACCCACTGTGTCTCCAAATACAATAGCTAACCCTGCTTTTATCCAGGTTTTGTCATATGGAGTATTGTTTTCCATCCCTTGACTTTCACCCTATGAATTTCTTTTTGAATTAAGTGTGTTTCGTATATGCAGCATATTGTTGGATCTTGCTTCTTGATCCATTCTGCCAGTCTGTTTCTTTTGATTGGTGAATTCAGACTATTAACCTTGATGGTTATAACTGACATGTGTTGACTTCTTTTTGTCATGTTATTTTCCTGTTCTTGACTCCCTTTTTTCCCTTCTGTTTAATTGTTTGCTTTGCCTGGTTGATTCAACCTGTTGCAGTTCATGGAGTTGTAATCTTTGTTATGTCTTTCTAGAATGTCCTTCAGAACATTTTGTGGTGCTGGTTTGGTGTTCATGAATTTCCTCATGTGTTCTTTGTCATGGAAGAATCTTATTTCTCCATGAATTTTGAAAGATAGTTTTGTGGGGTACATCAATCTGGGTTGGAGCTTGTTTTCTTTTAGAGCTTGAATGATTCACTCCAAGCTCTCCTTGACTTGAGGGTTGGTGTTGAGAAGTCTGCTGTGATTCTGATGGACTTTCCTTTAGTGGTGATTTGTTTCTTTTCTCTAACAGCTTTTAATACTCTATTCTTGTGTTGAATTTCTGTAATCTTGACTATTATATGCCTTGATGTACATTTTTTTTAATCATGGCTAATTAGAGTTCTATATATCTCATTTATCTGTATGTCAAATCCTTTTTCACTGACAAGGAAGTTTTCTTCCATGACGTCTGTAAATAAGTTTTTTATGTCATTTGCACAATCTCTTGTGTTTTTATTGATTATGATCAATCTTATGTTCTTCTTCTTTGCATCATCTAGCAGCTATTGGGTTGATTTCTCATGAGCCCTTATTATTTTTAAGAAATCTTCTTTTCATGATCACTAACTGTGATCCTGTCTTCTGTATCTGAGATTCTGTCCTCATATTGGCTCATTCTGCTGTGTATACTTTCAATGGAATTTTTAATCTGCATATCTGTTTGAATCTGTTCCATGGATTCCATTTCCTTCCAATGTTAGGCATTCGTGGTTTCCATCATGTTCCTATGCTCCTCTATTTTTTTTTTTTAATCTGTATCTGCTCTAGAGTCTCTAAGCATGTCTTTCATTAAGGTCAACATCTCTGTAATTATCTGAGAAATTAGTTCTGACTTGATTTTTTTCTAAAGCCTCATTCATTTGCCTTGTTGCTACCACTTCAGAGAGTCCAGGTGGGTGGCTTTTGGATTGTTCCATCTCATATCCTCCTGGGTTTGCTTTTCGTAAGCTGGATGTCTGGGGTTGCATCTTGTTTAATTGCTTTCTCATTTCATATCTTTATATTTTTTTTCTTAGTCTAATTCCTGGGTACATGCTTGTAAGTTGCTTATGGTGAGTAGATTTATTGCTAGTATTTAGAACATTTAGGAAATGACTACTTCTCAGAGGTGTCTTCCAGGTGTACCTGGCTTTTATTTAATTTTATTATTGAACAATAAAGATATCTCTGTGATCCTTTTATATTAGATATTTAAAAATAATGAAAATTAAAACTTTTAGATGACTCCAAGGTTTAAACTAAAAAGGAAAAAATGTGAATCTCTGGAAAGTTCTAATGTCCCCTGTTATGTGGACTCAATTAAAAAACTTTTTAATTAAGTATATTGCATAAAATGATTTTGGAAAATTAAGTAAAAGAAATAATGCTTAATTCTTAAATATGATTTCATAGTACAGCACTATGTTTTCTGAAAATGAAAATGTATTGATAAATTATGATTTCATCATTGAAACCTAACACAAGATAGAAATAACATTTTGAGTATAGTTTTGAGTATAGAGTATAGTTTTTAATACTCTGATCAATATTTTCATATAATGTCTTTAATTGATACTGCCAATTATTATTATGAGAACAAACAACTTTCATTTCACAAGCAACTATTTTGAAGGATTTCATTTATCATTTGAGTTTGTTCTACATCTTATTTTTAACAGTTTTTCCTAGTTATAATATCACATTAAATATATAGTAGTTCTTTTGGATGTGGTCAATGCATGAATGTCTTAAAATTTTTTAAAGATGAACATGATTATTTGCTAATGCAAGAAAAAACAGAATTTTACACATGCTAGATTGTGATCAGAGCCCAAGAGGTTATGCTGACTGAATGTTAGTTAGCTCAAGCACAACCCAGAAATGCTACAAAACTATTTGAGGTGGAAACATACTTTCCAGCAAAGTTTGTAAGTCATGTTATGAAAATATGATTTTCTTATTATCTTAAACAAAAAGAATTATAAAAATCAAATATTCACAGATAATATAAACAATTAAAATATTATAATAGGGCTTATGGTGAATATATGTGGGTTGTTTAGAATGTGCCTTAATAAGGAATCATATAAATTTAATATGAATCACAAGAAATAGATACAATATTAAAAATCACCTCCTAGCTATACAAGAGGTAAATTAATTATTTCAGTTGATATAATTAATATTTCATTTTCAGTTGATATTTTGGAAAAGTAGTGTCATGAGATTTTCCATGATGTAATTACAATAAGATTATATATACCCTCTATACTTTAATCAAATACAATTGTTTTGTATTCCAAGTCAACAGTGTTTTAATCATCATTCATGGGAACAAGGATTTATCCCTTCAATGCCACTGTGGTTGTGAGAGCTATTCTCATTCTGCTTTTCAAGCAGATTTCCCAAGAATCCAGGAATCGAAGAGAATTTCAAGTTCTTAAAGTATTTTAATCCAAGATATATTTATATTGAGCAATTATATCTCCAGACAAATTTCACTGTAAGAAAAGGTAATATTATTCTAATTTTCTTAGTGCCACTTTAATGACTGGCCAGTAAACATTTACTAAGTCCCTGTTTGTAATAGTAAAGCCTCTGATCCTTCATACACAAAACAAAAATGACTTACCCTCTGGGGTACCCTCTGGGGTCTCAGTCAAAAAAGACATGTGGAAATCATTAAATATTGTAGCTAAAAATCCCTATAATACAATTGTTGCATTATTTCAATAAAAGTTTCTTAAAAGTGAATATAAGGCATAAAATAAAAATTGCTTTAGGGAAACAGGAAAGACTTTGCACATTGATCTTTATTCATCTCAGAAAAGTGAACTTTCTTTTCTGTTTTAAAATATTGTCTGACTTCTTGAAGATGGAGTCTTAAAAATGTATCTTCTTGACTCCACTGATGTAACAGGGACAAAGAAATAAAAGGATTATAACAGATGCCAAATGTTAACACAGACATCTTCCAAGAATAGATACATAATTAATAACCATCAGAATGATTGGAGGAAATCTGCTGTAATGCTCAGTGGCTTCACTTAACATCTCTCAAATCTGCCTAACCGTGGAACAGCTACAATCCTAGTTTGAAAATGAAGAAATTTAAGAGACATGGTTGATGAAATTTGTTTCAGCCTACTCCAGAATTTGGACTAGTTACCACATGATTCTTTTTCCTGTATATGGACAGTGTAACTCATATGGACTTCATGTAGTATTTCTGATGAAACACTGACAATTTCCATGACACAATTACAATAAAGTTATACATACCCTCTATATTTTAATAAATATATTTATTTTGTATTCAAAATCAATGCTTTTTTAATCATCATACATAGGAACAAATATTTATCCCCTGAATTTTATTGTGGCTATGAGAGCTACTCTCACTGTCATTTCCAAGATTTCCCAGGAATCCAGGAATCAAGGAGAATTTCTGACAATTAATGACAATTTGCCTTCATGTTTCCATTCTAACATTTACACAAATCTTATTTCTTATTTCCTCGTAATTTCAGAGGAGCAGTTTTTTTATCACCAGCATGTGTACTGATATACCAATTGCTTCAAAATTAGAAATTTAATGTTTTCAATCAAGCTATTATGATCAATTGATCCAATTTTATTGTGATCGGTAATTTATCAGTTAATATTTGTTATAATTGTAAAACATTTTGTAGAACTACTTTTTAAATTTGTTTTCATTTATTTGCCAGTTTTTATATGAGTATAGTAGAGATTTGTGTCTATGATAAATATAGACAATTGAGAAACATGTATGAACAAAAATAAAAGTTTTATTCAAAGAATAGAATTATATATATTCTTCACAATTTTAACTAGAAAAAGCTAAGTATAACATAAAGAGTCCAGTAAAAAAATAAAGATGTTGATACTACTTGTACTTCAAATTTCCTTTAAGTATGTGACTGGGTGAGAATGAATTACAGGTGGATTTTTGTGGAGTTTTTCTCAATTCAGTCAAAAGAGCAGTATAATATTTTGAATCTACTGTTTGTCATTTTTCCAACTGCTTGTAAAAATCAAGAGGCTGCTCAAAGCATCCATGGAACATTGTTAAGGATCACAGTGGTAGAGGATTTAGTTCCCATTATAAACACCTACTATCCCCAAATAGAGAATTCAGGTATCAGATAAAATCACTGAACTTAGTTTTTTTTTTTTTTTCAGTAAGACTTATTTTTTGATTAAAAATTCCAATGGTTCTCATTTATGCAGTTTTAATAATAAATTTATTTGCAATATTTTATGATCATTCTCACTATTTTCAACAATTTTATTCTTTAATTTTTGCATATACGAATAAAATTTTGCATGTTCAAATAAAAATACACATAATGTATTTACTTGTCTTAACTTACTTGTCTTAACTGTACTTGTGAAATAGTGTGGAAGTTGAAAGTTCATGGGCTATTGGGGCCGGTGAGATGGCTCAGCGGCATAAGCGCCTGCCTGGCAAGCGCAAGGGCCTGAGTTCGACTCCCGGAACCCACATATGAAGAAAGGGCAGGTGATATCGCTCAGCGGCACGGGCGCCTGCTGGTGTGCAAGGTCCTGAGGTTGACCCCCGGTACCCACAAAAAAAAAACAAAACACATGCGCTATTGAAATGTGGTAGAAGCTATGGGAGGTAGACCTTACCGGGAAATCCTTAATTCTTTGGGGTATTCCATCCAGCGGGATTGCATGACATCAGATTGTTCCTCTTTCTCTTGAACTTTTTATCTGCTGAAATGAGCACTCTTGCTCTGTCATACACTTCTGCTGTAATGCCTTACCACAGGCCCAAAGACGTGGGACCAGTTGATCATGGTCTAGCTGGAACCCCCAAAATCAGGGGACAAAATAAACCTTCTATTAGGTAACTGTATCAGCCATTCCAATACGGCAACATGTAGCTGACTAATTCAGAAAGGTAGTGTCAAGAAATAAAGTTTTAACTTTAGCCGTATCTGAAAATATGGAGAGCCTTTTGAAATTGGCTTGTGGAGAAGTTTGGCGGAGATTGGAAGAGCAGATAAAAGAAAGTCTAGTGCACTGTAAGTGGAGCTCAACACACAGGTAGAGCTGAGAAAACCAGAACACTGATAAAAATGTGGTCAATAAAGGTCCAGATGTTGAGATTGCAGATGGAAATGCAGAGTTAGAACAACTGCATTTCGCATTGTAAGATGGACATAAAACTTTAGAGGCCAAGGGATGAATGGTATCGGTGGAATACTGAATGTCTCTCAAAGATCCCTGCGTCAAAGACTTAATCACCAAGGTGGTGCCGTTAGGGAGTAATTTAGAAGATGAAGTCTAGGGCAATGTCCTTAGGTCATGAAGGGGATTGTGGGACGCTGGTCTCCTCTCATTTTCTTCTTAGCTCCTGAAATGCGAAGTTTCGCTCTGCCACTAGCACTTGCCAGGACATGTCATTTTACTGCAGACTGAAAGCCAATTGATGATTATGGAATGGAATCTCCAAATGTAAGCCAAAATAAACCTTTTATCCTGGATGTTAAGTATCTCAATTATTTTCTTATAGCAAGGCAAAATTGACTAATACAGTTGGATTGAATAGTCTCCCCAAAATTGATATCCATCTGAAAATTTAAGTGTGATCTTATTCACGAATGGAGTCTTTTCATATGTAAGTTAATAAGGTCAATCTAATTACAATGGACCATAACCTAATAATTTATGTCTCCGTGATGGAAGCTAAGAAGGAAAGAAGAAATCTCTGCTAGAGCCTGCAAGAGGATAACCCTGATGTTAGCTCGATTTTGGACTTCTGGCTTGCCAATATATTTTTGTTGTTTTAAGCGACCCAATTTGTACTTTCTAAAGAGAACACTAAGAAGTTAGCGTGTGAACTTACTCTGTTCTCATTACAGTTTTGAAATTTATACACACACTTCAGTTCCTCGGAGATTATGCAAGTTTTCCAATTCATAATAAGTAGTCTTTTGTTTTCCTAAATTAATGGACTTTGGGTTTTACAGAGTGCTAATTAAACAGTAACTAGGACAAAAATGTTAAAAGTCTAGATTCTAAAGGATAATTTTATCAAGTTGTGGTTTAGAAAATACTGAACTTTTATTTCTTTATAGAAGTATTTCATATGTATATGGATTATACATATATGCATATTCATACATTTAGATATGATCCGTTTGTTTTGTGCAAATATATACTTAAAATAATAATTGCACAAAAAGTATATCTGTTTCATGGTTTAGATAAGAAATTAGAATTATTTAAAATTTAATTATCAAAAATTAATTGACCTCAAATTTTTGGTTTTCGGGGCCGGTGAGATACCTCAGCAGTATAAGCGCCTGCCTGGCAAGCATGAGGTCCTGGTCGACTCCCGGAACCCACATACAAAAAAAGGGCTGGTGATATCGCTCAGCGGCACAGGTGTCTGCCGGCATGCGAGGTCCTGAGGTCGACACGCGGCACTCACACACACACAAAAAAAAATGTTGGTTTTCATTTCTTAAATACTTTACTTAAAATTTATTTTTTCATGTAGAAAAGTTTAGAAAACTAAGTTCATTTTTAAATTAATTAAGCCAATATTGATTTGTGAATTTGCAAGCATTGTTTGCTTAAATTTTAAAATCTCAATTTTCTTTTTAATCACAAAAATGGAAAGGAGACATTTTATATTTTAGGAATATATTCAAATATATGGAGTAATTATGTGTTTGTAAACTGACTAAAATAGCAATTGTTCAATAATATTCATCTGCCCAGACATGGTGGAGCATGCCTGTAATCCCAGCACTCTGGAGGCAGAGGCAGGAGGATCGCTGCAAGTTTGGGGCCAGCCTGGGCTACATAGTGAGTTCAAGGCCAGCCAGAACTACAGAGTGAGACCTTGTCTCAAAAAAACCAAACAATATTCATTTATTATCTGACACTTAAGGGCACAGACTTTTAGAAATAGAAGTATTTGTTTTCTAACATAAAAGATTTTCTACCCATTGTAAAAATATGAAATTTTTTTTAAGTACTATTTGTATTCTGAACATATTCTGGTCAGAGCAGTTGTCTAAAATCTAGTATGGCATGTTCTGAGGCATTTCATCACATGACATAATGAGTAGAGTTAATAAAGTGGTGGAAACAACATTACTACAGTTAGGTCAGTTACTTCATTTAGTGTTAGAATGTTTTTAATGGATATCACCCATTCCCTTCCTATATAAGCTTCTTTTCTTGATACATTTTCAACTCCTTCCTTCAAGAGTTGAAATGTGTTTATTTCCGATCAGAATTGAGCTGTCCTTAGGCTTGCTTAGACTGATAGGAGGCAGAATTGATGTTGAACCAGTTCTGAAACGAGAACTTCATCACTCAAATGTTTACAGAAGATTAAGTTTGGGCACCTAGAAGATGTTGATGGACACAGTGTGTACGAGGTCTCTGTGAGTTTTTGGTAGCTCCATAAAATAAAGTAGAATTTAGAAAATGGAAATCGTGAACTCGGAAATTTAAATTCAAGAGGAACATTTGGGTGAGATATCATAAAACTTCAATGACAGCCACTAAAATAATGTTATCTTGTAATCACAGAATGATTCTAAAGAGAAAAAAAACAAGTTTAATTATGTAGGTTGCTGTATTAGATTAAAATTTAATGCATAAAATTTGAGGTTTTGTTATGATAAAGTTATGACATTTATTTGGAAGAAGTGCAGTGTTGAGAATTGGAGTCCGTGTGAACTGATTCCAATGAAGCTAAAATACTTCAACCTTTTGTCATATTTTTTCTTTTTTTTTTCTTTTTTTTGGTCAGCAAAAGTAGCTATTGTTCATCCATTAAAATAGATGGCTCTTTCTTCTTGACAAACCTGCAATGAGTTGTCTCAAGGTGTTTCCTTTGCAGGTGAATGCTGGTTCTCCAAAACATTCCAATGAACTTTACAGAAATACAGGGAATAAGTTACAAAATATAACCTACATCAAAAAAAACTTTTTCCATTGACATTCACAGAATCTGGACATAAGAAAGAAATTGGATCTTAAAAGTGTAAGAGCAGGACAGAAGGGGTAGAATATTGGATAAGTCTGCAGCAATTGAGATAGCATTGAATGTGCTGCCATAAAAGAATTATAGTTGCTTCAAAAATGTCCTTGGCTGGTTTATGTAAACCCGAAATCAGCAGTGTTCTGTTTAGAATGAAACTGAGATGGAAAAGAATATTCCAACCCATACTTAAGAAGAAAGTATTTTAAAAAGTGAGGATATTGAATGTTGAAGTTGAGTTTATCACCTAGGATCTGCTCGGTCACCCACCGTCTACTCTGGAAATGTGCAGAAGACACTTTTATCACCACCGCTGTGAGAAGTATATTAGGGAGGAAAAAGATAATGACTTTAAAACAGTTTTTATAGATAATTCTCTGTAAGGCAAGAGGTAAATTATTGTGAAAAGCTATCATAAAAGGGGCTTGTGGAATTCAAAGGGAATTTTGGGATCTGGTGTTAGAGGTCAAGTGATGATGTATATCTTATCTACAAAGACATAGGGGTCATAGCAACCATGAGGGGAATTAGTGCCATGGTTGCAATCAAAATGATCAGATGCATGTATATCTTTAATGGTAGCTAATTGACCATGGCATTCTAGTCAATATTTAAGCTTTTTATGTGGTCTGACCTACTCCATAAAGCTGGATGTGCAGAGTAGCACTTTATTATCAAATAAGGTGGTTTATATGACATTGTACTAATGTCCCTCAAGGCAGAAGAAATTTGCACGTGAAGGTAGTTAAAAATCACCAATATGGTTACTGTCACATTATCTTCCTTAATAATATACACATATATTTTGCTTCAAAGGAAATTCCCTATAATCTATTTATTATAGAAGAAAATATTTAGATCTGATTTTTTAAAAATTTTAGATCTGATTTTGACCCACTTTTGCATGATATGGCAGCCTCCAGATGAAGGTATCTTCAGTACTACAGCACTTATCACAGTGCCTCTGGAGAAAGGCGATAAAGGAAAATCTTCCAAATGGCCAGTCCTTCTTACAGGACACCTAGGAGGTTCACTTCAACTGCAAAACATGATAAACAGATAATGCTTCTCTACTGATTTTTTTTTTTAATGTGGGTACAGGGAGTTGACCTCAGGGCCTTGCATTTGCCAGCAAGCGCCTGTGCCACTGAGCGATATCACCGGCCCCATTTTTCCTTTTTTATGTGGGTTCCAGGAGTCCAACTCAGGACCTTGCGCTTGCGCCACTGAGCTATCTCACCGGCCCCTCTCTACTGATTTATGGTCAATGAAAATTGTTTAGCTGCATGGTCAAAGAGTTGTAAACAATCCACTTGAAAAACTAGTGATAAGTGTGTCTGGTGAAAAATGATATATATTAATATGCCATAATATTATAAAGTAAAAATAGGTCTATGCTCTGTGAAAATTCTACATAAACCTTAGTAATAGCTAATAATTTCCAAGTGGACCTGTTCTGTGGATGTCACTCAACCTATTTACATAACCTTAAACTTGCCAAGTGGGCATCTCAGAATTTTCAAGGCACCATCCTATCAAAGTCCCAGATGCCTGAAAGTGTGAATTTATTTTGAGGACTGAGCCCAGGCAGCAGGACTGTAGATACAGTTGAAACACTGTGGTGACAGCAGTGATTCATGTAGGCCCACGTTCATGCCTGCAGCAGATCTTGGTGTCAGCGTCCATGTGGTGCTGGTTTTGCAGACCACAGAATGCAACAGTTATGGGGTCATGTTTCAAAGCAATTCCTGGGAAGCTAGAAAAAATTTGTCAGGACTGAGGTTGCAGGAAGCCCTCAGTAGGGCGATGCCTAGTAGAACTAGAACCATTGTGGGAGTGGAGCCACTATGACGATCTCAGAAAAGTAGAGCAGCAGCAAACTTCAATACTTGCCTGGGTATATTAGTCAGCTTTCCATAATGGGGATACAATACCTGACATCCTCAACCTAAAGGAGGAGAGGTTTAATTTGGTTCATGGTTTTCAGAGGATTCATTCCAGGGTTGATTGGCTCCAAGGCAGAATATCATAGTGGGAGGGTAGAGTAGAGCAATGACAGTTCATGGTGGCCAGGAATTAGAGCAGGAATCAGCGTTAGAGAGAAAGGGGCCAGGAACAAAATACAGTACACAAAGTCATGCCTTCGTGACATACCCCGATGCACCCAAAAGTATGCAGTGAACATAAATAATAAAACAAAATGACTAGAAAATAAGTGATTGTTAAGTATCTGAGTCTATTTAGGTTGCTATCATAAAATACAATAGACTGAGTAGATTACCCAGTACACACATCTATTTTCCATAGTTCCATTGGCTGGAATTTCCAAGATCAGCCACTGACAGACTTTGCATATGGGGAAAGTTCACTTTCTTGTTCATAGATGCCAACTTCTTGCTGTGATCTCATTGGTGGAAGGAGCAAAACAGTTTTCTGGGGCCACTCAATTATAAGACCTCCATCCTCATGATCTAATCACCTCCCCAAGACTCCTCCTGATGCTGCCATATTGGCAATGGCCACAGTTGAGTCGAGAGAGGCGGGCATGAGACTGTGGGTCTAAGATGTGAGATAACATTTCCGCTGAGGCCTGTGAGACTCCAGAGAAAATTCCTTCCCAGAATTGGCCACTAAACAGATTACTTGTTAACCACAACCTGAGCCTGGCTGTTCTGCCCTTTCATAAGAATGCTTTGTTCCCTCTTTCAGGAGCCTTGCCAGCCTAGCCACTTGTCTAGTGTATCCAGCCTAAATCCCCTCACCATTTTCCTCAATACAAATGTCATCATTATATATCAAGGTTCTGGCTGCTTCGTAGCCTTTTTTTCCCCGTGAACAACTGGTCATCCCAGTTCCCTGCTGCACCGCCATTTTGTCTCTTGGTCTTTCTTTTTGCTATGTGCTATAACACCGGGCAGTACATTGGGGCCCAATGCAGGGGTCACTGGCACCCAACATGGGGCTTTCCAGTCTCACTTCAGGGAAGACTCCTCTACGTGGCTTGCGCTGCTTTCCAGTAAGCACAGTCACATTTGGGCCTGGGGAAGGACAACGTGGCCGTCCTCCACGCTCATGTATACATTATTGGAAGAAAAGGCAGTGGGGAAAATTGATCAGAAAAAGAAAGCTTTGTAACCACTTTCATAAAACATGTTACATCTCTTGGACAAAAAAATTATGTTGTATTGTTTACTTTGATGCAAGTAAATTTTGGAAACCTAAAATTTAGATTTTTATAAGGTAAGAGCAGACGGAAGAGCATTGCCATAGTGTTAAGTAAGCCAACCCTCTATATTTGGGTCTTTACGTCCATGTAACCCCTCTCTGTTTTTCTCTCTTAAACAGAAATATGCAGGTTAATTTGTATATTTTATTAATTTTAATTTTAATTCTCATTTTATTTATTATATTTTTTCTCTCATTACTCACAAGATTGACTAAATTACTGGATCATAAACATTATTTGAATTTCTAATACTAGTTAAGAAATAAAATTATCAGTAAGATTTAAATAATCATATACAATAATAACAAAATTTCAAGAATATTATTTACTGCTTCCTAAAAACATTGATGGTGTATTTATTTTAATTAATGAATAAAATAAAAATACTTTTCACTCCTAGTTCCTAATAATTAGCTGCATTTTCTTCATCTTAGAAATGCCCAAGATACAGAAAAGGTTCTATTTTTATAGAAGGATATGAAATAAAACACCAAATTACCTTTCCCCATACACCTGAGACAGGGACAGGTGATGCTTCCTTTTAAATGCTCATGTTAGAGGGACTTACATAACACTCACCCACAGCAATTTTGAAATATAGCAAATCACCTGTTTCCAGAAATCTGTGTTCAGGGGGCAGATGATGGACCTTTCTAAAGCCTTGATTCCTCCCCCTGTAAGTGGACTTAATTTGTCTGGGAGTGGCTTAAAAGGTCAAGATTAACCAACCTTTTTAAAAAAAGGGCCAGATGGGCCGGTGAGATGGCTCAGCGGCTTAAGCGCCTGCCTGGCAAGCACAAGGGCCCGAGTTCGACTCCTGGAACCCACATACAAAAAAGGGGCCAGTGATATCGCTCAGTGGCACGGGCGCCTGCTGGCGCGTGAGGTCCTGAGGTCGACACCCCGGTACCCACAAAAAAAAAAAGGCCCAGATACTAAGTGTTTTAGTCTTTGTGGGTGGTATACATTTTCTGCTGTATAAATTTTATAACTTTTTAAAAATACAAAACAATTATTTTTTGTGTGAATATCTGCCCATTTTTTTTTCTACAGATCTTGGCTTTGCTATCTGAGATCCTGGCATTGGCCTCAGGCCATCCTTCTTTTATATAACCACAGACAATCCTATCCATGCCAGCACTTGACTAATTAATTCAACTTGCTGTTTCCCACAAAAATATTGGGGCCCCAGGGAACTCCTTTTTAAAAATTTTGAAATGTTTCAGTGTCTTTTAGTACATTCTAGTGGTATATTTTCTAGTTCAACAAAACTAAATCCTTGTTAGATTTTGTATGAATCTGGATTTGACTCCTTCCACAGGAATCACATGGATCATGTTTTCCAAAGCCATCCGGCTTGTCACAGCTCTGTCATGGTTGGTCCTGGATGGTAGGATTCTGAAGACTCTGAGTATCTTTTTGATATACTACAGACTTCCAGCGGCTGCTTCAATCTTGCATGAAACCTAAGAAGAATCTACCAGCCACATACAACACTTTTTATTTGATCTATACTCCAAGATTGCATTCTACCTTGTAGATCTTTGATTGGTAGAGTTTGAAAAAGAGAAAGAGAACTACTAATATTTCTTTTGTGCAGTGTAAATAAAGTTCCTCACAAGACTCATAAGCTTTATAGACAAGATTTATTAATATGCTTCTTCATATTGTTACCTTGGTGTTTTTCATAGGTACAACATATCTTCAACACCAAACAAAGGATAAATTCCATTCAATAGTAAATAAACAGGTAGTGTTTCTTACTTACAAATGGTCACTTGATTGCACGGACTTTTACTGAGTTGAATCAAAATGAATTGATGAAGCCTTCTTTTAAATAGGAATGCTTCATGTAAATCAGTTAGATACCCATGCACAGTTTAAGAGTTTAGTAGTAAAAGGCAATTTTATTTTTTCTGGAATACATAGTATCTATTTTTAACACGTTACACATTGTTTATTGCTCTCTTGTAAGTACAAAGCTGAAGAGAAATGGTCACTTTTGTAGAGAGGTATTCCAAAATATATTGGCTTTAACAGACTAATTGAAGGGTAACAGCCACATCAAGAAATCTATGCCCATTTTTAACTTAAGTACTTCCATGAATACTAAGTTATTTAATAGAGAGAACTGACTTTCCTGAAACATTATAGTATTTTTGAAAGATAAAAAATAAATTAGGCTGGATTGATGTAAAGTCAACTTTAAGACAATACCTAGTGTTGCTTACCATAACAATCACAGGAAGAATGTAATGCAGTTTATGTTTACATTGTCTTCCACTTTGTCAGCATTAGTTTTACTTACAAATTCAATGGTAAATGATACTATAAGCTACCTTGACCTGGCGAGTGTTTGTCATTAGTTATGACTGACTCAGCAGTTTTTCAAATGAAATGTCTTCATTTTTCTTTGAATTTATGTATAGCAGTGCATTTACTTTCCTCTATTGCAGAAGATTTTGCTTTAAATTATTTCTATAGTTTAATAATTTGGTAGTTTTAAATGTATTGTAAGCAATAAAATCAAAGTTAACTTATGTTATTAACAATGTTAATTTACTTAGTTACACAAGAATTTTTACTAAATATTGTAATCAGACAAAACAAATATTTTATAGTAATTAAATAATTGTGCTTTTGATACCATAAAATGATTCACTATGAAATTATTAATAGTGGGTATATTTACAGAACAATTTCATTAGGAATTTCTTATTGTGCTAGTGTGTGCACAACTGTTTATGACATATGACATAGACAGTATTAGGAACACTGAGTATCATTTGGATATGTGTCACGATAATTATGCAATGTTAGAAATGTAGGGATTCTTTGCTGTTGAATTAAGCCATCTGTACATACTGAAAGAATTTTGTAAATATGCTCAATTCATAGTTATTTATTAAAGTGTAGTATTAGAGAATATATGTGTTATTCACGACTAGTATTTTTATCATGGTGGAGGCTAAAAGTATCAAATCTAATTTTCTGCCTGGGCATGCTCTTTCTGCAACCTCAAGGAGCAATGAGCTCCATGCCTTTCTCTGGGCTTCCGTAATGCAGGCAATCCTTGGAACTTCTTGGTTTCTGGAAGTATCGCTTTAAACTCTACTTCCAATATGCTACTGCAGTCTCCAGTCATGTCAACTCCCCACATTTTTTCAAAGCACACTTGTCATTCTTTGATTAAGCCCACTCTACTCCAGTATAAATTAATCACAACTGACTATATCTGGACCAACCTCTTGTCCAAAGAAGGTCACCATCTCTCTTTCGAGAGGTTAGGACTGCAATATGTTTTAGGTCCGGGCCAGGGGAACGATTCAACCTAAAAGAAGCTTGTATTTTCGCATCCTGCATATCTGCATTTTGTCAGCTTCATTAAGGTATAATTGACAAATAAAAATTGTATGTATTCAAGGTGTACTGGGAAGTGACTTGATATACATGTACATTATTAAATGATTACCACGATCAAATAAATATCACAACCTTCATGACACATAATTACCACTGTGTGCATGTGTATGTGTGTGTGTGTGGTGTGTGTGTGTGGTGACTTAAGACCTAGTCTCAATAAATTTCAAGTAAACAATACAGCATTATTAACTACAGTGACCATGCCATATGTTGAATCTCAGAATTTATCCAAAAGTTTCTACCCTTTAACCGATACCTTATTGTCGCTCCCACAGTCTCATAGATGCACCCCCAAGGCAACTGCCATTATTCTCGTTGCTTCTTAATCCAACATTCAGGACTTGCTACTTTCTAGCCATACATGAATTTGGGAAATTAACTTCTCTAAGTATGTACTTATATCAATAATAATGAAGTAATCACAGTACTTCTCTAATAAATCTGTTGGAATGATTAAATAATTCATGTGAAAAGCTCAAGTGTATTCTATAATTATTACTGATGATAACGACGATGATGATGATGATGATCATGGTGATATCATGGCCATGAAGTAATACTTCCCTTGACTGTGCTTTTAAAGCACTTGGTTTTTCAACAGTAAAATACGAAGTTACAATTTCCAAGTTTTTCTCCCTGTTTACAGAAGACTTTGTTATTATACACACTTTTTAAACCTTCAAGTTTGAGGCTTTTGATTACCACTTTTGGGCTTGATAAGTAATACTTTTTTTCTACACATTTTCTAGATAATTCATTGTATATCTTCTTCCAGACAGACAATGGGTGGTCTTCTAGTAAAAGACTAAACTGCTACAGAAGAATTAATCACTGTGTCTTAAAGGTAATGATATGGAAGCTCTAACTTTTCTAAAGAATGTAATCCCCGAAGCATCACCTATATTTATGGAAAGACAAATTTACTTTTGGAACAATTACACGGGTACTGCATTAATAGTATTTTTTTTACATAATTAGTGTAGGCTAAGTTTTACTTCTCCCAGAGTAATATACTTTATGAACCAATGTTCTTATGATTAAAATATTGACATGGAAAGACATAAAAAGAACATCAAAATTTGAAGTCTTTAAATGCAGTCAAGCCAGGGATATAGCTCAGCGGCACAACACTTGCCTGGCAAGCGTGAGGGTGTGAGTTCGATTCCCGGTACCAAAATAAATAAATGAATGCAGTCAATTCAGTTTTAAGTGAATTCAAAGACTGCTACTTTTGATGGTATTGGAGGCATTTTATGTCAACAGCTGTTATGCTTATTATTTTGATTATTAATGAATGTAATCATAAAAGTTCAAAATTAAAGGATAATGCAGCTACTGTTCATAGAAAATTAAAGACATTTGTGACAGTTATTTTGGAACATGATGATATCAACATTTTTCTCTATAAATCATCAAGGAGATCTTTGGGAGAATTTTGTACTCATAACCAAGTAAACCTATTTAAACAAGTAAATTACACATGAAATTTTTATAAACATGTGTAAAACGAATATGTTGTTTCCTCTTGTTTAACATTGAACAACAAATGTATCGGGAAATGGTGTAAGGTTGTATTTTTGTAGGGGAGGGCTAAGCAGATAAATTGAGAGTCCTTAAACTTTGATGGGTACCTAAATAATAACTTACTGTAAAAGAGTCTAGTAAGCAATCATGCACAAGTAGTAGAAAGAAAAGTATATACATTTTTCTAGCAAATTTGCCTATGTAATATTACTTGTGAATTAACAAATTATAATAAATATGTATAAAATGAAAACAATACTTATGAAAATAATTCTTAGCTAGAATATTGACATATTCTGCATTTCTGAATGTAAATAGTATTCCAAAGAAATTTGATTAAATCACAGGTGTTTCCAAAATCACATGGCAGCATACAAACAACTGTGGGCTGAAATTTCCATATGTTAAATGTATAAAATACATGAAAATATATGATATATTATGGAGCTAGTGCTAATTCATACATGAAGGAAGAGTGAATCCTTTTCCTGAGGAGATAAGTTCGGTCTTTTAACTCTGATCCATAAGCAATAATTGCTTCTTAAATGAAAGTGTATTTGCCGTAAGCACTGAGGAGGAAATAATTAAATCAGTTAATCTGCAGTAGTAAGTGAAAATCTTCCCATACAAGTGTTCTTGGTTAATTTATTTAAAAGTACCCCATGTATTTTTTTCTGGTGAACAGTTATTTTAATTTAATACATATCATATATAAGCTACAGATAACAATAATTTGATCAGATCACACTTGTCTATAGATGTAATTATATATATTTAATTGTATTTATACAGTTTTGAAACATTTAACTCTAATAATAAGACAAGGATATGTAGTAGTGTAGTTGCATTAGAAACAGAGGTGACTAACATCATGGCAGGCTTTACAGATAAGTCTGTTTCTTCCATTCAGTGAAATATTTGATGAAAGCCTTGGGCATGGGAGTACAAAAGAGGCTTTGGTGTCTGAGGAAAGAGATATGGTATCCTATTGGCCAATATGGGACAAGGAGTTTCTTTTGACTCACACAACAATGTGGAGAAATAGAAGTTCAGATGTGTAGAAGTGCAATGTATGACAGATAGAGCAAAGCAGTTTTACAAAGCAGGTAGTACGATAATGTTAATAGAAGAAACAATATGATTTCAGGAGGGAGGAAAAAACTTGTGTGCAATGCCAAGGGCAAAACAGAATGCTACACGTTTATAAAACAGGTAACCAATATGGAGCCCTTCAGAAAGATGCATGTATGAATACAAGAAAAGAAAATATTGAGATTTTCAAAAGCTGTATTATTTTTGATGACCAAATAATTAGTGCTAAAATGCAAAGCAAATAGTTAAATCTTGTGTTGAAGCAAAATTTAATTTCATAGTAATTTAATGGAAGGACTACATGAAAAGAAAACTTGGTATTTATCTCATTTAAATGTATATATTTAGATATTGATTTCAGCTTCACATGGGGCCTTAGCTTTTGATATAACGAATGCTTTATATACTAAGAGGCTTATTAAAATGTGTTCATCCTGTTCAATTTTATTGTTGTTTGGAATCAAATCATGTTGGTGAGTAAACCACATGCAAAGTGATTCAATGAGGAATCCGAGATCTTTCTTCTCAGGTGGTACTCCCAGAAGATTACCATGAAAACCCATTACCACCCTGAGAACCCATCCTGACTACATATTTTGCTGTCGCTACTGTACTGTGTATTCCCTGTGCATATCAGTATCAACCATCTGTGCACTGTGAGGATACACATTCAGGCCTCCTTTTTTAATTGATTGTGAGCTCATAAGCCATGCTGCATGGCATATCTTTGCAAATAGACCTCACCTATTGCTTTGTATTCATTAATAATCCATTGTAAAAGATTTAAACTATTATTCCCAAATGCTGAGCAGCAGAAAATAATACTATGTGGGTTACTTACTTATTTTTCAAAAAATTTAAATCATAAAAATAAATAAATACATTCATATATCTCTTCATGTTAATGAACTGCCTGAAACAAATGTAGAATTATTTTCAAAATACTACTATAGTTATAGAAAAAATTAGAAGCAAGCAAAAACTTGAATCAAAGAATTATTATTTTGTTACATAAAAACCACTGCCATTTGAAATTATGGGATATCATCATTTCAATGAATTGAAAATATTTTATAGTTATAAGTTCTTATGACACTGCAAATAGAATTATTTATTAACCTACAGTTTCAACACTGAGAAATAAATCAGTTATTATATGTAACTACCAAAAAGAAAGCGACGGAATAAATGTGACCCTATATTTTATAATTCAACAAACTGTACTAATTTAAACTGTTTCTCATAAAATACAAAATTTTCCTTGAAAACATCACTGTACTTTATCAAAGATTATTCAACAGACAATATGATTAGGCTTACTGATGCACAATCCACATTTGAAACTGAAAGTTAGAGATAACATTCACGTGTCTTTGTAATAATGCTAATAAATCTCTAACCACTGGATAATGATGCTGAGATATTTCATTTGTCCTCTCCAAAATAATATGTTAATGGGCAAAACTGGATGATTATTGCTAACTGTACACTTTTATGGAAAATGCCAAAGATAAAGAGATGTACAGATATGTTCTGGCTCACTGAAAGTTTATAGTGAAGATAAAGAAAAAGGATATATAAAAAATGACATTTTAATAATTTTAAAAACCAAGGAAATAACACACATATATGTAATATATACATATATATATATATATATATATATATATATATATATATTAATCATTTAGGGAATATCTGTCTTAAAGTTGTCAAAACTAGGTTGATAACCCTAAATTTCCAGAATCTCAACCCTTTTAAGATTGAAAACATCAGATCAGTATCGGGGACGTCTAGGGACAGTCAACCCCATTCTCCCAAAACTGCATCAGGAGAAAACGAGGCCACCCCTCAGCCAAAAGAACTCCATAGCTATGACAAAAGCACTGAGATGATGGTCAGTAGGACCTCTGGCCACCTGCTAAACCTTAATAGCTGGCCACCTGCCTTTATGGCTGGGCCACTCTGAATCCCTGTATCAAGAATCAGCCCCCTCCAGCTACGGAAGCTGGAGCCCTTTACTCTCTTACCTCTAACTTTTCAATTAAAGCTTTTTTCTGTACAGTTGTGTTTTAGTTTTAATTTCCATTAGTACTAAAATCAAGGACCCCTGCTAGCCAGTGACCCACCGGAAGTCCCATGGTGCTACATCCGGGGCGTAAGTTGGATGAGGATATACTCCAACGTTTTTATGAGCCTGTCTTCCAGTGGTTAGAGTCAGCAGCAACATTCACTGAATTTTATCATCACACCTCATCATGACGCTCACAGCAGAGATCTTCCACAGTTGCTTCAGGAAGTGACAAGAAATAGGGAATAAGATTAAAAATTTCGGTTCACTCGGGTACTAACGTTTCGCCTCACCATGCCGCATGTTGACTAGTCCTGAAAATTTATTTTTCACGATGGGAGTTAATGAACCTACAAACTTATTCTATGTGTAAGGTGGGATAGTTTCCTCATCTCAGTTTCAGAATCCTCCTCAGACCCTATCCTGTGATATTAGGAATTTTTTTGGGAGGGAGTAAGATTCCTGGAAAGGAAAAATGCCACCTTTAACTTTGGATAGCTTTGAGCTCCAAAGCTGTAGTTTTGCTAAAATTATAGTTTTAAAGTTATGATTTTTCTTATCTTCTTTTTAACATATCTTTATTTCTTCTATCCTATCTCAGGTTATCTTCTAAGAACACTTGTCTAGAGAGCATGATACGCTTTCTACTTAGAGAGTTATAAAATACACCATATATAAGTTAAAGATCTCAGTCCAATATATGCGATAAGTCTGAAGTCCTTAGCAAATATTATTTTCATAATTGTCAGTATTTTGGTAACTGATCAAATATATTTTTAATAAAGAATATCTTTTTCTATCATTTTTTTTTTTCTCAGAAGAGGATTATTTGTAGTTCCAGCTGTCATCCATATAGCCGTTGGTCACTGAAATGTCCTGCTCAAAGCTCTTTAGTCTCTGTGCTGCTGGATAAATGAAAAAAGCATCCAAAAATCTATTGGAAAAATATTTTGAATGTTCTTCAAGTATTCCAGTGAGCTGAGATTATGCCAGTCTTTGCGAATTCAATTATTAATTGATCAATCACTACTTTCTAAAGAAACTGATGGTTAAGGATTTTCTGTGCCTCAAAGGAAATTAAATGCAAATCTACATCAGTCAGTCATCTGTTAACAGAGTTTCCTTTAAGGAATTCATTGGAATACAAATGGAGAGCCCCGAAGCAGTTTTGGTCAACTGCATCTCACTCTCTTTTGTTTTATTTTTTTCTTAATAACCCTTTATTCGATGCCTCTTTGATTTTTCTCTGACTTTTCTACCTTAGAAAGAGTATATGATGCAAAGGCAATATATCAAAGTACTGAACACTGGTACAAATTAGTGCTCCATCTTTTTCTTTTTCACAGAAGTTTTTAGTGGATCCAGGTTTGGAGAAGCCGGAGGACAGAGTGAACTTTGGAACTTCAAGAGGAGACATATTTCTCCCGTCAAGCAGGCAGTCACTCTCTGAAAATCTCAAACAAAAAGTCATTACTTTTTCCTCTCAGTAACACTGTGTTACTGAACGTGCATTTTAAGTCAATATTTTGGCAACAAATCTGAAAATGAAAAATACTGTAATATTTAATATAATTCACAGCATATTGAATGACTCTTCTCCATGCTAACATTACATTCCACCTTATGAGACCACTTTTGGTTTATATATTGCCCCTTCTTTTCACTATTGCTAAAATGAGGAGAAGGCATGATGAGCAAAGCTGCCCATTCATTTATTAAAGTACTCTGTCTCACCTTGTCAATCAAGTGAGATGCCAGGAAGAATAAATAAAAAATGGAAAGCATTAAATCAGGGCTACTGATGTGCTAGCAGTCTGATGGGAAAGAACCAATAATTTTTCTTTGCAAAAGGAGTTTAGATAAGTATTTATCATCTACTGACAAGTTTGGTCATTTCTTGAGATAAAATATTACCCACTTCTTAGATATGTTTTAGCCTCATCCCATTTGATGTATGACTTGATAACAATGACTTACATACAAAAATGCATCATTTCTCAAACTTTTTTTCAAGACGGGAATCATATGAGCAAATGCTAATACAGATCCCTCAGTTAAGGTGTATGGTATGGCAGAGTCAATAAGAACTTTGATCTGGTATAGAATGTGGGATGAACTATCCACTTTGCTACTTATTAGTTAGACAAACTTGTGTCAATTATTTGATTTCTCTGTTAAGCTTTATATTTAAATGTCCCACAAATCCTCTTGCACTCATAAGTGGGGCTTTTGGGAGGTGACTGGATCATGTGACGGTTATCAGTGGATTATAGCTAAATATGATATAGAGAGGTGAAGCCTGGTTGGAACAGGTGTGTCACAGGGGGCGTGGCCTGCTAGGGTACATCTCTGTCCCTCCTCCCTTGATCCCCACTCTGCTTCCTGAAGATATCCCGTGGACTGTTTCTCCTGTGCCGGGCTACCCTGCCTTGGTACCAGCCAATTTTGGACCAAATTCTCTACAAAATCTAAATCAAAATAACCTTTTCTTCTTAGAGTTGTGGTTGTCAGGTAGAATGTTTCAATAACCAAAGAACGTAACTACAACATTCCCTGTAAATCATTTTCCTCATCTTAAATGGACAATATGCCTTTATAGTGTTTTTACCATGGTTAAATGAGCTGAATATTAAAGAATATTTAAGATCATATTTGACTTAATGCAAATACTTGCCACAACTGCTAGGTATTATTAGAGGTGCACTGAATCACAATTAATAAATTTCATAATATAAGAGATCCATTCCAAGTCTCTGTCACTCTCCATTCCCTTATCCTAAATTGTTTTTCTTCCTAGATAGTTCTCCTGGAACGTTACTTATTTGTTCCATATTTCACTTCTCTTTACTTCTCTCTCTCTTCCTCAGTATGGGTCTATACCTGAAGGTGATAAATTCAGATTCATTATCATATTGGCAGCAATGAGAGGAGTTCCTAACCCTTGAGAACATATAAAACATAGGACTGGGATGAGTCGAGTTGATGAAAAAGCACATTATTGAAAAAAAACATGTTTCATACTATTTTATGAAGGAAAAAGTAGTGCCTTAACGCATACAGTGTGACCAAAATAGACTTAACCTTCCTCTCAACTGATCAAACGTCATTCTTCCTGTCTCTAGGTCCCTCTCACCAACCTTTCAGAATCCAGATGCCAAAACACAGAGGCCCCTCTCCTCAATTTTTTTAGAGACTTTTCTCTAGAAATTTAGAATTGTAACTTCTGTATGCCTTCGAAATGTAAATTCTTCTAAAATTCTCCTCCCAGTTTTTTAATTCAATATCCTCTTTCTCAAGGACCTGAAAGCCACCCTTTGAATTGTAATCATCAGGGAAGATAGGCTCCTCTCAACCATTCTCTGTATAAGGATACAGCAATATTTCTTTGGTTCTTTGCTCTAAAATGTAAAATTACCTCTTGCCTGGAAAACAAAGCTTACTACTCCTCAGGGTAAATTCAAAAAGCAAGCATGAATAAGCAAAGATCAACTATCTCTGCTCTTAAATTTTCCAGACCTTTATTCTAACGGAGTTGTGTTCAGACTGAGTTCAAGTTTCTCTCCCTTATTACAGTAGGTTTGAACAAAGTCCCATTTGCCATTTTTACTTTGCCCAGCACAGTGTTTTGCTTTGATAGGAGACATACTCATGATTTGGGTGGTGTGGAGAGTTCAGTCAGGAGGCTGTGAGGAAGAGTTCGTGTAAGTTTTGTCATAGGTGCTTTTGGCAGATGCGAGGCAGGAGATTAGTGTGTGACAAAGTGGCTGTGCAAGTGAGTGTGGTCTGTCAATCCCAAAATGCTAGAACACGTGCACAGAAAAACAGTTCCAAGCTCTGCACCCAGGACCAATCAGAAAGTGCTATCTTCATTTCTTATCCTGAGAAATCAAGCAGGTTTTCAATGGGATGACCTAGATCTGACATTGGACTAAGGAGGGGGGATATGAAAGGTGACCACCATTAAACTTACAGCCACTGCTCTCTCTCTCTCTGTGGTCAGTTCTCACCATGCTGATTGCACTTTCTTTCCTACCTTTAATTGGCCGGCACTCATTCTGCAGAGCACATTTCTTTTCTTAACTTTAATAAATTTAAAACCTCGCTACCTTTTGCACTTGTTTTGTCCAATTTTTTGGTCCAGACAAGAACCTAGAAAGAAACTCTGGAAGGAGCCCACAGCACCCCAGAACTCAGTAACATTATATTACTAGTATGTTGACCAGTAGCTTCCTTTGCTCAATCTGAAGACAAAGTAGGTGCTCATGGTAGAGCAGCCTCAGCAATATTGTCAGGAGCCCAGATACTTCCAATCCTACCACTCAGCAAACCTCCATATCCCATCTTCTGACTTTGCTTCCATCCCCACCCATGTTCCTTGATGTTCCCTTGATTACTGCTGACCTCAGACCCATATCTACCCAATGACATTGGCCACTGGAAGAAGGCTACCTGGGTGGGTGGGATGAGGAGGAAGAGGCTTTCTTCTGCGTGAATCTCCCCCCTCCGCTCCCCACGGGAAGGACTGTCTTTCTCAGAACATTTCACTCACAGAGCAATTCTGTCAGCATCAATACTTTCCAGTTTTAGAGACATTAACTCTTTCCTCTACGGCATTGATGTCAGTTTCTGGACTATTAATGTGCACTTGCAGCTACATATGCTTTTTTTAACTCCCAGACCAACTATTTCTCGGTTGGTTTCCCCTGCTGCTATTTTACCATGAAAATATTTTTAGCACACCTTCCCTTGAAAGCTAAAGAGCACTATTTCTAAAAATTTAACCTAGATTATAAGCCATTTCCCATTTGGGGCAGTTTCAAATAGATATTTATTCAAATAAAATATAAATGAACTAAATCTACTTTCAGAAGATTAGAACTAAAAAGGCAACTTGCAAAATCACTTTCCTCTGCCAATTGATAGTATGCAGGGGATTTGGTTCTCATAACACTGGAGCATATCGCTGTTACTTAAATACGATGGGAAAACATGGTGAGCAGAAGCTCATTTTGAATTGCTATTTGAAGGAAGGATAAACTCTCTTCCTACCTGTGGTACTGTAGTACCCTTTATGGAATCTTACCATTAGTTTATATGATACATGGTAAATAATAAGGTTCTATTCAAAATAAAATTCTATTCCCCTTTGCCTCATTCCTTGTTGTACATTTCTTTAACTTAAATGTATCCAAGTTTTTGTCTTCTATACCCATTTAAAATTTCTCAAACTATAGTTGGATTTCCTTCTGAAAGAGTTAATACTAAAGTAAAAGTATTCTAGAAAGATAAGATATGGACAATGGAAAATAATAAAATATGGACTTGCAAACCCAACACTAGCAATCAAGTGTACCTCATATGCAAGAGGAAGGACTCTTGTTTCAAATTTCTTAGGAGCTGCTTCTATCCAGGGACAATGAAGCACATTTTCAAAGTAATAGTTTTTATGGAAATACTTCAATCACTTTTTCATCCACAAATTTCACTCATTATGGAGTATTTATCCATGCATTTAGTATATATGCAATTCACTCAGTTGGAATTTAATGTATTACATGCAGTTTAGCTTGTTGAAGTTCATAGATTATTAACTGATGTCATAATTAAGAATATATCTTTCCAGCATCTTATCTCTCTTCAATTATGTTATAAGTAATACACTGCTTGTAACATGTTACTCCTATTCTCAGGTTCTACACTTCGCATTTCCTTCAGTGGAATATAAAATTCGAACTCTCTTGTTGGGTCTTGGTTCAGACTAACTTGTTCTGAGTTGTGTTAGTGAGACATTTCAAAGACTTCTGCCACACACAATCAAGTATCTGTTTAGTTATTCTTTTTTTTTTTTTTTCTTTTCTTTTCTTTATGTGGGTACCGGGAACAGAACTCAGGACCTTGCGCTTGCCAGGCAGGTGCTTATGCCGCTGAGCCATCTCACCAGCCCCTGTTTTGTTATTGAAGGAACATTGTGGCATTAATTCTAAAAGAGTTCCATGGTTCTTGGGCACAGGTGTAGGTAGGACACACATGTTCTTGTACCAGGCAGAATGCTTATGCCTTTATTGGTAAGATATTTCATGACCCAGTCTGAATTATTCTATTTGTCAATTTTTTTCACAAATATGTAAACAATACCTTCTCAGGCATTAATTTGTTGGGCATTTTCCACTTTGATAAGTTACATGCAGTTTTTCAGAGAGTATCATAATCTCTACTAAGTAAATATATACTTTCTCCTTGTGGGTTCACTTTGGCTTATAGATATAATATCTTGCTTCTGAAAAAGACACATAAATTTACATATCATTTTGTGTATTTTTCCTTTATGGTATTGGAGATTGAATCCAGGGTCTTCATGCTGAACTACTACAGTGAAAAATAGTAATCCCCCTCAAAATGTCTCCCCTTGCTTTGAACAGTTCTCCCACCATTCTCATGACTTTCTGTAGCAGTTCTAGAAATTCTGTTTTTAAAGTGTCATAAATCATGCTCTCATGGCTGACTGTAGCTCATGTTTTGATTCAAAACCTTTACCTTTCATGGTGATTTTGATTTTAGGGAAGAATTATAGGTCTTATGGTGCTAGATCTGGTGAATAAGGTAAATAAGGACACGACGTATTTCCATAATCTTGCCTTTCTTTGAATGATATGTAACAGCAGATTCACCATATTTTTGATCACATCTTGTAAAGACACTCACAAAATAGAACTTGCAGAACTGCTTTAAAAAGTGGCAAGAATGACGGGATGAGTATGTTTGAAATAAGAGTAGGTATTTTGAGGGGGATTAATGACAGTTTTTCTTTTCACCATAATAAAATTTAAACATTTATCATATGTGCTGATCATACCTTGCATATCCCCAGCCCTTTTCTATGTTTTATTTTGAGACAGGTTATTGCTAATCTCTAGGTTGCCAAGGCTACGCCAGAATTTATAATCCTCATACCCCAGCCTCTCAGATGGCTAAGATTACAGATGCACACTGCCATGGCCAGCCCCTTTAGTAGGATTTATAGCACTAGTCAGTAGTGAGCATAGTTCTAAGGGCTTTAGAAATAACTAATTTAAGCTCGGTGGCCAAACAAGAACTATCAATTTGTTTCCTTTTCATGAATTTGAAATTGGAACCCAGAAAAGTTAATTTCTTTTCTCTGGAGTCACAAATCATTAAGAGTATCTCCAACACTGATAACTAGTGCTCATTTCTTCAGTAGAGAAACTAAATCACCAGTCACCTTAAAAGACCTGGTTCCCCTCATATCAGTGATGGTTTGTCATATGGTATTTCAAGTATAAATTTCAATTTAAATGTTGTCATCTCAAACTAAAGAGGGTATCAAAGAATGGTTTGCTTGTCAACCATCTATACTGACCTCAACAACACTATTTTTATAATTAATAATCACCAGAGATACACTCAGGTGTGACAGTAGGTCTCTGCATGCTGAAAATAGATTGTTACACCCACCTTATTTTTCAGAGAGTGAAGTACTGTATTTACTTGAGTATGACAATCCATTCTTGTACTTTTATAAATGTCATATGAATGTAGAAATTATAACCATGCTGTAACCCTATCAGATACTCTCACTTCATCAACTCAGTTTTAAAACGAAATAAATTATAGTAATAATGTGACATCACCTGGTAAACATATATCATTATTACAAATAATGTTGCTGCATGTAGGCTATACTTAATACAAGTAAAAATATAGAAAATATCTTGAGTTATCTATTTATGAGTTGCTATATGACACCATAGCCATGTGCCACGTTTATTTCATAAAATAAATTTAAGTATTCAAGGAGATTTTATATTTTAATACACTGCAGTTTAATTATTGGAGTAAAAATATTTTCCAAAAAAATAGCGATGACTATATTTAGGACTGAATACACAATTCTGGAATTTACACTAGTAGGAGAAACAGATATTACACAAAATGTTAAAAACTAATGCTTATGGTACACACCTATAATCTAAGCCTTCTGAGAGGCTGAGGCTAGAGGTCCACAAGTTTAAGACCAACCTGGGTTAATGACTTAGTGAGACCTTGTCTCAAAAGAAAAAGTAATAGTAATGATAATAATAATGATGATAATAATAATACAGGCTGGGGATATACCCCAGAGTGACTTCCTGACCTAAAGAAAAACGGAGAGAGAGAGGGAGAGAGAGAGAGAGAGAGGAGAAGGAGAAAAGAAAAGGAAGGAGGAAGAAGTAATTAGTGCTTACTCATAATTCGAGAAGTATATTGAAGTACTCATTTCTATTGGTGGTGTTTTCCTGATTTAAAACGTCAACAAGGACAAGTAATTGTCAGGTATCATAGGACTTTGTTTGGACAACAGGTTGTGAGTAGAAGGAACATTGTGTATGAAAGGCTTTGAACCAAGGCAGCAATGAAGAAATGGACATAAAGAAGCTGAGTTTTCTTGTTTGTTTCTTTTAGCTTTGCTGCCCATGGTGGAACCCAGGGCCTCACCCAGGTTAGGCAAACATTCTACTACTGAGCTGTACCCCCATCCCTCAACATTCATATTTTAAATGTATTATTTAATAAACACAAAGTTACATTTCTTCACACTGAGGTTTTCACAACTTAGCAATAATTATTCTTTTAAAGAAATACAAAATCTTCACAAATTTTATTATAAATGGAATGTGCTGTTTAAAATTTTAATGTACTATTGTCTACATTGGATATGAGCGAGGTCATTATGATTAATCAGGCAATGCAAGCAAGCATAAGTCATCAAACTCTCCATAAATAGTTACACTGTCATTATCAGTTTGGCAAAGGGAACTCTTGTTTCCTAAATATATACATTTACATTTTTTTTCTCTATGTACTTCCTATAATTGACAGCCATGTGAGCATCATCGCCTACAACACCCACACGCAAAGATAGCTCCTCAGTGTGTCACAGACTGGCCTTCTATCCCGCATTAGAAACACAGTGTTCCCTCTCACATGGAGACCATAATAATCTTCCTAGCCCCAACCAATCTAGCAAGAAACATGAAGCAAGGCAGGATTTGCAATCCTGGCCAGGAAAGGGTAGAAATCTAATTTACTGCTCACTCAGTGATGCCAAAAAAAAGCATCAGATGTCCCAGATTTGATTTTAATTTAGCCTAGATGCTGAAATGACCTGGTCTTTAGTGAATGCATGACCTCTTGCACCCATTTTTTATCCTCCTGGCCAATCAGGTGACTCAGATAACTGCCTGTGGGCAAGAATTCAATAACAGTAACTTAAGTGGACACACGGCCCACTTTCTGTCAGTCTTCCTGTGCCTCCAGCAGGTAACTTTGATGCAGAACCTACCTGTTCATTCCTCTTGGGTATGAGGTGAATAGTGACATCAGACGCTTGAGTACCTGTGTTTTCATATGAAGAGTACATTCTATACAGCATTTTAGAAAGTCCCAGTGGGGTTGAACTCACTGTCCCCCAGCGATGTTCATCTTGATAATGACTCCTTGGATTTCTTTCTTTCCATGCCATTCTACCCTGACTCCCAAACTCTGTCCTTGATATCAGTTCTCAAAGCAAAGGCCCTGCAAGCATGCTAATAAAGTAATCATTAACTCATATGGAGGTAACTAAAGTTTAAATGCATCATTGTTGGCAAAACAATCAATATATTTCAGAAAAATGGTAAATTTCTTATATGTAAGAAATTGCAATTTGATATTATCTTAAATAGAGAAATGAATAGATATTAATAAAGAGTTCTGTTTGATGGGTGTCTATTCAATATCACATAATGAAAGCATTTTTTCAATTATTTCAGACGCATTAAACTTCACTATTACAAGACGGAAAAGTAATTTATAACTCCACATCCCAATATGCTCTTTCAGAATATAAATGAACATAATCAGACATTTGCTAATGTTATAGGGCACAGCAAATTATAATTATTAAGTATGCGAAAAGACGAAACAATAGAGTGAGATGGAAGTTTCTCTTTACCCAAATCTGCTTTTTCACACATGTAATTCAGCGTCCCATGAATCTTTGAGTGAGATCAAATTACTAATCCAAGATTCCAAAGAAACTAGTTCAAACTCTCAAAATATCGTCCTGTATCAAGGAAATCACAGACAGAAACAGGTAAAAAAAAAATATTGATGAATGAGCAGAATTTTCTCAGAAAAGTGGATGAGATAAAGTTGAATATAGAGAAGATGAAGTGCCTGGCTACGACTTCTCCTCTCCCTCATAAGTAAAGGATCAAAATTAGCAGAATCATCTCCCTGAAATTGAGAGCCTACGGTGCCCAATTATGCTCATTGTCGCTAATATAAAAGTATACTGTTCTTACTCCAGAGTACATATTGCTATTGCAATAGTAATGTACTTATTTTATGCTTCTTTGTTTGATGTCTGCCTCTTCAACCAGGTTATTCTTTGTGAGGTCAGAATTTCTATTAAGTGGACTTACTTCTATACCTTCAGAATGTGTACGTCACACAGTAGATTCTCAGTATACATGGGTTTACAGAAGGAATATGCGCTATGCTCAAAAGTAATTTTTGTATAGTTTTTTTTTTAATTCTCATAAAAGAAGAAGAATTTTGGCTATTTTTTCTTAATTCAGTATTCAGAAATTAAATTTCTAGCATTCAGATTATGCAAAACCACTTAAAACCAAGCTTTATTGGATATTGTTTTTAAAGACATTTGATCCGAATGTGGCTTATCTTACGTTAACATTATCAATATTTCTGGGAGAGTTTTAAATTATTTCTTTTTGATTAAATTCAAAAACTCTATGCACACATACATACATACATCTGAGTTTTCAAATTAGTGGTTGTGATAATGGCTACTTGAAAAACAAACCTATAACACATAAATAAGTTAACTTTGAAAGAAAATTATGTAAACTCTCATTAAGTAGATGAAACACAGGATGTCGATTCTTGATGCCTAGTTAATTATTTGAGTTTTTTCTATCGCAATGAATATTAGGTGCATATATAAGAATCAGAATTACAGAAGAAACCTTGAAGATCGTATTTTGCCAACATTTTCATCCGTGTGATTCTTACAAGTGTCTCTAGATGAATACTATCTGAACAACTGTTATTTGGTGAAACCGTACTGTATAGTGGAAACATGAATTCTGCAGGTTGATATAGCTCTGAAAACTTTCCTCCTAACATGATTTACATTGCCATCGACAAATAACGTACTCAGTCAGGCCTCAATTACCCAGATGCTAAATAAAAACATTTTTAAACTCTCCCAAATGAAAAGATGACAATATCTGAGTAGGCTGCAGCGTATGCTCGGTGAATGTAGACGCTCGGTAAGTGCCACTGATGTAATAAATACTATAGTGGTGGTTCTCAGTGGTGTGTTGTGATGCCGATAGTTCTTGCCATCCTTTTAGAGAATTGTGTAAACTAGTCTCATGCTAACACTAAGCTTCTATTTGAACTTTCACTCTTTTTCTCTCTCAGAGAGCACATGATGTTTGAAGATATCACTCCTTTAACTGATAGATATAATCTGTGTTAGTGTGGATACTTTCAACTTGTTTTCTTAATTTTGATATTTAAAGATAGAAAATAAGAGGCAGAATGGTGTGGATAAAAGCAGAGTGTCCTAGTGCATGCCTGTAACCCCATCACTTGGGAGGCTGAGGCAGGAGGATTGTCACAAGTTCAAGGTCAGCCTGCTCTACATAGTGAGTTCAAGGCCAGCCTGAACTACATAGTGAGACCCTGTCTCAAATAAACAAACAAAAATAATGCAGACAAAAAAGTTTCCTGGAATTGTCTATATTTTTAAGATCATAAAAGTATTCTGACACCAGAATTTTGAGGACAACTATGCTGCAGTCTAGACCATAATATCCCATGCACTCAGTGAATGATACTTACCGTGAACACTGCTGATGTGAGTGGATCGTCCGTGATAGAAAATGGATCTGCACTTGCTCCCCAGTTCACTTGTTCTAGAATAGACTTAACGCCACTCCTCCTCTGCTCTCTCAGGAGCTATCTGAATCCTTTCCGCAGTCAGGTTCTTTATTAATATGGTGATCTTTCGGTGTCCAAGATTTTAGATTATGATGTTGCATTATAGTAAATAAATTTTTTCAAAGCACATGAACACTATTTTGATAGCTAATGAGTAAATCATTCTATTTTGCCATTTCACTGTATGTATTACTGTGGAGTAAATTGTATAAATATCTGGAGGTTATCATGGACTCTTTTCTCCCTTCGCCTGCACTGTCTATTGATTTGATCAAGTCCCTTTGATTTGCTCCTAAGTATCTCTTCGTCTTTTCCTCTGCTCTATCTCCTCTGAAGGAGTACAGTGAGGAAAGCATCACTCTTCCTTTGCTTATTATAGTAGCATTCTACCTGTCACTCTTGGTTCTCGGGGCTGGGCTCAATGACTCTGATTTCAGTGTTTCATTTCAGCAGCTGTTTTGTTTCTGAAATGCTAAGAGACACCTTCTCCCGTTGTGCTTTACCCTATTCATGAATGAACAAGCTCAGCATGAGTCCTGACGGCGGCCCCTGCCTGGGATGGGTCATTGAATGGTGCAGAATTATCCGGCTGCCACATATGCCAACCCAGACTTCGCAGTCTGGGCATTTCACCAAATCTGCACACAGCTAGAAAGAATGAGTCTGTGGATGACTTCAGCAATGAAATGAAATAAGTCTAAGACCAGACGAATTCTAAGAAGAGTCTTGTAGAGAATATTTATCATACAGGTAGGAAATCTTAAGAGTGCTCCATTTCTGAATGCTAAGGAATGTAGCTGAAGAAGATTATGTGAAAACTGTTCCATTGTTAGGTATGTCTTGGAACTAAAGATATTTTTACATTTTATATATGATTAAATGGCAGACTAAACACGATTGTCTTAAAACTATTTAACAATATTTCCTATCAGAAAAATGTAACATACATATTTATTACATTTTGGATAATAAATGAATGTAAATAAAAGTAATATAAGGAATATATTTCTACATATTAAATTAACCTGCCAATTGTAAACATTGTTTAAAATGTCACTTATTTTTCATGGATACATAATGAAAATGATTTTGAAAGATGAATTAGTTAGCTATGCAAGTAATCATAGTAATGGGCTCATGCATTCATTAGAAAAAAATTGCTTACAAAGGCTTTTATGAATTTCTAAAATACATAAATCAAGAAAGTAAAGGTTGTAATATTCAACCACAAAATATTTATAAGGCGTTTGTAATATACCATTTGTTTTTCGTGTTAAAGACAATCAGATTATAACTTTGTTTGGGAAGAAGCTCACGATCCATTAGCAGGATATGAGGAAATAATTACCATTTTCTAAGAAAAACTGGGTGGACAAAGGTTATGATTCTTTTTTTTTTTTTTTTTTTCATTTAATATGTGGGTACCGGGAGTCGAACTCAGGACCTCACGCTTGTCAGGCAGGCACTTATGCTGCTGAGCTATCTCACCAGCCCAAGGTTATGATTCTTATGAAAAAATCTTTCTAACTTTTGGAATATGCACTCTCTAGTGTAACTGGTATTGCTGATAAAATCTCAATAATATGCAAATGCATAGAGAAAAATCACATTTCAATCTTAATGGAGTTGCACATTTGTGTTCTTGTGTATATCAACAACTTTAAACCAGTATTTTTGGAATTCAAACTTCAAATATAAAGGAAAATTATTGCAACATTTTGGCAAATTTGGAACAAAGCAGTTAGTTTAAGGCTTTTGTTTACATGCTATCCTGCAGGATATATTTTTAGTAAATGTGCAAATTTAGACCCATATAAAACACTTCAAAGTTCAAAGAGCTACAACCTCTAAATTAAATGAAATATGTAGCAAAACAATTGATAAGAAAAGATATGCTTTTTTAAAATTTTAGGTTGTTTATCGAAGTGAAGTTCCGCACTCTTTTTTAGCCTGTATTTCTTAAATTCCAAGAAATTCTCAGTTCATTTAATAAAACTCTACATTTAAAATTTTTTTAATTGTTTCTATACTAGGGGCTCCATAGAACACACGCTGTTTGACTCAGTTTAATAATGTTAAAATATTGTATAGCACAGTGGTTATTCTAGTTCTTTGATGATGTATTTTCTTCTATTCTAACCAAGTTATAGCTCATTTATCTAATTAAATGAAGTATAACGTGTTTACTAAGAATATAAGAGACAATTTCCTAGTGATCAGTAGCAAAACATAAATGTAACGAAATTCCTATAGAGGCACACATCCTTGATGCTCATAAAAATTATTCTTTTCAGTAAATTCAAGACCAATTATTTTCCTAACATAAACTTTGTTTTCATAAAGCATTTAACAGATATAGAATACTTCTACAGGGGAAAAAAAACAATGAAGAGGTTATTTGTAGCAAAAATTGATCATTTTATTGTCAATTGTCAATTAAAGACGTAGGGAAACTTGAAAGGAGATGGAACTATAGTTCCCTTTCTTATTTTGGAGACAGAGGCGGGGGGGGAGGGAGAGAGGGAGAGAGAGAATGAATATGACAATGAAAAGTTCCTGAAGAACAAGAGAAACAAAGAAACTTACAAAGGGCCGTGCTTCTCTGCTTGAATCACACTAACCATCTTATTTACAAAATTTATTTTTTTATTCCTTCCTTCAGTTTCTGGTATGGTGCTTTTTACATCAGGGAAATACCATGGCTAATTCAGAAAGTATTGGAGAAATGTCCTAAATGACAGCAAATCAAGAAATATTTTAAATCTTTAAAAACTGTGGATCCATAAACAAAGAAAGAAAATATTTTGGATATGTCTACTCCCTTAAATCTTCTTAAAAGTTTTATTGATGGGGTCAAATTTTGCTAAATCATATGCTGTACTTGTCATTTAAACAATTAATGTCATTTTTAAGTTCATAAAACATATATTGAATACCAAAATGTTAAAATACAAATAAAGATATTGCAATAAAAGCACTTAGTAACCTAAGATCTTTTAAAAATTTTAATCACTGCTACTAAAGATGAAACTCTCAAAAGAAAATGTGATTTATAAAAACAGGAAGATCCTGGGGGAGAGGACACTTGAGAGATTCTGGAAGACAAAACTGTCAAGAAAATCTTCATGTACAAAGCCATTTACCAGATCATAGCCTACTCCTTCAAAAGATGCAGCACTCTGAGAAACAGGCACAATTATACTCAAAAACCTAACTGCCTTGGTTGCTTCTACATTCCTCATTCTTTTAGAATGTATATGTCACAATGTATCAGATAAAACATTGGCTACCATTGCAACAGTTCTTTATAATTTTATGATCTTTAGTATTTAATTAAAATAATACAAAACACTTTCCAAAAATAGTTGTTGATCTTCTTCCTAATGACTTTAGAAAACATCAATTTACACTTATTAATAAAGCAGAATACTCCAAGTTGTTATACTGACACTTTCCATGATCTGGCCTTTGCTAGTATCTATAGCCTCCTTCAAATGCTGCCTTCCCCCCAGCATTGTACCTTATCCATATCAGTGATGATGTGATTCCATCATAATTTAAGGTAAATTTATTTCATTGTTATAAAAATGTGGCCAAGGTGTTACATCTTGGAATCTCTCTTCTATTCTGGTTGCCTGGATATGTCATGTACTTTCAAGTGTTAGCAGATTACTTGTAAATCCTCTACTGATGCAGATCCATGGAGATGTGTCCTTGCCTTCCCATAGCCCTCTCCCCTTCCCTGACATCTGTCATGTTGAGTACCATACTTACTTTCATTAATTGCTTAAATATTTGTTCCTCCTCACTCAACTGGGGATAATGTCAAATTCAGCTGTGCAATTCCCTTGTATGGTACTTCCGTGTGTAGAAAGGAAATTCTCAAGAGCTTTTGGATGCTTGAAAATAACCCATAAAATACTAACTTGGTAGACAATAGAACAGTAAGTGTTTTGAGAACTGGAAGCATACATTCAAAAATGAACTCTAGGTCATATGTCCCTGGAAAGGGATATGCCGTTTTAAATACCATGCAATATAATAAGATAATGCATGCAAAATTATTAACAGGGAAAATGGCCTGCTAGAAGCAGTGAGTTATATCATATATTATTTTAGTATTTCACAAATTATTTAATAATCTTTAGAATTTCCATAAACTAGATTTCTAAAATTGCAAAGAAGGACTAAACTGCAAAAGCTTCCTAAGACTCATGCTATGTGTTGCTAAAGCATTTGTCACACAGCCACAGTGAATGCTCCTGACACAACCACGTTTAAGACTCAAGGATGAGTTAGTCTGTAAGAATCCATGGACTCGAAACGAAGTTCAAGGCTGGCAGACAGTGTGCACTGTGACCCTGTGTCTACCACTCACTTCACCTGAAACTGTGGCAAGGAGCATCTGGCACTTCTGTGATGTCATAAAGGAAGGGCAGCAACAGGGACATTTGTTCCCCAAATACTACACACACCAGGAGGGAAATAACTACCCAAATGAAACTGGACACCTCTCCCTTGTGAAACGTGAAAACATGCTCTATGAGACATGAAGGCCAATATTGACTTCTTTTTTATTTTAAGGAATATTTAATTTTTTAATTTTTTTAATTTTTAATTTTATTTATTTATTTATTTATTTATTTTTATATGCAGGTACTGGGAGTCGAACTCAGGACCTCACACTTGCCAGGCAGGCACTTATGCCACTGAGCTATATCACTGGCCCTATTTTTAATTTTTTGTGGTCTTTTTTGAGATAGGGTTTCATTATGCAGTATTTAGTTCAGTCTGGCCTTGAACAAACTTTATGCCCAAGGCTGGCCTTGAACTGGTGGATCCTCCTGCCTCAGCCTCCCAAGTGCTGGGATCACAGGTATGCGCCACCATGCCTGGCTTTACTTCTATATTGCCAAATCATGAAATCCATTTTGTGTGTATTTTATACTGTGATTTTGAAATATTTATTTATTTCAATTTTTTCATTCTTATAATTGTATATTTTAAAGGGGTATAGTGTATTTCAACATGTGCATATAGTTTGCACTGATCAGTAATGTTTTCATCTCCTTAGCGTTTCTTTATGTTTGGAGTCTTTGACCTCTTTCCTTCTAGATCTTTGTGAAACTTGTAATAGGTCCTCGTGAACTATCGTCACGGTACTGCTCTGTGGAGTATATTTCTTCTAATTTTATTTGGTAACTATCTTCCAACCTTACTCTATCCCTCCACCCCTTTCCAGCCTCTAGTAAGCATTATTCTGCATTGATAGCATTTGTTTTAGTTTCCACCTACGAGATTGAATGTGTTGTGTTACTCTTTGTGGACGTAACTTACTCCCCTTGACAAAACGTCCCACGCGTCCTTTGCTGAGGAATACGGCACTGTGTATCTACGCTGCATTTTCTTTATACATTTTATCTGCTAATGGGTACCTACATCGATTCTATGTCTTCGCTCTTTTGAAGAATGCAGCAATCAGCATGGGTGTGCAGGTGTCTCTTTGCTATGCTAATAGCATTTCCTTTGGAAATAGACCCAGGAAAGGGATAGCTAGAGTATATAGCTCCTCTATTTTTAGTTTATTGCGGAACCTACATATTATTTTCCATAATGGCTGCTATTAATTTATTTTCCCATCAATACCCTATGAGAGTTCCTTTTTCTGTATGTCTTTTTTATATTTCTTTCATATCCATTTTTATGACACTTAATGATAATTTTAAAAATTTCACCTGAAATATTATGTGTTAATTCATAAAATGCTTTATCAGAATATAAGCATGAATTTGCATAAATTTAGATATTAAAGAAAGTTTAACTCTGGGTAATAAAGAACATTTGTTAGAGATAAAATTCTGTTTATCTCTAAGAAACAAATGAATTTGCATTAGTTCTTTTTATTTAGTAATTTTAGTCTGTGAGCAGTCACTATATGTACATAGCACATCTCAATTCTTTCTTATCCCCTTCCTCTTTTCTCCCTCTCCCTCCCTCAATCTCTTTATCCCACTTCCATTCAAGGAAGATCTGTCTCCCTTCTTCCTAGTACCTATGTTTTATTTTGTTCTTTATTTATGTTTTGGATGTTTCACATAAGATGGATCATAAAGTATTTAAGTTTGTGTGTCTGATTTACTTTGCTTAATATCATGCTCTCAAGGTGCATCTGTTTTCCTACAAATGACTCAAGTTTATCTTTCTATACAGCACAGCAGTCCCCCACTGTGTGTAAACGCCACATTTTCTTTCCATTTATCTGTTGGTAGACATATAGGCTGCTTCCAAGATTTAGCTATTATATCACAGTAATAGCTATTATGTATCACAGTAATATGTTGTCTTTAACTTTTTGGGGAAGATACCTACAAGGGAAATAGGTGGGTTGACTGGAATTTCTATGTTTAGTTTTTTGAGGAATTCCTAGATTGATTTCCAAAATGGTTGTACGAGTTTACATTCCCATAATGTAGAAGTGTTCCTTTTCCTTGATAATATGATCTGTCAAAAGAAGGAGCAACTTAAAGTAACAGTAATAATCTATCTAATTAATGTAAGTAAATATTTTTATTGAAATAAAAAAATCAAATATCTGAAAAATAAACTCAATCTAACATTGAATGAGCCATGACTGTCAAGCCTCAGCTTTTTCTTAAATGATAGTCCCTCCACCTGCAAAGGAGTGTTTTTGGCAAAAAGGAAATGACAGAAGGGAGAGTTCCTTTACATGTGCAATTTCATTATTTAAAATTTTTACTCTGACCCTGTTACAAACATGGAAGTACAAAGAGATAACATGATTTTATTCATTGAACTAAGTAGCCTAACAATACATTAACATTTTTTAAAATTTATTTTTCTTTTTTGCTCAGCCTATTTTCCCAGCCTGAATCTTGCAGTGATCCTGCCTCAGCCTCCTAGAATGCTGAGATTATAAACATGCACCACCATAAATTTAATTTTTGTTAGTGTAGAAAAATATCTTAGATTTGTTCCATGATATCAAATAATGCTCTCCAAATACTTGACAGAGGAAAACTGGCTAAATACTTTCAGATCATATAAAAACTAAAATATTTTCCTTGATATATTTTTTAAAACTATGGAGTTACATGAACACGTAACATTAAAATACTTAACATTATACAATAATATTTATGGCATAATCCAGTACCTGTATTATGTACTTAGGACATATATTTGAAGCTCATATTTTTAACTACTTATGTTTATCTGAAAGATCATATATCGTCTTATGGCAAAAGAATAAATTAAATTTTATTAAAAAGGCAAAGTACATAGCCAAGCTGAGTAATATTATTTAATTTTACACTCATGAGTGTGTAAAGTGCTTGTTTAAACCATGAAAAATATACATGCATTTTCAATACAGATCCTCTGTTAGTACTGGTGCCATTATTCTAAATGAAGTGTTTTGACCAGAAATTATTCTCATTGTCTCAGCAAAACAAATTTTATACACAATTTTTTGAACAATTTCCTCAAGCAAATCCCTTGCAGAGTTGTTTGGCAAAACTTTATAGGATTATAAATAGGATTATCACACTTATTTCCACTTCTCTTTTTATTTTAATTTTTCAGATTTAATAATGTTATGCTTAAAATAAAAAGATTGCAGGTTCATAAAATCCTGTAAAATGACACCATTATTGCCAACACTTTTTCATAGATATTATTTATCACTCAACACTTCTTTTACAAAGTTAGGTTAGGTACAACTTACAATGTCCCAAACACAAATATGTTAAAGGCAAACACTCTTGAGACAAGTAGTTCTTTTTACTAGTAAATCAAAGTTCTGCTTTTTTTTTTTTTTTTTTTTTTTTTGGTACTGGTGATTGAACTCAGCACCTTGCACTTGCCAGGCAGGTGCTTGTCCTGCTGACCTATATCCCCAGCCCCTGGTTTTCTTCGTCATTTTAATTTTATAGAATATCTTAGATATCTGAAACATTCTGGATCTCAGCTGCCCTACCTGTAGATTCAGAAAAAAAAAAAATTGAACTTGCTATCACTTTCCTCTCAAAGAAATGAAGATAGTAATTGAACTGATCTCTCAACAGGTGTTTGGATATTATATTAGTCAAATACAGGCAACAATAGTTTGTAATATTGGTCACAAACATTGTTAGAATTCCATAAATAACTTGTCTACTGTTATTAGCATTGTCATCAGAAGTGTCATTGTTATTTAGTACACTCTACATATATTTAATGATCTTAGGGCTCATTTATAAATACTGAATTTTGAATAAAAGACATTTAATATATTTTTTTCTGTTGTAAACTGTCTAAAATTTAATTCCATGTTAATTATATTTCCTGTAATAGAGAATATTTTCTGTATATTAGTGTGTATAACGACACCCAAATAGGAAGAATGTGACTATCTGTCTTCAGAATGTTGGGTAGGCTTTATTCCTAAAATCTGCCACAAAAAGAGGATAAAGAAAGGCACGTTTTTCTCTGTCGTGACAAAAGAAAATATAATTAAACCTTACTAAAAAATTAATTTTCATGATAAAAAATAAAATTACAAGTTCTTAGCTCATTATTCTTGAAAAGAGAAAACTCATAAACATAATATTTAATTCAGTACATGAAATTGAAGAACTTCTTTCTTCAGGACTGGGAAAAGTCACTGAGATATATACAAAGATGGAGTACTTCCATTAAGTCTATTTGTTTCAGTAAGAGGCGATTATACAGTGACCTTTTCTTTAGCTGCCTTGGTTTCTCCATTTTTAATCATTATGCAAGATTTGGTAAAAATCCTTGCTGACACTTGGTTCCTCAGGGGGCAATTAAGAGAGTAGTGAATTCACTGCAAACTGAAGATCATTTCACTTTACTACCTACAATGACAGGAGAGAGGCCCACACATTTGGGCTGTCAAAGCACTCTTCCAATGTTAAACAGCACAAGAATCTGTAAAACTGTGTTTAAGGAAAATTACACTGCCCAAAGAAAACTGTCAAGTATATAACACGAAGAGGACAATTAGTTATAATTAATACTGTATTATGCAAAATGTAGAGCTATAGTACTATGTTTATAAATTTGCACACATGCATAAACTTGAAAAATCTGCTATTTTCTACTTACTTATTTTAATTGTGAATGCGTCTAATATTTCTAAGGACTTATTTCCTGACCACTGGGAAAAAAAAGCAGTAACTATGTGTCTGTGTGTGTATTTATGTGTGTGTGTTTTACCCAAAGTAAATTGACATACACAAAATTATATTATTTATGAAATATTTGTATATATTTTAGGAAAAATATTTCAGAGTAAAGTTTAATACAAAAGAATGTCTGTTTTTTTCTTTTTCTAAAATTCAGCACTTTGATTGCACATTATACTTTGTGTTTTAAGAACACCTATCACAACCCCAGATGAACAACCTTGTACTAAAATCCTATACATGTATCTAGTTTTATAGCAAAGCAAAGTAATATCTAGAAATACACTACTAATAAAAGGGCAAGAATTTTTTTCATGGCTTCCAGGTATATTGTCATACTGTTAAATATAGTCACCACTATGACCAGTATATTAGTCTGTGTTTATGAAAAACTTTAGATATGTATGACATAAAGTTTTCATGTACATATGACATAGAGAAATGATTACTACATCAAACAAATTAATCACCTCAGCTACCAAATGTATGTGTGTGTGAGTATGTGTGTTAAGAACACGTAAAATATACTCTTCTACCAGATTTCCAGTATACAAGGTAATATTTTTAATGATATCCAAAACTGGACATTAGATTTCTAGACTTATCCTATATAAGTGCAATTTTTAGTCTTTGACCAAATCTCCCAATTCTCATACCTCTCCCTTCCCCTGATAATCACTACTGGATTTTCTGCCTCTCTACGTGGGAATCACTGAAATTCGTGGGAGTGAAGTTCCTTGAGCACCCGCAAATTGTGAAAAACTATGAATTTTAGATATGATCAGGAAAATGCCTATAAATGCCTATTGTTACACTTTAAGCACTAAATATGCTGTCTTTCACATTTATGTAATTTAATTTAATTTAATAAAATACTGTATTAATAAAGCCTAGAAGGTGCAGAGCATTTTGGAAGCATCTTAAGGATCTTAGGGCTTTAAGAAGAACAAAACTGAGGACACTGGAGATGGCTACACGCCTAGGGAAACTTGTTATGCTGCTGCAATGCTGGTGCTTCCCCCAGACACGGGTTACAGTGCAGCAGCCAATCAGCAGCGAGGAGAACTGAATAACGCTCTCAGATTGGCTACTTAAAAACCTCCCACCAAGAAAACAATTGCAGAGGATATCTGCAGTTTCTGAAAATTGTGGGGGTTTCCAAAATTATTAGTTAGGTTCTAAGGAAAAATGTAGGAATGACTGAGGCCACGAAGAACGGAGGCTGTGAACTCTGAACCTCGACTTCGTGGGCGTACACTGTACATTAGACTTTTTTTTTTAAAGTCCACATAATAGCGACATCATATAATATTTTTCTTTCTGCGTTTGGCTTATTTCACTTAGCATAATGTCCTCCAATGTTATTGCAAATTTCTAATGGGAGGGTTTCATTCCTAGTAAGACTGAAGTGTTATATATTTCATTTCCTTTATCTATTCATCCATACATGAATACACTTAGGTTGCTTCGGTATCTTACCTATTGTAAATAACGCTAAAATGAACAAGAGAGTTCAGATATCTCTTGGGCTAATTTCATATATTAGACTATATATCCAGTAGTGAGATTCTTGGACTATATATTAGTTCTAATTTCACTTTTTGAAGTATACCTACATCATTTTACATAACTGTACCAATGTGAATGTATATCAACAGTGTAAAAGTTTTCTCTTTTCTTTGTATGCTAACTAGCACCAGTTGCTTGGCTTTTTGTATAAATATATAAAGTCACGTTTTATACCCCTACCTGCTATAACAGACAACCTCCTAAATCTTAGTTTAATGCAGCAATGATCTATTTTTCTGCTATATCAATGTCCAATGAAGGATAACAATTGAGTTTTTTTCCATCTTGTGATTTCCTTGTCCCTTATATCCCCAGATTTCTCCACTAGTCAAGATAGAGTGAGAACGAATGAGACAAACAAAGAAAAAGAAACAGAAATACACACACAGAAATGGGGCGAGAGAGAGAGAGAGAGAGAGAGAGAGAGAGAGAGAGGGATGGAGGGAGTGAGAGAGAGACAGGGAGAGGGCGAGAGAGATCGGAGAGAGAAGGGAGAATGGGACAGGAGAGGATGACTTTACAATGAGTAAGTTTTCGAGTTTTCGAGTACAGGTCCAGAGGTTGTGCGAATCTTTTTCTCTATATGCTGCCATTTAGAATAAGATCCCTCATCCTATTTGTCAATAATAAGACATGAAATTTTGACACTTTTCCTAAAAAGAAAATAGAGAAACTAGTATTTGTGAATATTACTATTCTCTGTAAGAATAAGTTCCTTTTGATATTGTTTCAGTAGAATTCATCCTGAGTTATATATCTTTTTTGAGAAAGAATATTTATGATTGAATACTTTGAAAGATGTGATCATTGTGGCTATATTGTTCTTAACTACTACAATAAGAAGGAACAAAAATTAAATGAAATTTAACAAAAAAACTAAAATTCCACCCATCTATCTACCTATCTTTTATCATCTACCTATCATCTATTTATCTAATCTATTTATCTATCATTCTATCAATCTATCTATCTATCTATCTATCATCTGTCACTAGCTTTCATCTAAACTCCCAACTTTTATACACAATTCCTCCTGGCAGAGTGATTCACATGTCCAATCTCACGGGACAGGGCAGTTTATCCCATGGGAAGCTGGTCTTTCCTTCCTCAACATCCCACTTCTATCATTATAACTTGCCCACATTACTCTCAGATAAAATCGGTGCATGGACACTCTCACTAGAACCTTCCTGTCTTAGGCAATTATCATTTCTTTACTACCAGGGAAGAACAATCTCTTTATTTTTCACTGTGGTACATGACAAATTTCAGTTTATTTATTTGATATCCAAAGTGGTCCAGTAAAACATGAGTCATTCCTGTCACTTCTCTGATCAAAATCCTACAATGTCTTTTAATCTCAGTAAGAGAAAAAGTTGAATCCCTGCAGTGGCTCCACAGGTCTCCATGTGTGCTGCCTCCAGGGCTGCTGCTCTGACCTCTGACCTCTGACTTCATGTCCCATCCTCTCCTTCCTCACTGCCTCACCCACACTGGCCAGGGCTTTGCCTTCTGGCGCAAAGGCTGCTTCTACACAGCGTCCTTGTGTTTCCATCTCTCCAGCCTCGGTCCTCTCTGAGTACATAGGCCGCAGTTTCAGTGAGGCCCGCTTTGACTCATCCACTTACTCTTTAACACCCTAACCCCCACTCCTGGCATTCGCAACCCCCTCTGCATTTTACTTTTCTGTGTACTCTTACCAGCAAGCACGTCGCCACTAATTGAGATAGTCTGTGTGTCTGTCAGTCTTTCCAACACGAAGATCTACCCGGCCTGCTCTCAGCGGCCTCACAGCCTGCCTTGGTGGGATAATGCTTGTCTGCCTCACACGTGGCCTCCGTAGTCCAGACACCTGGGAAAGACTAGATCACACGTAAGGAGGAACAGTGAGAGAAAGCGCACGGTGTCTGTTATAATTTTTTCTCTGCTGTACATTTTCTTTCCAAGAGTGCATGTAGTATATTTGTTAGCTTGTAATTACATGTAAACAAGCAAATGCATTTTGTTTCTGTAAGTTACTGAAATTTCTTTCTTCTGTTGTTTTTCTTTTTCTTTTTTTTCCTCTTTCATTCTCGTTTCTAAATCATAACCTGCCGAAGCAGGTGAGTATATCTGCAACAATCCTCAGTTTAATTATTTTAAAAATGTCTGCCTCTGTGCTAGAATGGATGTTTGACAATTGCAGTGATTTTGTGGATTTTGTATTCTTATTTTTCCCCAATGCCTAGTGACTGACTACTACGAAGTGAGTTTTATGACAGAAATGCACAGTTAGAGAACTAATCTCCAGGGTGGGAATTTTCATTTATATTGGGAAGAGACTTACAATAGAAGAGCTGCCTTAACATGGAAATTAATCGGAGCCCATGTTCACTCAGGCTCACAACAAAAGAATTAAATTTTATATGCTATTTCTTCAGAGCCTGATTCTCAATAATTTTTGGTAATTAATGGTTAAATTAGTCAGATTGCATGTTTTATTTTCTGATTACTTGCATATTAAGCAATGACAGATAAATGAAATTTAACCTGTGATGAAGTCCTTTGAGAAGGCATTTGGGGCTTAACTTGTTTTTAGAACAGGGAGAACCCTTTATAGATTGCAGGAACTATGAAAAAAATTACAGATGCAGATTGAAAGATCTTATTTTCTAATTCAGTTTCAATTAAAAAAAGGTGACTATTAATGACAAGTTAGATTTAGCTCTTTAAAGTGTGAATGGTTATTCTACATCAGTATGTTTCAAATTTTTAAGTGAGTAGAATGTTTCATTCCAAATAAATCCTTAGTAAATGGCAAACTTATAGATGGAGAGACAGAGGGAGACACACACTTTTCCACTTATAAATCCACAATTTTCTTGAAAGGAGGCTGCCATTTATGATACCTGAAAACAGCAACAGGAGATTTCTAAGATTCCTTTGGGTTATAACCTTTTATAATTTCATGAGGCTATGATTCTTCAGAAAACTCATTTTATTGCCAAGAAATGCTGTGGAAATCTTGTTATTTCAAAACTGTTGAAATAAAAAAGAATCGTTTCAGGAATCTTCCTGCTCTATGAGAATAATTATGTCTTTACAATTGGATAGGAGCTATGGATGTTTTAAGACATTCTCTGTAGAAATCTATGTATGTAATACATAGATTCCACTTTATAACAGAACAATTCATAATAGCTAAACCTTGGAAGTAGTCTGTATATCTACCAACAGATGAATGCTAAAGAAAATGTGGCATTTATACATAATGGTGTACTCCTCTGCCCTAAAGATCGAAAAGTTTGATCATTTGTAGGAAAATTGGTACAACTTGAGACCATAATACTAAATGAAATAAATCAGACACATGAATTTAAATATCACATCGCAATGGCAAACAGAAACACCAAAACGTCAACCAGGATTTTAAGGCAGATTTATTTAATGTCGATGGGCCTGACAGGTAATCAATCCTCAAAACGTCAGGCCCTGATCTCTGGTACTCTAAGGTTTATATAGGGTTTGCAAGCAAGAAGTACAGAAGCAGAGTATTTGGTGGTTATTGATTGGTTAAATCTTAGCTTATTATTATTGATTAGCCTAAAAGAAAACTACATCATATATGTTGCACACTAAGACAATTTCCACCTCCAGGCAAGCTTGCAGGTTCAGGATGAGGGCAAGCTTGGAGTTGTGGGAAGTGCTTGAGATAACATACAGGTTCAGGGTATGGTCGGTCAGATAAGGGAAATATGTACCTGTGTGGGTAGAAGACAGGAAGACAAATCTGCTCAGGGGTGTAGCTGGTCACAGAAATTTAACTCTAAAAAGTCAACTGTGCATTTTCCTCTTCAACATAACTTCTCCTATATGAAAAGCCCAAAGTAAGAATAACTTAAGAAAAAAAAGATAAGCAATAGGAAACTGGGAGATAGATATTTTCAAATATGAAGGGTATACAGAGACTGGAGTGGGGCAGAAATGGGATGGGAAAAGGAAAAAAATAATTAAGATATGTTAAAGACATATACCTACCCCCTAAGATGAATGTGAACCTTAAGTACTGCAAACATGTACTAAAAAAAATCTTTAAAAAATATTGGTGGTCAAAGTAAAACACAGAATGCATCTGTAATAGAAAATAGATCAGGAGATGTAATACTCTCAAAAGGTTGTGAGATTAAAAAGGAAAATGGATTGAATCTGTGTGGACATACCCATGGAATTGTTTGAAATTCAGTGAATGGAATACAGCCTCCCAGGAACTGTCGCTTCCCCAAGAAAGTGGTAGGAGCAGAACTAAAAAGGGAGAATCAGCAGAGGGAGCAGATAAGTCATCATGTGGCTTCTGATATTCAAAATGAACCTGTTCATAAATCAGTTCAGAAGTTTATTTTCTATTCTCCTCACTTGAATTTTGAAATCATCATCCTGCACCCCCATTTTATGAAACTATTTAAAACATTGTAATTGTTCAAGAAATACATATTGAGGAGATGCAGGAATTGATCAATTCTCCCCATGCAAGACAGGATTACCAGTGAGTGAAGCAGTTACATATGGTCTCAGTAGTGTATGTTAAAACCTCAAAAACCCATGAGAAAATGGTATAAAATTACAGAAATAAAAAGAACATTTCTTCCTAAACAATTTCTACTTGTAAAGACAGTATCTTTTGTTTCTCTTAAAGAAAGATTAGTGAAATATTAAATAAATGTATGTAGCATGGTTCAGTTTGGTGGTATAAATTTGGAAATTTTTCAAAAATTATATACATAATCAAATAGTTATAGCATATGACTTGAAAATTAAAAAGGGGAGTACTAAGATATAGTTAATCTACTGAAGAATTTAAAAATTGCCAAAGCTGAGATGAAGGTATATGAGTAGAAAACTAAGGGTGCAATTAATTCAGTTGTAACAATTCATCAAATATTGAAGTTAATTTTTATTACTATGAACTTTATTAGGCAATGGATGGAGCTGTCTGGAGGAATAGGCAGATTCTGTATTTTTAAATCATTTAAAAACTGAATGAATTGAACAATTAAGAACTACCCAAAGGGAATATTGTTTTATTAGAGACAGCTTTGGACAGATGAGCTAATGTAGATTATGTTCATAATATATTTTATGTAATCCATCTTTGAATAAAAAAAGGATATAAATCTAATATTCTCCTGATGAGTATATAAAATATATTAAATGGAAAAATTGTTGTTATTTAAAGTATAGATTAAATGTTATACAAAATATTAAATCTCACATTATAGTAAAAAATAGCCTCTGGGTTGTAGTTGAAAGCTATTATTTGTATTAATGCCATGTTAACATTTATGGTCAGAATTTTAGTTTTTAATATGACACGTAATTATATACATTAAAGCATTGTGTGTTAATTTGATTAATAATGTAGCAGAAGAATAAGAAAATATAAATTTCAAATAAAAACAATAGAAAAGTTTGCATTTAAAATCAACATGCAGGGGCCGGTGAGATGGCTCAGCGGCTTAAGCGCCTGCCAGGCAAGCGCGAGGGCCCGAGTTCAACTCCCGGATCCCACATACGAAAAAAAGGGGCCGGTGATATCGCTCAGCGGCACGGGCGCCTGCTGGCGCGCGAGGTCCTGAGGTCGACCCCCCGGTACCCACAAAAAAAAATAAATAAATAAAATAAAATCAACATGCATAAGATATATATACATATATCAAACTCTATTTTAACAAGTTATTTTGAAACACCTTTACAGTGGAGATGTTGTATCACCATTTTATCACATGTCAGATTTTCTGTGAGTTGAATGAAAATACTACAGAATTAACCAGCTCAGTTTTCTACTATTCAAAAGATGAAGTCAGAAAACTTTCTTTCAAATAATAACATACAATTTCTACTTGTACAAATTATTACCTCTTTTAGTTTTGACTTTCTCTTTTGAAAAAAAAAAAGACACTATATCTTCAGACATGAAATGATGATTACTTTCAAAGGCAAAACCTATAAAAATGGTATGGGGATTGGACAGTGATAGAGCTCAGTGACATAAGTGCCTGCCTGGCAAGCGCGAGGTCCTGAGTTTGACTCTGGTACCTGCATATATATATATTAAAAAAAAAATGATATGACCTTAAATCAATAAAGCATGGGAAATACCTTAAAAGACAAGACTGGGTTTTTTGTAAAATAACATTGTTTGTGTCCTAATATATTCATCTGAAAGAAATCAATTAACAGCTATTAACACTCATTAATATATAACTTGTTACCGTCATGGATTTATTTCTATTGGTACACAGTCAAAGCCTAAAATTAGCATAAGAAACAGCAGGGTGCCTACCAGTGACAAACTATTTAGTCAGCCTTTCTTCTAGTCTTCAGCATACTATTTACTAAATCTAGGTTAAAGAGAATACATTTTATTTTTATAAAATCAAGCTGATGAAAACATTATTTGTAATAACTTTACTTTTTGAAAAATTGTATTTCATGCTAATATTTATTTTTCAGAATAAATACTCTTTCTGAACCTAGAATTGAGAAATTACTGAATGTTATATACATTTAATTTTAAAAGAAATTAGCAAATTTGTGTACTCTAAAATATCTGTAATATGTATATTTCCCTTAAACAAATTATGTAAGTGTGTGTAGTTAGATAAATATTTAGATAGTTACTTTAAAGCACAATTTTTGTGAGGCTGACGCTTAATTTTGCTTGAAGTATTTCAGTGTTACAATTGGCTTAGCACTACATCTTATATTTAATGAAATATTGGCACAATAAACAATATATTTGTCCCTCACAAAATACTAACAAATTAAATTTAGTGATGTGTGAGACTTATTTAACATGATCTTAACAAAGTGAAAATGCCCCAACACTGCTTCATTAAGCAGTTCAATATGATTTAGCATATCAATAAAACTGAAAAAAAGTATTCATGATCATCTAAATAAATAACAACAAAGGCACTTGCAAAAATTTATTTCTGATATAACCTCTCCCTAAATATGGAATAAAATGGAACTTTTATAATCTAAAAACACCATTCTATATAAAACCTACAGGTAACATCATACATCATATTTAATAGTCAGATATAGGTGTTTCCCCAAGAAAATAAAACGAAAAAACTCTCCTTAATACTCCTATTCAAAATCACACTTGATGTTCTAGCAATATAGTAATATAAAAAGAAGAGAAAAAATAGGAAAAAATAAAACGCATACAGAAAGTATATGATTGTAGGCAAGGTGATTGTTCACAAAAAATGCAAAGAATTTAAAAAACAGCCACTAGAAATAATGAATTTAGAAAAGTTGCATGTTTAAAGTTAAATTACAATTTTGTTATACTAATGAAGTTTCAATTTTAATGAAATAGAATATAAATTAAAATCAAATATACAAATATAAAAAACATAGTTTAAATATAGTATTCTTTAAAATGTCTCCAATCGTCAACAAATATTTAGGAATGAATGGAAAGAAAATATATGGTATTTCTTATGCCAAAAAGTAATTCACTGCTGAAAATAATCAAATAAATCCTAGCAAATCAATAGATACAGGGTCTTCATAGTTGAATACAGTTAAAAATGCATATAACTGAGAAATCAATTGTTCTGTAAACTAATCACAATGCTAAAAGAAATTCCATCAGGATTTTGCACAAATAACTAAACTGAGTCTAAAATATAAAATAAAATTAAATTTACTAGAGTATTTCAGACAATTTGAAGAAGAAGAAATTTGGAGGAATAACACTATCGTGATGACCAAATAAGCCAATAAAGCTAAATGGTAACCAAATATTTTCAGTGGAAGAAAATAATTCAAAGAATCAAATATAATCTAGAAATAGATTAATATACAATAAAGTCAATAGCAGCAATGGCAATTCAATCAGAGTTGTATTTTAACAAATGCTACTAGAAAACTGAATATTCATTTAAAAAAATAACTGCATAATTTCTTGCATAGTTTTAATAGTTCTCAATGGATCAGGGACACAATTTTAAAACATAATATTGTAGTGCATTTCCATGATAGGTGTTGATGTTGATCAACTTGTCATATATTTATGGACCTTTTGCATGTTTTCTGTGAAGAAATATAATATGTTCAAGTATTTTTTGGATATTTTTTGCTTATTTTTAAAATCTGGTTGTTATTATTATTATTATTATTATTATTATTGCTATTTAGTTGGAGTGCTCTTCTATTCTTTTCTTTTCTTTTCCTTTCTTTTCTTTTCTTTTCTTTTCATCTCTTTGTTTTTCTTTCTTTTTTCAGTACTGGGGATTGAACTCAGCACCTTCACAATGAAATATATCTCCAGCCACTACCTCCCCACCTTTGAGACAGGATCTCATTAAGTAATTAATTACCTAGATTGGGCTTGAATGCAATTCTCCTGCCTCAGCCTCCCAGATTTCTAGCATTACAAGCATGCTCTAACATGCTTAGCAGGTGTTCCTTATATATTTGGAAATTAACTTCATATCAGCTATTTGGTCTACAAATATTTTCTTTTTTTCTGTGTTACATTTATAGTCTGTTGATTGTTTGGTTTCTATGCAGGTTTGTTTAGTTTGATGTAATTTCATTTGTCTTCTTTTGCTTTTGTTTCCTGTGCTTTTAGTATTATATCCAATAATTATACCTAAGGCCAATGTCAAAACTCATAGGTTTTCTTCTAGGAGGTTAACATTTTCAGGTCATATATTTATGGCTTTAATCCACTGTGCATTGTGTAAGCTACAAATCTAGTTTTATTCATTTAAACATTTTTGGCACAGTTTTTCCTACACTAATTGCTAAAGAAGTAGTTTATCCCCCATCATGTATTCTTCATATCCTTGTCAAGGACCAGTTGACTGTATATGTGAGAGTTTATTTCTTGGCACTCTACTTTGTTCTCTTGGTTTATGTACCATTCTTTAGCCAGTACTGTTTTACTGTTTTAGTTACCATAGGTTTATAATATAATTTGAAGTCACCTGGTATGATTCTTTCAGCTTTGTTCACTCCCAAAAATACTGTTGTTTTTTGGGTCTTTTACACTTCCTTAGGAATTTTAGGATTTTTTTCTGCTTCCGTAAAAACTGCTATTACAATTTTAATGATGTATCATTTATCTCCTTTAGGATTGCTATTATTTATAACATGATATTTATATTTATGAAGTGATAGAGTTAGTGAGGATGTGAAGTAATTGGAACTCTTATATATCTCCTGTTAATGTAAAGTGGCTTAGCAATAATAAATAGCATAGGAGTTCCTAATAAAGCTATAAATAAAACTATCATATGGTTCAGCTATTGTACTACTATATATCCAAAAGAGTTGAAATCAGAATTTTAAGTAGATATATGTACTCTCCCAATCACTGTAGCATTTTTCATAACTAAGATATGGGACAGCCCAAGTGCCCCTAATCAATGAATGGATAGACCAGCTGTTGTTACATGCCATGAAATATTACCTATTCTTTAAAAAACTAAAATTCTTCTCTTTACAGCCTCATCAATAAAGCTGAAAGACATGCTATGTATAATAAACTAGTCATAGACAGATACTACGTGTATTAGTCAATTTCTAGTCACTGTGACAAAATATCCAACACTCACAAGTTAAACAAAAAGAGGTTTTTTGTTTTGTTTTGTTTTTGATTTTGGCTCACAGTTATGCATGGTCACATGGCTCCAAGGCAAAATCATCTTGGCAGAAGGGCATAGCAGAGGAATCCTTCTCCATTCATGGCAGCCAGGAAGCAAAATGGGGGAATGCTACCAAAGAGGACACGTGTCCTCATCCCCAAGCTCATATCCTTTGACCTACCCAAAAGCAAAAGAAGTATGCTTTACATATCTGTGAGGTGTCTCTTAATCCAGTCAAGTTGACAATCATGATTGGTTGTCACCATCCACTCCCTTTCAATTTGATACCCAAATACGATTCCTTAGACAATTTCTAATCTCCAAATAAGATGGCAATACAGATCAATAAGATTGTAATACTGCTCAAAATAATGTAACTGCCTTATGTACAATCAAAAATTTATTAATCCCTTTCCTGAAGTCTCAGTACTTTCAGAATTTTTCAAAAGTCCAAGTTAAAGTCTCCTCTGAAACTCAAGGTAGACTCTAATCTGTGAACCCCTTTAGAAATCAAAAAGAAAGTTATCCAAGGTACTATGTAATAGGGTAAATGTTCCCATTCCAAAAGTGATGAATAGAAAGAGAGAAAAGAATGAGACCAAAGGAAGAGCAAAACTGAGCATGGGGCCGGTGAGATGGCTCAGCGGCGTAAGCGCCTGCCTTGCAAGCGCGAAGGCCCGAGTTCGACTCCCGGAACCCACATACGAAAAAAGGGGCCGGTGATATCGCTCAGCGGCACGGGCGCCTGTTGGTGCGCGAGGTCCTGAGGTCGTTCCCCCGGTACCCACAAAAAAAAAAAAAAAAAAAAAAAAAAAAACTGAGCATGGCAAGCATTAAGTCTTGTAGCTCCATGTCGGGCTTCCAGCACACATGGCTGTGAGATGTGAGTTCCAGAGGTTTGCGCTTCCTCGCCCCTAGAGATCACTGGTCACAGCCCACATTGCTTCTGTTGGGCTGGCTGTGTTTACTGCCTGCCCTGCAGCTTTTCTCACACATTCTTGGTTCCTGGCACCTCTGACTTCTTTGGCTGTGTCTTTGGCTTCATTTCCCTAGTTTCACATAGTTTCCTTTAGGGGAGTCTTGTCTGTCCTCTCAAGTTTTGCTTTGAAATTTGGGTGGACGCCTCCCTGAATCCGGAACTCCTGCATTCTGCATGCTTGAAAAACCAGCACCACATGCATGATGCCAAGGTCTGCCATCAGATTGCACAATAGCTCAGCCCACTTAGAACAGGTAGCAGTGAATATGGATGGGTGAACTCAAAGAAACGTTTCCCTGGGAGGCTCTTTATGAGTACCATATCTTGGGCTCTTTTCTGAAAAGAAAGTCTTTCAAACAGCTTTCCGCTTTACAGCACTGAGCCAGCAATGGCTGTGGTCTGGCCCATTCTTGAGATCTCCTAAAAGCACCCTCCTATTTCCCTAATGTAACATGGTAGGCTTTTTTCAGTGGCACTAACCTTATTAGCAACTGCACTCTGTTGGACTCCAACTTTACATCACTTTCTATCTGGCCAAACTGCAAAATTTCAAATCATTTATCTCTGCTTTTTTGGCTCCAGATTCTGGCTAAGCATTCAACAGTACTGCTGGCACTGCATGAATGTTGTATTGCCCTGAAATTTCTTCTACAAGATCATAAGTCCTCCACCTTTAAAATCAACCTCATGCAAAGTTTTAGAGCATTCACCAAATGTAGACAAATTCTTTGCCAGAAAATAACATACAAGGCCTCCAGTCTAAATTTAAAGATTTCTCATTTTTAACCAAAACCACCTAAGACTAGCTTACTGTACTCATTCCTATTAGCATCCTCATCTTCTGCACTCAGACCAGAATCAGATATAAGCCCGTCACACACCTATGACCCACTGGACACACCAGAGGTGTGCTTTATTAATCTGCTAGGCATTTCTTAATCTGGTCAAGTTGACAATCACCATTAACAGTCACACTATATGGTTCCATTTACGTGAGGAATCTGTATCAGTCAGATTCACGAATGAAGAATATAATAGTGTGTATCAAGGAGTAGGGGTTGAGATAAATTGAGGAGTTGGTGCCACATTTCAGTATCCTACATAAGTAAATGTATGACATCTGTGGTACAACATAGTGTTTGCTGTTAACAGTATGGTATTGTGTGTTTTGCAACTGTTAAGGGAGTGGATCTGATGTTAAATGTCATGATGCTATAGATCAAGAATGTCTCCCAAAGGCCTCATCTGTTCAAGGTGGGGCTTTGGGAAGGTTATTGGATCATAGGGTCACTATATTCATCATTTGACTAATCTGTGGAGCTGTATTCACTGTTAGGAGGTGGAGCCTGGTCAGAAGTGGACTAAACTGTGAGCCAAAATAAGCCCATCCTGGTTTAAATGGATGGTGTTGGGCATTGTGTTTCAGGAATGAGAATGTTACTAAGACAGAAATTGGTATCAGAGAAATGGAGAAGTGAAGGTTCAATAGCCTTTGGTAGTGGTTCATGGAATGGGTTTGGAAAAATTTGGAGAAGCAGGTTTAGAGAGGCCCTAGGATGTTATGAATGTTAATTGATGTCCAATACTGGTAGGAACTCAGAGGATGGGAATGCTAATAAAATACAAAAGGTCAGGCTCAGGAATTTTCAGTTGGGAAAAAAGACTCCACTGGCAAAGCTACGTAAGGTATGCTTTTGTAGAAAATTTATCTACAGTTTTCCCATGTCCTGAGACTTTCAGAGGAGCTTGAGGTTAAGGCCAGTGGATTAATTAACCTGGCAGAGGAAATTTCAAGGCAATCCAATATAAGGACTGTGGCCTGGGTACTGCTAACTGCTTTTAGACAGACCTACAGTGAGAACCAGTAGGAAATATTAGATCCAAAAGATAGAAAAGTGTACGATTTCAACAAAAATTACCTTCAAAGTTGGGACCATGTGGTGCTAGTTGCTGAAAATATTAGCATTAAAAAGAAGCCACATAATTTGCATCAGGAACATAGGAAAGATGGCTTGAAGAAATCTCAGGAATGGCCTGACCTCAGCAACTGAAGACTCAAAGGTTTAAAAGTACAAACCTTTTATTTGAAAGGGAGCCCAAGGGCACCCTGCTCATTCAGGGATTAAGGGAAATGTTTCCTTTAATTCAATCATTCAGGCACTCAAAGTCTTCTCCTGCTATGAGCCAAGGGAGCTTGGCTACTGATCAAGCTGGCAGTGGATCTTGGCATCATTCATGTGGTGCTGTTTTTTTGTTTGTTTGTTTGTTTGTTTTAATGTGGGTACCGGGAGTCGACCTCAGGACCTCGCGCTTGCCAGGAAGCACTTGTGCCGCTGAGCGATATCACCGGTCCTTTTTTTTCCTTATGTGCCTACCAGGAGTTGAATTCAGGACCTCGTGCTTGCCAGGCAGGCACTTATGCCACTGAGCTATCTCACTGGCCCTGTGGTGCTGGTTTTAAAGGCAAATATAATACAAGAGTTGTGGAGTAGGTGGAGTAGATAACCACCCAGATTTCAGAGGAAAGACTAAGTGGCTAGGCAGTGTGCCTCCACGAATGCAGTGTGTGAAGCAGTGAGAGTGAATCTGAAAGTACAATGGATACACCAGAGCCAGGACATTGAAAATACCATCAACATGAAATCTCTGCTCAGGAAAGCCACAGGCAGTGAGCAGAGATACTTCAAGAGAAAGTGCATGTGGCCTGTAACTGGTAATGCCCTGCGAGTAGGGCTGGCCAAGTTATTTGGAACTCACATCTCACCATGACCTGCCACTGATGCTGGACTTAAAACTACAGGGTTTAATGCTTGCCTGCTTAATTCTCATCTTCCTTTGGTCTCATTTATTTCTATGTCCCTATTTATCCACTTTGAAATGGGAATGCTTACAATATGTCATTATATGTTGGTAGTGTTAAGCCTTCTTTTTCATTCATACAGGAGCTTACAGCTTACAGTTTACCTTAAGTTTCATAGGAGACTTTGAACTTCTCAACAGTGCTGGAACTGTTAAGATTTTGGCAACTTTTACTGATGGATTAAAGGCATTTTGCATAAAGAGATGAACTTGAGTGTTTTGGAAGCCAGGCATGAAATGTTATGGTTTAGATACAGATTGGATTGGACTGGATTGTGGTACTCTACTAATCAGTGGGTTGATCCACTCATGAGGCCGGAGCTGTATATGCTGGTGGGGTTGGGTCCTTGTCAGAAGACATGGGTCACTGGTGGTGTGACCTGAGTGGGTGCACCTCCCTCCTGGGCTCCTCCCTTCTCACTGTGCTTCCTGGAAGCCTTGGATTGTGCCCCTTTTCTTCCATTGTGCTTCTCTACCACCCTGTTTCTGCCTTGGAGTCTGTGACCATGGACTGAAATCATGAGCCAAAATAAAACTCTCCTCTTTAAATTGTGGGTGTTGGATAATGTGCCTCAGTGACAGAAAAGTAACTAAGACATGGGTGCTTCCTACAACCAAACAAAATAAAACTAAAACCACATCACAAAGGGACACAAAAGAACTTTGGGACAAGAACAATACAGACTTGACAAATATATCTGAGAACTGAAGTTGTAAGGAACTCTAAGAAAATATGGATGCCTCCAAGGACAGATCAAGCAGAAGCCTTTTCAAACCTTGAGATGATACAGAAAGACATTAAAAATTCAGCTAATCATTTACTGACAATAACTAGCGGATGAATGGGAACTTGTGAGAGAATATGAAAGACAGAGAATGAGCCGAAGCTGGGGGAGAGAGATTTGTGTTTAATCCCAGATACTTCTTCATGGGACTTTCTTAATGGGAGTAGCAAAACTTCTGCTAATTGGTCTTTGTAGTGAAAGCCTGGGTGTGGAAATAGCACCCACTACAGAAAAAATACAAGACTCTACATGGAGCCTTAATTTATGTACCTACTATAAAACAAAATGGTTAAGTTACTTAAGGAAGGCCAAAATATTTACTGGTGAGATGTTGATTGAAACCCTGGGTAGCTGAAAGAAGAAGTTAACAGAGGAGAAAAATAGAGAGAGAGAGAGAAAAAGAGAGAGGGAAGAAGAAAAAGAAGGAGGAGGAGAAGGAAGGAAGGAAGGAAGAAAGGAAGGAAGGAAAGAAGTGGCAAAATGTTAAAATTTAAAAACTAACCAGTGGAAATTTTCAGGGATATACTGTAAGGCACAGCCTATATCTGAAAGAGGAGCAATATTACCAAAGCCCAATCTATGAGGTACTAGGAGGCAATGCCAGGCTGAATCTCTGGCTTAATCAGAACAGAGACTGCACCTCAACACACCGACATCCGACAACGAAGCATTTAGTAATGATGAACCACAGTCTATTGTGAGAAAAGGGATAAGTCTGAAGGGAGACACCGTGTTTGAAGTGCAGTTGAAAAGAAGATTTAGCTCCAAGGGCAGAGAAGATGTTAAGAAAATCCTTTGTCAGGCAAGCCCACACTTAAAAATGAACAATGGAGGGCTCAAATCTGTGTTTCAGTAAGATTGACCTCAGGAATAAGGAACTGTGAACCCATCCATCATCTGCCTGAAAAGACTCAATTCTTCATGCTGAAGACAGGGCAGAAAAAAGACATATTGGCTTCTAGGTATACAAGCTAATTATTTTTGTATTTATAACCTTCACAAAATACTTAATATTCAATACAAATTTATGAGGTATACATACAAAAGCAAAATATTTAATACATAAAACCTTTTCAAAAAAATAAAACAGGGCCGGTGAGATAGCTCAGCGGCATAAGTGCCTGCCTGGCAAGCGCGAGGGCCCGAGTTCGACTCCCGGAACCCACATACGAAAAAGGGGCCGGTGATATTGCCCAGTGGCATGGGCGCCTGCTGGCACGCGAGGTCCTGAGGTCGACCCCTGGTACCCACAAAAAAATAAATAAATAAATAAAATAAATAAATAAAAAATAAAACAATCAATAAAACCAAATTCAAATAGAATAAAGTTAGCGGGGATGTGCAAGAGAGAATCTGAAATAACTATGAGTGATACGTTAAAGGCTGTGGTGAAATGAAGATATCGTGAACAATCCGATGGGTAAATTTCATCAGAAAGATGGTTACAATAAAATGGAAATGCCAGAGAAAACCCATAATAAGGAATAGGAAAACTATAGATCCTTTAGTATATTTTGAATAGTTTAGAGAATAACCAGTTAACTTGAAGAGATGCCAATTCAAAGTGTGCAACGTGCAACAAACCCACACAGAAGAATGAAATGGTTAAATAAATAAGAATACATGGACACACAGACTCGAGCATCAGAGATCTGGGTGAATGTGTGATCAAATGTTGTAACTCATGGGTAAAGAAACCTAGAATTTCAAGACAGAGAACAAGGCAAAATACAAGTGAAGAAATAATGGCCAAGAATGATGTGAGGAAAAAAAAAAAAACAACAACACCAAACCACACCCTTCAAAACCACAGAAAATAAGATTAAATAAATACAAGAAAGTCTTGAAAAAACTCAGAGAAGGAAAAAAAAAAACAGCATAATATCATTATGAACTGGATCATATACCTTGTCAGAAACTAAATATTAAATATATTATATTCCATAATACTTAAAGGTATATTAATAACATATCTAATTATGATACAAATCTAGGATAGCTCTTATGCTTTCACAAATTATATTGTTTTCTATGTAAAAATCTTTTTAAGAAAATCAAATAACATCAAGTGGATCTATGGATTGAAATAGATCTATAGTTGTAAAATATTTATGACCATTCACCAATTCCATATTAAAAATCACTGTAAGACTATTTTTGGGTACTACAGTTCAGAAATGTCTTTATATTCTTTTTTAGTTTATATTTTTATGCTTTCATAAAACTCTAGCTCTCAAAGAACGGCATTATATGTCTCCTTCATATAATGTCACATTTCTTTTCTGATTCCACCATGGACTACTGGAGGCAGAGGTATGAGAGGGAAGCTCAGAGGATGCACACCTGCAAGTGCAGGTACACAGAAATAGGGGAGGCAAACAAAGCCAGATACAGAAAGGCAACCTGAGGAGGGCCCCACCAGACTGAGCCCAGCACCAGTGCTCTTTAGGAAGGGAAGCTGGGCCCCCTCTGGATTGTGATACCCTTATACCAGGTCCAGTGAATGTCTTCTTTGGAGAGCATCTAACACCCCAGGAGGGTAGCCAGACTGCTGGTATAAGCACCTAACCTATCAACCCAAGCACTGGGGGAGGAAGCCCAGAGGGCAAGATATTTGCAACTTAGGGCACAGAGAGATACAGAAAGCCAGAGAATCATTCAGGGGGTAGGAACTGAGCTAGCTCTAGTGAACCTTTGGGAAAGTAAAAAACAAGAGCACAGTACTGATTAGAGACCCAGATCTAGACTCTGAGAGAGACCAGGCTCAGGGAGTTGCAGATGCAACAGTGATTATGTCCAGTGAAACCCTGGGGAGAAAAGTAATTGGAGGAGCTTTGCAGTGGTTGACACATTGTGTCAACTTGAGAAGTCCAGGAGTTTAATTAAGTGACTTAGCAGGGGGTCAGGGTCCTCACTTTGTGAACATCCTGAGCCTGGGCAAGAGCGCAGGGAGATGGTGTAAGTGCTACACCCACCCAGGGGCGGATAGCCTGCTTACAATAGAAGGGAGGAAAATAGTCTCGTCCCCCCCCCTTTGCTTTTGTTGCTTTTGCTGTCTATTGCTGCCTTAACTCCCCTGCGCCATGCTACCCTGCCTTGGAGCCAACTGATTATGGACTGAAGCCTCCACAAACTGTGAGCTAAATAAACCTTTCCCTCTTTAAATTTGGATGTCGGGTATTTTGTCCCAGCAACGAGAGAAAAGTAATGAAGACAAGCGCCAAAATAGTTACTCTCCCATTGCTCTCCCAAACACTGTGGAATTCTGCTCCTGTGGGATATCTGGTGCTGGCTTAGTAACAAACACTTAGCCCTCCACCCCCACCCCAGCCAAAATCTGCTAAGCACCAAGAGCCCCAGACCCCAAAGTTTGTTGCCTGGATAGTGATGCTATGTGCAGAGCAGAGAAGAAGGTATTGGCCAAGGGCCACACAGGCACAGTTTAGCCACAGGGTGCAGTGTGGTGCGTTCTGCGCAGCTTTATGCGCAGAGAACGGAAGGGCAGCCCTAGAGATTTTCATGCGGGGAAGGGAGTGAATATCAGGACAGCCTTTTCGGAAATCAGTGAAACTGTGTACTAGCCTAAGCACACCACATCCTCCAACCCTGACTCAATCAAAAGTGTCTGATTACAATATAAAGGCAGAAACCTCCAAGGAATATGATGAAAGAGAATTGAGCCCAGAGCTGGGGAGGAGCCATACTTACTCAGAGTGCATGAACACAGGTATGGCCCTGGGCATTAGACAGAAGCGAGTGAAGATCCGGAAGCGCATTTCAGAAATCAGCAGAAAAATCTGTACTTCACCCGCTGCACCATGCCCTTCACCCTCGGACTTAACCGGAGGTGTCACATGATAGGACGGGGGGAAAATAAGCCTCCAGCTTACTGTACTCCGAGGAACTCAGCATAGCCCAGCAGAGTGCCTGCTGAGGAAAGGAGCCAAGTCCCGCAGTTTCCAGACCCCACCCCACAAGTCCAAGACCCCCCATCTGTGAACGTGGGGGGAAGAGAACAATGTTTGAATTCAGACTGCAGGATAAGTAGGACTGAGAACACTCTGCACCCTTATGTTTTCACAATTGTGTGGATTTTTTCTTCTTTCCTTTTTTCTTTCTTATTCAATTCTTTTTCTCCTTTCATCATACACGTATATGATAAATATTCAGTCTAAATATTATTCTTTATGGGAATTTCACAATAGCCCCAGCAGAACTGTGTAGAGTCAACTTTAATAACAGCATATTCAGTGTTTCTAACATTCTCAGGTTCCCTCATTCTCGAATTACACTTACTTTTCTCTCAATCACTTCCTCTGTCCCCAGAATAGTCTCTCAGTCCTGCTCTCCACCAACTCTCCACTCCAGGAATAAAAATAATAATGAAGTTCAAACTCGTACCTTCCTTTTTTCTCTTTTTCATCTTTTTGATCTTCTCTTTTTTTCTCTTCCTTATTCCTTCTCTCATCCTCTACATCAGTAGTGATATATCATAGTATTTCTGGGTCATTAAGAAAGGGGTGAAATTGTTAAAACAGGTTTCAAATTACATAATGATATATACGGGCTCTGTAGATATTGATATAATTGGTAGCGGTTCCTCTTTGCAATGCAGTGACTGGGTCTCATCATATTATGCTCAGGTTGAAGATGTGTATAAATACCAAACTATAAAGCCAAGCTCATAACACAGGTGAAAAAAAACACTAACTAAAGAGAATCTCCAGACAAATGACAAAGATTTTCTACTCCTGAACCCTCAGTAAAAAAAACAATTGAAAGATAAGAAAACAGGGCAACAAGATGCCTCCAAGAATTCTTAACTCCCCAAAAGCTAATCTCCTGGGAGAAGTAAAAAATTAAATGGCTAAAATATTTGAAAAAATAAAATAAGAAACAAATATGGATCCATTGATCCATAAAATGTTCAATTAATTCACAGATTATGTAACTAAACAGATAAAGGAATTGATGGATAAAATGATCTCTGAGCTTAAAGAAGACAAAATAAATTTTGGGCTAAGCAACATGCTGTAAAATATGAATGACCATTTTCGTGAAGAACCAGAGATCATGAAAAGCTATCAAAAAGAAACCCAGGACACATAAATCTATTAAAAATATGGGCAGCAGAAACGACTGATATGTAAAGAGAGAATCAGAATTAGAAGATAAGTGTGATGCAGAAGATCATGCACACAATACAACCTTTCAAACAGCAAGATGCCATAGAAGCTGTAACGTCTGCTAGGGGACTCGTGTAAAATAACCTAAAAGTTATGGGAGTTAAGAAAAGATCAGAAGACAGCACAAATGGTCAAAAACATATTTAGCAAAATCGTAGCCAAAAATTTTCCATGTCTCATGAAACAACTCAACTTTCAGGTACTGTGGCATATAAAACCCTGAATACCCATGATCAGAGAAGAATTTCTCCATGACACATTGTAGTTACAATCCCAGAAGTACAGCAAAAGGACAGAATATCAACAGGTGTTAGCAGACAGCACCAACTATGTTATATAGACAAGTCCATCACAGTAACATCGGATTTCTCAGCACAAACCTTAAAGGCCAAAAGGGCTTGAAGTGAAGTTTTTCAAAACCCATAGGAAAACTACTTCAACCTAGATTAATATTTTCTGGAAAACTATCTTCAAAATTGACAGAAAAATAAAGAATTTCCATGACAAAGAGCATGTTCAGAAGTACATGTCAAACAAACCAGCCCCGAGGAAAGTACTCAAAGAATTCCTAGACTGAGACAACTAAGCCAACAACACCAAAGAGCCCAAAGGAAAGAATGTATCAAGCAGCGTGGGTAGTTAAACAAAAGGGAAAAGACGGTAACAGTAAAAGAAGAATAATGCAGTAACAGGATTCTGTCAGTGTCTTTCAGTAATAACTCTCACAGTGAATGTTCTTAACTCCCCAAACAAAAGAAACAGATTGGCAAACTTGATCAAAGAAGAAAAGCCACGGACTATAATGTGCAGGAGACACACCTCAGCCATAGAGAAATGCGTGGTGTGAAAGTCAAAAGACTGAAAATGGTACTTAATACAGCGGGAGCCCCAAAACAAGCAGAATTAGCTACCTTATTTTAAGATAAAATGGACTTAAAGCCAAAACTAATCAGAAGAGACAAAGGAGATCAAAACATACTAGTCAAGGGAACAACTTAACTGGAACAGAAAACAATTGGAAATGTATATGCACCAAATGCCAGCACACCCAGTTTCATAAAACAAATATTATTGGACCTAAAGATAGATAAAAATCAACACAATTGCCAGGCGTGGTGGTGCATGCCTGTAGTCCCAGCATTCGGTAGGCTGAGGCAGGAGTATTGCTCCGAGTTCGAGGTCAGCCTGGGCTCCTTAGCGAGTTCAAGACTAGCCTGGGCTCCATAGCAAGACCCTGTCTCAAAAAATCAAGCAAAATTTTTTTTTAAGAAAACACTTAGGGCCGGTGAGATGGCTCAGCGGCTTAAGCGCCTGCCCGGCAAGCGCGAGGGCCCGAGTTCGACTCCCGGAACCCACATACGAAAAAGGGGCTGGTGATATCGCTCAGCGGCACGGGCACCTGCTGGCACGCGAGGTCCTGAGGTCGACCCCCTGGTACCCACAAAAAAAAAAAAAAAAGAAAACACAATTATAATGAGGGACTTCAACAGCCCATTATCACAAATAGATCAATTATTTTATTTTCTTTTATTTATCTATTTATTTATTTATTTATTTATTTATTTATTTATTTATTTATTTGTGGGTACCGGGGGTCGACCTCAGGACCTTGCGCGCCAGCAGGCGCCTGTGCCACTGAGCGATATCACCAGCCCTTTTTTCGTATGTGGGTACCGGGAATCGAACTCAGGACCTTATGCCACTAAGCCATCTCACCGGCCTGATCAATTATTTTAAAAAGCAACAAAGAAATATCAGTGTTAAACCACACCTTAAAGCAAATGTATTTAATAGATATCCACAGAGTGTTCCACCCAACAACAAAATACAGATTTTCCTGAGCAGTAAGTACATAAAACTTTCTCCAAATACTGCATTTTAGGCCATAAAGCACGCTTAAATAAATAAAAAGTAATTGAAATAATCTCAGGTATATTATCAGATCACAGTACACTGAATCTAGAAATCAATGACAATGGAAATCACAGAAACTCTGCAAACGCATGGAGAATACATAGTACATTCTCAGATGTACAATGTGTCACTGAAGAAATTAAAGAAGAAATTTAAAAGCTTCTAATGTCAAGTGAAAATGGTGGCACAGCATACAGAACCTATGGGACACAAGGGAAACAGTTCAAAGAGAGAATTTTATAGGTGTGAATGCCCATACTAAAGAAGTCAATTAGTCCCAAATAAATAACCTAAGATGCACATCAACATCCTAGAAAAACAAGAGTAATCCAAATCCAAAACGTGTACAAGGAAAAAATAGCATAAAGTCATAGTAGAAATTAATGAAAATGAGAATGAAAAACATACAAAGAATCAGTAAATTTAAAAGTTGGTCATTTGAATGTATAAACTAGAAAATCCTTAGCGAGACTTACAAAAAGAAAGAAAAGACCTATATTAATACAATTAAAAATGAAAAAGATGAAATCACAATGGACATCAAGGAAGTTTAGAGGAAGACAAGAAACTACTTCAAAGGCCTTTATTCTAATAATTAGAGAATCTAGTATAAAGGTATAAATTCCCACATGCATTAATTACCCAAGCAGAATCCAGGCGATAGTGGGAGGAAGTTTGTTCAGGACAGAAGGTGATGGGTTGGTGGCCCATGTGAAAACACCTCCTCTAAAAGCAGCTCAAGCTGGAAGACAGGGCCCTGCAAAGAGACATCTTGGAGAAGAATTTACAGCTGAGGAGATAATGACTGACATGTCAAAAAAGGAATAGTACCCATTGGCCAAGGTGTTAAAATAGAGTTTGATATACGTATATATATTGTGTGTGTTGATTTTAAATACAAACTTTTCTATTGTATATATCTTGCTGATACAAATTCTTCAAACTTAGTTTGCAATGATGTATGCCTTGTTACATAAGTGGAACCCAGTGATAGTGGACATCTTTTTACTGAATTGAAGTTCTACCAGTGAGCTGCTAAACCAGAGTAAATTCAGAAACGGATTCATACCCATAAACTTCAGTACCTTGGTGTTCCTAACCATTTGGGATCTGGACTACTTAATAAAAATGGAAAAAGTTAGGGTCTATGATAATAGATCACTTTGGGAGTGACCTTCAGAAAATACATGAAGCAAACTCCAAAAGGTTTTCTCAGAAAACTGTCTTCCAGGTAAGCTTTAACATTCTGGATGTTATGGAATATATTCATAAGCATGAGTATTTACATGGAGATATCAAGACTACATATCTTCTTCTAACCTACAAGAATCCTGACCAGGTGTATTTGGTAGATTAAGGCCGTCCTTATCAGTACTGCCCAGATGGAATTCATAAAGATTATAAAGAAAATCCCAAAGGCATCACGATGGCACTAATGAATTCACAAATATTGACACTCACAATGGCATGATCCCATCAAGACAGTGATTTAGAAATACTGGTAATAGCATGATCCAGTGGCATGGTGACCATCTTCTTTGGGAGGATAATTTGCAGGATCCAAACTATGTTAGAGATTGCAAAATTAGATACAGATGCAGCATTGCAAGTTTGATGGACAAATGTTTTACTGAAAGAAACAGCCCAAGTGAAATTGCTAAACACATGGAAATACTGTGAAATTACTGGAGTATACTGAAAAGCCTCTTTACCAAAAATTCTGTGATATTCTTTCGTAAGGACTAAAAGCTACAGGAAGTAAGGATGATGGCAAACTGGGCCTCAATATTATGGAGAATGGAAGTTTGAAAATAAAAACTGTAACAAAGAACAGAAAGAAAGATGTGGAAAGAAACAGAATCTACAGTAGTTTTGAAGATCTGGAATGCTCTGATTCCCAAACAGAGAAGATCCCACACACCTGTTCAAAACAAGGAAGACAGTCCAGAAGTGAATGACGTACTCCGAGCCAACTTTTCTTCCTTCTCATTTGACATTTTCTCCTTCTGTGTTTTGTTTTATTTTCATGTACGTTTTGTGGGGTGGGAGTAATAACTAAAACCTATGTCTTTGAAAAATAAACTTTTTTATTACATAGACCCTTGTACAATTTACAGAGGCTGATTTATGAAATTCAAAAATATGCAGGTCTTACCCCTTAAGCTATCTGAATGTTTGAGTTTTGGTGTACATATGAGAAACATTACTGTGAGATCTACTTCTCTAATCATTATGCATTTCCCACAGTAGATAAAAATGTTTGAAAAAGTCTTCACTTTTAAAGAAATCCAAAATTTAAAATGAAGGCTTTTTTTTTTTTTTTTTGGTATAAAAGAAAAATAAGGGGCTGGTGAGATGGCTCAGTGGCATAAGCACCTGCCTGGCAAGCGCGAGGTCCTGAGTTCAACTCCCGAAACCCACATATGAAAAAAAAAAAAAGGGCCGGTGATATCGCTCAGCAGCACAGGTGCCTGCTGGCGTGCAAGGTCCTGAGTTCGACCCCTGGTACCCACAAAAAAAAAAAAAAAAAAAAAGAAAGAAAAGAAAACAAAAATCAAGAAGATATAAAAACACTGAACAATCCAGTAATAGGCAATGAAAGGTAGGCAATAATTGAATCCCTACAACCTAAGGAAAGCCTAGGAGCAGATAAATTTACCCACATATTTTACTAATTATTTTAAGAAATAATTAGTACCAATTTTCCTCAAACAGGGCCGGTGAGATAGCTCAGCGGCATAAGTGCCTGCCTGGCAAGCACGAGGTCCTGAGTTTGACTCCCGGTACCCTCATAAAGGAAAAAAAATATTACCCTCAAAAATTTTCATGAAATTGAAAGAGAGAAAACACTGCCAAACTCATTCCTTGAAACTAGCATTATCCTGATACCAACATCAGACAAAGAAAACAAAAAAGAAAACTACATACCAATTTCTTTAATGAACTTGCATGCAAAAATCTTCAACAAAATACTTTCAAACAGAATGCAAAAACATCACTAAAAGAATCATACATCCTGATGAAGTTGGTTTCATTGCAAGGACAGTCCAATATATATATAAATCAATAAATGTAATAAACACATAAATAGAAATAAGGATAAGAATCATAAGATTCTCTAAATAGATGCAGAAAATCCTTTCAAAAATCCAATATCCATTCATGCTAAAAACCTTGACAGAAGTTCATATAAAAAGACTATATTGGACGGATAAAATCTATTTATGACACCCTCTACCAACATCAAACTAAACAGGGAGAAACTGAAAGTGTTCCCTCTAAAATCAGGAACAAGCTAGTGTATCTAATCTCACCACTCCTCTTCACCAAAGTACTGAAAACAATGAGAGCAATTAGGCAAGAGAAAGAAATTAAAGAAATTTAAAAAGAAAAGGAAGAAGGGAAGCTATTCTTATTTGCAGATAACCTGACCAGTATGCTTTGTATAGAACACCTAAACAGTTCCACCAGAAGACCCTTGGCACTAATGAATTCAGCAAAGTGGCAGAATACAAAATAAACTTAAAAATCTATACCATTCTGGTACACTAAGAATGAAACCAATGAGAAAGAATTCAGAAAAACAGTTCCATTCAGAATAGCTTCAAAAAATTAAATACCAGGAGTAAACCTAACCAAGAAAGTAAAAGCTCTTTATAATGAAAAATATGTTCGTCTGAAAAAAGAGATGGAAGAGGACATTAGAAAATGAAAAGCAGCTCTGAGATTAGCAGAACCAATATCATCAAAATGTCATATTTCCAAAAATGTTATTTAGATGGAATGTCATTCAAAATACCACCAGTCTTTTATTTATTTTATTTTTTTACAGAACTACAAGAAAATAATTCTAAAATTTATGTGGAACCAGAAGAGACAAAGAATAGCAAAAGCAATCCTGGACAAGAAGAACAAGGCAGGAGACATCACAATCCCAGATTTCAAATTACACTACAAAGCTACAAGAGTAAAAACAATGTGGTCCTGGCACAAAAGCAGACATATTAGAAATGGATAAAAGAAAAGGATAGGATAGGATAGGATAGGATAGGATAGGATAGGATAGGATAGGATAGCATAGGATAGGATAGGATAGGATAGGATAGGATAGGATAGGATAGGATAGGATAGGATAGGATGGGACAGGATGGGATGGAATAGGATAGGATAGGATAGAATGCAGAATCTATGCCAAGTACCTTCAGATATCTGATTTTCATCAAAAGGGCCAATAATATATACTGGATAAAAAATAGCCTCTTTAACAAATCATGCTAGAAAACCAGCTTATTCACATTCAAAGAATTAATCTTGAGCCATATCTCTCACCCTGTACTAAAATCAAATCAAAACACAGATAACATGATCTTTTACATAGAACACCAAAAACATTCCATCAGAAGACTCTCAGAACTAATATAGTCAGCAAAGCAGCAGAATACAAGATAAACACAAAAATCAATACCATTCTAGGACACTAAGAATGAAACCAATGAAACAAAAATTTAGAAAAACAATCCCATACAGAATAACTTCAAAAAATTCAATACCAGGAATTAACACATGCATGTAAGTGAAAGCCTTCTATAATGAAAAATATGTTATTTTCAAAAAAAGAGATTGAAGAAGATATATAAATACAGAAATGCTGAATACTCTGGAAGAAGAAATTGAAAAAAATACTTTTGAAGACAGGCATAGGCAAAGATTTCTTGAAGAGAACTTCAGTCACAAAAGAAATAATACCATCAATCAACAAATGGGGTTATATCAAATGAAAAGCTTCAGCACAGCAAAAGAAACAACCAACAGAGTGAAGAGACAAGGACTAATATCTACAATGTAGAAAAAATATTAAACTGCCAAAATAAGAGACCCAGGCAAGAAATAGTATTTGAAATGAATAGATGCTGCTCAGAAAAAAGAAGTGCAAATGGCCAATAAATAATAAAATATTGTTCATCTTCTTTGGCCATTAAAGAAATACACATAAAAACACTGAAATTTTATCTTACTATAGTTAGAATGTCTCTTGTCCAAGGACTTAAAGAACAATAAATGCTGGTAAAGTTGAGGTTAAAAGGAACTTTTCTATGTTGATGGTGGGACTATAAAGTCATGCAACAAATATGGAAAGCTGTATGAAGAGTCCTCAAAAAATTAAAAATAGAAATTACATTTGACCTAACTATGCCTCTTCTGAATAGCTTCCTGAAAGAGCTGAAGTCATTACAATACAGTGACACATGCATACCCATGTTTATAGGCCCATAACTCACTACGTTAAATCACGACAGTGGCCCATATGCCCATCAACAGTTGAGTTAATTAAGAAAATGTGTTATACATACATAAGGAAGTATTATTCAGCCATAAAGAAAGATGTATTTCAGTCATTTGTAGGTAAATGAATGGATCTTGAGACCATAATGTCAAGAGAAATGTCTTTCACATCACAGTAGTTAAATATTGCATGGTGGGGCTGGTGAGATGGCTCAGCGGCTTAAGCGCCTGCCTGGCAAGCGCGAGGGCTCGAGTTCGACTCCCAGAACCCACATATGAAAAAGGGGCCCGTGATATCGCTCAGCAGTACGGGCGCCTCCTGGCACACGAGGTCCTGAGGTCGACCCCATGGTACCCACAAAAAAAAATAAATAAAATAAAATAAAATAAATATTGCATGGTTTATCTAACACAAGAGTTCCAAAATATAAATAAGTTAGAGAACAAAATAAAGGATACATACTAAGAAAGAGAGAGGGAGACCCTAGAAATAAGAAGGCGATCTGGAGAAGGAGCTCCTGGTGGGCCAGTAGGGAGAGGGGGAGTAAAAATGATCAAGATGTGCTAACTCAACAAACTGAATGGAATCATGATATATCACAAGCATACACTAATAACATTTTTAAAAAATGTTTTACATCATTTTTAATGTTTTAAATAATTAGTAAGGGTTTGTATACAGGTAGAATGTATCATTTGATGAGATTTGAAAAAAGTTTGCATCCAGCTGCATATCAGTTAATGTGTAGAAACTTCACGTCATCCAAGAAACTCTCCTCGTGACCATTCTAGTTAAGTTTGTGAATTCCCTGCTTCAGGGAATCACTGCTCTTATTTATTGACTTGTATTTGTTGTGCTAGCACTTCTTATGGATGCAGTCACATCATGTCCAAATGTTTTGTGTGAATTCTGACTCTACCCATGTTATGTTATTAATCCACATTGCTGGGCTTTTTCCTTTTCATTGCTGAGTACTCTTGCTGAGAGTATTTTCAGTAGTATATTCTCTAAATACACACTATTTATCTACAAGCACAGTGTGTGTGAGCATTGTGAACTAGTAATACAGGCTATATTGTTCTTTCTAGTTACTCATTTGTTCTATTTTCAGTTGCAAAACATACTTTTTTTTCCCTTCTTTGGTACCTTGGTACATAGATCTAAAACCTTTTCACTACATGTGTGTTGTTCTTTTTCTAGATTCTTTATTCGGCTTACTCCAGAACCAGATTATTTGGATCTCTCAAGTTGTACATTAAAACCTGAAATCAGCTATCATATATTCTCCAAATTTTATCATTATTTTCCAAAATTTGTTTGGATACTCTAGACCCTAAGTGATTCCCCAAATATGTTAGAATCAATTTGTCATTTTCTAGAAAAACATTTGGTATTTTGATTGAGACTGAATTTTTAAAATATAGGTGGAATGGACAATAACAATGTCTAGCATTTGAGTCAACCAACATGAGGTGTTCCTTTGCTTATTTAGTTCTTCTTAGAGCTGTGGTTTAGTTCTTCACAACATTTATGCATTGTGATTTTTAATATAACTTACAGATACGTACATAACTAACACCATATTTTGCTGCTATTGTACACTGTATTTTTATTTGAATTTTTAATTTTTACAACTGATACATCTGTGATATTCTTCCATTAAATATGTTAAATTTACTTGTAAATTCTAAGAGATATTTTTGTGATCCTTTGAAATTTCTACATACATGAATTCATTATGTGGGTTTAGAAGACAAATTTGTATCTTTCATTTGCATATTTATGCCACTGACTTCATTTTTCTGTTCTACAGCACTGGTTGGAAACTTACGCACAATACTGAAGAACAGGGATGAGTGCAGGCAACTTCCTGTTTGTACCCAGCAGGAATATTCAGTGTTTAGCAATTAATGTAACATTAGTTATAATTTCTGATTTTTTATTATTCATCTCTGCAAATATATCAAATGCTTTCTATGCATTTATTGAGATGATTACACGTTTCTTCTTTAATTTTGGCAATGTAGCTAAGCATTTCTAGATAATTCACTGTTGAAATTTCTTTTCATTTTAAGCCCCATATAGATATATTTCTCTTTGATGCATAAATATGATCCATATTGTAGGGGCATGTTTATCTATGTTCATGAGGTACTTGTCATCTTTCTTATATTTTGGAAGGCTTATTACTACCATTTTAGTCAATACACAAATTAAATTAGGAAGTTTTGCTCTTATTTTCTGAAAATGCTTGAGTTAGATTGTTAACATATCATTGTAAAATAATAAAATGCACTAGTAAAATCATCTGGCCCTGGAGATTCTTTTAAGAGAGGAGGAAATTTTTTTGCTTACAAATATAATTAACGTGACAAATGAAACCAGCTCAAGCTATATTTGCCAAATATTCTTGAGTCAAATTTTAAAGTATTATCTTTTCGAGAAATTTGTCTACTTTATTGAAGCTGACAAATTAATCAACATGGAGTTAATTATAATATTTATCATTTCATGAATGCTTAAAAATTGTTATAACACCATTTTATTGCTTGTGGTTTATAGCTTTTCATGTTTTTTTCAAAAGATCATTGTTTGACATTATTAATTTCTTTAATTTTGATCTATTTCTATGCTTTTTGTTATCTTTATTGTTTCTTGGATTTCACTAAATTTGCATTCAATACATTTGTATAACCTTAAAATGAAAACATAGATCATCAATTTTAAGGATCTCTTTTATCCAAATATAAGTGTTACAAGTTTTAAATTTGTCTCAAAGCACTATATTATCTGCATTTCTCAACTTTTGGAAGATTGACTTTTTAAAATCACTCAATTAAAAATAGTTTCTAAATTTTTATGATTATTTATTTGAAAACATGAACTATTTAAAAGTAGGATTCTTTATGTCTGTAGTTCCAGCACTGAGGGAGGATGAAGCAAGAGGATTGCAAGTTTGAGTCCTGCCTGGAAATCTTAACAGAACTCTGACTCAAAATAAAAAGTAAAAGAGGCTATAGCTAAGTAATAGAGTGCTCCTAGATTCAATAACCAATGCTGCAACGAATAACTAAGTAAATAAGTAAGTAAAAGTAGAAAATCTGTTTTTTATACATAAACTTTGGGTGTATATTCTCTGAATAGTTATTAGTATCAGGAAGTTGTTTTTTTTCTTTTTACAACTTTCTCATCCCACTGCAATTATTGTTTAAATTGACACCAAAAATAGTATACAACAATCACTTACAGCTTGCTCCCTCTTTGCCAGAAAGTTGAACTCTGATACCTTCATCACATTACAACATAAGTGACATTAGAAAGAAAAGATACCTCCTTCAATGTCCTTCTTATTAAGCTATGTAAAGTTTTCTTGATTATGATGTATTTCTGTTGAGCATTACACATAAAAGTCTTCACACATGTGTTACTTTGCTTGGTCTCACAATATTTCAGTGTTTTCATTAATATTATTCCCACATTGCTAGTCCTGCTACTGGGAATCATAAAGAATAAATGCCTGTCGTTAAGCACTTGGATAATAGCAGTTGAAAAGTGAATTTTCAACACAGTCTTTTTTATCCTATTTTTAACTTCAATTTAAAATAATAGTGAAATCACCTATACTGAGACTGTCCATAAAATATATTGCCAGTTTTACAGGACTGACTAGGGACAAAGTAGACCTCTTCTGTAACAAAGCTGGTAAGACGATATTGCAGGCTTAGTTATACAAGCTTATGAAATTTCTATTTATGTAGAACACTATCCTTTATGTAATATCTGAATGAGTAATAATCAGTAGTTAATTCTTGACCCTAACGTTAAATATGACAGCAGAAAATGCAAATTTAAATTTATTTTTCATCTATAGCGTGATATGACATGAAATGTCCAAAGTCCCTTGTTAACTGAGTTTTACAGTAAAATATGATGGAATCGTAGGTTTCAAAGATATCATACTTTATTTTGCCAATGATTTGTATTCTTCAACCCATTAACTTTCAGTTTTAATATTTGAAATGGAGCTATTGATGACACTTTCTTCTCAGTGACAGCCAGTAACTCCTCATGAAGCTATGGCAGTATGTGTCCCTCACTTAGGAAGCCATCGATCCATTATACTTCAATTCTGCCAGTAACATTTCCCTTATGGCTGGCCCCAAAATACAGGAAGCCTGATCTAACACTAGTGTATCTTCTATTTTCAATGAGGGACTTTGTTTAGTTTTGTAGCCTGCTTTGACTGAGGCACAAAAGGTAATTTTATCTCTACTTAACAAGAAAAGGAAAGAAGAGTAATACAGATTCAGAAAATGAAAGCCTTGTTGTTCTCAAAAGTGATACCCAGAAAGGAAAAAGACATTTTCCTCTTTTTGTTTGTGTATCAATGAACATGTGCACCTATACTTATTCGTTGTTGCTCAAATTTAAATGCAGTCTTGTGGAGGAGAATAACTCAGTAATTCTGAAAGCACACTACACTGAAAGAGTAAAAGTTTTGGTTTCTCAGGCTTTTGTGTGATTGTGGAAAAAAAGTGTATTACAATAAAGAAAAATGCAATGAAGAACGCTTTTTTCTTGCTCTTACTTAGGAGTTGTAGATTTCTCAGTACTCTATATGAAAGAAATTATTAACCAGATGTAGTGTGTTTGCTATTAGGTGCTGATTTAATCAGCATCCTGTTACATGCTCCTCATTCTGGAGGTTTCAGTCCAAGTTTGAGTGGCTCCAGCTCAGCTGTGGCAAGGGCAGCACACCATGAAGGAGCCTGTGACACAGCTATCCCATGAGACAGGAAGCAGGAAAAGAGACAGGAAGAGTTTGGGGTCCACAATCTCTTGAGAACAGCGCCCGGAAACTTAAGGATCCTCCCCAGGGCTGTAGCTCCTATAGGTTCCACCAACTCACAGTAGCATTTCCCAGCAGGACAAGGAGCTCTCAGCATTCAAATTGTAGCCAGTGCTTATATCATCAAGCCTAGTTCATAGTAGATTATAAGATTGTACACTGTAAAACTGACTTAACGACATGAACTTCGACTAATAACATATAGTATTTTTGATTAACTTCTTTCCTTGTGACCACTTTCCACTCGGGAAGCAGAGATGAGCAGTTTGCGTTACCACATGACGTCGCAAGGTGCTTGGGGATGTCTTCTAAATATACACATAATTCTACCTAAGAGGAAGGCAAGTGGACAGAGTTCTCTTCAACACGTAGACATGCTGACAAAATTAAATTACAAATGCTGGTGTCAGTACATTTCTATGAATATACTGTGTGATTTGGTGAATAATTTTGAATATATTACAAACTAAATGTAGATTATATCTCATTAATATTTTTATCCACTTGAAAGGAAATGACAGGAATTTACCCAAGGGTCTGTAAATGATCAAAAATTAAAACAAACATTTAGCTAACATGTGCATATGCTTTAATCAGATTTGTGCTGAAAATGGCGAAGAATAATTATTCTTGAGTGTATTAAAATCTGTGTTTACTCTTCAATGGTATCTTAATTATTTTTGTTAGTTAAATATACAGTTAAAAGATGTAATTTTATGAAACATAAGATCAAAAGAAAATTCCCAAATACACAATTCCTGGAAATCAGAAGTAATACACTGTTTATCCTTTGGACCAAAACCTGTAACTTTTAAGGGCATGAGCAATTCAGCTTAGAAGTCATAAAAAGAGAGTAAAATTGTACACTATATGGCAATAGACTTCTAAATGCTGTCTTTGTCAGTAGAATTATATAAATGCATAACTTAGAAAAATTGTTTAAATCATACATTCATTCAATTTTTCCTCAAATTAACAAGATAAAGCTGTTCTTGTTATCTTATGTGGGTTATACATAAAAGAAGATATTGGGTTTAATAAGAACTGTTAATTAAATCTAGTAAAATAAAAAATACTTTTTATCTACTCTTATTCCTATGAGATTTCTGAGCTGCCTAAACTGAACTTTAAGTTTTATCTATTGTAAAGTAAATTTATATCACCTACTTCCTCCAGATGTTCTATTGTAATTATTTGAAAATTAGATTTTATTTATATAAAAAATTTTAAACCCCAAATCTATAAAAATGTTGCAAGAATAATTCAATTATTGGTATATTTGTTCCAGGGAGTCAAGTAACCCAAGGAAATTATTAAGAGCTTAAAATTTAAGGAGACATATAAAATTGTATACCTATACTGACATCTAGTAAACTGAGAAAAGGAGAGTGAATAGGATAAATCTAGATGTAGTTTTTATATAAGAAGTTACTCACTAGATTCATGGGGTTTGTTTAAAAAGAAATAGGAAGAAAGACACTCCAGATGGATCGAATACTTTGGGTTTAGTTGTGGAGACTACAAAATGTAAAACATGTTTTCAGAACTATGAATAGTTAATTTATAATTATTTGTATGGTATGAGAATAATAATATAGCATATGACAATTAAGACAAAATAGGCACAAATGAGAAAGATGAGAAGATATAAAATGCATTTTTCATACATAGGGCTTTATTCCACCCAAAACTGGACTCTATAGTTAAGAGAACTGACCTGCTAGCTTTTAAGACTTTTGAGAAATACAGATTAAAACAACAATTTGCAAGTGTAGAATTATTTATAAAAGTAAAAATGCATACATCCAAGTGTATTTGTACCCAGTAGATAAGCAAATAAAACAGATGTATACAGTGCAGCATCACCAGGATACCTTCAACTGGAAATGAGTTGAATTATTTGTATTTTCTCATGGCATTTTACCTTCCTTTTGTTTGCTTAGCCAGTTCTGACCTTAGATCTAATCATTTTTTAGTTGAGCATTGAATATCTTGGCTTCTGTTATCTTTCTTATGGATGAATAGAATAATTGTATCCTGTAATGTTAACTTTGATGATTGACTTTTTCTTATATATTGGCTCTTGACCAATTCCTGGTTTTATTTTGAAATGGGTTATTTATAGTCACTGTATAATAATAACTACTATAATGATGGCTTAGCCATTAATTGAAAAAGATTCTCTTCAGTTTTATGGTACAGTTGAGAGATTATGACTTATGAAGTCCCTAAGAACTAGTTAGGAATAATTCTGCCATTAACAAGCTAGAAATTTACAACATGGATATAATAAAGAAAATTATTAGGGTTACAATATATTACAGAATATAACTTACACATTCTAGAGCAGTTTCTGCCATAAAAGTGCAAATTCAGATAACACAAGTGTAACTATGCCGGTGTGAGTAATCAACGTGCTTCCCGCTGAGCTCTGTTCTGGATTCACTGTGTTTAGTGAAACGTGCCCCGCTCTGTGCTTCTGAGATGAATACCCCTTCTATCAATTAAAAACTATGTGCTTTCTTATGCAGCTATTCTTTAAAAATACAAATTAGTAATTTTCAGACGTAAATGAAAAGTTAAAGGATATAGTGAGATATTAGGTATATTATGTATATTGTCTCATATATGTTCTTCGAAGCCACCATGACAGACATTTCCCTTACACATTGAGAAAGCATTAAATATACCAATACTTTATATGTAGAAAGTCCATCCCACACGTTATGCTTTACCAAGATTATGTTCAGGGTGACATTTTCTTTTCCCTGGAATGCGCACGTCAGTCGTCAGCAATAAACTATAGGAATGTATTATTTCACTGAAATATATTCTCAAGCCTCTTGAGCCATATATATTGTCTATCTAGAGATTTATTCCTGTGGAGAGAAACCCACCCCGAATTCGTAACAGCAAAAACAGTTAATATGGGTGATGCTAGAGACACAGCTCCACCCTTTCTGAGCATGCTTTCTCTCATGAATAGGATTTGAGTGTATCAAAATAATATTACATATCAGTACTGTTGTCATTATCATAAGCACGGTTCAAATCAATTTTAGATGCTGTTTAATATAAAGGGCTTCTTTCTGTTCCTCCCTCTTCCCTCCTCCTTTCTTCTCTCTGTCCCTTCCTTCCTCAGTCTCTTCTTTTTCTTTCTTTTTAGTTTCTTTCTTTTTCTTTCTTTCTTTCTTTCTTTCTTTCTTTCTTTGTTTCCTTCCTTCCTTCCTTCCTTCCTTCCTTCCTTCCTTCCTTCCTTCTTTCTTTCTCTGCTGCATGAACATTGCTGAAATCAAAGGTCTACAGATTTCTTTAAATATCCATTTGGAGCTTAAGCACATAATAAATTGAAGCTGTCTATATTCCTGTGAGAAAGGTAGGAAGAGTTACCTTCTTCATTTATGGAGGAAAGGATTGTGATAAACAAGGTCATAGTTATTTTTTAACCCACATACCTTATGCATTATTTGGATGTAACTAGTTGAATTTCCTGCCCCAGAGAAAACTTTTAATGCTTTGTATCAATATATGGAAGGGAAATATTTACAGTGCTGTGCACTTTTGTTTTATGTATCCCTCAGCACAAAAGGAAACTTTTATGATGTTTTTCCATTAATGTGTTGTTTTAGGAAAGCAGGAGTTCAGCAACCATTTTTCTTTCCTCTTTGATTCATAGATTCTCTAAGGCCCTTGCTTCTTAATGCAAGGTATATTGATATACTATTTTAATATAGTAACAGCTTTCATTGAGATATACCTCTCTAATGCCACCGGGAGCAATGAACCAGCAAAGATGCTTGCAATATTAAAATCAATTAAATTCAAAAAATGTTAAATTGCATTGTTATGATGGAATCAATTTGTTCAGTTGGCCAATGCTCAATTAAAGAAAATTAGACTGGGATTTCATGTTTCTCATGCCTTTTTTAGCCTGAGGTATGATTTCGATAATTTAACTACCATCAATGTCTTCTACAGATGACCTGAGTACATTTTTCTCCAAAAGAAAAGGCTTAGCCTTTCACATCTATGCTTAGCTATACCTTTTAAAAATTATGAAGGATTATTAGTGTAAGTCTTTGTTGCTAATGTGGTATCTAGAAAAGGCATGATGATCTTTCAAGGCACTGGGGTATAAACTAATGCACAGTCCAGGTGGAAAGGACAAATCCTCTACTTTGTTGACAAATGTGTTAAAGGTAAAAGAACGGAGCAGAGTACAAACAATTTTAATTTCCTTCCCTATTTCTTTAAAAATGATCAAATACATTTGAAAATCTTAAGATATCTCCATAAAATATGTAAATTACTATTAATATAAGTAATAGAAATCAGAAAATCATATGATGGAATAGTAAATGAATCTATTGCATGTCTAGAAATACATTGGGATGAAGAGAGATGAAAATATGTATATAAACATATGCTACTTAAGGAACATTATTTAAAAATATGAAAAATGTAAGACTACCTGAGAATATATATAGTATAAAAATGAATGTTATAGAGGTCTATACAAAATAGAGAAGGGGGACTGAGTGTCTATGTGAGCTGGGATTATTAGTAACATGATTATAATAGCTATTAGCACTTACTTAGCATTGCAGGGTGGTGTATTATTTAAATAATAAGAGGAGGACACAGACTAGAGTGTCTCTCTGTACTCTGCCGTTATTAAGAGCAGAGAATATGGTTTACCTCTAAATTGTTAAAATTGCATGAAGGAGTCACCACTTATGAAAACAAATCTTAGAAAATCAAGATGTAGTGAGGAGGTCCTCTACATGCTCATAGCATTTGAAGTCTGTCTTCTCATCATTGGGTTCATGTTCTGAAGATCATTTTCTACTCTTAAAGTTAAGACCAAACAACTAGTTGTTTTCTAACATTAAAATTCTTGGTGCACTCCTATATATAAAAACATCTATAGAAAATTTACTGTATTGTTTTTTCTATATCTCCGGAAACCAAGTTGAGAAATAATCATTTGAAGCCCTTGTACTGAGTACAGATAGGAATTGGCAGTAATGACTTAATAAGTTGATGATAAAGTTTTACCTTAGAAGAAAAGAGGTGGAAATGCAGAAAACTTAAAAATAAGGAATCAGGGCCGGTGAGATGGCTCAGCGGCTTAAGCGCCTGCCCAGCAAGCGCGAGGGCCCGAGTTCGACTCCCGGATCCCACATACGAAAAAGGGGGCCGGTGATATCGCTCAGCGGCACGAGCGCCTGCTGGCGTGCGAGGTCCTGAGGTCGACCCCCCGGTACCCACCAAAAAAAAAAAAAAAAAAAAAAAAAAAATAAGGAATCATTTGGAAAACAGTTTCTTCATTTACTTACTGATAGAGCCACTGAAGAGACAGAAAAACACACGATAAAGGATATAGGAATTCAATATATGAAAAGAATGAAGGACAATGCTATGCAGCTATTATTCTGCTGTGAAACAGTTTAGCTTAAGGGATATAGGTAGTACTAAGATAAGCATTAGGTAATGGTTGGAATAGAAATAAAATATAGAAATAAAGGAAGAACAAAATGGTCAAAAGGTTAGTACTATAATCACTGTTATACAAGTTATAGTAATAAAATTAAGAAATGTTTAGTTGATTGATAGTAGATAAGTAACCTAAAGTTAAGGTTTAAAGAATTGAAGATTCTAGTGTTGAGAAGTAAATGAAGAAAAACTAACATGGATGAAACCAAAACATTGAGAAATGTGGAAGAAATTAGAAGGGGAGAATATTATTTTAAAATCTGACAGAGTGAAGCCCAGAGAGGAGGGAAATAAATCTGATCCATGTATCAGTATATTGAAAGTTTAGGTCTTGAAAAAAATGTACATTAGTTTGGGGTTTTTTTGTGGGGGGGTGGACTGGGAATCAAATTCAGGACCTCGCATTTGCCAGGCAGGTGCCGTGCCACTGAGCTATATCCCTGGCCTGTGCATTAGCTTTTAAAGAAAGAACATCACTAAATGTTGAAAACTACTTATATTTTGGATAAATATTTGAATATTTTGTTCAGATTTCAGAGATACTAGCTTGTATTTCTTTTTATTGACTATTTCTAATCTTTCCCGCTTCTCAAACACACAAATATAACTCTACACACACAGAATTTAAAAGCTCAGAAAAAAATAGCAAAATCTAATTACGTAAAACCACAGTTAAAATTTAACATGAAAAGATTTATAATCACATTTAAATGTTGGCCTATTTCATGAGGATACAGATTAATGACATTAATATCTTTCACTTTTGCACAGATATTCTACATTTCCGTTTTTAGACTAATTTTTTTTTTGTCTTTTTGACTTTTTTGTCTTTTTGTTTTCTATTCTCAGGCAATGGGAATACTCTTCTTTGTTCATTTTAAATTTATTTCAATTTTGAACTAACACTCTATTTTATCTTGGCTCCTATGCATATGTGTTCTAAGATCTTTGAAGAGCAATGAATCTAATTTTAAATATTTGAAGGTGGAGAGATAATAGACATTTCACAAGTAGCTTTGTTGAGTTAATTCTTAAGTAGTGTTTCTCACTACTTTTTAATTCAGAAAATTTTAATTCAGAAATAATCTTTAAATTACTAGGCATTTTTGTATTAGTTTAACATTTGAACTGAACTTAAAACTGCATGTCAACACCAATAAAATTACAACAATTTTTAAATCATTTCATGCGAGCAACAATTAATGTAAAATATATTTCTCAATGGGAAGCAAATTTAGAAATGTAAAGAAAATATCTCCTATCTCAAGAAAAGAGTAGTTATTTCTCTTGCGTGCTCACTATACAATTTTTTATCTGTATCTACAGCTAAATCTCCCTCTATGTATATAGATGTGTCAATGGGTATTTATATGACAAAGATAGAAAGAGCTACATCTGTATATGAATATAAATTTTTATGTTTTTATATTTATATGTATTCCTCAAAAATTAGATCATTTTATTAAGTCATTTTTCTTAGAAAAGTATGCTACCCTCTTCTTTCCTAAAATCAGAAAACGTATCTACTCTATAGTAACAGACAAGAGGTATTTTTATAGAAATATCAAAACATACAATTTTAAGAAAGGAAAATCAGTCTATGATATATTGACAATATTGTCAATCAATCTGTGATATATTCACAATATTATCAATATAATACTGAAAATTCTTATTCATTTATTAACAATTTTTAATGATGATCATGCAAAGTTAAAAAGTACTTCATTATATTTTGAAGCAAATGGGAGTCCAAATAAACTCTAATTTATTCTACATAACAAACATGCATTTTCCATTTCCAGAGATGTCTGGTATATAGTAAGAAGGATTCATGAATCGCTCGTAAAATGCATCAACAAGACTATAACAGCAACGACTCAAAGCAAAAAAGTGTGTTCTTTCATCTTAAAGAAATATTTATTTTGTATTATTTTATTTCAAAATAATATGTTTGTGGTTTGCTGTTTTTTATTAAAATGCACATTTTTCAACATATCGCATGCTATAATTTATTTTCAGATCTTTACATCATGCTTCAAATCATATTACAATTTATTTACAAATTATGTTCAAATCTTAAAATAATGAAAATTTTAGTTTCTTTACCTTTTACCCTGTGACTTGTGGAGTCTTGCTGATTCTTGAGAGGCCTTCAAGTCCTCTTTCTTTCATCCCACTTCAAAGTACATTGTTTCTTTTTAATGGCATTATTCTCTTTAGCAATCATATCTCCTTTGGCCTCAAATTTACCCATGGTTTTTGTGGGACCTAATTTAAGTTTTCTAAATCCTCTTACTTTGCTTTTCACTGCTGATTCTTATGATAAACCTGGTTAAAAGCAACCAGCCATACCCATGCCACACACCATACCTTAGGCTGCTTTGAAATTTTCTCTCCCAGAACAATTAGTCAATAGCCCTTAAACTCAGTGGCCTACAAAGTTTCTATATATGGACAAATTGGTGGCATATATTCTAGTAGGGATGAAATACACATGGCCTGTAGTCCAATAGTACCCATAGAATTCTCATTCCCATCTGAAACCTCATGAACCTGGCCTTTAGTGATTATATTCATATCACTATTCTGATCTTCTGAGCTCTGACCAGAATTGCCCATCAGGCTCTGCTGTTCCAGGGCTTTTCTGGCCCACATCACCAAATTTTCCCGAACTCTTCCCAGAAACCATTTGTATGGGCTTTAGAACCACAAGGTCAGATACAGTCACAGGAAAGACCCTTCTTCTCTTATACCAATATTCTGCATTAATCAACTTTCCAATTACTGGTACAAAATCTCCAACATCTTCTTCTTAAAAGGAGGACAGTTTTAATTAATTCGCTGTTTCAAAGGTTTCCGTTCATCCAAGGTTGCGAGGATAAAGCACCATGGTGGAAGGGCATGGTGGAACAAAGGTCTTTACTCTGCGGCTGCGGAAAGTGGAGCACAGAGGAAAAGCTCCAAAGGGACACGTACCCTCCAAAGGCACTCCCAGTGACCTATCTCCAGCTGGGCTCTGCATCCCAATATTAAATGGAGCTACTTACATCAGTGGAGTAATCCACTGATGACTATATCACCTCCACGATCCAGTTACCTCTGCATGAATATCTTTAGTCAAGTTGACAAAGAAGCATCACAACTGGGTTAGAATACACCTAGAAAATTAGTAAACCACAGTTCTTGGTGTCTGTAGGAATATTTACAGATATGATTAGGACATGGGTCGGCAAACTGAGCAGGAAAAACTCACCTTGAAGTTGGACAGCACAATCTATAGGCTGGGAACTCCAGATCAAACAAATGAACAAACAAAAACCAGAAAAAGGCGGATGTACACACACTTGTGCATACTAGACTCTTCTTGATTGGGTGCTTTCTTTGGCTGCTGCCATCACCCATGAACATTAATTGCCATATTCTTCAGCCTTTGTTTGTTTTGCTTTTTGAGACAGGGTCTCGCTGTGTAATTCCAGCTGGTTTTAAACACACTATGTAGCGCAGGCTAGTCACAAACTCATGGCAATCCTCCTGCCTCAGCCTCCTGAGTGCTGGAATTACAGGTGTGTACCACCATGCTCGGCTCTCTTTAACCTTTGAACACAGCCTTGTACTAGTGACTCTTCAGTGTGCTTGCAGACTTTTGGCCTTAGACTGGGGTTGTACCACTGGTCCTTTGTATTCTTTTTCTAATATTTTAAATTTTATTTTATGGAAAAAAGGTAAAACAAAATTTCATAACAAAATAATAGAATAACAATAGTTAGTACATTACATGCTGTTATCTTTAAAGTAGTTGCTCAGGGTACAAGATATGGGCATAAAAAATTTCTCCAATAGATATTAGCACAAACCTTCCTTTTTAATGAACTAAGAGACGCTAATAGTACAACTGACTTGCATTTTTCCCCTTTTCCTTACTGTTCTTTCCCCTTTCACCCACCCTAGTTCCTTTTTCCTTTTGAACAATTTCTTCCCATTTCACAATATCTGTTGTACATTTTAGAACATATTTACTCTTTCATTTTCTCATTCTGAGGCTTCCCATTCTGTGAAATGAACAGCTTTGCTTTTCCCAACTCTCCAGCCCACTATCATTGGACTAACCAGCCTCTGACTATGTGTAAGTGTAAGCCAATCTAATAAAACTCCTCTTATATTCATGTATATATTCTAATTAATTCTGTCCCTTTGGAGAACCCTGACTGTTACAGGATTATAGAGGAATATACAGCAATATATCTTAATCCAATAGCTTCAACAATAAAAATAGTGTACACAGGGTAGCTTATAAACAACAGAAATGTATTATCTGGATGTGTAGAGATTTGCAATCACGATCATGGGAAAGCCATGATCAAGTTACTGATAGGTTTGCCATCTAAAGATCAACTGCTTCATAGTTTATAGACTCTTGTTTTTCCTCACCCTTTTGGAAGGAGCTTGGTAAAAGCCTACTTTGGTCCTGTATTATGGAAGTCTTAATCCCATCCTAATCTCCACCTGAGGGCCCCACCCTCACACGGGATTTGGCTTCAACACTGGAACTGTGGAAGGACACTGTCTGTGTGAGGTGGGAATGTATTAACCTTTACAGAACAAAATGAGGGTAAAATCTTTTAAAGTAATGGAAAAAAAAAAAAAACACAGAACATTGAATCCATACAAGCTGAAGAAGAAACCTAGAAATCACAATATTCTTTATACACAATATTATGTGGCCATTATTACTTTAATTTAAAAAAATGTACTTGAATCTTCCATTAGTTTCCTTGATAATTAAAAATATAGGGCTTCTTAGCACTGAGACCATAAGTAAATTTCAATTTTATACATATTTAAAAAGGTAGAAAGACAGATGATGACTCAATAATAACTGGATATTAAATAAAATGTTACATTATTTAAAATCTAGCATCTTTGAAATTCAAACATTTGTAGTATCCTGAATACTTTCTTGCTCTATTGAAAATACTTTTTTTTTAAAGTTAAATATTCAGCAACTACTATGTTCATGGCAATGTGTAAAATTCTGGAGATTAAAAGTTGAGAGGGCACAGCACTTGCCTGGCAGTGGTGAGGTCGTAAGTTTGATTTACAGTACAAAACAAAAAAAAACAAAGAAAAGTGGGATGTTGACAGAACTAACTTCATGTTTAGTTGGAAGGCAGAATTTCGTACAGCTAACGAATAAACATGCAAATTACGTTAAATTTTCTCAGAGCTCCCATCTTCGTTCTGCATAGGGAGAATAAACAATAAAAGCTATTTCCACTTTTGATATTTAATGTTCCTCATAGAACCCGAGCAACTAAAAGTGTGTAAGAATCACTCATACAGTAAACGTGGGACACTGAATCTGAGACTAATGTTTAGGAATAATGAATAATTTGTCTTTACTCCTTCAAAAACCTCAAGTCAAATAAATAAAAACTCAAGCTAAATGTCCAAAAAGTCTTGTTTTCTTCCTGTGTAATCACCATGCCTAGGTGCAAATCATGAACTAATTCCACAAGTTTCTGTCTCTATCACTGAGATAGCAGAGGCCACACTATATATATTTCTTTTTACTGTCTGCCATCTGATCTCTATATTTACCTGATGTGGGTTCGGGCTAGCAAACCCTGTTAGAGAGATGCATGAAAATGCAAGACACAGTCAGTATATTTGTTGGGGGGCCAGGGGCCTTCACTGGAGTAGAGTGAGACTCCAAACTGACTCAAACCCCCAGATTTACTGAGGAACAGCAAAGGCATTGTTCTGCTGAGTGCAGATGTTTGTTTTAGGTAGCAAGGCAAGCAAGCAAGGCATGGTGACTGTTTGGCTAAATGATTAACTTTTATCTGACTATCCCCTGGGGAGCCGATCTCTGCATGACTTGGCAAAGCATCTTGCCTTCAAGATATTCCAGCTCCTTGAAATTAGCAGTCTTCTGCCTCCTGAGTCACCTCAAGCAGACTCAATACCTGTTGAGTATCACAAGGAACTCCATAACCTGGAAAACCCATTCGTAGGTCCTATGGGTTACTAAAAGTATAATTTATTATAATAGCTACTTTTATAGTTATTTAAGAGAGAAAGGACAGAAATCAAGGGTTGTAGGAGAATGCTGAGATGCAGAAGTCAATCCCTCATTTAACGTGCCCTGTTTTTTGAAGTCCAAGAAAAGGATAATTTACCTCATATAAAATTTACTTTTTACAACCTATTGCTTAAATAACAATTTTCCTTCCCTTACTTATTACTTGTATTTCATACTCTACAAATATCCTAATATTTTTTACAAAAGAAGCCTCTTTCTATAAAATAAAATGTAAGAAACAATTTTGGGGGAACAAAAGCCTTTATTCTGTGTCAAAATGTAATGTTTGTGACCATAAAATATAGGGCTTATGAAATTCCCTTGTTGCCAAGATATTGATCATTGATGATTAGCAGTATCTAGTATATAATTAGCCATTGAAACTCTCAGGAAACGATTTTATACATTAGGTTCTTTCCCCCTACCTAACATAAATGTAGTCTCATGAGCAATTTTTTATGTTTGTCAAAATGAAAATAGTAAATGACTACTCGAAATAAGGTTTAATAAAGCATTGTGTTAACAAATGATTGGCAGATTAAAATTGTTTACAATGCAATAAACAATCTATTTCAAAATCATTTATATATAATAAAATGCTGCTAAGTCCTTAACAAAAAATTTGGTAAAGTTAAAGAAAATTTAGTTTTACTTAAAGTTCCATAATTCCTCAGGATCTTCATTATTTATTTAATCATCATACCTTAATGACAATATAATTAATGAAATTCCAAGTATCTAACTTTCTCTAGAATTTTTAGCATTTTCTTTGTAAAATACTCATTTAAAACTACTGAATGTGGAATTAATTGCCAGAAATTTGATTTTTTAAATTGATTTAAAGAGTCCATTGCAAGATGGCAATATTGAGCAAGATTCTAAATATTTCTCCTCTCATCTAAAAAGACATAACCAGGCACAAGACCCAGGCCTCCCCAGCCAGTGGACCCCTAGCAACTCAGCAAGGCACCTGCAGAGGCAGCAGTGGCAGTGGGACTCACACGGCCTGACCACCTCAGGCAGGGAACCCAGTGACCCAGCAGGGCACCTCCAGTGGTGGCAGCTGAGGCAGGATGCATGCAGCTGGACCACCCCAGGTGGGGAGCCCCAAGACCCAGGCATGGACACACACACCAGAAGTTGGTAAGTCAGATGAACCAGCACTGTGCTTTGGCACATGGACAGTTGGAATAGAAGGGGGCAGGTGGGGCCGCCTTTCATATATATATATATATATATATATATATATATATATATATATGATACATATATATCTCAAAGAGCTGGGGAGAACCCAGCAACAGAATACCAACCCCAGCCCCCACATCCAGAGGCCAAGATCAATCCTATACCCAGCACAAATCCCACTGCAAAATTTGCTAGAGTACACAACACATATCTGAGATCAGACTTGGACCTGTCACAGAACTGTGAACATCAGAGGAATTTTGCTCCATTTATTTTTCTGTGTTTGTTTGATTGGTTTTCCTTTTCTGTTGAGGTCTTTTTTTGTTTAATTTAATTTGGTCTTGTATTATTTTTTAGGGTTACTTCTGTTTTTAGTCTCTTTTTTCTCTCTTTTTTCTTTTCTCTTTCTTTAATGACTTAGATTAATTACCTTCTTTAATGTTCTTGTCTACTTGTCTTCTAACTCTATTTCACCAAATATCTTGCTTGATTTTATGATACTTCCATGTGAATAAACATTGTCTCCTCTTTGCCTGGTTCACTTTAATACTCCTCTGCTTCCTCTTCCATTCTTTCCTTCTTCTGTCCTCCAGGTTCCCAAAACCTGGGTGATCATCTTATGCCTTCCAGCATAACTCCTACTATATAGGACCTCACTCATCTCTCTATCTTGCTCCCATCACTCTTAATCCCGCACACACACAATAGAGTAAAATCACTCCACTAAAGGGAAAATCATTGCATACGGGTTCCTGGTATATTCTGGATTCTGTTATACAACTGTAGAATTTGCCCCTATGATTAAAAGTCTCAGGTTAATAGTTACCATAGTTTTTCTGTAGCCAGGCTGTTCTTGAGACTATTGTTTTTGTTAACTGTACTACTTATCCAGGATACCATACCTGGTATAATTAGTTTTTCTCTCCTGTATGGTAATACTATGATTGTATGGGATCATTACCATCACCATAATTCAGTAACAAAGGACTGGGTGCTGAGTCAAATAGGTAACAGCTTCTCATCCTCAACACATTGGGAAGAGAGGTTCTTCAGATAGACATAAAGACCAAGAACCGCTTACATCTAGAAGATATTATTGTGGAACAGCCATTTCTTAGGGAAGCCTCAATACCAGGGTTAAAGCTATCCACCATAAGAAACCTATAAACATCAACACAGAAAATAAAACAATACAAAAATTAGAAAACAGAAAATGAAAAGACACAGAAGCAAAGTGCAACTTCATATCTCCAGCCTACCCAGGACAAGCCCAGAGTACAATAAGGTAGAGAAAATCAAAAGACAACAACTGGAACTTTCTGAAATGATAGCAACAGAAGTGAAAGAACAAATGGAAGAGGCTAAAGTAATCTCTAAGGTGCAAAAAGAAATGATGATCAGAATGAGTGACATTAAAGCAGACACAGATGAAAAAATAGAGGAGCTCAGGAAAATAATGGAAAGCATGAAAGCCCAACATAGGAAAGGAATAGAATCCATGAAACAGATACAAACGGAAGTCCAGGAGATTAAAATCACCATTGAAAGTACATGCAACAGATTGAATGAAGGCGAGGATAGAATATCAGATCTAGAAACAGGATTCTGACTAGCAAATGAAAATAAAGTTATCTAAAAATAGCAAGAGGCCATGAAAAACCAATGGAACAGCTACAAGATGAAGCAAAGAAGAACAACATAAGATTGACTGGAGTCAGTGAGAAAGCTGGAGACAGTGCAAAAGACATTAAAACAAAAGAAAACAAAACAAAAAAACCTCTTCACAGAAGTAATGGCAGAAAGCTTCCCAAACATGGATAAAGAATTTGATATGCAAATAAATGAAGCATATAGAGCTCCAAATAGCCATGACCAAAATAAGTATACACCAAGGCACATAATAATCAAGAATCCAGAAATTTAGCACAAGAACAGAATATTAAAAGTGGCTAAAGAAAGGAAACAAATCATCTATAAAGGAAAACCCATCAGAATCATAGCAGATTTCTGAACACAAACCCTCAGATCAACAATAGCTTGGAGTTAGGTATTTCAAGCCCTAAAAGAAAACAATATTCAACCTAGATTGATGTACCCCACAAAACTATCTTTCAGAATTGATGGAGAAATAAGATACTTCCATGACAAAGAACAACTGAAGAAATTTATGACCACCAAACCAGCTCTTCAGAATGCTCTGAAGTATATATTAAAAAGAGACAACAGAGAATGCAAACACATAAACAGCAATAGAAAGAAGCTGCCAGGCAGGGCAAGCAGTTAAACAGAGGAGAAAGACAGAGAACCAACAACAGGAAAATAACATGAAAAAGATAAGCCAATACATGTCAGGTATAACCATCAATGTAAATGGTCTCAATTCACCAATCAAAAGAAACAGACTGGCAGAATGGAACAAGAAACAAGATCCAACAATATGCTGTATACAAGAAACACATTTAACTCAAAAAAAATTTATAGACTAAAAGTCAAGGGATGTAAAACAATTCTCCATGCCCCAGGAACACAGAAAAAAGCAGGAGTAGCTATTCTATTTGCAGACAATGTAAACTTTAAGCCAAACTGATCAAAAGAGACAAAGAAGGTCACTACATACTTGTTAAAGTAAAACTCCAGGCAGAAGAGATAACAATCATCAATATATATGCACCAAACACTGGTGCACTGAACTACATAAAACAAATATTAACAGACATGAAAAACCAAATAAGCACTAACATAATTGTAGTGGGGAACCTAAATACTCAACTCTCACAAATAGATAGATCAACCAAACAAAAAATTAATGAAGAAATATCAGAATTAAACCAAGCCTGTGATCAAAAGGATGTGGTAGATGTCTACAGAGTATTCCACCCCAAAACATCACAACACACATTCTTCTCTGCTGCACATGGGATGTTCCCCAAAGTAGGCTACATATTAGCCCATGAAATGTGTTTAAGTAAATGTAGAGGAACAGAAATCATACTGTGCATACTATCTGACCATAGTGTAATGAAACTGGAAATCAACAACAAAAGAAACTACAAAAACTACATGAACACATGGAAATTAAACAACACCTTTCTGAACAATCAATGGGTCACAGAGGAAATTAAAGATGAAATTAAATAGCATATACAATTTAACAGTGATGCCTATACAACATACCAGAATGTATGGGATGCAATGAAAGCAGTCCTGTGAGGGAAATTTATAGCAATGAACTCTCACATTAGGAAAACAGAATGGGCTCAAATAAAAAAACCTAATGTTGAACCTCAAACTTCTAGAAAAAGAAGAACAAATCAAACCTAAAACTCATACAAGGGAGGAAATTATAAAGATAAGAGCAGAAATTAATGCAATTGAGACTAAGAAAACAATACAAAGAATCAATGAATCAAAAAGTTGGTTCTTTGAAAGAACATATAAAATTGATAAAACATTAGCTAACCTCATCAAAAAGAGGAAAGAAAAACACAAACTCAAGAATTAGGAATGAAAAGGGGGAAATCACAACGGATCCTATAGAAATTCAGAAGATCATCAATGCCAACTACTCGAACCTATATTCTAATAGGATGGAAAGCATAAAAGAAATGGACAGATTCCTAGACATAATTGAATTGCCAAAACTAAATCAAGAAGACATAAAAATTCTAAATAACTCTATATCAGCCAATGACATTGAAAATGTAATTAAAATTTTACCAACAAAGAAAAGCCCAGGCTCTGACAGATTCACTGTTGAATTTTACAAGAAATGTAGAGAAGAACTAATGCCACTAATGCTGAAACTCTTAAAAGAAACTGAAAGGGAAGCAATACTTCCAAAATAATTTCTGGAAGTGTTACCCTGATTCCAAAACCAGAGAAGAACCCAATCAAAAAAGAAAACTATAGACCATTCTCCCAATGGAACACAGACACAAAAATCCTCAGTAAGACACTAGCAAACAGAATGCAGCAAATCATCAAGAAGACTATATACCATGACCAACTAGGATTCATACCAGGGATATAGAGATGGTTGAAAAAGGAGATTGAAGAGGATATCAGAAAATGGAAAGATATCCCTTGCTCATGGATAAGAAGAACAAATATAACGAACATGGCCATACTCCCCGAACTGTTATATAGATTTAATGCAATCCCAATCAAAATACCATTAGCATGCCTCACAGCACTAGAGAAAATATTCCTAAAATTCATTTGGAAACAGAAGAGACTTAGAGTAGCAAAAGCAGTTCTGGACAACATGGGCAAGTCAGGGGGCATCACAATCCCAGAAAATAAAATTATACTACATAGCTACTGTGATAAAATCAACAGGGTATTGACAAAAAATAACAACAAGAATTTTAAAAAAAGCAAAAACAAAAAACAGACCTGAGGATCAGTTGTACAGAACAGAAGATGCAGATGCAACTCCAAACACACTCAGCCACCTTATCTTTGACAAAGGAGCCAACATGTACACTGGAGAAAGATAGCCTCTTTAATAAATGGTGCTGGAAAAACTGGCTCTCTACATGTCAAAGACTAAAAATAGACCCATGTCTATCACCATGCACTAAACTAAAGTCAAAATGGATCAAAGATCTAAATATTAAAACAGAAACACTATATCTACTGGAAGAAAAAATAGGTAGAAATCTTGACGACATAGGTGTAGGCAGAGACTTCATGAACAAAACCCAGACTGCACAGGAAATACTACAAAGAACCAACAAACAGGATCTCACCTTATTAAAAAGCTTTTGCGCAACAAAAGAAATTACCATCAGAGTGAAAGAAAAACCCACAGAGTAGGAAAAGTTATAGCCATTTGTCCCTCAGACAAAGGACTTATATCTAGAATATATAAAGAATTGAAAAAAATCGGGCCCTCAAAATTCAAAGACCAGATCCAAAAAAGGGCATTTGAGATGTATACACATTTCCCAGATGAAGAAAAACAAATGGCAAACAAATATATGAAAAAATTTTCAACATCATTGGTCACTTGAGAGATGCAAATTAAAACAACACTGAGATTCCATCTCATGCCTGAAAGAATGGCTACCATCCAGAAATCAACCAATAACAAATGCTGGTGGGGCTGTGGGGGAAAAGGAACTCTTCTCCATTTTGGTGGGAGTATAAACTGGTACAACTACTCTGGAAATCTGTGGGGAGATTCCTTAAAAACCTAGTAATATAGATCCCATTTGACCCAAATATTTCTTTTCTGGGTATATTCCCAGAAGAATTAAAAACATCATACCACAGTGATATATGTGCACCCATGTATACAGCAGCACAATTTGTAATAGTTAAATCTTGGAAACAACCCAAATGCCTATCAACTGAGGAATGGATAAAAAAGTTGTAGGTTTTTTTATACAATGGAGTACTACTCAGCCATAAAGAAGGATAAACTTGAGACTTTTACAGGTAAATGGATACGACCATAGAGCATACTCATAAGTGAAATAAATCACACCCAGATGTGTAAACATCATATTGTCTTACTAGCATGAGAAACTGAACAAGTAAATAAGATCTAAAATGTACAAAGATATTGTGAATTGGCAAGAAAATGTTCAAAAGAAAAAAGAAACTGGGATGGGGGAAAGTGGAAAGGAAGGAAGGGAAAAGAAAAAAAATATATATATATATATCCAAGATAGTTAAGATAGTTATATGGCTAGTTTCTCTTAGTTTATTGAATAAAAAGGTTTAAGCTAATATTGTTTGGACAATATTTCTTACCTATATCTTTTACTCTGAATAACCACTATGAAGATAACAATACGCAATGTATTATTGTTACTGTCCTACTAGCCTATTTTGAAACTCTTTTATTTTTATTTATTTTTTCTTTCTCTCTTTAAAATAAAATAAAATAAAATAAAATAAAATAAAATAAAATAAAGAGACACAACCAGGAAAAAATAAGTACCAAATTAGATTATAGCACTCACATAAATGAATGGTAAGCACATTATACTGTAATACTGAATAATGAAAAAGTTAGTATATTACAGTTGCTGGCATGATCAAATGTAAGAGGAGATAGTAGTGGGGAGATATCACAAATTATTGACTCTTATTCTCACACCACTTTGGCAGCTCAAGATTCAGAAAACTGTACAATAATACCATTACGAAATTAGATTACAACCGGGACAGAGAAAATTCACATAATTCAATATTTTCTTTCCTATCTTCCCAGTTAGAAGTGGGCAAGAAAAGGAAAACTAGATACACATAATACCAAAAACTTAACTTTCTTTAGGCTTTAATATTGACTAGAATACCTATAAGAGACTATAAATAATACAGGCTCTGGTTCTTCAAATAAACTCAAACTCACTGTGCTCTGTCGAGCCCGTCTGGTGTTGTGTTCCATGTGCCAGCCACACTGCACCTCCCTCCTCTCCAGCACCCTCTGAGCTTGAACTGCAGTAACCCATGGGTTCTGGCCTTCTACTTTCCCCGCACTATCTTGGCTATTTTTCCCTTTTTCAAATATGCTCTTGCTTTTTTACAACCCTCTGCCTGGCTTTCACTTTTTGTTACTGCAACTTAAACATCAACTTTCAGACCAGGCTTTTCCTTCTCTTGCAAAGCTTTCTCTTATTATATCATGTCCTTATATTCTGCACATTATGTACTGTTATTTCTGATTTACAGATTAATGCTTGTAAACTGAAAAGAAATCTCCTGGAGGGAGGGCAGAGGGAATTTGCTTTTCAGAGTTTCATCTTCTGATGCTGGGTTAGGAAGTGGATGTTCTTTACCTGGATTTGAAGATGTACACTAAAATATTACAAAAACAAACAGGTAACAGGATGAATGAGCAAATAGCTGTTAGCTTTTGTGCTCTTATAATTTAACTTAGAAACAATGACATTGTAGACGATGAAATAAAGCCATTATTTAACAATTTTTTTTGTGGGTACCGGGGGGTCGACCTCAGGACCTCGCATGCCAACAGGCACCCGTGCCGCTGAGCGATATCACCGGCCCCTTTTTCGTATGTGGGATCCGGGAGTGGAACTCGGGCCCTCGCGCTTGCAAGGCAGGCGCTTATGCCGCTGAGCCATCTCACCGGCCCCTAACAATTTTATCTTGACAAAATAAAAGTAAAATTTCTGTGGGCTACCCCAAGGTCCTTGGAAACCTAGTAAAAAAGACAATGCTGCTTGTCCATGTAGAAGCTTTGAACTCTTAATGTGCAGAAAGCCTGTTTTCATACTACCCACTGGACACAGAATTCGATCTTAAGCATTTGATAAAAGCCACATATACTCGGAGACAGAGATTTTAAACCCCAGAATTGGTACAGAAATTATTTCCAGATATTCAGACCCATCAGAATTATCAGTTTGGCCATGGCACATTAAGAGTTAACAATGAAGGCACCAACTACGTACGCTTTTACTATTTTACTATCAAAACTTCATACCTATTCTGAAGCCTTTCTGTCAGATAATTTCATAGTTCAGATAGCATCATATATAGTGCTCAATTCTTACTTTTAAAATGTGCCTGGAGTCAATTTCACTGGTATGATGGCCTGAGAAGGAAGGTTAGAGACAAGTAATGAACACTGTCTTTACAGGTGCTTCAACATCAAATTCAATATACAGCCTCAACTGCAATGGAGATTTAGTTAAAAAAAAAAAAAAAAGACAGCAGGCAATTTACTGCCATAGTACTTAGATATCACAAAAAAGAAGAGAAAAAATGTAAAAGAAAAGATGGCTCAGACACTTATACCTATAGAAGCTGTATTGGCAGCTTCTGCTTCTGGCACTTGCTCATCACTAACAGATGTAGAAGATAAAATTGAAGCACAATCGATATTGATAGGTTTTGGCCACAGAGGGGGAATTGTGCTGCTTGAGACAAATACTGAAGAAATTAAGGGCACTGCCTGAAAGTATTATCTTGTCACCCTGTATTGCTACAGACGATTTTACAGAAGAGTAATCCTTTGACTTCTGCAGTTCAGGTCTTTGCACATATAACTCAATGAAAATAATGTTTTTCCAATTTACAGGCATCATGTTGTGTATTAATTTCAAAGTAAAATATCCAAAAATATCACTCAACCAATAAGCTGTTTACAAAGCAAAAAGAAATTATAACAATGACAACAGGATTCGGGAATATTGAATGGATAGATGTAGTCGAAAGGTGTTTACTCTTGATGGTATTGAGCCCAGGAGGATGAACTGGACCAGGATAGTAGATTCAGTGTCATAAGGGTCAAGAGCAGATGCTGTTTGGACACTGAAAAGATGCTCAATAGTGATTAAATAAAGAGATAAGCAAGGCTTGTGTGGACATAGGGGAGGAAGAAAATTAGCACATCAATTAAAACAGAAAATGTACCCCATATTTTAAGTAATCCAGAGGAATATAAAACAGGAATTGAAAATCAGATGCTACATATATTGAGAGGGCAAATAGGGACTAAGATATTAGATATTCTGAAAAATTCAGCAAAGGCCTTATTATAAATAGACTACAGATTTTCAGGGTGGTGGTGCACACCTATAATGTCAGCTACTTGGTAGGTTATTGAGGTGGGATGGCCAAAAGTTGGAACGTAGCCTAGTCAACTTTCCAAGACACTGTCTCAAAACAGAAATCAACAAAGGGCTGAAGGTACAGCTCAGTAGTCAGTGGTAGAGTGCTTACCTAGTATGTGTGAGGCCGGGGGTTTAATCCTAATATGTGTGCTGCCAAAAAGAAAAATAAAACGCTGCATTAACCGCACTGATTTGATCATTACACACTGTGCACATGTATTAGATTCTCACAAAGTATACCATTAATAATACAATTTCAATAATTTTTAAATAAATTAAAATTTTAAAAGTCAAAAAGGAATGATTAAAAATATACTATAAAAATAAAATCAGGGCCAGTGATATGGCTCAGTGGCATAAGCGCCTGCCTGGCAAGTGCAAGGTCCTGAGTTTGACTCCTGGTACCTACATAAAGGAAAAAAAAGGGACGGTGATATTGCTCAGTGGCACAAGCGCCTGCTGGCAAGCACGAGGTCCTGAGTTCAACTCCCGGTACCCACACACACAAACAAAAAGTAAAATAAAATAAAATAAAATCAGAGGCTGGGAAGAATTTGGGGGAGGTGAAGATGGGAGAAGATTGGTCACTGGATGCAAAATTATAGTTAATAGAAAAAATAAATTGTGGTGTGTCACTCTCCAGTAGTATGACGATGGAAAGCAATTATGTACTGTATATGTCAGAAAAAAAATAAAAAAGATTTTAAATATTTTCACCACAAAGAAATGATAGATGTTTGATGAGAGATATGATTATTCATTTGAATATTACCAAAAGTACACATGTATGGAAATGTTACATGTTACTCCATAAATAAGTACAATTTTTGTGTGTCAGTCAAAGCATAAACAAAACAACTCCAAGTCCTTATCTAAAGAGGTAAGGGAGCCAGATGGAGAGATGAGGAAGAGCTTTCCAGACAAAGGGAAGAACAAGTGGAAAAATCTTTGGGGTATGTACCAGGATGTTGTAGGTTCAGGGACTAAGTTGGCTGTCCAGGTGGTGGAGAGGAAAGCGGGAGAGAAAAGGAAGTAGTGGTTGAGGTTGTCGAGGACTTGTAGGAGCTGGACTGAGCACTGCTTTGAAGGATTCTATGCAGAGTCATGACGGGATGGGCATCACTCTTAATCCAAAATCTCCCTTAATGTTTTGTTGAAAATTCAACATACAGTATATGTTCGAAATTTGAAAAAAATAACAGAAAGCACTAGAAGGTTATTACGATCATTCAGGACTAGTAAAAAAAATACGCTTGTATTTATGTATCACAGTGTATAAAATTATACCATTGTATAAATTAATTTCTTCATTTCTTTATTTCTGTTTCTTTATTTTTTCCCTTTTTCTATTTTGAGATCCTGCGTCAACCAAAAGTGGATTCAATTCTGTATTTTGGATATAGTGAACAGGGTTGCAATAAACATATCTTCTTGGTGTACAGGTTCCTCCCTTTTGAGAGTATATCCAGAAGTGGAACTGCTGGGTCATATGATAGTTTTATTTTTACAGGTTTTATGGGCTCTCCGCATTATTTTCCATAGTAGCTATACTAATTTACAACCCCATCAGCAGCGTATAAGAGCTCTCTTTTCTCTTTGCCCTCACCAGTATTTGTTATTTCTTGTCTTTTTATTTTAGGCATCCTAGCTCCAGGGAGATGACATCTCGCCGTGATTTTGGTTCATATTCCTCTGCTGCTTAGCGAAGTTGAGCGTTTTTTCAAGTATTTTTTAGCTATTAATATGTCTTGAGCAATATCTGTTGACTTCCTTAGCTCATTTTTCAATTAGCTTACTTGATTCTTGGTGTTCAGTTTTTTTAATTCATTCCATCATGGATGGAATCGGAGATCACTTACACTGAGTGAAACAGACAAAGACAGATACTACATGTTTTCGCTCATTTATGGGAACTAATAAGTCAGGCTTACAGAAGAATGAGATGGGATAGAGGGCTCTAGACAAGGGGAGGGACAGGAGGGGGAGGAGGCAGAACAAAATTAATAGGAAAAGGGACTGCATGGGTGCTGGGAGGTGAGAAGGAATCAGGGGTAGGAGAAAGATGAATAGATAAGTTCAGTGCATGACTGATGGAAATATGGCAATAAATGGTGTTAATATTTATAGTTAATCTGTGTTAATGATTATAAAATAATATAAAAGGAAGAAGTCAACATACTTTATTTTCTTCATATACTAACTTGAGCTAAATGGTTATTCTTAAACACTGCTGTTTTTTGATAACTCTTTCTTGGGAGAGTTGGATCTTCGCACATTAATGAGACAGTATAATATTTACCATATTTTGTGTTGCTGTTTTTTAGTTTTTGAGTCATAGCAGCCATATAAACCAACCAGTTGAATGTATTATCTTCTTTGTAGAAATATTTTAAAGGTTTAAATATAGCCAATTTTTTATTTCATATTAAGCCAATTTGGGTGGGTTATGTGGTTGTAAGATTTTAAACATTCTGTCTCTTTTTTGTTATTATTTTTATTTTAATGTAGTACATGTGGATATTAATATGGAAAATATAAAAACCACTCTTTGTACCTCTGTGAAAAAATGAAACAAAATTTCATACCAAAATAATTACATAATAACAACAGTTAATATACAGTGTGTATTATACCCTAAAAGCACGGTCAAAATGTTCCTCCCAGTAGGAGCCACAGACAGAAAGTGTCTCTTACAAAGAAGAAACAAAGAGATACAAGCACAAAACTCTCTTAGAAGAACTAAAAACAATGGAAACTTATTCACACATTTCTATAGCATTCTCTCCATATACTTTATTGTTTTTCTTGAAATCCTCCCACATCTATCTCTATTATTTTCTATTTATTGAAAATTCTTTCATTAAACAGAATTTGCCTCTTCCATCAGTTCTCTAATTGTCTGCATTATCAGCCTTCAGACTGTCTTTAAATTATCTTAATCATCTGTGTTACATGTAGTTTCATACATATATTGATGAGTCTTTTGGTTTTATTTTATTTATTTTTTTTTTTTTGCAATTTCTTAAGGTCTTGGAATCAGGAAGTACCATCTTCCAATTTTTTTAGGATTTTTTCGAATTTCTTCTAGTTAATCTAGTTCTTTTATAATTCTACATGGATTTTAGGAATAGTCATAATTTACTAAAATAAAAAATGGATTTTCACTGCATTAAAACTAGAAGCCCTTATGGGAAGAGCTGTCATCTCTACGATGACTCTTTGGACTACAGTGTATTCCATTCCATTTATTGCTTTTTCTTATACCCATACCGATTGCTCAAATACATAGAAATTTATGCCTATTTTCACATTTTCATACTATCTTTACTGGTAATACTGTATTTCAGTTTTGAATTTTGTTGCTAATGTAAAGAAAAAATGATTATTGTCTTATATTGCCTATAATTTTGCTATGTTTGCTTCTTAGTTATATTAATATTGTTATAAATTCCTATATATAGTCCCTATATAATCATATGTAATTTTCTTTATAATATATATAATTAATATACATACAGTTTATCAATAAATAAAAATTACTTGATCTACATGTGTTTTTTAAAACAATTACTCTTTCTGAGATAATTATTTGGCAATACAATGTTGAAGCGAATATGACAGCAAGCATCCGTATCTTCTTCCCGATTTCAGGTGAATGGCAGGGATCATTAAGTTTGAGTCTCCTGTATGATTGTAAAAATGACCCTAACATTGGAGGAAAAATCCTTGCATTCCTAATTCACTGAGATATTTTATTAATAATCAATATTGCATTAATGCAATTGTTTTACATGGATACTGACATTAAAATGGCATGTTTGGTCATTTTAAATCACTGATATTTTCAAGTTGTCCATTGGATCTGCTTAATGAGACTATTTTGATTAACATATCAGTGTTTTGTTTCATTTTCAAAGTGAGTGCTATTAATGAAGAATTTTTGCTACTCTAGATCCAAGATAACCCTCCTTTTTGAAACTATGGATTGAAATTTGATTACTGCCATCTGTATAATTAGTTTAAAAGGTTTTTTTCTAATCAAAATTTTAAAAGAATGATTCTCTTCCTGTATTTATCTATAATACTCTAAAATGAAGTTATTCCTTAATAGAAATTATTTGTTCTCCTTGAGTTTTTAAGACATTTAGCTTTCAGTTTTAGAGAAGTTGAGGAAAATATTGACAACTAAAATAATGGTAGAATAATCATAACAATAGAAATTATAACTAACCTGAAATGTGCTCACTCAATAGATGGACTTTGTACTTGTAATAAATAATTCTTATAGGATATTCATAAATGTATAGTTAAGTTTTCTTGTGCAAGAAAGATGTTTTAATTGAGGCAGTCTGCTAGGTTGCCTCAAACATGAGATCCTGCTATCACAACCTCTCAAATAGCTGGGATTACACACGTGGACCACCACACCCATTTTAATAATCTTTAAAGTATTCTCAGAGATGTACAGGAAACTTTAAAAGTTGAATTTAAGTGCACCAAAGTCTCTGAACATATCAATAAGTGAATGTAGCAAAATTATTTGTATTTAAACTCTCAGTTTTCAATATCATAGATTATCCATCCTTAGAAATAAATATTAACATTTTAATGATACTCTTGTTCCTATTTAAAAAAGAAACAATTTTTCTGATGCTGTATTGGTGCTGCTTATCATATCCTTAGGCTCCTGTTTCTCTAGCAAAAAAAAAATATATATATATATATATATATGAAAGTTTGTTATTTTTAGACCTTCTAAAAATTGCAGATAAAGGATAGAGGTTTCATTGTACTATCGAATCAATCTATCCTCTGTATGTGAAGATGAGTTGTGGAGACCATAGACTTTTCCACTATATATCCCATATACATTCCCTTTTACCACAAGCAAACAGACCTGGAGAAAAACTCACACCATATATTAGATGTCTGTGAACAAACAATCCCATCTTGCTAACATAATGTAAAATATTTAGTCTTTTAGTCAGAAGTGACACTATTTTAAAGTATCACGAGGTGCTCCAGATACCTTGGTCTTTCTGTAATAAGACAATGCAAAAGATGCTGATGGGTTACCATTCTGTCTGGGAAATTGAGTGAAAAGCAGTTCCCAGCTGTATTTCTCTGCATAAAGTCTCTGAGAAAGCAAAAGAGTTCAAACATAACCTCATTAAATAAGACAGCAAGTCTAAGTGGCATACAAAGCTATTAAACAAACTAGATTGGCCCATAATAATAAGAAACATATTTCACATCTGTTGCATAGTACAGAGCTTTTAACAAGTAATAGGCATAATGTGCTGGAAAATAGTTGCTACTCCCCATCAGTATATCATTGTCAATGGTAGTGCTGTCTCAAAAGAAGCACTTATCTCATACACTTTATTGCTTGATAGCTTGCTGATTGCTTTTACAAAGCAATAAATTGATGGCCTGATTCAGCACTGACATTAGGTTATGTTCATTTTCAGTGATTGATGCTTTGAATTAGAACTCTTGTATTCTTCCCTGCTTTGGAATATGAAATTCTAAGCAGGCCTGTCGATGTCACAAATAAAGCAGCTCAACTGATGCCAAATGAGTTATATTTATTCACTTAAATAACTAACAGGCTTTTCCCCTTAGTAAAATTTGCATAATTTATGTTTTAATATTTACATTTTCAATTAAATTATCTCACCAAAATTTTTTAAAAACTTGAAAAATAGCATATATTTTTTAAATTGAAATTTTCAAAGCATATGCAGGAAAAGGTACAAAATCAGAATATATAAATTATTAAAATTGATTAGATAACTTGAATAATTTGATTACTTCAAGTTTTTTTCAATCTATCATTTTCCACTAAAAAGAGAAATTATATGACTTTACAGTTTTAAAATAGTAAGAAACTACAATGATGAGAAAGATATTGTTTCTCTGTTTTATATGGCTTTCACTCTTTATCAGAAAACTCAATATGGCAGCCTTTATTGCAAATTGTTACTATTAACGACATTCCCGTAGAAACAAATTCAGTGCTAAGATTTTAGTACTGTGAGAAACTCAGAGAGTGAGCATATCTTCATTCTACTGTATCAAAGAACAAGAAACCATATATATGTATTAAACTATCTTTGAAGGCCAGTGTTTCTCAGCTGGGCATAATTTTAGCATTATTTAGCAATGTGTGGGGACATTTGGGTTGTCAAAATTGAAGTAATGAAGTTAGTGATTGCTAACCAGAGGTTACCTAAATTAAGAATTATAAGACTCAAAAAGTCAATAGTGCTAATGTTGAGAAAGCTTGCTCTAGACACTTTAAGGTATATGTGGCGAGATTCTCCTTACCAGTCCTCCTATTCTGTGAAAATTAAATATCTTTTTTTTTTTTTTTTTTTTTTTGTGGGTACCAGGGGATCGACCTCAGGACCTCGTGCGCCAACAGGCACCCGTGCCTCTGAGCGATATCACCGGCCCCTTTTTCGTATGTGGGTTCCGGGAGTTGAACTTGGGCCCTCGCGCTTGCCAGGCAGGCGCTTACGCCGCTGAGCCATCTCACCGGCCCGAAAATTAAATATCTTAACAAGACAGAAGTACATTGTTCATTTAACTGTACCTTGTGCCTCTTGTATCCCAGCCCTGTGTCTTCATGAATTAAGTGACACTGTGACCACTGGGCATGGGCACGTGGTAGAGTAAACGGGTTGAAGTGGATGGTCTCAGTCGTGCTAAATCTAGCAAACTGTTTACTAGACAATAAAATGGAATCAGGTTAGTAAAAAAATGTGGGTGGGTCATATGAGTAAATAAAAAGCTATGCTTAAGACACTTCTGGCTTGGTGATTGCAGTTAAGCTATGTGGTAAAATTTCAGCAAAACTTTTATATCTATGGTAAAATATGTATTAACCTGCAGCTAGTTGTAAAAATACTTATAACAGCACTCAGTTATTTCATATATTTCTTTATGCTAATCTATCTACAAAACTTGTCTGTGTGTGTATTTGTGTAAAAAAGAGAAAAAGAAAAATATATGGCTTCGTGGTATTACATGTGACTTATCTATGAAGATATGAAATAGAGCACAACCAAAAATGAGTAATATTTCTTAAATATTGCTCAAATAAAATTTGAGTAATTTGAATACAGAGTAAAAATAGTAATACAGTTGAGATGCTATTGAGATGAGGTATTTACTATTTACACATGGTTGGCAATTTTGAGTACATAATAATATTATTCAGTAAGATATCAAAAGATAATGCTCAGAAAAGATAAATTTGATGAAATCAGTGTTACCTTTGAAACATATTTTGTTTGATTCTCTCTGTCTTTGCATAGTTCCTAATTTCAAACCATATGAATGTATATATATATATAGATAGATAGATAGATAGATAGATAGATAGATATATACATATATCTCCATGTGCCAGCATTTGTGAAGAATAGGTTCTGAAAAATAGAACTCTTGAGGAACAACATAGGATATGTAACTTGATATAAACAGCTAAAATCTCTCTCTCTCCTTTTTTTTTTTTTTTTTTTTTTTTTTTGGTAGTACTTGAGATCTAACCCAGAATCTTAACATTAAACTATATTCCCAGGTCTTCTTTATTTTTATTATTTTCATTTTGAGAGAAAGTCTCACTAAGTCATTAAATTGACCAGACTAGACTCAACTTTGAGATCTCCCAGCCTCAGCCTCCCAGAATTCTGGGATCACAGGCATGCATTACCATAGCCAGTTCAAAACCACAGAAATTCTTCCAGCAATAACAAATGGTAGGAGGGCTGTGGAGAAGGGAAGGAACACTTCTCCACTGTAGGTTGGAGTGTCTACTGGCACAACCACAGTGGAAATCAGTGTGGAGATTCCTCAAAAAACTAAACCTAGAGGTCCCACATGACTCAGCTACTCCTTCTTGGTATTTTCCCAAAATAATTAAAAGCATCATACCACAGAGATATATGCACACCCATGTTTACAGCAGCACCGTTTTTAATAGCTAAATCTTGGAAACAACCCAAATGTCATCAATCAATGAATGGTTAAGAAAAATGTGTTTTTTTTTAATTCAGTGGAGTACTACTCAGCCATAAAGAAGGATAAACTTGAGACATTTACAGTTAAATGGATTGACCTTGAGACCATACTCTTTCTTTTTCTTTCTTTTTTTTTTTTTTTTGTCTTTTTGAGACAGGGTTTCACTATGCTGGCCTTGAACTCACAGTGATCCTCCTGCCTCAGCCTCCTGAGTGCTGGGATTAAAGGTATGCACCACCACGCCTGACCTGAGACCATACTCTTAAGTTAAATGAGTTGGACACACATGTGTAAATATCGAATTATCTCTCCAGTCTAAGAAACTGGAAGTATAAAGATGAACCAAAAAATATAATAGATATTATGAAATAGGAAGATATTGATCAAAAGGAAAGGGGAACTGGGCAGCTGGGGAGGAAGGAAAAAGAAAAAAATGAGAAAAAAGGCTAAAATGGAAATAGTTTTTAAATAAGGAGGGTTAGAGGGGTTGAAAAGAGGGGAGGGGAATGGGGGAAAAAAGAGGAACGAAGATATATCATATACAGGTATAAGTTCCCTGTGATGAATGTGATCATTATGTATATCTAAATTGTACAAATAAACTTAATTAAAAAAATAATCCAAAGCAATTGTTACCATTCATAAACTTGTAATTACACTTATAATGACAGCATTTCAGAATAATAATAAGGTGATAAGTTAATCAACAGTTATCAACTATATTTCTATTACTATTTTTATATTTTTAATTCATTTATGTAGTTTAAATATTAATACATTTGGAACTTTTTACTGTTCTGAACACTGGGAATAATCATACTAAAATATACCATATGTCTTCAAGCATCGCAACTTTTAACAAATTATTAATGACAGAATGTAATTATATAATTGCCATTTAGTGATAAACCTTGCTTTTTCTTTGTGTTATTGCTTGCTGAACAATGATGCAATTCCCATAAAACTCCTCTCAAAGCATTTTCTTTTGACACACATACTTATGTTTGCATAGATATATAAAATTGATGATTTATAAAATAGTAAAATTATAATCATGAAGTAGCTATTTATTGACTAAAAATATTTAAGATTTATAGAATCTTATAGTTATGTATCTTGATTAAATTGATAGATAATGTTTTCTAGTAGATAGAATTGATTCTATCTGAAAAATAGAATCCTTTTGAAGTTCTAGAACAACATTTCTGGGACACTCAAGAGTTTTTTTAAAATATTATTAAGATTCATTTTTAATTTATTAAATAAATAAAATATTAATGTATACAATAAATTGTGTGCATAAAAACTTATTGAACTTTCTCTAATGTATCTAATGGTTATAAATATGTAAATTTTATGTTTCAAAAGGGAATTCTTAAATGATTCCAAGATACTCAGCTATGACACCATTTAGTTGGAAGAAGAAATCCAAATAAATGCAAGTAACTGCTGACAGAATGTTCCAGGGCCTTCAAATATTGTAGCAAGATATTAAAAGTTGAACACATTGTTTTAAATGAACTTGTGTCCTTTTATAGTATGAATCTTATGGAATTCCACTTGAAAGAAATTATTTTGTTTTGGAAATTATCTAATAAGTAGTAGCGACGTTTAAGGACTTCATGAAAAAGTTGACAGACATTTGGTATCACATGCTGTGTACTCTCACTTTACCCGGATAACAGGCTCGACAACTGGGCGCTCTTCAGGATTGGATAGGCATGGAGACTCAATAGTGATAAATAAATAGTTCTTTTAGGTATGCTACAAAAAATAAAAACATCCCAAGTATAACCACGTCAAGTGACCCCAAATTCAGAAGACTATGAAATAATGAGCTTTTGTTTTTTCTCCTGTTCTTGGCAGTTTAGCACTATTTTTCCATATTTTATTTCTCTAATTTAAATTTACTTTTAAACTGATAGACTAAAAACATAAAATTGTTCATATTGATGGGGTGCTCTGTGATGTTTTGATACATCTTTACATTGTATAGCATTTAAATCAGATTAATCATATCATTTCTTGAAACATTTCTTATTTCTTTAATACAGAAATATTTAAAATTCATTTTTATAGCTTTCTGAGATGTACAGTATATATTTGCTATCTATAACCATCTTACTGAGCAATAACAGAAGAAAAGTTCTTGCTTCTACGTCACTGTAACTTACTACCTGCTAATCAAATTTTCCTCAACCCTGCTCCATCTTACACTTCTTGGAGCTTAGGAAACCCCTCTTCTATTCTCAAATTTTATTAAAACAATGTTTTTATATTCCACATGAGTGATATCATGCTGTACCATTATTTTAATGTTGCAAATTACGTACACCTGGAGGGACAGAGAACACTATCTTGCTTATCTATCTAATTCCCTTAACACTTGGAAAGATTAGGTGTTTCCTGAAATCTATTTGTAGATAAGGCCTAAGAAGATTTGTCATAGTGTGAATACTTAATTATAGTGTGAAACACCTAAACAGTGCATGTTCCCTTAAGGCAAATAAAACCAGAGGGAGATTACTAATGGTTTGACATTTCTGTTTTTTATCAAAACATTTTTTCATCTTATAAAGAGTGCACATAAATATGAGATTAAGTTCTCACAAATATAGAAATATAAAAGTTTGAAATGTGTATTTTGGACTCACGTTAACTTTAAAATAAACTACCGCATTGCAGTTGAATATCCATTTTATCGATAGACTTCCTTTGAAAGCAATAGTTAAAATCAGATATTTGAAAAAGGGTACCTTTAAATTAGTATTTAGATGACTTTGTTATCAATAGCAGTAAACTCTTACATGTACATATTTCTTACTTGTGCAATAAAATAAATAAAAGCATGCAAATACACAGGCAAAATAAGCCAAGTGCGTATGGAAAAGGACAAATGAGGACCTTGAAACCATACTTTTAAGTGAAATAAATTGGACACACACATGTAAATATCACATTGTCTCTTATGTGAAAAACTGAAAGTGTAAATAAGAACCAAAATGTAGGGCCGGTGAGATGGCTCAGCGGCGTAAGCGCCTGCCTGGCAAGCGCGAGGGCCCGAGTTCGACTCCCGGATCCCACATACGAAAAAGGGGCCGGTGATATCGCTCAGCGGCACGGGCGCCTGCTGGCGCGCAAGGTCCTGAGGTCGACCCCCCGGTACCCACCAAAAAAAAAATAATAAAAAGAACCAAAATGTATAATAGGAATTGTGAAATAGGAAGAAAATGTTCAAAAGGAAAGGGGAAATAGGGAGGGGGGAGGGGGGAAACGAAAAAAGCAAAAGAAAAAAAATGAGAAAAGGATAAAATGGAAACAAAGCTTGTAAATAAGGAGGGAAGAGGGATTTAAGGGAAAGGGGAATGAGAAAAAAGAGGACTAGAGATGTATCATGTACAGGTACAAGTTCACTATGATGAATGTGATCATTGTGCATATCTAAATTGAACCAATAAATTTAATTTAAAAAAAGAAAAGAATGCTCGCATTATGGGTGGCCATTCATGTCTCCGAACTCTCTTGTCACTATCTGCTTCCCGGTGTCATACATCACAGTCTATCTTGCAGTTACTTTTTGTACATTTTTCTATCATCTGGTCCAGGTTGCTGTGTGTAGGAGGGCAGTCTTTGAATTTTTCGTCATTTCATTCCCCCTGTCCTTAAGCAAGGCATGTTGGCCACAGCGAATTCTTAAACAGCACAGGTTGAATAAATAGATGGTGAATAAGAATTGAATACATGGCAGAATGTAGTCCTGAAACATTTGGAGTGTTTGAAGATGCTGAGAATCTTGGTTCAAAGTCTTTAAAGTTGCCCGTGATTTGATTTCACTTGCCTATGATTAGTCCCTTACAGAGACCAAATATTTAATTCCATATATCAAGGTACCTATGAAATATACTAGTTTCTGAACATGTAAAAAATGAATTAATAATAGGGAAATAACATATTTAAAGCAGTGTGCAGGGGGTATGTTTAATTCTAGAGAACACAAAGAAACAATACACAGCAAGGTGGAAAAAGTATAAGGTTGACTCAAAATTTTTGGATTGGTCTTGGTGAAATCCATGAGACCATTAACATTACGTTAATTCATGTAATGCTTTTAATTGCTGTTGCAGTTTAGTAAATTAGTGTAATGTACACCTACTTAGACTTCAAACAAGGAATTTGTAACGTTCAAGAGACTAAATGATAAAAATAGCTGTGTTATGCTACTCAATACAACATATGGAACATAACATCTTATGGAAGTTGAGTGAATATTATACCAATGTGTAAAGAACATGGTGCAAGCATCTTGATATTTTATTTTTTTAAATTTTTTTATGTGGGTACCGGGAGTCGAACTCAGGACCTCACGCTTACCAGGCACGCCCTTATGCCGCTGAGCCATATCACAGGCCACATCTTCATATTTTAAAAGGCTGGTGTTCAATTTGCATGATAGTAGATGACATAGATTGTACAAAGACTATCAGAATTGCCTTAAACAATACATGGATTGACATTAAAGTTAATTCTGTTCATGAAATCTTTCTATCATATATCTTTAAATTTTAACCTGAGGTTTTGCTTTTTTATTCAGAAGATTTGGAAAATATCATACGCTGTTCCTTTTAATATATTTGTCAAACTATTAAAAAGTACAATATATTGCAATGGATTTCGATTTTTCCATAAAAAATGGCAACTGGGTGCTCACATTTTAAGTATTATTTTGTGATTCATGAAGGGAGCTGTATATGAGTAGCTCAAAACTAGTATTAATAAATATATTTTTTCAGACTATAGAATGAATGAATCAAGAAAGGGAATTATCTTTGTCTTGTTCACTCCTCCCACTTTCCATATACTGCATAAATACATGAGCATTAATCTTTGAAATGGTTAGTTTCATGAGTCAACCTACCTGGTCCAAGGAATGCTTAGATATCTGTCCCCCCAGCCCTAATGTCTTACCCCATTTCCTTCCAAGAGACATAATTTTATTAGCCATGGTCCCCATAATTATATTAGTCATGGTCCTCCTCATAAAATCAAGAAGATACACACATATATATGTTTATAAACACATTATATATATATATATATATATATATATATATATATATATATATATTATAAATGTATTTATAAATGCGGAGAGAGAGAATTTAGTGTCAGAACTGGCTCACATGATTATGGAAGTCAAGAAGTTCCATTAGGGGGCTGGTGAGATGGCTCAGCGGCATAAGCGCCTGCCTGGCAAGCACGAGGTCCTGAGTTCGACTCCCAGTACCCATATAAAGGAAAAAAAGGGCCGGTGATATCGCTCAGTGGCACAGGCACCTGCTGGTGCACGAGGTCCTGAGTTCAACCCCCAATACCCACCAAAAAAAAAAAAAAAAGGAAGTTCCATTATACAACTATGGCCCCATAAACTAGAGAAACCAGAATGTTGGTGGTGCAACCAAAGGCCTGAGATGGGGTGGGACGGAGTATATGATGGTGAGTAGGAGATGAAGGCTGGGGCAAAACCACTCAAACGGCTGGGAGAATCTGTCACATCATGAGACCAGGGTGCATGCAGGAACAAAGTATCCAGGATGACTCTCCAGCTCCTGAGAACGATACATGGAACCAATGTGAAGGTGCTATTTTCAATTCTTCATTTACATTGGCATGAAACCAATGGAGTCAATAGCGTAATTTAAATCTGGCACCATGCAAAGTGAGTTTTTGATAGGACAACCATCCCAGTGCTTCATTTGCATGAGGGAAATCCAGGAATTCCAGATATAAAAAAAACACAAACATTTTTACCTTTTCCTCATGGCTGTTGTGAGTTTGTTCACCAGCTTGCTCTCACTCAGCAAAGTGTATTTATCTCTACTTTCAATGAATACACATTCCTATGACCTATCTGTGTCTTGTCCAATCCTTTATCCAGGGCAACAATAACCTGGAAAGAATTTCCCGAGAACCCAACGTCCGGTAACAGTTTCCTGCTGAGACAGCCAGGAGACAACACCCCTTCGGGATTTTTTTTTTCTTTTTTTCCTCTCTTCCTTTTCCTGTTTTTGGTTGTTTGTAGAAGACATCTGCCACTATCCTGGTTGTGGAATGGACCATTTTAGCCTCCACTGGGTGGAAGAAAATAACACACCATTCAGGTTCCATGTGTGTATGAGACATAAAATTCAATGTCTCTTTTGGGCCCACACTTTTGTTCTTCCTGATACTTTATTCAGCTTTCTCATTCTGTTGGGGCAAGACCTATCAGTAACTTCATTTCCTGCTTCGGTATCTACCTACCCCAGCCTGCCCCTTTTTGTGCTCACCATGATCAAAATAGAATTTGGGCTTTTCCCTTAGATGACCTGGCCTTTTACTTCTAGCCATGATTAGTGAGTCAGTTGCTGAAGGGTCCATTTTCTAAAACCTCAGGGAGTTATCCCAATTTGCCCTTCTGTCATGTTTCCAAACTGTCCTTGGCACCAGGAAATCTCACTCTTGTAGACATATTATGGTCTCCACTTTTGAGGAACATATGGGCCTCCTCCTCTCTTCCCTTCTATGTCTCCATGTGTATCCTTCACCTTTGCTTTTGACATAAATTTAGGGAATTTAGAAACATATGCATGAAGGCCTGAGTATAACAAAAGAACAGACAATAAAGATGAAAGCAACTGGCCATGAGTATGCAGAAGTAGAGCTGCAGTATTTTAGTCAATAGATAACAGACCCTATCTTTGCACTTGAACCTTTCCAAGGATTTTTTCTTAAAATGATGAAAAATTGGCTCCTATCTCTACTGCCTTAAAAATAATTACAGAAGTCTTTTATTAAAGGAGAAGTGGAAGGGATGCTGTTTCTCAAGTAGTTAGATGGAGCCAGTAGGTGGCTCCAACCTGGTCTCTACAGAGTTATAGCTGGGGGCTGTGGAGAGGTCTAAGAACTGCAAGGGTGCTGGTGCTGCTCACTGCATCTGAGACATCTGGAAGTGAATTTCCGTTTCCTGCAGCGTACCTCAGAGACCGGCAGGTCTCCCTCAGTGGGAAAGCCCTCAGAGGAATCCAGGTCTAGTTTTCTATCTCTCTCCAGAAGCACCATCGTGCTGATAGAAAACACCCTGCCCACCCTATCGACCTCAACATTAGGCTCCTGTGTGAACCAGGAAATGGCAAAAGATTGGTGCAGAAAGTCAGTCTACATGATGATACTATTCTTCAATTAGATCTTTCCTGCAAAGGGCAAAGAAAGTTGTCTTAAATCCCTTTTATTCAGGCTTTTATGGCTCTTTGTCAGACCCAAGAGATATGGTACTTGAAGTATCATCTGAAGAAGAGGTCGAGGTCATTGATAATCCCCTCCTCAGACTCCCGGCTGTCTCTCAGGGAGATATGTGTCTCCCCACCTGTTTAATGAAAGCAACCACACTCAGAGGTCTCCACAACCTCCTCCTTATAATCTTCAAGGAAGTAAATCATTCCATTCTTTCCAAATGAGTCAGAAACTCCAGCAGAGGATAGCTCCCCAGAGAGAAACAGTACTCCCCAACCCCCTCCTCATGCTTCCAGACAGCTTTAAGCCCACAAAACACACTCAGAAGGAGTTTCTTACTCTTCAGCTCACAGATTATCCTACCCCTAAGAATAGAGGGTCCCAGGAATAGAGGGTACTACTAAAGTCCAGGCTCCTTTTTCAGTGACAGATACCCAACAATGCAAGGAATATTTAGAATGGTTTTCAGAAGATCCTAGTAGGTATGAAGGTGGGTTTCAAACTTTGACCATTGTTTTTGACCTCTCATGGTGAGATATACAATTTATGTCGGCCACTTGCTGTACACCAGATGAAAAGCAATTAATCCTAGGAAAGGGTAAGAGGTATGCATATGAGGAATATCCCAAAGAAAGAGAATGGAATCACACTGCAGTGGTTACTGTCCCTCTCACAGAACAAAACTGAACTATAATACTAGAAATCACTAAACATGAGGTCTTAAATGATGACTGCTTTTATCATGGGAATCAAAGTTGTATTAAGAAACTGGCTAATCATGAAAAGGTGAGCGAGGTTACACAGGGCAAAGAAAAATATGCAACTGCCTTTCATAGACAATTAGTAGAAGTTTCCATAAATACAAAGACATAAGCTATTAGTAGAAGCTTTCCACAAATAGGGAGAAGCACTAATGGGCCAATATTTCATTAGTCAGTCAATCCCAGATATTTATCACAATTACAAAATCTTCACAGAAGCCCCCAGATAACTATGACCCAATTTCTGGACACAGCCTTTTCTGTCAACCACTAAGATCTGGAGGAGGGTGAAAAGGAGAGGAACCAAGACAGAAGGCATGGGCCCAAGTCAAATGTAATGCCCATGCCCATGGACATCTATGTCTCCTGCGAGGAACCCGGGTGACCCTGGATATCATGGCTAATCAAATTCAACTCCTTTTGGATACAAGGATGGCTTACTCTATTTTAACATCCTTCTCCAGATAACCCTCTTCTAGATTTCTAGCCATAATTGGGGTTAAAGAGAGCTCTAACCAGAGCTCTTTTTTACTTCTGCTTTAACATGTCAATTCAAAAGTCAAATAGGGGGAGTTCTCCAATTCTGGCAGAGGCCAAAGTGAATTTTACCTGTTGAGACTACATCAGGCCTCCCTGACCTAAGTAATCAGCAAGCGGATCCTGCTGCATGATACATTGGAATACCTGGAAGGGTACACTCAGCAATGCTGTTAGTTATAAAAATAAAAGACCCAAGCCAATGTTTCAACTAAAAACAATATCCAATCACTGAGGAGACCCATAAAGGCCTCCAAACTCTCATAGACAGGTTTCTCAGATATGGCCATCTCTGGTCACATCAGTCCCCTTGCAATACTCGAAATCTACCCCTAGTGAAACCTTCAGGGGAATGTTGGATGGTACAAGATCTCTGTCTCATTAATGAGGCAGAATTCTCAATTACCTGCAAGTGGCAGATCCATATACAATCCTCTCCCAAATTTCAGGAGACACAAATTGATTTTCAGTCTTGGACCTCAAAGATGCTTTTTTATATTCCTCTCCATCCAAACTCCCAGTTCCTGTTTGCCTTTGAACAGGAAAATCACATCTCAAAAGAAAAACAGCAACATACTCAGACAGTTTTCCCATAGAGCTTTAGAGATAGCCTCCACCTTTTTCTCAGGCACTGGGAAAGGACTTACAGAGTCTAGAGTTTAAACAGGGAAATATTATGTAGGTAATTATCTTATGTAGGTAATATTTTAATCTTCAGCTTAATTTGGAAGCTATCCAACCATAATCCTATCTGAATGTTCAGTTTTCTGGCTTAAAAGGAGATACAAAGTTTCAAAAGAAAAGGCTCTGACATCCCTTCAGGGAGTCCAATACTTGGGATACATTCTTAAGTGCAGGAAATGACAACTGTCCCAGTTCCTGATCCAGGCTATCCGTGTGCTCAGGCCCCCAAAACCAAATAATAGCTTTATTTCTTCCTTTATTTTGGACTAATGGCAAAGTATGTATATGAGGCTGTCAAAGGTCCTGAGTCTGACACTTTGAATGGATAAAAGTAACTGACAAATCTTTTCAAGGAATGCCCTTGAAAAAACCCAATGAAAAGCCCCTCAAGACACAATGCTGTCACTCAGGCTCCAGCACTAGAAATACCAGAGTTAAGAAAATTTTGTATTTCTGTATATCAGAAAAGAGAGGAATTGCTTTGGCTGTCTTGACAAAAAAGCTGGGACAGGAACACTGGCCACTGACATTCTTTTCAAAACAGTTAGATGGACTTGCTGCTGGATGTCCTCCCTGCCTGAGGGAGCAGGAAGATATGCTAACTAGCTATGCTAATTGTAGCAGCTACAGGTATGCTAACAAAAGCAACCGCACAGCTAACTTTTGAATAAAAACTGGAAGGCCCTACTTCTCATGAGGTCAGAGGTCTTATTAAGACAAAAGGCTATTTGTGGTTGACAGGAGAGTGGCCATGCTTCTAGACACCATGAGGTCACCATAAAGACTTGCACTACTCATAGCCTGTCCTCACTGATGCCGACAGGAACAGAGATTAGCCACTGCTGTGAACAGGTGATTTCACAAACCTATGCAAGCAGGCAGAATATCAGGGACTTTCTACTCCAAGAGCCTGAGGAGGAATGGCTCACTGATGGAAGCAGCTTTGTCCAAGAAGGACATTGAAAGGCAGGTTATGCAATGTTCAGATCAAAATATGTCACTGAGGCCAGGCCCCTTCCTCCAGGGACTTCTACTTATAAAACAGAGCTCATAGCCCTTACTTGGGCATTGATATTAGGAAAAAGCAGCAGCAGGCTAAACAATTACATGGATTCCAAATATGCCTTTTTGGTGCTTCATGCCCACGCAGCAATCTGGAAAGAAAGAGGGTTGCTAACTAATAAACCTTCATTTATAAAGTACAAGTAGTTAATTCTTCAGCTCCTAAAGGCAGTCAAGCGTCCTAGGTAGTCCACTCTCATTCATTGCAAGGGACATGTCTGAAGTCTTCTTGAGAAATCAAAAGACTGATAGGCAAATAGGCAGCATTAAAGTCTCCCAAGACTCTACCTTATTCTCAGCTCCTGGGGAGTCATTAAAACCAGTCTATCATCCCCAGGCAGTTAAATGGGTCTTAAGACAAGGAGGAATTACAGAAGGACTTTAGTGGTATTTGAAAAACAAATGTCCTTCCTCAAGAACACACTGGAAAGCTATAAAAGTCCTTCATGATTCATTCCATAATGTGAAGAGTTGATTTATGGGAAATGATCCCTCAAATTTTCACAGGACAAGGACTAGTGGTGACCACCCAACAGGAGTATGAAGCTTGCCCACTCTGTGCCTACAATAACTTTACAAAACCCAGATCATCTCCTTTGTTAAAACATATACAGAGGACAGAGACCTACTTTAAAGAGGTCTGGCAATGAAATATTAACCACACAGCACCACATGGGGGATTTAAACAAATATTGACCCCTGTACAGTTTGGATTGAGGCATTCCCTATCCATTCAGAAAAGACTATGGAGGTAGTCAAGACACTCCTCAAAGAAATTATAGCCTGGCTTGCACTACTGCAGTTTCTTCAGAGTGACGATGGGCCATTTTTATCTCTCAAATAACTCACGGGGAGCAAAGGCTTTAGAAATAAAGCACCATCGCCATTCTGCATAAAGACCTCGGTCCTGTGAAAGGGTGGAATGAGATCACTAGACCCTAAAGTGAATTCTGGCAAAATGTTGCCAGAAGACTTCTGAGTCTTGGCTCTGATTATTTCCAGTAACCCTCAGGAGGATTTCAAGTACCCTAAAACAGGGCTAAATATGAGTCCATTTGAGATGCTATATAGAGACATTTTCTATCTTTTGATATGGTGGTGGAGTCAGAGTCCACAAGACTCCCACTGTATCTTATCAACCTGGGCCAAGTACAACAGGCTACACAGTTGTGTGGAAACTATGTCCTGCGAGTCTCCAGCCCAGGAGGACCACCTAGAGTGTCACTGCAGACCATGTGCTTATTAAACTTGGAAAGAAGGGACTCCTGCAAATCAATGAAAACTGAAATGGAAGGGCCTCTTGCCAGTGATCCTCGACGCACCACTGCAGCAAAGGTAGCAGAGACAGCCAGGTAGCTGGATTCATCTTTTTAGGATAAAGCCAGTCCACCTGAGCCGTCTGAGGCAAGGACCCTGAAAAGAAGAAAGCTCCTCCTGCGTACTTCTGGAAGATCTGAGGGTCCTCTTCGAAACGCCAAGTTTGTGTACTGCCCTGTGTGCAGATCAGCAGAGTCACTAAAGTCTCTGATCCACCGCAATTTAAATGCACACTCGTGTTGGGATCCGTGCTCTTAGTGGATTCGTAGTGTGGGTAATCCTGTCAGGCTTTCCGGCTCTTGGTAGTTGATCTAATATCTGTCTTTGCCATGCTTTCTTCTCCATAGGAAACATGGAAATAGAACTCCTTACAAAACATCTCCCAATAATAGCGTGAAAAAACAAGGTAGGACCTACAGCCCTTTTCAGCAGAAAGAACCTATAGAAAGGAGACCTTCACTGTCTCAGCAGTATGATTAAAATATTCCTAAAGGTAACATACATAAAATTTAACTATCAAAATTAAATCAATACGATAAATGCACATAAGCAAATTTTAGATATCCTAATTATTAGAGTACATACACACAAAATAAAATGATACTATTTTGATACATGCTTAATTACATTCACATTTCAGTGGCTCAGTGAGGAAAATTTTATAAAGCAAGAGAAATCAGAGAAAATGTGACAAAAATGGAAATAGCCATGTATTTTATAAAATTGCTAATGTTTCTCCTTATGGAACCCAAAATGAAAATGTTTCCAATAACTAAGAAATGCCTTTAACATTCCAGAAGCATTTAACCTTTTGCTGTTGATTTGATTATTTTTCTAGTGTTTCAAATTTCTGTTAATTTTTTATCCTCAATCATCTTCCCATATTCTGCATGTTCAGTTCTCTGTGAGGTTTTACTTGTAGTACACATCTGACCATTTAATTTTTCTTTTAAGAATGAAATACAAGGTGTTTTTTTTTAGTTTACTCCACATTGTTTGAAATCTATTTCATCTATGTATGTAAACAGAAAATTTGAAATATTTCTTTATATTTTTTCAATGTTACTTGACTACGCTCACATAAATGAACACTTCTATCCCTTAACTCACAGCAGAGGTGAGCTGTTAAAAGAGATCTGGATGGCAGTTGTGACTTGATGATTTTCTATCTATTAGAAACTACTAGAAGTCTACTGACTCAGCATATTTGAGTGTTTGATAAAATTGAGTAATAAGGGAAGAATATTTGGAGTATTTTTCTTGCATAATTAAGAAGAATAGTATGTTATTTTGAGTGCCCCTGATACTCTTTTGTTTCATTTTTGCTTTTTATTAACACGTATTTGTAATAAATAGAAACACATTCATTGTAGGGAGTAGGTACATACATATGGCATCTTGATCCTTTTTACTTATCATTCCCCTCCACCCTCCCACCCATTCACATATCCTCTTCCCTAATATTCTTTTGTCATAACCTTTATGTCTTTGTCTCTGTCTCTTTTTGTGTACACAGACACACATACACACACACAGACACACACACAGAGAAACGAATAAGGGATTGTATGAACAGTTGTGTATCCCAAGAGAAGGCTGAAAAGTTGAATCAGGTATATCTTCCTGGATTTACATCATAAATAATTTTAGAACAAAAGACTTAAGAAATATATTTTGATTATAGTATTCCATCATTTTTCCAGATGAAAAAGATACATTGATTTGCACAGGACTTTTCATGGCAGCAAGGACTTTTATTGAATAACTCTAGTATTCAGTAATATCCTGAAGTTCAATAATATAAAAAAAATTATTTTTATATTTTCACTTTTTTCAGAATAAAATGTTGCGTATTTGTTCAATGTAAATTAATCTACAAAAATCTAAAGTGATTTATAAAATCACTATGTAAAAAATCTATATTTTAATGTATACCAGCAATAAGAAAATATATCCTGAAGCAAGGAAATGCTCATTCAAAATATCAACAAAAACTATTTTCTAAATTCTACTTCTTCATTAATTTTAATGCTTCATTCTTCATTTCCAAAAAAGTACCATAACCATAAACCACATTCTCTTTATAAAAATTAGCATAAAATAGTCATCTTAAATTCAAGGAAGTAATTTTTTTCATATTAGGACTTAAGATAATAATAATGTACTCATGTTCTACATGAAAAATAAATAAAATATACAAAAATAAATTCTAAATCAAGTAAGTTGATTTCATTTCTTTCTTCTTAATCAATGATGTTTGATTATTGTCTAAGACATAATGTATCTAATCCTTATCTCTTAGCAATCTCTTTGACTATTTATTTTTTGTTTTTTTGAGACTGGATCTCCCTATTTAGTTCACACTGGCCTTGAACTTGCACTCCTCCTGCCTCATCTTCCCTAATGCTGAGATAATATTTGCCACCACTGCAGCTGAAAGTTCTTAGACTTTTAAATATAGGAATTAAATAGGCTTAGGGAGAATACCAGTGAATAGTAACATCTATATAGGAACAGAGAAGAATGTCTTGTTCAATTTTCCTTCTTATGTTCACAGGCATTGCATGACATTTAGCACAGATACCCAAAAGTAAGGGGATGTGTTGATTGTTTTTAACTATATCCTTCATTTTCAATGTTTTCAGGAAGGTCTGTGTTCATAATAATCATTTTCTTTTCATGAATTGAAAGTAGGAAAGAATAGAAAGAGTGAATACATTTTATGAATTTGCCTTTTCTTATTTTCTTTTTACTTTTGAATAATTTGCAAAATACATAAATATAAATAAAGAAATGCATATAGAGGTTATTTATAGTACCTACATTGAAAAAAAAATCAGGTTCAAAGTTTACAAGTTCCTCCAGAGATAAAAGACGATTGCAATAAATCTCCTAAGAATTTTAAACATCTCTAAGGCATATATGTTCCAATCCTACAAAATCAGTTTTCCCCCTATGATCAGCACGTAAAACATTACTCATCTCTTATCTAACAGAGATGCTCTGTTTCTGTTTCACTGTCCTAAAATAGCAGATAAAATGAGATTTCAGATTCAGACAACATAAACAAGGAAGCAAATTCAATCTTTTGTGCCCCTGATCTCCCTGCCTTAAACAGCCACAAGTAAAATAAGCAGGTTTCCCACTTCTGCCCTCTAAGAATGAGCAAGGGAACAATGTGACATTTTCTTGAAAGCCTTCCCACTGTGAAACATCTCTATGGATCCATTCCCAGCCTTCCCTTTGGGATAGGAAATTTTTCATGGAAATCCCTTTAGAGATTCCCCTTTTTACATAATCCTTAAAATCCTGTCTCCCACACCTTCGGCCATCACAACACAGACTCACAAACACATTCAGGGAGCATGAGTCTCCAAAGGCACAGAAAATGGAAAATGTTAACTCTCTAACAAGATGCCTTCATGCAAATGTTAACAAAGAACAACTCCATTCTCTTATGAATGTTTGCATTTTCTCAAAATGCATTTATCAAAATAAACCATTTAAAAATAATATAGGAAATCTGTTAAGAAATGATTGATGAATTATTTTGCAGCTGCATAGTTGAAAGCATTTCCTTTTATCCAACTAACACATTACCCATAGGGCAGTAGGTTTAGCTAAATAAGAAACAATGTTTTGAGTCTCTTGCCAGGTAGTGGCAAATAATGCCTTCCAAGCTTATGAGCTTTAGTGCACCAGCTATAGTAACTGTCATTCACCCGTAGAATCATCCTTCAACATAAGCCTCCCCACATTCACCTTAAGGCTTATGATGAAAGGCTGCACTAAGTAAACCTGAAAATCCCTCTCTAAGCTGGCAAGAAACTCAAAGCAACTAAAAGATGATTCATTGCTCAGAACATCATTTTTTATTTGCAGGAGAGCTGTGTCTCAAACTAATGGCTATGTAAGTGAAAATGAAACCCACAGAAAAGGAAGCTGATTGCAGGAAATAATGACTAATTCTTTCCTCCCTCAGTAATTATAATTTTTGTTATATCTTAAGACAATGAGTATTATTTTATTTATTGTGTTTGACCATGGAAAGAGTTTAAGCTTCGTTCTTCTTTTGCCCCTTGTTTCTACAGCTGAGCCAGGTAATTTGGCCTCTATGTCTCTCTGACTTGTAAGCTATGCAAGAGGCTTCCTAGGGGAAGGCCTTCTCACCAGAGCCCCTCATTAACCCCCACATACACCCCGAGTCAGTTCTGTCTCTTCCCTACCTATCCATTTTAGGACAAACCTAAAAGTTGTTCACATTCTGGTCTGTGTGGTTTCATTACTCCTGACATCAAAACCAAACTTTCAGTGGGGACCCATCTTGCTTCCTCAGGATAACCCCAACAATTAGATGGCTTAAAATCCACTCAGTTATTTTTATCCAAATTGTATAAATGCAAATTTAAGAACGTCATTCAAATTCTTTTTTTTTTTTTTTTTTTTAATGTGGGTCCCGGGAGTCAACATCAGGACCTTGCACTTGCCAGCAAGCGCTTGTGCCACTGAGCGATATCACCGGCCCATTTTTTTCCTTTATGTGGGTACCGGGAGTCAAACTCAGGACCTTGCGCTTGCCAGGCAGGCGCTTATGCCACTGAGTTGTCTTTCTGAAGCAGGGTTTCACTATGCTGTATAGGCTGGCCTTGAACTCAGTTTGTAGTCCAGGCTTGCCCTGATCTTGAAGTGATCCTCCTACCTCAGCCTCCTGAGTGCTGGGATTACAGGCATGTGCCACCATGCCCAGCTGTCATTCAAATTCTAAATCAGCAAAAACCTTTCTGGTGGATTCTCCAAAACCCTAAAACATAATTCTAAAAAAAAAAAAATGTCCCACAAATGCTATATTAATTTTTTACATGAGCTGACACCATGATCCTTAGAGAGAACAGATGTGATCTTAGGACAGGGAGGCTTCTCACAATTACATACAGTGTTTTTGAGCTAGAAAAAATAGAGAACCTTTACATATTTACAAGCTATCCTTAAAACGGTTTCTTCAGTGACTGCATTAAGCTAAACTATTCTTAGCCAAACTGAAAAAAAAAAATTATTTTGCAGGAGGGCAATTTTTTCAGACACTAAATTCTTTGTCTTCTTTCATACATATAGCCTGACATGCTATAAAACATAATTACCAATAACATTGTTGACAAGGTAAAAAGGCCAAAAATAGAATAAAAAAAGACATATAGGCACATTGTCAAATGATATCCCAACTTCTAGTTATGAGACACAGATTTTAAATGAACTGTATTAAAAATATGCAGGAAAATAGATAAAATAGAATACTCTTTCAGGTAGATTTAGGAATATTCAAAGTAGAACATACAGTGAAATTAAAGTTCAAAAATGGGTTTAAAGATTCAACATGGCTGAATAGAGGAGAAGCCTTGTTCAGAGCTACTCAGAGAAATTCAACTAAAACACAGGTAATTGGAAGACAGGAGAAGGACATACACCCTGAAACTAAAATCAATCTGACATAAGAGACCAATAGACCAAGCCAAACATAGATAAAGGACTTAATAAAATAGCCAACCAGCCCACCCGGCTGCCGGTGGGTCGCCAGATTGGGATGACTGCCCGCCATACTTGGAATCTTAAAAGGAGAGAGAGAGAAAAGGATGCACTAAAATAATGTGGCTAAATCAAGCTATACAGGGTAGACTTCAGACATAAGGTCCCCTGCCTCTTCTGCCTTCCTCCAAACAGAAGACGCTGCAGTACAGCAGTAAATTCTGCAGACACAAACTGCTCCCTCCCTGACAATCAGCCAGTTTTCCTCTTTTTCATTTTTCTTTCCTTTACTTTCTCTTTTCTTTTCCATTTCTTTTTTCTTCTCTTCCCATTCCTTTTGTGCACCAGAGCGCTAAATGGAATGGCCAGGAACAAGATTAAAGACTATGGGGAGCATGGTAAATGGAATAGCTAGCCCCTCCCCCATGACCTGTGGTTAGAGAGGTGCAGGGGATTAAACAGCCTTGCACCTCAGGACTGTGCAGCCCCGCGCTGTCTCCATGCTGCTGGGGGCAGGAACAGAAAGGCACCCACAGCACCCCCCCCCCCCCGTCTTGCCAGAGGAAGTTACAGACTACAGCAGAGGTGGGTGAAGGTAGCAGCGAAACTTGTAAAGCAATGAATGGGAAGTTAGCACCCACCTCAGGAGAGGAGTCAGAGTCAGGACAGAGCAGCCTTGGACTGCAACAGCAGGAGCAGAGGACCAGACCACATCACAGCATCGCACCCCACCATGCAACAAGTGACCTGAGAGGACAGACACTCGCCAGTGGAAGGGGAACACAGAGGCTAAGCAAGGACCAGGAGGAGCCAAAGGTGCCTGGGACTGGGAACAGTCCCATCTCTGTCTGAAAACAGCACAACAACTGGGAGAGAGACGCTACCAAGAGAAACAGGGTAAGGAGTGGGAGGCCCTAAGGGACACAGAGAGTACTGGCTGAAGACTCTGGCCCCAGAGACCCACATCTGGAGGCGAAGATCAGCATCATATCCAGCATGAACTCTACTGCAGGCTTGGCAGTGTTATCCAGTAGTTTTGGGCTCTTGGTAGGACACCAGAGGAATTTTTTTTTTTTTACTGGTTTGAGGTTTGTTTCCCTTTCCTTTTCCTTTTCTTTTCTTTCTTTCTTTTTTTTTTTTTTTTTTGTCTTTTACCTGTATTTTTGTTTTAGTCTATTCATCTTCTTTCCCCCTTTCCTCAATTTACCTCTCTAGACTTAATCATATTGTCATATGAGTGAAGAGTCTCTTTAATTTTTCTGGTCAACTTCAATAATCCCTTGCTTACTCCTTCATTCTTTCTCTTCTGCCCTCTTCTCTAGTTTCCCAAAGCTTGCGTGATCATCCTTTGTCCTCCAGCCTGGCTTCTACTTTATTTCTTTTCAGTTATCTCTGTTCTATCCACTATCCTTTTTAAATTTCCCCACCACAGAGTAAAACGATTCTACCAAGGGGAAACACTTCGCATACAAGCTCTCAATTTATGATTGATTCTGTTATATAACTGTAGATTTTGCTTCTATGGTTAAAGGTACAAAATTAATAGTTACCACAGTTTGTCAGTTTCTAAACTGTGCGTGGTGCTATTTCTAGTGCTAATTTTACTACTTTAGCTAGGATGTCATATCTGTTTTAATCATTTGTTCTCACTTCTGTAAAATACTGGGAAATTCTGGGGTAATAAGCTTACCATATCCACCACCAAGGGACTGGACACTGAGCCAAACAGATACCAACATTTCATTCTTCATTAATTGGGAAGGTAGGATCTTGGGACAGACACGAACCAAAAACCTCCTACACACAGAAAACATCCTGAAGAACAAACCTTGCCTAGAGAGGCCTTGATTGTAGTAAAAAAACTACCCACTACAAAAATTTACAACAATCAACACAGAAAACAAAATAAAAACTTTTGAAATAGAAAATGATAAGACACAAAAGCAAAATTCAACCTCAAAACTCCAGCCCACCCAGACCAAGTCCAGGAGACAACGAGATAGAGGAAAATGGAAGACACACTTCTGACATTTCTGAAATGATAACAACTGAAGTAATGAAACAAATCCATGAGGCTATAGAGGAAATCAGATCAGAAATAATCTCTCAATTAAAAAAATAAATCTCAACATCCATGAAGGAATTGCTCAGGCAATCTAGAGATAGAAAAAAAAAATAGACGATGATAGGAAAAGGATGGAAACTGTGAATGATCAATATAAGAAAGAAATAGAATGCGTGAAATGGGTTCAAACAGATATCCAGGAAATTAAAAATTCCATTGAAAGCTGGCAAAACCACTTGAATGAAACTGAAGACAGACTTTCAGACCTTGAACACAGGACCTCGGCTAGTGATGATGAAAGGAAAGATCTCTTGAAAATAACAAAGGATCAGAAAATAGCAATTCAACAGCTGTAAGACGATGCAAAGAAAAACAATACAAGAATAAGTAGTGTCAATGAAAAAGCAGGAGCCAACACAAATGACATAAAAATCTATTTGAAGAAGTAATAGAAGAAAATTTTCCAAGCATGGGAAAAGAATCTGACATACAGATAAGTGAAGCATGTAGAACTCCAATTAGCCATAGCCAAAATAAATCTACAACCAGACATAATAATCAAGATCCCAGAAAATCAGCACAAGAACAGAATATTAAAAGCCGTTAGAGAAAATCATTTAACCAACTGTCCAACAGACAAAGGGCTTCTATCTAGAATATATAAAGAATTGAAAAAAATCAAGCTTTCTAAATTCAAACACCCAATCCAAAAATGGGCATCTGAGATGAATACACACTTCTCAGATGAAGAAATACAAATGGCAAATAAATATATGAAAAAATGTTCAATATCATTGGTCATTTGAGAAATGCAAATTAAAACAACACTTTCTCACCCCAGAAAGAATGGCTATCATCAAGAAATCAACCAATAACAAGTGCTGGAGGAGCTGTGAGGTAAAAGGAACACTTCTCCACTATTGGTGGGAGTGTAGACTGGTACAACCTCTGTGAAAATCAGTGTGGAGATTCCTCAGAATACTAGGATTAGAGGTCCCATTCAACCCAGCTATTCCCCTTCTGGGATTTTCCCAGAAGAATTAAAAACATCATACCACAGCAATATATGTGCACCTACATTAATAGCAGAACAATTTAAAATTGTTAAATCCTGGAAACAACCCAAATGCCCATCAACAAACGAATGGATAAAAGATGTGGTATTTTTATATTATGGAGTGCTACTCAGCTATAAAGAAGGATAAACTCAATGCTTTTGTAGGTAAATGGGTGCAACCAGAGACCATACTCATAAGTGAAATAAACCAGACACACGTGTGTAAACATCGTATGGTCTTCCTAGTGTGAGAAAGGGGAAGAAACTGCTCAAAAGGAAAGAACAACTAGGACGGGGGAAAGGAGAAAAAAGGAAGGGAAAAGAAAAAAATTATATATATATACAAGACAGCTAAGGTAATTACAGTACTAATTTCTTAGTTCATTGAAAAAAATGGTTTGTGCTTATATTGTTTGATCAATTTTTCATGCCTATATCCTGAAATCTGAGAAACTACTTTGAAGATGACAATACGTAATATATTAACCATTGATAATCCATTGCTTGTTTTGAAATACTCCATCACTCTTTTTATTATGTTTTCTATTTAAAATAAAAAAAATAAAAAAGAAAAATGGGTTTAACACAATATTAGACATAGCTGAGAATGCTAGTGATTTAAAAACATATTCATGGAAATTATTGAGACTGGGGAAAAGAGGGAAGGAAAAAAACCATGTGTAGAAAGGATACAGGCATAATGAGTATGCAAGTATATTCTAGAAAGAAAAAGATGTAGAAAATTAGGAGGAAACATTATTTAAAGATTAAAAACTGAAATTTCCTAAAAAAATTTAATTGGAAGTATTAACTTTTGATTTGAAAACTCTTACAAACTACTTCAGGATAAAAAGGAAGAAAAATCCATGCTTCTCAACTGTGAACAATAATGTGATGAATGTGGACATACAGATAGCGTCCATCAAAGGATGAATGTATAGAGAAAATGTCTTGTACATACACAATGGAATATTCCTCAGACTAAAGAGGAAAACAGTGTCATTTACAACAATATATATAAACCTAGAAGACACTGTGCTAAGTGACAAAAATAGAAACAGAAAAACAAATACTGCATAATCTCATATATATGTGAAATCGAAACATGTTAAACTCAGAACCAAAGTATAGAATGTTGGTTTCCGGGGCCTAAGTCAATGCAGTGAATAGGTGAAAAGATATGGGTCAGAGAGTACAAAATTTCTGTTAGGTAAAAGAAATAAATTAAAGAGATCTATTGTAAAACGTAGTGACTATAGTAATAGTGTATCATATCCTTGAAAATTGCTGTTAGTATATTTTTGTGTTCTCACCAGATGAAAATACTTATGCGAGGTAACCCATATGTCAATTAGCTTAATTAAGGTATTCCATTGTGTATACGTATTTCAAAACATTACATTCTACACAAGAACACAATTTTTGTCACTTAATAAGTAGGGCTGGGTATGTAGCTATGTGGTAGAGAGCTTGATGAGCATGCAAGAGGCACCTAACACTAATAAATAAATAAACAACTGTCAGAGACAACAAATTATAAATCGAGTACAGAGGCTGTCTGAGGCCATCCTTGTCCTGCCCTTTGAGCCATATTGAACCACAGAAACTCCCTGCTTTTTTCTGGTCACAGCTGAAAGCCCTAGGGTTAGTGATCCTGTGGCACTCACAGGGCAAGATAAGACCTTCTGAGGAAGATAAGGCACCCGGGGAAACTACAGCTTCCCTTTTGCCCCCTGTTTCATCCTTGCAAGAATGCTTTGTTCTTCTTAGTATCCCACCGTAGTGGCCATTACTGTTCCTGGAAACACTCACTGCCCTTCACCCATTGCCACAGGTGTAATCAATAAATACCAAGGTTCTGGCTGCCTCGTGGCCTTTTGCTCCCTGTGAACAACTGGTCATCCCATATCCCTGCTGCACCTCAATTTGTCTTTTGCTCTTCCTTCTTGCTGTGCACTGTAACACCTGGCAGGAGACTGGAGTCCACTGCAGGGCTCTCTGATAAACAATAAAAATCACTTTCACAAAATCCTTCTGAGAACTATTGACAAGGGAAAAAACTGAAAAATAACAAAAGAGAGAAGGATAATAGGATGACATTTTTAATATCCTGAAAGTAAATCTTCAACCTAAAAAGCAAAAATATACCTTTTGAAAGTGAAGGCAAAATAAATTAATATTGAGAGAAAGAAATACAAGGAGTATTTTTCCCATAAGAAGAACCTTGAAGGGGATGCTTAAGGCAGGACGAAAAATATCCTCAAGGAAATGCATGAAGAAAGAGGTGCATCAGAAAGGGTACAAATGTGAGTAAATCTAAGTAAATGTTATATATAAATAATAAAAACACATTGCAAATTTTTCACAGCCATAGAATAAAGAAAAAGAGAAGGAAAATTTGGAGGGTGGTAAAGAGTTGATAATGTACCATAAGGTCTATGAAGTGGTAAAAAAACATTAGCAAATTTTACAAGCCAAGATTAACTTTTCTTGGTTTTTTGAAACTATGTCATTTAGGCTGGTCTTGAATTCATGGTGATCTTGTTTGGCCGGCCTCCTGCATTCTGAGAGTACTGTGCGCCATCATGCCCAGCCACAACTGACTTTTATTATGGGCAAATGGAGCAAACACACTCCTTTTGTGTCAGTCACCTTTCCAACTGCTGAACAAAATACCCAACACCTCCAATTTAAAAGAAGAAAGGTTTAATATGCCTCACGGTTGCAGAGGATTCGGTGCATGGCTGGCTGGCCTCAAGGCAGGAACAGCATGGTAGGAAGGTGTGGTGGAGCAAAACTGCTGACTTCATGGTGGCCTGGATAAAGAGCACAGGGAAGAGGGCCACACTGCAAAGACTTGCTCTCAGTGACCTATATCCACTGGGTCCCTCTTCCTAACAATACATTCAACCATAAATGTTAGTGAATTAATCCACCGATGAGCACAGTGCCCCATGATTCAGTCTCCTCTCCAGAAGTCTCTTGATCCAATCAAGTTGACAATTAAATTGTTTTGTTACATTCTACTCCTTTCCATGAACTAAACCTAAAACTCTGCAAAAACAAACAAGTAACACACAAACGACAACAAAAACAACACATACAACCAGAGGACTCTGAAGGGTCAGAGTCAAAAAAGTCAGACAAACTGAGAATTCAGGATCCAAGAAAAGATCCAACAAAGAATTCCAAGTTTTGCTCTGTTTTCCTCTTTTCTATCCCCACCTGGTAGCAGAGCTTTCTACAGTCTGCTGTGCGACTATGGGGCGTATCCTTTCTCATGAGCACTACCCTCTCAGGAAGAATGGAGAACTGCAGACAAATGCTTCCCAGAATTTAGTAAACACTAAGTCAAATGGTTCCACTTCCACCCCCCAGCTCTCTGCTACTGAATATCTGCAGTTCTACATTAGAGAAAGTGAATTTTATACTTTTCTCTGTTCCTAATAGAGAGCTGGGGGAGGAAGAAGCTGGGAGAGAATGACTGTTTAAGCTGTATGTTAAGCACTGATTTCACTCCTACCTGACACATAGACAAAACTAACCGGAATCAGCACTGCAAGAGCTTTGAGGTATAAGTTGTATCACAGAACACTTCCAAGGCAGTACATACAAGGCAACACTTCGAGCAATACATACAAGAATATCACTACAAGGGTTAAGAAAGCTGTATCAAAATTTAAAAATGGGATGCATTCTGGACACTGAAATGGAAGATTTAATTAAAAAATTACTGTTTCATAGCATGATACTCAAAACATCCAGGGTACAAATTAAAAATAGAGGAATCAGAATCAGGAGAATCTAAAGTCCAATAACAAAAGATGAACAACTGCTTTGGTCAGCTCTTGGTCACTGTAACAAAATTCCCAATAAAATCAACTTAGAGGAGGAAAGCTTTCTTCTGGGTCATAGTTTTAGTGCATAGTCATCTGGTTCCATTGCTTCTGGGTTTGTGGTGAGGCAGAACATCATAGAGTGGTGGAGGAAAGCTGCTTATTTTATGGCAGTCAGGAAGAAGAGAAAGATAGAAGAGAGAAAGCCAGAGTGAAAGGGGTTACAGACAAGTTATGGTCCCTAAGATCACAAATCCATGACCAGTGGCTCCATTAGGCCCCATCTTCTAAGTTTCCATAATCTATCAATAATGCTATCTAATTATGAATCTATCAGTGGATTAGCCCATGGGTGAAGTTAGAGCCCTTTTGGTCCAATTGCCTACCAAAAGCCCTCTCTCAGGATACATGAGCCTTTTGAGAGACAGCTTATATCCAAGACATACAACAGTTTGAAAAAACTTTCAAATCTTCTATCATAAAGTTGCCACAACAAGTAATCATGAACACTTTTTACACAAATTGAAAAATGGAAATATTTCTAAAGAAAGTGTGTATATGAAAACTTCAAGATCTCACAAATTCAAAGTCTGCTGACTGGGTTCAAATGTAAAATGCATGCATGTGTGGAAATATTTCATGAACTTAGAATTGATCTATAAATTTTGTCAGTTGGAAGGAGGGATAAGAGTTTAGAAAATCCTCAGTCTATGGGTTAAAGCAAAAATAGAGAAACATATAATCTCCATGTTGTCAGACTTTCAGAACCAGTGGGAGAGATTGTGTGGCTGAAAACTACCCTAAAAACCACATTAAACTCTTCGAATTGGTCAAAAGACAAACATATGGCTCAATGGGCCCAGTGAGTTGTAAAATGGATAAACATAACTCCATACCCAGGGCTGGTGAGATGGCTCAGCGGCTTAAGCGCCTGCCCAGCAAGCGCGAGGGCCCGAGTTCGACTCCCGGAACCCACATATGAAAAAAGGGCCGGTGATATCGCTCAGCGGCATGGGCGCCTGCCGGCGCGCGAGGTCCTGAGGTCGACCCCCGGTACCCACAAAAAAAAAAAAAAAAAAAAAAAAAAATAACTCCATACCCAGATATATATCTAAATTTCTGAAAAATAAATTTTCTTTTTTTTTTTCTTCTGTGGGTACCAGAGGTCAAACTCAGGACCTCACACAACAGCAGGCATCTGTGCTGCTGAGCGACATCACTGGCCCTTTTTTTGTATGTGGGTACTAGGAGTCGAACTCAGGACCTTGCGCTTGCCAGGCAGGCGCTTATGCCGCTGACTTATCTCACAGGCCCCCAGCCCCCTGTTTCAATTTTACCTTAAGATTTTACCATGCTGACTTTATAATACTCATGAATTTCTTAATATATAAAAGAAAACAAATGATCTTGACCAATAATGCATTGTGTGAATATCTATATTATTAACCAATGTATAAAGATAGCAGTAGGCAAAATAGTCCTATAACCTTTCTTGTACATGCTTTCATTCTGCAGCATAATGTATTGTATAGACTATTGATGAAAAATGGTTAAAATAAATTTGAAGTCATGTTACAAAATGTCAATCAGCAGATGGAATAAGTTATGGTAAAACAAGTAGTAGAAAGCTAGAGGCAATTCTAGTAGTTTTGATAGGAAAGCACTTCTAACTAGAAAATTACATTCATTGGATGTGATCAGTAGATGATTTTATAAAGATTAAATAATACAGATTTACCAATTAAAGAAATATTGCTTACAATTTAGGATAAATCCATACAAGATTTGAAAAAATGTTTAAAACATACAAATTAATGATAAATGTCTTAAGGCAATGGACAAGTGTATAAGCATATAAATAGACATTTATCAGTAAAGGAAAAAATATTCTTATGTATCAGCGAAGTTGAGCGTGATTTCATAATTAGAAAATTGGAAATAAAACTATGGTTAAACTATCACTTTTTCACTACTGAAATTTTTTACAATCCAAAATTTAATAATTTTATTTCTGTCAAAAGTAAATGACACATATTTGACTACGCCAGTCAATTTCTATTTTATTTCTCCCACATATTCTCACTGGCACAAATGAGAAGCAATGATATACAAGAATATTCATTACAAAACAATGAATGGCAAAAATTTGAACCAAGCTGATACTTTATATTAAACAACTGACCCATCTATAAATGGATACTGTGCATGTCAGGAGACAGTGTGAAATCATCTATGTCATGGTACTGAAAGGTAGCTAGAGAGAATGTACTAAATTTAAAACACAAGATACCAACAATTACAGGTGGCATACTATATTGTAATAAGTGGAAAAATAATGTGTTTAAATATTTGTTTTCTTTTTACAAATCCTTTGGAGGTAGCTATAAGAAATTATTGGCAGAAATTATTAGTTGGTGACAGAAGGTTTAAGTGGAGAGATTGGAGTAGAGAAGAGATTTTCATTTTCTTTGATACATTTTTAAACTTATACATGTCATCTTTCATAAATATTTTAAAGCCAAAGTCTCATTAAATCACCTGCATTTTCTACAACATAGAATAGAATGAAAGAATGGGTAGTTTGAAATTAAACAAAATTATGCAGTCATCACTAGCAGAATTACAAAGGTTGTTCTGACCTGTGATCTCCAGGACATTTGGCAAAACAGTAGTAAAATGTATGAATAAATATTAAATATTAAATAAGGCACAAAAAAGGAATTCAAGGGAATCAACTAAGCATAAGAGGGGAATATAGTGATTTGGAGTTTAAAATACAAATGTACTAATTGTAACATAAAAATGACTAAGATTTTTAGACTGAATAAATAATATAAACATGTGCTTTGTCAGAGCATAAACCAATAATAATGGCTTAGGATGAGAATACAGGAAGACACCCCCACCCGCTGCCCCATGTGCGCACGCACACATGCATGGGTGCATGCGTGTGTGCTTGTGTGTGTGTGCCTCTGTGTGTTTGTGTGTGTGTGTGTGTGTGTGTGGTTTATTTCAAGGAAATGGCTTAGGCAACTTTGGCTAGTCTATGAGCTCTGCAGAGCAATGCAATAGGTTAGAAACTTTTGGGTAAGAACTGACCCTGCACTCATAAATCAGAATTTCTTCATGCTCAGGAAATCTTCAGTTTTGTTCTAAAAGCGTTCAGTGGGTTGAATGAGGCCTGTCGATTATCAAAGATAACTCATTTTCTTAAAGTTAACAGACTGTAGATGTTGACCAGATCTATAAAATACCTTGTCAGTAACTAGATTACTGCTCAATGAAGAATTGGGCTCTTTGCCTACCTAAAATGATACATAAAACTAACTATCAGAGTGCACCTATTATTAGCATACATACAGATTTATTTATACCCTAATTTATCATCAAATAAGATAAGAACAAAGTCAAACTTCTTACTAATACAATACATTCTTTGAAATAAATAAATAAATAAATTTTTAAAAAATGGTATTCTTCTCACCAAAAGACAATGAAAGCACTTGGATGATATTTATTCCTTGATAATCTTGTGAACTAAATATTGTGAAGCACAATCAATTATTATTAATGCTCTCCCTGTGATACAAGTGGAGAAGACATATGCATATACATATGCAGATACACAGCATATTTGTATAACTAAAGAAGAAATATGCATAATAATTACGGTCTTCGTTTCTGAAACTGGCCATACAGATCCCATCGGTATTTGTATCTACCTTTTTCTACTGCCCATTCTGTATTCCCTTTGCCTTCAGCAAGGCCCCCCGGCTGGTGCTAGGTTCTTGCCTGCTGGGATGACCCAAACATCCATTCTTGAATTATCAGAGCCATTATCAGTCCCACCAGAACTGGTGGATGCTTCCTTCCATTTTCATTGCAGGTCCTTGTAGCACAGAGACACAGGGTGTTGGGAGAACTCCTGTATCTAGGAAGCATTTCCACTTACCACCAAGTGAGTCCAACCTACTCTAACAGTCAAGATCTGCTTCCTCAGCGGTGTACTCACTCCCCTCATTGCCCTTGATTCAGAGGCAGGGAGACTCCAAAGCAGGGGCACGGCGGGTCATGGGTGAATTCCCAAGGTAATTTACTTGTGCTTCCAGGGCCCCTCAACCCTTGTCTCCACTTCCACGTGATGCTGGAGTGTTGCTCTGAGCATCCACTTTGGGCCTTGTAGGGTCAGACAACACCCACTTCCTGATGCGTCACCCTGATCTCAAGGTATTTGGTGGCCCAGTATAGAGCAAGCACTGAGTGAAGTCAAGGACTCCGTGTTATGATTCATCTACGGGGGCATGCTGATGCTATTCTTTTATTGTTGTTTTGATGAATCAGTAGTGAAGAATTTTCTTCATTTTGGTGTTTTCAAACTTTGATACTTCTCATTGTTCCACAGTATATTCTTTTCTGCCTCTCGTTTTGAAACTTAGTCATGCTAAATTGCCAAGTTCCCCAGGCTGGTGTAGAATTTACAATCCTCCTGCCTCAAGCTCCCAGAATAGAGGAATTACAGGTGCACAACACCACATTTGGTGGGCATTACACTTTCTGATGCTGTTCCAATGTTTTATTTACTTATTTGGGGGTTTATTGTTCATATTTCTTTCCCTCTCAGCTCTACTGATTATTCCCTTAGGTGTATGACATCTACTAAGAATACATCAAAGGAATTATTTTTGTTACTGTATAGTATTTTAGAATTTTATTATGATAAAATACACATAACACAAAATTTATCATCTAACATTAAATGTAAAGTTCAGACATCTTAAGTGCATTCCTAAGGTTGTGCAACCTTCACAATCATCTCCATAATTATTTTCATCTTTTGCAAGTGAAAATTCCATAGTCATTAATCAATAACCTCCCACACTACCCGCCATCCAATTCCTGGCAATCACAATTCTACCTATTTTCTTTATGATTTTGACAAGTAACTCATATAAATGGAATGATATAGTATTTATCTTTTTGTGACAGGGTTATATCACTTGGCATATCATCCTCAATGTAATCTGTTTCATATCTAATATCAGAACTTTTTCGCACTTTAAGGCTAAATAACATACGCACACACATGTATATACACACACATGCAAACACACACACATACAATTTGCTTCCATTCATTCATCTATTTGTGATTGCTTACATGGCATCCACATTTTACTACTGGAAAAAATACTATTAGGAACACAGGTGTAAAAATATCGTTTCGAGACCCAGTTTTCAATTATTTTGGGTATGTACTTCGAAGCAGATTTGCTGGATCATAAGGCAGTTTTTTCTTTTTCTTTCTTTTTTTTTGAAGAACCATAAAATTTTTGCAGAGCCTCTATCATTTTATATTTCTATCAGCAGAGTACAAAGTTCCATTTTCTCTATATCCACACCAAAGTTGTTATTTCTGTATTTTCTTTTAATAGCAGCCATCATAATATGTGGGAAGGACTGCGTCAGTGTCATTTTGGTTTAAATTTTTTGTAATGAGTTGAATATTTGCGAGTGGTATTGAACGTTTGTTATGTTTGTTTTATCGTTTTTCATTTCTTTGAAGAAACATCTATTCAAGTTCTTTGCCCATTTTCAGCGAGATTTTTTGTTTGTTTGTTTACTTTTATTATTGCTGTTGCTGTTCTTAGATTCTCAGAGGCTTCCAGTTTACTTAGTGTTCTTGTTTCTGCCTCTCCTACTGCACTTTTGTCTGCCCCAAACCATCCTCTCCAGAGAATCTGTTTCTTCCAAATTTTTCAGCTCTAATCCTTAAAGAGCTTTCAGTATAATAGGAAGGTGTGGGCAAGTCAGGTCATTCATCAATTTCCTAATTAAAGGCCCACCTTTGTATGGTTCTGCTTCTTGAGAATGTGGCCTTTATTTGCATTTTGCTAGGGGCGTAGACTTTTTTTCTTTGCCCCTGCTTTCTTCTCTGTCTGCACAGTTCTCAATCTGTGAGAATCCCTTACCTCTACGGACAAAGCAAGCTGGAACATTCAATGGGGCTGGAGAGACAGCAGTGTTCAGCACCAACAGCATCATGCCATCATTGCGCTTTCTACTGTGCAATAGGCTTTCTTGAAAAGAAGGCGCTGTGCCTCTTTCACCAGGATTATTACTTCATTCTCCCTTCCATGGCCGCGGCGGACCTTTTTCAAATCTTCATTCTCCCTGTCCTGCCAGTGCACACTTAGCCTGCAGCAATTCATCACAATTGTCTTTAACATGCCCTTACCAATGTGGCTCCCAAAACTCTTGCTCAAGGAAAGTAGATCTTACTTCCAAGTCCCGTTGAGCCTCTTTACCGGTCTTTTCAGTTAGCCCTGCAAACTCAGTTCTCTGATAGGTCGAAGAAATCATTCATTTTCAGTTCTTCTTTTCTTTTTTTTTTCAGTTATAATGATAGAAATGACGATTTTGAAGTTCTTTACATGTGAGAGTTGTAGGAATCTGACATTTAAAGCTATTTTCAGTTTAAAATTAACACTTTAATATTCATTTTCTCTAAATTATATTATTTTCTCTTTTGTCATAGTTAATGTTCCTCAAATTTGAGGTTTGTTTTCAATAAAGAATATATAATTTAAGCAATAGATTGTTAAATAAAGTGAAAAAATCAGATACTACTTTATAATAAAATCAAACTATCTGATTACTAGCAATATATAGGAGTAAATTTACACCACATTGCTATGAGGGGTTACAGCACTAGAAGGATTCAGAGCTCAGTTTAAGGAGTCAGTAAAGATTTTCTTGGGAAGGTGATGGTACGACAAAGACTGTAGTCGCCATACAAATGTAGGGAATGATTTGCAAACAGACACTGCAAAGCACACCAATATTCAGTTCTTGCATGTGTATGTGTGTATATGTCTACATACACGTGTATATAATTATGTATATATGTACGTATATATAGTTTTGTGACTTAGTTATAAAGCAGTTATTCTCATTCTAGTGCTGGCAAAATTAAAGCATTTAAAGCAATTACTTACAGAAGAAAAGATCTGAAATTTTACATTTAAATTTGTCGAATTCCAGATACATGCTGCTGAGCCAGATGAGAACGGCTTGTCTCATTTGTGCCTCATTTGTGCCTATGCTGGCTATGGAGGTGTGTGGCTCTCCCTCCCTCCCCCTTGCACACCAGTGGACTGGGACAGTTTTCTTCAGACTGCTCTTCTCCACTCCAACATGAGTGCAGCCAGGCCATGTAGGGCTCCTTTCCCCCTCCAGCCACTTCAGTCAATACTGTTGCATTTTTAGTAACAAAGAGGCCAACCTGGAGTGACTAAAATCAGGAAGGGAGGGATCTGGGCTCCTTATTTGCATACACAGCATTCACAGCAAGCCTTCCAGAAGATTCCCTGGTTTCAGCCCACACCCACACTGAAACAGGTCTGCAAGCTGCTACCTAAGTAGCACCTCCCAGGCCCTCCTTGGGTTTTAGTCTAGGAGAGCTCCCTCCTTGGTACTGCCGCTCGCCACCCTCCAGTGCTACAGCACAGGCCCTATTATAATTACACCTCATTTTGGCATTCCTGTATTTATTTCTTCGGTAGTGTGACTGCCCAAAGTCCTGTAAATCTACGTGTGATTTGTATCCTGAGTAGTGTGGACAGAATGAATGAGCAGAACTGTTAATGCTGAAATGCTCCACAGACCAGCAGCCAATGAAGACCAGCAGCGGTAACCTTGTGCCTGGCAGAGTCAACATATGGTGTCCAGTACAAGCTGGCATCAGATGACGACAGCCAGAAATGGCAGAGACCCAGCACCTGGCAGAGTTGATCTATATCGTGCATCACAAGCTGGCGTCGGATGGTGATGGCTGGCAGCAGCAGTGACCAGCAAGCTGGCTGTGTCAACTGTGGTCATCTGGTAACATTAAGACTGTTAGCAGAGCTGCACTTTGCCAATTCGTGATTTCCATCTGAATGGAACAAAAGAACCCTCAGCTGATTGGCAGCACTGCTAACCAATATTTATCCCAACCCACAGAAGAACTAAAAGGTAAAATCCAAGGTTTTAATAGCTACAGTTATAGGAGGGAAGTTGGTACTAAAACGTCTTTCCTTTATTTTCCTCCCCTGGGCCTGATAATCTTCCTTTCTGTGAAGCATTGGCTTAATTTTTATCTTATTTGTGCATGTAATAATATATTTATATGGTGATCTTTTACAGATTTCTTCAGACAAAATTTGGGGGCATTTGAAATCATATATTCACATCTTTATTTCATTTGAAATCCTTAAAGCCGACGTTTTCCTGAAGCGTTACAAAACCATGAAAATAACATTCTTAAATCAAGGAGCATTTCCACACAAATTGTGTGTTATACGACCAACTTTTTGTTACAAATCAGCAGCAAAAACATAATTACATATCTTATTTAAACATAATACGTACTGGAAATTTTCTGTTAATCCCACATGCTTAATTTGAGAGAAAAAATAACATAGAACAGTAGCAGAAATGTTGTAGGCTCTTGGGGGGAATTTTCCTGCCATAGTTCAAACACTCAATTTTATTTTGAGAGTTCCTGTCCTGGAGTGCGGCAAGTCTGTAGGTAATAACTGCAGTTTAGTTAGAGATGGACAAGGCATGACATTGCTCTACCTAAGTAATTAATTTCTTTTTTTTTCCTTTTTTGTAATTAATTTTCTCAAATTGGGTATTTCAATTATTACCAATTATTTCAAGCAAACAAGGCTGTAACAATTTTTCTGCACCAAATCTTTACACTGTTTATTCCATATGAAGATAAATACTCTTCTTGACAGCTGCCTGCTCCCAGTTCCTCTGTCCAGCTCCAACCCATATCTATGTGTAATTATGCGTCCCTGGTATCCACCGTCTCTGTGCCTGAATACTCTAATACTCCTTGCACTTCTTGGAACAGTGTTGTCCTGCATGTATTTTCAAGTTCTGGTGTTCTTCTACAGGATAACCCTGTCTTTTTCCATCTTTTATGCATTCCTCCTAGTTTGGGTAGACTACAAACTCCCCATTTTTTTTTTTAACACAGGCTTGATGTAGTTATGTATTTCTCTACCATTTCCAAGTCAAGAGCAGATGTGTGAGATAAACCTAACTTAAATTTAACTCAATCATTTTGTTTCCACCTAATTAGTCATCTGGTCTGCTTTCAGAATTTATACTGTCATGCATTTTGTAATCTGTAATTAATTTCTGATAGTGTTCCTATTCCATACTTAGTTTATCTCTATAAAACACATGTATTGCTTTGCAATAAAAGTTCTTGTCTGATTCTCCTGCTAGTCCTTAAGCATTAGATTCAGAGAATATAGTCATTTATCTTCTCATCTAAAGTCCAGTCTTAAATCCAAATTTTTTGGTAAATACATTTTGAAATTTTAAGATGAAATCTGACATGCAAGATTGTAACAGCTAGTATGTATTTAGTTAAAAGGCTAATGAAAGTAAAATGATTCTTATCCATATTATATTTCTGGAATTTAAATATTTACAATCTAAACTATTTTCAATAGCCTATTTTAATTAATTGTCATAAGTAAATAAGAGCATTTGTTTTGAAATTAATGAAATAAATGGCTAAAATCTCTACTATTATTAAATTTCCAGTGAAAGCTGTTTTAGTCTTTGATTTAGATTTACTTTTATAAGTAAAGAAAAGCAAAGCAAAACTTATGAATCTCTCCCTTCCCAAAGGGACAGTTAAAGAGCAGTATATTTAGAAATAGTGATGGGAAATATTTTCTTTAAATGGATGCTCTGTAGAGAACAATGGTAATTACCAGTACGAAGGTGAGTCAAAAAAAAAATCACTGACTGTAATAAGCTACAATTGAACTCTACCTTTGGGAGAAACATTACTTCAAAACACAAAATCAAAAGCTCTCTAGATAGAAATAAACAATCGAGTCATAGATACTGAGTTTGAATGTTGCACTATGAAAATAATGACCCGTGTGTTAAACAAACCCTGAAGTGGTAAACTGCTTCTTGCTTTGCTTTAGTCTGTTTATTTCTGTCAAAATACTTTATCAATGTACACTTTTAAAAGTTCAATAATCAGATATTTGTTTTAGCTCTAAATTAAAATAGTGTTCATCTAGACTTGATGTTTAATGAGATGGAAAATGAAGATGAAAATTCAGTAACAGTGGTAAAGCCAGGTCTAACCCAGCTGTTTTTTCTTCCAGCTGAGCCCTCTGGTTTCACCACAAATATTTTTAAAGATAATCATTAACATCATCATCACCTTCTTACATTTTTTCCAGTTACAGTTTAAATTTTTATATGCTAAAACACAATCAACAAATTATAATGATGAATATTTTAACAGAGAGCAAGAACTTTTACCTACAATTTTTGTAACATTTTGTTTAATGTTAGCTTTTTGCTTAACTTTTACTATTTACAAATAGTTTATGAAAAATTTATTTTACTTTTAAGTAGCTTGAACAAATATACTGTATGTTGAAAATTGTACTGAAATAAAGTATAAAAATTTATGTGCCAAAAATCAATGTGAGGGCCGGTGAGATGGCTCAGCGGCTTAAGCGCCTGCCCGGCAAGCGCGAGGGCCTGAGTTCGACTCCCGGAACCCACATACGAAAAAGGGGCCGGTGATATCGCTCAGCGGCACGGGCGCCTGCTGGCGCGCGAGGTCCTGAGGTCGTTTCCCCGGTACCCACCAAAAAAAAAAAAAAAAATCAATGTGAATAAATAAATACATAATTTTGGAGTCACAATATGAAACTAATTAGTTAGAATTAATTAGGATCAGTGCAGTTCACTATGGAAAACAGTATTGAGTTTCCTCCAAAATGTAAAACAGACCTACCATGTGATTTAGTAATCCCACCACTAGGTATACATCAAAATGAAATGCAATCAGTAAGTCAAAGAGGCATTCTGGACTCAGATGTTTGTTGCAGCACTATTTACTGAAGCTAGGGAATAGGAAGAATCTAAGTGCCCTTCTACTGAAAAGCAGAAATAGAAAATGTGGAATATATACAAAATGGATCACTATTAAGCCATAAAAAAGAATAATAACGTACCATTTGCAGGAACATGGATGGACTTGGAGATCAGTCTGTTAAGTGAGAGAAGCTAGGCACAGAAAAATAAATGATACATGACCTTGATGCACATGTGGAGTCTAAAAATTAATCTCATAGAAAATGATGGTTACCAGTAGGAAAGAAGGAAAATAGAAGAGGCTGATCAATGTATACTAAATTATAGTCATGTAGTAGCAAGAAATTCTGTTGTGTTATTGAATAGTAAGGCAAATTTAGGTAACAATATTGCACTATGTATTTCAAAATGGTACAAGAAAGGGTTTTCAGTATATTCACCATAAAGAAGTTATAGATGTTTGAGATATATATGATTACCCTGATTTTAACATTGTACAGTTCAAAAATGGATAAAAATACATCACAGTATTCCATAAATATGAACAATCTGGTTTGTATGAGTTTAAAATGAAATGAAAAATATATATGACAAAAGACTATTAAATATTAGGTTTGTGTTAATTTGTATAATAATTTAAATAAGATTTGTTATCTCTTGGTTTCATGAGTCTTCATAATCTTTGTGGGAATATTGTCAGCATCATTCAGTTTATCTACACAACTATTTATATGCCATTTAAATCTAAATTGAAAAGAATTATTTGGTCAGTAATGTCACTTGGTTCACTAAGAATTCAAATTTCTTTACCCTTAAGCAATTTTCGTTTAAATGGTTGTTTTGTAATGTTCTTTTGCTGTAAAAATTGAAGCTTTCTGTTCAAACTATTTTTCTTACTGCTAATAAATGATAACCACAATGGGTTTTCATAAACAATTTCTTTATTCAAGAATATGTTCATATTTACTTCTGAAAATTCTTCTCTTCACTATGACTTAATAGTTTCAATGTTTAATCATGATCTTCAAAACAAATTTATTTAGCATATAGGCCAAAGGAAGATGTCATGATTTTCACAAACACAACAAATATATTGTCAAAGAATTTGAGTTTTTACTTAAAATTAATAATTTTAAATTCTGTTTCTTACACTAAAATGTTCTTAGACAAATTATTTAATGATTCTGTACGAATTTTTTTATCAGTGAAATGTGAATAGTTACAAAATTTCTCAAGTCATAGGGTTACTGGAAAATAGAGTTAAATATATATATACATATATAGATATATAACATGTATAACACATATACATACTAAGAAAGTGCTTGGAACAGGGTTAACACTTAAGGAATATTACCATTTACTGGTATAAGAATCCACTTAAGTCCATGCTATATTTTGATAAATTTCCAAAACAAAATTTCAAAGATTTAATAGAATATATAGCTATAGAATTAATGTTACTTAAACAAAATGTGCAAAATTAATATACTGCAAATCAGAACAGCCAAAAAAGCTGTGAAGAGTACTCCTTCTTTGAAAATTTAGGCTTAATTTACCTTGGTATTTTTCCACCCTTTAATGGGAATGCTTTACTCCAAATCAATCAAAACCCTAGAAAAATTCATCAAACATTGTAGTATCTGTGATTTTCACTACCTATTTTATCTAGAGTTTCTGCTGTGAACCTTAATGCCGAAGTTCGCTGTTTGATGTAGTGAAAGGAACTATCACAACTGTGAAATAAATTGTGTTCCTCACTATGGTCTAAACCATTTTAAGCTTATGGATTATTTGGAGGAAGGTATAATAAAAGATAAAGATGTTATTAATTCTAATGTGATCTGAAGCTAGGTATTGAAATATTCTTAAACGTATTTACTGAAATGAGCTTTAAACTCAAACACCTCTCTATTCTAGTGCTAAAGATCTTAAAAGCCTACATTTATCTCTCATGCCCATCTTTTGTGCTAGAACTACCTTCCACACTCACACTAGAGTATCTCTTACCCTTTGGCATATTGCAGTATAAATTGTTATTATTAATGCAAAAACACATTTTTAATTTTAACAGCAAAGAAAAATATTAGCTTGAAAAAACAACTGCAAAAAGCAAAAGTCACATTGGATATAAAGAAATGGCACTGGTGACTTAGAGTTCAGGTTGCTGCCCATTGATAGACTTCACAAAGAGCAGTTGGCACGGAGAAAATGTGGCCATCTGTTACAATTTTTTGAATATAAACCTGTATTAATACTTTTTCACATACTGCATTTAAAGGAAAAATCTCAAGTTTGACTAAAATACCCAATTTCTGCTCAACTGAAATATCCCATTTGATGATTTTGACTTTTACGTGAATCACATTTCCAATATTTACTTTGACTGACACTACAATTTTCCCAAATGCCACTTTCATTCATATAGTTTCTCAGGCCAATATTTTAGCAATAATCAGTATCCTCATCTTGATATCTTAGTCATCCAAGGCTGTATGCCACTTCTACAACATATTCCGACTTTCTACTTTTAGTTTTTTAGCACACTTCCAGTGGAAACCATCTTCTCTATCATTCACATTCTAGATTGTGTTTAAATGACATCTCCTTCAGATGATGTTTTTTAACCATGATAACAATGATGCTAAATATAGTGATTTATCAACTTACCCTAGTTTACCCACATCATATTTTATTTATGTTGTATTTTATTTACTTTATAACATTCATCACTATTTTTTGTGCTTCTAGCATTGCCTTAAATATTTATTACCTAAATATACATTAGTAGAGCCCAGTAACTTTGTGTTCTTTATAATATGTAGAACAGTGCTCGACATAATATTAGTTCCAATAATTATTTTACTAATCTACCACCTAAGCATAGGAAAATACTAAAATGAATATGTGCATATTATCTTATTACATTAAAACTTTAATTGTATAATTTTATTTTATATAGACAACATTGTAAAATATATGTAATGACCTTTTATTCAGTACCATTGAAGAACAAGTGGTATGGGTTAAAAGGATACAGTTAAACTAGTTAAGTGTGGTGTGTTACTTTAGAGTGGTTAAGTATTATGATGAAACCACATGGGGAAATGGGACTGAGAGACCTATACCCTGAACTGGGGTCAGCATAATGTGGATGTTGAAGTCATAACCCTCAAGTCAGTGGTAAGGAATTAGGAGATTGGCCTCTTGGGAAGTAAGTAGCTCATAAGAGTAAAGCCCTCAGTAATGGGTTTAGTGACTCTGGATGCTCCTGCCCCTTCCACCATTCAGGACACAGCAGAAGAAGCCATCTGTAAACCAGAGACGGCCTGCACCGGGCATCTCATGTGCTGACTCATTGAGCTTGGATTTCCTCCGAGACTGAAAAAAGTAAATTCCTATTGTTGATAAGACCCTCAGTTTGTGATATTTTGTGATAATTGCTGAAATGGATTAAGAGTGACAAAGGATGTTTTAGGGGTATTTTAGGGAAGTGAAAGGGAAAATTTTTTCTAAGAAGAAAATATTTCAGGGGAGAAAAGCAACATTAATAAAAAATCGTGTGACAATCCCAGGAAAGAGTAGTCTTGGTAGTAGAAAATGCAAGAAGAAAGACCAAAAGCATGAAATTAGTGCTGTCTACTTAAGAGAGAGAGAACCAAATTCAGTACGAGCAATGTGTGTTAAGCTATCTTTGACCTTTTGCAGTTCATACAACGTCATCAGTTGTTTTTTGATCAGCTAATCTACTTTTCAGTAATTCAGTAGCCTTACAGCCTTACACATTCCTAATCCTCATTTTAATCACGAAAGTCATTTTTTTCTTTGGAGAAAAACTTATTTTTTTTACATTTTATTAAAATTTAACATCATACAGAAAATATGAAACACATCAGGTTACAGCTCAGCAAATTATCAAAGTAGATAACACCTGTTAACCATCACTCAAATCAAAATATAGAACACTACCTTCAGAAGCCCACTCCGTTCTTCCTCAATTTCTTTCCTCTTACTCTCCTCTGCAAAGGAAGTATTCTGCTTTTTACTAATTGTCTGCCTTCCAAAATGTTTATTAGCAGAATTTCACACTATTTATGATTTTGGATTTTATTTCTTTCACTCAAAATTTACTCTTGACATCCATGCTTATTATGGGCATTGAAGGTTATCAATTTCTACTGGTGTGTATTACTTTTCACATGATTACCGCAACTATTCAGTTTATTCTTGCAGGATACCTGAGGTCTTTCCATTTGTGTGAAGTACATACAATTTTGCTATGAAGGATTTTTTGTATATATTTTGATGCTTGCTGGCACTTTGGTTAAGAAAATTCTAACAAATGGAATTGTTGAGTCTCGGGGTATACATATATCCAATTTTAACAAATAATTTCAAATAGTTTTCCAAAGTCCTTACATGGATTTATATACAGAGACTCGAGGGTACAAGATTTTCTGTTGTGTAACACTGCCACCAACCCCTATTATTATTACCATTTGTCTTTTAAATTTTAATCACTTCTGTGGGTGTGCTGTGGTATTTCATTGTTATTCAATTTGTATCTCCCTGGTAAGTGTTTATGCTAAATACCTTTCCCTAAGTGTTTGGCCACTTAGATGTTCTTTTTTTTTTTTTTGTGGGTACGGGGGTCAACCTGAGCGATATCACCGGCCCTTTTCTTGTATGTGGGTTCCGGGAGTTGAACTTGGGCCCTCGCGCTTGCCAGGCAGGCGCTTACACCGCTGAGCCATCTCACCAGCCCCGACTTAGATGTTCTTTATTGTGAAGTGTCTAATGAAGTCTCTGGCCCTCCCTTTCATTTAAGTGTCATATTTTACCTTAGATTTATTTGTTTTTAGGTATTTAAGTGTGTTTTTATGAAGTACAAGTTTAATAATAATTATTGATTTTTAAATTTGTATTAGTCAAGTTGCATGCATTTGCATAATTTGTCCCAATAGTATTTTTACTCTTTGTCAATAATTTTTTCATAAAATTTTATAGATTAAGGGATATCAGGGGAAAAATTGACTATGGTAAAATATAAAATCCTTTTATGATTTTTGCCCAGGTCCTATGGACTTGACACTAAACTTTCTCAAATAATGGGAAGAAGTTCAAATACTTCTCCAAATTTCAAATTCCGTTGTTTTAAAATTATTTCAATATATATGCCAATTGTTTCAATTATACTGCTAGTTTATCTTAGTTTGTTTGAAAAGAAATATTTGTTTTATTACCTGCTACTTTTTCATAAGAATCTTTTCGGTTCATGTCTTATACTCTAAATAAATACTTTATGGATAACAATACACAATGTAATAACTACTATTATTCTCTTATTTTGTTTAATTTTCTCATAAAATAAAAAAAGAGAAAGAGGAGGAGGAGAAATAACACAAAATTGTACTGGATGGCTTTACAAGTACTAAAGTAGTTGATTCTTAGCTTATACCACAATTAAAATGTATTCAAGACAACGTGAATCATAAAGTGACAATAAGCTAGACAAAGAGTACGAAAGAATGAGGTAAACAGATAACTCTATAGTTATATAATTATAAGAAAAAATGTCAAATGAGTAATTTATTTTTCCTCCTCATAGAAAATAAATGCAGTTCAATGTAAAAATGAAATAAAATGTTTAACAACAGTTTTGTGCAATAATAACAAAAAATCCCCTCACCAGGATGGATTTTGGCTGTCATAACTACTTTCCAGCTGCATACCAAGCATTCCAAAACAAAAATATCAGTTGAGAGCTGTATCCCAAATTCAGTGCAGAAGATTTAGACATAAACTTGCTGAAAAATTATTTTTACCAACCACTAAGGAGGATGCTAACAAAATATAACCAATAAAGTTTATATCCCAAATCAGTTATCACAAATTTAGGAAGGTAAGCTATATGTGCAACACAAAAATTAAATACTACAAATAATTTCAATTTACAAATGAAATGTGGGGCCGGTGATATGGCCCAGCGGCATAAGCCCCTGCCTGGAAAGCGTGAGGTCCTGAGTTTGACTCCTGGTACCCACATAAAAAAAAAAAAAAAAAAAACCGAAATGTGTTCATTAAGGGGAATATAAACTAAGAATTTTAAAGAGAAAATATCTGGTTTCTTAAATATTTTAATTAGTATGAAATTTATCTCCAAAGTAAAACTATTATTTATAAATCTGATATGTAATTATATATTTTATATATATTTATGTATATATTTAATCTTTGAAAATGTCATTAACTGAATGTCTATTATTATTTAATAGTTTTAACCCAAATAATTAGAAATTACCTTATAGTCAGTTTTTATAATAATTCTAACATGAGTTTGCAAAAACATTTATTTTCAGCTACTATCTTGTTCGTAGAATTGTTTGAAACATCTATTATCTTATAGTAATAAATTCATTAATCATAAATATCTTGAGATGTTATCTATTTAATACTTATCCAGGTTATATTATCAATTATATGCAAAGACTGTTATAGGGCAACAGATACTATTTATTTGTTACTGATTGTGTCTGTATAAAGATTGCCTGAACACTTTCTATTCTAAAGAAGTTAACAAATATGAAAATCCTTGTTTGTAATCTTATTAGGAGAAATTAGACCCTGGTTTTGAAGAAACGTAGAAATATCAGTTGATAGATAATTGTAGCATTCACTGCTCTCTGGTCCATAGCATTTTCTTCATGAACACTCCCATGGCATGAAGCACTATGAAGGGAGTGTTGCATATTTTTGTCTTTCTCCAGTTGTCCAGCAATTTGCAGCCCAGGCTTTATCACATACCAGTTATCTGAGGCATCTTATTTTCATCTTGGTAAATGGGAAGTTTTTTGCATATGCATTTCACCTTAACCAAAATAAATCTCAAATATTTGAAGTAAAAGATGACTTTCAGATAATCACAACTATCCAAATCATATATTTCAGAAACATAAAATCTACTTTAGAGAAAATGATGTTCCGAGAAAAAAGGGCTGAGCTAAATTGGCAAGAACCTGAGAAGAAAAAGAAAAATTACAAAAGAATATTATGGACCTAGACAATACTGAAATAGAATCAATAGTGATTTTTTACTTTCGAAAATTAAGAAGGATATTTCCATTTACCATTCACTTATTTATGAATTCACATTCTAATGAATATTTAAAATGAACGTACACGAAAAATTATAAAAGCATTATACTTCTAATGGAAGAAAAATAATGGCATCAGATATCCCTTTTTGATTTTGAATACTAAGTGACATTGAGATAATATACATTGAGATTAAAATGAAGTGTGAAATACAAAATATCAATACTGATTCATGTTTTAACATTTGTGCAATGACATACATTGTTAGAAATACAAAAATCGAACAAGGAAACTATTGATTTATCCATTCTCAGTGTAAAAACACACTCATAGGAAAAAAAACAATAAAAGACCCTCAAGTATTTATTCTTTTTCTGCAAAAGTTCAAAAGAAATTAGTATAACATGTAGATATTTCCTGCATATGCTCACTAATTTTGAATTTTGATATACAAATTACAGCAAATACGAAAGACCATATACTATGTATTAACTGCAAATTACTATAAAACCTATTCATCAATAACACGTGTAATCTTGTATTAAGTGTAAAGTAGATGTTGACTTTGTATCACGGTTTAATTCCACATAAAAGGATAAAATATTAATGTATGGATATTTTATTTTTCAGATTTAGGTTTTTCTTTATTTTCCACATGTTTACTAAAGGATAAGTACTTTCTTTGTTAAGTATAAAAATAAAATAAATATCCATTTAAAACAGAATATGCAAAGATATGAATCAACTATCCTCTGTTAAATATATTAAATTCAAGAAAAGTTTTAGGAAAGGAACTAATCAAAACTAAACAAAATGAACTATTTAAATTTATTTTGTAGTCTTGGTAAGAAGATGTTTTCATATTTACATATTTAATTTCCTTTGGACTGCAATCCATCAACTTAGTTGCCAAAACATACAGATGCCCTTGCAATACTTTAAATTTTATTTTCTTCATTTTGTATTGAATCACAAATCAAAAAGTTTGCAACAAAGTTTTGATTAATTTAAGATGCAATAGAAGCTGTTTCCTGTTTTATGTTTGGCAGTAATTAAGCATAATATAAAGCGACGTGGCATTAAACAACATTACTGAACAGAATTCAGTTCCATTACCAAGCTCCATTAGAGAGGCAAAGCTACCTACAAATCAACAGTTTTGTGTCAGTTTCAGTAATTACTGTTTTTGCATAATTGGTGTAATAGCATACCTTTGTTGCAGCACTCGAACTGTTTGAATAGGCAAGGCAAAGCCTATTACTGAATAAAGTATAATTCAAATCTAAGAAGGAAAATATCATTTGCTTTATGAAATTAATGACTACTATTTTAATTTCACATGAATGGTCTATTTATTAAGAAATAATTCAAAGTAAATTTGAAAAATATTGACAAAGGTTTACCTTCCCTAAGATGATGTCATATATATATATATATATGGCAGGGGGGCTGTGTGATGCTAAAGGTTGTATTTTTTAAATATTTAGTAGTGGGACAAGCACAACTTAATAACATGCAACATTTACATTGCAGAGACTTATCTGTTGCTCACTCTATTATTTGTTTAATGAGATTCTTCATTTTATTTTATTCCACTTAAACAATTTTTCTTAATATTTTGACAGTATATTTTCACTGTTCGTAAAGAAAGCTCACCACACTGCAAACAGAATTATGATTACTAATAAAATTAGTGGAAGCTTCTGATAGATGTTTAAAAAGAAAGTATAACTCCATTATCTCGTTGCTGTGGTTTGAATGTTCGTCACATCTGAAACTTATGTTGAAATTCAGTGGGCATTGTGACTGTGGTAGAGGGTGGGACTTTAAAGCAGTGACCAGGCCCTGAGGGCTGCACTCTCATGGGGGGCTTTCAAGCTGTAGAAGACGTTCTTAGAACGAGTTATTCTCCACTCACCCTTCACCTTGCATCGCCTTCCTGGACAATAACACCCTCAGCAGCGGCAGGCACTGTGATCTTAGATTTCCTGGCCTGTAAAAGTGTGAAGTAATAAACTTCTGTTCACTCAAATTACCAGACTGTGATAGTCTGTTACAGTGGCACAGAATATTTTTCGAAATCTAATTCATATGCTTTCTACTGTAAATAAAATGTATGTCATTGTATCACACATGTTGATGAATGCATTTATGCCAGAAATGGTGGAATAATACAGTAAATGTTTCATTCTGATAAAATGATCAATGGTTACCTGGATTATGATTCCAATCATTTGTTCATTTAATGATTGGTAGAGCAAAATTTATCCATCAACTAAAGCACATATATATATATGATGAAAAAAATCCATACCAAAAGGATAATAATATTAACAAATAACTCATTCATGAATTTTTACTATTTCTTTTTACTTTTTGATCAATTTATTTCTTTTAAATTTTGAATATTTCTAGGGTTTGTCACAAAAATTCAAACAGTGACATTGGGGAAAAACAATTTCTCATTTTAAAATCCAAGTTCATTCCTATTCCTCTTTCATGTTTTACTATTTTAATTGCACATCCCTGCTCAAATAATTATGATAAATTTGTTCCAGTATTATTTAGAAATGCTATTTTTATATCAACAATTGACAATGTAATTTTGAGTTAATATTACCATTCTAAGTTGTCAATTTCATAAAATTTAAGCTGCTGTCAACTAAAGATGTGTAATTTCAGATACAAAAAAACAAACAGTAAAATGCAAAATGCCACTGAAAATATCATGCATCAGTCAGGGTCACATGAAGAGAGAAACCACAATAGTTATTTGAAGAGATATAATTTGGTAAGTCATAAAATTATTAAATAGATGTAAAAATATAACATCACTAAAAATATCTATAACAGCAAAAGTGGCTGAAAACAATAGAAAGAAGTTTGAATTACCAAAATGTACATATTCTGTAGGAATTTCTCCTAGACCTTTCACAAACTTCTGAGGTGAGGGCACAGATTGTTTTCTGTGAAATAAAGTTCATCACCAGAAAGTAATGTTTTATGCAACACCATGACCTTAAATAAAACATTTTGCACACCCGTGAATGACGAGTGCTGGCTGAAAGCATTAGGGGAAGAGGAGCAACTCTGTACACAAAACATCTGTATATTTCAGTGAAGACAGTCTTTGCTTCTTCCATGGTGAATGTGGCCCGATATGATCACAGCCATCTGTTGGCTGAGAAATCCATGGACATAGGGTTTAGTGTGAGCTCAGTGTTGGTCTCAGCTGTTGGCAAACTGGACACTCAGCACTCGGAGTGCTGAGAAAACCTTTTGAGAGGAAAAGCTTCAGGGGATTATCCCATTTATTATCTTCACTGCTACCACCATGACCACTTTGTATATAAACTCTTTGAGCAAAGAATGGGGAGGGTAGTAATGGTTGTTAGTGTGTCCAGGGAGTGAACATCTCTTCTCCCTGGGTATTGAGCATCCTCTGTGATGCATCCTGTGGTCACATGCATCGTGGACACACACACCATGCTGACCTCTGCACATGCCCAGGCTGCCATGTGCTTAACTCCACCTCAGATCTCTTTATCACCGATCGGTCAGCCCACTGAGCCTAACTGTTAACTACTGTACAACAATCAATGTCTATCATCATCCCTGGGCATTTTTAAATATTGAACAATCAAGTGTACTACACAACATACTTCTTTACCTGAAGAATTCGTATTTACCACTGCTTCTTGAAGTCACCCCTGAGTAGATGGCTGTAGAGATCCAATCATCTTTTTGATATTGTTGTTGATAATTTTGGTTAAATCAGCATATGTTGTTCAACAATCTCTGAACTAGTCATGAGTCTTTTGGTTTTTTGGTTTTATTCTTCCAAGATCGACTGGGCATTGGTAGCAAGAGCATGTTTATATCGTAACTTTTAGGCCAAACACTAATTATTATTTATTAATTAATTATATCCCATCAATCAATCAATTCTTAATTTCCCAACTATTTACTAAATCTGTCTTATGGATCTGATGGTGTGTTATTCTTCTGATAATCAGGGTATGGAAAAATTCCTACCCTATTCCTAAGGAAGAGAAAGTCTACAAGCATCAATTCTGTTTTCTATTTAAACTTTGTGGCAATATAGACATCTACTTCTTTGCTAAAAGCTAACTTTGCATAAGAATGACACAAAAATGTGTTTTGGTATGCATGTCATTTATCAACCGATAAACAGTGCCTTTAACATAAAACAAAATCCCTTTATTTGGATGCACACATCGCCGAAAATCTTATAGACTATTATAAGATTTATGACAGCTTTCACAGCATTATTTTTTCTGGCACCCACTTGAGTGCATTAACTTTGAAAAGAAACTGTTTGGCTTAAATTGTGAGCATGACTTCAACAATAAAAGCAAAGGAATCCATAGTGCAGCTGCTTTCTTGTATATCAATACACAAGTGTATATATATTGAACTGCACTCTGGTGCTTTTAGGTAGCTGCAGGTTCACTTTAGTTTCACATAAAACACAAAAGATCTACCTGGCAAATGTAGGTATTAGTAAATTGTGAAGTATTGGTTGACACAGTAGCGAAAAAGCTGAACAAAGAACCCACTGTCACATCTTTATTACACTGAAGAAAGAAGTATGAATTCTAAATCTAGTAAAAACGATTTTCGAGAGCTTAAATTTCATAACAAAGCAACACCTAAGTGGTTCAGTACATGATTTTCGAGGTGATAATGCAGATATTCCAAAATATTTAAGATACATTAATGAGGGCTCCTCAGAAAAAAATACATTGGCGTGTCATTTATATTCTCCAGTCTAGTTATAAATGTCTAAAAATAAAATTATACCACATTCTATGGCTATTGCATAGTGGTTTTTTTTCTGTTGTTAACTCAATTAATATACGTTGTGGAGAAAAACAAGGTTTTTTCTACTGTTTGCAATAACGATATCCATTGTCAGTGCCTGGTATGGAATCCTGAAATGTTTAAAGAAGCTTAAATATTACCTTGCCTAATCACCATTAAATGACATTTATAACATTAAGGTATCATTATTGACCTTGATAATGCATGAGGGTAGTGCTGTGTTCTTTATGCAGATGTGAAACCAAATCTAGGTTTAGATGAATTAACCAGGGTCACAACAATTCGTAAATTCTTGCATTGATAATAAAGTGCTTATCCGTTTGTTACCTGAAACTTCACAGTGAAACATCATGATACATGGTTATTCCTAAATTAAAATATTAAGATAATAAAACTTGAGTGGATTAGAAGAAAAGGAATCTTGTCTTGCACAAGAAGAACATTGAAATTTACTGAGGATATTTTAAATGGAAAGCACTAACCAGGAAATTTAGAGAATATTTAAAAATTAGCATAAATATGATGGTACAACCTTTAAAACTTGGTGCTGTTATAGTGACTGCACGAAGTTATTATTAGATGTACCTTTGCACTGAAAACAAAATGCCAGTACTGAGGTTTCATTAATATCACATCCTCTACAGGACTGACATCATGGTTTTCTCACATGGTATAAATTATGGAAATCAAACTCATCAAAGTAACAAAAAATCTTAGCATTTTTGTGAATATACAATGTGACCATTGTACGTCTGTAAATATCAGTGGCTTAAAATCTTAGAATAAAAAAGTAGAGCACTTTATTTCAATAAATATAATGCATTTTTCTAATATATTTTTTCTACTATTATATCCCTTTGTGCTTTTTTTCTAACTACTGATGCCTACTGAGTAACGGCTCTTGTGCTTCATTTTGAAATGAAAACATCCCTGGTGTTTTTCTAATTAAAAATACCAATCAATTTATAGTACCATTATTCAGTGAAAGACAGTAGGCACCAGAGTCCTTGGGAAAAGGCTAATTGTAGTGATACGATAGCAAATATGCCAAGTGAGTCTAGAGCACCTTGAAATAGTAACACATAAATGCTCAAAACAGAAAAAAAATTTAAATCAAACATGCAAAAGCAGGGATCTCAGAGAAATGACCAAGCTGCATAGAATGGACTGAAAGGGATCCCAACAACAAAGCCTGAACCAATGAAAAAATGAAATAATACAGTAGTTCCAGATTATATTTCCAAGTATGTCATAAAAAGCCATGCATTCAGGAGCTGTAAGCAAATGATTGAAAAAATCAGTAAGCAAACTAGAGATGGAGAAATTACACGTACTTTATGTATTGCAGCATTGTGAAGGTAAAACAGGACACTCCTGCCTTGAGCTCCTTTCAGGGACTTCCTTGAGAGCCTAGGGTGGGAAGTGGAGAAGGTGGAGCAACCGGATTGCAGAGGAAATTTTTAAATTTACATATACTGGATAATCAAGTAAAATATCTAAGATAATTTTGGAGGAAACTATGAAGAATTAAGAGGGAAGAAGTAATCTACCTGGCTGCAAGATTTATTATACCATCAGAGTAAACAGCAGAATTTCTAGAGAAAAGAGATACATAGATCAATGCAGCAGAAATAGAATCACAAAAACATCCCTAATCAATTTTTGACAAAGTTACAAAAAAAATTCCACAGAGAAAAACAGCCTTCAAAAATTACACTGAAGTATTTGGACATCCATGGCCCAACATAACTGTCACACCTTAGAAATAAACAAAAATAGATCACAGAATTATATAGGAAGTATGAAACTATAAAAATAAAATAAAATAAAATAAAATAAAATAAAACAAAAACTGAAAAGAGTCATGGAATTTAGGCCTGGGCAAGGAGTTCTTAGACTTGAGACCAAAAGAATAATTAATAAAAGAAGCAGTTAACATATTAGACATTGTTATCAAAACAAAAAAACAAAACAAAACAAAAAACAAAAACCTCGTGCTCAGCAATGACCTTATTAAGAGAAGGAAAACAAAAACTACTTATTGGGAAGAAGTATTCAAAACCCTTCATCAGACAAAGGACTACTATCCAGAAATAAAGAGCTCTCCAAAGTCAACAGGAAAAAATGATCTAATCAGAAAATAAGTGAAAGATAATTGAGGAAGCTTTTCTCCAAAATAGCTATAACATGGCAAATAAACACAGAAAAGATGCTCAGCATTATTAGACGTTACTCTGCTATTTTCTCTCCACATCAATTTTGTATGAAAACAAGATGTAATTAATAGAGTGTTGAACACAGAAATGAGAAAAAGGGAAGGGGGAAGTAAAAAGGATCAAGATAGAATATCTTGATCAATTCTAGCTATCAATTCCCCATAACGAATGTATTTATTTTGTATTGCAAACATATATTAATAATGTTTATAGAAAACAAAATGAAGAAGAGATAGATATAGATATATAATATTCTCATCAAGCCAGACACTTCAAGATGGTTAATAATGTTAGTAATATTTTAATTTTTTAAAGCAATTCTTCCCAAGCTCATATCTTTAAGAAGTTAAATAATATTAGCAATATTTTACTTGATGTATTTGCATGTATACAAGTAGGTATAGTAAGTTTGTGTATGAATTGATATCAGTATTTTGATAATGAAGAAAACAAGAAATAAATAATGCTTTAAAGGAAACATAGAATTGAGTTATCAGTGTGACACATCAGAGATCTTGGTATCAAGTTTTCCCTACTAAGTTCAAAGAGCAGTTTAATCACCGAATGTCCTTCCAAAGCCCAAGATCTTCTAGGGAAAACTAACAAAACTATCGATGCAACAGTTTTCTTGTCTCAGTGTAATGTTAGTATATCTGTCGCTTCCATGCCTTCCTTCTAGTAACCACTTCTCTATCTAGAAAAGAACAGTGTAAATTTTTACTTTCCTTTACCAAGACATTTGTTTTTAGATGAAAAATCAAGACCGAACAACTTTCACACCGAGAGAGTTAATCGGCTCCCAAAATATAGCTTAAAAGTACTAATTATAAAATGTGGCATTTACACCCAGTGAAATACTACTGTGCCATATGGAAAGATAAACTTGATTTATTAAGTAGAAAAATGGATGCACCTTGAAACCATAATGCTACTTGAAATAAATCAGACACACAAGCTTAAATATCATAAATAAAGAGCAAAACAAAACAGATAATCAGAAGTAAGGAGATAGACCTTTCTCAAATGGGAAGGGGATCAAGAGGTGGAGAAAGTGGGAAGAAAAAGAACCATGATTTGGTATATACATGTACCAACTACCCACAAAAAATGTAAACATTATGTACGGCTAACATGTACTAATAAAGAATTAAAAAATAAGAATTTCAAGAGATAGATGACAAATTTTTGATATACTGATAATACAATAGATAATGTCTGACATATACCCAGTAGATACCACGTTAAAACTTAAATTTGTACCTCATTTTACCTCTTCATATTTGGTACACAGTGCCATGGTAACCAACTATCTATGTTCTGCAACATATCTCAATTGTGGTGCTATAGTTACAAATAATAAATAGTTAAAAATTAATATAGTTAAAAATAATTATGGTAAAATTCAATGTAGTCATAAATATAATGATAACAATCCCTGTTTTAACTACTAGCATCTTTTTCTCAGTGCCAGGTAATTAAAACTTCATACCAATTATCATTACCACAGCTGCGTAGCTTGGAATAGCCAATAAATTGATTCACATTAAAAACTATATTGAATTTTAACCAAACGTTAAATTCTGCCACATTGGTTCAGAAGGAAGCACTGAGACATGACAGTAGTGTTAATGTTTCTTGTTTTTCATAATCACAACTTGAGCCATATTTGTGGAATATATATGAAGTAGAGTATATAATTATGGAAAGAAAAATGTAAAGAGTGAACAAATTTAAAAAGTAGAGAAAATCAAGTGTTTTAGAATTGACCATTTTTACAACAAAAGTAACTGCTATTAGTGCAATGTGAGTTTGAAAAAAAAAATGGCTTACAACATTACTTAATATCTTGAAATCACTGATGCCTGTGCTGAGGGAAGGTTAGGTTTGAGAGTAGCACCTCATTAAAATGAAGACATTCTTAGACAAAAAGGCCAGCGATTTATTGCTAAAGGGGCACAGGAAAAATAACATCTAATGGGCATTTATTTGGGTAAGCAGGTGTGAAAAATACTCCAGGGAACTGAGTGTCAATGTGTAGAAATAGCTCACAGATTCCACGCACTTATAATTATGTAGTCTTTCCCTTAGGGCTTACTTGTTTATTTGTCTGTTGGTGGTTGCCTGAACTTTTTAAATTAAAATTTTGATGAAAAGAAAACTCCTGCCTTAAAACCACACTTTGCAATCCTAAAAAGGCCTCCAGGGAGCAACTTTAAGGTTTTATTAAGATATTTTTAAAAATCAGACTAATTTTTATTGTACATTTCACTTTTCTCTTTATTCTGCTCTGGTTAGGAGAAAATTAATTTAGAAAATTAAAGTAAGTGGCCTCCAATGTCTTCCAAATTGTTTCATCGTACTTCATACAAATTAAAATTGGTAAAATAAACCGTAGTGGAAATTTAATAATGTTTAAAGATAAGTACTGGAAAGATGCATTACATGTTTCATTTTTTTAAATAAAACAGCAGTATACAAAGTATCTTAAGAAATGTGCCATTCATTAAGAGAATGTGTTCTTTATTTACCTTTAAATATCTTCATATTAATACTGCATTTATATGAAGGAACAGCAGTTTTAAAGAGGAAAGTAAGGTTATTTGTATGCTAAAGTCACACTAGAACACATTCCTTTTTGATTCCATACAGATTTAAGTATATACAAATGAGAATTGAGTAGGAAAAATGTAGAAAAGAAAAATGTACTTTGAAAAAAATACGAAGATGCTCCATAAAAATGGAGGACAGGTGATTGTAAAGGAGCATTACTAATTTGACATTTTCACTTCTAATCTTGTCTGACATTCATTCAATCACTCTGGCTACAAATATTTTGAAAAAACCTACTTACTATTTTGCAACATATTTTTAATATGTATTGAATTGGTAGTTATAATTTGCGCATTAGAATAATATAGACGATTATTCACCACTTGGAAACATGCGGAGAAAGGATTTTTTCTGTTAATTCTTTCAGTTCTAGAACCACATGAACTCAATAAATTGAGAGATAAAAAATGTTCTTAAGACTACAGGATGTTATAAAAAGGGTGGTTGCAAACCTAAAGACAAAAGCGAATCTAATAATAACTTTTTACATTAATAATTAAACAAAGAAGACCTGTAAGAAGATAGAAAAGGCATTCATTGGTCACACAGAATGCAGAGGAATATGAGAAAATAAATAAAGCAATCTGGAAGAACAAATCACATACAATACAGATAAAAACCTTTTGGCATAAAGATACATATTATATTCATCCAAACAAAGAAAGAAAAACCTATTAAGAAAATATTATAGTGACTTCTTAAACTTGAAAAATATCCACTGAGAATCAGCTGAAGCTAATATTATATTTAATCATGAAAATTTTAAAATTTCCTCTTACAAGGGATAACAGGCCAAAGATACCACTAACTCTCATCACTTCTAGCAATACCATACTGGAAAAAATAACCAGTCAAACATGGCAGGAGAATTTGAAAAAGAAGAAGGAGGAGGTGGGGGGAGGGGGGGAGGATGAGGAGGAGGAGGAGGAGAAGGAGAAGAAGAGTAGGTGTGTATTTTATTGGAAAATAACACATAAGATAACTGCCTTTATGTGTAGGTAACACATAAGTCTTTCTAGAAAGTAACCAATAATCCACAACTCTAAAATAACTAATAAGTAAATTTAGCATTTGTGGTAAAAAAGCTTAATTGTATGGCAGTTTAGGAGTGGTGCAGACTGGCTTTTGCCTATGTCTATGTGGGTTTTGGAGGCACGGCCTTGGGTGGTGTAAATGATATCTGACCCTATCTTTTTGGCACTATTCCTCTGCTCTGCTTTTCAGACATTGTGAACCAATCGTCTTTGCTCTGCCATACCCTTCTGTCATGATGTTTCTGCTGTGGTACCAGCCAACAGTGGGACTGAGTCCCTGGAAAATGTGGGCCACATTGAACCTTTGCTTTAAGCTCTGGATGTTGGTTGCTATGTCCAAGTGATGCAAAAGGAGATTAAAACAGAAATCCCATACAAGAGAAGTCGGATCCCTGCTGTGATTATAACTGACCATGTGGGTCAGAAGCCTTTGGAACCAGTTTGTAGGAGGAATTTGAGGAGATTTTGAGATGCATGCTAAAGAGGCCCTACAATATTGTAAGCAGAGTTTGATGATGATTCTAGTAAGACAACAGAAGTGATAAGAATGCAGACAGTAAAGGTAAGGCTCATGAGGTTTCAGTTGGGAGTGAGAAGTCCGCTAGAGGCCATGTATGTTACACTCTGGCAAAAATGTCTACATTTTGCTCATGCCCTGAGATTTTTCAGGGAGGCTAATTGTAAGGGCTATGGACTAATTGATTTGGGAGGTAAAATCTTAAGACAGCCTACCATACAGACTGTCACTTGGGTAATACTGCTTTCAGTCAAATTTAGGGTGAAAATCAGGAGCAAAAAACAGAGCACAAAAATTTGCTAATTTTCAATTTTGATCCTGAAGGAACCATTTGTAACTTTGAGACCAAAAGCCAAAGAAGGTATGCCTGCAGAAAATATTGTTGTCACTAAGAGAAACTAAGCACTTTCCACAGGGACAAGAAGAAAAATGTCTTGAGGCATTGACCTTGAGGCATCTCAGGAACCAATAAGACCCCACCAATTTTAGGCTCAAAGATGTGAAAGTATAAATCTTTCACTTGAGAAGAGAGACCTTGGTCCCACTGCTCAAGAATAACCACCTAGGGAACTGGTTCCCCAGGATTCATTTCACTGTGTTCAGCCATCCAGGAACTCAGAGGCTGAAGCTATTGTATAGGGGGCCCAGCTACTGCTGGAAACCTTGACATTATCCACCTGATACTCCTGTTACTAGCATGCAGAATGCAAGAGTTGTGGGGTTAGGGAGGCTTCCACCCAACTTGTGGTACCAATTTTCTGTGTAAGTCAGCTTTCCTATCACTGGAACACAATACCTAACACCACAACTTGAATGAGGAGTGGTTTAACTTGGATCACGGCTTGAGGGGACTCAGTCCATAGTCATCTGGCTCTCAAAAAGAAACACCATGGCAGAAGAGTATGGTAGAACAAAGAAGCTTAATTCATAGAGGCTGCAAAGCAGAGCAGGAGGACATTGTCAGAAAAGATGGTGCTAGGCACCAAAAATTGTACTCAAATTCACACCTGAATGACTCATGCAGACACATCCAAAAATGTACTTTAATCATTTGCTAGGTGTTTATTAACCCAATCAACTTACCTTATCATGAACAATGTTTGTGAACATCACAGGAAGTCAAATAAAATATGCCAGGAACATAGAACATCTGCAGAAGAAATCTGCAGACCAAGTGTAGAACCAGCCCAAGAAAGATGCCATGTGGGCTGCAACCTGTAAAGACATAGGGCTGGGGCCACCCACAACTTCTGGAATTCATCTCTTAGACCTATGTGCCATGAATGCAGGCCATGAATCTACAGAACATAATGTTTGCCTGGCTTGGGTTCAGTCTTGTTTTGGTCTTTTTCTATCCACATATACCTACATTTGGAATAGAAAATTTTATTCTGTGCCACTGCAATTTGATATTATCAAACTTGTTTTCTAGTTTTACAAAAGTTCACAACTAACAGTTGGTTTTCAGAAGAGACTTCTTTATAATTTTTAAAAATTTATTTCCTCATCTAAATACACCCCCTATTACTTCACACACACTTATCCCATCATTCGTTCCTCTTTCTTTCTTTCTTTCTTTCTTTCTTTCTTTCTTTCTTTCTTTCTTTCTTTCTTTCTTTCTTTTTATGTGGGTGCGGAGTGTTGACCTCAGGACCTTGCGCTTGCCAGGCAGGCACTTATGCTGCTGAGCTATCTCACCAGCCCTCATTCCACTTTCATAACAGACTTTGACTTAGACTTTAAAAAAATGCTGGGACTGTTGAGACATTGAGAAAAAAAGTTTATTATATTCTTTGGCTATACACAAGACATTTGTATCATGTTAGAATTATTAACCTATTACATTTTATGGTGATTAAATATGGTTTAAGTAGAGGTGTTTGGGTGACAAGTTGACAAGGGATGCATTGTTACCATCAATCATGATATTTTTACTTTATTTGATTAAGAGTTGCCTATTATATTAGTAAAGCACACTTTCATCTGTGTCTGGATGGGTTTTGGAAGAATAACTTTGGGTAGTATGTATGGTCCTTGGCCCCTTACTCTCTGGCATTTTTTACTGTTCCATTTATTAGCTGCCATGAATTTAGCATATTCACTCCACCATATCCTTCCACCCTGAATTTTCTTCTTTGAGCTAGCCAAACATGGACTGAATTCCTTGGAACCACGAGTCAAATTAAATCTGTCCTCCATTAAGTTGTGAGTTTTGAGTATTATGTCCAAGGAATGGGGAAGCTGAGTGACACAACATTTTAGTATATAAATAAACACTTAAATTTTATTTTTATTTCTATGTATTAACATATTTTAATGATTGAGTTTTAAAAATAGATTATCATTTATAATCATATAAAACACAAAAGATTTAGAGGTAATTCTATAAATCACAAGTATTACAGATAGCTTTAAATATAAATAAAATATAATAAAACTTGTTTGAAGACTAAATTATTAGAGAGATATACTTTGTTTAGAAGGCCAAAAACTCAAATTTTCCAAGACAAAGGTTCATAAGATCTCGATTAAATATAATTTTTTAAAAATGCAATATATTTTGCAATCATTGTGGAAGTGAAAATGACCTCAGTAACAAATCATTCTGAAAGAAAAAAACAAAGATGAAAACTTTACTCTACTTGATTTCAAAACTAGAAATAAATTATAGCATTCACTATAGTATAATGTTAGTATAAAGACAATTAAAAAGATGAATAGAAAATAATACAGAACACAGAAATAGATCCACATAAACATGATTAATTGAATTTTAAGAAAAGTAAATCAATGTTGATGATAGCGTTTTCAACAAAAGTTACTAGAATAAATAGACTTTTATACGTAGATAAATAAAACTCAATCCATTTCTCATGTATAAACAACCAACTTGAAATGAATCATTAAGCAAAATCAAAACCTAAGGCAATATTCCATAAGTAAACTTAAGAGAAAATCTTTGTAATCTTAGGAAAAGCAAGTATTTTATTGCTAGTATATAAAAAGTAGGTTTGCTAAAATTATACAATGGAATTTATCAGAATGACAACTCTTGGTCTTTGACGTTGAAAAATAAATGAGAAAACTAACCATTGATTTGAAGACAATCTTTGCAAACACAAAGGTGATAAAATAGTTACATCTATACCATTTTAAAAAATAAAAAACATTTCTGAACAGATGATTTATTATAAAAATAGTTCAAGGCAAACAAAATGAAAGATACTGTCCATTAGTATTTATAAAAACTCAACATTAAAATCACGACATGATAGGAGTACATACTAGACTGGCTAAAATTAAAAGCTTTACCAAAAAAGATTGTATCAAATGCTTAAATATATGCAGAAAAGTTAAAACTCTCTTACCTTGTTGTCTTAGTTACTTTTCGTGTTACTGAGACAAAATACCCAACACCCAAAGTTAAAGGAAGAAAAGTTTATTGTACCTCACAGTTTGTAGAGGTATCAGTCCATAGTCAGCTGGCTTCAAGGCCAGGTGGCATGGCAGAGGGGCATCATAGGGAGAAATAGTCCATGGCAAGCAGGCAGGAGACAGAAAAGCAGCAAGTAGCAGTGGGAAGAACAAAGTCTGCCTTTATATTTCATACAGGCTATCTGGTGGGGGACCCTTAATCCCAGCATCACACACTTCATCCAAGCACCACACACTTAATCACAGTATCACACACCTTAGATCGAGCCACTTCTGAAAAACCCCACCTGCAATGGCATGACGTTTTGGAAGGATATCTAGATATAAGCCATAACACTTACTGATGGTAATATGCAGAAAAGTTAAAACTCTCCTACCTGGCCAATGGAAATCCAGTGATGCACACTGAGTACTCAGGTATTTAACTAAAAATATAAAAATTCATCCACAGAGGAAACTGTATATAAATGCTTACAATACCTTTTTACATAAAAGCCATAAGTACAAACAATCCAGATATTCAATACTTTGAATTGTGATGAACAAATGGAGGCATAGGAATACATAAAAGCAACAAGATGGAGGGAAGGACTGATCTATGAAACAATATTGATTAACCTCAAATGTACTTGATCTATGGAAAAGCAATGTCATTTAAAATTTTTTCAAGGAATTGGAAGAGGCAACTAGCAGTAAATGAACAGGATGGAATTTCTGGAGTTCTGAGAGCTTTTTCTTGATTATGTTGGTGTTCATCATCTTTATTTGTCACAATTCATCAGTCTGTGCACCCAAAAAGAGTGAGTTTTTTCTGTACATAAGTTAAACCTCATTAAACCTGATTTAAATTTTCCTAGTAGAAAAATGTACACCCATACTTTTAGACTAATTCCGAAAATGGTTAAACATTTTTTTCAGGTTGGAAAAGTAGTTAAAAACTAACTTTCTTGTTTTCATCATTAGAAATTTCTTATTTCTGTTTTGCTTTCCTTGTATGTAATTTAGGTTCGAGCCCATCCATCTACCAAAAATAAAATTAATCTACTCTATGCTAAGCTTATGTCTCATGATAAAGCTCCTGGGTCTCCATATCGGCAAGAATACAGCGAGTGCCTCCAATCTCCTCACTCCTGGAGACCATGATTGATGCATCTTTCTCACCCCAGCAGGTGTGAGTTGTAGGGGCTGATGGTGGTGAGCCCACGAAGTCATAAACAGCTGGACTTTCCTCACACACAGCCTTTGAGGCCTATTATTGCCATGGTTACTGGCATGACCAAATCTAGGTACACTACTGCTTAAAAACAGAATTTTAAAATAGAGTTGGTCTGACTAGAAGCAGTTTTAAGAAAAGAGTAAATGACAGCATTTCTTCCATCACATAAATTTTATAAAGACAGAATACACAATTTAACTATAATTTGTGTTTTAAAGTTCTTTCATGTACTTGAGAAAACAAAGAAACATGGTCACAACAATTAAAAAATGGTAGATTTATTATGGTCAGATAATTGTACCTGACAGTTTGCCACAATAACTTAAATTTATATATGCGGTTCAAATTTGAATTAATATTTTTGTGATAATAAGTATTCTTATCACTTCAGCAAACGTGTCTTGAAACTAAAAATTTGGATAACATATTTAGCATTCAACAACTCTTAGTAATCTAGATTTGTAACTACAATATTCAAAAGAAGATATTTAACAAGGATAAAAAAATGGAAAGTATCAACTAGTAAACCTACCATTTTCTGCATTAAATTATCATCAAGAATTGTTAGGTACCTACAAACTTCACACAAAGAATGTGAATATTATGTAGTGCAAGCATGAATAAAAAAAGGAAAGGGATCAAGAAATGGGTGGAGGGGGAAGGAATAGGAGGAAAGGAGATTAAAAAAGGAATTAAAATGTATTAGGTACATGTACCAACTACCCACAAGGAATGGAAACATTATATACTGTACTACAAACATGTACTAATAAAAAATTAAAGAGAAATAAATAAATTTAAAAAATTAAAATGGACTTATATGTGAAAATATCTTATGTATGAATATATTATGACAGATTATTAATTCATAAATACATGTATCTATACATATGTATACATATATGCACATAGATTTATTCTCTATTTTATAGAAAAGTTATGAAGTTACAATTTAGAGAGTGAATTGCTAACTGAATTTTTCATTATTGTTTCTTGTTGATAGAAAGTTGGAGGGAAGGGGGAAGAGGAAAGGAGAGAGAGACGGAGAGAGAAAGAGAAAGAGAGAGAGAGAGGAGGCAGTGACAAGCTAAAAAGTAGTATCATCAATTCATGCCAAAATAAAAAAAGAATCCAAGGAAGGAAAATGAACAGTTAACAGTTTGGAAAATTCAATGTATTTCTTCTGATCTAAATGGACTTCCAATGTTCACACATATCTAAATTTATAAAGGTTGAATTTATAAATAAATAAATATAAATATATGGTACTAGCAACATTTCTGTGTCTTACATAATTCTATGTCTAACAATTTAAAAAAGTAGTCAAATATTTTTCAAAGTGGCCATAGCACTAATGAAGGCTGTACTTTCCCCACATCCTCACCAATCATCATTGTTATTAGCATCACAGTTGGTGTAAAGTAACATCTTTTTGTAGCTTTCTCAATGCATCATGATGTAGAATACCTTTTTGTGTGTTTATTGGTCATTTGAATACCTTGTGTAGAGAACTGTCCACGTAATATTTGTTGAAAACAGTCTTCTTTTTTTCACTGAATTTTTTAAGCATCTCTTTTCCACCCACTCTTCTTCCTATCAGCCACAAGTTGAACAGTTCTCCTGTACAAGCCCTTTCAGACATGATGTCCCTACCACTGAGCCAGGTAACCACGGACAGATATTCTGAGTCTGTGAGACAAAACAAACACCTACTTTAAGTTGTGGTTGTCAAGGGTTTTGTCCAGTAACAGAAACCGTGACCAATACTGAAAGTTGTTACTATCTGCCATTAAGAAAAATAAACTTGAGGCATTTGTAGAAAAATAGATGTGCCTTGAGACCATAATGTTAAGTGAAATAAATGATACACAAGCTTAAATATTATATGATTTCCCTTGCACGGAAAAGTTAATAGGAGAAAAAAGAGAGACAAAAAATGTATTATATTCTAAGTACATTTCTGCTGTCAGCTTCTGGTTTCACATCAATATGGTGTGAGAGTTCAATTCGCAGTATTTCCGTTTCTTTGGATATATTAAGGTCTGTATTGTTGCTATGAGCATGGTCTTTTTTGAATAAATAATATAAATTCTCATCAAAAAAGAGGTTAAAGAAAACAGTGTTTTACATATTGACTTTATATCCATATAACTTGATGAAGGCTGTTATTTTTTATCATTTATTAATTCCCTTGGTTTTGTTATATCAATATTCATATACTCTAATGGCAATTGTTTTTATTTCCTTTCTTTGTAGTGTTTTAACCTATTGTTTATTTTTCTTATTTTGTTTGGTGACAAGAACATCCAGAAAAATGTCAAATAGTACTAGTAACGTGTCTCTTATTTCTCAATTTTTGGTGTTATTACTTTCAGCATCTTTCTTGCTGAAAATTTTGTTTAAGGTGGTGTCTATTCATAGCTTGTAAAAGTCTGTATTTTAAATATTACCAATAAATATTGAAAAAATAAAATAAAATAAATAAATTGTACACCGGAGAGAAAAAAAAAATAAGGAAGAAGAAGAAACTCTCTGGTTTCCCTGCAAGATAATTGCCACCCAGGGAACTGTGGATTATCACATTTTTGAGTGCATTTCTGAATTAGCACATTTTTTGCTGTACACAGGATTAATTTCAGTGTGCTTAGCCATTTTGTCACACAGAGGCCACTGCAGGCTTAGTCCAAGGGGATCTGGCTCGACTCAGAGGCAGACTTGGCATCATCTATGGCAGTGATGGCAAAACTTTTCAAGCTTTCAACCACACAGTCAGCTTGCTGTAGTGCGTGATGTAGGTTCACCACCAAGATCCATGTGGTGCTGATTCTACCAGCACTCAAAATACGAGAGTTATTGGGTCATGGGACCTTCCCCAATTTCAAAGAAAAGCCTGGAAGCCCAGGCAAAACATATAACAGGGACAATGTCCCTGCCACAATCCCCTGATACTTCAATTTGTGAAGCTACAAGAGTGAAACTGAGGTTGAATTGGGAACCCCAGTGTTGGTGATGTCAAGAACACTGAACCTCTCCTGATGAAAGTTACAGGAGTGAGCACAGCCAGCTCAAGAGAGAACGCATGTGGGCTGCAACCAGCAAAACTTGGGGCTACCCAAGCCCTCTGGAACTCACATGTTACCATTTACAATCCATGGATCCTAAATGCTGAACAAGAAGCTGTAAGACTCAGTGTTTGTCCTGCTGGGTTTCACTCTTGCTTCTGTTTGATTCCTTTGTTTCCCCCTGTACCTCCATTTTAGAATGAAAATGTTTATCTGGTGCCATTGTATTTTGCGATTATGTAAGTTGCTTTTTGATATTTTATAGGTTCTTATAGTTAAGAGTTGCCTTGAATCTCAGAAGAGACTTTAGACTTTTGAGGAATGCTGGGAATTTTGGTGCTATGAGGAAGCAAGTAGCGCATTTTTGGTTGTACACAAGATCATTACATCATGTTAATAAGAACTATGAGCTTGTTATTTTGTTTATTTACAGATTAAGTATGGTATAAGGAAATGTCACTAGGTGTCAAGTTAACAAGGACTGAATTTGTGCTAGTTGGTTTTGTCAACTTGAATTGATTAAGAGACTCCTTAAGAAGTAATCAGATTATGGGGTAACCCACTGAGGAATTCACAGCCAAATCACCTAAAAGGACATAGGGTCCATTTGGAGGAAGTGGGTCATGGGGGTTTTTACCTTAGTAAATATATCCGGTCAGTGGTCCCTTCCTCACTAAGGCTCTTGCCAACTAGCTCTGCTTCCCGACTGCCATGGCGGAGAAGATTTCCTTATGCCCTTTCACCATCCTGTCTCTCCTCTGAAGCCAGCCAACCATGGACTGAAATCTCCATAACTGTCAGCCAAAATGCATCTCTTCCTTTAAGTTGTGGGTGACATGTGTTTTGTCCCACAAATACTATTTTATTGCATTCATTTTTAGGACTACCAACATACCAGTACCAACACCGTATATACAGACTCTGCCGAAAAGTGCAGGCACACTTCAAGAAAAGAAAAATAGTATGATGTTTTTTCAACAGATGGTGTTACCCTCTTATGGGGGACACTAGAGGATGTCCTAGATCACAGAAAATGCACTGCATTGCTGGCCCCTAGAGAAGAAATTGAAAATGCATGTGCAGCAATCTCAGTGACTAAGGTTACCCAAGCAGCAGTTCGCCGTACTAATAAATGCCTGGAAGCTAACGGCCACCACTTTGAGCACCTCTTGTAATCACAGAGGTCATCTCATGATGTCTCAATAAATTATATGTTTTTACATGTTTATACAAGTTTTTCTTTTAGAGAAGTTTGTATACATTTTTTGGTGGGAGTTTTGAAATTTGAAAGTGTCATTCTTCCAATTTTTCCTGAAAGTGTTCCCTCTTCTTCTATTCTGTTTTAGAAAATTTTGTGTAGTGATATTTGTATTTTAAGTATTTGGTGAAATTTACTAGGAAACCTAATTGGGCCCTGGCTTTTACTGGTTGTAAATTTGTAAAATTTAATCAGTCTCTTATTAGTTAGGTTTTCTATTTTTCTGAGTATGCTTTAATAGTTTGGTTCTAGAAATGCATTTCATTTTAAAATTTTTCTTAATTTTTTTCATTTTGAGGTATGTTCTTGCTAAACGATTAAATTACCCAGACTAGGCTTGAGGTTGTTATTTCCTCCCTCAGCCTCCCAGAGTGCTGGGAATACAGGTCTGCAGCACTATGCCTAGCTATTTCATTTAAGTTACCTAATTTGTGGGCAAAGGCTGGATAATATCTCTAATATAACTTTTTATATTCCTCTAAAGATTTCACATATGCATGTGTTTTTTTCAGACTAGAATCTTCACAATTTTCCTCCATCAGTCTCTCTAAAGTTATGACAATTTTGTTCTTCTCAAAGTTCCAACTTACGATATTGTTAATATTTTTTCTCTTTTTTCTACTTTTCATGTCAATAATTTCCACTTAATTTTTGTGATTTTCTTCCCTCTGCTTGTTTTAGATTTTGTTTTTTTCATCTATTTTTAGTGTCTTATAGTGGAATAATTCTCAGATTATTGATTTGAAATCTTTTCTCTATTTTTTTTTTTTTGTGGGTTCTGGGTTTTGACCTCAGGACCTCGCGCGCCAGCAGGCTCCCGTACCGCTGAGCGATATCACCGGCCCCTTTTTCGTATGTGGGTTCCGGGAGTTGAACTCGGGCCGTTGCGCTTGCCAGGCAGGCACTCATGCCGCTGAGCCATCTTACCGGCTCCCTTTTTTCTGTTTTAATATAAATATTTATAGCTATAAATTTCCCTTGAATTCATCTTTTAACCGTAACTCATGAGTTTCGTATTTTTCCCCAAAGTTTTAATTTTCATTTTATATTTATATTTATTTATGCAAAGATTCCATTCTGCTTTTATATTTACATTTATATTAATTCTGTTTTATATTTACATTTATTTAAACAAAGATGCTATTCCATTCATTGTTCTGAGTGATTGGCTAGAACAATCTGATCACTTACACCAGGCTGGTGAATTTTTTCTTTAAAGGGACAAAAAGTAAATAAGTAAATATTTTAAGCTTGCGAGACTACATACTGTCTCTGTCACTACTACATATCCCTTTTCTTTTGCTCTTCTTCTTCCTTGTCTTCAATTTCCTCTTTATTCTCTTTCTTCTTCATGTTTTTCTAGTCTCATTATAAAGTGAAAACAAAATACAGTATTTATATTTTGGGGGAAAAGTAAGATGGATGTTATCTGGATTTTGTATGCAAGCCATAATTGTATGATACCACACTATAAACTACTTATACATTTCTATGTCTTAGCATAAAGTATCTAAATAATCATCTCATTCCCTGTCCTTAAACACCTTCCAGAATTCACACAGCAAGTTAGGTGGAGCACGCTTTAACTTGCTGATGGGCAGCAAGGAAGAATAGCCACGTGCAATGCATGGTGAACCTGTTCTCCAAAGTTCAAGCTACTAGGAGAGTCTTGTCTTCAGGTGCCTCACTCGCTCCACATTTGGGATGCCTCAAAATTCAGCACACCATGGGCTGTCTTCCCAGTTCAGATGCGTCTCACTGAGCTGAACTGCTTTTGGCTGATCTGTTCTAGAAGGAAGAAGAATGAGCCTGTGTTTTTTGGTCATGATGTTCCTCTTTACCTCAGGATACTGCACTCCCACCACATTCTGTACTTACTCCAGTGCTATTAGTGAGAAAGGAAGAACAGTCAGGTTACTCCATGGATACCAGAGATCTGTTCCCTCAATGTCACCTGCATCCTGTGATGATTAGATAAACATCCTGAAAGAGATTATGAATGTTTAATCCAACAAATCTACAATGCGAATGGAAAAATTCAGACATTACAAGAATTATTGGATAATAAATCTGCATTGACATTTATTCAAGGATAGTCAAAGTGTTCACATGATCCAAATATTACAGAAGGGGCCTAAATGAATCAACTGCAGTTCTCATTTGGATGTGGTTCACAATATTTACATTGTGTCCACCAACTACCTAGTATATATTTGGGATCGATACATTCAGCAGTTGCTATGAGCCCATTTCAAGTTTGATGTCCATCAGTTTGAAGAAGCTCTGAAATTGCATCCTAGTCAAAGTAATAAACAAAAAATAATATTTTATCGTGGAGTAAGAGAGGGAGGTTAGTGTCACTATTAAAACTCACTTAATGCTAGGGTGGTAGTACCTATTATATCTCTGTCTTGGCCTCTGTAAAATCCATGTGGGGCACAGAAAGTGGCTACAAAGGACTCTACCACTCAGAGGTAACAGCTGTCATCCCTAGATGTTGGAATGGACTTCTAGTGACATACTTAAGTTACTAGCCCTAAAGAAACATTGAGCAGATATAGACATATATGTATTTATATGAAAGACCATTACATATGCTTTGTTCTCAGTAAGAGCAAACATGGGTTTGGGAACCAGGAGATTGCTACACAAGTGGCTCTGAGGACCATCAGTCTCACTGATCCCTGAGAGATTTCGTGTTTCCTGTGCTTAAATCTCTGGGTTCTGCAGAATTGGAATTTTTGCCCAAAGGGAAAACATTCTTATTAAAGGACATATCAAGGAACCCACTGAACTGAAAATTAAAGCCACTGGATTTCTTGTGTCCAGGAGCTCTGAGGTGAGAAAAAGAGGCATCATACTGGCAGGATATATGCACCCTTACCATCAGGAGCAGGCAGGGGTGGTTTCCACAGTGTTCACAGAGAAGGATGCACGTGACACTGAGATGATCAGCCAGGGTGCATACAGTATTCCCTACCCTCACAATAACTCCAAGGGTGCATGTAGCCGCCCCAATCTAAATAACTGTCAAGAGTTCAGACTACTCAGCTAATAGCTGAGAATAAGGGAAATTAGGAATAAACAGTAAAGGATAAAAATGGCAAATGCTAGTTATAGCCCCAAGATCAATTTAAGCGGTGAGCAATGGCCACCTTCTAAGTCTCCCGTGATTTCCACGGAGGAATTGCTCCCCGAAATGTCGTGGAGAAATGCAGCTGCATGATGCATGTGCAGACGAAGGAGTGTGAAATGGAGACAGTGGTGAGAATAAGATAAGGCACCATTTAGATGGCCTGCTACCTGGAGTCCAGCGGAGCAGCAATGCCAGATGTGCTGATATGAACCTGAGCTAATGACAGCGCTTGGCTTTATGAGGATACTGAGCCAATGACCCAGGATAGCCCAGAATCTAAGGCATGTTTTTCTCCTGCAGTGCATGCTTCCCTCCTGGCCTCCAACAAGGCAACTTATACATGTTCATACTGCATTGGGTGTGTCAAAACTCTGTCAGTGCTGTGTTTCTGCAGTGGTAGAACCTTTCTTTCTCCCCACCCTCTTTCACAGGGACCAGAAGAGCATCTTGGGATCAAGGCGTTTTTCAATGTCTCTGCCTTCTTTATCTTTTTCCTCCCCACATGTTCACCTCAAAAATCTCTCGCACATCTCATCACATCTTCCTGTCTATATCTCGTAGGACCTGAAACTGTGCATATTAGTCAGTTTTCCATTACTGTGACAAAAATACCCGAGATACCAAACTTAGAAAAAGAAAAGATTGATTTTGGCTCATGGTGTTGGATGTTTCAGTCCATAGTCAGTCCACTTCACTGCTTTTACAACTGTGGCAAGTCAGTACCACATGAGTGGAGCAGCCACCACAGCAGGAGATATCGGAGCAATTAGAAAACACAAAGGGAGACAGGAAGAGTTCAGGGTCCCAATGTCCCTGTTACCGGCATGTCACCCTTGACCTAACTTCCATTCTTTTCATTGGGCCACACTTCTTAATGGTTTTATTATATCTCAATAGGGTCACAGGCTGGGGAACCAGCCTTCAGCACACGGGGCTTTGGAGGACACCAAGCTCCAGACAGTAAAACGATTTTGAGTGTTAGAATCTTCTTACGTTGTTTTCCATGTAAAGTTGATTTATGCTTCCAACTCTCCACCCATCTTCATCACCGAGGAATACAAGAGCCTACAGAAGGGAATTTACACTGCAGGAATTTTAATGAGAAAAATGGTACAAAAATATTCACCAGCTAAAGTCAGTATCTGCCAACAATATTTAAGGGCACAGTTTGGTTCACTCCCTTTTCTAATATAACATTGTTTACCACTGAGTTTCCAGTTGAACATATAGGACAGAATATCAATATTATGTCAAAATAAAACAATCAAGAGGGTGTGTATGAGTACTTTTAATGTTACCTGAGGTTCACATAACCTTAAGTGAGTTAGGATAGTGTTTTAGGTTATCTTAGTAGTAAAATTTCAAGAATAACACCAGTAAATCTTTATCTCCTGTTACACTTTTTGCTATTTAAATTATGTGCTGCTACTGTATTTTTGACAGAACTTCTGAAATAAAACACTTAATAAAATCATGTATTAATTACTCTTCATAAAACAGGGATGTGTTGATATTTACAGATACTTAAAGCAAATATAATATTGTTCATGAGTCCTTTTAACCGTATCACTTATATAAGAAATGTTTAGGTGCTTTGAATATTGTATATAATCATAAGCATTCTCTCCTGCTCCTCTCTCTCCTCCCACCCATAAGTTATGAAAATAAATTAGAAACAAATACCAAAACCAAATTGCTGAGAAAAAATTAATAATTAAATTTTTACTATATCCAATCATTTTCCACATGTATTCTTTCTGTACATTAATAAAAACACATGACTTCCATTTTCAAAAATTTTGCTCTACACATATCTAGAATTTTCCTCATTGTTTATACTTTTGTGATTTTAATACATACTGCCTTTAGTATGATTGTTATAATGTCACTTTTCATAGCTTTATGAAGTTACACTCACCCACCCCATCAGAGAAGAAATTTTATGGTGTGCACAAAGTGATTATTCTTTAGTCAGCAAAATGACTTATGATATGTGTGAATTGATAACCATACCTGTTTGTAGATGAAATTTGAGACACAAAATACACATATGGTCATTATCATCTACCTTACAACATGACCATTTTTAGAAGCATTAGTTCATCATTCTAGTCTTAATGTAAATTCAAAATAATTGACAAAAATACATAAACACAATTTTAGTAGCTCCACTTTCCACACTATTCTACATTATATTGCATTTTTCAGAATTTTTCAGCCTTCTAAAATATACACTTTGTGCTAATTAAAAGTACACATACAGATGATACAAAGAAAGACTAGGCCAATTTAATAAGAATAAAGTTAAGGAATTACATTTCAGCCTAATGATATCACATACTCCAAATCTTCTTTTAAGACTGTTTGATGCCCTTAATTAACTGGTCATAAGTGACAGCAATCCCCCGCCGGCTTTAATCATGACTCAAACTTAGAGTGAGTGGAACGCTAACTACTCTCTAAGGCACATAAATTACCTCAAAATCTGCTCTTCAGGTAGAAAGTGTGAAATCCACTCTGCTATACCCAAGAGGACAAATGGAGGAGGGTTCTTTGATCCAGAATGGGAGTGCAGTACCTACCAAATACCAAAGGATATTTGTATCTGCTAAATTAAGTCAATTACATTTAATGCAAACAATCTATCTTATATATATAGAAATTACACTATGTCCAGTCAGGGAAAATACAGGTGAAAAATCACTGCTCAGGTCGTAGCGATTAAAGAAAATACTAGTTAGTCTTACATTTCAAAATTCCTCACTGCACTAGAAGGAAAATATTGGCTGTGTCATCAATGACTGGAGTCAGCAAGTAGGTGAGCTTGAATCTAGAAGGGCTCTTGTCTTACAGCTATCATCACAGAATTTCACATAGTTATACAACTTTAAGGCTTTTACTGTTTATATTCACCAATACAGACTTTTTATTATAGAAAAACATTGAAATTGACAAATCTGTGTGTTCAAAGGCAAATATCTATATATGCCTTAAAAATTACATCTCACTGACTTAATATTCCTGAAAAAATTCTCTACAATGGTAAAGACTGGCTTACATCCCTTTTATTTATGAAAAACTATGAAGGCTCCAAATTTTACCCTACTGCAAACTAGTAAATTAACTTGAAATTTTTTTTTATATGTGGGCACCGGGAGTTGAACTCAGGACCTCGCACTTGCCAGGCAGGCGCTTATGCCGCTGAGCTATATCACTGGCCCACTTGAAGAGTTTTTACTGATCCAGGTAAAAGACATAAGACTATGAGTAATACTAAGACTGTACTACTCATGTACAAAGCAGGTACCAAGTATCACAGTGGTCACATTACTTCTCCGGGTGCCAGTGCACTGCCAGGGCAAACCGGTGGGCTGAGATAGAGCCTAGCATATAATTTGGGGGTTACATCTCAGATAGGAACACTTGAGCCTGACTGGCAGCCTGTGAGATAAGCCGACCTGCTCTTAGCTGGAGATGCCACCCCCACCCTCAAGATCACTCACTGAACTCACAGCTTTTGTGAAACGGTAGAGAAAGGCAGTGGCTCCTGTTCTTGGGTACGGTGGTTAGGGTAGAGTGTCATTGGAATGGCTATGGTGTCTACCTCGGGGACGGGTGGAGAATATATCTAGGTATGTCTGTGATGGTTGTGTAGGTATGGACTTGGAGTCTGTGTCTAACCCCTTCCCCTTCAGCTCTGACACTGTTTCTCTGTTCTACTTCCACGCCATCATGAACTGATCAACTTTGTTCCACCACGGTTTTCCTCCATGACCTTTTTTCCTAGGATCCTGTTGAGCAGATACTGAATCTCCACAAACGTGAGCAATGTGAAACCTTCCATCATTTAAGTTGTTGGTGTTTGGTATTGCTACTGTGTATCTTGTAAAGACAGCCATAAAAATCATCCAAAAGATTTTATATGATTTTGTCACTTTTCCCTCCAATATTGATCAATACTTCATTTATCTAAGGTTAAATATGTGTGCGTAAGTAGGTAAAATTCTACCACACAAAAGTATCTTTCTTTCTGTATTATAATAGTAAAAAACCACATGAATTTAGCAAGTCCTCACAAATTTCATTAGTTTAAATGATAGTTTGTGTAACATCACATTTATAAAGGAGCAGGATATATGTAATTTCAAGACATTACCATAGGTAATTAGGATTTGATGTATGTTTTGAAGAAATATATATAGTAATATTTGCAACTTTCAAAATTAAAAAAAATCTGTGTTGACTTAATATATATGATTTGATACAAGGGATACAATCATACTAAAATTTTAAATTTTGCTATTAATCTGAAAACTATTTGAAGTCTGTTACTGGAAAATCTTACTTAAACATCGTATTTACAGATTTATATTAACAAAATGTAATTGAAAACTTTGAAGGGCCGAAGAATTCTCTTTCTTTCTATGTAAAATCTTCTCTTTAGCTTTTCTATGTTTTATTTATCTTTTTACCTCCTTATTTTAGGGATTATATTAAGGATGAATAAATAACTATACTTTGACATTAGAACATGAGTATGTTTATATTTTCTACCTTATTGTATATATGTTTTTGTATTTAATAATTTTGTATTTAAAAAGAAAGGGTCATTATGAAGGGGGTTTTTAATTTATTGTTCTGTCTTTAACTACTGCTCGTATTTCTGAAAACTCTAAATACTTCCTTAGCATCTACTCACTTGAGACAGTATACTTATGAACTGGGAAATTTCTGTTTCCAAAATGTTCTTGGCTCCCTAAAAATCAGCTGTCCAGCTTTGTACTCTATTGAACTGCTTCACTTTTGGTACTCTCATATGCACATTATGTGTTCATTTATTCTACATGAAAGAGTGCTTATTTTTTTTTCAGAGAATAACTAAGCTGCATTAAAATCCATCTAGACTCTTAATATGCCTCAGACTGAAGTGTGGCTGTGCTTTTGCACCACTAATAACTTGTCATATTCCTACCTTTAGTAATGATACTCATTCATTTCTAAATTATTTCTGAAGAGCAATTCATATTGCTTTTTAATTATGTTACCTTAAACTTCAGAAGTGGTAATTAGCCTCAGTGAATGGGTAGGCCTCCCTATCCATTCTGGACTCTTTCCTTTTCTCCTCCCAGCCCATTAAATCAAAGGGGGAGCTTTCTCTCACCGCAGTAAGAAGTCCCTAGTTAGAGGTTAGTTGGTTACACTCGGGTTCTGTTTGACCCAAAACACTGAGTTAGGTTTTGTTTTGCTTAAATAGCAGCTCAGGGCCCTGGAGCTGCCTCAGTCTAATGGCTTCACAATTAATTATTTTAATAGAAGCTGGAGACTCCTTGTTACGGATTTTATACTGAATATTGTAATAACGTTTTCTAATCCTTAGACTGTATCAGTATTTCATAAATGCTGAATCTTTATATTCTGCATCTATAAGCCAGAAAGTGGTGTTTTTCTATAAAAATAAAACATTGCAAATCACTTATAAAACTATTTACTTAAAGCATATTTTCTGTATTTGTCAAGCAGTATAGGAAAATGAAGATTTAGGACCTGATTTAAAGCAGGAGTATAAGACTTCTGGGATTCATTGAAATACTGAGACACAGCAAATAGTTAGCCCGCACAGCACTTATCAGTCACACTTGGGGTGCGCGGAGAGGATTGGGGTAGGGAGTAGACACAACTTCAAATGCCACAAATGAAGAACCTTCACAAACCCATCATGAGCCATACTAGTGGACTCAGACTACTTGAAAATAAATTATTTATGAATCAAAATTACTTTCTAAACAAAATATTTTCTTTTATTTAATAATCTATGCTATATTGCTTAAAAATATTTAAATGATTTTAAAATGCCTAGTGAAAGGTAAAAATCTTTATTAATTGATATAATAAAATCATTATTTTAATAATGAATTAATAATTTTTAAAAGTTAAGTTTATTGGTACAATTTAGATATGTGTAATGATCACATTCATCATAGGGAATTTGTACTTGTACATGATGTATCTTAGTTCCTCTATTTTTTCCCATTTCCCTCCCCTCTCTTCAACCCCTCTTTCCCTTCTTATTTATAGACCTTTGTTTCCATTATATCCTTTTTTTCTCATATTTTTCTTTTCCTTCCCACCCTGCCCACAATGCCCCTTTCCCTTTAAACAATTACTTCCTATTTCACAATATCTGTTATGCATTTTGGTTCTTATTTAACTTCCAGTTTCTCACACCAGAGAGACAACGCAATATTTACACATTTAGGAAATTCTTTTTTATTAATTGGATGAATGACAATAGTAATAAAGTTCAATAATAACAAATGCTTATAAATCAAAATATTCCAATCCGCTGACCTTAAACATATATTTTAATATTTATGAAAATTCGATGAGTTTCACTAGTCTAATATTTACAGTAATAACATTTACATAGACAGGAACTAACAGTGGTGGAAATGATGACGCTAATTGCTAATTGATGCCAAAATTCCATTTGGCCCTGTAGTATACCCAGATTTTATGGGAGCACCTTGCTACCTAGATAGATATAAACGGTATCTTTCTACCTTTGAAGTTAAATCTGCACATAGCCTTAATTTTTTCCATTAGGACGTGAGTAGAAATATTGCTTTGGGCTGAAAGTCTTCCACTTCCTGTTAGGTGTGGAATGCACACAATCAAAGAAGACACCTTGAAGCTACGTATGGGGACCAGTGTGGTTAAGTGTGGAGCTCCCACTTACTTGGGAAGCAGGGCATCTTATGAAACAAAACGTAGGCTCATACAGTCAGAGAACACGTTATTTTGCTTGAATTCACTCTATTTTAAGATCGTTGTGCCACAAGAAATATGTCTGTATCAAAATCAGCTGCTACAAAGTCCAATATCATAAGGAATTTTGGTTGATGTCTTTTTTTTTGTTTGTTTTGTTTTCTGGTTTTTGTTGTTGTTGTTGTTGTTATTGTTGTTTTTTGAGACAGAGTCCCACTATGTAGTTCAGGCTGGCTTTGAAATCACTATATACCTAAGGCTGACCTCGAACTCATGGTGATCCTCCTGCATCAGCCTCCTGAGTGCTAGGATTACAAGCATGCACCACCACTCCCAGCTTGATATTGTCATATTTTATAACCTCGATGATAACTACTTTCTCATCTGCTGAATGATGAGAAATCACAAAGTGCATTTTCAGCTGGTTCTCCATGGGGCAGGAGAAGCTGTACAATTATCATATACATTGTTTCCAGTGTCTACAGAGAGTTAGTTCCATGTACGCCTAGCCTCCTCTCACCATAGCTCCCTTTCATTTTGATCTTCTTTACTTTATTGTCTCCTCAACTTGTTTCATCTAATCCACAAAAAATCTTGGGTTGTAAAGTATAGAACAGCATAGCTGACCTCGCTTTTCATGTTTTTATTATTACTAGTGACATCAATCCACAAAATCTTTTCAGGTCATAGAATTTTATTTTATTCATTCATATAGTTATAACATTCATATAGGTATAACATTCATATAGTTTTGCCTATTCTAAGTATTTTTATTTCTTAATATTTCTGTTAATGTGTGTGCTTCTTTATTTATTTTTAATTTTATGAAAAAGATAAAATAAAATTTCATAAAAATAGTAGGAGAATAACAATAGTTAATACATTGATTACTGTTGTATTTAAAGTACTTATTCAGAGTACAAGATATGGGCATTAAAATTTTCTTCAATCGATATTAGCACAAAAATTCCCTTTCAATGAAATAAGAGACACTAATAGTATAACTGACTTGCTTTTATTTTTTCCTTTTTCCCTTCCATCCTTTCCCCTCTCCCCAATCCTAGTTTCCCTTTCCCTTTGAACAATTTCTTCCCATCTCACTATATCTATTTTACATTTTGATCTTATTCACTCTTTCAGTTTCTCACACCAGGGAGAATATACGATGTTTACACATATAAGTCTGATTTATTTCACTTTTGAGTATGGCCTCAAGTTGCATCCATTTACCTGTAAAAGTCTCAAGTTTATCCTTCTTTATAGCTGAGTACTAATCCATTGTATAAAAATACCACATCTTTTTTATCCATTCCATGGTTGATGGGCATTTGGGTAGTTTCCAAGATTTAGCTATTACAAATTGTGCTGCTATGAACATGGGTTCACATATACCACTATGGTATGATGTTTTTAATTCTTCTGGGAAGATACCCACAAGATGAACAGCTGGTCAAATGGGACAGCTAATTCTAGCATTTTGAGGAATCTCCACACTGATTTCCACAGTGGTTGCACCAGTCTACATTCCCATCACAGTGGAGAAGGGTTCCTTTTTCCCCTCAGCCCCTCTAGCATTTGTTATTGGTTGATTTCTTGATGACAGCCATTCATTCTGGAGTGAGATGGAATCTCAGTGTTGTATTAATTTGCATTTCTGAAATGATCAATGATGTTGAACATTTTTTCATGCATTTATTTGCCATTTGTATTTCTTCATCTGAGAAGTGTGTATTCATCTCAGAGTCCCATTTTTGGATTGGGCCTTTGAATTTGGGGGGGGTGTCTGTTTTTTGTCAATTCTTTATATATTCTAGATATAAGTCTTTTGTCTGAGGGATAATTGGCTAAAATTTTTTCCCACTTTGTGTTTTGTCTTTTCACTCTGTTGGTGATGTCTTCTGATGTGCAAAAGCTTTTTAATAAGATGAGATCCCAGTTATTGATTCTTTGGAGTATTTCCCCTGCAGTCTGGGTTTTGTTCATGAACTCTCTGCCTAACCTATGTCTTCAAAATTTCTACCTAATTTCTCTTCCAATAGATTTAACGTTTCTGTTTTAATATTTAGACCTTTGGTCCATTTTGACTTTAGTTTAGTGCATGGTGATAGACATGGATCTACTTTTAGTCTTCAACCTGTAGAGAGCCAGTTTTTCCATCACCATTTATTAAAGAGGCTATCTTTCTTCCAGTAAACATGTTTGGCTCCTCTGTCAAAGATAAGATGGTTGAGTGTGTTTGGAGTTGTGTCTGCATATTCTAATCTGTTCCATTGACCCTCAGGACTATTTTTTTGCCAGTACCATGCTGATTTTATCACAGTAGCTTTATACTATAATTTCAAGTCAGGGATGCCTCCTCTCCTGCCTTTGTTGCCCAGAATTGCTTTTGCTATTCTAGGTCTCTTCTGGTTCCAAATATATTTTAGGAATGTTTTATCTAGTTTTGTGAGGTATGCTAATGTTATTTTGATTGGAATTACATTAAATCTGTATAACAATTTTGGGAGTATGGCCATTGTCACTATGTTGATTCTTCCTATCCATGAGCAGGGGATAACTTCCCATTTTCTGATATCCTTTTCAATCTCCTTTTTCAGAGTACTGTAATTTTCAATATATAGAGCTTTTACTTAGTTTGTTAGATTGATTCCGAAGTATTTCATTTTTTTGGATGCTATTGTGAAGGGCGTGGTTTCTCTAATTTCTGTCTCTGTGAGTTTGTTGCTTGTGTACAGGAATGTTATTGATTTTTGAGTGTTAACTTTGTATCCAACTACACTAGTGAATTTGGTTATTAAATCTATAAGTCTTTTGGTGGATTCTTTGGGGTCTTCTATGTAGAGTATGAAGTCATCCACGAATAACAATAATTTAACTTCTTCCTTTCCTATCTTTATTCCTTTTATTTATTTCTTTTGTATAATTGCTCTGGCTAGTATTTCCAGAACTATATTAAATAGGAGTAGTGATAGTGGGCATCCTTGTCTTGTTCCTGATTTTAGAGTGAAAACTTTCAGTTTTTGACCACTTAGTGTAATGTTAGCTGTTCAATTGTCATAGATAGTTTTTATCAAATTGAGATAAAGATCATCTATTCCAATTTTCTGTAGGGTTTATATCATGAATTGTTATTGGACTTTGTCAAATGCTTTTTTGGCATCTATTGTGATGATCATGTTTTTTGTCTTTGGCTCTGTTAACGTGGTGTATTACATTTACTGAATTACAGATATTGAACCATCCCTGCATCCCCAGGATGAATCATACATGATGGTAGTGTAGAATTTTCTTGATGATTTGTTGCATTCTGTTTGCCAGCATCTTATTGAGGATTTTTGTATCTGTGTTCAATAGGGAGATTGGCCTGTAGTCTTCTTTTTTGGTTGGATCTTTCTCTGTTTCTGGTATAAGGGTAATACTTGATTCCAGGAATGATTTTGGAAATATTGCTTCTCTTTCAATTTCATTAAAGAGTTTGAGGAGTATCAGCATTAAATCTTCTTAAAATTTCTTGTAAAATTCAGCAATGAATACATCAGGGACTGGGTTTCCCTTATTGGTAGGTTTTTAATTACATTTTCAATTTCATTGACTGATATCAGGTTATTTAGAATATTTATATCTTCTTGATTTAGTTTTGGTAATTTGTATGTGTCTAAGAATCTGTCCATTTCTTCTGTGTTTTCCATTTTATTAAAATACAGGTTCTTGAAGTAGGTATTGATGATCTTCTGGATTTCCAAGGAATCCATTTTGATTTCACCCTTCTCATTCCTAATTGGTTGAATTTGGGTCTTTTCTCTCCTCTTTTTGATAAGGTCTGCTAGGAGTTTATCAATTTTATTTAATCTTTTAAAGAAGCAACTCTTCCATTCATTGATTCTTTGTATTGTTTTCTTAGTCTCAGTTGTATTAATTTCTGCTCTGATTTTTATAATTTCCTCTTTCTTGTGAGTTTTGGGTTTGATTTAAAAAAGGAAAAACCTTTTCTAGGAGTTTGAGGTTCAACATTAATTTCTTTATTTGAGCTTATTCTGTTTTCTTTTTTTTTTTTTTTTGTGGGTACCGGGGGGTTGACCTCAGGACCTCGCATGCCAGCAGGCGCCCATGCCGCTGAGCGATATCACTGGCCCCTTTATTGTATGTGGGTTCCGTGAGTTGAACTTGGGCCCTCGCACTTGCCGGGCAGGCGCTTAAGCAGCTGAGCCATCTCACCGGCCCCTCATTCTGTTTTCTTGATGTGATAATTTACCACTATAAATTTTCCTGGTATGATTGCTTTCATTGTGTCCAATAAGTTCTGGTATGTTGTATTGGCATTTTCATTTAATTGTAGAATCTGTTTAATTTCTTCTTTAATTTCCTCCGTAAGCCATTGGAGGGTGTTGTTCAATTTCCATCTGTCTATGTAGTTTTTGTAGTTTCTTTTGCCATTGATTTCCAATTTCCTTGCACTATGGTCAGATAATATGCATGGGATAATCTCAATTCCTCTGCATTTACTTAAGCATGTTCTATGGGCTAATATGTGGTCTATTTTGGAGAATGTCCCATGTGCAACTGAGAAGAATGTATATTCTAATGTTATGGGGTGAAACACTCTGTAGACATCTAGTAAGTCCATTTTTTCACAGATTTTTTTTTTAATTTTTTTTGGTTTTTGAATACAGGGTCTCACTATGCAGTTCAGGCTGACCTTGAACTCACTATGTAGCCCAGGCTGGCCTCAAACTCATGGCAATCCTCCTGCCTCAGTCTCCTCAGTGCTGGGATTACAGTCATGAGCCACCATGCCTGGCAACACAGGTTTGTTTTAATTCTCATATTTCCTTGCTGATTTTTTTTCTAGCTGATGTATCTAATTGTGAAAGTGGAGTATTAATGTTCCCCATTAAAATTATGTTAGTGCTTACTTGGTCTTTCATGTTTGTTAATATTTGTTTTGTGTAGTTGGGTGCACAAATGTTTTGTGCATATATATTTATGATTGTTATCTCTTGGAGTATTCTGTTAACAAGAATGTAGTGACATTCTTTGTCTCCTTTGATCAGTCTTGGCTTGAAGTTCACATTGTCTGCAAATAGAATAGCTACTCCTGCTTTTCTCTGGATTCCTGTGGCATGGAGTATTGTTTTCCATTCTTTTATTTTCAGTCTATGAGTTTCTTTTTGAGTTAAATGTGTTTCTTGTATGCAGCATATTGTTGGATCTCGTTTCTTGATCCATTCTGTCAGTCTGCTTCTTTTGATTGGTGAATTGAGACCATTTACATTGATGGTTATAACGGATATGTATTGGCCTATCTTTCTCATATTGTTTTCTTGTTTTTGGTTCTTTGTCTTTCCCCTCTGTTTAATTGCTTCCCCCACCTGGTGGTTTCTTTCTACTGGTGTTCTTGTGATTGTGGTTTTCATTTTCTCTCTCTAATATATCCTTCAGAGCATTCTGAAGAGTTGCTTTTGTGGTCATAAATTTCATCAGTTGTTTTTTGTCATGGAAGTATCATATTTCTCCATCAATTTTGTAAGATAGTTTTGTGGGGTACATCAATCTAGGTTGGAGGTTGTTTTCTTTTAGGGTTGAAATACCTCACTTCAAGCTCTCCTTGATTTGAGGGTTTGTGTTGAGAAGTCTGCTGTGATTCTGATGGGCTTTCCTTTATAGGTGTTTTGTTTCTTTTCTCTAACTGCTTTTAATAATCTGTTTTTGTGCTGAATTTCTGGAATCTTGATTATTATATGCATTGGTGTAGATGTATTTTGGTCTTGGCTGTTTGGAGTTCTGTATGCTTCATTTATTTGTATTTCATATTATTTATCCATGTTTGAGAAGTTTTCTGCCATGTTTGGGAAGTTTTCTGTGAATTTTTTTTTATGGCATTTGCACTGTCTCCAGCTTTCTTATTGACCCCAATCAATGTTATGTTATTCTTCTTTGCTTCATCTTGCAGCTGCTGGATTGACTTTTCATGGTCTCTTGCTATTTTTAAGATATCTTTATTTTCATGGTCTTTAACTGCAATCCTGTCTTCTAGATCTAACATTCTATCCTTGCCTTCATTTAATCTGTTGCATATACTCTCAGTGGAGGTTTTGATATCTTGGATTTTTTTTGGATCTGTTTCACGGATTCCATTTTTTTCCTATATTGGGCATTTATGGTTTCCATCATTTTCTTATTTTTTTTTTTTTTTGGTGGGTATCAGGGTTTGACCTCAGGACCTCGCATGCCAGCAGGTGCCTGTGCCGCTGAGTGATATCACCATTGCTTTTCTCGTATGTGGGATCCGGGATTCGAACTCGGGCCCTCGCACTTGCCAGGCAGGCACGTACACCGCTGAGCCATCTCACCAGCCCTCCATCATTTTCTTAAGGTCTTCTATTTTTTATCTATGTCTACTCTAATATCTTTCATTTTGATCATCATTTCTTTTTATACCCTAAAGATCATTTTTTATAGTCGTTTCCTTTTTTGTTTTTTCAGTTCTGCTGCTATCGTTTCAGAAAGTTTCAGTGCTTGACTTCCTGTTTCCACTATCTCATTGTGCTCTGGGCTTGTCCTGGGTGGGCTGGGAGTCTGGGGTTGCATTTTGCTTCTGTGTCTTGCCACTTTCTGTTTTCTAATTTTTCTTTTATTTTGTTTCCCTTCTTGCTGCATGCCAATTTCTTATGGTAGATAGCTTCATTGCTAGTATTGAGGCTTCCCCAGAAGATATCTGTTCTTTAGGGATGTCTTCTAGTTATAGGTGTCTCTTTATGTCTATCTCAAGATCTTACCTTCCCTATTTGTTGAGGATGAAAAGTTGCTAGTTGGTTCAGCACCCAGTCCTTTGGTAGTGAACTGTGGTGATGATTATGACCCAATACAATCAGTATTATCATGTAAGAGAGAAAAATTGATTATAACATGCATGACATCTTGGCTAAAGCAGTTCAGCTAGCAATACCAATAGCATCAAGTACAGCCAAGCTACTGACAAACTATGGTAACTAGTAACATGATACATTTTTTTTTTTGTGGGTACCAGGGGTCGACCTCAGGACCTTGCACGCCAGCAGGCACCTGTGCCGCTGAATGATATAACCAGCCCTTTTTTCTTATGTGGGATCCAGGAGTCGAACTCGGGCCCTCACGCTTGCCAGGCAGATGCATATGCCACTGAGCCATCTCACCGGCCCAACATGATACATTTGACCTTAGGATCAAATTCTACAGTAATGTAACAGAATCCAGCATATACCAGCAACAAGTACACTATGATTTTTCCCCTTAATGGAGTGATTTTACCCTGTTGCTGGGGCAGGGGTGGTTTCAAGAAGGGAAGGGGACAGGATAGTGAGATTATTGAGGTCAAACATAGTAGAAGTAAGGCTGGATGGCAAAGGATGATCGCCCAAGTTTTGGGAAGTTGGAGGACACAGGAGAGAAAGGATGAAATATAAAATGTAGGAGTTTTGAAGTGAATCAGGAAGAAAAGAGACAATGTTTACTCTCTTGAAGGTATCATAATTTCAAGAGGTAGTTGAGGAAAAAGAGAAAGAATAAGAGTAGAAGAAAACAAAAAGAAAGTTAATAAGCCTACCTAATTAAAAAAAAAGAGCAAGAAGGAAAGAATAGCAACAACAACAACAAAAAAAAACTGAAACCCAACCAAAACAAAGATAAGCACAACAAAACAAAACAAAACACCCCAACCAGACAGGAAAAGGAAAACCAATCAGACAAACAGAAATAAAAGTAAATTTCCTCTGGTGTTCACAGGTCTATGGTAGTGTCCAAGTTTGTTCCCAGAAATGTGCTGTGTACTCCAGCCAGGTTTGCTGTAGGGTTTGTGCTGGGTACAGAGCTGATCTTGGCCTCTGGATGTGGGGACTGGGACTAGTCTGTTGCGAGAGTTCTCCAGAGTACTTTGATATAGAATGGGGGGTCCACCCGTTTCTATTCTGCATATCTATGTGCAGAAGCAGCAGGCTGGTTCAGCTAACTTACCAGCTGCTGGCCCCTTACTGCTGCTTCAGACTCTTCCACCCTGCTGGTTTCACCTGGGGTTGCACATGCACCTCGGCCAGAGCCTGGTCTCAGTCTCACTGGTCCTACCCACTGTTGGCATGTGTACCCACACTTGGGCCTGGCTTCGCCTCTCTGCTTCCTTGTTCACTCACTGGTTTGATTTCTCACTGTTGTTTTGGACTTTTCCAGGCTGCCTGATCCTGCCTGCAGTGTGCAACACATGCTGGGTGCTTGTTTAAACTTAGCTGCCCCATAATATCAACCTGGTCCCTATTTATCCCTTAAATTAAAGGTGCTATTTTTACTACTAATAAATTAATGATTCAAAATTCTTTCTATGCACATATCAGATCATTCTTGTCACTTTCTGAAGCAATTCTGGAGGTCCATATTTGTATGATTAGTTGTGCTTTAGTGGCTGCCTTGATATCCTGAATTGATTCAAAACATTTACCTTTCATAGATATTTTGCATTTGGGAAAAAGCAAAAGGTTGCATGGTACTAGATCTATTGAATAAGGTAGATGGGGACATGTTGTGATGTTATTCTGAACCTGCCTTTCCATTAAATGCCACTTGGCAGCAGAATTCACCATATTTGACCACACCTCATAAAGACACTTATGAAAGAGGAATTCCAGAATGGTTTCAGAAAGTGGCAAGAATGATGGGATATGTGTGTTCAAAATTAGGGGGAATATTTTGCGGAAGATTAATAGTAATGTATTTTTTACTGTACTATTTTTAAAATAAACATTCACCATATATTTTGTTCATCTTTGCAATGGATTTAATAAAAGCAAACAATCTGGCTAACATAGACAAGCATACATTATCCTCAACACTATTTTGAAGCTTATGCAAACTTTAAGAAGCAAAACCAATATGTTGGTTATAATTTCATCTCTAGAATGAGTATATGCCTAGCACACAGAATTCCACAATCTTTCTAATTGGACTATCATCTTTCCTGATGTGGCCTGGCAACTTCCACTGTGTATTTATAGGAGTGCATCTTCATTTATCCATGGCTTTTCCACTGACTTTCTGGCTGTAAGTGCTGTGACAGGCATAGATTTTCTTAGAATAAATATTGCATTGTAACATGCCACAAGTATAAATCAAGTAAAGGAAAGTGGGAGTAAATAAAAGAATAAAAACTAAGGTTAAGTCAGTGAAGATAGTCATTTACTGGGATTGATGTCATGTCAAATATAAGATAAAATGAGAGTGTTTTGTAATCAATTATGACAAAATCCTAGAAGCAGGGGAAGGTCAGAAATGAGAAGGAGATTATGATGGATTTCAAGAAACTGCAAATATGAACAAGAATTTAGCTGAGAGAGGACTCTTCTTTGTGATTCTCACTCTTTATTCATGAAATTAGTTTTTTATTATGCCTGCAAATGTGACATGTAAAACTCATTGAAATTAATGTTTAAATCATTGCAGAACTTTAGTCATCTCTCAACATAGCAGAAAGTGATATGGTTTGAGGGTCAACAAGGGCCTTTACTCCCAAGCAACACCTGATGAGAGAAAGGTGATATTGCCATGTAGTTTCCATTTCTGCAACTTAAGAAAAAAATTACATAGTTTACAGATAGTGTTTAAATAGTAGAATGACCCAAAATATGTAGTGAAGATTTTCTCATCTCCCCCAGAGCTCCTAGGGAGCAGTTTTTTTTTTCTTTTGAATAAGGATGACATATTATTTAATACCATGATTTCTCTTTAACAGCTTTATTTTGGTGTAATTAACAAAAAACTGTACATATTTAGGATGCCCAACTTGATGTTTTGATAAACATATACATTGTAACAAGATCACCATGCAAGTTACTTAACAAGGTAATATTCATCACCTAACGTACACAGTTACCATTTTCTTCAATGGTGTGCCTGTGTGATGAGCACACCCCAGATCTCTGAGCTAGTGGTGTGTGTGTTGTGAGTATTGTTAAATGTTCTCAGTGTTGTACACTGGATCTGCAGAACTTATCTTGGAAAACTAAAATTTGAACTCTTTAACCAATTATCTCCTCAACCGCAAAACCCTGTTCTCCAAGAATGCTTCTGAGTTTGGCTGTAGATTCTACTGGTAAGTGAGATTAAGCAGGTTTTGTTTTCTGTATCTGGCTTATTTCAATTAGTGTAATGTCCTCTAGGATCATCCTTTTGATGCAAAGGCAAAACGTCCTTCTTTTTAAAGGCCAAATATTATTGCATGGTGTGTGTCTTTGTACATGTATCAATCATATTTTTATCTATTCAGTGACTGTATATTTTTGACTACTGCATCTTTCCAATTTTTCAATATTGCCTATGCTGCTTAATGCCTTTTCTCTAGGCAGTCATATTAATATCACTCTCGAAGGGTACAACATCCTCATTCCTGATATTTTATTCCTTGTGGCAAGCACACTAGTAGCTCTAACATTCTTCTTGATTTCTTGAAATCTTCTCTCTCTGCCCACCTCCCTCGCTCTTACACCTCACATAATACACCAGTCACTCTCCCTGTGGGGAGCGGAGTATATGATTGTGATGGGGAAACTGAGCACCCAGAATGAAGACGCGTTGCTTGGTCTTTCTCCTTCAGGATTTTAGGAAAGGAGCTGCCAAAATGCTTTGTACTGTTGAAGGTGCTGTCCTTGTAGCAAATTTAACAGCGATGTTCCTGCCAATGGCTCTTGGTGATGGTGTACGTTGTCAACCTGTTTCTAGATTTTAATATTAAAAAGTGATTTTCTGACATGTAAAAGCTACAACTTTCAATATCATCTTTGCCATTGACCAAGATGATATTATACGCCCATTTGCTCATGCTTTTATACATTTCTCATTAGTTCAAAACTTACATAGAGGAGTAAAATGATCTGTATTGCATTAATAGTTTGGGTTACCTAAAAAAGGTATGGCTTCAAAATTACTTACTAATTTCTAATATAGGAATTTTTATTCTCTTTTTTTCCTGAGATAGTCAGGCCTGTGGTACTAGAATTGGGAGTGCTTATTTAAGATTTACAATGGCCAGTCATTGTTCCAAAAGCACTAAATGTACTAACTCACAAAAATTCTATGAGGTTGAGTCTATCATTTCCAGTAATATTTTTCATATAAAGAAATGGAGGAAATAAATCATCTCTAATTTTTTGGAGCCCAATGTTCACAGCTTGTAAAGCTACAAATAGAAGCCTCACAGCCTGTCAGGTACTCTCTTGACTCTGAACAAATGCCTTTATCTAACACTTTACTTTTGAGGCCTGACCTATTTATTTATCATTTATTCTCACCACTCATAATGTTGCTATTCATTTTCTGATAATAAGACATACAGTTCCATTGTTCGTTTCTTTTCACCAAGCATATTTGTTTCAATTAAAGAGAACTTTACTTTCACAACAGGACAGGAAAATGAACCTCTTTGTAATTTCTTCATAACCATATTTCCAGTCTCTGCTGTAAGGGCCACAAAACATTAGATATCAAGAAGAAAGAAAAGATGGCAGCCCAGTCCTGGGAACTGAAGTTGGCCCTGTCCTCAGGAGACATGGGTGCATCACATGGACACAGCACCCCTGAAGACAGAGAAGGCAGATACAGGCTGACACAGCCACGAACGTAGAGATGACCCGGAGCTGTACTCATGTAGTTGTGGGAAGAGTGAAAATAAGTTTAACACTGATTTATCTGAAAATGTAATGTTATTCACATATGTGAGATCACTTGTACTGTGTAAATATGTCTATTTATACTATATACTATATATTGTATAATATGTAATATACAACGTTCAGACATACAGTATATATGCAATTATGTATAAATATAACTATATATATCATGTATTTATCATTCATTCTCACCACTGATATTGCTTTTTGTTTCTGATAGCAAGACCTTCAGTTCCTTTGTTCATTTCTTTTCACCAAGGATAATATATATATATACATATATATATATATATATATAATTTAGAAATAGAGCACCATTACATGTACACTTTTAACACCTCTATAGAATTAATGTCATTTTACAAATATCTAAAAAGGATTTAATTTTGACTTTTCATTTGTAAAAGTGACTATATAATTTATCACAAAATACTGTAACATCACTCAGAATTAAAAGAGTTAGTAATCACACTAGGACAATAGTATGCCGGGTAAAAACCTAGGATATCAATACCCTCTTTAGATAAGGCTTGGAATCTTGTTATTTCTAAAGTTTCCTTTTCTTGTATTTAATATTAGAAACTGAACTAGAATCTGAATCAACATTTATCATTCCAGAGTAGATTTTTAATTTTTTTTGTTTATTTTTGTTACTATGTTTGCAGTATGTAATGATTACATCCATCGCGGGGGATTGATGCATGTACAAATGGCATCTTTATTCTTTTTACTTCTCTTTTCCCTTCCTCCCTCTCTTAGTGTAGTCAATTATTGTGAATCATCATAGGGATTTAGTTAATGGCTTTAAATCTCATTTTATTTCTGGGTGGTCTATTTTAATTTTTAAAAGATTGTGTGCTTGTTTCTTTACTTTGGTAATATGAAGATTTAAAGTAATGTTAAATATTTTTTATTTTCATTTTGTGTAGCTCATTTCCACATTCCTATTTCTATCTGTTGTTGTATATATACATTATTTTCCTTTGGATTTAGTTCTTGTGTCTTTCTCTTGTGTCAGTCTCTTGTAGTACCACATAAATACAAAAAGCTGCATGAATTCTGAATGTATATCTCCATGGATTTTTTTCAGGTAAACACACCTGTTAAAAGGTGAGCCAAAGAAGAATTAGACCCTTTCCAGTACCCTGAAGACCTCCACATACCTCTGCCTGTGGTTTGCCCCGTACTGCCATCTTCTGACTTTTATCAATATAGATTAGCTTTGTCTATTTGTGAGCTCTGCATAAGTGAGTCGTAACATATCTATAATTCAGTGTATAGTTTCCTTCACTCAAAGATATGCTTTCATGATTCATTCATCTTAATGCATATAACAATATGGCTATATTGCATTTCTTTGTATACAAGTTACCATTTGCTTTCCATTCAATTTTTTATTAATTAATTTTATTTTTAAATTGAAATAACATTTGTATATATCAAGGAGACACAATGCAATATTTTGATTCATGTACATAATGGTTCATGACCAACTTGAGGTAATTAATACATCCAATATTTAAAGCTTTTATCATTCCCTTATATTAAAAATCCTCCCCTTTAAATATTTTGAGATTAATAATCAACAGAACCAAGACAACCTCCTGAATGGGAGAAAATATTTGCAAACTTTGCATCTGACAAAAGGTTAATATCAAGAGTTCACAAGAAACTCAAGTCAATAGCAAAGATGAAAATAACTTGATCTATCTTATTTTTAATGATGATACATGTTAGCTCCAGTATTTAAACATACCATTCAGTTTTTTCAAGTATAAATTCTTTAATTATATTTTGTATGATGATCATTTTAGATAACTTTTACAAAGTGAGTAAAAGATTTTTATTCAAATACAGAACAAAAGTTTACAATATTTTTAAGTACTGCATATTTCAGTGGAGTACATGTTATGGAATTTCATTTAATTAAATTTCAAAATTAACAGTACAATCTTTGCTGCTAGAAAACAAGTAGCAGGTACCTTTGAAGTGATGGGTATGGACTGGAGCTTTTATAAAACTCCTACTTCTCTGCTTGCTGATAGAATACTGATGACAGAAAGGAATACAATGTGTGAAATTCACTATGATTTGTGTGTTTATCTGAGCATATATCACGATTAATATAAAATCTCTAAAATAGCTGTATTGAGATCAGATTATAATCCTCATGTACAAATCAGAGAGCAACTACCTTTTCTTTTGGCACTGAAGGTCTTTCTTCATGGATATATTTAAAAATAGATCTTGTGTCTCACTAGGAAATTCTTTAGAAAGGCAATTGATAAGAGGAGAACCATGTCAAATTTAGTACTGTGCATTTCCACAAACTAAAATCCCTGAATCCATATTTTGGTTATTTTGCAACTCAGTCCCATGTAATTTGATTTGTTGTTTGCTAATTAAACTAGTGCATCCAAAGGATTTTTTTGCAGTAAATTTCTTGTAACCAAATGAAATAATCCTATTATGGGAAATAGCAGAAATGAAAATTATCAGGATTGAGCGAGGTCCTAATCTTGATTCCTAAGAAGATAATCAAGTCTCATTGTAAATGGGCTTTTGCACCACTGAAGGTAACACAGAGGGAATTATAAGACTTAAAACATTTATCATATTGTTAGTAAAACCATTGGTGTAGAACTCCATTTATAATAGCATTTACAGATAGCAATTTACATGCATTCGTTGATCGAAATAAATAATTTACAGATAAAATCTCATTAGGTGGTCATGTATTTTAGTCCTGGATTTCTTGCAGAGTATAATGTTATGTTAGTTTGCTCATTAGAGTTTAAGCTACTCGCAATAGCTATCTTACTCTTTCAGTCAAAGTCAATACACTGGATGCTTTAATAGTCAATGTAAGTGTGTACAAACACCCAAGAATGCATTTGCTGTGGATCGAAAGTCTGTGTTCTTCCAAAATTCACATGTTGAACCTATTGACCAGTGTGATGGTGTTAAGAGGTGGGGCTCTTGACAGTTTAGATGAATCAAGAGGGTGGTATTAGGGAGATGTGGGGCTTGGTCAAAGGCCAGAATCTGAGCCCTATCTGAATTTGTTAGCCTATTCACTAGCAAGAGTACAAGAAAAACTCATAAAAATGGGGAGGGGGTATTTGCAATTTGGCCACATTGGGAGGTCAGGTAGTCTGCTCTCTGGAATGCACAAAAGTGCTACAATTTATACAAGGGGTGGAGCAAAAACCAGAAAATAAACATATGTAGATCGAGCTAGGGTTTGGCCCTTGACTCTGGAAATGCGGAATCCTCGGCTCCAAGGCCATTTCCACACAGCACAAGGAAGCTGGAAAACAGCCTATCTGACAGAAGAAAATTTTAATTCAAAGTTGCATTTTAATCTCTTGGTTAGAGTGGTCCTTCATAGTGGATACACTGTCCTGTTTTTTTGTTTTTGTTTTTGTTTTTTTTTCCTTGAAAAAGCAATGAAGAAGTAACCGGCTAATATCTCCTTATCTGCAGTTTTGCATTCCATGTTTTTACTTACCTATGGTCAACTGGGGTCTAAAATTATTAAATGAAAAATTCCCAAGTAATTCATAAATTTTAAATTGTGCACCATTCTGAGGAGCACAGTGAAATCTCAAGTCATCTTGCTCCTTACCACCTTGGTGTACATCAGCCCTTCGTGCAGTGTGTTCATCATGTGTAAAGTATTCAGGTAACAATGGTTATAGCCAAGTGATTTTATGGAGCCGCCTAATGCTACATCACCATGCCAACAGCAGTAACCTCACTTTATCACATAGACGTTTATCATCTCAGTCATCACAAGAATGGTGAGAACAATACAATAAGATGTGCTGAGAGAGAGGGAAAAAGACCACATTCACAGAATTTTATAGCTGTTCTATCTTGTTATTAGTAACTCATTTTTGTTATCTGTTATCTGTAACTCTTTTTTTTGGTCTTTTTGAGATAGAGTCTCACTATGCAGTTTAGGCTGGCCTCGAACTCACAGTGATCCTCCTGCCTCAGCCTCCTGAGTGCTGGGATTATAGGCATGTACCACCACACCTGGCTACTGTAATACTTATCGAATTTAATTTACAAATTAAACTTCATCCTTCATCATAAATACGTGTGCATTAAAGAAAGTGTGTGTCCATGTAGACATAGACACAGGTAGAGATGACACAGATATAAATTTACATACAGATATAAATATACATATAGATGCAGACATAGATTTAGATATGGGTTCAATATAGATATAAATATATGATTTGGTCCTATCCACTATTTCTGGCATCCACTGAAGGTCTCAGGATGGGCTCTTATAGTTAGCAGGGGCTACTCTATAATCTTACAATGAAAAGGAAATAATCTGCAAACAAGCAGACAGCTTTCCCCAAGAACCAAATCTGCAGGCACCTTCATCTTGAACTTTCTAGGCTCCAGATCTGTGAGCAATAAATGGCTGTTGTTTAAACCACTCAGTCTATGAGTATGTGGCTCGAGGCAGTCTGGGCTAAGATAGAATATATCTTTCAAAAACAGAAAACAAGTACCTTGAGCAATGAGACATATTTTCAAATGACAGAGCAGAATAATTGATAAGGATTATTTTGTTTTCATTGAATGCTACTTCATTTTATGAGTCAGAGTCTAGGCCCTATCGTAAAATGATATATGTTTTATTTATCAAAATGATTATGTTTAAGGATGCATCTAAGAGATACCATATCTAAGAATTGAAAGCATAAAAGCTACTTAAATGAAAATTATATTCAACATCAGGGGATAAAAAAATATTTCACTTCCATTTTTAGGTCAGAAATGTAGAAAGCTTTATAGAATTCACTGCTCCCACTCATGCAAAAAGAGAAAAAATAAAGCTGGACAAACTTCAAATTAGCAATTTTTCTTAAGCCATGGGTGAATTGAGAATACAAGCCATCAAACTCGAAATCTGGGGAGAGAGAGGGACTTCAGCACACCAAAAGGACTCAGCCATTGCATGCCAGACAGATCCAAATATATAAATTAAGCGCCAGGCAAAATGAAAGAGCAGGGCCTCATGTTTATAAATTATTAAGGATTTCAAGACAGCAACTACAGATAATTAAACATAGAACATACTCATTACAGGGCTCTGGTGACTGACCAGGTTCACATTCATGAAGCCCCCCTCTCTGTGCAACACCAGGCAAATCAGTAGAAAGAAAAGGTTAAGGATCATGGATGAATTGCTGAAGGCTACGTTTGGGGCTACTTAAGTGGGTGGAAATCCAGACAGTCACAGACGCATGGGGTCTTGCAGAGTTTTCTCCTCAGGAGCACACAGTGGAGATGGTGAAGTATCCTGAAAGTTTTTTTCTCATGGTGAGGTGGAAGTGGAAAAAAAAACCAAGCAGTTCTGATAATCCTCTGAATCCAGCAACTCTACCTCCCCATGGGACAAAATATTAATCCTTAGGAGGAAGAACAACAAAAACTCTCCCTTAGGACAGGTGGAAATGCAGACAAAGCAATCCAGAATACAAATGACCACAGGTGACTTCTGAACCAGTGAAAAACACCATTGGAGATGATGGAGAAATAATACCTTCCTCAGACCAACACAAAATGAGAATTCACTCCTAAGTGGCCTACATTAAAAGAAAAGTGAACAAATCCCTTCCTACAGAAGGCTATTACATCATTCAGAAATACAGGTCAGCACAACCAGGAAGAGTATCTGAAACAGAAAACATAAAGGTAAAACAAAATTAGTTTCTTCCTTTGTTTTTAATTCTTTAAGCTATTACTGACCATCTAAAGTAAAAAATACTAGCACTGCATGACATTATAATATGTAGTTGTAAACTATATGACAATAACAACACAGTAGGAGGAAGGGAGAAATTGGAAATAAATTCTTTTAAAGTCCTCATGCTATGTGTGAAGAAGAATTATATTGTTTGAATGTGGACTCAAAATTATTACCATAGTATAATAAACCATACAGAAACCTCTTAAATGTTTTAAAATTAATAACAGACAATAACACTAGTGGAAATAAAACAGAGTCACAGGAATTTCTTAGTTAAATCTAGAGAAGGCAGAAAAACTATGAAGATCACTGTGAACAAGTGGAAGACAGCCAGAAGATAGACGCCATGCTTCAGACCTATCGATAATCACTTTAAACTTGAATTATTACAACTTTCAAAGCAAGGAGTTTTTTTTTTTATGTTTTTTAGTTTTTTGAGACAGGGTCTCACTGTGTAGTCCAGGCTGGCCTCGAACTCGTGGCAGTCCTTTGGTCTCAGACTTCCAAGTGCTGGGATTATAGGCATGCACAATCATGCCCAGCATAAGCAGGGTATTTTTAACTAAACCTTAAACACCAACTATATTTCTACCTCTATGAAGCCCACATTAAAATAAAGAGATGTGATAACAGTTTAAGTATAGCATATGTTATACGAACATTAAAGTTGGGGAAGCCATATAAATTACAGACGAATTAGGCTTCAACGCATGGAATATTTTCAGGAATTAAAAAAATACGATATAATCATGAGGCAATTTTCATAACATAACACTAAACGTGTACACGTTTAAAAAAAGAACTTTGATACATTTGAGCCGAAAACTTCTATACCAGAAAGGAGAATTAGAGAAAGACATAAGAATAATTACAATTTGCAACTGTTATCGCTCAATCTTTGATAAAATTAATAGGCAGAATAAAAAGTGAATAGACAAGTTGATATTCATATATACTATCAAAGGACACCAGAGATTTGAAATGGAAATTAAAACAATAGAAAAAAAAACAGAAAAATAACAAATGTTCATAATGTTAAAATGTAAATTATCCCCAAATTGATCTACAGATTCAAAATTTATCACTAAAATTTCTAAGTAAAGTATGTATAGTTTGTTAGAATTCAAAAATCTCATTATGAACATTATTTGAAAAGACAATGGAATTAAAATATTCTAAACATTTATGACAAAGTTCAAACTTGGTGGCTCAGATTACTTGATAGTAAAGGTTATGAAAAGTTACAGTAATAAATAAAATGTGGGATAATAGATCAATGCAACAGAAGTAAAAACAATAATATAGGGTCGCTGAGATGGCTCAGCGGCATAAGCGCCTGCCCGGCAAGTGCGAGGTCCTGAGTTTGACTCCCGGAACCCACATACGAAAAAAGGGCCGGTGATATCGCTCAGCAGCACGGGCGCCTGCTGGCACGCTAGGTCCTGAGTTCAACCCCTAGTACCCACAAAAAAAAAACACAAAAAACAATAATATAGTAAGCCCCACCATGTAGTCATTTGATTTTTGACAAGGATATATAATGGCACCTTGTGCAGAAAAGATAGCCTTTTCAACAAATGGTATGTGAAATTTGCAAGCCCATTAGCAAAAATAATAAAATAGCCCGGATCATATTTTTGACAATACAGAAAATTTAATTCACAGTATATTATAAATACAAAAGAAGATGTATATTTATAAAATTTTCACAAGAACATAGAAAAAAATCCTGTGACTTTGATATGGTTTGTGATTTTTAGATACAACACAAGATGCATGATCTATAAAAACTGATAAATTTGACTTTAAAAAAAAATTAACTTCTGGGGCCTGTGAGATGCCTCAGCAGCATAAGCACCTACCTGGCAAGCGCGAGGTCCTGAGTTTGACTCCCGGAACCCACATACGAAAAAAGGGCCGGTGATATCACTCAGCGGCACAGGCACCTGCTGGTGCATGAGGTCCTGAGGTTGACCTCCGGTACCCACAAAAAAAAAGAAAAATTAACTTCTGATTCCCATTGCACACAAAATGAAAAGAGAAGCAACACAATAAGATAAATATTTGTAAATAAATTATATGCTCAACAACTTGTAGACAGGATATATAAAGTACTCCATACTCAATAGGTAGAAAAAAAAAACCTGAAAAAACCTGAAGAATTCTGAACAGACATGCCACTAAAAAAGATCCTTTGCTATCAGACAAGCATATGACACAACTCAGAATACCATACAATTAAGTGTTAAGTAGATGCAAATTAGCTACAATGTGCCATTGTTAGAAACTGATTTGAAAGGTTAAAGGAGATATGACCAAATAAAGTACTAAAATTGTATAGAACAATAGGAACACAGATGTTTCTGGTGTTAATATGAAATTCTATAAAAATACCAGAAAACAATTTTGCAGTTTGGCATCAAGCAAAAATACACTTACCCATGATACAACAACCTCACTTCTAACCATATCTACTGAAAATATATTTTTCTACAAAATATTTATTACAACTCTGTATAACCACTAAAAGATGATCATAAGTTAGAAGTTCTTCAACAGGTAAATTGATAAACTGCAGTGCATCCATACAATGAAATTCTGTTCAGTATAGGAATGTGTGAGGTATTGATTAACAAAATGTGAAAGAATCTTAGAATGCATGTTGCTAAGTGAAAGAAGCCAGGCCCAAAATATGACATACTGTTAAAACTCAATATTTGTATCCTTCTAAAAAAGGCAAAACTACAGGGATGTAAAAACACCAGTAATACGAGTCGCTAGGGATAGAGGAAGAAGTGGATTGCAGAATGTTTTCAGAATGACGGAATTGCTCGGTATGGTGCTGGAGTTGTAGATACCCAATTATTTTACCCATAATATTACAAGGAAATTTTTTATATGTAAACTATTGAAAAATGTCAATCAGAAAAAGTATTTTTGAAAGCAGTTATGGAATTCAGTGTGAAGGTTCTATATTTAGGAATTCTTTGTGAGAAAGTAGAGTTATATATTATTTTTCTATCTCAGAAAGTTTACTTTCTTTTTGAACTAAAAATATTAATTTCAAATCTTAAAAGTAAAGTATTTTTTTAATTTTAAAAGCAATGTCACGGTTATATCATTTGGGGCTTGATAAACTGGCTTTTTCCAAACTAAATAGATAGTTGATACTTCTTTTTTTTTTTTTTTGGCACATACCACGTTAGTATCTTTAAGATGTAATGAGCTTATACAAATTTATCAGACCTCAGTAGATAGAGCAAAGAACAATATTTCTAAATATATGCATTAGTTTAATTATTTTATGTTCATTTTTAACTGTCTTCTGCTAGTGACTCTGATTTCCTTAAATAGATTGGCCACACTGCAGAACTGTTGACAAAATATGTCAGAATTCTCAGTGAAGTGTTTTCAAATTTTCTCTTAAATATGATCTATTAGGTATTTCAGCAATGCTGGTTACGTTTTGGTTAATACTTCCTTGGGTTCCATAGTGTATATTCATACTCTTTGCCTCTGCACTAGTCAACTTTCCCATTCCTAAGATACAATGCTCACAATTTAAAAGAGGAGAGGTTTGATTTGCCTCAAGATTTCAAGAAAATCAGCCCATGATCTTTGATCTCCAAGGCAGGAAGATCGTGGTAGAAAGGCATAATAGACCAAAGATGGCAGCCAGGAAGTAGAGGAGAACAGCACCCATAGAGGAAAGGGTGAGCGACCAGACACAGAGCCCAAGGCCACGCCTCCATGACCACCCAGATATATCCACAAGTGTGCTCTACCCATTTCTGTGGCAGATTCCGAAGCCAATCAAGGTTACACTCCCATCACCACAAGTTCCTAAGGACCATGTGGTGTGTGTAGTTCATGTCATGTCTCATGTAACCCCTGTTTCTCCAAGACCAAAAGTGTTCTTATTCTCACTTCTTATTATACAGCTCTCCATAATCTATTCCGCAAAATTTTTCTTCTTCCTAACCCCCGTCTTGTCTAAGAAAAGGTCAGAATTTCCTATCCCCTAAATTCCATTCTTTCCAGCTCTGCTAATGCCATGAACCATACTCTTATCTTGTCCTATTTGGATTGCTATGGTGCTGACACGTCCTCTTCTTTCCAGAGTCACTAAAAATGTGATAGAAACATCTTACTAGGGAAGGATTCAAAATCTAGCATATTTCTACAGCATCTAAATAAAAAGTCTAACTTTCCCAACTTGTCATGTGAGTTTCTAAAATGTGATCTCCGTCCTCATAATTATTGTCTTTTGTCATCCCAACTCCCCCTCCCTTAAAAGCTCATCCTTTTACTTTCTGAGATATTAAATTGTTTTCTAGATTTTTTTTTTTTTTTGAGACAAGGTCTCACTATGTAGTTTAGGCTGGTCTTGAACTCATTACATCTCAGGCTCTCCTTGACTGCATGGCAATCCTCTTGCCTCAGCATCCCAGGTGCTGGGATTACAGGTGTGTGTTACCACACCATGTTCTATTTTCTAAATTTTTATCTACTTGTTCTATCATAATTTGTTTGTTCACCTTATTATTAGATAATGTCATAAATGCTCATTATTTGCCTGCTTCAACACTGCAACCTGCTTTACCTAGAATTATTTCCTTTTTCTCCACTCACATGCTCCTTTGTAAGGTACTTGACGATGTCATCTGAAACAAATTTCTGCTCTGCAATTTTTAATATTTCTTTTACATCACACTACTTACAGTAGGCATTGAATGAATATATCGGAGAAGGGAAAGACGGAGTAGGTGGGAGGAAAGGAGGGTGAGAAAAGAAGGAGGAAGGAGGGGGAGTTTCTTCAGATCTTTATTAAGTCCTTGCCATCTGAATTTGCTTTTTTGTTAACATTTTGTGTTGTTAGCAATGGGCTCTAAAGCATTGACTTTCGCGTAAATGTGGAAGTGTATGACACACTATAGTTACAGTTTTCTACTTCTGCAGAGACCATCTCGATAGTCACTTCAACATCATTTTAATGTCCCTTCTTATTTAACCATGGTGGAAGACAGCATTTATCATAAAGGAATAGCTAGAAATATAGCACATCAACCTTCTCTACCTTTGTCCACCTATTTTTAGTTTGACTTTTATATATTTGTGGTGCATTGTGAGACACAAGGGAGTGTATTAACATAGAAATTGTAATACTATGCTTGTTTTATTATCTTCCTGATGGTCATGTTTTATTTCTATTCCTGATTCAAATAACATACAATTGAATTTTCTTTATTGGAAAGGCAGAGCTCTCACAGAATGTTGCTAATCGATGAAGTGAATTACTAGCTTACCTAAACACAAGTATATTTTAAATCTAGTCTTTGTTCTTATTGTCACTGAAGTGTATTAACTTTTTCATCCTTGTGATAATCTATCCTAAATAACCATTTACTCATCAGCATTAGGTTAGTTACCTGGAATTAAGAAACGTCATAAAAGTCATAATATTTTTCAGGAAGTAATTCCAAGTGAACTTTTTGGATGAGTTATTTTGGACCTCATAAATTAGGCCTCTTGAAAGATAATATTTCCAGCAAAAATGCATATTTTTGTGTCAGTGAGATGAAAAAAGTGAAAGTTGAGTGTACTTAATGGCAAGCTTATTATGAATGCTCTAATATCTGTCAGCTCTGACAAATGAGGTAGCAGGAGTTTATTCTAAAGCCACAACTCTCTTGAGTCTGGAAGTATTCAATAACTTACTCAGCTTGAACAATTTATTATTTTGAAACCTACTCCATAAGATGACAAGATTAAATTATTCAGTCAATATTATAGTATTGGCTTTTGTCATGGCTATATTTAATTTAATATAAAACACTGAGTGACCCATTTATCATATAGTTACCATTTTATATATTGTGTTCATTGACACCATCTGTTTTTTGTTTGTTTGTTTGTTTTATTTTCTTGGCATTAAGAACACCAATTAATTTATGACTCTGATATATCATCCACAATAAATGTCCCCAGAGCTCTGGCATGTTAAAAAACTGCTCAAATATACATCCACTAATAACATTTATTTTTGTACTTAATGACATTATGTGTGATAATATAAAATTCTGCAATAGAAAGTTTCCGTAGAACAGTTTTGTCATTATGTATTCTTCAACGTGGAATCCCACCTGCTATGCGGTACAGGCACATTTTTAGGGCTCTTGCAAATGCAACATTGCACCCCAGGGGGAAATTCCTTCTAAATTTATTACATACGCACAGGAATATATAGATGTAAAAGCAAAAGTATTCTCCTTAAGCTAATTGCATTTTGAAAAATTAAAATTATCTTTTAAGTCTATTTTTATTGTTTAAACCAGTTGTGTGATTCTTTCCATAATTTTTTCTTGCATCCTGGTACAATTTCATTCCAGTATTCTTAAAACAGGACCCTTTATAGTTTTCCAAATTCTTCTAAACTACATAAAGAAATAATTCTTTTATTTTCAGACAGTAACTGACTAGCCAAGAAATATTGTTCAAAGTTTTAAAAATCTATTTTCTCTGAAATTTCAAGCATAGCCTAATATTTTAACTATTCTTCTAACAACTGCATATATTTGTAGAAGCAAATTGCAAGGAAGTGCTGCTATCCAGTGTCCAAATTAAATTTAGTTAAAAATATAAAGTAGCTGAAGTTATCTGGCCATTCTATTTCCCATCACAAGATAATTTAACTACTCTGAATGATGTGAATTTGATCTAAGTGAAGTTTTTTTTTTTTTTTTTGTGGGTACCGGGGGTCGACCTCAGGACCTCACGTGCCAGCAGGCGCCCGTGCCGCTGAGCGATATCACCGGCCCCTTTTTCGTATGTGGGTTCCGGGAGTCAAACTCGGGCCCTAGCGCTTGCCAGGCAGGCGCTTATGCCGCTGAGCCATCTCACCGGCCCTAAGTGAAGATTTTTAACTTTCCATCTGTGTCAGTCAGCTCTATCATCAGTGAGGTGCAACATCGACACCCACAACTTAAAGGGGACAAGGTTTAATTTGCTCATGGTTTCATTCCAGGATGAGATGGCTGCAAGGTAGAGACGTAGTGGAAGACGCTGCTTAGTTCATGGCAGCCAGAAAACAGAGGAAGGAAATGGTGCCAGAAAGAAGGGCAAAATATCAGACATAGACTGCACCTCCATGAACCACTCAGAGTATTTACTAATACCCTGGAGTGTCTACTAATCTGTTATTTGTTTTTTAATCGAATGTAGATGATATATCAAGCTTACCGGTCACGCCATCTTTGAGTTTTAATTTTACTTGCCCACAAAGAATGCATAGGACCCTAGTCGCTGTTGTTACTTTAACAAATGCTTCTGAACTTTGATTTTGTAGCACTGTCTCAGGACCCATACACCAGAATGCGTTGACATGCCAGACCAGCGGGCAACTGAGATGACTTCCTGCCAGTGGTCGGCAGACACTATGGGAAAGAAGTCTCTAAACCAACGTGTCATGTCTGCTATGTTTATATTTTCATCACAATATAAACCAGTCATTCAAAAGTCTAGCCATTCTGTTTTCTTCACAAGTAAACTTCCTAAAGAAGTATAAATCTAAATCTGTTACCCTACTCTGGTCTTATTCACCTCCTCACACACCTTATGGTTCCCTCAGAAATACACTCCCAAGATCATCTGGACTTCCTGAGCTGAGAATAGTAAAATATTCCCTGAAACATTTTGCTCATATTAATTTCCTCATATTAAACATTTTCCTCATATTAGTGCAACTCCTGAAGTTTGATGTAAAAATGTCATAGAAAGCAGCAATAAAATATAATCAGGTGAAAATAGTTAACACAAAATTTATAAATAAAAATAAGGGGAAATAATTACTTTGACTAGAGAATGAGAGGAAGCAAAGAGTGTATTCGAGTCTATGTCATCATAGAAATGTGAAGAATACCAAGGTGAAGGTGAGGGATCAGAGCGTGAGTCTTTACTGCCTGAATTTCCAGTTATTTAGTATACAATAGACAATCACAAATGATAACAACTGAGATTTTGTAATAAGCTGAAAGACACTGATGTACAACTTTATTGATAACCACACAAATTTTCTGAGTGAAATGGATCATATATTGCTTTGTTTTCATAAGTTTTCATTTTAACTATATTCCTCAGTGCTAGGAAATTGACCTCTTAGTATAATAAAATCTTGTGACCTGAAGACTCTAATGTTTTTAAGTTCATTTTTTAAGTGAATTTCTGGTTTAAGGGTACATTTCCACTGCCCCTCATTGAATATACAAAACAACAATAGTTTCCTCTTATTATCAAGAGCACACAAACCTCTTAGCTTCATTCATTTTGGATTTTGTAGAAGAAAATCAATAAGAAGATAGATAAAACATCAAACTGTCTTGCCATCAAGATGGAGCATCTCCCTCCCTTAGTGAATATTTAAATTGTGGCGTAAAATGGATCATAAAAGTTTTGGTGTATTATTTATGTGGAGACAGCTTTCTTGTCTTGTAAACTCTTACTCTGCTTTGAGTGCACTGGAAAGCAAAGCAGAGAAACACTAAGAGGTATCGAGCAAGAGTGCTATCGATTCTCACCAACTTTCTTCTGTCCCTTTTCCAGTTGTTCAGCGCCCTTGCGCCATTCTGATGCGATTGGTTTCAGCATGGCTCTCAAAGCCACAACTTGGCCTATCCATTGTCAACTAGCCAATGAGGTTTACTACTACTAACAAAGCTACATGTATTGATCATGTCACAGAGAAACAGAGCGCCAGCAATGTGCTGTTAAACAGCTTTGAGGTTTAACCATCCTGTGCCTGCTCAGTGTGTTAACCATTAGGTTGAACGCTTTTACAACAAATGCTAAGTCATTTATAACGCATCCTTGTAATTACAAGTTATACTGTCAGAAACTAGAACACCATCATTAGAGAGGTGAGAAAAGATGGTGATGTCTGTAGATGTCCAAATTTCACCTGTTGTCTTATATTTGTAAGTGCGTGTTAAGTCAAAATGGCCTAAGCAACACCTACCCCATTTCCTTCTTTGCTTCCTTCCCCAGAGTTTGTATATTTTTACTAAGAAAATCACAATAGGGGCTGGTGAGATGGCTCAGCGGCCTAAGCGCCTGCCTTGCAAGCGTGAGGGCCCAAGTTCGGCTCCCGGAACCCACATACGAAAAAGGGGCCAGTGATATCGCTCAGCGGCATGGGCGCCTGTTGGTGCGCGAGAGCCTGAGGTCGACCCCCCGGTACCCACACAAAAAAAAAAAAAAAAGAAAGAAAGAAAATCACAGTAGGACTTGGCTAGAGGTGTAGCTCAGAGGTAGAATATTTGCTTAGCTTGTGCAAGAACCTGGGTTTGATCTCCGACACTAACACGCACACACACAGAGTTTTCCACTGGAAAAATTAAGCAAAAACTGCTTAAAATGCTTCTATAGTTGTTCATTCTTTCACCTTTAATCACATGCTTTTGATTACACAATAGCATTTTAGTAATAAAATGTTAGCCAAATATTCAGTGTCACATATGAAAGCTGTCTGAAATGACAGGTGTTTTAAATTGTATTTAATTTAGTTAATGACGCTTCTCAATACAAAATGAATAAGAACTCTATTAAATTTCCTGAAACACCAATAGTAACTCCTTTTACCAAAGATTAGATAAATATGTGATAGGTAGATAGATCGATAGATCGATAGATAGATAGATAGATAGATAGATAGATAGATAGATAGATAAAGGTGTCATGAGATCCCCTACAAATATGAAGAAAATTACTACGTACTAGTTACTAATTTAAATAGTAATTGACAGCTTATACGGTTTTTCAAAACTAGAAGAAAACAAAGCATGAAAAATGAAACAAAATGTTTATTTCTATTAATTTGCATCAAGGGTAGGTTCATTTTTGCATTTACATTTATTTTCATATTAGACATATAAGTTCAGGGCCCTTTAATAACATTGATAGTAAGCTATAAAACTGTTAAAAACCCTTAAACCTTTACCAGATTATTGTCAAGTGACAATAATCACCTAAATGCAACTAGTAACTTTGGCCTTGTAGGGGATGGGGTCATGGACAATGTGATGATTATAATACTCCTTTTTACCTATCAGCCATATAAAGGAAAAGCTAGGGTTAGGTGAAGTATGTAGAAAGATGTTATAACTTAACCTTTCCTCATTTTTCCTCTATGTACTTATGAATGAATGTGTTACAAAATTTAGAAACAGTTGCAGGATTTTTCAAATAAGAACACCTTAATATTGATATAAAATTATATAAAAATTGGAAAGGGAAACACATTTTTGTCTTCGTAAACTCATGATTTTATCAGAATAAATTCACTGGTACAAAACAAAATCAATTTATTTCACTAAGGGGCTGGTGAGATGGCTCAGTGGCGTAAGTGCCTGCCTGGTAAGCGCGAGGTCCTGAGTTTGACTCCCGGAACCCACATACGAAAAAAAAAAAAGGGCCGATGATATCGCTCAGGCACGGGGGCCTGCTGGTGCGCAAGGTCCTGAGGTCGACCCCCGGTACCCATGAAAAAGAAAGAAAAAAAAAAAAAAAAAAAAAAAAAAAAAAAAAAAACTTGTTTTGAGGAAGGTGAAAGAGGTGGTGAATCTTTATGACATTTTCAAAGGTATATGATAAAATATCTGTTCAGCAAAAATAGATGATTGAGTTATTAATGCACCCATACCTTTATCTTGTACTTTTTCTTCTTTCATTATTTTAAATCCTAGTTTTGCCTATTGTCTTGCTTGATGGAACAGTAGACATGCTTACAAGTTCAAACTAAAGGAATCAATTTTATTGCTGGAAAAGGATCAATGATCAGGAGACTTAAAAAAATAGAAAGCTACATATAAAATTTAGAATTGGGAGTCTTTTGAAGAGTGTATTGAACTTAAAATAATAAAGATTTGGATCTTAAAGAAAGTAACTTTTTTCTCTTCTCAGTTATACATCTATTGAGTCATCCAGGAAATATCTACTGCCTGGTAACCTGCGGCCAACTTTGACTAGCTGGTGACCTTGTGGAAGTGGACAAGTGACTATATTATCAAGAAAAGGTGACAAAACAGATAATGGTAACATAAGATTAATCATTAGAACTTTTACACAGGAGAAAGTGTAAGTATAAAGTAGAAATCAGTTTTAAATGGTCCCTGCTTCCAGTATCTTTATATGAAAAATATTTCCTCAATTTTTTAGAAATTTACTAAAAAATTAGCTAAACTACAATATTAGTTTTGGAAAATATGCTCCTTCATACTTTTATATAAACACAGTATGTACAAAGAAGCATGAATATTTAAGGAACTAAGGAAACTGGGCCAAATTGTTTGTATTTCAAAATAATTTTTGTATTCTTTTTCTTAAATAAATTATTCCAAAATGGATCTATAATTGAAAAAAGGCTTACACAGTCTTGAAACATGGTCATTGGTGCTTAATATTTTGGTAGTGTGAAAAGAATGCAAATACATTTTTAAAGCCATACTTCCTTAAATTGGTAATGTCCAGGATTGGAAAAGCGTGGGGAAATGGATAATAATTTATTATGTAGCTTAGAGTATATGGAAGAACTCATTTACATAGTAAAAGTCAGGGGAAGTCCAAATAGAAAATTGATTATATACATTATGTATGCCCAGCCAAAGGAGTTTCCTGTCATGCTGATTTTATGGAAGAGGGCTCATAAAAATATAGAGGATTATAAAAGAAAATCTCATCATATTATTGGCAAAAAGTACATGCACACTTTTCTTTGTTTTTGTTAAATTAGTTATGAATATAGTAAATAACCCTATATAAACTAGAAACAATATAGAAATAGACAATATCAGATCATATATGATAATATATGCCTGACACATAACCTCTACAGCAATCAACACAGAGAACTCAGGATTTGGTAGATGACTGACTGCTTATCTAATTTTTACCCATTTCCGACTCAGCACCAATCTCAACTAAATCCTCCAAACACCCTCTGGGAACTACCATGCACGATAATCCACTCCTAGTTCATATCCTTCTTTTCCTATGCTAGTAGCTTCTAATCACAGCACCCTGATGCCTTCTTTTCCCACCATAAACCTGTCCACACTCCTACCTACATTTCATTCTCTGACTTGTAACTCATTTATACATTATTTCAATAAAACACTTAATGAATTTTAGCTACAGAGATTTATGCAGAAATTCATAAATGTGTTTACAGCCTGTTGCATGAAATCCTTAAAACACAGGATCCTATACTTTTATTTTTATCAACATAAAAATATTTATTAATATTTAGATATCTCACTATTTTAACATGAACACAAGCTCTATTTGAAGGATGGCCAGTCACTTCACAGCTTATACTTACTAGACTTCTAAAATGTATCAAGAGTTAATTTTGAGGAAGAATTATAGAATTTATCTAGAAAATCACAAAATGGTCAGATTTTATAATTTCCATTATAAAGCTATGCTCTTTCACTGAATAAGTTTTAGATAGCCTTTAACAAGAAAAATTATTAGCTGTTGAACGAGTAATAATATGTAAATTAGAATTATAACACAATTGTTTAGGTTTATTAGTGTAGTCTTTGCTAGAGACTTTGTAAAAAGGGCATTATAATTTTTATTGTTCACTAAAATCCACCCATTATGCTTTGATAATGTTTGAAGGATACTCTGATAATTTTTCTATCAATCTATGGAACTTTTCGGTAGAAGTGTCTGTCTTTGTCATAGTCTGCCTTTGATACGTAAGTCAGGATGGGAGAAATTTGAGTCTAAACTTTTTATTTCATTACAATATCTTTCCTGATAATCCAGTGAGTTACGGAGTAATATTTGCTAGCTCATGTTGGGCAAAGCTGCATCTATTCCATACAGATCATTAAACTGTCTTGCATTCTTACTGTCCTAAAAAGAGTATCAGCTCTTTATTAAAGTCATTATTATAGCCCAAAGACATGTTTCAAATTTTCCTCTTTAGTGACATATTTTGTCTCCAGTTTAACAAATTTTGCTAAGCGGACAGCAAAGTGTGTGCCTTTCCTTAAATGAGACTTGTTCTGGAAATTGATTGTCTTCCTGAGGCTACATTTACTCTTCCTCCTTGCACCCAGTACTTAAATTTGGTCAGAGGAATTCAAGTGGAAAAGAGGTACGCTTTTTCAAGGCTTGGTTTGTAGGAAATCTCAGTTAAATCCGCAAAGCTATTTCTCCCCTATCTGTGCTCAGAGTGGGGGCATCTAACGTGATTTTGGAAGTCATTTGTCAGCAGTGCAAGAGTTGCCTTTATCTTGTGCACATGAATAATGGGAGCTAGTATAATTTTTTTATCTGCCTTTTACACAATTAACTGAACTTTATGTAAAAATGAAAAGGAAAATTTATTGAAAGTGATCAGGGTTCAGGACTTATCTTCTATTCCATCTATTTTTTAATTTAATTAACACAAGAGTTCTTGTCCTCCTCAAAGACTAACTTCTAGATAAAATCTGAACAGATAATCTGAGCAAATATACTTTATTCATGTATATAGTAAATATAGCAAGTAGAGTATATATAAATATATATAATGATGGGAAAATAGTAAGAGTGGGAAATTATTATTCTCATTCAAATAGGATATATTTTTGCTTTTAGGGATATATTTTTGTTTTAAAATATGAGAAAGCTAGGAATAAAAAGACAAAGCTTTATTCTGGTTTCCTAATGTATGATGCGGCTAGCCACCCACAATTTATATTCAGCCAAGACATAACCTCAGGCAGGGAAGTAGAAAAATGTAATGTGTAGTAAAAGGTCTCATTTCAAATGAACTTGGTGGTACAGGCATAGGGAAGATGAACATAAGCCAACTGGGAACAAGAATCTTATGAAATTGGCTTGGGAAGCATTCTTGGACTTCTCTGGTCCTAAGCCGGCAGCAGAAACAAAAATACGGAAGCTTCCTGCTCTTGAACCATTTCTGATTATTCTGAGAAGACAGAACTTAACATAGACTTGGGAGCTTTTTGAAGTATCAAGAAAATCATGTATCATAAAATAATGATCTTATAAAATTTATTTTCTCACTATAGTGTCAAAGGACATATAGATAGAATTATAGTATTAATTGTACACAGAAGTATTATTTCTACATATCTGCAATCCATAATGAATATATTCATCATGGGGAAGTGAAAAGAAGAAAAAAAAATATATATATATCATCCTAACCATTTTTATGTCACTTTCCTTTCCCCTTCCATGTCTCCCCTGAAAGCCCTCCACAAAGTCTACCTACCTATTTACTGTCATCTTTTCTTTTGCTCTTTAAACTATTTATAATTTGGACTTCTCATGTAAAAGAAATCATGTGATATTTAACGAGGATTATTTCTTGAAATTCCATAAAACTCTTGTAGTTATAGACAGATGGTGTATACTCTAAATTTAAGTTTGTGTTCTCCAAAATATTTGCTGCTCATATCTGATTTAAAAAAAAAAAATCTTTGGGGCCGGTGAGATGGCTCAGTGGCATAAGCGCCTGCCTTGCAAGCGAGAGGGCCCGAGTTTGACTCCCGGATCCCACATACGAAAAAGGGGCCGGTGATATCGCTCAGCGGCACGGGTGCCTGTTGGAGCGAGGTCCTGAGGTCGACCCCCCAGTACCCACAAAAAAAAAAAATCTTTGGAACATACTGATTAAGCACTAAAAAGAATTCTATCTAGACAAGACAATTTAAGTAGATATAGATTTGGATAGATTCTACCAAACTATTGCCCAAAGTTACCCAATATTCCTTGAAGCTAAAGTAAAGAAAGAGTTCAGGCTTATAGCTGAAAAATTTATATCTAAGTTCTTCTCCAGTTTACCAGGAAGGAAACTAAATGGATGAGGACATGTTCTTTCCAAGACTTCAAAGCCATCAAAAACAAATAAACAAAAGCAAATAACAAAAGCAACAATGGAAATTATCTGTGGATTCCACTAATACCTCGCCTCCACCCAAATAACTTGCTTTACTGTAGTCAATCTTTGTTCTCCTTTTTCTTCCTTTTGTCTTTTATTAGTACAGATTTGTAGCATGAAATGATTACATTCATCATAGGGAGTTGGTACATGTATACAACATATCTAAATTATTTTCCTCCCTCCGGCTCCTCTCTCCCCCCTCCTTTCACTAACTAAGTTCCCTTCCAGTTTGCAAAAGATCATATCCCTGTTCTGCATCTTTTATCTTGTTCTTTGAATTGATTTATACTTTGGGTTTCTAATATGTGATATTTAAGCTCATGTGTCTTATTTCCTTTACCATTATAATCTTTAAGTACATTGATTTCCTAAAAAATGACTCGTTTATCCTTCTTCATGTCTGAGTAGTATTCCATTATGTACATGTATCAAGTAGTACTCCCTTATGTACATGTATCCATTATGTACATGTATCCATTATGTACATGTGCCTTACCTATCCATTTATCTTACTTATCCATGGACATATAGGCTGCATCCAAGACTAAGCTATTATGAGTTGTGCTGGTATAAATATGGGTGTACACATATCACAGTAATTTGATATCTTTTACTCTTTGGGGAGGATATCTTGAAAGAGAATATCTGGGTCAAATGAAATTGCTACTTTTAGATTTTTGAATAATCTCCATATTGCTCTCCATAGTGGTTATACAGTAATACTTTGGTTCATGAATGCCTCTGTTCACAAACAATTCAGTTTGAGAACAGAAGTGTTCAGCAAAATTTTGCTTTCACTCACCAACTCCACATAAGGTGACACACATGACCGCAGCCGTCTTCCCCACAGGAACACAAATGAGGCCATCTTCCCCACTCTGAGGCCTCCTCTAATCTAGATTCAGTCACAGACAGACTGTTGCACACTTGCTGTGAAGCATTTTTTGTGCTTATTTGGCACATACGGTACTGTACAGAATTAATGCAGCACGGCTCCAAAGAAAGTGCAGAGCTGCATGGTGGTAAAAATAAAACACAGAGCAACAGTGAAGGTGACAAGAATGTGCAGAGGGGTAATGAAGGTAACAAGAAAGTGCAGAGCAAGAATGGTAGGAAGAAGGTTTTGAAGAAAACAACCATTGAATTAAAGGAGGAAATTGTAGAAAAGCATGAACATAGTAGTCAGGTGACTGATCTGGCCTCAAAGTACAAAATGGCAAAGGCGACAGTCTCAAATATCTTGCAGGATGAAAATGCCAGCAAAGGAGCTGATGTGGCAAAAGGAGTGAGGATGTTAACTAAACAGAGGACACAAGTGCTGGAAGAGGTGGAAAAACTTTTGTCAATGTGGTTGAATGAGAAACAGCGGGCAGATGATAACGTTACTGAGGCTATGATCTGTTAAAAAAAAAAAAAAAACAGGGAATTGTACAGTGATTTACCATAAGAAAACCCACTTACAAGTGCAACAAGTGATGAATTGTTTTTGTTTTTGTTTTTTTTTGTGGGTACCAGGGGTCTACCTCAGGACCTCGTGCACCAGCAGGCGCCTGTGCCACTGAATGATATCACCGGCCCTTTTTTCATATGTGGGTTCCGGGAGTCGAACTCGGGCCCTCGTGCTTGCCAAGCAGGCACTTACACCGCTGAGCCATCTCACTGGCCCAACAAGTGATGAATTTAAAGCCAGTAGAAAGTGGTTTGATAAATCCATAAGAGAAGTGGCACCCACAGTATGATAAGACATGGTGAGGCTTCCAGTTCTGACAAAGCCACTTCAAAAGCCAACAAGAAAAAATACACAGAATTCATGAAGGCAGAAAGATACATCATTCAACAGCTGTTCAACTGCAATGAAACAGAGCTCTTCTGAAATAAGATGCTGAAGAGAACCTATATCATGCAGGAGGAAAGGCACTACTATGGCAAAAGCCCATGAAGCACAGATTGACACTTTTGCTGTGTGCAAAAGCAAGCACTGCTCTGAAGATTAAATGACTACTGGTGTACCACTCCCAGACCCCTCGTGCATTCAAGGAACAGAATTTGAATAAGGGCAGACTACCTGTCATATAGAGAGCCAATGAGAAAGCTTGGGTCACAGGCAATTGTTCATGGAATGGCTGCAAAAGGTGCTTGCACCCACCATTAAGAAATACCTTTCTGGGCCGGTGAGATGGCTCAGCGGCGTAAGCGCCTGCCTGGCAAGCGCGAGGGCCCAAGTTTGACTCCCGGATCCCACATATGAAAAAAGGGGCCGGTGATATCACTCAGCGGCATGGGCTCCTGCTGGTGCGCGAGGTCCTGAGGTCAAACCCCCGCTACCCACAAAAAAAAAAAAAATACCTTTCTGACAGCCAACTGCCTAAAAGGTGCCTTCTTCTGATGGACAATGCCTCAGCACAATCGCCAGCATTGGTGGATGATATAGGCTCTGAGTATGACTACATAAAAATCAATTTCCTCCCCTCCAACCTGACATCTCTTTTGCAGCCCATGGAACAGCAAGTAATTTGTTGTGTACAGTAACATCAAGAGGCTGTACACAAAATGTTCTTAAGCAGGTGTTTTAATGTCACTGTAGAGATGTCTTTGACTCTAAAAGAATTCTGGAAGAAACACTTCAGTGTAGTACACTGCATCAACCTCCTTGACAAAGCCTGGAAAAGTGTCATGTACCAGACCTTAAACTCAGCCTGGAGGAACCTGTGGCCAGAATGAATCATTTAGCCTGACTCCGAAAGGTGCGATTCACAGGTAGTGGAAGAGATTGAGCAGGAGTGTGGGGTTGGATGTCAGTGGTGCAGGCATAGCAGTGCTTGTTGAAGAACATAAGGAGGAGCTGATGATGGAAAAACTTGCTAAACTCCAGCAGAAGGCGCTTGTTGTAGCAGAAGTTGCTTGTTAAGGAGCATTCCACTGAGGAAGAGGAAGATGCGGAGGAGGTTACCAGTGATGTGATAAAATCCATTACGGAAAAAAGGAATGAGTGTCAGGATTTCTTTGAGAAGCTCCACCCAACCACTGAAATGAACCAAGTGTCGTATCTGATGAATAACATGGTCTCTTATTTCCAGAAGGTTATGCGGTGCAGGAAAAAATAAGGGACACTGGACAGATTTTTCATCAAAATTGACCTTGCAATTAAGAGACAAAGAAAAGAGGAAACCCCAAAGGATATCTCCCCAGTGTTCTTACAGAGGGGGACTCTCATTCCAAACAATGCCCTCCTCCCCATCCACTTTCCTGTCCTCCACTCTGGAAGTTGCTTCAAGCAAGGTTAGTGTTCTCTCTCTTCATACTGTACTTACTGCACTTTGTTTCATATTTTTGTAGTTAAAAAATACATGCGGTTCAGAAAAGATTAACCTTATTTACATTAAACCTTAAGGGGAAATTTGATTCAGTTCACGATCAGAATCGTGGAATGAATTAAGTTTATGAACCAAGGTACCACTGTACTAATTTGCATTAAGTAATTCCCACTAATAGTGAGGAAGTGTTCTTTCTTCCCCACAGCTTCACCAACATTTGTTATTATTTGACTTCTTCATCATAATCATTCTTTTTGGAGTAAGGTGGAATCTCAATGTTGTTTTAGTTCTAGGAGTCCTTTAGCGGAATTTTTTGCTAGCTTGCAAGAATGATTTTTGGATTGCTTCTTCCCTTTCAATTTTGTTAAGGAGTTTTAGGAGTACTGGGATATTTCCCTGAAGTTCCTGTAGAATTCAGTGGTGCATCTACTGGGCCCTGGGCTTTTCTTAGTTGTCAAGGTTTTTTATTACTGCTTCAATTTTATTTGTGTTATTGGATTGTTATGGTATTCATGCCATCTTGGATCAGTTTTAGTAACTCATATGTGTCTAAATATCTCTCCATTCTTCTACATTCTCCAATTTATTTGAGAACAGTTTTTCAAAGTAGTTACTAATAATCTGGATTTTGAAGTGTCCATTGTGATTTCAACTTTTTCATTTATAATTGCACTGATATGGGTCAAATCTTTTTTGTGTGTGTATTGTTTGGCTAAAAATTTTTTATTTTATATATTCTTCTAAAAAACAGCTGTTGAGGGGCCGGTGAGATGGCTCAGCGGCATAAGCGCCTGCCTTGCAAGCGCGAGGGCCCGAGTTCGACTCCCGGATCCCACATACGAAAAAGGGGCCGGTGATATCGCTCAGCGGCACGGGTGCCTGTTGGCGCGCGAGGTCCTGAGGTCGACCCCCCCGGTACCCACAAAAAAAAAAAAAAAAAAAAACAGCTGTTGAAGAGATTGATTCTTTTGTGTGTGTGTGTGTGTGTGTGTTTTAGTTCCAATTTCACTAATTTCTGCTCTGATCTTTATTTTTTATTTTTTTTTTTTTTGTGGGTACCGGGGGGACGACCTCAGGACCTCGCGCGCCAACAGGCACCCGTGCCGCTGAGCGATATCACCGGCCCCTTTTTCGTATGTGGGTTCCGGGAGTCGAACTCGGGCCTTCGCGCTTGCAAGGCAGGCGCTTAAGCCGCTGAGCTGTCTCACCGGCCCTGCTCTGATCTTTATAAATTTATTTTTCTTGTACTAACTTTGTACTTGAATTGTTCTTGCTTTTCTAGGTGCATCATTAGGTTATTTAACAGGGTTTGCTGTTTTTCTGATGTGAGCATTCACAACTATAAACTTTCATCTTAGGACTGCTTTCTTTGTACTTAGGTACTGGTATGTTGTACTGGCATTACTGTTTACTCGTGGAACTGTTTGATTTCTTCTTTGATTTTTGTGATCCATTAATTTTGTGCTTAATGTCTATGTGTTTGCATAATTTCATGGTTTCTATTGCTGCTTTTTTCTAGTTTTATTGCATTATGATCTGATGACAAGCATGTAATGCATTTGATTTTTTAATTTATTTACATGGTTTATGGGCTAGTAGGTTGTCCGTTTTGTAGAAACTTCCATGTGCTGCTGAGAAAAATGTGCATTCTGTTATTGTTGGGTGAAATACCCTGTAGATATCTATTAAATTCATTTCTACAAAGGTGTGGTTCAATCTGATATCTCTTTGTTGATTTTTGTTATCTAGTTGATAGTGAGATTATATATATATATATATATATATATATATATATATATATATATTCCTGTTAAATTTTATCCTTAATTAATATGTAGTTTTTTGGAGGGTTTTTTTGCCCTTTCTGATAAGTTTCAGCTTAAAATCTTCTTTGTCTGAAATTAAGATAGCTACTCTTGCTTACTTTGGAGTTCCTGTTTCATTGAATGTGTTTTCTATACTTTAATTTTTAGTCTATAAATTTCATTTTGAAGGAAATTTTTCTCTTGTATGAACCATATTGTAGGATTCTCTTTTTTTCTTATTTTTCAATCTGTGATTTTGGGGAAGAGTTGAGAGTTCATTAAGTTATTACTGAAAGCTATTGACTTATTCTTTTCCTTGCATTATTTTTCTGTTTCTGATTCCTACATTTTCCTCTTTTCCTTAACTGCAAATCCTGCTTGCTGTGTTCATTCCATTAGACTTTTTGGCATCAGTAGTTTCATAGTCTCAAGAATATCCTTGAGAACTGTTTTGAGTGCCGATTTGGTGTTCATGAATTTCTTGAGGAGCTCTTGATTGTAGAAAATCCATATTTCTCAAACAATTTTGGGGCCGGTGAGATGGCTCAGCGGCTTAAGCGCCTGCCCGGCAAGCACGAGGGCCCGAGTTCGACTCCCGGATCCCACATACGAAAAAGGGGCCGGTGATATCGCTCAGCGGCACGGGTGTCTGTTGGCGCACGAGGTCCTGAGGTAGACCCCCTGGTACCCACAAAAAAAAAAAAAAAAAAAAAAAAAAAAAAAAAAAAACAGTAAGGATCTGAATTTTTCCCACAACCCCGTTATTATAGGCAGCTAAGTTAGATAGAAATTAATATACATTCAGAGAGGTCCTAAGCTCTCAACAATGTCAGTGAAAACTAAAGAGATCAGAATTGGGGCAGGAGGTATATCTGATGAAGCCAAGGCCTCAAGATAAAGTCCCAATAGAGAGATTTGCATACTTCCCTAAAGGATGAGCAGATCATCAGACTACAGTATACTGTAATTAGTACCACCCAGTCCATTAAGTCCAGATATGGGGCTGGTGAGATGGCTCAGCGGCGTAAGCGCCTGCCTGGGAAGTGCGAGGGCCCGAGTTCGACTCCCACAACCCACATACGAAAAAAGGGCCGGTGATACTGCTCAGCAGCATGGGCACCTACTGGCGCGCGAGGTCCTGAGGTCGACCCCTGGTACCCACAAAAAAAAAAAAAAAAAGTCCAGATATGCATCAGACACCTGGGTGGGTGAACAGAACATCTGGACTCATCCCTTCCTAAAATGTTCCTATTTTAGACGTCATAGATGAGCCAAGGTTAATGATATCAGCCATATACCCTTACTAAGTGCTCTGCATCCCTATTGGATCAATATTAGCTAAGAAGCTATACTTGTAATCCTATAGGTTGATTGTAGTTTGACCCACATTGGACCCACATTGTACCCACATTTTGACTTTGCTGTAAATTACCCCTGACAAAGATGCTCTGTGGCAACCAACGCAGGACCCCTTCCTGTCTCTCAAGAGCTATTCCTATTCCCCAATAAACCTTTCCTACTCATGACCTCCTTTGTCCTTTGGAATTCATTCTTCTACTTCAGGAGACACAAACTCAGCACATCTGACATCTTGCAGGTTGGGAATTATATTTCTCTTATATCCCTGTGAGCTTGGAATACAGTCTCCAGTTGCTGTGAGTTCTCAGACTGGCCTGCAGCCTAATGAGACTTTTAATTCAGGACCCAGCTAAGTCATGCTCAGAATGAGATAGGATATGTAAGAAATGAGCCCCCAGACTCAAATTGTCACTGCCGGAAGGAGTGCACAGACAGCAAGCAAGAGGAACCGACAAGGCAAAATTTAAAGTTTACTTCTGTAGAAGGGCGCGAGTGCACTCAGACATGAGGCAGGAGGAGCATTGAGTTGAAGGTTTACAGTCTACCCCGAATGGCTAGTTTAGGCAGTGCAAAGGGTGGGCCTGGGGAGTTGCTGGGCAGGGTTCTTGAGGGAGGGAAGAGTGGGAGCGAGAGTGGAGAGGGTGTGGGGACCAGTGGGTCCTTGGAGATCTTGGTCTGTAGCTATGTTCTCAGAATTTAAAGTGAGCAGGCATTTCTCCTAATTTCAGTGTGTTCAAGAGGGGCAGCCTAGGGTAGACTAGAGTCTGGGATGGAGGCATTCTTGTTTATATCTTTCGATAGAAAAGTCAGGGTCACAGTTTCTTATAGATAGAACAAAGATAGGCAAAAAGGAGACAAGGAAAACCATAATTTTAAAAATGATAACTGCACCTTCAGGACACATGCCCAGTGTAAATTTTTTTTTCTTCCCCAGAGCATAATAATCCTGGGCAATTTCCTTTCGCCTGCAAACAGGTTCAGCCATTCCCTTTCTACTTGCAACTGGTTCCCTTTCACTTGTGGGCACACCCCCTTTCCACCTGCGATTAGGCTTTCCCCTGTGAACAGAACATTATGTTACTGTGGGCTGGCCACACTGCCCCACCCTCCAAACCAAAACTGAGATTAAAGATAGACAAATGACAAAAATTACCACCATCAAAAACACATAAATGTTCACAGTTCCAAATTGGAACACAACTCTCTCTTGAAGGACAGCGCTCTATTTCTTTGAATAAATATGTCTTCAAATTCTACATAATATATAAAATATAATATAAAACATATAAAATATATTATATATATAATTGTTTCAAAACACTAGTTTTGAAATGAATTAATAAGCTATATAGAAGTGATACACCAATGTTGAAATCTATCTTAGAATATGAAATGCTTTAAATGTTAGTCGCAAAATTATTGGTCAGAAATGTCAAAGCCTCTACAGAATCACTTCCGAAGCAACACAGGTAGAAATAAGACTTTTTGTTGGATTAAAAAGTAAATCATAGTGTAGCTCGAGGCATTCATGCAAATTCATAGCAAATGTATTTTTGAAGTAGTTTACATACCTCTTGATTATATGTATGTTTCTTTGGGATCAGAACAGGTCAAAGAATGTGTAAGGTGTTCTTTTGTCAAAAATAATGTACTGTTATTTCTTTTGGAAAAATGAAAATAAAGTCTGATTGAATCTTTCAAACAACCATACTGCAATGTTAGATAGCTAAATTGCTCTTCTCCTTCAGGCAATGACAACCAACGTAAACCCTGGAATTTGAGAATACTTTAGAAAGGAATTTTGCATTTTATCCCATTTTAATGTTGATCTTGAAAGCTGTCAATGACAACTATTCAACTGCAGTACTGGAAAACATCTCTACATTGTAGCCGTGGTACCTGGCTGCAATATGTGCTTCTGCATTTGCTCAAACTTGTCCTCCCTTTTTAAGTCACACTTACATCTTCTTGAGACAGGATAGAAGAAATAAAGATAGGAAGAAAGAAGACAAGGAAAATCAAAATTTTAAAACTTAAAAACTGCACATAAGCCCAGTTTAAAACATTTTTTTTTCTTTTCTTCTAGAACACACTGAGCCCTTTGATCTACAAATGGGCAGGAATAAAAATTCTCTTTTCACTTGAAAATAGACTTTTTCACCTGTGAATAGACTCTCTCTCTTTTGACCTGCAAAAGAGACCTTTCTTTATGAATGGACCATTATTTTCCTGTGAGTGGGCCACCCTTTTCCCAAGACCCAAAAAGTAACTATAGATTCACAAGTTCTACAGACTTCCACTGCCAAAGTTATAAATATTCCCAACTCCAAAGTGTAGCACACCTCTATTTCTTGAAAGCCTGCACTCCATTTCTTTGAGGGCGTACTTTTAAATTTCTGCCTAATAAATCCCAAGATGCCTCTTATTTATGCATCCCAGAAATTATTTTCCCATAATGGGAATCAGCAAACTGCAACTGAATTATACTAGTAGGTTGGGTTTAACTTGCTCATTACCCCTTTTGAAAAATCCTCATGAGCCAGAAGATTAGAGGGCAGGAAACTGGCTGACGGGGTAGGTATGACCTGTCATCACAGAATTCCAGGACACATGTGTAGAACATTTCTCAAAGCCCTGCGTCTAACCAATCAGAGAGAGCTATCTTCAATACTTCTCAGGAGAACTCAAGCAGATTTGCTTGTCAAAGGATAACCTCGACCTGATGTCAGCCTGAAGACTGAAAGATACAAAATGAGTCTGCCTTTGAGCTCTTGGCCACTGCACTCTTTCACAGTAATCAGCTTTCATCCTGCAGAGGGTACTTTTTTTCCTATTTTGAATTGGCCCACACTTGCTGTCTTAGTTTCTTTCCTCATTGCTGTGACAAAATACCTAATGCCCACAAGTTAAAGGAGAAAAGGTTTCTTTTACCTCACAGTTTGTAGAGGACTTCAAGGGAGGAGGGCAGAGGAGAAATAGTGCCACGGCAGGACACGCAGGAGGCAGCAAGCAGCAAGTCTTCTTTTTCCTTTTATGCCATCTGGGCTATGAGCCTATTGTTGGTGCCACCTGCACCCAAGGTGGGCCATCCCATTATCCACAACCAGAATTATGCTACACAGATTATGGACTAATTTAGTTACCACACAGCCTTAATCCATATTCACATACCCTAGATCCTGCCACCTCCAAAACCCACACCGATGAGCCATGAGGCTTTGGGAAAACATCTAGATACAAATCATAACACATGCTCTACACAGCATGTTTCTTTTCTTTTCATACCTTTAATAAACGTAAAACCTCACTACCTCTTGTGCTTGTCTTTACTAATTCTTTGTTCGGGACAGAAAGAACCTAGAAACTATATCTAGAATTAGAAGCCAACATCCCCAAAACCAGTGACACTGGGCCGGTGAGATGGCTCAGCGGCATAAGCGCCTGCCTGGCAAGCGGGAGGGACCAAGTTTGACTCTCGGAACCCACATACGAAAAAAGGGCCGGTGATATCGCTCAGCGGCACGGGCACCTGCTGGCGCACGAGGCCCTGAGGTCAACCCCCGGAACCCACACACACGCACACAAAACAGCGACACTAAGACCCTGTTTGGTGACCCTGTAATCTATTTGATAGTAAATATGTAATAATATATACTTTATTCAGTTTATATGACAGAAATGTTGTTAGGTTCATAACATTCTTACAAGAAGCTTTTTAAAATTAAAACACCAATTTCATATAGTTTTAAAATATTGAAATAAGATAAGGACTTTACATTGATTTTATTTTAGGGGAGGTGCTGGGAATCAAACTCGGGACCTTGCGCTTGCCAAGCAGGTGCTGTGCCGCTGAGCTATATTCCCAGCCCCAAAAACTTTACATTGATTTTTAAAACCTGAGCAAAAGATAATTATTGGAAATGAAAATATTTTATCTGAACTCCATGACAGCCAAGATAATAAATGGAAATAATGAGTTTCATAGTTCTAACTTTAAATAAAATGAAATATATTATTTCCTTTATCAGGTGAAAAGCTCACTCAAATGCAATTAACTCTAAGAACTTTTAAAAGTAGAAGTGATTGTAGCATATTATTACTATTTCAATTCCCTTTTATTTCTAAAACAATAACAAAGAAAGGGAAAATATTAGAAAATACTAAAATTCATGTAGCTTTCAATCATGTCAATAACATTCGTGATTTTTCTTTTTCTGGGTACAATCATGTGTCTTATATTACAATGAAGGGAACTGAAAATCACAACTTGAACAGTAGGAAATACTACATTTTTAGATGCCAATAAAAGTACCATAAAATTGGGGGATAGGTGAAGTAGAGTGTCTGCTATGAGGGAAGAGAGTCAGCTACCTGAGAGAATTGATAGGTAGAATATTCAAACAGGAAAAACTACTGGGTGTAAATGTCTTAGTAAAGAAAACCAGAAATGTCATTAAGAAAAATGCAAAGCTATCTGATAGGTGTACTATAAAGATCCTTCTGTCGGCTATTTTCTGTCTGTAATCTATTGGAAGGAACATGGGTACTTGTCCACAAGGATGCTGCATATGTTCGTGTAAGAGAAACCAGATTAGTGGAAATAGAAGACGTGGAGTATTGCCAGATTTGAGGTGCATTTATTTTATAAGTATTAGTGCACATCAACTGTGCAAACTCATAGGTTTCATTAACATTTCCATACTAACATATGACATAGTTTGTCCTTTTTAAAAAGCAGACTAGAAGATCTGGGCATGATGGCATACAACTTCTTTCCCAGCCTTCTGGGAGACAGAGGCAGGAAGGTCACAAATTCAAACTCAGCCTGAGCTATTTTGCAACTTAGTGAGAACTTTGCTCAAAATAAATGTATAAAAATAAAAAGAGTCTGGGGCTGTAGTTCAGTGCCAAAGCCCTGGGCCTAGTTCCCAGTAACAAAACAAACAAATAACAACGTCCCAAAGAACAGACCACTCAGTATTTGCTGATTATATGTTACTGTTTAATTATCCAGGTTAAGTAACATTGCTATTAAATAAAGTGGTAAGACAGTGACCACAGTAATAATTATGCTTTGTTCTTGATGGTTTTAAAATATCCATAGGTCCATTTGTTTGACAGTATTAACTGATTTTCTGTCTACTTATTTCATTGTTGACTGAAGGAGAAAGTGTGCAGTCAAGAGTAGACCCAAGGGTGAATAGGTCTGCTCCAAATCTCTCTTTTATCCATTTGTATTTCAAAGACTTTTATCCATTTCAAAGAATTTTATCCATTTATATTTCAATGGCAAGTCGTGTATACATTTAAGTTTATTTGACTCCCTGTAAACTCACCCATTTACTATTATACAACATCAATGGATATCCCTAGTAATATTTCTTGTTCTTAAATGTAATTAATATACACACCATACATTTCCTTAGATTAGTGTGTGTATGCCATATATTTTCCACCCTGCTGCTATTGATATAACTATGTGTTCATTTATAAAGTTGACTTAAGGTTAAGGGCATAAAATCAAGTTTTTTCATTTAATCCAACAATTTATATCTTAAAAAGATGTGTTAGCTGTTTAGTGTTAATGTAATTGTTGATCTAGCTGGTTTTAAATCTGCAATTTTTCCAGTATTTTTCTAGGTGTTGCATCTGTCTTTTTTTTTCTTTTCTTTTCTTTTTCCTTTTTCTGCCTCCCCTAGGGGATAATTGAGTACTTTTCTATTATTTTTACCTGTTTTATTGACTCCTTATATTTATTTTAAAAACCCATATTTGTTCTAGTCTTTATAGTGCCCATATTTAACTTATTTAACTTTTCTTTAGCTCAAATCTTAGAGCAATATACACCAAATTGTTTTTCTCATTTTCTGTTGTGTTATTTTACCTTTACATACACTTTTAAACATTCATATGTTGCTATGGTTTCCAACAGTTGACCATTATCTGGAGACTAAGTTGTTATCAAGGAAAAAAATTATTTTAAAATTTACTATTTTACAATTTTAAAATTAAGGAAGGTAAAAAATAGTGGAAAGAAATACATCACAGATCCACAGGGACTATCGGAATGGAAATGCTATAAAAAATCTGTTTTCATACTAGGTAACCATAACAACAAACTCAAAACCAGCCTAAGTCACACACCACCCAACACAGAGAGACAATCATGTTCATTCTCACACCACACCGCAGCCACTCTTCTTCCATCCCAAAGTATAAGTTAATCAAAGAGCTATCAAGAGACAATACAACCAGTGAAACCAGGCTTTTTATTGCATAACAAATCACCACAAACTTTATGAATTCAAACAAAACAGAGAAAAGAGAGAGATGACATCGATCAGTGAGAAAATTTAAAATATGATGATTAATAAGTTAAAGTTTCTGTGGAAAGGGGACAAATATGTGTGAAGATATGAGAAATTTCAGTAGGAAGATATAAATTGTGAAAAGTATTCAAATCCAAATTGTAGAATAAAAAGTCAGAGGAAGATTTTTTTTTTTTTTTTTTTTGTGGGTACCGGGGGGTCAACCTCAGGACCTCGCGTGCCAGCAGGCGCCCGTGCCGCTGAGCGATATCACCGGCCCCTTTTTCGTATGTGGGATCCGGGAGTCGAACTCGGGCCCTCGCGCTTGCAAGGCAGGCGCTTACGCCGCTGAGCCATCTCACCGGCCCCAGAGGAAGATTTTTTGCAAAGCACATCAGCACTTAAAAAGCACCTATAGTAATTAGTCAACAGAAAGTAACAAAAATAAAAGAAGAAAAAGAGTGGTAAAAAAAAGTCAGAACAAGCATCTGTAAAATCTGGGACAATATAAAATAAGGGAATGGAACGAGAAGAAAGGAGAAAGTATGTAGAAGAAATAAGTGAAGATTAAGTAATTTTTAAAGCATAATGAATAATATCAAACTATAGATTGAAGAAACTCAAGAAGAATCATCTTTGTGGAAGAGAGCCAGCCTGTTCAAAGCACTGAGGTCAATCCCCAGTACCAAAAAGCACACAAACAAAAAGAACCCCACGGCCCTCACAGGGCTGCAAGCAGAAAAAAATATTAATTAAAAACATCACCAGAGTGATAACAAACTCAGTTACTTTTTTCCAAGTGTTTGCAAACTTGGTAATAAAGATGTTTCTATTTTATTGTTTACTTTAAACTTAATATTATATATGCTTTCATGTACATACAGGAATTACAGTGGTATAGTCCCATCCTTTCTCCAGAATTTAAAAGAAAATAAATGTATAAATAGGTTCAAGATATAGCTCAGGGCAGAAGCCCTGGGTTCAGTTCCCAGTACTACACAAAAGAAGGGGAGGGAGAGGGAGAGGGGGAGGAAGAGGTAGGGAGAGAGGGTAAAAGAAAGAGGGAAAGGAAAGTAAAATTTAAAAAAATATGTATATATATACATTTTTTTGTAGGTCTTTGCTAAAGTGGCACTATGCAGCCATTCCCCTTCTTTCAAACTGCTTGAACTAGGAATTTTCTACTCTACTGCTCTTTCCCAATCTTTTTCATCAACACCTAGTGAAGGCAAGTGGAGAAGAGTCTGAAAAATAAATGTGAACTTTACTTCTACCAAAAGTCCCAGAATTTCATCCTATCATACGAACGAGGACAAGATAGTTAGCAATTCATTTAAAACTTCAGCTAAATTCTTCTCACTTACCCCATTAACTGCATGTGCTCCTTTCTCTGCTCAGCCACAGTTGACCAGAGTTCGAATTCCAACTGTCCTTGGAGTGGACCCATCTTTCTCTAGATTTGAAGCTAAGTGGTTGCATTACAAATTCACAGATTTAATGCGTATCAGGCTTTTTGTAGTTAAGGAGAGAGAAATGTATTTTCTAGCCTTCTATATTTTAGGTAGAGAACACCCAAATATCTGTTAAGTATCATGATAAAATGTGCACTGAGCAGTGGAAGATATCGTTTGGAGGTCAAGAAGTTTTAAAACCTGGGTATTGATAGTACTATTTTCCCAGTACTCTCTCTTTTAACCTGCAGTACAATACCTAGGTAAACTTTCATTCTGATCACTGGCCAAGGAGGAAAGTGGGGAAAGAGTGGTTAGCAGGTATCCCTTGCTCTGGGTGATGGCACAGGGGAGTTGAAGCTGGGATGCAAAATTGAAACCTGTCCTCATAAACATCATATTATACTTCAATGCATGGCTTACAGTGATTTGAAGACTATGTAAGCTAAGAAGCACAACGTTCCTACTATTTTCCACATTTAGTTTTTCATGAGAAGTGAAAAGGAGGTGAACTAGACTCCCCAGCTAATGTTCCCAACTATGAAAGGAGGAAATCCCGAGTCTATGATGAAATTTAAAATTTGAAAGCAAAGGCTCTTTCCTAAAGTGTGTATAAGACTTTTGTAATTTTACAGTCTAAATTTAGATACTTAGAGCTGAAAATCTCAGCTTTAGGTTTATATTTAAATTCGCATTCATTAGTCATGAAGTGGGATTTAGGATTTGTAGAAGTACTTGCATCCAATATAAAATTATGAGTCAAGAAGAAAAATTATTTTTGAAGCCATAATTTTTACTATAGTAGTCAAACATTAAAATATTGAAAGAGAGCTTTGTTAAGGTAAAAATAAGGACTGAATTTTAAAAGTGACTTGAAAGCTCAGTTAAAATACACACGAGCTAACTGCTAAAGAAAATGTATAGGTTCATATTAAGACAGCAGGAAAAAGTTTGAAATAGGTATTTAATTTAGAAGTTTCATTTGAATTGTTGTATCATGCATTGATGATGAAAAACATTTAACACACACATATAATATATAAAATGCATTAAAATATCTATATTTTGTCATGAAGCTGGAAATTCTGTCATTTCCTAAAATATTTATGTCTCCTAGAAAGTCTTTAAAGGTTGTTTTTCTGCTACTTGAGTAGCCACAAAATTTCAAGTTTGAAGGCAAAGCAGGGTAACTTTGATTAGGGCATGGAAATTATATGGCTGAAGTAAATTATTTTAGAATTTTTTTTAAAAGTTAATCACAAAATCAGGAAATTCTATGAGAAATTTTCAGGTCAAATTTGATTATATATTAATTTACTTCAGAAGTTTACTTGAGAAGTAGATGGCTGGCATAGTTTAAGAACTAGACACTAAATTCCCATAAATTCTAGATATAATGAACATTTGAATTATATATTGATTGGATATATAAAGATTTTTAATATAATCAAGAAAATTATTTTAGGGCACAATTTAGATTTATTTATGCACTATACAAATATTAATCACATATACAGTATAAATCACCCTACCAGATGTTATTATTATAACAATAATAAAGATGAAAAAGTACGGCAAATTATATTGAGGGTATTCATTCATACTTAACCTTTAATATTGATTATAATACAGGCACATACAAGGTCAAGCAATAGTTTTTCCTAAGTTTTTTTTGTTGTTGTTATTTTGGTGCTGGGGATCAAATCCAGGGCCTTGCACATGTTAGGAAATCTCTACCATGGTGCTGCATTCCCAGCTTTCTGAGGTTCTAAGGTAGGCTTTTGTATAGATAGTCAAGAAAATAAGATGCTGGAAATCTTTTTTAACAAAACGGCTATATAATCATTATGGTCTTTATTTCTTTTACAAAGGATCAAGGAGTGCATTCTCACAAAGGGTTGACTTGTCAAAGCAAATCTGTATGAATCACAGATCTTCCCTAGCACCAAGCTTTACTAAGGATTAGCAAAGGATGCAAACAAAAACCAGACAAAGACACATCACTCTTTGGAGAAATCTCATGTCCATCAGACTTTGTAAATTTCTTAACGTTCTCCGAGAACTACCTCCCTTCAGCAAGGTGACATTTAAGTTTGGGAGAAACAGATGAGTATTAATGACATGTGCAATATATGTCAGCTCATGGGATGTCATTTAGCTTCAGGGCTTACATTTTTTTCTTTAATCAGAGAGGAAATGTGCAAAAAAAGTGACCCAGTTCCATTCTGCAGATATCTGCAACCCATCAATTTGTAAGTTGTAAGTTTATGTGTGATAAACAACCTAGACAGATCATGTAAATCCTGGTAACTTAATTTTAGCTGTGAACTCCTTCTATCATCCTTTTTTAAGGATCTTTGTTATGGAATAATCATGACATTTTTTTCCCAAAGTAGCAAAAAATATAAAGAAATCAGAAAAACACTGACATGAGTTTTAAATCATCCACATGAATATTTTGTTATCTTTCTAAAAGAACCATCTCTTAGTATTACTAGAAACACAATTTAAATTTCGTATCATTAAAATATGATAAATACTTTTAATATGTTTCATAGCTAATGTAGTGAATCATAGCCAGCACAAATAAATAAATTTCCAAAGATCAGACCTGAGACTATGATTGATACATTTAAAGAAATAAAAGCAGCAATTGTACATATCGCAGAACAATGAGACAATAAAAATAGATGACAGATGTAAATGATTAAGATGAACTTCTAAAATTGAAAGGTAGAGCGATTATAAAAGGAAAGTGACATTGGAAAAGTAACTGAAAAAGGAATAAAATATTTTATATGATTCTCCAAATTTACATGTCATAGGTATTATTAAGGAAAACTATGCATGCATACATAATTTACTGAGTATATATATATATATATATATATATATATATATATACATATATATATATATATATATATCTTTTCTTTGAGTATCTTTAATATAGACTGCTAGCAATCAACTCAGCATATAGAACATGAAAAAAATGTAAAAAGGAATTTAAAAAAATAGTTCAATAACACAATTTTTTTCCAGCCTGTGCAAATGGACTATCAATAAATTTTGGTGTGGGGAACGTAAGACAAATTTATTTTTAAATCCATTGAAGTTTTCTAAAAACCATGAAAGAGACGTCCAACAACTAGTAAGAAACACAGTAGCTCATAAGAATATACATGAAAAAATCCAGTGAAGGTGACAGAAAAAATACGACCCATATCCTTGAGGAGCAATATAAAAGAAAATGTCACAGTTATTTAAAGTGAAAACAGAAGCAGTAGTATTAATGACAACGAATAAACTGAGAATTTGAAACTGGTCTGGATTCATTCACTGATAATCTTTCCCATGACAGATCCAGGCAAGCGATAAAGACATGTAATGGGAAATTGTGCTGAGTAAAACCGTGGGACTAGAATAGGCGCAGAGAAGACCACGTGGGCTTCATGAAAGGAAATACCGAAGAACAACTTTCAGCTGTTTGGGAAATAAATTTTAAACCTCTCAGTTTATATGAAAGGAGGTGTGAGCTTATAGTAGTAGCTATTTTATCAGAAATTACAAAAGCTTATGAGTGTTCAGTAATAAAGACAATAGCTTTCACAGAATAACCAGCATATGATGTTACACACAGTCCATAAATGGAAACAAACCTCCTCCTCAATAAGTAATTAAGACAACGTCCCAAATAAAAGTGGAAACGCTGTGTTCCCAAACAGGCGATGACAGCACAGCTAGCCTGCTTCATTCTGTCACTGTGCGCTAGCAATTGAGCCATGCATTTCAGGGAAAACTGAAAGTGAAAAGAAAAGGAAGAAAACAAGTTAGAATGTTGTTTGTTTTTCTTTGATGTTGGAAAGCTTCTCTCTCACAAAATATTGAAGTGTTGCTATACTATTTTGTAAATTCAGAAATTAAAAAAGTTATAAGAAAAGACAATAATCAAAAACTGGAAATGTTTGCAATAAATCTTAAATAACATTTCTTATTTTTAAGATGTTCCTTGAGGTTAACACAAAAGAGATTTAAAACAAAATAAAGTGATTGAAAAATTTTTAGCCAGAAAAAAAAAAGACACAAATTTTAAGGAAATATATGTAAAATGTATAAAGTAGTTAATGGTAAGATATATTCAAATAAAATGCCTTGTAAATACTATTCATAACTTTTTTTTTTTTTCGAGACAGGGTCTCATTATGTCACACTATTCAAAACTCTGGATACACTTTATGATGGTCAAACCTGGCATACTCACAAGTTTGTCTGTGATATTGATGTAATATAATTCCATCAGGAGAATAACTTGGGATATTTACTAAAATTACAAATGCAGAATCTGGGTCCTTTTAAGATGCAGAAAATTGTGAGGAAATAGAATTCAAATCCTAGTTATGAAATGAGACAGATAATTGTCCTTTCTATAGGTTGTCTCCAGCAATGCTGTCTCGTAATAGTACCTTGGACATCTGAAGCCAGCCACAGGATTATTTCTGCATCATATAGGAAGTTTTGAATATTTTCCATGTTCCTCTTTTAAATATTTACAACTACCAATCCTTGTTCATGTTTTGATTTCCATATCACTTCCTTATTGAAGGATGATTGGAACATGTTAGTATATTTTTGTCTCTTTAGTTTTAGAATTAAGAAATACTTTCCACGGGCCGATGAGATAGCTCAGCAGCATAAGCGCCTGCCCAGCAAGCGCGAGGTCCTGAGTTCGACTCCCGGAACCCACATAAAAGAAAAAAGGAGCTGGTGACATTGTTCAGCAGCGCAAGTGCTTGCTGGCAAGCACGAGGTCCTGAGGTCGACTCCTGGTACCCACATAAAAAAAAAATGCCTTTCATAAGTGAGAAATCAAGGAAAAATAAAATTTTCTGAGTATTGGCTACCTAACTTGAGCAAGAGAAATATTTTCAGACAAGTTGGGTGTATTTCAAGAAGATACTCAATAAAGTAAGTGAAATTAGAACTTTTAAAATATCATGGTACAAGTCATAAACTACATCATAGTTCAAGTTGATTTTTCATTCTTTGACGAGGATGTTCTGCAAAACTATTTTCCTTAATGTGCTTTGGATTTCTATATCAACAACTTCGCATCTTTTTTAAACAGTAAGTCACAGCACACACTGAATTCCAAGATGGTAATTATGGCTCGTGTGTGTGTGTGTGTGTGTGTGTGTGTGGACGTGACATATGTGAGCCTGCATGTGTGTGTGAAAGAATGAATGGTTTTTTGAAAACTAGAAATGCAATTAGAGTTAGAAACGTCGTTTTAAGAGACAACAATCTTATGTTACAAGAAGAATGAAAGTTTAATATCTGAAATATTTTCCCACCAAATATACCACAATGCACATACGTACCCTTTGGGGATCTATTCTCCTTTGTACATTGGGATCACTGGCAAATTGCAGGCTCTGAGGCCATTTATACTCTACAGGAAAAGCTTTCAATGACAGTGGAATGCTTCTGAAGATTGTAACTAAACTAACTTTTCCTTTGACCAGAAAATGAACCTTACCACCTAAACACTGCTCCAAGGAAAAAGATAAAACTAAAAAATACTTTTGATAGCACTGTAGCAGCCATATTAAAAGTGAAAGACAACAACAAAAAAAGAAAACACTAAAATGCTTTGCCCCTAAACAGAAATTTTCCAAGTTTTAGCAACAAAGGAACATGCCTTATATTTTTCCCTTTTCTTTTAGTTAGTTGTAAAGTTACTGACAGAGACAGAAACATTTGAGAAAAATCAGAGAAAATATATGTTCTAAATTTTTATTTTGAATTGATAAATTATAATTTTGTATACTTACAGGATATGCTGTGATGCTATATGTATAAAGTGTGGAATAATTAAATGAAGATTATTAACATATCCATTCACTGAAATACTTGTGTGTTGAAAGATATTTTGTTAAATTTTATTAGAAGCGAAAAGAGAATAAAATAATATACTCTGTTTTCCCATAAAAGCAACAGCACACGAAAGGAATCCAGTGCTTCTAGGTGAAAAATACAAACAAATTGTTATCACTTATAAAAACAGCACCTAAGGGTAACAGAATGCCTTTCTGAAACTAGAATACTGCATAAGAATAACCTATTATCTTATTTGGAAAAACGTGTAGAGGAAAATAGGAGTCCAATTTATTCCCTCACAGGGTGCTTTATCTACTTTGTTTTCCTCTCTTCTTCCCTTTACCTCTGCTTTACAAACAGTATGAACCCACTTCCGCTGGCTCCCAGGTACCTGAATACTTCCAGGTATTGATATCCAAACCTAAATTCCATGGAACATTTAGTAAGCAGATGTCTCCGTGATGAAGTACTTAGGAAAAAAATGAAGTTTCTTGAGCTAATACAGAAATCACACACACACACACACACACACACACACACACACACACACCAGAATCTTATGCTGCAGACACACTCTCTTGCTGGCCAGAATTAAAAAGAACTGAGACCAAGGACAAACACATGCCACCTGCTGGAAGCAAAGATTGAAAAGCTAATGCATGACACCCAAAGTCCGGAGAAACATTTATCCATACTCAGAATTCTCCCTCAAGTTAATCTCAGTTTCACTATAATAATATAATTGAAACGTGATCTGCTTGATATAGAGTTTGGGGTTTATATACTATTTTAATCAAATGTGGATATTTTTATAGTTTAATCATTATCTTTTGGAGTATGGTTTAATTTTTGTTTTGCAAATTTTACAAGAAGTGAGTGCTATTCATTTAATTAATGAATTTGACGGCCTCCTTTAAACCAAATATTTAAAAAATTTATTTAATGCTTTTGCCACTGTTAATGAGGAAGTCAAGCATTTCATACAATCATCCTTTTCTCTCCTACCCTCCCCGTATGGCACATCCATGTATCTTTTAGTGGAACCATCTGTATCAGAAACCCATCTGAGACCACATGACACCTATTACCTAGATTTATAGGACAGGTAATATTTAGCCAAATTAGCAATCAGAATGCCTGAATGTTTTAACATCATTTATAATTAACTGCTGAGTGTAACAACAAATAGGAACAGCAGCTGCAACAAAACTGATTAGGCAGTCCAAAGAGGGAATAATTCAAATTTATGCAAGGCTCCAAACTCATCTTCAAGTCATAGAATAGCATTTCTATAATAACCCAAGTAGACCACAGCACACAACATTCTAAAATTTAGCATAGGTAGGGAATACTTCTGAAAGTGAGGCTTCACCTCAAATCAACCTCAGTAATTCCTGGAAATTCAGGATCATACTTAAACTCTGAAGTTGTACTTACACCTCCATTGATCCAGAATCCACAATACAAACTCGATTTATCACTGTGATTCCAAAAATTTCTAATTCGTCACTTGGTCTTAGCTAAAGGGCTAAGACCCTTTGTTTTTTTGTATCAAAAAACAAAAAAACAAAATAAAACAAAAAAACCTTCCAAGTCTTTTCTTCTGTTTTTAGGATTTTATGCCATTGATTGATGGTAAATCTCCTGTCCTAAAACAAATCAAATAATTATGTCGAACTCTTGAGAGCAATGTACACCTATTAGTCTAACTCCTTTCACTGATGAGGAAACTGAAGCTCAGAAATAAAGATATTTCTCTGAGTTTACTGAGAATCTAATAGAGAGCTAGTAGAGAACTACGATTTTTATTATACTTCATAGCCTTTTGATCATCGTTTTCTCTTTTTCTTACTTTCTTGGCAGTTGTCTTAGTTACTTCCTCTCATTGCCAAAACAAAATACCCCACACCCAAAGTTAAAGGAGACAAGTTTATTTCAGCTCACAGTTAGTTTGTAGAGGTTTGAGTCCACAGTTGGCTGGTTCCAAGGCAGGGTGGCACGGCAGAGGGACATCACAGAGGAGAAATGGTCTACAGCAAGCAGGCAGCAGACAGTGAAGTAGTAAGCAGCAGCAGCAACAAGCAGAAGCAGCCTCCTTTCTGCCCTTTTACGTTCCACCCAGGCTGTGAGCCTATGGACTGATGCCACCCAAACCCAGGGTGGGGCTTCCACTATCCACCCTCTTGATCCCAGCATCATACCCTTAATGCTAGCATTGCACCCTTCATTCGCATTCATACACC